>JAUAMA010000002.1:16090000-18590000 GCA_030819835.1 Acmispon strigosus | reverse complement strand
ATGAGCATTAATTTGTTACTCCAATACATAATTTCTAAACCGAACTCCTAAGGCCTTCCTCATTGATAAGGGGAAAACAACTAAACAGAGAAGAAATAAGACAAAACTATAAGTGCATTGTTTAAATAGGCTTTATGTGCGTTTTTTCTAAGCGTCAATACTATCCATTCCAATATTACGAGCATCTAGCCCAATCCCAGATGAGAATCCAAACTCGAGCAATACTCTCTCCCCCTCTCTCTCAGTTCAATGACAAAGGTGTAGGGATTTCGATACAGAGAAGTTGGGTGTAAGAACAACTGAATCCACAACTAAGCTTCTCAAAATCGCTTCTCCCCAAAAGCTACTCTTACTGCGTGTTTGAATTCGTAGTTAAACATCTTAGAATCACTTCTCGACCTCAACTGGGGGTAGTTTCTCCCAAAATTGCTTCCCCAGACACACACTAACACTACTCATTACAGAAATACACCATAAATTAAAATCCAACTAACTTCTTTGATTACAAGACTATTTTTACACCCTCATATTAAGACCTATCTTTCTATTTTGATTTTTGTCCCATCAGCTTGCACTGTTTGGGGTGTCCTCGAGTTTTGATTCATTCAAACTCCCATTTCTTTTTATTTTATTTCTACTCACATTCTCTTTTTATCTCTAAGACATATTTTTCCATACAGGACACAGAGACTCACAGCCAAAACAACTAGTATGCAAGAATCAAGATAATTAAGCAAAACTGCTTCCAAAATAAAATGAACGCGTACCTAGGATCAATGGCAATAGCCACATCAATCAAAGGTCCAATGGAAGCGCCCTGAAACAGGGCCGAAGACATCAACAGAGACACCCTCTTTCGCTGCAAATCACAGAGCAAACAGTCAAAATCACATCCAACCCAACCTCAACAAACACAGAAGGCCATGTTAGAGTCATCAAATCAAACCTCTTCAGAAGGAGGCGTGGAAAGCAACCAAATCATGCTTCCAATGGACGCCACTGTAGTGAGAAACCCTCCAATGTTCCACAGCACATGAAGGTACGCACCAACAGCCGCAGCAGCCACAGCGCAACATAACGAGAAATAAACCTGCAATCATTCAATCACACGGTTCCGATTCAGAATACAAACCCTAAGATACACCGATAATATCATTTTTTTCCATCGATTTCTGAGAAATCAAATTAGGGTTGGTTAATTTTACCTGCTTGATGTGATTCTGAACGATCGGAGAAATCTGACGGAAATTTTTGAGAGAATCATAACTCCAGCGATGGTTTCTTGAAGAAGATTGGGAATCGAAGAATGAAGTGAACGCGTCCATTATTGCCGTGTCGATTGAGCCAAGAATCGCAGAACAAAATAGAATTGAATTGATTAACGAGAAAGGAAGGATAGTTGTGGTGATTATTTATAGGCGCGTGGAGTGTTTGGCTTCCGCGAGATTTCTAGTTTGTTCTAGGACGGACCCGTGATATGATACGAGCGTGTTGACGTTATCTCGTGACATGGAATAAGATAGAAGGAAAATAATTAAATGCATGATGATAATGTAAAGAGTTTACTTTTAATAACTAGTTATTTATTTATTATTTAGATATCTTCTTTAGACTGACATTTAATTATTTAATATATATCACATAGCACAAAAAAAATTAGGAAAATGCGACACACGAGCAAGCACGAGATTGAGGGAGAGATTGAGGAAGAAGCTAAATAAAAAAGAGAGAGGAGAGAGCAGATGCAAAAAGTGGGTTTCCACGTGTACTCGTGCCTTGTCGTGCTGAAACTGCTCGGGCCATATAGCAGTTCTGAAAATTTTTATCTAATATCTCATATGCGAAAACAGTTACATTTATTTTGGGTTGAGATTAATGATTATGCAACATCATGTAAAAAGATTTTACATGAAAATTTAATCACATGAAATCAAGTGATTATATAAAATTTTGCTTAAATAAATTTTCAATTTTCTAAAAATTAGTTGAATGCGTATATAAAAAAATCACCGTAATAGCGCATCAACCATTTTTAATTACATTATTACAAGTGTATATTTTTTTATTAAAGATATTGAGTGGATGTCTATGTAAAAAAGATTAACACACAAATTATTCTAAAAGTAATGGTCAAAAAACGTGTAAAGAAATTGCCCAAAATATTTAGTGTCAAATAATTCTATTCAATATTAGTCCACTTAGTAACTTTTATTAATCATAAATTTAATACATGGCCAACTGTTAAATAAAAAAGTTATAATTGAGTATATCATATGTACAAATCTTCATAAAACTAATTTAACTGATACAATACATAGAAATTTTTTTTATAAATAAAACGTGCAAAATATATTAAGAAGAAATAGTGGGCTCAGATGCCAAAACGTCGGCAGTCACCAAATGGACAACAACTAATGGAATTTTCTCCACTCAAACTGTATCTGAATAAGTAGAGGAATTCCTGGTCAAAAAGTCTGTTATTGCGTTACCAGAATGTGTAACAAAAGAAATAGATGCAATAGAAAAACTATTAAAAAGAAAACGACAATCCCGAATAAGTGAAGCCAAGTAGGACAATCCCGGATAAGTTCCTAGCAGTATCTGTAACATAAAAATTAGGACAATTTATTTTTCATTTGTGGCATTTAGGGGTTGCTAGAGATGCACAACCACGTACTTTTACCAAGTGAATAAAACTAGTAAAAAAACATTGGTCAAAAACCAAGTGAATAAAACTAGTAAAAAAACATTAGTTAACTAAGAATTATCACATACTCTTACATTGACAACTCCTTCAGCATAAAATAGAATAACAGTGACAAAGGTGACCTCCAAGATGATGTCGTCGTTGTTGTGTGTTACCAGCAGGATGGATTCCTTCTAGAACACACCATACATCAGTCCAACGCCAAATGACACAAGCTTGAAAAAAAGGTCAAATGACCTTAAACCCTAAAGCATTTACTTTACAGAAACTTGTTTGGAACTTTTTCTTGGTGTCTTCTTCCTTTTGTGGCATGACCTTTTTCCTTTTTTTGTAGCTTCCAACTATTTGGTGTTAACATGTTCTATCTCAAGCAAATCTTGAATGCATGTTACTTCACAGAACTAGTTTCGAACTTTTTCTTGGTTTCTTCTTCCTTCTGTGGCATGACCTTTTTCTTTTTTTTATGTGGCTTCCAACTATTTGGTGCTAACATGTTCTACCTCAGGCAAATCCTGAATGCATGTTACTTTACAGTCCTTTTTTATCCGTGGCTTCCAACTATTTGGTATTAACATGTTCTATCTCTAGCAAATCCTGACCTTTTTATCTTTTTCTTGGTTTCTTCTTCCTTCTGTGGCTTCCAACTATTCAGTGACATTTTAATCTGTGGCTTCCAACTATTTGGTGTTAACATATTCTATCTCAAGCAAATCCTAACCTTTTTCTTTTTTGTCTTGGTTTCTTCTTCCTTCTGTGGCTCCCAACCATTTGGTGACCTTTTTTTTCTGTGGCTTCCAACTGTTTGGTGTTAACATGTTCCATCTCAAGCAAATCCTAACCTTTTTCTCTTTTTCTTGGTTTCTTCTTCCTTCTGCAGCTTCCAACTATTTGGTATTAACATATTCCAACTATTTGTTTGAGATAGAACATGTTAACACTAAATAGTTGGAAGCCACAGAAAAAAAATGTCACCACATAGTTGGAAGCCACAGAAGGGAGAAGAAACCCGGAAAAAGAGGGAAAAAAGTCAGGATTTGCTTGAGATAAAACATGGCAGCACCAAATAGTCGGAAGCCACATAAAAAAGGTCACCAAATAGTTGGAAGCCTCAGAAAGAAGAAGAAACCAAGAAAAAGAGAAAATTGTCAGGATTTGCTTGAGATAGAGCATGTTAAAACCAAATAGTTAGGAGCCACAAAAAAAAAGGTCACCAAATAGTTGGAAGACACAGAAGGAAGAAGAAACCAAGAAAAAGAGAAAAAACCAAGATTTGCTTGAGATAGAACATGTTTACACCAAATAGTTGGAAGACACAGATAAAAAGGACTATAAAGTTACATGCATTCAGGATTTGCTTGAGATAGAACATGTTAACACCAAATAGTTGGAAGCCATGGAAAAAATGTCATGCCACATAAGGAAGAAGAAACCAAGAAAAAGTTCCAAACAGGTTCTGTAAAGTAACACACATCAGGATTTGCTTGGGATAGAACATGTTAACACCAAATAGTTGGAGGCCACAAAAAAAAGCAAAAAGGTCATGCCACAGAAGGAAGAAGAAACCAAGAAAAAGTTTCAAACAGGTTCTGTGAAGTAACATGCATTCAATATTTGCTTGAGATAGAACATGTTAACACCAAATAGTTGGAAGCCACAAAAAAAAAAAAAGTCATGCGACAGAAGGAAGAAGAAACCAAGAAAAAGTTCCAAGCATGTTTTGTAAAGTAACATGCATTCAAACAGGTTGCCAGAGATGCACAACCACATACTCTTACCAAGTGAATCATCACATACTCTTACCAAGTGAATAAAACTAGTAAAAAACACATTGGCCAACAATCAAGTGAATAAAACTACAGTGGAAAAGTGGCGAGGGGTTTTGATCGGGGTTGAGAAAGTGGAAAAGGAGTGACGGGTTTTGAGCGGGGTGAGGTAGGTTTGGGGTTTAGGCTTTGCTGCTTTAGGCCTTCCCGTCATTCTAATCTACGTACTGTAATGATTTTGGTCACTTTGATCAGATCTTGGGTTTTGCTGCTCTGGGCCTTCCCGTCATTCTAATGAAAGAGATATCTAACAACAAAAAAACTCGAAAATGATTTTGACCACTTTAATTAGATCCATGCCTTTCATAAAAAAAAACTCGAAAATGATTTTGATCACTTTGATAAGATCTTTTACTTTCATCTAAAAAAACAAGAAAACAAAGCTCGAAAATAATTTTGATCACTTTGATAAGATCCATGCCTATAAGTTTCACTATGTTTTACAGTTAGAGATCAACAAGGAAAAAATAAAACTCTGAAATATAAAAAGCAAAACAGAGATCAAAATTAAAGAGATCCGAAGAGAAAAATCAAAACTCAAAAGATAATTTTGAAGAGATCTATGTCTCAATTGAATCAAACATAATAAAAATCAAAACTTTAAAGTGACCAGGTATCAAAGACGTTATGAAACTTAAACATTCGACCATAAGAGAGAGATCCAAGCATCTTGAGGAGGAAATCGCCCATCTAAAGAAGCAAAACTGAACAACACAAAATTGTAGAGAAAAACGACCACACAAAGAGAAAGGGTGTATTTGACTGTACTTGTGCCAATGTCTGCCATAGAGCGTGGATCATATTTCTATAATGGAAATTAGGTTTTACTTTGGAGTTTTTTCTTTTGGGCCGATAATGAAAGGCTTTGCATTAAAGAGGGCCCAAGGCCCAACAGAAATAGAACCATCTGATAACACGCAAGACAAAGAAATAAAACAAAAGAAACATGTGCCGCCTACTAGCTATTCGACAAAGACTAACTCAGACCAGCTAAGTACATAAATAAAGTAAAGTAGTAAATGCATTCTCTGTATACACGGTAAAGCAACCCACTATCTCCAAAAGTAGATCTAAGGGTTGTCTGTCCCAATTCTAGAAGGAAATCACATATGCAACATGTTGTGCTTCTTGCAAGGTTCATAGGGTTACACTGATGGTGTACCCATTATATTAAATATTTATTTTTATTTCTGATGTGGCAGAAAATAACTGAATTTCTTGTAAAATGTTTACACAGATGGTGTACAAATATTAAATTCATTTTTAAATTACTCACAAGTTTAGAGTGATTTTTTAGATTAAAAAATAATGAACTTTAGCCGGCTAAAAGAAGAGATTGTTTTTCAAGATTTTAATAAAAGCACAATATGATTTATGTTTGGTTGCACTAATTAAAATTATTATTTTTATCTTATTTCTCACTTATCATAATAGATTTTCCTCATAACCTAATAAAAAAGTAGTTTTTCAAAATAATATGATTACAACATTTTCAAAAATAATGATTTTTCAAAGTTATGAAACAAACACCTTTTTTTTTAAAAAAAATGGCTTTGGTGATAGAACATAACATAACATAACAAAACGTAACATAATGGAATCAGACAATAATGTTATGTGCATTGTGTTTGGTAGCTAAGTCATCAGAACAAAACCAAAAGTTTAATTTTGGAAAATAAGTTTCATTTGTTTCAGTTTATTCTTAGAAAAAATCAACTAAACTAAACTAAAAACAATAAGTTGCGCAGGGAAAGTTCAGAGATCAATCTCTGGAAAAAAAATTGGCCAATAAAAAAAAAGACAATAACATGTGATTGTTTCCGCTTATTTTAAAAAAAAAATCTTTTTCCTTGAAAAATCATTTTTTAAAAATTCTTTGTTTCAGCTTTTAAAAAAATATTATATTAAAATTGCTGAAATTAGATTGTGATATTAAAAAAGCTGAAATTAAAAAATATTATTACTTTGGTTAGCTTATCACGAAAAACTATTATAAGAGATGATAAAAAAATTGATTTTAATTAGTCTAAACGAACATAAAACAACTTATGATTTACTCAATATCTCTTTAAATTAATATCTTTTTTGGAGTGCATTTGTTTCAAATTAAAAAATAATGATTTTTAAGTGTCTAAAATAAAGAGATTATTTTTTAGAGATTTAGAGATTTTAAGAAAATTATAAGTTAATTTGTGTTTGGTTACACTAATTAAAGTCACTTTTTCTTACTTCTCTCATCCATCATAATAAGATTATTTTGATAAACTAATCAAAGTAACTTTTCCAAATAATTTATTTTCAGAGTTATGATTTTTTAAAAATCTTGACAGACATCTTAAAATTTAATTAAATCAACGTATATTTAATTTATTGATTAATACATATGTATTTCTATTTTTCTAACTCACGTTAAGTTGGTCTGAGAATGTAGCGTCAACCTCAATCCGCCGCTAATTGATAATGGACATATATTAAGTTGACCAATTGCCTTAGCATCTGTCTTAACCAACCCTAATGTTGGTAAGCTGACTCTAACTATCGTCGGTTAAGTCATTCCTGTCATTAAGTGGTTTTTTTTTCTAACACTTTGGGTTGGCTAATTGACGCTAATGAGAAAATTTAGTATTAGAGCTCGTCCTGATGTTAGTTTTTTATTCTAAAATGACCATTTCTTTTTTAGAAACACCTTTATAAAATATAACTTTTAAGTAAATTCATACTGCTGCCCACCGAAAGACCAAATTCTTTGTTGTCTGTCCATCCCGATGTTTGATCTTGACCATACATGTAATTATAAAAACGAAGCTAAAACAAAACTGCAAAAGGAAATTAAAAAGATTAAGATACACAGTGTGTACATGCAAAAGAAGATCAAACTGAGGATTTAGTTGTAGGATTATGTGTATATACATGGTCATTGGTCAAGCTTGGATCGTATAGGTCATTGTCACAAGCATCAACATATCTGATTGTTGGTTATTAGTAATGTGGTTGTGCAGCTATGGGTGATTTTTTTCTAAATGATTAAAATAGGTGAATGATGAGCATCAATTTGATTCATGTAAAATGGCTCATCTGCTTTAAAATTCTTAAATGCTAGATTTTTAGCACCTACGTGAGAAAGAATGTGTTGGAAGGATGCTAACTTTATGAAATTAATTTAAATATTATTCATATATCATGTCGACTAGGGCTGGCCAGAAAATTGAAAACCGAACCGAAACCGGCCGAATCGGCCATTTTTTTGCATTCTGGGCCGGTTCGGTTCACCCACAGGTCCGGACGGATAAAAAATCCGGTTTATACTGGGTCTGGACGGTCGGTTCCGATTCAGGAGCAAAACCGCCCGAACCGACCGAACTAGAGAAGGGGAGACCAAATTTTATTTTGGGCCAGCCCAGGAACATGAAGGAACGCGACCACGAGAGGAATCTGCCAAGACCAATTTCAACCTCTCATTCTCTCCTCTTCAACCTCAGCATGAAACCCTAGCGCCGCTGCACCTCCTAGAACCCACCCACAAGGGCTGCGCCGATAGCATCGAAGGCTCCTCCGGAAATGAACTCTGTTCGACCCTCCCTCACTTGCCTAGCCCTTAACCTTACATAGAATCGCGCCGACGAAGCTTGAAAGTGTTGGATTCGAATCGCGCCGTCGTCGCCCACCGAAGGCCGTGTTGTTGAGCCACCGTCCTCGCGAGTTGAGCCACCGTCGTCCCGAAGGCTGCCTCGTTCAGCCGCCGTCGTTCAGGAAAGGGTTAACAATCGCGACTGTCTCTAAACTTCAGTGGTGAGTCTGTTCCCTTCCTCTTTCTTCAGTTACCCCTTTTGTCACCCCATTTCTGAGTTATATTGTTTTGGTTTTTTGTAACCCTTTTGGTTTCTTGTAACTCACAGTCAAAGGAAGATGGAGAGCCTTGCTTTTCTTTGCCATTTAAACTCTGTTTGCATTCGATTTTGGTAAATTCTCTCAATTGTGTCAGTTCCTGTAGTGACATTGATGATAAATTAACATGCTGTATTAAAGAGTTTGGATGATCATATTTTGTTTTTGGCAATCTCAAACATTCAATGTCTTGATGCTAAGTGTTGCTGGTCTGTTTCGTTTAATCATAATCCTCTTGGGACTGCTGGAATTGTGTTTCTAAGTACAGACATTGTTGCAATAATCGGTTTCAAGAATTGAATCTAAGGTCTGTTAGCCGCAGATTTATATCAAAGGCATATGTTATGGTGTTTGATGTTGCTGCATTAGTGTTAGTGTCTAAGGATTATTGAAACCATGGCTGGTTAAAGATTCTGGTCTGCGCATAATTAGGTGCATGGAGGGAGGAACTGTTTATTGTCTACAATGATCTTATTGCTTCTGTTAAGATCTGTATTCTAGGGGGAGGATATGCTGCTTGTTTTTCTTTAATTTCTTGGTTATTTTGCCTATTCTTGTTATTCATTGTTTTAATCTCCCTTGCTGTAATTTTATATGCACTTTCCCCCTTTACTTCTTTTTCATATCTTGTCTTGTAAAGCAGAAAAAAGAACAAGTATTAGCTGCCAAGGCAACAAATGGGCCAAACTTTCAAGTTCCATGACAATATTGTGTTTTCCTTGTTTGTCTAAATCCATCTGTCTAAACACTATGAAACTAGGCATTAATTTCCAATGGCAACTACTGTAATTGTGTTCTCAATGTGACATATGAAACTATCATGTCCAATTAAGTTGGTTGCTTAGGAGTAGTTTGAACTCTGACTTGTACCCTTTCAAAATCTGAATCACTGACTTGAGTGTTCATTTTTTGGGTGTTCATTTTTTTAAGTTTTGAAGGTTATACATGTCAATTTTTGGGCTGTAAAAATTGGGTCCGAAACCGAATGAACCCACCCGCCAAAACCGCCACCCGCACAAACCGAAACCGACAATAACCGACCATGCTCATGGTCGGAATCGGGTTTACTTTTTCACTAGTCGGTTTCGTTCGATTTTATATATTTGGGACCGAATCCGACCGAAACCGACCGACGGACACCCCTAATGTCGACACGTGTCACTTTATCAACCCAACAATTTAACCCTCTATCAAATCAAATTTCCGAATTTAAATCATGATTTGCGATAATTAAGGAACTCAAATAATTATTTATTACAAATTTAAATCATGTAATTTATGATTGTTCTTTTTATATAATAATTATTGTTTGTTGATGTTACCAATTATATTCAATTCACATTTATTTATTTACGGTTTTATCATTAATTTTCTATTGCTACTAACTAGCTTATTTTAAAGTAAGATTTTGTCAACATGTTGATTTATCCATTAAATGTGCAAACATCTCCATAAAATAAAATCACCAAGGAAAGAACCGTCTAGAGAAGTATCGTCTGCTACTCAGATAGAAGTATCGTCTAAAGGAAAAGCAAGAGACTACAACGTCAAAGTCATATCTCAAGTAAGGTCTACAGCTCTATCGTCTGCTCAACAAATATCTTTATCGTCTGCTCAACAATATCTTTATCGTCTGCTCAACAAAATAGAAGGCCGAAATAGCTCATTAGCTCTATCGTCAGCTCTAAGAAATAAAAGGTGGAATTATCCTATCGTCTACTCGGCAGAACTGCTACTCTAGAGAAGTATCGTCTGAAGACAAGAAAAGTACCGTCTAGAGAAGTATCGTCTGAAGACAAGGAAAGTATTGTCTATAGAAGTATCGTATGAAGACAAGGAAAGTACCGTCTACAGCTCTATCGATTGTGAATTATCCTCAGTGCTACCTACTCTTTATCCAGATATTGTCAATTCTCTTTACAGAACAATATTAGCCTAATGTGTCATAAAATTATTTCCTATTTATTGAAAAATATTTTAATCTTTAGATATTCTTCTTATTTCTTTATTTATATTGATTGCTTAATTTATTTTGTATTGATCTAACCTCACAAATTTTTAAAACAAAAGAAGTCAATAATATTAAAATGTAATTAAATATAATAAATTTTTAAAAGAAATAAATACCCCACAATTTTGTCTACGCTTCCTCCTTCTAAACGCGTTGATGATAACACTGCATCCTTAACTTCAAACGACCATAAAGTCTTCATTTCTTATCAGTCTTATATTAACTTTCTTTATTATGAAAAATAACTTTTGAACTATGGTTAAAACGTGTTGAGATAGAGAAGTGAAATAAGATCTTCACAAGCTTCCTCAACTAAAGAATTAAAATGTGTGAAGATAGAGAAGTGAAATAAGATCTTCATTGTGTTAAGACTATTGCTACATAAGTATTTGTTGGATGTTTTTCTATTTCTGCTATCAAAACTTAATTACGTTGTTTGATTTTGGTATGACATAAACTTTAGATGAACAATACTAATATTAGTCATTGTATCTACTTTGGTTTTATCAATTGAGGACTTCAATATATCATGTGATCTTACGCGTGTTTAAAAATGTTGACATATGTCATATATTTATTAGCTTTACAACATCAACTAAAAAAATATTGTAAATTAAAATATTAAAAACACTCGTGCATTGCACGGGTTACTTACTTAGTTTAAAAATATCTTCGTCCTCGGACCTAAAACCTAAGTCCTATGTACTTATTTATAAATCTCGCCCACAAATTAAAATGTGAAGACCCTCGCATTCTAATACAAGCCACAAGGTAGTATTTCATCATTTGCTATCGATTTTTTTTTCTTTTGTTATTTGCATATCTTATTTAGCATGAGATGCTCGTTAATCCCTAGTTATTATAAAATCATAGTGAATACTAGGGGTGTTCGTGGTCTCGATTAGTTCAGTTTTTAGGGGAAAAGTCATCCGATCCAATCACTTCGGTTTTGTAACTCCATCATCCAATCGTTTTTTTTTTCTTTTTTTAGATCCGAACCAATCCGATCCAATTTTTAAAATTAATAAAGAAATAAAAATTAATTTGAATCATATAACATCACATTAGAAGCCTAAACGATAAGAGTTTGGAATAAAAAAATAAAGACGAACCAAAAGTCTCAAATAAATTTCCATATTCACCATTCTTGGCTCAGTACCTCTAAAATAAGAAGAAAAAAAAGTTAATCATCCAGTGGAGATGACATATTTTTTAAATATATGTTTACTTTAATGCATGTTTTTCAAATTATTACTTGAAATTCTATTTACCCAAATATATCTTCATAAATAAGACCGTGTCATATAATAATTATATAAACTTATCAGGATGAAAATATGTAAGTATGAATTATATGATATATTTACAAATAAAATTATATATATTTACAAACATTTAGTTTAGATTCGATTGGTTCGGTTTTGAAAAACTAATCCGAAATCCAATCTAATCCGACAAAAAAATTCGATTTTCTCAATTTTGGATCCGTCCGATTTTCAGTTTAATTGGATTTTGATTTTTTATCGATTTTTTAATTTTTATAGGATTGGATCGGAACACTCCTAGTGACTACTACCAAAAATTAAAGCCATAGTCACTCACTAGTCACAGCTCACCAAAAATATGAATACTTTGATTGATTAAATTTTATGTATAACCCATCAAATTTACAGTGAAACTCATATAATATAATTTAGTGCGTGATTTTAATCTATCTTTGGAAGAGAGAGTATTTTTTAAATATGAAAATGAAAACAGAAGCAAGCAAGCCAGGTGTAGCCGGCACACTTAACGGCCATGTACGGCCGATTCATTCCGCACCACCCGTCACAAAGTCCACGTGTCACTCTCCCACTTCACCACTCACTGCCACGTTCCCCTCCTCCTCCTCCTCCCTCTCTCTCTCTCTGTTTCTCTCCCCCGCCATTTTCGTTCCCCCTCATATCTCTCTTCCTCTCTCTGTAAGACTGTAACCATTTCTCCTCCTCCTTTCTTCTCAATTTCTCTCTCTGTAACCACTCTACATTCTCTCGCATTGAATTTGAAACACACATGACACCGTGAATCGATCAACCATGTCTCGACAACAACAATGCGATTCGCGGAGACGGAAAATCCCACCGGGGATTCTCCTAATCCGAGGCAAAGATTGGAACATCCACACCTACCGCTACATGGTCCTCTTCATCACCTTCACCGCCTACGTCTGCTACCACGCTTCGCGAAAAGGCACCGGGATCGTCAAAAGCGTGCTCTGCCCCGACCCGACCCGATCCAAAATCCACGGATGGAGCCCTTTCAACGGCCCCGAAGGAACCTCCAAATTGGGCGAAATCGACGTCGCGTTCCTCGCTTGCTACTCCATGGGGATGTACGTCGCAGGCCACTTAGGGGATACCCTAGACCTTCGATTGTTCCTCACGATGGGGATGATGGGGAGCGGAATCTTCGTAGGGCTTTTCGGAATGGGGTACTTCTGGAATGTTCATGAGTTTTGGTTTTTTCTGTTGATGCAGATGGTTGCCGGGTTGTTTCAGGCGACGGGGTGGCCGTCCGTGGTGGCGGTGATTGGGAACTGGTTTGGGAAGAGGAAGAGGGGGTTGATTATGGGGGTGTGGAACGCGCACACCTCCGTTGGGAATATCAGTGGGTCGCTTCTTGCGGCGAGTGTGTTGGATTATGGGTGGGGGTGGTGTTTTGTTGTGCTTGGTGCGGTGATGGTGTTTGGAGGGGTTGTTGTTTATTTGTTTTTGGCGGCGTATCCGGAGGATATTGGATTCTCTGAGAGTAATCTGGGGGATGAGGAGGCTCAGGTGGGTAAAGATAGTGGTGGTGGTGTGGTGGTTGATGATGGTGCTGGTGCTCCGAGGAAGAGTATAGGGCTTGTTGAAGCGTGTATGATACCGGGAGTGATCACTTTTGCTTTGTGCCTTTTCTTTGCCAAGCTTGTTGCCTACACCTTTCTCTATTGGTTGCCGTTTTACTTGACTCAGACAGGTAAGTGAGGTTATGTGGTCCATCACACATATCTTAGCTACTTGCCTATTTTGTTCTAGTTGTATAAGATGGAAAGATATAATTAGCAAGCAAGAAGTGATTAAGTTTATGGTGGCTTTGCTATGTTTTCTACTTGTAATTAGGATAAGGTAAGATTATTTGATGGAGTTGTATAATTGGCAATATAGATTAGAGACTTAACTGAGATTGCAAATTTTGTTGAAGAAATTGGTTTTGGTGGGGATAATTGACCAGGTCTAGGTGAGTTGTGTGAATAATTAATGGAAGTAAGGACAATAATCTTTTCAAGGATGGTAAAAGATTTCATAATCAAACCAGCCCTTTCCATTTCTAGTTCTGCTCTTGCTCTGCTCCATCTTAGGGCAGTTATCAATCTTCCAAGACTTTGGCAAATGTTTATTTATTTGCCTGAAAAATGTCACTTTCACATCATAATTTTTTCACCCTACCCAACACTTCTAAAACTCATTTCTACTATTAACTTTGATTCATTCATACCCAATTTTTTCACCCTTTTCCACCTTTCTCATCTTTTCCAATCATACCACTCAGCACATCTCTTATTTTAACTCTCTTTATTTTCTCTTTTCTTTCTATCTCCCTTCTCCCTCCACTTTAATTCCATTCAACTGTAGGTGAGAATGAAACATTTCATTTTCACTATACCCATTTACACCCTCATAAATGTCCATGTGATATGACGGGAAGAGAGAGATATGATAGCATGTAATAAAGGAAGAGAGAAATATAGAGGTGTGAATTGATTATACACTACTCCCCCTTTTCTATGGTAAAAGAGGCTGTGAGGGTAGGTGTAAAAAATTGCAGGGTAAAAATGAAACTAAAATATGAGTTCTAAATTGTTATGCCTACTAGCAACATACTAAAGCACATCAATTTGTCAAAGACTTAGCTTAGGTAATAAGAGAATTACAAAAATATTCTCCAATATAGCAACAAAGACTTTATCATATGCAATTCATGTGGGTCCTACCAATAAGTAGTAGGATCCACATAATTTAGTGAGACAAAAAAATTGTACCAAAAAGTGTGTTACTTGCATTACTCTTCACAATATGTACTACATCCCTTTAAGAGACTTTGTCATGATGAACTTAGGAGTTTTTCATGTGTAGTTGCTTTTGCAAGATGACTCTAAAGTTAATTTTCAGTCTTTTACAAATCTCCATTTAAGTTGTCGATATCAATATATACTGTTTGTTAAAAAAAAGCCTGCTGTGCATAATACGGTTTCTATATTATATGATTGCAATTTGAATGGGAAGTGAACATATCTGATCCAACCTTGGAAGCTCATAGTTCTCCAATTATAGTTTAGAAGAGTTGTTGCACTAATACGCGTGGTGTTGAATTAGTTGTTTGTTTCCCGTCTTTTTGACAGATGAAAATATAACAGCAGAGTTTACTAGCATGCAACCCCTAAAACATGTTTAATTTGGTTCTTTATCTGCCATATAAATTATAATTTTCATCTCACAGAAATTGGTGGGAAGTATATCTCTGTTAAATCTGCTGGAAACCTTTCAACGTTGTTCGATGTGGGGGGCATTGTTGGGGGCATTCTTGCTGGCCACATATCTGATAGGCTGAATGCTCGTGCTATAACCGCAGCCAGCTTCATGTATGCAGCGATTCCTTCCATGTTTTTATACCGATCATATGGAAGTGTTTCCATGAAGGTCAACATTTTGCTCATGATGGTGACTGGATTATTAGTAAATGGACCCTATGCACTCATCACTACTGCTGTCTCTGCCGATTTGGGAACACACAGTTCTCTCAGAGGGAATTCTCGTGCTCTGGCTACAGTCACTGCTATTATAGATGGTACCGGGTCAGTTGGTGCAGCTCTTGGCCCTCTTCTTACAGGGTTCATCTCAACAAAGGGGTGGAATGGAGTTTTCGCTATGCTAATCGTTGGGGCTTTTATTGCTGGGCTTCTTTTGTCGCCTTTGATTATAGCTGAAATCACAGAAAGAACTAGCAAACCTAGTGATCAGCAAAATCCCGAAGGTAAAACATCTAAAGTATTAAACATGTTAAATAATGGGGTTGAGTCATATAGTCAATCTCAATCGGCTGCTTTGCTTTTCTTCTGTGAATCTACCACCTTGCTCATTGCAATTTCTATTCCATGGCTAAAGTAGTTACTGATGTGTTAAGGTCCCATATTCGTAAACGAGAAAAAAAGGGTGCAACATGAGGACTTTCCTCAAGGTCACCCATTATAGTACTACTCTCGCCCAAATGTACTTACCTGCAAAGTTATGACGAGATCTGTTGCGTTAGTAAGTCTCGTATTAACTAGAGATATAACCAAAATAGTTCTTATATAGGGTAGAACAATCATCATCCCTGAGCTAGCTAGCTTTAAGAGTTAGGCTTAGCCTGAATTCTAACATGATGAAATTCTAAGAAGGAACCAAATATGTATGCGTGTAGTATCTAGCAAAACTCTTTTGGAGTTGTATGACAGCATGTTTTTCCTTCTCCAGTGTGTGTTCCTTCATTTTCTTTCAACAAAATATTATAGAATTAGCATTCTCATGTTAGAGTTACATCAAACCCAGATCTTGAATTTTGAACTTGAATTTATCTGTCTGTTTTATCATCCCTTGTGATATTTTTGACATACTGGTGAACTTTTGCAGCCTCTGCATCTCAACCACTTCTGGAGGAGGAAAGGTGACACTGATCAGGGCCTCATGAATCTTCAAATATGATGCTTAGTACTTAGGTAGTTGTAAGATATTGTGAATGGCTCTTACTGTAGCTTGCACCAGCCACTTCATTGCTCCTTTTCGGTGATGATGATATGTGCCTAATTATATGTAAATGAACATGTAGATTAGATCTATTTATTCAGCTCTCATATCAGTTTGTTGTCTAAACTCCAACGGGTTCCAAAGGGAATCTTGGTTCACTATTGGGGGATGGAACTTGATTCCTTTTCATCTTGGATTCACTTTCCTGATAGGATTACATGTGGTGGCTAACTGCTTAGCATGTTTGGATAAGTTTCTTTTTCCTCTAAATCAATTCTAAAAGCTAGAAACTACTCAAAGAAGCTTCTTTATAGAAATGATTCTGGCTTTAATTTTAACTGTAGCAGAACTTTCAAGTATGCCCTATTTAGGCAATAGAAGTTCCAAACAGGTGTTTACAAGCACTTTTCTTCTTGCCTTGTTGTGTTAAAAAAAAGAAACTTTCATATGATGTTCTAATCAGGATATTTGAAAGAAAATATAATTCTGATATAATTGATGATGAACCTTTTGGTGAAGTCTTCGGTGCTTCACCATATGACATTATAATTAAACTAATAGATATAGATATACAGTAGTAGTTGACAATTTGACAGTTTATTGAAGTTAGCAATAAAATTAACAATTATAGACATGAGACACCCACCCTTTGAACACACCATGTTTGACAACAACGGAGAGGTGAGATGAATATATTTAAAGAAGGCACAAAAGATTAAGAATGATAGAGATGAAAACAAATGGTGAGAAAATTTGAGGTAATGGAAGATTGATGAAGATATAAAAAAATTTGTTAATGAGAAAAGAGAGACAAAATATACTAAAATTAAGTTTGTGGAATAAAACTTGCAAAAAAAAAAATTAATTAAAAAGATAGTGGGAATAAGGACGGAGTCTAAGGTGGACCAGCTAAAATAGTGGTATGCCTCATTGACTACTTAATAAAATTTGGTAAAGTACAAAAATGCCCTCTTCAATATGTTAAAGTACAAATTTTTTTCTATCTCACCACTATTTTCTGTAGATATGAACCTCAGTGAATTAACGATTTTATTGATTTTTTTATTAGGAAAACAAAATTTAATGAATCAATTAAATAATTTTTCTATGAGTGATTTTATAGATTATTCTGGCCGAGCCAACGCAACAAATCTCGTTCTAGGAACTCTACAATATAAACGTGCTGCGGAAAACTCACAAGTCCCCCAATTCCGAGCCCACAAATCCCGACGGCTAGACGTAATTGGCAATCGCAGCACTAGTGACAATCGAAAAATAATTTGCAAAATCGACCCAAATCTAAGGATGAGAAACCCAGATCTGATGCGAGGAAAACCATTTCTGTTGAGAGGAAATTCAGATTTGGGTTTAATTCTCCTTCTCCATTTTCTGTTTTATGCTACCTTTCATAGAAACAAACAAGATTGACAGGTCGGTGATGGCTAACAATGAGGAAGAATCCATTCACAATCATGAAGCACAAGTTCTGGGTGATGATGGAGGTTCCAAAACGGTAAAATTTGTTATTGAACAAGGAGGAAGAACCCCTCATCAATCTCTTCCTCTCCCTCACGCTTTCTGTCCCCCACTCTTCCTCCTTGATCGAGCTCATTCAGACCCTTCTTCGAGACCTTTTTTCTCTGCCATGGACAAGATCTGACCTTTGTGGTGGTGGTGGGTGTGGATCGGTAAAAAATCTGATGTTGTGGGGGAGAGGGGAGGTGGGGGAGGGAGCACTGGTAGGTGAAACCATTGAGTATCCCAACGATGGCCATGGAGTTTTCCGACGGCAACAACATCGTTGAAGGTAATGATGTGGTCAAAGAAGAAAGGTTTATTTATGTATTTTTTTTATTTTTAATTAATTATTATTATTGATGATTAATCTTTTTTTGTTGATATTAAAGCTGAATCATCTAGAACATTTTAGGGTTAAATATGTTTTTGGTCCCTGAACTTTGGGCGAGATTTGGTTTTCGTCCCTCGCCGGCGTAAAGGTGGACTTTGGTCCCCAAACTATAAGAAATTGTTGGTTTTAGTCCCTGCCGGAGTTTGGTCAACGCCGCCGTGGCCAAGTGTCCCAGTCAGCCGACGTGGCCTCTGCCACGTCATTTAATGAAGTTGGTGTGGAATTTTTTTTTCTTTTTCTTTTATTTTATTTCAATTTCAGATTATAAATAATTTCTTTTTTCCTTTTTAAAATTAAAAATTATTAATTAAAATAAAACAAAACTAATTTGGGGTTGCTGGGTGTTTTCCATCGATCTTCATTCTCTTCTTATTCTCCATATCTCTTCTTCTTCATCATCCATCTTCATTCTTCATCATCCATCTTCATGCCGCGCCGCCACCTCAACCACACTGCCACCACCACCACCACTGAAACACTCAAAACCATCTTCAAATCAGATCTTTGCGAACCGAGCGCATCTGGGGTTGCGGTGGCTCCGATGAGTTGTGAATCTTCACCGTCGCTCTCCACCGTCTTCGAATCTCTCGGTTCTCTTTCTCTTCCTCTTCTCTCGATCTCGCATGTTTAGTGGTGGGGATGGAGGTTTCTAGGTTGTTGGGTTTGCTGGGGTTGGGGACTGGGATTTTTAGGGGCTAGGGTTGGGTGGTGCGCGTTCATCTTCCTCCGGCGAGGGACGAAGGTGGTGCGGTGGCTGGGGGTCGCGATTCTAGTCGCGATTCTGGTGCCGATTTTGCATTTGGGGTTTTTTCCAAGTTAGGGTTTTCCCCATTTTTCTCCCTCTTGATCTATTGTTGGCTTTGGTTGGGGTTGATGTTGCTGGGTTTAGGATTGGTGTTCTTGATTGTTGTTATTTTAATCTGGGTTGGTGTTTTGGTACTTGGTTGCTATTTGAGGTTGATGTCTGTTTGTTGATGTTGTTTTGTTATATTCTGGAAATTGATTGATGTTGATGTTAAAGAAGAAGATGATGGATTTTTCTGGGTTCAAGTTTGGTTGAGGTTGCATTTTTTTCTGGGTTGGAGTTCATGATGGGAAGAACATTGGTTTTCATCTTGGATGGAAACTGGGTTTTGGAGTTCCAACAACACTCATGCTCTTATCAACTATCTTTTTCTTTCTTGCTTCTCCACTTTATGTGAAGAATAAAATACAAGATAGCTTGATCACCGGCTTTGTGCGCGTAATCATTGTGGCCTATAAGAACCGGAAACTTCCATTACCACAAGAGAACTCAACTGGAGTATTGTATCATCGAAAGAACGACTCAGATCTTGTTCTTCCATCTGATAAATTGTTGGGTTTTTCTAGGTTGCCTTCTGGGTTTTTCTAGGTGGAGGTTGTAAATCTATGACTTTTTGGACCTGTTTTTGATTTACAGGTTGTTGTTGGAGGATGAAGGTGGTGAAGGGTTGTTGTTTGAAGAAAAAGAAGGAGGAGGAGGAGGAGGAGGATGAAGAAGGTTGAAGATAAGATGATGATGAAGATGATGGTGTTCATAAGGATGAAGAAGGTGCAATTATTGAAGATTATGTTAATTAAATTAATTATTGGCTTCTGCTTTTGTAATTAGCAATTTTAATTTTTTAATAATTAATAATCTAATTTAAAATTGAAAAAAATATAAAGGAAAAAGAAAAGGAAATTCCACGTGGCCTCATTAATTGACGTGGCGTTGCCACATAAGCTCAGCTATGACACATAGACACGGCGGCGTTGACCAAACTCTGGCAGGGACTAAAACCAACAATTTCTTATAGTTTGGGGACTAAAGTCCACCTTTACGCCGACGAGGGACGAAAACCAAATCTCACCCAAAGTTTAGGGACCAAAAACATATTTAACCCAACATTTTATTATCATATCTTACGGTTACAAAAAAATTTCTCCAAAATTTATATTTAGTAGTCCATGGGAGACTATAGTGGTCCATGGTGGACCACGTCCACAATAGCCGGTGCCGGGAATATGATCAATTAATTAAAACAAAGAATATTATGTGAAATACAATGTAGTTGATACCTTGTTCATTATTTTTCTCCCTAAATTCCAGGGGTCCTAAGTTCAAAGGGTGAAGTTTAAGCTTAGATCATAGATCAGCGTTAGAATGAGCATGTCTTGCCCTTAGCTTTGTGTCTTTTACAGGTGTTCTCCTTATTCCTTGCGTTGTTAAGAGTTTCGGATCATCATGTGTGTGCATTATTAGTGTAATAATTACGATCATAATTGCCTTTATTGCCCAGGAGGTTATGAACAACTATTGATTGCTGTGAGTTTATTGTCCTCGAGCCCTTGGATTCTATCTTTTACAAACGGTCTTAATTTTCAGGACATCTCGATAGCCGATCCCCGAAATTATAGTCCTGGTGATGGATCTTGAGTTCGAGACGTATATCCTTGACATAAGTTATACTCCTGCGTTGGAACGGGTCATCGTTTCGTGATGTCTCGGGAGGGACAAATATATTTTAAACTTAAAAGTAAATAAATAATGAATTATGAAGAATCCTGGAGGAAAAATCATGGTTTAATTTGCTAATTTGAAAATTCATAGCTGGTTGAATACGTGACACATTCTTCTTCTTCTTCTAGATTTAATCAACCGCTTGAGGAAAAAATGGGTTATAATATGCTAGGCCCCAAACTTTGCTTTCTTTTGTAAATGAGTATCTCTTGTCATTACCTCAGTATCATGTAACTTGTTCCATTTGTGGAGTTAATTCTTCTGGTCAGTGCATGAATCTAATATGTTCAGTCATATACATCTCCTGCATATATATAGCTGCATCATTTCTTGGATGAAAACACAGGCAAATCCTAGAAAGTCCATTAAGAAAAGCTTAACAAGTACTAGATGAAGAGCAAGGTTGCAATGCTAGCCATATTGTTCCTCATTGTGGTGGAGCAAGGGCATGCATTCAATTGTGACGAAGCGAAGACATCACTACATAATAATTGTGTTGGATACTTCACTCGTGGTGATGACCCTTCGAGTGGTTGCTGCAATGCTATAATTGTACTTAGTGGCGGGGTGGAACCATCGACAAAATACACTGAAGAAGATCAACGTGCTGCTTGTGAGTGCTTTAAAGACGTAGTTAACGGCTTCTCAGACTCAGAGGAAAACTTATCTGCTTCACTCCTCAAGCGATGTGGTGTTGGCATAAACTTCACCATAAGCAAGGACACGAAATGCAACTAGTAAGTTCTAAGCATTTCTGACCTTTTTTAGAATACTAGTTAACATATTATTAGTCTTTTTTACTTTAGTTTTTATTGCATTTTATTGACACCATTTTTTGTTGTACAGGATTGCTTAAGCTCAAGGTGATGGAAATAATATATTAAAAGGGATAGTCCTTGGTTGCTCTTCTTGGAAGAAAAATAATCCAGCCTCGCATATGTTAATGAAGTAACAATGTGATATTATCAATAATAATTGATGAATATCAAGTTTCAGTGTTTACTCTTCAATGCATTTTTATTACAGAGATTATAAGTTGTTTACATTTCGATTAAGATATGAAATAGTACTCTTTTACTCATAAAAGCTCGCATGACCTTCTCAATCGGTTGTGGAAGCTTTCTTTTTGGTACCAAAACTAATGCCTAACACCGAACCAATCTATAATTCTTGAATGAAATGTTGTTGTCTTCCCCAATTTTAACAAAATTGGCTTGGATCGGCCAATCGAAACAGGAGGATCTGGTCATATGATTAGTATGATCTTTCCATAAAATTGGAAATGTAGCTGAATTGGCGAAAATTATTTGAGTTGGCCGATTTTAGCGCGATAATCAATAACATCCGTGGCAATGGTGAAATGAAAAAGTCGCAGGAAATTTAAAAAAAAAATTCTATTTTTTTTAGTACACCGCCGACAATTCGCATATGTGGAACATATGTTGCTAATGATGTATGCCTAATTGTTGTCTTCCCCAATGTTATCAAAATTGACTCGGATCGGCCAGTCGAAACGAGACACGATCATGTGACTAGTATGATCTTTCTATCAAATCAGAAATGTAATTAAATTGATGGAAACTGTTTGAGTCGGCTGACTTTGGCTCGATAATCAGTGACTCCTGTGGTACTGGTTGAACTAAAAAGCCTCGGGAAATTTGAAAAAAAAAAAATTCTATATTTTTAGTACAATTCATACAATCCGCACATGGGGAAGTGATGTTGCTAATGATGTACAAAAATGTTTGTTCACACTTCCCCTTTTAGAGAGAGAAATAAATAAAAGTGAAAAAAGTGAAAAATATGATTAGTGATGTGATAGAGAAAGAATAGAGATAAAAAGAATAAAAAATAGAAATGAGATATATGATAAATAGGAGAGTGAAGGCATTGAGATAGTGATTCTGGTACCCCATGACACGATCAGTGGCTTGATGGCGGTGAGGAGATGTAATGTTAAATGAATTGTTTTCTGAAAATTTCTTCATCAAGATGATTTACATGCCCAGATTATAATTATGAGATATAAACTGTAAATTAAACATGCATATAAGCAACATAATGGACATGGGGTCTCTGCGTCCAAAGTTAATGACCCCATCCTATGATGATTCAAAACCCAATTGAGTTGGATGGAATATTCCAATT
Source organism: Acmispon strigosus (assembly GCA_030819835.1). Taxonomy (NCBI): domain Eukaryota; kingdom Viridiplantae; phylum Streptophyta; class Magnoliopsida; order Fabales; family Fabaceae; genus Acmispon; species Acmispon strigosus. Next base: position 18,567,189 of record JAUAMA010000002.1, on the reverse strand, counting down.
TTTCTTGGTGTTTTGATTGTCTAAATAAGGAAAAATTTGGTTACACAATTTAAATCCTAAGTAAATTAATGATATTTAAGATAAGTGTATTAGAAATTTTATATTTATTTATTTTAAATATTACTCTTCCACCTAAAATAAGAATTGTTTAACTTAAATTTTTCCTTAAGTTATTTAGGGTTTAGGGTCCACCGAAACTTCTATTCTACGTGCCTCTCTATACCACCACAAAATCAAAGCTAGCTTTCTTTTATTAACACGCGTCCACCTCACCTTTGTGTCACCCAAACATAGCACTCACTCACAGAGTTTTTTTTATTAAATAATTTTTAGTTCCCTTAAAATACAATGTTTTAGTTGTTTGTTTTAAGAAATTTTTATTGTTTTCAATCATCCAAAAATCACATATTTTCTTTTTTATCCGTTTGTTTTTCTATCTATTCAGATCTGAATTTTTACAATTTAGAAAAATCTGAAATAGTTAAACCCAATTTCATCTAAGCGTGTATGAGAGTGTTTTCAGATTTGAATTGAATGGAAAAACAAATAGTAGAGACGAAAAAAACAAAACTTGTGATTTTCGGAGGACTAATAATAAAATAAGAATTCTCGGAGACGAAAAACAAAACAGTATGTTTTACCGAAATTAAAAATATATTTAAACTTTTTTTTTCTAATTTGAATCACATGTTTAATCATCCCGTTTCACTAAGGTAATATTACTATGAAAGCAAAACTCCCCTGACCAAAATTTAACATATTTGTATTATAAGAACTCAAACTCTCGGAACCTTTACCTAAAGTAAAACATTCTTTGTGAATAAATCTTCCCGTCTTGTTGGTACTTGATTCTCTTTAAGACATTCCTTTTTCCAGCTATATATGAATCTCAAAACACATTGCCCTGCTCATCTCTTCACAACCACCGCTCCCTCTGGTAGAGCCATGGCGCTACTATCACGTGCCGTGCTCGTGCTAGCCATGTTCTTGGCTCTCGTCGTGGCATTGTCCACAGCCCAAGCTCCCTCCCCTGCTCCCACTGCACCCAAAGGTTCAAATTCAACACCTCCACCTGCCACCTCACCAACTGCGGAAAGCCCAAGCCCAAGCCCAAGCCCAGGCCCAACTGCCACCTCATCACCACCTTCACCCTTTGCCCTTTCCCCTGCATCTTCCCCGTCTCCATCATTAACATCTCCTTCGCCGCTGTCACCGACGTCCATCGGAGAGCCTCCGGTGGCCGCAAGCCCAAGCAATAACGCGTTTGTTCATGGAAGCAGCTTGGCCGTGATGCTAGGTGGAGCTGCGGTGGTGCTTCTGGCTTAGACTAATAATGTGATGTCCCAGTATTATTTGAATTTTCATAATATTATTCGTGTAGACTTTCTATTTTCTCCTTGATTTTCTAGTTACTCTTGGTTTTTCTTTCATTTTCATTTAGAATTTCGTGGGTTATTCTTCGGCTTTTCGGTTTAATTACTTTGTGGGGAAAGACTAATGACCATGCCTTGTCCTTTCACTTATTGTTATCATTTTGTATTTCACTGAATAAGAGAGACTTGGTCTGATTTTTATTTTTTACACTTTTCGGTGTTAACCAAATTATCACACATCCAATTAAGCGGTATGTAAGAGTTTTTTATTTCTTACATTATAATTATAATTTAGAGTTTTCTAAATCACCTAAGATAAACACTAGTTTATATGGTCTAATAATATATTAACAATGTGTTAATTAACGGGATTGTCTAAATGACTCAAGAAAAAATTTGGGTTACACAACCTTTATCCTAGGTGGATCAATGATTTTTAAAATAAATAAATAAATATGAAATTTCTAGTCTACTTATGTTAAATGTCATTGCTTCACCTACGACTTGGATTGTTTAACTCAATTTTTTCTTTGGGCTGTTTAACTCAAGTTTTTCTTTAAGTTATTTAAACAATCCTCGATAATATATAAAGAGATTAATTTTTTGGAATAGTTGTTTTTTATCGTGAAAAGAGAGATAAATATGAAGTTTAACATGATCATAACATTGTAATATCTCTTAATCCAAATCACAAGTGGTGTATATTTTGAAGGTGGTGGGGAGGGGGAGGAATGAGAGAGAGAGAGAGAAAAGTGTTTGATGCTAGCTTTTCAAAGAGGAATAAATGGATGAAAGGGAACCTCAGTTTGCTTTTGGTTTTGGAGATAGGGAAGAGGTGGCACTCTGGAATTGTGAGTGTAGAGGATTAAAGTAAACGGGATGACTAGTGGTGACAGAATGGCATCGCTGTGGTGCAAAGGTGATGTACACTTGTAACCATTAAACATATTAATGCGCATCACATGCTTGTCCTTGGCCAAACAATTTTACTAGACAGAGAGTACATTAGATTCAAACACAAACACAATAAATACAGATCATATCCTAACACATTAGTACTGTTCTTCCAGGAATAAAACTTTGAGCACCTCCTCTTATCCTTCCGTAGTGGTTGTAGGTTAGATGTTCTAGGTTGGATGTTCTCGATATGGTGGAGGCGTCCACAACAGAGTACACTAAGAAATAGCGGGGAGTGTGCCTTTAAAAGACACTTCGACGTTCAAATTCACTTCCAATTTAAAGAGAGAATCTCAAAATTAAAAAAAGAAAAAACTAAGAGCTAGCATAATTAGTAATGCTACGTAAATGAATGACTAAACATGTATTTATATGCATGGTGATTGTTGTATCTGTGACTTGAGATCTTTAGGAAGCCATCTTGAAGGTCTTCCGGGAAAATGGTTATTTTATGAAAATCTTACAGTGTTTCACTAAATATGTCGGAATGATTCGCTCAGCCAATGTTGGACGATATGTTCCTGAGCTCAGTCAACTCAGCCGCCACCTTGCTACTCATTTGGTTGCAAGACCTTTGAGCTGGGTGAGATTCTATTGGCCTTGTGGCCCCTTGAGCCGACCGGAACAAGAGCCCCTAATTTGGCAAGTAATGAAATACAATGTCAAGTTATATCAAATCACAACTGTTTGAAAATTATCAATCTAGGATGAGTTTTAGGTGTCCTTTACTCTTCACTTGAACGCAAACCATTTTCCTTCCATCCGGAACTGAACCTCCGAGGTTCTTCTTATTCGGTTATTCCTCTTGGCCAGTTTTAAATTCAGAGCGTCGTGATTAATAAACATGCACTCTGGCAGTTGTGAAAAATTTCGCACTTCACTCTAAGTTTCACAATTGTTCATATTCTTTTAATATTTTTTAAACTTTTAAATTGGGGTAAAAGAGGATTCTAGAAGATTCCCCTCACTTCCCCCTCCTCATAACAGTTGTGCATGAAAAAGTCATTTTCTCACTCAACCTTTCACAAATCCTTAGCCTTTACATTTGTCTTGAGAACTAATGTTCATCAGTTGGTGATCCGATCCTTGACCATTTTCGTTCTGGACATGAGAGTTTATCTCCCACAGATACACTTTCTTCGCCTTGTTCTCACCTTTACTCTTTTTTAAATGGTTATTATCTGCTTATTAGGAGAAGACGGGAGAGTCAAGGTTACTGCTCAATCGCCACTGCTCCAATTACTACATAAAGGCTTTACAGTGCTTGAAGGGAAGAATGAATGACTTAGAAAATATTTCACGTATGAAAGCTTGAATAGAGTCTCTAGTCTTCAATCTTCTTCAAGTACCCTTTTTATAGTCCCTTGAAAAAATGAACATTGAAAGGGATTAGGGCTCCTCTTCAAGCTTCTTACAAGGTTCAAACGATCCTCCAATGCGCATTAAATGCATATGGTCGTTTGTGTACCATGAAATCTTCATAGATCTTTGGCAAAAATGGTGATGCAAAAAGAGTACTTAGTGAAGGTGTTGTACGAGACATTCCATTTTTGCATAAGTTCCATGGTTGACCTCAGAGAGATTAGACTCTTCGTCCAATGAAGGTCGGATAGGACAAAAGCTACTTTTAGTCTTCTAAGATAAATGTCACCATCGGTCTCTGACTTGTTCAAGATCTAGGTACGATGTACTATGATAGACTATGTAAACCTTGAATGACGCGGTCACTACGTCAAACGATATTGTTGTAGACAATGTCTTCACACATAAAGGTAAGGCGATGCAAACTTGATTGTTTGTCTCTATGATGATCTAAAACTTGAAGATAATGCTCATGAAAGTTTAAAACATCATAGCTTGGTGCAAGCTCCCTTCATGTATTTATGATTTTCTTCTTATTATCAAGAAAACATACTAAGAGATTTTTAAGTATTGAACGTTTAGCCTTAACATCTTTGTCTAATATCCCTAAAGTCCGTTGCTATGCAAGCTACTAGAGACGACCATCTTCTTTGTGTTTTGAAGTTTCCCCTTTCTAATGTTATTTCTTTTCTTTTGTAATGACGTGATTATATAGTTTGTCTTTAGTTTTTCAAATATAAAAAAAAAAAATTATAACTGGAAATTTTTAAAGTTTATTAGTTTACAAGTAAAAAAACCCAATTTTATCGGTTTAAGGTTTCAATTTGTTAAGATACCCAATTCAAAATAAAGAATTAAAAAAAGGCTTTTTTATTATAAAAACACCATAACGAACAACATGGCTATTATCAAGTGAGAAGAAGGTTGACCCAAAAAAAAGTGAGAAGAAGAAGAAGAATTAGAAAGTAACCATTCCAAGTTGGTAAATAAATAGAAAAACACGGTGCAGGACACGTGGCAGTCGTTGATCTGGTTCATATACGTCACCCCACTCGCCCGGCTCGATCCACAATAGCTCCGACACCTGCGGGTCATTTTAAAACTCCACTCCCTCACACATTCTCTCGATTTCTTCTTCCATCTTCTCTCCTCTTTTCTCTAATCAATTTCCTTCTCTCTCTTTCTCCGGCGACGATCGCAGATTCCGGCGACTCTTCTCGCCGTCGAATCCTTATTCTCCTGTTTCCGGCCGAGTCCTCTCCGATTCAAACCGTTCCGCACCACCATGAATCCTGAATAGTAAGTGCCAATTCTCCTCGCTCTTCTCTTGTTTAGATCTGCTGTGTTCATCGTGCGGTGGTAGTGAATTTTGTGCTCCGCGAACCGCTGATTCAGTTTTGTTTTACTGGCTTTAAATTTTGTGGTTGCGATGCATCCTGCTTCTTAAAACTTCCATACTGATTTAGATCTGTATCTTTTGATGATTGATCCGTTTTCTAGTGTTCAATTATGGAAACGTTTGATTCTCTGATCCGGCTTGAAGAGTTTTTTATTTTAATTTCAGAAAAGTCTTTTTCTAACGATGATATAATTTCACAAATTGGGTTAGTATCTAGCAAAAGATGGCAACTTGAACTTGTTTCTAAGGACTCGTTGATGATTATGACTTGTGAATTTCTGAAAATTGATACCTTGGAAGAACAGCGACATTAATGGTTATCTTAAAATGTTTATTTGGAGGAGGACCATTTTTTTCAGTTGTAGTATTGTTCTCTAACTATGGATTCTTATTATTTTATTCTTCTGCGATTAGATTCATATACTGATGTGAACAAGGGATTATTGAAGTTCTACGGATAGATCTATGAATATATAGTGTTGTTTGTTGTTTTTGCCTTCTGTATCCACGAAAGACAAGTTTACTGAGAAATGTGTCTGTGAATTTCGTGCTTACCATTGTGAACCTTTAGGCAAACAGGCACTGTAATGTTTGAGGAACAAGTGGTCCTTCCTAGAATAAATGAATTAAAATATTTTAGCTATCGATTCTTGCGGAGATCGATAAGTATCTCCTGCAATCTACTGGGATAATGCTAAGTGGACAAATGTTTAATGGAAAATAAAACAACCTTTGTGGTAAGCTAAGTGGATTCGTGTACACATACATATATTGCATGAATCTCGAGGAAAGTTTGATGATAAAGATTAAAGAATGTGTTGTCGGTGCTTGGCTTAATCAATGGCTATAAATGTTGTTCTATTCACGTGGCTGCCTAAATGACTAACTTTTAGACAATCATGTTTCGCCGTATGCGGTGGCACATGTTTTTGTATTATGTTGCTGTATCCTAGGTCATTCTCTTAGAAAAAAAAGGCAGTTTCTTAATATTTTTGTGAATTTGATTGGAGTGTCCCTATGTTTCTTTCAGCGATTATTTGTTCAAGCTTTTGCTGATTGGAGATTCTGGTGTAGGCAAGTCATGTCTCCTCTTGAGGTTTGCTGTAAGTTCCGAGCCTCTGTCCTTTCTCTTCTTCCTTCTTTAGGAACACTGCTTCATAGTCACCCTTTTTTCGATTAATGAAAAATGAAGTTGAATGTTCCCACTGTACCATTCCCTATATTATAAAGGTCCAAATTTACTGAAGTAGAGAATGCAAGGTTTACATGCATTGATTTGTTTATTCAGAACTTCAGAATTCAGTTTTTGGCGGTGAAACATACAGCAAATCATAAACATGTATATGCATTTGTGGAGTTTCCAATGCCAAACAAAACGTTTTTCTTTGAATTATATTTTAATAAGTGGAGATTAAACTTAATATTTTATTCTTTTGTGAAACACAGGATGATTCATACCTTGACAGCTATATCAGTACCATTGGAGTGGACTTTGTAAGTATTAATGTCCATCATTTAGCCTTAATTCCTTATTATTTTGAACACTAATATGTGACTAATTATTTACCATGCTCCCTTGTATAGAAAATCCGAACTGTTGAGCAGGATGGGAAGACTATTAAACTTCAAATTGTAAGTCCAAGACCATATTAATGTTATTTGAATGTTCTGATGGGAATGTGTTCTTGATTATATGTCAATTTACTTTATGCATCTATGATCATATCAATGTTATTGGAATGTTCTGATGGGAATGTTTTATTGACTACGAGATAACTTATTTTCCAAACCTATTAAGTATATTACATCTTCTGAAATTGTCTAAATTAGCTGTGTAAAATTAAATTTGAATGTGCCTAGAAAAAGATGCTCAATCTGAAGTTAATCTCACATGTAGCCAAGAATCTCTCTCTCTCTCTCTCTAATGTTTAATATAAATATCATATGGTTCATTTACTAAGTGACTAATTCCAAGTTGACTGCATTCTATTGTGTCCTTGGTTCATTTGAACAGTAATATTGCTTAAGGTTACCCATAATAAAATATTAAGTTAAATTCTTCAGAACACTCTGTCCCAATTATCTGAGATTATTGGTTTACTGTGTTCCGTAATTGTTAACATATTTTGTTACATTTTTTTACTGTGTAGTGGGACACTGCTGGTCAAGAACGTTTCCGGACAATCACAAGCAGCTACTACCGTGGGGCTCATGGCATAATTGTGAGTCTTTTTAAACTGGTCTTTCCCCAGCAATTTCCTATTTTGGGAAAAACATGGGTGTAATCTTATTGAATTTTTGCAGGTTGTTTATGATGTCACTGACCAAGAGAGCTTCAACAATGTTAAGCAATGGCTGAATGAAATTGACCGTTATGCAAGTGAAAACGTTAACAAGCTTCTAGTTGGAAACAAGTGCGATCTCACGGCAAATAAAGTTGTGTCCTATGAGACAGCAAAGGTGATTCTAAATTTGTTGATTACTGTCCCACAGACACATGTGAATCCTTCCTTGTCTAATGTTTTGAAGTTTGTGCTTCCTGTTTCTCAGGCATTTGCAGATGAAATTGGAATTCCTTTCATGGAAACTAGTGCTAAGAATGCCACCAATGTGGAACAGGCTTTCATGGCCATGGCTGCTGAAATTAAAAACAGGTGCGGTATCTTGAATGTCTTTAAATTTGTCAGGACACATAATGAACTAACTATTATTGAGCTTTTCGTATGAGTGAGAAGTTCAATGAATCTCATTTGGTTAATGGAGACTGATCAACAGCATCTTTACTTGTGTTTCTTTCTCACAGAATGGCAAGCCAACCAGTGAACAATGCCAGGCCTCCAACAGTCCAAATTCGAGGACAGCCAGTGAATCAAAAGTCTGGTTGCTGCTCGTCTTAGAGATTAACTATCTTGTGATCGTAGACGTTTATGTGTCTCAGTGGCATGTAAAAACTAGCTTTTCACATAATGCTTTCATATGAAGATTGTTCGTCATGATTTGCTCCTTATATCGTTCATCTCGTTGTTAAAACTTCCATTCTTTTTTAATGTATTTTGATTTTAAAAAAATATTTGTACAAAAATTAAGAATATTGGTGAATAGCAGTATTTGCCTTGTTCTTTGTCCCGTACACATTTTACCCTGTGCAATTTGCGAATTCGTTCACTTGTCTCTGTAGGTGTAGAATATTGTTCTATTGCATCGATTCTTGTAAGTTCTTTAAATAAGTTACATAGTAAAGTGGATTTATTTCATAATTGAAAAGGCTCACTTATTAGTTTTTGTCATTTCATTTTGTTTTTACGTATCAGTTCATAAGTCTCTTTTGTCTTGTTTATTGGGCGCTTATCTTTGGTTCTATAAAGAATGTCCAGAGTTACTCAAGTTACCGATTTCCTCTCTGGCAGCACAATAAGAGATTAGGACAATATCTTAGGTACATCTTATATGATTCAATGAGGAAGAGACTTTCCTACCTCCAACTATGCCTATTCAATGAGGTAGACACTAAAAAATTTATATTAATATACTATGCAAAATAAATTGTTATAGATAAAATAATCCGGGGTTGGACTACCCTACTTGGTAGTATAGAGTCCCCCAATTCGACAAGGCAATGTCCAACTAAAAGGTTGAATTTGTTTCCTGATTGGTGCAGCATCCCCTACTTATGCATGTACAAGCCACACTGTAAGCAATTGATATTCTCAATTCCAGTGCACTTTGATGGATGCAGATGAGTCAGTTTCCAGATATCTATTGCTTAATCCACTACAGTCCATGTAGCCTTTTGATTTTGAAATACATCGATCTTCTTCTCTGGAGGCTGCACTTGAGTTAGAGCAAGTATGCTCACTCTTCTGAATGTCTGGTGTGGTATACCTTCCTGTGTAGAACTTGCACCAAATCTAGGTTATGTTTACATCAGTGGTACGGAGTGTGATGGGATATGATGGGATAGAATGAAATTTTTTGAAGTTTTTATTACTTAGATAGATTAATGAAGGATGGGATGAGATGAGATGAGATGAGAAGGAATGGAATGGATACCATCCAATCCCATTGAATCCCATCATTTTGCTTCCTCTGAGCCACAGATCCTTGATAATAATCAGGAGCTCCACCAGTTGGGGCAATCGGTGGCCGGCCAGAAGTAAAGGGATCCATTTTGGATGCTTCATTTTCAGCCAAGCCAACTCTGGAGTCCTTTGCACTACCTACCGCTTGTGAAGAAGATCCTGCATGAATTACAAAACAATGAAATCAGAACCACTAAAAAATTATCAAAGACATTATTTATGTGATATAAAAACATGCATAACTTACCGATTTGAGGACCACCAGTCAAAGGAAGACGCGATGGCTTCAATGCTTCAGTATCAAGACCATGTTGGCTGATGACAGTCTCCATTGCCCTATAACAGACAACATTACCAACAAAGAGAAAACGAGGTTGGGTGCTCAGAACGATAAGTACAAGTAGAATCACTAAAGCGCCACAAAGCAAATTAAGTCTGTAAGATGAGGACCATCAATTCCTTATGAATATAGTTTGTCATGCATTTACAAAGTCAAGCAAATAAAGGCATGGACATGGAAGTAGACATCAGCTTTAAGCATATTATTCAAGCTGAATTGCACAAAATAGCTAAATCAAATTGAACCTTTTTTTCTGTGTGAAAGGGTTCAAAGCCCAACAAAACATTCATCATCATTCATCAAACCACATATGATGAAATTAAAAAAACCATTCCCATTACTATTTCATTTCCATCACACAAATGACAGTGGTAGTTAATATCTAAAGTAAACTGCCACGAAAGCAGGGTTACAGAAGTAACCGTGTGACCTCATGAAGACAATCAGTATCAGATTTTCAATTTTATTATCTTACATCATAGCAAAAGACCAGGGCGAAGCAATTGAATAAATATATATGGGGGATTTTTGAGCGCTGAGTCACAAACAGTTTACCTTGATATCACTTGATATGGCATTGAATTTTCCTTCCCACTTGATTTCATATGTTGTAGTATCTGAAACACTCGTCAAATTAGAGGCAAGTATTCCCTAGCATTTCCTAAGGACTATAAGAATAACTAAACATAATAATTAAAGATTAAACAACACACACCACATGGTGTTTAGTAGCCAGCTTGGCTGGCTCGTCTTTAGAATCCTGAATGAGTTTATGCAGAAACCTTGCCGCCTCCAACTCAACATTGTTTGAGGACGCCATCTCATTAGAACTGCAATATCATTGTTGAAAATATCAACATAAACTCAGACCAGCTCGAAATTTCAGGATGATAGCCAACGCGTAATTTTAAGCTAATAATGTAAACCAATTTACCATGATCAAATGACCAAACTTAAATAAACCCAGGCAAGGTTTTATGTCAACCTCCCAAAAATAAAAGAAAAAACATCACTTGAGCACATAATGAAAAATGTGCTTAGTCTAAGTCATTGTGAGCACAATCAAAAGATTCTAGCTTTCTTCCTTGTATTGTATTGTACCCTAGTTACCTACCTTAGAGATCGATCTATCTATCCCCTAATCTTATCTATCAGCAAACAGGATACACTAACACACATTTTCCTCTCTATTTCCAAAACAAAAACCTGATCTTTTTATCCTGAAACACGGAAAATCCCTAAAAGCTTCCTGCAGCTGTAAAGGAGATGAAATGCGAGGTGCAGTGTTCTACATACGAAGGCGGTGCAATCAATCAGAGGCGGAACGAATTTGCGAAAATTGAAAAGTGAATCAAGTTTTGAATTGGGGTGTGTGGCGTGGCATCAAAAAACCAATCAATTGAGGTTGAGAAATGGAATGGTGTAACAACTTACCTTCCAAACTTAGCTTAGCTTTTAGCTACAAAGTGAGAGAGATGAGGAGAGAAAGAGAGAAACATCAGAATCTCACCTTTGTTTCTGCATAACAGCATACCAGTGAGCTAGAGAAGCAACCCCAAACGCGATATGTATGTAATTAATTATTTTATTTATTTATTTAAAATAATCATTTACTATAAAAAAAAAGAATCGTTAGATAACCTAAAATTATTCATATAAATAATGATTCTATTAATCTGTTTGGTTAATTAATATTCCCAATACTTATTTTCAAAATTAAGGACATCAATTTTTTGAATTTTAATATGACCAAATTCCACATAATCAAATTTATTTGAATATGCCAACACATGTTAGTTCAATTAGTAAGAACAAATTATTTCTCCTTTTAAAGTTGTTTGTTCAATTCTCGCTATTACAACTATTTTTAGTTGTAGGAAACTAAAAACTCCTTTAGCTTAAATGCATGTTAATTTAAGTTTTTCTAGTGGAATTTTATTGATGTCTCTCTCAAGTCACGGAACGGAAAAGTTTAAAAAAAGTTACCCAGTGATGCATTAAACCAATCCGAAAGACAAAGACAAAAATGATTTGAAAAAATAAAATTTAAGAAATAAGGTTTCACAACATTTTACATTGGGGCTAGATCTAACTTGACCTCGAAATCTAGCTTAGATTCACGAATTTCTTGCCATTTATAAGTACTTCACTAGACATATTATTAGACAATGTTGGACTTAACACCCACCCTTACACCCCAAGACCCTCACTCCCAAGACTAGTCATCTGCCCATATCCCCATTATGGCAGATCTATTGGGCATGTCAAGCCAATAATCGATCTTATCTCCATCATGGGATATCTCAAAGGCGGTCAAGTCAATAGATGGTCCAATAATGGGTCTAGATTAGGTTCTGATAATCAGGACTCGGGCTTAGCCTATCTGTGCCTCATTGAAATCAATGGCATCAACACTCCTAACATTTATGCCATTGTTGAAGCTCTTCCCATTAGACCCTCTTGCATTCCTCACCTTTTTTGCATCTTTCTTCTCAAAGATGCGATAAACAGTCCAACTTGATATCTTATATGACCCATATAAGATAACAAGTTGGACTGTTTATCGCATCTTTGAAAAGAAAGATGCAAAAAGGGGGAGGAATGCAATAGTCTAATGGAAAGGTCTCCTACAACAGCAAAATGTTAGGGGTGATGATGTCTTTGATTTCAATGGTTGATCTGTCTTTAGAATCCATAATGAGTTTATGCAGAAACTTCGCCGCCTCAAATTCAACATTGTGTGAAGATGGCATCTCATCAAACACTGCACAAACGAAATATCATTATTAAGATCATACATCAACATGGACTCAAAACACCTAGAAATTTCAAGATGATAGTCAACATGTAACTTTAAGCTAATGATGTAAATCAATTTATCATGACCAAACTCAACAGAAAGACAAAACAAAATCCCACATTTAGATAAACTCATACAAGTTTTTATGTCAACCTCCCAAAAAAAAAATTAAGGAAAGACATTAATTGAGTGCATAATGAAACAATGGGCGAGCATAAGTCTTTGTGAGCACAATCAAACGATACATGACTATATAACTCCTGATTTTCTTGCTTCTTTCGTATATTGTATTGTACCCTAGTTACCTACCTTAAAAATTGATCTATCTAACCCCTAATCATATCTATCATCACAAAATATATACTAACGCCCATTTACCTTTCTCATTAAAAAAAACAGATCCCTCATTTCTACGAATATATCCTAAAACAAGAAAAAACCCTAAAACCTTCTAGCATGTGCAAATGACATGGAATGTGAGGAACAATTCTACGCACGCGGTGCAATTAGAGGAAAAATGAATTTGTGAAAATTGAAAAGTAGATCGAGTCTTGAATAGTGTGTGGCGTGGCGTTAGAAAATCAATCAATTGAAAAAAGAAAAATAAAGTTGAGGAATGTGATGAATTACCTACCTGACCAAAGCTTAACTACACAGCGGCATAGAGAGATAAAGAGAAAGAGAGGGAGAAGAGTGAGAGAGTGAGAGAGATAGAGAGAATGAATGAATGGAAGAGAGAGTTCCTTTAAGCCTATTTATAGGCGCTCAAAGTCGGTGCAAAGGAAATGCATCGCATTTCACTACTTTTTTTCTCAGTCGGTTGCATGCTACCTTTGTGGTCCTTATCTTTTAATAACTGAAAAGTAAAAATATTTTAAAATAATAATATTTTAATCAATATATATTTTTATACAATAAATATATTTTAAAAATAATATTATTCTATCCAAAAATATTTTTATAAAGGAAAATAATTTATTTAATAATATTATTTTAATATGATTTAATATTTTGTAATTTTCAGAATATAATTTTTATATTTAATAATTTCCGGGTTCATTTAAAAAAATTTCTCCTATTCATATTAATTAAATTTATTATAACGATATTTTTTATTATAATTTTGAGAGATTATTTTTAAGACCTACAAATACGTAATTATATCTTTTTTTTGTTACAAGAGGAACTCTAAATAAGTTTGGAATAATTTATGTGTGTATAACTTTATGGCATACGAACTTTTCCATATTAATTAATCACTGGTTAATATATAATTGAATAAATATTAGATATAAACTACAAAGTCTTTCTCTTGGTTCAGAGGTGTCAATTATATTTGTTTATGAAATTGTTTTTTTACCATTAATGGCGTAATTGTGTTTATAATAATTAGTAGGAGCTTTTTTCTAATGTGCTTGGAATGCTAATTCATACTCTTTGTATCAACTGGAGCTTACCCAACAGAATAAATGCTAGAAAATTGAAATCCTCTAACATTCTCAATATTTGTAGTGGTCATGATTGTATTCCCATGTGCACTTGACTTAGCAACACCTATGGTTGACATAGTAGCAACAGGAGCAGCATGGACTAACAATGGATTATTAATTAAAGGAGAATCTTTGTAAAAGACTTACATGGTGAAGAATATTATTATATTTGATAAAACATAAGGTTTAAGAGCACATAATTTTGTAAAATAACAATCATAAAAAAATAGACATATTATACTTATAATTTCACATTCGCAAGTTTCATAATAAATTTACTGTGTGTTCAATACATTTTACTCTTATACATTTAAATAGTATTTATAAAAAATATCTCATAATTATTTTCTCAAATAATTATTTAATTACCTATTTACATTAGATAAATTTTTATAAATTTAAAATTATAATGCAATGACTTGAAATTAAATAAATTTAAGGTACATAATTATAGTTACCCGTGCAATTTGCACGGGCACCTTACTAGTGTCCAACTAAAAGGTTGAATTTGTTTCCTGATTGGTCCAGCATCCCCTACTTATGCATGTACAAGCCACACTGTAAGCAATTGATATTCTCAATTCCAGTGCACTTTGATGGATGCAGATGAGTCAGTTTCCAGATATCTATTGCTTAATCCACTACAGTCCATGTAGCCTTTTGATTTTGAAATACATCGATCTTCTTCTCTGGAGGCTGCACTTGAGTTAGAGCAAGTATGCTCACTCTTCTGAATGTCTGGTGTGGTATACCTTCCTGTGTAGAACTTGCACCAAATCTAGGTTATGTTTAGAACAGTGGTACGGAGTGTGATAGGATATGATGGGATAGAATGAAATTTTTTGAAGTTTTTATTACTTAGATAGATTAATGAAGGATGGGATGAGATGAGATGAGATGGAATGGAATGGATACCATCCAATCCCATTGAATCCCATCATTTTGCTTCCTACCCAATTTGGAAGGTGTGGGATCATAAAATATCCAAACAATGGAGTGGGACTTTCATTCCGCTCCGGTCTATTCCGTCCCATTACGAGCATAAGTGCATGACAGCATTGCTCTAGCAAGAGTATACCCTTAAATTTAATAGCATTTGTGTTGAGTGCACACTATCAAGTTTACCAGTAATCACTGCAGGAGCAGAACCCGTCCTTGAAATGGTGAAACCTAGTGGTATCCCTGACAATGATTTCTCTTCCTTCTATTGCTGAGATATACTTGATCGCAGAGTGGCAATCTCCACATACTCTCAAGTTCTTAAACACCCGGATCGGAACCCCTAACGGTACCTTCAGAAGGCCATATGCAATTGCCAGTTTCTCACTGTGCCATAGAAGAAGCTGTTCTTTCACCTCCTCTCCCACATCATGCAATGCAAATTCAAGATCTGGCACGTACCCTGCCAACTTCATTTTCTTCTCCAATTCATTTAGTTTTTCATGTATAGAAGCCAATTCAGGATGCAATCTGTCACTTGACCTAAACTCATGCACCTCACTGCTTATTTCAATCCAACTATACCCAGGTGCCTTCACAACTTTATTTTCTTTCATGGATTTTCTGATCCTAGCAACATGCTCCCATCTGTTTTGTGCTGCATAAACATTAGCCAACTGAACATATCCAGTTGCACTAGTGGGATCAAGCTCAAGCAGATTCTTAGCTGCAAACTCAGCCAGGTGCAAGTTTTTATGGATCCTACAAGCACCAAGAAGTGTCCCAAAGATAGCCGGATGGGGCTTAAAAGGCAAGCTTTTTATCAAATTTACAGCCTCAGATAACCTACCCGCTCGACCAAGAAGATCAACCATGCACGCATAGTGTTCTGGCTTAGTTTCAATACCAAAATCCCTTACCATTGTCTTAAAATATTGGACCCCAAGATCTACTAGTCCAGCATGGTTACAAGCTAATAATACCGCCACAAAAGTAATCCAATCTGGCTTCATGCCTTCATTTTTCATCTCATCAAACAAATGAAGAGCCTTTTCACCAGCTCCATGCTGCGCATAACCAGAAATCATCGCATTCCAGCTCACAACATCTTTCCTCGGAATCTGAACAAATAGTTTCCACGCTTCGTTTAGATCACCACACTTGGCATACATGCTAATCAGTGAAGTTCCTGCAGTTGTGTCGGTACTCAACGGAGATTTGCAGATCAATTGATGAACTTGTTTCCCCAGTTGCAATGCTGATAAATTACTACAACCCAACAAGACACTAGTCAAGCTCAAAGCATTAGGCTTAGCCCCACTTTCCAACATTGTCTTGAAAAGCTTTAACCCATCCTCTGCCCTACCATTGTCAACATACCCAGCAATCATAGCATTCCATGTCACCAAAGTTTTCAGACTCATTTCCTGAAACAACCTTTCTGCTGATTCAACCCTCCCAAACTTCATGTACCCAGTGATCATAGCAGTCCACGTGATCACGCTCCTCTCCGTAGCTTCATAGAAACACTCCACAGCAGCGTCTAAATCCCCGCAAGCCACATATCCCGACACAATCGCACTCCACGAGACACAGTTCTTCTCTGGCATCGCCGCGAACAACCGGCGAGCCTCGTCCATCAATCCAGCCTGAGCATAACCCGAGATCACGGTATTCCAAGACGCTGTGTCCTTAACCGGCATGCGGTCAAAGAAGCCACGGGCACTACGGACGCCGAAATTGTGCAAATGACATGCTAACATGATGTTATACGAGACAGTGTTTGGTTCGGGAATTTTATCAAACAGTTGGCAAGCGTGCTCGAAATTCCCAGGTTTCTTTGTGAAGGCTGAGAGAATGGAGTTCCAGGTAACAGTGGACTTCACTTTCATGTTATCGAAGACGCGGATAGCGGAATCTGTGTCACCGGCGCGGACGTAGCTGGCAATGAGCTTGTTCGAAACGACGACGTTGTTAAGGTCATCGTGACGATGATGATGATGGGGATAATGTAATGGAACATAGCTGAGTTTTTTATGTTTGGTTAGTGTAATGAAGAATGAGGTTGACAGAGGGTTTTGGTTCTTGCTCCTCAACAATCGTAAATGATACATGTATCAATTGGTACCAACGATCTCAGACTTTAATTCTTAGTTGTTTTAGTTTTCACTATAAACAAGAGTTCAGGTGTTTAAGATTTCGATTTCATGTTTATGTTATTTCTGGAGAAGTAAGAATGGAAAATCTTCTTATGTAAAAGCAAAAGAAGAAGAAAAAGTGAGAAAAAAGAGAGTTCCGTTGCCGGGACTTGAACCCGGGTCTTTCGGGTGAGAGCCGAATATCCTGACCAACTAGACTACAACGGAATGTTGATATTGATCAAACGCATTTGTAATTGTACTAAATCGTTTATATTCATCTCTTTGTAGTCCTTAAAAATATAGCAAATGTTGGTTTTAGTCATTGAAAAATATTTCTTAGTTTTTTATCTCTAAAAATATACAATGTTATTTTTTTAGTCATTGAAGTTAAGTTTTGCTTATGCGACTTACAAAATGGTCACTCGTCATTCTTACTTTGAGTATTTTATCTAATTTGGCATTATAAAACCCTCTCATTAACACAATTCAGTGCTACATAAGTTGTGCACGTAAGAAACACATAGATCTAAGTAAAACTTCAATCAGATTGAGAAATATTTTTTCAAGAACTAAAAATAATATTTTGCTATATTTTCCAGGGACTAAAAATATTACTATATTTTTAGGCACTAAAAATATATTTAAACGTATTATTTAGAGTACACTTAAGCTAAAAAAAGTTATGTATAAATATACATTTTTATTATATAAGAAGTTTATCAAAATAAGTTGTGAAAGATTTATAGTTAAATTATAAGTTATTTTCATACGGTTAACCAATATTTATAGTGTAAGGTAAATTTAAATAAAATATTTCAAATGAACCTATAATATAATATAAAAGTCAAATTAATTGACATTACTGATTTTTCCTTTTTCTTTATTTTTTATTTTTTGTTACAAGAGGAAATGATTCCTTTTTCTTTGTTTGAATACATACCATTCATATTACCAATATTACATCAGCTTAGGAATAATTATATTGCCCAAGAGCCTAGCTTTCAACATTTTCATTTTTGCTTGGATGCTCGTATGTCAACTAAAAAGTATTATATTGACCTAGCTAGTGATAAAGTATTATATTTTCAATTTTCCTTCTTCTTCTTTTTTCTGACAAAACATGAGAGTTGTTTTCCTGATAAAAGAAACACGGTGGATGCTTTGTTCTCTTGCTCTTGGTTATGGACTTATGGTTGTTCACATTGTTGATGACTAAAAAGGTCAAAACTGGGGCTGAGTATAGTTGAATTAGAATTAGAATTTAACCACTTCTCTCCAAAGTCCAAACTAATTTGATTTCCACACGTCAAGCTAAAAAGCATATGCTAAGTAACACGAAATTCATTGTACACGATTTTTCTTTGTCCACAAATGATGTGACTTTTTGATTAATAGTGTGTTTTTTTATAAATGATGCGCTTTTTTCAAAGTGTTTGTATAATTTACATTGCGTCAACTAGGTTAACTATATTTTTTCTAAAAAAAACTTGAGGATATGGCACTTCACCGCTTCGCCTAACAGTACAACGCTCGTATAATTCTTCCACAATCTCGTTTTCACGGCTTTTTAGATTTTTGTTATATAATTGGTGTTTGAATTAACGTGATTTTGCAAAATAATTTTGAGTAAAATTGCTTTTGTATAAACGGATTTATATTTTCACAATTCGTAACAAACATAATTTTGAAAAAAAATAATTTTGTTTGGACAATATTAATCAAACTCACGTTTGGAACTATAACGTGAAAAAATGACATTATTTGGAAGCAGTGGAACTAAAGGAATAAACAGAGCAAGAGATAAATGAAGAAGGGTAGTGGATCTGAGTTGGTGAGCTTAAGTTTCAAATTTTTACTCTTGCCTTTAATTCACCATGTGATGCTCAAAAAGTTAGATGATTGATACTCAACCTAAGTCCTTTGGAGGTTCGGGTATTGAATGTATGAGCCTTTCTAACATTGCTTTACTTGCTTAGCAGGTTTGGACATGATTCATTCGCATCATAAATTTCGGGTCCGTTTGTTTTCCTCTCTATATGCCCTTGATGTTGACTTTTTTCTATAACCCAAGAAATGCACCAGAAAGGTATAAGAAGTACCCTAACCTATTTATAAAACCTAAATTTTTGCACAATATATGATGTTTATACCAATCAATAAAAGAAACTATTTCACCATTTAATCTACTCTTAAGCCAAGACCAAGCTAGAGCCTTAATTTTTTCCAAAATAGATGCAACACAAACATTACCGTTCCAGGAAATAACATCATTACAGTTACAGACACCCCAAATGATTGCAAACCATACTGCTGTAAATACCTTCTTTTGGAGCTTCCCATATATTAGCCCAACAAATTTTGAAAAATTAGCTCTACAATTGATATGGAGTGTTGTGTATACACCAAACTAGTTGAGACAACACTGTCAAACAGATTGAGAAACTGTACAAGAGAAAGCCAATGAGAACACGCGCGATTCATGATGTCCAATATTCGCGGAGGACATGAAAAATTATTATTCTCAAGGCAACTCCTCAATGTAACAAATATCTCTAGTCTGCACTCTTCCAAAATAGACCTTCCAACCAAATGCTGAAACTTGTGGTGGCACTGAAGAAGATTTAGAAACGCTCTATCCAGAGTTCCAAAATCATGTTGCAAAAGCGCACAAGCTGAATGCACTAAGTATCCCACCGAAGCATCAACTTTCCAGCACCATGAATCATTGCCTTCCTATTTCAGAAATATTTTGGTCGATAACTATATATCATTGTCTTCTTACATTTGGAATACATTAACATTGTGCAAGGCTTGTTGTGGGCATGATGTTTGGTCTGATCGAGGTCCTCTTTGCTTGCAAGTTCCTTATTTTCATACTCTGATTCTGAGTTTTATTTACATAGATCCATATATATTGATGATTAATTTGCGTATTTGGGAAGGCTATATGAATAAGAATTATTCAGTTAGCAGCTGTTATCGCTGGTGGAGATGTATAATTTAGATAACCTTTTTATTTTAAAGCCAAAATCCATTTGTAATATGATTTAGAGCGATCTATTTGTATTTGTATGCGTGTACTTGTTTCAGATTAATAAATATTCATTTCAAAACGAATATTTTGTATTATAATTATTATAAGTTATATTTTGATGCAGTAACGGTACAAAAAAGTTTTACACATACATTTAATCAGGATTTAATAATTTATCATGTCATAATTAAAATTAAATTTAAATTTTTTTAAATAAAAATAAAAAAGTGGGATTGGATGCATGTGTAAGTGATTAATATTATTGTATTCCGTATTCCGATTTTGTCTCACGGAAAGCATGTTACATTACATAGGAATAGCGCACCGACGCGTAAAACCCAATTATGTTCATTTTTTATGATGTTACTTTATTTGAACAATATCGCGTCCCACGCCACCAATCACAAGATAAAGCCTGCCGAAAATAAATAGGACATGCACAACACATGTGCACACAATATTTGTTTAGATTTTTCTTAAAGGAGACAAAACTTGGACACAGAATGAGAAATTCAGGACAAGTGGTTGGGTTATAAAACTAGCCAACGTACATTAGCCGCAAAAACCATAACATGTGGAATTACATTTGTGTTAATACAAATGAAAAAAGCAAATATCAAGAGAGTGAATATATGGTATGAGAAATGGAAAAAACTTACACTAAGTAAGTCCTCAACACCACAAAAATAAAAACTAAAACCTAGTTTTTCATTTGTACATTGAAACATGTGAAATCACGTTTGTGTTAATAATTACAAACGGGGGAAAAACAAACACATTGTTTGTATTCACATATGAGTATCAATCACTTATGATGGACTAGGCAAACAAGTAGACATAGAGAATGATTCCCGTCTTTCAAGATTCACGTTCAAGGCCTTGGCCTTACTAGTATACAACTTCTTCACATTAGCACCCTGGTGTTGCACTAATTTAGCCAAGCTTCTCTTTGCATTGGCCCTAAATGGACAATCAGAAGCCATAAACCCATCCACCAAGTGAAGGTAAGCCTCCAAGTCATGACAACACGCCATGTCAGCGTCCGGCTTGAGGTACGGTGACATCTTCGTGTCGACACGTAGCTCTTCGCCGACGTGGTGGTATCCGAGTGGCGTGTTCTCAAGGACCCCACCAAATTTAGACCTTCTCAATTTCTCCTCAACCTCCTCACTCACAAACATGCCAGGAACCCTTGTTATAACGTCTTGTGAGTTCACTATCCTCAACACTTTCACGTTTTGGGCTGTGATTTTATCCCCGTAGGCCTTGTTACCCACCCTGGGCCCACCATACGAAAAAACAGCCACTGGTGGCACTTCTGGCGCGCATGTGCTGATGTCATCAGCCACCAACAAGGCTAACGCGGCCCCCAGGCTATGGCCCGTAACGGTAATGCTCAACGTCTCGCCCTTGTAAACTTCCATTAACCGCTTAACTTCCTCGATAACAGACTCCGCCATGCTTGGCACGTGGGTGCCACGTGTTTTGTAAAGGCTCAAGAACCCGCACTCGACTTTGGGCTTAGCCTGGTCTTTTTGAGTTTCCTCGGGCTCCACGTCGGTTAACTGGGCCCGCATGTTCTCGGCCCATTCAAGACACGTGGCGGTTCCGCGGAGGGAGATCACGATATCCCTCCTCCCGAGGCGCGAGATCTCCCTCCTGTCGTCGCAAACCGCCACATAGCCAATCCAGCTAGAGCGCTGCGTCATCCAGCCGAGATCCGGGGCGACGTCGTCTACCCACCCGGGTAACCCGATCGACGAGGTGGCGTAGAGGCTCTTGGTAACCTTATAGGACCTGTCAGAGAGCGCCACGTGGCGGTGGAGGGGAGAGTCTTCGGGCGACGTGGCGGGGTTGGAGTGGAAGCAGTGGTACGCGGCCTGGACAAACTCCCCGTAGCGGACCACCTCTCGTCGGAGATTCTCGTCGAGCGGGTCTAGCAGGCCTTTCCAGTTGTTTGCACCGTGGTAGT
The DNA here is from genome assembly GCA_030819835.1 of Acmispon strigosus. Classification (NCBI taxonomy): domain Eukaryota; kingdom Viridiplantae; phylum Streptophyta; class Magnoliopsida; order Fabales; family Fabaceae; genus Acmispon; species Acmispon strigosus. The sequence continues at coordinate 18,545,303 of JAUAMA010000002.1, read as the reverse complement.
CCCTCCAGCGGCTGCCGAGGGCGTTGCGAGGGGAGTATTCCGCCGTCATGGAGAGGAGACGCTGGAGGCGGTTGAGGTGGCGCGGCGACATATCCTCAGTAGCCTTCACGTCAGACCATAAGGTAGCTATGTTAAGACCTTCCAGAAAGTTCTTCCCTTTCCTTTCCGTGGCTGTTTGCGGTTGCGGTTGCGTGGTGCGTGTTTGAATAGCGGATGATTGCTTCTGGAGGAGCTTGTCGAGGTTAGCGAGGTGCAACCGGGTGGAATTGGAATTGGAATCGGTGGTGGTGGAATTGATTTGTTTGAAAGAAGAAGTTGGTGTTAATGATGGGTTCAAGAGTGAGGATCGGCATATGAAGCTGGAGCGTCTAGTGTGGAACATGTTGAGGTTTTGAGCTGGGAGAGTGGAACTGATCTGCATCATCATGATTAATTGTGATTAAGGATGATCGAGATTTTAATTATAGGATTAAGTGAAATGAAGAGATGGGGGAAGAGAAGAATGGAAACTGTGATGCTCCCAACTGAAACCAACTGATCTGAGTGAAATTGATGGAGGTGGGTATTTAAAGAGGGGGGCGTTTGGTTATTGCCATCACTTTTGGATGTATATTACGGAAATGACCAATTAAATAATGGAGGATTGTGATTTGTGATCAAGTACGGGTCCTACTTAACACGATCATCCTTTCACTTTGTGTTTGGGTTCGAGGTTCCGTCCACAACTCTGTTTAGTTTTTTTTTTTCATTATTTTATTGTTTTGACTTCTGAGTAATTTAAGAATGTTTTTTTAATGCCCACCTTTTGTTTTAAGCATTTTTTATTATCACTCTTTTCATATTATTTTGTCATATTATTAATTATACATTTATTTTCACTTTTATCTTTTTTTTAAACAGTAGCGTTATTTGGCACGAGATTTCAGTGCATGAGCGAGTACGAAAGTCTTGTTTTTTCTCTCTCTCTCTCTATATATATATATCTTATCTTTCTCCAACAGCTACCCCATTCAATCTTCCACTAGAATCACAACGACCTCAATCATGAAGATTCTAATAGTGAGGACGAGGTGGTGATGGGCGACGGGGATGGTGCTGCCAGCGGGATGGTGAACTAGCAGATTGGCGATGCAATGTCGAGTTTTGCGGCCACCTTACCCTCATTGGCCTTCGGGTGGGAAATAGAGTCGTTTCCCTTTACGCACAAGTCGGCGACAAGATCCAGTGGCCGCTCGCAAAGAACGAATCCACCGTCAAGGACCCTCTCACTTCCTCCTCTTTACCCCTCAATCGACGTTACTGATCTTGTCCAAAACCTCCTCACCAATCTTGATAAGGAGTTCAGCGTCAAGCTTTGCGGTTACCTCACCCTCATTTACCTCCAATAGAGAAATAGCCTCATCTCCATTTACGCCTACATCGGCAATGAGAACCAGTGTCCACTCGCGAAGGACGAGACCATCATAAAAAAAGTTACTCGCACAGCTTCTTCTCCTTCCGCGTCCCCAAGGAGAACGGTGATAATTCTCATATTCAAGCAATAAGAAAGGGAGAAGAGGCTGATTTTTCTCTGATTTTTTTAATCTTGTGCTGTGTCGTGCTTGAATTGCTCTTGCCATTAAGCATTTTCCTTTTTTAAAATAAGTGGAGAGTAGAGCACATATGATATGTACTTATGTGTTCGGTCGTCTCTATTGTTCCGTCATGTGTTTGATCGCCTATTAATTTACGTGGGTTATGTGTTCAATCGTTTCTATCATTCCATTATGTGCTAGCGTTCCTACCGCTTTTATTTGCCAATGTTTTGTTCATGTAACTGGCGCTTCATTCGTTGTTCACGTTCCCTGTTTGATCGTTCTGTTCGTGTTGCCTTTCATTTGTAGTTCACGTTCCTTTCTTTGAACATCTGCCTAATTTTTTCTATTTTTAATTTTTTTAATATTTTGGTGAGGGTGGTCCACCGCCATGCGCCCATATATGGGTTGGGTTAGCTAGGACTTTCTTCCAAAAACCAAAAGTGGGGCAATCCAATTCAATCCGACCCACATTTTGGCAGAACAATAACGGGCTTGACCTGCCCCACATTGCTGGCCCATATTGACACTCCTACAAGCCAAAAAGCATTCATTAAAACGATTTAATTTATCTGATCCTAACTCGTGCAAGCTACGTAGGTCAATCCGTGTACTTGAACTCATATACCCAGCTCTAATCAACATCAATGACAAAGTAATTTTGTTTCCATTGACAGTAATACATTTTATTTTTGGTATATGGGAAAACATTTAATCCCTGGACCTTCCCCTTCCCAATCCATATGTCATGAGCTTTTACCACTCGAGCTATCGTTCAGGAACACAGACATGAATAGATTTTAGTTATTACTCCCTCCATTTCTAATTATAAAACCTCATGGAGACAATTACACTTATTAAAAAAATATATAATGAAGTTAATTAATGCAGTAGTTTTAAAAAAAGTTATACAATCTTCAATATTTACCCTTAACTATTTTTTAATTGTATTGATTGTGTCTCCTATCTATTTAATGTTATCTCACTCTCTCTTAATAAATGTAATGGGTAAATATCGAAAAAGATAATAATTTTTTTTAAAATTAATAATGGGTCTTATACTAAATAAATGACACCAAATTTTTTTTAAGAAATCTTATAATTATAATTAGGGACATTAATAAACTTTTTACATATATTGATAATAATGAATACGGTCTGTTATGGTACTATATAGTCAACATTTTTATACTCGCGCGTACACTCTTAGAAAATAAGTATACTCGTTTTCATACACGTATTGTTGGTACCTGGTAATTTCAGTATTATATTATAGCAAGACCCGAGTCCATTACTTAAATATTTTAAATATTGACATTTTTTATGGGTTACTTCAAGTCCAAAAAATTAAGAAGTTATTTGCGGTAGTTAAAAGTAGTTGTTTAAACCTCTAAATTAAAAGTTCTATTCTTATAAATTACACTCTTTGAAGATATATTTGACTTTTATTATATTCGGGTTGAAATTGTAAATGTTATTCAATACAATTTTTTTTTAAAAAAACATGAATACATTAAAATTCTAATATTAATAAAATATGTAAGAATTGATTTTTTTACGGTAAAATATAAGAATGATTGTAACTACGGCACGAAATATTAATTATAAAAATATTTCAAATATAACTATTTAATTGAAAAAAAAAGTTATTCAGAAGATTTTAAATTATAATCGTGTAAAAAATACTCCCTCCGTCCCAAATTATAATATTCTTTAAAGACAAACTCGATGTCCCAAATTATAAGACCCCTTCTAGATTTCAGGAAAAAAATAACAAGTTTTTTCTTTTTTACTCCTTGCATTCATTATATTTTAAATTCCAAAACTTTAATTACCACCTCTACTAATTACTTCTTTCATATTCTCAACCAACTTTTGGTATATCCAATACTTACATTAACAATTTCCAGATTTTTTTAAATAGGGGCATATTTGGAAGATTTGTATAAAAAGTAACAAAACCAACATATTAATTAGCTTATTACATATTTTCTTAATAGGCGTGATTGTCTGAAAAAGACCCTATAATTTGGGATGGAGGTAGTAGTATATAGTATGGTGTGATCAATTATATATTAGTACCCGTACGGCCGTACGGCTGTACCAATATTTATAAATGTGAACTTTTGTGAGAAATTATATGCACTCTAATACCAGGAAGAACTTTTTTGACATTGACTTGATTTGCTTAATATGAATATTCCTGTGATCCAAAATCATAAAAAATAGATGCATGGTAAAAGTTTTCACATAGGAAAAAATTAGTTGTTGAGGCTCATCAAGTTGATACATATTTTATGGGTGACTTAACTTATAGTTATGGAAAACGTAGACTTAACATATAGTTATAATTTGATAGTAGTTATAACTGATATCGAATACGTGTATAGTATGTGTGTAGATGTGAAACATTGACAACTCAAATGAAGTCAAACAAATTATACGTTATCTACTTTCCCTGAACTACGGGAATCGATTTGATTAAACTAGGGTATTTTTCCACAAATACTCGTATAAATGTTAGCTCACTTGACAAGTAAATTTTTGTTTTAAACTGATTTTTAATATACGAAATCAAGATGTTAAACCGGCTAAAATATGAAAGTCAACCAAAGAAACGAGCTCTGGCGGAACCTCTTCTATCCAAATAAAGTTGGGATAATAAGAAGAGTTCTTAGTCAAGTGCAAGTAATCACTCGTATACATGTGTGTTCGATTCTTACTGTTTATGTGAGAATTATATTAGTGCATGATATGTAAGTACTTTTGTGAGTAACTAATAGTCTCGAAGTTATGCTTTACTTCGAAGTGATACCAGAGCCGAACTCAACCAAATTTTCTATAAAAAAAAAATTCACTCGTATATCTTTTTTATGCTTAACATATATCTTCAACAGCTTTTGCGTAATGTTCATTTGATCATTTCAAGAGCTGAAGTTTCATCCGAGAATTTTTGTTTCATAAAAGTTTGAACATTGAATAATTAGGATAAATATATATAGCAGTTCAAGTCAATTTACGCTTAAGGCAATTACTTGGAAAGGATTCTCTGTTTTAGACATATATTTAACTTTAATCTTTGCAAAGTCTATGTATATATTTTTTTTGTTGAACTTGAACAGGCTCAAGTATTACAGGATTTCTGACGTAATATTACTTGTGCTTCAAGTTGTTGTGAAAATAATCTACTACTGTAACTACTAATTGTGAGTCCTCAATCTCAAACTTCAGCAACTTTTAAAAAAAAGACTCTATTATATGTCAACACGTGTCATTTTATCAACCCAACAATTTCTCCCTCTATCAAATCGAATTTCCGAATTTAAATCATGATTTGCGATAATTAAGGAATTCAAATAATTATTTATTACAAATTTAAATCATGTAATTTATGTTTGTTCTTTTTATATAATAATTTTCTTTTTATATAATATTTTTTGTTTGTTGATGTTACCAATTATATTCAATTCACATTTATTTATTTATTTACGGTTTTATCATTAATTTTCTATTGCTACTAACTAGCTTATTTTAAAGTAAGATTTTGCCAACATGTTGATTTATCCATTAAATCTAAATGTGCAAACATCTCCACAAAATAAAATCACCAAGGAAAGAACCGTCTAGAGACTCTTCTGCTACTCAGATAGAAGTATCGTCTAAAGGAAAAGCAAGAGACTACAACGTCAAAGTCATATCTCAAGTATGGTCTACAGCTCTATCGTCTGCTCAACAAATATCTTTATTATCTGCTCAACAAATATCTTTATCGTCTGCTCAACAAAATAGAAGGCCGAAATAGCTCATTAGCTCTATCGTCAGCTCTAAGAAATAAAAGGCGGAATTATCCCTGTCGTCTACTCGGCAGCACTGTCTACTCTAGAGAAGTATCATCTAAAGACAAGAAAAGTACCGTCTAGAGAAGTATCGTCTGAAGACAAGGAAAGTCTTGTCTATAGAAGTATCGTCTGAAGACAAGGAAAGTACCGTCTACAGCTCTATCGGTTGTGAATTATCCTCAGTGCTACCTACTCTTTATCCAGATATTGTCAATTCTCTTTACAGAACAATATTAGCCTAATGTGTCATAAAATTATTTCCTATTTATTGAAAAATATTTTAATCTTTAGATATTCTTCTTATTTCTTTATTTATATTGCTTGCTTAATTTATTTTGTATTGATCTAACCTCATAAATTTTTAAAACAAAAGAAGTTAATAATATTAAAATGTAAATAAATATAATAAATTTTTAAAAGAAATAAATACCCCACAATTTTGTCTACGCTTCCTCCTTCCAAACGTGTTGATGATAACACTGCATCCTTAACTTCAGACGACCATAAAATCTTCATTTCTTATCAGTCTTATATTAACTTTCTTTATTATGAAAAATAACTTTTGAACTATGGTTAAAACGTGTTGAGATAGAGAAGTGAAATAAGATCTTCACAAGCTTCCTCAACTAAAGAATCAAAATGTGTCAAGATAGAGAAGTGAAATAAGATCTTCATTGTGTTAAGACTATTGCTATATAAGTATTTGTTGGATGTTTTTCTATTTCTGCTATCAAAACTTATTTACGTTGTTTGATTTTAGTATGACATAAACTTTAGATGAACAATTTTAATATTAGTCATTGTGTCTACTTTGGTTTTATCAATTGAGGACTTCAATATATCATGTGATCTTACGCGTGTTTAAAAATGTTGACATATGTCATATATTTATTAGCTTTACAACATCAACTAAAAAAATATTGCAAATTAAATATTAAAAACACCCGTGCATTGCACGGGTTACTTACTAGTTAATCAATAACTAGTGGGGAATCGCGTTTGGCGCCCCCTATTGCGCTTTGCGCCCCCCTTTAATGCGTTTTTTTACCATTTTGCCCTTTAAAATTTAAAATATTACCATTTTACCCTTTTAAATTTAAAAAATTAAATAAATATCATCATCTTCATCCTTTCACCCTTCTCCATTCCAACACATTCTCCCACCCCCCTTTCTCTCCATCCTTTCACCACCAACATTATCATCCTGTAACAACCACATTCATCATCTTCCATCAACCACCTCCTTCATGTACTAACCATCAACATCTTCCTCTTGTTTCCTCCTTGCTCCCTCCCATCGTTTCCTATTTTTTTCGCATAGTTAACCGCAAGAAATTGAACACTGGTTAAAATTCGCACCTACAAGTGCGAAATTTACCTCCAAATCGCACTTATAGGTGTGCGAACTAGTATTTTTTTTTAAAGTGTGTATCGCACCTAAAAGTGCGAAATGTGCCTCCAAATCGCACTTATAGGTGAGCGAACTAGATATTTTTTTTTATTTATTTTTTTTTTTTTTTTCAAAGTGTGTATCGCACCTAAGAGTGCGAAATGGGCCTCCAAATCACACTTATAGGTGCGAAATAGTATTTTAAATTTTTATTTTAATATTTCTGGCCCTGAAAAGGGAATTTCTAACAGTCTCGGATGGCGACGGGTTGAACTACAAAGTTGAAGAAGAAAAAAAGTGTGAAAGTAAAATATTTCACCATAAATTTCTAAACATGTCAACTAGACTAATTGTGGTGGTCCCATAATTTTTAAAAATCATTTGGGCATTATTTGAATTTTTTTAGATGTTTTTTAATATGAAATCGCACTCCTAGATGCGATATGTACACAAATCGCACTCCAGGATGCGAATAATAACCAGGCTTCGTGGTTACGAGGATTTCAAGGTTTCTTGCTTGCCCCTTCTTTGTAGGATAACGTAAAAGGAGATGACAATGAAGTGGATGGAGAAAAATGTTGATGGTGATGAGTTGAAGAGGAAGAAATTGGAGTTTTAAAATTTTTATGATTTTTTTTTTTGTTCAATTTTTTTTTGTTCAGTTTTTTTTTTACAGAAGGGTATTTTGGGCATTTAAAAAAAAAATAGGGGAGCGTAAGGCGCAATACGGGGGCGCCGAACGCGTTTCCCTAACTAGTGCACAAAAAACAAAAATAACCAATTACTAGCGAGAAGCCATATTCAAAAGTATTCATGAACTCATTATAAGAAATTATATGATTAAATAAGTTTTTAATTCGTACAAAATAGTGAATTATTAATTTTAGCAACTAAAAAAATTATATGGAATATATCTCCAAATTTTGAAAATGCACATGTTTGAGTCCCTAGAAGGATTAAAATCAAAATTTAAGGACCGAACAATTTCGAGGATTGAAAATTATTGAAAAGATGGTACTTCAAAACTATTTTTTCTTTAGGTATTGATCCTTTCAAGAGCGCAAATATGTGCGTTTTTATTAATTGGGAATGTATTTCAAAGAAAAAATTGAGGGAACAAAACTAATAATTCTGTATTTTATAGGAATAAAACTTATTTAACCTAAAATTATATTTTTTTTGCCTAATCTTTTCACGTGAGGTAATCATATTCAAACAGCGAACATTGACATTCTGGTGCAATTAGTAGATTAGCTCTCATAATAGGTGTTTTCTTATACACATTTTTGAATCGGAGATCTTACTTATTTGAAAATTAATTCTCATTGATAAAAATATGAACGTGTTTGTTTCAAAATTTTTTACTAAAAAATACATTTTAATTAAAAAATTATTTTTAAAAACTTTAAGATATTTGTTACAGGTTTATAAAAACTTTTTATATTATTTAAAAAATTGAAATCAAATTATTTAAAAAACTACTTTAATTAGTTTATTAGTTAAATTTATAATGATAAATAAGAAAAAAAAACAATTAAGTGTAATATATCCAATACAATACAAATCATTTTATACTTTTCTTTAAAATCTCTAAAAATAATCTCTTCTTTTTGTTGGTTGCCCAATAATCTCTTCTTTAAATAAATGTTACTTATCTTGGTCAGAAACAAAAAATACATATAACATCCTCTTTGTCTATAAATAATAAACATTGTCACCAACATTGTGGCACAAGTTATTTGAACTTCTTAAACATTTAGTTAAAAGTTTCATTTTTGGTGCGGTGCGTATGAAAAAACACTGTTGGAAGAGACCTACCCACTTAACGTAATCTTAGAGCCCCAAGAAATTAGTCTCATCACTGTCAGCCGTAGGATAGCTTGAGAAAAAATAATAATAAATAATAAACATGGTCAAGACAAAAAGGACAACTGATTCTCAGTTATAGGAATTAACATCTTTCTTTAATTTCCAATAGTGTTGTGTGACGCGTAGGCTTTGACCTGCAGAAATTGCCACCGGTAACAGAGTAAATCCTAGTCAAATATTGGATATTGTTTTATTGTCTTTTAGTTCTTTTGTTTGTTTTCCATTTCGTGTTGATTTTTGTCAAACATACACGTAAGATCTGAACCATGAAATTAAGTGTGTTCAGACTTCAGACTAGTTCATTTTTATAGAATAAATCATGATTTAGCTTTAAAAAGTATAAGTTGTTTTCTTCCAAATTTTAAACCTGACAGAAACGTATTGTTGAACTTATACTAAGATTTAATGTATATAGTTCCATGTGCACCACAATATGATCATGCGAAAGAATCAAAGATACGAGAGACAATTATAAAAAATTATTAATTAATGAAAAATTAAATTAACGGCGTGAGACTAAAATAAAACAGTGAAATATATTTTAGTAATTTTAAAACGATCGATATTTGGTTTTAAGCTATAATGTTTTAAGTATCACATTAAGGTGTTGTTGGTGCATTGGCTCTTTCGCATAACACTCTTCGTTTACTTGTGATGTAAGAAACTCAAAGTCTGATTTGATGATCACGAAGGTTGTCCCAACCTCCTTAGCCATTCGGAGTTTGGCAATGCAAGCCTCATACTTAATTTGTTTTTAGAGCTAGATATGGAAATTGAGTTTTATCAATATCTCGAATAAAAGGACTTCGTTATTTTCAAAGACGACTCTGGCTCTGCTTGTTTTATTGGACGATTAGACCACATAAAAAGTCCAAGTTATGGATTGTTGAACATGGTCAATCATTTCAAGGATGAAATCGACCAAGAATCTCCCATTGACGACCCATTGAGGTTCGTAACTTATGTTGTGCACGGAAAGCTCTATTTCCTAAAGGATCATTCGCCTAGCTAGGTCCGACTTTTGGAGCACTGATCGAAGAAAGTATGTTCTTTCGGTGATCGGATGAGACTCAAAGTAGCGTTGTAGTCTTCTGGTCATGGCGATAACAATAATGGCTGCTTGAGCCCTTGGAGTATTTTTCTCACAAAATATATTGGGTGTTGGCCATTGAGGTTGGTATAGTCGACGCACATGTGCCATTTTTCACATGACTTCTTCACAAGAACCACATTGGCTAGTCTAGTGGTGTACTTTTTCTCTCTGACGAAACCACCCTTCAACATGCCTGAGTTTTTGTTTCTTACCGGACACCGACTTATAAATTGGATCAACTGATAATTTGTGCCAACAGAACTCTGGATTGAGTCCTAGTATATAAGTTGATTGTTGTCCAGGCGAAGAGATATGAGTTATCACGCAAAAACTATATAAATATTCCCTCGAGATCAAAATCTTCTAATCTTCTAATTAACTCCATAGTTGAAGTAGGTCTCGCTCCCTTAGGATGCAACCTCTCTAGTTCTTTTGCAAGTCGTAGTCCCTTGGGATCGAGTTTAGTAAGTTATCCCCCTTGAACCGAAGTGTCGTCTCCCACTATAAGAAACTAACCATTTACCAACAACTATAGATTCGTCAATAAGTTACCACTTTATCGACAGTTCAACCGTTAAATCCGTCTTTGATAAGTTGCTAACATGAGCAATATCTGCACACAACACTAGCACTAGCACTAGCACTATCATCAAAAGTTGTCTTTGATCATGAACTCAATATCTTCATCATCACATATTTGAAGTCTTTCAAATATGATTAGATTATTTGAAACCAAAAACCTACACACGAAGCTAGATATAATTTGGTTAGCTTTAAGCTTTAACTTAAAATGAATTTTCTTCTTCAGATAACTTGAATATATCTATTATTATCACCATAGTAGATTAAGCCTTGTTCACCATCTCAAATTTCCTAACTTTACAATCAACAAAAACAACAGCCGGACTCATCATACTAAAATTGTAATAGAAAAAGAAGAAGCTATATATGCGACTGCAGCTGAGAGCCATCATTTCCATCCACAGACCACCACCCTTTTTATGTTACCCCACCACAAAAACTAACACAGAAAAGCTGACAGCACCACACTATAACTCAACAAAATGTGAATAGCAATAGTCCACGTACGACTCGACCATCAGCAATTAAAGTTATAGTGCGTCACTAGGATATATCATATATCCATCAGCTTTTCATTGCAATGCTTGAGGGACCTTCAATAATGATGTCTTTTTAAAAAAAAATATATATATTAAATTAGTGCTTGTTTTTTATAAAAAAATGAGTAAAACGTAAATTTGATATTTTTCTATTTAAAATAATATCTTTATAGTTACTTTTATTTTTTCCCTTCCTCCCAACCACCATCGCCCCTTCAATCTCTCCAAAACCTCCTTCATCATCCCACCAAAATTCTTGAACCTCCTAGGTGTATCGGTAGACCAAAATATAAAATGTTTGATAACAAAGTGGGTGTTGTTTTGGTAAACCTTATGCATAGTCTCTTCTTTAGAGAAGGGAAGGTTGTTCGGAAAATTGTTTTTGACAGTGATTTTCCTTTAGTTAATATGAGATCTTCAATAGACGTCATCTTGCTGGATGCGTTTTTGGTCGTTTGATTTGTAGATATTATTGGTCATTTTTTTTAGTGGTTTACCTCTCTTTTTCCCTTGTATAGAGTGTGTTTTGATTCTCACCGATGATATATAATACATTTTGTTTATCTAAAATGATTAAACTCATGATTAATATCGAGGTTTATTATAACCTCAAATATAATGAATTTTGTTTATATTATGTTAATCGTTTGAATTAATTCTATAACCATTATTTTGAGAAAAGTTTTACCTAATCAACACTTTAGCGTTATGTTTTTTCTTTTGTTTTGAGAAACACGAGCCTAGCTATAACTATTTTTTACGCTTGTACCTATAATTCTTAATTGGTTACCGGTCTATATTAAATTCTACTCGTGCATACATACATGTATAATGAAATACATTCAACATTTCAACCCATAGTAAGAATCCGACAATGGCACAAATTTTAGATAGGCAAAAAAACACACGATAAGACTCATGTTATTATATAAATATATTATTTACAAATTTTGTATTAATTTATTTCACAAAAACACTCATAGACACTCTAAACTCAGAGGTGTTTAATTATTTCACAAAAAGATTTACATGAAAAATATTCATTTCTTTACTTCGTGAGCCATGAATCGTTTACCGTGCCGTTGATGCCACATGCTGCTCCTCACCTTCCCAACAAGTTCATGGTGGTGTCAATAGACAACAGGAACTACTGAACCTTGTATTGACCAAAGTATCTCCGCAGCCGGAAGCGGTAGGGGGCTGGCCAATGGCCAATGAGTTTTTTCTATTTACAAGAGTTGGGATTCGAACCCCCAACCACTTGGTTAAGGGACGAAGTGCTGAACCACTACGTCAACCCACTTGGTTAACCAACTTTAGTTTTACTTGACTTTTTCCCCTTTTTTTCTTTTCTAACAATTCACGAATGTTGTGTTGCACAGCATTGGTGATGCTAAAATTAAAAAAAAGAAAACATAAATATTTATTAAAACACTACTATAATATAAATTAATTAATAGCTCGCAAATTATTATTTTTTATTTTTCAATCCTCAATTGGTATCTTAATTCCAGATAATTATTAATATTGATTAAGAATAATTTTTACTAAGATCAACATTATTTATCATCTTACTATATGATTATATGATACTAAAGTTGTTTAATTTCAATGAGATACCTAAAAACACTTTGTATTAAGATTGTAATTGAAAATGATTTTTAGCACAAAATATATTAATCTAAACATATTTATTTAACTTAGTAAAAAAACATATTTATTAACATATCCAAAGCTCATTTCCGCTCGAAACCATTTATCCCAAATACCAATATTTGTAACGGATTGGAGCACCCTTATGCTTCATATAAATTTATTTGGCTTATTTAAGAAAATTATCCCAAGCACGTACAAGTTAGATAAGAATTGTAGTGCTTTTCTATTTCTAATTAACTAACTATAATTTTTTATCCTCTATTTCTTTCTTTCCAGTAATATCACATGATCATAATATTCAGTTTTCTTAAAATCTTTCTCATTCCACTTGGCGTATAATTTATATAACATGTATCCCACATGAGATGTGGATAAGTATTCTTCTTTTTAAAATGATCGAACCTTTGATTTATTTTTGTAGAAATGCACTATAAAGTTCACTTAAACTCACTTAAATTAAGTATGCCATATGAATCACACATTATACAAGTGAACATGCAGTAGGAAAAAGGGGTAGCACGCATATCCTTTCGGCGTTCATTTGTGTACTTAATTTGATTATGAGAGATTATTAATGTTAATGTGTTGTTGTCACTTTTTTCTGTTTAGAAATAAAGACCACCGACCAGTACTAAACGTGAAAAACAACAGCGATCATACACGCAGGGGATGGGAACGTGATTCTAAATTTTGAATACGAAAGTCAGTCTATTTGATCCTCTTATCAGTTTCTGAACTAGAAATTATTTTATGAGACAACCAGAAAATCGAGAAATAATGTTAGAAGTCTCACATTTACTAGCAGGGACGAATCGGCCTAGTAGAAGATAGGGGGCAATTGTCCCTACAACATTTTCATAAATTGTTCTAATAATATCTTATATAATAGTATATTAGGTACTAATATATATTGTACTAGTGTTATAGTTGTTCTCGCAATATTACATTGCTTCCCCATGAAATTTTATGTCTATCTCTCTTCATATGTACCAATTAAATAGGTATATGTAATACCTTTTAAATATTTATGAAGAGAGATAAATATAATTTTTTTAATGAGGAAACATGAAAAAACTTTCACATGGATCATAATCCGGTGTTATCATGTTTTAAGAGAACCCAATAGAGTTTGTTAACTAGAAAATCTCATGAGCTAGATTTTAATTTACATGTATACATGATCTTCCTCCGGATGAGGGTTTCACTCATGAGGTCGGTCCTAATTTAGAATTTTAATTTCTAGACCTCTTACCATCCTTTTGACAAATTTTTTTGTGTTTTGACAAAAAAAAAGTATATATTACCTTCACATTGTAAAACTTCTGGACATGTCGTTGTTTGTTAGAGATATGACATAGATAGTAAGGGTAGAACAAACTTCTAACTCTAAAGCTAACTTTTGTGGTTTAGTTATGCCTCTCAAATTCTAATATGATATCATAGCCTATTCAAGATTTGTTAGTTGGTGGATAGCTCTCATATTTGGGTCACCTGCAGTTGTCAGGTCCTGCATATTCAACGCTCCAAATGTTTAGCTCCGGATGTGAGCGGGTGCGTTAGAAGTCTCACATTGGTTAGAGATATGATATAGATAACATTTATAAGGTTAGATCAACCCTCGACTCTCAAACTAGTTTTTGTGATTGAGTTAGGTCTCCTAAATTCTAATAGATAACAATTTAAAGTAGGGCAGTCTTTGGTTGCGCGATAACTCAAATACCGAACTTAAAGACTCATTCTCACACTTGTAGAGACAACTACCATTCATCTACATAACTTACTATTTCATACTTGAGTTTTTGGAATTTCTCTCAAACATTTGCACCGATTAAGTGTTAAAGTGTCTTTTACAGGTACTGCTGTAGAGCCAATTGAACTACAATTTGTCTGAGATACATCTATCGATGTAAGTCACCGCTGTTGTCAAGAGAGAATCTCGGAACCAAACAAAAATATTTTAGAACTTTTAGTTTTAAAAAGTAAAAATGAAGAAGATAAAGTGTTTTATAAAACAGTAATGAAACATGGTAATTAATGGATTATGGATCCAGTGTGTTGGAGTGAAGACGTGAAGTGAGGTAGTTTAGTGTAATTCAGTTCATCTGCACTGCACATTCATTGAAATGATTTATAGTAATATTTGACGCACAACACAAGGCGTGTTTGTTGGTTAGTGTAGTGAGACGCGTAACAAAGAAACAAACAGTCATGTTTAGGCATATTAGACACGTGAATTAGATGGTGGGACCCTATTGTCTCAGAATATCGGCACCACGCACGCACGCACGCCTATAGTGAATAGTCACTGTCTTTCTTCTTTTTTTCTTTAAAACGTATACTTTTCTTTGTCCTTGGTCGTATGAATCTTTGAATAGCTTTTTGAACCTTTGAAGCCATTCTCTTGTAAGAATATTTGACATTCACCTCATCCGGATTGAAGTTGTGAGAACAATTAAATACATTAAAAAATCTGATCGAAATATGGTAAAAGTTATAGGTCATCTTTCATAAGCAAACGTGATTTCAGGTATCTAACTAAAGATATTAACGAGTAAGTTAAAATATATCTCATAAAATTTAACAGGAAGCCAAATTTTGTCAACTTAACTTAAACGTGAATTTAAGTTCAGTCAAAATACAAATGCACCCTTATACGCTGACGTCAAAACCTTCTGCCCTTTTGAAATATGTAATTATTAAATTGGCTTAAATATGTTTGAGGTCCCCAACATTGTAAGATGAATCAGATTAGGTCCCTGAAAAATTAAATTTCAAAATGTCAATCCTAATTTAAGCTGATGAATCACATATTTTACACAGTCATCATTTCCACGTGTATTTAACTTATCCTAATCATATTTTTTACACCTAAATCTTTATTTTTATTTTCACATATCTTAATTGTATCTGGTACTCTCTATTGAAAATCCATGAACCCTAAATATAATTTCAGAGAAAATGCGACATTCAGAAGGAGAAGAGGAGAAATCCATTAGCAGTGCCATTTTTTTACCCTCTTCTCCAAAAAAAAAAATTTGATTACCGAAAGGAAAACGGAGACCCAAGTGTTCCATGTAGTCCGCAAAAAGTTTGCCTCTCTATAAGTATGTTGGAACTTCAATGTCTCATGCTCCCTATGCAACTGACAAATATCTTGCGCCAAATCTCCATAGGGATGAGGCCCAACATCATGGGAGGAAAGAAGGGAATGAAAGAAGACGAATAACCTCAAGAAAATCATTCTCAATGATGACTTGAGGAATGTCAAAACTTATAGCTATCCCCACAACTGTGAGCACGGTCAAAACCTCTGTAGAGGAGACATTGCCATCAGCCAAATCTCCTAAGTTCCTGCAAAAACCCCTTATCCACTAGCCATAAGAACCACAAAGAACCCGCCACAGCTTACAAATTTTTTTTTGTTACCGCAGGAAAACCTTTAACAGATATTCTCCTTTTTCAATAATAAACTCTTCAAAATAAATTAATAATAAAAATAACTCAACTAATTATTATATTTTCATTATAATCCTGTTTGATTGCAGTTTTTGAAAACAGTTATAAAAACAGTTTTTAGAAACTATTTTTAAAAACTGTTTTTCAAAAGAAAAGAAGAAGAAATAACTGTTGTTGAATGATATATTTCAATAATTTAAAAAAGTAAAATTTGAAAACAGAAACTGAAAACATCATTTAACTGTTCTGGTATTTTAATTTTTAAAACTGAAAACAGCAAATGTTTTCAAAAACGTTTTAAAAAACAGTTTGTGCAAAGCAGGTTTTTAAAGTTTTCAGTTTTTAAAAATAGAAAACAGTTTTTAAAAACTATATTTAAACATACCCTTAGTTGTTCCGGTATTTTAGTTTTTAAAATTAAAAACAAAAATTGTTTTAAAAAACAAGTTGTGCCAAGTAGGTTTTTAAATTTGTCAATTTTTAAAAACAGGATACAGTTTTTAAAAACTGGAATCAAACAGACCCCAATATGTACTGTTGAGTATTGAAAACATTTTCCCAATAAGTAATACACAATAATAACTGAAAAAAAAATCAATAGACACCACCTGCGAATAAAAATTTAAATAAACAAGAATGTATACGATAATGGATTAATTTAAAAATATTCATGTTTTCGGATGAATTAAAAATATCAAAGATGACGAGAAAATGTTGAAAATTGTCTTAAGTTTGCATTATCATTACAATTCTTCCTAAAAATCCTCTTGAGGAGCTTCAACATTCAAATCTATGAGTGGTCTCCCAGCCTCCTGCTGCTGCTGCTGCTGCTGCTGCTGCTGCTCCCTTTGAGGTTCCTGAACTTCAGTTTCATGCGTCTGCGTTTGTGGTTCCTCGCCATTCTGAACTTCAATTGGATTGTCTGCAGCATTGTCATTGATAACATCTGTAGAAGGGTAACGTGAGTTAACTTAACAAGGAGAAAAATTCACGCGGAAAACCAAGAATGAGACCCAAAGCGAGACTCACCACTCACCAGATATTCTTGCAGACAAATCTTTGTACAGTTTTGTAGTTCCAGGGAACGTCAAAATGTTATAAGAGGATATTTTACTCTTTATCTCCCTGCTAATCACATTGAAATTGAACTTCTGCCTCCACATTTCAACAGTCTCAGGAACAGATGGGATTACCAATGTTTTGACTTCAAGGCTGCGCAGGAGCTGGAATAGGCCGTGACAACCATGAGAAATGTCTACGTGTATATAATAAGGTTTTGAAGGACAATGATAGGAAACAAGTGTTAACACTTACAGATTCAATTTCCCTCATTAACAACCGGCAAATTCCTTGGCCCCTGCATGCCTTATCCGTGGCAATGAAGGGCATTTCCGCCATCTCACACCCATGAAATCTAGAGTCATGAAGTAATAAGTCAATAACAATATGTATGTCAGTCTTTGTTTAACATAACAAAATTACAGATATGTGTGTCATCCGAGCACGAGGGACATCGCAGAGTTTCAAAGAGTACTCCCAAACTCAATAACCAAACAAAGTTGACAAGATTATTACGAAAATGGAAAGGGGATACCTTATGGGAGCAGCAGCTAAGACCGCATCGTCTTTCTCCAGGACAAAGTTATAAAAGCGACTAAAATCTATCCTTCTGATATTTGAACTGAATGGTAGATGACAGCAATGGATCAAAAGGGTGTTAGGAGAAAAAATTGTGACAGCAGCAGTAATGAGTTGCGTGCTTAAAGAGGAACAAAACTAAATTCTGCAACAATGTGCGCTTACCTGCGACTGTACACTATACTTTGCACCACATTGATGCCCGTCTGTTTGTCGATGATTGTCTTGAACGATTCATCCATTAACAGCCGAGTAAGTGTAGCCTTCAAATTGTTTTCAAGGTATGGATTCCGATAAGCAGAGACAGTATCAGTTTGGCGGACAATCCGCCAAGAGAAGTTTGAAAATATTTCATTTCTGATTCGCAGGGAGTTCTCCAATTTCTCGTATATCTTTCACAAAGGACAAAGTCAAATTTCTAAAATATGATGGGAGAAAAAAAAAACACAAATAATCTCTCTTCCAAACACCGTTACTTTTATTGTATCAACCAAACATAGTATTTGATTTTCATCATTGACACAAAAATCATAGAGAATACATACCTGTCGGCACCCTGGCCCACAGTATAATCTTGTAAAGCTTTCTCTGGAGAATTCTTTCTCAGAATGTTGAAAGCATCCCCAATGAACTATGAAAGCATGAAAAGTTCCGTTGCAGCAACATCAATTGATTTTGTTATATAAATTGGGAGGAAAGGAGTTAACCGACCAGTTCAGAGAGTTAACATCTCCCCCCCCCCTTCAAAAAGACGAAAAATGGAGATCATGAGAAACTTACGCTTCTTATCGCATTGGGAGCACGTGATAAAATTGTTACGCTCTTCCCCCCGCCCACAGCATTTGCACATACAATATGGACACAGCCAATCTCTTTGGGGCACCCTCTGCAGTTTAAAAGGAAAGAATTCACAATATTTATGTAGATCATCAAATAAAATATCTACACCAAAAAAACTTTTCAGAGCAACATAAAAAGACCTTTTTCCAGAAAATGAAGTAAAAAATCAATTTGATTACCTCCATATCAATACAAGAAGGATGATATGTGGAGGGACATTTGTCACAACAGATCAAGACTCCCCCATCTCCACAGATTGAACAAGCATCATCGTTTCGTCCTGCAGCATTTTCTTTGGGCACATACGTAAACAGGTATCGGCGTTCTGTCTCCTCAGGATTGTACCAAGCAGTAATCTGGAATTCCTGGAGGCACGTATTTTTTCTATCGAGGTAAATGTGTTCATATGGTTGTCCAATTTTACCTCCAGCATGCTTCTCAAAGGTCCACACTGATATTTCGCTCTGGCAGCAGTCGCAGAAAATTCCACCCCTGGTAATTCTTCCCTTCACGGCTGAGTCCACATAGCCCACTCGCACATCTTCTTCAATAAGCTTACAATCGATCAACCATGACAGAATGGTTCTTTTACATGACCTTACTTGTACAGGTGAAGGTGAACCTCTTCTCATGTTTATAGCTTGTCCTTCAGATGATGACGTACCTATTTCCACAATCGAACTTGGTCCAGGATTACTAGTTTCCTTGGTTTTGTTTTCCTCTGCTTCTGCTTCCCTTGGCTGAGACCTGCGACTCTGTGTACCCTGCCTGCCCCATCTTGTACCCCTTTGTCCCCCCCGTCCACCACCACGCCCACCCCGCCTATGACCTCTTCTACCTCGGCCACGACCCGATATAGAGTTTCTAACAGTCAGATCCACACCAGAACCCACAAGTCCAGTCTCCCTTTCTCTTGCAGAGCTTGAGTTCCCACCTTGTCCACGACTGTCTCCATGCCTCGCAATTGAATCTGACCTAGGTTCCACCATTTCAGTCTCTATTGCTGTTTTAGCACATAAAGTTGTGTTTTCAGCAATTGGATCCACATCTGAGTCCGCCATTTGGGTCTCCATTTCCATTGTTGTGGATATGGTTGTCTTTTCACCTCGTCCACAACCATGTCCATGTCTAGTGCTCCTTCTTCTTTTTAGTATTGAAGGCATGGCCCTTAAAGAATGTGAATCAGAACTGTACGAATCACACTCAGGATCGCTAAGATCTGCATAGTTTACCTCTTGATTACGAGGCCTAAGGGCACGGGCTACTGGACTAGCCATTGGAAGTTCTGACAATTTAATGTGCCAAAATATCTGTGGCAGAATTAGTAAATAGCTTAAGAGGACTTTCATACTCACAAACCAGCATTGACTTTCATTACCATCTTCAAATCAGTGTTTATTGAGACTTATAATGTTCATACAGTCACAATGAAATTCCTGGTGTAATTATGAGGAAGCAATAGCTTGCCATTGCTTAAATTTGTTAAAAAGTTCCAGCACCTCGTATGGTAGAAAAACAGTTAATCTTTACTTTTGATTTATGCTCCACTTCTATGCAACTATAAGAGGAATTTTATGTCATAAAATCATATGAAAGTATGGAGATTTTTGTAGATAGTCTTGCATATAAAATTTATAAAGTATGTCATGCTGTTGAACCAGCACTGACAGATTGTAAACCGAACACTATAATAGAAGGACCATAATGTTTTTTCCATCATAGTTTATCATGTGGGAAAACATAGTATGTTTTATTCTCTTCATAAAAAGTAATTGACATAATGCTGCGTGAATACAATCTGCTACTTCATAGCTGCTGGGCTAGTGAAAATCAATTCTTTATTTTACTTCAAAATGTTGAGCAAATCAGGTATTTTTTAAGTCATGAAGAAGAAGGTAATGTTTTTTCATGCATTTCCAATCCAGTTAGACTTTCCTAACAAATTTATCTCTCTTGGGATGTCCACTATATCACCAGATTTAACTTTCAATTTATTCTATGAAAGCTTCCATCTATTAGATTCTTTGCAAAAACTTGTAATGGCAAGTAACAAAAACCAATGAACATGCCCTTCTCCAAGTGACTTGAAAAATTTATCGTTAAGAGTGAAAAAAATGATGAACTGAAGAAATAAAACGATCAATAGGGAAATAAATGGTCAAGTTCAAGCAAACATCATGCCAATGCACACACAAGTGATCCATGTTAATGAAATAACCTGTGTGAATTTTAAAATTAAAAAGGTCATGACAGCATGATCTATACCAGAACATATCTTAAAATCCATACATCAATCATGCAAAACAAAGAATGAAGGGCGTATTTGATTACGGTTTTACAGAAGAGTTTTTAGTTTTTTAAAACAAAAGAACAAAACTTGTTTGACATGAATTGTTCTGAAAAACTTATCCTAAAACACAGTTTCTCCTGTTTTAGTTTTTAAAGCAAGATATTCAAAATCGGGATTATGGCTTTAATCGGAGAGGAGGGTGTTAATTGTAAATCGGTAATCATAAGATTAATCGTAAGATTTAGCAAACTCCTATATATATGGATATAGAATAGCATAAACAAAACAAAAAACTGTAAATAACTAGAAACACTTAAATAAAATTGTGTTCATATCTCATACGTCATAAAAATAACTCAGTTCATAGGAATGTCATACTAAAACAGTCTCCGTACCAGCCCCAATCCCAACTCCACCAGTTGACGTGCCAGCCTCAGTCTCCATGTCTCGTCGCCGGTGCAGTGGGGGGGAGGGGGCTCGCGAATGTGAGTGGGGGAGAGAAGGGGGCTCGGCGACTCAAAAAATTAGGGGTTTTGCGAAATGAGTCATGTAGCTTAATCACATGAACACGACTAACGTTTGGAGAGGCCAAACGTGGATCCAGCAATCTAAAAGCAACTATTTCTTGCTTCTGGAAACGTGGATCTGGCCAAACGTGGATCTTGGGTTAGTTTTTCCAAACATGCACTAAGATGCGATTTCAATCGCGTTTAAGGTCAGATTCAGGCAGAAAAGGATTACACAAGAGATTTCAATAGCCCAGGTGCACTGTAATTACATAATCGTGAGATTAAGGGATTGAAATCAGGATTTTGACTACCACGTTTTAAAGCTAAAATTACAAAATATTTCTGAGATATTCTCTGTTTTTGTTTTTTCATAGGTCTTTCAATCTCCCAAAATATCTCACTCAAACAGCTTTTTTTCTTTTCTTCTTTTGAAAAATAGCTTCACAAAGTATTTTCAAAAAAGTTCTTAAACTCACAAAATTGAGAAGGGAACCAAACAAGTCCAAAGCTTCCTGCATGCATTATTGTAATTGCCATTCAGGCAATTCACACTTCAATTAAGGTGATCTGACCCCAACAAGGGTAGAGTTAATTATCCACCACAGACTCCTGACCATAACATAAATTGTTACCAAGAAGAAAAGATACCTTCAATTTGGGAATGAGATCTTTGCCCTAGATTCTTGCTGTCGCAGATTTTTATATATTCTTTTGAGATTTGAGCAGTAATCACAGCAGAAGCAAATCAGCTATAAATCTATCAAATGCCTGCACAGTTGGAAAATGTTAAATAAGTTTGCGGTGAAAATCGGCACTCAATGCAAGAATTCATGCACATACGCTAACGAGAATGAGAAAATTTATACCAGCGGAAATTGAGAAAATGTTCTTCCCTTTCAGTTCTTTGAAAAGTGAAATAGATATCCCACGTTGTCAAGCAAGAGCAGGATGCTGGACAACGAATTTAGACTGAATGCAGTCTTCGGCAGCTAGGTGTTTACCACTAGCAGTGAACCAGTGACTGGAATTTGAGGATTCCCGAGGGCAATTGTACAAGGCAAGGGTAGGGCTACATTGTATTTATATGGAAAAGGGCTTCCGCTTTCAAGTTAAATATTATTTCTCGTAAAATAATTGCAATTAAACCAAATTGTATCGGTAAAATCCACAAAAGTAAATAATATTATTATATTGCGAAACAGCAAAAAAGCGGGTATCAAGTCAAAATAACAACCAGGACGATTTTGCCCTCGTTTGTGCTCAGCCACACTTGTCAAACTTAAAATGTGTTTCACTTGTTCTTTGTCTAATGCATCACTAATAGTAAGCTTCCTTGTGTAGATATTCTATTAGATGTGTTTTTATAACCCAATCTTAGATAAGAATAAGAAAAGAAACTTGAGCAGTTTTTCGTAACTGTTTATGTCAGGCATAAGAGAGCATTTTATTCTGCTCCATTTCTCAGTCTGCCAAGTCACATAGGCTGACAGAATAGTGAAATCCAGTTTCTTATGTTCTACAATACGTAATGTAATGGATGAAAGCTTGTATTAAGTAGTTCAATGCAGAATTTAAGCACTTGATTAGATAAAATGCTTCCCGAGTAACACTATTTGATTAGAATGTGGCCCTTCTTTTAAACTTTCCTGCATGTTTGCCAAAAACAAAATGATTGATAGGTAGAGAATAGAGAAATTCCTTTCAGAAATTTTATTTTCAACTCATACTAAATTTAGATGTAGTGCCTAAAACAAACTACAATTTGATTATAGCTGGTCCTTCTTTCAAACTTTCCAGCATGTTAACCAAAAAAAACAAGTGATTAGTAAAAGGTATGAAATGAGGAATTCCTTTACCACTGAGCGGGTGGATCAGCCGGTTGATCTAACTTAACCAGAGATCTCGAGTTTGATCACTAGGTATGCAGCAGCATTAAATACTCGGAGGGAGAGCTTTCCCGCAACATAGTGATCTTAACCAGCTCAAGCAAGATTGTTTCTTGTGGAGGATACATGAGTCCTAGACCAAAAAATGGAGACAGAGAGTCCTTTCAGACACAATCTATATATAATTATAGTTGTATCTTCTAGCATTTAAAGCTGGCCAACATTGTTTTTGGATTAGGCAAGTATAGGAACCACTATAATAGTTTCCCAAAAGTTACTAACCCACCTAAGTGGCCTCCAAGATCTTTCCAACAAACTATAATAGTACTACACCTTGCATTGATTATGTCAATGAAAAATGGTAGTAATTGACAGGTAAGAAGATGGATTGATCTCATTATCTCTTGAAGAAACAACCTGAATAAGAACTCATGTATTTTACATTGGTGAAGGAATGAAAATGATGGCTGGGAGAGAGGATAGTAAAACCAGCAACTAGTTAGAATTAGAGAAACTAGATTTTGCTTTAAATCGCCTATATATAATTAATGGCTGCATAATTTAATGTCAGTCCTAGGCTAATTTATGTCATAGAACTCTCAAGTGTGTAGCCAAAACAAGAAATGTGAATAAACCCTATTAGTTTTTGAATCATCATATTTCTTGTGGAGCCGTTTCTAAAATATCAATAGGTAATGAAACAACTCTGTCCTAAAATCATTGACATTTTCAGAGGGAAAACAGAGAAGAGAAAATTAACAAAAACTTAAGATCATAGAACAAACGCACCCATAAAATAAGTGACGCTAAACCCACTCCTCAATATTCATAAAAAAAATAAATAAATAAAAACTTGACAAACAGAAGACGAAATTCCAAAGGTTAAACAGCTTTACCATTTAATGTTGTTGTTAAGTTCCGCCGCCCAGGTTGTTAGATGTGATGTTGGAAGCGTGTTGGTGGAGCTAACCGCAAGCTTTCTTCGAAGCTTTCATACCCAGGTACCCATTCATACCTAGGGTTTGCGATTTTCCCCTTCTGCATATCTTGTTTGGCTGCTGGGAAAGTGCAGGAAAGAAAGTTGATGGCTTCGATTGTGTCAGCGCAGTGAGTAGCTATAACTAATTTTCTCATTTTGATTCGTTTAGATTCACCAAATAACATGAAATAGAGAAATCGATAGCGAATTTCAATCTGGGGTTTCTCAAAGTCGTGATCTTTAACCAGCACAGACAGCAACCCCGAACCCAAAATAGAAACCAATTTTGATTCGAATCTCAATTTCGAGGAATCTGCTTCCAAAAGGGGGCGGTACCGGCACCGGGTACGTACCCGGTGCTGGTGCGTGGCGGTGCGCGGTGGGTACGCGCCGCTGCGTACCGGATTTTGTGGCCACGCACCCGGTGCGTTTTACCCAGAAACGACGCAGTTTTTCCTTTTTTTATTCGAACTGGGTTTCAGACAAAGGTGTTGGGTTTTGAAACCCTAATTCATAAATCACAAGTTCACAACTGAAGCTGCTGCGCCTCTCTGTATTCCTCCGTCTCCGCCCACCGACGGCGCTTCTGCTTCTTCCATCGGCGGTGCTTCTGCTTCTTCTTCCAGTGCTCCTCCTTCGAAGACTCTCCAAGGCTGCGCTGTCGCGCTTCTTCTTCTGTTCCAAAGACCTTCTTCCACCGGCGAACCTCTTCCCCCCACCGGCGGCGCCTCTCTTCCACCGTCGAGCCTCTTCCTCCTTCCGCCAGCGCCTCTCCAAGACCTCTTCCCATCGGCGGCGCTTCTGCTTCTACTTTTTACCTCTGTTTTTATTGATAGACTGTCAGTGGATTAGTGGTTAAGCTTTGAATATTTGATGCTTGCTCTGTCTCTACCTCTTCCAATTTGATGTTTTGAATAGCAGAAGCTATAAGAAAGCAGATTCTGTTTCCACCTCTACCTCTGTTTTTGTTGTTTTGTTCACTACAATTGATTGATGATTTGATGAACCTAGAATTTGAACCTATAGGAGAGCATCAATTGATTCTGATTTCTGAATATCCTTACAATTACTCTGCCTCTTCCAACTATAAATGAATTCTTCTCAAGAATCTAGTTCTACTGTATCTAGTAAATTTGATTATGTCTTTTAATGTAATTTTAATTTGTGTTATTGTTTGAAATTATAATGTTTATCTGGAATATATTAGTTTTTTTATTTAATATATATATTTATTTAATATATATATATATATATATATATTAACGTAACCGTACCTAAGATTTTCTGAAAATGGCGTACCGCGTACCCGATACCCTACACGTACCGGGTACCGTACCCGTGCAACGTAGGTGAAAGCTATTTTGAAGATGTGTGAAATTAGACTGGAAATTGATTAGGGTTTTGATTAGGGTTTAGCCTATCGACAATTAAACTGAAAATTTTATGCTTGAATTTTTTTCGTTTTTCTTTTTGTTTTATTTTGGGATTTTGTCTCTTCTACGTCATTTCTATCAATTTTCCCTTCCTAATTCCTATTGTTCTTTTATTTTTGCCTTAAATACATTTTTAGCCTATTTACTTTTTTTTATAAGCTAGTCTATTTACTTTTAACTTTAGTATTTTAGTCTCTATACTTTCAATTGCCCAACAATAGCCCTCTTACTTTTAGTTTTGAGTGATTTTAATCATTTTACTTTGAATTTTAATCTCCTTACTTCTAGTTAGGTAGTGTTTGGCCCAGCTTTTTTTTTACTTTTAAGTTGCTTTTAAGATAAGTTGGGCCAAACACAATTGTGTATAAGATCTTAAAAAATAAGTCACTTTTAAGTTATTTTTTTTTTACACACAAAATGTTGAAAAGTAACTTTTAAGTAAAAAGTTAATTGAGGGAGCTTTTTTCTAATAAGTTACTTTTTTCACTTCCTACCGCCCCGGCCACCACCGCCTTCGGCCACCACCACCACCTTCGACCATCACCGCCTCCAGCCACCACCGCCTCCGACCACCACCACCGCCACCACCTCCGACCACCACCACCGCCACCTCCGACCACCACCGCCACCTCCGACCACCACCACCACCACCTCCGACCACCACCACCGCTACCTCCGACCACCACCGCCACCTCCGACCACCGCCGCTGCCTCCGACCACCACCGCCACCTTCGACCACCACTGCCACCTCCCGCCACCACCACCGCCTCCGGCCACCACCACCGCCCCCGACCACCACCACCACCTCCGGCCACCACCACCGCCTCCAGCCACCACCACCGCCTCCGACCACCACCACCACCTCCGACCACCACCACCACCACCACCGCCTCCACCCACCAACACCCGCCTCTGGCCACCACCACTGCCTCCGACCACCAAACAACTTTTAACTTAAAAGTAACTTTTAAGTTAAAAAAAATGAAAATTGACAAACAGCTTTTGCCTTTTTTTTTAAGATCTTATTGTGAGCTTTAACTAAAAAGTAACTTTTAAGCTAAAAAAAAGCTGGGCCAAACGCTACCTTAGACTTGTTGAATATGAATAATTCCCTGTTTTTAAAATCTACGACCCTTCGTGTACGCTTGCATAAAATCATTACTGCCAAAGGCTTTCAACGGATCCTAGTTGCATTAAGAACGAATAATCATCTTCCAGTGAAATTGAAATAGACTATAATTCATATTACATGAATTAGAAAAACAAAACTTTTAACTCATGTAACTAATCTCTCATTTCAGCGCACTAAGCGGTAGGAGATTGGCCAAAGATTTATCTCCATTCATAAGAGTTGAGATTCAAACCCTCAACCACTCGCTTAAAGGATGGAGTAAGGAATCACTAGGTCAACTAACTTAGTTAGAAAAGCAAAAGTCGAAACTTAGGATTATTTTCAATCATGTAACACATTAGCTACCACATGAATTAGAGTTGATGATATCAACATAATTAGCTTAAAATGGGATGGCATTTTGAATGGAGGGATTTGATTGCAGCATTTGGAAAATTTCAGGGATTAAAATTGAGCAATTGAAAGTAAGAGGATCAAAATCACCCAAAATTAAAAGTAAGGGGACTGAAATTGAGCAATTAAAAATAAGTGGACTAAAACTATCCAAAAGTAAAAGTAAATTGACTAAAAATGCATTTAAACCTTTATTTTTCTATCACATCACACACACACACATATATATATAAGATTCATATATAGGTCATGGAGACAGATGTGAAGGGGACAGCGAAGGGGTGGATGGGAAACTGAAAGGTTCATATATTGATAAAGGTTTTGTCTCTCTTTTCATTGATGGTATCTCAGATGGTGCAACATATTTTCAGATCAAAGAGCTTTTTTCTCAGCTCGGAAAGGTCTCTAGTGTTTTCATTCAAAGGAGGAGTAAGACTGGGAGACGGTGACGTTTTGGGTTCGTGCGTATAATGTTAAAGAAAGACGCGGTGAATGCCATGAGTAAGCTCGATGGTGTCATGGTCAGCGGTTCTATTTTAGCTGTTTTGTTTGCTAGGTATCCTTTTGTGATGGGTGCAAAAACAGTTGATGGTAGGGCTTCGGAGGAATTACGGAAGTCAAGTTTTTTGGTGCTCGGGATATCATAACATTCTTCCTCGGTTCCCTTCAGAGAAGACGGGCGAGGGTTCTTCTCAAGCTTGGCAAGTGAAGGTGGTCGGGGCTTCTCCTTTTTCTAAAGTCCTAGCGTGATGTGTTGTCAGGGAATTCAAATGAGCTACGGAGGAGTTTCTTTGTGCGATAGAGGAATATATGTTTGTTGTAAAGTTAGGTTTTAGCAATACAAAAATCAGGATCCCATATGTTGTTTTATCCCTTGAGTTTTTAATAATTATAATTTGGTTCATGGACTATTTAGTAGTCTCAGTTTCGGTCCCTGTTTGACTTTCTGCAACAGATTCTGTTGTTTTTGAATTTTGTTGTGGAGGTGAGATAATATCTCTGATTTTCGAATTGATATATTCTGAAAATTTGACTTTGAATGTTGGTTATTTAGTGGTCATTTTTCAGAATATCTTTTAATTAGTGCATTTCCTGTTTCTGTTTTAAAACGAAATCATAAGGATTTATTAAGATAGAGATTTGATGGAAATTCTGATCAAAATTTATGAGAGAAAAATCTGAAACCAATCCCTCATATTACTCCTAGGGTTTTCGAGCAACCTTTTATGAGTGGTTGGGTTGCATTATCTTTTTCTATCTCAAGCAATCAACCCTAGTCTCCAAGTGCGTAAAACCCTATTCTGTTAATGCTGTTGTTGCCACCCTTCCTCCTTCCCTTTGAGGCCAAGTTTTTGCTCTTCCTTTCCTCTTCAAGAGTTTTAGGTGGGTGGTCTCTGGTAACCTTTTGTATTCCTCCAATTTTGAGTCCTTGATGACGATAGAATTCTAAAACAATGCTGATTTTGTTTCTGTTTTCTTTCTCTCTTTTCCTCATTTCCAAGGGTTGATCACGAGTTCTCTCAGTTTTTCCTCCGACGCGTAGATGGCTTCCTCTTAAGTTTTGGACGAACACTTTGTTGTTTCTATTTTCCCTTGATCGAACGACGACACGAGGTTGGTTTTCGTTCATTCTTATCATTCTTCAATAGGTTGGGTTGTTTGTGTTTCTAAAACCTCATTTCCTTAAAGTGTTTTCCCTCTTAAGAAATTTATTTATGAAGTGTTAAACCTTTGGACATATATGTTTGTATGTATTTGAACCTTGTTTGTGAAAATTCAAGTTTTAAAAACTTTTCTGTAAAAAAAAAATTTGGTGTTTCTGGGCTCCTTGGCAGGGAGCCAGCATGAGCACTAGCTACCCGAGTGCACATGCGCTGGAGAAGGCAGGGAGTCAGCGCATGAGCATTGGACTCCCGGGCGCACATGCGCTAGGGTTGTTCTTCTCCTGGGCATGGCAGGGTGTCAGCGCATGGGCGCTGGCATTCCAACGCACATGTGTTGGGCCCTGTTTGGCTAGAATTGTTGTTTTGTGTTAAAATTCTTTTGAGGTTGATTTCCACCCTTCCTATGGTTGTTTGGTTGTTATATATGTGTTTATTTTTCAAGGTTGGAGATCAAGTGTATGCGACCTGTTCGACAGTAAGGATAACTCGGTTTTAGTAGTGTCGAGTCGGTTTGTGATTGTGCTGTGAATTCCCTTTGAAATTTCTGACTATATCTTGTTTATGTGGACTGTGGAAGCATGTTATTGAGGCTGAGATTTTCTATTGAATTCTATTATAACATAATTGAATAAGGCTGAAATTGATCACGTGATTATAACATGTTGTGGATTAAAGGATTAAATCGACGATACTAACATATGCTTATACTATGACTTTGGGGATGTTATGAACTGCTGACTCACTTGATGATTGATGATTATTGTCATAGCATATGCACTATATAGAATTTTAAGGTTGATGTGATGGCACTTTATCCCGTGGGATCTTCCTAAGGTGATGTGGCGGCACTTTGTCCTGCGTTATCTACCTTGAGGGCGATATGGTGGGAGTTTGTCCCACGTTATCACCGTGGCCCCGTTTGGGTGAAATTCTGACCATAGTTATGCATTTAAATATTGAGGACTAACAAGCATGAATTCGTTGTATTGAGTTACATGAAAAATGTACACTGCTATATTGGTTACTACCTTTTTTTTATTTTACTATTGTTTTTGGAAAGAAAAAAATCTTGTTGTTGTTTGTAAAACTGATGATACTGATCTGTTTTACCACTAATGATATTTTTGTATTTACTGCTACTATTGTGTCTGTTGTATTCTGTTTTAAAGATATTGTGCCGCATTACGACACTTGTTATTTGCTGTTTTTAAGTATCACAATTGTTGATAATTATGTTTATTGTTTTAAAAAGAGTTAACTCTTTCTATTTGATGTTTGGGCGCTTAACGTCATACATAATTAGAACGAGGATTTGCAAGAAGGTTAATTTTGATGCAAGCTTGGGGAGACGACGGAATGACTACACGAGTTTTGGAAGATTCTTGAAGAATATATTATTTTCATTTTTCTGCTGTTGAGTATAATTTTAAGTCTTTTTGGGCACGTGCTAGTGCAACTATATTATTTTGGTTTTATGTTGATATTATAATTATGGGGATATTATATCTTACTTAATAAGAGCGAACGTTTCTGTTTTAAAAATCTGAGTTTTTTTAGATAAGTTTTATGAAATATTTTCCGTTTAATTACTATGTGACCCCTGACTGAAATTGGGGTGTTACAAGTTGGCTTGCACTGGTTGTTGGAAAGCAGGTAAAACATCTCAGTAAAGTGGTTGATGGACGAGATGCTTTTTTCCATAACATACTCTACCTTTGTGTCGTTTTGACCAAGCTGTCATACAGGACGAGGAGAGGTCGTTGTTTCCTGCGAAAGAGATGGGTTTAATTCTGAAGTTAATAGCTTGGGAATAAAACTATTTACTTTTAATGATAATAATGTCGGTGTCGTTTTGGTCCCCCACATTAGGTGCCTATTTTTTTAGGGAAGGGAAGGTGGTTAAGGTAGTTTCTAATGAGGATTTTATTTCAAATTTAAATTTGGTAACTTCTTCTGATTTTTGCAATCCTTTATTCACGAGATTTTATGTTGTTATGTTTTCTCCTCTTCCATCAAGTGAGGTTTTTGTTATTTAAGTTGTTTGGCCATGTAATGAAGGGTTTTTTGGGATTCCCCTTGGTTCTAGTGGAGAGCCTCCATGGGGAGATCCTAATCCAATTTTGTTAAAGATGCAGCCTTATTAGAGATAAGAATCGTATGTTGTTGGAGATATGCATTAACGAGCACAACATTGTCTGAGATCGTTTGTCGTATTGACTAACAAAGGAAAACATCGTCTGGTCTGATAAAGATCATCCGCATGTTGAAGCAATGGATTGTCTGCCAAGCTATATCGTCCGGCCAGACATAACGTCTGACCTGTGTCGTGCCAGCTGTAAACCAGTTATTTAGTAGTACTAGCAATCCTGGAATATCCGGGATCTTATCTTGTATTTATTATTGTTTACAATTCCCAATGTAATAGTTGACACCGGAATATCCGTCGTTATCTTTGTATAAATATAGAGCTTGTAAACATGAATAAGGAGGAATTGAATTGCAGAATAATAATAAGAATATACATAGTTTATCTTTGCATCTTCAGTTTCTCAACTATTTTCCCCTTTTCCTTTCGAGAACACCTTCGTTCTTAACAAGCCTGATAGGATCCAAGTCGAGCTTCATGTCTCTGATCCTTTTGTCGGTCCCAGGTCCTCTGCTACTAGAGGTTGACCCTTTGAGATCATGGTTCAGTAGGTTTTTTCTGGGTTGCTTGTGTCTGACAACGACTTTTTTTTATCGATTTTAACCGGTTTTAGAGTCTACTCGTCAGGTTCTTGATGATGGCGATTTCTGTTTTGATCAGGAGAATGAGGGTTTGGGTTGTTCTTTTCCAAAGAAACATGGGTGTCCTTGAAAAGTTTCTAATCGAGGAAGTAAGAAGAAGGACATTTCTGCATTGTTTGATGGTGCTTCTAAGTCCCGGGCTGCAGGGTTTCTTCTTGTAGTTGTGATTCTTTGTTGTCTTCTTCTCAATCGGTGCTCTCTTGGTTTGATAGTCATCTAGAGGTTTCATCATCGAGAGTTATGACTGAAGCCTGTCGTGCTTGGTTAGTGGGAAAGGAAGTAGATTTGGTGTTAGATGGGTCTCATAAGGAAACAAGTAAAGGTTTGGCGGCTAACTTGGTCTTGAATCATGCAAGAAGATAATTTTTTCTAGTCGTTTGGATTTTTTTGTTGTTTTTTGGCAGTTTTCTTAGGTTGGTGTCTTTCCTGTTTTTTGGGTTCGTTTTCCTTTTTGTGGTACTATTTTGTCTTTGGGACTGTTGTTGCAATTCTCTTTATACATTGTGTTCTCTAGTTTTTTTCATTAATTAATTTCCTTTTACTGCCGAAAAAAACATCACATAACATATCTTTCATTTTTCTCTCTTTCTCCCTGTATCAAACCATTTTAATCCTTTATTTTTAGCTTGTGGTGGGCTCAACGATGAATTTCCTTTTGAGCTTGTTTAACAATAAATTTCTATTTTCGACAAGTTTATTACTAGGGTATAGGGATGATAATTGGTAGGGTATGGGAAGGGTACTATAGTCTTCATACCCATCCTCATCCGCGTTTGACAAAATTAGTTGTATCAATCCACGTACTTGTGTAGGTAGCAACTTGAATGTCCATCCTCATACTCTCTGGGAAAATATATGCTCACATTCGTACTCATTACCTACAATTTAGTTAACAAAAATATAACGTGCACTATGTTCATTTTTCAACTCAAAACAAAAATATTTTCCGGTTGGCTCTTCAATCATACGACTCGACGACGTCGCACCCAGTCCACGTGGGTTTGCTCTTAAGCATCCACCACAAAGGCAGCTTGGACGGCCTCGTGCAAGGACGAACAATCCCGACTCAGTTGGCAAAGTTTACAAGTGGCCTAGCAAGAGGCCGAGGGGCCACAATACGTAGGCACTAAGTCAACCCCCGATCGGAAGCTCCACTTAAAGACTTCCCTTATACTTGTGGAGACACTTGAATCACTCATAGGCTCACAGATACAGGTTCATTTACATAGATTGCTATTCATTATTAGCATACTCATGAGTTCGTCTTGACTTATGGAGTTTCTTTTGCAGGTTCCCCCTCCAACGCACCTCAACCAGATACTCGTTGCATCATGGCTAGCTCAGGATGGGTGAGTACCACCACCAGAGCACAAAGAGAGCCACCGTCCAGAATACACGCACGAACAAAATACAACTGCTATTATAATAAAAGGAATTAATTACAAATGCAAAAGATCATCCAAGTACTTAACAAGTAAAATTATTCAACTAAGTATACTTTTTAAAAGGAATAAGCAAGAAAATTATAACTTTAAACTTATAATTCTATACATTTTAATATAGTTTTTAAAAGTGTGTGAAATGTGCACACGAAGAAGAAAGGTAGAGCAGAAACAGAAAGAAGAACTTGAAGATGAGTTGAATGAATTTTCATTACTATATGATTCTGATTACACAGTATTTATACAAGACTAACTCTAGTTAAAACACTAAGCTAACTAGAGTTAAAACAACCAACTCAAAGCTGACTATAGTTCTAACTACTAACTAAAGGCTTAACAGAAAATAGCTAACTAAACTTAGCTACTAACTAATTCTGTTTAACTAACAGAATTATCACTTATTACTCCCCCTCAAGATGAAAATGGTTTGGAGACATCAAGCATGTTCATCTTGGAGGTCAACATATGAAAGCGTGCTGGCAGTAAAGCTTTAGTGAATAAATCTGCAGTTTGATGCTGTGTGGTCAAGGGCAGCAACTTCATTAATCCTTCCTGCACTTTGTGTCGAACTATGTGGCAATCTATTTCCAAATGCTTTGTTCTTTCATGAAAAACAGGATTGGCAGCTATATGCAAAGCACTATTATTGTCACAATAAAGAACAGGCTGCTTCATATTCTGGACCCCTAAGTCTTTAAACAAGAAAGTTAACCATTGAAGCTCACATGTGGCACTGGCCAAAGCCCTATATTCTGCTTCTGCAGAAGATCTAGCAACAGTGGTTTGTTTCTTAGCTCTCCAACAAAGTGGTGATGATCCCAGAAAGAAACAATATCCACTAACAGACCTTCGTGTATCCTTACAACCTCCCCAATCTGCATCAGAAAAACCCATGAGCTGTAAAGAAGAAGATCTAGGAAAAAGAATTCCTTTTTCTGGTGTACCCTTGAGATATCTCAAGATTCTTTGAGCCGCATTGAAGTGAACTTGAGTAGGTTTTGAAAGAAATTGACTAAGCTGCTGTGTGGCAAAAGCAATATCTGGCCTGGTTGCTGTAAGATAAAGAAGCTGACCAATTAACCTTCTATATTGAGGGACATTAGGATAAAGAGGCCCTGCATCTTGATAGAGTTGAATCCCAGCCTCAAGAGGTGTTGATGCAGGTTTGCACCCTAAGACTCCTGCCTCTGTTAACAGATCAAGACAATACTTCCTTTGACAAAGAGTAATCCCAGTTGAGGAATGAGTAACTTCCAGTCCTAGAAAGAATTTTAACACACCAAGATCTTTGATGCCAAAATGAGAATGTAAAGTATCTTTGACTGCTGTGATCTCAGGTAAATCATTCCCAACTAATACAATATCATCCACATAAACCAATAAAATTGTAATAGTTGCACCTTTTCTCTTGACAAATACAGAATAATCTGAAGATGCTTGAATAAAAGTCAAAGAAAGCAATAAGGTAGACAGCTTTTCATACCATTTTCTACTAGCTTGTTTAAGACCATATAAAGATTTGGTTAGTTTGCACACTTGTCTACTGGAATCACCCTTTACTCCTTGTGGAATTTCCATAAAAACATCCTCCTGTAAATCTCCATGAAGAAAAGCATTGTTCACATCTAATTGATGGACAAGCCAATTATTCACAGAAGCTAAAGCAAGAACAGCTCTAATAGAAGTCAATTTAGTTACAGGAGAAAAGGTTTCAAAGAAATCCACACCTTCTGTTTGGTTATAGCCTTTTGCAACCAATCGAGCTTTATACCTTTCTATTGTGCCATCAGAATGCCTCTTGATCTTAAAAACCCACTTGCTGCCAATAGGAATAACACCTTCTGGCAAATCAACTAATTTCCATGTGGAATTTGCTTCTAAGGCCGCTATTTCTTTTTGCATTGCTTCCTGCCAACAGAGATGTTTACAAGCTTCTGCATAGCTTGTAGGCTCAGTAGTTGATATCAAAGACAAAGTATAAATTTTGTGATCTGAAGGAAGTTGTTGAAGATTCAAATAAGAAGAAATCGGATATAATGTAGAACAGTTAGTTGAAAGATGATAATCTTCCAAGTATGAAGGCTTAGATTTAATTCTTACAGATTTTCTGATTGGAGCTAACTGTTCTAGATGTAAAGGCTGCAAAGATTCAGGAGGCTCTTCAACAACGGGATCATGGATCAAAGAATGATTTCCCTGATTTGAACAATCAGGGGATGATGAAGCCAATGGAGTTGACTGTGAAGCTATATCAAAATTAGAATCAAGTGCAGATTCTAAAGGGTATGCAGTCTCATGATCAACATATGTCCAAGGTTGAGACAAAACCTCAGAGCTATGCCCCTTGTAAGGAAAAATAAGCTCCTGAAATTCAACATGTCTAGAGATTACAATCTCCTTAGTCAAAAGATCATAACCTACATAGCCCTTCATTCCTGACTTGTAACCCAGAAATACACACTTCCTGGCCCTCGGATCAAATTTAGATCGATTTGCAGTTATAGTAGAAATATAACAAAGACAACCAAATACCTTGAGCTCAGTTAAATCAGGCAAAGAAGCATGGAAAAGCTGGTAAGGAGATCTAAATTGATGCAACTGCACAGGAACCCTGTTCATCAAGTAGACAGAATGCAAAACAGCATATCCCCAAAAAAACTGAAGGAAGAGAAGACTGAAATAATAAAGCTCTTGCTATATTAAGGATAGTTTGATGTCGTCTCTCCACTCTTGCATTCTGTTGAGGTGTGGCAACACAACTCCTTTGATGAACTATACCTTTCTGATTATAAAATGAGGTAATAGCAAATTCAGGACCATTATCAGTTCTCACTATTTTTACCTTAGCATCAAACTGCCTTTCCACCAAATTAATAAAGGACTGCACCTGAATTTGAACTTCACTTTTGTGTTTTAACAAAACTATCCAAGTGTACCTACTGAAATCATCAACAATTGTCAAGAAATATCTATGTTTATGCAAAGTTTGAACACGAAATGGTCCCCAAATATCCATATGTAACAGTTCAAGTCTAGCAGCTGCTCTACTAGTACTAACAGGAAATGATAACTGTTTTTGTTTAGCAAAATGACAGATATCACAGGTTTTATTTTTCTGAACTTGAATACAAGGAAAATCCTTACTCAAAGCTTCTAAACTTTTATTATTTACATGACCAAACCTAAAATGCCACAAGGCATTTTTAGGCAAAACAACAACACTATTTATTGATGATCTTGGAACCTTGAAAGAATCTGAGACAGAATGCTTCATGTCCAAGTAATATAATCCTTTGTGTAGCTTACCCAAACCAAGCATCTTCATGCTCAACCCCTGAACATCACAACCATCCTCTGTGAGAATCACTTTACAATGCAGATCAGTAGTCAATTTGGAACATGAGATCAAATTAAAACCAAATTCTGGAATATATAAAACCCCTTGAAGAATAATGGAAGATGTAAGAGGAATAGTTCCCTTAAAGTGTGCAAAAACAGAATTACCATTTGGTAATTTGACATTAACGGGCTTGATTGCATAATAATCACTGTAACAAGTAAGAATGTTGCATATATGGTCTGTTGCACCTGAATCCACAATCCAGGATTGAGATTCAAAATCAAGTCCAGAAGGTAAAGTACAAACAATACCTTGTGCTGCTTGAACAGCAGCTGAAACATGATGAGCATGAGAATCTGAGGGTGATGAAGGTTGAGATATTGGTAAATTTGAACTCTGTTGCAGCAAAGCCTTCAATTTCTGTAAATCATCTTGTGAAAACAAAGATTCAAAATTGTTATTTCTGGTTGTAGAGGTTTGTCCCCTGTCATCATTATGAACACTTTCTGTGTCAAACTCAGCTACATTAGCATTTGCATGATATGAACCAGACTTAGATTTGGAATTAGGAGGAAAACCATGTTTCCTGTAGCAGACTTCAACAGTATGTCCCATTCTTCCACAGAAAGTACAAACTCTTGTAGTTTTTCCTCTTCCATAGCTATTTCCATAAGTCTTTTTCCCTTCAGCAGCATTTACACTAACTTGATTATCATCTATCACTGTCACTTGCCTTTCATGCTGTGAAGCCAAAGAAAAGACTTTGGACAAACTAGGCAACGGATTAGATAACAAAATCTGAGACTTGACCACTGCAAATTGCTCATTTAAACCCATAAGAAACTTCATTACTTGATCTTGTTGTTTACATTCTTCAGCATAAGTACTAGCTGAACAAGCACACTTGACTGTGCAAGTACAAATACGACTAGGACGAAAATTTTCCAATTCTTCCCACATTGTTTTCAACTCAGTATAATAATCACTAACACTTAAAGAATTTTGTTTAAATGCATGCAAATCTTGCTGCAATTCCGCTATTCTCACAAAGTCTCCTTGTGAAAATCTATCTTTCAAATCAATCCACACATCTACTGCATTCTCTATATAAACTATACTTTGTGCAATTGAAGGTGATACTGAATTCAGAATCCAAGAGTGTACCAAGTTGTTGCAGCGTTGCCAAGCATTAAAAGAAGGATGAAATGAATCTGGAATTTGGACTGCTGGATCAATGAACCGGAATTTGTTCTTTGCAATAATGGCACGTTTCATAGCTCGTGACCAAGAATGGTAGTTTTGTGAATTCAGTAGCGGATTGACAAGAGCAGTTCCTGGATTTTCTGAAGGATGAACATACCAAGGACTTGATTGATCCTGTGTAGGATCCACTGGCGGTGGCAGTTGCAGATGCGGTGTTTGTGGCCGTGGCGGCATATCAGAGATAGCAGCAGAGCTTCAAGATGAAGCTCTGATACCATAAAAGTGTGTGAAATGTGCACACGAAGAAGAAAGGTAGAGCAGAAACAGAAAGAAGAACTTGAAGATGAGTTGAATGAATTTTCATTACTATATGATTCTGATTACACAGTATTTATACAAGACTAACTCTAGTTAAAACACTAAGCTAACTAGAGTTAAAACAACCAACTCAAAGCTGACTATAGTTCTAACTACTAACTAAAGGCTTAACAGAAAATAGCTAACTAAACTTAGCTACTAACTAATTCTGTTTAACTAACAGAATTATCACTTATTAGTTTTAAAGTTGTAGGTTACTAACTTACTTATTTAGTTAAAAATAACTTCCTTATTTTCAAAATAAGTGGAAGCAAATTAGCAACAATATATATAATATTAAAACTTTACTTACTCACTTATTTTTTATATTATTATTATTATTACTATTATTATTATTAATAGAAATATGTGTGTCGGTATTGAGAGGTCGGGGATTTATCCATGTCAATCTCATACTCATCTAGCAGGTTTTACACTACCCGTGATTGGTACTTTTTATGGGCCGGTACAAGTCTCATTGTGATCCCTATTTATTAGTAGTAATTATCTCATGCAATTCATTCATGGTTAATTCAACTTTTTGATATAAATTAAAATATATACAAAAATTGACAATTTATTTAA
The DNA here is from genome assembly GCA_030819835.1 of Acmispon strigosus. Lineage (NCBI taxonomy): Eukaryota > Viridiplantae > Streptophyta > Magnoliopsida > Fabales > Fabaceae > Acmispon > Acmispon strigosus. Next base: position 18,506,826 of record JAUAMA010000002.1, on the reverse strand, counting down.
AATATTTTAAAAAATACTCTAAGAACAAAATCTCAATTAAATGATCATTTATAAATATCTATTTTTGTCTAATGTTAATATATAAAAAAATTAAACTTAAAATTAAATTTCAAGATTACATAAAATTAAATTTATTTTTTAATTTGTATATAAAGAATATGTATTAGTTGTTTAATATTAATTATAAAAAATTAATTTTAATTTATATCTTATTTATGTAGAAGATATTTTTCAAATACATTTTTTAAGCTATTAACATAAAAAAATCATCAATTTCTTAGAAAAAACTTCAAATTTTTTCTCTCATATTTTATATATTGTATCCATTAATGGATGGTTTTAAAAAATTAATAATTAGTGTAAAAATAACTAGGAAATATTATTTAGGTAAAAAGTAATTTAAATTTATTATTGTTTTTTGAAATCAAATTAAATTTATTAGTGTAGAATATTAAAATTTAGTAAAGTAATAATAATTAGATAAAATTTGGTTAAAGAGAGTGATAAAATTTGTCTCCAATATTAAGACTCGTTTGTTTTTATTATTGGTGACATGAGTTGAATATTTTAACATCAATCAAATGAAAATTATAAAGAGTTTAATATAAAATAAATAGTCTCTCATCCCATTTTGTTTAACGTTTCAAATTTTTATCACTCATTTTATAATAAAAATTAACAATCCGGTCAATAAAAGTGAACAATTATTATTTTTTCCTAATTTTACTTTTAAATAAAAAAACTAAATTTATTGGAAGATAAATGATATGGCTGTGAGGTCGGCAGCGTCAAAACCTTAAAAAATGAATAAAGTGAATAAAATTATTTTTGAAATATTATTTAATTTTATGCTGAGAGTCAAATATATATAATATAATATAATATAATATAATATAATATAATATAATATAATATAATATAAGGGGCATATCAAGTAGGAGCGATATTTATTTTGAGAGATGAGAACGTTAAATCATGGCCGTACAACCATTCATGAATGATTGAGATTAAAAGCAGTTTAGTGGTCACATGACTTTTTAAAAAAGTCACATGTCATTTTGTTTTAATCTTAACCCTTCATAGTAGATCTAATGACTAAAATGTAACGCTCTCATCTCTCATAATAAACATCGCTCTTGATATACCTCCTCTATATATATATATATATATATATATAGAGAGAGAGAGGATGTATCTAGTGAGAAACTCTTATTATATGAGAATGATGAGAATAAATCGTGTCCGTTAGATCTAACAATGAGTTGTCATGATTAAAACACTAAGTAATGTGATTTGTTTGAAAAGTCACATGACATTTTTAAGTGGTCATGTGACCACTTATTTTTTTTAATCATGACCACTCATTGTTAGATCTAACAACCACGATTTATTCACACCATTCTCATATAAGAAGAGTTTTCTCACTAGATACATCTATGAAGTCTGGAGTCCACGTTCTCTTTTGCCATATTACATTAACATTTATACTCACCCACTTTTAAATTATTAAATCAGTATTATTTTACATATTTATTATAATATTTTATTTTATATAATGTTATAATATATTATATGATAATGATCATATAACATATTTTATTAATTTATAATGATGATTTTATGATGTTTTTAGATTTAAAGTGTGTTTGTTTCTGATTAAAGAATATTAATTTTTAACTGTCTAAAAAAAATTAATTTTTAGAGATTTTGAAAAAAATATAAGCTTATTTATGTTTAGCTAGACTAATTAAAATCATTTTTTATCTACTCTCATCTATGTGTATGATAACAGATTTTTCTGAAGTAGCTTTTCCAAATAATTTGTTTTCAGTTTTTTTTTAAATAATGATTTTTAAAAAGGCTGAAACAAACATTTTAAAATTTCAAAATAATGATTTTCTCTAAAAATAAGCTAAAACAAACGCAATTTTAATGCTGACAATTTCAATACTTATATATTATACTCGTAAAAAAAAATTTATTTTTTTGATATATTTAATTGCTCTTGTAATTTCGAGTCGGGCAGGACTACTATGGGTAACCTCATATAAGTTTTTTTTTTTAAACTAACCTCATACAAGTTAATTTACACGTTTGATGGTAGTAAAAAAATTATTATATTATATTATATTATATTTTATTTTATTATATTATATTATATTATATTTTATTTTATTTTATTTTGCTATATATAATAATCTATCTATTATCTACTAAGATCCTACCCTAAATAATTATTTTTATAACTATTTCCTCATTTGAAGAATTTTGATTTGCCCAGCTATATTTTTCAATTAAATATTAAAATAACAGTTTTGATTCAACAAACTATTTTAAGTAATATATAATAGGTTGATTTGTTTTTTTAAACATTATATCACATAGGATATTTTAATTAATATATAGGTTTTTTTAACACACTATTTTAAGTAATATATATTAGGTTGATTTGTTTTTTTTTTAAACATTATATCATGTAGGATATTTTAAGTAATATATAGGGGTTTTTTTAATGGATATAGGTTTTTTTTAATGGATAACTAATATATAGGTTGATTTATTTATTTTTAAACATTATATCACGTAGGATATTTTAAATAATATATAGGTTGATTTGTTTTTTTTTTTAAATTATCTTTTGATAAAGGCTAAAGTACAACAATATTTTTTTAAAATTTAAAAATAAGGCAAGAAGATGAGGAATAAGTAAGAATATGAAGACTTTAATTTAACGTTTGGCTCTAAGTTGAGTTTTTTTTTATTGTTGTTTTTAATTGTTTCTTTCATTTGAATCATGGTTGATAACACGTGAATTTACGTTACATAGTTCTCTTGATTCCTTGAATAATTATACGTTGAATCAAATTTCATTTTAGGCATGGGTAATTATTTATACAAACTTCATTCACGACATATCTCATATCAAAATTTAATTTTGAAACAATGTTTGTTAATAATAAATTTAAGAATTAATTAGGTTTGTTTTCACTCATACGTAAAGAAACTATATACCTTAGTATTGATCTTCAATAAAACGTGTGAGATATTAATTCTTGACTCTGGTAGCGGACTTTAATCTCAATACTTTTTGAACCAAATTACACTCATGTCAACTGGATATCCCAAAACCTGAACCATTTGCTTTCATATAAGGCAAAACAGTTTTTCCAATTAGATACACAAAAGCAGAAAACTAAAATCATTCCCATTAAGACATACATTGATCAAATGCCACAAAAAAGAAATTCAATTTTACATTCCAATAATCTTGCTACCAGATATTAGAATATAAATTTTAGTTAAACCAACCCTGATAGTTAAACTAAATAAGGCAATCGAATACTATCCCATATTAGTAATTCCATTTAGCTCCGTAATCAGGAATTGACAACTGTGCTTGAGGCCAAAACCATGCTTGCAACCTGGCCTCACAAAAGGAATCGGAGATTTCTTTTTTGAGCTCATACTAGTAAAGGAGAGATGTTTTTTCTTATTGACCAAAAAAATGAGAGATCTTTTATTAATAATCTAAAAAATAAGGGTGTTAGAATTAACACCCCAACTACCCATTTTTGCACCCGTTTCACATTCCGGGATTTAAATCCTTGAAGCAAAAATTTTTGGGATTTGAAATCTTGGAATCAAAATATCTTTAAATTCTTGAGAAACCTCAGTTGAAGCTTATTCATTACATCTTTGTGGAATTTGAATTGAGATAGGATCGTCAGAAAGAAAAAGCGAATGAAAGTGAAAATTTCAAATGAAAGATGGAACTCTTCCTCCTACCTGATCTTTATGGAAATCTTCTCTCTTTGCGCAGATTCAAGAAAAGCTTCTTCCTCTCCATTTGTTCATTTTCTTCTAGGTTCCTTGCATCGGCGCCCTATCAATCTCTGTCACGGATGTTGAAGTGAGTCTATCCCTTACAATGAAATTTCAACCAAAACTCTGAAATATGACAATGAAGCGCATGAGGTAAATATGAGTATGACAACAAAATTTCAACTGAAACAATGGAGAATAAAACATACAAAATATAATTTTGAGTATAATTCTCAGATCTACTTGTTATTAAAATCTGGTTAATATTTTCAACAGTTTTTTAAATTCGAAATTTATGATAATAATAATAATAATAATTTACTAAATTCTATATTCCAAATAATTAGTTCAGTTTTTGTTGATTATCATGGGAATATTCGGATGATAATCAACATAATCTTAACTAATTATTTTTTATGTTGTCATTTTTTTCAATCTAATATTTCAGATTTTAATAATTTGTAATTAAAAAGTAATTATAAAATTTTGCATTTAAAAAAAATCAAAAAGATTCAAATCTAAAGTTGATATTTCTTCACTTCCATTATTCACTCATTCCTTCATATTTCTCTCAATCTCTCTCAACGTTTCTTCAATCATGATTTCACTATCTTAATTTCTCTCAAGCTTCTCAAGTTCAAGTCTTCTTTCCTTCCTTCATCTCTCACTATCATATCATATCAAGCCCTCTAATTTTAGTAAGTGTTTGATTTAAAATTGCCTATATATTATTGTTTATAAATATTAATATTGTGCAATATTAAGTATTATAATGTGTAAAAAAATTTATGATAGAAATATTGTAATTTAAATTTTAGGTTCATTTTGCAATTTTATTGATTATATTATAGTTTATTGTTTGTAGATATAAATGTCTCCAAGGCATCAGACGATGGGACAGTCCAAGGCATTAGACGACGGGTCATTCCAAGGCATCAGACAATTTTTGCAATTTTATTGATTATATTATAGTTTATTGTTTGTAGATATAAATGTCACCAATGCATCAGATGATGGGGCAGTCAAATGCATCAGACGATGGGTCATTCCAAGTCATCAGACGATGGGTCAGTCCAAGGCATCGGACGATGGTGCAGCTTAAGGCATCAGACGATGATTCATTCCAAGGCTTCAGACGATGGGGTAGTCCAAGGCATCAGATGATGGTTCCTTGTGCGATCTGCCGCACGCAATTGTTCAACGCAACCTCTTCTCCATCAGGTTCCTGTTTGAGCTTCATATTCTTGTGATCGTCAAGTTCTCCTTCTCCATCGGGTTCCTTTTTGAGTTGTGTCACGCAACGTGTGAGGAACTATGATTCCTTTCCACTGCCTAATTATGCCTCTTCATCGATATCCATTACTTGCCGGCTCCACCCTCGCATCACACCTCTCCAACGCCTTTTCTTTAGGAACGTAACACTGTCCATAAACCCGCGGCCCGACCCAAAACCGCCCCAACTGTTTTTTTTTTCAAACGGGCGGTCGCGGGTCCAACCGGCCCAAAAAATTGGTTGGAACATGTGTTTTTCGGTCGAGTCCGGTTTGGTCTCTGAACCGACCGACCCGACCGAACCTGTTATTATATATACATTAAAAAAACCCCACTTTTGCTGGGTCCAATGAGTCCGGTCTGCGTGACAAAAAAAAAAGACGAGCTGAACAGAAACCTTAGCCGTCAAAATTAATAAAAAATGTTGAGTGGGACCCACGCGAAATTAATAAAAAAAATTTTATTTCTCTTCACGCGTTCCACACCGTCAGATCAAGCTTTATCAACGGTTGTGGTTGTTTCTAACGCGGATCAAGCTCTATCTATTTATAATCTCATTCACACACAAACACACCCTTCATCTTCCACTTCTAGCGGAAACCCTAGTGCCGCAGCCGCTGCTCTCCAGCCTCAACTCCTCCTGCTCCTGCCAAGTGCCAACCGTAGCCGTCGACCGCCGCTGCTCTCCAGCCTCTCCTTCTCCTCCTCTTGCCCACCAGCCTCTCCTCCTGTCAACCCTGTTCACTGTTCAGATCTGCTTGTTCATCTTCATTCCGTTCAGAACAACTTCCCTAGCAGAATGAAAGTCTCAACCCAACCCGCCAAAAGTCTGCCAAAATACGGGTTGGGTTAGCCCACTTTTGGTGTATGGGTTGAAAGTCTCAACTCAACCCACATTTTGATGGGCTAGCCCGCCAAAATATAATGTAGTGGAAAAAAAAGTAATTTCTGCTTGCCGGTTTATTTTCATCTCAATTTAATTATGATTATAATGTTTTTGGAATCACTGCAACAGTTAAGATATATTGATTTCATAAAAATGTAATGAACAAAATAAAAATGAGGAAACACTCTGATTGAAGATTGTTTTGATGAAAAATCTCCAATCACTGCTTGTTGTGTCTACAATAACTCTTCACGTGAGAATAATTATGAAAAGCAAGCACAAACCAACAAAGTTCTACATAAGTTGCAAAAATATACAAATAACACAAGTCACAAGTCACAAGTCATAACTCATAATTATCTTTTAAAACAACAAAAGCAAGCACAAACCAACAAAGTTCTACATTCTAACAATAACAAAGTCTTAGTTTAAAATTCTAAGTTCTAATATAGTCTTAGTTCAAATTAATACAGTAGATCTTGGAAGGAGCCTCTTTCCGATTACCACAGCCATCACCATCACCATCTACATATAACAATTGAAGGACAAAATAATTAATTTTACACTTCTGCAACAAAGTTTCAAAAAAATTGATCATTCCTTACCCGTGTTGTCCCTCTTTAGTCTTTAGATCCATATGAATGATAATTAAAAAAATTAAAATTTAAGTAAAAAGTAAAGATGTTCCGTTAAAAAAAGTGTAAAAAAAAATGTGCAGACCCGACGAGCTAGCCCGTGTCCGACCTGCCAAACCCGCCAAAAAAAGCTGACAAAAAAAGTGGGTTTGTCGCAACCGGGGTCGCAACGGGACGGCGCGTAAAAAGAATATGAATCAATATTGTTTTAATGGGAAACATTGGAAAACCCATGGCGGAATGGTCTACGAGACCAAAGCGAGTTCGAGAGTCAATCACGTATATGGAAGGTATTAGCACCCTAAAACGCCCATTCAAAAGACGGTACCTCTAATTAACTGTGCAAAAATGTTAGCTTTCTATAATACTTATTTTACCCCTAAAAAGAAATTGATTATTTGTTTGGATTAAACAAGATTATTTATAAAATTGGCTTGAAGGTTGTTGATGTCCGCTCCTACGTATCCCCTGGTGCAATGGAGAATTCAAAGCCACGTAGTTCTTGATAAAAGTGGTTTGATATTTTTTGTGTTTTTATATTTTATTATTTTATGTTTTTTAACTTGATTAGTTTGCAAAGAGCATGGTTTGAGGTGATGACCTTTAAGAAGGTGGTGTTGATGAGAGAAAAGCTTGAAGACGCTGAGATTTGATTTAAGTGATTGAAACTTGGGATTTTCATGAAGAAAATATATTTTGAGATTTTTGTATATTTGAATGTTTTTGTTTTTCAGAACTTTGATTATTGATGCTACTAAGTGGGTAGTTATAGAAACTTTACGAGGTAATTGATAGAAATGCTATTTCGTTACCATCGTTTACTCATTTGAGAAAATATTTTTGTTCATTTTATAATTTTGAGATATCATGCTACCAAATAAGTAGTGAGTTATTTTCAATGAATAATGAGTAAAAAATGTTACACTGTACTAAAGAAAACATTTTTGTTTTTTACTCTTTGTGAAAACATGTACTTAGAAGAAAGGAAAAATAAAAATAAAAATAAAATAAAAAAACACATATTGGAGTAAAAAAAACAATCTGCGCCCATTGGGCTGACCAAACTCACTCACACATAATTATTTAAAAAAAGAGTTATGAGTTTATTAAAAGGAAAAGGAAACAAATAATAAAAGGAAAAAAGAAAGAAAGAGATTATGTTTGTTGTAAAGTTAGGTTTTAGCAATACAAAAATCAGGATCCCATATGTTGTTTTATCCCTTGAGTTTTTAATAATTATAATTTGGTTCATGGACTATTTAGTAGTCTCAGTTTCGGTCCCTGTTTGACTTTCTGCAACAGATTCTGTTGTTTTCGAATTTTGTTGTGGAGGTGAGATAATATCTCTGATTTTCGAATTGATATATTCTGAAAATTTGACTTTGAATGTTGGTTATTTAGTGGTCATTTTTCAGAATATCTTTTAATTAGTGCATTTCCTGTTTCTGTTTTAAAACGAAATCATAAGGATTTATTAAGATAGAGATTTGATGGAAATTCTGATCAAAATTTATGAGAGAAAAATCTGAAACCAATCCCTCATATTACTCCTAGGGTTTTCGAGCAACCTTTTATGAGTGGTTGGGTTGCATTATCTTTTTCTATCTCAAGCAATCAACCCTAGTCTCCAAGTGCGTAAAACCCTATTCTGTTAATGCTGTTGTTGCCACCCTTCCTCCTTCCCTTTGAGGCCAAGTTTTTGCTCTTCCTTTCCTCTTCAAGAGTTTTAGGTGGGTGGTCTCTGGTAACCTTTTGTATTCCTCCAATTTTGAGTCCTTGATGACGATAGAATTCTAAAACAATGCTGATTTTGTTTCTGTTTTCTTTCTCTCTTTTCCTCATTTCCAAGGGTTGATCACGAGTTCTCTCAGTTTTTCCTCCGACGCGTAGATGGCTTCCTCTTAAGTTTTGGACGAACACTTTGTTGTTTCTATTTTCCCTTGATCGAACGACGACACGAGGTTGGTTTTCGTTCATTCTTATCATTCTTCAATAGGTTGGGTTGTTTGTGTTTCTAAAACCTCATTTCCTTAAAGTGTTTTCCCTCTTAAGAAATTTATTTATGAAGTGTTAAACCTTTGGACATATATGTTTGTATGTATTTGAACCTTGTTTGTGAAAATTCAAGTTTTAAAAACTTTTCTGTAAAAAAAAAATTTGGTGTTTCTGGGCTCCTTGGCAGGGAGCCAGCATGAGCACTAGCTACCCGAGTGCACATGCGCTGGAGAAGGCAGGGAGTCAGCGCATGAGCATTGGACTCCCGGGCGCACATGCGCTAGGGTTGTTCTTCTCCTGGGCATGGCAGGGTGTCAGCGCATGGGAGCAGCAGATTCAATTTCCCTCATTAACAACCGGCAAATTCCTTGGCCCCTGCATGCCTTATCCGTGGCAATGAAGGGCATTTCCGCCATCTCACACCCATGAAATCTAGAGTCATGAAGTAATAAGTCAATAACAATATGTATGTCAGTCTTTGTTTAACATAACAAAATTACAGATATGTGTGTCATCCGAGCACGAGGGACATCGCAGAGTTTCAAAGAGTACTCCCAAACTCAATAACCAAACAAAGTTGACAAGATTATTACGAAAATGGAAAGGGGATACCTTATGGGAGCAGCAGCTAAGACCGCATCGTCTTTCTCCAGGACAAAGTTATAAAAGCGACTAAAATCTATCCTTCTGATATTTGAACTGAATGGTAGATGACAGCAATGGATCAAAAGGGTGTTAGGAGAAAAAATTGTGACAGCAGCAGTAATGAGTTGCGTGCTTAAAGAGGAACAAAACTAAATTCTGCAACAATGTGCGCTTACCTGCGACTGTACACTATACTTTGCACCACATTGATGCCCGTCTGTTTGTCGATGATTGTCTTGAACGATTCATCCATTAACAGCCGAGTAAGTGTAGCCTTCAAATTGTTTTCAAGGTATGGATTCCGATAAGCAGAGACAGTATCAGTTTGGCGGACAATCCGCCAAGAGAAGTTTGAAAATATTTCATTTCTGATTCGCAGGGAGTTCTCCAATTTCTCGTATATCTTTCACAAAGGACAAAGTCAAATTTCTAAAATATGATGGGAGAAAAAAAAAACACAAATAATCTCTCTTCCAAACACCGTTACTTTTATTGTATCAACCAAACATAGTATTTGATTTTCATCATTGACACAAAAATCATAGAGAATACATACCTGTCGGCACCCTGGCCCACAGTATAATCTTGTAAAGCTTTCTCTGGAGAATTCTTTCTCAGAATGTTGAAAGCATCCCCAATGAACTATGAAAGCATGAAAAGTTCCGTTGCAGCAACATCAATTGATTTTGTTATATAAATTGGGAGGAAAGGAGTTAACCGACCAGTTCAGAGAGTTAACATCTCCCCCCCCCCCCTTCAAAAAGACGAAAAATGGAGATCATGAGAAACTTACGCTTCTTATCGCATTGGGAGCACGTGATAAAATTGTTACGCTCTTCCCCCCGCCCACAGCATTTGCACATACAATATGGACACAGCCAATCTCTTTGGGGCACCCTCTGCAGTTTAAAAGGAAAGAATTCACAATATTTATGTAGATCATCAAATAAAATATCTACACCAAAAAAACTTTTCAGAGCAACATAAAAAGACCTTTTTCCAGAAAATGAAGTAAAAAATCAATTTGATTACCTCCATATCAATACAAGAAGGATGATATGTGGAGGGACATTTGTCACAACAGATCAAGACTCCCCCATCTCCACAGATTGAACAAGCATCATCGTTTCGTCCTGCAGCATTTTCTTTGGGCACATACGTAAACAGGTATCGGCGTTCTGTCTCCCCAGGATTGTACCAAGCAGTAATCTGGAATTCCTGGAGGCACGTATTTTTTCTATCGAGGTAAATGTGTTCATATGGTTGTCCAATTTTACCTCCAGCATGCTTCTCAAAGGTCCACACTGATATTTCGCTCTGGCAGCAGTCGCAGAAAATTCCACCCCTGGTAATTCTTCCCTTCACGGCTGAGTCCACATAGCCCACTCGCACATCTTCTTCAATAAGCTTACAATCGATCAACCATGACAGAATGGTTCTTTTACATGACCTTACTTGTACAGGTGAAGGTGAACCTCTTCTCATGTTTATAGCTTGTCCTTCAGATGATGACGTACCTATTTCCACAATCGAACTTGGTCCAGGATTACTAGTTTCCTTGGTTTTGTTTTCCTCTGCTTCTGCTTCCCTTGGCTGAGACCTGCGACTCTGTGTACCCTGCCTGCCCCATCTTGTACCCCTTTGTCCCCCCCGTCCACCACCACGCCCACCCCGCCTATGACCTCTTCTACCTCGGCCACGACCCGATATAGAGTTTCTAACAGTCAGATCCACACCAGAACCCACAAGTCCAGTCTCCCTTTCTCTTGCAGAGCTTGAGTTCCCACCTTGTCCACGACTGTCTCCATGCCTCGCAATTGAATCTGACCTAGGTTCCACCATTTCAGTCTCTATTGCTGTTTTAGCACATAAAGTTGTGTTTTCAGCAATTGGATCCACATCTGAGTCCGCCATTTGGGTCTCCATTTCCATTGTTGTGGATATGGTTGTCTTTTCACCTCGTCCACAACCATGTCCATGTCTAGTGCTCCTTCTTCTTTTTAGTATTGAAGGCATGGCCCTTAAAGAATGTGAATCAGAACTGTACGAATCACACTCAGGATCGCTAAGATCTGCATAGTTTACCTCTTGATTACGAGGCCTAAGGGCACGGGCTACTGGACTAGCCATTGGAAGTTCTGACAATTTAATGTGCCAAAATATCTGTGGCAGAATTAGTAAATAGCTTAAGAGGACTTTCATACTCACAAACCAGCATTGACTTTCATTACCATCTTCAAATCAGTGTTTATTGAGACTTATAATGTTCATACAGTCACAATGAAATTCCTGGTGTAATTATGAGGAAGCAATAGCTTGCCATTGCTTAAATTTGTTAAAAAGTTCCAGCACCTCGTATGGTAGAAAAACAGTTAATCTTTACTTTTGATTTATGCTCCACTTCTATGCAACTATAAGAGGAATTTTATGTCATAAAATCATATGAAAGTATGGAGATTTTTGTAGATAGTCTTGCATATAAAATTTATAAAGTATGTCATGCTGTTGAACCAGCACTGACAGATTGTAAACCGAACACTATAATAGAAGGACCATAATGTTTTTTCCATCATAGTTTATCATGTGGGAAAACATAGTATGTTTTATTCTCTTCATAAAAAGTAATTGACATAATGCTGCGTGAATACAATCTGCTACTTCATAGCTGCTGGGCTAGTGAAAATCAATTCTTTATTTTACTTCAAAATGTTGAGCAAATCAGGTATTTTTTAAGTCATGAAGAAGAAGGTAATGTTTTTTCATGCATTTCCAATCCAGTTAGACTTTCCTAACAAATTTATCTCTCTTGGGATGTCCACTATATCACCAGATTTAACTTTCAATTTATTCTATGAAAGCTTCCATCTATTAGATTCTTTGCAAAAACTTGTAATGGCAAGTAACAAAAACCAATGAACATGCCCTTCTCCAAGTGACTTGAAAAATTTATCGTTAAGAGTGAAAAAAATGATGAACTGAAGAAATAAAACGATCAATAGGGAAATAAATGGTCAAGTTCAAGCAAACATCATGCCAATGCACACACAAGTGATCCATGTTAATGAAATAACCTGTGTGAATTTTAAAATTAAAAAGGTCATGACAGCATGATCTATACCAGAACATATCTTAAAATCCATACATCAATCATGCAAAACAAAGAATGAAGGGCGTATTTGATTACGGTTTTACAGAAGAGTTTTTAGTTTTTTAAAACAAAAGAACAAAACTTGTTTGACATGAATTGTTCTGAAAAACTTATCCTAAAACACAGTTTCTCCTGTTTTAGTTTTTAAAGCAAGATATTCAAAATCGGGATTATGGCTTTAATCGGAGAGGAGGGTGTTAATTGTAAATCGGTAATCATAAGATTAATCGTAAGATTTAGCAAACTCCTATATATATGGATATAGAATAGCATAAACAAAACAAAAAACTGTAAATAACTAGAAACACTTAAATAAAATTGTGTTCATATCTCATACGTCATAAAAATAACTCAGTTCATAGGAATGTCATACTAAAACAGTCTCCGTACCAGCCCCAATCCCAACTCCACCAGTTGACGTGCCAGCCTCAGTCTCCATGTCTCGTCGCCGGTGCAGTGGGGGGGAGGGGGCTCGCGAATGTGAGTGGGGGAGAGAAGGGGGCTCGGCGACTCAAAAAATTAGGGGTTTTGCGAAATGAGTCATGTAGCTTAATCACATGAACACGACTAACGTTTGGAGAGGCCAAACGTGGATCCAGCAATCTAAAAGCAACTATTTCTTGCTTCTGGAAACGTGGATCTGGCCAAACGTGGATCTTGGGTTAGTTTTTCCAAACATGCACTAAGATGCGATTTCAATCGCGTTTAAGGTCAGATTCAGGCAGAAAAGGATTACACAAGAGATTTCAATAGCCCAGGTGCACTGTAATTACATAATCGTGAGATTAAGGGATTGAAATCAGGATTTTGACTACCATGTTTTAAAGCTAAAATTACAAAATATTTCTGAGATATTCTCTGTTTTTGTTTTTTCATAGGTCTTTCAATCTCCCAAAATATCTCACTCAAACAGCTTTTTTTCTTTTCTTCTTTTGAAAAATAGCTTCACAAAGTATTTTCAAAAAAGTTCTTAAACTCACAAAATTGAGAAGGGAACCAAACAAGTCCAAAGCTTCCTGCATGCATTATTGTAATTGCCATTCAGGCAATTCACACTTCAATTAAGGTGATCTGACCCCAACAAGGGTAGAGTTAATTATCCACCACAGACTCCTGACCATAACATAAATTGTTACCAAGAAGAAAAGATACCTTCAATTTGGGAATGAGATCTTTGCCCTAGATTCTTGCTGTCGCAGATTTTTATATATTCTTTTGAGATTTGAGCAGTAATCACAGCAGAAGCAAATCAGCTATAAATCTATCAAATGCCTGCACAGTTGGAAAATGTTAAATAAGTTTGCGGTGAAAATCGGCACTCAATGCAAGAATTCATGCACATACGCTAACGAGAATGAGAAAATTTATACCAGCGGAAATTGAGAAAATGTTCTTCCCTTTCAGTTCTTTGAAAAGTGAAATAGATATCCCACGTTGTCAAGCAAGAGCAGGATGCTGGACAACGAATTTAGACTGAATGCAGTCTTCGGCAGCTAGGTGTTTACCACTAGCAGTGAACCAGTGACTGGAATTTGAGGATTCCCGAGGGCAATTGTACAAGGCAAGGGTAGGGCTACATTGTATTTATATGGAAAAGGGCTTCCGCTTTCAAGTTAAATATTATTTCTCGTAAAATAATTGCAATTAAACCAAATTGTATCGGTAAAATCCACAAAAGTAAATAATATTATTATATTGCGAAACAGCAAAAAAGCGGGTATCAAGTCAAAATAACAACCAGGACGATTTTGCCCTCGTTTGTGCTCAGCCACACTTGTCAAACTTAAAATGTGTTTCACTTGTTCTTTGTCTAATGCATCACTAATAGTAAGCTTCCTTGTGTAGATATTCTATTAGATGTGTTTTTATAACCCAATCTTAGATAAGAATAAGAAAAGAAACTTGAGCAGTTTTTCGTAACTGTTTATGTCAGGCATAAGAGAGCATTTTATTCTGCTCCATTTCTCAGTCTGCCAAGTCACATAGGCTGACAGAATAGTGAAATCCAGTTTCTTATGTTCTACAATACGTAATGTAATGGATGAAAGCTTGTATTAAGTAGTTCAATGCAGAATTTAAGCACTTGATTAGATAAAATGCTTCCCGAGTAACACTATTTGATTAGAATGTGGCCCTTCTTTTAAACTTTCCTGCATGTTTGCCAAAAACAAAATGATTGATAGGTAGAGAATAGAGAAATTCCTTTCAGAAATTTTATTTTCAACTCATACTAAATTTAGATGTAGTGCCTAAAACAAACTACAATTTGATTATAGCTGGTCCTTCTTTCAAACTTTCCAGCATGTTAACCAAAAAAAACAAGTGATTAGTAAAAGGTATGAAATGAGGAATTCCTTTACCACTGAGCGGGTGGATCAGCCGGTTGATCTAACTTAACCAGAGATCTCGAGTTTGATCACTAGGTATGCAGCAGCATTAAATACTCGGAGGGAGAGCTTTCCCGCAACATAGTGATCTTAACCAGCTCAAGCAAGATTGTTTCTTGTGGAGGATACATGAGTCCTAGACCAAAAAATGGAGACAGAGAGTCCTTTCAGACACAATCTATATATAATTATAGTTGTATCTTCTAGCATTTAAAGCTGGCCAACATTGTTTTTGGATTAGGCAAGTATAGGAACCACTATAATAGTTTCCCAAAAGTTACTAACCCACCTAAGTGGCCTCCAAGATCTTTCCAACAAACTATAATAGTACTACACCTTGCATTGATTATGTCAATGAAAAATGGTAGTAATTGACAGGTAAGAAGATGGATTGATCTCATTATCTCTTGAAGAAACAACCTGAATAAGAACTCATGTATTTTACATTGGTGAAGGAATGAAAATGATGGCTGGGAGAGAGGATAGTAAAACCAGCAACTAGTTAGAATTAGAGAAACTAGATTTTGCTTTAAATCGCCTATATATAATTAATGGCTGCATAATTTAATGTCAGTCCTAGGCTAATTTATGTCATAGAACTCTCAAGTGTGTAGCCAAAACAAGAAATGTGAATAAACCCTATTAGTTTTTGAATCATCATATTTCTTGTGGAGCCGTTTCTAAAATATCAATAGGTAATGAAACAACTCTGTCCTAAAATCATTGACATTTTCAGAGGGAAAACAGAGAAGAGAAAATTAACAAAAACTTAAGATCATAGAACAAACGCACCCATAAAATAAGTGACGCTAAACCCACTCCTCAATATTCATAAAAAAAATAAATAAATAAAAACTTGACAAACAGAAGACGAAATTCCAAAGGTTAAACAGCTTTACCATTTAATGTTGTTGTTAAGTTCCGCCGCCCAGGTTGTTAGATGTGATGTTGGAAGCGTGTTGGTGGAGCTAACCGCAAGCTTTCTTCGAAGCTTTCATACCCAGGTACCCATTCATACCTAGGGTTTGCGATTTTCCCCTTCTGCATATCTTGTTTGGCTGCTGGGAAAGTGCAGGAAAGAAAGTTGATGGCTTCGATTGTGTCAGCGCAGTGAGTAGCTATAACTAATTTTCTCATTTTGATTCGTTTAGATTCACCAAATAACATGAAATAGAGAAATCGATAGCGAATTTCAATCTGGGGTTTCTCAAAGTCGTGATCTTTAACCAGCACAGACAGCAACCCCGAACCCAAAATAGAAACCAATTTTGATTCGAATCTCAATTTCGAGGAATCTGCTTCCAAAAGGGGGCGGTACCGGCACCGGGTACGTACCCGGTGCTGGTGCGTGGCGGTGCGCGGTGGGTACGCGCCGCTGCGTACCGGATTTTGTGGCCACGCACCCGGTGCGTTTTACCCAGAAACGACGCAGTTTTTCCTTTTTTTATTCGAACTGGGTTTCAGACAAAGGTGTTGGGTTTTGAAACCCTAATTCATAAATCACAAGTTCACAACTGAAGCTGCTGCGCCTCTCTGTATTCCTCCGTCTCCGCCCACCGACGGCGCTTCTGCTTCTTCCATCGGCGGTGCTTCTGCTTCTTCTTCCAGTGCTCCTCCTTCGAAGACTCTCCAAGGCTGCGCTGTCGCGCTTCTTCTTCTGTTCCAAAGACCTTCTTCCACCGGCGAACCTCTTCCCCCCACCGGCGGCGCCTCTCTTCCACCGTCGAGCCTCTTCCTCCTTCCGCCAGCGCCTCTCCAAGACCTCTTCCCATCGGCGGCGCTTCTGCTTCTACTTTTTACCTCTGTTTTTATTGATAGACTGTCAGTGGATTAGTGGTTAAGCTTTGAATATTTGATGCTTGCTCTGTCTCTACCTCTTCCAATTTGATGTTTTGAATAGCAGAAGCTATAAGAAAGCAGATTCTGTTTCCACCTCTACCTCTGTTTTTGTTGTTTTGTTCACTACAATTGATTGATGATTTGATGAACCTAGAATTTGAACCTATAGGAGAGCATCAATTGATTCTGATTTCTGAATATCCTTACAATTACTCTGCCTCTTCCAACTATAAATGAATTCTTCTCAAGAATCTAGTTCTACTGTATCTAGTAAATTTGATTATGTCTTTTAATGTAATTTTAATTTGTGTTATTGTTTGAAATTATAATGTTTATCTGGAATATATTAGTTTTTTTATTTAATATATATATTTATTTAATATATATATATATATTAACGTAACCGTACCTAGGATTTTCTGAAAATGGCGTACCGCGTACCCGATACCCTACACGTACCGGGTACCGTACCCGTGCAACGTAGGTGAAAGCTATTTTGAAGATGTGTGAAATTAGACTGGAAATTGATTAGGGTTTTGATTAGGGTTTAGCCTATCGACAATTAGACTGAAAATTTTATGCTTGAATTTTTTTCGTTTTTCTTTTTGTTTTATTTTGGGATTTTGTCTCTTCTACGTCATTTCTATCAATTTTCCCTTCCTAATTCCTATTGTTCTTTTATTTTTGCCTTAAATACATTTTTAGCCTATTTACTTTTTTTTATAAGCTAGTCTATTTACTTTTAACTTTAGTATTTTAGTCTCTATACTTTCAATTGCCCAACAATAGCCCTCTTACTTTTAGTTTTGAGTGATTTTAATCATTTTACTTTGAATTTTAATCTCCTTACTTCTAGTTAGGTAGTGTTTGGCCCAGCTTTTTTTTTACTTTTAAGTTGCTTTTAAGATAAGTTGGGCCAAACACAATTGTGTATAAGATCTTAAAAAATAAGTCACTTTTAAGTTATTTTTTTTTTACACACAAAATGTTGAAAAGTAACTTTTAAGTAAAAAGTTAATTGAGGGAGCTTTTTTCTAATAAGTTACTTTTTTCACTTCCTACCGCCCCGGCCACCACCGCCTTCGGCCACCACCACCACCTTCGACCATCACCGCCTCCAGCCACCACCGCCTCCGACCACCACCACCGCCACCACCTCCGACCACCACCACCGCCACCTCCGACCACCACCGCCACCTCCGACCACCACCACCACCACCTCCGACCACCACCACCGCTACCTCCGACCACCACCGCCACCTCCGACCACCGCCGCTGCCTCCGACCACCACCGCCACCTTCGACCACCACTGCCACCTCCCGCCACCACCACCGCCTCCGGCCACCACCACCGCCCCCGACCACCACCACCACCTCCGGCCACCACCACCGCCTCCAGCCACCACCACCGCCTCCGACCACCACCACCACCTCCGACCACCACCACCACCACCACCGCCTCTACCCACCAACACCCGCCTCTGGCCACCACCACTGCCTCCGACCACCAAACAACTTTTAACTTAAAAGTAACTTTTAAGTTAAAAAAAATGAAAATTGACAAACAGCTTTTGCCTTTTTTTTTAAGATCTTATTGTGAGCTTTAACTAAAAAGTAACTTTTAAGCTAAAAAAAAGCTGGGCCAAACGCTACCTTAGACTTGTTGAATATGAATAATTCCCTGTTTTTAAAATCTACGACCCTTCGTGTACGCTTGCATAAAATCATTACTGCCAAAGGCTTTCAACGGATCCTAGTTGCATTAAGAACGAATAATCATCTTCCAGTGAAATTGAAATAGACTATAATTCATATTACATGAATTAGAAAAACAAAACTTTTAACTCATGTAACTAATCTCTCATTTCAGCGCACTAAGCGGTAGGAGATTGGCCAAAGATTTATCTCCATTCATAAGAGTTGAGATTCAAACCCTCAACCACTCGCTTAAAGGATGGAGTAAGGAATCACTAGGTCAACTAACTTAGTTAGAAAAGCAAAAGTCGAAACTTAGGATTATTTTCAATCATGTAACACATTAGCTACCACATGAATTAGAGTTGATGATATCAACATAATTAGCTTAAAATGGGATGGCATTTTGAATGGAGGGATTTGATTGCAGCATTTGGAAAATTTCAGGGATTAAAATTGAGCAATTGAAAGTAAGAGGATCAAAATCACCCAAAATTAAAAGTAAGGGGACTGAAATTGAGCAATTAAAAATAAGTGGACTAAAACTATCCAAAAGTAAAAGTAAATTGACTAAAAATGCATTTAAACCTTTATTTTTCTATCACATCACACACACACACACATATATATAAGATTCATATATAGGTCATGGAGACAGATGTGAAGGGGACAGCGAAGGGGTGGATGGGAAACTGAAAGGTTCATATATTGATAAAGGTTTTGTCTCTCTTTTCATTGATGGTATCTCAGATGGTGCAACATATTTTCAGATCAAAGAGCTTTTTTCTCAGCTCGGAAAGGTCTCTAGTGTTTTCATTCAAAGGAGGAGTAAGACTGGGAGACGGTGACGTTTTGGGTTCGTGCGTATAATGTTAAAGAAAGACGCGGTGAATGCCATGAGTAAGCTCGATGGTGTCATGGTCAGCGGTTCTATTTTAGCTGTTTTGTTTGCTAGGTATCCTTTTGTGATGGGTGCAAAAACAGTTGATGGTAGGGCTTCGGAGGAATTACGGAAGTCAAGTTTTTTGGTGCTCGGGATATCATAACATTCTTCCTCGGTTCCCTTCAGAGAAGACGGGCGAGGGTTCTTCTCAAGCTTGGCAAGTGAAGGTGGTCGGGGCTTCTCCTTTTTCTAAAGTCCTAGCGTGATGTGTTGTCAGGGAATTCAAATGAGCTACGGAGGAGTTTGATTGTGTTTTCGATTTTTTTGTTTTCAAAATTGTTTTCTAAAATAGTTTTTAAGAATTACTTTTTAGAACAATAAAAGAAAAAAACTTGTTTGGTAATATGATTTTAAAAACATTTTTGAAAATAAAAAAATAAAAAACCCTTACTTTCTAATTCCTTTTAATTACAGTAATGTCATTAATGAAACAAAGCTGAAAATAAAAAACAAAAACAACTTTTTTCTGTTTTGGTTTTTCTGTTTTAAAAACAAAAAAACAGGAAACTGTTTTTAAATTAATTTTAAGAAAACATCTTAACCAAACAAGTTTTTTTGTTTTTTAATTTTATAAAACAGAAAACTGTTTTTAAAAACAGAAATCAAACAGGCCCTAGGTTATCAGAAAGATGAGGGAGAGCGAAAGGGAGAAGAGGCGTGAGAAGAAGAGAGCAACGAGAGAGAGAGAGAACAGAAGCGAAAGAAGGAAGAAGAGAGCAGGTCGAGATCGAGGGAGAGGGAGAGGGAGAGAGAAGAAGAAGATCGTGGCAGAGGAAGAAGAGAAGCAGATCGAGGTGGAGGGAGCAGAAGAAGGTCGAAGACAGAGAGGGAGAAGAGAAGGAGGTCGAGGACGGAGATGATAGGAGGTCAAATCAGAGAGTAGAGATCGACGGAGAAGAGAAAAAACGGGCGGCAACCACTGCAGTGGAGGTTGCATGCTTCGCCATTGACGGCGAACGGCGGGACGCGGCGCGGCGGAGCCATGGCGGCGCAGGGGAGATGCGATGGCGGCGGAACCTCGACGGCTCGGTGAAGGTGGCGCACGGTGTCAGGGCAACGAGATGGGAGTGGCACGGCAAGGCCGGCGACGGCCGCCGGCCGCCATGAGGCCTGAAATTAATAATTTTTTTTTTATCTCTTTCTGTTCTGCTTGGTTGATGCACGACTCATAAAAATTTTTCATGTTTACTGTGTATTTAAACTACATTGTCCCTGATTTGTTCCTATCCTGTATGCTTGAACTTTGTTAAAATTTGTTAATACTGTCAATAGGAAATTGTTGTTCTACATTTAAACAGATACCAAAACAAAGCTGCGTAGAGAAATAGTGGGTTGAGGAAGATGAAAAGGTTACCAGTTTTGGCTACCGGTTATGCCCCTTCCTTCTTTACTTGCTTTCTTCCTTCTTCTTTGCTTGCTCTCTTCCAGACTGTTTGCTTGCTTTCTTCCAGACTGTTGAAGAAACCACAGCAACAGCACTAAGTCTTTTCACTAATGGAAAAGACTCTAAAATTGAGAGCCTTTCCCTATTTTTATGAACTCTCCAGAAATCTTTCTCTCCAAAAATCCCCCTGTTTTGCTTCTGAAGTTGGCTATTTATACACAAAAAACCTCTTCGCCCCTTCTCTTCTATTGCTTCCTTCTTCTCAAAAAATCTTCCTTCTTCTGCACATAAAGGTGCTGATTTGATCTGTGAAGGCCCTTGAGCCTTGTGCTCTGCAGATTTTAGGGTGGCCCTTGCTTGTTATGGTATGTCTTGAAGAGTTAACCGAACTAAAAGTCTGCATCAACCCTTAATGCTTCTTTTTCCTTTAAACCAAACTAATTCCCTTACCCTAGTTTATTTTCCTACCCATTTTGGTTTCTGTTTTCCATATTTTCCTTCCCCTTCCATAATAATAATAATAATAATAATATAATAAAGGGGTAGGACAAAATTGGGTGTTCAGATCCTCCATATTTACTTTTGCATTCTATATCGTATAAAAATCCCATCTTTATCATTTTCCCCTTATTCCTTGACGATGGTTAATCTCGTGGTTCTTCCTGTGCTTTTGTAATTATGTGGGTTATTTGACTTTTTCGACTGGGATTGCTTTCATGTCAATGTAAATTTTACTTTGATTAATCAAATTCGAATGGAGTAGAACGGAATCAAGAATCATCATTCCTATGCCTTGGTAGCTTTCATATCAATTTGGATTGATTTCCCAGTCTTTTATTTGTTTGGTTTGGTCTGAACAAGTTTCATAGGTGCGTGCGTATCAAAAGTAGAACTAAACAGGACATAAGGTAAAAAAACAATGACTTTGCTTCCACTTAACTGGGAAAAGGCTTGGCTGTTGTTGTTGGTTGTATCTGTATCTTTTGTTAATGGTTATTTAGCCAATATCATCTTTTAACTTCACATGCTTGATTTGCTTTGTAGGATTTGAAGCGCCAAATTTAAGGTACGAGCTTATCCTCAAATCTCATATCTATTGTCTATTTCTAACTTAGTAATGTTTTACTTTATATGTTAGAGCAAGTTATCTTGGCTTGATTATGTCCAATTTCCAATTAATGTAGGAAAAGACAGTGAAGAAGAAAGAATCTTAGTTTATTGTAGTGAAACTATAAATTTCCAAGTTATTCGAGAGAACTTGGTCTCTCCTAATTCCTATGTTATTTATAATATTTCCTCTCACTCTCTAACTAACTATCATGGGGTTACCTATCCTAATGTAGTTTGTAAACGAAAAGCAATTTGATTCTTACTCCACTTTACTTTTTGGGTTATTTACACCCAGTGCCTGCAGATGATAATATCAATATGTATTTCTAGGGAGAAAATCTGTGTTTTCTTGGATCCAGTTAATCCCAGACATACACATACTGAAAATTTACGTAATTTGTTAAAAATATTTTTGCATTGTGTTCTCATTGAACCTACTTGTCCTTTTTAAACTATTAGCTCGTACTCTTTTGGTTGGCATTGACAGATATCAATTTGGTAGGGAATTAATCAAATATAGATCTATTTCAACATGTAAGTGTAAATTAGAGATTCATTATACATGAAAGTGATGCTGTATATAATAAGTCAGATTATAGCAAGATTTTTAATCTTCATTGAGTATGTTCTTGTGAGTTATGATATAATCATCTTGTTTATTAAAGTCTACTTTTTACTAAATTTACCAAGTTTTGATGAATGATTCCACTAATGGAATCTGGCTAATTAATTCTACTTTCTATTCCAATTCTCTCTATGATGCCAAATGTAGTGTACCTCTAGGTAGTACTAATACTGTTTTTCCTCTGATGTTAAGGAACCTTGCAGACAAGGTTGCAGCTGCTGGATATTTTGTGGCTGTTCCTGACTTCTTCTATGGTGACCCCTATAATCCTGAGAATGCTAATAGGCCTTTACCTGTTTGGTTAAAAGATCATGGACGGTTAGCTCTTATTTTATGATAATTGGTTGTTTATAATTACAGGCTGTTTACTCCATGTAGCTAATCTAACCTAGTGGGAAAAGACATTGGTTTTTGTTGCTGGTTCACTTGGCTTTTTCCAATTTTTTTAATACTGTCTTAAAATAAATGAAAGTCTGTTGTTTCATTGGAATTCAATTTTTTGGTACACACTGGAACTTTGATAACACGGATTGTGGATGATGTGATTAACACGTAGGTAGCACTTGGCCAGTCCTAAATTTTGAATGTTAGTGTGCCACCCATAGTGGATCCAATACTATGGATCACCTCAAATCATGTTTTAAATTTTTTTACATGTATTTTTAAATTGTTACCTTTTAATTATGTAGTCAGTTTCATCTAGTGAAAAGGGCTCGACCTGAACCGTCCGGTCTATCTTAACCGTCACAGAACCGGCCGGCCTAACTGAACCGCTGTTGAACCGGCCGGTCCGGTTGGACCGGGTCTGAACCGACCGGTCCAGTTGGACTGTTTCTGAACCGGCCGGTCCGGTTGGACCGGCACTGAACCGGCCGGTCTAGTTGGACCGGTGCTGAACCAGCCGGTCTAGCTGGACCGGTTATGAACCGGCCGGTCTAGTTGAACCGGTGCTGAACCGGCCGGTCTATTTGAACCGGAGATGGACCGGTCGGTCTGCTTGAACCGGAGATGGACCGGTCGGTCTGCTTGAACCGGAGATGCTGAACCGGCCGGCCTAACTGAACCGGCGATGAACCGGCCGGTCTAACTGAACCGGTGATGAACCGGCTGGTCTAACTGAACCGGTACCGGACCGGGCGGTCCAACTAAACCGGCACTCGACCGGCCGGGCGGCCGGTCCAACTGAACCGGTGCTGGCCCGCCCGGTTGGACTTTACTGGTGCTGGACTGGCTGGTTGGACTGAACCAATGCTGGACTGGCCGGCCTGCCCGAACTGGTGCTGGACTGGCCGGTCTAGCTGAACCGCGTCTGAACCGGCTTGTTTAACTGAACTGCGACTGGACTGGCCGGTCTGACTGAACCTGCCGTTCTAACTAAACTGCTTCTTGACCGGCCGGTCTAACTGAACTGTTACTGAGCCGTTAAAGAATTGGGCCATCTGCCTGGTCTAATTGAACCGGTCGGTCTATCTACACTGGCCGGTCTGACTGAATCGACCGGTCTAACTGAATTGAATTTGAATTGGCCGATCTGTTTAAATCATCATTGAACCGAACGGTCTAACTTTACGTGTTGATATTCCAATTGCTGTACTTGGAGCTAAGATTGACAAATTGTCTCCTCCAGAGCTTCTGAAACAGCTTGAACAATTTCTAACTGCTAAACCTGGGTCAGATATTTTTCTTTCTTTACTTGTTACTATGAATGTGAAGAACTTCTGTTGCCTCTTTTCTAATAAGAGCATGTTTATCTTACATTTTTCCTAACTTTGCTTTATAATTCAATTTTTCTAGGATTGAGATAAATATATCTTCGGCTTCAAAGGATCTTCAAGTCTTTTGTTTTAATGGATTGGATTGAAGAAGCTTTGTTTTTAACTCTTGTTATGGAACCAAGGGTGAGTTTGTCCAAATAATGCTAAGGTCTATGTATAAATTTTGGAATTGTGGTCTTTGAATGATTTTGGTGTATAAAATAATAATAACTAAGGGCCCGTTTGTAAATTAAATTAAAATCTTGTTGCATAATTTTTTTTTACAAAAAGTTGGAATTTCAAAATAAATTGTGCAAGTTTGAAGTTTGTATACCATGTGCGGTTCAAGTTCAAAGTATTAGTGGTTAAAAACTTAAAATTGTGTCATATATTCATATAAGAAAACTATAAAGTTGTTGAAATTTCAATTTCAAAATTCTGATTAACAATTATAATTATATATTTTACTTTATCACGTATGCCCTTATATTGTCTTCTTGTAACCGCAAGCAAAAAACAAAATTTTCAAGTACAGCAATCTCATTAAATGAAGAACAATCATTCAATATAATTAAAAAAAAGTGCCCAAACTTTTTATTGAAAATTATACATGATTTATGAAAACGCCGCCGGTAAGTCGTAAATAAAGATATTGGCTGCAATGCTATGATGCTATCTCATATCAGTGAGGAAAGACAAGAGTGAGGATTTAGAAGAAGGGAAGGGAAAGAAAGATAAGAGTGTATGTTGAATAAAAAAGAGAAAAATATATATTTCCACATCGTCTTTTACATCTAACAAATTAACCTGCAATTGTGAGAAAATAATCTATACAGATGAAAGTATAGAGACGAAGTGAATTACAAACCCTATATAAGAATTAAAAAAAAAAAACTATGAATTGCACATAATAGTTAACACGTCACAATCCTTTGAACGAAAGGTTGAAAGGTTGATAGATAAGGAATATTAGTCAAATGTAAATACTTATATTATACTATGTTCTTATAGAAAAAGAATTGAGCACATCTTTACGTTGTGAATATAGCCTGAATGCATACCAATGTGGGCAATGTCCATAGTGAAACACAGTGTGAGATGTATTTATAAATGAAACTTGGAATTAGGAGAGACCAAGTTCTCGGGAATAACTTGGAAATTTATAGTTTCACTACAAATAAACTAAGATTCTTTCTTCTTCACTGTCTTTTCCTACCACATTAATTGAAATTGTATAGAATCAAGCCAAGATATTGCTCTAACATATAAGGTAAAAAATTAGTAAGTTAGAAATAGGCAATAGATATGAGATTTGAGGATAAGCTCGTACCTTAAATTTGGCGCTTCAAATCCTACAAAGCAAATCGAGCATGTGAAGTTAAAAGATGATATTGGCTAAGGCCCCGTTTGGAAGAGCTTATATGAGCTTAACTTATAGTATAAGTGCTTATGCAAGCGTTTGGGAGATCTTATGTAAATAGCTTATGACCTACCTATAAGCTGTTTTGAGCTTATTTTCATAAGCTATTCAGAGTAGCTTATGAAAAAGAGCTTATGCTTATATATAGCTTATTTTCAATTCATTATAATAAATATCTTAAAAGAGCTTATTAATAAGCACTTATGCCATAAGCGCTTATAGTCATAAGCGCTTAATTAAGCTGTTTTCCCAAACGGGGCCTAAATAACCATTAACAAAAGATACAGATACAACCAACAACAACAGTCAAGCCTTTTCCCAATTAAGTGGAAGCAAAGTCTTTGTGGGCAATGTCCATAGCGGAACACAGTGTGAGATGTATTTGCAAATGACATTTTAACGCTCAAGTCAGCTTCTAGATTAAAGAGAGAAACTCAAAGTCCTAGAAGAATATTCAGTGAGCAAAATGAGTAACACTTATGTAATTAATCGATCAAATATGTGCATATATAGAGAATGGTATGACATGTGATTGAAGCGTTAAATCTCAGTGAAACCTTTGAGGAAGACTTTCGATATAATGACTATGCTTGAGCAGCCTTTTATTTGTTTATGAAAAAGTGAACTTTCTACTTGCTGATGTGTACTCTCTAATATAAAACAGAGTGGTTAGTGATTGGGGTTCGTATTGTTAGTTGGACATAAATACTTTTGTGTTGTATACTTTGATGGTTAATCACAAATAAGAGCACACAATTAGAAATCCCCAATTTTATTCTCTCTCTCCTTTGCATGTGTACACTGTGCATGTGTGTTACAATTTCTAGTTGAATTTACCCGTGCGAGGCACGAGTAATTTTGGATAAATTAAAATTATTGTGTGTGGAATGATTTTTATTTTATAACTTCTTATACATGTTGTTTTGAGGTCGACAATAGTGACCAATACTGTAACCGTGAGAAATAGTTACTTAGCAGTAAACGGTTGACGACAATTTACGCTTAACTCACACGGGCAAGGATCGAAACCCCCTTCTGCATGGTCGAGGGACAAAGTAAGCTAACAACCATGCCACATGTGCTAAATTTAGATCTTATTTTGTCATGTTGATTCCTCAATTATTGGTATAGGAATCTTTAGCTTGGAGTGCGCTGTCCTCTCTCCGGGCAACAACAGTGCAACAAACCCACTCGAGGCAAAATTAATGACAATATCACCTCTCGATCGAATGGATGCCGATAGAGTGTTCCATACAAATGTTTTAGCTGCTCCTCCATACCCATACAGGAAGAAAAAACCACCTTTATTTTCGCATACAACGCTCATAATCTAGCGCTTTAAATTGTTTACCATAATAATAAAATATTTGACATGAATGGTTTAAAATGGATAAAAAATCAATTATTATTTATAAATTATACTATTGATACATAAAATTTGGGTAAACTCTCCTACATGTGTGATTTTAACAACTGTTTCATATAAATATAATTAAATTGATAATTTGCTACGTTTAAGTAAAACTACTATAGTTTAGGTGGTCTAATAATATTTTGACATGTAAAATTTTATCTTATGATACAGGTCAAAATATAATGGTGACCTAAGAGGCTAAGATTAAAGTGAGTTTACCCAATATTTACCTTGAGTGATTTAGACAATCTCATAAGTAATTGTTGTAAAATAATTTCTATTTTTGACCATGGTAGGAATTATATATATTATATGTTTGATTCAAATTATGAAAGTAAGCTTTTTTATGGTAGAAAATAAAAACAAAACTCTTTTATTGCTAAAAAAACTAAAACTTCCTCACTGCAAACAAAGGAGACAAAAGATAAGTGACTTTTGGTATTTATACGGTTAAATATGTGAATACAGTATATTTGGAAACTGATAAAAAAGTAAAAAATTATAGTTTATTTAATGATTTTTAAGATATAGTGCAACTCAAAGTGATAAGAGTGTATTTTGATGGAAATAATTATGACAATATAACACACCTCAAAAAAAGATAAAAGATAAGGAAAACTAAGTTGTTTGTTCATCTTCTCAACCACTTATCCGATTCACAACTTTACTTAGTTGTGAGTTTTCTCTCTTATTTCTAATAAAAAAGGGAGAACATTTTTCCACAGCAATAGCGGTTTCTTCTTCACGAAACACGAATTTGGATCCTCTCATGTGCTATCATGTGAGAGTTTTGTGTATATCTCTCTCTTCTTAAACATTTAAAGGGTCTCACTATATCTATTTAATGCATATATGTGAAGAGAGAGATAGACACAAAACTCTCACATGATGGCACATGAGAGAAATTTCACATGAGATGATCTAAATCCGCGAAACACCAATGTGGAGGAGCTGATATGCCTACATCGACGAAACAGCTTCACGAAGGTGTTGTCGGAACTGGGACCTCAACAGTCTCTTCCAGTGTCTTCAATAGCGTTCGCCGGTTCTGTAAAATCCTAATTCTCCATCACTGCGTTCAACTTCTACTTTGCGCCATCTGAATGATTTCTCCTTCTCGCAATCGTCCCCCCTGCTCCTCATCATGTTCCCTTGCTCCTCGTGCGATCTGCCGCCGCAATCGTTCAACGCAGCCTCTTCTCCATCAAGTTCCTATTCGAGCTTCCTATTCCTGTGATTGTCAAATTCTACTTCTCCATCGGGTTCCTGTTTGAGTTGTGCCGCGCAACGGGTGAGTAACTATGATTCCTTTCCACCGCCTAATTCTGCCTCTTCACCGATATCCATTACCTGCTGGCTCCACCCTCACATCACACCTCTCCAATGCCCTCTCAATCAGGAACGAACACGCTCGCTCCCTTCTCCAGGTTGCCGCTTCTTTCGGTCACTCCCAGGTATGAATGCTTATGCGAGACCCGCTCAGGGGGTGATCAAGTTTAATTTTGATGCTTCATGTCTGAATGCAAACATTGTTGGTTTGGGCTGTATGGCGTGATCATAACTTCGGTGACAAATTTTCTCGTTGTTGTGTTCTCTCCGGAGATGGCTGAGGCTATTGCTTTTCGGTGGTTCCTGAGATTAGCTATCAGTTGGTTTTCAGTCGTATCTATGTTGAAACAAATTGCTTGTCGTTGGTTGAGAAGTGGAAGAAAGTAAGAAACCTTTGATGTCATTTTCTTATTTTCATTCTATTTTGTTGGATTGTAAGAATTTAGTTTTGGCTTTTTCTGTTTTTGAGTTTGGTTTCGTCCGCCAATCTGGGAAATATGTTGCGAACTTCCTCTCTCGTCAGGCTCTTTTTTTTGTCAATCGTGTTTGGGTGGAAGAGGGGCCTCTGGGGGTTGAAGCTTTCTTGCTCTCTGATGTAATTGCATCTGCGGCTTCTTCTTAATATTATTTCAGCTTCCTAAAAAAAACATACTTAATTTGTTCAAAATCTTTAGACTTAAGTATATTTCTGTAAAATGTTCATTATTTACATTGTTTGAACTTGACATTAAAGCTTTCACTAAAAAATTCAAAAAGAATTTGAATTCAATCTCAAATTACACTGGGTGCACGGGTCCTCTCACTTATAAAGTGTTCAATATTGTCTTTTCCATCCAATGTGAGACTTACTCACACTTGATATCCCAACAATCTCCCCCTCAAGTGTGAGTACATCTCAAGCGGAAGCCTCCAAATACTTGCACCGCAATTGGGATGACTCTACACCAACGAGACATGCCGCCTTGCCACCATTTCGAGGGAAACTTTCGCCACAGAGTCGTCACCATGGTCAAACCAATCATAGGGTCCAGTGTTGGGTTGCGAGAGGTATAAAACTCTAGGTTCTCTATATTGAGCTTAAGAGCAAATCACAAGTGGATTGGACACCACATCTTTCTCCCAAAATCTTAAGGCATGGGTGTATGAGTCTTTTAACTTATAAACTGCTCAACTATTTTATTTTCATCCAATGTGAGACTTCTTACTCACACTTGACATCCCAACACTCTTTATCTCCGACGCTTGAATTCTAAAATTTTAATTGTTTCTTTGAATGTGGATGATCTTTTGATTTCAAAACAATTTTGCTTTTATTGAGGAGTTTAAGGAAAATATGATGAAAGTCTTTGGGATGAGATTGTGGAGAAATGACTTTCTTTCTTGGCACGGAAGTCAAACAAGATGAAAAAGCAATTTTTATCGATCAAAAGAATTACGCGAAAGGAATTTCAAATGGAGAACTGTAAGCCTATGAGTACTCCAATGTTTTAGAAGTTGAAGTTATGCAAGGAAGATGGTGCAGAAAAAGTTGACAAGTCTGATTGTAGAGGCCTTGTTGGTTGTTTCATGTACCTTACAACAAGACCTTATATGTTACAACTTACAAGTTGTAAGTGTTCTTTCAAGGTTTTTACATTGCGCAAGTGAAGTCCATCTTCAAGATCCTAAATGTGTGCTTATATATGTCAAAAGAACTATATGTTATGGAGTTTGGTTCAGTAATA
Source organism: Acmispon strigosus (assembly GCA_030819835.1). Taxonomy (NCBI): domain Eukaryota; kingdom Viridiplantae; phylum Streptophyta; class Magnoliopsida; order Fabales; family Fabaceae; genus Acmispon; species Acmispon strigosus. Next base: position 18,476,799 of record JAUAMA010000002.1, on the reverse strand, counting down.
ATCAAGAATTCAATCTCTATGATGGTGATTTGGGAGGTTCATTAAATAATATGAAAAGCACTTCAAGCTATTTTTTTCTTTTGGTTCTGGAGTATTTTCTTGGGCCTCAAAGAAGCAAGATATTGTTGCACAATCAACTGCTGAACCAGAATTCATGGGCCTCAAATAGAAATATTTTAAAATTTAATTTTAACAATCTGCTAGAAAAATTATTTTGGGAGTGAAAGTGAAATTTAGTTAATTTTTTTTTGGGTGAACTTACCTTGGTATTTTAAGAAAAAATGAACATATTTGGTTTTATACATTACACACCCAGGCTGGTGGTGGAAGACGACACAAACTTTGTTCTTGTTGGAAGAGAAGTTTCAATTGAATTCCCATCCCAAATCTCAGAATGTGCGCTTTGAGAGCGTTGACAAGATCTGTGTGCAGCAGAAGCACCTCCTCCTACTATCAAACCCTCAATTTCAACACACTCTACAACCACCATACCCGCCGGAATCTTATTCTGGAGTCTTCCGCTTCTGAATTCGTCAAGCTTCACAAACTCGATGGCTCAGATTCCGGTTACCCTTTTTTTCTTTTCGTTTTGTTTCAAACTTTAGAGTTTTACTCATAGCTTTAGTTGATGGAAAGGAAACGAAAGTGCTGAGCTGAAGATAAAAATGATTGCTTTTCCAGTTTCTATGCAAATATATGCAATGAAATAGTAGCAATACAGGGAATGCCCAAATTTTGTTCTTGTGGGTGTTTTTGAATTACAAGTACACAGTGAAAGAAAGTCTTATAAACTTTGTTTTGTTTGCAGGGATTATCGAGGTTAGCTTGGACAGGCCTGAAGCTAAAAATGCTATAGGGAAAGATATGTTGCGAGGCCTAAGTCATGTGTTCGAACTGATTAATCAGAACTCCTCTGCTAATGTTGCCATGATCCGCAGTTCAGTTCCTGGGGTATTTTCTGCTGGGGCTGATTTGAAGGTTATTTATCAAGTTCTGTTTTTCTTAATTCTTTGGACTGGGGTTTTCAGTGTATTTTGTGTGGTCCATTTTCTTCTATAGTGATTGTGATCACAGTAACAGGAACCGAAATTTGCGAAGCATAAGAGTTAGACATGATTTAATTGTGTCCCTAATGGATTCTTGATGCAAGCTAGTGTAGATTTAGTTTTACTTGTTTGTATTCTTAGAGCAGATTACCTGTGGGTTTAGCGGTTCTGTTTTTACTTGATTGCAGGAGCGTAGGACCATGAATCAATTTGAGGTTAAGGCTTTTGTGAAATCTCTTCGCTCCACATTGTCATTTCTAGAGGTCAGTTCACAACATTATTCAATTATTTACATTCTAATAGTTGTGTACTTATCAACATCGTATTATGAATGAATAGCAGATGAAGCATCATGCTACATCTGCTACTGTAGATGTAGCATATTATAGTGTGCATTGCTTGCAAAGGATATTGTATTACTATGATTATCATCCTAAAATAAAAAAGAATGAATATCAGATGAAGCATCATGCTAAAAAGGTGTTCAGTTCTATTTCACATCTTCTTTTCCTTGAGGGGGGGGGGGGGGAGTTGGATAATCTGCTCACGAGCTGACCTTACTATTATTTCTTCTGCCTGTACTTATATAGTCTGTCCTTGCTTTGCCTCCACTTATCGAAATTTTCTATTAATGGATTCTGCCATGTTCTTTAGCTATGATTGTACTTACTTTTTTCTCATTTTCTCAATATTACTCCTTCAATCTATCATAATATTTGTTTCTTTATTCAGGCAGTTTGTGTACCAACTATTGCTGTTATTGATGGAGTAGCTCTTGGTGGTGGACTTGAAATGGCTCTGGCATGTGATATTCGAATATGTGGTAGTTAAATATGCAGACTTCTGTAAATTGGATCTATTTGTTTGAAGGATCATCTGAATACTTCTAAGCATGGTGCAGGTATTAAGACCTTTTTTCACTTGTTTCTTCTTTCATGGTACAGGAGAAAATTCTCTGATGGGTTTGCCAGAGACAGGGCTTGCTATAATTCCTGGGTATGCTGGATACTAATTCTCTTTAGCATATTTTACCTTTGACACAACTTATTTCAGCCATCATATCTCTTAAGTTATGCTATCTAATAATGAATAGAGATAAAATTTCAAATTTCAAGATAGATTGTGGAGAATATATTTTAATATGTAGAGTTGTAGACAAGTATTGGGGAATTCAAATTGGTTTCTAATTTTTTTATGAATGAACACGATAAGGTCAGCATAATATGCTGGGGACCATTGTTTTTGCTATTCATGATACTATCTGGAAATTAATGTGCTTATGGTTTGTTCTTGTAAATGAGCATTAAATATTACTGCTGCCTGGTCTCCCACAGGCGGTGTCAACTTTATAGGTTCTTGCTCTGGAATTGAGTCAATGCCCCAAAGCCAACAATGAGCACAAATAGTTAACTATTTATAATTTTACATCTGTCAAATGCTTGGAAAATTGTCTTAATATTGTGGATAGCACTTTGAATTTTTGGGGATAGATCATCATCATACCTTATGGAATCCTGTTGTGCACAGGGCAGGTGGAACACAACGACTACCTAGATTGGTTGGAAAAGCAATAGCAAAGGATATTATATTTACCAGTCGAAAGATTGATGGCAAAGAGGCTCTGTCTATGGGTATGTTGATTAGCCACTCAGCTATTTTCGTTTCCAATTATTACAGATGTCATCAAGCACAGAGATATAAGAGCAAGTGATATATAATCACTGTTTCATTGACAATTAACTTAGAAAACATTCAAGATATTCTGAAATTGAAGTTTTAGTTTGTCTCTATCAAACTCCCTTCGCGTTGGAGTTCCCTTGCTAACAGTTTGGCTGTCTTACTCTTAGCCATCTCCTGTTGAACTCCAGGAAAGCAAAGAGAAAAGCCTCCACTATTGTGGAACTTTCAATACATGACAAACCCTGATTTTTTATCACTAGAAAGAAATACTAACTTCTTTTTGCTACGTTTCACAAATAAAGCACACCCCTTCTCTCTCTTTTTCCCAACTTATCAATGATATGTAGCTGCATAAGCATACATTGTTGCAGGTCTAGTCAATTACTGTGTTCCTGCTGGTGAAGCTTATTCCAAGGCACTTGCAGTTGCTCGGGATATCAACCAGAAGGTATTTCTCAGGGAAATATATCATCCTGAAACTGATATAGTCTTTTCTATTACATTTAGAATTGCAGGGGATACGCTTTTTGTGCCATTGAGTGCACATATATAAATGGCAGTGAATTTTTTTTTTTAAATGCTGATGTTCCCTTTTTGTCAAATTGAGTTGTATTAAGTAAAATTACCATAACGTCTTTAAATTTTCAAAATAAAGCAGTCGTTCTTTATAATTGAAAACTTGATTTTTGAGATGAGGATTGGTTGTTGTTATTCTTCTGGTATGATATTCAGTTACATTAACAGGGTCCTATAGCCTTAAGGATGGCTAAAAGAGCTATTAACGAGGGAGTTGAGACTGATCTAGCATCAGCTTTGGTTTTGGAAGAAGATTGCTATGATCAAGTGTTGAATACTAAGGATCGACTCGAAGGCTTGGCTGCATTTGCTGAAAAGCGGAAACCAAGGTATATGGGCGAATGATTTGTTGCTAGAGAGGATTGTCTATATCATGTAGTGATTAAAGAGATATGAACCTGGAGGCAACCTACTAGATGAGGAACTGGCACCACAATTTGCCCCTGAGTACATGGAAATTCCCAAAGATGAAAAGTGCCTCATTCTAATTATGCACCTTGAGACACTGTTTCCCAATGAAGCAATAATTTTCTTCTCTTTTGATTCAATGAATTTGGCTTGGTGCTTTTTCTCATCATTTATTTTTATGGTTGTAAAGATTCAAAAGTTTCTTTCAGCTTTTCCATGCAATAAATTAATCTGTTTGGGAACTTCTTGTGTACACTTATGGTGATTCAGGTGAGAGATTAAAGTGCATTTGGATTTTGGATAATCAAGGAAGTATGAACCTGTATATTACTATTCAGTAGCTGATGGATGTTAAAGCAATCAACTTGAAAAGCTAAAGAGTATCAATGATGTTGTGACAAAAAATTGATTACAAAATGCTCTGATCCCATTTTTTATCATCCATTTGCAATTTGATGGGGTCTTTTAGATGTTATGGAAACACATTCATAGAAATATATAGAATGAGAGTTAATATTCATATGTCTGTTTCAAAGCTGAAAACCGTTAATCTGAATATAATTATTCCTAGGAATGAAATAATCACAATAATTCTCCTGATTTGAGTCTCATGAAAGCAGTTTGGTATCTCATATTCCCATTAGAATAAGAGTTATTTTGAATGAGAAGAGATCAAACTACACCATGTTTCAAATTTGTACAATTTTTCATATAAAGCAAATTTAATCAATCGTATAATATGTTATGTAAATATAAGAAAATGTTTACTATTTCATTACGTGCCTATGAATATCCAAATTATATGAAAGTTTACATGTATGATAATTAGCATAATATAACATGATTCAATGATTTGGATTGATTAAATTTGCATTATATGAAAAATTATGAAGTGGTGAAAATGTACAAGTTTGATACCTTTCCATTTTGAATATAAGTTCATACTTCTAACATATTCTATCATATTTTTTTCTATCTTTAATTTTTATTTTTAAATTAAATTAAATCTAAAAAATTCTGGAAACATTAAAAATACAAAAAAAAACTTATATTTATAAAATTTAAATGAGAATAACATGTCTAGTAATAATATAAATGCCAGTTCCTTTGTATTAAAAAAAATGCTAGTTGCTAGAGTGATTTGTTGGTTTGAAGAATCTCACCTATAAACAGGTCTTCAGTTCGAAACCAGCACAACATTGGAAAAAAATAACTTGAGACAAACTTTTCTAATGAAATTAATTATTTTGTAACAAGAATAAGGATTAGAGAGAGAACATTTTGTTATCAACAATAAAATCTATTAAAAGTTAAAACTATGAAGCAAGCCACAAAGTTAAAAAAATTGAAAATTGAAAAATAAAAATAAAAACAGAAAACATTGTTGAGATGTTTTGAGGTTTTAATTTTAAAAAATTAACATAAGAATTTTCAACAAACAAATATTTTGATATTTTCAAAAATAAAAAAACCAGAAAATAGTTTCTAAAAACATGATATAATATAGCTCTTGAAATGGGTTATTTGAAGGTTGTTGTTATCTTCTCATAGGCCAGGCCCACTTATATATTCTCTTCACCAACATCGCAGTTTTTGATTGCGAGTTTATAAGAGCTACAAAGTACAGGGGTAAGTAATAACCGCAACCGCAATAGAAGAAGAAGAAGAAGAAGAAGAAACGAGCAAAGCAATCAAAAATGGCCGAAAGCGCTTCTAAGAAAAGGTGGCTTCCTCTCGAAGCTAACCCTGATGTCATGAACCAGGTTTTCCCTCTCACCCTTCCTTCCATCTTCATCACCCTCGATCTCCGATTCCTTCTATATGCATGATTTAAGTCTATTGTTGTTTTCGGTGTGAATTGCAGTTCCTTCATGGCCTTGGTCTTCCTGAGGATGAAGCAGAGTGCTATGATGTCTATGGCTTAGATGAAGAGCTTTTGGAAATGGTTCCAAAGCCAGTTCTTGCTGTGCTTTTTCTCTATCCCCTTACCGCTAAGGTTATTTTTGTATACATCCCTCTCTCTCTCTTTTCGTATTTTTGATTTTTACTTTCATATCATGTTCATATGTGTTCCTTCTGATTTTATGATTTTTTTTATCTGTTATCAGAGTGAAGAAGAGAGACTGCGACAGGCAAATGAAAAACAGGTAAATAGACATCTACTTATATAGAATCCTTCAATCTATTTGTGAGTATTCATTTTTCCGGCTTCAAAGAATTGTGCATTCTAAATTTTGGGTAGCATTTATCATGTTGTTTTATGTGGATTATTTAGCTACATCCGTTTAGTAGGGTTTTTATGCTGTGTTGTTCTGGTGTAGGAATATAGCAACAAAGTGTATTTTATGAAGCAAACTGTGGGTAATGCTTGTGGTACAATAGGGCTTCTTCATGCCCTTGGGAACATAACTTCTCAAGTCAAGTTTGGTGAGCTTTTATCAATCACATTACCTAAATTAAGTTTTTTAGTGCATCAACCCTTAAATCTCACTCGGTTTGTTGTTATCAGTTGAGGGGTCATTCTTTGAAAAGTTCTTTAAGTCTACTGCAAGCTTGGATCCATCACAGGTTATTTCCCCCCGCCGGACCTCCTCCTCTTTCAGTATCATGTTTCACAAATGCAAGCAACTGCGACCATTGGTCAGCTAAATATAATGCTCATTTGTCATTTTCTAATTTTTGTATCTTGCAGCGTGCTGTATTTCTTGAGAACGACAGAGAGATGGAAGTTGCTCATTCAGTAGCTGCCACTGCTGGTGATACAGAGGTATTTAAGCATTCGTTAATTTCTTTTGTTTTTCGAGGGGTGTTTTTTATGTGATGTATTTATTTATTATACAGATGTAGTGGTCAAAGTTTCAGTTCAGCCATCTTATTTTGAAAATATAACCCAATGCACTTGGGCAAAAACTTGCTCTTGGAGTCACTTGTTTGTTGTGAACATTATTTTTTGGATATGATAAACTGATACTTAACTCATGACTTTTCTACAATAGAGTTTATATTTCTAGGTTCTTGTATGAGGAGTGATCCTAGGAATTTAGATTTGTCCTTTAGACTAGATATTTGAACCTATGTTCGAAATTTATGTTGTTATGTAACTAGTTTTATACAAAGGTGTCTCTTTGAAAAGTTATTAAAATCATATGGCCATTTAACTTTGTCATCAACCAACTATCCAAAAAAGCTAAAACATATAGATGAAGACACAAAAATCGTCTTCATATTATATTTCTAAGATATCCCTTCATGCAAAATCCATCTGGGCTTGAAACATGGACAATGTAAGACTCCCACCTACCCTATGCTTAAATTCAACTTTCTTTTATGAAGAATGTGGGAAACAATGATTTAACTCACTTGACCACTCTAGATCCCGAAATCTTAAGTTGTTACGTGTAGATACATGAATGATTACTATAATTTTAAATTCTAGCAAATGTCATAGGAGATATTAAATCATTAGATACCAACCTGCCAGAGTCAATCCCTGCCTTTTTTCCTTGAAGTTGTATGATTACATACACATGAGGATTTACTTTTGTAAGGGGAAAGGAGGCGAACAAGTTTCTTTTGAAAATAGAAGTAGCTATAACTGAAAACAAAGTGATTCACTTAAGCTAGTGACTAGAAGTAGTATAGCAAATTCTGTCAGTAATTTTGTGGAGTTTATGGGAATGTCCGATCTATGTCACTATTTGATGCAATTGATTCAAGTATTATGGTCAGATACTTGGGATAAGACTAGGCAATTGGCTTTCTTAACACACTGTTATCAATAGTGAATTGCTGAAATTTGTAAACAGCTAAAAATCTGCTTTGCCATATGGCTGATACCATTTTTGTGGACAGATAGCGAAGTCACATGACGGTTAGAGTAAATTAGTTATTTATATGAAAACTTAAGCTGTATATAAATAAAAATAAGCTGCAATAAAATAAAAATAAGTTGTATAAGGTGACATAATACTAATTTAAATGTTCAATGGTTCAAAACAAAATACTGAACCAAAAAAAAAGTTAAACATAAAAGGCAATTTATTTAATCTCCTCTAATCTTCCTCAGTATAATCATCATTCTCATCATCGAGTATTGAGACATCTTTCAATTTCTTCAATTGAATTTTCAAAATCAATGCCTTCTAAATCTTCGTTGGATTCTTTCAAAGTTGTCATCTTGCTGCTTCAACCACTTTCTATTTCCTTTTTTGGACAAAGATGCACTCGCGAAACTTTTCTTTGTCTTAGATATAGTATCTACTACTCTAGGGGGCTCCTTTATTTTTGTAGTTTTTTGCCTTGTATATTCTCTAGACTTTCCACCTCCAGAACCCTATAAACAATTACTCAATTAAGGGAATTGTCGTTTTCATTCTCATAGAACCCCTCATCCCCGGTATCATCTTCATCACCATCTATCTATTTTTTCAAGTAGCCACTTTTGGCACTCATCAATACCATTGAGTGAGATTAGGTCAATTTTATCCCTAAAAATTATCTTTGAGCAATGCTTCATTATATTTAGCATAGGCAAAACACCAAGCATAAAAGACAAAGTTGCGTAGGCACTAAGAAGTAGGTTTGACTCAACTAGACATTCTTAGTGATGAAATTGTGTATGTCATCTATAATCATCTACGGCTTAGAAGATATAGTTTTAGCCTGATGAAATGAACTCAATCTCACTCAATGATATTGATAACTGTAATGAGTGACTAATTAGAAAAATGGATGGTGATGAAATGAAATTGGGAGTGAGGATCTTTAGTGCTGAAAATTATGGTGCTCTTGATTTGAATCTGCTTACAAGGCTGCAAGATTGGAAAGCCTAAAACATATATTAGGCAAAGAACTAGAAAAAGAAAGGCACTCCTAGTACATGCTTCATCTATGTTAGAAAGGTTTGGCAAGTGCATCTTCATCAGAAAAGGGTAGAAAAGTAATTTTTTATGACACTCATGTTCTTTTCTTTATTGGAGTGACGCCTATTGTGGAAAAGCTGACAGAAAACCAGTTAAGGTGGTATGAACATGTACAGAGAAGACCTATGGAGGCACCAGTGAGAAAGGTTGATAACATGGCTTTTAGTCTTACGAAGAGAGGTTGAGGGAGGCTAAAAAGAACATGAGAAGATATTATTAACGATGATCTCATTATCAATAACCTCATAATTTAGTTTTTGATCGAGCTCAATGGTGTAGTGTGATCCATATAGCCGACCTCACTTAGTGGGATAATGTTGTTGTACTCATTTTCTTTTTGTTGACTTTCACTTTTCTTTTCTCATTCTTTCTTACTAAACAATGTAAAAAATCATCTCATTTTACGCTCTCTCTCCTTCCACTTTCTTTTCTCCCATTTTCCTTTCACAACGAAACGCACATTAGAGCTTGAAGTCCTATATGTAGGTTTAGCTTCCCTCTTCACTTTTGTTTGCTTCCTAGTGTATGTGAAAGGCTCATGAGCACCAAGTACATTGGCAACATTTCCATGCCTTATTATCACCTAGTACATTGGGCTATAGGTCAAACCACATGAGCGGACCAAATACCGCATCTAACCGAAAATCTTAATGTATTAGGTGTATGGATCATCATATGCTGCTCAACATATTGTTCGGAAAGATACGAAATATAATCACCTAATACAAGGCCAATGGATAATTGAGTTATCCCAAGATCAGACTTCTTTTGGAGGAGTGAAAAAGGAGAAATAAACAATTTAGTAAATACAATTAAGGATGGTACAAAGAACTTGAAGGAAATTGATGGAGGGAGAAAAGGAGAAAAACTCTCATCGAATTATGACCTTCTATTTCTTACGTAAGTTAGCTATAAAAGCCTTGCATGTGTTTCATTTCAAATCATCCAAGAACAATGGATAATTGAGTTATCCCAAGATCAGACTTCTTTTGGAGGAGTGATAAAGAAGGAGAAATAAACAATTTAGTAAATACAATTAAGGATGGTACAAAGAACTTGAAGGAAATTGATGGAGGGAGAAAAGGAGAAAAACTCTCATTGAATTATGACCTTCTATTTCTTACGTAAGTTAGCTATAAAAGCCTTGCATGTGTTTCATTTCAAATCATCCAAGAACAAAACCAAAACTTAAGAGGGTTTTGAGAGAAAGCCTCATTATGTGAGATAGAAGTTTCTTTTGAGAGAAAAATCAAAAGGGAGTTCAGCCACAATAATTTTTTGGTGAGATTATTATTACTACTTTTGTAATCCCATCAATTTACAGTTATAATGGAAGATATTTTTTGTTGTCCCATTGTGATTGCACAAAGTACGATAGAAGTCTGATCTTGGAATAATAATTCAATTATACCTTGACCTTGTATTAGGTGATTATATTTCGTATATTTCCCATCAAGTGGAATCAAGAGCTTTGGTTATTACACAATTTAACTTGCGTTATGCACAATGAATTAGTCAACCTCGGCGTGTTCTTCAAAAATATTATTAAGTTGACATCTTCAAACTGCTCCATTTGGAACCCTAGAATGGAAGGCATCCTCTACTGCAAAGACCTGTACCAGCCTTTGCAAAATAAAGTGGCGAAGCCAGACGGCAAGTCTGATGATGACTGAAATTTGATGAACAGGAAAATTGGTTGGACAAATCCGGCAACAGATAGCGAGAAACAGTTGCATACACGTTACATACAAAACTAGAAACCTTGCACGAGTGAAAGACGGCTCAAAATAAAGACTTCACCATTTGATGACCGGTGAACCTCAAGTGTAAAGATACTGGAGTGTTTCCAAACACTTGAGCGATTTTCAAGGATTGGTGAATCAACTCACCAATATGAAGATGGTGCTTTCACGACGAATCGCAAGCATTGTTACTATGAGATATTAAATCATTACATACCAACCTTCCAGAGTCCATCCTTGCCTTTTTTCCTTGAAGTTGTACATGAGGATTCACTTTTATAAGGCGAAAGGAGACTAACAAGTTTCTTTTGAAAATAGTAGCTACAATTGAAAACACGGTGTTGTCAGTGGTCCACTGGTGTACCACAACCATTAGTAAAAAATACCCTCAATTTCACCCACTCCTCTCCCTCCCTACCTTTTCCAGCCCCTGTTTCCGACCATCGTGGCAATCCCCTGACGAACTCACTACCAGCTTTGGCTCGGCCAGATCGGCCCATTCCCGGCAAGCTTGAGCCCATCGACCCAATCACGCGCTCTAACACACTATAAGACGCAGACTTGTTTGAAGAGGTCAACTTAATCATTGTTGCAGAGGACATCCTCTACTACAAAGACCTCTCCAATCGAGCTAGGACAAAGTCAAACCTTACAAGCAGATCAGAAACCGCATCCAACCTACCTAAGGCATTAGGCGTTTGGGTTCTTGCCACTTACATGTTCAACAGATGTGCGATTTCTTACTCACTCCAATAATCTCCGGCTCGAGTTTGAGTTCATTCATGTCTAAAACTCCTACCGCTGTTGGGAATCATCAATGGGGGCACCACCTCACCTCTACATCTAGATGAAGACTTTCAAGGATTCCCTCATGGATCCGCCACCACTGCCACACTTCATCATCTAAGCCGATCATCTAGTCACAACATTAGGCCTTTGATAATACTGTTGGGGAACGAGGGGAGCCTAAAAACCATTGAGATCTCCACATTGGGCTATAGGATCAAACCTTACAAGCGGATTGAACACCACACCACACCTAACCCAAAATCTTAATATATTAGGCGTATGAGTGCTTTCCACTTGTTTGCTGCTCAGCATATCCATGTCCCTCCAATGTGAGAATTCTTAATCACAGTTGACAGCACAAAAGAGACCAACAACCTCGGGTGCAAAGATACGGGTTTCCCCATTGAGTTGAATCATAGAATAAGAAATGGTGTACAAGGTCCCAATGTTAGTAGAGATCAATATTAGATGTTGGCAGGGAAATTAATATGTTCAGTGCATAAATGATATATTTCTCTCGAGGAAGGTTGATAACTGCTTTTTGTTTCCATTCATAGGAAGTAAGGAAAATCCCTGTTACAAGCTGAACGAGTTTTAGTTAAGGAACGAAAAATTGGGTAAAATCTGAAACATTTCATGTTATAGATCTGCAGAACTATTTTTCTTAATGTGGACTTGAAAATGATTAGTTTCTTCTAATTTTTAAAAGGTAATGTCAATTATGCTGAGTTCACCAAGCTGGAATTGTCGATTACTAAGGTTTAGTAGGAAATATAACTGTCATGGTGTCTTCATAGGAAAGCTGACAGTACCGCCAAAAATCTAAAAAATTGCTTATTTGAAATTGTTTCCTTTCTAATGTTAACAATTTTTGGTTTAATATATTGTGATGCAGGCATCAGATAACGTGGACACTCATTTCATCTGCTTTGCTTGTATAGATGGTAATTTCTTTATATAACTGATTAGTATTTTCTTCTGTTTCGTCTTTGTAAAAGAGCAAAACAATATACCAAGATACAATCTAAACAAAAAAGGCAGCGAGCCTAAGTATATAAATATTGGGAGCCAACTGCATAAAGCCTGTATCAAAACTATTTGGGATCCTGGACATTTGTTAAATCATGTTCTTCTTCCTTTTGCAGTTTCCTACATTTATCTGATTAATTTCTGTGCGAATCGTATTGTATACAGGTGAGCTTTATGAGCTTGATGGAAGAAAGTCAGCACCAATATCTCATGGTCCATCCTCACCAAGTACTTTGCTAAGGGTAAATATCTTTCAATGTTAAGGCTACAATTGTATTGTTCCTCAAAGACATATTTAGGCGAAGAATTTAATTTGGTTTGCAAATGCATAGAGAGAAAAGATTCCATAAAATAATTGTCCGAGTGGTTTCTATTATCGGGTTTAGAATTTAAATGATGCATGAAGAAACAATGACAACGATTATATGGGAAAGCTGCTCAGACATTTTACCTGGATTGATGCATCCACCTTTTAGAGGAAATTTTATGGATAGATGGTGCTTAAAATTTGAGTTTGTATAGTCAGGCTGGAGACTCTAAATCCACCTTACCCCTGCTCCTCAACCTCACTTGTTTCGGCCTGCAGCTGTCTCCCTTTTCAGGATCCCTACTTTTCTTCTGAGTTAGTGCATGTTTGGAAACCCTTCTACAATTGATTCTAAAACCAAAATCTATTATGGGAAGAAGCTTCTGCGTGCTAGAATTGATTCTAAAGAAATAAAAACTGATCCAAGCATGCTTAACCAACTTGGCCTGTTTCTATATGCCATCTTTGTGCACATTTATTCCCCCTGAAATTTTTTGGAGGGTTGTGCTAAGACTTGATCAAGCCATTTTCAACGCTGGGTCGTCTTGTTAGTTATCTAATCATGCCTTAAATTGCTGGGTTAGTTAGCTAAGCCATTTTGGAGGGTTGTGCTAAGTCTTGATCAAGCCATTTCCCCCTGTAAATTTTTGGATGGTTGTGCTAAGTCTTACATCTATTATTTCTGGTTACGAATAATATATATCTGAATTTATTACAGGATGCAGCTAAGGCGATCAAAAGCATGATCCAGGAAAATCCAAATTCCCTCAATTTCAATGTCATTGCACTATCAAAGAAATCCAGTGATGGATATTAGGGCATTCAATTTAGGCTTTTTTGGGGTTTATCTGAATCCGTATCTTGAAGTCATCTGTAGTATAATCCCCAGGCATCCATGCAGCTTTTTATTCACTTTATCTATGTGTATGCTTAGATTTTTATTTGCATTCAGTTATCTAGCAAACTGAGCCTCTTTAGTTTAAACTTGATGCAGTGCGAGTAACACTGTAATGATGAGCAATATTAATGGAAATTTTTATGCCAAATCATTGAAATGTTATCGAATCATATATCGTGTACAATCGCTAATTAAATCTGCATATGGTCAATTGGTACATCGAGCCATCGAGGTAGTCTCCAATTATGTATAGTGTATAGCAGGCCCATGTTACTTTTCTGAGAGAATAACCCAACATAACTGTGCTCTAGCCAAATTCAGAAATGATACTTGAACATATAAAAAAGTGCATACATCTCATTTTTTTCTCTTCTTACACATCCCATCACAACAATTACGTCACTCTTCTTTTTCCTTTCGGTGTATCTACTTTGACCAAAGAATGAGTATACTTGTATCATAAAAGTTATTTTACTTAAATATATAAGTAAAAGGACAAAATTACAGAGCACAAAAGAATTCATTGAACATCACTCGCTTTCATAAACAAAAGCAGGGCCTAACACAAAAAAAATCAAACCACTCACTTCTTGTCCGTAAAAGGTTGTGGGTCAGACTAGCAATTTGGCTCATGCATATTCTTTTTAGTATCTTCCTTAAGAACAAATAACAGGTGATTTAAGGGCTTTTATCGAATAAGAGCAACCCAATTAATTTTGATAATCAAAACTAATTTCATTACTTTACTTAATTAGTTTACTTTATCCTGTTTTGCCTCATTTAGCTAGGGATTTGTTAGCTTTGTAGTTTTTATTGTCAAGTTTTCCCATTCACAAAAAAAAGGTTCATTTTACTTTTTTTTTTCCTTGTCAATGGTTTACTTTACTTGGAAACCATACCAAATCACATACAATAGGTTTGACTCTTTTCTTGGTCTCCAAGAGTATCCATATGCTCAATAGCTGAGTGAATTTCTTGGGTTACTGTCAAGTATTGAAATGAAGACCTCTCCTAATAGTATGTTTTTCATACACACAAACTCAAGAATCAAACATAAGACCACATGTTTAGGAGGCCTCAGCCCCTTTAACACAGACACTTTGTTGGTACAATACATTGGATTTTGATTTATCTTTTTTCAACTCAAACCAACTTGATTGGCAATTATTGTTTTTATATTTAAAGATCTATATTTATAGTTTTAAACTCTAGTATATTTATCATTTTATTTTATTTTTTAATGAATATGACTTTGTTATATAAGGCTATTAAGACCAACAAGGTGTGACATAACTAGTAGATAATTGAGCTCTTTAAGTATTAGTTTAGGTTCGATCCCTGAGCGGTGGGTATAGAGAAGTATTTGTTAGGGATACTTACCCACTTAACGTGATCTCCGATTCTCGAGGGATTAGTCTCGTAGCTGTAGGTTGTTGAAATAACTTGAGAAACAAAAAAAATATAGGGTTGTTAAGCGTCTCTAGTTATATTTATTATTCAATTTTATCATCACGATTTAGATAAAAAAAATTAATGAGTTACATTTTAGATAAAAATATTTGTTGGAAGGACATACAACCACATCCCGAACGGGTGATGACATACGTAAGAAAATAATATAAAAATAATATTTCTTAAAAGTAATATCAATGCTTGGAACATATTTGATTATTTTATAAAATTATCAAAGAGCAATGGTCTTTTGAGCTAAATATGGTTTTGATTCCTGACTTATATACCTCAACCTAAAATGGTCTTTGAAAACATTTCCTCTCTCTGTGAATTTTTTTGTTTGAAATAAAATGGTTTCTAGGATATCATAACGTTTATTTGTCATTTTTTTTACCCAATTAGCAGTCTACATAAGTATTCCATGTGGATTTCTAGCATCTATTTTAGTCTCTTAAAAATTCTTTCATCAAATTTAATCATTTTTCTCTTTGCTCTCTTGTTCCTCTTCCCCTTGGGACATCTACCGGTCAATTCCTCTTGAGTCGCGCTGGTTGAACCCAGCGACGTGGGACACCTGCTAGTTAATCTCAACAATTTTTTCTTATGAATTTTTCTCAAATTCTTTTTTCCGAGTTTTCTATTGTACTTGAAATACTAAAAAGTTCTGTAAATTTCTGCAGGAAGACCCATTGAAAAAATGCAGAACTATAATTTTTTATAAAAAAAACTAATTGGAATTATGATTTCTATGTAAACTGTTGCCACATATTTCTATTACCACTCGATAGTAAAAACATCCTAACATATATAATTGATGAATTTATGTATAATTCATTTGAAAGAACGGGTCAGCAACTTGGTGGATAATTAATCATGTACATGCTTCAGATATAACAAAACTTCTGGAAGCACTCATCTCACATGTTTATCTCTGTCGTTCTTAGCTTTCTTTCAGCATTATTATTATTATTATTATTATTACTTGAAAGTGTGTTTGCAATTTAAGAATCGTTGAAAATTCATAGGGGGAAAGTCAAGGTCAAAGTTTGAAAGTGTATGGTTAAGGATAATAAGATGCGACAATCTGCAAGGTCTTACACATAAATGTCGTAAGAGCCCACGTGCGGTGTTCTTCGGCGGTTGACGCCAACTGGAGCATTCTTCCCATACCGCCACCGCTACCTGTTTGGAGGAGTCTATTCATGTATCACTTTGAGAGACCTTATGGTCAAACAATTAGTTTTGCTTCAACGTCATTGCTTCAATTAGTTTTCCTATTTAAGTGTGATTATTTTTATCATTTTTTTTCTAATTATTTGTTACTTTACAAAGTTTAAGAGAGTATTAATCATGTTTTACCGATTTTACCCTTCAATTAATGGTGATAAGAAATTAAAGAGTTTAAATTAAGAAGAAAGATAAAATGTATGTTAGGAAGTTAGGTAGTAATTTTGACAAAAACAAGAACATTAATACAATTCCTTAATATATGTGCAAAATCTTAAAGTGACAGTTATTAAGGAACGGAGGGAGTACAGATTAGGTTAGTCCCTATAAAATATGGGTGAGTTGAATTTGTTTTTTTTTTATTATAAAATTTCATAGCTTTTTAGTCTCCAATATTATTGAAATAGGTGAAGCTAGTCACGTCATACATTTTGTGGTGATTTTCGTGTATTAGTGGTGATTTTTAACCGCAATAAAATATTTACTCTGTGTTTTAGTAGTGGTTTAAACCGCCACAAAATGAATTGAATGGTGAAATAAACCGTCACAAAATGAATTGAGGACTAATTTCACCCATTTCATTATTGTTGAGACTAAAAACTAAGAATTTTTTTAGAGGGATCAAATCCAATTCACTTATTTTACGGGATCTAAAAACATATTTAAGACTACAAATTAAGAGAAAATTAAAAGACAAACAAAGAGTTATGCTATGTTTGACAAACTAATAATCAACAGCGTTGTGTCAATGGGCTTGGACCAAGTTCTTTTTTTGATAAAAAGTACTAACTTTGGGTATTTGAGATTTTGGGCAAAATGTATTAATCCAGCGGTCAAGACAGGTTGATTTTTTATAGAGTGGGTATTAGTGTTGGAGCATTTCTCAAAAAGTGGCAAAACAAAGTTGACAAATTGAAACTTTTAATGACATAAGAAATAAATTTATATAGTTGTGGGGGCATTTATTTTTTAGTAGGAGCAATTGAATATTTTATATTAAAATAATGAGATTATTGGTGAAAATTTTGGGCAATTTCCCTACCTCCCTCTCAAGTAGGTCTGCCCATGCTTGTGTGATAAACATTTATTGTGATGAGTGTTCATACCAACACACAAATTACATTTTAAAAGTTTTTTTTTTATCACATGAATCCTCTCATGAAGACAATTATATTCTAGTAGAGGATATGTTCATGTTAATGAGATTAGCTATTTTTAACGAAATTTTTTCTCACTTGTAAATTTTTTTCAATTACAAAATTTGAACTCAAATTTATATTTTAAAAAAATTAAACATGTTTGGTTGAACCAACTATATAATTGTTGGTATGTGTATGAGTTTTTTTTTAAAAAATAATTTCATTAATTAGAAGACGAGTTTAGATACCATTACTTCAATATGAATAAACGAAACAAGATTCGAAGAAACCTCTTCAACGCAAACATTATTGGTAGAAGAGGAAAACTTTCTAACCAGAAAATTCGTGACATTGTTACTGTTTTTACGAACAAATGAAAGCTCAATCAAAATCAAAAAGTAAAGTAAGATCACCACAGTCCTTAACCACAGTGGCAAGGTAAGAACTACACGGGAGGGGGCCTCCTCTAAGACTCAAACAATTAGAGACAATCTGTCTAAGAGCACGCCTGGACTGGAAAGAGAGACATCATCATTACAAGCGACTTAACCTCATCACGACGACTTAACTTCATTACATGTGACTTAACATCATCATGGGCGACCCCATCATTACGGGCGGCTAAATCTCATCGCGTCGATTGTCAGCGAGCAGGTGTAGTTTAGACGTTTTGTAACATTGAATAGTTTAAAATCCACTTTCTTGACATCTGGCCCTTGTAACTATGGAAGGGGGTGCGGTTACGCATGAGTGGAGGTTAGTCTTGTTGATCTATATATGGGCCTACGTGGCCACATAACAACCAGAGAATATCTAGGAAGGTAAAAGGTTTATGCACAACGTGGGAGAGAGTGTGCATAGTTTGGACCAATTTGGCTTATTATCGCTAATGATCAGACTCTCAAAGGTTGTCGCTGGCAGATGGAATGATGAATATCAAAGGGTTTGTGAAGAGGACTATTCAATGGAAACCAAATTCAAAACTTTTGACCTAAGAATAATGTTGGCCCTCTCACTCTCTTCGACGAACAACATTTTGGAGTGAACCTGTTAATACTAAATTTCAAATCTAATTGAGAAAACGGAAAAAATAAATTTAAGCAAAAGGAAGAGGATTTGAGAAGCCATTTAGAAGGTAAGGTCATAAAGTTCAATTAAAGACCAAATTCGTAACATGCTTATATAAAGACGATTCAAAGAAGATTTAGAAAAGGAACCTAACTCAGGTTTCAGGCCAATTCGAAGTCACACCTATGGAGCTCAAAATTCAAGTTTCAAAGGATTCTTACCCAAACCCAAAGATGGTCTCAAAACACAAGTCCAAGTTGTTCAAACCTAGCCAAGACAATAGTGCTCAAGGATGTTCGAAGTCGTATCCAAATTCAAAGCGCTTTCGGTCAAAGACATTTTCCCACGTCCAAAATCACTCACCCACGACCAAAGTTAGTTACACATGATTGGAGTCACAAGCCCACATCTAGAGCAGTTATAGAACTCAAGTATGCAACTAACAGGTTTGAGGCATTCCTAAAGGCTTTGAGGAGCTTGCTCTTACCTTATTTTCACCCGTAGGATTAGATTTACAATTACTTTACAAACACTATAAATAGGAGTTTGTAATTCAAGAAAATGGTTGGACATCTTACTACTAAAGACTCTGAAAACACCTAACACCTATTGTTACGACAAGTGACTACTAAGAGTTACATGTTAACAAGATCCCCTTCCGTTTTCTGCTTTCTTTTAATCAAATGTAGTTTATTTCTTCATATTTCTTTGCGTTCTCCTTAGATTTTTATTCATTTCCATTTATGTTAAAACCAACACTCTTTGAAGTGCCGGATTTTCAAATTGTCATGTCTTAGTTAGTGTTCACCGGAACATTGATCCTTCAAGTTATTACCTTAAGTTTTCTTTTAACTTGAACACTATAACAATTTTCAAAATCAAATAAATGCATGGTTTCATTGTTCATAAATCACTAAACTTAAAAGAAGCTGAAACGAACCTTATCCATGTCCCTAGATTGCTCTTTATATACATTTGTTTGCATGTGTTCACGTGTAAAGATGAGCTTCCTACAATCTCGGGTTTAAAGAAAGATGCATTCCGAGGCATATACACGTCAACTTATGTATCTACCATCATTTGGATGAACATACATTTAGGCCTTTCTACCATGTATACAAACACACACTTACTTGCTCAGTTTGCAATACAGCCATACTCTAAGGAAATTAGTCACTAATTAACTACTTCATTCATCCTTAATTATAAGTTCATTTTGGAGACATACTTGACATCGTTTTATATAACACCCATACTAGTTTTTTTCAATATATGCTCCTTGTATTTATTATATTTTTATAATTACAAAAGCTCGATTACCATGTGTAATTAATTCTTGTGCATTCTACTCAATACTTTTATCAGTAGTAAATGTTGTAGAATTTTTTAAATTAATACATTGATTGACTCATCACATATTTTCTTGATAACTATAATCGTCTGAAATATAGATAGAGACGGAAGCAGTATTAGTTTTATAAATCTGAATTATTTTTTAAAAAACACACTATGATGCAGCACGCACGCCCGTGCGGATTAAATATTAGTCGTCCTAATCATAATCCGCCCCCATTTACTATTTTCACAAATAGTTTAATCAATGTGTTTTGTATTGTTAGTATTGTCCTTTCTTACACTTTTAATCACGATGTAGCTATTTTTTATTTTTTATGAGTTATGATTCATAGACATCTTTTAGGTGTAATACTTAGGGAGAGAAAGAAAGAGAAGAGAGATAAGCAGTGATGTGATATATGATTGATGTGATAAGAAAGGGGTTGGCTAAATGACCTCATGATTAATTGGGATCATTTAACCCCATGTTCATATGGACCAATAAGATTGTGTCATTTGTTATATTTATTTCCACATCATTTTCAATTTTGATTATACTTTTCCCCCTTAATTAATTCATTCAATTAATTAATTTTTTTTATTTAAATGATTGAGATTATTAATAAACTGGTCCCTATCTTTGGATCGCCGTCTAAGGTAGGTCCCTCCCCGAAAAATTCTTAGCAAATGGTCCCTCTGTTTGCACATTGTCTGAACTAGGTCCCTCTCCGGAGACCGGAGCTCCGGTGAGGGCCTACATGACTTGGTGACTGGATTAATGAATCCTATGTGGAATTAATAATAATAATAATAATAAAATTACACGTCATTTAAACAATTTAACTTAAGTCCCTAAATTAAATCCAATCTTAATTTACTACCCCAAACCCTAAATCCCCCAAACACATCCAATCTTCATCATCTTCAATCATCATCTATCATCTTCATCAATTTTTCCATAAAAAAAAAACTTTCTCCAAATTTTCTTCTTCTGTATTTGTTCTCGAATTGAGAGAGCATAGAGAAGAAGTGTTATCAATAGATAATTCAGGTCCCCTTTTACATGAGCCTCCCTTGGCTATTTATAGGGAGGAAGGCCATAAATTACATTTAATTCAGACTAAGCCTATGGGCCTCACAGTCGGACCCAATAGGTTACAAAGTTTAACCCCCCTATGTATTACAAATATGCCCCTGGGGTCGCCAGCCAAAGCCGCCCGCTAGCAGTAGAAGGGCGCTCGCCATGTCCAGTATTCATCTCTCATCAATACTATACAACCCTAAATCCCCAATTCCATTAATCTCTTTAAAATCCAGATAAGTTAAAAAAAAACTACCAAATTCAGATTCCTTGAATATTTTTCTTAATCAAATCCAAAAATTATCAATCATAGTTGGTTTGGAACATGTAGCTTGACTGCCATGTCGTGAAATAACGCAAATATGATTGCCTACGCGAGAGCAAAGAACATTCCAAGCATTAAACGCAAATACGATAATGCTACGAAGTACCAAAAGCACACGAAAAGTAAAACAATGCATTTGCACAAACAATTTGGTAGTTTTTTTTAACTAGAATCTGAATTTCAGAGAGGTTAATGGAATTGAGGATTTAGGGTTGTATAGTATTGGTGAGAGATGAGAGAAGGTGAATACAAAAGAAGAAAATTTGGAGACGATGATAGAAATTTGGAGAAAGTTTTTTTATTTTTTCTGGAAAAATTGATGAAGATGATAGAAGATGATGAAGATTGGATGTGTTTGATTAATGGTATTGGGGATTTAGAATTTGGGGTAGTAAATAATGATTGGATTTAATTCAGGGACTTAATTTAAATTGTTTAAATGACGTATAATTTTTTTTTTATTAATTCCATGAAGGATTCATTAATCCAGTCACCAGGCCATGTAGACCCTCACCAGAGCTCCTGTCTCCGGGGAGAGACTTAGTTCAGACAATGTGCAAACAAAGGGACCATTTGCTAATAATTTTCCGGGGAGGGACCTACCTCATACGGCGACCCAAACACAGGGACCAGTTTATTGATTATCCCAATCATTTAAATAAAAAAATTAATTAATTGAATTAATTAATTAAGGTGGAAAAGTATAATTAAAATTAAAAAATGATGTGGAAATAAATATAACAAATGACACAATCTTATTGGCCAATGTTGACATGGGGTTAAATGACCCCAATTAATCATGGGGTCATTTAGCCAACCCCGTTAAGAAAAGAGAGATAGAGATAAAAATAAAGGTGTTTATAGATATCAGTAATAATGTTTATATGTTTATGAATATTTTTGATTTTCTATTGTGACCATTTCTCGACTCAAAATAACAACAGAAAATGGATGATGCGTTATCTTTGCAATTATTTTTACATATGTGTGTAATTGATTTTTGTTATATCTTAAATTTAAATTTATTTTAAGGCTTCAATACATTTTTGTCCTTGCAAGATATATTGTTTTTGTTTTCCATCAATAGGAAATTTTTTGTGCGTTTTTAGTTATTTGAAAATCATATGTTTTATTTTTCGTCCCTACACTTTGATTTTCTATCCATTAAGATCCGAATTTTTATAATTTGGGAAAAATCTGAGATGGTTGAATCCGATTTCACTGCTTGAAGAGTAGATCTAAGCGTGCGTGAGAACATTTTCAAATCTGGAATGATGGAAAACAAAAGGCAGGAACAAAAAACAAAACATATGATTTTCAGAGGACTAAAAGCACAAAAACAAATGCACAAATGAAAAATAAAAACACTGTATTTTGCTGGGACTAAAAATGTATTCAAGCCTTATTTTAATTAAAATAAAAAAGAATACACATTTGTGTAAGTTTAATAGTCAAGCACCGTTAGTGTAAAATCTATTTACACGTACCGATAACCTAATTTCGTAATTAATTGAACAAGTTTTGAAATAAATTATCTGGTGTGGCAAAAATATGAATTGTTATTAGATATCTGTGTAAAGCTCTTTTACACTGACAGTGCATAAGAATTAAACTTTTTGCGTAAAACTTCTTTACATACTCTAAGTTCTACGTGACGTAATATGATTAAAATCTGTGTAAAACTTCTTTACACTAACCGTACATATTTATTTATCTATTTAAATAACAATTGATATACATGCATGATCACTAATTGATTAATCAAAATTAGAAGGGCTATTTCTTCTGTTGTAGTGTTGTAAGTCAACAATGTGAACAATTTTGCATAATTTCGGAATTTCCAACAGAGGAATAAAAAATTAGGGTCTCATCTCATTTACCATAACTAACACATTCAAAATGTTGAGAAGACAAAATTAAATAACCTCACTCACTTTACTATCTTCCAGTTGCACCATTCATACCGACAAAGTTCATGTGGGATTAAATATGTAATTAATGATTCAATTTCTAGAACAACAATTTGTGTACATCTAAATATTACATTACACTTTTGAATACCTATTTTTTTTTTTTTTAATTAATCATATCATATATCACACTTATCATTTATCTCTCCTCTCTTACCATCTCTCTAGTAGTCTACACCATTTGAATGTCTACCAATCTTTATTCTTCCCAAAAAGTGTATGGATGAGATCAGTGATAGATGCAGAAATTTTAACTCGTGGGGGCAACATATACATATAAATTTATAATATTAAAAATATAATATATTGTTTTTAAAAAAATTCATTTATATTATTATTATTTTCTATGAGTATTTATATTTTGAAAACATTATACAACTTTTTTATTTTCAATACTATCAGGAAGATGGATAGGATTATTGGAACTTTGAACTCTTAAGAGAAGAAGAAAGGGAATGAAGCACAGAGGTATGAAACTAAAATATTGCCATATTACATATTAAAATGTTAAAATGGTAGATCACAAGAATATAAAGTTTGAACTTGTTAGTGACAAAATACAACTTCACATTATTTATCATATTTCTTACTTATGTTTTATCTACTCTCATATCTTTCATGTGAGTGTGAGTGAAATGAATGTGAACTCATCTTTTTTCAAAGTACAAAACAATAAGGGCACTTATTATTTTATGGGGGCAATTATTTACTGAACATTCTAAAAATGTAGTGTATATGTAGTATATTTTTTAAAAAAATAAAAAATCTTGTGGAGGCACTTGCCCCCCTTAGCTCCTATGTAGATCCGTGCTTGGATGAGATGAATGAGAGCCCTTGTAAGCATTGTATGAAGATCCATTTGTTAGAAAATGTCTATCCACTTAATATGATCTCAAATGCTCAGAAAAATTAGTCTTATGACCGTCACTTATTAACACCTTAGTGAAAAATATTGTACAATTCATAAAATATATTTGCATTCACAAGGCTAAATGACACAATTAACCTCACTCCTTTACGTTTATATCTTCCAATTCCGTCATTCTTTTTCCTGTTTTCTCCCCCTTACAAGCCACCACATGTCCACTTTGATCTTTCTCTCAATGATGAAGTCTTGGTGCGCTCATGCATTGTGTCATGAATGAGAGCCCTTATAATATAATGAGCGGTCATAGT
The DNA here is from genome assembly GCA_030819835.1 of Acmispon strigosus. Classification (NCBI taxonomy): domain Eukaryota; kingdom Viridiplantae; phylum Streptophyta; class Magnoliopsida; order Fabales; family Fabaceae; genus Acmispon; species Acmispon strigosus. Next base: position 18,452,629 of record JAUAMA010000002.1, on the reverse strand, counting down.
TATTTGCTTAATATGTTTTCTTGATTGAAAAAACTCTAACTCATGATAAAATAAAAGGACCTTGTCTGTAACCAAAAAAATTAATAGGACCTTGTCTTTTACTAACTCGTCTTTTTTTAATAATACACGATATTCAACCCTATAATGCTGCTGAAAAATCTTTCTATTGGCATGAACAATGGCATGAAACATCTTTCAATCAAGCTCCAATTTTGTTACATTCACACTTTGACGGGTCTTTGTATATGAGTTAGGGTATCCATTATACTCTTTTTTAATGTGTTTTTCTTAACTTACTAAAAAACACTTATTTTCTTTTTTTATTTTACGACTCATATATCACCCACTTCACTTTCTTGTGTCTCTATGTCAGTGATTGTGTGAAAATATTTTTATAAAGCTGTTGGGTCTGACATTGAACTCAACATTGATTCATATTTGAATAAAGATGTCAAAATTTTATTTCTCCGTTGATGTATATAGAATTGTATTTTTGACATTTTTCCCATTTACTTTAATGGCAATGCCTAACTAAAGTGACACTTGAATTCCAAAATTTTGTTGGACCATGGGTTGGGCAAGTGGCACAAAGGATCATGAAGTGGTATACACACATCTCAGATAATTACAAATTGGATTGAAGAAGAACACACAACAATAGTACTAGTAACTTCTCTTACTATGTACACGACCACATTGGATCCTTGTCACCATTAACTGACCAATAACTGCTCGCCACGTGTAATCTGTGCCACTTGGTTTCCCACTTGCCCCGTTTTCAACCCCTCATGAGCTGTCACCACCTTCTTCCTCTTCGCCGGCGACACACTTTCCGACGAAGAAGAGGAAGAAGAACGCTCCGGCGATGACCGCTTGGACGCCACCCTAACCGGGTCGGGTTCGCCGGAGTTAACCCGGAGCGGGAAATTCAGCATCGCCCTCGAGCCCCTCATCCTGTACGCCGCTCGATCGTAAGCCAACGCGGCGTCCTCGGCGGTTCCAAACGTTCCGAGCCAGACCCGAGCCCCGTTCTTCGCCGGGTCCCGGATCTCCGCCGCGAACTTCCCCCACGGCCGCTGCCGCACGCCGCGGTAGTGCTTCCCCTTCGCCGGAGCAGCCTTCGGAGCCTCCGGTACCGCCACCGTGAGTCCATCTCCCTCCGGCATAACGTCCGGCTCCGGCTTGATTAGCAATCCCGACGAGAAGCTTTCGGGTGACCCGACTTCGAGGGAGGGGACCCACCCGACGTTAACGGCGTCGCGGAGCACGCCGTAGAGCACCATGTCCTCGGAATCGTTCTCCTTGAGCGGTAGCTCGCCCCAATCTTCGCTCAAGCACGGGTACAAGCTGCTGAAACTGGAGCTCCGCGAGTAAACCCGGTTGTTACCCGGAACTGATGTTGGGGCTCCGAATCTTTGTTCGGACTCTTCCAGCAAGTGGCGGCGAATGGACTCCAAAAGGGCCCAATCGGACTCATAATCACTTTGTTCGTACATGTTGTGGCGGTGTCCTGAATCTGTCTCCGGCTACCGGTGTTCTTAATTTTTGTGTTTGTCTAATAAGAGAGTGAAATAGTGGAGAAATGGGATATTTTTCAAAGAGGGTATTGAATATTCGAACTTCAAATGTTAGGAATATAAGTGGGTATTTATAGGATTGTAGGTTCATGCACTTGAATTTTATCCTTTATGCCTTTGAATTTATTAATTTATTATTATAATTGACTACTGTTTTTATTCTCTTTATTACCATTTGATGATGCGACGTCGTCGTCGGCCTGGCTTCGGTGAAGTTTCGCATGTGCAAAGTGTAAAAGGGACTGTAGTGGTGGAGGGTATTTTTCACCACGTGCTTATTTTTCTGTCCATTTGCTATTTTTTAATGAATTTTCTATTGATTATACGCTCATAAATCGATACATGCATGACGTCATTCACCACACAGGCTCAGACAACTTGCTTCCCTGTTTGTCGTGTCCTATGTCAATTTTTGGGCTGTATAATCGCCGAGTATCTTTGCTCATACGGCTGTAACGGTTTTTTCACCAATTTAATGTTAAAAAAACTTTTTAAATCATCATAAATATAAAAAGTCTCAGGTTGTTTTGTGACAATAAAAATAAGTAGAAAGAACAAAATGTTACGTGATTTTCTATAAGGCAAAAATTCAGTAAAGGGTACGAGAGATACTATAACCCAACAAGAAAAATGCACCTATCGATCTAGAAAAACTGCTGGTAATACTTAATAACTGACGGTTAAAAATTCGTCGCTTTTTGACTCATTAATAATTTTTTCCGACAGCGTTTAAAAAATCGTCGATAATTATTGACAACTTTTTCCGTCGCTAACTTACTGACGGTTTTTTCTGTCGTTAATTGCTGACGGTTTTTTCTATCACTACCTTACCGACGATTTTTTATCACTAATTATCAACTTTTTTTCAATCGCTAATTACTGACGATTTTTTATGTTGCCTAAAGAGGAAAGGAGGAGGAGGAGGAGGAGGAGGAGGAGGAGGAGGAGGAGGAGGAGGAGGAGGAGGAGGAGGAGGAGGAGGAGGAGGAGGAGGAGGAGGAGGAGGAGGAGGAAGATAGCCTGCAAACTCGTATTTATAGATTACCGACGATTTTATCCGTGGGTAGCTTGCTTAACAAAAAAATAACAAAACATATTCACTTTGCCTCAAACCTTCTATTCGTGCGTGAATCTTGGATGGCGGCGCTCTCGGTGGAGCAGCGACGAAGCTCAGCCTTACTCCTTCACGACTAAGATGGAGCCTCCGCGTTGCAGTGCGTCGGAGGGGGACCTGGAAAAGACACATTGACGCTCAAGTTAGTGTTGGAGTAATGAGAGCTTCAAAGAGCTCAACTCAAACATGTAAGAATGCATAACAAACTTGTAATGTATGTAATGAGTGAGTAAACGTCCCAGAAGGAACAATGCAACCTGTATTTATAGGCGTTGGAGGTTCTCTACAAGTGTTAGAGGGAAGCTCATAAGTGAGGCTTTTGGGCGGGAGTGGTTGTGAGTTGATCGGCTGCGTAGCGCTTCCCTTGGCCTTTGTCCGGGCTGGTCGGATGATTGGCCACTGGGCTGGGAGGGCTCGTCCCTAACCCAGGTCGTGTTGGCTGCCTTTTAGGTGTATGCTAAAGAACATTCCTAGTGGCCAACTGCTACGCAATCGGGTCATATGACTGAAGAGCCAGCCGGAACACTATCCCTTGATGTAATTATTCTCAATGAGAATTGGGAAACCTAAAGTACCCAAACAAGCTCTAAATTGACTTCAATTGCACATAATCCAAATTATCTCCATTATGGAACATTAAGTGTTCACGTAGTGAATCTAAGGTACAAACTAAGTCTAGAAAGTCAAAACTCAATCCTAAAATACACAAAATGAGCATGCCTTCAAAATGCCTGGAGGACTAATTAATTATATAATTGATCCGTCTTAGCCACACATTATATCATGCTTGTAATTGCTCTTTTCTTAAATAGCTCATAATAACATCATGTCTTGACCACCCATTACGATGGAAATCGCTCCTAACAGATTTGTTTCTTTTATAACTATTTAACAACTGAGCTCATGCTCAATATTTAAAATGCTCGTTTGCTAAATAGAGCCTTCGCATCGCCCTAGTCTCTTAAGCTCAATATGTCTTAAAAAGATTAGATCAGTCCATTAAACTCGACTAATCCAATACTCGACCGATCCAATACCGGTACAATAGGGTATTAAATTTTGTACAACTGATAGCACAATGCAACGTATAAGCCTAAAGAAAAGAGGTTTTCTTGTGAGTAGTAAAAGAAAAAGAAGTAGGTGAAAGTAAAAGGAGATGGTTTGAGAGGAATGGGTGAAATGGGGCGAGGAAAGCAACGAATGGGACAATATTGAGAAGGACACTCACTACTCACTAGTGAACCAATACGGAAATACAACGATTGTGGACACATTTGCCATGATGTGGATAACTATGTCCCAAATTCAATAACCCTACAAGAGGACCCTACTCTACTCCCCAACTTGCATCCCGCAGTAACTGTGCTTTATAGTGTCTGTATCCTCTTCGTGGACCCTATCCTCGAATCAAACCTTTTGAGATTTTGGACTAACAGTTTGGAAAGGCGATGAATCATTGTCCCAGTTGATCACTATTTTATCCCACAAATTAGGTGTCAAGGACAAAAAACCAGCTATATATTAAGTTGCAGGTTGATTTCAATGGGGTTGGGTTGTCGATGAGTTTGAAAATACAAAATATATGCAACTTGGATCATTGTTCTCGTGTTCTCACATAATAGGATGTGCATATTATATGAGCATACAACTTTCAATTAAGTGGATAATATTAATAACTTTTTTTTTCCTTCTAGAAGCACAGATATTTTTAGTAATGGGCATGTTCTGGTCGGATAAAATTTACTACAAATAGCAATTCTACTTAGGGCTTAAGCATTAAAAAACACACATTTTATCTATCTATCTATATCTTATGAGAAAGGTCTAATTATATGTAAATATAAGAATAAATTATAACTGTTGAATTTAATAATGAATGATTAAGATTAAAATAACTAAATGGTCACATAATCACTTAAAAATGTCATGTGACTTTTTTAAAAAGGTAAGACTATGTCTGGAGTGGGTGCATCATTTGTTGAAGCAATATAAAGTGACACGCCTTCATCACTTTCTAAATTTTCACTATCAAGCTTTTTGAAAAAATAATAAAGGGTTAAATAGGTTTTTGGTTCCTAAACTTTCAGTAAATTTAGTTTTCATCCCTCACTGGAATAAATTTGGGAAAAGGTCCCTAGGCTATGGGAAATAGCTGGTTTTCGTCCCTGCCGGTCCGGAGTGGTGGCGTTGATCATCGTGACTATGTGTCACGACGGAGCCTATGTGGCAACGCCATGTCGTTTAACGAGGTCATGTGGATTTTTTCCTTTATTTTTTAAATTTCAAATCAGATTATTAATTATTAAAAAATAAAAAATAAAATAAAATAAAAAATAATAAAACCCCCCTTAATCAATGCTTTAAACATGATAAATCGATTTTAGTCTCATCATCCCTAATACCCTGAGTTTTAGACGGATGAGCAAGCTCATCATTGACATTTGTAGATGGAGGTAATGGCAAAGGTAAGACCGTGCCTGAAGTGGGTGCATCATTTGTTGAAGAAATACAAACTGACATGCATTCATCACTTTCTTAATTTTGACTATCAAGCTTTTTGAAAAAATAATAAAGAGTTAAATACGTTTTTGGTTCCTGAACTTTAATGAATTTTGATTTTCGTCCATCGTCGAAATAAATTTGGGAAAAGGCCCATAGACTATGAGAAATAGCTGGTTTTTGTCCCTGTCGGAGTGGTTGCGTTGATCGGTGTGTCTATGTGTCACGGGAGAGCCTACGTGGCAATACCACGTCATTTAACGATATCAATTGGATTTTTTCACTATTTTTTAAACTTCAAATCAGATTGTTAATTATTAAAAATAATAAAAAATAAAAAATAGTGAAACCCCATTAATCAATGTTCAACGTTATTCTATTTCTCTCCTCTGCTTCTACATCTTCTTCTCCTTCATCATTCTTCTTCACTCTTCATCTTCATCTTCATCTTCTTCTTTTTTCTTCAAGAGGTGGCAGGGCTGGGTGTGATGGAGGGGATGGAGGTGACATGGTAGGGTGCGCGATGGAGGTTGTGGGTGATACTAGGTTTAACCCTTTCTGAAGATTAAGAAGTGTTGAATTTGTGAATGAGGCTAGGGTGAGCTTCTAATTGAAGTGTTGAGCTTTTGAGTGGATTTGTTAGGTTGAAGGTTTAATGTTCTTGAAATCTGGATTTATGGGTTGATTGATGATGAAGAAGATGATGAGGGTCGATGGAGCCTTTAGAGTTGATGATGAAGAAGATGATGATTTTTTTTACCAACGTTGAAGATGATGATGAATGAAGATGTTGAAGATGATGATGAAGATGCTAATGAATTCATATGTTAATTCATTTTTTAAATTAATATAATTATGTTGTTAATTACATTAATAATTTTATTTTTTAAATAAAATAAAAAATCCACATGAGCCTCACTAAATGACGTAGCGTACGTTGTCACGTAGGTTCCGCCATAACACATACACATGACGGTCAATGTCACCACCCCGGTAAGGGCGAAAATCAACTATTTCTCTTAGCTTCGAGGTCTTTTCCCAAATTTACTCTGGTGGGAAACAAAAATCACAATTGTTGAAAGGTTAGGATAAAAACGTATTAAACAAAAATAAATGTTTCTAAATTACATATTCCGGAAAACAAAAATTCAATTAATGAGCAAAACCTATTTGTATTAAATCAATATTTTTAAAAACATGAATGATAAAGTCAATTTTATCGACTTAAAGCTTGTTAAAAATTACTTTTCATAAATAAAAAAGAAAAAAGGAAAGAAACCTGAGATGTGTTTATATTTTTCTGAACTAAACATTGGATCGTCATAGACGTAAAGAGAAAAAAGTTGCAACATGCATGAACACTTATTATGATGCTATTCATATTATATTCAGTAGCGACAACGTGTTTGCCTTTCATTGAATATATTAATTAAATCAGGCCGTCAATTATAAATACATTCGTCAAACAAAGACTTATTCTTACCAAATCCGAAAATTAGAACTGTGAAAAAAAACTTTCAGTTACTAAATTAATTCGTTTGATACTTTGATTGAATACAGTTGTAATCTTTTTTTAGCATGCTATTTGTTAACCGATAGTCATAAAATTAATTCCGGCTCAAAGACCACATTAAGTAGGTATACCTTTCCCAACAAATGTTATTCCATATGTACCTTCCAGGAATCGAACACTAGGCTAAATGCTTAAAAAACTCAACTATCTACCCAGAAATTTCTAATAACTTATTTTAAATCATGATTTTTTATACTAAATCATGTCATGTCAATGACTTTGGCGCCTACTTAATTATTCTTCATTCATACTTTCGTGTATAGATGAAGCTAAGGTGTTCTAAATAGTAGCTAGTCATATTTTTTTTTACTTCGACCTCGTTAATTCTTTAAGAACATATTCACCGTCAATTTTAATGTATGTTTTTTTTCCTAATGTTGAATTATGATTTTTCATGCGAAAGGGATTATGCAAATTCCAATTGTATTTTTTAGTACTATGTATTATTTTGACCGGGCTAAATGACCACAAGACCCAATGAAATCTCAACCGCCAAAAAGCTCTTGCACCAAGCAAGTATCATGTGGTTCGTGAGATTACTTACATAAGAAACATCTTGTCCTAACTAAAGCCGAACAGATCGACTTCGACACATTTAATGACCTATCATAAAGTTATCCAGAGGTAATTAATATTTCGAAAGACTTTTTACAAGACATCCGTGCACGCACTATCACCGGAAAGGAAGAGATTGAACTAAACTTATATTTCAGGAAGAACAACTACATATGTTGATGGAACACATGAGGAGGAAGACATATACTCCCACATAACTTAAGCATACCAGAGGCATTGAATTAGATGACCGATGACCATAACAAAGTAGGACATTTGACTTTGACTGCAAAAAATTCTGATTAATATTATTGGCAAGCATGTATTTAGTCATTTTCACAAGCAAAGAAAAAGAAAAAGAAAAAGCATGTATTTTTTAGTCACTACGTGACGACTACCAATCCGTGCGCACCGCAATGTTTGAGTTTTCTAACCCTCTTTTCTCTACTGCTATATATATAAATGTAATATTAGTCTTTCTAAAAACCTTTTATATTAGTTTGAACATGAGAGGCACACAATGGATTTACCTGAAGAACTTTGAACTAGGACAATAAAAGAAGAAGTAAAACATTATAATATAATCGAAAACTTCACGTGCAAACATAGTAAGCGAATCGTTTTAGCAATTCAATTCCTAATTTGGTTGAATGATGAAAAATACAATATCTTTTCTCTGCCTCATTAATTTAATGACAAGTTGTTGAATATTCTAACAACAAAGTTTGGCCATATCTTCGCATGGTTACGCAAAATATCTTCATTCAAACAAGTTGAAATACTTTTCAACATAAAAATATATCTTTTGATCAAGTTGCTCATTTTATAATTATGTATGTTGTTGTCAGGCCTCTGGAACTGTGTTTTCAAAACTAAATAATTGAGAGACACGTGTCATCTCAAGGAATTAGAACTCATTTCAAAGTAAGGGTTTTATTGTTTTAAATTTGAGTAGAATTAAAATTTCACAGGAATTCAATTTTTAGAATAATTTGCGGTCAGAATGACATTGTAATTTATAAATGTAAAGAAGGATTTAATAAGTTTTCGTGTACATAGGTTACACATATACATTTCACTATTGCATTAAATCATAGTTGTATTGAAGAGGTATTTATGTACCTTTGAATAAAAAAAGAGGTATTAATTTGAGGAACACCAAAGCTTTACATAAAATTAGATTAAAGAAAGGTCACAAATCAAATTCCACCTAAACGAACTATCAATATTTAACTTGAATATTCTGAAGCCAAAGGTTTCTTATATATGTATAATACTCGAGTGTTGCACGAGTTTATTTACAAATTTTTTTAACATTTAAGTAAATATATAAATAAATATTAAAAAAAAATCATTATAAAATATAATAAAATAAAAAATAATTTTTAAGAAATTGTAATAAATAGTACTAGAGTTCTCTTTGCATAAGTAATTAATATTACTCAAATTTAATAGTTGATATTTAATAATTAGCATTACATTTGAAGTAATTTTAACAATTTAATAATTTATTTATTTAATAATATGAAAAATCATTAAGTGAACTTGAAATATTTTAAATCACGTAATAAGTTTTTAATATAATCAAATAAGTTATAAAAACATATTTTTTAATACTTTTTTATCAACAATAGAGTAGGTTTAACTTTTAAAATTATAATAAGTTATAACTTTAATAGCATAAAATATTATTTAATAAATTTAAACTTATTCAACTTTGGTCATAATTATTTTCACATGTGATACTTGTCATTTTTACGAGTATATAATAATAAAAATTAGATTTAAATATGTATTTCAAATAATACACACATACGCTAATAGTAAATACCTTATAGCGACATTTTTTAATTTTAAAATTATTTTGTCTGAATTATTTATTAATAAATAGTATTTTATTAATTAATTAAAATTCTTAATATTTATTCATATATAAAATATTACTTAGTTTGATTTTATAAGTGTGTGGTTTGTTTATATAGGTAAATTAATTTTGTATCATGAAGTATAGTGAGTAAGTAAGTTTTCAATTTTTTTTATGAAAATAACTGCCCATAATTAACGCATGTAAAATGTATAATTGAAGAGGCATATAAGCAGACTTAATGTTTTTTTAATTTTCCACCTCCTTTTTGGAATTTGCAGGTCGTGTTTTTTTAATCATGGGTTTCAATTCATTTTTAAGAAGCAATTCAGTCTTTAGTTGCACTATGTTCTGATGTTTCTATGTTAATTTGTATCCAATAACCAATTATGTAATCAACTTGAATGACCCCAATTATATTGGTAAAGTGAAAATAAAAGCTAGCATTGTGACTAAAATCACCGATCTGGGACTTGCGACTTGCTCATATAAAAGCACGAAAGGATTCTTGTATGCAAGAAGACAAAATGTGAGATGAGATGATAGCGGGGAGGGGAGAATCGCAAATCCCAAACCCAATCCCTAGGACAATGCAAAAGTTATACTCAAATTCACCCTGCTGTAATTATCATTTAATATAGGGAGAGGACTTGTTTAAAGTAAGTCTAATTGATGTTTTTCAGAAATATGTATGTCGAGAGCTTTCTAAAAGGAAAGAATCTACCCTATGGTTTTATGAACAAAAAAGTCAAACTGTAATTAAATGAACTCATCAAACCTCTTTATAAAATAAAGGAGACTCTTCCTTCTTCATTTAACGAGACCATCGTTTGAAAGGGATCATAAGAAACACTTTTCAAACAGAATCATAAGAGATGTTTTCAAAAGAAAAGATGAGAGACTGTAGAGGAAAGTTGCTAGGCGACGGTTGAGAAAGGAAGGTTATACGGAGATGAAGATGGATCTCAGAATCTAAAAAAGGAGTGGTCTCAAAGATGAGGATGTACCTCGTACCCTCGGCGAAGAGTGACCCCGATGATGATGATGATGATGAGACTCAGACTCGTATAAAGACGTTTTTGTTGTGTTGTTGAACTGATGAACTCGGACTCGTATAAAGACATTTCCTTTATGTCGTTGATTTGATGGACTCGAACGCTCGTCGAAGGAGTGATCCCGCTGGGAATAAGAGACTCGGACGTTCGAGGAAGGATGATCCTGTCGTAACGAGAAAACACGGACACTCAGTTTGAAAATGATCTCATCTCTAGAATTGAAACCGGACACGTGTTAGGACGCCTCTGTTTGTATTGTGGATTATTGGTTTGTGATTGTTATGAAGAATGATTGTTGATATCACGTTAAAATATATCATGCATTCATTAATTAGCTTGAGCAGGGAAAACAGTTTGAGTAACGGTTTGAGTAGCAGTTTGAGTAATAATTTGAGTGACACTTTGAGTAACAGTTAGAGTAACACTATGAGTTATGTGTGGAATGATAACCGATTGAGTTATGATTTTCGGACCTCCACTATGCTTTGTCATTTATATCCATATCATTATAGATATTGCATGAGCATGGCATGTAGACTGGCTCTAAGTTTTGATGCCTTGCGTGACATTGATGTGGTTATTTATGTGCAACTCTACTTGTGCAGTATATGTGTGATTGATGAATTGTTATGAGTAGCAGTGGTTGAGACATTCCTAGCATATGATTTATTGTGTGACTTTTATATATATATATATATATATATATATATATATATATATATATATATATATAGACACACACACACACATTGTCTGACTTGTGTATCTATGTATTATTACTTAAATATCCCTATACTCATATGAGGAATTATTTTCATGAAGTTGACCCTTGCACTTTCTTTTATATGGATGTACTTGGGGGGCATCTACAGGCGTTGGATTTCGCTTCAGGGATGGTTCCAGATGATAGGGAGAGAAGATGTTGATGGTGAGGAGGACCCTTCCATGACGCTGATGTGTGCTTGAGCACGAGTTTGCTTGCGTGCGACACATTTATGCTATGGAATTGTAATATTTTTATTGGGAGTATGATTATCATGTAAATTGAGGGTTAAATGTATGTTGAGAAAAGAAAAAAAAATAGTTTACCCGTGTTTTTATTATTATTGAAAGAAAAACATTGCTTCTTTTATTGTAAAATGTTACTAAGGTAGAACCCGGAAATCGAGGCGTTGTATTGTGGTATCAGAGCAGGTCGAGTCTTTCGAGAGTTGTCGGGGAATAAGTCTATCATGCTAGGTTGTGTGAAATCTTTGCCGAGTGTCTGACCTTGCTTGTGTGTTAGGAAGACCTGCTCATATTGTTTACGTTGTTTCTTGGCTAAAGCAAAGTGTACAATTTCAAGTTATTTCTTGTTTGGGGTCTATTTAGGTTACTCTGAAGAGGAAATCGATGGATCCAAGAAGAGACCTCGATCGAGGTGCAAACTCAGGCATTGACTGACTGGCACAAGTTGTGGTGAGTATGGTTCACGCCAGGATGCAACATGAGGCTGTTGTGACTGCTCAAACCGCTGTGATTGATCAACATATTTCCATGGAGGGCGGGCGTAGTATACGCCAACAAGAATGAGAGGATGCCCTTTTCCAAGCCACATAACTCATGTTCCTTAAGAGGTGGAGACCGTCGAGCTTTTTGGGAGAGACTGATCCTGAGGAGGCTCGCCTTTGGGTTCAGGAAGTGGAGAAGCGTTTTAGAAAGCTACAGATTCTGGAGCAGTCTAGAGTTGACCTCGTTACTTGCCTACTTGGGAGAATAGCTGAGTACCTGTGGAATGGAGCCCGGGTAAGTATGGAAGAAAATTGTATTGGCGTGCACTGGATCTCCTTCTGCGGTGCTTTTTTGGAAAGATACCTCCATTTGTTGCTAGAAGGGACACCGGGGCACCCTTTATGGATATGCATCAGGGGGTATGACTATTGGTGAGTTGGCGTCGAGGAAAAAATCGTTAGCGACGCATTTTTGTCTCCTAAAGGATCAGGGAGACGAGACGTACCTCTGTGCCAGATTTGTGAGTGGGCTTTGAGATGAGATATAGAAATCAGTGAGGTTTTTGGGAATCTGCCAATTCTAGTTGTTGGTGGAGAAATGCTTGGAGATCGAGGCAATGATGAAAGAAAGGGATGACAATGGGAAGTGGAGGGCCATCTAGGCCGAATGTTCAAAACCCAAAGGGATACAGAAAGGGAAAAAGATTCCAAAAGGAGCCCTACTCTCATCCTCATTAGAAGATCTAAGCTTAGGGACAGAATAGACCCATGGCTACAGTTCCAAGAGACAGTGAGAATAAACCACAGATCAGGGAAGTGGTATGTTTCAAATGTGGAAAAATTGGACATTATGCGAAGGCATGTGAAATGGAGAAGATAATATGTTACAGATGCCGGGGAGTCAGACACATTGCTATGGAATGTACGACACTGAAAGCATAACCAGCTGTGAATTCTACCAATACCATAACAATCGTCAAGGATTTCTGCCACAAGAGCATCCCTCCTCTAGCTGCTTTCTTGTTTGTTCTATCAACCGAGATGGTTGGTTATGGATGGGATGGGAGTTTCAAAAAGGTCCTAGTTGATTCACCGTACATGTGGTGGCCTTCAAACCTTGTCCAAGTGTCTTCATTATGGGCATTTCATGAAAAATAGAAGAGGCCTGAAAGAGGAACTATCAGGTTTCAGTTCTTTATCATGGTCTTTGCAGCAAGCACTGCTTACTACGTATTATGAGATTTTTATTCAAGGGAATATCAACTCTATCATTGGTTTGTCTAATATGGAAGAACTCTATCCTTGCCCTGCAGATTGGTTCATGTATCAAAGGCCTTAGCCTTGACCCATTTGGCCTTTATGGCTGTCAAAAGAGACTGGTCCTTGAGTCAATCGAGTTTGAGTTCGTCGACCCTCACACCTGAGAAGTGGTTGATGCTAGGCATAGATCAAATAGGGTGGATGATCTTTGGGTCATAATGGGGTGATGAAAAGATGGAGATTTTTTTTTGGTTAAGTTTATGAAAGAGAAGAGAAGAATGTGCGCTTCTGGAAAAGCTTTGCGAAGACTGAAGTTCTAGGGTAAGAGGTTTTCTGATGTTCTTGGTGTTGTCGATAACTGGGACACTTAGGGTCAGGGAGAGTTTCACTAATCCTAACGTTGTGCTCCAATGTTCATGAAGTGAACTCGAATACTAAGCTAATAAATAAGAGAGACTTTGGTATTAAAGTGAACATAATATCCCCTATGGTAGTTCTCCCCTATATACATATGTAAACCTAGACTACTGCATAATCGTCCTTACGACGTGGCTACACATGCATGCTAGATATTAGGGGAATGCACTCTGACCTATTAAATATTACAAAATGTATAAACTACAACCGTTCTTTGGCAACCCATGTGACGTGATCGCATTTGTTGGAGCTGATCGCCCATGAAGAAGAGGTCGCCCATGGTGAAGAAGTCGCTTATTGTGAAGAAATCATCTGTAATCAAGATGTCTTTCATAATAAAGAGGTTACCCATGATGAGGTTAGGTGGCCCGTGATGGGGAGGTCTCCCATTCTAGTCTAGAGTGGAAATTTTTTTATTATATGAAAAATACAATTATTCTCTATATCATCCACAAACCTCAATTTTTGTTGTCTATCTATTTTGCTGTATAATGGCAGAGTCACTGTAATCAAATACTCATTTGACAACCTATGCCGCGCAACCTGTTAATCTCTTCTTAATCTTCTATTCAACCTTTTATTTCATAATTTTTGTTTTGATATTTCTCTATTTAAAACCTATTTAATTCCTCTCGCTTAATTTTTCAGATTTAGTTTGACTACTATTTGAAGAAATAAAAGATTAAAGCACATTAACAAACAATCTATTAATATCTTTAAGATCTTGGACCATGAGAGTATGAGGTTAAAAAAGCAATTAAATCCAAAAAAAAGGTAGCTCACCATTTGAATTATTTAGTGGAACTCAATTAACACTGTAAAAACTTTATAACTTTTTACTGACGGTGTTGTGCTTGTCGATAGTAGAAGGTTTATCGACCGTCACACCATTTGTAGTTCTTCAGCAATGGTTAGTAAGAATAATGATTTTTTAATAAAGAAAATTAATTATTGAGGATTAGTCTCACGGCGACCGGCTGTGGGTATACCTTGGTCAATACCAAAAACAATTGGTAATCTTGTGGGAATGAAGGACGTCGCCATCGGTGAGTTTCTAAATTACCAATAGTCATAATCGTCAATAATTTTTGGCCAACTTATTGATGTATATGACCATCAATAAATTCAAAACCATTAGCCAACGGTTAGATAATGAACGACTCACCAAGTTACCGACAACCAAAATCATTAGTAATTTTAATTTAATGACCGTCCCAAGGTTGTTGGTAACTTGTCGGTTCTAGAAGCTGCCTCATTAATGATTGTATGTTACCCAAAACAGGAAACTTTACCGACGACTTGATTGTCGGTTAACTTATACTCCCTCCGTCTCATATTATAAGACCCTTTAGAGACAAACTCGGTGTCCCAAATTATAAGACCCCTTCCAAATTTTAGGAAAAAAAATAAGCTTTTCCTTTTTTACCCCTCGCATTCATTATATTTTAAATTCCAAAACTTTAATTACCACCTCTACTAATTACTTCTTTCATATTCCCAACCAACTTTTGGTATATCCAATACTTACATTAACAATTTCCAGATTTTTTTAAATAGAGGCATATTTGGAAGATTTGTATAAAAAGTAACAAAACCAACATATTAATTAGCTTATTACATGTTTTCTTAATAGGCGTGATTGTCTGAAAAGGACCCTATAATTTAGGACGGAGGGAGTATATTGGTGTCACGGGTCTCATTTATGCACACCTACACCTCTCTTATTCTTCCGAGATTTCTTGGCTTCTAGCGAGTTTCTTCTTCGTTATTTGTGAGCTAGAGTCTCATTTTTGCTTTCCTTCTATGATTTTTTCTTCCTATTGTTTTCCAATCATTTCACTAATCGGAGTTTGAGCAATTACACGTAGATCTCCTATGCAAGACCATTTCAGTGCACGTCTCATACATTGGTTTAATCTGTTTATTGAATTGATTAATTTATTTCTAAATACATTCAAATAAACTTTTTACTTCCTTTAACATCTTTTATCAATATTTAATTTCTCTAATTGAACATTAAATTTAATAAAATTTTTATAAATAATCATGAATTACAAAGATCCTAAAATAGAAGAAGGCCCAGATTGCTCTGAAGTTAGCCGTAGACATGGGCTTCCGTCGAGTCTGTTTCGAGATGGATTGTCTCTAACTGTTTGAGGGGTGGAAGAGAAGCTGTGAGGGCTCGTCTAATTTATTTGCTACTTTACGTGATTGTCTCCTTTTGTTGTCCTCTTCTGATTATTTCCAATTTACTTTTGTCCGTCGTTCGTAACATACGTGTCTGACTGCCTTGCTCGGAAATCTTCCACTCATAGTTTCCAGGTGTGGATGAAAGAGGTTTCGTAAGTGGCCATACGTTTTCTGAACTCTGATGTATCGACTTCTATACCACTTATTTTTAATTAATGTTATTTCAGGTTGATTTCAAAGGCCCAGATAAGTGGAGACCAGATTCAACACCTAACGAAAATTTTCATATACTATTAGCTGCTATATTTTGGGGTTTTCAAATTTTATATTGAGTTATTTGGTCCATTAGTCATAAAAAGAAAAATTAATCGATTCCTCCAGCAAGGCATGTGACATGCCAACTATTTTTAGCGGCTAAAAAGCCTTCGAATTTCTAGTGGAGGAGCCCCACAATATCTATCAATAAAAAAAAATAAGTCGAAATATACACTTCAAATTATTAGTAGGTAACCCTGAAAATCAAATTATTTGTAGGTAGTTCCAAAGGCGGCCACAAATTCAATTATTTTATGTTCAAATGATTTCGCATAATAATTTTTTTATAGGAAAATATCAATTAGTTGAGAATGTAAGATAATAAGTTAATAACTACTATTAAATATTAATCCATTTAAAAAAAACTATCTTTTTTGAAATTTATTAATATGAATAAAATAAAAAACAATCTTTTTTAATAGATATTTCCCCAACAAATTCAAAAGACCACCTCGTACTCAACGCCCCAAGAACAAAAAGAGCATCAGGAAACAAAAGGGCAGAAAACACCACAAATTAAGTGCAAATCGAAGAAAAGACCCTTAAACTCTAAAGATATAGACTCCAATTAAAATAAAATAAAAAATACTACTTCTTCCGTTCCAAATTATAAAACCCTATTGGTGTCCTAAATTATAAGACCCCTTCTAGATTTCAGAAAAAAAAATAATAAGTTTTTCCTTTTCTACTCTAGCATTCATTATATTTTCAATTCCAAAAACAAACTTAATAACATTGAAGTAAGAGCTTTAAATAGGGGTATATATGGAAGATTTGTACAAAAGTAACAAAACCAAGATATTAATTAGCTTATTACATGTTTTCTTAATAAGCGTATTTGTCTGAATAAGACCTTATAATTTGGGACGCATGGAGTATTAATCATATAACCATGGGTCCACTTAAAACGCCTAATTTTTTTTATTTATCTAACATTCTATACACCATGGGACACTAGTTTTTTTTGGGGGGAAATAATTGCATTTAAAAATCAAACTGGCCGGGGCCAATATATGATCAAACAAACACAAGTAGGATTGGGGCGTCTCATTTACCCACACTGAATTGGTATAGATGGAAGCATTCCTGGCAAAAAAAATCAGCAACAAAATTACTAAATATACAGACAAATAAAATATCAATACGATCAAATGAATAAGAAATAGAACAACAAATCTCAATAAGTAAATCTAAGTGAGAAGAGCATTTGGGACAACGTCTCCATCACTTGAAGGGCTACAAAGAGTCTGTCTCAAATCACACAGACCTGAAACTAAGATCAATCGCTAGCAGCATGGCCCCTCTGAGCTCAGCTAAAAGCCTCTGCAAATCCTAATGTCTGAATCTAAATAGGAAATGAAGTCGCTGACGGTAAGACTTCTCCATCGTGATCTCAAGCTATCATACCAATACGAGCCACATAAGAGTCACCAACATAAGCATCAATGTTAACTTTGACCCAACTCGGAGGAGGACCAAACCACGTCCTGAGCTGTTGGACACTAGTTAAGGTGAAATGAAATTGTTTGTTTTGTTTATGTTTGGTTCCACCTGATCAAGATCTACCGCTTTTATATATACTAGATATTTTATTCCCTATTGTGTTGTATTTTTAATATGCACAAAACAGAGAACAAAACTCAGTTCTAATATTTCCACTAAACACTATCTGAAGATCACATGAGGAACAATATCTTAGATTTTCCATTACTAAAATTGTTTTTGTGATCCTTTGTAATATGACTTACTGATGACTCCTCTCTATGAAAACCATCGAAGCGTGACCAGGAACAACATATTTACCCTCATTCTCTGGTCTAGGTTTAGGGTTATATGAAGTATCCATTATGATATAGTTTGTATGAACATTTTTTTTCTTAGTTCTAGTGAATTTATTTCTATAGAGGTAAACTCGGTGAAGCATCAAAGAGATTTTGTGCTGAAATTTCACACCACTTAATTAGTTTGCGTTTATTAACCCCTAAAAAAATTCAGTGACAATTTCAATCTTGTGCGATTGAAAGTGTCAAATTACTTTTGTTGTGAAACACAAAACGCCATTGCCCAAGATTCTAAATGACGAGTTAGGTCAACTTCAGTAAGACATTTACAAGAAACATGTATGTGAAGACATATACAACATGAAATTTATGTTATGAAGCCAGTTTTACAATTATTAATTTACTGATTTGTTTATGGTGTTTAGGACTTGGCAATGGCAAGAACCAAGTCATATATATTGATTTGATTTGTTCACTAACTTTCAGTTAGGAATTAATATAATTTCCAAAACGAATGAGACATACCGGGATCGATGCTCTCATTCTATGGTGGTCCCTTGCTACTAATATTATAGAACGGAGTGGTTGAGACATACAGGCCTCAAGACTCAAACAGATTAGGGTGATGACTTGCGAATTCCACAACCATTGACTATGTCATTCATTAATACCTTTTCATCATATATATATTTAGAAATTGAAATAATTATCAATAATTGATTGCTTGTATATATACATGTTTAATTCTTTTTAAGCAGTGTTTCGGATACGAGCTATCTTCGCGTAGAGAAAAGAACACTTATTCGGAGAAGCGGCTCAATGATGATGTGAATGTTCCTAACTTTAAATAAGATTATGTTGTATTTTTGAATTTTGATTGCAACATGTCAAGAGTGGGGCTATATTAAAACAATGTGATGGATCATCTTTTTAAGGTTAAAATAATGATAATGCAGCCGGCTGATATTAGAGAAGCTATTAATTGATGAATGCAAATGGAAGACTAAGTAAATTGACCGATGGTAGAGCCCGTACAATAGTATATGGTGCTGGATAAGTGACCTACATGTTTGAGTTGTCTATCAACATAAGCATTTATTGTTTCGATAAGTGTTTGTCAGTAGAACTTCAGAAATTTCTTCTATTCTAGAAGAGCTCCTTCAATACTTACACTGTTGAAGTTTACGTCTAACTGTCTAGGTTTAATTAGGTCGTATGTTTTCTGCAACATCATTGATCCAGAGAAAAGAGAGAAAAACTAGATTATCTTAAACACTACAATAATGATTTCTGTATATACACACACTACCTACCACCATTCGACATATGTAGATTGTTATAGTAAAATATCACCACAATTTGCTGACTATATAGAAAAGGTAAATAAACATTTTCAGACGGCTTTAAACTACTGAACATGTCGCCACAAAATCGCACATTAATTTTAGACAGATTTTAAAACCTTCACTAAATTTTTATTTTATTTTTTTCGCTAAATGCGTATATCGATTGTATGTCTAGAAACACAAGGGGTTTGTGTATCATTGCTATAAACGCAACTTTAGTTAAGAAAAAAAGAAGAAATATGTTGAGAAGTGCCACATTGACTAGAGATATGGTCAAGATAACTTTTATATATGAGAAGACAATCCTTAACTCTTGAGCTAGTTTTTAGTTAAGTTCGGTCTACCAAATTTTAATCTAGTATCATAGACTATATATCCTAAATCTGTTTAGTGAAGACCACCCGTAGATATTGACACTCCAGATGTCCAGTCCTAGATGTGATAGAGTGTGTTGTGAAGTCTCACGTTGACTAGAGATATGACCAAGATAACCCTTATATGCGGGAAGACAATCATCAACTCTTGAGCTAATTTTTGGGTTGAGTTAGACCACTCAAATTCTAATAAAATACATGTCATTTGCAATATGCTCCATATGTGCTAAAATTAATTTGTAGAGAAGTCATTATTACTTATGAACCATATTTTGCTTGGTCCACGGTACAGGTGTCAAATAAATGGATTTAATGAATTTGAATATGGATTGTAATGGATGAATCAAGAAGAATTCATTAACCCACTAAGGATCCATATTAAAAATGTTTCAAAAATTCAATCCATACTCATTCAATAAAATTCTTCCATCACATTCATTAATGTTTTTAATAGAAACATATCCAATCCATCCATTAATTTGGATTTTTGTACACTTTTTTATAATTCTCTCTCTCTCTCTCTCTCTATTCTCTCTCTTTCATCTCACTCTTTGTTTGGCCGACCCGGCGCCGACTTGATCCAACCCGCCTGTCTTGTCGCCTACCTGCACGACACGACTTAGCGGGTGCCGATCAGTTGATGACCCAGTCCAATCTTCCTAGCCTTGCACCAGCTCGATCCAACCTTCCCGGCCAGGCACCAACCCGACGCTAATCCACTCGTCTTAGCGTTGACCTTGTTCGACTTACCTTGCGCTGGCTTTGTCTGACCTTCCCGACATAGCCTAGACCTGGTCCAACATGCCTTACGTCAGTGAGGTCAAACCTGCCCGGCCTACCGTCGATCCCCTATTTTGCTCGGTGTCGACCCGCTCATTTTACCCTCCCGGACTTGTTCATTTTTTGTTGTCCTATTTTGCTCGGTTTGTCTATTTTTCCTTACCTGACCCGTTCAGCTCAACCTGCAACATGCCTTCACATTATTGGGCTGAGCCTAAATTGACTCGAGCTACTAAGTTACTAGTCCAACCCTCCATGGGAGAGGAGAGATGGAGGAGAGAGAGGGGAAAGAGAGAGACTTTCAATTTTTATTATGTTATGTAAAAAAAAACATCCATTTTTTTTAAATCCCATAAATTTCTTCTTCATTTTAACTAAATAACCTAGTGAGTTTTAAAATACTATGAATGAGTCTTTATTCATTCACCAAATTGAATGGAGATGTCATTGTTCATGCATTTAATTTTAATTTTGTAATTGGACGGATGTAGTAGTGAATGGTGGGCTCATAGCTAATTTATGGCAATTATTTAATTTTAAATTAAAAGAATTATACAACAGTTATGACAATCAATAAATTGTTAATAAATTAAATTTATACTAATTTATTATTTCATAAATTTATTTTAATTTTGTAAGTAAATACTACTTCTTTAAAAATAAAATATAAGTTCTCCCATTCTCTAGCTTCCCTCTAGAAATCCTTCTTATCTAATAAGATCCTCTCGTACACTATTTTTTTCATCTTAATGAGCATCAATTCAGGTATATTTTTGTTGAAATTATTTAATTACAAAACTATGATATATATATATATATATCCTTTTTCTCAACTATACAGGAAACGGGCTGTTTCAAAAAAAAAAAAAAAAACTATACAGGAAACAGTGAAAGTAATAAAAAGTTATGTTCACTATTTCTTATATATACTTTTGAAAACTGGAACTAATTTAAGTGAAAAATAGAAACTAAAAGAAACTCTGAATAAAAATAGTTCATAGCTACGTACTTTAGGATTATTATCTTAAAATGCTTAATAAATTTGTAAGAAAATATATTTCTTTTAATAAATTAAAAAATTACAAATGTAATGCAAACTGTATACAAATTTATGTTTCCGAAATTCCTGACTCACCGATAGAGTATAACCCAAAAATACTACTACTAATAATTCATAAATAAAAGAGTCAACAAGAGAAACAATATTTAAATAACGACATATTCGTCCCCTAATTATAAGCTAACATTGATATTTATACGGTGTCACTAAATATAAGCTAACTTAACAAAAATTAATTTCTCTTTCTATATTTGTCCTTGCATTTATTGATAGTTGATCACTATTAATAGTATAATGATTAAAAAATTATCTTAAATAGGGGCAAATAGGAAAGATTGTACGATTTTTTTAAAACTAATGCATCAACTGACCTTATCATTTATTTTCTTAATAAGCGTGAATTTTACAATATTAACTTATAATTAGGGACAGAATGAATACTAACTAATAGGTTGTTCAAGTGATAGCACGATTCTCTTTAAGTAAAGTTTTGATTCGAACTTTATTTATGGAAAATACACCTGTTAAAGAATTAACATCACTGTGATGTGAATATTTGCGACTCAAACAAATTTGGATGATAGTTATCCAACAAATTTCAGTAGTATAATTGATTGATAATTTGACTTTGTAAAAATTAAGTGAAGGGTTTGAAAGATGTATACACACTTGGCCGATTTGGATACTTGTGTGCAACTATAAAATAATTAACGAAAGACATAAGAAACGACAAAAACAGTAAAAATGGGTAATTAGTAAAATGAGATAGATACAGTTGAGGTGGACACAATTTTGGAGCGATGTTAAAATTACTTCAAATTAAAGGCAGCAGCCATCATCATTACGATAGAAAGAGAAAGAGAAAGAGAGAGAATAATAATTGAGAAGCAAACACGATGCTTCCTCCTTCACTTCAAAGTAAACTCTCCCTCCCCTTTCTACTATATATATACCCTTTTTCCTCCATCTTAGACTCACCAAACACAAACACACCCTTATCCTACTCTCTTCTTCTTCTCCTTCTTCTTCTTATCTTTCTTCATTCAACCATTCAACTTATCATCAATAAAATTAACAAATTCAACTCAAAAACAAAACTCATACCAATCATGGCTAACGCAGATGAAGTTTCAGCTCTCAAACGCATCAAATTGCACCTTCTAGGTGAACTCTCTCCACTCCCAACACCCCAAACCAATCAACAACAACAACAACCCTGGTTTCAACAATTTGATGGAACAACAACAACAACAACATCAACATCAACATCAAACACTAGCCCCTCTCAATCTTCTTCATCCATCACAATGGATCATTACTTCCCTGAAATAATTGAAACACAAAGTCAGCTTCCCCTGTTTGAATTCGAGTTCAAACCAAACCCAGTCGACCTCCAAACTTCGACTCCGCCTCCTCCACCGCCTCAACGGTTGACGCGGAAGCCCTCGCTGCAAATCGCACTCCCCAAGAAGACCACCGAGTGGATCCAGTTCGGAAACCCGGATCCGAACCCGGAAGCGGTCGTGCAGGCCCAACCGGAGCCCGCGGAGAAGAAACATCATTACAGAGGGGTCCGCCAGAGGCCCTGGGGAAAATTCGCCGCTGAGATCCGCGACCCCAACAAGCGCGGGTCCAGGGTTTGGCTCGGGACTTTCGACACCGCCATCGAAGCCGCTAAGGCCTATGACCGGGCAGCGTTCAAGCTCCGCGGGTCTAAAGCCATTCTCAACTTCCCTCTCGATGTCGCCGGAGAAGGCGACAGCGACAGGAAACGCCCCCGTGAAGAGGAGGAGGTGGTGGAGGTGGTCAAAAGGGAGAAAACCACGGAATCGGATGTGAATAGTGTTAAGGAAACGCCGTTGACGCCGTCTATTTGGACCGGGGTTTGGGACAGTGATGTCAAGGGGATTTTCACGGTGCCGCCGTTGTCGCCGTTATCTCCCCTTACGTCTTTTCATTCACAGTTAATGATGGTGTGAAATTACCAATCTAGGTCTGCTTTGTTTTTTGGTTTGTGTTTTTTTGCATCCTGATTGAGAGATGAGCATCATGTACATTTCGAAATGTACATAAGTTTATTTTATTTATTCACTATTTCTTTACAAGGATTCAACTCCCTAGTTGTTTGTTTTTAATTCCTTAAGTTCAATTTAAAAACCTTATAAACAAAGATTAATGACTAGATGATCAGTGAATATAATGGAAAACAAAGAGAATAAATAAATCATTACATATATATCATCTAAGATATTAATGATTGTTTACCTTACTCTTTAGTCTTTTTTTTTTTTTTGATAAGCTAAATTTGCATTAAAATGGAGTACTAGGGGTACTCCAACCCATACTACATAGTATAAAAGAGAGAAGAAAGGAAACAGAAAGCAGTGCAATTAAAAGCCTTGCAATCTGTCTAACTAGAAATGATCTAGACTAAAAACCACCGCCATCCCAACAATGCCAGAACAAATAGCGTGGGATTATTAGCCCCTCCATCCAATAATGCTAATCTAACAGTGGCGGAACAAGAAATCATGGGAATAATGGCCCCTCCATTAATATTATCTTCATGACATATGGCGTAGCTCTTCCTGTACCTCAATTCCGCCATACATTCAGCCATAATTCCAATACAAGACCCTCTCCCTGTTTCTATATTATCCCACGTTTGAAGCTTACCCCAGCTCCCCACACTCATTCAGACCTGCTTATTAATTTTAATCCATCAAATAGTGCCCAAACAGTATGTTGGATTGACTGACCACTCATACAGGGAGCATTTAAATGACTTCATTTTGGCTGAGATCCACTTCCAAGCTCTAACCTGTGCCAATTCCAATACAATGTTCGCATCGGCCTGCGCTTGGCGGAAAACAATTGCATTTCTGTGAAGCCAAATAGACCATGTCACCGCCAACCATATTGCACCCAATCCTTGCCTCTGCTTCTTGTTCCAGACCCCAAACTCATGTTGTGAAAAATGCATCCAACATGAATTGGGTAGGACCGTCACTATTCCCAGCCATCTGTAACAACCCTTCCATATTCTAGATGAGAACGGGCATACCAGTAGGAGATGATCTGCAGATTCTGCTTCCGAAGAGCACAAAGGGCACATCAATCCCGGTCCTTCCGATATGATCCGTCGCTTATGTAGATTAGCTCTTGTTTGGATCCTGTCCCTTAAGACTCTCCAACCGAAGGCAACAACATTGGATGGCGCCGTGGACCTCCACAACCTTCTAAATACATCAATTGGTTCAGCGTCAATTGTTCCTGTCAAAAACTGATACGCTGACTTCACTGTGTATTCACCTTCAGGATTGCACCTCCATGTCCATTCATCTGCTACTCCTTTCCTTAATGTGGTTGAATTTAGCGCATCTTTGAGTTCCTCCACCCTTTGCATTTCTCTGTCCAGCAACTGTCTTCGCCAAGAGAGCGTCCACTTCCAAGTCTCATTATCCCACATTCCCATCTCGGCCACCGGACATTGAGTGTGTGTGGCTAATTTAAACAGCCTAGGATATTTGACTGCAAGGGACCTCTGACTTATCCAAGGTTCCTTCCAGAATAAGACATCCTTACCTTCACCCATCGTCCTATGGGTACATAGATCAAACCAGCACACATTTGGATCCAGGAAACAAGTATTTAAGATATCTTTCCACCACTGTGACATGCGGGTAGTTATAACCGGCATTTCGGCCGCTCTTGGGATTGCATACTTCGATCGCAGTACTCTGCACCACAGACTCTCGGGCTCATGGAGCAGCCGCCATCTCCATTTCCCTAACAGCGCCTTATTGAACAGTCTCCAATCCTTTAGGCCCAACCCGCCCAACTCCTTTGGTTTGCACACATCCTCCCATTTTACCCAGGCTACTGTATTTCGATCCTCTATCCCTCCCCAAAGGAAATTCCGCATTATCCTTCTGCATACCTTATATACCCCTTCCGGCATCTTGAAGAAAGACAGAAAGAATAATGGGATTGAGGATAGGACACTACCGATCAGTGTTAGGCGACCACCAAAAGATAGAATCTTTTTCTTCCATTTTGACAATTTCCCTCTTAACTTTGATACAACTGGGTCCCAGAATGCTAACCTCGATGGACTGCCACCCACAGGTAATCCCAAATAGATGAATGGAAGATTCATTACTTTGCAGTTAAGTATACTTGCCAGTCTCTGGGTCAGCCGGGAATCAACTGCAATCCCCGCCAGCTTGCTCTTGTGGAAGTTTACCTTCAGACCCGAGGCCATCTCGAAGCACCTGAGTATACTTTTTAGCACTTGGACATTCTGCACTGTTGCTTCCCCTACAAATAATGTGTCGTCTGCGAATTGAAGCATTGCCACTTCTACCTCGTTGTCCTCACCCAGTCTATATCCCCTGAACTTATTGAGATGTAATGCCCTTTTTAGAAGCCCGTTCAGTCCCTCCGCTACTATGAGGTAGAGGAATGGAGCCAATGGATCCCCTTGCCGAAGCCCTCTCTCCATCTGGAACTCCTCGGTCGGGCTACCATTTACTAGGACAGATATCCTAGTAGTTTCCAAACAGCCTCTCACCCATCGGATCCATCTATCATGGAAATTCATACGCTTCAGCATATAGAAGAGAAATTCCCACCGCACTGAATCGTAGGCCTTCTCAAAATCAACTTTGAGTGCTAGTGTCTTCCTCCTGTTTCTCTTCGCATCATGCACAATTTCATTTGCGATTACAATACTATCCAGCATGTTTCGGCCCCCAAGAAATGTTGATTGCTCCTCAGATATTACCTTGTGTAGCACTCTTTTGAGCCTGTTTGCCAAAATCTTGGCAACAACTTTGTACAAGCAACCAACCAGAGAAATAGGCCTGTAGTCGTTTAGCCCTTGCGGTGTAGAAGACTTTGGGATGAGAGTGATGAATGAAGAGTTGGTCCCACGTGGCCACACGCCGTGCTCATGGAAATCTACGAGGAGTCTTAGTAGGTCATGGGAAAATAAGTGCCAAAATTCTTTTAAGAATTTGAAATTGAAACCGTCCGGTCCCGGGCATTTGTCACCATCACACTCCCACACGGCCTCTTTGATCTCTAGCATATCAAACTCAGCACATAGCATAGTGTTGTCCTCCATGGACAAGGGTCTGAATGGGATACCATCAAGGGTTGGCGATTTCCAATGCTCCTCCTTAAACCTTTTCTCAAAGAAGTCCTTTACTCCTTTCTTCACATCATGTGGTTGCTCGATCCATCTTCCATCAATTTCCAACCCCACAAGATTGTTGATTCTTCTTCTCCAATTTACACAAAAATGGAAGAACTTGGAATTACAATCACCCTCCTTGATCCATTTAATTATGGATTTTTGATGTAGTATTGATTCATTGAGCGTGGCCACCTTCCATAACTCCTCCAGAATCTCCTTTCTTCTTTTAAGCTCCGTCTCGGCAAGGCCCTCATCCTCTAATCTTGCATCCAGCTCTGCCATCTGGTTCACTAGCCCACTCTTTTTGCTGTTCAGATTCCCAAACACCTCTTTATTCCATGTCCTCAGCATAGTCTTCATAGCCTTGAGCTTTTCTTTCAGGACAAAAGCCGACCATCCTTGGAACTGTAAGCCTCGCCACATCTCGACCACCGCTTCTTTAAAGCCAGGGTGGTCTAGCCAACAATTGAGCGTTCTGAATGGCTTGGGGCCCCAATCCGTGATTGAGTGTTGCAACAGCAAGGGGCAATGATCAGATAGCTCTCTATCTAGTACATGCTGGACTGATCCTGGCCATCTAAGCAACCATTCTGCAGACACTAAGAATCTATCAAGGCGGCTCATTGCTTTTCCATTGGGCCTGAACCACGTGAAACGCTTCCTTAGGATGGGAATATCCAATAAGTCCATATTATAGATGAACATATTGAACTCATCCATTTCATGCGAGCTTGTACCTCCACCCATCATTCCCTTTCTCTCATCTGATCTTCTTACCGCATTGAAATCACCTGCCACACACCAGTCTGACACTTGAGAGGCCTCTTTCATTGCTTCTAAATCTCTCCATAACCTGCTCTTCTCCTCGGTGCCGCATGGTGCATAAACATTAACTATCACACAGTCAGAGTTTTGAGTACCCCATTGCCCACACAAGAGAATAAATCCGTTCCCAACTATGCTATCCTGAAGTTTGAAGACCTCTGTGTTCCAAATGCACAATAATCCACCTGCTCTATTTAATGCCGGGCACCATCTCCAATCATTGTATCCATCGCCCCATATCGAATTGCAAACATTCTGGTCTATCAATGACAACTTTGTTTCCTGGATTAATAGCATTTCGACCTTTTGTTTAACCACCAATTCCCTTATTGACCTTCTCTTCACCTTCCCACCCAGTCCCCGTACATTATAGCTGACAATTAACATAAATTACCTTTGTCTGCCCCCTCTGGTCCGTGATGGTTGCCTGACCTTGCCTTCGACGTGTCTCTGTTCTCCATATCCACCATTCTCCTTATGATCTCGTCCTCGTTCCCCTTGTGTGTCACTCCCAATTCTTTCCCCAAATTCCACAATTGTTTTGCCTCCAATTCTGTGTTCTTAATCCAGAATAATCGGTTGCAATTCCCCACCGCAGAGTCCGGCAATGATTCGCTGAGAGAGTGAATTAAGAGCCTAACACCTTTCCTGGTTGCTGCGTCCTTTGAAGCTGCTTGGGACCTACAAACCTCCATATTAGAAAATGTTTCAGTTTGCACTAAGGATGGCCCATTTGAATTTATACTCCCCTGTTCAATCCTATGCCCCTTCGATTTATTTATTTGCTGGCTATGTGCATGGTCTTCATTCCATCCCACTTTTTGTGGTGAAGCTTGCATTTGATTGGATTGATTTGTGTGTGCCTTCCTTCCTTGAAAATCTGGTGGCCCATTAAAAAAACAAGAGGGACCCACGTCATTGCTTGTGAGAGCTTTACATGGTTCTAAAGCTGATTTTTGTGAGGGGCCCACGTGTAGCACACAATCAGCTATTTGACTTGTTGCTGTGTTGAGAACCGCGATCATTGATGTGTCGTGATCTTGGTGGCCCCACTTATCCCCATTTTGATTTGTGTTGCACGAATCTTGATGATTATTGGGTGGGTAATTCGAATTTTCAGCCTTGGCCCCACACATGCTGACAACTTGGTCTTGTGTCTCTTCCTTGGTAGCATCAATTGAGGTCTCATCATTGTCAAATTTCCAATTGTGTAAGGCAGCAATTAATGCTTCATTAAATGCTTGTACTCTTTGCTTGGGACCCTCACCCATCTTCTCCGTTAGTCTCTTCTCAGAACCAGGTCGGATTTCTTGCCGGAGTTCATCATCGCATCCATTAGCGTTGCCGCCGTCGCTGCTTGCCGGTGAGTCCGGCACCGCACATGAGCCGTTGTACGGCCACGATGCGGAATCAATGTCTCGACTTGAAGAAGTGTTGCACCCACTACAACAAGCTTGGGTTGTGTTGTTAATCTCCTCCACCAATTGCACCCCATACACCTCCCCATTAACTTCCACCTTCCTGAAAGAGACGATTGGTTCCAAGTTGGAAGTTTGTATCCTCAACCTCGCAGATTCCAGGTTTGAGAAAGACGCTGTTGCTTCATCTAGTTCAAGGAGGTTACCCACTGGTAGCACCAAGTGAGCAAAGCATTCTTTTCTCCAAAGGTGCAATGGGACACCTCTGCACCTTACCCACACAACCCTGTTACCAGGAACTTCCCCAGGAGACCACGGCTTAAGCGAATAAAACATGGTGTCCAACCATTCCTCCGCTCCGGCGAGGGTTTCCTCCAAGTTTACTGGCTCATCCGCCGTTAGAAGGACCATGTCGCCACCCATATATCTTGCTTGAACTGAATGGAGTCCTTCTAGTAGCAGGGTTTCTTGTAGTGAAAGAGCTGCTGTTGGCTTGTGTAACCTTCCCACTATACTTCGCTTTAGCCACTCTTCAACCTGTCCATCACACTGAAGTTTTTCTATCTTCCACGGTTCCGTTTTCCTCTGGTGCCCCTGGTTTGGACTTTTTCTCTCATGCATCGTGAACCCAGATCTTAAAGCTTGAGCGTAAGTTTTCTCCGGCAAGGTATATGTTGCCCCTCGATCGCCTTCCTTCTGGACGATGGTGTTTCGACCCCGTGCCGCTGGCCCCGTCTTGCTCATCTGCTTCTTCCCATACTTTGGGATATTCACATGGAGTTTAGCATCTCCTATGTAAATCTGATCCAGCTCTTTACCCAGCTTGAATGCGTCCTTTACATCCAGAAATCTAACAAAGCCAAACCTTCTTCCATATTTATCCCTCTTTTGAGGTATAAAAACCTCCCAGACCTTTCCCCATCGCTGAAAAATTCTCCATAGGTCCTGCTCTCTAGTGGATTCCGGGAAGTGAGAGAAGAAGAATGACGTAATATTCCCTTTGCCGCCGTCGTGCCGCCTAGTCGAGCCCTGTGGCACCGCCCTTTTTCTACTCTGCACCCTCACCCAACCCACCTCCTCTCCCTCTCTCTCACCTTCTCTCTCTACTTTCTCTCTCATATTCAAACTTGGCAATAGAGGTTGTTCCTTACTCTTTAGTCTCCTTGACTTTTTTAAAATTCTTTGATGACTTCTCTTACAATTTTTTTTTAAACATCTTACAATTGTTATAATTAATATAGTACAATTATTTTGATACTCCGTCACAAAAATTGAAAGGGGTGGGTGGGACATATATTTTTAAACAAGAATGGTGTATTGTTTTGGTAAACTTTGAAGATGAATCTATTTTACCCAAAATAATACTGATGATATTTTAAATATCAAACTTCAAATATGAAAAACAAAAATTGAACAAGATGGGAATGTTATTGGATTGAGCTGGTTAACTTGATGGGTCAAACCCATTTTGTCATTGGCTAAGTCGGAACCATTAAATCATTGTTGTATTTGTACATAAAGAAGATTAAGCAAATGAGAGTTTGTATAGGGTGGGCCAAAAACATTTTAATCTACTGATGGACCACTGGTTAAGCATCGCTGGATATAAAATTCTAGAAATATTATCTGAATCAATGATTAGATTAATGGGTGATAAAGAGTATAAATATAAAACAAGTCTAACCCCCCACTCCCCAAACCCTAACCTCTATGTCATCGGTCACGACGTTACCAAAATGAGATGCACGAAGGCCGCTCAGGCCACCGTAACTTCCTAGGTGAAAATTAGGAGATGAAGTATTCCAATGGCATGAGTGGGTTTTCTAGTGACTTTTTAGCTAAATATGGCCATTCACCCTCCACTGTCGATTCTCTATTTTCCTGCCACAATTCTCTTACGCGAAGGATCTGACCCTTGCAAGGGATTTGTTAGTTCTTCTTGCCCATGGGGTTCGACCCACGAAGGATCTTGGTACTCTATATCAGTGCAGGTGTCTAGTGACTTGGATCGGAGGCCAAATTCATCATCAATTTTCTCCGACGAGGTTGATTCATGTTTCCCATTGCCTATTTGTTGATCCCTTCACTGGACAACTCTTACGGATCCAACGTTCACCTAACCCAGGAGTTGGTCTGGCCTCAACGTTGGAGTTTCTCTCATCGCTCTCAAACTGATCTTGTTAAGTCGATGGTTAAATGGTTGTCATTCGTTCCAAGGAAGTAGTCATTTAATGGATAGCAGATGAAGATAGCTTCGCATAAAAATTGGATTTTTGAGCAAGCATCATTATGGAAACCTAAGATAAAACTTATGTTTGAGATATTTATTCAAATTGTAAGATTTTCTAGTTTCAAAATTGGAAATAGATTCACGCCTTAAAAATAGGAACTTTAGATTTAGGTGGGGTCAGCCGATAAGCTTGTAGAAAACTAATTATTCAACGGACTAGGATATAGAGACAACACTAAACAACGATTCAGTGATAAGAGAGATACTCAAACGTGAAAGTAACATGTTGTGCCGTATAACCGTTGTAGTTCAGCTTGAATTCATCCTATGAATAAGTTATAAAGTTATTTGTATAAATACAACAACTCAAATAAGCAATACAAATGCAAAAATGTTGTGTAGCATTGCGATTGTAACGCAAAGAATTACCTAAAAATAAGGAAAGATTCGTTATAGATAATAAATGTGTAGGAGAACAAATAATAAATGATTTGATAACTCAAAGATATCGTGTATAAGAGGAATGGAGGATCCTTCAAAAAGGAATGCTCACTTTTGTACTCAGGCTAAGTTAGAAATTTATTTTGACTTAGCTCGGCTTTTAAACTCATTGCGTTAACATTTTCATTCCTCTATAAAGGTCACCTGCACAACCAAGGTAAAAACTTATAATCTTGTATTGCTGTATATGCATTATACTTAATCTAAAAACAACTTGAGAGTGTCAGAGTCATTTTTATAATTGACTTTCCACTATAAAAAAATCACGCAACGGTGGTTATAATGTGTTGGTTACTTAAAACTGCTGTATTTGTGAATAATACGTCGGTCAAGCAAACCGCCATAATCTTCATGAACATAAATGTTTTTTAAATATCACAATGGTTTTAGCCTACATAATCCATTTTTTTCTCCACTCAACTCCAAATATGTAAATTACTTTGACAATTACTTAGTCTTGGTTCAACCGGCATGGTTCTTGTATTTGTAGATTCTCTTCTTGATCTAATGACGGTTTTAACCGATGTAATTTATGTCAATTAACAAAAAGTTATATCATGGCGGCTCGAACCGCCGTTATATACTGCATATTACTTGGTTTTAACCGCCGTTATTTGCAAGCGAAAAAGCAATATGAATATTAGTCTATGGCATTTTGAGCCGCCGTTTTTTACAAAGAACAACCGCCATTTTAACACTGTATAATACAGCAATTCTTGTAGCGGCTACACCCTTACCGCCATTTTTAGACCCAATAGCGGAAGTAATAACGTCAGTTGGACGAACCGCCATTCCGGTAAATTATTTAACACACAAAAAACGACCGCCACGATTTTTTGTGTTTTCTTTTTTGTGTTGTGAGTTTCACCAACTGGAGCTTAAAGTCTATTTCACTAAAGCAACTCGAAGAGCAAACTCACCTCACCGAACATAGCATTTACAGAGCATACATACATAACACTCATTTATGCTTACCTTCACCACTATCAATATTCAGTTGTCATCACCATTGTCGCTATTATTCAAAATTCAATTTTGAACATGCATGCATGCTATGATCGGAGCACGTTGCTTTGAATTTTGACTTTTTTGTTTGAATATCCATAAAATCCGATGCAACATTACAGCTAGTTAGCAAGTCAGTACGTATTTCCCATTTCAATGTGATCATCACGTAACTATCCTCTAATCAATTAATCATGCAAACTTGGTCAAAAGGGCATGCAGAATTCACGGGCTCCTTCGTATCTTTTGCCTTCTAACCATATACTCCAAAATAGTAGCTCCTAGCCATAGAATTGGGTCTGCGAATGACTAGGTTCAGGGGTTCAAGGAGATCATATGCTATTCCTGTAGCACTGTTGTTCAAGTTCTTCAGGCTCACTTTGATGTTTCGGCTTTCTGGGCCAGAGCCACACGGTGCTACGTGTTCGTTCCTTGCTTGATTTGGATTGGCACGTTGTTGTGCGTCACATCCCCAAAGAGAAGAATAATGCGTTGAATTTTCTGGCTCGTGAAGCTTCTCATCTTAGTCGGTCTTCCCGGGTGTGGTCGAGCCTTCCGTCGTTTATCATGATGCTCCTTTGCATCGATGCTTTAGGCTAGCATCTTTCTTTATTTAGTTTTTCGCTAGTAACAAAAAAATATACTTCAAAATAGTGGAAGAATATTATACATGTGTGAGAATACTTTTCTTGATAGAAAATTGTTTTATAGATAGAATTATGAAAATAATTGATAGATAATTGTGTCTTTTAAACAATTAGTAAAGGATTCAATCCATATACAATATGTATGAAAAGTAATTTGTTAAGATAACTTTACTTATTTAATGTGATCTCGTTTGATAGATATGAGATAGTATATGAAACCAAAATAAAAGATAGACTTGTTATTATATATTTATAATGAAATAATGTAACTTCCCTTATCTGAAGAGATCCTTTTGACCTTAGTATTAATAAATAAATGTAACGTGACTTATTCAGCTTCATATTGGAAGTTATGTTAAGACGCAAAAAAATGTATATATCCTGTGGCAGTACTCCACGTAAACAAGGTGGGTTATAAAACTAAGTTCTGGGCTGGTCGGTCAAAGTCAACGCTCCTCTTTTCTCTTTCAACTTAATGGGCATGGCTTTCTTCTTACTGAAATCGCATTACGTAGATGGTTCCCTACCAACAAATTATTTTTCATACACACTACATAGAAATCGGATTGTAGATTAGATTAAGTTGCAGTTGTTTTTTTTTCTTTAATAGTATGACTATTATATTTGGTTCTTTCAAAGTCAAGGTCAAAACCAAGGAATATCCGAGCGAGCAGTGAAGGTTTCGTGGCTCTTTTTGGTGTGATTTATTTATTCTGTTCACATATGCACGCAACTAATCTGATTGCTTGATTTGTTTACTTGCATTTGGGGTTTTAAGTTTGCTGCAAATCAAGTGGTCCCAACAGACCTCAATTGCGAATTCAATCATGTTTATCACATAAAAAATTTAAGTAACTCAGACTTATTTTCACATATAGTCTAGCCTAACAGCCTATTCACACCCTTAATGGTGCACTTGTCGTTTTTTATTTTTTTTTTATTTTGCACTTGTCTATTACGTTACTTATTTATTCATTATAAGCTTTTAAAATGCCTTTATTAGCTTAAACTTTATAAGTTATGGGATTGTCTAAACTCCCATAGGTAAGTTAAAATCTTTATTAAATTACTTTATTTTTTTAAACATAATTTTATTGATCCATTTAGGTGCGGTAAATTATATTATCAACCCTATAAATTATTTATCTATTGAAGAAAATATTTAACCAAGATTTTGATTACAAACATTTTATTATTATTATTTGTAAAAAAAAATTATAAGCCCACAAATTTTATTGATACTAATAAGTAGGTTTTGATTCATTCACGTTTTACTTTCTCTTTTATTTCATTTACTTTTTTTTTTCTTATTTTTTTTTATCACAATACCTATCATATTTCATTTCTTCTTTTTTTCTTAGATGGAGGTGGAAATCAATTGCGAACATATATACTTATTCTAATAAGTATGTATATCCACTAAGTTTAAAAAAAAAAAAAAAAGTATGTATATCCACTACAATAATATAAAAAAATAAAAAACCCAACAAAACTAATAAAATATCATCTTGCAAGTACTTAACAACGCCTACAAACAGTATGTTGGATTAGCATCCTAACATAAAAATAAATGACGTTTAAGTAACTAATTTCTTGCTCTCAGCTACCATCAAATTCTTATCTTAATAAGCTGAAAAATGTCATCAATGCATAGCCTTGAGGATTTGAAAATCAGTTCATTGTCCACCATAGTATCCTTGATAAACCACCATATCCACCCTTGATAACTAGTAAGCTTGTTAAGCTAGTTCTGATTCTGTTGGTATTCTTTTAACAGTGTTAGAGTATTTAGTAGTTAGCAGCGTTAGCTTGTTGTAATTGTTAGTTTGTTAATAACCAGAGGTTATCATAGATAACTAACTCATGATGTAGTTACAAGATATATAAACACAATCTTGTATCAATTGATCTTAGAATGATGAAAATCATTTTACTCTCATATCTTCTAGCTGTTCACAGAGCTTTTCTTCTCTTTTCTTAGTTCTTGTTTTATCTTAATAACACTGCAGAAAGGTACCTTACTACCTTGTTGCAGCAATAGATTGAGAAGGCACCTCAGTCCTTGCAGTTTTGGATTAAAGCATCTTAAATAATGTGTCCAGATTATCTAAGTTCCTATGAACTACATATGAAAGTGAATTCATAAACAGACATTCCAAAATCTATTTGTAATCACAAGTTATTTTTTATATGTTAACCACAACAATTCTAATTTTTAGGAAGTAATGCTTGTTCATTTACTTGGTCAAATTGAAGTCATATTGTTAGCAATCAAAACACATTGATACTTTACTTTAGCCTCCAAATGCATTTTATAAGTGAACAGCCAGAGTTTCCAGGTGTACCATTTTGTCATCAGTAACCAACACTGAAAGTGGAATCCAACATGAAAATGTAGTGGTGAGAGTAAAATACCTTTACAGTCTAAGCAATTTTCATGGTTTGCAGAACAGAACCTTTCTCCATTGTCTCTAACACATATAGTAACCTTGAAATATACAGGCTAAAAAAGTAAAGGAACACAGACATGTTCCTTAGGAACATTATTACTGATAATATTATATACATCTGGAAATAAAATTGCAATTATATGTTAAATTTTATATGAGATACTCTGATCTGGAAGAGTTGAGTTTTCACTTTTTAGAGGCTTAATTTCCAACACAGTTGATATCTTCATTATCAATGACATTGTAGTACAAGGAAGACGTGCTGCCATCAAACTTGGACATTGTCTGATGTGTTGATAGGCCACAATAACGCTTCCCGAGACGTGCAACGAAGATGTCTACGATCATCTTGAACATGGAATCTTCTTGGATGAGTGGTTGCTTTACAAACTCAACAAGGGGCATCCACTGCATCATCACATCACACAAGAGTTATTGGAAAAGGGCTGAGTTTGGAGATTGAGTAAAACAACACATCTTCATCTAGAGATCGAAAAGTTTCCTTTGTGCTGAGCAAGAATATCTAACCTTTGCTGCTACAATTTCAAGATCATCAATAATGATTTTAGATGACAAGGGTCTTAGCATGCAGATGAAGAACAAATCTGATTTCTCAAAAGCCACGTTATGCGCGTGCCTAGAATTGAAAATTGATGATGAACTTCATCAGATCTTGATGGTTATGAAAAGAAAAATAAAGTTGCTGCAGTGGTGAACTAAAAACGAAATTATGTAGAATTATTTGCCCACACTAGACTCTGTAACTAAGTAGTTGATTACAAGAGAAACCCTTCCAATAACTCATTTCCTCTAACCTAAGATCAAATCACAATTAGATGGTAACAAATATTGAAAAAATATTTTAACTTTCTTATGACATGATTGGGAGTATGAATGGTGCTGTTACCTGAATGCTATGACTTCAATAAACTCAGTTTCAATCTGCAATGTTAAACAGAAGAAAGCCTCACTTCAAGCAATTGAAATATATGATACAACCTCATGAATAAGTTCAATTAAAATCAACTCCAAATGATATGAAATATTCAAACTACATCATACTTACCCCCGTTTCTTCCTTTACTTCTCTTACAACTCCTGCATATATCTCCTCTGCCTGAGATATTTATTCAAACAAGTGAATTCAAGTTGCAATATAATTACATTAATGAAATTACAACTTAATACCTTCTCTAATATGGTTTTCTATTTCGTTTCTCGAGCATTTAAGAAAATCAAATGAAGAATACCTCATGAATGAATCCAGTTGGCATCTTCCAAAGGCCAATATTTGCAGGAGAGCAGTGTTTCTCTTGCACTACAAGCACCTTTACAAGATCATAACAAGAAATTATAGAAACTTCAGTTCTTGCATGGATCAAATCAGATAAGAACTGTTTTGAGGTCATATAAAATAAACACACAATATTTAGTGGCTTAAACAAAGCTTTTGCAAAGTGCAGAATAATAATATCATTCTTTTCTTAGTTATAGAAGTAATCATACTTCATTGCTGTCATTGATGACAAATCCTCCAACTCCTACTAGATGTGATGCATTTGATGGAAGCATGCAAGGTCCTTCTGGAATCCAGTAAGTTAACATCACATATCCTGGTTCAGCATGGTGGTATTGAAACCCTTCCTGAGACCACAATGAGTTACCTCATAAACCCAATAACTCTTCAATCAGTAAAAACAAAGCTCCAACTGAATAAAGACAAATGAATGGATGAACTAACTAGTCCTTTTTTACATGTTGATTGATTTAATTTTGTGAGCTTGTGCATAGTAAACATGACATATTAGTGTCTCAAATTTGTGATATGTATATAATATTTTCTTTATTTCTTCATTTGTAGACTAGAGAAGTGAGAAGTTAAATTACCTTTACAGCAATTGGAACAAGGTCAGATTTTTCTAATGGCAATTTCAGCCAAATTCCCTTCTTTCCCTGCAAATTATCCCACAACTCATTTGTAAGGCTTTCCATGTCCAAGATGGTGCCATCACTAAATCAAGAGAGAAAGAAACAGAATTTTCACAAAACAATTGCAATGTAAAAATCTCATATGAGAGGATCCACTCTCAAAGATAATAGATACGCTTGCCGCATAGATGGAGTTATAGATTTTACTTTTTAAAGGAAGAAACTTCAGAATCACAAATGGATAAACTTTTTTTCTTTCAGAATCAGTTCTGATACTCAAAAGCTACTCAAGGAAGCTTCTCCATAAAATTGATTCTGCCTTTAGAATCGATTGTAGAAGGATTTCCAAACATTTTAAGGGAGATCAGAACGTGGACAGAGGGTTTACCATCTTTTTCCACTGAGAAAGAGATAAACTCAGCACTTGTGCAAAGGCATATGGGCTTGATGGCAACCTATGTGGATCAATGATAACTCCCCCATACTGATCATCAAAGGCATGAAGCACTCTCAGATTTCTGTAATAGAAGCTTGAAGAACTTGACCCATTTACTCCATTAATATGATTAGAACTTGTTTCTGTAGAAGTTGAACTAATGGCAGCTCTATCTGCCAAATAATAAGTGTCATCCGAGGCACAGCAAGTCCTGAGAAACAACCCTGGAATTGATATATTAGATACATACTTTCTCCACATTATTGTCAATTTTAGAAATCTCAACCATGAATTCTGATTCATGAGCCAAAACTAAATCAGGTACTCAATTTTACTGACAAAACAAACTCAAACTAACAAATGAGTTTCTTTTTTCATCAGAATCAATTCTGACACCCAGAAGCTGCTCACAAAACTACTTCTCCTAAAATTGATTTTGACTTCAGAATCAATTGCATAGACTCTGAGACTCATGCATTTATACAGCAAAAAGAAAAACCAAACAAAAGAAGAAAAAAATGTATTTGGGTTGTTACCTCTGTGGGACTTAAACTGGGGAGAAAATCTAACTCCAAATTTGTGGGTGAAACTGGAGAGCAAAGAGGAGGATGATCTTCCAACATGGGCAACCTCAAATGTAGACACCGAATTGGAAGATAAGGATTTCAGCTCCATCCAAACCCGAATCTCAGCTACTACTACTCACAGTCCAATGGAATCACAATCCGAATGAATATAAATATACTTTGAGGAGGAGAATATATAATTAATGAACCAGAGAATCTTCACTAAAATCAAGGCTTTCTTAGCAGGTATCGAACTATGAGTAAAGAAACATCATCATGGTCAAGGTCTTGATCAATGATCATGGTAACGGGATTCATCATGCTAAGAAGCGTAGCAAATTGCAATCCAACGAGGCTCAAACTAGTGGTGCATAATGAACGAGGTGTGATCAGGACAAAAAATATCAACCAGAAACAGTACAAAATCGAAACATTGGTTTCTTTCTTTTTCATAACGTATAATATATAATAGTTAATGCACAACACGAGGGAAGTTAATTTTTATGGCTGTTAATACTAGTATTAATTAAATAATTACACAAGATAGGAAATTTGTTCAAACGTTTTAATCGATGAACATTTTCACAACAAGAGGAATATATCTCATCAAAAGTTGTGATATTTAGACTGTAGCGTGTACGGGACAGATAACAAAAGATTAAATAATTATGTATTCTTGTACGAAAACTATGAGACTAAATGTATGTTATGTGTATTACTGATATTTAGTCACGAACCACTTGCATACGAAGTGATTTTCAAATAGTTTGAAGAACAATAATTAAGAAAGTTTTAGTAAATTTAAATATGTGAAGTTGTTGAATTATAGAACGTTATCTTTCCTAAAATGATTAAAGACGAATGGATAATGGTGCTAAGATGGAGCCGGGGTTTCCAGATATTTGGCTTGATGTTGATCTGCACTGCTGAATCGAAAGGAAATCCTGTCACAATGTGACATGTTTGAAATGTGCAGCGCAACAATCCAAGCCAGACTATTAGGTCATAATAATAGCATGGGCCACATGTGATGTGTCTCATTAGAAAATAAAAATAACTAAATATAAATATAAGAGCATCTCCAATTGTGGTATCATAGTTTTGAAACTCAGTTCAGTTTAACCGGTTGAACCGGAATTCAATCACCTGATTGAGTCGAGTTTGATTTTGGATTGGATGTGCTTTAAAAAGTTTATACATAAACTTTTACAAGTTCCGAACTATCTCAAGCTTTCAACACAATAAATGAGAATTATTTTTTAAGCTTAATTTTGAGTAGTTTTATAACAATTCCTAAAAGGACTTGAAGTTAAAGCTTTGGTATACGCTAGCAATAAATGATAGAATGAGATATTTGAATGTCATATAGAATGTAAAATAAATGAATTTGCAAAACTTAATAACTCTTAACTCTTCAATCTTCATTCTTCCTTAAATACTCAGAGAGGTTCAAGTAGTCATTTGAATCATTCTCTTCCTAAAAAATATTAATGTTAAAAGGAAACATTTTGTACATGTCATTTAGAATTTAATGTATGTGCCATGTCTTCTTGCTACCTTATTCGAAAAAGTAGAACAATTCAGCTTAGGAGTTTACTATCCTATCATCTTTTGAAAAAAGCGTTCTTTTCTAGCGTTTTGTCCAATAGATAGAAGTTTGCTAGTAATTGTCTTCTATTGATGAAGTTTTGATCAATAGCATAATGATTCCGAGTGCTTCAATAAGGATTGATCAATGCCTTCTGACAAATGGTATATTCTAAAAGTGTTCACAAAGAGACTAGCTTTAGCATGATGTGGTTCAGCATTTTGTGAATTTTTCACCATGTGCTCTTCTTCTTAGTACTTCATGATAAATCCTTGGAGACTATACCAACTCGTTATGTACTAATAAAATAAAGATCATATTCGCATGGATTGTGGTGTTTAGTACTGATTTAGCTAGTATCCTAATGATTGAATTTCCATCATGGTCGGCCTAATTCATTCACAATCCTTTCCCCAATGTATGACTTTATTCTTGTTGGCTTCTTGAAACCGGTAGGAAGATCTACTGACATGATTTCTTCAGAGAAAAGATTTGGTATCTTGGCCAGAATACCAACTGTCTGGCCAAGGACTTCTTCATTACAACTCAAAGTTCTCGTATAAGTATGCTCACCTTCTTCTCACCTTCTATGATTTTTGTCGGCTCATGGCGAACAGATTTCTCAACATAGCGACTGGCGATATAAGAATCTTCTTCCATGTACGTGTTTGAAGCATGCACAATTTTTTCTAGCTACTCAATGCGGCGCTCTAGTTGTTTAAAGAAATCATCAAGAATTGGGATGTGATTTCTAATCCACTCTTCTTGTTGAGGGGGGCCATCCACAGGCTTTGACTGCGACATTCCAATAACCTCTTGTTGTTTTGGATTTGAATCTCCACGAGAAAGTTGTTTGCGGCGTATTCCAACCATGGTAATGGGGATTGATTTACAAAAATTCCACATACGACACCAATTGTTCTTTCTAGAATTCGAGCGTTGTGCTGCTCTGGTCAAGTGTAGTGGTGCACAGTGATGAATGTGCCTGAGATCACGGTGGTGCAATGAGAATCCACACGGAGAATGTATCTGAAAAAAGATACTCTAACGCTTAAGTCAGCTTAAGGTTTGAGAGAGAAACTCAAAGTCCTAGAAGAGCAATAAGAGAGCAAATGAGCAATGCTTAACTCATAGTGTGATCAAACCTATATTTATATTGGTCGAAGTGATCAATAACATGGGCGGTTAACCATTTGCCAACTAGCCATTATGTGGTATTAAGGTATTAGTCTTGCTTACGTGAACTTGACCATCAATTCTAACAACTTAGTCTTATATTGAGTCACTTGGTTAGAAAGTGAATGTTCAAATGTTTGGCTATCATGATTGACCAGCTTAACAACCTCCTAGTCGTGCAGTCATTCAGCCGATCAGGACGATGATGAACTTAGCAACCGTTTGGGCCAATTGGAGCAAAAAAATAAATATTAATTTAGTGTGAATTAATTCATGTTATATTATGAAAAGTCAGAATTAATATTTAAACTTATGAAAATCAATTTGATATATCGGTGTGATTTCATTCGAGGATTTACAGTACTAGCAGATAAATTAAGCCTCTGTAGCGACAAAAAATCATGAAACATAGAAAACCTGTTTCATAGTAAGGAAGAAGAAACTGTTAACCAAAAAAAATAATTAAAAAATAAGGAAGAAACTAAAAACTCCAGCGATTTATCTTACCTCACATTGCTTCTCCAATTTGCACCCCAAATTTTTGTTAAATTTTCAACTTCTACCCTTTCCCTGTTTTTCCCATCCCTTCTTCCTCGTATCGTAAGTTTCTATCTCTTTCGCTATTCCTTTTGCTTGAAGCCTCTTTCCACTTTCCCTTTATTGGGGTTCTTTCTTCGATCCACCTTTTAAAATCATTGTAAACCCCTCAATTTATATTGGATTCACTTGATTAAACTCTTTCCACCAGAGATTTTAAGGGTAATTTCTTCACACAAACTTTGAACCTCACCTGCATTTTCTCAGTTAACCCAATTG
This sequence comes from Acmispon strigosus, assembly GCA_030819835.1. Taxonomy (NCBI): domain Eukaryota; kingdom Viridiplantae; phylum Streptophyta; class Magnoliopsida; order Fabales; family Fabaceae; genus Acmispon; species Acmispon strigosus. The sequence continues at coordinate 18,410,592 of JAUAMA010000002.1, read as the reverse complement.
ATAAACGCATCGGTTTCAATCAAGCTTCTTTTTTTCTGATTTTTTAAACCAACCCCAGATGTAAAGTTTGAATTTTTTCTCCTACCTTTCGCTGTATCCTATGTGTTTGTAAATGGGTTTTTTTTAATTGATATATATTTTTTTTGTACAATGTTGTAGGCTTCTCTTTGAGACGAGAAGAAGATGGGGTGGTGATGCTGGGAATGCAATTGGAGAATTGGGGAGAAGAGAGGGAGCAAATCATACACGATGCCGTCGTTGCCCTCGAGTTCGAGCTCGGAGAATGTGGAGGATAGCAATAAGAAGAGTAGTTCCATGGTGTGTCTCAATGTGTATGATCTTACGCCTGCGAACAATTATCTTTACCTGTTTGGGGTTGGAATCTTTCATTCGGGTATTGAAGGTGTGTCTTCCTGATCCTTGTACCTCCTATGCTGTCTAGTTTTAATTCTGAGCTTGTTGTGATAAGAAGAGAATTAAATTTCCAAATGACCTTATGGTGAAATATTTGATCATTGAAAAGAAGAGGAAAAGAGAAAACTGAAATGGTGATTGATTGCTAAGTGGTTATAATTTATATGAAGTTGAGGAAAGGCATGAGAATACATTACCAAGCTTTAGGTTATCCTTCCACTCATCCATTGAGGTCTAGTTGAACTTTTTTATTGGAGGGTTTTTTGTAGTGATATATGCCTTTAGAGAATACTGCATATGGTGAACCTAGGAAGTAATGCTCAAAATGATTGGTATACGGTCTCCGCTTTTAATATTTTTCTGTCTTTGGGCTAGTAGGAAGTAGGAACTTCATTTCCATGATAACACTTTATAACAGGCATGATTGAAGCCCTCAATCCCCATAGTAGCGCGTAGCAGCCGACCTAAAAAATGCGATGGTGGTTAAGCGGTATAGTGAGTAGCGGAATGATCGCTATGCTGAATTTCTTGTAGGGTTTATATAATTTATACTATATACATCTACAAATGATAAAAATGATGGATAAAATACTCAAATTCATGGCATTCATAATTAAAAGTTCTAGGTGTCTTAAAAAAACATACAAATAAATACCAATAAAAGTCAATATAACCAAAAAGTTTAAGCTTTTAAGGCTTAAACTAAACTTCCTAAAAACATGAAAAACTCAAATATAAGTTTCCTGTATAGGAATATCAATCATCCTCTTGTAGATCCAAGTCTTCATCTTTATCTCTTTCACTACTATTACAATTGTAGATCACTTCCTCCTCATCCTCTTCAAACCAGACCCTTTTCAGTATGTTCCCGAAGCAAAAGCCCTAAAATACCCACCTCAAATTGCCCCAACATTAACACGATGAGGGCATTTTTGGGGTATTTGTCAGTTTCACCGATTAGCAGCCAAATAGTGCCGCAATCGCTGATATTTCCCCTGCTTTAGCTGCTGCGATGGCCACTGGCCCGCCACATCAAACTGAAATACTACGTAGAGTGGCCAGGGGCCACTACGCATTGCTATGACGCTATATCGCCGCTAGAGCGCGCTATTGACCACCCTAACTGAATCTCACTATCAAATATGGAAGTCCACTAAATTGGGGTGGTAAACCTAGTAAGAGCTGTTTATACGTATAACTAAGGATTTTCGAGTTATCTCGTAGATGCACATTTTGTAACTAACTTAATTTTTTACATATGGTTGTGGGCATTTAAGGTTTAGTATTATTCTAATGGATCTACGGTTTGGTTTTTATTCTTAAATAATCTTGTATATTATTCGATTACCTATAAAACGAAGCAGTTGCTTTGCTCCTTATCTTCAACGACTAATTGATTTATGTTGCCTTTGGCTTCATATTCTCTCCTTCTCTGCTCTGTCTTTTCTCTCTTCTATCTTCTTAAATTTTTTCCTTCTCCTTCTATCTTCTTATAGTACACTTTGATTTGCTAGTTTTTGAGGTTATTTATGTTCTTGATGCTGTTCAATGCTGATTTTATGATTGAAAGGGTAACTTAGCAGTTATTTTGACCATAGAATGCAAGCATTTCATTGAGCATTGGTGCGGCCATTATGGGTACATCATATATGTCTGTATCATGCTAAAGGCTTGACCCGCACATACATGTTTACATGTTCCTACCCTTCTAATAAAACTTATTATCTTGCCAAAAGAGCTTTATATTTTGTCATTGAAGAATTGTGGTTTCCAATTTATGGTTTCTGCTCTCTCTTGAGTGTTGAGACTGAGAGTGAGATTTTGAAATGCAACGATGCTCTATGCTTCTAGTTAAGGCTGCCAGAGGGGCCTCGTGATTAAATAACATCATTACATACTCTAGCCTGATACAAGTCTTTTAGACAGATATAGACACTGCTAAGATGTTTTGACAATGTTAAGGACTGATTATATATCTTTTTATGGACCCTCATAAGTTATTTGAATATATTGCCAATGCAACTTTCATCTTGTTGAGATCCCACATAGACTAGAGATATGACCAAAGTAGAGCTTATAAAGACTTCGGCAATACTCACCTTGAGAGCAAGCTTTTGAAGTTGAATTAGGCATAGCCTAAATTCATGATGATATTAGAGCCTATCTTAGACCTAATATTGGGCCATCCACTGCTATCCAGAAATCAACCTGGGCCTGCGGATTTCCAAGTGCAATCTACCTGGCCTACGACTTTCCCTATGCACTGGACCTATCCATGTGGATTTCCAGTGCAATAAAAAAAGTCCCTTACAGTCTCCTCGCTTCAATTGTCCAATTCTGGGCATGGAGGGGTAATGTTAGGATCCCACATAAAAATTAGTCAAATGATCTCCACACTTCAAATGTCCAAACCAAGGAGTGTGTTTGATATCTCACATCGAAAAAGATATGGTCAAAGTAGAGCTTATAAGGTTTTGACAATTCCCACCACATGACCTAACTTTTGGGTTGAGTTAAGTTAGGCCTAGCCCAAACTTAAGACATTGTGTCTCTGTTGTCCTAAGGTATCCATGATATCGTAACCTCACACTTTTGCTACTTTCGACTCCTAACCCCTTTGCTTTAATTTCTCATCTTCGATTCCCTCACTTTTAAGGCTTTAATTTTTTATCTAAATATGCAAAACTTCTTCATTACATGGAAATTTTCATTTCTAATGTGAACTACTGAGATTCTCGAATTTAAATCATTGCGCGTTTGAGTTTTGCATTTCTGTTGGCGTGCGTCTTGCATCATCAAGTCCTAGATGGTTAACTTAATTTTTATGGATTGTGAATAACAGTAGCTCATACAAACTAGTTTAGGGTTTCCATTTCATTTAGTATTTGCTATAGACTGTTCGTTTATTGTGTATTATTCATTCATGAACCATTTACTTTTTCTTGTTGCTATCTTTTTCTAGTGGTTCATCTTGTTTTGTCATTCCAAAACATAACCATTTTATATTTTCCCCCTATACATTAACCTAATAAACGAAGCAACTTAATACTCCCTCAGTCCTTAATTATAAGCAAACATTGTAAAATTCACGCTTATTAAGAAAATAAATGATAAAGTTAGTTGATGCATTGTTTTTTAAAAAATTGTACAATCTTCCCTATTTACCCCTATTTAAGATCAAGTTTTTCAATCATTATAGTATTGAAAAACCATAAATGCAAGGGCAAATATGGAAAGAGAAATTAACTTTTGTTAAGTTAGCTCATATTTAGTGACACCATATAGGTGTCAATGTTAGCTTATAATTAGAGACGGAGGGAGTATTTGATTATACCAGTTTAAGTCGGAGGAATGACGACTTTTTTATTTTACTTTGTTATCCTCAAAACTTTTATATGTTTGGATGTTTTCATTTATATATTAAAGTGAAAGGTTGTAAAAGAGATTCCCATATGCCCACATTGAGCTTGAGCGGTATTGAGTGAAGGTATAACCAAAGAATGCATCATAAAGTGAGGACTTTATAAATAACACTGAGTATGTCAAACTTGGGTTCCTATTTAATATTTATGTTCAAGTCACAAGTAAAATTCCACTTCATGAAATCTTATACAACCTTAACACTAACATTTATTTCTGAAAGAAATCTAACTCATAGTTTAACATAACTTTGAATATTGTTTTGTTACAAATTCCAAGAGAGTATATTGTAAGAAGTAGAACTATATCCTGCAAACAAATTATTTGCTCGGAGCATGGATGTACTGCCTTACTGTTATAAACTTATAATATTACCCTCTTGAATTAATTTTAGACTTATTGTTTTCATGTAATAGTGCATGGTATGGAATATGGCTTTGGAGCGCATGAGTACCCAACAAGTGGTGTTTTTGAGGTGCAACCTAGAAGCTGTCCTGGCTTCATCTTCAGACGTTCAATATTGTTAGGCAGCACTGATATGTCTTATTCAGAGTTCCGTTCTTTCATTGAGCGCCTTTCTGCAAAATATCATGGAGACACTTACCATCTGATTGCTAAGAATTGCAACCATTTCACAGATGAAGTTTGCCAACAACTAACTGGAAAGGCTATACCTGCATGGGTAAATCGGTTGGCTCGTGTTGGTGAGGATTTTGCTTCTCTTTGCTTTGCTTAAGCTGATTACAGATAAGCTGTGCCTTGTCATTTTGTCTGTGTATTTTATAAATTTAACATCCAGATCTTGTTTATGTTCTATTCTTTCAACCATGTTGCTATGTATGCACAAAAAAGTTCCATATTAGTGTGGAAATAAGTAAGTCGTAGTTTGACAGGGGCATCGGTTTTTGGAATCTCTAATTGCGTCTACTAGTCTAGTTGTAATCTGATCTCATGCTGTTTGAATTTCAGGTTCTTTCTGCAATTGTCTTCTGCCTGAAAGCCTTCAGGTTGCTGCTGTTAGACACCTTCCTGAACATCTTGAACATACTGGTAAGCTGTGAACTAAAGATAACTATGTTAACTTATTGTTTTACAACATTGGTTCTTTCAGATTGATTTTATTAGCTGTCCAAGAAATTAAAATCTGATGTGGGTGGTACATAGCTTATGACGTATCTACTATCTTTTCTACATATAAGTGCATCTTAATACTTATGAAGGAAAAATGAAAAATATTGTACCCTAATTTAATTCATGAAAACCAGAAGGAAACAGAGTTGAATTGGTGCTTTCTTCTTTCTGTGAAAAATGAGATATTTTAGCTTTTTCTTCCTTCTCAAATACCATGTGACAAAGAACTTAGGTTAATCAACTTGTGAGGTAAGGATCTAAACATGTCTTTGCAGATGCTGAGGGATCAGAATCTGATAGCCTTTCTGAATCAGTGGATAGTGAAGATGAGGCTTCCAATCACCATCTCCTAACTTCACCAAATGGTGAAGTCTCCTTTATAAATGAAAAACCAGTGACTCTAGCGCGAGATCTCCAATGATTTTTGTTTGTTGCTCCAATTATTGTTATTATTAATGTTATTCTTTCTTCCTTCTAATGTATTTGTGATCATAGCTCTCAACTGTAATATTGGATACCTAAGAGACATGTTTTGTATTACAAAGACGATAGACTTGTCTGTTTCAAAATGGAATGGCTGTCTTCTAGATGCTATTAATTTATGTACAGACAAGATTGTTAAGGCATAGTGGCATGCCGCTAATATGATTGCGTGGGGTGATATCTTTCTTTAGCGTAATCTATTTCTTTGTTATCATTTTATGCTAAACATGTTGAAGTAGGCTCCAAAAGTAAATGGTCCATGTAAACTGCAAAATATTCCATGCCTTTTATTACAAAACTTACGAGGTCAAGAGTTGTTGATATAAAGCCAATAAATAGGCAAATTAGTCCATGAAAGTTTTGGGTGCTCACAATTTCATCCAAGAATGAAGGAAATGGCTTTATAAATGGCGAAACATCAGTCACGCCGGTCTCTCTAACTCTTAAAATGCTAGTGACATTTGGGTATGCCATTGAACATCCTGCATCATACAATCTTTCGCTCTTCAATTTGGTCATTACATACATTTCACTCTCTCCCTCACCCTTCCCACCCCCGACTGAGAAGGGCTAGCGGCATTAGTAGGGAAATAAACTCATTTTGTCTCAACCTTATCCATCTACTTCACCCTCTCCACCTATGTTGAGTCACATTTGTCTTTCTTTCTCAACCCAGTCCCCATCCCCCCTCCCTCACTCTCTATCCCTGTTCTTTTCTTCACTCACCCATAACCCAACAACTTCCAAGCACATTATTCTAGCTTCCACCATCCCTACAGCCCAGACCCACTTGCCACGTCACAACTGTACATCATGACACCTCCAAACCCACTGCCCTTTACCCACGAAAAGTCAACTTCCGCCGTCCCTTATTCTAAATCTAATCGTTACCTCGATGTCATCAAAATCCAAGGGGTCGAGTAGTCGTCGTTGCTATAGAGAGAGAAGAGAGCGTTGGCTTCGGCGCTACTCAGAGTTGGGGTGTGTTTTATAATGGTGGGATGGTGGGTGGAGGTGGTGTAAGGGTGGGGGAGAGAGGTGGATGGGAAGGGTGAGGGAGCGGGTGGGGGAGAGAGTGAAATCTACGTAATGACGAAATTGAAGTGTGAAAGATTGGATGAGAGTGATAAATTATTAGCTTTACTGTTAACATTCATTAACATTTGGAGAGTCGAAGACCAATGTGACCCACGTTTTTACGCATTCAATGATTTATGAAGCCATTTCAGGAATTAATTTGTCTAGTTACTCATAAATGTTGTCGACAAATTAAAATTTTAGCACAACTTTGATGTTCTTTTTTATTATTATTTTAATGAATCGTGAGGATGGTTGTCTATACACATTGGAAATTGTCATGCAAAGATGGGATGCATTTAATTGCTTTTTTTCTACCGGTAACTTTCACTGAGGTAATGAAAGGAGATTTCTGTATAAAGTTACACAGTTAATGTATGCTTAGTGTGTTTGGTTCCTCATTAAGTTTTGATAACAATAGAGTTTGAGAGTCATTTTAAAGAATTGATTTCCGTCCCCAAATAAATTTTGCTACTATAAATTATAGAGAACATCTACATCAAACATAATTAATTCTGAATTTCACAGAACCCCTCAAAAACCATTTTTTTGCTCTTGAATGGCATAAATTAGTACAAAAAACTACGACTTGTATGTAATAAACAGCTCAACAAACGTAATATTTTCATTAAAAAAATTAACTTTATCAACCTAACACCAATAGCAACCGCATTGGTTTGGAAGAAAATACATCATGAGCATTTTATTTAACAGGGATTTCTTAAGTGCAAAACTGCATGTGTAATGGCCAGTCAAACTTCAATTTAAACAACCGCGTCAGGGTTTAGAGGTTAATTATACACTGTCATCGCAATATAAAGGTTCCTTCATGCCTAGATTCATAACAAGAAAACCCTCAACAATTATCCCCCACTTACTAAGCGGCAGCGGCATTCAGCATTGCATCCACCTAAAACTGAGTTTGCAGCGGAAATAACTATGCTGACAATAAGTTAGTAACCATTAACAGAATATACAAATGTAAGACATCGATTGATTGACTCGTATGACACTCATCATTTGAATTCAAATGAGGGAATTAACAGAATATACAGAGAGGAAAGCGAGTCATAGATTCAGCCCTGCCAAACATGAATTATTTTTGTGCAGAACATGGAAAACATGTCAAACTTATAGGCAACTTGGGCTACTTTTTCAGTAGACATGGATATCAACACTAATTCCTCCCAGGTGATTAGTTCTGATCGAGCAACTGCTTTCCCTGCTCAGGTTCTCCGCAGAAATCTTCTGGTTAGTACCATATCGCAGCCACAGGCACGATATTCTTGCCAATGCTGACTGTCCAGCAACACGCACGCGGTAAACAACGCTCAAGTCTGCCCATATTTCACTTGCCGTGGTCCCTGATTGACAGCTTAGGTCGTATCCTTCAAGATCTTGCTCTGTTACCACAACTACAGAGCTGTCGTCAAATTTCACAAGCTCTTGTGAAGCTGCTGCAACCTTAGAAGCCTTAATGAATAGATCAGCTGTAGGAGCAAATCCAACAGCCCTCCTCACAATTAGATGTTGGTAGTATTCCTGGACAGCCTGAAATTTCAACAATTAAATGATATGAAGATTAACCATTGCTATTATTTATTTTTGGTCTAAAAATTGAATTAAGAAACAATAAAAATGATGGACTTCAACTTCTAAAGTTAAGGCAGCACTATTGACAAAAAGAGAAGGCTTAAATTCTATTGATAAAATTTCCATTTCATTGTATCAGGGTCCAACTTACCCAAAAACATGATAGTAGGTAAACTGGAGTTGCAATGACTAAAACTTCAATGAATAATGATAATAACCAAAAGACAAGTTTCACACTTACTTGCCACTGAGCGGAAGCCAGAAGCACCCTAGGTCGAATTGACTTCAAATATTCATATGCAGCATCAGGTGTCATCAGTTTGTAATGCACCTACATCGAAAAGCTCAAAATGTAAGAACAGAGCCAATTAGGGTACAGCTTCTTTTCTTTTTCTGTTTATATCTTTTCTACCCTCTTTTAAGGTGTGGCACAAACCAGATAACAAATAACAATAGTTGTGCTGCGACCCCGTCCAGCTTTGCAGTGGACATATGTAGTGCGTCCAGACAATGCATTCCCTTCATAAAAAGAGCCAAATAAGGAAAAAGTCAAAATGATTGCTCGTATTATAACTAAATTACAACAAGCAACATAGTTGTTTCAATTCAAGCCTACTTGTAGATGAATTTAATAACTTCTTCAGTACTAACTTGTTACAACAAGAGAAGAGGAATACAGACATAACCACAGAAAGAAAACTTTTAAAATTTAAATATCAATAGTCACTTGTGCGCCATAGAAAGAAACTTAACTGTGCCACTAAAAGTTGGATATCATTATTGTAAATCAACTCGCACAATAATACTCACCATGTATGAAGTCCACAGCACGACAGATGTCATGCAATGATGGAGCAAAACAGTAGTCTCTGGTAGGAATCACCAAATGATCAATTTCATGAGCCTGCCAAATTTTAACAAGAAATTTAGTAAGAAATTGAACATATAAAAGAAATATAATGTGATGAAAAAACCGAAGATGCTACAGTTACTCAGTGCAATTAAATAGAACACAGCATCTGTGTAACATGGATATTTATGAAAAACTAGACAAACACAATCTTACTAATTAGATAGATAAATAAGTATTTTTCTGTCACATTTCCGAGCATAAGGGTATACCAGCAAAGAGAGAGATAGAGAGAGAATAATTCACAATACTCATCTTTTGGTATTAAAAAAATCTCACTCACAAATTTCAATTCTATTCTAACTATAAAAACAAAGGGCATAAACTTACACAGCATAAACATACAAGTAAGCATTAAACAACAAAAAACTGCTAGGGTATAGTTAATAGTAACAATTTACTGGTCTTCTGATTTGAAAGCAGACTCAGAATTTATTAGACTCATCAACCATTTTTATGTTCTTCATCTTATCACAGTGTTTCTTTGCAGTTTGCACAGTCAAACTTAAAATATTTTCTGGAAGTTGCAGAGCCACAAAAGCAACTTAGTCATCATCGAATTTATATGAGAGGAAAACGAGATTAAAAAAAATTCAACAGTCATCACAACCAAAGTAACTCTCTTCAAACACAGAAGCGGCATACAGCTCTAATAACTCTAACTCCTAAATTTTACAAGATATAAATTTATAATTCAACATTATGCTTATATTACAATCTAGCATTCAAAAGTATTCAGCTAGAAAAGCAGATGGTAAAAATAATATAAATCAAATCTCAGATAAAACACCATATGACATGCAGAGTACTCACATGATATAATGTGGTAGGAACCAAAGTCTCATATGGCTCATTCAATGTGATGACCCCTCGAACACCGAGCTCCTTCAAGCGGGGAACATCAATAGGAAATGGAACAGCCCCTAACAATATGAACTGAAAATTAAGTGCATCAGATTTAGGAGAAGCCTAGTTTCCCAAACAACAGAAGACAAATTTCACACACAACCAGGTCAAAAATGTCATGTCAGCTAAAGAAAAAGGAGACCACTGAGCACTAAAAGAGCATATGTATCTGATACCTGCACAAGATCCCTACTCCATAAATGACAATGTTATCAAGGGCAGAAAATACACCATGAAAGGACAATAGACATGAAATGGATGATAGCAAAAACTTGAACCAAACCATATTTCATAAAAGAATTAGGAAAGTATACCTTGTTGATTAACAAATAAAAAAACTCAACTATTGGATGATCATGCAGAGCGAAGTTATTATTAATGACAAAATGTAGAAAGGTAAAAAGTAAGTAAAATTTTGAATCAGAAAGCAGTATCACCATAAATTTTAAGTTAGTCAATCCACATCCTATGGTGTATATTAGTATTACCATTTCTATTCAAACATTCTGCTTAGTGCTCGGACTTTCAAAATTCAAACCTAAAAGATTTCATGTCATCTAAAATGAGTTCTTCTATAAAAACTTGTTTGGGATGATTCTAATTTAAGAATTGAATTCATCTGTAATGGGTTTTGCAAATACTTTCATCCCAAATACTTCCTTCTGGCAGTCCTTGGTCAACAGTGACTGACTATGTCAAAAATGAAAAGAAGCCCATAGCTCAGGATAGACCAATATGAAATTGAATACATTAGAAATAGTAATCAGAACAAATCACAGAGGCCAAGATAAAGTCACAGTAGACATAAAAATTAGATAATATAAGCTATTATCATTCATGATAGTCCTTTAATTCTCCAGTTCCAGTCCATAACAGTTGCATCATCATCTCAAAGCACCATAGTTTACATAGGATGATCAGATTCAAGTAGCCACAACTTCGATCAATACAGCCACAAAACATAAGACGGTTCAACTTTAAAGGGTATACTCAATGGTGTCGATAAAGAACAACACATTTTTCCCTCTATAGTGTTAACAATATCACATACACTGACACACCAGCACTGGTGCGCACAACGGATTTGTGGCAGAGCATAAAAAGCCAATGTGCCAAAAGCCCAAAACTATACTGAGGGTCAAAACAAACAAATCAAAGAGAAATAAAACGAACATTGGAGCACTGACACAAGAGAGCAATTGCAAATAACATGCATCAACTTGATCCCAAAAAAACAACTATAGCAACAACAAGATAAAATTATTCAAGATATGGTAAAGCTCAAGCATAAGAAACCATACCTCATCAACCTTATCCCACCATCGAAACTCAGCCTGAATCTTATTCCTAACGACATTGTAAAACAGGGTAGGATAGAAGAGCACACGAGCTCCTGCTCCAACCAGAACCCTCTTCGCATCAGAGCCAACAAAGCTCGATCCTCCTTCCTCTCCACCTTCTCCTCCCACCTCACCTCCCTTCAATTCCTCTATATGCATAACTCACTTCCAAATCAATTACAGAAATATCTACACTTTTACAACAACAAAAACCCTAATAAACAAATAGCTATCTATGCACAAAGTTAACAGCACGTATGAACTACACTTTTTTACACCCCTCACGTATCTGTATTACAACCACCAAATCAAGCAGAACAAACGCAAAAACGAAGAATCAAATCAAATTGATTGTCCCAGATTGCAATTTACGGATCGCTCGTGGAAACCTATGAAATTGGAATTCTGTGACAACTAGAGCGGAGAATGATAGAGAGGATAAGAGCTCGGGCGAGAAAATTGTAAGCGGAATTTTCCCGAGAAAATAAGACCATGTTTTCGAGAAAGGGTTGATCGGGAGAGAGAGAAAGGGGAAAACTTGTGGTGGTGGAAGGAAGGGGAAGAAGAAGAGAAAAGAATCGATGAATTGGGAATCTGTAACCCTAGATTTAGGTTGAATCAGAAAAATCGCAATTTCGGTTCAACAAACTCTGAATCGGAATGTAAAGGATACGGGAAGGAAATGCTGGATTAGACCACAGAAAATGAAAATGCGGAGAGGCAACGTTTAAGTGACCAGATTGTGACACACAGGGAAGGTGAAAGTCGCCGAGAGAATGACACGTGTGCCACCCCTGCTATGTTTGGATGGGGTTTGCTATTTCAGACAGATTTGTAAGATGGATTTGATTGCTCTAGAGCATGAGAATTAATATAAAAATTATCACAGCTATTAATATTAATTATTAGTTTGAAAAAATTAATATAAAAATTGGTTGTGGTAACTTATTTTACTTTTTAAAGTGAGGTTCTCACTTTAAAAAAAGTTAGGACCCCAAATATTACATCATATGTTGCAAAATTATTACACTTCTACTGTGGTTTCTAACGTAAAAAATAATATTTGATTTACATATCATTTTCACTTACACTATAAAGAAATGAGAGAGAATGAGTCATATGATAGATAATGTAATAAAAAATATAAAAAAGATAAAAAGAAAATTGAGTGAAAATGAGATGAGAAAAAATTAAGTGTGAATGAATCATTACTCTCTACCTCATAGGTGGTCTATCGGTGGAATTTTTTATCGACCATTTGATTTAATACTCCCTCTATTCCTTAATATCTATCATTATTTTGAGAATTTTTTTTTAATTTGTATGTCATTTTTGTAGTTTTAAGAGTATATTAATCATGTGTTATCAATTAAATCTTTAAAATAATATAATTCTAAATGGCGAAGGAAAATTGAAGACTCAAATAAAAAGTATATTAGGAAGTTAATAGTAATTTTAACAAAAACAAAAACATTAATAGTACTTCTTAATACATATATCAAAATATTAAAGGGATATATATATAAGAAAAGAAAGAGCAATGTTTTAATGAATGGGTCCATGAATGTTTACTTATTGGGAAGAAAAAGGGAAAATTAAGACCTAGCCCCTTAAGTATGGTAAACCCCGTTGGGTGGAGGAAGTTCCCCCTTAATTGCATGCACAAGCACAACCTTCCACTACTTCTGAACAAGGAAGAGTGGAGGGGTAATTTCTAAAGTATGAAGGAATATCACACAACACATGTGCAATGTCTTGCTCACATACATCAATTTAGTTTCACAGATATGGACCACACAGGACGCAACAGTTACTATATTAGAGTAATCATAACTTTGCTTCCATTAGAAAGAAAAGGAATATATATAAGCTAAGTAAGGTAGCAATTTATGCCTCATGTAACACACTTCCTTACAAGAAATAAAAAAATTGAGTTCAAGTAAGGCTAGATGCTTACATCTGATCTTTATCTAAGACCAACCCACCCTAATTAGTATTAGATTACAACTCAAACTCAAATTTCAGCTCTATTTTCATAGAGTAATTATATGTAAATATACCTTCTAGTATATGTCTAGGATTATGTGTCCACTATTGTTCCAAACACACTTTATATCAGCACAACTTTAACCTTTTTCCATTTTAAATATGGATTGAGAAATAATCTCTAAGAGGAGGTCAAAATTGTAAAAGTGATTATCACTAAATATAAATTTTTAAACTATATGGATATTTTGTCTTATTCGTCATCTTAATAAATGAGTTAACTAGTAATGGGTAGAGAGGAAGAGAATATAAATGACTTACTGTTCTATGTTTTCAACTTATGTTTTCCCTTTTCTTCTCTCAAAATGTTGCACCTTATATGAACCCCTTCACTTAATATTCTGTATTATATAGAGTTTTCTTCATATTGTGGTAAAGAGCATCCCAACTCAAGCTCACATATATTCGCGAAATTAGAAAATATTCAAACGCAGATGAGTAGGAATCAGATTCATTTCCCACAAGTGTTCATAATGTAATTATTTTTTAGTTACAGAGTTATGATTGATGAATTACTGTATAGTACTTATTTTTTCTCACTATCTTTCTTTTATACACATCACATTATATATCGCATTTACATTTATCTTTTATCTCTTCCTATTTATCACTAATTATCTACACTTAAACGGTGTATACCAATCTTTATTGTCAACGTAATCAGATTCACCTTGATAGAACACAAAAAGAAAAAGCAAGAAAAACGTGGGAATCAGCTCACATATCATTATTTTAATTAACAATTATTTTGTTCATCCTTAGTAGCTAAGCAATTTCATCTGTTTTGCTATTCTGTTTTGCTACTACTTTCTTCACAGCTATGTGTGTATTTGGATATCACTCGATTGCAACCTGAACAAATTTTGCAATTATGTTTGTATTTAGATATTAAATATAACATGAACAAATTTTCATCATAATCCATAGAAAAATTTAACATCTTTTTGTATTATTATCAACAAACCACAAGAGAATATAATACTAGATGAAATCTTTTACAATACATAAGGATACTCGCACTCTTAAAAATATATTTTGAATTACATGTCACCACACTATAAAACAAGAGTATAAGAGAGAAAGAAAAAAAACTAAGATAAATTGCAAGTAATTTCAACTGGCATATATTGAAACAAAGAATTTAGGTTAATAGCATCGGCCCCCTTTTCCATTATCATCCTAAACAACGTGAGATTTCTTTAAAAAAATCTTTGACCCCTTTTTCATTTACTATAGTGGACGATGTAAAGCTTGTTCTACCGTTACGAACAACTCAACTCCATTATCCATTTTTACTATTAGTGTGTTTGGATTCACGTTTCGTGGATCCAGTAATCCAAAAACAACTATTTTTTATTTCTACAAACGTGGATTCAGCCTTTTTTTTCAAACATGCACTATAAAAACAAGAAAGTCACAACCTCAAAGTTTGTCCATCTAGAGGCTGGCTACAGAGACTCCTTAGTCCTAAGTCGTAACAATGTTTTTCTAAATCCAATCTATTATTTAGTAGTATGAAGAGGAGGAAATTGATATAATTATAATAAACATGATCTGCAATATCCTATCTGATCTGTCATTCCCCGACCTCTTTGTTCTCTGTCACAAAAAGAAAAAATACTCGAAATATTTAAAAGGATTAATTTGGACTAGTTATGGCAGCTTTGAGAAAAGTGATCGACAATTCTAGTTGCATCAATGGAATAACTAAGTCACCATTTCTGAATCATCTAGCTTTCACATGAAATAAGGACCTAAAAGGCCTACAAGGCTAGAACTTTCTTACTCAGCACATACATGGGTCAAGATTGCTTAGAATAAGTCTCCAATGTGTGCATGATTAGACAAATCACTAAGTGAGATCAGTTTATTCCATCTCCTTTTCCAATTTGAACAACTGTGTTTGTTTGCATCCACATTGGTACTTCACTGCGTAACCTTTAAGAGAATCTAACAGCAGCTTAGCAAAAATATATTGGATTTGAAGTATTAGAAAAATGTTGAAGATAAGAAAAAAGCAGAATTCCTTCCATGGCTGCAAACACGTTCGAATTTGCCTTTTTCTTCTTTCACATAGTAAATTGAACAACCTCCGTCCAATTGCACACTGCAAGTTGTCCCTTTTCTCTATCTAAAATTGCTCTTCATCCATTTGAATTTTGCAACTATTACTAGATGCAGCTTCTAGCCAGTTCAAATCTATGTGCATGGACCATCTGCATATGTTCCTCCAACTCAGCTTGGATCATCATGAACTGTCACCCTAGTGTTTTTTCTGTCCCATTTTGCTATCTATTGGTAAAATTTTAACATGTCATTTAAAAAAAACATGGATGTGCGGTTCGAAACGAATTTGAATATCTCTAGCATGCCCCTATTCTTATATGAGTACTTTTTAATTGACGTGATAAAATCTTATCCGTGAGACCTAGAGACGACGAAACACAATTTAGGGACATGTTTTGAAGTGTCACCTCAGTGAACACTAGTGACTGGCGTAGATCACAAGCTGTCATTTTCCTTTCACACACTACATGTTTAGTGTTATTCGATCAACCTGGAGCACAATTATGGGGAAAAAAGTAGTGATTGATAACCAAATTACAAGGCATTTGAGTTGAGAATATTGGCCAATGTCTCAACCTTCCACTGTTTTCTTCAAGAGTCTTGATTGATTAAAGAGTTATGATTCATAGACTACCATTAGTGATAGATACTTAGAGAGAGAAAGGAAGAGAAGTAATGAATGTAATATGTAATGTAATATAATAAGAAGTGAGAGATAGAGAGAAAAATAAAGTGTTTGTAAGTGTCTATATTTTTGTATGTTTATGAATCTTTATTGTTCAGTTAAAAAAATCTTTATTGTTGATTAAAATAGGCTCTCTTTGTATGGCTTTACGTTCAACTGTATGCTAACTTACCATTGCCTCTGTATTTTACACCCTCGGAGAGCAGCATCCCCCACTTTCTGAAATTAATAAAATGGGATTAGTATTCACTATCCATCTCCTTTTTATACAATGTTTTATTTTACGAATTAAGTTATACTTACACCTTTTAAATAAGTGTAAAAGGTGGATAAGTGTAAAAGGTGGGGAGAAGAAAGATATAAAAAAAAAGAAGAGAAATATGATGAGCAATACGATTAAAAAAGAAGAGAGACATAGATAGATAAAAAGTGAAGGTGGAAATAGAGCGAGCGTGTCAAAGCTCATGTTTCACCTCAACATTGTAATATGACATGAGATAAGATTTTCTTAATCAACTAAACATCCATATTATTCAACCACAAAAAACACATGATCTTGCTAGCTAGTTAAGAGTGTGTCTGGTTTTCAGTTCAAAGCAAGTAAGCAAGCAAATTCAACTCATATATTTGGCTTTCTAAGGCTGTTTTTCCAACTGCTCTAGCAAAGTTGTTGAATTCAATAGATAAATAAACACACTAAATATTAACAGTTGTACAACACTATTGAATTGGAGTAATAAGTAGATACTAGTTAGTTTGGTAATCAAGTAGTTAGTGGGTTAGTTTGTTGAGAGGTACTCTTGTAAAATTCTATCTTCTGAGTTGAATACCAAATGACATAACAATAACATAAGTAGATTAGACCACCCCACTTACCAAAAATGTATCAAATAAGTTTGAATAGAGGACTATTACTATTAGCAATAGCAACTATAGCAGTAGCTTCTTGAATCTGAAAGCTGTGAATCACTGAACATGATTAGCACCCTAAAAAGCATATTAAAACCGAAAGTCCAAAAGCAAGTGCCTTGGAGAGAGAAACGGTGAAAAGGTAACAACAACAAGAAAGAAATGGAATAAAGGCAAACAAATGCAAAATGCTTCAAATTTGCTTCTTCTTTTCTCTTTGTGCTTTTCCTTAACCTCACAACTTCTAACTTCTAATTCTCTCCCCTTCTTCTCCAAAACATTCTCTGTCTCCTACCACATACCCTTCTCTCTGTTCTTCAACAATGGCAGGTAGCACCAAACCCCAAAAATCAACTACTGTTGAACAGAACAACAAAGAAGACCCAACTAAGTTCTATCACCATTTCCTATACAAAGCCGCCATAGTTCTCATCTTCTTCGTTATTCTTCCCCTAGTCCCCACCCAAGCTCCTGAATTCATCAACCAATCCCTCCTCACCAGAAACTGGGAACTCCTCCACCTTCTCTTCGTCGGCATCGCCATCTCTTACGGCCTATTCAGCCGCCGCAACAACGAAACCGAAAAAGACAACAACAACTCAAAATTCGACAGCGCACAAACACTGGTTTCCAAGTTTCTTCAAGTATCTTCATTCTTCGAGGACGAGGCTGAAACTGAAAACCCCTCTGAGTCTGATGAACCCACGACCAAAATTCAAACTTGGAGCAACCAAATTCAACACCACAGGAACGAGCCCGTGGTTGTTGTGGCGAAACAGAGAAATGAAAAGCCTTTGCTTTTACCAGTTCGAAGCTTGAAGTCTCGTTTAGTTGAAGACCCTGAAGATGCTGTTGTTGTTCCATCTCTTGATGAATCATCTTCCTCTGTTAACAGGTCAAACTCTAAAACAGGGTCCAAGAGATTCTCAAGCAATTTGACCAGAGCTAGAAATGCAGAAGTTGAAGGTCCTGGTAGCTTGGAGAACGTTGTGCTTCCTTCTCCAATTCCATGGAGATCAAGGTCAGGGAAATTGGAACCTAATCCAGAAGTTTTTGATTCCCCTGTTTCTTCCCCTGCCCCTGCAGAACTTGCTTCAAAGCCTTCTTCCATGGAGGAATCTGACACCAACAAGGTGGAATCTCGTTCAGTGAAGCCTCAATCTCAAAATTCACGTTCATCCAGAGCAAGTTCCGTGTCTGCTTCACCAAAGTTCACTCCTTTACCTTCTTTTTCTTCAGAATCAGTTGCTAAGAATACAGAGGATTTGTTGAGGAAGAAGGGGTTTTACAAGGCTTGCCCTCCTCCACCTCCACCTCCTCCGCCAATGGTGTTTCAGAAATCAGTCTCCATGATACCAAGGAGTGGGAAATCATTCAACGAAGGAGGTTCTTCTTCCTTTGATAAGGAGTTGAAGCGAAGCTTCACAAGTGAGAGAAATCGCATGAACAAAAACAGAGTTGAATCAGGAATGAAAGTGCAAACAAAAGGGTATGTTCAGAAGGAAGGCATGAAAACAATGGTGGAGGCAACCCAAGTGGAAGAAGAAGATGGAGAAGATGAAGAAGAAGAATCCAAGCAAGAGTCAACAAGAAAGAACATGGGATTTAGAACTGACAAATTCATGGGACATTCAAGTGTCCCTCTTGTGTCAGAGCCAGCTTCAGTGGAATTTGCAGTGAAAGAGAAACAAAGCTTTCTTGACAATTTAATTGAGGAATCTGATGATGAAGACACAGAAACGGAGGATGAAGAAGATGTTAATGGAGAAGGAAGATTAATCACTCAGAAAGAGAGTGGGGAAAGTTCACAAACAGAAGGAAATTCTTCTGGGACCATAGGTGGTGATGAAGGACCTGATGTGGATAAAAAAGCTGATGAGTTCATTGCCAAATTTAGAGAGCAAATAAGGCTTCAGAGAATTGAATCTATCAAGAGAAGCACACGAGTTGCAAGGAACTCTTCAAGGTAATGTTGAAGATCCTTCTGTATTAGTATTACTATCACTATGTAGTATGAATGTTATTTATATTGGATGTAATTAAAGTGGATGTTTTCTTTGTAGTTGGATTAATGTTCTAGCTATTTCCTCCATAAATTTACTGTATAGACATATGGCAAGTTAAGGATTTAAAAGGAAAATTATTGAATGAAAAATAACTCTTTTTTTAAGTTTTAATATGTCATTTTTTTTTCTTAAGTGGCTTAGTAGAACCTTGGACATAATTAATTCATTTGACCTGCAATATGCTAGAACTTCAATTTCTTGTTCATATGCATTCAAGTTTTTGTGGTTGTTTTGGATGGGAATTTACGAATCTGTTCATTATTTTGGTCATTTGTTTGACACTTGGAATTCATATCAAGTAACTACAAATACAAACGAGTATTTCAAGTCTCCAACATGTGATAACATCAACTCTATGAACATACATACAACAACAAATAACTACAAACAAGTTCTCTAAGTCTCCAACTATGACAAATAACAACAATTAATAAAATTATAAAAAATGGGTTAAATATGTTATTGGTCTGTGACTTATACACCATAATCTAAAATGGTCTCTGCAAGAAAATTTCATAGTTTTTAGTCCTTAAAAATATTTGTTTGATTGAAAATAGTCCTTGTGATGTCATAAAGAAATATTTTTTATCCAGTCACCCGCCCACATAACAATCCTAGACAGATATATTTGTGAACGCATAATTTTTCACATTAGTTTTAATCCTTCAAAATTTTCTATCATCAAATTTAGTCCTTCTCTATTTTGCCCCTTCTACCTCTTCCTCTTTCTCCTCCCACCCATGACTCCTTCTCCCGCCATTTTTTCATACGACCTCTCCTCTCCAAACCATTTTTTCCGGCAACCTCTCCTCTACAATAAAGCTTGAAAGTTAGCATTGAAATTTGCAAGAAGGTAAAAGAAGCCACCAATTAAGCAAACACATAAGAACCCCACTACAACAACATCATCTAAATATCTTGGAGTATTATACTGTTAGAGCATTAAAGGGAGATGAAACAGAAGTAAATTAGGTGTAAGGGTTTCTATCATCATGCCACTAACCTTCACTCAAGATATCATAATCCAAATCAAGTGAGGAAAACCAGAAAAGAAAGCATAAATAATACTAAAAAAGGAATCAAGCATTGAGGCATTTGACACAAGTATCTCGTGTTATTCAAATTTATCTATTATCCACTTTTCATCACCAAGATAATGAGTGTCTCAATCCTAATTTCTAAATTAATGAGTTTTTTATGTCTAGAATAATAATGATTAATGACCATTTAATGTTTCAATTTCTGTTCATAACAAAAATATCAATTACCGTAGTTGAACAATATAAAGTAAAGCACAACAATTTTCTTGCTCATGTTTTGGTCTTTTGCATTGAAGCTTTGACTTCACTGTTTTAATTCAACGACATAGTGAATAAATTATGCAATATTATATTTTATTTCTACAGTGAAATATTGAATAAATATTTCGATGATTCATTTCAAAATATTGGTTCTTGCACAATGCAATCTTATTTTTCTCTTTTGTCACATAAGTAGAAGAGTTTTTTTTTTTTTTCCAAAAGTACTTGGATTGATACTCAAAATATACCCAACGGCACTTACAATATCAGTGAGACTAAATCTCAAATAGTGATACGGCAGTGCATACAGATAAAACATTAAAATTAAAGCATGCTGGTACATGTAACTAAAATATTAAAATCATACGAAGCCCCAAAAATCCTAAGAAAACAGTGAACCAAGCTAAATACTGATAAAGTTTTTGGACGAAATATTAAAAAAAAAAAAAATCCATCAGAAACCATCCTAATCTGGACCTATTAAATAATTGTTTGTTCACATATAGGAGTATATTCTATTAGACCCCATTCCTAACAAAAACAAATGTTATTTTTTTCCGTGAAATAGTCCATTGCCTACTAATAATGGGCAACAAATTCAAAACCCGCTCCCCTTTCCCCAACCCCAGGGCCCAAAAAACAATATTTTATTTCCTTGAATTATTTTCCTTCCCTTATTTCCTACAAAGTTCTTGACTTATTCTAACCTCAAAACTGGAAATACTCCATTCCAAATCTTCAAAATCAAGCAGGGATCCTTTTACCATTTTATGGATATTTTATTTTGCAATCTATAATTTAAAATTTTTCAGCCTAAATCAAGGTATTAGTTGATCCGAACTTTACTTAAACAAGTATTGAATATGTTGCGGACGACTCGAAAGGCCCAATAACATTTCAGTCTACCCAAAAGGCTTGTAATGAAGCAAATGCCATAAGGCGGACTCAATGACTTAGCAAAGGAACACTTTGTCTCAACTAATGTGTGAGTGACCACACGATAATCAAGATAACTAGTAAGTAAGGTGGCTTAGGGCCAACCTTGCGCTTTGAAGCACCTTCACAAAGGCTTCTCTCGGATCTGCAAATAATGACAACGTATTCCGAGCCTATAAATACAGGTTCGATCATTAATTTACTTAACATACTTACGATTCATTCTTACAATCTCTGAGTTCTTTTAGGACTCATGGATTCTCTCCTAACTCTCTTATTGACTTGAGTGTTGGAGTGTTTTCGCAGGTATCACACATTGTGATCAAACAACTCCACAATGTACTTGGTAAAAAATCCATCATACCATCTTTCTACCAAGTGATTTTAATTTTGATGCCAACATAAGCTCTTTGAAAATCCAACTTGAATGCTATGAAGGAACATTCACAATTCAATAACTTATCGGTGGGAATACAATTTTATTTTGTGGTGGTTCGAGAGTCGTAGTATTGTCTCGAATGACATAATAAATTAATATGTGGAATTCTTTTTATGAAGTGACGTTTTTATTCGTAATAGAAAGAGTTGCTCTCATTTAGGTCAAATTAGTTACCGAAGTACTACTGATGACCAAGTAATGATGGCCTAGATTGTTACAAATTTTCAAACAGTCGAAGTCATCGGTAAACTGCCAACGATCAATATTATAGTGTTGGTATGTTATTGACTTCTTTAGGAAAAAAAACTTTCGGTTGCTAAACAAGCAATTTTCGTAACAATTACCGATGAAGTGTTTATTGACAGATGATCATTAATAACGACAAGTTTTCTTATAATCGACCTAATTTTATTTACCTTTGAAACAAATAAGCCCTTATTTTCTGAGTAGAGTGTTGACTTGATATATGTCATTCTCTAAAGTTGACATTTTTTTAAGTATGGTTTAATTAAAATGTTTAAAAACTTATTTGTCTATATGTTATTTCACCAAAAGTTCAAATTCTCACGTAGGGTAATATATTTTAATGTTTGAATGAGTCAAAAGTATATAATTTCAACATATTATAACTAAAGTTAGTATAAAAACAATAAAAGTAATTACTATTATATTATTCACGTGTACATAAATAGATTAGTTTTTTTTTTTCCTAAAAGACTATAAAATTTAATGGGAATTGGCTTTTTTAGTTAAATAACCTTAAAAAATAGTGACTTGTTTACTCAATAGATAAATTTGACGCAAAGAGTCTGATATATATTAAAGAATAAAATCCCAAAATTGACCTAGCATAAAAATGGTATATGAAAGTCTCTTTTGAATGCAGCTGTGTTAATTATTTTATACTAAATGGTTTGAAAAAAAAATGTTTAATCCTAGCAAACGGTTAAAATTGATTCTCTCTGGTCCCTCTATTGCAAAATCTTAACCATTAAATTAAAAATCTTAATAAAAATGTTAAACTAATGGAAACTTATATTTAGTTCATTATTTTTGTTGGTACATTAGCAGATCTAATGCATAAATAGACTGAATATGACAATAGAATAGAACGTATATGATGAACATGACAATAATGTTCTCAATTTAATAACTCCGGAGTGGAATAGAAGAATAATATTCTCATCTTTGGGACGATAGTTACAAGAATCTATGTTTTGACTGTGTTCATTGACATTTAATTTTAGTGATCGTCAATGGTTTGCCCGTTATTTTTCAAACTTTTCAATATTCATTGATCACCCCTCGTTCATGATGGTATACCATCCCTACTTACAAATATACATGTGAACTAAGCAAAATATGCCAAAGTAACCAAACCTATATATAACTAATTAATTAGAAATTTGCACTTTACACGAAAGAAATCTCTGTTTAGTCTTGAAATAGGTAAAAAGAAAGAGTCAAGTATTAGTAGCTAAATAGGTCATTCCCAACAAAAACAAAAACAAAAGATGATGGGTCAAACTGGTACAAAACATTTTGTAGACCCACCAAATCACGTTTCCTAATCACCATATCTTTAGACCATAACTTACTTTTGGGTACTAGTACTACAATTACAATTACAATTAACAAAAGGTCAATAATATAATAATAATTCACATTGACCAAATCAGTGACGGAAGGCATCAAAAGTGCGGTGACCGATTGGACCCGCGGAAGCCCACGGGCCGACGGGCATGGGCCGGTGATGGGCTTGAGCGGCGGAGGACGGGACGGCCACGCGCTCACATGACGGGCACATGGTTAGGGTGGTGGGTGGGGTCATTTGCATGTAGAACTGAGGGGAAAGTTTCAGTGCTCTCAGCTCCTGAACTTCTTTCTGCAACCTCCTGTTTTCCTCCGTCAGATTCTCACAGCACCTTTTCAACACCTCGCAGTCAACCTCAGTTTGCTTTAGCTTCGTCCTGTAATTTCAATTCATCATTAGATCAAACCTTCAAAAATCAAATTCTACTTTCAAAATTAAAAGGGGTTGTTGTTGTCACTTATGACTAACCTTGCTCTTCTATTCTGGAACCAGACCTCTACTTGTCTAGGTCTAAGGCCTAATCGTTTTGCCAGTGCCAATTTTTGCTTCTGCAGAAGAAGAAACAGATATTTATTATTTTCCTATTCAGTGTTTGGTTTTCACCAAAGTAAAATTAAAAAAGCGCTTTTAGAGGCTTACAGGGTTGAGGGTATTGTGTTCTTTGAAGCTTTCTTCAAGAACAGCTGATTGGTCTTTAGAGAGTCTGAGTTTTTTTCTGGCGGTTTCAGCGTCTTCTTCGTCGGCATCGTGATCTTCGCCGCCGTTAACCTCCCTCTCGCTTCGTTTTCCGCTCACGCTCGAGACGGTGCTGTTCGGAGACGAAACCCCTGCTTCCTCCTCGCAGTCAACGGCGGAGGGCAACCGGTTCACGTCGATTCCGAACAGGAACGGCCGCGCTGCTTCGCTCCTGTTGCATATTTCTGAGTTTCGATCTGCACGCACGAAACAGCGTTAAGAGCAGACCCATAAGGCCAAATCAATGTGAATGAGGAAATGGAGGGGAAAGGGGGAATAAAAATAGAAACTTGATCAGATCTGGAAGGTTAAACCATGCAGGGTGAAAATCAGGGGAAAACCCATGTTGAGAATGGAAAAACATAAGTACCTGATGAAGTGAAGGGCTCATTCCAAGAGGATTTCTGAGGATTGCAACCAGAGGGGGAAGATGAATAAGTAGAAGATGACATGAGATTCAGAGGGTGAGGATTTGGGGTTTTCTGAGGGAAGTTGAGGCTCAGACTCAAACCCAAATCTTCCTTTGCAACCATCATCTTTGTAGGCTTTGTGTGAGAGGCTAAAATACAAGTTATTATTAATTAGCACTTTAGATTGAAGAACTACTTGTGTTTTTTGAGGCAAGGGGAAGAAGGTTTTGGTGAGAAAGAGAGTGAGTTTTTTTCTCCAAAATAGAGAGAAGGTTTTGGTTTGGTTTTGGAGTGTGGGGTGAGATTGATTATATAGAGAGAAAGGGGAGAAAATGAAATGAATGGGTTGGGGTTGGGAGTGGGGTGTGTGTGTAGGTTCAATCATGATTTTATGTCAGCAAAGACCAGTTTTCTCAATCATGGCATTTGCCCCCCAAATAATACAACCCTGCTTTGTCTGTCCTCTCCAACCCTCATTTACTTCATCATTCATATCTTACCCCTGCCTGCACCTTCTTACCTTTGACCATTTGGTAAATGGACAGTACCCTTTTTAAAAAAGAGAACTTTACTTCCACACTTGTTTTCTTTTGTTTTCTTTCATAACTCACTCTCACAAGTTTGGTGCCATAGCACTAGCCTCCTGCACACTTATTTAATTTTTAAAATCAACTAGATAATTATGAGGTTAATCCTATTAAGATTTAGAAATCATATCCATTAAATAAACTTTTTCCAACAATTTTTTTGTACACACCGCTTAACAATTAAATACTTAATAAATTCAGCTGCAAGAATGTGCATATACTAAAAATAGGTTTAAATTGAAACAGTAATGTTTTCAATATGAAAATATTCTAATGTTAATATTAATTTTTTTTTACATCTAATGTCCCCGAACGATAACTTAAGTGGTAAGAGATTGAGACATATGAATTGGAGATAAAAAATACAGGGATGAATCCTTAAAAAATGAATTTAAATGATTTTTTATGTAAACAAATTATTTTATTGTAATATTTCCATTAGTGGAATACAACTAATAATTGGGAAATATGAAAATGATGGCATCTTTAAATTTACACGAAAGATTGTTATTTCACATCCATAAAGCCATCATCAATGAAATGGAGAAGAGCTGTATAAGGGTTTCTGATAAGACGATAACTATATACATCACATCATTGATCATGTTACATTATTTTTTGCTGATGAGACTGGTTTTGCTTTTCTAAATTTCTGCTATCTGGATGATAAGACTAGTTATTCAATTTATATTTGCAAATTTTAACTAAAAACCATAAAATGGTTTTTTATTTTGTCAATTAATACCATGTAGTCTCTTGATTTTCGTTTAAAATGATTTTATGGTGATGATAATAAGATTTTAAATATATGACCTTATATAAATTGTTAAAATTATTCAAAAGTAGTCATGTTTCTTTTTACATAAATATGTTTTTGGTCCATGTATAAAATATGTTTTTAGTCCATGTAAAATAACTGTAAATTGATTTTAGTCCCTTCAATAAAAAATATAGTGTTTAGTCTTTAACATTTATGAAATATGTGAAGTTAGTCATTATTGTTAATTTTGTGGTGGTTTTTTTCATTAGCGGTGGCTAAAAACCACCATAAAATGAATTATTGACAGTTTTTTATTAGCAGCGGTTAAAATCGCCATAAAATAAGTTAGTGGCGGTTTAAACCACTAAAAAATGAAATAACTGACTTTATATATTTCACAAATGTTACGGACTAAAATTATAAAAAAAAATTAAAATGGATCAAATCCAATTCTCCCTTATTTTGGAGGGACTAAGAAATATTTTACACTATTTGTTAGCTTATAGCGGCACTAATGAGTGTCAGTCTCTGATAAACAAACTAGATTAGGATAAATGTGAGAATTCTAGTTCAAAATCGATAAAAATCCTATATTAGGAGGGATTGGCACAATATCCTGATTAGGTGTACACTCATAAAAGAAAGAAAAAACTCCTGGGTAAAGAAATTTTCTACATAAAGCTGGGTAAAGAAATTTTCTAAATAAAGCTAAGAGTAAACTATACAAATAAATTAGACACTATTTTTCACCCAAAAATCTAAATTGTCCTGTATGAGCTTTTCACTTTTATTTAAGGTTAGGTGAAAGACAATATCAACTCTTCCTAATTCATCTCATAAACACCCTGTAATAAAAAGTTTAAGGTTGTCAAATAATAAAATTGTTCATCTTGGATTGAGATTAGTCGAATCTCTTCGTCTTCGGTGGTGGTGCACATCCTCAGAATGTTTTTGTGACATCACGGAGCTGCATTGACACAACGAGATATTTACTTATAAAAGAGACTTCAATGTTCAAGTCAGTGAGAAATAAAGCAAAGAGTGAATGTAAGAATCTAAGAAGAACTCAAAATTTACATAATAAATAATGCGTAAGTTAATGAACAACTAAATATGTATTTATAGCTTATAAAACAATTATATCAGTGACTTTAGTTTTTTAAAAAGCCTGGAAGGTTTTCCTATATCATGGTTATGGTTACCTTGCGATATGTTAGTAGTAGTATCTGAGTATTAAGTATGAAGCAGCCGAAAATAAATGTGGAGCTTAGGACAAGAGTAGGGGTGGGTCATAACTCATATGTAATATAGGGCAAGGCAATGCAAATCGCAGGAAATCTTGAGCATTTAACAAAGTGGGCCAGGACGCACCTGAAGACTTGCCCTTGTTGAGTGGCAGTTCCCTACATCAACGGCTGAGGTCAGCGTCACATTGAGTAATGAACGGCCATGATTGGAACGAAACAGATAACCTTTTCATTGTGTATCTGGGTGGGTCCCTATTATCCCTTACCCAATGCGACACATAAATCTTCACCCATGCGACCACCACGAGGGTGAGGGTCTTCCCTTCAGGTAACAACGTCGCTTTCTCCACCTTTTTCTTTTCTTCCACTGCACTATTACTATTACTGCTATCTTTCTTTCCCTTTAATTTGATTGTCATCAACAAAAACAAAAACACCTTCGTTTGTTTCTTCTTCCTCGTGTCCTGCCAACACTCGCGCCTGCACAACAAAATAGGATCCTGCTTTTTTTATAGCTCTAATTTCTCTTTTTTATGTCTGTATCTCTTGAGTGCCAGCGTTCCAATTTAGAGTAAAATATAATTCAAACTGATAAAAATTAATTAATTTAGTTTAATTGGATTTGTTTAAACTGGTCTCACAAAATTGAGTTAGTTTGGTTTCAGTCATCGGCTTAGAATATAAAAGAGTATTGATTTTAAATTTTAGATTTTTATATATTATCATTTGACATGGATAAAAATCTGAATTTCACTACAAGTAAAAATATATGTTCCTTATTATTTGATGCTTTTTTATACATAAGTGAAATCAATTTTAAATGTTGAGATCTTTTATAATTAATGTTAATTTTTATAATTATATCATTGTCCAACCTTTTTGTCTGGAATATATCAATAAAATTGGATAATAAATATAGAACCAAGTTGACAAAGTTAAAATAATTAAAAATACAAAAATAAAAGAGTTATAAATAATAAAGTCTAAAAGTTATAATTAAATATAAATTAAAGTTACAAATGGGGAAAAATTTAATCGAGTGATCGGATTTATTTAGGTTGAAAGATAATGAATCTGGGGATCGAACTCGTTACAATTGGTTTGGTTTACGAAATTAAATCAACATAATTAGATTGATTTGATTTAATTCGGACAAACTTTTACAAGTTAAGGTAATAAGGTCCTATCAATTTTTTTATGGTCTATCTATTCATTGATATGAAGAGAAATAAATACATAATTTCATTAAGATAATATAGTGTGAAGTTTTTACATGTGAGTATGTTGATTCGATTGTACTCCAAAAAAAGATAAACACTAGCGAGGCAATTATAGTGCAATATGAACCAAAATACCAAACGCCTGATTATACGACAATGGTATGCATGGATGGTTCATGATCATCAAGATGCATGTGAATTGTGAAAGGAAACGACAAAGAAGGGAACGGGATGAATTGAATATCAAATTTCACTAATTATTATCACCACTTGTTAGTAAATAAAAAATTATGTTTTCCCATGAAGAAAAAATAAAATTAACCGATAAGATTTTAAATTTTACAATACATTAAATTCCTTTTATTCCTCATGTTTTTCTCCGAATAAAAAACACAGCTATTTTTTTATCTTGGTTTTCTCCAAGTAATATATTTTTAACAACTATTTATATTATTTATTTCCTTAATTTTTGCAAGCACCATTGATCACACACTTGCAAAAGGCACGTGGTTGTTCAGATTACCTTTCTTGGTTAAAGTAGGACCTCAGGTTTAAACTTTTGAAGAAGTGTGTCTCCCCAATAAGGCATGGTTTGAAATGAGAGAAAATAAGTAGAAGAGAAAACATAGGTTAGAAAACACAAAAATTAAATTCTTTTCTCCCCTTTGGTACATAAGAAAATAGGGAGAAAAGATAAAAGTTACGGTGGAGTGGGTTCACACAAAAAGTTTTTTCTTCTGAATTAGTGAGAGAATGTGATGAAAGTGGTATTTTGTGTGATTTGACAAAAAATACTCGCTCAAATTATAGTTTATTATAATTTATAAAAATAAAAATATTTAATTTTTAATCACATTTCTAAAATTATATTTTCTTTTGTACAAAATCAATTATTGTATTTAATATTTACATAAAGATGATTATGTTATTTTATAAACTTTCAGTTTCTGTTCTCTCATTTTTCTTATCAGATTATTTTTAACCAAACTACCTAAAAGTCATCTCATTATTTACTCTATTTTCTTTCTTTTCTCTTCCTTTTCTTTTTCATACTTTTCTTTTATATACCAAATATACCATAAATAAAGTCCATCTGTATTGTAAATTGTACTTTAGCACTTTCCACCCCCTTTCCCCATCCTTATTTTATCACGTACAATTATTCAAGTTGAAACTCGATCATTGTCCATTTGGTTTGGTTCACAAATAGAATGCACTTTGCAACTCACAAACAACAGTCTCACCAAATGATTGAATATGGTTTTCCTCTCTATCTAGCTTTGTCGTATCGATTCAGCTCTAATTTAACCCCCATTTAGAAATTAGAGAAATCTAGCTACTGTACCCATTAGTTGAGAGTTTTTGTCTTTTTGATACTCACTTTATTTTATTTCTTTTAATCTTTCACCAATTTTCAAAAATTATTGTTGCGGTAAAAATCCAGAACTATTTACCATATATCCTACCATACATATTTTTCATTTAAAATTATATCTGTCGTTACATAATCAATAATCATCATATTCCTTAACTCAACTTTAAATAAGAGTGTTTTAGTTAAATTATATATTCATTAATGAACTAATAAATTGTAAACAACTAAACATAACCTTAAACCATAATTATTTTGGAAGGGGGAGTAGAATATTATGTTCATGTATCCCCATATAAATATTTAAAGAGTGCTGGAGAGATATAGTCGCAAAGTTTTAATTCAATATTAGACATTAGAATACTTAACTCAACCATAAAAGCTAGTTTTAGAGTTAAGAGTTGTTCTACTCTTATAGAAACTATATGTGCATATATCTAACCAATGTGAGACTTCTAATACACATTTCCATGCCCGGTGTTGGACATCTAGAGCGCGGAATAAACCGGACTGAACATTTGCAAGGTGACCAAAACACAAGAGATTTCCATCAACTAACGGATCTAGGATAGACTCCAATAGCATATTAGAAATTGAGAGGTATAACTCAACAATAAAAGCTAGTTTAAGAGTTGATGATTGCTCTACCCTTATAAAGACTATATACGCCATATCTCTAATTAGTGTGAGACTTCTAACAATCCCTTCACGCCCATAGATGAACATCTAGAGCTCGAATATGCAGGACTGGACATCTGCGGGGTGACCCAAACACAAGAGGTCTTCACCAACTAACAGATATGAGATAAGCTTTGATGCATATTAGAAATTGTGAGGTCTAACTCAAACACAAAAGCTAACTTTAAGAGTTGAGGATCACTCTAACCTTATAAATAATATATATGTCATATCTTTAGCTTGTGTGAGACTTCTAACACACTCCCTCACGCCCAAAGATTGACATCTGAAGCGTGGAATATGCAGGACTAGATATTTGTGGGATGATACAAATACATAACATATCCACCAACTAATGGGTTATGATAGACTTTGTATTATATTAGAAATTGAGAGACCTATCTCAACTACAAAAGTTAACTTTAGAGTTGAGGGTTGCTTCACTCTTATAATAAAGACTATTTATGTCATATCTCTTGCCACTATGAAACTTCTAACATTTAAGAAAATTTGGGAGATTTTACAATCGAATGAATCATAATCATTGATAACATAGGTTGATTATATCATTATACTCTTTTTATCTCTAATTACAATATTCTAACATTTAAGGAAATTTGGGAGATTTCGCAATTCAACGTATCATAGTCCTTAATAACATAGGTTGATTATTTCATTATACTCTCTCTATCTCTAATTATAAGATTATTTAAAGACATATTTAACGCTTATATAAGACCTATTGATGAATTATCGAATTATTTATTACTTTTTTTTAAGTATACCCTTGTATTTATTATACTTTTGTAATCTAAAATTTAATTGTCGTTAATAATTAATGTTTTTTTACACTATTCAATACATTAGTTAAAGGTCGAATATATATAAATTTTTTGAAAACCAATACTACATTAATTAATTTTACTTATTTTTTTAATAAGCGTAATCTATCTATATATTATATAAAAGAAGGTTTATACCCACCTACCCACTAAAATAAGGTATAAATCCTAACTATCTCCAGTATGACCTACCCATTAAGACCATACCCTATATATTAATATTTATAAAATTTATTACACATATTAAATAAAGAACGAATCATGACTAATTAATATCAAAATTTTAACCAAATTTTAATAGGAAATAGTTGACATACAATCTTAAGATTTTTAAAAATATCTTTTAAATAATTAATATTTATAAAACTTATTACAAATGTTAAATAAGGAACGAATCGCAACTAATTACAATCTTAAGATTTTTTTAAAAAATATCTTTCAAATAATCATGACTAATTAATATCAAA
Source organism: Acmispon strigosus (assembly GCA_030819835.1). NCBI lineage: Eukaryota > Viridiplantae > Streptophyta > Magnoliopsida > Fabales > Fabaceae > Acmispon > Acmispon strigosus. Next base: position 18,378,957 of record JAUAMA010000002.1, on the reverse strand, counting down.
TTTTTAACCAGATTTTAATAGGAAATAGTTAATATACAATCTTAGGATTTTTAAAAAAGTAAAATTAATATTTATAAAATTTATTACAAATGTTAAATAAGGAACAAATCATAACTAATTACAATCTTAAGATTTTTTTAAAAAATATCTTTCAAATAATTAATATTTATAAAATTTATTACAAATGTTAAATAAGGAACGAGTCATAACTAATTAATACTAAATTTTAATAGGAACAAAAATTGATATTGATTACAAATGTTAAATAAGGAACGACCCCTAACTAATTAGTACTAAATATTTAATAAATTTTTAAAATAAGGAATAAATCATAACTAATTAATACAAATTTTTTAACTAAATTTTAATAGGAAATAGTTAACATACAATCTTAAGATTTTTTTTTGAAATATGAATTTTTATTAACAATTAGTCTCCTCACTTGATGCTATAAATTGTACCACTACGGTTTCTCTGCTATATCGTTTTAAAAGAATAAGCTCAAAAATCTGAGAACTATTGCATACTTCTAAATTGTTTTCCTGTTTCCTCCATCAACATCTCCAATGCTCAAAATGTGTGAAAGATAGTGGTCAGAGTTGCACGACTATGGAGATCACCTAACAGGAAGCAGCCTGATGCACCAGACTTCATTGAAATGTTATTTGTTGACGCTAAGGTATGTTAAAAATTATTTAATTCCTTTTAGAACGATTTTGTGCTCTTTAGCGTCATAGGAAAACCGTTTTATTAGTGTCTAACTTATGAACCACACGATACAATGCATCGTAACCGTTTTATTAGTGTCACAGAAGAAGGGAAGATAAAAACCACCTACCCCAACATGTCCTACCCACTAAGACCCTAACCTAAATAATTATTTCCTATCCTAAATAATTATTTTTAGAACTATTTCCTAATTTGATTTGCCCCAGTTGTATTTTTCAATTAAATATTAAAATAACAGTTTTGATTTAACACACTATTTTAAGTAATATATAATAGATGATTTGTTTTTTCTTAGGATAAGTAATCTTGAAATCTATAAATATATAAAGTTTTTACAATTATTTTTTTAGAAAACATAAATAAAATTCATTTCTTGAAAAATTAATATTCAGTTTCTTAAAAAAAAAATTAATGCTCAACTTTCCTCCAACTATTTTAAAAATAAAATATAAAACTCGAAATTAATGATAAAAATATCACAGCTTTGATCTTTTTCAGTTAACTCAAAAATTATAAAATAAATTAAATAATTCAAATTTGAAATATTTAGAGCATTGAAATAATAAATTAAGTAATTAAATTAAGTATAGTAATTAATTTTTATATAAAAATTGTAAAAATAATATAGCATTGAAATATTTAAATTTTAAAATCAAAATTAATATAAGGGGTCCCTCCAATAATTTTGAAAATTTTGAAATATTTTTAAATCATTTTAAAAACTTTAAAGGGAGGGTTATAAATTAATATGAAATCAAATTTTAAAACCAACTTAAATTTGATTTTCAAATTTAAACAATCTAATGCATAAACAATCTAATTAATATTGAATTACCCTCTAACCATGCTATAAATAGTAGATACTTTTATTATGTTATAAATAGCATTGTTTTAATACGACAAAATAACATCTAAAATAACATCTAAACATAGCATAGGATGTGGTGCGGTAGTTAGCTAACTTTGTCTCTCGACCATGTAGAAGGGGGTTTCGATCCTTGCCCATGAGAATTAAGCGCAAATTATCGCCAACCGTTTACTGCTAAGTAACTATTTCTCACAGCTACAGTATTGGTTACTATTGTCGACATCACAACATGTATAAGAAGTTATAAAAAAATCATTCTACACACAATAATTTTAATTTATCCAAAGTTACCTGTGCGAGGCACAGGTAAATCCAAGTAGTTATTTAAAAAAAAGTGTTGGAAGGGAGAAGCAGGGATTAGTGGCACTTAATGACAGGGAGAGACAAGATGTCGGGTGATGATTAGTGGTGTCCCTACGAGTGTGAGGTAGGTGTCCCACGTGTTCCCCTGAAGTTGCCACAAACCCCAATAATGGATCTCTCCAACTTATGAAATCATTAATGTAACACCCACTACCCGACAAACCTACCTATCATCATTCATAAACCTTCTCTTTTTCGGAGTTCAAATCCTCTCTTCCCCGTACAAGAGACCCTTATTCCCCATGTGATTTGCACGTGAACTTAGGTTAGGCCTGGCTAGGTGCCTTTCATGCTTCCTTCCACTTTCCAACCTTCTCCGTTAAATATAAATATAAATATTTTATTCTTATGTTTCTTTTCTTTTCGGACTCCAACTTTCTATATACTAGTACTCCTATCCACATTGAAAAGTAAAGTAAAGTAAAGTTTATAGTTAAGATAATTGGGAAATAATTACACTATTATTATTTTTAATACTAATTGGACTAAGTTTACTATTTTTTTTTCAAGAATTTTTTAATCTACTTCTATACTTGAGTGACTAAATAGCCTGTTGAAAGGTTTTTTTATTTTTTATTTCCGTGGCATTTACCATATTTTAATTAAAATTAAATTATACTTATAGTGTGCATAAATTACTTGAATGCATGTGTAAACAAACCAAACCATTTTCTCTAATAATTACATACAAATAGTATAAATAATTTGTTGATAAAAAGTAAATTACAGTTTACTGTTTTAATACATGAGGATTAAATATGTGTAAAATTATTTACATAATTGGTGTACTAGAAATAATAAATTTATGAAAAGAAAGTTTTTTCGGCTGAAATACCTAGTCATGTCATGAGGCACCCAATAATTGGAACTCTTCTCGATTACACAAAACAACCCAAATAAAGGGCCCGGCCTTAATTTCTTCTGTCCGTACGATGTTTCTTCGCATGTGATCCTCACGTGAATCCCGGCCCAGTGTGTCTTTCATTTCACTCCTTGCCATCGCATTGTTGCTATTTTAAGATGGGTATTACTTCCTCGTTCTTTTTTATAAGAGATAAATAAGGGGTGTTAGTCATTTCTTTTTATAAGAACTAGATAAGACTTTGTGTCATATTAATTATTTTTTCACATTTTTACCCCTATTCAATTCTGGAAATATAAAATTGCATTAATGATGAAAATATATTAAAAAGAAATATGTTAAGAACAATTTTGGAAATTCAGCAACATCTGAGAATAAATTTAATACAAAAAACTATACTGCATAACTTTCTTAAGGATGTGCAAAGTTGATTTAGCTCTTATAAAAAAAACGGAGGAAGTAATATTGAAATTAATACCACCCACACTCCTATAAATTTAATCTTCATGTATACCACATTTTAAAGTATGACAAAGTGGTATTAATCATCGGTGCAGGGGTGTGGGTGATATTTCTAACAATAGGTCAAATTACCACGTTGCTCCCCTCTTGTATTGCCTCCATTATTCATCAATGATTGGCGCTGGGAGAAAATATTACTACAATAGTCAATTGTGATAAGACCAATTCTTGCATATAAATAATGGGATAATCATCATTAAATTAGTCCTGCGTGTGTTTATAAGGAAATTCGAATTTATTCCCTCTTTAAAAAAAAAGATTTTTGGTTCTTACTAGAATAATTAAGTGGCATATGAGTGATGAGTGGTGATTAACTTGTTTGCATCTGGTCTCTATATGTATATTTAATTTGGATATAGTGCCCTTAGTACATAATGCAGTAATTTAGTTGTAGTCTTTTATTTTAGTGTACTCACCTGTCACTTTTGCTTCTTCACCGGTGCTCTGATCTCAATTGAGAACCAAAACCAAATTGCATGCAATCATAGAGATATGAACCAATTTTTTTTTCTCGAGAGGGACTAAACTTGAATTCCCTAAACATACCGAGACTAATTTGATGATTAACCCTAAATAATGTTTTATAAATAAAATATAACTAATTTAAAATTTAATATCCGTTTACATGAGAAATAAACAATTGTATCCAAACATCAATATGAGGACTTAGATAATGGTCATCTTGAAATGGTCATCAATATTAATCTACATGATTGTAAACCACTAACTTGAAGCCTTGAAACTTGAGTAATCTTGAAGCTTCAACTCTACCTATTGTGTGAAGATTTTTTTCGAATTGTTCCCATGACTTCGCCATTCGAATTGATCGTTGCAGGTAACATCTTGAACTAATTGTCAGGCTCTTTTGAAATAAACAATGAGGATTGCCACCAAACTAATCATAAGGATTTCTTGATGAATTAAAACTTCAATATTTCAACCTCAATAGGTTAAAGGGCTTATATTTCGAATGAACATTGAGTCTTTTATAGGGCTTTTCTTCTATTCAACATCAACATTTGATATTTCATCCAAATTCAGTTTATTTAAAAATTTGTAAAGAGATACCACCCAAAATATTCAAATGAGAGAAATAATATTTTTCACCAGGTTGTTATTTCGAATTGACACTCATTGATTTGTTACAAGTGAAATTCAAACAACTCTATCTTTATTTGAAAACTTTTCAACTTAGCTCAAGTTAACTCAGAGGGAGTGTGTCATCTAAGGTTTTTAATTAGAAAATTTTATAATCTTAGATAAGTTCTAGTTGGCTCTAAGAGTTTGTTATCATGAAAAAAAGGAGTTACAAATTCAAACATATGCATGCATGCTGGTGCTGTGTCATCTCCAGCACAGTGGAAACCTCTGGCAGTCCGAGTCTGATTAATAAACCATTAAGTAAATTGACCTTGAAATAAATTTGAGGATTCTCCACACGTGCATGAGCAACCAATCATGCATATTCAAGTCCACTTGGCATTTGAATTATAAGATTTTTGGCATTAATTAATTATTATTAAGTATATATATCTAATCTGGCCATGTGAGAAGCTTAGCTGGTAATCATGTGATTAACAGTTATACGAATCCTTGGATGTGATGTGACTGTGTTATATCGTTAATCGATGATTATGTTCCTGTTTGCACGTGCAATTCCAGGTACGGACACACTTAGATTATCAATTTAAATTACATAAAACTAGTGCTCCAACGCCCCCCGAGTTTAATTAATGTTAAGAACCATAATTAAGTTGAATATAATAAGATATAGAAAGAGGACGATCAAATAGATTCGGGAGATAAATATTTGGTTGAAAGTATATTTCGTTTGGTGAGGGTAATTTATATATATAACATTATGGGGGAATGACAGAGAATATGTATTAAGCCACGTACGTACACATGATGGAGCATATGATTGTGATGTGCAATGCACGAGAGAAATATATATTTTTTATATTGTATGTATTTTTTCAATTTATGCTTTTTTTAAAGATTATATTTGCATTAAAAGATAAAATTCATAATAGAAATACGTTTTTGTAAGTTTTTTTTTTTATAAATGTGTTTTTTTATCAAAGCGCTATATTTTTTTTTATGAATGTGTTTTGGTTTTATATTGTCAAAGGTTTTTTTTTTTTGTGATGAGTGTGTTTGTTATTTTTAATGTATTGTTTGTCCTTATTTATATAAAGATGCCATGCTTTTTTTTATATATAACAATTTGATAGTGCATTATAGAAAGATGAAATAAAATATATGAGCTAATAATTAATTGCCAAAATTCTTTATTATTTTGCAACCGAAATAATTACACTTGAGAATAAAATTGAGAATGATAATTGTCTTATCAAATTCCCTGTAAAAAAATAAATAAATAGGGATCAATAATAGTTAGCTTATGGATTTTTTATAATGAAATATTGTTATTGAAAATTATAATACAATATTCACATGGAGAATAAAACTTACAACCGCTATTGTTGTTCCACATTTCCTATAAAGAAAAATATAGGCTTAATAGTACTTTTGGTCCCTCACTTATCACGATTTGACACTTTTAGTCCCTAACAAAAAAATTAGCCTAAATGGTCCCTCACTTTGCCAAACGGCAGCAGTTTTAGTCCCTCGTCACTATTCCGTTAAAAAACTAACGTTTTTTAGATTTTCCATCCAATATTTAACGCTTTTCTTAAAAAAAAATATAAAATAAAATAAATAAAAATTCAGAAAAATGAAACCCAGAAAATAAAACCCCAGTTCTTGATCTTCTTCCTCCTCCTCTTCATCTTCATCATCATCATCATCATCATCAAAACTAAATCCAGAAAAATTCAGAAAACCCCCAAATGCCATCGCCACCTCCTCCTTCCCCCCAAATCACCACCTTCCCTCTCCCTTCAAACCGAATCAGTCAACCCAATACCTTAAACCAGAAACAGAGCAGCCACAAAACAAAGGAATAAACAAGATTTGCCATCATCATCTTCTTTCCCCGTCAAGCTAGGATTCGCAGCCCACAAGCCCTGCAACCAAGAGAGAACCCCCATTTCAGCTTTCAATCTTCTTTTCCCCCTCATCCACCATCGATTCTCCTTCAACAGAAATCAATCTCATCCAAATCATCCACCACTCTCTCAAAACCCCCATTAATTTTGGGCCACCATCTCTGAACCTCAGCCACAACTAGAAAAAGGGAGAAGAAAGAGAACAGTGACCTTCGTAACCGCCGCTGCAGCCGCACCCAATCTCAACCAGAAACCGTCGCTGCAACCGCGCCCGCTCCGGCGATCCCATCGCTTACCTCCAGATTGAGCGATCCTCTCCCTCCTTGCTTCCAGATCGCGAACCCAGATCCTTCGATCTGTAGCGAACCAGATCGCGAAGGAGTAATAGATCCATGGGTTCAATTGATTTAGGGTTTCAACTTCACATCTAGGGTTTTTGTGCGTGGCTTTGGTGCGGCGGTGGTGGCTAGGGGGTTCATGCGGGAAACGCGTTTAGAGGGTTGCCAGTGAGGGAAGAGAGGATCAGGGAGGGCAGAGGTCTGCCGAGGGCCATTAGAGAAGGACGAGTTGTTGTTGGAGTGTGAGGAGGGGAATGCGAGCTTGGTGTGGTGGTGGTGGTGGTTTTCTAGGGTTGTTGACGAAGCTCTGGTGGTGGTGGCCATGGTGGTTGAGCTCGCGGCGCCCCGGCGGTGGTGGCTAGGGGTGAGGAGAGAGAGGGAAGAGAGAGAATGGCGGTGGGTGAGGAGAGAGACAGGGAAGGGAAGATGATGAGTCAGGGAGAAGATGAGGGTTTTAACCTTTTTATTTAATTTTTTTTCTCCAAAAAAACGTAAAATATTTAACGGAATAGTGACGAGGGACTAAAACTACTGCCGTTTGGCAAAGTGAGGGCCATTTAGGCTATTTTTTTTTGTTAGGGACTAAAAGTGTTAAATCGTGATAAGTGAGGGACCAAAAGTGCTATTAAGCCAAAAATATAAAATATTAATTTATATAATTTAAACTTGACTAACTGGATTGAAAAATGTTGTTTATATTTCTGTATTTAAAGATGTAAAAAACTTACTCATATGACAATGCGAAAGACTTGTGTGTAAACTACATTTGAAGTACTCTGAGAATTGTTGCCATCATTGTCGCAAATGAGGATTTTTAATCTTGTACGATTTGTAAATTTGAAGAATGCTACATATAGTAGGGCATGTGAAAATACCGGTTTTGGCAAATATAAACCGACATTTTACTATGATTGTCTTTGACTTTTGTTTATTGTCATGACAAAAGAGAGAGTTATAGGAAACAGTCTCCTTTGAAATTTAAAAGGAACTCTTCTATCAGATGGAGTTAATGATAATCTTGGTATGTACACTCTTTGTCCAGCATTTGGTCCACATATGACCTTTGCTTCCAATACATACGTCCTCATTCAAGTGATGATCCGACGTGTACCATTACACATTCCAGCTGATTGCTCGATGTTTCTTAGAAGCATTACTGGAATACCAATTTATAACATTAATTGATGATTAAGTAAGTCCGAATAGTTTATTGTGTTCAAAACTCATCAGGTGTGTGAACATCATCTTGACTGTCATAATTATTGTCTGATGCACATGTACTATCTGCACTTAGATAAATTTTCATCTTCTCTATATAACAATGATATCGTATATTCATTCAAATTATCAACAATCTCATTAGTAAGGGAAACTACTCTTCTTATGTGTGGAAATGACGTAGGCCGCTTTGTAAAATCTAGCAATAACCTCAAATAATTTAGTTCTCCATTCTCATCAAGTCTTTTTTGAGTGATATCATATTTAATATTAAACTCTCACCTTCAACTTTAAAGATAAATATGAATATTAATTATGATTTAATTAATAATTCAATAAATAAAATTTAATTATGATTTCCCTGTGGAATTCCATAACTCATATAAGCTAAATAATAATAAATTCATTTAAAATAAGAGATAGTGAAAAATTTAATTTTTGCATTGATATCATACTTAATATTAAAAACACCATCTTTAACTTTTAAGGATAAATATTAATATTAATCATTATAAATTAAATAATTTCATAAATTTAAACTGATTATGTGTGTCCTATGGAAATCCCTAACTTATATGAACTAGTTAATAATAAACTCATTTTAAATAATTTTGAGGTAAATAGAAGAAGGATGTAGCATGACATCTATTACAAAATATAAAATAAATAGATATAGCTATATCTGTTATATATCTATATCTATTTATTTTATATTTTGTAATAACATCTCACATAAAGAGACACAAAATCTACCCATGGATGGAGCAAAAAATGTACAAAACTTTTTTCTTCTTCTGATGTACTATGTAATTTTGTAATTGATATTAACCTCATTATTTAGTGCGTAACTATTAACTATAATCTTAAAAAAAATTGGTGAAATTTAAAGGGTTAGGCTATTATTTATTTTGACATTCATATCAAATTTAGTGTTAAATCTAATACCTTTAAATGTTAAAGATTACTATTAATGTTTATTAAAATATTCTGTAAATAAAAGTAATTTACCATGTCCTATGGAATTCCATAACTAATATTAACTTCTTAATTTAGCGGTAACTAATATAAAATAAACATGAAATAAACAAATTTGTTGTAGGTGAAAGGACTGTGAATTTCTAAGAAATGCCAAAACTTTAGTTAACACTATTTTTTAGTAAGTAATTTTTTATTCATATAAAGTTTATTGTAAAAACGTCCTATTTTATTTGATTTAATATTTAAATAAATATTAATTATTATATTCTTCAAATCTAAATTAATTCATCATGTTGTATGGAATTTCATAACTTAAAATTTTATTTTATTTCAAACATGAATGGCAAATAGTTGTATGGAAAAGGATTTTTAAGGAACGCCAAAACTTATATTAACATTATTTTCCAGTAAGTAATTTTTGCATTCATATAAAGTGTCATATTAAAACATCCACCTTAATTTTTTAAGTATTTAAATAAATATTAATTATTATATGCTATAAATATAAACTAACTGATTATGTTTTATGAAATTTCGTAACTTAAAATTTTCTTTTATTTCGAACATAAAAGACAAATAGTAGTAGAGGAAAGTTTGTTTAGCATTGATATCAAAACATACAATGTGAAGTGAACATTGTTACTAATTTATATAATATTTAATATTAAGGTAAATAAGATTTTTTTTTAAATGATATCATATTTAATATTAAATCCCCCACCTTCAACTTTTAAGGATTAATATTAATATTAATTTTGGTTTAATTAGTAATTTAATAAATCAAAATTATGCTTGCTCCATGAAATAACTCATATGAATTAAATAATAATAAATTCATATAAAATAATTTTACAGTAAATAATAGATGGATGTGACATAACATTGATGGGAGGGCTGAAACCGTAAATAGAATATCAAGGGGAAATGAATAGTGGAAATGTTATTTTTTTGCATTGATATAAAGAAGAAGTTTGGCAATTTTGAGAGTAAAACTGAAATTCAATTAATCATTCCACTACAATCTGATTTTTTAAATGGGTCTTTTAGTAAAAATTCCAAATATTTTCCAAAGATTCAATCTTGGTCGTTCATAACAACTAGTGTGATGACCAGTGCGTTGCACGGTAAGTTAGGTTATTTTTTTATGTATGAAAAAATTAATTGTTAAAACCATGTTATTTTTTATATATATTACATGTGAGCTAAATGAAGTGTAATTGTAAAAAAAAATTAAGTAAACAGGATAATTATATTATTTAAGAAGAATAAGAAAATGAATGTTCGCTCAATACATCAAACATTGTCAAAAACTTCCTTAAACACTACATTTAAGGTGGAAGTCTGAAGTGTTCCAGAGTCATCAATTTTACAAAGTTTAAGACCCTTCTTTGACCGTACTCTAGAGAGAGCTACGTACAACTGACCATGAGTGAAGACAGGTCTCGGAAGAAAGAGTCCAACTTGAGCCAATGTTTGTCCTTGACTTTTGTTTATGGTCATCGCAAAGCACACAGAAACTGGAAACTGTCGTCTTTGGAATTTAAATGAAAATTTGGGATCGTAAGGAACCAACTCCATTCTAGGAATGTGTATTTTATCCCCAACGTTTGTTCCTGTGATAACTGTTGCAGCAATAACACGCTCTCCAAGATCATCAACTATTAATCTGGTTCCATTGCATAAATCTGCTGCTTGATCCATATTTCGCAGAAGCATGATAGGAGTACCCACATTCAATAGTAGTCCATGGTTATGTACTCCTGAGCTTTTTACGTCGTTCAAAAATTCAGTGGTAAACCACTCACTTTGGATTTCAGAATCTTCATCAAAGCATAAAGTAGTGTTCGAGCTCAAATATTTACGTTCTTTTCCAACAACCAAGCCAAGCATGTAGGTGATTATCATTTCAACAACCTCTAGTGTCGGAGCCAATATTGCTCTGTCTTGAAAGAATTTCGGGTCTTTCATGCTGCGTGAAAGGTCTGGATATGTATATTTAATCAACTCCATTAGTGGATTAGCACAATTCAGAACGTGCAGATCAGAAGCGATTTGAAAATCATACTCTCCAGTTCCGCTGTCAGGATGATTGTCATTTCCAATGTTGAGAATCTAATCTGCAAACTCTTTGATTTCTTTTACCTCATCAACAGTCTCTGCTGCGCTTAGCCGCATGTTCTTAGTCAACTTTAAAACTTTGCAATGCCTCCATAATGGTGAAGAATTAACAGTAGCTTCGAAAACTTCTTGACTGCTTACTCCAACTATAACAGGGTGTATTTGTCTGAAATCACCTCCAAGGATGACAACTTTGCCTCCAAACGGTTTATGTAAGTTGTCTTCATTCTTCAACCTCATTAAATCCCGAAGTGTATGATCTAAAGCTTCAAAATAAAACCTTTTTAACATAGGTGCTTCATCACATATAATAAGGTTTGTTTCAAGCAGAAGCTTTGCTCTTAAACTTCCCTGCTTTATATTGCATGTTCATGTCTTAGTGACATCTAACGGAATACAAAATTTTGATTGAGCTGTTCTGCCTCCAGGTAAGAGTAATGATGCTATGTCACTGGATGCAACATTAAAAACAATTAGTCATCTGGATCTAAGTGATACAGATAAAGTGTTATATACAAAAGTTTTGTCGATCGCACCATAATCGTATAGGAAGTGGAAGCCTCCTGAGTTTGGTCTACTAACAAAGGTGTACAAAACTTTGTTGTTAAATCTAATAATGATTGTTTTTTGTAGTTCATGATGATCTGTTTATTTTCTCTTCTGAAATAGAATGTTTCATTGATTAGATATCTTATTAATGGAACGGAATAAAGAAAAAAGACTTTTCCTATGGTGTAGACAAAGGGGATACCAAAATGGGATGATTCTATTCCACTGTACTCTATTCAATCATTTTCCACTAGTTAATGTATAGACTAAACATTTTAAACCAACGTGAAATTGTTTGAATTGGATGGATATCATTTAAAAAACCAACCATGTAGTTAGAGCTGGCGATGTGTTCCTCCTATTCATCCCTGCAACTTCCATCATCGCTAATATAAGCGTCGGTGAGCCTCTTCTCTCAGCATAAATAGCTGATTATGATACTTTATAAGAGCCTCTCCAACCATGTTCCCAATTTTGGGAGCTTAAACACTATTTGTGAGGGCTTAAGTGCTATGTAGGATTAAACCCCTCATAAGGAATTCATGCAGATTTTGCTCGAACCATGATTGCTTATTTTACTTTTGGTTGGGTCCCGCAATATCACATATATTTATAATTTTTATTTCCACCTGCTTTTGATTTAAATTTTAATATTAATTCCACACTCCAATTTAAATACTAATTTAATTATTATTTATAACAATAATATTATAATCAAAATTGAACACGGTAAGTTAAAAATAACAACAAATACATTACATTATACAATTAAAGACGATAGGACATACATATCAAAGAAAAATAAATAACAATACATTTTAAATGAAATACATAATCTCGCGTGATGATTAATTTTCATTATTATCATTTCTGAAATGCTCCCAGATATATTCCACCAAATCTGTTTGAAGTTGGCGATGGATGAAGCGCTGAAGTTGATGTGCTCTCCTTTCCAAGAATGGTGTAAAAGCAGGAATAAGACTACTTGATACTTTTTAGCAAACACTGTGTCATTATCAGTCTAATAGTATTCAAAATTACCGTCGTACTCCCCGCGCTCGTCTTCAACAATCATGTTATGCATATGATGCAAGCATGCGTTATTTGCTTCATGGTATTCACATGCCACTGGCGTGAAGGACCACGAACAATCGCAAATCGAGATTGCAACACTCCAAATGCACGCTCAACATCCTTTCTTGCTCCTTCTTGCCGTTTGGTAAATAATTGTTATTTCTCTCCTTGCGACATTAGGATGGTCTTCACAAATGTAGCTCACTCCGGATAGATACCATCTGCTATATTGTATCCTATACAATACGATGTTCTATTGATTCTGTATTGCACGACAAGAGCTTCTCCGTTCAAAACATCGGTAAACAAAGAAGATTGGTTTAGCACATAGATGTCATTGTTAGAACCCGCAATGCCAAAAAAATGCATGCCAAATCGATAAATCTTGTGATGCCACTACTTCAAGAACGATTGTGGGTTTGCCATGATCACCTCGTGAATATTGTCCTTTCCACATAATTGGACAATTCTTCCATTGCCAATGCATACAATCAATGGAACCCAACATACTTGAAAATCCACGAGCCTCTTCCATTTGTAGTAGGCCTGCAATGTCTTCGCTGTTTGGCTTTCTCAAGTGCTACGCACCAAATATTTCATTCACAGCCGTTACAAATCTCTTTAAGCAATCAATCGTAGTACTTTCACCAATTCGAACATACTCATCTTGACTGTCAGCTGGTGATCCATGTGCTAACATACGAATAATTGCAGTGCACTTTTGTGATGGTGAAAAACTACGTCTACCAACTGCATTAACCGTCATTTGAAAGTACATGTCATGGTTGACAACTACTTCTAAAATTCTAAGGAACACATGCTTTCGCATTCGAAACCTTCTTCGGAATTGAACTTCTGTGTATACAGGATTTTCATAGAAGTAGTCATTGACCAATCGGATTTGCTCTTCTCCACAATCTCGCTCTATCACTCTTTATTCTTCGCCTGGGCCTAACATTGTTGTCAGATTGTTGTTGGCTCTCCAGTACTGACCTCAAGTGATCTTCTGCACTGTGTCATGAATAAAATCATCTAAACATTGTTCAAAAAAAGTATCAAAGTTAGGTAAATTGTTTGGATCTATTATATGAAGTATTGAATCGGAACACAATGGGAGAATATTGGTGCAATTTGATATGATGAAAAGATAGAGAGCGAAAGAATATTGCACATTGAGATGAAACAAGGTATGTATAAATAATAGAGACTCTTACAGCGATTCTTTTCACAACGGTTTTTTTTACAACGACTACTTTTACAACAACTCTTTTTAGAACGACTACTTTTATAACAACTCTTTTTACAATGGTTACTTTTACAACGACTCTTTTTGCAACGACTACCTTTTTTAATCTTGACTTGTACATTATAATAACAAAATTACAATATTGGCTAGTACATAATAATCTAGTACACATTAAGAAATTAGAATTATAACATTACAATATTGATGTATGCCCATTTTCTTAATTCTCCCCTGACGTAATTGCAGATGACCTTATGATCTGCTAACTGTTCCTCATCCATATATGTGTCTTTTCAAAGGATATCATGAAATGACTTGAATTATTCATTCTCATGGAAAGCAAGTTCATCCTCCTTCAGTTCTTGGTCTTTCTTCTTGATTAGCTCAAATTTTACCATCAAATCATTTTTTCCCTTCACGAGAGCTTCTGCGGCTAACGCATTGGGGTTGTTAGAAGACACATTACCATCTTTTAATCTGGCCTTTCTTTTGGAAGCCTTTTGGCCCGGTGGGTAGGTTGACGGTTATGGTGACTGATATTCTACACAATCGATTGCCCCATCACAAGAATTCTTTTGTCTCTTTGATTGGATTGACATTGCTTGTCCTAACCACTTTGGTTCATCTTTCACTACCCCCATGCATGCTCAAGTTTGAAATCCTTTTTCTTTTCAAGGCGATACAAGGCACGTGCCTTAGCCAAGATATTCCTCTCCGAGTGTCCGCTTTTCCGAGGATTGGTAGCTTTGTTGTAGCAACTCACGAATTCTTGAATTGATGCATTCAATTTATGAAAATGAGATTTAATCGTAGTTGCCGTCCTCGAATGAGCATCAATGTCACAAAACTCTTCATATTGGGCTAGGTACTTCTTTCAAAAATGGTTTGACTTTTAGTCATTTCAAGCCCAAACGGGAGAAAAACCGGGTCCAACTAGTTAAAATGGACCCTAACGTTAACATAACTGGCTCAACCGGTTCGAGGTATATAAACCTCCCTCCCTTCACAAACCAGCCCCTTCCCTCTCTCTGAAACGCGTTGAACCTTCCTCATCCGCCCTGCCACGTCTCCCTCCGCCCGAGCCACCGCTCCCTCCCTCCTAGCCGCACCTCTCTCACTCCCTGCCTCTTCCACCCAAACCATTCCCTGGCCGCACCGCTCCCTCCCTCCCTCCCTCCCTGCCGCGTCTCAAACACATGCTAATCGCTTAATTCTAGGGTTATGACACTTTGATATGAATCTATACAATGGCCAAAATTGGCTCCTCAAACACATGCTAATCGCTTAATTCTAATACTGTTATATATCTATTTTCTCTATCTTCCTTGCTTTGGCCCAGATTCTGCAAACAACACCAAGTAACAGAAACACAGGCTGCTCAAACTACTGTCAACATTTTCTGTTTTGATGGAGTACGTCAACCCAGAAGGACTTCGCTTGGATGGTCGCCGACCCATGGAGGTACTGTTATGTTATGATTATTCTATCCATTTTAATTTTATTTCATTCTCTTTTTTTCTGTCTTCTGAGCTTTACCCTTACCATCAGATGCGCCAAATTCGAGCAGAGATCGGTGCTGTATCCAAAGCGGATGGGTAGATGAACTAATTTTTTCCCTGCTCTTCACAGTTTCTATTTTTCATTTTTCTTAAAGTTCTCTCATTTTCAAACCAGTTCTGCCATTTTTGAGATGGGTAATACGAAAGTTATTGCTGCTGTTTATGGCCCTAGAGAGGTACTATTTGATTATTTATATTGCTTATGCATAGTTAATACTTAATAGTTATTCTTGTGGGGGGAGGGGGGTAATTAGCCTAAATGTTTAGAAAAGCTTTTAAGTTGCATTTGAATTTTGAGCTTTAGATGATGCTGCTCTTTTTTGTTGTAATTTCTATACCTTTCAGATACAAAATAGGAGCCAACAAATGAGTGACCAGGCTCTGGTAGTGAATCTTCCCCTCTTAAAAGTTATAGTGCACTGGGTTTCTTTTTGGTTTGTTCACTTGTGTTGTACTAAAATTTTGATTACTTTTTATCTTCTTTGCATGACTTTAGGTTCGGTGTGAGTACAGCATGGCTAACTTTAGCACTGGAGATCGCATGAGGAAACCAAAGGGCGACAGGTTTTTCTCAACTATTTAAGATCACAGTGTTTCTGTATGTTATTTATACTTACTGAAAATTATTTCAAAATTTGAAATTAGAGTCCTCCCATAAACTTAAAACGTGTTAACGGTTTTAAAGAGAGATAAACTTAGATTGAAATTAGAGTTGCTGCACTTTCCCACTTTCTAGTCCATATTCTAAATAGTTGGTAGACTCAGTCATACCCAACACTAATAACCATAAAACATCCCACTAAAAACTGAAATGTGAGTTTTGATAGATAATATGAAATATATAATATAAAAACATTATAGAAATAACCCTTTAAATATTAGACCAAGTCAGAGTGTACACCATCATGAAAATATTTATTTAAATCTTTTTGAAATAATTAATAATGTATACAGCAATAATTATAATACCAATGAACTCAGAAGATTCTCTAACACTAGGATGACGATATGAAATCTATATTTTTAACTTCTTTATTTAACTGAAGTTTTCTTATGCTGCAGGAGATCAATTGAAATTTCTCTGGTTATTCGACAAACTATGGAAGCATGCATATTGACACATTTAATGCCTCGTTCCCAGGTTTTATTGCTGTCTTTGGAAATTCTTTTTGTATATAGGCTGTATATGTTTTTGTTTTTATAATGATAAAGTTATTTTATTTGCAGATAGATATTTATGTCCAAGTTCTCCAAGCAGATGGAGGTAATTTAAACCTCATAATAGCTTGTGATCATCTTCTCCTCCCATTCTTATTTTATTTTCTCTCATACCCTTTTTATGGAACGTTTGTTCTTGACATGCCTCTTGCAGGAACTAGATCTGCTTGTATAAATGCTGCAACTTTGGCCCTTGCTGATGCTGGGATCCCTATGCGTGATCTTGTAACTTCCTGCAGTGCTGGATACCTTAATAGCATCCCTCTTCTTGGTATAGTTATGTTTTACTGGAAATTTTAACCGGGTATTTAACAAGGGTTGGGTGTCTTCCTTTATTTCAGATAACTTCTGATTTAACAGTGCATTGGGTCATCATAATTATTGAAAGTTGCTAAATGAATATGAACAGATTTGAACTATGTAGAAGACAGTGCTGGAGGTCCTGATGTAACAGTAGGAATTCTGCCCAAGTTGGATAAAGTGACACTTCTTCAGGTTAATTTTCATTTCTTATTATTTTCTCTGTAATTCTTCTGTAATCCACATAGTAAAATAATTCAGCTAATTGGAATTTATTTGTATTCCCTTCTGGTCCTAGGTTATGGATTGTATAAGCTTCTTGTATAATTGTTAACATTTCTAATGTCCTTACAGCTATGGTATTAGCCTTTTTTGTAGAGATCCGGTGACCAAGGGTCAATTTTTTCTTTCAACTCTTTCCCTTGCGCTCTGTCATTGATAATTGATACAACTACATAAAGCCCATTGCTTTTGAATGTGTAATCCCCCTCGCTCTCAAAATAATTCTCATTTTCAGCTCGAAAGTCATGGTTACAGTTTAGATGGAAAAGTAAGAAGTTATAACACACTGTTGGAAAATCAAGGCTTGCTTTGTAATACATGTGCATGTTGTAGCTTTAGTGCATGCTTGGAAATCCTTCTACAATTGATTCTGCAGCCAGAATCAAATCTAGGGAGAAGCTTCTGAGTTTCAGAATTGGTTTTGAGGAAAAAGAAAATCATCCAAACATGCTAAATGCATTCATCACTTTAGAGAAGTCAAATTCAGAGGTTCTGTCTGGACCTTTTGTTTACTTTCTATACTTTGTAGACTTCTAGTATGCTTTTCACCAATTTGATTGATGGAGTCACTTGAGCCTTTAGTAGAGATGTTAGACTAATCTTTGTCAAGTAGCAGTTAATGATTAGTCAAGTATACCATCATTTACCCTCATTAAGTCATTACTTAATATCCTGGTTTGGGGGCTATGGTTTCACATATTTTGTTTTCTTCATAGCATCTCTTTTCTTAGTTCTCCGAATTTAGTCGGGTAGTAATTTGTGTTTCTTTTCAAAAAGGATATAACTCTTTGTTCACAATCCTTACCCACCTACACCAGGGAGAGAAATGAAGAAAAGAGAGAGATGATAGGTGATGTGAAAAGGAGAGAGAGATAGGAAGAGAAAGTGAGTGGAAACGAGATGGAGGAGAAAGATGAGTGTGAATGAATCAAAACCCTTTCGTAAATGGCTACTACAAAGGCCGATTTAGAAGGAGAACCTGGAATATTTTATCTAGAAATGGATCAATGAAGCATTTTTATGAAGAGCGCAATCCATTTTCTTTTCTACTCCTGTTTCTTGGGAATTTTCTCTAGCATTCACTGGCCGCCATGTTCCATAATTTAGAAGTGAAAAGCTCATAGCTTAATATCCTGATTTGGGGAGTCCAGTTGCACATATTTTTTTTTTCTTCATTGCATCTCTTTTGTTAGTTCTCCGAATTTAGCCTGGTACTACAAAGGCCGATTTAGATGGAGAACCTGGGATATTTTAACAAGAAATGGATCACTATGGTATTTTTATGAAGAGCGCAATGGATATATTTTCTACTCCTGTTTCTTAGGAATTTTCTCTAGCATTCACTAGTCGCCATGTTCCATAATTTAGAATTGAAAAGCTTGTAGTTTAATTTATGGCATTTGGTTGAGCAAGGCTTTTACTTGATTTTGGACTGTCACTGTCAGACATCATATTTTATCTGCACCGCTCATTTCTTTGCTACTGACTACAGATGGATTCTAAACTACCAATTGACATATTAGAAAATGTTATGCAACTGGCAACTGAAGGCTGCAAAGCAATAGCGAACTACTTGCGAGAGGTAAGAAACTGTCCTTCTTTATGTGATTATGGTTGGTGGGGTCATAGCATTGATTACATTCATTTAATAGCTTAAATCCTAATTTTTCATTGCTTGGCAGATTTTACTGGAGAACACAAAGCAACTTGAATATCGAAGGGGTGTATAGTTTTATAGCAGAAGTAAGTTTTCCATTTTGCTTCCATTTCATGTGAGAGTTTATGTATATAACCAGATACTATGATTGTTATTGCTGATGCTCTTGATTTTCCAAAACTGCAGGTTCATTCTGACAGCAGTTATGCGTTTTCATTTTTGGTTTAGGATTCAACTGTATTAACTGTGAAGTGGGAAATGTAGTGTACTTTGGATTGGAGTTTAAAGTGTTCTTTCACTCGTTGCATGAATTCCAAAGCATTAAAAGCTAATTGTTGGATTGAAGTTGAATGTGCTTAGAAGTCACTGTCACCTAGTTTTCGTTTAGCCTTTGAACCCTCACCACAATGTTTTGTTTCATTTTAGCAGACACTGGAAATGAAAATTGCCCAAATTCAGGTCCTATAGCTTTGAGGTTGAATTTGTTATCATAATTTCAGTGCGGTGTTTCATTTCTAATACAAGTAAATGGTTTAGAACTCTTCTAGTTTAATGCATGATAGAATCTGTTTCGCATTTCTATAAACTTTACCTTGCCAACTGAAGTAACAAATTTATAAATTAAGATCACGTCTGTTATTTACAACTAACCTTTGCAAATTAAAATCCGGAATGCATTTTTTAGTTTACCGGGTTTTGATATTTTGGAACATGAATTACAAAAACACTTCTGAGATTATATAACCTGGAAGGACCTCATCAGAGGATATTTTGGTCTTTTTCATGTTTAAGTAATGTGCTAAATCTTAAGGGTAGTTTGGTAAATCCAACACCCTTATATAGTGCTTTCTTATCCATCTTGATTTGTGATGAGGGTTGCTCTTAATTTCTAGAAAATTATTACTGGTTGGTGTTCATCACCTTGAACCGCATGTCTCATTCTTCAATGTGAATTAGTTTCAATGATGCGTTTGGGTAAACAAGTAATAGGTAAACAACTTAATCAAACATATATAAACAATAATCGTTTAAACATAAGTTAATTTTAAAAAATTATTAAAATAAATTGAAAATGAGTTAAATAAAAATACAAGCTTCTAATTATAAGTTAATTTGAATAGCTTATAAAAGTAAACTCAAAACAACTTATAAGTATGTCAAATTATTTACATAACATCTCTCAAATACTCACATAAACACTTATAAGTTAATCTCAAATAAACTCTTGCAAACAATACCCAAATATCAAAAGTCTAGGATCAAGTAGTATATATTTACTTTGTTGTATTGTTCTTTAGAGACCTAATGGTTCTTTCCTAGCTCACAGTTTAAAGGTTGGTTTTGACATTCTTTCAGTTTTTGACATTGCACCTATGCTTTAGATTTTGGAGTCTAACATTTATTAAGAGTGAGTGCGGTGAAGACAATATGAAATATGTGACCTATAAAATTCAATTCATGTGTCCAGTTAATTATGTCTTGTTTCATTTTCTCATGGACTCCCTCAATCTCCCCAACAAATGGTATCAGAGTCAATAGTTAATGCGATCATGGTAACATCTCCTTGTATCAAAAGTCTTTTTGGCAATATGATGACAGTGGCCAGACGACGTAACCCGGTGATAATATGAAGTGATCAATTCCATATAATTATTTAGAGAGGGATTAAAATCAATTTAATTACCCCTTGTTTTACAAAGACTATAAGCATATATAACCATAACCCTTATATTTAAGTATGTAATACAGTGTACTCCCTTTGATATTATCTTTGTCTCAAAAAATATTAAATTAAGCGGGGGATAATGATTATTAATTTCCAACTTTTATTTTTTTTAATGAAGATTCATTCAAGCTAGTTGATTCAACGATGACCTTAGCTAAATAATGATTTGGGAAGGCTATTAGGTTGGATTAAATTAATGAAAAAACAGGTAGCCTCTAATCTATGCAGGAGTGTCCCCTATTATATTGTCCAGATTTAGAGCAATTAGGGAGGCTTTTCCTAGGTGTTAAACGTGGTCTACTTGCACTAATTATTGTATTAAATTAGATATTGGGATCTAATCTTTCTTTAGAATAACTTCCGGTTGAAAGTGAGAGTCAGAATTTTTTAGATTGCTCACAGCACCGGCCATGCCAAGTTTTGGTCCTTTGCCCATTTGATATATCATATATGGGATTGGAGGTCACCTCCTAATGATTGTTTACCCAAATTATACTTATCATTAATAATGATACGTAATACATCAATAAAATTGATAAGTAACATATGTATAGGATAGGATGTATTTAATGGGCAAGAGCGGAGCTAGGATTTTTATAATAGAGCATATATAGCATGTTTGAATATAGGAAAATTGCATTTTTCCACTAAGTATTTTTTTTATCACAATGGTTTTTTTTATCGAAAATATTATATTAACACTTTAAATACATTTTCACCTCGAAGAGATATAAATAAGCGATACGATAAGTGATATAATAAAAAATAAA
This sequence comes from Acmispon strigosus, assembly GCA_030819835.1. Lineage (NCBI taxonomy): Eukaryota > Viridiplantae > Streptophyta > Magnoliopsida > Fabales > Fabaceae > Acmispon > Acmispon strigosus. The sequence goes on along the minus strand of JAUAMA010000002.1, from coordinate 18,357,569 downwards.
GGAAGAAAAATAAGTGAAATGAGATGTAATAGAAATAGAAACTAAATTGTGAGTATGTCAAAACTGGTGAAATTGACAAATTTGTGAAATGGCATTTGATCTATTGAATTCGCAACGATAAATGGACACAAGGGCCATAGTTAAAAATTACTGGTAGTGGCATAGAAAATCGGAAAAGAGGGGTGACCATGGCCACGGTGGTCCCTCCGCCCCTACTACGAGAATGACCTTATGTGAAAATGGTGATGATAAATAATAACAGCTAAATTTGATTATAAATGGTCAAAATTAAAACACTAAGTCAAGTGACTTTATAAAAGACATGAAATTTTTAAGTGGACACGTGACAAAGAAATAACATTTAATCTTGATCGTTCATGATTAGATTTAATGATCACGATTTGTTCTCACCATTCTCACATAATAAGTTTATTCTCATGCCATACATTTATGAGAATGGGTTTTTTATATGACAATGGTAAGAAGAATAAATCATGACCATTTGATCCTATCATGAATGTTCAAGAATAGAATAAAATATTAAGTCATGTGAGAATGGTATTAGATATGAATCATATGACCCTTTGGAGGAGAGAGTGAGGGAGAGGGAGGTCAGCAGGTGAGTCTCACCACCTTTTAGGTCTCTCTAAATTGAGGAGAAATTGGTTAGATACTTGCTTTTTCTTATTTTTTTTTGTCAATTATGCACTTTTCAGATATCTTTAATTTAATATTTAGTTGGATAAATTTATTTTTAGATACAAAAAGAAATTTTATCTTCTCTCATCTTGCTTTCTTTATATTATACCAAACAACTTACAAAATTCACTATGTTCTCATTTCTTTCTCTCTACTCATCTTCTCTCTTCTCTCTTCTCTCTTTCCCTCTTCTCTCTTCTCTATATCTCTCCTAAGCCAAATAAAGCAGTAGCATCATTATAAAATAAAAAGGCTTCAAAACTTAGCATCACTTTTTATTTTTCCCTTCACAGATTTATTTAAATTCTTGGGCCACACCACTGGTTGTTTATTTGGTCCAAGAAGATAATAACAAACATCCAAGGGTTGGAGTTAAAAAAAGGGCCGAATAAGTGGTACCCTGGCCCATTTGGACTGTCTTGATAAAATAATTCGGGCTTTGGTTCCCTGGCCCATTTCAGCATTGTAACTTTGGGCTTCTTTCAGTAAGCCATGATGTTTGAAACAGTATTTTGTTGAGAAAAAAATCTTAAAATAGATTTCTACAAATCTATCTTAGATACTCGCTTGCTACTCTCAAATCTATCTTAGATTTCATTCTACATTCGACCAAAACAAATCCTAGATTTCTACAAATGTAACGCCCATACGAAGCTGCAGGGAGAAGGAAAATGACCCAACCCTTTTCCATAAGAAAGCATATTGTTTTTTCTAGTGTTATATAAATTTATCATAAAGTGGGCAAATAATGTTATATTTAGTGTTAATTTAAGGCACGTTGGAATCTTAACACGTAAAGATCTAAAACTAAAAAGTCCCATAATTTTTAACATTAGACACAAGCTCACTTGTATATGTTTTCCTCTTGTAAAAAAAAAAAAAAAAACTCCTGTATTTTCCACCAACTGTTACGAACCAATAGAGCCTCTTTTCAAGACCTAGGAAGGACAATTCCATATTAAATAAAGAATGAGTATTTAATTCAAGATCAAAGGGTACAAAGAGACACAAGCTCACTAATTTTCCTTGATTATTCTCCACTAATTCTTTGGTTGGTTTGGTTATAATCAGAATAATAACGAACTTTAAACCATTTTCAAGTTTCTTTCCATTGATGTCAAGGATTCTCCTTGTCTTCATGCAAGCCATATGTCCACTCAGAAACCCAGCTTACAGGGCTCCCCTCACACTTGCATAGATAACCGCTATGAGTTTTGAACCTATAAATACAGATTCTATCGTTCATTTACATAACATACTATTTATTCTTACCATTTAGACTTGCGTTCTAATTAAGTCTCTGAATTCCTGCCCAACACTTGCACTGACTTGAGCCTCAGAGTGTCTTATATAGGTACCCCTCTCGTCGTGAGACCTCAAGCTCCGCCGTGACTTCAAGGACGACAACCACCTCAATCCGTCGTGATCTATCGCAACGGCCAAGAGAGATTCATCTTGGATTCTCAGGAACTAACATGACGCATTTGGGAGAAGAACAAATAATCTCTTCACTAGTAAAAGGGCTATTCAACAAAGATAGATGATCAATAGACTGTGTGTTTGCCACAAGTAGATTCCAAAATACCAGAAGGATTGGAAATAATTTCTCATAACTATAGCAATGTCTACCTCATCTTCAAAAACATTTCCCACATCATCCTTGATCTTCTCTATAGCATTTGCGCAGCTTCTATGTGAAGCTTTTCTATGAAAGGATTTATTGTTTTTATCTCCAAACTTCAGCCAAGTTGCGTTGGATCGCTGAGTCCACTTAGTCTCGTCTTATCTCCACCAAATTACCAAAAAAATATTATTTTTATTTTACTTTTGTGGGCCTTATTTCTATTTTAAAGACTATCAGGGTTTGACTCCTGATCAGTAACAAATAAATTGGCAGCCAGACTTATTGATCTACTCGTTTGTTTGTTATCATCTTATGTTACTATAAAAATAAGAAGAATACAGACCAAGTCCAATCTTGAGCAGTTTAAATTTGAAATCTGGCACTGACCAAATGTTTTTTAAATCTGACAAAACTACGAAGATATCACATGGCCATAGATCTTTTTATTTTTAACAAAAATATAGTTGACTGTCGCATAAAACACAACTCATGAATCCACTTCAATCATAGAAATGGTATAAAAATCTGACTGGACATGAGAGCTTCACGTGGTACATACTCTTATTTGTGCTTTTCTAAATGAAAGCAGTTTTTAATTAAAAAAACATTTAAATAATTATCCAATGGAAACATGATCTCATTGTTTGGATTCAAGATGGTCTCTCAACAATTCAGTGATGTTCACCCTCAATATTCAAACTCATTTGTAACAAGATGAACGTAGGGAGGAAACAAGTACAATAGGTTAATCAAGCATTCATGTGATCAAGTCCAGTCAACTGAGCCTTTTTTTAATTCCACTAACTCAATTTTCAAAGACCCTTGATGATTGCAACCCCCATCAGTGTTACCAAAAAGGAAATTTGGTAGTGCACATGGCATGAATAAATATGCAAGTCAGGTTCTTCGGCAACCCACACAAACCTGACTACATCCAAAATCTTGATTCTTCATTGCAAAATGCAGAAAACAGCTGTATATTGCAAGGACACAACAACGTACACCAATTGAACCATGTGCAAGTGTGGACTGTTTGCACTTAGTCATTCAAAAGTTAAATTCGGCAGAGCCAGATTCAATGATGAAAAGAAAGCTAAGAAGCTTTTTAGTGTTAGGCTCTTCTGCCTGAACAAGAAATAGATTAATAGAAGCATACACTCCAATTGTTGTTAGTGACCTAGTGCCACTGCCATAAGGTGATGCACCAATTGTTGTTAGCTTTTTTGTTTGTTGTTCAGGCCCATTGTTGGCAAGTGAAATAGAATAGAGCATCAATCACCATGCATCATATAAACTAGTATATGAACATGCAGTTTGAGAAGATTCCAAGACAGAAATAAATAGCATCAGAATATTGGAACTCTTGTTGAGACCTTTCCTCCTTTGGAAAATGAAGTGGAATAAAAATTGGAAATCTTTCTACCATTGATGCTAAAGCCAGAAGTATGCGAGTATCTTTGGGGTTTCACAATTGATTATGAGAAAACAAAAGCTGATCCAAGCATGTGAAATCTTAAATCCAACTTCGAATCAACAATCCACATTCTATGGGGTTCAGTTTCAAATAAGAAGGCATACACCTGTTATCTTCCGGTGGCCAAATTTTTGTCACAGTATTCAAACAAACAACCAAAAAATAAGTTTAGCAAACAAATGCATTTACATGACTCTCTAATATTCCTTGATTATTCTCCACTAACTCTTAAACTTAAAGACAGATATCATTTGGTTGGTTTGGTTATAATCAGAATAACGAACTTTAAACCGTTTTAAAGTTTCTTTCCATTGATGTCAAGGATTCTCCTTGTCTTCATGCAAAGCTAATTATCGCTGAAGGGAGCAAACATCAATGAAATCAACAATATGAAAACATATATAGGAAAGGCAGAAAGCATGCAGACTGCAGTCATTGCATTGTATATAAACAAACTTTCAACCTCATCAGGGTTCTTGTGACAAAGGCCTCTTCCAGAGCCAGGAAGCATGCAGTGCCTCCGAAAGTATTGAATTGTGGGTTTGCAAATTTAACTACATGCTTGCTACTCTGCCCCCCAACGATGTAGGGAAGCCTGTAAACACCGAAAGCAGTTGATGAATCAGAATTGATAAATATCACAAAGAGTAAAACTCAGGAAAGCAAAATTCCAAACAGAAGCACTGAAATTATCATTAACTCATTGTATTTGACTCTGTTAATTAACCTATATATACTCATATATATTTCTTTGCTCACAGCAATAGACAACCTGAACAAGTAAAATAACCAACTATAGCAACCCCTTGCATCTATAACTAGGAAACAACAAAAGCAAGGGAATTAGCAATTCATGTTCTCCATAATCCAACATTTCCTTAACTCCTTCAAGCTCTTTACAAAATTCTGCACTTCTATACCTCCATACCAGTCCAAGTCACATTTACCATGTCCAAAAAGCTTCCTAACCAGTATCTTTAGCAAGCCACGATTCACGTCGCAGCTTCCCTACCTCTGCAAGAATCAATGATCATGGGATCAATATAAACAATCCAAATCACCAAATTGCATAATCCAAGCAACAAATCGTTCTGCTACCAAATCTAGAAAGAAAAAGCATACAAAAAAGAACATTCAAACACCAAAATAACCATAAAAAGAGGAAGGAAAGAGAGAACCTTTGCAGGTGTTTCTGCTACCCTGTAAGCGTCTGCAGTGATCCCCACTAACCACAATCCAGGGAAAACACTCTGAAAAAGAAAACATAGAAAGAGTTTTCAGAGGTTGAAGCATATGAAGAGAAAGAGGTTGAAGATGAAGAAGAAGCTTACATCCATTTGCTTCTGCACATTCTTGGGCCTCTTCCTGGGCCTGCGAGCCGGTCTAGACCCGGTCATGACGAAGATGTCCTCTTCGATCTCTTCCTTCGACAGAGCGATCCAGAATTTCCTCTTCTCCTTCTTCTCCGCGCACGGTGTGTCGGTGAACCCCCTCAGCCGTAGCGACTTCGGCGCCGGATTCTCCCCGTGGTGGTTACCAGCCTCCTGCGACTCGCCGCCGTTGGTGTTGCCGTTCCTCGAGGCTCCGGCTCCGATCTCGAACGCGCTGGCCTTCGGGAGCGCCGGTTTCCGGGGCCTCAGGTTCCACGGCTTCTGCACGGCTTCGTCGTCGGTCTCGTCGTTGTTGCAGGGCCTGTCTTGCTGCTGTTGCTGCTTGGGGGAGCAGGAAGGTGCGGCGAATCGGTTGCGTGCGGTTCGGGATCCGACCCGGTGAGGTCGGGAATCAGGCTCGGAGTCGGGTTCGGAGGGGTGATCGGGGGTGCGGCGAGAGCGGTGGTTGTTGTTGCTGTTGTTGGTGCCGGTGCCGCCCCATTTGAGGAAGGGGAGGGAGAAGTTGTGGAGATGCTGGGACTTCACCGGTGCGGGTGCGGTGGCCATTGAGAAGAGAAGTCGAAAGCGCCTTCAGAAGCAAAACGGTGTCGTGGAAAGTTAGGGGAGTGAATGAATGATGAGCATGTGAGGGGAAACCCTAGTTAAGCGAATGAGAGAGGGAGGAAGAGAAGTGGTGGTGGTGGTGGCGGCGGCGGTGGCTTTTCAGAGAGAAGAGAATGAAAGAGTCGCTGCTCGCTGTAAGGCAAAGAACAAGTGTGAAAATGGGGGAAAAATACTTCATTATTTGTTCGACTTGTTAATATATATATATATATATTTATTTATTTATTCTCTTTCAAGCTTTGTTTGGGAGTTTTTAGGGAAGATTTGTGGGGAGGCAAGTGAGGGCAAGTTCTATCAAAACCTTAAATATGAGAAAACTGGACAAAATAATTAGAGGAAAGTCTTATTCGGGTTTTTGAGGGTTTTAAATAATTTCTCAAACTCTTTACTCATTTTATTTTATTTTTTACAAAAAGTTTGGGTGAGTTCGGCTCCGATCACCACTACGGGCTAGGGCAAGCCTTCGGGACTTTCAGTCGCTTACAGATGTATTAGTGGTCCGTTCTTACTAACTGAGCCAACATGTATTAATTCTTTATCCATTTTATAAAATCACTTCTCAAACAGGTGGAGAGCTTCTAATAAACCTCGTATTTCTCTTAGCTCTTCTCTTAACTACCATTTATCTTTATGGTTATTCTCCTTTGTGTCCATCTCTTCTAGGGGTTTAAGCTCAATTGTGGTGTACGTTGTCGTTTATCGTGGGTTACATATACAACTAGGAGCGATCTAAGTTGATTCAAGTTTAAGGTAAAATAGAATTCAAACCGACCAGATTTAATTTGTTTGGTTTAATTCAGTTTGTTAGAATTTTTCCTCAAAGTCCTGACCAAACCAATTTGATTATGATTGGATGGGTTTGATTCAGGTTATCGGGTTACAATACTTAAAAAATATCAATTTTAAATTTTTATTCCTATATACTATCATTTTATACGTATAAATATAGTAAAAAGTTGATCAGGTGATTAAGTTGGATCGGTTGAAAGACACTAAATTTAATGACTGAGTCAATTACAATGGGTTTTGTTCGGGTTTAAATGAAGTTAATCAATTATCTAATAAATCGGAGCCAATTAAAGTTATCTAGTTTAGATCATCAAGTCGATTTGAACTAGAGAGCACCCATTTAGTTGTATTACATTACATTAAAGGGTCAAAAATGTTTTTGTCCCTGTACTTTGAGCGAGATTTGGTTTTAGTCCCTCGCCGGCGTAAAGGTGGATTTTAGGCCTCAGACTTTCATTTTTGTTTGGTTTTCGTCCCTGCCGGAGTCATTCGTTGACCGCCGTGCCTACGTGTCACGGCGGGGCTTACATGGCATAGGCCACGTCATTTAATGAGGACACCTATTTTTATTTTTATTTTTTACATTATTATTTATTAATAAACATAAAAAACAAAAAAAGAGAAAGAAAAAAGGGGTTATGAATCAGACCACCACCACCGCATCACCCACCACCACCGCCACCACCTGCAATCCCCCACCCACACCACGACATCTTCTTCTTCTTCTCCTCCTCCTCCTCCTCCTTCTTCTTCCCCAAACCACCACCACCCTGCATCACCACCAACACCTCAATAGATGTTAAGAGAAAGCAGAAAGAAAATCGAACAAACCATGTAAATCTTGTTGCCTTCACATCCGAATTTGAAAAGCTCCCTTGCGGATTGAAGAGCTTCCTTGAAGGCAAGCATGGCTTTTGAAGTTCCCTCAGTGTTGGGTCTTTCATGTCCCTAATCTCCTCGAACAAAGGGACAAGAAGCTTCAACCTGCGCGCTAAGCCACCTCCCCCTCTCCCAATGACTTTTCTGTCTTAAATCACAGTTTAGGAGAAATTGTTGTGTGACAGATCATCAGACCGAAGTTATTCTCTTTCGTTCTTCTCTATAGCCACCATGGTCACAATATCTCTTATTCATAGGTTTCAGACTCTATGGCCACTAAATGATCTCCCTAATCCATAGTTGCATTGTCTTGGTGACGGTGGTGGATGAAGAAACAACGGTGAGGAGCCAAACATGAAGGGAGGGTACATGTTGTTGGAGCTTCTCCTTCATCGTCGCCTCCCATAGATAATTTTTGATAACATATGTGATGGAGGTTTTTTTAATAATGTAAAAAAATTTAATTGTCAAAATAATACAACTAGAAAAATATTTGTCAAAGCGGGATGGTTTGTGTCAACTGGGATGGTGATGTGGCCAAGTGGGTCAATCACTCCTCAAATGTGGCGTGGTTGAATCAGACAAAATTGGTCTCAATGCAGAGGTCAACATCCATCATGATGATAGGACATGAAATCTTGAATACCAAGATAAACACTCATCAAATGAGGCTTGTTCAAATACACTTTAGATGAGGCTTGATTTAGCTAAAGTCGAACGCGCCTCACATGAGGCTTGTTTCGGTCAAAGTTGTAACATCTTGACTTGATGACTGGACTCATGGTAACAACACCATTCTTTTCAGCGCGCTTTGTCTTCACTTGCGCACTTCCTGAGAAAACTTCTCAGAAGGTTACCTATCCCAATATTGCTCCAAGGCAAACACATTTAACCTTGGAGTTTTTTTATGAGTTGGGCTCCCGAAAAGAAGATATACATTGTTCTGTTATGAGTAGTACAAATTAAATCTTATAAGCCCTCATCAACTGTATAGTCTCATACTTATACAGTTTCGAAATACCTCTTGTTTGGGTGCGGTATCGGTTCATTCATGTTCATCTAGAAGTATTGCTAGGAGTCGCTCATTGTCTGTGCCTCATTGCATCGACGTTCACTCCCCGCCCTTGTCGACCAAGTTAAACGTGATAAGTCTTGTCAAGAATCGCTCATTATCCTTCATTTCACAAAAGTCAAACGCGATAAGTCTTTCCAACAACATCATGGGCCAAGTTAATTGTGAAATCAATGTTTTCATATTCTACTTTATCTATATATATCTATAAATAAAATTATGTAAAATATTAACTCGTGCACGACACAAGCCATAACACTAGTTTCCTACAATATGAATTGCAGAATTTGGAGAATTTGACTAATTTATATTTTTTCTTCTAAGTAGAACTGTTGCTTTTGCTTTCCCTTCACACTTGCCAAACTGTTAATGTCTTTAATACAAAATATTCTCATTTACACACATAGAGTGCTTCCATGCGGATGAAATCAAGAGATTTTTATCCCTAGAGTTAGGTGGATATATATGGTATGCTTCAATACTAACTTTTCATCAAAAAAGTTATATGGAAAAGATGGAGCTTGAAATGAGATGGCATGATTTTTAAAGAATATTTAAAGTGAGATGAGATATACCAATACCTTCTTTTGTAACCTGAACTCAGACGTTAAAGCGCGGAAACCCAATTTTTGAATCTGGATAGTTAAATTCTCCATGCACAACACAAACAGATAAGGAGAGAGGTGTCACATTGCCTAAGCACTTGTTTGGAAACAAAAGGAGGTGACTTAGACCCATTCCAAAGGACATATATGCTAGCATTCTAAACACCCCCCACAACAATGGAGGGAAGGAACCCATAATCACTTAATCTGGAGCTCCTTGTTGCATCAGGACCTGCAGAAAATTCAGAAACTCATTCTAAGAAAAGAAAAAGACATCATTCTAAAGATAAGAAGCAGCAAAGGTATTTATTTCTATATAGTATAAAGCCATATGAACAAGTGTAGAAGTTTGGAACAAATTATAAAAGAAAAGGGGTTGGTACCAGTAGTGACTGTTGAAGGTCAGAACTCTTTCTCCTTCTCCTTGCTGTCTGCCTTTGCTAGCTCTTGGTTTACCAAGTGAGACCAAAGAGAATTCCCAACCTCTTTTATATATCCTCATCTGCACTAGTACAAATCTCGTTTCTTTATGCAGGTATTTCTGATTCTGGCCCAGAAACTCTTTTATCTCTCACCACTGCACCACTAAAGCAGCACTGCACGCAGTGCGCGACAACATATTGTAAGTACATCCGATACAGTTTTTAATCTCTTTATTAAATCAATGTAATTAAACTCTATATATCCACTAACATGCATAATTTGACAACTTGAATTATGCTAGCTGCACATTACATATATATTTGGTTTTACGGTCAAACTTTTCTTCATCACTTCTTTCCTTACAAAAACACTAGCTGGTAGTAATTTCTTTCACAATCACTTCCACCCCTAACATGGAAATTAAACAAGCTCCCACTTTGCTGAGTCCTCCCTGGAGATTGTGTGTAATCATTATAATTGGTTTTACATTTGCTCTTAGTTTTAATTGATTTCATTATATGTTCTTTTTCTTTTCTAAATGATAGTCAAGTCAAGTTCACTTTTCATTTTGATTTAGTTTATATATGCACCTGAATCTAAAATGTCCCTAAGAAGAAAAAGCTATTTTTTAGCAGAACAAATTTTGTGAGGGCAATTTAATTAACACATACAAGTTAAAATTATGAGAGTAATTTAACACACACAAAAATGAGGACTAGGTTAACCTGACCAACACAATCAACCCGATGAGAACTGAAGCCAAAAGAATGGGTTGGGTTGAGCTCGCGGGTGAAATTAGATTAAGAGAAGGAAAAACCGAGTGGTACGGTTAGGTTTGAATTTCAAACCTACCCGGCCCCTGACATACGAGTGGTAGCCACAGTTCCCTAGCTTGAACCTACACCGATCCTAAACACCGCTGGCCCTTATGCAGATGCTATGATAATTACTCACAACATGTTATGTCCTCACAACAACATTGACTTCCCTCCCTGAATCCGACCTTTGAGCTTTTGATTTGGGACAATGAATAAGATCCTCTCATGTCGTGGCCTTTCCAACTAACATTTTAAAGATAAGAAACAGCAAAAGGCACTAAGGTATCTATTTGTATAGTATAAAGCTCTATGAACAACACACTAAAGTTATCGCGTTTTAAATCATAGACGAGATTTAAATCATATTCTACATTGCAACCCTAAAAAAGGAAATTTAGATACTCATAATAAGGAAATTACACAACAATGTAATCCTAATAGAACTTCTAGCTTGATTCTAATTAATTTATATACAAGTTTGATTCTAATTTTATTACCTATTTGGAACTTCTAGCTTTCCAATGTACTAAAAAAACCCTATTAGAACTTCTAGTTATAAAGTATAGGTTTTTAAAAAGGCTTTCGAACTAATCACACTTGTAAAAAGATCAAGTCAACCTATGAAAAATAGCTTATATTAGGCCGCCAAACAATGCTCATGTTAAATTTTAAAAAGTAGATCAGATAGATTCAGACCTTAGAAAACAGTTCTTTCTTATACTAGTTTATTTCATTAACTCATGTATGTAGAGTTGTAAATTTGGGTTACAATCCACTAGCCAGCCTGACTTAACGAGGCGTTTTGGGTTGGTTAAATTTTAGCTCGGAGAGACTCTAGGTAAATGCAACCCGACTTGTTTAACCCGCGGGTCAAACGAACTAACCGGCGAGTTAGGGTTATTTTTCATTAAAAAGAAACTAATTTGCTTGGTCTTAATTCAAGACGGGCTTTATGGACATGTTTTAGATAAAAAAAAAATGGAAATTTCCATTTTTTTAAATTGAGAAGAACTTTTGTGTTTTATTTATTGTTACTTTATTATTTGTCTCATTTTAAATGTGGCAGTAAAATAATTGTGTTGATAAATCCGGTAAATTGAATTCTTTTACTATATTTCAAATGTGATAGTTAAATAATTGTTTATGTGTTGATACCAATTTTTATATTTTTTTTTATAATTATTTTTGTATAACATTTTAAACCATTTTTAATTCAATTTCTCCATTTTTCAGATTTTTTATATTTATTTCACCCAACCCGCGAGCTAACCTGCTAGCCTACGAGCTCACAGCGAGTCGGGTTGGATTCATATTTTTCTAACTCGTCAAGACCCGAACTGACATAGTCCAACCCGTTTTCAACCCAACCTCGGGTCAGCTCGTATTGACATCCCTACATATATTCATGTGACATATTAAGTGACTAATATGATGGAGCCATTAGCCACTTATTGATTCAACAATAATGGTCTAACATTTATTCCCATATAAAAGATTTGGACAAAATTTCTATAGTCATCAAAATGACAAATTTATCGTGACATAAAGTAGTATATGTTTAATTTCAGTGAAGTAAAGTTTCATATTTAAGTTTGTATATGTAAGGAGAAGCAGTCTTCTGGCATCTAAATGTTCGCTGCTCAAATATGATTTCTGCACGTGCGCGTTAGAAAATGACAATCTTTATCCTTCACTCTATCTCTATTTATGAGGAAAAAAAGAAAGAAAGAGGGTGTAATCCTTTTTAATTCCATTCCTTTATATAGCAAAGTCATATGGAGAAACATTTTTTAAAAAATACCTGGTGCTTAATGTGATATGAGATCCTTGAGAGATGTCTGTTGGCATAGGAGAAACCATGAACCTCATTTTTTCTTATATCTTTCTTGTTAATATAAACTCATTCTCTTCTCTTCATACTCATAGTTCATACATGTGTTAACCAATATGGTGGTAGATATGTTACAGTGAAGTCAAAAACCACATAAATGTCACGTGTTGCTGTGTTAGCAACAGTATCCTCCGACCTATAATCAACCGAAGGTGAGTTCGGCGTTGGAAGATTGAGCTGAACCAATTCAGTGGAGATGGCGGCGGCGGCGGCGGCGGCGGCGAGTCTTCCAATCATAGACCTGTCATTACCTGATCGTCTTTCCACAGCCAATTCCATTCGTCAGGTTTTCAATTCATCCCCTTTTCTCTTAATTCTCTGCAATATTTTAGTTCCCACAAGCCCAAGCTTGTGATTTGTGTGTGAGAGAGACACTGTTGTGTTAATCAATGATAACAATTGAATTCATCATTCATACTCATAGGCATGCATTGATTATGGCTTCTTTTACATTGTGAACCACGGTTTGGACGACGAGTTTGTGAGGGAAGTGTTCGACCACAGTGCCAAGTTCTTCTCACTTCCAATTCACCACAAAATGAACTTGGCTCGCAAGGAATACAGAGGTTATACTCCTCTCTATGCTGAGAATCTTGACCCTACTTCTATCTCCAAAGGTGTGTATATATTCTTCTTTTTTCCTTAATTTAATTGATCTTTGTTCCTTTCAGATTGTTAAAGTTCAGAAGTTGTTTTGGCTGAAATATCTAAACCCAATGTATAATCATTCCTTATAACCAGGTGATCCTAAAGAGAGCTATTACATTGGTCCTTTAGCAGATACCACAAATCAGTGGCCTTCTGAGGGTATGGCTTTCCTTTGTGGGTGTGTACACACACTAATTTGTGGGCTTGGTTTGTTTTTACATTAGCTTAACTTCAGATGTTTTTTCTGTCAAGGACACTTCAGAGTTACTGCCAAATTGGAGACCTACAATGGAATCCTTATATTGGAAAGAACTGTAAGTTTTATGACCCTTCCAATTTTTTTTTCTTTTCTATTATCTGCAATCAAATATGTCCTATGTGTTGTTACATAGTGGCAAATGTAAATCGCAACACCTGCTGTTCTTTTAGGTTTTTACTTTTGTTTTGTTCTACATCGTGTCAAACAGCATTGCAGCAGAGTAATTTCCTCTGTGAATTTCATAAATCAATGGGATAGGAAGGTTTTGCTGCCTGTGTATTTATGAAGAACTTTATCCATGCATCTTTTTGTTGTGATTGAGGGTTCTTGTGTGTTGTATTTTGTACATTCTGAAGCAAAGGTATTTTCTTTTGTTCTCTTGTGAATGTTCTTCAATCTGCTGCAGGGCAGCAGGAAAGGAGCTGCTGTCTCTAATTGCCCTTTCCTTGAATCTGGATGAAGATTACTTTGAGAAGATAGGCGCCATAAGCAAACCAGCAGCTGTTCTTCGCCTTTTGCACTATCCAGGTTTATTAGCATTCATAATTTCATATGCTTTTATAGACCTTGTTAATTAAGCAAACAATGCCAAACCAGTAAATTTATTAACCTTGCCTAGTCTGCATCTGGGTATCCAACAATATCTGAGGGCCTCTATCTGCATATACTAGATCCTTGCCAAGATATACCTTAAAATTCTCACCACATCATCCTGATGACATTCACATGGAGATTTAAGAAATTGGTTGACCACGCTAATCGCAAATGAAATGTTTGACCCGGTCATGGTTAGGGAGTTTAACTTCCCAACTGATCTGTGATACCTCCCAGTCCCAGGATTTGGATAAGGCTCCCCATGGTTTGGAAGAAGCATAACTACGTGCTGTTTGAGCTTCCCAATACCATCCTGATATTTACCAGTAATAAAAATCTCATCTACCTAGACCACCCAATAGATACATAGGTTAGGAAAAGATTGTTTGTGGAAAACTAAGTGATCTGCCTCCCTACAAATCATGTCAGACTGTTGAAAAACTGTAGAAAATCTCCTAACCATGCTCAACAGTCTGACATGGCAATAATGTGCCTGTTTATTTTTGCAAAGTGCAAACACTCTTTTGTAGTTGCTCAGTTGTAGCTAGACTTGAGTTAAAAACGGTACTTCTAATAGCATTTGAACTTGTGTTTTATATCATATTCTGAAGTTCTTTCTACTGTTTTATTAGCAGGGATAAGTTTTTGAAACCAATTATCCCATGTAACCTTTGACGGTTGATAATAAGTCTTCCAATTATATTAGGTGAATTGGGATCTGGTGAAGAGATATGTGGTGCCTCTGCTCATTCAGATTATGGCATGGTCACTCTCCTAGTGACTGACGGTGTTCCAGGACTACAGGTACTCTCTTACTCCCTTATAATATTTCCCCTCTCTAACTAACTAACTGTTCTGCTAATTAACTAACCAAGAAAGGGCTTATCTATCATCTTCCCTTTGGTATACTTTCTGTTCTAATATTTTGGAAGTAAGTCTATTGTATTAGAGAAAGAAAATGGAGTTGAACTCCTTAGAAGCTGGTATTCCATCTCCCTGATTCATGACTCTGATTGCAGATCAGAATAGGACTAGAAACAAAAGAAAGAACTGCATAGGAAACAATCTCAGGAATGGATCCTCTATATCCTAGGGATAGTATCATATTGATATTGATCTATGATTTTTGTTTAAAATTTACTATTTATATAATCAAAGACTTAAGATTTCATGTTTTTAAAGATCTGCAAGGACAAGTTCAAGCAACCTCAAGTCTGGGAGGATGTGCTTCATGTGGAAGGGTGAGTTCATGATTAGAAAATTTATAAATGATATATCACTACTTTTTCTCTAATGCAATCTCAACTCAATTATATTATCTAGAGATTCTAAACTGCAGAACCATTAACAGTTTTGCAGTTTATCTGCTTTTCCTTCCTAATATTAGTTGTTTCCAATTTGCTGCAGGGCATTAATTGTGAACATTGGGGACTTAATGGAGAGGTGGACAAATTGTTTATACCGGTAAAATCTATCATTCAAAAACTTTAAGAGCTATTTGTTTTGTTTATTTTACTAATTAGGAGCTGTTCAAACAAGCAGTGCAGTGGACTTTTTGCCCATATTAAGCAAGTTCTTAGTGGACTGCTATATATAATTCTCAGTTTCTGTTATCACTCTTGCAGGTCAACACTTCACAGGGTTATGCCAACGGGAAAAGAACGCTATTCTGTAATTACTAGCCACTTCCTTAGTTTTATCTTGTTGTTGTGTTTCCATTTTATTCCTAAATGATAGCTTATGATGACTAATTGACTATTTATCTCAACGGTAGGGGAAAATGGATTGAATCCTTACTTTTCTATTTTTCTTCATTCCAACCAAAAAAGGTTATCATAATTGTTATGTGAAATGTGGATGAATTAGAATACTCATTATTGGACTTGGAAATTGAAGATGTGATCCAACATACTTTATTGGCCTAGTTGGTTATGCTACATGTAGACACTGATAAATGACATGGAAAATAATGTTTGGCGCCCAAAATCCACTCACATCCAAAGAGAGATAGGAATAGAAGAGAGATGAATGATAGATATGATGAGTGATGTGTTAGGAAAAGAAGAGAAAATAGTTGTAAATGCCTAAATGGGATGGAGAAAAAGTGGGGTGTAAATGTACCAAAAGCCCAAATGACAAGGTGGGTCTTCCACACTCACGCACACATACACACCAAGTGAGGGATGGTGTAATACATGTCATATTCTAATGACGTTCATTCTCAGATCGGTTGTGGGACACTTTGTGGTTTCAAAAGAAAAAAAAATCTTAATTATAATGCTAGATGACATCACATCTAGATAAAAAGCTTCTGTCTCTGTCATTGTTGTCTGACCGTTGTGCTACATTGCCAGGACAAGATTATAAAACTTTAAATAGTCTTCCAGCATGGATGTTACTTAACGAGGTAGTAAAGGGTGATTGATATGCATTGTCAAGTATCAACTGTAATTGTTGTATCAGAAATTGATGATATCTTTTCAAAGAGTTTTAAGGTTCAAAATTATAAAAAGGAAACTTTCTGATGCCATAGATGGTGATAATGCTCTTTCCACCCATTATATTACAAATTTGGCTTCTCTCATTGCATTTGGAAGAAAAAAAATTGATGTGGTCTTCTAGTTTGTTTGCATGATTTGCTTACGCATTTTCAGCAAAATATGAATTATGTTCTGCAATTTTCCAGGTGGCATTCTTCTTGGACCCGCCCTGGGAGTGTGTAGTTGAATGCTTTGAAAGTTGCTGCAGCGAATCTTCTCCTCCCAGGTAAAAAATAATTGTTATCCAATTAAGATGTAAGCAAAGAGTTTCAGCACCCAAAAAAAGAAGAATAAGATAAGAATTATTTCAATTTTGGTAGTGTTTGACAACTTATTTTGATGAAGGGACTTTATGTTATTGAAAAAGATTTATATTATAACTTACACTAAATTTAAGATTAAACTGAATTTTGGTTCCGTGAAGATATCAAATTTGTCACTTTCGTAAGATGGAAGTTGTATTTTTTATCCATGAAAGATTAAAAAGATGATAAAATTAGTCATTTTCAAAGACTAAATGACAATCCTGTGGTGTAACCTGTTAAAAATCTATTCACCTATGTTTCTTTCGTGCTAAAATTAATTTGTAGAGGAGTATTTTTTAAAAATCTTTTAGCAATCACAACAATGGGTTCACTCTTAGTTTAAGTTTAAAATCTTTTGAAACCGAAAGTGGATAAAAAATAAAAGCCAAAGAAAAGGTGGGGTGCTGATCTACGTAGACTAAACAACATACAAATATGTCAAAGTCTCAAAGATTATGAACCCCTTTTCCCCTGGGGTCACTGGTGGAGGTCTTTATTGAAAGCTATATAATATGCATACATTTCTCAAATCCAACTTTTACACGCAAGATGACATAACTTTTGTCAATGTTTTCTGCAGATTCCCTCCAATACGTAGTGGGGACTACTTGAATGAACGGTTCAGGCTCACGTATGGTTCTGAAAGGGATCTAAAATGAAATGCTCCATATCCAGTTAAGGAGCATGTGATCTGCAAACAAACAAAAAATATGAAAAACATGTGGGGAGTGCACACACAAAACTTTGCTTCAATTTAAATTAATTTGTAAAAAGTTTTCTATGACTGTTTGTGTATACACGTGGTTTTTGCCACATGAGATCCAGTCTATTTTATATTAATGTATCTTTGGTGTTGATACTATAATTAGAGCATGTTTGAATACATGATGGAAAATCACGGTGAGCTTATATGAAAACCGTATTTAGTTAAAGGTAGAAGTTATTTCCTCTGACTTTTGTGTCTGTTCCTGTAATTTTGGCAAGTTTTTTCTCGTTTATCCAAACTTGCACATGGTAGATAAAACTAGATAAGCTAGCAAAGTAATTACCATTTCACATAGCATAATTTTTAGGGTAGAACTGGTTTATTCCCCTTGAAATTGACATCTTGTATCTAGTTCCCCAGGCTTGAATTTTCTCATTTTATTCCTTAAAAATTGAATTTTTTTTTTTTAGTAATCACAAGGTTGACTTTAAAAACTGATTTGCAGGTTAAATTTCACATTTCAATTATGCCAAAATAATCTCATTTAGTAATTGTGCGTAATGTTCATGATAACTGGATTATAGGGTTTAGGGTTTAGTAATTCTGTGTAATGTTCATGGTAACTGGATTATAGGGTTTCGGCGTTGCTTCCTTGACAGCAGCTGTGAAGTTGTGTTATATTTTTGCAGATGGCAGCTTTAATCCCATCTCTAAACCAATGTGGTGTAGTGCAATTGTGCACAATATTCATGGTAACCGGATTTTCGGAGTGTCAGTTAGCTTTGGATTTGGAAATGCTTTCCTGACAGAAGAAGTCTTAGCTATAGAAATTGGCTTGAAGCATGTTTGAGATCTTAGCCATAAGTGGTTTTGTGTTACTCTGATTGCTCGAATTTGGTTGATATCTTTCACCGAAATTGCGATGTGTCGCAGTTCTCGGTGAGAGATGCTATTATGAGGGTCCGGACCTTGTTTGGTCAAGACTCGGATGCTCAAATTACTTACATTCCAAGGGAGAGGAACAACGTAGCAAACACGTTAGCCCGACAAACTAGCAGAGATCATGCTCAACGTCGTGTTTGGAGACTTCCACCATCTATTTATTCCGGCCTTGTGCCTAGATGTGCTACTCTAGTTCTATTTGCTTTTTAGTCTTCCTTTTATAATTAAAAAAAAAAATCTCATTTAGAAAAAATGAAAAGGGTACACAAATATTCTATAATGAAATAATACACTTTGTTCCGGATAATGCAAAAGATTGCCAAACTTTTTAATAAAATAAATTGAAAACAAATTTAGTTTAATAGTTGACTTGTATGAGGGGCTTGCCCATCCCAATAAGAAAAAAAAAATAATTGACTTGCATGTTTCATGCATATTTCATTGTCATAGAAAACATTTTAAAATTAGTAAATTTAAATTTGAAAAAATAGTAAGGTCAAAATTTGAGAATTTTAAGAATGAAATTGACAACCACATTGTTTTGTTAATATTTCATTACTAGTTGTAATTGGAAGAAAACCACATTTAGAAACAAGTTGAAGGAAGCGTGCTTGGCAACCCAAGGAGGGGAGGGTTCGGTGGCCATGATATCTTGCATTTATAGTGTGTTTATATTCACGTTTGAAGAGGTCAAATGTGGATCCAAAAACCTAAAAGCAACTATTTCTTGTTTTTGAAAACGTGGTTTCAAACAAACTAATTAAATATAATCGATTTAAATTTTACTTTATTTTAGGCTTGAATCAATTTAACTCGAGAATACCTTTATACACGGAAGATATTTAACCGAATTTACTTCATTTACACTCATATTTACTTTCATCACATTTCTACAATTTCACTTTTTATCTCTTTTGTCTTCCACTCACATAACTCATCACATTTTTTTATATCACTCAAAATGGAGCTGATTTTTTTTCCATGTCATGGTCCAAGAGTCATCCGTGGAAATCATTCCCTTTAACTCTTCGTGGGGCTTTAGGAATAAAGATGAATGGAAATAATTGGGGAAATGGTTATAAAAATGGCCTTTGGAATTGGAATTGGAATGGGATAAGGTGGATAAGCATTTAAAGTCCTCTTTTGTACAAAAAGATTCCATATGCTTTTTTTGGCGTTGATTATCCCGTTTTCTAAATTGGAGTTTAGACCAAGATTTTGGGATGCCTTTATCTTATCAGGTTTGAGAGATCATATGAATAGTTTTTTTTTTTTCTTCACCAAGGTATCCCCACAACCAATTGCCGTGAGACGAATCTTTCGCCCTACGGTCAGCGCATGAAGCGGTAGTGGGCTGGCCAATGAGTTTTTTCCATTCACAAGAGTTGAGATTCGAACCCCCAACCACTTGCTTAAGGGACGAAGTGCTGAACCACTACGCCAACCCGCTTGCTTTTATGAATAGTTTAACTTGCTTGAAAACTGTTCCTTTCCAAAAAAAAAAATTTAGGGCATGTTTGATTACGGTTTTTAAAAACTGTTTTCTATTTTAAAAAATTAAAAAATTTGAAAACCTGTTTGGCATAACTTATTTTTGAAAACTGTTCTTAAAAACAGTTTTTGTTTCAGTTCTAAAAACTATTATTTGTAATGATGACTTTTTGAGTTTATAAAATAAAGAATCAAAATTAATACATAGTTTGTTGGTATAGGTTTTTTTATCTCGTTGATTCTGGCTACCCATGTACCGCAGGTTTCCTCCCCCCTTACAGAGGTGAAAGATATCATGCACAAGAATATAGGGGCCAAGGTAGACAACCCAGGAGCCGTGAAGAATTATTTAACTACAGACACTCATCTCTAAGGATGACAATTGAACATTGCTTTGGAGTCTTGAAAAATAGGTTTCCAATTTTAATATTGATGCCTTCGTATAAACCTGCTAGGCAACGACTCATAGTGACGGCATGTTGTACTATTCATAATTATATACGCAAGTGAAATCTGCGTGATGAGTTGTTTAGAATATGGGAAGAGATAGATCCTATAGAAATTGATGCCATGAATGAAGGTTCTAACATAGAGGGAACAAACGCCAATAATGACAACTTATCAAGGTTATCCGATGAAGGAGCAACAGAAATGGCAACATATAGAGATCTTATTGCAAATACGATGTGGGCACAACGAAATGACTAGTTTATCAAATTTACTTTATGTTCTTATATATTCATTTTTAAGATTTTGGATTACTATATCCCTGTTGGCATTTTATGTATGTCATTATTATATAATTGGTGACATTTTATATACGCTATTATAAGATTTATGGTTTCTTTATAATTTTTTACATTCACTATTATATACGTTACTCCCTTCGTTCCTTTTTATAAGAGCTAAACCAACTTTGCACATCCCTTACGAAAGTTCGGTAGTATAATTTTTTGCATTAAATTTGTTCTTAAATGTTGTTGAATTTTCAAAATTGTCCTTAACATATTTCTTTTTAATCTATTTCCACTATTAATGCAATTCCATATTTCCAGAATTGAATAGAGGTAAAAATGTGAAAAAATAATTAATATGGCACCAAGCCTTATGTGGTTCTTATAAAAAGAAACGACCAACACCCCTCATTTAACTCTTATAAAAAGAAACGGACGGAGTACTAGATAAGGCCAAATATTTTGAAAACAAATTTAAGAAAAATATGTCAGAAATATTATCAATAAAATTATTGTGAATATTAATTAATTTGATTCATTAAATTCATATCAATAATTTATCACCACAAAAATTCATATCAATAATTTAGTACACAACCAAACGAGTTTTCTAATTTATTGTTTCCAAAACATGTTTTCGGAACAAATTTAACAAACAATTTTTTTTGTTTTCTTAATCTCAAAACTGTTTTCAAAATCATATTACCAAACAAGTTTTTTTCATATATTGTTCTGAAAATTAGTTCTTAAAAATTATTTTAGAAAACAGTTTTGAAAAAAAAACTGAAAACACAATCAAACAAGCCCTAAAATACTAGAACAACTAAAAGACATTTTCAGTTTCTATTTTTAGTTTTCAAACTTCAATTTTTTAAATGCTGGAAAACATCTCATTCAACAGTTTTTTTCTGCTTTTCATTTGAAAAACAGTTTTCAAAAATAGTTTTTAAAAATAGTTTTTAAAACAGTTTTCAAAAACTGCAATCAAACAGGCCTAATTGTTTGAAATGAGGAAAAACACCTTCTTGCATGTGTTTCCACGCGAGGTAAATTATGAAAAATTCAGAATTATTAAAACAAAAGCAATTATATCACTTTTAAACTAATAATTATGTTAAGACCAAAAAAAAAACTAATAACTATGTAACCAAAAAAAATCTAATAATTAAAAACCCAACGGGTGTCGGTCACAATGGTAAAAAATTGTTATTTGAATATCCAGGTCAAGAATTCAATTCCTAAAAGCCGCACTCTTCAAATTTAAGGAACACAACCATCCATCAACTGTGTTGGACTTTCTTCATTTATCCTCCTTTAGTTTCAATCATATTTGTTATCAAATCTCTCATCGGTTATTCTTCTATTCCTACATATCTCTAAAAGCCTAGGTGGAATGAGTATCATCACAACATTTTTCTTGTACAAATACTCTATTGGCTTATTGAACGCATATTCATATTTTCGACTTCCTTGAATAAAAAGTTTTCTTAAGACAAATGTAAAAAAAATAATTAACAATTTGCATTTGCTTAGTTCCTTTCAAATAATATAATGATTAGGTATATAGTGGCTAGACCGATAAGGTAGGATTTTTATTATTTTATGTCTTGCCACTTGACAAGGGTACTAGTCGAAATGGATAAGTTTTTTTTGAACTGAAAAATGGATAAGTTGTAAATAGATAACAATATTATCTTCTTTATTATTTTATTTGGTACTATTCTAAGATAGATTATCCACAAAGTAAATCTCCATCTCAATTTGTACTGAAGTCTAAGCATTTTTATTGTATCGAAAAGAATATTATTGTAACAAGTATCTTAGCCGTACAATATACGGGAACTTTTTTTAATTATTAAAATATAAATTTATAATAACTTTTAAATATAAATTGTATCTAAAATAAATAAATAAATTTGATGTGGGAATAATTATTATAATCATTCAATTTTAAATTGTAATAACATATCATGTCTTTAATAAATATTAAAGTTAAATTTATATAATTTAACAACAAATGGTATTCAAATAAAGCAAAATTATAAAGATAATAATTTGGATTTATACAAATAAAAAATTTATAATTAGAAGAAAATTAGTAAGGATTTTAATTATGAATTTTAAAAATAGGGGATGAAATTTAAAATTTAAAAAATATTTAACACAGGATTCAAATCCAAGATCTCTACTTAAGTTAGAACAACCCCTGCCAATTGATCTATGTGTTTGGTGGTGTATGATGTGAAGTTCACAATGCAATGGGTGAAGAAAGAGAATGTAAAAAATAGTCTAATTAAAAAAGTGAGGAGGGTGATAGGTAGATAGCCCCACTCTCCAAATTGATTACTCTAATTTCACTCTTATAAATTTGTTTACTTTTCATTTACGACTTAACTTTTTGCATTTGATCATTAGTCTTTTTCTTAGTTTTTTTAATGAGCAAGCCCTTGCGAGCTAGAGCAACAACAACGATGGAGTCGTGGATAGGGATGGGAATAGGCTGGGTTGAGGTAGGATTTGCGTAAATATGTCTGACATATTTGAGAAAGGTTAGGGCATAAGCTTGGCCTATTACATGTCATAGGATTTTCTTTCGAGCTTAACCTGGCCTTCTTGAAAACATAATCTGGCCTGGTAGCCCATTTAATGTTTTTTTCATAATAAGATTTTTAAATTTGATATGTAAAGAGATTATCAAACTTATCGACTTATGTGTTAAATTATACCACGAAAAATCTTTCTATAAACGATCTAACACTATTATTAGCGATGGTAGTTGAAGGTGGAGGATGGGTGGTCAAAGGTGGTGGTGATAATAGCACAAGTGGCGAGAGGTGGTGGAAGGGTGACTAGATACCGTGTGAAGCAACATGACTTGTTTTATATTTACCAAACTTAATCTCCTTAAAGTTACAATAATATCCCTAGCATTTTAGTGGTATAAGGTGAGACATTTTTTTAAGTGCTTCATTGATTGGTTCAAGTGATGTATGATTGATTTTCCCTAAACAAGCTCATGACGCGAATAAGGATTTCCTCTCATGGAGAATACTTGTATTAGAAAAGAAAAAAATTACTAGACAACACCATAAGTGATAGAGTGTATGTTCAGTGCCATAGTGACACTTGCAAAAGTAGCTTCTGATTATTAGAACCGACTATGGACATTTGTTCCGCTAACCCAAACATATAGAAAATCATACATGCTTTATAATGGCGTGGATGACGAGGGTTTGATGAAAATGAACACTCACGAAGACTAATTTGTCGAGGCCTTGAGATCACGTTAAGTTAATAGGTCTCTCCCGACAAATCTTTTTATATACGCACCATCTAGGGATTAAACCTTAGACTAAATGCTTAAAAAGTACAACTATCTACCAATTATGCTATTGATTAATACTCCCTCCGTCCCAAATTATAAGACCATTTAGAGACAAACTTGGTGTCCCAAATTATAAGACCCCTTCTAGATTTCAGGAAAAGAAAAATAAGTTTTTCCTTTTTTACCCCTTGCATTCATTATATTTTAAATTCCAAAACTTTAACTACCACCTCTACTAATTACTTCTTTCATATTCCCAACCAACTTTTGTTATATCCAATACTTACCTTAACAATTTCCAGATTTTTTTTAATAGGGGCATATTTGGAAGATTTGTATTAAAAGTAACAAAACCAACATATTAATTAGCTTATTACATATTTTCTTAATAAGCGTGATTGTTTGAAAATGACCCTATAATTTGGGACGAAGGGAGTATATTTTATTAACTTTTTACTATATAATGTGAGTTCGAGAAGTTGCACATGAAAAGCACACCACGCTAAGAAATTTCCAAATCTCTGCCACGTCAAAGCTAAAAGACCACGATTCTAAATTCATCCGCGAAGCAGTGAATCAACGCCCACGTTTATCCTCGACAAGATAAATGGATAGTGTTGAGTCGTTAACCTCCTCTCTTTCTCTCCCATCTGCGAAAGCCGAGGGAGACCAAACCAAAAAACATTAAAAAACCCAAAAAAAAAACAACAAAAAATCTATTCGGTCCTCCTCCTCCTCGCTAACCTTAAAACCCTCAAATTTCATTTCTCGGATCCTGTGATTCGGATCCTCACAAACCCCCCCTCTCTTGTTCGATCCATTTCGGAACGCCATGACCCGGCGCTGCTCGCATTGCAGCCACAATGGCCACAACTCCAGGACCTGCCCCAACCGCGGAGTCAAGCTTTTCGGGGTCCGATTGACTGATGGGTCGATCCGGAAGAGCGCCAGTATGGGCAATCTCACCCACTACGCTGGCTCCGGCTCCGGCTCCGGACCCCTCCATGGTGGGTCCAATAACCCGGGTTCTCCCGGTGAAACCCCCGATCACGCCGCCGCCGCCGACGGTTACGCCTCTGAGGATTTCGTTCCTGGCTCTTCTTCTAGCTCCCGTGAAAGAAAAAAGGGTTTGATTCTTTACCCCCACAAAAAGCTTTTCTTTTTTTAACAATTTTGCTTCTGTGTTAATTGCATGCGAATTTCTAGAGTCTGGTTGGGAAGTTTTATACTTGTATTATTGGGAGTAATTGTATGATCTTAGTTTGGATTGGTCTGAATTTACGATTGTGACAAATTTTTTTTTTACTTTTTTTGGCTGGTGTCACTGTGGGAATAACTAGAGAAGAAAGGTACAGGTTAACTTTATTAGAGATTGTCTTTTTTGGAGTGAATTATTGCAGTTTTTGTTCCACATGCTTGGCTGGATGGATTTTGAATCTGAACTTCATTGAATGTCTGTTGGACAATGAATGAAATAGATAGGCGGAGTTATTAATCTCAAGTCACGTGCTTTAAAAGCACGTTTCTCTTTCTCATATAACTGAGTGAAGTTTCTAATCATTATGGTGTCTGTCCAAGTGTTGATTTGTGTGATCCGATGAGAAAAGAACAGGTTAATGAACCATTTTAGCCCTGGAGGCAACTTATGTAGTAAGGGGGGGAAATCATTCTGCTGAGTTTCTATTGGATTATTGTTTGTTTACTTTGGAAGTTCTCCCTAACTATGGGAGCATGTGCTGTGTAGTATGTTTATATAAAAAGATACCTATTAGTTCAAATAGGCTTGTGAAAGTTTATCAGGCATTCAATGCCAACTCTATATTGGTGTGATACTTATACTACGTGTCCCCCCTGGCCCCAATGGGGCTGTAAGCCAAGTAACCAACTTCTGCACTACTGGTAGTGAGTTCAATGAGTGACCTGACCCTTACCAGCAAGATTGAGATCAACGTGACAGAATTACTCGTCGTGCACTCGGAAGTACCCAGACAACTTGGGATGAGCATGGCCATCTTTTGCCTCCTTGTCGTAGCAGATGATAGCCATGGACAGGGAGTGGAGACTCAGACCAGTAGTTTATAGGGGAACCCCTTTATTTATTGTAGAACAGGAGAGTTGATTCGTATCTAGATTCTTAAGCACTTGTTCTGTCTCACTCATTTGTAGGATTGGGACTCTTTAGGTGTGCAAGAACACTATGTATGGAAGATAGGGAGACAAGCCTGCTTGTACAATTGTTGCTATCAATTGCAAATAGTATATTGTCCCATATAGAACTCCGCCTGAAAAAGGCACGACACAGTTTCAGTAATTAAGGCCTATATGTTTCAACCACCTGTAAGCACAGTTCAGTAATTAAAAGTTGTTGAATCGTTGTTAAGCCTGGGGAGGGGGGAGTTTACCTTGTGATTCTTGAGTCATTTTATTCTTCTTAATTGATTCTTTGATAAAATCAAGGATACAACTGGTGGGGCAGTTGATAGATTTTATAAAATCTAGGTTCACTATTGAGTTGCGGTGTTTGTGGGGGTGGGAATTGGTTGAGTGATTTATTAGGGGCCTTCCAAGACCCTGATTAGTTTGGGGCTTGTGAGGAGGTCTATTTTATTACTATTTATAGCTAATTGAGAATTTATAAGGCTTACGAAATTTATAAATTATATTAGTATCATATGTATTTCATACACTATGTATTTTTTATAGGTTATATATACTTGAAAACTAAAATGCTTAAGTTTCTTGGTCTATTTGAAAACTTTTATGTAATGTAAGCCTTTAAAGAGACTTTGCTACCAGGCCAAACCAGAATTTTGTATTTGTACAAAAGGACCAGGACGGTACCAAATATGAAAGGCTATGATAGGAAACATGCCAGGCTATGGCTGGTGTTTTACAGACCAGGTTCTGCCCAATTGAAGCTAGACTTAGCCTAGCTTATTTCTACCTAATGATATGCGAGCATTAGCTGAATTTGCATTATTTTGGTGATGATTTCTTAGCTTTATCACATTACACATAGCTTTGAAGAGGCACACAAATCTCTAATGGTAACCTGTCCAGCTTATTCCCTCCCCTAGTGCTGTGCAAGCATTATCTGAATATGTATTCTGCTGTGTTGTTTTTGACATTCAGCTAAGCTCCAATGAGGCTTACAAATCTTAAATGATGACATACCTGACATATTTAATTTCTGATCCATTTATGTCCAAACTTGGGAACTCTTTTATGTTGCATTTTTCACGGTTTTATTCATGATTTCTTATATGCAGGCATTCCATGGACTGAGGAGGAACATAGATTGTTTTTACTTGGATTGCAGAAACTGGGCAAAGGTGATTGGCGTGGAATTGCAAGGAACTATGTTATTTCAAGGACACCTACTCAAGTGGCCAGTCATGCTCAGAAATATTTCATCAGGCAAAGCAATGTGTCTAGGAGAAAGAGACGGTCCAGCTTGTTTGATATAGTTGCAGATGATGTTTGTACCCTTATTGCAAATACTATGCGTGAAACATGCATTTCTTTTACATCAACATGCATATAATAAAATTGATGCAACATAACCTGCTCATGGCCATCAATAAGATTATTAAAATGTGTTTCGTTGAATATATTGTTTGTGAAAATTGTCCATTTCCTTTCTTCTTCTTCACCATCTTTGACAATTTTGGATATTGACTGCCTCGCTCTGCATTAAGGTCACGTTTGTTTCGATCATTTATGTGCATGAAGATAATGTTTGTTTAGATTGGTTCTAGGGTAGTTTGCATTTTTTGAAATCTCAATTATTAGAAATATGTAACTTTTCTTGCTCTTTTTCCTTGTGACATTCTCATTTTTCTATGTTTCCTTGTATTTTTATGTTGATTTTGCAGGCATCCGACACTCCAATGGTAGAACAAGACTTCTTGTCAGCTAATCAGCTACAGACTGAAACAGAAGGCAGTAACCCCTTGCCGGCTCCTCCTCCCCTTGATGAAGAGTGTGAATCCATGGATTCCACAAATTCGAATGATGGAGACTCTGCCCCATTAAGGCCCGACGCCACCACTCCGCCTACTTACCCAGTGTTATATCCTGCATATTATCCTCCATTCTTCCCGTTTCCTCTGCCATATTGGTCTGGATACACTCCAGAGCCCACAAAGAAGGAGGAGACACATGAAGTGGTGAAGCCAACCGCGGTGCATTCCAAAAGCCCAATCAATGTTGATGAACTTGTTGGCATGTCAAAACTGAGTCTGGGAGATTCCATTGCTGACTCTGGCCCCTCCTCTCTATCTCGAAAACTTGTTGAAGAAGGACCTTCTAGACAGTCAGCTTTTCATGCAACTCCAGCTTGTGGCAGTTCAAATATAAATGGCAGTGTCATACATGCAGTTTAAGTGTGCCTGAGGAGGGAACTGTTCTGGGAGCATTATGAAAATCAATATGTGGTCTTGTGTTCATCATATATCTGGATGTGAGATAAGATAACCTTTAGTATTTTTCTTCTTTTACAGCGATTAACCTAGTTTGTTTATTTGCTGGTAGGCAGTAGCATCTAGGAATTACTTGGGTCTAAACTATGCTTGTTCAGTAATTTCATTTCTCAGGGTTGTGTAATGTAAAGTTGGTTGTGCAGTTTGACAATCTCTAGCAAGTTGTGCTTCCTATTTAAGTACTGGATTAGAAGGTTCAAGTATTTTTTAACCTCGACTTTGCTTAATTGCGTGTTTGAAAATTCTTTAACAATTGATTTGAACAATTTTGAGGAGAAACTACTTTGAATAGTTTTTGGGTTTCAGAATTGATTTAGAGAGAAGAGTTTATCCAAGCATGCTATTAAAGTCAGTTTTTCCGGAATTAATATAATGCATTCAAGAGAATAGTTAAATACTAACTAATAAGTTTCGGAGGTACTTTAATGTCATCCAAAACTATGTAAAAATCAATCATTGAAAATACCAGCCAAGCTCTGATTTAATGGAGAAAGTGAGAAGGGGAAGATGTGTGGAGATTTGAAGAATTATTCCACCATTGCACAACATTCTCCATCGTAGCTTGAAACTCTCAACCATCAACCACGGTCACAGTTTAGCAATACTACTCTTGTGTGGGTACTCTTCACCACTTTTACTACTAACCAACATCCGCCACTACCGCAATTGTCATGTGACATCCGCACCGCCACAAGACCACAACACCATCAGCACCATCCTCAACTAGCTCCAATGTTAGAATCCAGAAATATGAAATGTCTTATTGATGAAGAAATTCTAATCCCAATTGGGAATTAGGAGAAGATACAAGGGAAGGATACCAAACACCTTTCCCAACCCCAAAGAGGGCCAACTCTCTCTAGAATGCAATTACCAAACAGAATACCAAGATATTCCTTAATGCTCACTAACCTCTCTTATTTATAGGCAACATGCCTTATTAACACTCACTCACTTACTCTAACTAACTACCAATGAGATATGCGATACCTATCAATACTCCCCCACTGAAAATTCACATTGTCCTCAAGGTGAAGGATAAAATCCAATTGAATGTCATTGCTGAAAATTCACAAATATTCCACCAGGATCCCATTGCTGAAATTGTAAAAAGTAGATCATGCATGAAGTGTTGGGCTAGATTCCTGAATAACTGGGACAAATCAAGTTGTGGTCCTTCACCCATTGAAGTAGCAAGCAAGATAAAACTGCAAAAGCAAACCCCCCAAAGCTACTATTTCCACCTGCACTGTGATACTCAATGCTTGCAACAACCCCTCGAAGAATGGGTGAAAACCATGTTATCCAGAATCCAAAATCCTTATGAATTGTTCTCCTTTGATCCAAAACAAACTTCATATCCAGTACCTTTTTTATACTTCCCCCAACCCAGATTTTTATCACCTTCCAACATGGAAACCTCCAAATATGTTCTTGTGCCCACCTCAGTGAATTGATCTCATTACCTATGAATTTCCAATCACTAAATCTGAATTCATTAGGAATAGCTACCTGTCTCAATGTAAGGTCTTAATCTTGGTAAAACTCCAAGCTCCTATATACAAATTGTCGACCAATTGAGTTCTCTTGGGCAACTCTATCTGCTTATTGAATGTGGCACATCCAGACCAAATTTTCCTCAACTTTTACTGTCTTCATAACTCACTCCATGATTTGGGCTTGGGCCATCTGTGCATTAAGTGTTTGGATTGAGTATCATTTGCATGCTGCAGTAACCAAACTCATCCATTTGTCGTTTGCTCCATGAGATGCCAGCAAATAACTCAAAGTCCTTGGCAGCACGACACCTGGATCCCACTTTTCCCTTCCATTAATTTGCCCTATAAATTGGATTAAGCTCAGTAATACCACTCTCACATGAAACCTGTCACTGGCTGGGACATGTGCCCAATCCACAATCTCAGAAATTCTATCCTCTAGACTTTTAATCTCTAAGGCTACCACGTGTTTATCCCCTCTACCAACAGGAAGTAAAAACTGGTAAAACAGCTTTTGGGTTGAAAGACTGCTGCTTACCTCATGGCCAATGTGATCAAACAGTTGACCCCAAGGTGTAATTCCAATTCTGTTCTCTGTCCTTCCCGCTCTTCCTTCGCGAAATCCCGTCGCCTCACAACTCAACACAAGCAACGCTCCCACCGCAATGTTCGGCGGTTTCGGTGGCAGTCGTTGGAGCATTTCCAACTTCCTCAACGGAAATCCAGGTTTGCCGGCATGCGGTTGCTGGAGCTCCGCCGTTATCGACACCTTGGTCGTTCCTCTCTTCAACGCCAGTGGCCGGAGATGCATGCGTTCATCCCTCGACTTCGGTTGCTGATGGATCTGCCATTGCTGTCCTCGTTGGAGTCCAAGCTTCTTCCCACAATCTCTTCCGTCGTCCTCTGTTTCAAAGGTCAGGTTTTTCTCTGCCTCTGTCATCCCCCCTGTCTCGGTGACAACTCCCTCTCTCTCCACAAGATCGGATTTTTGCGTCTCAAAGGTAGAATCTTCCTCTGTTTCTGAAGCCGGGTGAACCACCTCTGTGACTCGCTCCTCTTCCCCTGCGGACTCCAATTCCTTTCGCAGCGCCTTCACCGCCGCTCTTTCTTCCACCGTCGCAGCAACCTCCGAACCTTCTTTTTCTTGTTCAAGAAAAATATCTCTTTGAATAACATCAGTTAGAGAGGAAAGTTCATTCGATCGGACCTCCATTCGGATTTCCTTCCTCAAACCTTTCAAGAAGATTCCTTTGACAAATTCTGGATCAATTTCTCTGAGAGCACCCACATACTTCTCAAATTCCATCGCATAATCCTTCACTGTCCCAATTTGTTTCAGAGAAAGAAGCACCTTAAATGGGTTTTGGATCTTGGAAGGCTGAAACCTCCTCACCACTGCAATCTTGAACCCTTCCCAAGATGGATTGGGATTACAACGGTTCCACCATCGAAACCAACTTAGCGCCCTTCCTTCCATAGCCTCCATGGAAGCCTGCAACCTTCCTTCTTTTGATACTCCTTTCAACAGGAAGTAACTCTCTAACCAGTGCGTCCAGCCAAATGCTTCTTTTCCCCCAAAGATTGGAATTTCCATGCGCAGAGAATTGTGGTTCAGGCACTAGATCGGTGCTCTGATACCAATGTTAGAACCCAGAAATATGAAATGTCTTATTGATGAAGAAACCCTAATCCCAATTGGGAATTAGGAGAAGATACAAGGGAAGGATACCAAACACCTTTCCCAACCCCAGAGAGAGCCAACTTTCTCTAGAATCCAATTACCAAATAGAATACCAAGATATTCCCTAATGCTCACTAACCTCTCTTATTTATAGGCAACATGCCTTATTAACACTCACTCACTTACTCTAACTAACTACCCATGAGATATGTGATACCTATCATCCAGACATTGTTAACCCCCTACTGTGGAAGTTCCAAAGCAGTGGTGAAGAGGATGGATGATACTGAGCGCGGTGGTGGTAAAAAGTGCACGCAATAGTGGCAATGGAGGATATTGTTATTGAGAAAGTCAAGTGTGGGTTTGAAGTCCCACACCGGATGAGAGTGAATGTGTTACAGAGTATTTAAGAGATAAGTCTCACATACCCAATGCCTTAAGGCTTTGGGTAAGATATGGTGTCGTGTCGCTCTCCTGATAATCTTCTTTGTTAACACAATGTGGTGTGTGGAAAGACTTTTTGCCCCCTTCATGGCACAACTATTGCATGATAGTGATAGCGGTGGAGCGTGTCGCAACAATGAATGTTGCGAGTAGCGGTAATGGTAGAGGGTAGAGGCAATGGCGATAGGGGGGCACTGGAGGGAGCCATCAATGTGATGTGTGGAAAGACTACCTACCCCCTTCAAGACGCAACAATGGCGTGATAGTGATGACGGTAGAGCGTGTCGCAACAATGAATGTTGCGGGTAGCGGTAATGGTAGAGGGAGGAGGCAATGATGATAGGGGCACTGGAGGGAGCCATCAATGTGATGTGTGCAAAGACTTCCTACCCCCTTCATGACGCAACAATGACGTGAATGTTGCGGGTAGCGGTAATGGTAGAGGGTGGAGGCAATGACGATAAGGGCACTGGAGGGAGCCATGTTGCAATAGAGGGAAACATGTTGTGACAACGTTGTTGGAAAGTGTTGGTGGTGGTAATCGTGGAATGTATTGGGTGATAGTGATGGTGGTAAAAGGTTTTGAGTGCAGATTTATGATGAGTTTTTTATCTTAAAATCATAATTATTGAATATCTTTTATGATTTTAAAAATTAAATTGAAATTATTTTGAAGTTAACTGATAATTCAATTTCATTTTGTCAAACACTTTTTGTTTTAAATTATATATTTTAAAAAATTTACAATCACCTTAAATAAGGCCTAGCATTTTGAAGCTCTTTGGTCTTAATTAGGTTGATGGAAATAGATGTCACGGTGGTTTATTGGTTGGTAGAAAGTTGCTGTGGTTGGTTTTAGAGTTATTGTGCTTACAATTATCTGTGACGTGTAAAATGAGAATTTTTTTCCAAAATATGAAGAAAATTACTGAAAATATGACTTTTTTTTTTCTTCGGAAAACATGAAAAGATGATCTTAGATACGCTGATAATTACATTTGTTAATTTAATATATATATATTAAAAATTATAATTGACTAAATTTGATCAGTAATGAAAGAGAGACTATTAATGTACCCTAGCTTAATTTTGGAATAACTACACTAGTGACATATGCTTTTGACAATGTAAGGACGTGATCAACATCCAGCCACGTCCCAAAGGCCAACACAATATGATCAAAATCTTATGGTGCTATCACATATTAATTTCTTCAAAATAATAGCTCTAAGGTTAGAAGCGTATCGAGCTAGAAGGGATGAGTCAACCGCTGCACATTAAAGACAGACTGATCGACCCAACTCAAGGTTCCTCTACTGCCTCCGACAACTGATAAGTGTTTAATTTTTTTGATCAATACAACTTTTTACTAACCAATGTGAATAATTCAATGTAAAAATTAAGGGCAAAAAATTTACAGCACAAAGCCACAGAAAAAATAGTTGTAGAAGATCCATGTGGATGCTGCTATGGTGGGAGCTATTCAAGGTCGGCTTAAAATAAATTGGGAAGTTCACATTGTTCTTATAATCACAAATTATTTTCGCAATATGGTTAGTTTATCTCTCATATTATGAGAGAAATTAACCATATTGAGAAAGTGATTGCTAATTTTACACATGATCTTCCTCTCCTAGGATGCATCACTTAGACATCACTCCTTAAGGCTGCGTGACTGTACTCTATCAAAATTATTATGAGAGAAATTAACTATATTGCGAAAATGATGCTAATTTTGCACATGATCTTCCTCTCTTAGGATGCATCACTTAGACGTCTCTCCTTAAGACTGCGTGATTATGTTATCTCCCTTTACGGCTTTACCCTCCTTTTAAAATAAAATAAAAATGTACTATGTGTATGAGTATGTTACATTTAGAAGTATATTAAAGAAAAAGTTATAACTCACTAATTATCTTTCTAAAAAATCACATAATTTTATATTTTGATTTTAATTATCCATTAGAATTTTACTGAAAAAATTTATCCACAATAGTAAATATTCATTAATCTCAATCTCCTATATATATTAAGATGTAATAGGTTCAAGAGGTATATACTTCATTTCCTTTA
Organism: Acmispon strigosus; assembly: GCA_030819835.1. Classification (NCBI taxonomy): domain Eukaryota; kingdom Viridiplantae; phylum Streptophyta; class Magnoliopsida; order Fabales; family Fabaceae; genus Acmispon; species Acmispon strigosus. The sequence goes on along the minus strand of JAUAMA010000002.1, from coordinate 18,323,579 downwards.
AAAAATATTAAAATTAAGTTTTATGGATAAAAAAACTTTAGCTAAAGAGCTAGCCTCACCATTGTGCGGATGTGAGATGATTATTTCCCGCGGAAGATATAAGAAAATAAAAACTCGTATATATTGGATAACATCGACAACCCGGAGACACAGTTTGCAAATTGGCAATCTGCAGTATGCACACGCAGGCTTTTGGATTGCAAGAGAAAACGCACGGATAAAATAATTTGACCAAAAAGACAAAAACATATATAGATAGAATAAAATAATAGTAATAATTTTTATTATTTTTATTTGGAAAGAGTGCAAAAATCGTGTGAGCAAAAAGCTTATCAAGCAGTAGTATTAATAAAGTCAAGTGGTCTCTATCAAGAAGAAAAGGCAAACAGTAACTATAAAAATGATGAGGTTGTGGCGGTAATTTATGGCCTAATTACATTTGGCGGTTGGGGCAAAAAAAGAGCAGAGCAATTAGCCAATCTTGCACATCTTCTTCTTCTTTACTCCTCAAAACCAAACCAGAGAGCGCTCTAGTCTGCAAAAACAGAAGAAGAACGAGGGACTGTTAGGGTTTCACATCAGAAGAAAAAAATATGGAAGGCGTTGATCACTTGGCTCCGGAGAGGAACAAGGCGCGGTTCGATGTCGATGCCATGAAGATCGTATGGGCGGGTTCTCGTCACGCTCTTGAAGTCTCCGACAGAATGGCTCGCCTCGTCGCCAGCGATCCGGTACCCAAATTCATCTGGAACCAACGATGACAGCAATATATCATACTAGTTAAATGAATTGCTAATTGTTTCTTGATCCTGGCTTCTAATGTCACAATTTTGTTTTAGTGTAATACAAAGAGATGTTTATCATTTTTCTTTCGGGATCTGATTAGCTTTTCAATGTTGCGCGGAAATTTATTCATAGGAAAAGTAATAATTTGATGAACGAAAATTCAGTTATTATATGTGAAGTGTATTTGTGAAATTGGTGTAGCTGGAGAATATTCTGCCTGTATGAGATGGATTCTTAATTTCTTATAGTTATGCTTTATGAGAAGTTAATGGTTAGTTAGTCTTTAGCGTACGTATCACTTTTACAAACCTGAAAAGTGAAGTTGCCTAGTTAGTGTTTATGGGAGATTGGTGATGAATGTTGATTTTGAGGTCTTTGAGTGCCTGAAACCTTTGATTTGTTGTCTGTCATCTCTAGGTTTTCAAAAAGGATGATAGACCGATGCTTGGCAGGAAGGATTTATTCAGAAACACTTTGAGGAAAGCAGCTTATGCTTGGAAAAGGATCATTGAGCTCCGTCTTAGTGGTTCGTTTTCTGTTCTTTGTCTAGTTGTCATTTGCTAATGCTATCTTGTTATTTTTTTCAATGAGAGGTGCCTCTTACAGTTATCCACTTACTTATTTGTCTTACAGAAGAGGAAGCTTCTATGCTTAGATCGTTTGTGGACCAACCTGCTTTTACGGATCTTCATTGGGTACATTTCAGTTTCTTGTCCTGATGGCATTCTTGTCTAAAAAGATATATGTGTGGATGAAAATTCCCATGAGATACATCTAGCCTATAAATTATTTTGTAGGGAATGTTTATTCCTGCTATCAAAGGACAAGGAACCGAGGAACAGCAGCAGAAGTGGTTGCCTTTGGCGCAAAAGATGCAAATAATTGGTTGCTATGCCCAAACTGAACTTGGCCATGGATCTAATGTTCAAGGGCTAGAAACAACTGCGACATTTGATCCCAAAACAGACGAGTTTGTAATTCATAGCCCCACACTAACTTCCAGCAAAGTGAGTAAAATGGGAGATGGTTCATGAGAGCCTTTGTAGATCTTTTAAGATGCATTTTCATGATATAACTATGAGAGTTTAGAATCTAAAGATGTTGCTGTGTTCATTTTTAAAGCGTATTTGGTGAACATGATTTTTTTAAACAATCATTGGATATTATTATCACTCCTTTGATGCTAATTTAAACAGTGGTGGCCTGGTGGATTGGGTAAAGTGTCTACGCATGCTGTTGTTTATGCCCGACTAATTCTTGATGGTCAAGATCGTGGAGTGCATGGTAATTACAAACTTCTAATCGCTGAAATTTCTGCTTCTAGATTCAGACTTAAATTAATTAACAATATGTCCAATTTGAAGGCTTCATTGTTCAGTTGCGGAGCCTGGATGATCACTTACCTCTTCCAGGCATAACTGTTGGTGATATTGGAATGAAATTTGGAAATGGAGCATATAACAGCATGGATAATGGGGTTCTAACATTTGACCATGTACGAATTCCAAGGAATCAAATGTTGATGAGGTTAGTTTCGTTTTACCGGTATATAATATACCTCCCTTCCCAATAATCATATCTGGGGGTTTCGTGGTATTTCAAACATGCTTGATCCGAATGCATGTAGGTGAAGTAATAATAATAACAACAATAAAGCCATTTTCTTCAGTGAATCCTCTGTTGGAAGGTAGTGAAGGTATTTTGGCTTAAGCATTGGGATAAATTGTGACTTGAAAGGGAGGATCTGTAAGATAAGCATATTATAACCTGACTTTATTATTCCCAGCAAGGTTGTTAATGGTAGATGGCGGCCTATGGCAGAGAGCCAAAAACCCGCCATATATGACAAATAATGGCGGGTCATGGCTGATTATGGCGGGATATTGGCCATGACGGAGAGCCAAAAACCCGCCATGGCCGATATTTGATAACACTGATATCAATCATTTTAAATTGCCACTCCTTTTCAGTTTATTATGTCAACATATTCAGGGGATGACTGTTTTAAATCTACCAGGGTTTCGCAGGTCACAAGGGAAGGAAAATTTGTACAATCCAATGTTCCAAGACAATTAGTTTATGGTACTATGGTATATGTGAGACAAACAATTGTATCCGATGCATCAAGTGCTATGTCGCGAGCAGTTTGCATTGCTACAAGATATAGCGCTGTTCGGAGACAGTTCGGGTCGGATAATGGAGGTCTTGAAACACAGGTAAGCTGTAAAAGCCCTTTGTCGATGCATGGCTGCTGCTGGAGAATTCTTATTTTATCAACAAATAACAATCAAGATACATTACTGGGTTTTTATAATAATTTTTTTGAATGCAACACAAGGGCGCTGAATTCCAAACTTACATGTAGAATTAGAAAATGAGCCAGTTTGCTTTATTGTTAAGTTGCTGTTGATTTGTTGCGTGTTCGGATTAAGCTTATTTCTGTGCATTCTTTTTAAATATATAGTTGTAAGTAAGAGAGCATTTTTGTAAAAAGATGATTGTTTCAGAGGGGAAAAAAACTGAACCAAACATGAATTTAGTATGAAAACTTTAATCTTGACTATCTAGATTCCAAACACTCAAGCATAACACTAACTAATGCTTTCTTATATAATTTGTAACGTGAAGGTTGATGGGTTTCCTAATCGTCTTGGACATGAAACATTTCATATTTACATGTATACTTAGGTCTATTAACCAGAAAATAACAACTGTACGGCTGGGTTGGCAACATTATCTTCATAAAAAGTTTAAGAGCAATGAGAAGCTGAGTTTACATGCAATTTCTTGTCAATAATTATTCCAGCTATATCTCTTTCATCTATTCTATAATATGTTTCTGACTCTATTCTCTATGCTATCTGTTTTTCTTTAGGTGATTGATTATAAAACACAGCAAGCTAGGCTCTTCCCTTTGCTAGCTTCTGCTTATGCTTTCAGATTTGTTGGCGAGTGGTTGAAATGGCTTTATACAGATGTGATGAAAAGACTGCAAGCCAATGACTTTTCAACATTGCCCGAGGCTCATGCATGCACTGCGGGGTTGAAATCCTTGACTACCTCAGCAACTGCTGTATGTGATCACTGATTGCTAATGATATTTTTAAGTATATATTTATTTTGTACTCTAACTATATATTTACAATATCTTATATAATTATATCATATAATATAGGATATTTATTATACTGAAATTATGTAACATTACATCCAATATTATGTTTATTATAAATATTTTCCCTAAAATATTCTTATATATATAATGCCACAGTAACTTATTTTATAAAATAATCGATTTTTTATTATATGATTAATTAATAACTTTACAAATTAATTATATAGTTAATATATTTTTTATATATTAATTATAGAATCTAGGAAGAAAGAAAAAATGCACGGGTGCCATTCTAGTATTCTCCTTTATTAAATGGTCCAAGTGTCTCAATATTATTATTATGCTTTTAATTGCCATGGTGTCTTGATGCACGTTTTTCATTTTGTAACATCTTTGAATTCTTCGAAGTTTGAACGAAGTTAAGTCCACGTTAATTTGCAGGATGGAATTGAAGAATGCCGCAAACTATGCGGTGGCCATGGTTACCTTTGTAGCAGTGGTCTCCCTGAGTTATTTGCTGTCTATGTTCCTACCTGTACATATGAGGGAGACAACGTTGTCCTGCTTTTACAGGTTTATTAACATGTTAAATATACTTTATACTATCATATTGTGTATTTTTGTTTATTGCAGTGTGACCCTTGCCTGTTTGTGGAGGGCTGGGATTTTATTTGCTTGTATTCAATGTGATCTTATACACTATTGTATACATTTTTGGAGTAAGGTCTTTGTATTTTTTGATATTGGATTCAAAGTTATAGTGATTTTTCGTTTTGGCTTGCTATGCTATCAAAGTCTATATGGTATTTAAATGGAAAGAAAGTCCTAAAATGATAGAAATAGGTAAAACAGTCATCATGATTCTTATCTACTCTCATGTTGATCTTCATGCTTTGCGCAAGTATTCTTGTGCGCCTCCTCTACTTTTCTGTGCTTCATACATCCTCCTGTGAAGTCTGATTTGTGAGGTTTATTTTGATATTTTTAACTGAGAATGGAATTGAGTTGTTTGACAGCTCTCGAAAACCCCTTGTAGGTGGCAAGGCATCTCATAAAGACTATCTCTCAATTGAGTTCTGGAAAAAAGCCTGCTGGGACAACAGCTTATATGGGACGAGTGGAACAACTGATGCAATTTCGTTCTGATGTTCAGAAAGGTATAACTTCATAATGAAATTGGATTTGGGTGAGAATGTGAAAATTCTATCTATACCCATCTTTTGATATCCCAGATCTAGATTATATCACTAACTATGCCTCGGTCCTTCTGGAGATAAATTTTGTTAAAATATCTTAGACATTTATGTTAGCATATCCTGTATATATGGTAGAGTCAATTAGGAGCTATCTTTGGAACTTACTTAGGATTGGATTGTATAACTGTATAATAAGAATTGTTGTAATTAATACTAACACTAACATGTGCATTTGTGTGTGTAAAGACTGTTGTCGACTGTCCGGACACAATTTATCCCTACTCGTATTGTTCTTAGAATTTGTAAGTTAGTTAAGTTATTATGATTACTTGCAGCGGAGGATTGGTTGAAGCCAAATGTAGTGCTGGGGGCATTTGAAGCTAGGGCTGCTGTGAAGTCAGTTGCGTGTGCTCAAAATCTTAGCAAGTTTACCAATCCTGAAGAGGGTAAATGATCCGACCCTGCTTTGAGTCACAATCTATAATTCTATATCCTCTTAAATCTCATGGTTGATTTGTTTTCTTGGTGTTTGGAGGGGGAGACTGCGGGACTAGTATCATAGAAGAGCTGTGATCATTATAAAATGCTAATGGGATTTTTATGTCAGGTTTCCAAGAACTCTCAGCTGATCTAGCTGAAGCAGCTGTTGCTCATTGCCAGTTGATTGTTGTTTCCAAGTGAGATTTCTCATTTTACTGGTTCCACATGTCTTCACTCTAATCTTTAGTGTCATGGGTTGTCCTTTGGGTGCAGAGCCCTTTACTGAAAGGATCCCAGACAAAATATACAAATAAATTGGTTGTTTAAGATTTCTACACTTTGATGCTAGCATTTGCTTGGATATTCTAAATTCAAGTTGACCAACCTTGTGCTTTTCAGATTTATTGAGAAGTTGCAGCAAGATATACCTGGAAAGGGAGTGAAGGAGCAATTAGAAGTTCTGTGTAGCATTTATGCCTTGAATCTTCTTCATAAGCATTTGGGTGATTTTCTTTCAGCCGGCTGCATCACGCCCAAACAGGGCTCACTTGCCAATGAGCAGCTGAGGGCTTTGTATTCACAGGTTTATCCTAAACTTGTGCAACTCATTGGAAACTTCTGGTGTATTTTAGGTTTTTTTTTACACGAAACTGATTGATTACATTTTTGGTTAGGTTCGTCCTAATGCAATTGCGCTTGTTGATGCGTTTAACTACACTGATCACTTCCTTGGTTCGGTACTTGGCCGCTATGATGGAGATGTGTATCCAAAGCTGTACGAGGAGGCATGGAAGGATCCATTGAATGATTCAGTCGTACCAGATGGTTTTCAAGAGTATATCCGACCAATGCTAAAGCAACAACTTCGTAACGCCAGACTCTAAGTGTATGTTTGGTTGAATGGTAGACACAAAGCCACACTTCTACTTAAAAGCTACACTTCATAGCTTCTGTTGTAATTGATTTTGGTACCAAAAGTTCCAAAAGCTAAATCAAACACACTAAAAATAATTTTATAGCTGGACTGTCGATGCCGGAGAAAGTTACGTAGCCTTTCAATTTGAAGGCGGGTTAAGAAGTTTATGGAGGAGAAATAAAATGTGTAACAGTTTAAGTACATACAAATAGAATTTCTCAAGCTTATTTCCTCATGATGTCTAGATTCATGAGGAAAGCTTGCAATTTGTTGCATTATTTATTACATTATTGATAATGGAGGCTAATGTCATAATTTAGTTTCAGAAATTCGTTTGGCGGGAATAGTTTGGCCTGGTTTCAGAAATTCATTTGAAATTCGTTTTCTGTCAATAAAGTTGTCGATAACGGTGAAAAAGTTCAAATTGGACTGTGTCAACTGGTGGTCGGTAATTTAGACGGTGAGGGTTGTTGGTCATGCCACCTGCGATCATGTCCATCGGGAACTTTTCCATCAAAATATTAATACTAAAAAACGTGAAATCATCGGCAAATTTCTGTCTATAACACTGCATTTAAGAGGAGGAAATATTCAGCATACAACCATACATGAGTAGTAAGAATTAAAATTATTTATTGGTCAATTGAATATTTAAAGAAGTAAACTTCAATGTTTAACATCACATTTTGTCTTAATTTTAATTATATATGGTTTGATGCTGTGACTAAAATATATTGCTTTCACTTAGAAACAAGTCGTCTCACTTGATTACAACCAGCCAAATAGAAGTTGTTAAAATTTGATGACACTACAAGAAAGAGTAAATTAGTGAAAAAATGCAACATTAGTCACAACATCCATGCTATTTAGCGTCGGTTTGATAGACTCTGAGTTGTCTTAAATGATTTGCGTTTTTTCATGTGAACGTAATTAAGTGTTGATCTTTTGAGGGAGTTAATATGTTGTAAAATTTTAACTTTGATTTGTACTGATGAACGCTCTAGAATAAAAATATAAAGATTAGTGTTGGTCACTAAGTGCATGTTTGGAAAAAGGGGGTTGGATCCTGTTTAGGCTGGATCCACGTTTGCAGAAACAAGAAATAGTTGCTTTTGGATTGCTGGATCCATGTTTGGTCTCTCCAAACGTGAACGTGAATCCAAACACACTGTAAATCTTGTGAATCTGCTATGTGAAAAGAACCCATTCTTCCTCTTCCCTAGCACAAATCGATAAAACCCTTGGCTGCTAAATGTATTTGACACACCAACACAGTTAAGAATAGTAAAAAAGGGCAACAAAAAAACAAAAGAATGGTCTATTCTAACTTGGTTTGCATAGTTGAAGAATTTGATACTCAATGATGTCTGTCGAGGTCTGAGCCACCTACTTCACCCATTCTATTCAAATTGGTTAAAACAATAAATGCTTAAATGTAGTTAAATTCATGCATCAGAAAATAATGTATAACACGTTTAGACTGTGTGTATTCCTTTGTTTTCTCTTTATTCATATGTAAAAAGTTTTCCTTTTTTTTACCCTTTGTATAAACGATGTTACGTCCATGATTTATGGATACATAAAATATCTTATATAGGACCACCAAATTTTATTTTATACGTGCTAAAATGTTCTCGCTTATGAAACATGTGAAATATAGTATATTAATAACTAAGGGCCCATTCTTTGTTGTCTTCTATTCTCCACTATTGATTTGGGGTTAAGGCTAAATACATTGATGCGGACACAAAGTGACACCTAATCTCCCGCGTAATGATCAATTATGTTATGGGGAAAACTTTTCCATACCCCTACTTTTGAGTATTACCCTTCAATAATTAATAAGTTATTGTATAATATAATAAATACTATTATTTTTCTTTTACAAAATATAAGAGATGTAAAATCGGGTCAATGTGTGGTAATATGCACGGTGGTGAAAGGGACAGAGGGCACCGTGGAGCAGTGAATATCCACGACGATGAAAGTACTAGCGAATGGTACTTCAAAACTTAAGTTAGTGAAGGAATTCAGAGAGTATGAATAAATAATCCTTAAGTAACTAGATGATTAAACATGTATTTATAATGGTTGACCCGTGTAGTAGTGAGAGTAATCAATATTTGCTAGGTTGTTTCATTTCTGACTTTTGGTAACTTAGTCACTTGCTTGACCAGTTTATCTTTAGACGATGGTTTGTTTGGTCTTTCGGTTGTCCAAACCGACTAGCGTGACGTTCAATTGTTCGTGAGCCTTCCGAATCGACCAAGATGACTATGGACCAAGTGGTCATTTGAGTCCGTCTTTACAATAATAGATAATAATAAATTTTGAATTTTACATTTTGATACTTTTTCCGTCTCTAATTATAAGATTATTTTTGAACAATTACGCTTATTAAGATAATATGTAATGATGTTTATTAATGTATTAGTTTAAAAAAGTTTATATAATCTTCTAAATTTACCTATAATTAGTACATTGTGTAGTGTGGAAAAACATTAATTTAGTGATATCAAAGTTTTACAATTACAAAAGTATAATAAATACAAGAGGTATACATGAAAAAATATAATAAATATTTCTAAAACTTAGTAGGGAGTCTTATATAAAATGACACTAAGTATGTATTTAAATGGCCTTATAATTAAGAACGTAGGGAGTAATTAATAAGAAAAAGACTGCACAACCTTTTAAATTAGAGAGGACATGAGAGAAGTTCTCATATTATGGACAAGTCAATGGAGAAGAAATGTCACTTATGATAGATGAACTACTTAGGTGTCACGACGATCACTTTTATGGTGGTTTTGAACTGCCATAACATAAAATTTTAACAAAAAACATAAAAATGTGTTTTGTGACGATTTGGTCGCCACAAACGTGGGTGTTGCAGGTGTCAAGGATTATTGAATGGTTCATCAATTATCAATGCTTAGATATATGAGCCACCTGTGAGAAATTAAAAAAGCGCTTAAATATATTTTTAGTCCCTGCAAAATACGTTGTTTTTGTTTTTCGTCTCTAGGAATCTTTTCTTGTTTTTAGTCATCAGAAAATTACATGTGTTGTTTTTAGTCTCAGCTAGTTGTTTTTCCATCCATTCAAATCTGGGTTTTTACGATTTGGGGAAAATCTGAGATGACTGAACTCGATTTTACCGCTTGTAAAGCAGATCTAAACGCGTTGAGAGTGTTTTTCAGATCTGAATTGGATAAAAAAACAATTAACAATGACTAAAAACAAAATATGTAATTTTTGGAGGACTAAAAATTAGGAAAAATAATTTCAGGAACGAAAAATAAACACAACATATCTTACCTTTAAACCTTAAAAAAGGTTTCAAGTTAATCATACATGTTAAATGATTATTAAATGACGTAAGGCTAGGAATGAAACAAAATCACTACAAAAAAGTAGCTTTAATTTGCATAAAATCAAACGCGTTAAAAACCAAAAAGCGATAGTGTGATTCTTACCGTTGCAAATGTTACAAGTGACTTGATTTGAAGTCACTACATAAAACAAAATTTTATGCCCTTCTTGTTGAAACTTTATGAAACCAATTTATTCAGATGGAAACATTGACACGCATCTATCATTGGATAGTTCAAGAATATGGTCAATTTTCATTGAGCAGAAGCTGTAAAGATTACTCAAATTTTGAATGAAATGACCAAAAGATAAAAATAAAAAAAAAGATAGATTGAATAAAGTATTAGCAAATGTAAAAACCTCTTAAAGTGTATATCCGAAGTATGTTGTTTTTGAACTATATCCAAAGTATGTTAATGCAAAGTGAATGACTACTCATAATTTCCGATTGAATAACCATCCATTTTTAATAGATCATAATTTTAGCTCCTTTTTGTTTTAATTTTCTCCCTATCAATTGTATTCTGCTAAATTTCACATCACCTATTACATTTTTATAAGTAGTGATATATGAATATACATTTTTTTTTTTACCATAAATACAATAGAAACTCCCTTTTTTAACACTTTTTAGCGACAACAATTAAAAACCGCTATTAAACTATATATTCACCCAAATCCATATTTTTATTTCTATTTTCTTATCTTCGTATCTCTCACATATGACAATGTCTATTGAAGAGTATAATGCCAATTTGACAAAAAAATGCAACTGTTTTATCTTTTGGAGTTGGACCCATATCTTTATTATGTGAAAGAATTATAAGTACTCACACCTCAACCTACCTCTACTCACCACAATTTTCCCTTCTCTCCACCACAATAATTTCTCCCCCTCCTTCCCTCTTTCAATGGACACGCAAGAATCTGTCCTTACAGACAATGAGCTTCAACCCGCAACCACCACCTTGTCTTCCACCATTATTGCCTCCACCTCCTCTTCGTCCTCAATAGAAGAAGTCACTAACATGGAGAACAAGAAGAAGTTGAAGAAGACCGAGCAAGAACGAAACAACAATGAGAAGAAGAAGAAGAAGAACGGTGTGAAGAGAAGCAACGATGGGAAGCATCCAACTTACAGAGGAGTGCGCATGCGTCAATGGGGTAAATGGGTGTCGGAAATCAGAGAGCCGAGGAAGAAATCCAGAATTTGGCTCGGCACTTTTCCAACGCCGGACATGGCGGCTCGAGCACACGACGTGGCGGCTCTCACCATCAAAGGCAGCGGAGCTTATCTCAACTTCCCTAAACTGGCGGCCGAGCTGCCTCGCCCGGCCTCCAATTCCCCGAAGGACATTCAAGTGGCGGCTGCCTTGGCAGCCGCCACAAATTTCACCGGCTGGATCAACGAAGCGGAAGCCGAAGCGGAAGCCTCTTCTTCTTCCTCTTCCTCTTCCTCCACGAGTCACAATCACAAGCAAGGATCATTGTTGAAGGGTGAGGATGAGATGTTTTTGGACCTTCCTGATCTCTCACTTGATCACTTGAATCATAATGCTGAAGGGTCTTATTATTACTCCTCTGCTTGGCTTGTAGACTCGGGTTTTCGACTAGATGAGCCATTTCCATGGGAGGAATCATATTAATAAGCAGCCAATTCCTCGTGTCACTTTTTTATCCTCTTTCTCTTTTTGGGATTTTCTAGCTACTATATAGCTAGAACCTTGAATTGAAGCCATATAGTATCTAGTATCTACTACCAGTGCCACTTCAATGTTTCATTAATAGCATGTTTGGAAACTAAGAAGTTAAGTGCATGTCTGGATGTAAAATAGATATTATGGTCAGTCAAAATTATGATGAACAGAAGCAATTTCTTTTAGTTTTTACCTCTGTTCATCATGATTTTGACTTTATTGTAATTTTCTACTGTATATCCAAATATGTACTAAGTTACTTATGAATTTCAGATTTCGATAAAAAAAATATATCCAAATATACTATAAATCAACTACTTGGAGTGAGTTTTTTTTTTCTCAAGAATTTGTGTAAATATTTTAACACCATAGAAAATTGCATCTGCATCTGTTGTCATTCCAGATAAGGTAATTGAGTTGCCCTGCATCACCTTCCTCAGTTTGTTTAAATTCCTCATCTTTTTCTGCCATCTATATGACTGTATATTATCCCCAATTTGCCAAAATTCAGCTGAATTATGTATAAGGAAAGTGTGGAATAAAATCGAGCTGAATTTTTTTTTTGTTAGTTACAATCCCTTGCCGTATTTAGAATAATGTAGTAACCGTTTTATTATAATTTTTCACTGTGTATCTAAACATAAATATAGTGTGGTGGCTACATTTTCTCTCCATCTTATGTCCTGATTTTGTTGGTAGTTCTTTTAAATTTAGTGTTTATTATATTATTGTATTTGTTTTTAATTAATTAAGTTCACCAGCTTTCTGATTAATCATTTAATTTGACCTGAAACTGCCAGGTAAGAAAGGCACATCATAAGGTGATGATACATAATTAGCAGGACATGCAACTTGCTGCTTGAATGTTGAATCTAACCTTTTCTAACCCTTGGCTGCTATAATAACTTAAACTAGTTTATATAGACCAAAGGAAATGTTACACGTAGTGTGGAAGAATGGTACAATATCTTTTCCTTCTTACCAAAATAATGATACAAATCACTTTTGCTAATACTTTATTGACGCACACAAAAAGCTTATATAATTAAATATGCTTTCTTTTAAAATGAGTAACATCAACTAACACCGCACTACCATAATGTAATATATATATATATATATATATAGTACACTAATACACACATGCATAATGTGTTATTTATACATATGTTTTTCCTCTAAGCAATTGTGTTTTTTTTTTTTTTTAAGTAAACCTGCAAACCTGCAAATCTATTAAATGAAAATAGGCACAGAGGTCAGAATATCCTAACAAGTAATGAGATCAAGCTCCAAAGAACCTATCTCAAACCAAATAAAATTGTCAAAAGAGGGGTCATCCTAGCAAGGTAGTTTACCACGTAATTGCTAGTTCTACACACAAAAGCAAAATCAAAATAAATGAAACTTTACGTCAAAGTACGACACATTCAAACAACGAAATCAAAATATGAAGACTCCTGAAAAGACCTCTTCCAAGACTTAAAAAGTTGAAGATAGTGTGTCGCGAAGCAAACCCCCGGAAGCAGAGGTCACTGACCAAAATCAACGCCCATCGTAAAGCTAGACCCTTTGCCAACGCTAAGGATAGAACATCAATGGGAAAAGTCGTCGCAAAAGCCACGATCTTCCCTTTTATCATTCCGAGCTATGAAGCCAAAGCCCGCCACCGAGCTATGAAGCAAAGATGTGTACAAACACAACAAAGCTTATTTTAGCTTATATCGTTTCTGTATGCGCCACAAAAAAGGAAGAGCAACCTGTTGTCTAGGAGCTGAGCGAGGCTGCAGAATTCAGACAAAGCGTGGATGCGCGGCGAAGAATATGATTCCGCAAAGAGACCATGCCATGAAACGCATAGGCATTACGCCTCTCCCAGATGCAATAGAGGAGAGTGAGGAAGATACCACCAGCGTGCTAAAATGCTCGCAGCTGAATCTGCTTAAAAACGTCATGCAAAGAAACATCATCAACCAACTAGAGTCCCACCGGGAGGCTAACCAAGCCCTCCGCACCTCATCACAAAGCAACATAGCACGCATACTAGTTTCTACATAAAGCTCACAAGCCAGAAAGTAATCAGCAATATCTAAACCATGGCGTGTCAAGTGAGAACACACAACCAATATGTCCAAAAACGCTCTCCATACAACCTCCTTACAGTGCAAAAATGAGTCAAATTTCCACAACTTATTCCATAGATTAGCTGGCATAGATACATCCTGAGAAGAGGACAGGACCAAGGCCATTTGCTTTTGTCGAATAAAGTTGTACCCTGACTTGGTGAATAGGTGCCATCAGAGTATGAGGCCAGATTAGAACATCAAGGATACTCTTTGCATAATCTGGTCTACGGATGTAATCGATCAAGGATCTATTCCACACTTGAGGATAGGAATTAGAGATCAGGTGAGAGACTGAATAAATCCCAATGCAAACATTATGCCATCATTGTATACAAGAGGGGTACCACTCGGAATCCATTGATCATTTCACACATTGACACTCATGTCATTACCAATTTTCCATAATCCCACCTTCTCAAACACCCACCGAGTGCGAACACCCTCTCAGTGCGTACAATGCTAGTCCAGACATAACTAGGTCGATATCTCTCATTCACTCCAATAAGAGTCCCATTAGGAAAATAGATCGCTTTCAAAACACGAGATAACAAAGAATCAGGTCAAGAGAAAATTCTCTACCAATTTTTCCCGACAAGAACGGTATCAAAGGCTTTGAAATCCCAGAAACCAAGACCACCACTACACTAAGGCCAACAAAGCTTGTCCCTCTTGAGCTAATGGATAGTTCGACGAGAAAGATCATCGCCCAAAATTAAAAATTGGTCATCATGCTCTCAATTCAGCACATAAGCCATCCGGAAGAGCTAAACAAATCATAATATAAGATGAAATTGTTGGTGGTATCTAGTGCCTTTGGGACACCTCTTTGTGGGCTGTGAATGTTGTGGGAATGTCCAACCAATATATATGTATGGAGGTGAAATGGAAAGGGAGTCATTCTTAGATGTTGACTGCGGTGGATGGTAGTCCGCATTATACCTTGCGTGCTATTCTCTAGGGTTCTATTTAGGCGTTAGTTTCTTTAATGGATCGTCTTGGTGTTTGAGTGTTGTTGCTTCTGATCAGGAGAGGTGGGGGAGCATTAGCCAGAGCCTGCCTAGGGGAGCATATGCTTTTGCTTCTTTGATTGGTGATTGTGACCTCCATGATCTGGGGTTTGTTGGGTCTTGCTTTACTTGGCAATGTGGGAGACTAAGAGAGAGCTCTCTCGAATTTAGATTGAGATTGAAATTGGGTCCCTGAAAAAAAAATTTCTTTCAAATGTCATCCCTAACTTGTTTTTTTTAATCAAATTAAGCCCTTTTGACCAATTTAAGCTGATTAATCACATAATTATCCCTGTCATCAATTCCACGTGGCTTTTATTAATTTTTTTAATCTCCCTTGCAAGAACTCACTTCGAACTATTCAACAAAGCCTCTGTTTCCCGCATTCAACAAAGCCTCTGTTTCCCGCATTCAACAAAGCCTCCATCTCGCACCGTCGCCGTGCCAGGACGCTGCAGTCACCGCCATCCCTTTCCTTGTCGCGACCTCCTCTGGCCACCACCGTCCCTATACTAGATCGGAAATCAGAGCCAAGTTGGCATCCACCACCACCGTTCTGGATACGCCGCCACCCATGACGGAACCAGAAGCAGCGTCACCTACGGGATGGAGTGCCATGGGTGGTGGCGGCGGATTTCGAAGAGGAGGTCAGGGAAGGTAATGGATTTCATCTAGTGAGGGTGGTGTGGATTTCGTCCGACGAGGAGGCGTGGATTTCGTCCTGAGAGAGATGTAGAAGAAGAAGAAGAAGAAGAAGAAGAAGAAGAAGAAGAAGAAGAAGAAGAAGAAGAAGAAGAAGAAGAAGAAGAAGAAGAAGAGGAGGAGGAGGAGGAAGAGGAAGAGGAACCAGAGATAGAAATCCTTCTTGTGGATTTCGTCTGACTAATTTGGTGGTTTATCGGGAGCGGCGGCGGCGACTTCTAGTTTTGGGAGGAAGAAAGATTAGGGTTTTCAGGAAAAGAAGAGGGAAGAGAGGAGAGTGGGGCTGCTGAGTGGGAAAGAGGGGGTTGAAGTGGAATTAATAAAAGCCACGTGAAATTGATGACAGGGATAATTATGTGATTAATCAGCTTAAATTGGTCAAAATGACTTAATTTGATTATTATTTTTTTTGTTAGGGATGACATTTCAAAGAATTTTTTTTAGGGGCCCAATTTAATTCCTTTTCAAATGTTAGGAACCCCGAATATATTTAAGCCTTAGTCACCCAACTAAATCCTTTGAAGTTTGGCCATTTTCTTTTGTTATAGAGTTAAGAGGAGACTTCTACTCCTAACTGGCATAGGAGGCCCTTTCATATGCTGGCAACTTGGATGACTTGTCCTAGCTTCAAATTAAAACTTATAAAGGCACACCATGGATGAATGGAGTGTGACAAAAATGAAGACTGGTTCTTTTCCTTTATTTTAGTTAGAATTGTTTCATTTTCATTTTCACTCTCGAAATATGAAATTAATTTTTATCATAACATTTACATTAGGGAGTAAGATAAAGCATGACATAAAACAAAGCATAATCATAACGGGTTGGGTAGACATAAGATCTATTGCTCAAGAAAAACAAGAATGAAATTATGTAAAATGACAAAAGACCAAAGAAGAAAAAAATGTGGTTGTTGCTAATTAAAGTCGTACTTAATCATGATGAGAACTCTACAAATTTGATTAGACTCATTCGCTAATGACAGTTTTATGTGCAAAGTTGTGGGTCAGTCCCTCTTTTTTGTGATTACTCAAGTGCCAAACTCTTCAATTATTGTTGGCATTGATTGCATGCCATGCCATGCCATGAATAGAACCATAACAGAGTAGTCTCATCCTCTTCAAGCTACTTCCTTCTTCCGAACTATGGTAACTTAAGCTGTCTCATCACTCACTGTGATTCCCTCAACTAAAAATATATTGTCAAAGCCAATTGCTATGATTATGCTTTGTAATTATCTAACATTGTCCTTTTTAATCTCGATGGAGCTACCACTTCCTTTTTAAAAACTAAAAAAATAGGTAAAGATGAGTTTGAGATTACGGAAGTCTCTCTAGCTAACCTAAGCACCTGTTTGTTTAAACTTTAAAAAAATGATTTTATAGATATTGAAAAACTCACTTATTTTTTGAAAAAAAAAATGTAAAGCAGAAATTATTTTTCTTTTTTGGTTGCAATTATAAAAGAGATTTTTTACGTGTCATCTCTAAAGCACTAAAAGACAAAAAATTATGACCTGCAATTTTATAAGTAGAGTAAAAAAAACAATACGTAATCAACATTAGAATAGAAAAATTTAAAATGACTGATAACTTACAAATTAGGTAAAAATGACATTTGACACCGTTGTCATTTGAATTCTAAAGCCCTTATAGAAAACACTTTTTTTGTTTTGAAATGTGGCTATGGCTATAATATTTTTTCCAATAACTTAATTAAAATGTCTTCTCAAAATAATAATATTTTTCGGATTATGCTAAAATACTGAAATAAACATATATATACTTAACATTTTTGAAAATAAGTTTCTATAATAAAAAAGATTTTTTCATTAAAATATTATAACAAAGAGGCTCTTATTGGACTACTAATTAGATTCTCACTCTTATTTGAAGATCATGACTTATTTGCTCCCATTTGAAGTTTTCAGCCTTTTACCTTATGAACATGTGATACTTTTTTCCTATAAACTTATATATAGTCATTTTACCTGTGATTTGAACTTGTCCTTATATGTTTGTTATTGTATGATTTGGCTATTTAAGTGTATTTTTATTTTCATTGATGTTTGCATCATTGTTGTGGTTTTTAATATATTATTTTGAACGAAGTATACTCTTACGAGTCGAATTTGAAGGCACTCAACGAGTTTACGTAAACTCTCAAGTTTGACAACCTTGCTCTTTCGAGAGCACCACAATGAAGAGAGTGACTAGGGTTTTGAAATCCGATGTTGAGATTGAAGAGTTTGAAATTGGGGGCAAAATTGGTGTTTCAGGGAGGAGGAGTAAATGAAAACGTTTAGCGATGATAGAGCCACTGGTGACGTCGGCGATGACGGAGAATATTTTTATGGTCTTCCCATTGTCTTGACTTCTCCATAATCTTGTTCAGGTGGACCGTTGATCCTCTTTCTTTCAAGAACTCCCTAAAAGCTTATGGACAAAAGGTGGAGGGAAAGTGGAGCTTGAAGTACAAGGAGGACGATGAGTATGAAGAAGAGGAAGATGAATTAGAAGAAAAGGTTTATGGAGGAAATGGAAGGAAGAAGAGGGTGGTATCCATACAGAGGGAGATGGTCCAAAGTTCGAGGCTCAGAGCTACCATATTGCAAGGTGGAGAGTCAAATTAAATAACTTTTGGTCTATTTTATCAAGCTTCAAGTATTAACTAAAATAAGAGTGTGATCGCATGTAATCAGTAAAATTTGCTGGTGTAAATTTGAACTTTTTTTACGGATCCATATTAGGTAAACTCTTTGAAAAAATCATAACTCAAAGAGGGCTTAGGGTGTTTGAATATGATTGTCTCCTCTCAGTGGAGCTTGCAGAGAAGCATAACATAGGGAAAATCACTTCTATTATCAATGACACTAAAACCCTCAAGATGCAATGTACTATGAGCGGATTCGCTTGGACACAAAGGGAGAGCAATGAAACTACCCATGAAATTGCTCGCCTACTCTTGCTAGACCGCCTCTTGAGTGCATTGTTGTTCAACCCTCCGCCACTCTTGTTGAGCAAATTGGCCAAAGATGCTGCTCTTATCTGAAGCCACGCCATGAGAAGGATTCCAAAAATCCATGCCACTGATCAAAAGACTACGAATTGAACGAGGGCTTAGAGGGTTTGAAATTAGGGTTTAACCCGATTTCCCTCTTCTTTGTTGTTTTGACATCACTCTCAACCAGTGATTCAGTTCACTAGAATGGGTTTCTAGAACTAGAAGTGTCTTAAGTTTCAAGTACAGCAGCTTATGTCACATGACTCACATGAGTATCTATATTGGCGCTACTAGATTCTCAGCTTTTTTTTTTGGTTGAAACTAGATTCTCAGCTTGTGTAAGCTCACTTCTTGTAATCCTTGGGCCATCTTCTGTTGGGCCTTTTTAATGAAATTATCACCCAATTTTTTCTTATCTAGTCAATACACCTAACCCTAGTCAAAGCCTGAAGTAGGTTATGGTATTATACCACACGTGATCAGACATCATTTTGGAAGCCCACAAAATAGCGTCTCTTCTGGAACTCAAGACAAAACAAGTTCCCATCCAAAACAAACACAACACCCTTATCCCCAACAGTAACAGCTTGTCTAAAAATAAAAATGATGACAATAATAGGCTACCATGTCAACATCCACTTCCTCCATCCATCCAAAAAGGAACACAATTCCACCCATACGTGTTTCAATTTGTTTACATCACATAAAAATTGTCCCTAAAAACATACACTCCACCTTTTTTTTCCTGCCAGAGGTCAATTTTTTATTATCAAACAAACTTGTGAGCATGAACAAGAGTCACAATAGCAGTCTGAGGCGGTGGCTTTGTTTTAATTTTTTGAAATATAAGGGGCCCACCAACCCATACTAAGAGAAGAGGCCGTGTATGGGATTCTACTCACTTAAAATGATGTGACTCGTTTTAAATGGTAAAATAAGTATTATAATATTTAATACTCATTAATTACTTTATCATATAAAGTAAGTTCAGTCACATTAGAGAAGTCTTGCTTCAAATGAAACCGATACCATATAACTTCCCCATGCTGCCTCTTCTCACACAACCTCTTCCTCAACCTCTCTCACTCACACTCACCCCATAAAAGGGCGCCATTTCCTCTCTCATTTTCAAAAACTTTTCCATTTCCAATCACACCCCCAACCCCAAAATTCAAAACCCTTCCCATTTTCTCTAAAAACCCTAAAAACCAGACACAGTCATCACCATCAACATGCTCCCTCACTCATACACCTTGGATTCCGCCTCCAAATCCCAGGAGCTTCTAACAGCCATCCAAGCCGCCACCACACCCTCCCAAATCACCGCCGTCTGCGCCTCCATCGAATCCTTCCTGCACTCCCACTCACCCGATCAATCCCGCCACTTCTTCTCCCTCGCCTTCCCAACCCTAATCTGCAAGCTCTTCGGCTTCCACCTCGACGCCGCCCCCAACAACCCTCAATCCTCCCCCAACAGCTGGATCGAAACCGCTGACCTCTCCAAAACCCTATTCTCCCTCCTCTCCCCCGCCGGCACCCTCTCCGCCGCTATCTCCGCCGTCGACCGCCTCTCCCTCGTCAAGTATCTCTTCCCCGCCGAACGCCTCCCTCACTGGGCCCGCTCCCTCTCCGACTCCAAAGCCCTCTCCGATCTCTCCCCCTCTCTCTTCTCCGCCCCTTCCTCCTCCCCTTACCACATTCAGCTCAACGTCTTCCAGTACTTCTTCTTCTGGTTCGCGTACTACCCCGTCTGCAAGGGCAATTCCGAAAATTCCCCCGACGCTTCCTCCGCCAAGAAAGCCACCACCTTTGTCAAATTAGAAAACTGGGCTTCTTCCATTCCCGGATTCTCCTCCTCCAAACGAAACGCCGTCGACCCCAAAACGCAATGCAGCTTGTACATTCGCCTTCTCTACGCCTACCTCCGCGCCTATGTCCCCACCTCCGATCTCACCTCGCACCAGCCCTACCGCAGCTCGATACTCCACTACAATTCCGGTCATGACGCCGCAGCTTCTGCGCGTGCCGAGTTCGTCGTCAACGCGCTGATTCACTTCTGGCTTGTCGACAACGATTTCTCGCCGTTTCCGGTTAAAGTTTGCAGGTTGCACGGTGTTCCGTTGCCGTCCGGTGAGGCGCCTCCGACGCCCGGGCTGGGTGAGGTGGTGAAATTGTTTGTGAGGTATCTGAGCTTGAGCACCGTTACGGCGGTTCGTGAGAGTGGTGATGTTGGTGGTAATGGGAGCGGGAGTCCTAGGTGGAGGGGTGTGGAGGTTGCGAAGAACAAGGATTTAGGTTATGTGTGTTGGAACCCCTGTTTGCAGAGGCCTCTGTATCGGTTTCTGTTGAGGACCTTCTTGTTTTGCCCTGTGGCTGCTTCACTCAAGAATGTGTCTCAGGTGTTTTCTGTTTGGGTTAGTTATCTGGAGCCTTGGACCATTAAGGGGGATGAGTTTTCGGAGCTGGATGCGATGAATGATGAAAAGAGCGACAATTCTGTGACTGCAATTGCAAATGCAGGTGGTGGTTTTACACCACCTTGGCAGGATTATGTTCTCTCCAATTATCTGTATTACACATCCTTGGTTATGCATTTTATTGGGTTTGCTCACAGGTTTCTTCATAATGATGTTGAAGCAGTAGTCCAGATGGTGCTCAAGGTTTGTTTCTCATCCATGTACTTATGCCCCATTTATATTGTCAGATTTTCCAAGATATTTGCCTTTGACTAGAAGTGTTTGCTTAGGAAAACTGAAACTGATTCTGTGCATCAAATTTTATTTGCTCATGACTTTGTGTGCCCCAAGATTGTGAATAATATACGCATATTTGCTATGATTAAAATGTAGCTGTGAATGATATGAATATCTATGCCAATTTTCTTTCTTTATTTTTACAATAATAAGGCTGACCGGCAGTGACTTGCACTGGGGAAACCTAATTTTATTTTTGAAGAAAAATTTAGGATACTTGTATGTGTGCATTTCCTATAGCATCACTTTTCATTTCATTATCTGCCTATGATGAACTTACCTGGACACCACAGACTACTTTCACATATATACCTTATAAGACACTTCACCATCTAGAAGTATCTGTAGCTTGAATTAATGACTATAATGAATCATTGTATATTTGGTTGACTAAGGATTTTGGTTTTAGATATAGAATAGAATATTATCAACTTATTTGTAATCATATACCAACTTATCTGTTGATCTTTGAATATTCATAATTGTACCTGTGGAACTAGTATTTAAGCATCACCTGATTCTTTGTGAAAGAGGACATTTATATTCCCATGATATTCCAGTTTAAGATTGGCCAACAAGACATGCCTACAAAATATAATGGATCTCATTAACCTGATCTTTATAGGACTATATTTCTATTTTTTTAGGTTTTAAATTCATTGAAACTTCATGCTACTTCTCTTAAGAATTTAGGCTAAGCCTAACTCTACCTCAATAACCAGAGAATTTGAGGATTGGTCTTCCCTTTATAAGGATGTCTTCACCCCTATATGCCCTAAATAAGGCTAAAAAAACTACAAACTAGAAGCAACCACAAACAAAAACACCAAAGCAGAAATGAGAGGAGCTGACAACCATAATAGAAGAAGTGGAAACATCAATGAAAGCTTTCAGGTGGTGCATGTACCTCTTACACTGGCAAAAGCTTGTACTAGAGGCTGCACATGATGGCATGGGGTGGTGGATCTAGCGGAAAATCTTAGGCTTTCTATCGGTTGATGGCTGAGATGGGCGAGGATGTTACATTGGCCACATCCTACAGCAGCTAAAGCCCTAGAAACAGAGGATAGAGGCAATGATACTCTGAGGATTGACAAATCGGTGGCTTCTGAGACAACTTATGGTGTCACATTCGAATTCTGGCCACTATAGAGTGGGCCAATGCTGACGGCAGTTGAAGCCTATTGCCCTGAAACTAAATAACTAAAAAGGAGGTTGGAGTTGATAGTAGCTGGAACCGTAAAATTAGGTATACACACCAAAGACAAAAACCATAAAAATTGGGATGACAAGAACCAGTCATGTTGGGGAGAGAATGACATTATTATTTAAACATAGTTTCAAATTTTAGGGAATAGTGATGAGACAAGTCATGGAGATGGTAACACTTTGGTACCACAATGAAATTAGGGTTTAGTCTTCAAGGTACAAAAAGAAGGAAAATACATATAGAGAATAAAACTGTTTTGATATTCATATAATACACAGGGTATATTCTTTCAAAGGACAGCACTTACCCTTATCTATTGGTAGACTCCCAATTCTTGTCAAATAGGAAAAATAAATAAGAATTATAATCTTAATTAAATACGGAAATAAAGAAACCAATCCTTCAGAATAATATTAATTATCTTAAATTACTCTATGATATGACCAAGATATTATAAGATACCTTTTTTTTAATATTCTAACAAGTGCATTCAACTTTAGAATATTATTTGCCTGCTTGTTTGGAGAAAATTTGCATTGGTATTCATGTTAGACCTGTCTGTATACTTTTTGGTTAAAAGTACAATGAACTCTCTGTAATGAGTAATGACTTATTTAGCTATTCCTATCAAAACAATAACGCGGTAATTTTAAATTTCTGAGGCTTGATGCAATCTTATAGTGATAATAGCCTTTTGATGTTTATCTGAATGAAAATTTCACTTTCTGACATGCTTTTACAGGTATTAGACACCTTGACATCATCCAAAGAGCTCATTGACCTTTTGAAAAATGTGGATGCCCTTTTCCATTCCAAACTGGCCGGGTCTGGCAAATCAATGTTGAATAACTTGTACAGATATGTTCCTATTATCCGTGAACAATTGCAGGTAGCTTGTTTCTCCTCTTTTTTACAGTTTTTTCCTCATTCAGTTTAATTGTTATTTTTTGCACTTCAATACAAATTTTCACCCTTTAAGTTGTTTTTATACTGTTAGGGTTCTAAATTTCTAACATATACCTACTATTAGTTGCTCGCTTTCTGTTTTCTTTTATGTTGTATATTTTGATGTCATATCTTAAATCCTCGCATTGGATGATTAATTTTGGTTCATAGCTGGTTTAGACACAGTATTTATTTTTTCTGTGAATTAAGAGTACCAGGCATGCCCTGAAATCTGTATGACTGTATATTTATTAACAATACTGGTTGTTTCAGGACTGGGAGGATGGTTTATGTGAGACTGATGCTGATGGCTCATTCTTGCATGAAAATTGGAACAAAGATTTGCGACTTTTTGCTGATGGGGAGGATGGTGGACAACAGCTCCTTCAGGTCATATATTTTTTCATGTTACAATTGTAAATTTGTGTTTCTAACTAGTATATAATACGACCAATTCAACTGTTCATATAATGGTAAGGTGGTATGTTAATTGTCTAACACCACTCTTGTATATGGGCTTGGGACCAACTATGTAGAGATTGGTAACAAAGCACTAATAGGCTGAGTTGTTTTCTAATTACAATGTAGTATATCTTCTAATTTCATCTGTTGTCAACGCAGTTGTTTATATTGCGCGCGGAAGCTGAATTGCATGCTATATCTGGGGATAACCTTACACCCGGCCTCCAATGCATAAATTCATTGAAAGCGAGGTTGGGGAGCTTATTTGATGGACAAACTATTAAACTATCTTCAACCTGTCAAGAACCAATCCAGCATCTGCAATCCCGTGACGATATATTCAAGCCTAGAAGAGCTGGCAACCATGCATTTGCAGATGTCAAATACAAAGGTGACTGGATGAGACGACCCATATCCAGTGATGAGATAGCATGGCTTGCGAAAATGCTCATTGGGCTGTCTGATTGGTTGAATGAGATTCTTGGACTGAATCAAGCAGAGAACAGCAACAGCCAGGGAGGTTCTGCATGTTCATTTGTTGAGGTATCAACTGATGTGGCCCATGTATGTGGTCCTTCTGAGGCTCTGAAGGTTTTTCTCTGTACTATTGGTTCTTGGTTTCTCTTTCTGGGTGCTGCTTCTACGGGTTTAATGCGACAATACGGTCTGAGGGTGAACCTAAGGATACTAGCCTCCAAGAAGGTGGTACTGGTTTTTGTTTTATACGCTGTTTATAGCAGCATACTGAAGAAAACAGTTCGAGCACTCCTTAGCATGTAAATTGAATATACCAGGTATATTGACAAATATGAAAAGGTATGGGAAAAGTTTTGTTCCTTTAAAGTTATTGTGCATAAGGTGTTTTGTCCTCTGTAATTACAAGTGGTTTTTGTACCACAATTCACAAATACAGTTCGGCATTTTGCCTTCTTAGAGTTACAATAATAGAAATACTAGCTTACTGTAACAGTAACAGGGGGTAAATGCAGCTCGGCAAATGTAAGAGTATAAATTGAAATTCGGTAGGTTTTGTTTAAAAGAATTTTTGAACCTCGGTAGGTTTTCCTTTTTCTCGTTGTGCTAAACATGCTCACTTTCTTTTTTATCCTTATTCCATCTCATCTCTTTCTTCTGTTTCTTTCATATTTTTTGTTTCTCTTTTATTATTCTCTTTCAACATTAGTGAACACGCTATAAGGGAAAAATAGAACATCTCTAATTTTTTATTATGTTTTTCATGCACATTCTTGATAATTTAGTAAGTTTCATGTACATGTTATCATTGCAGTTTAAAATGTTACCAACTAAGATGTTCTCTTGTAGGGGAGATGAGACTTAATTTTTTATTAATTTAGTTGAAATTTTCAAAGGATAAATGTAAGGAGATGCATGGACGTAGTCAAAGTTCCACCCCTTTTAAAATTTGGCTTATGTGTTTTTGGTTACAAAGGAAGAATAAGAATGAACAAACTATGTTATAACATCCTGACATAATTAATGAAAATCATTAGTCACTCCCTTTCATTCTCTAATTCATCTTTGTTTCAATCCTGACCTCTGATTTCTCCCCCCTTCAGCATTTCATCACCCTTTTGTAATCATCATCCACACGCCCTCTTTCTGCAATTTGAGTTCTTCGTTCTAATGCTCTTATATCAATGGATTTATATGAGAAACAGGTGACAGTCGTAAATAACATGAACTGCATTTATCAATGGTATCCAGAATGCAAAAACACAGTACATACCCATCATTTATTACTTATATGAAAGTTGTAATAATAAGAAAGTAAAATAAAATAAAATAAAAGATTTCATATTAACTATTTTGTCATGAGATGTGAGTTTTTCATAACATGAAAAACTTTAATTTCACAATTTCATCCATGAGTTTTAGATTCAATGTTAATTACTTTTACTATTTTTAATGCTTAAACAAATATTTATTAATTCTATATACACTTAGGTAAACTCTAAAATCAAGTCGTGCTTAATTATTTTAGGGTAGAGTGTGTTTAGATTCAAGTTAACATCCATTAAAAGCACATTTAAACTAATGAAAATAATGAAATTCTTTCACGTTTTTTCTTTTGGAATTTCTATTTTCAGGTTGAAGTTGTCTCATAACGTGTGCGAATCACGTTTATTCGTAAATCAGGTCGGACGAAATATGGAAGTCTACGTAGACGACATGATGGTCACGTCAGTAAAAGGAGGCGAACATTGTGTCAGATTTGGAAGAGGCATTTGGAGAGATAAGAAGGCATAATATGCGACTAAATCCTGAAAAGTATTCATTTGGAATACAAGGAGAGAAATTTTTGGGATTCTTGTGTAGGGAAAAAACTCTTTCTGAAAGAACTAGTCACACCGGGATATTGATATTCCCGACTCAAACTAGATTGTGAAGGGCCTGTTAGACAAAGAAAGGTGCTCTTTTAGAATTATTTGAACCCATTTGCGAGACGTAGAAGCAGTACTCCCCAAGCTACAGAACTCTCAACTTGACAACCATAGTTGTTAAGCTTCCAACTCTTTGACCACTTGAGCTAGAAGGGAGTTAGTCTTTTGATACTAGCCACTAGGCATTTATGGTCATGATCCATGAGTGGTTCATTAATGTAACCATGTATGTTTTTGTTTTCACATTGAAAGTGTATTGGATGTATCTTTAGCCAACTGATGCTAATTGTTCTTTTTTTTCATTAAGGATTGGAATTCGTACAAACCAAGAAAACAAACATAGCTCTTGTCATCAGAAGTTATCTGTGAACTTGTTCTGCAATTTAAAAGACAAACTTCATCCTAATTTGTCAAGCAATAAGGACTTAAAAGTGTCTCTTGATTATGATGTTAGATTTTTCTATGTTTTTATCGTGCAGAAAACTAATACACCATCTTTAAATTCTGAGACTCACATGCTTTGGTATAAGAGGTAGAGTAACTTACCTAGATCCAATCCTGTAATTGTTGGAAGTTTTTCTTATGTGTTTTCTCTCCTCTTTTGCCTTCTTCTGTCTGTTGTTTTTTTATGGAGAACAAGAGAATGATAACTTATCTTCAAGTATCAAGACGTGTCGACAATAGATAGGATATGATATATACATTGATCCTATTCACTATTATGATATTCAATTGACTGCGTATGAATTTTATTCTAGATGGAAGGTTGGGTTAAAAATCAATAGTATATTACTATATTATAACAATTTTTCTTAGGTCATATATTTTTCTTTCTAACTCGTATATTATTTAATTTTAAAATTAGCTCATTTTAATAATATATCATTTTAAATTTTAACCAATACTTTGTTCAGTATCATTTCTGAATAGTGAGTTATAATTATATTGCTACTTATAAAAAATTATAATTTGAAAAAGTAATTTATAATAAATTTGAATTACTTTTAATTAAAATGGTCTAATTATAAAAAGAAAATATATGTAAATTTTAAGAATTAATTAATTTAATGATATATTATTTTTAGAATCTATTAATTTATAAATTTTAATATTATAAGTTATACTTTATTTTATCAAAAGAGTAATTTTTTTTTTATTATAATTTATATGTTATCTAATCTACCTCAACCACTTGCTATTCGATTGTTTAAGTGTGGTCGAAGTACTTCGCTCTAATGGTGACGTTTCCATCTTTTGGGTGAGGGAGATAATTACTAGAGTTATGAACATGCTTGCTTGGGAATGGACACTGGACAGTAAATATTGAACTTGTGCCAAGAGCGGAATAACGCAGTAGACTTCCTAACAAGGTAAGTTTCACAGAAAGGCTCTCCGCGTTGTGTTTGGCGCCTTTCCCCGTCGGCTGTCATTAAGTTTTTATGCCTTATGTTTTAGGCTAGTCTTTTACTCTTTTAATATTCCTCTTGTAAAAAAAACCACATAATAATATAATACATTAATATAATATCCTGTCCAATTATTACGTAGTTTACACTTCAACCACATAATACTATCTACCAAAAACAAATACTATATAATATTAAGATTTAATTTATATATGGAGCTGTTTTACACATGCGTCCAATCAAATTTGCTCATTTCCATTTTAAATATTTTTAAATTTAAATTTAACAAATTGGTGGATTTTAATTTGATGATTGTGTAAAAAAATATTATTGTTAATTAAACAGAACTCATAATATACCCTATTCTTTATTATCAAATGTGCATCAAAGATTAGATATATAAGATAAAATCTACCCTATTCTTTATTATAAAATTCTTATCTAACTTCTAATTATCCTATCATCTGTTCAGTTGGTAATAACCATTTAAAGTGCAGCATCACGCATAGGAGCTGTAGTACTTTTCCATTAACAAATCACTTATACACATAATTAATAAAAAAAATTAAGTCATTAAAATAATGAAAAAATAGTAAACTATAGTTTCGTTCCACTCTATTTTTTTTATTCAATTCAAACATGTTGCTAATATTCTCATCATGAATTTTGGATTGGTTACTTTTGTAGCCACGCTGGTTCTCCAGGTGCAGTACACTGATTCCTCACATGAAATGGAACAGTTGAGTTGGAAAATCTTGTAGGAAACTCCAACTCCAATAGATTTGTCATTAACTCAAATATGGACGAAATCAATTATATATGTTTTAAACGTGATACTGATACTGCAAGGAATCTGACAAGACACTGCAAAAATAGATAACAAAATTGACGAGTTGTTGCGTACAAATTGATTCCCTCAATTTTGTTTAAGAAAGTAATTTAATCCTTAAATTCAATTTTAGTTATTACTTACTAAATAGATGAATTGTAATTCGACAAGTGTCCATGAATAGTAATTAAATTCCCCTGTCAATTGAGAACTAGATCAGAAATTCTATAAACCACCAGGAGTGCATAACTGGTAGTTGGCACTGCCCATTTTGTGGAACCTTCCTTATGAATGGTAGATGCGTGGACTCACTGATACTCTAATATATAAAAATAAGACCACCTACCTTCCCTAGATAAGGGTCACATAGCCACACAGCATTATCTCCATATACTTCCCCCACACCAGAATCCTAACTTTCATGGCACCCAAGAATGTTGGACCAGCTAAGAAAGCAATGAACAGAGGAGTCTGGACCCAAGAGGAAGATCAGAAGCTAGCCCAATGCATTGAAGCTCATGGTGCAAAGAAGTGGAAAACCATTGCAGTGAAATCAGGTTAGATACAAGTTCTTTTAACTACTACTACCTATAGGTAAAAGTAAAAAGGGATTAGTAAAAATTGTAACTTGAAACCAAATTAAAGCAAGTGTTGCAATTCTCTTGACATGTTTTGTATGTGTTGTGGCAGGTCTAAATAGGTGTGGAAAGAGCTGCAGACTGAGATGGTTGAACTACCTGAGACCCAATATCAAGAGGGGGAACATATCAGATGAAGAAGAGGATTTGATTCTTAGGCTTCACAAACTTCTGGGAAACAGGTTGGTTTGATGCACAATGCTGAGAGGTCTCAGCATTCAATCTTCACTCCTCAGTCAGTTTTTAGGACAGAGCACTTATTGAGCTTGTTTAGTGCATTTTCTAGTAGATAAACTCCAATAAGCTTCTATAAATTTGTATCCAAACGGACTCGTAACTCAAATTCCAAGATTTTATCATAGTTTTGCCTCACATTGTCTATAGATATGCCTATTTTAAGTGCTACCAACACTGTATTTGTCAATATCTTTCTAATACTTTCAAGATTTTATCAGAGTTTTGTCTCACATTATCTACATATATGCCTAAATAGGCTTGAAGTGCTACCCAATCTATTTGTCACTCTTTTTAATACTTTCTATCCACGTGGGTCTCACTAAATTAGGAGCGAAGCCCATATAATTTAATGGACCTAAATGGATTTTCACCGATAAAAATAAAGTGTTAGAAACATAGCATAAAAGAAACTGTTGTTTTCACAAAATACAAGAGTTCTGTTGCAAATTCAATTTTACAATGAGGACCATATTGCAAATAATAATATATACTAAACCTAACTTTTATAGTAGATTTAGACCTTGGATTATAGAAAGAACACTAATGAGTGAGTCTTTTTGGTGTGCAGGTGGTCTTTGATAGCTGGGAGGCTTCCAGGGCGAACAGACAATGAAATTAAGAATTACTGGAATTCTCATTTGTGCAAAAAACTCAATCAAGAAGCAGAGAAACCTGAAACTTCCACGGCACAAGAAATCACTGTCCAGAACCAGTTTGCTGAGGACAGTGCCTTGTTGGAGAACAAGGATGTCATTAATGGAAGTGGTAGCTTAGATGATAGCTTCGACCTGAACGATTTCTTCAACTTTTCTTCTCAAGAAACCTACGAGTTTGACTGGCTTAACAAGTACTTAGAACTTGATCAGGTTTCTGAAAGCACATAAAGGAGCTGAATGAGCATTATTGTAAATTAATGGCGGCAAAGAAGTGGCATATTTTGTGAGAAAGAAAAATAAAATAAAGGTTCTATTCTGGTCATTTGATTAGTAATTTGAAAATGATGGTTGTTGTTGAAATAAATATCTAATGAATTGTGTTATTCATCAAATGTAATAGAGAACTAATTTGAGTGCAACTCTTCTAAAGTGGGTGGACTCACTTTACATGGTAAAGTAAGTATTACGGTCATTAGTATATCTACTTTAAAAAAGTCAATAAAAAAATTCAATTAGTGGTCGGGACGTTTAATTTCTTTTATAGGAGCTCACTCTTTACTTCATTATTTTTATTTATGATTATTCTATTTTCTATGACATCCATATATTTACATTGCTTTACCTTTTTAAAAGTGTGTTGATTTTTCACAAACATATTGATGATAAAGAGTGTGATGAAAAATGTATTTAAAAAAATGTCTTGCTAATATTCCCGTATTTTTTGCAGTCATTTTACATCTCTCCTAATCGTTGTCTATCCTTTTTGTCACATCTCTTTCTCACATTTAATGTAGATGTGAATTAAAAAAAAAAACGAATATGAAACACTTTTTTCCTACTTTCACTTTTTTTATGGGAAAAGTACATTTACCCTCCTCTAAATTTTTAGGTTATTTTAAATAAACATCTTTTACTTTTTTGGAAAGTAGAAGCACCATTTTCTTCTCACATACTTCCCTTTTAGGTCTCTGTTGGGTGCGACCCAACTTCATTTTATGGAATGAATTCCCTTTGACAAAAAAAAAGAGGTCTCATCAAGCAACTACTGAAAACGATTGAATCAATTATCATGTGTACTTTCTACCTTGATACCATAGCTCACAGTCAGAGTTCAACCCCTCTCTTTCCTAATCAAAGAAGATTGCAGATAATAACTGTATAAATGGAGCTGACAGGACAAGGAAGAAAATGACAGCGTTTTCTAGAAAAATTACCAAAACTATTAACCATATTACCTTGACCACAATCAATCATCTACCTAGACAAGCTTCATAGTTTCTCGCATCAAGTAACCTAATTACCTTGATGATAGATAAAAAAAATTGTATTTCACATAATACATAAGATTTTCCCTTTTATGATGATACATGTGGAAATGTTTTGGTAGGAATCCTAGTTGGAAAAAATAATCATAAGAACTATGAATTTTTTAAAAACATGCATACCAAATGTATCCATCTAATCTCTCAATTTAAAGATTCTTTGGAACTTCAAAGAATACTCCTTACCAAAATGAAATCAAATTTCTGCTGTATGAAGCCAACAATAAAAGACTTCTGGAGTCCTGCATTGATCCCCATCAATGGTACTTTTGACTTTTCACGTTCCCTCGTTCAAACAAGACCTGAACTTTAAAATTAATATGCTCAATGAATACTAAAACGATTTCTGTATTTGCTGTGTTTGAATCTGCTTCAGCCTGTTGTACCATATTGAATGCAGAATCATATGAAAAAGATCATATCTTATTGGTCTTGAGTTCCATAGGAAATGCTTCTGCACCATCTTCACATTGCTTTGCATTGTCAGATATTTTCTCATGGGGATGGACAACAAAATTTCCTTCAGCCGGTGAATATCCCTCTCGGCCACCACCACAGAAAAAGCACTCCAGTCAAGAACTTCACTGAAAGGAAGGACAAAATTGTCTGCAATGATCAAAGGAACACACTCATAATATATGGCTTCAACGATCCTAGGGCTATTAACTTCAAACCCCATTGGACATACACAATATTTACTTGATTTCATGTGTTGAATATAACTCATCTTTTGTGAAACTCTCAGAGGTAAGCGCTTGTAGATTTTCATGTCTTTATCTTTTTCACCACCCCAATGCTTAAGAAGAGTGGGACGCACTCTACCATGCATGCTTCCAGCGAAGAAGGCCAAAATTGGACGTAGTGATACTCTATTACCACCAAGATTTCTAAGAGGTCTTCTTGGTACCCTTATGGTAGTTTCTGGCAGGGAAACATCTCTTCCTGCAATGAAGATTCTTTCAGACAGATCAGCATTACATAGAGCTTTTATGGTGTTTCTGGCTAGTTCGTCATGCCCAGTCACTGTGTAAGGACCCTACAAATGATTTTGAAACAGGAGGCATTAAAAGCTGACAATGATTTCAATTCATAATGCTCATAAATGCAATTGATCAGGTTCCAATGTGGATAACTGATAACACTGAATAGACTGTATCATGAAAGGGAATCTAAGATCCTCAATTTCTCCACCAATACAGTCAGTATACTATGAACTCAACTCAACCACACATTATCTGCAGATTAGGCATGCTGCATTATCAGTACTTTTTCTTAACTCACCAATAACCTTCGTGGGTGTTCACATGCATAAAAGATTGACATATGTTTGAAAACTTAAAGGAAATTAAATGTTCAACTAAGTGTTGTACTTGTTCATGGTTCAATAATTATAAGGAACAGAAAAAGCAACGAGTGCCACATGAAAACAAGTAAAAGATGCAGACTTTCACACTGAACATGATAGGGACACACATTATAGCATATTTCAAGATAATAGAGGACTATAAAAAATATAGGGCTCCTTTAGGGAAAATGGAATTTAAGAAAGGGAAATTGACCAGTTGGAGGAGTAATGTGAAACATAAGGGAAGATTAGGCAGGAATATTTTTCTTCATTATTTTTAAAAGGGAAAAAAGGGAAGAAGTGTAGATTAATTTTTTAAAATGTCATGTGTGTGGATTAAAGCCAATTCAAAGTTTTCTTTTGCTATAAAAATTCATTTTCCTTTTTTCCATCTAATCAATGTAAAGCATGCAGACACAGAAACATAAGAATTAAAAATTCTGATGCTCATAACAATTATCAATCTTAACAAAATCAAATCAGCAGAATTAACCAAATCAATGCATAACAGACATATACCCAGTCATGACAAGCAACAAGGAAATGGTCAGACCCATGTGTGCGATTCCAGAAGGGATACTTTGCAGCAATCTTATTCACATAATCCCGAAGAAAGATTGATAATGGTTTCATATTATGTGACCCACGAACATAGAGAGCCAACTCCATTTGCCGTGCACTGTATGGAAGATAAAATAAGTGAGCCTTCTCAGGATCCTTTGTGACAAATTGCTTATTTTCTTCCAGTAACTTCATAAACCATCCTTCAGAAGCATAGATTCCCTTAAGGGGAGGTTTGTGAAAAATGGGCCTTGCACCATCAGGATATATATAGACTTTAAGTATCTTTTCCATCAATTCATAGCTCCTGAAATTGATGTACAAATTTGTTTCAAGATGGTGCAGTACAATCGAAAGACATAATCAGCATTCAGCAACAAATATCAAGTTTCTGTCATATTCATACAGGCATATGTTCTAAATTAGTAATCATGAACTGAAAAGTTGTTAAGACTTAAGAGCATATGATGGAATCTTTATTTAACGGGGTACAAGGATTTTCTTTTTCTTTTTTGAAGAGTTGAAAATGAGGACTGGGATACTGTGCACATGCATAATGCCATTAGAAAATTAATTAAACACAGCATACAGCCAAGTTACAGCTACACAATTAACACCTCAAGTTTAAATCTTCACTTCCTTAACAGCTATAGAAGTTAATGGAGAAGATTATAGAAAAACCATATAGTAACTGGACCCCAACAGTTTATAGCTGCTTTAAAAGATAATAAAATTCTAGACATGTCAAACTAAAATATTTGCTAAATAAAAAGAGGTCGATCATAGTCATTAATCTGACTACCAAAGGTTCACGTTTCAAACTTCCCGTTTGAAGGATTTACAATTATTACTACAGGCCAAGTGATTCTTTGACAAGGTAGTAGACCAAGTAATCTAAGACTCTAAGTAGCCTTGTGCAGTTGTGCTTCGCACCACCATCCAGCCAAACCTTCATGAACCCACTGAGTAAATTGAGAAAACCTCCCTTGATCCTGCAGCGACTTTCCCCCTCAGAGGTAGCTTTGGGTGAATAAAGAAACTAGTTTTCTTCTCTGCATTGCTTGAAGCGAAGAAACATCTTTTGGTGGGGCACACAGTGTGTTTTCCCCCTTCTCTGCTGCCAAACAAGTTCGTTCCACAATGTCACTATTTTCTCTTCTTTCATTGCATACTCTAGGCTAACAAAAGATGGCTCGGTCTTTAGATTCTGATGAATTTATGCTTATACTTTTCCAAGTTTAAAAGGCTTTTAAATGAAAGAGAGTAGTCTTTTTTTAACTATGTGTTCAACATGTAATATCAAAGCATCCATGTGTCTTCACCAAAGAGCTTAAACTGTTAGATAATTAGCTTATAACATGGTACAAGATCCTCCATGACTAAGTGGTCTAGAATTCAATCCCTACTACCCCAACTCCTCTAATAAAAATTATTTAATTTTATCATGAGGTTGGTGGGTTTATGCATGTCCTCACTTCAAGCCTAAATGACTCTTGCTTGAGGGGGAGTATTAGAGATGTAATATAAAATCATTCATGTGTTGTCACTTAACAGCTTAAACTAGAGATGGTAGGTTCATGACCACTATTTTAGTCAAGTGGTTCTCTAATTATTCACGGAAGAGTGCTTTATACAGAACTATTTGTTTTTATTTTTTTTGCTTTGCTTGAATAATTTAATGAATAGTGTTTTATAGACATCTCAAACACACAGAAAAAAGTCATCAGCAAATTTAAGGAGCTTTAAAGGGTGTGTAGTAAAGGCTTACCTTCCCCTCCAAGAAAAAAATGTCACAAATATTGTCAACAACAACATCAGTATCCAGTTTCACAATGAAAGAAACTTAGTATTCAAAGAAGATATGTCCAAGCCTATCTGATATAGATAGTAGTATAGTACTACTTAATTTTGTTCTTTATTTAGTATTCAAACAAGATCTGTTGAAGCCTGTCTGATATAGATAGTAGTATAGTACTACTTAGTTTTATTATTTATTTCAGGTTCTTGATTTCATAGTTTGGGTTTTGATTTTCAAGTTATTTACTGCTATTTGTTATTTATGGATTTTATTCTATTTTAGAAGATCTTATTCCAGCTTAGCAAGTTTTTAAACTGTGATTGAGGCCTCAGTAGCATTTATGTCGCGACAATTGCAGTCAAGATGCAGCTACGTATACTTCAAAACCTTGACGTTGTAGCCACAATTGCGGTCACAAACCACAATTTAAAACCTTAAAACTTAGATTAGGAATAACTAACTACGGTGTTTGGCATTATTGGGTCTCTAAAGACACTTTGGTATCACAAGATATTGAGTTTTCTTCAGTTAGAGAATACCTGATATTTGAAGTGAAGGCACTACGTCCTAGAGGTGTATTCTACGGACACCCAAAATTTGATAAATAAAATGTGAAGGTGTTTTGGATAAATCTATCTAAAGCGAGATTGTATCTTCAGTAGTCAATTAAATATGTAACCATCCTTAACTAATTTGATGGATTAAATCACAATGCTAAATTCAGGATGGATGCATCATACATACTAACTTCAGATGGGCTTTTGCCCTGTTTATAATCCTCTGAATTTTCAGAGAAATCAAAAACCAACATCAGCAATTCATAAGACAATTCAATAACAGAAAAATGAATAAGCATGCACAATCAAGGATGAAAATTACCTTTTGAAAACAGAAATGTTCCTAAACACAGGAGCATAAAGATCAGGATCTTCATTAACTAAAGGGGCATGGTCAATCTCTTTCTTTGCATATACAAGGGCATCAGCAAGTGACAACAACGACACACGTCTCTGAGATACATATATCCAGCAAATTATTGGTGACGCCTCTCCTCGTTATACTTAAAAAAGAAAAAGTAAGTTCAAAATCTCAGCAACATCTACCTGCTTACCAGAAGGAACACGGCCGCGAGGGGGAGATGAAGATATTGCAAATTTTGTCGTATCAGCAATAACTCCATCCTTCCTATTAATCACAGACACTGAACTCTCCCTTCTTACTGGGGCTTCTACACTGTCTTGCTCAACTGAGACTGATTGGACAAAAGCGTTAGACGAATTAGACGGTACAACGGAGTCAGAAAGACTGAGGCGAACCTGTTGAAGCCTTGTCCCTACAAGAAATTCACTCGACTGTACGGCGCTATTGGAGAAATGGTATGGTGAATCAGTTTCATTAGGAGAATGGAACAGTACAATTACATAGCTATGTACAAGCAACTGAAACACAAAACCGGATACTGTGAAAACAGCTGCAAGAAGAAACAATCTTCGCCAATCGATTCTGTGGCCGAAGCAACGCCACGAAAGCTCCCTCATGAGGATAAGTGCAGTTTGCTGAAAAGCCTTCTTCATAAGTGCAGTTTGCTGAAAAGCCTTCTTCATAACACTAATTTACACAACATGTGATATCACTCACATCATCACAACCCAACCAATTAATAATAACAAATCTGAACAAGCCCTCTATTGACCATAAATTTGAGCAATGTTCTCATTTCTAAATGCTTGGGGTGAGTGGCAGCAAGCATAACAGAAACAATACGGAAAACCTCTTTCTTATTTCATCTCAATTTCCCAAACTCAAAACATGAACTGCACAAAGAATCAAGTGCGAAACACAAAACATGTTAACATCACTCAGCAAGGTTGAATCTGAAGAAGAATGCATGGAATGGAATGGAGTGAAGTGATGTTATGCATGATTCGAGAATCACAGTACCTGGTTTCGTTTGAGACGGTGGATCTGAATCTGATCAACTCCGGCTTCGGTTAGAAACCGTTAGTCTGTTACGACGATGCTTTGCCGAACCAGGGAAAGAAGGAATAACAACATCTTCAATCTTCATCCATCCACGGTCAAGTTCAACTTTTTCTTATGTCTTTGTTCCTCCTTTTTTATATATATATTTAATTCGATTTTAGTATTTTATATATATACTATTATTAATCACAAAAAAACAAAAACTCATTTATACGAAATTACATTATCCAGTTGCAAACAGAGATCAGTTGCTGAGCTGTATGCCATGAAGAATAGTTGTAAGTTGTAACCTTCTAATTATCCACTCTGTTTGCCAGCTTATATTTAAATTATTGCTTAACAAAGCAATATTTTAATATTTATATAAATTAGATTTAAATATTAAATACATAGAAATTGAACATTCATTTGGTAATATTTACTTCTAAAAAATATATCTAAATGAGATTAAATTTAGAAATTTAATTTTGTTAGTAATAATAAAGTAAGAGATATATTTAAAAATCAATAATTTTATTTAATATTATTGGTTTGGATTTGGTATTGCAATAATATGGTATAAAATGTAAATTAAATTTTATGAGTGAAAGTCACACAAGAAATTTTATGAGGCATATAGATTAAATTTTATAAAATCAAAATATAAGACATGTAAAGTTTTTAGTTTTATTTTGAAAATAATAACAATCTTACTCATATAGATAATTAACTGCATGGTCTCTTTAGGAAAGGCATCTTAAACCAATTATGAGGTCTTCTCAACTTAAAGTGTGTGCACTATGCTCATCATTAAGAAGGAGATTTGGTATTTGTTTGATTTTTATATCGAACAAATTTTCACTTACCTCGTAAAATTGTAATGTAAGATTACGAGTTACAAAGCGTTGAGCATAGAAGAAAAACCTGAATTACATTGACGTACTATTCAACTAAATGCAAAAGCAAATACACAATGTGTTTGGATCCACATTGATACAAAATATATGTGTATCTATGCTGCTAAAACATGTTTTTACACAATAGAAGGATGTTTGGCAACATGAGACAGAATTCTTATGGACTCTAAAATTGAGTTATTATACCATCTAAAATTGAGTTATACCACACGCAATTGGAGGAAGATAAAGCATATCAATTTTCACTTCAAGTTTCCATCTTCCACATTTGTCGTTGCTATCAGCTGTTGTGTCCTCAGTTTTGTTGGACCCCTTGTTGCACAAGGCTTATCTTTTCATTACATAGATCCAGCGCAAGCTTTACTAAAGTGAAACTTCACAAAATATGCACCACCTAATATGGATCCTTAAAAAAGTTTAAATTTTGCACCGCGTGGTTTAACTTGTTATAAAATGTCAATTTTTTTTAATGCATTAAAATTTTTAATACAATACCAACATATTTTTAAGAGAAAAAATTCTTAACATTGGGTTTCATCAGGGTAAGACGAAGTCGTCGAAGTAGATTAATGTCGCGTCTGTGCAGCTCTGCGTCGGAAATTTGTTTGGTGGGGCTAGAAGAGCTTGCGACAAGGGTTATGATGGAGGTGGTCTCGCATCATCAAATAAACGGAAATGAGGAAAAATCGGGCTTCGGGGCTTCTGCTATGACTGTACCGAATACTCACAAAGTCCAGTATCGTCTCGGAAGGCGCGAAGGTTTCACAACTAAGTGAATATTATGTTGGCTAGTCAAGACGACCAAAGCGAAAATTTATCTCATCTAACAGCTAGCCGAGAAAAAAAATTTGACACAAACATTAAGTAGTTAAAGACTGCCGCAGTGTAGCTAATTATCACAAAGTCTTTCCATAAGGCTTCACTAAGGCTAGACGCCTCAATTTCACATCTTACCATGCTTGTAATGCATGTTTGATCATTCATTTATATAAGAATTTATCATTTTTCTATCTAAATATTCTTCTGATATTTTAAGATTCTCTCTTTGACCAAGAAGCCGATTTGAGCGCCAGAGTGCCTTTTGTAGGTACATCTCCTGTTGTTCTACGCCAAGTTCTGCGGTGGACATAGCTATCGGTACCCGAGCGTTCAACCTACCTCCACATGCAAAGATCGTAGGTGTTGAAGTCATATTTTTGGAAGAACAAGAAGTTTAAGATTGTGTTTGTTGAATAGTTGGAAACTCACATAACATTCATTTCTTTTATTTACATAGTATTTGATAAGAGGTGAGGAGAGATGATGCATTTTTTAAAACTTATACTGTGTGATTTTTTTAGGAGGGGAAGGGAATGAATAATTTTAAACTTATTTCTCCCCTTCCTCTCCTTGGAGCAAGTAAAGAGTTAATTTCAATTTTGATTGGTGAAGGCTACTGTAAGTCACCACTTTAGGTGATATACTGTATGTCACTTGCAACATTGAATATGGACCACAAAAAATTCATAAAAATAATTTAATAACCTTATAAAA
This sequence comes from Acmispon strigosus, assembly GCA_030819835.1. Classification (NCBI taxonomy): domain Eukaryota; kingdom Viridiplantae; phylum Streptophyta; class Magnoliopsida; order Fabales; family Fabaceae; genus Acmispon; species Acmispon strigosus. The sequence continues at coordinate 18,284,203 of JAUAMA010000002.1, read as the reverse complement.
AATGAGTGGTTGTAATTAATTATCAAAGTTACCATTATATCTCTTGCTCATAAGACCATTATATCCCTTCCTATTTTCCCTCTTTTCCCTCTTTACTATTACACCCCCACAGTTTCTCCCTTTTATCTTCCACGATTTCTCCCCTTTGTCTTCATTAATCAACCATCGAGTCTCTCCTTTCTCTTCATCAATCAACCACCGGCTCTACCACCCGTTGCGATCCCACGCCGCTGCCACTCGCGCCACTACAACTCGCGCCGCTGCAACCAATAGTCCAACCCACGACGCTGCGATATCGTTCTCACTGTCACTGCAACCACGGGTAACGAGACCTATTTTCAATTTTGGGTTTTAATCAAACTGTTAGGGGCTAATCAAACTATTAGGGTTTATGGTATAGTTTATTTTGTCTTGAATCAAGCATATATAGTCTATATAGTCTCCCTGTTTGAAAGAAGCTTAGGGTGACTGGTTGATTCAGATGATTTATAAGTCTATATAGTCTCCCTTGCTTGAGGTATCCTTAGGAATTTTCTCAGAGAGATATTTCATTGTACCCCAAAGTGGTGGATTTCTGTATCATGAATAAGCAAGCCAGTTAGATGGACCATAAAAAAGCATATAACCACACAAAAATTGAGCAACTAAAATGGTGCCTTTAAAAATGCACTTAAAAAAGTATTGCATGCTCATGACAAAGAGCTGGGCATTAAATGAAACAAACATACTGATCTCTCTAGGTTAAAAAATAACTAAAGTGAAAACAAATATTTATAGTTCAGTCACAAACCAAAGCTCACCAATGACTCAACTTGAGTATTAATCAAATAGTTGCTCAAAGCTTAAAACAAGTACATCCCCTGCTAAAGCAATTTTAGTAGAACACATTTTATTTGCTAAAGGCATAAGAACTTTACATGCCAAATTGTAATGAGAAGACTTGTTCTCTTAAAATGAGGAGGCATCTAGATCATTAACCAATCCATAATCACATAGCCATAATGTGAATTGCAATAATTCTAACAATTTCTTTTATTATCTTGACATACATGCTTGTACCTTGACATACACTTATGAAATTAACAGCAAATTGGGACACATATAACATGCACTTAGTACCAAAAACAACACCAAAATAGCATAAAAATAGAATTAAATATTAGTGCAAAAACAGCACAAAAACAGAATTAATTAGTAGACCACAGAGGCCAACAGACTATAGTTGCACATATTGAGAGTAGGGATATAGTAGATCAATTACACTAACCTAACAAGTCAGTAGAATCTAAAAATAATATGAGAAAATCCATGGCATGGCAGGGCAGGCATGAGAGATAAGTGCAGGCTAAAATTTCAATCTATTTCTTAAGCATCAATTTCATATAAAATTCAAAACATGTTCAACGTCATTTGCAGGTCTACAAGTTGTAAATTCATAGCGATATGCCTCCTAGTAATAGAGGCTACACACTTGCTAAGGATTTTTGCTAAGAAAAATATAACCTTTAGAACCTGCGAACCACCCTCAACCTCCAATTCCTCATTCGAACCAACCTGTGAGGTTGTTGAACCAGGAGAAATTAATTTCCACCTTCCTCGGCCGAACCAGTTGAACCAGAAGCAAGGAAGATGAAGAGAATGAGCAAGGAAGAGAATGGTATACCTGGAAACCCCGGGAACAACAACATGCAAACTGGTTTAGCTTTGATCCACTTCACGGAAATAGCACAAACAATTTATATCATTGAAAATCGTTTAAAAAAAATTATATTGTTGAAAATTATACTATTTTTATAAAATAAAATTATTAACTCACCTAAAATGAGATTATTTTGAACTTTTTTCCCCTTAACGGATAGGGGTGGACACGGGCGAGATTAACCCATCCAACCCAAATCAACCCGAAGAAAAAAAATAGATTGGATTGGATTATGCAAAAGGGAAAATCAATGAGTTTGGTTCGGATTTTGAGTTCGGCTTCGTTTGGCCCAGCTTTTTTCTGACTTAAAAGCCACTTTTAAGTAAAAGTTAAAAATAAGAGCTTTTAAAAAGAAGAAGAAGCTGTTTGTCAGTTTTCAGTTTTTATAACTTAAAAAGCTACTTTTAAGTTAAAAGTTGTTTGGTAAAACTGTTTTAAAAAAGTTTCATATATGGCGGCGGGGGGCGGTGGCGTGAAGGGGCGGTGGCGGTGGTGGCGGTGGCGGTGGTGGTGCGGTGGCGGCGGTGGTGTGGTTGCGGCGATGCGGTGGCGGTAGTGGCGGCTGTGGCGTGAGGGGGCGACAGCGGCGGCGGTTCGGTGGCGGCGGCGGTGGCGGTTCGGCGGCAGCGATGGCGTGAGGGGGCGGTAGTGGCGGTGGTGGTGGAGGCGGGTGGCGGCGGTGCGGTGGCGGTAGTGGCGGCAGCGGTGGTGGTGGTGGCGGTGGCGGCGGTGGCGTGAGGGAGCGATGGCGGCGGCGGTGGCAGTGGTGTGGTGGCGGCGGTGCGGTGGCGGTAGTGGCGGTGGTGGTGGTGGTGGCAGTGGCGGTGGCGGCGGCGACGGTGGCGTGGTGGTGCAGTGGCGGCGGCGGCGACAGTGGTGTGGTGGCGGCGGTGGCGGCGGTGGCGTGGGGGGGCGGTGGCGGTGGCTGTGGTGGCGGCAGCGGCGGTGGGGTGGTGGTGGTGGTGGTCATAATAATAATAAGTTACTTTTAAGTAAAAAGCTCATATTTCTAGCTTTTTCTAAAAAGTTACTTATTTCTATTTTATGTTATAAAAATAAGTTACTTAAAAGCTACTGAACTTTTTCAGAAAAAGTGTTTGGTCCTGCTTTAGCTTAAAAGTAACTTAAAAGTCATAAAAAAGTCGGGTCAAACACTACCTTCATATATAACTATTAGTGTTTTGTTGGGATTAACTTCAATGGAGAATTTAATAATTTGCTAGTTGATTCACTTCAATATCTTCTCGTTTGATTCACTTAGTTATATATTACACTACTTTTTGCTACTTCGTATATTTTTTTTTTCCAAATTTTTTATATTCTAAAGTTATTATTATTTTACTAGTGATTTGATAAACTCATCTTATCCACCCTGAAATCGTCGGTTTGGTTCAAAGATAAAAATATTTAAAATCCGATCAATACCAATATGAACAAGTTTTAATTGGTACGAATTCTATTTAGGCCAAAAATTCACTCATGTGCACCTCTATTGCCCCAAAATCTCCCTAAAAGTATGACTTTTAAAAATCGAACCCTCAACCTCCTAGAGATCCAAACAACTATTTTTTCGTTAGGTATATTTTGTTGTTCTAAAATGCACCATTTCTGGTTAAATCCAAAAAGAAACAATTCCACCGTTTGGAATATTTTTGACTAGCCAATAGAAATAAGACATATCAAGACTAATGACTCTAGCCAATCCTAAAACGCCACATCAGTATGAATCACACGTGTATACGACAGATTGCAACAACAAACACATACAATACGAGGCGCTAAAAAAAAAAAAAAAAAACGTATACCATAGAACCTTTCTGAATCAAACTTGATCGCTCATGGCAATCGTTCCATAAACCAGATCTGCGACTATGTTCGATTCGCTTCCGTAAGTAGTTACTTATCACTGTAATTCATCTACCACTCTTTTTTTCTTTTTGTTTAATTTTCCTTGGGGTTTTTTATTTTATCTTATACGGATATGAATTTTGAATTGAGTGTAGGTGTTCCAATTTAAGGTGCTGCAGCAACTAGGGAGGCACAATTTTGGGTTTTCTGACTTTTCTCTCGTAGGGCTAGTTGAATTGAATCATCAGGTGCGTCTTTACTTTTTCCCCATTTGATTTTCATTATGCATCTGGGTTTAATCTCTTCTAGGTTTGTAATCTAGATGGTTCTGAACATGAGTAATCAGAGATGAAAATGAACACATGGGTGGGTCAGTGGAGTAAACCACATGACCAAATTCTACATTAGCCAAGTGTTTTTGGGGATTTAGGGGTTTTACCTGTTCGCCTAGCTGTATTATGTTGTAAAGTTCCAAACTTGCGGGCTGGTTATGTTGGTGTTTTCATGTGGTTTTTTGTTCCGATGATTATTAGTTTCTGTTCCCATTTGTCCTTCCCAACTCATCAGTTAAAGCTTTCATTTATTCGCGGAAAATAGCGGAAAGCCAAAAATCTGCTATGTCATGCCGTCAGAGCCGAAAATAGCGTCAAATACCTGAGAGCGCTATGCTATAGAGCCGCCATATCAGCTATTTGACTACATAGCTTTGATATACTTAATACTTGCTCATTTCACTTTGTAGCTTAATCTGTCAAAATGTGCTGAAAAATAACATGTGAAGATTTCACCTTTTGAGATGATTGGAAAACAAGAATGCCTTTTGTTTCATTTAGTCTGAAAATAAAATAAAATCTGCAATTTGCTTGTTTGATGTGCAGTAGCTTCTGATAGATGGGGAATGATAGGAATGATGAGTTGATAGCCAAAAGATTAATAGAGTAAAAAAAGTTGTTTGTTTGATATGGAAGCTAATATGTATTTTGTAACTTTGACTTCTGTTTGATGCTGAATCCTGAATTTGGCAATTCATTGCTCGAAATTTTGTTAAAAGAAGATACAATGGCTAGAATTGGGATCGAACCTGCCTACTTCACATTTATAAATTAAAGATAAGATAAATTCCCTGTTAGTAATATTGAATTATTGGGTGATTAGTTGAATCCGTGTATCCGTTATAACGCTCAAACACGATAATTTATTACATAGTGGAATTAAAATAAGTTCTTTAGTGAAAGGTGAATTGATTGTTGGTGATTTGGTTCCAGATAAACCATATATCTCCCGGAACTTCAAAAGAATCCCTGTCTATTGGCCATGGCTGCACCATTTTTCTCAACGCCTTTTCAGCCTTATGTTTATCAGGTAATTCCATCAATTTTTTTCCTTGATGATAGCTAAAATATTTTTGAACTTTTATTGGCTTCAATCATTTCCTTTCTGTTAACCTAGTTTCTGGAACTGCCTAGGTGAGTTTGAATAATAAATTAATATGTTGGACGCATTGATGAAATATCAGATAGGAACTATTTTGTGAAATTGGAGCGTCCCAGAAGATTGACTTTGATGTTTGGTGTAGTCCTAAGCAATGTTAAAATTGAAAAATGGGTGTGTTTTATTTGCATGCATACTTTGTAAATGAAAGAGCTGCCCTTCTTAGGGTGAGGAGGATAAGAAGGTAAAGAGAAGTCAGTGTTATCAAATATCCGCCATGGTGGCGCCATGGCAGTTTCTCATGGTGGTTTTTTGGCTTTCCGCCATGGCCGATATCCCGCCATTTCTGCTGTGTTCCGCCATTACTTGTCATCCGCAATTAACAACACTTAGAGAAGTTAACCTTTCTAATAACCAGAAAATTAGATGCATGACGATGGGAAATCCTGACTAGTAATCGGAACACACAAATTTAAGAAAAAAGAGAGTTTTTCTAGTTACTTTTATTCATATTGATAAATTGATTGTGATACCCTAAATGTTATCTGTTTCTGAGCATAGTTTTTAAGTGTGCCTTAGTGCCCCTCCCTCAACTATTTATGGGATAAGATTCTATCATAAAAAGAACTAGTACAAAATACCTGATATTTTACATTGTTCTCAAATATCCTTCATAATCTCATGATGAATTTTTTTTCTTCCTGTAATGCTGTTTTAGAGCCCGGAAGATGCAATCATACCTTTTCAGATTTTAGGGGGCGAAGCTCAGGTCGTTCAGGTATATGTGACCACCCTATAAACTGCTAACTTTTCTTTTGCCTTTCTTTTTATATTATCCACAATTGTATAACATCATACTTCATTTGGTTCTTGCAACACAGATTATGTTGAAGCCACATGAAAGAATCATCGCAAAGCCTGGTAAGTTGTTGGGAACTTTTATTCATGGGTCTTTAGTTTTCGCTGACGATATTTCTAGTTAGACTTCAGATGAAAGTTATGTGCTGTCATTTTGAACTGTAAATACAGAACATATATGTTTGAATATGATATTGATGTAAGATTTCTCTAGGTAATGATTAATTAGCAATGGAGGGCTTAGGTCAATTATGTATGCTGTTGTCTCTGTTTAACATGGCAAATACTAGTCAATGGTCATGACACTTGAGCATCAATTGTTTGCTATACCATTATACATATATTTAATTACCTTTTTTTGGTCTAAATAAGTTGTTCTAATTTGCTTAAAATCTTAAGTTTAAATAATTTCCTTGACAGACAATAATCACTAATAATTCCATAGTTCTTAAACTCCTTTGGTGACTTGTTTGTTGACAATCTTGCCAGCAAGCACGTTTGTGAATTTTTAATATCTCTGTCATTCTTGAATGGGAAGTGTCATCAAGTATGAGTTAGCCAGAATATGAAGTAACTTTTATGGCGTGTGGATATTTGCATATAATTTCTTCTGGTGTTTTACTAATTATAGCCCTAATTGTGATGTATGTGCTATGTATGCACACATGCAGATATATCCACAACACACATTTGTGTCTCCAGGCATACATAACTTACAGTTGGAATTTGCTGATAACACCTATTAAAATTTTAATTGAATATCTATGATATTGCAATTGTAGGTTCCATGTGCTTTATGTCTGGATCCATTGAAATGGAAAATGCCTACCTTCCAGAGAACGAAGTAGGCTTTTGGCAGTGGTTATTTGGCAAAACTATAACTAGCATTGTTCTTCGCAATTCCGGACCAAGTGATGGATTTGTTGGAATTACTGCACCTTATTTTGCACGAATCCTCCCGGTTTGTTCTTCTGTCCAAATCATTTAAATGATGGGTCTTTTTTTAAATCTTGAAATTCATCAACTGAAATGTTTAGTTGTATCTATCTGACTGAATTTTTCTTTTTATGTGACTTTGTGTTGATCAAATACAGATTGATTTAGCAATGTTTAATGGAGAGATTTTGTGCCAGGTATAATTTATTTGTTTGCAACTGTTCTTTTGGTTTGATTTAGATACTAAAATTTGATTTGTATGGGCTTACTGTTTGGTGGTTTTTCTTTTCTAATCTGAGGACCAGAATACAAATATAACTTTGTTTTGAATTTTCTGTAGCCAGATGCATTTCTTTGCTCTGTCAATGACGTGAAAGTCAGCAACACAGTTGATCAGAGGGGGCGTAATGTTGTTGCTGGTGCTGAGGTGAGATATTTCGGATACTTGGGATGTTTCCTTTTATTTATTGTCTTTGTTTCTTACTAGGTAGCACTTGTGTGGTAAGAACTCTTAACCTTTTTTTTTAATATTCTTTTATTTTGGTAAATTATATGAAATGGACAATATTCTTAAACTCCAAGATGTTGCAAACTGCATAGGCTGCGCTGATTATATTGAATTATTGTTTATACCAAAAGGCATTATGTTCTTACTTGTCCATGTTTTGGTGACTGATGGACAATTTCCTGTTCATATATCATAAACAATTTTTTTTAACTTTCTGCATTAGTTATTGTGTGGTTCAACCATATAATTGACCGCCACTTATAACACACGATTTCTATGTTTCAGATTTTTTTTTTTTATGATTTTACTTAAAGTCACTGAAATTTGTTATAACCACTTCCCTTTCAATATTAGAGGTTTTCTATTGGTAAGCAAATGAGGGAATAAATTGAAGTTTCTTGGTCATGCATATCTCCATATCATTTATCTAAGACCATGTATGTATTACTAGGGATTCTTGCGGCAGAAGCTATCTGGTCAAGGGCTTGCATTCATACTAGCTGGTGGATCTGGTATACTTTTTTTCTTACTAATACATATATTCTTTGTTATTGCTTTGTTTTTTTAGGGTTCCCATTTAACTCTTTCGTCCATCTCAATTCATCTTTCAACTTTTAAGTACCATTCCGATTAAGGTCTATGTTTGGAGTATTTTTAGCTTTTCTTTATCATTATACTCCTTTATTATTTCTCATTGGAGTGCTCCATTGGATTCTTTTTATTGTTAGTTGTACAGAAAAATCTTGAGATTGGTGAAGTTCTAGCTGTTGATGTTTCTTGCATTGTTGCTGTTACGAGTACAGTCAATATCCAAATAAAATATAATGGCCCTGCAAGAAGGACAATGTTTGGAGTAAGTAGCTTCCATAACTGAACCCCTCTTTATGTTCCCTAGTAAATACTGTTATCATGAAGTACTCCTTTTAATGTCGGCTCAAGAACGGTGCATGTTACATGTTTAGCGTAGTAGAAAGTAGAAATTTTGAGGTAAATGATTGGAATTCATATTTTAAATTTATGTTTTCATTGTGGCTTGTGACCAAAGAAGTTTGCACTTTATAAATTGTGTGGGTTACTCAAAAGGGAGGTAATTCTCTCCCTTCTTTATAATAATGAGAGGACTCGATTCCAAGTCTTTATGCTCATTGCTAAAGAATTTACAAGATGAATTTGAGCAGATATTTTGGTGGCAGTTTACATTACTAAACCAACCGGGTTTAGATATTTTAAAATATGGATGTACTTAGTTTTAGTTTATGATGATTTTTTGTTAGTGCAGCTTGTTAGTTTTGTTTCCTTTTCAGATCTCGATCCTCCTGTCTACTAGAAAAATATGCAAGTCGTAGCCTTGATGAGAAAATAAAAAAAGTATAAAAGAATGTTAAGCTCTTACCTTAGGTGATTCAGGCTTCTTTGGATAAGACTTGTAGAAGATCCAATAATGAGGGTGAATTATATGAAAGATAGTACAATAGTTAAAGGCATTGGAAGACCAAGGAAAACTGTGAACCAAACTATTGAGAATAATTTAGATTTAAATAATCTGACATTAAACATGATTTGTGATAAAACATTGTGCATCATTTGGATGTAGCCAACTCCAACTAGTGAGAAAACATTTAGCATGCGTCTTAATGTGGTGCATATGTTTGTGATCTTGAAATTGCAGGGTGACAATGTGGTGACAGCTCTTCTAACTGGACCAGGCATCGTGTTCATACAAAGCTTACCTTTTCATCGACTCTCTCAGCGAATTGCTAGGTAACACTGATCCAGTAATAAAGAGAAATCACAATATTAGTTGAATAACTGATATACACTCTCTTCCTGCTACATCATCTTCTGTTTGCATGTTCATTTTTCTTTTTCCCTATGGATATAATATAATTCATTACCTGCTTTTCAGGGCGGTGACATCGCCAAACATGAAGGAAAATCCGAAGTTTTTTATACAGATTGCTGTTTTCTTTTTTCTGGCATATGTTGTCATTGTATCTTCATTAATATTGACAGATGTATGAAATTCACTTTTCTTTTGCCATTGTAGTTGTAGAGGGGAGAGGTGGGGAATTTTTCTTAAAGCCTTGGATTCCTTGGCTAGTACAGATTTCGTGTCTGCCAATTAGAAGTTAAACGCAGCTTATATTTTGTCTAATCTATCACTAAAACTAGAATATATCTGATTTTTTAGAAGATTTGAACGACTTTGCGGTTCTTGTGGATTATTCTCATCTTTTTTAATTATATTATTTTGGTAAAGAATTGCTTAGAATTACCTTAAACTTTGTCTTTTGCAAATTGGGTGGGAAATAGTTTTGTCGTATTAATATGTTTGCTCTACTTAAAATAAATAATTAGTGAAATTATATTGTAGTCCTCTAGAATTATACATGCTATCAATTTAGTCCCTAAAAAATTAATTTTACCCATAAAACCCTTAAAACTTAAATTTCCTACTTTTTCCTCCATCAATTTATCGTTGTCTGTGTCGACTTTAATTGTCGACTCATTTTTCATGAAAATAAAAACTGACAACTTCACAAATTGCCTCTTTTACATCACCAACCTACTTTTTTCCTAGCAACTCATTACGACTTTCTCATAATTGTGCATATTGCTCTTTCTTTGAGCCCTCCACAATATCCTTTGCAATTCGCCATGCTCTATATGATTTAGGTTGAGTCACATTAATCCCAAAAGTATTAGTTATGTGATTATCCAGAGTAAACTAGTATAGAAGAAAGAAATTGATAAAAGAAAACAAAGGTCATCCAATATAGCCGACACATATAGCATCAAGCTGTACTTTGGTTTCAGGTTGAAGTTGAAGAGTGTCTGATTCCGCAGCTACATCTAAGAGCACCTTTTCCTAAAGACCTTCACCACGAGCTGGTGAAGAACGTTCTTAGGTTCCCTACTGGTTGTATGATTCATTTAAAGAGCTCCAGTACAAAACATGTTCGGACCTGAGAATCTGGTGGTGGTTTCTCTTGGCTGTGCAGGTTCACGATGGCAAAACTGCGTGGTTGCTGTGTCTGAGGTTGCGGCGGAGCTCCTGGTGCCACGACGGGGGTGCATGCAGAAGACGCTCCAACGCTTAAGTCAGTGAAAGTGTTCGAGAGAGAATCCTAGAGACTCAGATTGAACTCAAGTCTAAAATGCTAAGAATAAATAGCATGTTACATAATGAACGAAGGAACCTGTATTAATAAGCTCCGGTAATCACGGCGAAGGTCTATGCAAATGAGGAGGAAGACCTTTAAGAGAAGGCTTTCGAGCGATTAAGTAGCTTTGTTGTCTCGGCTTGATCTGCTAAGTCTCGGTCAATGATGGTTGAGCGAACGTTGACCGTGTGTGTCGTCTTTTACTGAGGCATTTGATGTGGCGGTGAGGCGAATGCTGAAAAGCATGCCTTCTAGCTCGGTCGAGATGTCTCCAAGTCGGAACAGGAGCCCCCAACTTGGCGTGTCAAGTATTGGCATGTCAAGCTTGTTGGCAAAATGCTTAGTCCATAAGATAAGCAAGATGTCTATCTATTGCTTTTTCTGATCGGCTCACATAATGGTCGTTTTGTCGCCCTGTCTTACCAGACCGAGATCACTACAAGAAAATATTGAATTACCAACAATTTTTTACGCAAAAATTCGCAATTAGCGATGGTTAGGTCATTGGTAACATGTTTTGTTTCAAATTACCGACGACAATATTTTTTTTTTTTTGCAGGATTAGTTATCATAAAATTACCGACAGAAAAAGCCGTTGGTAATATTAAAATTTGAAATTGCCACCTACCAAAAATTTGGCGGACTTTAAAAAATTAAAAAAATTATTACCGTCGTTAATTTCAAAATTTGAAATTGCTGCCTACTATTAACTTGGCGGATTCTAAAAAAATAAAAAAAATTATTACCGATGGACTAACCGAAGAAAAAATCCATTGGTAATTTGAAAATTTGGAAATACCGCCTACTAATATCTTGGCGGGCTCAAAAAAAATTCAAAAATTAGTTACCTACAACCATATAAATATGTTGTAAAAGCCGTCAGTAACCTATCGACGGATAAAACTGCTAGTAACCTATAAATACTTGTTTGCATACCTTCTTACTCACACTTCCTCCTCCTCCTCCTGAAATTGTCGCCTACTATTAACTTGGCGGATTTAAAAAATTCAAAAATTTATTACTGGCGGTCTAGCCGACGGAAAAACCGGTGGTAATTTGAAAATATCGTCTACTAATATCTTGGCGGGCTCTACAAAAATTAAAAAATTTGTTACCGACAATTATCTAAATATGCCGAAAAAGTCGAGAAATTAGCTGCGAAAGAGTGTTGCGGACTAAGCGAATTAGCTGTCAAAATTAGCTACGATCTAGCTTCTAAATTTAGCTATGGATAGGCTGCTAATTTGCTATGAAATAGCTGGAGTTTATGTAAACTTTAAAATTTGCTGCGGAATTGGTTAATTAATCACCGACAGAAAACAGATATCCAGTACCCCATGACTACCGAGACCCTTCTTCTTCTTCTTCTTCAGATGATTAGTAGCATGCATCCGAACGAAGCGCACAGAGATCTTTTACGTGGGTTTTCTGTTGATTGATCTCGTTCCCAGAAATCCACGGCAGTAACCGCACCCGTGATTTCTTATAAGCATTTTATATGTTTTCTACACTGATTTGATCTGAACTGAACGCCACCCACCTCCGCCAACAATCCTCAACCAATCCCCGCTCAGGGAAGAAGGAGCGGAGTGGCCCGGCCATGGGGAAAAGGGATGAAGCGTACTACTCTGTTTTCTTCTTCCAATTCAGGACTCATGGGCAGCTTCGAGTAAGAATCATTTTCACAAGTTTTTTCTTTCTAAATTTCTTCGCACTGTAAAACAGTTTTCTTTAGCTTGTAGTTGATCATGGTCAGTTTTTCATGATTTCAAGTTATCTTGGTGTCAAACACAGGCAATGTTAAAAGTACCAAAAGTTCCATACTCAACAGCTAGAATCATTCACCTACTCATTCCCCTTCTCCCCTGGCCTCAAATTCATTTGTATCTACTTTCTTTCATCTTCATATTTGATGAAAGACCCCTCCAAGGCTTATTTCACTGTCAAAACTGGTCCTTACACTCTTGTTACTAATTTCAATCCATCTCTTGCAGCAGAGGACCTCAACTCAGTTTACCTCACTAAGGAAAAAACTGACTCAAAAATCTGATGTCTATTCATTTGGAGTGGTTTTGTTTGAAGTGTTGTGTGGAAGATGGAAGAGGAAAGTGAGAAAGCTGGGTTGGCTTTGTGGGCCTTGCATTGTTACCAATCTAGAACCGTTGATCGATTAGTTGACAAGGATTTAGAAGGAAAGATAAGGTGAGAATGGCTAATAGAGTTGAGTTTGTGGACATTGGCATCAAGTGCTCGAGTAACAAGGGTGCAGAAAGGCCTACTATGGGAGAGGTGCTTGATAATGTGGAGAAGATCCTTTCCTGTCAGGAGAGTTTAGAGGAAATGAAATGAGTAATGACCATGTTCAACAGATTATGATTATCTGATGAAATAGAAAATGGATAGTTACACACCATTACAGAGCTTAGATTCAGTGTTTGGTCTAATTGTAAATATGTTGTAGCTCAATGTAATAATAAAATATGATCGCATCTTGAAAGATCAAGCAGCACATCACTCTTGTAAATTATTTCTATTTTCAATCCATGTAACTGCTGTTTGATTTTTAACTTTATTGATACAAGCACCATCTAGTGCTCTTTTAGAACTAGCGGGTGCTGGGTTCATGTTTAAGTCCCTTTAAGCAGGGTCACGATCCTTGTGTACGGAAAAAACTCTTTCTGGAAGAACTAGTCACACCAGGATATTGATATTCCCGACTCAAACTGGATTGTGAAGGGCCTATGTTAGACAAAGAAAGGTGCTCTTTTAGAATTATTTGAACTCATTTGCGAGACGTAGAAGCAGTACTCCCCAAGCTACAGAACTCTCAACTTGACAACCATAGTTGTTAAGCTTCCAACTCTTTGACCACTTGAGCTAGAAGGGAGTTAGTCTTTTGATACTAGGCATTTATGGTCATGATACATGAGTGGTTCATTAATGTAAGTTGTGGCGATGGTAGAATGAATATACTTTTGAAGAGAGACCTTGGAACCTAAACTCTGTGTTGCGGTAAGTCCTTGTTGATGTCCAGAACTGGCAAAACTGTCCGAATGGATTTGTTGTGTTACAAATCCAACCTCCTGCGTCTCAACCGAATGGGACTACGTCTGGTACTAATGGAGGAGAGGATGCAATTCAGATTCTGGTTGATGGCAGCTGCAATCCTACTATGAAGAGATGAGTTTTGGGGTGATCGTGAAGGACGCTACTGGGTGAGGGGAATGCTTTTTGGCAGAGTTGTTAGCTTTTGAAGCAGGATTGCAATATGGGTGGGAGCTTGGATTCAGGAATATCTCTTGTGTCTTTGATTGTGCCAATGTTGTTGAGATTATGCAGAACACAACGGATGTTAGTGGGTACTAGGATAGAGACATTATTCACATGATTCATTCCATGTTTTCTTAGCCATGGAAAGTGTATGCTTCTCTTGATCCTAGGGAGCAGAATAACACATCGAATACTTTAGCTCGTCAAGCCTCGTGGGAGGGCTCGCCTCATCGCATTTGGAAGTTGCCTCTGTATAGTATTCTCACATCTTTGTGTCGGGATGCGATAACATAGCTTGCTTTCCGTTTCTTTAGTATTCCTATGTAACCAAAAAAAAGTATTTACTTTTAATTTTTACTTTAAAATGTTCGGCAGGCGAAAGTGATCTTAAAGGAGGTAAAAGAGCTTTAAAGGAAAAAAATTGCACTTATACATCCCGTCTTAGCCAATTTTGTGAAGCAAGAAGCACCTTAGACTGAATGAATCGCCGCTTGTCTGAGATTCATAGTTCAACCGCAGTTCGCTATGAGGGATCCTTGTTTGTTGTTTTGACGTATTTTAGAATTTGAGGAAAGTAAGATTTTATTCTTGTTAATTGTTTAGGGTTTTCTAATCCAATTAGAATTCTATTTAAGGGTATTTAGATGTGAATTTATGTTTATTTATTTATATCTTTAGATTTATTTAATTTATCTTTGGATATATTTCTTAATTAATTTGTTAATAGGATTTTATCTTATGTTAATTGTTAGGATTTCCAACTTTTATTAGGATATTTGATAGTTGATTTGTTTTTACCCAAATTATATTTAGTTTGATTTTATTAGGGATAATTTAAATCACCCATGAGATCACGTATTTAAACCAACTATAGTTGACTAATAAAATAATTTATAACATGTTATAAAGAAAAAAAATTAAATGCTTTCTTGGGATTATGCAATTTTGTGACGGTTTTTAATCGTCACAACAAGAGGTGTTTAGTGTTTGATACTATTCACGTGTCAAGGAATCCTCATTCATATATATATATATATATATATATATATATATATATAACTAGAGATAATATTAAAATTTCAGGAAACCAATGATTAAGTTGTCATCTGTCATCATTTTTGGTGTCAAGGCATCTACTTTTGTTAGTATTATCTTAAACCACTACATACAAAGTATAAAGTAAAAAATTACTATAAAATATTTTATGGCAGTTTAGTTTAGAGCAGTAAGTGTTGCCGGTGTCAGGTAACTATATATTTTGAGCACTTATTTATTGTTTTATAAGCCAAAATATATTATATAAGAAAAGAAGTACAAGTGCTACTTCCGTTCAAGGATTAATCCTGAAAGAGAAATTTAAATACTTTCTGATGTAAAAAAAAAGCAATTATGGAACTTTTTACTGACTTTATTGGTGGTGATTTTGAAGATCTCAAATAAAATCAAACTAAATCTAGAGGCCATTTGGAAGGGTCATTACTGTTTAATTTGAGAAAAAAAAATTGATCATATATATTTGTTCACTTGCAATTTAAGATAGCATTAAATAATATTTTTCTAATAATACTTTCGGGTCAATGTATATTAATGTTGTTATTATCAATTGTAATAAATTTTGAAATTCCCACTATCTAGGTTTCCCATAAAAACTAGGCTTAATAGCACTTTTGGTCCCTCACTTATCACGATTTGGTATTTTTGGTCCTTAACAAAAAAAATTAGCCTAAATGGTCCCTCACTTTGGCAAACGACAGCAGTTTCAGTCCCCCCGTCACTATTCCGTTAAAAAACTAACGTTTTCCATCTAATATTTAACAGTTTTTAGAAGAAAAAAAAAATATAAATGGTAGCAGGATCGACATTTTTTTTGAAACTTGGATACTAAAACTTGCAACAATAAGCAGTATCGACATTAATTACTTTGCTACAGCCTTCAGCAAAAATGGTAGCAGCTTATTCATCAAAAAGAATGTCCTGAAGACAACAGTTCCAGAAAAGGCTTTTCTCAAATTTTCCAATATTATTCAGTTTCCCTTTACCTTACATAAACTGTTCAGAGAAAAAGAATAGGAGACAAGAAGGATAACAGTAATTAGAGGTTAGAACATCAAAACTCATGAACTACCGACTTCATGGAAATTCCAATTGATGTTAGGATGAACAGGATAAAATGAAGTTCCCAGCCTCCCACACAGGACAAAAAATGTAGCGTAGAAAAGAGATACAGACCTGTACTTGGAGCTGAAGCTGTTTAAGGTAATCAATAGCTTCATCAAGCATAGAAGCCTTATCAGTCTGTCACACAAAAAAACAATAAGAAAAACCCAGAATTTAGAAAAACCCAGAATTTAGAAAAACCCTTTCTTCATCTTCTTCGTTCCAGATCTGGGTTTATGGGTTTGGTGGTTTTTTCCAGTAACCTCTTCGTTTGGGTGTTGCAGCTTCGATGAACAAGGGAAGAGCTCAAAGCTTTCTGCTTCATCTTCTCGCGTGGGGCTCCAATCTGAATCTGGGTTGGTGATTGTGGGTTGGGGAAATTTGGTTTGAATGATGTTGAAGGAAGAAGAAAAAGAGAGATGGAGAAGTTCGAGAGAGGCAGAGAGTGGATCAAGAGAGAAGAAAGTAAATAAAATCTGGTTCTGGTTTTAGATGAATTTCTGGGTTTGGAGATATGAATTTCTGGGTTTTAAGGGTTTTTTTTGTTACAATTTTTTTATATTAATTTTTAACAGAAAATGTTAGTTTTTTAACGGAATAGTGATGGGGGATGAAAACTGCTGTCGTTTGTCAAGGTGAGGGACCATTTAGGCTAATTTTTTTTTGTTAGGGACCAAAATTGTCAAATCGCGATAAGTGAGGGACTAAAAGTGCTATTAAGCCTAAAAACTAAAAGCACAATACCAAATGGTTAAAAAGAGGGGACATGTGTAAATTTTAAAAGAGAGAATGTGAGAGAATAAATTATCAAAGATAAAAATAAAGTTCAGAGGATAAAATAGAGAAGTACATCTATCTTTTACAATTAATTGAATACTTATTAATATGTGTTTCTTCTATTTTTCCGATGCATAAAAAATATGTGTTGGAGCTAAGGGCTTCCCTTTCACTTGGCAAAGGGGTAGCTTGTGGGAGAGGCTAGACAATGGTGAATAATGATCGATGGAGATCATGCATCTTTTCCTGTGGCTTCTATAACTAATATTCCTCTACATTTCTCAGATCATTGTGGTTTGTGGATGAGACTGAATTCTGATAACAAGAGACCAAAGCCTTTCAAATTCCTGGCTGCATGGATGGACCACACTGAGTGATCAAATAAAGAACCTTTGGAGATCTTCTGATTCTTGGGTGGACAATGTTGAAAGGTGTTTCTCATGGAAAGAGGAATTCTTAGGAATACAGTTTCTCAGGGTGACCCAAATTCAGCATATATCCCTCTGTAACACTAGCTACAAAGTTATAACTAAAATTCTAGCTACCAGAATCTGATTTTGTCCCTAAGTTTATTGCTCCGAATCAATCCAACTTTGTCAAAGGGAGGTGTACCATGGACAACATCTTGATCTTCCAAGAGGTGGTCCATTCTTTCAAAGCCATGAAAGGTAAATAGGGCTACATGGCAAAACAATCTACCCTCTCTTTTCAGAATTGTATTGGAATGTATGTTTTAGTTTTAACTAATATCTATTAATTATGAGTCCTTATTTTTTAAAGTGAAACATCCAACTTCAACATTCTTTTTCACATGCAGTCACATCATTCCTTCTAAAAAAATCTCATTGTCTCTCTTCTCTATTGGGTGGTGTAATTCACTCCCCATTACCGCAATCATTATTTGACATATTCATTCTACTCATTTCAGCATTAATCAACATATAATTAATAATATCTTTCTCTCTCTCATTCTTTTTAAAAAAATTCTCTCATTAAACTTGAGATAAATTACTATTTTAAATTCGCAATTAACCTACAATTTATTTTTATTTGAAAGAATTAACGTAAAATTTATTTGAATAAAAAAATTAAATGGAATTTCTTGCAATTTATAAGTGTTTATGTTACTATTATAAAAAATTGATAGTAAAAAGAAACACGTTCAATTTTTTTTTACAATTTACATGACTAAAAAAGTTGTATCATTTGTATAAAAAGATATGAATTAAGAAATTAATAAATTTATGAATAATTGTGTTATTTTATAATAAAAAACGTAAAATGTAAAATAATTATTAGTAAAGTTTTAAGTTTAGTCAATAAATTATTATAAACATATAAGTACAAAATTTTCAGCAACTTTATAGTTAATAAATATAAAATTTATAAAAAAAATTGTGACAGTAACTGTAATAATTTAAATTCATTAGACTGAAATTATTGAATAAGAAAGTAAGCAAATTAAATTATTACACAAGTAAAAAAATTAATAAACAATATTTTTAAAATATTTCTTATATTTGAAAATAGATTATACGTTTAAACATTTTCTCTCAAAATTTTAGTTTGGCAAATTTATCTCAGCTTTAATCAGTGAGAAAGGTCTAATTAATAAATATATGTTGATTGAAGATTTTAAGGAAAAAATGTAGCTTTTAAATGAAAATAGAATAAACACATAGAATTTTGTAAAATAATTTTGATATCTTATCAATTGGTCCTATATTTAATTTCATATACTCTCTTATTATTAACATTTTTTCCACTATCTTACCTATGTTTCTCTATACATCTTTTATCTTTCATTAGCTTGAAAGTAATTATTATTCTTGTATAAGACTTAATTATCAAAGTTTTTTTTATATTATATTTTACAAGTACTCATTTTTTTTAATATGTAAACATACTTAGAAAGCATGTCATTTAAAAAATTAATAGTTAGTTCTTTTACAATAAATTTTTTTTGGGTATGTTTCTTTACGATATTTGAATTTTTTTAATCATTTTTAAGATAATATCATTTTATAATGTATCAAAATAAAACAACACTTAACATTGTGAGTTTTTTCTTGCAGAAAATATATCTACCATATGTGAAAATGAAGTTAAGCTTATCTAAAAAACAAGAACTCTGCAATTTTTAAATATAATTTTAATATAAATAATATTTAACAAAATATAATTGATTAAACTTCTAAAATTAACAAACCCGTGCGTTGCACGGGGTACTTACTAGTGTATAAATAAAATTGACTTAACCTAAAGAAAACAATTACTCATGACTTAAGTTCCAAATAAAATTATTTTTTTATGTTTTATATTTGGAAGTTCTAAATTATTATAATTTTAAGAGTTTAATCATATGCACCGTTAGTGTAAATTTTCTTTACACGTATATCCAATCATTGTGTGTCACATATACTATTGGTGACATTCCTTTTTAATTTAATTTAAATTAAATTAAATTTTTAATTTGTGATGTGGCAGAAAACAATTGGATGTACGTGTAAAAACTGTTTACACCGATCATGTATAAACATTAAATCCAAAATTTAAATGTTAAATTTACTTGAGAAAAAATAGTTTTAAACTTTTAAAATGTCTTTATATAGTATGTGTATTATTTAAAAAAGTCTTTAAATATATATATATATATATATATATATATATATATATATATATATATTATATTAGTAAAATTGACTAGAGTTGAATATATATATATATATATAATTGAAATTTAACTTGAGCATTATATTGATAAAAATTGTAATAAATTTTTATAACTATTTTATATTGTTAACTAAAAATAATATACTTTTAATTTCTTAGACAAATATTAACTTATTAGGTATTAATTAAAATTATTTAGAAATATAACTATCAATCATTAATAGAGATAAAAAATTAAATAATATTAAAATGAAATTATGTAACACTTGAGTTTAGTATTAAACTAGTTGGATTTACCTGTGCAAGGCACAGGTAACTTTGGATAAACTAAAATTATTGTGTGTGGAATAATTTTTTTTATAACTTCTTATACATGTTGTTGTGAAGTCGTCAATAGTGACCAATACTGTAGCCGTGAGAAATAGTTACTTATCAGTAAACGGTTGGCGATAATTTGCGCTAAACTCTCATGGGCAAGGATCGAAATCCCCTTCTGCATGGTCGAGAGACAAAGTTAGCTAACTACCATGCCACATCCTGTGCTATGTTTAGATGTTATTTTGTCATGTTGATTCCTCGATTATTAGTATAGGAATCTTTAGCCTGGAGTGCGCCGTCCTCTCTCCGGGCAACAACAGTGCTGCAAACCCACTCAGGACATCATTAATGACAATATTTCAATGCTCTATTATTTTAACAATTTTTATATAAAAAATAATTACTATACTTAATTTAATTACTTAATTTATTATTTCAATGCTCTAAATATTTCAAATTTGAATTATTTAATTTATTTCATAATTTTTGAATTAACTAAAAAAGATCGAAGCTGTGATATTTTTATCATTAATTTTGAGTTTTATATTTTATTTTCAAAATAGTTAGAGGAAAGTTGAGCATTTTTTTTTTGTAGAAATTGAATATTATTTTTCATTTCAAATTCTAATTTTTCAGAAATAGAAATGAATTTTATTTATGTTTTCTAAAAAAATAATTGAAAAAACTTTATATATTTCTATATTTCAAAATTTATCGACCTATATATTACTTATCCTTAAAAAAAACAAATCATCTATTATATATTACTTAAAATAGTGTGTTAAATCAAAACTGCTATTTTAATATTTAATTGAAAAATATAGCTGGGGCAAATCAAATTAGGAAATAATTCTAAAAATAATTATTTAGGGTAGGAAATAATTATTTAAGTTAGGGTATTAGTGGGTAGGACATATTGGGGTAGGTGGTTTTTATCTTCCCTTTTTCTATGAAGTGTCAGTGTAACGATCATGTTCTTTTTGTGAACTCTGCATTTTGTGGATAATATAATGAGCTAGTATTAAAAAGAATATTGACTTAATTTTTTAATATGAAAATTAACATTACATGATTTCATGAGAAAAGTTGATGAATGCGACTTTATGAGATTCAAGATTGTATACTCAAATTTAATTTATAGAAGGTGGATTAACAAAAAAAAAACTCATTTTATCCTATTAGCTTAATATTTTTTTTGGTACAAATTAGCTTAATATATAAGTATTATTAGTTTTTTGAATGGAATATATAAGTATTAAATTAAAACAGGATAAATTAATAAATCGTGAAATAGTAGGATAGATTCTTGTTTGAAGTCAATGAAAGTAAATCGAGATACTTCTTGCACATATTTTCTAGCATGGATTTCAGTATTTATGTCTAGCACTAACTGTGATCCAAATAATGATTATTTTATTATGATCTGAATCATGTTGTTCAAGGGTGCATTGACTTTAGTTCATATAAGATTATTTGGTTTTAATAGTTAAATAATTAATAAGTTAGTATTAATAATTTATTTAGCATGATAATTTTGTCAAAACAATTATTAATAATAAGTCAAATTATTAACTATTTATTAATAAAATTATAATTATTTGACTTTAGTTTATAATTAATAGGAACTTGGAGCCAATAGTGTAACACACTTGCTGTTGTTCAAGGTTTAAGTTATATATATATATATATATATATATATATATATATATATATAAATATATATATATATATAAAATTTAATTAGTTATGATTCATTCCTTATTTAAAAATTGGTTAAATATAGCTGCCGAGGATACTTCTCATATAGCTTCTGATGGTTGCGGTGTTCCCCTCGGGGCGGAGGAGGGCGGCGTTGATGAGGGGGTGGCGGTCCAGCTTCCTAGAAGACGTGGGAGACCCAAGAAACTAGTGTCGCAGCTTTCTAGAAGACGTGGACGCCCCAAGGAACTAGAGGATATAGGTGACCTTTCAGCAGTTGCAGGCGTGGCAGACTTGGCTCATGGGCATGGGGAGAAGAGGGCTCGGGGTCGCCCCAGGAAGGTAGTCAGTTGCCAGGGCTTGAGTAACCTTGCCAACTCCAACCTCTCTCAGGTGGAGATCGGGGTGGGAGGTGAAGGCTGCGGTGATCATCATATCTCTATTCCTTCGTCCGAGTCTTTGGTGCCTCCGGGGGTTTTGACGAGGGCTAGGCGCGCCGTTGCAGTGGGTAAGCAGGTGGGTGTGGTTTTTTACTGTCCCGATGAGGAGGCAGTTAAGCAGATAGCGGCTCATATTATGGAAAGCAGAAGCTCATAGGAAGGGTCCTTTCTTTGTGACTTTGTTGTTTTTTTGGGCTTTTTCTCTGTTTTTTTTGGATGCGTTGTTTGGTTGGGTTTTTTTTCCTCCCTTTGTTGGTTTGTGTCGTGGGCTTTGTCCCCTCTCTCTGTGTTTTTGGAGGAGGATGTTTTTTGGGTGTCGGCCGCTTATCTAGGGTGTATATTCCTCTTTGATATATATATATATTTAATCTTTCGAAAAAAAAATTGGTTAAATATTTGGTATTAATTAGTTAGGGTTCGTTCCTTATTTAACATTTGTAATCAATATCAATTTTTGTTCCTATTAAAATTTGGTATTAATTAGTTATGATTCGTTCCTTATATAACATTTGTAATAAATTTTATAAATATTAATTATTTGAAAGATATTTCTTTAAAAAATCTCAAGATTGTAATTAGTTATGATTCGTCCCTTATTTAACATTTGTAATAAATTTTATAAATATTAATTATTTAAAAGATATTTTTTAAAAAAATCTTAAGATTGTATGTTAACTATTTCCTATTAAAATTTGGTTAAAAATTTGATATTAATTAGTCATGATTCGTTCCTTATTTAATATTTGTAATAAATTTTATAAATATTAATTATTTAGAGTAGGGTCTTAATGGGTAGGTCATAGTGGGGATAGTTAGGATTTATACCTTATTTTAGTGGGTAGGGGGTATAAACCTTCTTTTATATAATATATAGATAGATATAGATAGATAGATAGATATAGATATACATGAGAACCAACGTTGGTGAGAGTGCCTTTTAAAAAAAGAGTGAATTAAATCAAAAGTGTATTAAATGTTACTTTTCCATGTACCAAAAAAAAAAATGTTACTTTTCCGCCGAGTGATTAAAATCAAACTCCCTAATAAAATTAGGATTAATTTAACCATAAACAAACAAAAAAACCGAACCATAAGATATGTTTAGGCGCAGCGAATAGCGCGTGTCGATCACGTCCATTCGTGCAACCCAAGTAAAGCCCATTAAGATTTTTTGTTCAGTTATAAAATCCACGCGTTCTGCTTTTTACTTGGGAATCCTCAAATCTCCGACACCCACAAACCCTAATTATCTCAACACTTTCTCTATGCGGTTCCAATCGCTCTAACCATCAGCAACCGATCTTCGATCCTCTTCGCCGTTCTCTGCAGCAAGAGGGAGGAACAAGAGATGTTCGCGATTCTCCGTTGAAGAAGAAGAAGAAGAAGAAGATTCTTCCCTCGCCGCCGGTCAGAGAGGTGCTCAAGGAACAAACCCTGTTGTTCCCCTTCGATTCGATTCCATCGCTGTCGCTCCTCCCGGTTTCTGATTTGAGAGGGCTTTGCTTCGCTGGATTTCGATTCGTCTGATTCTTATTGTCAATCGCTTCGATGTGGATCCTCTCATCTGATTTGTGATTTTTTGTTTGAATCGCGGGACGGAATTTGAATTCTCAGGATCCTGTTCGTGCTCTGGTTTTGTGACGAAGAAGACGAAGACTCAGTTGAAGAATTCTAGGAGTGATCTCATCGTCGCTGTGGTGGTTCGATTTGTCAAATCTTAACCTTAGTAAAAAAAGAAGAAAAGAAAAAAGATTAGAGCTTGGATTTGTTGTACTGTTTGATTTGTTTTGAGTTTCAATAATAGGGCCTTTTGATTCCTAGTTTTGAATTTCAAAGGCCCTTTTGATAATTGTTAATCTTTTTTCTTAGATAGAAAGAGAAATATACCATGGCGGTGTATTATAAATTTAAGAGTGCAAGAGATTATGATTCAATTCCCATGGACGGTCCTTTCATCTCTGTTGGTACATTGAAAGAAAAAATATTTGAATCCAAGCATTTAGGAAGGGGTACTGATTTCGACCTTGTGGTCACCAACGCCCAGACCAATGAAGGTTGGTTCTGATTTTGATTAAACTCTTGTGAGGTTTTAAGATTTCAGTTCGATGCTTAATTTTAAATTCAAAACATTTACCTTTTATATATTCTTTAGCTTTGAGAGGGGTTTCCTGGATAAAACTTACAGTGTTTGTCTTGTACCTCTCAAAGTATAAACTTCACTACTCCTATCTAGCATTAAACTAAAATAGGTTTAACTCGAAGGGTTGTTCTCCACTCCCCTACATATAATAAAAGAATCAGACTTAAAAATTAAAAGGAATAGAGAATATTGACCTTATCTATTAACATGTAGTTAGGCTGCAAACTAGTTGTGGGAATTACAGGCGCCCAACTCTGCGAATTTCGTAATATGGTTCTTCATATGTTAGGCTTCATGAATAGCACAGTTACAGTGTTTTATAGTTGCTTTGTCTCTTGGAATTTCAGAATATCTTGATGAAGAAATGTTGATTCCTAAAAATACCTCAGTGTTAATTCGTCGGGTTCCAGGGCGGCCACGTTTACCGATTGTTACTGAGCTAGAGTACTATCTCCAACCTTTAATCTCATTACTGTTGTTGGATTTTTCACCATTGATCATGCATTGTATTCAAGTTTGTTAATATGGGTCATCATTGATCTGTCATTCTCTTGTCTTTATTCTTTATATAAGAAGTACTACAAGAAAGTATATTGTCCATTTTGTGAAATAGATTCTGTGTTCTTAAGTAGCAACTGTATTTTGCATATTGCAGACCAAAGGTGGAAAACAAGGTGGTCGAAACTGAACCTGAAAACAGTAGCTTACCAGCTTATGATACAACTGGCATGAAATATGTAAGTCCCTTCTTTCTTTTCATTGTGTGTATTTATAACCAATTCAGATGCATTCCCTAGAAATTGAGCATTCCATACCACACTTTTGACAGCCTGAAGATTCAGACTGGGATGAATTTGGCAATGATTTGTATACTATACCTGATCAACTGCCCGTCCAATCAAGCAACTTAATTCTAGAGGCTCCTCCAACTACCCAAGCTGATGAAGAGAGTAAGATTAAGGCCTTGATTGATACTCCAGCTTTGGATTGGCAACGGTGAGTATATTGTCTTTCCTGTGTTGTTTGGTGCAGGGGAATCAGCATAGAATGGAGTGATAAGAATATTGAATAGAGAGAAGGAAACCAATCAAATATGCATTTTTTTTTGTGTAAAACACTTCCTGTTATGTATTTCTTATGTTTTATGTGAATTTTTCTTTTTTGGTGCAGTCAAGGCTCTGACTTTGGCTCTGGTAGAGGTTTTGGAAGGGGTATGGGTGGACGGATGGGGGGTGGACGTGGTTTTGGTAATTCCCGTTGTCTAATCTATTCATTTTAGTTATTTGCTTTTGAATACAAATATTAATATGTTGATGAATTGATGAATATTTACTTGCTGAGATCTGGCAGGCTTGGAGCGGAAAACACCTCCACAAGGCTATATATGTCACAGATGCAAGGTGCCTGGTACGTTGATGATTTTGGACGTTTCAATTCCCCTCTGCTCGCAAACTTCTGGATAACGTTGAATTTTACATAGCTTACTTTTTTCTATTCATTTTTGTTCAGGACATTTTATTCAGCACTGCCCTACAAATGGTGATCCCAATTATGACATCAAACGAGTCAAACAACCTACCGGTATTCCAAGATCCATGCTGATGGTAAATCCACAAGGCTCCCTTGCTTTACCAAATGGTTCTGTAGCTGTTTTGAAGCCAAATGAGTAAGTACATGTCGATTCTGCTTGTCCATTCTTTCTTGTAAACATGAAATTGAGTTTCATCTTTTCCTTGCAAACAGAGCTGCTTTTGAGAAAGAAATGGAAGGGATGCCATCAACACGTTCTGTTGGGGGGGATCTACCACCTGAGCTCCACTGCCCCTTGTGTAATAATGTCATGAAAGATGCTGTACTGACAAGCAAGTGCTGTTTTAAAAGCTTCTGTGACAAATGTATGTTTCATCTATCTGTAGTATTTGCAGTTTTCAGAATTCAAGTATCTTAACCTTTTTTAGTTTATAGTTGATCTTCCTTGTTAACCAAGCCCAGAACGTTTTAGTCGGTTTAGTGTCTTTTACTATATCTTGGTCATAAACTATTGTATACAGGTCTTACATTGAAGTTATTTAATATCATTGTTGAAATTCTTTTCAGGTATTAGGGACTATATTATCTCCAAATCTGTGTGTGTATGTGGTGCGACAAATATTCTCGCAGATGATCTTTTACCAAATAAGACGCTAAGAGATGCCATCAATCGCATATTGGAGTCAGGCAATAGCAGTACTGAAAACGCTGGGAGCGCGTTTCAAGCTCAAGGTTATTGAAACTATTATGATTTGTCTCATTTTGACTATTATTGTTATCAAATTGTCAATATATATATATATAGTTATGTGCATTTTTAATTCCTGAGTTTGATTTTTTAGATATGGAGTCTGCTCGCTGTCCACAGCCTAAGCTTCCATCTCCAACCTCATCAGCTGCGTCTAAGGGAGAACTAAAGATTACACCTGTTAATGAAGAAACGTCAAATATACAGGAAATTGCAGATGAGACAAAGGCTGTTTCTGCTCCACAGCAGACATCAGAGCAAGTAAGGATCCCCAGAGTTGCTGATGTATCTGAAGCTACTCATGAGTCAATGAGTGTGAAGGAACCAGCCTCACAAGGGAGTGCTCAGCAGGTTGAGGAAGAAGTGCAGCAAAAATTGGTTCCTACTGAGGCAGGTAATGTAGGTTGGTGCCATGTAATCCTACTCTTTTTCTGTGGGGTGTTGGTGGTTATATGTGTGCTTCTTGAATGTGATTTGTTGGAATCTGGAAGCAGCACCATGCTTGAACCAGTAAAAATCTATGTTGTTTGTTTTCTGTTGAGGACATTCTAATTGGTATTTAATTTTGCAGGGAAGAAAAAGAAAAAGAAGAAAGTCCGTATGCCCACAAATGGTAAATATGCTCGTGTCTATATGAAATGTATCTGTTTTTTTGTTGTTCTGATTGTGTTGTTTTTTGCTGGAACATTTAGTGGACAAGGGCAATAAAAATGTTTCTGCCTGTGTTATAATTTTTATTTGTAATGCAGATTTGCAGTGGAAAACCCCACATGAACTTGGGGTTGAGAACTATATGATGCCAATGGGTCCACCACCACCTGGCTATAATCCGTACTGGAATGGCATGCAACCCTGTATGGATGGATTTATGGCACCATATGCTGGTCCAATGCAAATGATGGGTTATGGTCAAGACCCATTTGGCATGCCATTTGCAAATGGTTTCCCTCAAGACCCATTTGGCATGCAAGGTTACAACATAATGCCTGGTTTTCCACCTCATAGGTATGTTTCTCAAAATCAAACTTCAGCACTTATCCTTATACCTCCTCTCTGTCTCTCGGTCTGTCTCTCTTTCCCTCTCTCTCTCTCTCTCTCTCTCTCTCTCTCTCTCACACACACACACACACACCCACACACACACACACGGATGTCTTGTTGGTGCTGAGGGTCAGAATTTAGGTTTGCAGAGTGAACATTAGTGTTGCATGTTTGTCTACCATATGTTTGATAGTACATTGTTCTTTAGAATGCTAAATTGTAATAGTTATGATTTTGTTCAGGGATCTTGCCGACTTCAGCATGGGGATGAATGTTCCACCTCCAGTTATGAGTAGAGAGGAGTTTGAAGCTCGAAAGGCTGATCTGAGGAGGAAGCGTGAAAATGAGAGACGGGGTGAAAGGTACAGTTGGAATGTCTATTGGGTGGCTATATCCTGTGCTTTTGATCACTTTTTAAGTATTCACATTTAATTTTGATTTGCGTTTGATAGTCAAGCATTATTTGTACCACTGAAGTAATTTAAGACATTATCTTGCTTTCATATTTTGATGCTTTTTTGTATGAAGATACAATCTCTTGTCCATATTTAGTATCTTTTGGGTGTTAGATAAATGTTTTAGGATGTTTTTGCAGGACACTGCTCATGTAGCATTTACTCTTCCTGGTCAATTTAGTTGCCATGTTTTTGACAGAGTTATCATTTTGTGAATTGATGACCAATCAATGTTATCTTGGTTCTTCTTGGTGTAATTATATGTAGTTATATGGACTTATCTGTGTTTTTCTTTTCATAGTTTTTAATGAGTTCATTTCTTTCATGTTACAGGGATTTCTCCAAAGATCGTGATTTTGGTAGGGAAGCGAGCAGTGTTGGGGATGTGTCTTCGATGAAACCAAAAACTGTATGTGCTTTTTATTGTCTTCATTTCCCCCACTTTATCAGTGGACATTTATGTGCCATCATTTACTCTTTTGGGTTTTTCTACCAGAAGTTTGACCAGAAACCTCAAGCTTGCAAGAGAACACTGATTGCACTAGATAACCCCACTGATTATTTTTGTTTTTTTAATTATAGTAGGCTTTGGCATTTAATTATTTTGGCTTCATTTATTGATAAAAACATTTGTTTATCGAGTGATACTCTGGTTGATCATGAAATGGTCTAGGGAGCAACGCCCAGTTGTCTTACCATAATTTTGTGGTCAAGAGTATCAAATTTTGTTTGAAGTGGGTGAAAATAAAATGATAGCGCAGTGGTGCTGAATCATAACGGTGCAGTGCTGTTATTGAATTTTCATGCTCCCAGTTTCAGAGCCTCCCTCGTGATCAATTATTCATACTGGTTTTTGGACATGCTTTGAACCATAAAACAGATTCAAATCATTTAATCACCTTAGGTTATTTGAAAGCATTTTGGATTTGTAGATTAATTGGTTGAACTGTCAAGTTTATATTTATTCATCCAATATCATGGTAGCTTTTTCTGCATATCTACCTTTCCTGTTGGTAATTGATGTTTGCCGATGAGGGTGGGGTGCATTGTTTCATCAAGTTTGGATATTTGATTTTGAATTTATAATTTATAATATATCTAGCATGTGGGTAATAACTAATGTCTGGAATTTGAATCTCCAAAATCTGTTCATATTCAAAGAGGCAGTTAAAGGATCTTGTGGCATCTTATATTCTGGCATCTTCTCTCTGTAATAGCTGCTAGTGCAGGGTACCTTAATGCCCTTGGCCTGGACTCTGCTGGTCCCTCCAAATTTGTTTTTTTGTAGAAAGTGTACATTACATATCATAAATCGACCTTTTGATAGGTGAAGAATGGTTCATTAATATTTGGTAGAATGCTGTCTTTTTGACGAAAAAAATTAATTATTAAGTAAAAATCTCTCAAGTTATAATATTCGAAAAACAGGTGTTTTTTTTTGTCAAAAACTGTTTAATTCTTTGTAGGCTGGCTGCCTTGTGGTCTTGGGCCAGTCCGCCTAAAAAGGTCCAAATGAGTACTGGTTTAATTTTTGTAATAAAAATTATTTTGACAAAAAAAAAAGGAGTAACAAATATTTACCAATTTAACTCACAAGACCAATCTAATTTTTTTTTTAAGCTGGGACGAATCTAATCTTTAATATTTTGTTTACTTGCGCCTTTGATTTTAGTCAAGTTATTGCAAATTGTTGGGGGTGAATTATTCGAGTTTTTTGGAAGCTATAAAAAGGATAAAGCTTACAAAATGTCAGGAACCAAACTGATTTACACTGAAGAAAAACGTTTTTTGTACTATAATTAATTTAAGAAGTGTCAAGACTAGTTATACGTGTTGTTCATTTTTTTTTTTTGGTTACAAGAGGAAAAGATACGTGTTGTTCATTTGAAGTTTTAAAATTACACGTTTGCATTTCGTTAAATAAAAAGATCACCATTACGAATTCTATAGTCATTATAATTCTTTCCCAATGTAAATATTTGCTACATTTTTTTGGTGTGATGTCAATATATTAATTTTATTTTAATGGGTCAAATATGTTTAAGCGGTGGCACTTTACTATTTATTTTTCTAATAATAGTAATAATTTGGCCTTAACAGCTGGACTTTTTCTATTTTGGTGCAGAAGTCATTTCCACCGCCGCAGGGCAGCGATTACCATCACCACCGTCACCGTTCGGAACGGCCCTCGCCAGATCGCGAGGTGGAACCTCCACGTCCGGCCAAAAGAAAATCCGAGCACCTCTCCGATCATCGTCAACGCGACGACAGGGATCGCGACCACGACCACGAGCGGAACCACCACCACCGCCATCCCCGACCTGAATCCTCATCCAGAAGGTCATCCGAACCAGTGGCGAAATCCTCATCGAACTCTGCCGCTGCAGCAGCGGCAGCAGCGGCGGCCGCAGATCACAAGCACAAGGCTAGTGTCTTCTCCCGCATAAGCTTCCCAGCTGAGGAAGAAGCTGCTAAGAAGAGAAAGGTGAGCGCTCCTTCCCCAGCTGAATCAGCTGTAGGCTCTGCAACCACTGCCAGTGCCTCAGCTAACGGTTATTACCAAGGGAGGAAGAGCAGCAAGGTCGTCCCGGATTACGAATCTAGCGACGATGAGCGGCATTTCAAACGGAGGCCGTCGAGGTACGAGCCGTCTCCTCCGCCTCCGTCCGCTGATTGGGAGGAGGAAGGAAGGCATTCGAGAGGATCAAGGGAACGCAAGCATAGATGAGACCCAACGGGACTGGATTACTCAGAGTGTAATCAATCATCACCGACAATTCTCAACTCTCCTCCAATGCTTGAAATAATCCTGGAACAATTTTCAGTTTAACTTGTTCTGATTGGATTTTCAATAATCTTCGCACATGTAAAATTATGACTGTTTTATTCAGATCCAATGAATCTGTTCTCGTTTTGCTTCGAATATAGGTGTTGCAATTTTTCAATTATCTCAGTTCTTTGCTTCTTGTTTCGATTATATTTTCTGGTTAGTATATTTTCGTCAATTAGTTAAGTTTCTTGGCGCTGGTGTGGGAATTTGGTTTACTAATTAATTAAAAGCGTGACATTAATCAAATCCTTTCTACGCTACACTTTTTTTATTTTTATGAAACCTTGATCTTCAGGAGAAGAAAAAGCCATGTGTATTTTTCACCTCTGACGTTAAGCATATGTTTCAAACAACTTAAATAATTAAATATTAGAAAAGCTTAATATGAAAAAGGCTAAAATGTTGACTTTTTTTTGAAAATGTTGTTTGGGGTCCCTAACATTATAAAGGGAATCAAATTGAGTTCCTGAAAAAATTTCTTTGAAATGTCATCCCTAACAAAATTAATTTAGGTCCTTTTGACCAATTTTAACTAGTCAACATGAAATTTTACTTAGTCATCACCTTCCACATCATCTCACTTATCCTACATGGAATTTTAATTTAATTTTTTCAGCCACATATTCACTTTCATCCTCTTCCTCATCATCTTCTTCTTTCCCCTTCTTTATCCTTCATCCTCAAATTTAGAACTTCATCCTTTGCTTCTTCCTCTGCTACTCCAACCTTCAATTCCATAAACTTCTACATTTAGAATTCTTCTTCCATCTATGTTCATTCTTCTTCTCCCCCTCTAGCATCGATTTAAATTAAAAAAACTCAGAAATGACAACATCGATTCGAACCCAGAAACTGCAGTCCTCCAAGATCGAAGCTCCGTAACGAAGGGTCCTCCATCTATGTTTATTCTTCTTCTTCTTTTTTGACATCTCGGTTTGAAATAAAACTCTAATCCCAAATTTTTGGGGTTAGGGTTTCCTCTACACCAGATCAATGGCTTCCAACTCGATTCTTTGCATGAATGACTCTTTGACGGACGACGAGCTCCGTTCGATTCTGGCAAAGGTGGACAGCAACAAGGACAAGGAGTCGTGTTGGTCTGCAAGAGATGGTTCCGGGTCTTGAGAAAATTCATTTTTTTTATACCATAACACATTTTAAACTCGTCCTATACTTACAGCGTGTTGGTTAGTGTAGCTTATTTTAAATTAATCTCTTTTTTACAGGGAGGTAGCTTGATATCATAGGAGGGGAAAATGGGGAACTGGCATCTTAAGTGGGTTTTCCTTGGGGGATGGATCTGTGTTGTGCAACATTTTGGAAATTGAAGGTTGGAGTAGCAGGGGGAGCAGCAAAGGATGATTCTGGTAACATTTTTGGATTTGTTGAAGTTTTTGGATTTGATGATGAAGGAGGAAGAATGGGGAAGAAGAAAATGAAGAGGAAGAGGATGAAGGTGAATATGTGGCTGAAAAAATGAAATCAAAATTTCATGTAGGATAAGTGAGATGATGTGGAGGTGATGACTAAGTAAAATTTCATGTTGACTAGTCAAAATGACTTAATTTGATTAATTTTTTTTTTTGTTAGGGATGACATTTCAAAAAAAAAATTCAGAGACCTAATTTGATTCCCTTTATAATGTTAGAGACCTCAAACATATTTAAGCCTACTGAAAATATGAGGGTCACATTCAGTTATGATGAACAATGTGAAATGTTCCTTAAAAAGTTAAAGTAATTTCAACAAGTCGATGTGTTGAAGATTAAAAAGAGACAAGAAAGAAAACAAAATTGCAAACAAATACATAACTTCTCCTAGTTGCTTGAGTTGAACTATAAATTTTTAGAGATTTTTCGAGCAGAAATTGTGAACCTCTTCTAAGTATAGATAAGTCTTTACACGTAGGCTAAGTATCCTAACTACATTACAATGATCAACTAATTATACTACAACACGTATCTTCGACACGTTTTCAACGTCTTGTAAGGTTTTCACGCGTCTTCTAACTTGGTTTTTTTTCCCTTCATGTATCAGAGGCATTCTCTCTTGAATCCCTCCCGCAAAGCAATTCAAATTTGAATCTTTGATTCCTTTTTGGAGGGAACTGATTACTTCTTTTATTATCATTTCAAGCATTTTAATAAAGTTATACACGTTATCTTCGACCTCCTTTTAAAACCATATAAAGCCCAATTTAAATAATCTTCTAATTTGAAGATATAACTTTAATTGATACATGGCTTATATGACTTTCTCACTACTTCTTATTCTTCTTCTTCTTTCATCTTCGTGTAGGACCTAATCATGTCCGTGTTAACGAGGAGTGTTAGTTCAGGTCATTTGTTACATGCAAATACATTTTTAGGGTTAGGTTGGGGCAAATGATTTATTTTTTCCATTGTTTCTTTGGCCTTTTATGGATTCGAATTATTTAGTTACTAGTGTTTGAGAATGCTCCAACCCAACAAACATCGAGAAACCGTCGGTGCAAATGATTATAGAGCAACAACTTTCTCGCCTAACCCTAACATACAAGTCAAAGGATAAATGAGATGACTCATGTTCTTTTTTTTTAATTTAATTTCTTAATCACATCAATAATATAATTTACGCCTAAATATACGTAAAATATATAAAATAAAAAATTTCTTACCTTGTTATACTGTTTCCATTAACTCATTACATATAAATATAAATATTGTGTACTTAATACACTCACAATATATATCCTAAAGGAGAATTTTAGATCCAACAACAAAAACAAAAAAAGATGAAAGCCCAAGAAATAAAAATTAGTTGGGCCAATCCGGGCCAATATCTTATCTTAAGACAAGGCCAAGTTGGGCTGAAAATGTCCACACGTTACATTGGGGTTCTCCGGCGTGTATATAACCATAACTCCTTCCCAAACCCTAATTTCTTCATCACTGCCACTGCTCGTTTCAGCTATCTCCTGCAGCGCGATGGGTATTTTCCCTCTCCCCCCTCTTATCTATTGCAGCACTTTCGTTTACATTTGCTTTCTCATGAAACTGGTGTTCTCGATCTGTTGAATCACCGCGAAGCTTGCTTCGTGCATGTTGTGTGTGTTTGGATGGAACTTGTTTCGCTCGATTACGGAAAACTTTTGCATTTTATTGTGAGATTTGAGGAACTATATTAGTGTTCGAAGATCAATCTTGGTGTGTCAGATTTTTGGTGAATTCCTGAGTTTTTATTTCTTAATCGATCTATTTAGGTGTTGTTTCTCTGTTCATCGGTACTCTGAACCAGATTTTGAAATTTATTTAGGTTTTGTTGTCAAGCTTAGCTATGAGTTTTCCTGTATCCAGCAAAATGGAGTTGATTATTAATAATTTTTTATGTCACCTTTGTTTGTCTTACAGAGGCTCCGACCTAGCATTTTAAATATTCATGTTTATTCTACGTGCTTAGTTATTTGATAGTGGTGCTAGCTGTGTTTTAAGATTACAAATTGATAAGTATTTGATTCTTGTGTTGGTTTATGTTTCAAATAGGTGCCTACAAGTATGTTTCAGAGCTTTGGCGCAAGAAGCAGTCTGATGTCATGAGGTTCTTGCAGCGGGTGAGGTGCTGGGAGTACCGTCAGCAGCCTTCCATTGTCCGCCTCACAAGGCCTACCCGCCCAGACAAGGCTCGCCGTTTGGGCTACAAGGCTAAGCAGGTGAAGTAATTCATGTTTGTTTGAAATCAATTTCAGAGGTTTTTTTTTATGTTTGTCTATTCACCTGATAATTTTCCACATTTGTCTTGTGATTTATTCAGTTCGCATCTTGCTTGGAAATGTTTATCAATTAAAAACTTTAACTGTTCAAGTAATAACCCTTTGTTGCCAATCAGTGTGAACAATATGTAGTTTCCTTCCTTTTTTAGTTGTAAAATAGTGGTACATTATAACTGTTTGGTGCAGTTCGAATACTGATGAAACAAACCATGTGAATAATGGATAATTGAGTTTTGTATTTTGTATGAAGTATATGACTGTGTGTACTGGTCATGCTGTGGCCTGATGAATATGTATTTCTCCAATAGAACTTGCTAGTGCACCAATGATTAGATACTACCAGAGTTCAGCTATAGTGGACTGAACAGTTTATCAACTGACTAAGCTATAGTGTACAAATGTGTCTTAGTTTTACCTTTTTGTGCACCATTTTTTGTTAACAAGTGTTCAATACTTTCAGTAATCTATTTACTAGCACATTTCTCATTTTGTGTCATCTGCGCCTGTTATAGTGCTGAAGCACCTTACTTTGTTGGTTATGATCTGATCCTGGTTGTTGTTATATTCATTACAATATTCCAGGGTTATGTGGTTTACCGTGTTCGTGTTCGGAGGGGTGGAAGGAAGAGGCCAGTACCCAAAGGTATTGTTTATGGGAAGCCAACAAATCAAGGTGTTACTCAACTGAAATTTCAGCGTAGCAAGAGGTCAGTTGCTGAGGAGCGAGCTGGAAGAAAATTGGGTGGCCTGAGGGTCCTCAATTCTTACTGGGTGAATGAGGTTCGTCATCATTTTTGCATAGTTAAACCTGCTTAGAACTTACTTGCTTGGTTGTCTAATGCTATTGCTTTATTGTTACAGGATTCTACCTACAAATATTATGAGATCATTTTGGTGGATGTTGCCCACACTGCCATTAGAAATGATCCAAGGATCAATTGGTTAGCCAATCCAGTCCATAAGCACAGGGAACTGCGTGGCCTCACTTCTGCTGGGAAACATAACAGGGGTTTAGTGGGCAAAGGGCATCGTCACCACAAAGCACGTCCATCCCGCAGGGCAACCTGGAAGAGACACAACTCCCTTTCCCTCCGTCGCTACCGCTGATTTTTCTGCAGTTATTGTTGTATGGTGCTTCATTTTCTTAGTAATTTGCAGTGCACTTTATATCTTGACTTTATAAATCTTCAAGTTTTGAACGTGTGGACTGTTTCTCTTTTCCGGAATTTCTTTAGTGGTAAAACAATCGGAGACTAGTGATGTAATTTTCTGGCATCTCAGAATTGCTTCTTATTTAATGTTTGTCGTTGTCTTATCATTCTCGTGCGTATTTGGATTTTCT
Organism: Acmispon strigosus; assembly: GCA_030819835.1. Taxonomy (NCBI): domain Eukaryota; kingdom Viridiplantae; phylum Streptophyta; class Magnoliopsida; order Fabales; family Fabaceae; genus Acmispon; species Acmispon strigosus. The sequence continues at coordinate 18,248,592 of JAUAMA010000002.1, read as the reverse complement.
TTATTTTGGTTTTAATTGCTGGAAATATCTATCGCAGTTTGTAATTTTGACAGATGTGTTATGTTATAAAATACAGGTTTTTACGTAAAGTCTAATTAGTTTAGATTTGGTAAATTACATGAAACGGGAATTTTGATAGATGTGAATAATGCTGTAAAATACAGGTTTTTACTTAAAGGTGAGTTTAGATTTGCTAAATGAAATGATTTGTTTTATAATTAATTTTAAGGATAATAAGCGAAATACGTCTAGCTAAGTTACTATAGAACAGAACTACTGTGTTCATTTTGGTATCTCTTAGTGAGTGTAGCTGAATTTGGGTTAATTATGTAATCATTGTAGGAATCGGATTTAACTTAATAGTAACACAATATTTATGTAGTCTATGTTGGTTTATTTATAACAATTTTAACACACTTTTAAACTGAGGTAAAAATCTCAAATGTTTTAAAAAGTAGACCAATCATGTGTTCCTAGCTCTACTTTTAACATTATCATCTGTTAATTTTGTTTTTCATAAAAGTTTTTAAATAGTCATTGCAAAAGTTGCTAACGGATTATAGTTAATTGTACTCTGAATTTTAGAGTAGTATTAAATTTCAGGGAGGTTAATGATTATTTCTTCTCATCCCGGTGTGTGTAACTTATTCAATTGTTAACTTCAAATTTAATATTAAGCAAAAGTAAGTGCACAGTATATTCTTAGATTTTTAGTTATGTACAATTGAATTATATCAAACTTAACTAAATTTTGTTGTGACAAGCAAATTGAGCTGTAGATTGTAAATTTGAGCAACTCCCCTGCTCTCACCATTACTTTATAAAAATTTCTTAATTGGCAATATTAACTTCTTTTGGTCAAGCATTAGTAACATCGAGATGGATTCATTTTATGGATAACTCTAGATGTCGAATCCTACACCGGTTTCAAGTTTTCAGCAAAATTTCCAATTGCAATGCAAAATTTACAAAAAATAAATATCCGCAGAATAATGTCCAAATAATCAACGGAAAACCTCATTGTAATAAACGAATACAATCAATAAATCATAGAAAGACAAGTCAGCATTCTTACAAAGACAAGTTAGTAGTCTTACATTTCGTTAAAAAACAATCGTAATGTATAGTACTAAGCATTTCTCAATAATCAAATATGTACATGCAATAGATATCTTTCCTAAGAAAATACTATAGCTGGGTTTATTGGCCAAAATCAGTTCTCACTTTTAACATTTAATCAGTTCAGATTCAGTCCTTGCTGTTCGGTTGCTGTTCGGTTGGTGACCGAGTCGTCGTCCCCTAGTCATGTGTATGCTACTCTCTTGCATTTCATACGTGACTTGCTCCAGCGCTCTTGGCGTGTGGTCGTGAAGCGTACTCTCTGAGAAGACAATGCTCCAGCTGACTTCATGGTAAAGCTTGGTGCTATGTTTCTCGGCCTTTGGATGTATTTTCTTTGCCTCCTCCTGGGCTTGCCCCCTATTCTGACGGCGGATTACCAGGGTGTTTTGTTCTTGCGCGTCTAGTTTTTAGGCTTCTGTTTTTTTTTTTAGCATTGTCTACCAAAAAATACATTTAACTGTTTCATCTACAGAAAATAAGGTTCAGAAAACAGCATAGCTTAAGTTGCCAATGTACTAAAACTTAGGTGGAAGAACTGTCATTTCCATTAATTATTCAGCACTTCTTCATATGGTAGTGTTGGAGGGAACTGTATCCCTACTATACATTAAAGAAGTAAGACAATAGAGAAAACAATTATTTTCACTTCCAAGTTCATTCCAATGCCCTCAAACTTCAAGCTCATCCATGACTTCCTCAATAGTGACAAACCGACCATATTCTATTGAAAGCTGTGCTGCAACTCCAATAGCAACAGATATTAATCCATCTTGGAGATCTACAGCAGGGGCCTTCTCACCCTTGTCCCTAATTGCAGACAAGAAATTAAGGTGTTCCAGATAGCTAGATCCATGGTGTAGTCCATTATATCTTAAGAGGTCATAAAAATAAAACAATAATCTAAATCAGTGAAGAATTTTCATGAAAATAAGATCAGCTTCAACATCATTTCACCATATATGTTTATCACGAAGAGAAGCTACCCACTTTATCCGTTGATCCTGAGCTTTCAAAGTCTCGACACAATCTCGCCCCGCCTCTCGTGTTCCAAACCGCACAATGCTCTCAGGAACAAAGGCCTCCCCCTGTTAGAAATGGTTTCAATGCAAGAAAGATAGGTTGCATGTTTTAGTATATTTTAAACTTTGCACCCTAACTTAGAAATGTTACGCTTCAGAGATGATCAATCAACCTCAAATGTACCTTAATCATCAGGAGGGTACCGCCACAACACATACAATTGAAGATAACAAGTACAATGAGTTGTTGAAAGGGGGGGAATTTTACCTTTCCAACATCACCAACAACGGATATTTCTTGCTCATTTTTACTCCCTTCAGCAAACATACAAAGGTCAAGCATTCCTCGAGAACCATTGTCAAATTCGACTATAACATATGCATTGTCAATAATATCTGGTACCTGCCCAAAGTAAACAAGTGAATAGCAATGATAATATACAACAACACATAGATAAAAACTCCATGCCAAACTGCCAATTACAGTTCAGAACCATGACAATAAGAATTGTAGTCCTTAATCTGAATGTCGCAATACAAATATACCATAATTTTCATATAGAAAAAAGTCATAATCAGTAGTGCTTTACTGACGAACCACAAACATTAGGGGACCTCAACTCTGCTAAACCAAAATTTTAGATTAACTACAAATCAAGTTCTAAATTCCTCCTGAGCTTCTTAGTCTTGAAACCAATTTACTAATTATACATTTGTAGGAGTTTAGGTTTGAAACCAAGCTGAGTGCATATTCCCCTTTGAACAAAGGATTATGACTTGTTGGCTCAAGGGATTATGTAGAGTTACTGAGCAACTGAAACCAAGTTCATTGCATATTCCTTTTTCTGGACTAAGAATATTATACAAAGATATAATCAGTATTAATCGAGGAATCCTACTCACTAACAAAGATTGATGATTGAAGCTTGATGTAATTGCAACTGCAAGTGAAGTATCTAATCTACCTTTCCATCATATATTTCATCCTTGTGATTAACATCAATAGCTCCTGAAGCCATCACACGAACAGGATTCGCACCAACAAACAGCCTCATCAGATCAAAGAAGTGGCAACACTTCTCTACGAGAGTGCCCCCGGAGTTAACATTGAAACGATTCCAATTGTTTACCTATTACCAGTATAAATCTTTCAGCTTACTCTCTACTGGAACCAAAACATGCAAGGTAACCTAAAGTTGTATAAAATCTAACCTTAACCAAGAAAGGAAACCGGTGCTCCCGAATTGCTACCATTCTGACATGTCCAAGGCTTCCTCCTTTAACTATTTCTATCAATTTTGCAACAGGTGGCATGTATCTATATTCCAGTCCAACTTGTACCATTATATCTGGTCTCTTTCGAGCAGCCTGAACAACCTATATAAGAGCAATAAATCAGTGCATTACCAAATACTTAACAGACAGAGGAACAAACAACATAATTCAATATGTGCTATGTCAATGCCAAACCAAGACTTCCAATCACATTAAAAAGAATGCATTATGTCTAAATATATATCCTGCATGTTGACAGAAGAGGGGATGCTATATCCATCACTAAGACAGTAAGTATGTGTATATGTACATTATGCAAGTGCAAAAAGGTATAGACTAGAAGTTGCTGAAGGCCATTCATGACCTCCCCCAGCCAAAGGTAAGACATCCAACTATAACAACATAAAGTAAAACTACTTATTTCGCAAAGGAAAAGAAGTTTATGCTATTTTTTCAGCATGCTTGACTTGTTTATGGAGTCAGACAGCCAATATTAAGACTTCGCTGCACATGATAACAGTAAAGGCAATGCTACAAGTATAGTTGATGTCTCCATTCTTGATGAATAGACAAGAAGTTACAAAACCTTTTTCTATGAATACCACTCATTTGTTGTTCGTATAAAATTACACATGCTTATTTTGGATTTCAGTTATTATACATAGACACTCAAACAGTAAACACACCATATTTTTCTCGCTATCTCTCTCTTATCACATCATATCATATATCATATTTAGTTATTTACTACTTTTCTCTTTGTTGTGCCTTTCTCACTCTAAGTGTCTACACTCATTGGGTGTCTACCCAACATTTTCCATTGGATTAACTTCTAACTTAAGGGAACTTCTCAACTGTGATAAGTATTAAATTTTTAATTTATGAAAAAGTCTGTATAAGTTTAAGAAGCTTATATAAGGAGAAATTAGATGAGGGAGATTTTGAAGAAGTTGAGGTGTAAAAGTTCAACTTCAATCCCATTTTTTAAACACTAACCGTGCATCCACCTCATATACACCTTATTTTTCTCTCTACTTGTCACTAACTGTCACATCATATCATATATAACATCTATAAGTTCTCTCTTTTGTAATGTAGGGTGTCTACACCCACTTTGGTTGTCTATGAATCATTTTCCTTTCAATAATTATTTAGAAGACACACTGGAAGATTAATTAGACCTTCCTTTTTTCTATAAGCAGTTGTTGAAAAGTTTATCCAAGCCAGTTTATAAAGTTAAGATTATAGGCAGAAAGCAATTTGAGTAAAAAAATGAGAAACCTGTTTGCAGTGAGAGACAGTGGTGCAGAGTGGCTTCTCCACAAGTACATGATGGGGTTTAGAATGATTGATTATGTCCATGAGTATCCTGTAATGGGTCATGTTAGGAGTGGATACCACCAAAACATCACACATGGCACTCTCCAACAGCTCCTGGTGACCTGAGAAGACCTTCACAACTTTCAACTTTCAACTTTCAACTCAACATCATTCATTCATTCATAAATTTCATGCTCATGCTCATTCATAATATTATCTTAATAATAATACCTTGAGAGGCCAATCAAAGGAGTGTGCCAAATCGAGGGCGAGTTGCTGTGAGGGAGGGTGAGGGTCGGCGATGGCGACGACCGCCACACCTTCGGTGCGAAGATGGTGCAAGTTCACCAGATGCTCCCTTCCCATCATTCCAACTCCTATGATTCCGTACTTCACAATTGCATTTGCAGCAGCAGCAGCCATGGATTTTGTTCCTTCCTTCCTTCCTTCCTTCAATTCCACCTCTTTTCCTTCCTTCCTTCCTCCCTTCAATTCCACCTCTTCAACTTCAACTCTTGGGTTACAGCAGATTAAATTTCATCTATCGCTTGTTTCCTAATCAGTAATCAACATTCACTTTCCTTTCACATAGACTCCATTGTCTTTTCTGTATTTATCTTCACTTTATTTAATTAATTTCTTTTTCAATTCGATAAAAAGTTTAACTTTTATATAATGAAAATATATTGAGATAATTATTATCTACCATCATTTCACATATCATATTCTCTTTTGATGAATATGACCCGTCGTTATATTTTTTCTCTTTAACAGAAATAAATTTGTTTGAAAAATTGTAGCAGTTTTTCCTAACATTATTTTCATTCTTATAGGAATCTATTTTTTTTTTAAACTTATAGGAATCTATCTTACTTACTACTACTAGTGTTTATAGTCCAATTTCAGTTGTAGGTTATCTTTTTTTAAATTTTTTTTTTTTTGAAAATTCATAGGTTATCTAATTCCTATTTCACTTTGATATTAGCTTTTGTTTACCCTCAAAATTTGTATATTGTAACATACTCATTTTTCATAGAAAATTTAGATACTACATCATAATGGAAAATTATATGATCATATAAGCATACATATTGAGTTCAAGACATGTATATTGCGACACTTTTTTTTTCTTTATCTCTTTTTCGATCACATTACAACATATATCACATTCATCATTTATGTCTCCTATCGTCGAGTGGTTTACACTTATTGGGTGTATACTCATCTTGATCAATAATAGTAGTAATAGTTAAAAGGATTACGGTAAGTCAGTAACTATTAGGTTACACAAAATAGCCCTTTGTTTTTGTCCATTAAATGGATCCAAAATGGACATTGATTTTTTACCAAAAGAAAATGACATTGATACAGTTGTAAATGTACTTCTTTTCTACGTTTCATTTGAATTAATTATAGGTTTTGACCAAAAAAAAATGTATAAGTCATAACTCGTAAATTATGGGGTTCAACAAGACTAACATAACATTTCATGAAACCGTAATTAACTGGTAAATGATACCGCACTCCGCAACTCGCAAAGTTATTACAAAATTATGAAAAAAGATTTTCTGACGATCATCTTTACAGTCTTAGATCGCCAAAAATGCATTTTTTTAAAGTATGACTGCACTGCAAAAGTCTACATATCATTTTTATTCTTTATATTTAGCATAGAATTAACCAAGAATATGAATGCTATGAAGCACATACACTTCCACTTCTTGGGATATAGAGTGCGAGACAATTTTCGAATGCCAATACTTGTAAAAACACTTATATGACACGTGTTAAACACTCCTCATCAATGGTTGTACTATAAATTATTTTTATTACCTCAAATTCGAACACTTAGCAAACATGTCAAGTACACTTGACTAACACGACACACACTCTTGTTTGGAAAATCATTTTCTTACGCTCTTGTTATAGAAAATAATTGATGCACTATAAGTGTAAACTTCTTTTAACATGCATCAAATTGATTTTTATCACATTAAAAATTTATTTTTATCTTAATTAAATTTTGAAAAAATGTAACTATTTAGTCTTATGTGACATAATATGATTGAATATCAATGTAAAACTTTTTTACCCTGATGGTGCATATCCATTAATCTCTTATTTTTAAATAAGATTCAAAATAGTCAAATTATAAAAAAGGGGGTCAAAATCTGATAACTATTAAAATAGGTCACCATCGCAGTTCATTTTAGAATGTCACTTCTAACTATTACTCTTGTATTGTACCCCACATAATGTGTATGTATATATAACAGGTGTACCAAGTAAGAACATGAGAAGTGAAAAGGGTTAATCTTGACTATACAATTATGCATGAATTATTAAGATTAACTCCACTCTTCCTCTCAAATAATATGCTCCTCATATGTACACATTAGGAGTCCAAGGTGTCCTATATTTTAGATACATATGTCAATCAATGTCCAAGAAGATACCAAGCAAAGACATGAAGAAGATAAGGTTTCTTCTTTACAAGTTGGCTTTCTTCTTTTTCAAGAAGACTTCATTGCAGCTCAATGACTGCGTGATAAGTGTTCAGAGTAAACTTGTATAATCAAGCAACGTGCAAATGCCCTCTAAGTAGTTAGCAATCCATGAGATGTTTTTCAGCATTTGACTACACATTCATCAGATTTTCTGACTTCTGAGGTATCTCAGCGGCAACAGTAAAGGAGGAACAGGCTAAGGGCTCTTTAAAATATTGCAAAGCTGTATAGTAGGTTCTCTAGAAGGGGCTGCTTATACGTTCACATGATGTGCTCAACAGCAAAAATGTTTACAAAAACATTTAGCTAATTACCGGAGAATCAACGTTTTAAATACATCTTACAGTCAAATATACAATATCACCATGACCTAGGATGGCTTTCCACTTTTATGTCCTTAACGGTTTCTCCTCTAACACCACCTATTAGGTGGGTGATGCATAACTTATGAAATCATTATCCTACTTCAATCATCATAAGTCACACTGTCAAAATGGTCTCCACATTGATGAAAAATACCAGTCACTAGCTTTGTTAAACTAAAAAACTTTACCAGCATTTCTTACAGGACATACATAAATCTTTCAACATTGGTTACCTTTATATGAAATCCAATCAAAAAGGTTAAAGGATTCATATACAATAAGCCCAGCTTCAAGTTCCTATTCCCTAACAAACATAAATGCACAAGACTTAAAGTATCCTCACAGAACCATATCAAATGAATCAAATAGTCCAGGCCAGAACAAGAGTCAAGTCTTCTTGGGTAAAAGGGGCAAACAAGTTACACAATACAAGCAAATCATGTTATGCTGAAAACTTCCTAAACCAGTAACAGGAGTGAGGTGCACAACATTGAATATACCAGGAGTAAAAATTGCAAAGACAAGCACATTCATAAAGAATTCAGAATCAGGTGAACAACAAGTTAGGAGATTTGGGATGTCAATGCATTTGCAATTGAACAAATGGTACATCTGTTAAAGCCTCTGTTGTAATCAACTAATCAAGCACCTACTCCAAGCATAACACCCCAACAAATCCAAACCCTCTAAATCAGAGCCTTCTCACATCATCACCACCACCATGCCTCTATATCAAAACCTTGTTCCTGAAATATAGGAACATAGCACATTTAACATTTCCAGATATACCAAACATTCATTCCCACGTTAAGATCCATTAGCTCTAATCTAAGGACAAAAAATAAACAACTTCAACACCCCGGATGCACTTAAGCGATTCGAAGATTTATACGGCCAAAAATGAAATAAAAATTTGATCTTGTTTTGATTTGAGATGAAATTGAGAAATTAGAAAGAAAAAAAAAAGGTACACGACCTACGTCTGTTTGGAGTAAGAGGAAGAGGAAGGGACGCGCTTGTTTCGGAACATCATGTAACCGACGGGCAAGACAACTCCGATCATCATGACGGCGGCGCCGATTAGGTATCTGAGTGGGCTTGGTGGCTCCACCTCTAGTACCAATCTCCGAATCTGCATCGCAATGGGATCAGATCAGAAGCATTCAAAATTGAAAGCCCTAACAAACAGATCGATATTCATATACTCACAGGCATGTCGCTGCTGAAAGTCTCAAACAGAACACGATGCGGAGGAAGGAAGGTTCTTCTCCTGTGCTGTCTGTGATGGAATGAATGAAATCAGTTACACTCGCATTTTTCCATTAACCAAGGTACTCTCACTACATACGAATACGGATACAGAGACATACATAAAGTAAACTTCATAAAATACTAGTATTAAATCATTTTGATACTGAAGACTTTAATTAATATTAAAAAATTAATGATTTTTTTGGTTCGGGTACGAGTCTCTCATAGTGGCCATACCTGACTAGAAATTGTGAAAATAATTATATACAACCAAAAAAACCACTCGATATCTGGTCACTCTTCAGATGTCGACTATTCTGGATTTGAGATTTAGTCACAGTTAAGGCTCTCCACCCTCTCTTAATAGATTTGGATCTTCTTATGTGAGAACTCTGTCATGTGCCATTATTTGGAGTTTTTGTGTCTATCTTTCTCGTCATGTGTATTAAATATGTGGAATCCCTTTAAATATTTATGATGAGAGAGATAGACATAATGTCCCACTTGACATTGTCATATCACATGAGAGGATCTAAATCCCTCCCAAAATGTATTGTGCGAGATTGAATTCGGGAGCTATTCGAACACACTCAACCTGTATTGCCAACTAAGCTACCCAACTAGAGTAAAAAAATAAGTTTCTTTTTAAAAGAGAAAAACTAAAAATCGACTTTCATCTTTAATAAAGTTAGTTTTAATCGTTATGAATATAAAAAATATTTTAAATGGCTTTTATGCAAATATTTAAAATCATGATACAAAATAAAAAATAAAGTAACATTTTAATACTTATTAGCAAAATAAAAAATAATTATTCAAATTAAATAACATAGAGGATCTCATTTGATAACTCAACATCAGGTCAAGGACAGTTTATGTTAACATCCGGGTTACCCAACACGTCTTTTTTTATATAAGTAAACGATAATTTTATTAATATGAAGAGTTTTGAGTGTAATGTGTACCCAAAGTTGAGTTACAAATGAACATCCTCACAAGGCATATTGCAACACTTTGCTCTCTATCTTTTAAAATATACATCTATTTTCTGAATCTATAAACATTCAGAAGGAAACGATTCGCAATAGAAAAAGAGTACACATTTTTTGGGATTCAAGTTTATTTAGTTGAACAACATCTAAACACAAACCCTTGTGGAATTGAAGGTCAAATTGTTGCGTGCAATCCAAATAGGCCAAATTGTTGAATGCCATATCACCATCACGCATTCCTTATTTCCAATGAGCAAGAAAATAATCCTTAAAATTGATTGTAATTCTCCTGAGATGAACAGTGCAATACAAATGACATGCCGACCCAATGCAAAACATAGTCCCAAACCTTTGCTAACACATAGTAACACTCATAGTAACCACCACCTAGAATCTCAATCATGAATTTGAAAGTTTGAGCTAGTAAATGGGAATTGGGTTTGGGACCACCCCATTGGACCACCCACTTTATCAGCAAAATTACATGTACACCTTTAAAAAACAAATTCCTTCCATCTATATCCCCATCACCCTTATTCCCCAATTCTCACGTACACCACCCTATCACCTTCATTCTTCCATTCAACCTTACACCATACCCATCAACTTCATTCTTCCATTCAACCTTACACCATACCCATCACTTTGTTACCAATTTCACTCCTTTCCCTCCATTCCAGCCACCCCACGTTGTACTGTTATCACCACCATCCCCTTCCTCCAAAACCTTAATATTCATCATCTCTCTCACCACAACAACAATCTCAATCATACTCAATTTCATCGGTGTTGCATCCATCACTGTAGGAGGTGAATTGAAGCCATTTGTTGCAGCATTTGACAGGTACGTGGCCTTTCCTCTTCGATTCGTTTTTTGAACGTCGTCTGCAAAAAAATCGCACCTGTAAGTGCGACCACAGATATACCAGTCGCACATTGAAGTGCGACCAGAGGTCCTATCTGGGTTATTATGTTCGCACTTATAGGTGAGAACATAGTTTCAGTGTTCTCACTTATAGGTGCGATGAAACTGGGTATAACTGGAATTTATGAAATAAGGGGGTGGCTTGGGGTCCAATTGGGGTGGCCCCAAATCCAATTCCCCTAGTAAATAGTAACTTCTCTTCTAGTTGGAAAAACTAATTTCTCCATTTCCAGTCTCATTGCCACTTATCTTCCACCCACCTTCCTATTTCACCTATTGATGCCTCTTTTTGTTATGATTAGTTGAATAGCCTATAGAACTTTGAACCTAAAGGCTAACCTTAATTTGACTCAATTATCTAACCAAAAATAAGTTCATCTGTCATCTCCTACTTTTTTTAACCATATTGGTTGCAAAGCAATTGGCACCAACTATATTCTCTATACTCTCCAACTTCATAATGTCCTTCCACTAAGTTGAAGCATTTTTTTTGTTTCTTCCATATGCCTACTTCATTCTCATACTTAGATTTAATAATCCTACAACATAACAAATCACTCTCCAATTTTAATCTTCACTTCCATTTTCCCAATAAAGCTAAATTAAAAACTTCATGTTCCTCGTACTAAAACCACAGTCCTCTATTTGATTAGAAATAGGTTCCCATGCAACTCAATTGGCGTTTTCCCCCTCACATCCTCTCACAAATTCATTTGGAAAAAAAGTCAAGTTTAGAAATAATACATGTAGGAGCCTTGAAGAAAGAGAGAAAGTAGATCGAGCCATTGAGGATAAAACAATTTTTTAAAACAATACAACCTCTAAAAAACAAACACTTGTTTGACCAAGATGACATTCTTTGAACTTTACGCACTAGAAAATTTCAAGTCAAAAGTTTTCATAAATTCACTTAAGGGGATGCCCAGATAATTAAAAGGATATTCGCCCACCTTGCATAGTTGCATTTTAGTAACTTTGATACATTTTCCATCCATCCTTGATCAACATTTTAGAAGATTCTTATTGAACTTCACCTTTAAACTTGAAGCTAATTCAATCAGTTTTAGAATTCGCCTTCCCTAACAACAACAAAGTGTCATCAGCAAATTATAAATCATGTATTATCCCTCACATATGATAATATTTATCATCCATACTTTTTATATTACCTAATGAAATAGCATCATTTTACCTTTAATTAGTAAAGCAAAAATCACCATTGAAGTTTTCATGAAGACCCCTAATTAATATCATTCTATGACCCGTGACCATAGTTTTATCATCCACAAAAGTCCTATGCATGAGTCCTACGAACCTATGTCCGGTTCTCAAGGACTATGTTTTATTAAATCTAATTCTAATATACTCTATAGCATACTTTTGTTTTTTTGAGCTTCGTGAATACCGGATTGTCTCCAATTCTTTAATCAACTTCAACCCGAATTCATGGTGCATGGTCCAAAGCACAAGATTTAGATCTCTGTTCACGTAATCTATTCTGCTTCACGCTGCTATGCTTACTTTTATGTCAGACTCAAGTAGATAACAAACTAGTTTGGTCAAAAGTTTGAGTTTCTGTTAAGGTTGCTAGCTCAGTAAAGCAGGTACCTTTCTATCTACACACATGGTTTTTTTAATTCTTAGAAATTAGATTATTAGAGCTTGATTGGTTTGAAAAAGTATTCCCTTTGAACAGTTTAAACAGTATCAATTTAATTATTAAAAGTTTATGTATGAAACAGTAAAAGTAATAAAATTACTGCTTTCTTATTTTCTAAACAAATATTTACAAATAAGAAATGATTATCTTAAATACCAAAGACACCCTTATATATTCTGCATTCTTCCTTATGTTTGTAGAGGCCTCACTTGGATTCTTCCTCTTTTCTTCTTCTAGGTGATTAATTCAGTGCTTTTCTTCAAAGTGTGATGTTTGTTTTCTAAGTGCATGTTTAGAAATCATTCTATAATTAGTTTTGAAGTGAAAACCAATTTTTATGAGAAGCTTTTCTAAGTTGCTTTTGGGTAATTGATCCAAATATGCTATAAGCGGTTGTGACGAGTCTTAAATGGATTGTTTCTTCTTTTAGCTCATAAATTCAATTTAGTGACGAGTTTGGAAGAAAAAAAAAGCAATCAAGTATATTGGAACTTTGGAAGTACTTCTGCTGTTGTGCACAAAACAGTACTCCAAGTCCATAAGCAACTTCTCAGTCAGTACTTTCAAATCAAACCAAACTTTTGCCATAACATTTTTGGCTTCTATGGACCCGAAATATTAATAGTCTGCATCAAAAAGTTTATTTTACTAACTTTTTTGTGTGCCTATAATTATGTAACAGTTCACATACAAGAGCCTACACATATATGAGGATTTGAAGTTCTTTGAGCATTCAGTGTTTCTGTGGGGAGAGATTTGGACAGAAACCAAAATGGAAGGTGGTTATATCCATCCTTGGAAAATGGGTTCATGGCATGGGTCAGAATTAGAGAATGTGCAGGAAAATGATGAGCTCAAACTGGTTCCATCGTTATTACCAGCCATACCTCAGCCACCAACACCACATGAGCCTATGGAGTTCTTATCAAGGTCATGGAGCCTCTCTGCTGCAGAAATTTCAAAGGCTCTTCTGGAAAAACAAAAGCAAACTTTCAATGATAAGAATCAAGCTATGTTGCCAGAAACTATTATGGCACCACCACTAGTAGTAAGCCATGCTCCTCCCTCCTACTTTCCTCTTCCCATTTGCATCAATCTTTGATTGAAAGTGATAATAGCATGTTTGAAAATTCTTCTACAACTGATTATAAAAGACAAAATTAGTTATGGGAAGAAGTTTCTGCGAGTAGCCTCTAATACCATAATTGCTTCTCAGAAAAACAAGTTAAAACAAGTTGATCAAAACACGTGGGACTTGATGAATGGTGATTCTTACAAGTCCAAATGCCAAAAATCTGAAGGAATTTTGAGTAATAAGAATTTTTTTGCTACCAAAATAACCTGATGATTTCTAACAAGTCCAAATGGCAAATATGTTGGATTTTAAGTCTACATACTTCAGAACTTTGAAATTCACAATGCATAAAAACTTGTTGTGTGTATTGTGCTTTTGCCTATTCTCTTCAATATACAAACTTTTAGTACTTTTTCTATTGCAGAGAGGCAAGAACATATCTTCTGCTAATTGTCCAAAGATGGGTGCCATTGGAAAATGGTTTCATCAGAAGCAGCATGGGAATACTAACATCACTGTGAAGAAGAAAGATCGGGAACGTGTCGAAAATGCCCGTGTGCATTCTGCTCTATCCATTGCTGGGTTAGCTTCTGCCTTGGCTGCCATGGCTGCAGCAGAGGACTCTAGTGGCTCTCATTCAAAGTTGAACTTTGCTCTGGCTTCAGCCACACAACTCTTGGCATCGCATTGCATCGAAATGGCTGAACTAGCCGGAGCTGATCGTGGCCGTGTGGCTTCTACCGTGAAGTCTGCGGTTGATATTCAAAGGCCTGGTGATCTGATGACTCTTACCGCTGCAGCTGCAACAGGTATTAACTTCATTTTCCTAAGAATCAATTCTAGCACCCAGCTTCTACTCATACAAGCTTCTATCTGTAATTGATTTTGACTTTAGAATTAGTTGTAGAATGATTTCCAAACATGTATGTTCAAGTAATGGTTAATACTTTTAGAAGCCTCTATGATCAAGTGCTTTAGAGTTTTGACTTTTGATCATTGTTACCTCCTATTCTAATAAAAAAAATTAAATTTCATTACAATGTACATAGGCATATGTATTGCCAATTATCATTCGTTTCATCTAACAGTTTAAACTTCTGCATAGTTGGTTTATGACACTTACGCTGTTAAATTGGTGAGTATTTTGTAAGAGTTGCTTTAGAAAATGAGTAATTAATCATTCAGTGCTACATTTTTTTTCTTCTCTTTTGTTATTCTAAATCAGCTTTGCGAGGAGAAGCAGCTATAAGAGCAAGGTTGCCAAACGAAGCAAAGAGGAATGCATCTATAAGTCCATATGATAGAGGACTACCACAGTCTCATTGGCTTCCTGCTTTTAAAGGTCAGAAATGGCAACATCATCCTCCATGTGTGGGAGATTTGTTACAGCTCACAAGAAAAGGTGATAATAGCAAAGACATTCTCCATTACAGTCAAGTTTTGATTTTAAAGATTCTGATATATTTGAATGTCTGACTCATGTATATGATCTTACGTGTAGTTGGTTCAAGTTGTATACATTTAATTCTCCTTAAGCAAAATCTCTAGTTAGAGTTATCTTATGGAAAAACCTCCGCTGGGATGTGAATGTTCTCTGTTCGAACAGAAATGCCTCCCTTGGAGGATACATGTCTTACAACAACAACAAAATATGATCCTAATAGGAATTTGCTGTACTGGATATGCTTGTCATTATTTCTAAGGCTGCCTTACTTTTTCAGGAGCATTAAGATGGAAGCATGTTTGTGTTTACATCAACAAGAAATGTCAGGTATACTAAATTAAATCCTGACCTAAACAAATATCCATGTAATGATAGCTTGGTTCACAGTGATGGAAGCATGTTTTTGTTCAGGTCAAGATCAAGATCAAAAGCAAGCACATCGGAGGAGCTTTCTCTAAAAAGAATAAATGTAAGGAATTTTAACATTAAAAACTCTTAAGAACTGCATACCTACCTCTATCCAAGTAGCTATTTTGGCCTTATAAAAATCCTTTTCTTCTTGATTCGGGCATCAAGAAGATTCTACTTTAACTTTTTGGCTCTATGTCTCTGGAGTTAGGTATTCTAAACATCTTAACACCTATTGTACTAGGTGTGATTTATGGAGCCTCTAATAAAGATTGTGCATGGCCATGCACAGAAGAAAGGGAAGCATCTAAAGAGTTCTACTTGGTCCTCATAACTGCACAAGGTCTTCTGGAGTTTAAGTGTAAGAGCAAACTCCACAAGCAGAAATGGATTGAAGGGGTAGAAAGTCTACTTCGTCGAGTCAACTATGTTGAAGAAACAGAGCGCTCTCTAGAAATTCTAAGTATAAACACCAACACATGACTGATTTTGATTGTGTTGCATTATGTTACATGCATGAGTGGTGAAGAGGACATAAACAGTTTTGGCAAACGCTGTATTGTTATTATGGCTATACCACTAAGATACAAAAGTAAAGAATGTTCACTTAATTAATTTTTCAAGATCATGATGATTCAAATTATTTTTAAAAAGGGGATATATGTAATTGAATTAATGGGAAGTTATCTGAAGTGAAAGACCACTGCTTCTCCAATTGCTACTTCCCACACTTAATTGCTCAAGATGCTGGTAGAGTACTTTGAATGTTTTGATTGGCTCAATTACAACTAATGTGACAGAAATGAAAATTGAACTAATAAAAAGCAGAGAAAGTTGGATACTGTATAAAATCACGCCATTGTTCATTATCATAGGAGCTGCTTATCAATTATAATCATGCGTATCACTTCATTTTTCCATTTTCCCTCACTTTTTTGTTTTTGAATGGGCACCTTCTTCATAGAAGGAGGAGAAAAGTAAAGGTTTAACTTGATTGTAGAACTATAATTATTAGGTATTTAGGGAATTTTATGTTGAGGAATTTGTTTTGTAAAAGGATATTGTCGTGTGATACGATGAGGGTAATGATCCTATCATGTCACATACCAATATCAAGTAAAACATTGAGCTCATCTCTCTTCATAAACATTGAAAGGGTCACACTTATTTAATACATATGAAGAGAGATACCAAATTTCAACATGAGAAAATATGAGAAAGTTTCCACATGGTTCTTCTAGAGAGAGGAAGAGACAAGTTTTTCAAATTATGATCAATGAACTCAAAACGAAATATAAAAAGTAAATGAATATACCTATTCTGTTACATTGTTTCTTATGAACCAGAAAGGAACACGACCATCTGTTTCCCCTCATTTTAGTGTGTCACAGTGCAATGATTCCGCGTGAGAAGCCGTCTTCTTTTTCGGGCCAACCAATTATCTGCTGAATGATAACATGCTTGGAAGTTGCTGAATTCATTTCACGAATCATCAATGCAATAAGAACCAATTGAATCAAGTTCACCCATCTTTTTAAGCTCATTTTTTGCAACAAAAGTGAGGACCCCATTTCTATTTTGAATTTTCCCAGTAAATGATTGAATGTAAATACAGATGCACCCCATTTTATGGTATTATATATTTGGCCATTTGCTTGTTCCCCTCAAAATACAACAGTCCTCATGTCTTCATATGGCAATACTCGAAGTTCACAATAAGATCTAATAGCCTTGTAAAGGCATTGTTTCTCAAGGTTTTCTGATTTCTGCACAAAGCTCTGCAGGTTATCTCTGTGGGAAACTCTCTCAACCTGCAAATAGATTCAACCATTTTATCCTCACATAAATAGAATCCAGCCTTATTTGAGACTGTCCATTAAGTATAGGATATATATCATGCATGGGCACAATTTAAGCATGCTCAATTAGTCTACATAATGACAAAGCAAATAATCTTAATGCAGCAGAATCAATTTCTATTTTGTCAATGGGATGGATGCTAATGATCTTAATGCAGCAAATGTACTTGTCCTTTATTTTAGAACAAGAAAACACCCAAATTTCAAGTAAGAACGTCTATGAGGAAATCCACTTTCAAAAAACCTAAATCTTGCATGAGATTAATGAACTGCCTTTAAAAACACAAATCTTGCATGAGATTAATAAACTGAAGTTAGTCTTGAAATTTAGCAAGCACAGGATATTTTTTCCAACAAATAATTGCAAAATCAAACATAAAACAGTTTAGACACAGCAAAAACTATTCACAGGAAACTCATAAAAATGCAAGACCAATTGGAGATATATCATGCCAGTTGGACCTTCATTTTGTTAACTCTTTCTTAATGGCCCTTCTAATTCTAGGTGGCTCCAGACTAGGGTTTCATGAATCAGAAGGCAGATGCAGAAATATAGCCCCATAAGAATTATTTTAGTATCCAGCATAAAATGAAACTAAAAGCTAAGTACATGCTAATGAATACAATCTCACCTATAATCAATTCAGAACAACAAAGGAAGCAATGAAATAAGAACAACAGAAAAACATGTATGAGAATTTTATTTTCACCATTTGTTCAATTATAGGTCCAGCATCAAGTTCTTCAGTCACAAAATGACTTGTTGCACCAATTAATTTAACACCTGCCTCAAAGGCCTGCCAAAATAATATAGCATATTAAACAAGCATACAAAGAGCGCATAACAAAGGGTTAAGAGTAGCAGCAGTTGTCCCCGTAGGATAGCTCAAGTGGTAAGAGCTAGGGACATATGGGTTGGGAATGAGAAGGTCCAGTGATAAATCACTGAAAGAAGAATTTAAATGTTTTCCGATGTACCAAAAAAAAAAGAGTAGCAGCAGTTTAACACGTGAAAGTGCAGGAACACCAACCTGTTTAGATGGATGACCACCCTTGAATGATGGCAATAGACCATGGTGAATGTTAATTATGTCATTTCCGTAGCTCGTTATAAAGTTTCCTGATAATACCTTTACATGTAAATCAATGCTGTAAGTATCAATAGTTCAATACTATCAAATATTAACATTTGATAATTATATACAGCAGAAGATAATTATAAAATTTTCTCAGATTTTGATAACTTTGGAGGGAAGAGCAACTTTTCCTATGAGCATCCAAATATTAAGAATAAGTCTGGTTACCAAAGTCTTATTCTTTCAAGTATTAGAACTGTAATAAACATACAGAGAACAGAACATGAACTCTAATTAGTTATTTACCTGCATGTACCTCGCAAGTACTAAAAAATCAGTATTCTGAACCAGTTCCAATATCTCCCCTTCTCTTTTATTTTCTGATGATGTGCTTAAATAATGATACGGAATACCATGCCTTTCAAGAAAACGAATCACATGGGTATTTGAACCTCTATGATGATTACTGGTGAATGGATCATAGAACACAATTATAAAGTAAAATTAGATGTATATTGTATGAAAGAGACATAAAACAATTGTGTGGTGTAATTTCTGAAACTTACCTAATTACACAAGTGATATCCACTGGAAGTCTTCCATCCTGCCATCCATGTAATAAATCAACCAGGCAGTGATCCTGTAGCGAAGGAAAGGAAGCTTCAACAAATATCTATTGCTATCTATGTATAGTGGTTTTTTAAAAATAATAAAAAGACAAGAAAACATGATAAGAGTGATAATAATGCACACCTGCTTTGATGCCAGAACAGCTATCTTATATTTAGGATCCAGAGCTGGCACCCTCACAACAGATTTCATTGCACTGAATGCTTGTGAAAGCTTTATAAAATCCTCCTCCATTTGCAATCGTGGCCACTTAACAGGATCAAAAACAAAATCACTGCATGATCAATACAAGTCGATGCAGCTGCAGTCATTGTCACCACATACCTATTCAAAAGGCTAAGAGTGTTTTTGGTTTCCACTTAAAAGCACATTCAACTGACATATTTGACTATCTAATACAGTTTTTCCAACTAAGCAAAGTTGTTGGATTGAGAAAAGGCACATTCACATCAAACCGAATAGATAAGCGAACATGCGCTAACTAGTTGAACTCTGCTTATGTAACATTTATTAGCATGCATTGGATTATGGAGCTCAAGCTCTCACTTTGAAGAACTGGACATCAGTGCATGATAAAGCATACAGTATTAGTACTTGTTAAGAACTGAAAGTATTTTTATTGTCAGCAGTGAGCACAATCAGTGTTAGCACACATTAAAGAGCAAAAAGGAAAAGGAGAGAGATCCCTTTAACCCATACAAGGCTTAAAGATTAAAATATCATTATTGACCCAACAAATTAACACGTGTAACTCACAATAAACTAGTAAGACTGTGTGTGTGTGTCACGTTCAACATAGAAACAAGAGAATGAGGGGCACCTTCTAGAGTAGAAGACTTGTTTGTTTTCAGGTACAAAAATATCAGCAGCGAGAATGTTTCCACCTTTAGAGGCAATACAATCCGATAGCTTAGCAACAATTCCAACCGCATCCTATTCACAAGACCAATTCAATTTCCATTCCAATAAAACAGTTCACACAATTCACAAATTAAAGCAAAAAGCAAAGAATTGAAGAACATGAGAGTAGTAGTAGCAGTATATATACTCTGCGGAATTGGGTTATCAAAAAATCATTCCTTTACGAGTTTCCAAGCTTAAAAAGAGGAGTTACATCGAATGCTACTTACAGGGCAATGAAAGACATGGATTCCGTGGGTGAGGGAAGAAGACGATGGTAATGGGAGATCCAATGAATTGAAGGATATGTTCCTGCTATTGTTCCTGTTCCTGATGGCCAATCCCAGAACTTTGGAGACTCTTTTGGCCATGGTCATTCTCTCTCTGAAGGGCAATGTTCAAGTTCAACCACCCACCTTGTACATGTGATCCACTCCTACATCGTTTTGTTTCAATCAAAAAGACAAGACGAGCCAAGTTTTCTTTCTTTTTAATAAAAAATCAATTTTATGAGCCAAGTTTTCTTTCTTTTTAATAAAAAATCAATTTTATGAGGTTCAACACGACCGAGATACTGAGTTAATGAGTTGCTGGACCAGTGAGTCATTGAGCTGATTCATTGACTCGGTTTATATTAAAAAAATTATAAATTAATTATTATACAACTTATATAAGTTAAGATTTTTTGTTGATGTAATTATATTGCTATATGTAAATTAATGTGCATTAAATATTATTGAAATATAGGTGGCCTAGCGGTAAACCTTATTTTTTAACTACTTCATGTCCTATGTTCAAATCCCAGCTACTACCAGTATTGAATTTTTTTTCCTTGCATGCTGCAGCAGTTCGGTAACCGGTTCAACCGCCTTGTACTGGCCGGTCCAACTCGAGTTTGACCAGTTTGTACCGAGTTTGACCGGTTTGATGACATAACCGATCTAAACCTATGACCGGACCGGCCTTGTATTCGAGTCCCGAGCGAACCTATCGGACTGACTGGTCTAATCCGAGTTTTAAAACAATGATCATGACTCAGGGTTTTTTCTTAAATAAGTACAAGAAAACTAATTACCAAGAACTAAAAAAAACAAATTAGTAGTTGTGTCATAAGCTTCTGAGTCACCCGACCTAAGGACATTTTAGCCGATCAAAAGGCATGTCATGAAGCATTCGTCATGAGGCCGGTTTTGAATGACTCGGGAAGAGACGCCTCGCCCGACAAGTGTTTGTTCAGCCATCTGAGAACCGAGACAAGATGAATTAAGGCAGGAAGACCAAATGCCATTTGCACGATCAGGAACTCGGCTTAAAGGGCTTCCTTCACAGTTGCAGAGACAACCATGATGAGCACCGACACTATGAATATAGGTTCTATCGCTTACTTACATATTGTTGTTATTCATTCTTAGCATTTAGACTTGTGTTCTAATTGAGTATCTGGGATTCTCCCTATACTTGTACTGACTTGAGCGTCAAAATATTTTCTGCAAGTACATCCCTCGTCGTGGGACCTCGACCTCCACCGTGACTTCAAGGAAAACAATAACCTCAATCCGTCGTGAACTACAGCTGCGGTCACGGAAGATATCGCTTAGATTCTCAGGACCGAACAATTTTGATTCAAAAGTATTGGTTTTGTGAATAAAAAACGAGAAATGCTTAATTAAGGGCTGAATTAAATAATTATATTTTGACACGTGCAATCATATTTTCTTCCTGCTGATTGATAACCATGACAACCAACACAACAAATAACTTATCGTTGTGATTTATCATTAACGTATAAACAATTTTAGGAACAAATTTTCTTGATTGGTATAGAAACTTGAGGATTGTCCTCAAGCAAGAGAAAAAACAATAGATCCTGGAAAAGCCACTTCCTAAACCCCCACTCAAAATGCCTCAACAGATGACAAAAATGCTTATAAGAAGTGTGAGGATGATGCTCTAGATGTTAGTTGTCTCATTTTGAACACCATATACTCTGGGCTCAAAAAAAACATGAGAACAAGGAAGCGTAAGATATGGTCATGCACTTTAAGAAACTTTATCAAGGGAAAGCAAGGCATGAGAAGTTTGAGGTCTCCAAGAAGCTTTATCAATGTAGGCTAGCAGAGAAAAGTCTTGTAGGGGCTCATGTACTCAAGATGATTGGGTACATTGAGAAACTAAAGAGACTTGGGTTTCTATTGGACTAAGAATTGGCCACTAATATGATTTTGCAATCATTAGAGATAGCTCCAGTCAATTTGTCATGAATCATAACATGAACGAAAGTGAGATAACACTTCCTGAATTGAACATGTTGAGCAATTCAGGCAATGTTTTCCCAATTTCGTTCATATTATAGTTCATAGATAATGGGTTGAAACTATTCGGCAACAATTGTCGGATAAGCTTAATGGTGAACTCTTGTCCTAGTGGAAATCCAAGTATCTCTAGTGGATAAATCAAAACTTATTTGAATTGTCATTAGAATGATCATATAGATTCAATCTAAAACAAAATCATACCCAATGATTTTTCACAAAACAAAATCATAAAACTCAAAACATATTTTTGTAAGTGAGACTCTGATGTCGCTATTGGAAATCTTACAAATGATAATCACAACTAAAATAATGATTCCCCAAAAGAAGGACTTGCGAGCTTGATGTTTCAAAGTTCAAGAAAAACAAACCAAAGGAATTAAGGAATACCTCTTGATTTAGTGAACACACGCAACAATTGCGGCCGTTATAAAAATCTATGCTTACATTTCCCCTATAAACCTTTGCGACTTCTATTATAGTAGAGGCAAGAGTCCGAGCAAATTTATGTAAATACGGTTTAAGCATCCAATGTTCTCAGTAGGCTAACCCTAATTCACATGATTGTATATTAGAATTGGACTCATCTAATGAATATGACCCAATAAACTAATATAATTCTTTAGTGTTGTCTAAGGTGCAATACCTCTTAGAGCTGTTGGATCTAATGAGATTATCTAAATGACTTACTTACTAGTGGCTCCACCAATGATTTATTTTTATAATTTATTATAATTTTAATTTGTTTTTTTATGAAAAAACCCTTCATCTTCACTTCTCTTTTTCATGTTTGCCTGCACACCCAAATCTCCATCACCATTAGGAGATCTTCCTCTCGCCCCAGCCACTCTCACAATCAGTCCCAAGAGATAGAAATTAGTTCCATTACTCGTGAATTATTACAAGATCAAACCTCATCGAACAGAAAACAATTACAGAGACCCCAAAATTTGAGTTGATTTTTTTGTTGAAATCTTCATGTGCGTTGAAGATTCCAAAACACGTAATTTCATATTTCAGAAATCTTCAGACACGAAATCTTCGTAACATGGTTATTCAACCCGCTGGAAGCAAAGTAAAGCGGAAGTAGCAAACCCAGAACAAAATCTTCAATCCTCTCCATCAACTTCTCCGTAAAATCTCCAATCCTAAGCACCTCCGTTTTCCCTTTTTCCTCAAAGAACCACCCACCACCCCTTTCGATTTGGGCCATTTATTTCTTAAGAGAATGTTCGGTGCAGTTGTTATAGAGGTGGGGAAGGAGATTTGGGTTTTGATGACCAAAAGGAGTGAGGGACATGGAGGTGGGTTCGTTGGTTTCCCAATGAACCATATATGGATCTGTTTACATCTCACCGGTGCATTTCGATTTCGAACCAACTCTGATTTCGAGGATGGAGGGGGTTGAGGGATATAGCATCTTGTGCTTCACTTGATTTTGTAGCTCTATTTGCGAGTACCTAATGGCTGAAATTAGAATCCTTATCTAGCTTAGATTAACTTACTCTTCCATCAGTTCAAAAAAAAAAAAAACTTACTATTCCATCGATCCTTGCAATGTATTGGTTTATTTAGATATGGGTTCAGAAGTACGTTTTACTCTCTGAATCATTATTGTCATTGGGGTAGTAGTAACAATTTAAATTGCTTTTACCGAACCGAAGTGATTGGATCGGATAACTTTTCCTCTCAAAACCGAACCAATTCAGACCGCGAACAGCCTTAGTGCACGGTGCACTACTTAATTGGTCACCCTTAGACGACACCGTGTGATCCTATATGTATCTCTTACTCCAACATGTAAAATGTTTAATTTGTCAAATGGGGTAGCTAAAAATTGGGAGATAAACAAAAACAAATTTTAAAATAATCATAATGAGTTAAACATATTATCAATAAAAGAGAATAAACTAATAACTTTAATGTTCTTTAACAAAAAACTAATAACTTTAATGCAGAAATAGAAAAACAAAATAGTAGCTTTCACCATAAAATGTTAAAATTATTAATTCATCGATTAAGTTGGCCAAAATTTTAATTTTTTTTTCTAAAACAATGACATCAAAATATACTTATTTTTTGGTAGAAATAAAAAGATACTTTTTGAAAACAAATACATACCAAAGTGAAAAATATTTATCGAAAAATGAGGTAATTAAAAAGTGGAAGTGAAGTAAAAATTAAATTGAATGAAAAATAATATTTTAATAAATATTTTAATATTGATGCACCGTTAAGGCAAAAGAACGATCATTAACAATTTAGATTTTTGTCACATCAAATAATTATTTAAAACTTATTCAATTAATTATGAAATTAGATTATGATGTGGTAAATTTAAGAGTTACGGTACTAAGAATAATTTAATTGGTAAAAGCTGATGACATATGAGTTGGGGAGGGGAAGATTCAATCTTCACAAGATGAATTTAATTGCTTTCTAATTTACCAAAATTTTTTTTAGGAATTATAATTAGTTATATGTGTAAAGGTCATTTTAACTGACGTTGGATGAGTATAAAGGGAGGTAGATTTGGCACCCCCACCCATCAAAATGGCATCCCAAGTCTTTTTTTATAATCCCAAAAATACCCTTATTCACTTTTAACCCCCCACCCCCTATTCCCTCCTCACTCTTCCGGGTTTTAGATCTCGGAACTGTCTACCGAGATTTAGATCTCGGAATACAGAGATATGTTAAAATTATTCCAAGTTTTAAAACTCGGAAGGGAAAAATTTATATAGGTTAGCTTCCAAGTTTTATAAACAGGAAACCGGAAAGCTTCCGAGTTTTAAAACTCGGAATAATAGGATTGTAGAATCATTCTAAGTTTTAAAACTTGGAATGGGGAAATGTTAGCTTCCAAGTTTTATAATCCTGGAATGGTAAACCTATTAGGTTTTTGCTTCCGAGTTTTAAAACTCGGAATGATAGGATTGTAGAATCATTCCAAGTTTTAAAACTTGGAATGGAGAAATGTTAGCTTCCAAGTTTTATAATCCTGGAATTGGAATGGTAAACCTGTTAGGTTTTTGCTTCTGAGTTTTAAAACTCGGAATGATAGGAGTGTAGAATCATTCCAAGTTTTAAAACTCGGAATGGAGAAATGTTAGCTTCCAAGTTTTATAATCCCGGAACGCATGAAATTTAGTTTCCGGGATTTAAAATCCCGAAAGGTATTTCGTTGGAGGGGTAGATATGACAATTACTACATAAAAGTGGGGTGTGATTTTGGGTGATGGGGGTGTTAAATCTAACACCCGAGCATAAACTGCTTAATAAAAATAGATTCAATTTAAGTTCAGGGTAATATAAAACATTAACGTGAAGATTAATAAATAAGTTATAATTTTTCTATAAAATCTTTAAATATTAAAATGAAAAATTCATTTATTGACCAATCAAAAAAATGACATGCTAAAATTTTAAAAAGGACTTTTTCTGCAAAAACGTTACATCAAATCGTTGATTCGCGTCTATTGACGAAAAAACCCACCTTTCGAATTACGACACCTGTTTTGAGTGGTATCTTTTGGGTGTTGGAACTTGGAATACACAGAAATAAATAATAAAAAACTCGTTTGCTTTTTCCTCAGCCAAGTAAGAAAAAGAAAAAGAAAAAGAAAAAGAATGAATCTGTTTCAAAAAAATAGAAGAACAAGGATGAATCAAAAAAATAAAATAAAAAATAAAAAAACCCAGTGCGAAATTATCACACACAATTCACATTTCACACACTTTGCGTCTTCGTCTCGCTTCTACTTTTCTCTCACCACTCTGCTCTCTCTCTTTCACTGCCGGAACCCTAATTCGATCTGCCGGACTTCGAAATCACCGGTGTGTCTCTGGTCTCCGGCGAGTTTTCGTCGACCTTGGTATTATTTGAAAAAAAAAAAGATTAATTGGTTGATGTTACACTCACAGAGAATCAATTGTTGATGCAGTAGATGACTGTGCATTTGGGGAATAGTTGAAGAGATCAACGGGGCTGGATTTCCTCGCCGGATGGAGGGAGGTAGCGTCTCTAGACTTACTTCTTCTGGTACTGTTCATGTCCAACTTTTTTGTAGACATAGGGTTCTCATTACCTTTTTGTGGTCGTGATTAGCCTTGGTTTTCTTTGTACTGGTGATTCCTCCCCACCCAAAAATGAAAAAGAAAAAAGAATGTGACTTCGGCCTTGTTTGAGTATTTTTTTTGGGGGGGGGGGGGCGTTATTTTGGCTTCGTTTGAGTTTTTGATTTTAAAAATGTTTGCTTTCTTTCTTGCCGTCTGATTTGGCTAATTACTGCTGTTGAGAAGGAATTGGTTCTGGGATTGCTTTTAATTTTGACTAGGTGGTCAATCCCGTGCGTAAAACATGTCTCATTCAGGAACATGGGTGCTTAGTCCTCTGGGTAGGTTGGTGCTGTATTTGGTAGTTTAAACCTTAGTGCGAACTGGACGGCCTGTATCCAATTTTAAATGTTTAATGAGAATAATGCTATTGGTCCAGGAGACCTTTTATATGAAATTGTTTGTGAATCAGATCAGATGGCTTGTTATCTTGTTTACAGTTACGTTTATCATTACCCTTTATTCATTATATTTTGGTTTACAAAAATAAAGGGAAGTTAGTGCATAGTAATTCAAGCCATTCATGAGTGATTCCATGAAAAAAAGACTTTCGTGACATATAGCGTAGCTCCTTCAATAAAATTGATTAATGGGAAGAGGCTGTGATCGGATCACAGCCTGAGTGCTGCCACGGAATTATGAAGAAGCTTTCTTACTGCATGATGTTTGTGTTACCATATCTATTTAGTGCATGAATTGAAATCACTTGGATGCTTTTGATTTGATTTGTTGTATTTATCATATGCTTTTTACTGCATGATGGTCTTGCTAATCTATTTTTTGTAGTGTATGAATTGAGACCACTGTGATGCTTTCCATTTGTATTTATTGTCTGTCCCTTTTGCCACATTATACTTTCAAGATTCAACATTCCTAGATTACTAGACAGTGTCTAAACCTGAGGCATTGAGCTTTTCGCTACTTCCTCCTCCAACCGTCGCCTTTCAAAGTGCATGTCACCATTGGAGAACCTAACCTAAGTAATGCTTTCTCATATGAATGTGTTGGTTTTTCTTTAATTCAGCCATTTTAGGTAATTTCTTAATTGACTTGATATTTTAAATTGTGTGATTGCCATATATTTAAAATGTCAATTTGTTACCTGCTTTTGGCAAATTGGGGTTATATGTTTCCCTGTATCATTATCATGTAGGATGGCCGTTCCAAAGTATCTAATATCTCCGCTATACGCATTAAAGGGGACGGCGTGGGTGTGTCAGCTCCCAGATGCTCATGGTCGTGACACAGACAGAGCATTTTAGCATAATGGTGTGACGCACTGCAATTTTGGCCCTACACAGATAGGGTTTTGGTTTAGTTCTGGTTTGGTAAAGGTCTCTTTAGCCCCTAGATCTAGACTAGATTGGAGAGCCTGTAGTGAGTCTAGCTCCAACCTGAAGACCTATTGCTAGAATTTACTCCCTGTGCCCCTGTGGCTGTTCAGCTCTGGTTTAGCAGTTGCTTCATGAAGAAGCCTCCTTCCTCTGTTGTTTTGGCAGTTTATGCCTATTATTTCTTGTGCCCAACATTGAACTTTTTAATTGACAACTTTTTCTTTTAGTTGAAATGAAAGGACATTGCTGTCCCTTTTTCCTAACCATTCATAATTGCTCCCCTTCTGTAATTGACATCTTTTCTTTTGTTCACTTCTTTGGTTATGCTTAAGACTTGTCATTTTTGTACTTTAATTTTTCATAAACAAATATGAATGATGAATTCTTTCTTAAATTTTTGTATTGAAAATTCGTTTATGGTCCAGAATTTTATAACTATTTGGAAATATAGTTTTGTATGTTTTACACATTTTTTAATGGATTTTCATTCTAGCTACTGTGTCTGTTTTAGTTTGTGTGATCCGCTACTATGCTCCTAGGGACCATTTGTTTCATGATATATGATTATATTCCCAGGAATTATATTCTTGAGAATACTATAAAACCAGGATTGTTACTCGGTCTAAATTTAAAAACATGTTTGGTTAGCATTTGATAATTTCAAAAACATTTTGAAACTTTATTCAATTAAAACGGTAAAGATGAAAGAAGGAATGTCATAGAATAATATGGGAGTGAGAAGTTATGGTTGAAAGTAACTTCCATATCCATGGGAAAGTAAGATACCCTCTCCTAATTATGGGAATAAAAGTCAAGGGAAACATGAGTATCTTGCTTACCTGGGAATTGACAAAACCCTTGAATGATTTTTCATAACTTGTGCCAAACATGGGGAATTTTGTATTCTCAAGTTCATTTTGTCAGCAATGATTTTATGTAACTTGAAATAAACACGACCGTAGTGTTTTTTTGGGGGTTAGCTGTCCCACTCCATGATCTGCTAAGTGTGAACTAATTTGGGTTGTTCATTGAACAACTTTATTTGTCTGTCTAATTGTATGCTGGTGCTTGGATGATGGATGTGCATGTCTGTGTGGTGGATCTTAGACGCAGTATGTACCTCTTTTTGCAAGTGAATTTGTCTGTATGCATGTTTTTGTCTTTTTGATTATTTATATCAAGTTTAAGCATACTTTCCTAGTTGCTTCACTTATTCTAATATGCTTATTTGTTTTAGGGATACACCCATGGATTATGATGACAATGATTTTCACAGCCAGAATCTCCATTTAGCTGGTGAGGGGAACTCGAAATTTCCTCCAGTATTGAGGCCATATGCTCTCCCCAAGTTTGATTTTGATGAAAGCCTTCAAGGGCATTTAAGATTTGATAGTTTGGCTGAAACTGAAGGTTTCCTTGGCATTGAAAGTAACGAAGATAACCAGTGGATTGAGGCATACTCCCGGGGGAGTAGTGGCATAGAGTTCAGTTCAACTGCAGCTGAATCTTGCTCTATATCAAGGCATAATAATGTTTGGTCTGAGGCCACTTCCTCGGAATCTGTTGAAATGTTATTAAAATCTGTTGGACAGGAGGATTTTATCCCTAGCGAAGCTGTTTTACAGGAATCTGGTGCCTGTGATGAGCTGGCATGCTTAGCTAAGCAAATGGAGCCCAATATAAAACCTGATAAGGAAAGTGAGTTTAAAGATAATGTTACAGATTTACAGCCATCTAGTTGTATTCAAGAAAACTTGTCTGTTTCGAAGGAAGATGTAGAAAGGGAGCAGTCTCTGGCTGGAGTTTCCCAAGGTCATGAATGCGAATTATCTATTGATGGAAGTTTAAGTAATGTGAAACCAACAGATTTACAGCCAGCTAGTTATATTCATGAAAACTTGTCTGGATCAAAGGAGGATGTAGAAATGGATCAGTCTCCAACTGGAGTTTTCCAAGGTCATGAAGGCGAAGTATCCATTGATGGAAGTTTAAGTAAACTGACACCACATGATATGCACATAAATTTTGACTTGCCTGCATCTAGGGGGGTTCTGTTTACTGATGTAAGAAGTGACAATACAAGCCAAAAAGTTGTGACTGTTGCTGATGATCATCTTGATGAAAAAATTCAAGTTGACTCATCTGCTTCTGGGATGACGACTAATTTTATTGCAGCTTCTACACAGAAGATCTCTTCTTCTTGTGATGTCCTGAACATTCAAAATGTAGAAAATCAAGTGGTTTGTATGGGTGATGAAGAGCAAAGTTCTGTGCAGATGCAAACTAATAAGCAAGATTTGGGATCTTCTATGATTTACACAGACTCTGATGTTGACGCTCAAACTTTGAATGTGAATGCTGTTGGGGGTGAAACACATCATTCTGATAAACCTCAGTGTTCAATCCCTATGGAAGACGCTTTTGAAAATGGGAGTGTAGCTGAAGAAGGCCTCGAGTCTGGGGTAAGTGGTTTAGAGGACTCCTTGAACATGGTATCTGGTGGTATTTCTGACTTGCAGAAAGCAGATAGATGCAATGAAGATACATATTCCAGGGCTTCGTACCAGAGCAATGCAAATGAAGATGTGATCTCTATTAAAGATGCAGTGACGGTTGATCAATCTGCATTGAATACAAGTGACTTACCAAAGGTTGCAATTAAAGATGATTCTAGTTCTGAGGGTCATCGAGTTGAGCTGAGTAACCCTGATTGCGGGACTTGTCTTAATTTTAAGGAGAGTCTGGTTAGTCTTGAGAAGACATATGATGATACATATTCCAGAGCTTCATATCGGGGCAATGCAAATGAAGATGTGGTCTCTATTAAAGATGCAGTGATGGTTGATCAATCTGCATTGAATACAAGTGACTTACCAAAGACTGCAATTAAAGATGATTCCAGTTCTGAGGGTCATCAAGTTGAGCTCAGCAAACCTGATTGTGGGAGTTGTCCTAATTTTCAACTGAATGTGGTTAGTCTTGAGAAGACATATGATGATGCATATTCCAGAGCTTCGTACCAGGGAAATGGAAATGAAGATGTGATCTCTATTAAAGATGCTGTGATGGTTGATCAATCTGCAGTGAATACAAGTGACTTACCAAAGGTTGCAATTAAAGATGATTCTAGTTCTGAGGGTCATCAAGTTGAACTCAGTAACCCTGATTGTGGGACTAGTCCCAATTTTCAGCAGAATGTGGTTAGTCTTGAAAAGACACATGATGATGGCAGTGCTTCTAAGGAAAAGGAATTATCAAACATTGGTAACCAGATGGGCTCAGAGGTTTTATTTAGTAAATCAGAGGCATCTATATTTCCTGTAGCCGGCAATAACGCTTCTACTGTTAGTGAAGGATATAGTGGTAGCGATGCAGGAGGTATTTTCAGTTCTGATAAGGCGGACTCTACAAAATCTTGCATTTTGGGTGAGGCAATACAAGTATGTGAAAACAACAAACCTGATGAACAGGATGACCATAAAATATTCTGTGAAGATGATTCTGTCAGTGGACAAGAGAGTATAAAGGCCCCTTCTGATTCTAGTCCAATTCGTTGTAATGTTGACCAATCCCATATTGTTGATGGGGGAGTTGGTGCATCACCTCTTGGTGATAGCCTGGAAACTAAGTTGACAACCTCCACTGTATCAGTTGATGTCATGCCTATCAATAGTTCAGGTATTTTATAATTTAGAAAATAAACTTGGTTTAATAGTAGATAGGATCTAACTTATTGTAGGGTTTAACTCCAAGGTTTCTTTTCATCATATTTTTCAGCTTCACAATCTATATTAGAAAATACTAGTTCAACTTCGACGTCCTGTGAGATAGTAGATATTCCACCTCCTTCTAGTAGAGTTGTGTCCACACATGAAGTTACAGTTGACTATGAGAGTCAGCGGATGAAGCTTGATGGGTCTGCTTCTGTTGATGAAAAGGAAGACTCTGAAGCCAAAATAGCTGAGGAAGCAGGCAATAGTTCAGGTATTTTATAATTTAGAAAATAGAGTTGGTTGATAATAGATAGTATCTAACTTATTGTAGGGTTTAACTCCAAGGTTTCTTTTCATCATAATTTTCAGCCTCACAAGTTATATTAGAAAATATTAGTTCGACTTCGACATCCTGTGAGATAGTAGATATTCCACCTCCTTCTAGCAGAATTGTGTCCACACATGAAGTTACAGTTGACTATGAAATTCAGCGAATGAAGCTTGATGGCTCTGCTTCTGTTGATGAAAAGGAAGAATCTGAAGCCAAAATGGCTGAGGAAACAAGCATTTCTGTTCCCATTCAGTCTCCTGAACAAGACATCGTTACTTGTCCTATTACTGGAACTGAAAAGCAAGAATTTTCTGACACTTCTAGGCAGCTTGAGAAAGTAAGCAGTTGTGTGCAGAAATTAGGGACTTCTGCTACTGAGAAGATTGGTGAACCTCAAGAAATAGTAACTAATAAGGTTGAGCAGGAGCGTACAAAAGAGGTTGGTTTGTCTGCAGTTCTATGTGGATCAATAGAGAAACAGGGTGATGAAATTGCAGTTTCTTTTATTAAGGATGACAATGAGGCAGTACATGAGAATCATGACAAGCCATGCTCAAAGTTACCAGGTAATCTTTATTCTAGTCTTGTCCATTTTTGTGATTCCTTTCAAATTCTTTAGGTTGTTGTATTAGGTTTGTAAAAAATATTTATGTAATACATGCACCTGTAGTGAAAATCTCTATTTTTCCTCTAATTGAATGATTTTAGTAAATTTGTGAAGATGTAATCATTGTTAATGACCTCATGAGTTGATTATGTTTTGCAACTTCTAGGAAAGCATTGTTGTCCGCATGTATTCATTCTTGAATTAGCCAAGATATTCTCATTATTTCACTGTCTTATCTCTACACGTAGTTGAGCATGACACCCTTACTTACGGTTTCTGCTTGATGCATATGATTGTGGCATCTTATTCCTGGTCTCTCTTCTAGTTTTGAGTTTACATTAATCTGCTGGCTGACATTGGGATGTTAGTAGTGAACTTCTGGCTGGAGCTGTGAAAAAATGTCTGTTACCAATTTATCCTGTCCTGAGTTACCCCATCGTACTATGGTATAATTGTTAAACATATATGTGCAGACTATTTGCTGAGTTGTTTAAAGTTGTAACATACATCTCTTCTTGCTGTAAACATTCACTCAAATGTTTCATACCTATTAGAAGATCAATTTTTTAGGTGACTTTTTATTTGCAAATGAAGGTTCCATATCATCTTTACCTGATTCTCACAACGAGTTGCATGAAACTGGAGGCTGTCCTGCCAATCCGACCAATATTACTTGCGGCCCATCTATTACATGTGGAAGCCCGCTTGAAACTGATAAGGATGAGAATCAAGTTAAGCCTACTGCTAATCTGAACCCTCCAATTTCTGAGTCCATAAATAAGGACTCAACAAACTTGTCTTCTGATCATGATTGTAAGGAGAATGATGTATCTAAAGGTAACAAAAGCTTAACGCCTGAGGTAAATCCAGTGGCAAAATTTTCCAAAGAAGACATTACAGATTTGACCACAAAAGGAACAGGTACTGACAAGAGGCAACCAGTTCCTGTTGCTGCAGCCAACAAAGAATCAACGGTAATTCTTGTTACAGTTCATAATCCAAGTCTCTATATTGCTTATATTTCTAGATTTGGTTTCCCCCTCAACATGCAAGGGGGTTTCTTGAAAGTTTCATTGTGAATATATTCTGTATTTTTCATTGCGATTTGATCTAATTGACTTATTTATTCTTTTTTTCTCGTCCTCTTCTTTATTATTTAAGGTTGTGGAAGAATCTCCACTGGCTTCTGGCTTAGGTACTCCCAAAATCAATACAGCAGGGAATATCTCATCTGGGAGTCCACAAATTTCTGATGGTAATTTAGCACGTAGTACACCTAAAGGCACCCCTGAGCGCAAACCTAGGCGAGCATCTAATAAGACGGCTGGAAAGGACACTTCTAGAAAGGGAAGTAAAGCAAAAACTCCAGTAAGGCAGCCAGAAAAAGGAGATAGATCAAATAGTTTGTCCCTGAGCCCGTCACCTGGTTTCCAGCTGATGCAATCCAACGAGGTGCAGCACATCCATTCCATCAGTGCAAAGCCATTTGCTCTTTTAAATGCTTCAACATCTAGCCTTCCAGATTTGAACACTTCTGTTTCTCCGCCTGTTCTGTTTCAACAACCTTTCTTGGATATTCAGCAAGTACAATTGCGTGCACAGATCTTTGTCTATGGAGCCTTGATGTGAGTTCGAGTGTTGGCTATGTTACATTTTATTTAATTGTCATGGATGCTTCATAGATGTGATGTGCACTTGTGCTTATGAATTGTGTCTTTTCTCATCCATTTCCCATCACATTTATACCTTACCCTTGATACTCCCACTCCTCCATGGTTAAGTATAAACTGGGAAAATCATGGCCAGTTTTATTGTTAGGCTTTCAGTTTTAGTTGGTGTGTTGAACCTGAGACTCATTCCGTGCTTGTTCAATTACTATGTCATCTGAAGCCAAGGCACAAGTGTATCTTGACTAAATTAGATAGTAATTTGTATAGGCAGCTATAAATGCTCTGTACTCTCTGTTTTGATAATCGTGGTAATTTTTTATTGATGTTACTGCAGTCAAAGCACAGTACCTGATGAAGCTTGTATGATATCTGCTTTTGGGGGCCCAGGTTGCTTTTTCTTTCTTCTTTTCTTTCTCCTTTTGTTTGGTTAAATCATCCCTTTGCTTGCTCTTTTTTCTTATTTCATTGTGACAAAGTATTGAGTTCCTTGAAATTTTGCGTTTAGATGGTGGAAGGAGCATGTGGGAGAAATCCTGGTCTTTATGCATGGAAAGGCAGCGTGGTCAAAAATCTCATACCATTAACCCAGAAACACCTATACAATCACGATCTGGTATATTTTGTGATAAATTCAAGTATATGTTTCATTTTTTCCTGATTTGATTGTGATTAATGCGAAATTTGATCTGCAGGTTCTAGAACCCCTAATTCGGCAGTTAAGCATAGTGCGCTTCTAGGAAAAAGCATCTCTTCACCTCTTGGTTTAGCCAGTAGCAAGGTTACTCCGACAATTGTAAACCCTTTGACACCCCTTTCATCTCCCCTTTGGAGTTTACCTACTCCATCTGGTGATTCCCTGCAATCTACTGCCCTTGCACGAAGTTCTGCTGTGGATTATTCGCCGGCACCGACTTCATTGCATTCTTATCAAACTCCACCTGTGAGAAACTTTCTTGGACATAACACATCTTGGATGTCCCAAGCTCCCTTTCGTGGACCATGGCCTGCATCACCAGTCACAGATACAAATAAGTTTAGTTCAGTCAAAGCATCTTCTGTACCTCCTTCCTCTAGCATAAAGAATGTTCCACCTGGTCTGCCAGGTTCTTCTGCAGTTCTACAAAGTGTGCAGGTGGCGACTTCCCCTTCGCTTGACACAAACAATGTGGCGGTATCACACGCTCAGCATTCTTCAGTTCCAAAGCCTAAAAAAAGAAAGAAGGTTCTGGTGTCTGAGGATCTTGGCCCGAAGGCTATGCATTTGCAATCCCAAATAGTAATGACTCCGGTTGTCAGCAGCCATATATATACTGCTGTTCCCACTGCAACCCCTGTTGGGAATGTGCCAATAACTACTGTTGAAAAATCAGTTGTGTCTGTATCTCCTGTACCTCTTGCTGATCACCTCAAAAGTGACTTGAGTGTTGAGAAGAGGATTATGTCAGAAGAGTCTCTTACGAAAGTTATGGAGGCTAGGATAAGCGCTGAGGAAGCTTCTGCTCTTTCTGCTGCTGCTGTGAATCATAGCCTGGAGATTTGGAAACAGTTGGACAAGCAAAAAAATTCTGGATTGGTATCAGATATTGAGGCCAAATTAGCTTCTGCAGCAGTTGCAGTTGCAGCAGCTGCTGCTGTTGCAAAGGCGGCGGCTGCAGCTGCCAATGTGGCATCAAATGCTGCATTGCAAGCAAAACTGATGGCTGATGAAGCATTGGTCTTATCTGGTTGTGAGAGTTCTTGTCAAATTTCTCTCTCTGAGGGAATGAGTAACTTGGGAAAAGCAACCCCTGCTTCCATCTTGAAGGGTGCTAATGGAACGAATAGCTCTAGTTCTATTATCAGTGCTGCAAAAGAGGCCTCAAGAAGGGGGGTAGAAGCTGCTTCAGCTGCCAGAAAGCGAGCTGAAAATATGGATGCTATTGTGAAGGCTGCTGAGCTGGCGGCAGAAGCAGTATCACAGGCTGGAAAAATTGTTACTATGGGTGATCCGCTGCAGTTAAGTGAATTAGTTGAAGCTGGTCCAGAGGGTCGCTGGAAAGCAGCAGCGCAGGAGTCTTCTCAGCAAGTTGGAATATTGAGAGGCGTGGCTGGAGGTCTGATGAACATCCACAATGTTGGAGACAGGCTGGAAACTTATCATGTATGTAACCGAGATATTTCATCCAAGGAAATGGGGAAGCAGATTGCTGCAAGTGAGAAGTCACCTTTTCATGTGGTGCATAAAGATATATCACATGACCATATGAGATCCATTGATGGCATCTCCTCTGTTACTAACATCAATGAGAAGAGTTCTATAGGTCCAAAGGGCCGCAAGATCTCTGATTTGGTCAATCCCATTGACGTGCTTCCTCAATCTGAGACTGAAATACATGCTTCTTCCGCTGTTGGTGATGGATCTGAAAATCTGGAGGAAAATAAGATAAAGGAGGGCTCTCTTGTAGAGGTTGTTTTCATGAATTCTTTGCTGTCTTTTAGTTGATTAAGTTAAAGTAGGCAGATTAATGTCCACAGGCTTTTATTGTTATCATAGCATATGCAGTGATGATTAGGTCCTAGTTTTTAATTAAAATTGTATGCATTGAATTTGGAAAATATTTGCTTCTAAATTATATTTTTTCCTGGCTAACTGGACCTATCATATATGTCAGGTTTTCAAAGATGGAGAAGGATTTAAAGCTGCATGGTTTGCAGCCAGTATATTAAGTTTGAAAGATGGTAAAGCGTATGTATGCTACAGTGTGCTTGTAGCTGATGAAGGTTGGTCAAGTGTATGCATACGATTTCATTGATGAGAATGAATTGCCTTATTAAGCTCTTAACCAGTGAGGCAAACTACATGGCTTCTTGCAACATTTGCAAGAACCAATGGAAGGCTCATTGTGTGTAATTCAGGACTCCTCTAGAATAAAACATTCAAATGAAGGAAACTATTAGATCAGATCATATATAAATCTAATTCTGATATTTTTCTGAAGGTGTTTTGTCAAAAGGTTTTATACATAAATTCTTAATTGAGGCTTTGAAAATAAATTAAGCATTTTGGATATGAAAAATTTCAAAATTGTTTGTATGATGGGTCATCTTACGTCCTATGTATATATTGTTAGAATTTAAAAAGATATCTTATAATATCTTGATTAGTAATTTAAGGTAATTAATGTTATTCTTTTGGATTGCTTTTTTTCTCCCTCATTTATATTGATATGATTCCTTATTCAATTAGGATTACGTGACTTAATTAGTTTCCGAGTTTGACTAGAATTAGGAATCTATCCATTACTATAAACAAGGGTAAGTGCTTTGTCTTTTGTAAGATCACTCCCGATATGTTGTATCAACACAATTTTATTCTTTGTATTCCTTTTTCTTCTTTCTATACCTTAAAAGACTAAGCTCTACAGTTTCATTATGGTATCAGAGCGGTACCAATACCATCCTACGTGACTTGTCTCATCACTATTCCACTTTGAGTTCCTCAAATGTTATTCTCTTCCCATTAAGTAATGTGATCCCAATAAGCAATCTGATGAACCTTGTTATACTAATTTTATTAGGTACTTGGTTTTTGTTCACATCGCTGTTTTTGCAACAGCTAACAGCGTTGACTCACATCTTCACCTTGAGTTTTGATCCATTATTTTGTTATCTGGTTGTCGGGCTTCAACTGCTGTAAGTGCTGGCCCACTCTTTTTATTTGTCAGGAGTTGAAGGTGATATACCAACATGTTTGAGAAGGTATTAATCGGACTATCCTTGGTCGCCGTTGTTTCTGTCATTTTGTTTTTGGAGCCTCAGCTGCCATAAACTCCAGGTTCATGTGCCACTTTACTAGCCTTCGGTTATGTCACTGCTTATGTTGCGGTTGTCGGCTCCTCCCAGTTTTGTTATGCCCTAGTTTGACTTTATAATCTGTTTGCCAGTGATATCGTTCGACAGCCACGGTTTCTTGCGAGATAAAGAATGTCGCCTGTGACACTTATTTTTGTTAAGCACCTTGTTTGTTCTTGTGGTTGTTGTTTTCACTCCCTAGCTTAGCCCTTATTGTAGAACTTTTAGAGTGTATATGGGTATATCTTCTCTGTTTCACATTATTTTGGTGTTCCTGTTTGATTGCTGTTCTTTTGCTATTGTTTTAGCCCTGTTTTATATTTCAGCATAGTATTGCTGCTAGTCTTCTGCTTTATGGCAATCCTGGAGGACAGTTTGACCTTGCCTCATTATTTTTCTTTTTCTTAAGGATACTTTTGTAACAAGCTTAAAGCTGAGTAAGCTTTAGCTTTGAGGGAATGTTAGAATATATAAAAAATTCTTAATAATATCTTCATCATATCTTGGTGTAATTTAAGCTAATTTGGATTATTCTTTAGGAGTCTTAATTAGTTTCTTGCTTGACTAGAATTAGGAGTCTACACATTTCTATAAATAAGTGTTGGTGCTTTGTCTTTGTTAAGATCACGCCCAATATATTATATCAATACAATTTTATTCTATGTATTCTTTTTTTCTCGTTCTATACTTTAAAGACTTCCATCTTTAAAGACTTCCATCCTGTAATTTTATCATATACATCTTGGATGCGAACAAATCACTGGTCATTTTAAATGAAGACCTTATAGAAATGTGTATTGTGAATAAGAAAAAAAGTCCTTGTTTTATAGGTGCTGGGCCTTTGAAGGAATGGGTTTCACTTGAAGGTGAAGGAGACAAACCCCCAAGAATACGTGTAGCTCGTCCACGAAGCGGGTTTCATAGTGAAGGAGTGAGGAAAAGAAGAAGAGCAGCGATGGTAGATTATACTTGGTCCGTTGGGGATAGGGTGGATGCATGGATACAAGAAAGGTATAGTTATCTACAGTTTCAAAGGGATGATTGTAAGATAGAAACTGATATTTATATATGGTTATATACTATCTAGTAAGTTCTTAAATGTATTTTCCTATGACAATTTCTAATGCATTCATTTAAGGTTTTGTTTCTTTGATCAGGGGAAGTGATTTAATTCCATTTTGTCATATAAATGAAGTAACTATAGTTTTAATCATCGAGTTTATATAATACAAAATGTTTTGTTGATATGAGTGATTCTTTAAGGGGTATATTATTTGTAGTGGAGATGCTAATCAAGAAATTTGCAATGGGGAATGATTTTTATTGCATTGATGAATTCATTATGTTCAAAGCAAGGGAATAATTGTTCTTGAATCTTGATTATAGCCTTTGATATACAGTACCCACAATGCTGGGAATTTTTATTCAGATAACACCAATGACTATCATCTTTAATTACTCATTCAGCTTCTTCATGGGAGAAGAACAAACAGAAAAGTTATTACAGATTCAACTTATCTTAACTACTAGCTTTTGTCTTACGGAAACTCCAACGCTGCAAAGTTGGGTCAATTAATAGTGGTCTTGCTATTTAGTTTTGAAACATCATTGTATACTTACTGTAATTTCATTTTGCAGCCCTTGTAGTTTTATGTCTATACATTTCATCTATAATTTGATGTGGCCTTTATCTCAAATTTGGTAGTTTTTTGTTAATAGCTGGCAGGAAGGAGTTATTACAGATAAGAACAAGAAAGATAAAACGTTAACTGTTCACTTTCCAGGTATGTATGTTATCTGATTAAACATTAATTTGAACTTGTGCTTACCAGTGTATAGAACCTGCTTCATGGAAATACACAATCTAATTGTTTCTCTGCAGCAAGGGATGAATCATCAGTTGTCAGAGCTTGGCAACTTCGTCCAACACTTATTTGGCAGGATGGGAACTGGATTGAGTCTCCCAAGGCCGGAGCAAATGACAGTCCCACCAATGAGGTACATTGTTTGCAACTTCTGATGTTTTAACTTGATGCATGTCTGTACTGAGTCATGCATTTTGCACGCAGGGTGATACACCACGTGAAAAACGACCTAAATTGGGTAATCCTGAAGTAGATTTAGTAAAAGGGAAAGACAAGATTTCAGATGGTCAAGCTTTGGAGTCGGCAAATCCCATCGAGTCAAAGTTACTGAATTTGAGTGAAAATGATAAAGTGTTTAATATTGGCAAGAACAGCAAGAATCAAAACAAATCTGGTCTGCCCAGGATGGGGAGGACTGGTCCTCAAAAAGAAGGACCGAGAGTGATTTTCGGTGTTCCTAAACCTGGGAAGAAAAGGAAATTTATGGACGTAAGCAAGCAATATGTTACGGATGGGACAAACAAGGCTAATGATGGAAATGATTCAGTTAAGCTTGCAAATTTCTTGATACCTCAAGGTTCAGGATCCCGTGGATGGAAAAATAGTTCAAAAATTGATACCAAGGAGAAACTAGGAACCAACTCCAGGGCCACCTTTACGTCTGGAAGGACGCAGAGCATTTTGGGCAGAGCAATCCCACCAAGAGAAAAGCCTTCAATTAACTCTCACACCAATGATTTGACTAGTCGTTCAGAGAGGATCAAGGATTCTTCAAGTCATTTTAAGAATGCATCTCAGAGTGAAAATCAGGTGGAAAGAGCAACATATTCTGGAAACACTGGAGCTGGAGCTGGACCAATCTTGTATGGATCTTCAACTGATTCTCATCCCACTAAAAGGACATCCACATTAAGGGCAAGTAAAGGAAAACTTGCACCTGCTGGTGGAAGGGCGGGTAAAGTTGAGGTGGAAAAAACCGATGGAAATTCGGCGAAATCAACATCCGATGTCATGGAGCCTCGTAGATCAAATCGCAAGATCCAGCCAACTTCAAGGGTAAGGATATGCATGCCTTTCTTTGACTCTGATTCTTCTAGGACGCGCTTTATGATATTTCCCCCTTCAGTATTTTCATTTACTGCCCTGTAAAAATTAAGGTGTTTTGTATACTATTGCTTTTTTTCCCCTTTCTGAGGCTGATGTGGTTGGGTCTGGGTTTGCAGCTACTAGAAGGATTGCAGAGCTCCTTAATTATCTCAAAGATTCCTTCTGGTTCACATGACAAGGTTCACAAAAACCAGAATCGTAATACTTCCAAGGGTGAGAACTTCTGATTCCAACTTCGAGTGAGTCACGTGTTTTTGTAGCCGGGTGAGTCTATATGTTACGTTTCAACTTATTTATTGACTGTTTCAGGTAATAACCATGACTGAATGGAGGAGTTGCAAGGGGCACTGTTCAGTTGAAAGACCAACCGTTATGGGATGACCTGCAAACTCGGCATAAATTTGTACATTTATTATATTACAGGGAACATAGGAATGGAAACTCTTGTTTCCTTGGGTGTAGGCAGACTAGTCTAGTAGATGTTCATAATGATTTAAAATTGTTTACATTATGATTTGATCCTCTTAGGTCTCATGACACTGTCGGCTGTATATGGAATTTATCTATGTTGACTGGGTTATAGAGGTTTGCTGATTTCATCAAATGGTAACTTCATGCACCTCTCCATTTGTTTTGAAACTTATTGTCTTTAGCTGTTTGAGGCTTGAAAGCACTAGTAGTTCTTATTTTGCTTCGGTTGTTCGTGACTGCCGTGAATTAGTTTCAAATTTTGATGTTTTTATTACTCTTGTCCGTAAATTTGGTAGGCTAAGTTTTCCTTTTCCGTTGGGTACTTTTATTTGGCTTGAGGTAGCTCCTGATGGGACTCTTCCATTGCTTCATACTGATGTATTGCCCTTTGCGTATGTTTCTTCTGCTTAATGAATGAGCTAATTTTTTTAAAAAAAAATCTTCATGCACCTCTCCCGTTTTCTCTTTTGTTAAAAAATAACAATAATCCTTAGTCACCAAGAAGGCATAACAAAAATACTAAACTGCTGTATAAAGTTAAGTTAAAAGATGTTGAAATTGGAGGAACAATTGAAGGCTTGGTTAATGGCGAATAAAGTATACATTAAGGATGAATTATGTAACTGAATCTATTCATCAGTTTTCATTTATCAATTATTTTTAGCTGTTTAACTTAAAGAGGAGTCAAATTCTGGCCACCCCGGGTAAGAAAGAAAATGGCAGAAAACTCATGTACAAGAACAAATTGCCCATATAAGAACTCAAATGAATATAGAGAAAACATATCTATTAACATTTTCAACGCATGGATGTCTTTCACGTTGTACCCTATACATGGATCTAAACTGAGCAATTCACTGTGAATGAAAATGATTTTCATCCTGACAAAATTAGCACTGCCAAATGAGATGTGAAAATTTTAGTGTTGAACATTTCAATTGACAGCGATGATGCTATTAAAAAGTACCCCAGAAAATTGTTTTATTTCTTCCTCCCACTAACCACACT
Organism: Acmispon strigosus; assembly: GCA_030819835.1. Taxonomy (NCBI): domain Eukaryota; kingdom Viridiplantae; phylum Streptophyta; class Magnoliopsida; order Fabales; family Fabaceae; genus Acmispon; species Acmispon strigosus. Next base: position 18,206,399 of record JAUAMA010000002.1, on the reverse strand, counting down.
GGTCTAAAGTTAGTCATCTTTCATCATGTGCTGATCCTTCTCCTATCTGGCTTTGGTAGTACAGCACTTTCTTCATGGCCACCATTCATTTCATAGTCTTCTACCTTCATTGTCTGGTTTTTGTCTGCTAGTTTAGGGGGACGGTATCCATCTTCACTCACTTCATCTATAAATGGTTTCTCACAGAGACAAGTGCTTGGATATTCATGAAACTCTAATCGTCCAGGCCTTATCTCACCTGGCTCTCCCATGAATCCTCTTTGGCATTCCTTAACCTTTTTGGCAAAGGTACCCCACTCCATCTCATGCCTTGCCATGAACAGCGCGCTGAGCTTCTTTGCATTTGGTCTAATGGTTCTCTTGTGACCCATATACCTCCTGTTGCCCACAAAAATAAATCAGAAGTTAATATACCATCCTTCCCACACAACCAACCAAAAAGAATAAGAGGTTGGATAGAAGTAATCAGTAATTCAAAGCAATTACAACTACAAATGCACATTTGCCAATGCAAGGTGTTAACTGTTGCATCAAATCTTTAACTTTCTGTTTATAAATGAGGGGCCAACGCAATCACAGCTGAGGGCTTGTAGAATAAACAACAAAAGAAAACGGTATGGAAGGAAAAGATGGATTTTATTAACATTTGATGAGTGAAGACTGTCCACATCATTTTAAACCAATCTAAATCCTAGCATATGAATTGATTCGTGATAGTAAATTAATAGTGCGTTGTTGTTGTTGTTGTTGTTGTCTATATCTTAACCCTATTGGTTTTTGTCCATTATCTTCCCACATCATTTTGTTAATGGCTCAAGAGGATCCTCACAGTAAAATTTATCGTTTATTTTCCTATGATACGTGAATATGGACAGTAATTACACTAAGCTTTCTTAAATCCAGGCAAAATCATACAGCACTTCCACCTCTTTTTCGTTTAATAGACAATGCAATATAATACCCACATTGCATAACAGAGTAGTTATAATCATATGACTCTTGACATTCTATTATGTGAAATGTTTATTCCTTGATAAAAAGGTTTCATATTATTTTTTGGAAACAAGGAAGAACAAAAAGATGAAACCAGAGTAAATTTATATATTCTTACCTTCGACCTGCAAGAATCCTGGCCATGTTGCCATTGTTGTTAGTCACAAATACGTTACTATCATCACAAACAATGTAATCAATAGCAGCCAGGCGGGAAGAGAATGAAAGAAAAGGTTTCAGCTCTTCCTCAGCAAGCATCTCCTTTGTGTAGATGTTGGGGAAAAGATCTTTGAGGGGTTGCATGGTCTCATCCCCACCATATATTTCTCCTGATGCAACATAGAGGTATGTGTCATTTGTAAAACCAAGCGCTCGCAGCATCAAACCGACTTCATGAGGAGTAAGAGGACATTTCCCACGCTTACGTTCTTCATCAGGGCTCAAATCCTGTATTATCACATGATGTAATATTCATTTTATATCAGCGAAGAAGTTTTGACTTCATTCAGGACTTCAACCCATGGGTGCAAAAAAAGGACAAAATGTCATCAACTCAAAATCTTGCGAGCTGAAATGATAAGATTTTGTCATTAGAGATCAGAGGATTGCAATCTTACAGGCAGTGTTGTCCACCTTTTTCTAATTTCTCCAAGCTCACGTCTTTCTTTTTCACCCCCACCAAAATAACAACCTGAAAATGCCAGCATATCTGGCTCAAACCTGCCATAAATCATTATGGATTATGAGAACCCAAACATATTTAGAGGCAATAGCCATGGTTGAAGCCTGCCATATAGCTATTATTAAGATGCATACAAAATTTGACAATTTGGAATTTGTTAAAGTTCAAATAATTACAATCAATTTCAGACAGCCATAAAAGACGTGAGAGAGAGAGAGAGAGAGAGAGAGCCAGTTCTAAGATCTCTGAAAAAATACGTGATTGCATGGGTAACTAACACCACTTTGCTTTAGATGGAAGTTGAATTTAAACTGTATTAAATCAGGTTCTTTGAACAAACCTCAAATGGATTGCTATAAAACGGTTTGCCATCTTTCGCATTCTCATTACAAGTCTTTGACCAAGTTCTCGGATGGGTTTTGTAAATCTCAGAGCATGATAATTAACTCGGCATCTTAATTTTTGTAGCTCGTCATCAAGGTCATTGGCAAGTCTATAGTCAAACTTTGTTAACTGCAAAACCTGCAAAGCATCGCAAAGGTCTGTTACCACAACAGTCAAATTCACAAGGGAATTATCCAAACTGACATTAACAAACTACCAGTGCTTCATCATGGCAGTCATTTACACAATCAAAACATCTTCCAGTGAACTAGTTACGAAATTTCAAAAATTCAATCATAATTAGGTGCCTTACCCGTCGTCTCAAGAGTATTGGCAAAACTTGATCAAGATAATATTCAGGGTCTGATTTCCTTGGGACACGCATCGTATATGGTGGTTTTTCCATTGACCGCATGATTTTATTAGGAACTCTTTTAACAATAGTAACATCTCTTGCGAGATAAGTAATAAACCAATTAACATCAAAAATATTGGCGAAGTCACTGCATTAGCAAAAAAAGGTGGCTTTATTAGATGAACAATTGTTTTCTTGATTCTCATCAACTCTAATTTGAGTAATGAATGGATGATAGGATCTAAAGATTACCTGTCATCCTTCCAAAAAGAATAATGATCCAACTCAGGTACAACTAGTGTAGCATTAAGAATTCGAGCAACAACAACAGCATCAGTTATCTGAAGGCAAGAACATGATTGTCATTTCCATTATTTCATAGAAATAAATTATTAATTAAAAAAAGAAGACGAAAAACTATCATCATGACTATAAAGAGACCTAGTCAAGCTTCATATTCTCTGAACAACTGCAGTTGAACCAAAGATCTAAGATAAAATTGTGCTCATTTTTTTTCATGATTTTAATCAGTATGAGAGCAACTAAGATCACCACAAGCATTATGCATAATGGTGTAATTGATCATTATACCAGTGATAAGTAGATCTTATATATAAGATTCCTACAATGTAACAATGACAGTATAGTATATCATAAAACTTGTGTCCTACTTACCCCAGTTCTCTGTTGGTTCAGTCCTCCACTCGTTGCAATAAGCAAGTAGCCATTTGACATGCGCTCACTTAAAGCAGCTATATTATCCAGTCACCAAAATGAGAAAGAAAGTGGCATATAGAAAAAATAAATAACTGACCCCAATCTTAAGGAATTGTCTAGAAGTAAAACAAAATATAAGATGGAGCCCTTAAATTTGATCACAAGCCATACAAGGGACCATATAGAAAACCTCTTACAACACGAGTCTAGCTTTCGAGCATATAAGTAGCATAATGAGAATTAAGTTTTGAAGACACGTTAAAAGGTATTTAAGGAATAAGAACAATTCCTGCCACTTGAACTTAATACATGTAAATGTGTTTACAAGAGCAGGTTAAGTTTTAATACCATATATCACCAAAAGTATAGAAGACGTTAGCTAAATCATATGCTAGATCTATATCAGGTTAGTGAGAAGCGATTTGTGTGGGGGGGTTCTCTGAAACACATCAACCTCATGGCAACATTGCAATGATCTCTAGTTAACCTACTGATTTATCTAGCTTGAAACAGCCGAGAAATTGGCCAAAAGACGAAAAGTGGACATCATTAGCAATGTGGAGACTGCCTTACAAAGATCTTGAATTAAAATCTCTAAATTTACAATTTGGTTATAAATCTTCATACATCAGCAGCTAGCTAATCATATAAAGAGGATCTGTACTCTGGATTATACAGAGTTCAAAATAATTTAGAGATAGTAACATTAACACAACAGAGAGACAATGGCTAAAATCTCAGACACATGCATAAATTGAATTGTAGTACATGAAAGATCATACATGTCAACAGTATTATTGTCAGATAGTAAAAGAAACACTAGAAGTTGGCAAATTAACTTACGAGCGAAATGACGCCCCCTTTCTTTGCATCCATAGTAGTATTTAGAATAATGTGATTTCCAAATATCAATTGGCGCACGATCATTCCCATCCTACAAAGATTCACATCAATTATACCATAACTTTACCTTAAAAAAGGAACACAGTAAGTGTAATGCATGGAAAGATAACGAACCAGTGAAGAGTATAAAGTGCGGTGGACGAGTCTTTGGGAGTACCATTCAAGATGTGAGGCCACATGACCCGTAAAGAGCGAAATGAGACCCAACCCGAACAGCATCAACCCGCAAATCACCGACCAGGAGTTAAGGTGAGTGTGGTGCAACAACCACGCCTTCCCCACCACACCCATTTGGGTTCGGGTCACAAAAACCTCATCAATTTCAAATTCTAAAACCCCCCTTTTGGGACTTACGCAGGGTAGTGTAGTAAAGGTGCAATCTTGAGAGAGAAAGAGAATGGGAGCAATGTGGAAATGGAGGAAGAGGAACCCTGATTTAGGGTTTTCTGAGAAGGTGATTGAATGAGTATGGTGAAGGAAGAAGGAGACTTTAACTTCCCAACTAACAGCTTTCAAATTTCTTAACTTTCCCCAAATGAAAATGTTGCTATTTTGGTTTATTCAATCAATTCACATTGAGATCAATGTAGGTAGATTGTAGAGAAATTTAACGGAATCTGATGAATTGGGTGGTGAGAAAGGGAAAGCAGAAACAGAATATGGTTTAATTTCCTTGAAAAGATAGAAAAACACAGAAAATGAAATTACATGAAAGAGGACAGAGAAAAAATTTCTGGTGTGAAATCTTCTTAAAGTGGAAAAGTATATATTCAGGTCACGACTCTAAAGAAAATTTTCCATTGTGACAATATTATATAACATCCTTGCGCATAATCTTCTCTGTTTCCAATATTATATGACATCTCGTATGTCTTAGTTATGTTTTGGTGTTTAAGTCCATGGAAAACGGGATCAATCATGTTTTGATCGGGAACACTCATATTATGGTGAGGCTAACTTAGTTAGTGAGAGTTTTTTCCATTCATAAACAGTGACGAATCCAGAACTTCAACATTATGGAAGCAACATGTACATAAATATGTAGTTTTAAAAATATAATAACATACTATTATTAAAAATATGAATATATATAATAATGATTCTCTACAGGTTTTCATATTTTCTTGGTACATCAGAAAATTAACAAATAAACGAATAAGAAACTATATGAGTCTACATCATTCAATCAGGTCGAAGAAACATTTTGGTACGGCTATGCCAAACATTAATTTCAAAATAAGTTGTTTTTGGGTCCAAACCCAATATTGAATTTTGCTGCAAGAAGATTGTGGGCTTTTTGGTTTTCGAATCGAAGGGTTTATGATAAAATATGGTTATGATTTATTGTTGTGGACAAGGATAGGTGATGGTGATGGTGAAGGTAAGGGTCCAGAGAAATGAGACTAGGTGGGCTGTGCAACCTAGATAAGAAAGATTTCATCCAAAAAAAAAAATCAAATATAAGAAAGGAATATGATATTATTTGGACAACAATTCTCTTTGACCCCAATAAAACAAAAAAGACAGCAAATTCTCACACGGGGTTGGATTTCCCACCCCACTTACACGAATTGACACCCTACCCAAACTCACAATATATCAAAAATATCCCTAATTCAAAAACCCCGAATAGCTTTTTCTGTTTCCACCCCTTTCCCATTCACTCTCAACATTCTCTTTGGATAGGAGAAGGAAGACGGGCATATATGTCAATAGAAGAGACATTCCTTTGGATAATGGTTTTATTGTTCCATACAATCATAAGTTGATAATGAAGTATAGAGCCCATATAAACATCGAGTATTGTAACAAATCAAATTGCATCAAATATTTATTTAAATACATCAATAAAGGTGTGGATCGGGTTACTGTTTCAATGAACAATAGCAAGGAGCAAAATGATAGTGTTGAAGAGGTGGATGATATTCAACAATATTATTATTGTCGTTATCTTTTACCGTGTGAATCAGCATGGAGATCCTTTGGCTTCCTTATACATCAGAAATGGTCGCCAGTTCAGCGATTGACATTTCATTTGCCAAAAAAGCAAGTCATACTATTTGGTGATTCTGATAGAATTGATGGTGTGGTTGCACGTAGCAAGAAAAAGAGCACAATGTTTATGTCTTGGATGGATGCTAATCGTTTGTATGTTGAATTAAAATAAAATAAAACAATGAAACAATAGTGTTACTACCAGGAAAAGTAACCACGCTTTGTTTGTTTGCTGGGAACTTCTAGACGGAATGACTTATAAAACTATGCACGGTCCATTCAAAAGAAAAGGATAACTCATATTTACAGATTAATGTCACGCACTAATAATCTTGAAAATAGTGATATGTTGAAACAAATATCAAAAGTATCTAACAATTAATAGTTTACACTTTTCAATGAAGAGGAAAGTGGCAAGGAGGCATAGTAATCATATTGTAATACATACAATCTAAACATGCCTATTATTCTTCGTCACTGCTGCTATATTGACACAAAGATTGTAGTGCAGCAGGTTTAGCATCACTCTTTACTTCAGAGGCCATCGGTTTCTTAATTACAGAAATCTTCACTAAAGAATGAATCTTTCCACCTCTGCCACGTGAATTTTCTGCAAATAATAATATCATTAAACAACCCCCCTCCAAGAAAAATATCAAATAAATCAAACTATAGCCAACTACACTCGAATCAAAATGAAATGATGCAGATTGAATGATGTGTAACTGTCTTTTCTATTCCTCATTAGTAATAATAAAATGGATCCACAACTATTTAGCAAACAAAGAAAGCTCAGAGTTGCGCAAACCGTTGTATTACAAGAGGAGGTGCTTTATAGCATCAATTTAAGTCAAACAGTTTAATATGGATTTGTTTCTTTAACTAACACTGCATGGTGAGAATAAGAACCGAAATTATAGAGGTTGAAGTAGACCATTTGATATGCAACTGAAGATGGTCCCTCGAATTGACCATTTAATACTACATGTTAATTCGTTTTCAATGGAAGAGTAGCGATGACATTGCTAGATACTCCGTGTACATAAAGGATTTATATAGTTTGATGTATCTAGTTGCTATGCCTGAAAACATAGACACAAATGGCACATACCTTGTTTGCCTGAATCATCCAAACTGGTTTTTGTCAACGAATCAGTTGTTTTGCCTGGAAGATCTTCCGAAACTTTTTGCCTCTGCAAACAGATATGAACCAACAAAGATTAAAAAGTTATTATATGATTCCAATTCTTATAGAAATGAGAATTATGCACTTTCTTAACAAATACAGAATTTTGCAAATCCAAAAGAATTTCAACTACATATTTGTTTAAACAATTGATGATCTTTGTGTGTACATTTTTCTTCCATAGTTCAAGATTTAAAAGTTCAGGTAATATAACCAAAACAAAATATAAACTTCCTTTAAATTATGTAAAGGAAGTTACTATATCCTTAACAACATTACTAAAATTAACGTTTCCTTCCTGATAAACATGTTTTTCTATCCACATGTAACCAAATTTACCATCCTCCAAGGTCATTATGTACCCCCAAAATACCAACAATTGGGAACTTTATAGAACAAAACAAAACTATATCAGAACATGCCATACAAAATTCTGAACAATTAGTGAAGTAGAATTCACACAGAAGAATAGCAGGTTTGGAAAAGGAAAGTAAAAAAAAGGAAATTTAGAAAATGATCAGATGTTTATCATGTCCAAGACACTAAAGAAAAATCTATTACATTTACTACAAACTTTACATTTTCATACCTTTGGATTATAACGGGATGTTTCACCATGTACATTTGAAAGCTGACCAAATTCCTCATCACTATCACTATCTTCATCATGAATCCTTCTCACGTAACCTTCTGAATTCTGTTTAAGATAGAAAAAAGAAAACCCCAGATAAATTTCAAAAGGAAGGAAATACACTAACATTAAAAGTAGCTCAAGTAAGGGACAGAATTACAAGTATAGAACAGAATTACTTACATGAAAGACAACTGATTTTATCAGTGCTTCATCTTCTTCTTCCAGCCTTTTCTCCTAAGAACATTAAACAGCAAGGATTTTACTCAAACTATCAAGGGGGAAATGAGAACTAAAGAATGCTTTGCAGTTACACACTACTTATTCCACAACCCAAAATTAAAAGGGGGGGGGGGGGGGGGGGGGGGGGGGGAACAGAATCGTTCACACTGGTTCTCTTACAATGGAGTTTCAACAAAAAAATCCCATCAACAAAACAAAGTTTTCTGTTCTACAAGCTCATAGGGCCCAACAAATACTCAGAATAGTTACAGAAGTGAAAGTGGTTGGACAGTTGAAAGCTATTTGGAATATCAAACCACCTTAGATAGTTGGAGAGCATAAAACAGAAAGGTGTTCAGATTTATTAATATCGAAAAGAGAGCAGTAGCTCAGTTGTAAAAGAGAAAACCCTTAGAAGGAGGATTCTCTAGTTTGCTCCGTGTTAGTGATTCAGTAAAACATTACACAAGGGCTATGTTTTTGAGTTCATAACAAAAGCTGTGACATTGCATTGCAAGAACCGAACAACAAACCAAGAAGCTGGTTTTGGGATTGTCTACTCTAAACAAATTTTTGGGGGGAATGGGCATTATCATGATCATACAATACAAGAGATTTAGAATATCTTAACTCTTGCACATTTCAACAACCTTGAATGACAGATACAAAATAACAAAGAAGTAGAATTTTGAATCAGTGGCCTGCCCAAATTTTCAACCATTACATATATTTCATTTTATAATGAATCTTTTCTATCATAATAATCCTTGCTTCAAACAGGGAATTTCTGGTACAAAGCAAATACATTATATATGAAGTTTTATCATACCTTGTCATCTGCTGTGCGTTGCAAGGCCGCCAGCATTTCATCAACCGAAACAGTTGCATGCCTAGACTGGAAAATGAAAAAAGACTCACATTAGAAATTAGCAATTCATGCAGAAATGTAAGTATATAACATCCATATCCCAAAAGATTAATTTATATCCAGGCCTATATAGATTGCAGTTACAGCAGTTAGTACCTTCATTGACTTCATCTCATCCAATGCAGCAAGGATGTCCATTTCTCTTTTAGAATCCAGTGTTCTATTCTCCAAAGATTTCATTGCATCCCCAACTTCTTCAGCTTCCCTCTTCTCCTTCATTTTATCAGCTACCTCATCCTCTGCACGCCAAGGTTCAAAATTTCTGGTTGCACCCGATTCAACTATATAATCCGAATTCTGCGGATCAGTCTTCATGGTAAGCTCCGCCGAGCACTTGGTGCATTTAAAATAGAACCTGAAAATTTGAATTCCCAAATATGTCTGCACAGAAAAGATCAAACATTTAACCAAAACCCAACATCATGATTGGAGTCAAATCAAATCAAATTATATACAAAGCAAGAACCAACTTAGGACCGCCTCTGAACAGTTTAAACAGCAACATACAACCAGATCATAAAATCCCAAAAAGACAAACTTTAGCATGCCATTGTAAAATCCACATCAACTTACAGGGAAATACAGATACTAAAAATAAAAAAATGGAAATTGAGTACATAATAATAATAATAATAATAATAATAATAATAACAACAATTATAATCAAATACTATACCTCGCCAATGACATCTTCCTTTCTGGAGTTGAACTTGGTGCCTTTGTAGATGTAATTGCCGCAAGTGTTGCATCGAATGCTCATGGGAAGCATCATGCGGACCTTGATCTGCTGGTTCTTGGGCCTTCTCGCTCTAGGAAGCTTGGCAGGGTCAAAGTCGGGTGGGTAATACTTGTTCAGCACTTTCCTCTCTCCCATCTTTCTTCTACTTTAGATTCAAATCCCTTCCCAAACTCACAAAACGGTGGCAAGTGGATTCAGCAACTTGAACAACCTAGGGTGTTTTTCCCTGATCAAAATATGCAGCTATTAATAATTGTATCAAGGGAACCAAAAAAAAACTCAACCAGCTCATTAAGCTGAAAAAAATAAAAGCTGATGCCCCAAAATCCAAGACTAGTTAACATATTAGATATGTGATTATTGGAAGTCATAGATGCTAACCAACAAATGAACAAATACATGATACATAAAGATTTATAAAGAACAATAACAATGATAATGAGGATGATGGATTTAACAATAAAACTCCAAGCTTTAATTAAATTATAGGAACCCCAGCCCACTCATTAAACTATGATGGAACACATTTAAATTTTTAGGAAAATCAGGGCATATTTGTAATAATGAATTAAGAGCAAGAACTAAAGTGCCATTGCGGGAGAAGTGGAAATCATTTAAAAATAAAAAAGGAGTAGGGGGATAGAGAGGAGCTTATAAGGATCAGAGAAAAAAATAGAGGGAGAACCAGAAAGGAGAGGGGAAGGAAGGAAGAGAAAAAAAGATGAGAGAGCAACCAAAGAGAGAGCTCAAGGTGAAAGCTTGAGGAGGACATTTAGAACCTTGGAGGAAGCTCAAGAAGCCAAGAGGAAGAGAAAGAAGAAGAAACAAAGGAAAACACCAATGTCAAGCTCGATGGAGGAGAAACTCAAAACAAAGATCTTGGATACAAAAAACTTTCTCGAGGGGCCACTTAGAGGACAATTCCCCTACAAACTAGAAAAACATCCCTTATTGGTTCGTTTAGAGATGAGGAACAAGATCCGAAATGGATTGGCTGTGGATTCAATTGGATTGGAATGGGTTTAGAGGGGTTTTGAAGCCCATACATGATACACCAGCAGCTCTAGGTACCCAAATATAATCCACTCTGGAGCTTCAGCACTGAGCGCAAGAATTTGGCACTGAGAACCACAGGTGAGCCCTGCAACCACCCTTTTTCCCCGTCCATTGCAGAGAATGGGAGGTCCTTCCCACTCTCTACCTCGCTCTACCTCTGCTTTGCCTCTCCACCTCACTCTCTCAATCTCGTTCTCCCTCCCACCGCCTCAACCCCTCTCTGTCACGCTCTCCACCTATGACCCCCCCACCCCCTCTCTCACTGTGGCGTATTCAGGTATCTCTCCTCACAATATGCACGCGCGTGACAAGAGAAGGAAGGAAGGGTGGGGACAGTTAATATATTAGGATCTTAATTTGGCAAATTAAATTGTTTAATCAAACAAGACCCAATAATAATAAAAACAGTAGTGTAATATCCAAGGTTTCTGGGGAATCTTACACAAGCTAATATGCTAATTACAAATAAGAGCTTAGTAATACTTTAACTTAGATTCTTTAAGTAGTTATTAAATTATTAAATAGGAAAATAGGAACTTAGAACTATATCCTTGTGCTAATCTAAACAAGTGGAAGGATTAATTTTTCAGAACAACGAGTATCAAGTGAATATTTTGGGGATAATACTTTTCTCCCCTCCTTTTAAAAAAAAATTGTTCTTGAAATTGGAGTAGTGGTTTAAAATATGGCCTTAGTTCATCGAATACTACTGTATGCATCTCTTGGTCCTTCATGGCATAAGGATAATCTTGTTTCTTTACTTGAATTTAAATACATTTTCATCACTCTCACGCTTGCACCCAACATATTTATATCTATATCTCTCAATACATGACTTATTTCTTTCTTTCACAACTAAAGCTACTCCAAATTTAAAATCCACAAGAGACACATCCCATTCTCAAATAGAAACACAACCTTGGATAAAAGAAGATCAAGAGAAGTTCATGTAGAAGATTAAATGCATGATCATAAAGAGAAGCACTTAAGCTTGCTAAGATTTTCAATAGAAATCCAATCTCATAGAGGCATACACAATTAACTCACAGCATAGAACTTTGTAGACAAACTCACTGACTTATTGGAACCCCAACCAATAGCATAATAAAGTTGTCCAAGAAAACATAGGCACCAAAATCATTAAAAACAGAGTGTGTTATGTCCAAATTAAATTCCATAAAGTCATTACCAAAATAGTCCAACTAATGGCAACATTTAAATTATCAAATTCTTAATAATGCACCATCCAAAGTACAATTTTCAGGTCTTTACATGCTTAGCAGATACAAATAATGCAGCAGAGTGATTAAAGACTGGAGAGCCATCAACTTAAAACAGACAAGTTTAAATTCTGATCCACTCCTGTATTTCTCATGATAGCCAAGATATCATCCACAACAAGCACATATTAATCTATTTTCAACAAATCTAAAACATCATAATAGGTTATCAGAATCAAGAGAGTAACCCCTTTTTTCTCATACATGCAAGCGTGATATTTTCATTAAATTAAAAAATCTAGACTAACCCAAGAGCATATTGGTACCCAAAAACTTATGAGTTACTACCTACGATATATTAAATCACCATTTGCCTTTCAAAACTAAAATCTCAGAACCCTTGAGAACCAAAGGACTGAAAGTTCAGTGACATGGAATAATTCAAGCACATTCATTATTAATGCTTAATTGCATTAATAAGCAATTAAGCATCATTTTAGAAAGGATAATTTTTCAACAACCAGATTACCATTTGATAATAATGGTATAAGATTTTACAATAGAAATCAGGAGTTTCATAGCATCAAAGTTGCAGCACATGCAGCAGAAAATAAAATAATACAATTCCATCTAACAATGTAAACTTCTTGCACTAAAGAAGCTCAATTTAAACAGTTACACAGTTACACAGACCATTCAGTTTTTACAGAGCCAAACTGAATCGTGTAACCTATTTCAGTAAGTTCCAGCTCCATGGTCACCACATAATTGGATAGAATGACAAGTTAACAACCAGCCACATGCAAGCATATAATACTCATAACGATTAATACATACATCTTGTACTTCTTATATCATCCAAATTTAAGTCGCCCATATCCAAAATTCTTCCTATCCAATACATAAATCCTACAAATCCAATCTCCAGTGCCCCAACTCAAGAACCCGAGAATAGCACAAGAGCTGAATATAATTCCTAAACACACCCAATTCAACCACAACAGCAACAAGCAGGTTTTTCAGGGATTTCCCCCTTGAGCATGTGCAGAGAAAAGGGGGTGGGGATGTAAAATTAAGAAACAGGCACAATAGCTATTTATGAAAGCACCACCATCAGAATAATGCCCTAACTATCCATCAAACACACAAAACAAGATCCATGTCATTGAATACCTAAAAACTCAAACAGATATTTCATCAAACATCTAATATGCATAAGTGATCAGTTCAAGCCAGTAAATTTAGAAGTTTACACTGTTACAAAGCAGAATAGCATAAAAAAAATGTAAATAGGTCCGGTAAATCAGTGCCGCAAATAAAAATCAAACAAAGAGATCGATTTAGTTATTTACCTTCAGCAGTTCTGCTACAAATAGAGAGACCCGCAATGAAGAGGAGCCACGAGATGATGTCTGTGATGGTGACGCCAAAGACCGAGCGTGGCTGCCGATCCGACACGCGACGGCGGGCAGCGGCAAAGCGGCAAGACAATCCTTTCTCCGTCGTTAGGGCAAACTCTGGATTTCTTCGGTTTCAGCATATATGAGGAGTCCTCTTAATAAGTAAAACTTATTTTGTTTGATAAAAAAAAAATATATATATATATATATATATATCAATCTTTAGGGTGTACATGGCCTGAACCCATCTCTGCCCATGTCCCTTAAACCCGCATTTCTTTAGGTTTTTTCGGGTTTAAAGACGGATTTAGGTTTAAAATTTGAACCCGGTCAATACCCGTCCCAACCCGTCTCACAAACATCATTTACACACTAACTTCAAAACATGGTTTTGTATATCTTTATTTATAGTTTAGTTTTAAGTAAATATAGTTTGTGTTTTTTTCTCTAATTAAATATATCGTCCCACACCCTTAATGCATCTCATAACTAAGTTTAAATTCAAAAATTTATAAAATAAAAAATAGAAAGATTAAATAGATTGCATTTAGATTAGATTGTTTTCCTCTTGTAATAAAAAAATTAGATTAAATAAATATAAATTAAATTTTATTAATCACACGTATCTGAAACAATTATGGTATTTGATCTCATTTTTCTATATTTAAGGGAATATATAAATATAAAATGAATATGAATATTTTATAGTAATTTATCATAATTTAATTTTGGATTTCAATAAATAATAACATGAATATTGAATAAATGGGATGATTAAACTCTTTATATGTTAAAATTAGCAATTTCATGTGGATATTAACATTTTATTGATTTTAGATTCATTTAAAATTTTTATACTATGCAATTAGTGACCAAACTAGTAATAAAAATGTTATCTTCCTTTTATATATTACGAACTTCTATTCCAATTTTTTGAAAATTTATAGGTGTTATCGCTGATTTATGAGCCACCATCTTTAATGGCAAACCTAGGCTTATTGCAAGAATAACGCGAAAGTTGACTAATATTAAGAAATGTAAGATTTTTTTTAGGTAACACTTTTAGAAGAAAAAAAATTAAATATAGGAACACTCTGGTAATCAGCTACTAAAACAGAGATAATTTCTAATGAAGGAGAGTTGTGAACAACCGAGGTCTCTGCAGACGCTGCACCCTGCTTGGACATGAAGTCCAGTAAAGCAACGTGAGATTAATTACACCCACAAATTAGATTATATTTAAATTAGTGGAACATAATGGAGTAGAAACCAAGACAGTAACTAATTCCATTCATTTTCCAAAAATTCCAAACCAAGACAGTAACTAATTCCGTTTACTTCCTTCAATCGAAACATTGTCAAATAAAATATGTAGAGGCAAAGAGTGAGTAGTAGTCAAGTCAAATAAAATATGTACAGGCAAAAAGTGAGTAGTAGTCAAGGATACTCACCAGGGGTGTGCATGGTTTGGTTTTTAACCAAACCAAACCATATCCAATGAAAATCCAATTAATGGTTTGGTTTTATAAACTGGTCCACTTTAATTTTCCAAAATCGGTTTATAACTGGTTCAAAACCGGTTTATGTCCATAACCGGATTCAAAACCGGTTTGAGTTCAAAACCGAATTAAAAACCAGGTCTAGTACAAAACCGAATTTAATCCATTTTGAAAACTGGTTTTTTTGGAAGAAAATCCAGTTTAAAACCGGTTCTAGTACAAAACCAGATTTAATCCATTTTGAAAACTGGTTTTTTGGAAGAAAACCCAGTTTAAAAACTGGTTCCAGTACAAAACCAGTTTTAATCCATTTTGATTACAAAAATCAACATTAATTTTGATGTGGACTGTGACCATGTAGTTAGCTATATAGCTTACTAATATCAAGATGTTGTTGTTGCTATAGATAACAAAAGTCAATTACTGATTATTACATCAAAGATTAGTTTTTCTCATCTGAGGTTATCCTTGATTGTAAACCAATCAATAAATAGCAGAATATATGTGCAGCCTAACACACAATTTCCTTGAAAAAGTTGCAGCCATTTCTTCTCACACATGAAAGATCATCAGTCACAAGACTAACCTATCTGACTTTACAGAATCTAACTGTGGGTCATCATCATGATCATGATCCATCTGATTAATTTTCTTAGGAGAAAATGAGATGGACCTGTGTACTGTCAAAATGGTGAGTCCCAAATAGGCAAAGAATGCCAAATAAGAAAGCAGAAAGGAAACCAGGTTGGTTCTGCAGAACTTGCGCACAGTAAGACATACATACATACAAACATAGATAATGCGGATCCAGAACCAGAACCAAAACCAAACTTAAGAATGAAGATGAATGAAATTCAATTCATAGCTAAAACAGAAGCACTGATATTATGATATCCTATCCAAGCTTTAAACTTTATGAAAAACCCACTTACATGAAACTTTCAGCAGCTCAAGAAAAGCTGAAATTTCCACATACCCAAAAATGCAGATCTCAGTCTACAAAGAGGGGGCACAACGACCTGATGTAGAACCCCAAAGAAAAATTGGAACAATCAAAGGAAGGAGCAGAGACGAAGGAGCGGAGCGACGACGAAGGAGCAGCCACGAAGGAGCGGCGACGCCGACAAAGGAGCAGCGGCAGACAGCAGCCACGAAGGAGCAACCACGAAGGAGCGACGACGCCGACGAAGGAGCGGCAGGCAGAAGAAGAAGCGGCGGCGGACGGAAGAAGAAGATTGAAGAAGACAATGGAGTCGCGGCGCGGGCACAAAGCACAAGGGTTCTGGTCCTGGACTTCTGTTCTGGGTTGAATTCAGTTTTTCCAATTTATTATAAAACCGGTTTTAAAATCAGTTTTAAAATGTGGATCAGTTAACCAAACCGGATTTTATATATGGGTTGGATCTGGTTTTTGGCTTAATGGACTGGATTTTTTTGGTTCTGGTTTGGACTGGTTCTGGTTTGGTTCACCAGAATCGGTTTTCTTGCACAGGCCGTGGATCAGTTAACCAAACCGGATTTTATATATGGGTTGGATCTGGTTTTTGGCTTAATGGACTGGATTTTTTTGGTTCTGGTTTGGACTGGTTCTGGTTTGGTTCACCAGAACCAGT
The DNA here is from genome assembly GCA_030819835.1 of Acmispon strigosus. Lineage (NCBI taxonomy): Eukaryota > Viridiplantae > Streptophyta > Magnoliopsida > Fabales > Fabaceae > Acmispon > Acmispon strigosus. The sequence goes on along the minus strand of JAUAMA010000002.1, from coordinate 18,189,876 downwards.
TTTCTTGCACAGGCCTAAACTCACCATATCAACACTTATAGTACAATGACAAAAGTTTTTATATGTTAATTGTATAAATGTAAGATAGTTTTTTAATACTCGTCGAATATGAAGTTTCTATAATTTCTGATAGAACCCAACACATCAAGAAACTGCTACCTATGTGATTTGCGCAGTACTATGGAAACAGTCCAAATCCATGGATCTACATGTGCATTAGTCAAGGATAACGAAAAATGTAAAAAATGCACTAATTCATATCCTGCATAACATGCCTTTTGCAAAACCTTGCTAGATACAACAAAACGATACTACAAAAAATGATTGAATAATATGACATAGCATAATAGAGAGGGTGGGGGGGAGCAAATAAATTGGGGAAGCTTGTAAATTGGTGTTATACTTTCTCAATCATAATACAATTAGCTTCCAATCCATGCTGGAATCTGGATATTAATACAGGAAGAATGAAGGCAACACTAAGTGGATCAACAAACCAAGATCTTAAGCAGCTCAACTAAGTATTTTGTCAAATTGATAAAAATTTCACATTGTTCATACATGATAATAATATTTCTCGCACAGCATATTCAAACATGGTAACAAGAGAAATAGTAATTAAACTGAAAAGGGGAAGCTAAATAAGCCCTCTTGTTGGATATTTCCACTGTCCAAATGTGTTCATCATCATTTCCCCCTGGAGTTCACAAGAGCAAAATATTTTACTTTTAAGAGAAGAAAACCAAAGAAAAGAAAGGGAAAAATACAATTTACATTTCACTTACGTGTTCATCATCAAAGTTATGTTGTCTCCTTTAAGAAGGATCCTCCCTAATCAAAACATTAACATCCTTCAGAGAACTCATGACAAAGTGGCAAATACAAATAAATATAACGAAATTTGAGAAACATTAGCATACCTAATGTCTTTCTGCTATTTTTCTTGACGTTCACTTCTTCTGCATCATCCAGAACCAAATTCATGTATTCATCAAAACCCTGTTTTTTTATAAAAAAAAAATAAAAAATCTCAACCATCTATTCAAATACTTAATTTGCAATGAGGATGTGCTGTCTATACTCTACACTCTCAAAGAACAACAATTTTCCCATAGACACAAAGCTCATGATTCGGCAAAACATTTTAAAGTCGTCAAAACACTATTTTGATCAGTGCCCCCACGTAACAAACAATCATTGATAATGAAACTCACAATGATTCGGCCTTCGATCCTCAAATCCTTCTGCTCAAAAAGCCAAATCTGAATGCGCGCTTTCTGCGAGAGTTACAGAGAAAGAAATAACAAGTTAGATAGAGAATTAGGGAAATTAGGGGAAGGTTAGAAGGAATTATCAATTATCAACTGAAATGAGTGAGGGAAGGGACTTACGCTCTGAAGAAACCTGAAAATCAAGTTCTGTCGAAACCAAAGAAACGAACGAGGTTAGGTTAAAGCAAAGGGCAGAAAAATGAAAAGCGAAAGAGTGTTAGAGAAACCTACAATGGGTTGGGTCATAACCCTCTGAACTTTGGTGCTCGCCATGGCTGCGGAAATCGACGAAGACGAAGAGGATCGAACGAATTTCGCAGCAGCGAGAGGTAAAACCTGAACTCAAGTGAGGGAAGGGTTTTGAATGGGAAGGCAAAAAATAATTATAGAAGTTTTTCTTTTATTCTCTGCTTTTTTTTTTGGCAAAGTTAGAAAACTTTTTTGGGCCGAAATTTTCCTGACCCAAAAATGGGAGAAAATAAGTGGTTTCATGCATGACGACAGCATGAGCCTTGGTCGTGAGTCCAATCTGAAATTTACTTTAAATTTAATTTTATATTTTTAAATTGAACAAATATTTGTGAATCTACATATGTCCATATGTGTCAAAGAATATCCATGAATATTCTAAAATCCATTAAAAACTCACTTAATGGATATTCATGTTGGTATGGATCAGCTACGAGTCCAAATTTTTACCTGCATCTCTACTCGAAATCTAATATGCCTTTCTTTTTTGTGAATTAAAACCCGAAACTCAAATTAATCAATTTGCTTATGGGATTTTAAAGCCATAATGAATTTTGTCCTTTTACGTTCCGGGTCAGGGCTGTGTACAGACAATTTGGGGCCTAAGGCGAAAAGTTTAAAGCAATTTTCTGTTGATAAAAATCTTAAAGAGACTTAATATATCATATAAATTATCAACTTTTTATATTAGTCTTCTAGATTTTTGAACTACGAAATCATTTATTAGAGTTTTATAATCTAGTAATTATAACATTTCGCTTTCAATAGATAAGATAGCTAACTCATTTAATATATGTTGTAACATTGTTGACCTTAAATATGATTTAAGCAATTTTGATTTTTTTCCCCAGCAGTAGCAGCTGTTACAGGGATTGTTAATAAAGTTTTGTAGGCAATATATACATTTGGAAAATAATTTAAAGTTTTAATATAACTCAATACTTCTATCGGAGTGCTAATTTCTTTTGTTAACACTTCTCTTAGTATATTCAATTCTGAAAATAAATCAAATTCATCAATGTCAGAATATTCATTAAACCTTAAAAAGTTTTCAATATTAATACAATATTTTTTTTTCAATTGATCCTCATCTAAAACTTTAAATTTCTGGAATCAAATAAAAAACCAAAAATAGTCTCATATTGTAAAAATTGTTCAAATTGTGTCTCAATAGAATTAATTGATCGATCAAATATGTTTAAAGAATACTCAATACAAAAAGATTCTTGAGGTCAATGTATGAGCTCATAAAAACAAGCCACTTTATCCCTCTTTTTTCAATTAATAGTCATTTCATTCGAGTACTACAATTTTTTTGGGGGCCTAAGGCTAAGGCCTATGTGGCCTTGAGCCGTACACGACCTTATTCCGGGCTTTCTTAATCGGGGAATGTAACTTTGTTTCATTCCAAGATTTAGAATCCCAGAATGCAAAGTTTGTGGAATAAGGTACGGGTCTTACAATTTCAGGAACACAATTCATAATCATTATGAGAATTGCAAAACTCGAGAATTGAAAATTACATTCTAGGATTTAAAACTCGGGATTTAAATTTCGGAATGGAAATATGAAAGCTGGAAATCCGTGTTTTAAAACTCGGAATAAACTAGAAAAGAACCAAAGAAGATGAAGACGTCGATGATGACGCGACAGATAAAGAGGTTGATGAAGAAGATGAAGAGGTGAGTGAAGAGACTGAGAGTGAGCTCGAGAGTGAAAATGAGAGTGGAAGGGAGAAATGTAAAGGTGATGTGGGGTTTATTTTTGGGATTTTGAAATGCTGGGTAGGGTGTTAAATTATGTGTATAGGACGGAAAATTCAACACCATAAAAGTCTATATGGCCCAATAACTGCAGGCCCAAGTTTTCAGAATGCCCAAAACCCACTCTAACATCTTTTTCATTTCACAAACTCAGATCCAAAACGGAAAACCCTAAACCCTTTTGATTGCGCTGTTCGTTCTTCTCGTGCCTCCACCGTGAATGGCTTCAGCGTGTAGCAGAATCGGGGCTCAAAGAGCATCGATTTCGTCCATAAAATCGGCCATCAGATCTAGCATTCGCGCTCCTTCTTTCTCCAAACCGGCCACCTCCTCCGCTCCTCTCCGCCGCTCCTTCTCGACGAGGTTCGCCACTACAATTTGATGTTCCTTTCATTTCCTAACCGCAAATGATGCTTGAATTGTTAGTTTTAACGATTCTGTTGTTGTTGGATTCGGTCTGTCGCAGGATTGCGCCGGAGCTGGGATGCGTGCAGTCGATGTTGCCGCTCCACAGTGCGGTGGCGGTGGCTAGAATGACGACGCGGCTGAGCATAACCTCGAGGAGCTGCCGTTCGCTTTCTCAGGGTATTCTCTGCTGCACCTCTCCCGGCCTCTAATACTTTCTTTTTCAAAATTGTTCACAAACTGTGAGTAGCTAGCTTCCTTGCTTCTCGGATTGATTTTTTTTTTTATATAGATTTTGTTTCTCTTGCTGCATTTGAATGAGCTTTTCAGAACAGAAAAGTAAATAGTAAAAGGATTAAAGATTTAATCGATTTGTAGGTTAATTAACGAGCCAATGTATTGATATTTTGCTTACCGGAACATTTTCCCCTTAATATCTTGATAAGTTCCTTAGTGCTACATTTGTCCTCTTGTTGATAATAATGCTGTATTAAATGTTACTAATCACTTACTTAAAAGCATCATAGAGAATAACTTACAGAGAAATCAGACAAAAATTTGGTGCAGAGAGTATTCAGGAAAATACTTGCATACACTCGAGTAGTTGTTCACTTAGTCAATAGAATATTACATTATTTTGTGATTTTTCAAATTTGGCTTTCACCATGTAGACTTTGTCAAACCAATTGGTGCTCTTGTCGGTTGATAGCATAATTATTTCAATGTGTCCTGTCTAACTAAAAATATAACAAGCATTCAAGTGTGTTTCTGTCAGCCTTGTGTGGTCTAAGTAGTCTCCTATAGTTCATAAAATGAGGGCATTGTTTGGGACATGGATGCATGGGTCGGGGTGCTGAAGATAAAACAATGAGGTCTTGGGTACAAAGTGAAATACTGAAAGTGCTTTAGCAGGGAATTTTGATGTCAACTAAAAACTAACTGTAAAATTTGGTTCCTGCAGGCACATAGTTAATTGGGAATATGCGGGACCAGCCAATTAAAGCCTACTGCTTCATTTTCAAGTATGAAAACTTAAATGTCCTTTTAAATTTTAATATTAAGTAAATATATAATAATTTATTTGTCAATTTTAGAACAGAGCTTCCTTTTCTGATATTTTGAAAAAAAATTGGCGATTTCTGTGGACTGTGATTATTTGGAAATCTAAATGGTTTTTCCCTGGAATAAGGGGTTCTCTTTTCTTTTGTTTGGGAAGTGAGAAGAGGAGGGAGAAAGAGCGAGGGAAATAAAATTAGTAAAGTTAATCTATGTGCATGATTAAATTCATTGATAATCATATCCTTCGCTTTCCCTCATCGTAATGTTTTCCAAGAACAAGGTTTAGGTAATTTTCTACCTATCAATGTTATTCCATTGTACATTGTTAGAGGTCTGGTGATTTCTTTTGCGAAATCCCAAATTTGTTTTTTTCTTCCATTCAAGCAGTAAATGTGATGTATTATTAAAATATGGCATGTGCATTTTAATAGTGATAAATTTCATTTTGATGTCTTGGTTCATCAATCACTGTTTCCTCCGTACATCTGCTCTAAATAATTATTCTGCCATGGTGTATGAGCTTGTAGTCCTGTAACTGTTCTTAAGATGGCCATATTATACTAAAGTTTTGCTAGAATTCAATCTTATACCCCACTCAATCTATTTATACTCTACCGAACCTTAACAAATAGGATGATAAAGTGGAACTTGAATAGATAATTAAGGACTGTTACGAGTTACGGCAGCCAACCAGACTCTTGAATTCAAGTATTTGCCTTAAAGTTTATAATATATTGAATGAGCCATTTACAGTAAATAAGTGTAGTATAATAACATAGCTGTTGCTTTCACCAGATGGAATTGATGGGACGTGAGACATTCTTCCTGTTCTTAAGGTGTGGTATTTTGTCTTTACTGTCTGAAAAGTTTGGACAATCATAGCCAGTCGCGGACTCATAATTTGTGCTTAAACATGTGTCTAGCCATGTATGTGTTATTCTGAAGCAAATTGTATGAATGCCACATGAACTGGTCTTATAGTTTTCAGATTACGCATTCTGCGCTGTGATTCTTCCTTGTTTAATTTTTTTGCTCCAGTCTTTGGCTCTTTGCTTTAATGCCTGTTTTTGCTTGACTTAGCTCTTGTTTTATTTGTTTTAGAGCTTGGTCTATCTGTTCCAAGGTGAATATGCTAGAAGAGACATTGAAGAAAGCCTTGTTACATTTGTAAGGTTGGATTTGTGGTGGTTCTGTTATATCTATATCCAGAAAGCGGCTATACTCGCTGTAATTCTTTCAGGCTGGGAAATTGATTTTTTCCAGAATAAAAACTTTGATTAGTATAATCATTCGTATGCATAATTAGAACTACATACTGTTCAATTGTACTTGCTTCCCCCCCTAAACATGCTGAGTGCCTGTTTAACTGAGTCCTACAGCTCTTTTATTTCAAAAGTTCATCAAGAAACCCCCTGGTCAAGTATAATAAACGGAAAATGGAAATGATGGTTAGATCGAAGAGAAGGATAATTGCTTACAAGGGCAAGTGTTGGGAAATTTGCATTTGAAACTAATTACGTTTTAGATAAACTTCCAAGATAGCATGAAACTTTCCGAGGTAAAATTACCCTAGTTTCTTAGAAGGGTGACATTTTTTATATAACTTGATAATGAATATATCAATAACTTATGTGAAGTATAATTTTTTTAACTCAATGTCAATACATTTGTTAGCTGACTCTTGTATTCCCGTTTTTTAACCACGGTTAAATCGCATGCGTATTTGTTCACTTCCTCTCGATTTATGGTAAACATGAACGTTTTGTTACTTGAGTTCTTAATATTATTTCCTTTTAATCAAATCACTAAACACATTTACTTAGAGAGCTCAATTTGGAGGTGATGAAATAATTTTATAATTGTAATTTATATTTTTCAACATGTACGGTGATGATTCAATCCAACTTCATCCATTAATAATGACGCTTGTGAATGGATCCGTCCCTGCTTCTAATTGAACGTACTTTTTCTCAATACTATCTGTATTTAGCGCATCACACGTAATCAATTATTATAATAAGAAAATTTAAAAATAAAAATGACAGAAATTTTATCTGAAATTCCGTAACATGACCGTTTAAAATATCTTATATAGGCATGAATGTAATTTGAGAAATGCACTTAAGCGGTGAAAGTGTTACGCTGGCAATAACAAGAAGTGCATGCTCCCCATCTGTCAAACGGTTCATGAAATTTATTTGCACCACCTTGAATCGGGATTCGAATTTTTTTCTTTTTTGTACTTGTTTTTCAGACAGGAGACATATGCAGAGGAGTATGGTCCAAACTCGCAGAATCATTAAACCAGGATAAGTATGGCAAAACCGATGACTCACTACTCACTAGCACTTCTTTTTTAGGTCATTTTACTAAAGGGCTGCACTCATGTGATTGCTTAGAACTTAGAGATCACATTACCCATGAAGAATGAGAAGATATAGAGGGAAATAATGTGATAAATTGAGAGGGACAAAAACTAAATAAAGTTTGGGTAAAGAAGATTACAACAAACTCATAATTTAACTATTTTGATTGTAACAAACTTCTACTTTTGCTGATAATTTGTTCACTATAAATATACAAAACATGTCCTCTGGTTTTCCATCAATAAATAAAATATCCAAAAGATTTTCCCGTGGAGATACTTCTAAGGAAAAAAAAAGAGATTGAAATATTTTCTTCTATGGTTAATGGCTATTACATTAAAAAAAAAAGCCAAAAGTTGTTTCCATTTAAATCCAAAACAGAATCTTTGACCCATAAATAAAATCCAAAACAGAATCGAACTATATTTTTCTATGTAATTAAATAAAAGAGGATTATTATATGGCTCGAACCATAGTGCACGAGAGACAAACAAATGCACTGGAGCCGTTGATTTACTTCTCAAATCTGAATAAAATTCATATTAAAGCAAAATTGAAAAAACTGCATCTGTTGGAAATAACAGCTTCGTTATTTTCGTTGATAAAATATTTCGTACCAAATATCATTTTCCTAATAAAAGTCCAAAACAGAATGGGATGCACAGTTAAATCCTTTTCTATTTTTAAAGAAAAATCTAGATTTAGATGTAGCCAAAATACATTTCAACGTTAACCATTTATGTTAGGGAAAAAATTAACAAAATTCAAGTCAAATCCGAAAGAGAAAGGGTTGGTAACAAATATCTGAATAGGAAGCTGGGGAAGATGAACGGTGGTTCAGGTCAAACTCAGATTTCATAAATTGGTCAAGTGCATGAGGACCAGAGCAGTTACCAATTTACCAAAACCATACATAAATCAATAAATTAATATATTATAATAAAAATACCACTCTTGTTGAAACTGGTTCATAAATGCAGCAGAGAGGGAATTGAAAAGGAAGGAGGAAGAACCATAAAGCAGAAGAGATTGAAGAGAGGATATATATAGTGAGGGATATATCCTCTCTCTTGAAGAATTTTGATTGGTTGGGAAGAAAGAAAAAAGGTGAATGAAGATGGTGGTGAAGGGTGGAATGGTGGAAGACATAGGAATAATTGGAGGGTTGATAGGGACACAATTTGTTTATGCAGGGAATGCTTCTCTGCTAGGTTATCTCATGTCTTTGGGCATCAAGTCTCTCTCCATTGTCATTTTCACTTCCTTTGCTACATTCCTTATTCTTCTTCCCTTTGCATTTTATTATGAAAGGTACAATTTTTTTCTTTTCTTTTTTTGCTTTCTATGTTCTGTTCTGGGAATTGTTTGAAGATGAATTTCATCATGGTGGTGTGGTTCTTTTGCAGGAGTAAGTGGCCTAAGAAACTCACTCTCAAGTTGCTTATACAGTTTATTGTCATTGCGCTTGCTAGGTAAGGAAATCTTCTTTATTATGATTTATGATCATGTTCTTAATTTTTCCATGAAATGTCTGAGAAAATGATGGAAAAAAGGACAACAGATCATGGAATTAGATAAATTCAATTCCTTTCTTTCAATTTTCTAACCCCATTTGTGTGTAATGCTTTCAAGTACTAACATTTGTTCTTTTTAATTAGCCTTCTTTTCTAATTGAAAAAATGGGGTGTAAATTGTTCATGAATTTGAAGAATCTTGAGTTGAGTTCATCCCAGGATACCAAGTATGCAATCACCAGGGGGATAAGAGACTAATTTTAGGGGATTGTTGTTGAAGGTGGATCCATTATCATGGATTTTAGGGAATGTTTGATCCCTATGATCTCTCTGAAGGTCAAGCGCCAAAATTATCCTTAATTGTTCATTTTTCTCAACTATTTAGTGAAAATACCGTCCTTTGTGCTAATCCCCTTATTAAGAGGAATGTAATGGCTTCCCTTTAGGTGGCTACTATTCTAAGCATTTTGAGAGTAAAATGACACATTGTTGGAAATTACTATTCGAACCACGTTTCTCTCTCTCTCCATCAGCCCACATGCTTCTGGAAACAAATTTCCATAAATGATTGACTTCCATGTGGCCGGTGCAGGGAGAGTTTCGCGTGGTTCGAATAGTAATTCTCCACTGTTTTTTATGTAGAACTATGTGGATCATTGATTCATTAATCTTCTTAACAAAATGACATAATCCAAACCCAAGAAGTCTTACTGGTTACTGTGTCCAGGGAAGAAGTAGAAAAAGGTTCAAGAGAAAAGGATATAGGGGAAGAAACTAAAAAAGTCCAATGACAAAACAATTAATAACTTCAGTGTTCAATGTTTATCCTATTCAACCTATAACTTTAATAGTACTCAATTTTAGTTATTCTGATATTTGCATATAATTTTTGTCCCATGGAATGCAGTGTTTTATTCCAGTCTTTATTCCTCAAGGGAATCAATCTAACCTCACCAGCAATGGGAACTGCCATGCCAAACCTTGGCCCTGGTCTTATCTTCATCATTGCATGGATTTTTAGGTAATATAATCTATTTTTACATGGCTTCAAATTTTCAATATTTCTCTTAACACCAGGGGATAAAGGGTTTACTGCATAGGAAGATGGGCATGTTATATATAGAGACAATACTAGCATGTTTGGATGAAATTCTCTTTCATCATAGTCAATTCTGAAGCCGCTTCTTCCCAAAATTGATTCTGACTTCATAATAAGTTGTAGAAGAGTTTCCAAACATGCATTACGTGACAATAGTGTATTGTCCATGCTAATGAAAACTTTTATGCTAGGCAGGATGGAAAAAGTGGACTTAAGGTGCACATATAGCAGAGTGAAAATCATTGGTACATTGCTTTGTGTCGTGGGGGCTGTTACAATGAGCATGATGCAAAGCCTTTCTTCTTCTGTACCAATTAAAGAGGGAACAGTTCAATTGGCATCTCCACCACCAGTTTTAATGTTTGACAAAGACAAGATATTCGGTTGTGTATATCTCTTGGTTGCGATCATCATATTGTCAAGCAGCATTGTCCTGCAGGTAAATTCATGTCAAATAAGAAAGCAAGACATGAAAGTTATGTTGATTTTCATTGCTCAACAATTTCTTTTGGTTCTTTCAGGCTTTTACTCTTGGAGATTTTCCTGCTCCTATGTCCTTGTGTGCTATAACATCCTTTATGGCTGGGTCCATAACAGCAGTAGCTCAACTTGTTGAAGATCATCAATTCGGTACTGGTTGGCCACTAGTGAGTGTTGGAGACATGATTGGCTATTCTTTCCTGGTAATTTCAACTAGTCTCTTTTTACCTATTGATTATAAGCATGTTTGAATATGTGAGCAAAGAAGCTATAAGATGTTTGGATCAATTTCTCTTTCCTCAGAATTTTTGGCACCTAGAAGCTAAAGCCAAAATCAATTATGGGAAGAAGCTTTTGTTTAGTTTTTGAGTGCCATAATTGATTTTGAGAAAAGAGAAGCTGATCCAAATATGCGAAGCTTCTCCCATAATTGATTTTGGCTTTATAATCAATTCTAGAAGGATATTTATAAACATGCACTCCTTATTGAAACTAATGAATGAATGTGATTTTGGGGCCTAAATGTGGGTTGTAGATGTGCAACTAAACATGCCCTGTGTGTTTATTTGTTTTGAATGTCATATAATAATATGTACCTTTTGACACATGGTTTAACATGATCTTTGTGTAATTTAGCTTTCTAAGGGGCTTCAATTTGTGTTTAGCATGTTTGGATCAACTTCTCTTTTCTCAAAATCCATTCTGGAACACAAAAGCTATTCATGCAAGCTTCTCCCCAGAATTGATTCTGGCTTTAGAATCAGTGCATGTTTGGAAATTCGTTTGAAAACCACATTGAAGCCAAAATTATGGCGGCCAGTAGCAACTTCTCTTAGTTTTTGCTTCTTTCCACCATGATTTTGAATTCACCGTCGTTTTCGAACGAGTCCAATCATGCACTAAACCTTGTGTATGCAAATCTTTTATATTCTCATTGGCATGTGTAGTTGGGTATTAAATGCACAAATTCTGAATTGACAGTCAGGTGCAGTGTCTGGAATATGCTTAAGCTTCAATGGTTGGGCACTAGAGAAGAGAGGGCCAGTCTTGGTGTCCATGTTCAGCCCCATTGGCACAGTTTGCTCTGTTGTTTTCTCAGTTTTCACTCTAGGAGACACCATTAACATTGGAAGGTATCAAGATTCCTAGCTATTCATTTATTTCAAATCATATTCTAAAATAAAATATCTTATTTGTTAGTACAATTCTGCATTGCAGCTTTGCTGGTATGATCCTCATGTTCACTGGGCTCTACTTTGTGCTTTGGGCAAAAGGGAAAGAAGGCTACTCAGAGAGTGAGTTTGATGCAGCGAAACCTCTCTTAAGTTGATGTGTATTCTATTGTCAAAACTAGTTTTATGTAATTAATATTAGCCACCAAGTATAGATAGAATAGGAGAAGTTCATTAGGTTTTGGGATAAGGTACTGTGGTGTGGTGTTATACATGGTTCATGTGTTGTATTATGGTTGCGTTTGATGCACATTCAGGTACTGTATAAATAGAAAAGCATCGTAGCTGAGTCACAACAAAACTTTTGTTAGATAGTCAATGCCCAAGTACTCATAGTTTTGAGCAGAGAAGAATAAATGGTGCATAAATAGAATTGTAGCTGCATTATAACTTATCCTAAAAGGATATATAAATATATTATAAGATTCAAAAATCGAAGAAAGACATTATTACGTAGTACAAAGAAACACAAAAACTCAAAATTAGAGAAAAACTATGATCGTTGTTAAAATTGACAACCATAAAATAACATACACAGTACAAAGAAAACATTGAAACTAGGTCAGATATGAGCTTACAGTACTAATGATTCGTGTATCTATAAATAAAGAACTTGAGTCCAATATAAAACATTGACGTCTCTCTCTCACTTAAGCATCCTGAGCAATGTGAGACTTCTCTAATTGCATTTTTTGACCTCCTTCTTCATTTAACATGATGACGATGTTTAATTTGTCTACTATTATAATCAACAATTTTCACCTTGGTTGTAAGAGTTACATCTTTCGCTTTCATTGTCTATACCGACGACAATCATAGATCCCATTAGCTAAACATACTCCACCATAAATAGTACACTTCACTTGGAACTAAACCATTGCAAGAATTTCTACACTTCACTTAAAACTAAACTATTTTATATCAATGAATTTATACGAGAAACAGGTGACAGTAAATAACATGAACCACATCTATCAATGGGAATGCAAAAACACAGTACATACCCATCATTTATTACTTATATGAAAGTTGTGATAATAAGAAAGTAAAATAAAATAAAAGATTTCATATTTACTATTTTGTCATGAGATGTGAGTTTTTTGTAACATGAAAAACTTTAATTTCACAATTTCATCAATGAGTTTTAGATTCAATGTTAATTACTTTTACTATTTTTAATGCTTAAACAAATATTTATTAATTATATATATACACTTAGGTAAACTCTAAAATCAAGTTGTGCTTAATTATTTTAGGGTAGAGTGTGTTTAGATTCAAGTTAAGATCCATTAAAAGCACATTCAAACTAATGAAAATAATGAAATTCTTTCACGTTTTTTCTTTTGGAATTTCTATTTTTAGGTTGAAGTTGTCTCATAACGTGTGTGAATCACGTTTATTCGTGAATTAAATCGGACGAAATATGAAAGTCTACGTTGACGACATGATCGTCACGTCAGTAAAAGGAGGCAAACACTGTGCAGATTTGGAAGAGGCATTTGGAGAGATAAGAAGGCATAATATGCGACTAAATCTTGAAAAGTGTTCATTTGGAATACAAGGAGGGAAGTTTTTCGGATTCATGGTGACAACGAGGGGGACACAGATCAATCCAGACAAGTGTCAGCCAATTGTGAACATGGCGAGCCCTATTAAGTTCAAACGCAGGGGAGAAGGTGGCGCCCTTCTTTAATTGCTTAAAAAAGAACGTGAACATTGAATAAACAAATGAATGCGAGAATTCTTTCACACCAATCAACCTAGTAAATACTAGACGAGACGTAGATGAGACGATGCCCCAAAAAGCGAACCATAGGGAAGTACACATGTAAATTTAATGTGTTTGTAATTTTTTCTACAATTGGTTCTAAAATTAAAATGAATTATAAGAGAAGTGTGTCTCATTAGTTTCTAATTAAGTGACAAAATTTATAGTAGGAAAATAACCATTGATTTAATTCTCGCATTCTAATTTTAACTCATAAAAAAATATAAAGATGGTGTACCTTAAATTTTTGCATAAAAACCAATTATTATTATTATTGTTAATTTAAAAATAATTTGAATTAAAAAAATAAAATATAAATTAATGAAAAAAAGACAACTAGCGTCAGTTAGGACCAACGTTAGCCAGAAAGATTAGGCTAGCACGGGGTAAACTAGCGTTAGTCAATAATCAGAAAAGGTAGTTTTGCAAAGTTAGTTTTGTGGCGGTTAGCATCGTCGCTAGTGTTTTGGACTCATCTAGTGGCGGTTGTTCCGGCGGTTGCTCACAAATGTGGCTAGTTTGCTTTCTGGTGCCAAATCTGATGGCAGTCGCTTAATGGCCGCTAGTCCACTTAGCGTCATTATAACCGGCGCTAAATGACCGATGTCAGATCTCCATATTCTTGTAGTAACAACCTCAAAAACTTTGCTAACAAGTAACAAGTGAGCTTGGAGCTTGACATTAAAAGTTTCTCCACTTGTTTTTGGATAAAAGACAGTGTTAAAAGATGCAAAGTCACGAAAATCAAGAGCTCCCAAGCAAGCCAAATTATCTCATTGAGAAAGACGCATTTTCATCTTTGTTATTGTTATCAAATTCTTGAATTGCTCTCAAATTGCTGATTTGCTTCTATTTGTAATTTATTGCTATTTTATTTATTTTGTAATTAATAGAATATCATGTAATTCTTGATTTCCTCACTTGTAATCCTATTTAAGTATGATTTACAAAAAAAAATTATCCTATTTAAGTATGACTTTTGTACTCTCTTCTATAACAAAGATATCAATATAAAGAGAACAATTCTTTCCTTAAAGTTACATCTATTCTTGGTTAAATTTTTCTTTATCATTTAACTTTGACTTACAGTTAAGAAGAAATATAAATCCATAATTAAATATTCATTTCTTTGAGTTCTCTCGAATAAGTTTGAAAATTACAAATCACGGTCCTCTAATTTGAAATCTCTTTCATGTTTTGTTATTTGAAATTCTAAGTCAATCTCTTTTATATTATTAAATAAGTGAGATTCTTAAAATATTTATAAATAAAGATATAGACACAATGTTCCACTTGAAAATAATGATGAGAGTATCATAATCCGATGTTCGCCAATAAATTAAAATGTAAATAATTCATATTAAAAATGATTAAAAGATTTAGATTATATAAAGAATAGAAAATAAAAAGTAAGGATTAATAAAATAATCATTAGTTGCGATGAATTAGACTTACATGTATAACGATGAAGGGAAGCTCCTCTCAGTGTTGTCAGTTACGTTATGCGGAACCGATCTGCGGCTTCTTCGAGAAGCTTCTCTCCGGCGTCGCGCGGCGAGGTTCACTGCGGCTCTGTCACGGCGATGTGCCTCTTGAAGTCAGGCAAGTTCGCTGAATGCGTGTTGATTCGTTTTATGATTGATTAGGGTTTAATGTTTCGCTGATTCGATTTGGTAAATGCTAGATCAGAATCAAGTTCATGGAAGGGGTTGTTTTGTCCATATCAATATATTCATTTACCTCTTTCTCAAACTTAATACTATTTCTTAGCTTTCTCCATCATATGAGTTTAGGGTCATGGCTTGAAGGAATTTGTATCTCTTCTTCCATTAAGGGAAGCTCCTCAAGTTAGCTTCTCAAGTTTCAATTAGAAGCATGCTGTTTTTAGCTTCTAATTTTCCACTTTCGTCCTCTCAGAATTCGACATAACAGTAGGGTTGTAATTGTGTAAATAATGGCAATCTTAGATTCATAGTGTAAATATAAATCAGCCCTCGGTATTTTTTTTGTCTCCTGTTTTCTCAAATTCGGTGATGACTTGTACAAGACAAAATGTTGATGAAGTGTTTGCCAACAGGGAGGTTAGCTTTTCATCCACTTTCAATTGAGTTCCGGTGCAATCTAGCGGATGGAAATGGTGGAGGCTAAGAAATTAGCTGAGAACTTGCTGTGGATTAGCTGTCTTAGCTTGGGTTTAGCTGTGAATTAGCTGTCTTAGCAGCTGTGAATTAGCTGGCTTAGCAGCTGTGAATTAGCTGGCTTAGCAGTTGTGAATTAGCTGGCTTAGCTTGTGTTTAGCTGTGAAATAGCTGGCTTAGCTTGGGTTTAGCTGTCTTAGCAGCTGTGAAATAGCTGGCTTAGCTTGTGTTTAGCTGTCTTAGCTGCTGTGAATTAGCTGGCTTAGCTTGTGTTTAGCTGTGAATTAGCTGGCTTAGCAGCTGTGAATTAGCTGGCTTAGCAGCTGTGAATTAGCTGGCTTAGCTTGTGTTTAGCTGGCTTAGCAGCTGTGAATTAGCTGGCTTAGCTTGGGTTTAGCTGTGAATTAGCTGTCTTAGCAGCTGTGAAATACAGCTTAGCTTGTGTTTAGCTGGCTTAGCTTGTGTTTAGCTGTCTTAGTAGCTGTGAATTAGCTGGCTTAGCTTGTGTTTAGCTGTGAATTAGCTGGCTTAGCAGCTGTGAATTAGCTGTCTTAGCTTGGGTTTAGCTGTGAATTAGCTGTCTTAGCAGTTGTGAAATAGCTGGCTTAGCGCTGTCTTAGCAGCTGTGAATTAGCTGGCTTAGCTTGGGTTTAGCTGTGAATTAGCTGTCTTAGCTTGGGTTTAGCTGTGAATTAGCTGTCTTAGCTTGAGTTTAGTTGCGAATTAGCTGTCTTAGCTTGGGTTTAGCTGTGAATTAGCTGTCTTAGCAGCTGTGAAATAGCTGGCTTAGCTTGTGTTTAGCTGTCTTAGCAGCTGTGAATTAGCTGGCTTAGCTTGGGTTTAGCTGTGAATTAGCTGTCTTAGCAGCTGTGAATTAGCTGTCTTAGCTTGGGTTTAGCTGTGAATTAGTAGCAGCTGTGAAATAGCTGGCTTAGCTTGTGTTTAGCTGTCTTAGCAGCTGTGAATTAATTGGCTTAGCTTGTGTTTAGCTGCAAATTAGCTGTCTTAGCTTGGGTTTAGCTGTGAATTAGCTGTCTTAGCAGCTGTGAAATAGCTGGCTTAGCTGTGCTGCTAGCTGCCAACTAGCATTAGCTTCGTGCTAGCTGTTAATTAGCTGTCAAGTTAGCTTTGGATTAACTTAGCTTCGAACTGGCTGTGGATTGCTAAGCTGCTAGCTGCCAACTATCTGTGTTGGCTGCGTACTAGCTGTCAATTAGCTGTCAAGTCAGCTTTGATTTAGCTTTTAATTAGCTTCGAACTGGCTGTGGATTAGCTATGAAGTTTTGGCTACGAGTTAGCTGTGGCATTAGCTACGAAGTTTAGCTGCGAACTAGCTGTCGCTTTAGCTATGAAATTTTGCTACGAATTTAGCTGCGGAATTGCTGCCGAGAAATTAGCTACGAAATAGCTGCGAAATGTGTTGCGGACTAAGCGAATTAGCTGTCAAAATTAGCTACGATCTAGCTTCTAAATTTAGCTGTGGATAGGCTGCTAATTTGCTATGAAATAGCTGCAGTTTATGTAAACTTCAAAATTTGCTGCGGAATTGGTTAATTAATCACCGACAGAAAACAGATATCCAGTACCCCATGACTACCGTCGACCCTTCTTCTTCTTCTTCAGATGATCAGTAGCATGCATCCGAACGAAGCGCACAGAGATCTTTTACGTGGGTTTTCTGTTGATTGATCTCGTTCCCAGAAATCCACGGCAGTAACCGCATCCGCGATTTCTTATAAGCATTTTATATGTTTTCTACACTGATTTGATCTGAACTGAACGCCACCCACCTCCGCCAACAATCCTCAATCAATCCCCGCTCAGGGAAGAAGGAGCGGAGTGGCCCGGCCATGGGGAAAAGGGATGAAGCGTACTACTCTCTTTTCTTCTTCCAATTCAGGACTCATGGGCAGCTTCGAGTAAGAATCATCTTCACAAGTTTTTTCTTTCTAAATTTCTTCGCACTGCAAAACAGTTTTCTTTAGCTTGTAGTTGAATTTGAGATTTTAGAACCAGTTGATCATTGTCAGTTTTTCATGATTTCAAGTTATCTTGGTCTCAAACACAGGCAATGTTAAAGTACCAAAAGTTCCATACTCAACAGCTAGAATCATCCACTCTCCATTCACCTACTCATTCCCCTTCTCCCCTGGCCTCAAATTCATTCGTATCTACTTTCTTTCATCTTCATATTTGATGAAAGACCCCTCCAAGGCTTATTTCTCTGTCAACTCAGTTTACCTCACTAAGGATTTCTTGGTCAGTGTCAGGAAAGAGAAACTCAACATCACTTTAATTCCTTCTCCTCTAATTTCCAATTCATTTGCTTTTGTAAATGGCATTGAGATCTTCTCAGTGCCATCCAGTAGATACTTTCAAGGCTCCAATGTTCCTGTTCCTTACCTTGGACACCATGAACCATTGTTTACTAGTGATAACAAATAATAATCTCGCAGCAAGTTTCCAATTGAAAAAGGAACAAAAGGTGAAGAAAGTTCCAATTGTCATCATTGTGGTTAGTACTTTAGGTACCATTTTGGTACGCTTCATTGTAATTTTCATTCTTGTCAAAGTAAAGAGCAGTGGAGCTTTTGGGATACTTCCATTTGATTCTTCCAAAACAAGTCACAGAAACATTCAACTTCAAGTAACAGTGACTTCAGGCTCTTGCTATCAATTCACATTGGCAGAGATAATCACAGCCACCAACAACTTCAATGAAGCTCTTGTCATTGGGGAGGGAGGGTTTGGAAAAGTTTAAAAAGGCACCATGCCTGATGGGGTTACTACTCATGTGGCGATAAAAGCGTTCTATCGCCAAGGCCCAAGGGTTTAAGGAGTTTCAAAATGAGATCAATTTTTTCTCCTTTTGTCACATGAATCTAGTGTCATTGCTGGGGTACTGCCAAGAGGGGCATGAACTGATACTTGTCTATGAATACATGGCTCATGGTTCTCTTTGTGATGATCATCTATACAAGAAGAAGAAAAAAACCAACCGCTGAATTGGATACGAAGACTGAAGATTTGTGTTGGTGCAGCTCGAGGACTACATTACCTCCATACAGGAACAGGGGAATCAGTGATTCACTGTGATATCAAGTCAGCCAACATATTATTGGATCAGAATTGGGTGCCCAAGATTGCAGATTTTGGGTTATCTAGAACAGTTCCCTCAATTCACCACACCCATGTTAGCACTGAGGTTAAAGGTACTTTTGGATATTTAGACAAAGAGTACTATAAGAGGTAAAAACTGACTCAAAAATCTGATGTCTATTCATTTGGAGTGGTTTTGTTTGAAGTGTTGTGTGGAAGATGGAAGAGGAAAGTGAGAAAGCTGGGTTGGCTGAGTGGGCTTTGCATTGTTACCAATCTAGAACCGTTGATCGATTAGTTTTATGATTATTCAATTTCTCTTCAGATGCAGTTACAACTTACAATGGAAAGGCATATACAAATTCTATAAAGGAATAAAAATTATCAGCCTTTTGGGTTAATTAAAGTTCTACAAGGTAAACTTTTCTGAGATTTCATTTTCAGTTTTTCAATTTGTGCTTCTAACAGCTATTTTACAATCTAAGTTTAGCAAACAAGAGGCTTAATGCTTTAGAAACCGTTACTGGGAAAATGAATATATATTGAAACTGAAGTTAGATATTCAAATACCAATTTATGTTCTTATTTTAGTAGTTGAAAAATTACTGAGTTTGTTTAGAAACTCTTTACTCTTTAGTGGTTAGATATTAACAATTTATATCAGGGACATGATTCATCTAAAATTTGAGCAGGGAATGACTGATTTTACTGCTGCAACACACACTATAAGAAACATCAGTCACAAACTCAATGTTTTAATCAGACTCACAAAGATATCTAATAAATAAATAAATTAATATTAAAGGATATGACTATCTTCAAAATATAGACATTAGTCACAGCATAACAAACTCATTTTTTTGTGAAACATACTTGGTTTTATATATTTAGACTTCCCTCTATTCCTATTGGTTTGGTTTCGGTTTCATGGCCATTGTGAAAATGTTAGGTAACTTCTTTTTCATTTTCAAGATGTGGGATGCTACTGCATCAGGCCTGAAGTTGCTGATGTTTTTGAAATTTGTAGGAGCACTTTTCCTGTGCCTAGGCATTGCAATCAGATAGTGTTGCTGCTCAGGTTGTGTTCTCTATTTGAATTGGAATGCATATGAGAGTTAACATTCATTGCTATTTTCATCAATGGCAAACTCAGGTCAATAAAATCAATTTTTTCAAGGTGCAGTTTATACTATCATATTCATAAACTTTTGTTTTACTTCATCTTGCTGTTGTTTTATATAATCCATTGGCTAGCTTTCATACATACTCAGTCGTAATTTAACAGGAAACTTCTATACAAGTAAAATGAGCAAGATCTTTGAGCTGCTTTGCTCTTGGGGGAATTTGGGTTTGTCAACAGCTCTATCAAGAAGGAAAGGATTGGGATATTTGAGTCAAGAATGGTTATCTTTCTTTGAAGGCCACCTATTGGGGTGCATTGAATTGCTCCATGTTCCTTCCTAACAACAAATGAAGTGATTGAGAATTATTTTTGTTTGAATAATACGGCTTTTGATGTTTTCAAACTATACCAAAAAAATAATTCATGTAGGTACACTATCAAGAAAAAATTTGCTGGCCAAATGAGTTTGTTTGGTTTTGTGTAAAGTTTGTGTTAATTAGACATAGAAGCAATTCATTTATATGGAGATGTGTTGATCTAATAAATTTATGGATCGGAGAATCATGATATGCAGGCTATCAAGTTGTCATTCTCAAATCTGTAACACATTGCTGCTATCAAGTTGTCAACAATTTGGTAGTTGAGTTGCATTTTATCATCTACTGTGCCTGCTTAATGCACTTGACCAAAATTTCATACCTCAATTTCAACTTTCTTGTAAAAAAAACTTTTATTTACATAACTTTGAAAATAAGCATTTTGGTCCCAAATGATGATGAAAAAATCAATTTAGCTCTGAAAAATGAAAATTATGATCAATTTTATCATCGAAGGACGTAAAGGTGGTTAGTATAGTATTTTTAAGGACTAAATTGATTTTATTTTTTTTCAAATGTTATAGACTATTTTGCCTACTTTTATAGTTGAAGAACCAATTTGACCAGCTCCTAAAGTGATTATTCAATCTATGGCAAATGATATTAGTTCAGAGATAATAAAAAAAGTTATTCTATTTAAATTGTAAATATATTAACTATTATACAATAAAAGTATATAGTTTATACTTTACCAATTGGTAGTTAGTTGATATCTTAGATGCGTAACTAATAAATGATTGATTGAAATGGTATATATTCGAATTTCCTTAAATAATGTCTCGTTTGGAGTATTGAGAATGGAAAAATTCTCGTATAATTAAAAGAGCTAACATTACCATAACGTGAATGTTCCCGACTTATTTTCTTCCACACGGAGAATAGTGTGTTTCATTGAAAAATATGTTACATAGTACACAAGCTTGATTTGAGTCTTGTATGCTGATAAACTTGTTAGGACTTATTTATTGCATTTGTTGGCACTAATCAAGCATGGTTAACACAACAACACACACGATAAACATGCATTCTATGCCACATCAATTTCTCTCTTACCCACCAACTTCCCATATCGTTTTCTTTCGGTTTACATATATAATCACTAAATATTTGCTAGCACGATCTGCAAAAGCCAATCACTTTTCATAAGAAAAAAGATTATACTATAAAATAAACACACCAATGATGGATTTTTACATGCTTGCTTCTTTCTTTTTGGAGACTACTGTTGTTCTAAATTCTAACTAGTAAATGTCTGGTTAGAAATTTATTTCTGAAGAATTTTGTTGCTGTTGTTTACTTTTTTAGTTGTGTTTTGAAGCTTGTATAGTGCTAGCTAGGTGCTTATATAGGTTGGTTACAGTTTCCCGCAGACAAGGGGAACAAAAGGGAACGATCACCCGTCTTGTATTGTAGCATGTCTCTCAAGATTGGTCAATTCCACCAAAAGGTTGGTCCCTCATCTCTCCTTCAGATGCAATTGCAAAAAGCAACCCCTCATCATGCCTGTCATAATATACTTGACTTCAAAGCCAAAAACAAGCATCTCATCATGCTGGTTAACATATAAAGGTTGGTTGGGTCTTTTTCTGGACCAAACCAAGTCTCATTTCTATGCTTTTTTTCATTTTGCTAAGCATGTCCGGCCAGTAAATTGATACCGGTTTAAATGACGTTAGCATTCACTTCGAGAGAAAATGTAAATGGAACTTGTTATTCCTCGGTCAGAGCGGAGAGATTCTTTATTCAATCGTAGTGGTGCATGGTTATGTGGATGGCTGAGAGCACCGTGATGCAGTGAGAGAAATCTTTATGAATAATGACAAGTTTACAATGTGACCAAACTTGTGTATACAGAGGTTAATCGAAGTGTATACTCTTGCCGGGTTGCTCTATAGTTGACATTTGAGGTATTGACCTTGTTTAGCGGAATTTGACCATCAATTCTTTCAACTTAGACTTATCTAAGCCAGTTGGTTGGAAATGGAGATTTCTGTATTTGATTGTCGACCTTGCAGACTAACTTGACGATCATTTGGTCATGTAGTCATTTAGGCTGACCAGGATGATAGTGGGCTATGGGATTATAGTCATTTGGACCGGCTAGAACATAACTCTTCTTAATAACATGTTTAGATCAACTTATTTTTCTTCAAAATCAATTCTGACATCCAGAAGCAACTCACATAACTCATAATTGATTTTGACTTTAAAATTAATTACATATTAAAATGAAAGTTCGTTCACGTTACATTATCCTTATACACAAATAGTCTCATAGTTTAATCATGTAATTCCCTGCATTCATTTAGTCCCTCAAGTGAAATCAAAGTTCCTCAAGGATGTGCAAAATGGAAGAGCTGAAGTGCAAGTAAAGCTTAATGTCTAGCTACCTCCTTTTTATTTTCTGTCACACTCACTACTTTGCTCACAGTAGCCAGTAAATAGTATCTGCTTGCCAAAAGTAAAATCAACAATGGAGAAAAGAACAAAAGTTTTACTACTTTATGTTTGTTGTTGGGACAGCATTTACTATTTGTTATTCAGTGTGGTTGCAGGAGTATTTTACCTAATTATTTATTTTCTGTCACAAGGCATGAATGATTTGAAGTACCATTTTGAAATTTGAACCCCTGGTGGTTAATTCATATGGTAAAACTCTGCTGGTATTTATCACTCTCACAGAATCTATAATGTGTTAAACCAACCAGTCATGAATGGATGCAAAGTTTAATTGATGTGGTAACCTATAGTTATTTTCTTTGTATAATCTATAATGCTAACTTTGTGCAAAACATTTTATATACACAATTAAATATCTGGTTATCATTTTACCACATCAATACACACTTGAATTGCTTTATACATTAGTAATTGTCTACGTTCTTGCTCTATCTTTTATTGCACTTTCCTTCATTTAAGAAGACATGTTGTTAAATTGTCAGGTCCGTGGAGGGATTTGGGTTTCCTACGGTAAAAAATCCTATAGTCGTCGTAGTCATGTCTTCATAGCCGTTCGATCTTTAATCCGATGGTTCAAATTTAAAGAAATCAATTTTATGTATATGATTGTCATTTTAAATTTTAAGTCGGTATACCAAACTATGACTGCAGTGACTTTAGGAAATTTTGACCACAAATCTGTCCATAGATGTATATATGTGGCCCACACTTCCTAAAAATTATCACGAGTTAATAAACTATTTTCTTTGAAAACTTTGTAAAAAAAGTGACCCTTTCATTTGAATTAGCCTTTAGGTTTGCTTAGTTAATGAACATTGCTTTAGTTAAGAGGCATCCTAATGTTAAATACGTTCACTTTTTGCTTTTGGCGGATGCAGGGATCCAATTATATCTTCTACCATATCCTTACATGCTTTGCTCAATGTTCTCACAGAAAACGTTTCACAAAGTAAAACAATTCATAGTGTAAAAATGTACTCTCTCCGTTCTTTATTATAAGAACCAAATTGAGGTGCATCTTAATTCTTTTTATAATAATTAATTTAAAGTTCGTGGTACATTAATATTTTTTTAGAAATTTTACCCTCATTTAATTGTGTTTTCTCTTTTTTTCTTTCCATTATGTAACGCATTAATAATTAATATAAATTAAAAAATATGGATTAAGATAATTTTGAAAAATTGATATAAATTAAGAATAAATTTAATACTACCAACTACTTTAACTACATCTCCTTAAGAGTTGTATCAATCTCTTGCTTCTTCAACACAGAGTTGTTTCCTCAATTTGGGCAAGATTCTTCAATGGCATCTCAATATTTTTGAAGCTAAAGGTTGAGGAGTTTGGATGTGAAAGGTCCAAAGAAATAGAAGTTTATGATGCAGAACTTGGTGACATTAAAGTAGAATTTTCTGAGCTTCAAGAGGATCTTAATGAGAGCACGATGAAGCTCACTTTGGTTAGTTCCAAGAACGAAAAAGGCTCTTGTCATGTGTTTCTTGGGGGCATCTCTTACAAATGATAACACCCAGATTTCCAAATTAAGAGGAACACTTTCTCATGTGTTCTTGAAAATTTCATTGAAAAATTGACCAATAGCTTAAGTACTAATCGTTTTTGTATATGATCTTAGAAGATTATCTTTTTTGTATCCAACCTTTTTAATGATTATGAATTTTGTTCTTCTTCATTGAGCATATTCTGCGGTTAAGATTTATAAACACTGTAACACTTTAAATTATATCCAACTGTTCAAGATTTTCGCAATATGCAAGAGTATAATCTCTATAAAGCCTAAAGGTATAACTCATAACTGTAAGATTTTTCAAACATTTTGTTCAAGTTTTATTGAACTTATACTGTCTACTTCCCCCAAGATGAAAGATTACATTTCTTCTATAAATGCTTTTTATACTTTCATCTCTTCATTCCTTTGTCAAGATGAAAGATTGCGTTCCTTAAGTGGATAGTTTAATGTCTTTCTTGCCGAGATGTCAGATTGCATTCATTAAGTGAATCACTTATATGTCTTTCTTGCTGAGATGAAAGATTGTGTTCCCTAAATTAATTGCGTATATGCCTTTCTCTCTTCAGGAAGTCACCTGAACAAGGTTAAGACCAAACCTTTGAAACTGGTTCTTTACAAGTCATCATGGGAAAAGCTCAAGCCGAGTCCTTGAGGTCTAGAACGAGACTTATCATCACATTTTCTTCGGAAGTCATTATGATGAATTGATGAGGTTAAAAGTCAAGTCTTCTTAATTGATCCCAACTCTTTACTAATTACTCCAGACAAGACTTAAGATACGTTCGTGTAATCCATTTTAAGATAAAACATCCGCAATTATGACAGAAAGGCAATAGAGATATCTGAAACCCCTTGTCGCTTTATTAGAACTTGAAAGGTTCTCAAAATATAAAGTGCAAAAAAATTCAATAGGGATCTCCTAAACTCCTAGGCCTCATAGCATGTTAGATCTAATATTCATGCATATCTTTAATGCGTAACAAACAAATTAAGTTTTTTGCATTAAGTAATGCTATACACCTAGCATTAAATCAAATATTCAAGCACATGGTGTTTAATGTGCACCAAACATTTTGTTTATGTGACAGTACAGTAGATTTTTCTTATTAATCGTTTATTTGAGGGTACGAGAGTTTTAAGCATCAAGCCATGATAATGTGAAAGTGAAATTGAGTTCAGGTCTCAACAAACAAAAAAGACTTGGCAAAAACAGAGCACGATTAACAATTAATGTAGCAGTGTCACACTTGAGTCTCACTTTTAAAATATTATAAATAGATGGATAAATAAATGTAGCTTAAATGGAACAATTTTTATTCTTGATAGGTATTAAAAATATTAATTTAATGCTATAGAATTCAATGAAATTAATTTGATTCTCAAACTTTATTTTGATGCGTTTAATAACCGTAAATAAGTTTTGAAATTAATGAATATGATTCTCGGAATAAAGTAATTTTATATTGACATTTAATCACATATGTCACATGGGATCAAACAGTTACATTTTTTTAATTTTAATTAAAATGAAATAAATTTTTGATTTTACGAAAATCAATTGAATGCATGTAAAAGAATTTTACACTAGCGGTGCGTCTCCAATTTTTGATAAGTTTTATACAAAAAACATGTATATATAGGTTTCAATACCTTCACGAGCCCTTTCAAAATGACCAAACATTCAAACTCACCTCATCTTAATCTTTATTTTCTATCTATTTTTTTTTTCAATCATATCATCTATCAAATATGTTACTTCTCTCTCTTTATCTCTTTTTTCTTTTCGCTTCACCCTCACTTTTAACACAGTGTGAATAAAGGTTTTTAACACAATGTGAATAAAGGTTTATTCAATCTTTCTCCATCACCAATAAATCTCGACACATTTAGTAGCTAATCCAACTCGTTACCTGATTCTTGTTCTAATTTTATAGAGTGGGCCCTAGTCCTTATCAAATATAAGGAATCTTTGAAAACTTACTAAATGTAAGAAATCTATAAAAGTGATCACTCCTCCAACTTGATAATTCATTTCCTTTTTAACTCATAAACACCTGATCAAAATCAAATCAAAACAAAAGTATCAAGCAATCCTAGCAGGGTTGGTTGGTAGTTGAACTATTTAGAATTTAGTTGAAGATTTGATTTTTAAGCGGTATTTATAAAGAAGAATTTGTGGTGGGAATCTATCTACTTAATGTTATCACCGAGTCTCAAGTGAGTTTGTCTCATAATAACTATCCGTGTGAGCTGTTGAGATATATTGGTGTAAAAAAAACAAAAACAAAAAAACAATACATTTGTAGCTATATTTCATAATCCGCGGTGATCCAGATATGGCAAGGTTATGGCCAAAAGTTTTGGTGATTTTCATGTGGTCTTGTTAGGAGTGGGGGAAAGAAGTCGTAGGTTTGCACAAGGAAAAATCTAATACTACCAACTAGGTACTCTATTTGTTGATTTTCACAATTTGGAGATCTTGGAAACCATGAATCACCAAAAGATTTCTACTCAAGCAATCTAGTTTGTTGAGGAGTATCATTAGTGCCGTGAAATTGATGCTTCTTTTCTTTAGTGGTGGTTACATTTAATCTTGATTCTTTCTAACTTTTTAAAACTTAAATTATTTATATAATCTAAGTTATGATAACATATAGTACTTAGTGTTATAAAATCCTTCAAAAAAGAAAAATGAAAAGTCACTTCAACTGAAATAACATGATGGTAATCCATTTCAAAACTGCAATATTCTGATTTCTATGTGGGAATAGTATTTAGACATTTAATTAATTAAATGTTCATTTAGAGGGGAACTTCAGATTTTGATCAAAATGAGAATGACAAGCATGGGTTAAATTGTTAATTTTAGAAGTTTAATAAATTATATTTTGTTAAATATTATTTATATTAAAATAATATTCAAAAATTGCAGTAATTAGAGTTTTTGTTTTTTTAGATAAGCTTAACTTCATTTTTACTTGTGGTAGATATATTTTCCACAAGAAAAAAATCACAATTTTAAGTGTTGTTTTAATTTAATACATCATAAAATGATATTATCTTAAAAATGATTAAAAAAATTTAAATATTGTAAAGAAGCGTACACAATTAGTACTTATAAAATTGAATATAAAAAAACTATGATAATTAAGTCTTATACAAGAATAATAAATACTTCCAAGCTAATGAAAGACAAAAGTTGTATAGAGAAACATAGGTAAGATACTCGGAAAAAAAAATGTCAACCATAAGAGAGTATATGAAATTAAATATGGGATCAATTGGTAAGATATCAAAATTATTTTACAAAATTCTATGTGTTTATTCTATTTTCATTTGAAAGCTACATTTTTTTCCTTAAAATATTTGATCAATATATATTTATTAATTAGACTAAAATTTTAAGATAAAACGTTAAAACGTAGAATCTATTTTCAAATATAAAAAATATTTTTAAAATATTGTTTATTAATACTTTTACCTGTGTAATAACTTAATGTGCTTAATTTTTTATTCAATAATTCCAGTCTAATGAATTTAAATTGTTAAAGTTACTTTCACACAAAAAAAATTATAAATTTTATATTTATTAACTACAAAATACAAAAAGTTGCTGAATTTCTTTTACTTATATGTTTATAATTGTTTGTTGACTAAGCTTAAAACTTTACTAATAATTATTTTACATTTTTAAGTATTTTTTTATAAAACAAAATAATTTTTCATAAATTTATATCTTTTTATACAAATGATACAAATTTTTTTGTCATGTAAATTGTAAAAAAAAATTGAATGTGTTTCTTTTTACTATCAATTTTTTATAATAGTAACATAAACACTTATAAAGAGAAACAAATTTAAGAAATTTCATTTAATTTTTTTATTCAAATCAATTTTACGTGAATTCTTTCAAATAAAAATTGTAGGTTAATTGTGAATTCTTTAATGAGAGATAAATTTTAAAAAGAATGAGAAAAAAATATTATTAATTATGTGTTGATTAATGCTGGAATGAGAATAATATGTATGTCAAATAATGATTGTGGTAATGGAGGGTGAATTACACCACCCAATAGAGAAGAGAGACAATGAGATTTTTTCAAAATGAATGATGTGGCTGCACGTAAGGGAGAGTGTATTGTGTGAGTGTCTCACTCTCCAAAGTGATGATTCACAGTTAAAGATACTATGGTAGATTACACTTTTCATAAGAAATTGCATTTTAAACTAAAAAGATCCACATAATTGATTTTGTTTGATTGGAGTCATTTCAAACAAAGCAAAGTCCAATGCAACACATCACTTAGTAAGGTCGAACTATTTCTTCTTAAAAAATTGTGGGTTAGATTTCTATTATTGGGGTGAGAGTTATGTTTACGAACTATTTGTAAATACCTTTGTAATCAACCCATTGTCATAACATAATCTATAGTGGTGACTGGAGATATACTCACCGAAACTTTTCATTCATCTGGAAATACAAAGCAAAGTGCAATTTGAGGTAGAGGAAGAATGGGAATGGTTTTTTTTCCCAGTCTTGGGAATAGACTCCGCTTCGAACGGAGAGATTTTCCCTTGAGGCTGCCTTTCTGATTTTGTTTGATAGGTAAAAAAAAATTATTACCAACATTCAAAGGTGAATATATTTAGGCTTAAATATGTTTATAGTGATTAGAAATATATTAGCAAATATATTTTTAGTCTTAGTTTTTAATTTCTATAAATATACATTGTTATATTTTTAGTTAATGTTAAATTTTGCTTACGTGACTCACAAAATCGTAACTCACTTATTTAATATGATATTTTTTAATTAAATTTAACATTTACGTATTACACAATCTGATTTGAAGCCAATTGCGCATTACAATCTGAATTGAAGTTCCACCGAGCTTCATGTGATTCTCACTTGTACATCTTATATGGTAGTGAATTGTGTTTAATGATGGGTCCCACAATGCAAATAAAATAAGTAGTCTAAGTGCATAGATTAAAAAAACATAACACTGTATATTTACATAGATTAAAAACTAAGAAATATTTGTTCAAGGATTAAAACTAACATTTGCTATATTTTTAGGGACTAAACACATATTTAAGCCTATATTTTTAATGTATTTAATTGTTCTCATAATTTCGAGCCGAGCAGAACACTATAAACGGCAAAGTTCTCCCTACTAAATTTTTAATTAAGTCTATATTTTAACATGAAGTGTTGGAAATATTTTTGTATTTATTAATTTTTTTTAGAACTGATCAATAGTGTGGCTAGGGAAAAACCATTCTTCCAAAGTCTAAATCAGCAATTTATTATGATTTGTATTCTGGAATATTTTTTTAAAGTAAAGAACCTAATTTCGTTTTCATATAGGAAATTTTTATCACATGACAAAAATATGGAGAAACTCACAAGTCTCAGCAACTTGTCTTTAGAAAATGTTTACTACTTTTATAGAACTTACACCCTCTCAAACTAACTATTTTTAGATTTTAATTTAATAGTCTTTCCTTTTTCCTTTTTCTAAATAAATTTAAAATAAAAGAATAATCACACATGTGCCATAACTTTAATAAAATGAGTAGCTATTAGTAGAAGGGTGAAGTTTTTTGCATTGAGAGATATTGTTAAACAATTTGCAATCAGAATTTAATAGAGCCACCAATCATTCACGATTAGTGAGTTGCACATCACATACCAAATAATTACCTATAATTAACACTGATTCTATTCAACTTAATGTATTTCAGGGACCCATATTTTGCTTCTTAGGTGATTATACTCCATCAAGCAACATGCACATACTGAATTTGCCAGTAGGTGACAGGAATCATAAGATAAAAAGACAACTTAGACCTTCAAAAAGAAAAGATATTTATGCCGATTTCAAACTATTTTTTCTAATGCTTCTTTGGAGACCCCAGAAAGCAATAAATAGAAAAAGGTTATTATTCCATTTGGGCAGCAAGTTTTGCATGTTACTTGTAGCTCTTTTCCTGTTCAGTATCACACTTTCTTAATTTTTGCCGCGCAACAATTAATGAGAGTGTTACAATGTGTTTTGACATTTTAGCTATGCACCACCACACTCATACTTTTTTTAGGTTGAATCTGTTTTTTATTTACTTGTCACTTTTACAATTTTAATAAAGTATTAATTATATTTTATTAGTTATATACTTGATTTAATGTTGATAGGAAAATTAAAAAGTTCGAATTAATAAGAGATAAAGGGTATATAAGGAAATTTAAAGATAATTTTTTTTTTTGTTAATTGATGTGCCGAAACTATAAAGTAACATTTATTAAAAAACCATGTTTGTTCTCATGAGATACACAAAATTTGTATTTTATATAGGTGTGCACAAAAAATCATAATTTTTGGGTTGTGTGTGTCTTTTTGGTGGAGGAATGCTTGTCACCTACTCCTTTTAACTTCCCAATTCCCCTTAAACTTTGTTTTGTAACTCATTGAGAGAAGAAGAAGTAGAAGAAAATACTCAAACATTGTTGTTTTACAAATAGGAAGAGGAAGAGTGAGTAAGTAAGAAAAAGCTTTCAACTTGGGTTGTTGCTTTGCTTTTGATCATGGAAAGGCACAAATGCAAGCTTTGCTCAAGGTCCTTTGCCAATGGCAGAGCCCTTGGTGGACACATGAAGGCTCACCTTGCCACTCTGCCTGTTCCACCCAAACCTGAACAAAAACAACCACCATTCTCTTCATTCTCATATTCTTCTTCTTCTGAATCAGAATCAGAACAACAACAAGAAGAAGATGATCAAGTACTAGCACTCAGAGAAACAGAGGAAAAAGCTCTGATTTATGGATTGAGGGAGAATCCTAAGAAAAGTTTCAGACTTGCAGATCCTAAGTTCTCTGGGGTGGTCCAAGACAGAGAGAGTGAGACTGAGTCAAAGAACCCACCTCGCCAACAACGATCCAAGCGGAACCGTGCCCAGAATCACCAGAATTCTGAACAACCCAGGAAGGTGAAGCTGAGTTTCATGGTACCAACTTCTTCACCAGAACCAGAACAACCGTTGAGCTCTGTTTCCGACACTTCCCCTGAAGAAGATGTCGCCATGTGTCTCATGATGCTGTCCAGGGACAAGTGGAACAACAATGGTGGGATCAAGTTCAAGAGGGTTCTTCGAGGGAAGAAGCACGTTTGTGAGAATTGTGGGAAAGAGTTTCGATCTTCTCGAGCGTTGGGGAGTCACAGAAGTGTGTGCTGTGTTGTTGATAAAGGGAATGGTGGTGGTGATGAGAAGATTTTTGAATGCCCTTTTTGTTATAAAGTGTTTGGGTCAGGTCAAGCACTTGGTGGACACAAGAGATCTCATCTCATTGCATCTTCATCTTCAAATGCCAACAACGTTGGTTCTGCCAAATTAAAACAGAGTCTTATAGATCTCAACTTGCCAGCTCCACCTGAAGAAGATGATCTCAGTGTTGTTTCTGATGCCTAATTCACTTCTCTTTGATCTATGCTATGTTTAGCTTTTTTCTTCTGTTGATGGGGAAAAGTGATTATTTTTTTCTTCTTCTTTTAGAATAGGTAAGAACTAAGAACATTTCATTATGTTTATTGATAGATCAAATCAATGCTTTTGATTCTATAATGGTAAGTAGGTGGGTATAAGTTATGTTTTCTTACATGTTGAATTGCTGAATTTCTAAGTAAAATAGTTGAATTAGTTTTCTTCATTTGACTCAACTTGGTTCATGGTGGTAGTAACTAAAAGTCTTCATAGTTGCAATGCGAATTCTGGATTTAGGTGTGGACCAACAACTTTGGCCTCAAAAGTGCAGCAATTCTGTTTTAATGCTTTGGTTTGGTTCTGTTCTGTTTCAGAAGGTAGCTTTTGATTAAATTAATTAAATAAATGAATCGGTTCTTTTCTCTCTCTCTCTCTCTCCATTCATTGTGGCCTTCTTTTCTGCTTGTGTTGTTTTCTAGTTGAGTTCATGTTGTTTTTAGCGTGAAGCATGGTGCAATGATTCTTTGAGTGGGAGTCAGAAACTGAAAAATGATGAAGAGGCAAATAGTACTACTGCACAATTCGGTTTGTTTTCTGTGTTCTGATTTCAGAAGCAAGATATAGAAAGCACTTAAAATTCGGAATGTGCTTCTTGTTTTGTTGGGTTAGGAACAAGTAAATTTTGTTTTACTATAGCAGACTTTATCTCCGGGTAAAAGGAGAAGTTCCCATGCATCAATCAGATTTATCATATGTATATGCTTTGATCGAATGTTCATCAATAGATTTTTTCTGGTATATTAAATTGTTGTCTTAATTTCGACCGAGAAGTGATAAAGGCTAAAAATCATTTTAAGAGTGCAGCTTTTAAGAATCAAATTTTCAATCTAAAAGTTCAAATAACTATTCAATCTAAAAGATTAATGCACACTCTAATGTGTCTATCACCAAGGACTTTTGACTATGATTATAGTAAATTAGTAATAAATCTGAAATACAAATTTAAAAATAGGAGGCAGGCTTTTTTTTGTGTGTGCATGTGATCTTGCTTCACAAGAATTTTGCTTGGAACAGGGATATATTCATGAGAGCATCTTGCAAGTTTTGTCACAAGCCAAAGTAACGTGAACATCAGTAAACTAATTACCGAATGGTAAATGACTAATTATAAAATACACTTTATTACTTAAGTAAAAATTGAACTCTCAACCTCACAATTAAGATAAGAAGTGGACTAATCACTATGTCATATAAACAATTCTGCTATTCAGAAATTGCTCACCTAAACTTTCCTTCAAAATTAATTAATTTTAATTTTAGAATTGATGAATTTCCAAATATATAATTAGTGATGGTTCATGGGTATTGAGCAACTAAGATGGGCATTATTTAAAAATAGGGCAAATCAGAAGCCAGGCTGCCCAATTGGATTGGAGGTGGTGAAATTTGGCAATTAGATAAGATCAATTAAATCCAAGAATATTTGATATGATTAATAAATGACAAAAATTATGCTCGAAAATTGTCGTCTATGTCCCAGCTTTCAGCTGTAATTTTCTACTTGTCGTCTGTAATAAGGTGCTTTCTCCGTGTTCTGAAATGCAAAATAGCATATCTCTTAATCAACACATTTTGGAATTATTATATTGTTAGATTGGCCAGCATTTTAACTTCGTTGTGAAAATAACAAGAAAAGTTATTCCAAAATATATATATAAGAATTTGATACATCAGTAAAGTAGATATAGATTATGAATTCGAATTCTGTGCAGCAGCTCAATCTCTCTACAGTAGTGATTTTGGCTGTTGGATCTATTCAATGGCGAATCGGGATCCTCTCCTGCTGGGCTGCAGTTAATTGGTCCACAATTAATCATTTAAGTTATTTTTTAATTTCAATTAATCATTTTTAGCCTATAAATAAGGGATGATTCTCTAGAACGTTGACCTCTACTTGAAATTTTAAAAGAAATACGAACATATGCAAAACTTAGAACAAGATGATAAATTGAAAAGATGACCATTCTTAAGATCACAACTTTATTACATGTTCGTTTGGTGGTCAGGATAAAATAAGAGCAGATACGTTAAATGATTGGATAAATACAGGATAGTATAAGAGTAAGATAGACTCTTATCCTATCATGCGTTTGAGGTGGATATGATATTTGATAAAATATGATAAAAAAATGAAAAATGTATCAAATTTTCCTTGAAATAAAAATTACATAATATTTTTAAAAATTTAATTTTCTAAATAGTTTTTTTTTAAAGTGAGTTTTCTATTAAATTAATTTTTTTTACATTTTTATAAATGAGTTTGTGTTTTAATATTAACTAAAATAAAATTAATTTTTAAAACCAATGAGTTTTAACTTAGTAGGGATAAGTGATTAATGATAAAAATTAATCAAATTTTTAAAAATTATTAAAAGATATTATTCTTTTAAAAATAATTTATATTTAAATTATTAATTATAATTATATAAGTAGATAAATAATTTTAAATAATATTATATGATAGTACAAAATTAGTCTATATTTACTATTAAAAAGTTAATATTTATATATATATGTGAGTAGCCTATTTTATTGTTAGTGAAGAATTATTTTGTGTATTTTTATTATAATATAAATAACAAAAAATAATGTTAACTAAGTAGTAGTAAGTCATAATGAAAATTTAATTATTTTATATTAGTGAACCCAATATTTTCACCATTTATAAATAAGTTTATTTTTTAATTAAATTTATCAGTAGCTAAATAATTTAACTTAACAATAACAACTGGTAATTGATAAGTAATAAAATTAATATTTTATTAAAATCAAAAATTTATATTTATTAATTAATATTATTATAAATTACATAAAATATAAATATTGAAATTAATTTTGAGTTATGGTAATAAACAAACAAAAAACTGATATCCTATCATGTCAATATAATTTCTATCATAGCTTCCCCCTCATAATAACTTTTACACATGATTGATAGGATAAGACAGGAGATAGCATAGTGTTATCTTATCCTGCTAGCACAACAAACAACAGATAACAACAAGATATGATTACTATCCTATCTTGTCTCTGCTTATCATGTCCACCAAATGGGCCCTACATGTCTTTACGAATTTGTTTTAAATGTCAAATCATAATTGTAAGAACATGATTACTTTTTAATCATATCAGTTCAAGTTTCAAAACATATATGATCGACCAACCACAAATATTTGAATATCTTATCTTTGGCCATGCACAAAATCATGATGAACATTTCATCTAAGATTTAAGTATTGATTACAAATTGTTTATCTCATATTATTTTCGGTGCATCTTGGATTACATTTTACTTGTTAAATGATTACTATATTTGACATTACTTTGTCATCTTGACATTACACATACATTACTTGCCAAGTTGCGGCTCTTGTTATAGTCAGCTCAAATGGCTACTCGACCCACCGTCGTCCCGATCGGCCCTAGAGGCTTACAACCAAGTGAACACCAAGTTGGTCGGTCAGGGCGGTCAATGCAAAATATTCACTCATCTAATCAACTAGTTGAACAAATAGTTAAGTTATTGGAGTTTCAGTTAATGATTTCAGATCACTGAAGCATGTGCTGAGTTGAGGTGTCTTCTAAGTGGACAGTGATAAGGAGTGCATTGTAAGGATAGAAGTAAAGTGTAGGGGTAGAAGAAAAGTTGATTCATAGTGTGGTTGGGTTATGGGTTACACCCAAATATTTATTAATATAGGTTTGGTCAACACTACGGACCCGTTTGGTGGACAAGATAGGATAATAATCATATCATGTTGTTTGTTGCGCCAGCAGGATAGGATAACACTATCCTGTCCCTTATCCTATCACGTCCATCATGTGTAAAAATTAGTCTGGGGGGAGCTAGGATAGAAATTATCCTCACAGGATAGGATATCAGTTTTTTGTTTGTTTATTACCATTACCCAAAATTAATTTCAATATTTATATTTTATATAATTTATAATAATATTAATTAATAAATATAAATTTTTTATTTTAATAAAATATTAATTTTATTACTTATCAATTACTAATTGTTATTGTTAAGTTAAATTATTTAGTTACTGATAAATTTAATTAAAAAATAAACTTATTTATAAATGGTGAAAATATTGGATTTACTCATATAAAATAATTAAATTTCCATTATCACTTACTACTACTTAGTTAACATTATTTTTCGTTATTTATATTATAATAAAAATACACAAAATAATTCTTCACTAACAATAAAATTGGCTACTCATAATTATATAAATATTAATTTTTAAATAGTATATATAGACTAATTTTATATTATCATATGATATTATTTAAAATTATTTCTCTACTTATATAATTATAATTAATAATTTAAATATAAAATATTTTTGAAAGAATAATATCTTTTAATAATTTTTATTATTAATCACTTACCCTTACTAAGGTAAAACCCATTGGTTACATATATAATAATTTTAATTACAATAGACTCCCTTCGAAATAATTAAAATAGTTGAATTAATAAAAATTAATTTTATTTTACTTAATATTAAAAAATAAGCTATTTATAAAAATGTTAAAAAATTAAATTTAATAGAGTAATCACTTTTTTTAAAAAACTATTTAGAAAATTAAATTTTAAAAAATATTATGTATTTTTTATTTCAAGTAAAATTTGATACATTTTTCATTATTTGTATCATATACTATCAATATCCTGTCCACTCCAAATGTATGATAGGATAAGAGTCTATCATGCTCGTATCATATCATGTGCCTATCTTATCCTTTATCCTATCATATTCTTATCATATCCTGACCACCAAACGGGCCCTACAAGTTAAGCATTGTCATAATAACTTTTTAATTTGCTTTTCTAGACTTACACAATTTTCACTCTGATTCTTTTCTAATTTTAGCGTCAGAGTTCCTTTTATAGATGTATCCTCCATAATGGATTATCTTACTTCATCACACTCTTTGTGCAATCACCGGTGTGCGCAACCACATTGAAGTATAAAGTTTTCTTAACTTAAGATATGGAAGATCAAAGCGCAAGGTTATTCTCAAGGACAAATAAATCACAATGTTTGTGAAAAAAATCAAATGTAGGAAATGTTGTTACTCTTTTATATATATATATAGGTGGAAACAAGTCATCTGGTCTGTCAGAGCCCGTGATCTAACCCGTTAAAGGCGTGACTTGACCTAGCCTGTTGTATAAAAAGGCTAGCATTAGACTTTTTTAAAAACTTGATTAACAAAATAGACCGGGCCCATAAAAAACCTGTTTGGCTTGATAGGTCGACTTAATAGAGAAAAACCTATTTAGAGAATGATTTATTTGCCTGCTAGCCTCATTAGATAAAGGTTTATTAACCGGCAACATAGCCTATATTAGCTTCTTTAAGAGATCTTTCTGTTATTGACAAAAAAAGTGGGTGTTTATGTTAGATATGTTTGTAAACAGGCTAGTAGGTTAGGCCATACCGTCTAAAAGACCAAGTCAAACCTTCAAATTTGACCTATGACAAGCCACATGTCAGGTTTGAGCTGCAAAATTAGAATGCAAGTCAGGCTTAGGCGGCTTAAAGCCTGAGTCAGGGGAGAAACCAATTAATTTTTAGGTGGCAGAAATTTAAGGCTTGGGCGGCAAGCAATTAATTTGGGGCGACAACACATTTACTAATGGAGGATGGTGGCAGAAAAACCAAGAGTGGACGGCGCACATGTGAAAAACACATTTTTCATGGAAGCTGCAAAAAGAAAAATGTATTCAGTAAAAAGCTAGCCCAGCCCATAAATCGAGTGCACAAGGGGTAAGGCAAATCCATTGATTTGCATTACTTTAGCCCAACAAAGTCCAATCTCATGCGCATGAGACCTTATCCCTTTGCTAGTCTCTTTATCACGATAATGTGAAAATTAATATATAAACTCGTATAAGACTTAACAAATTTTCAAGACTTTGGAACTTTTGAAACAGAAAGCTCAAAAAAGGAATGTTGGGAAAAAAAAAAGTCATCCACTTGACATGAAATAGGTGAGAAATTACATTTAAACTATCTATAAGATTAAGCTGAAAATCCAAATTTGAGCGGTAATAGATTTTCTTTTTTGTTCTTATACCACCCAGCGGCAATGAGTTTTGAACCGAAGTCCACATTCAAGCTACGTAGTCATGTTATTGAACCTAACCACATACTCAAACTACCCACCTAATTATCATCACTTCAATGGACCCGTATCTCACCACGACTTCATTTACTAGTATTACTTTTTTTATAGAAAAATAATTTATCATCCTACTAATCTTCCTGCACACTAACTAAAGTAACTATTAAATGAACAATTATTGTATTTGATATATTAAAAGTGTAAAAAACATTCAATTATTTAGTGTGTAAAAGAATTTTTAAAAGATAAAATAGGATGATATAACATTTCTCCTTTTTATAAGATTGACCCAAACCTCTTACTTACTATCTTATCATTAACCCATGTGAAGAAGGGTTTGGTCGAGTTCTATTTAGTAATTGCAAATCATGAAACGAAATCAGTGGCATTTAATATTCGCCGTCATATATAGGTGCATTATTAATTTAATTAAGAAGTGGAGTTCAAACTTTCAATACTTCAATTGTGAGCATAAGACTAAAATTTCTCCCCATTATAATTATAATTTTTACTTTTAAAAGTTTTCTTTTGTGGTGTCACTTTCATGGACTGATACCATATGATTTTGACCTTAACACCTCACCGAATGAATGATACGAGCGGTGAACGCTGCAGCAAAATACCGAATGTGGAAATTGCAGTTTACTCCATCCATCAAATACACTACCGTTTTTTTTTATTACTTTCGTGATTTCACAGCGTTCGAACTCGAGACATTTATTTAATTTTTTTAAAAAGAGACATCTATTTAAGTTAGAACAATTACATGCAATCAATTTATACAATTTAGACGTAGTTGGAGGATGTGTCCATTTTTAACCCATCCAATAATTGCATCAGATATACATACATATGCAAGAACAAAAATAGAACAATAATAAGGAAATAAATAAATAATCTAAAATTGAGAAGAAGAAAAAACGTCGTAGTTCTGCGTTCATGCTAGTAGTTGGGGTGGTGCGAAATCGAGGGCTTTCCCTCTGTTTACTCTCTCTCTCTTCTCTTCCCTTCTCTCTCTCTCTCTCTGAAAATGGATTTCTAACGAAGCTTCATCCTTTTCTGTAAATTTTTTCTTTCTTTCTTTTCTGGGGTTCATGGCACAAAACGCTGCGTTTGGTTCCGACCAAAACTTCGCAGTTTGCGGTAATGTTTTTTCTTTTTCTTTTTGTAAATTTCTCTGTGGCTCTTAGATTGCGTGAATTTCAGAATTCCCAGATCTTGTTTCTGTCTTTAACACGAGGTAGCTTCGAGTGAACATTGCTTTTTTGTTTATTTATTTGGATCTCGAGGGTTGGAATTGTAAGAAGTGAAATCGGGGATTGGGAAATTTTTGTTTTTTGTTTTCTGAATTTTCTGGTGAATTGGTTTGAGTGCGATCGGGGAAGGTTAGGGTTCTGGCGTGATGGCTTCGAATCCTCCATTTCATGTGGAGGATCAGACGGATGAGGATTTCTTTGATAAACTGGTTGAGGAGGATATGACTCCTGTGAAATCTGGCCACCATGATGGTGGAGGCAATGATTCTGAAGACGTCAAAGCTTTTGCGAATCTGGGTATCGCGGACGAAGCTGGTGCTGATGCCGCATTTGATAATTCGGGTGGTGCAGGAAGTGGGGTGGAGCTGAAAGGGGAAGAGGAAGAGGAGGATGGTGGTGTGAAATTGGATGGTGGAAATTCGCAACAGGGGAGGTTTTTGGTGTCCTCGAGTTCATCGGGATGTGATAGTTTCATGGATCTCGGGGATCGTGGGGCGGGATCGGAGGTCGCGCCGGATTTGAGCATGAGCAAGAGCAATGGAAAACACAGTTCAGGGGTTAAGGAGGTGGATTGGAATGCTTTTAATGCTGATTCAAATGGCGGTACTGGGTTTGGATCGTATTCTGATTTTTTCACTGAGATAGGAGATCAATCTGGGAAAGGATATCATGATTCTAAGACGGAGGTGAAACCTGGTAATGAAGTTGTAAATGATAGCTTAGATGCTTCAGCTAATTATGTGCAATATCATGATGGTCAAGGATATGATGCATCGATGGGAAATGGCACTAGTGGGCAAGATCTGAATAGCAGTCAGTATTGGGAGAGTCTTTATCCTGGTTGGAAGTATGACCACAACACTGGGCAATGGTATCAAGTAGATGACGCTAATGCAACGGCCACTACTCAGGGTGGCTCTGAAGCCAGTACAGGTGTGGGTTGGACTGCTGCTTCTGATCCTAAAGCGGAGGTCTCCTATTTGCAGCAAACTGCTCAGTCTGTTGCGGGAACTTTAGCTGAAACTGGCACAACCGAAAGTGTATCTAGCTGGAATCAGGTTTCACAAGGGAATAATGGGTATCCAGAGCATATGGTTTTCGATCCTCAGTATCCGGGCTGGTATTATGACACCATTGCCCAAGAATGGCGCTCGTTAGAGACTTACAATTCATCTATTCAATCTGCTATTCAGGGATTTGAAAATGGTAATGCTTCTACCAGTTCTTTTCCAAATAATGGTAACAGTTTCTATGGAGAGTATGGCCAAGCCGGAAATTATGAGTCACCGGGCATTAGAAGTCCAGCTACAGATGATAGCTGGAGTGGTTCTTATGGTATTAGTCATCAGCAGGGTTTGGAAACATCCACAACTCAGACTGCTATTAATAGTGGCGACAGAGCAACTTTGGGTGGAAACCAGCAATATGATCATCCTTTTGGTTCAAGTATTTCTTTCAACACGGATCAACAAAATACTCCAAGCTCCTATGGGTCAGTTCCATTGTACAATAAAGTAAACCACGACCATGGGTTGGCCAATGGAACTCTTGAACTGCAAAACTTTGCTCCAAGTGGGAACTTTGTTCAACATTTTAATTACCCAAACACACAGTTTGATGAACAAAAAAACATCTCAAATGATTATGCTGATAGTCAGAAGCCCCTCAGTTACTCCCAGCAATCATTCCAGGGTGGGCATCAGCATTCATACGCCCCTAATGTTGGAAGATCATCAGCTGGACGTCCTCCTCATGCCTTGGTAACCTTTGGCTTTGGTGGAAAACTCATTGTAATGAAAGATTCTAGTCTGTTGAGCCCATCATATGAAAGTCAGGTTAATTCTTGACTCCTGTTTTCGGATTTAATCTATGCCTCATTCGGTTTCTGCAATGATTAATGCTGTGCGTTTTTTTTTTTTTTATGAAGAGTGCTGTACAAGGCTCTGTTTCTGTGTTAAACTTGATGGAAGTTGTCGCGGGAAGCATTGATTCTTCCAGCATTGGAAATGGCGCTTGTGATTATTTTCGTGCTCTCAGCCAGCAATCTTTCCCAGGTCCATTGGTTGGTGGGAGTGTTGGAAGTAAAGAGTTGCACAAATGGATTGATGAGAGGATTACGCACTGCGGATCCCCTGACATGGATTATAAGAAAGGCGAAAAGATGAGACTCCTTCTGTCCTTGCTTAAAATAGCCTGTCAACATTATGGAAAACTGCGCTCTCCTTTTGGTACGGACAACATACTAAAAGTAAGTTAAATTGGTAGTTCTTCTGATCCTTTTATATTTTCTTCCATGCGATTGTTCATTGAATTTTCTGTACTTTGCATTTTGCAAGATTGATAGAATTTCTTTTAAGAGCTGCACTGTGCATTAGACCAATTGGAACATTATTAAATGTTAATTTTTGGAGTTTTCTTTTATCAATGCATATATTGGCTCTGATGCACTACCTTTTAGGTTTGATATAGATGACCTTAGTCCCCTTGCACCCTGCATTTTTTAAATTATTCCTTTTTGAAGGGTGTAATGAACAAACTATGCCAAAAGTTTTAAGTTTGGGTGATGACATGTATATTATATTTGTAGCGTGCCCCCTCATGCAAGAGCCGGTAAGGCTTGAAGTGTGAACAATGCACAACCCACCTACCTTTTGCTGAAATTCAACATTCTTTAGTAGAACAATGGGAGCAACAAGGATTGAACTCCAGACCACTTGGTCATATAGAGGCTTTGGTACCATGTCATGAACCAACTATTCCAATTCTTGATAGCTTAAGTTGTTAGGTGAAGACACATGAATGATTTTATATTATATTTCTATTTTAAAATTATAATTGTTATTCAAATTTGCTGCCGTGCCTTATTCTCTTCCCTTGGTTCAAAAGGTCATTCTTGTGAGCATCTACGGGAAGTAAAATTCTCATTCATATTGCTTTAGGTTAACAAGACAACAGATGTTAGTACGTATTATCTTCTGTACCTTATTAGCACCAGAAGGAGAACTTTGTGGATTTAAGGGATCCAAAATGGGTCATTGGGCTACCGTATCTTCATGGAATTATTTAGGCTGATTTGTAAAAATGACAATTCACCTACTTTGGACCTTTGGTAGTTTTGATTCAGTCATATTACTGTGTTAATACTATTCCTCATGGGACCACTTCCAGATTTGGTAACGTACTAGGCTTGTATTTTATACAGGAAAATGATAGTCCTGAGTCAGCAGTTGCAAAGCTTTTTGCATCTGCCAAAATGAGTGGCAAGGAGTTCACTCAGTATGGTGTGCTGAGCCACTGCCTGCAAAATTTGCCTTCTGAAGCACAAATGCGGGTGTGTATTAAGTTAACCCCTGGCAGATTTTTGAATTTGTACCCTGTACTGATTTTTTTTTTTTGGTTATATCTAGGCAACGGCTTCTGAGGTACAGAATCTTCTTGTCTCTGGCAAAAAGAAGGAGGCTTTGCAATATGCACAAGAAGGTCAGTTATGGGGACCTGCTCTAGTTCTTGCTTCACAACTTGGTGAACAGGTAAGCTTTCAACTTTTCAGCAAATTGAATACTATTCTGAGCTACTAATCCTGAAATGTCTTCTTAGCTAGAAAGCCCCTTATGTGTCTTAGTCTTACAGTCCTTTTTCATCCTGCTTTATTGGGAGTGAATTTGGTACATGTTCGCACTGCAGTTCTATGTGGATACAGTGAAACAAATGGCACTTCGTCAACTGGTTGCTGGGTCTCCTCTGCGAACATTATGCCTTCTAATTGCTGGGCAACCAGCTGAAGTTTTCTCTTCTGACAGCTCAATAAATGGGGACCCTAGTGCTTTTAATATGCCTCAGCAGCATGCGCAGGTGATTTTAGAAGGATAAACTAATAAGACATGCAATTATGCAAGGGCTATGCAACAGATATTTTCTTACTTTCAAGCTTAAATAGTTGCAAAGGTTATTGGTTTTCATTTGACTTTGAATCTCATGCCTTTGTTGTTGCTTTACAATTACAGTTTGGATCTAATGGCATGCTTGAAGATTGGGAGGAGAATTTGGCTGTAATAACTGCAAACAGAACTAAAGATGATGAGCTTGTAATTATTCATCTTGGTGATTGCTTGTGGAAGGAAAGAAGTGAGGTATAGTTGTTCTCAATCAATATTATTATTTTCTGCTATTTAATGAATTTTGTAGATTTCTATTCCTCTTCTGATTTGAGACTCATATTTTAGATTACTGCTGCACACATCTGCTATTTAATTGCTGAAGCAAATTTCGAGTCATACTCAGATAGTGCAAGGATGTGTCTGATAGGAGCAGATCATTGGAAATTTCCCCGAACTTATGCTAGCCCAGAGGCTATTCAGGTTCATTAAAATCTCTTTAGTTGTTTTTTCCACAAAATGTAATGTACACTCTTTATGTGTACACCTCTCTCTCTGGATTTTTTTCTGGTTCCAAAATTCTTAACTTTCTGGGCTTCTACAAGGTTCAGAATTCACATTTGGATTTTTCTTATCTATACTATATCTGTATACTTGCTTAAGAATATGGCATGTGCTCTCGTAATTAACCTCCAATCCTAGGTTTATAAACAAATGTTTGTGAAATTTTGAAAACCTTGTGTTCCGTAAAGTTTTTAAATAACCTCTCATCTGACATGTTTTTTCCACTCAGCATCTCTTCCTATCTACAAAAAAGACATCATGTTCGATCTGATTTAATTTGTTATAAGATGCTCTTTTGGAAGCACTCACTTATCTTACCTGATAACTTCTTGGACAGAGGACTGAGTTATACGAATATTCAAAGCTGCTTGGGAACTCTCAATTTATTTTGCTTCCGTTTCAGCCATATAAGCTTATATATGCATATATGCTAGCTGAAGTGGGAAAGGTGTCAGACTCATTGAAGTAAGTTTGTTGAATATTATTTGTGATATTATGCTCTATGTAATCTGCCTTATTGTTTTTATGTGACTTCAGGTACTGCCAAGCAGTACTGAAATCCTTAAAAACTGGCCGTGCACCAGAAGTTGAAACATGGAAACAATTGATATCGTCTCTTGAGGAGAGGATTAAAACCCATCAACAGGTACTTCCTTTTCTTTTATTGTGTCTTCATTATTTCGATAGTCTTGTTACTTATCCTCTTCATTAACAATGTGTATTCAGGGTGGGTATGCTGCAAATCTGGCTCCTGCAAAATTAGTGGGCAAATTGCTCAACTTTTTTGATAGTACTGCTCATCGAGTTGTTGGTGGTTTACCACCACCTGCTCCATCATCATCACAAGGAACTGTTCATGGAAATGAACAAACTTACCAAACTACGGCACACAGAGTATCCAATAGCCAATCAACGATGGCCATGTCATCCTTAGTACCATCTGCTTCGATGGAGTGGACAGCTGACAGTAATAGAATGACAAAACCTAATAGAAGTGCTTCAGAGCCAGACTTTGGTAGAACCCCCCGTCAGGTGTGTGATTACCCTAAGGGGTGTACTTTGAAAAGTTTCAGCTTCATGTGTTTGGTTAAGTTTTTGTATATTGTAATTGTTGAAAAAAAGAAAAGAATTGGTTGATTCATCTCATGAAACTTCAACTCATGCACAGGGAAAAGCACCAGATTCAGGGGCCACATCTCGCTTTTCTCGTTTTGGTTTTGGCTCACAACTTTTGCAAAAGACTGTGGGCCTGGTCTTGAGACCTCGCACTGGCAAACAGGTATTAATAATTGTTTTATTTTCCATATTTTGCTTTATTTTTCCTTTCAGCTGTGCCATTTTAAATTGTTCTTGTT
Source organism: Acmispon strigosus (assembly GCA_030819835.1). Lineage (NCBI taxonomy): Eukaryota > Viridiplantae > Streptophyta > Magnoliopsida > Fabales > Fabaceae > Acmispon > Acmispon strigosus. Next base: position 18,145,210 of record JAUAMA010000002.1, on the reverse strand, counting down.
CTGCCCCTTATGAAGGCTAAATTGGGTGAAAAGAACAAGTTCTATTATGATGAAAAACTGAAAAGATGGGTAGAGGAAGGTGTTGAACCTCCAGCTGAAGAAACTGCATTGCCACCACCTCCAACAACTGCTGTTTTCCATAATGGTTCAACTGACTACAACTTGAAATCTGCATTAAAGACAGAAGGATCACCTTCTAATGAGGGCTCTGATCTTAAAACTCCGAGTCCTGAACTGACTCCAGGGATCCCACCAATACCACCTAGCACAAATCAATTCTCTGCCCGTGGTCGCCTTGGTGTTCGATCGAGGTAAGAATATACTTTTTTAAGTCTTGTTATGATCTAGTCGCTGTTGAAACTTAGTGTGAGAAATAGTTATCAGCCATCGAACATAAAGTGGATCTCCTCTTGTTGCCTCTAGTACATTATAAATTTTGAAACTGAAGACCCTTCAAGAACTGTAGAATTGTAGTGCTTAAAAAATTGAACTAGCATAAGTGTAATTTAGCTTTATCAGTACTGAAAAGAGAAGAGTTATAAAAATTGGACAATCTTGTTTCTAGGCCCAATTAAAATATGCATTCTAGAAATATCAAATATGAAGGGGAAGTAAATTAGGAAGAACATATGGGTGCTGGTTCTACTATGCAGCCAGAACAGTTTCCCGAAACAGGAGGAAAAGTTTTTTATTGATAGTTCATTCTCTCAATCATCAACAGCACTTGAAAAGCAGATCAAATTGATAAAACTTTAATGGACTATGCAGGTATGTTGACACCTTCAACCAAGGTGGTGGAAGCTCTGCAAACTCGTTTCAGTCACCACCTGTTCCGTCTGTCAAACCTGCTGTCGCTGCCAGTGCAAAGTTTTTTATTCCTGCTCCGGCTCCATCATCAAATGAGCAGACAATGGAAGCTATAGCAGAAAATACTCAAGAAGATAGTTCAGCTCTTGAAAATCCCTCAACATCTTCTAGGAATGATTGGTCATACCTATCCCCCAAGACACCATCACCAATGGCCAGGCAAAGGTTTCCAAGTATGAGTAACATCCCAAACCCAGGACCAGTGATGAATGGCAGCCACGGTAACTCTAATCATAGTCATACGCCCCCTCATTCACGGCGAACAGCTTCGTGGAGTGGTGGGAGTTTTGGTGATTCATTCTATCCCACCTCAAAAATGAATGAAGTTAAGCCTCTAGGGGAAGCTTTGGGAATGCCACCATCAACATATATGCCAGATGATGCTTCTTTAATGCGTACACCTCTGAAGAGTGGAAGTTTTGGAGATCTTCATGAGGTTGAACTTTGAGCAGATCAGATAATTTAAGTTGTAAATATCAAATTTTGTTTTATGGTCATCACATCAGGTGAAGTTCATGAAGAAGCAAAAGATATCTTGTTTTGCTTTAAATGCAAAGGGAGTTGACACATGCCACCATCAAAGGCTGAAGATCAAGGAACTGGTGTCTTCTTCTAGCTAGGGATAGACCATGTAGGTGAGTAGTACCACTCATTTGTTCATTTTATTAAACAGTAAAACACAAGATATCATATCCCTCGATGAAAAGAGGTGTCAACAGATCAAGGACAAAAGAATAGTCTGTGGATTTGTGAAATGTAAGTTTTGCCCCCTTCTGTAATTGTTTCACTTATGAAATGGAATTTAATTTACAAATTAGAGCCTTCTTCAGTCTCGATTTGAAATGTTTAGGTTGCATATAAACTCGTTATCCTACTGCTGTGCACAGTTCATTTGGTACTTATATATTTTATTGAAAGTTATTATGCTTTTATTTTGGATTAGTTGAGTTTATATAATATTTTCAAGTAAAAATTCTCAAATATAGAGACGATGGAATGTTGAAAATTGAGTTTAGTTTTGTTTGGTTGTTTCTTTTTTTGGTCTTAACGCATGAATCTTTGGAAAACTAATATACCATTTCCTCTATAAGACGCTCCTGACACATATTTGGTGTCCTTTTTTTTTTTTTGGTTACATATTTGGTGTCCTTTGTAAGATCCCAACCAAATTTCAGAAATATTTAATATCATTTTTCATATATCTCTTGTATTTATTGAATTTTTATAATTCTAAGATTTTGACTACCACTAATATTTAATAATTAATTTTTTCAATGCTACATTGAAGGTAAATATTGAAGACTTGTAGGGGTAAAAAATGATTGTTCGATCCCTTAGGTCAAGTACTCGAACCTTGGGAGCCGCCCTCTTGGGGAGATTTTTGGCCTTCACCTCACCTGAGTCGAAATTGCGAGGATAATTTAATAAACACAAAAAAGGTGAATATTGAAGATGGTATAAATTTTTCTAAAACAAATACATTAATTGAGTTGTCTAAATGGCTTTAGAAAAAGTCAAAGGAGTATTTTTTGATGCTTGTTGTCAATGATGCAGATTTTTTCTTAAGTCTAACCGGACAAACTAGTTACGTAAATATAAATGCTATAAAGGATCAAACGACACTAGGGGTCAAACTTATACAATGACACCACTTCATAATTTTTCATAATACAAATTTACCCAATTCAAACCATTGAATCGTGTTATATTATGCTAATAACTATACATATAAACTTTCATACAATTTGGATATTCATAGGCATGTAATCAAATAATAAATATTTACGTATATTTAAATAACATATTATATGTTAAAATAAAGTAATATGATGAAGTAGTAACTAATATTTTATATATATGAAAATTTTGTAACTTTGATTTACTCTATAAAAACATTCAATTCAACGTGTGGATTATTAAATATTATTTTTTACTAAATCTAACAAGGAATATGTTAAATTATAAAAATAAAATCATAGTATAACATGTAATGAGGCCACAAGAGAAGTGGGTTCAGCATGTTAAGCCCAAGCCCAAGCAAGCATGGGCCTAATGGTCTATTTCGCGTCCAGAACCTTTAACCCTACCAATACAAATACAGCACTTCTCTTCCAGATTCTAGGGTTTGCCATTAGCTGCTGCAACTGCACGAAACGAAGAGAAGAAGAATAAGAAGAAGCAGCGATTCATCAAAATGGGTGTGTTACTACACGATTTCGATGCTTTTTCGCTGTTTGTGCACATCAATTTTCGAACATGATGCGATTCAATTTTTGTTTGTGTTTGGAATGCAGGTAAGGTTCACGGATCTCTTGCTCGTGCCGGAAAGGTGAGAGGCCAAACTCCCAAAGTGGCGAAGCAGGACAAGAAGAAGAAGCCACGCGGCCGCGCTCACAAGCGCATGCAATACAACCGCCGATTCGTCACCGCCGGTAACCATTTCTTCTCATTTCTGATTTCCGAACCCACTTTCCAATAATCAATTTTCTACCCTCAAATAGTAATTTTGTTGTGTTTGAACATTAGGGCTTGTGAATTTGATGCTCTCATGATTAGGGGTTTTTAAATTTTAATTTTTAGCTTTTTGATTTGTGTGATTGCAGTGGTGGGATTCGGAAAGAAGCGTGGACCTAACTCATCTGAGAAGTGAGGAAGATGCTTGGAGATTAGTTTTTCTTTACTTGAGCAATGTATTACTTGTTTTATTTTGTTGATGAACTGAAAGTAAGATGCTTCTTGTTATGGTTAAATGGACCTGTTTTTGCTAGTTGACATTGATAATATGTTTTGATCCCAAAAAGCGATTGTATTAGAGTTTTTTTCCACCCATTGTAGTCTGGTTTTCGTTAATAGTAGTTGGTGTTTTACCTTGGGGATCAAATATTTAATTTACTTGGTGCTTGTATCATTTCAAGTCTTTCCCCCTATTAAAGACCACAAGATGTTTCCTAACTTTGTAAGTGATGGATTAATCCTTGTTGGACTCTGCCACCAAATGCTTCTAGGGAGCTTAAAACTTTTGCATTGTGCATTGTAGGTATAATTGGTTAGTAGGCTTGGTTTTCTTTAGTTTGAAGGAATAGCTTTAACCGATAATATTTACCTTTTAGTGATAGACACTTAATTGCGGATCATAGCTTTGCCTCTGTAGCCATATTTAACTTGGACAATTGATGCTTCAAATTCGTCCTAATGTTTGCAAGGGTCATCTAACAATAGGCTCCTCATTATCATTTTTTGCATATCACATTATTCCTCTCCTTTGTTTTTATTTGTTAAGTTAGTCTTCCATCAAACTAGGCCTCAACTAGGGATTAAGGATCATCCTTCCAAAAATAGATTTCTAATGGTTTTGTCTGCTATTAAGTCCAAGTACTAATTCGATGACTCTTGCAACATTGGGAATGAACTTAGGGAATCACTATTTTTGTCCTTTTGGATTATGGATACATGCAATCCTACTTGGTCCTAGTACATTCTTCTTGAGGAGGACTCGTGTCATGCAAAAAATAGTTGAGAGCCGTGCTATTATGTTGAGTATGTAATATTGGGAATGAATTTAGGGATTCACTCCTCTTTTCAAGTGATACTTGTAAAAAAAACCTACTTGGACTACTAAGTTCCTCTTGACTTCACCAACTTCTCAGGGGTTTTAATCCCTCCCCGCTTTTCCAGTTCACATGAAATAACTTCACGTTTTGAAAGAATTGATGATTCTGGAGAATTGATCTTTTACTTGGTGCGTATTTAATAGAGAATTGATCCTAGCTTTCGTTGCACGGATGAACTAGTAAGAATTCATGCTGATGTAAACTAGAGATGACTTTTTCAGATTAACCAAGCCTAAATCATATGTACCACCACATAAATCATGCGGACTCTTCGAATGTATTATTTTTTCGCTTTCATACTTTTCTTTAGTTGTGCATGTATACATGGCAATAACTTAGACTCCTTTCAAAATAAATCTCTACGTAGGGATAATAACTGTGCATTTAAAATTACCATAGCATTAATTATATTTTCATATAATGCTCTAGAAGAGCTAAGCGGGTTGCCGTACTGGTTCAACATTTCGTCCCTTAAGCAAGTGGTTGAGATTTGAATCCCAACTCTTGTGAATGGAAAAAACTCATTGACCAGTCCCATACCGCTTCGTGCGCTGACTGTGGGGTGAAGGATTAGTCTCACGGCAATCGGCTGTGGGATACCTAGATAAAAAATATAATGCCCTCGAAGGATAATAAATGATGAAAAATAATATATATACTTTAAAAGTTAAAATAGAAAAAAAAAAAAGTAGTATATGTAAAAGGGGGAATCCATTACAATGGCACAATCCCCATAGTTGTCATATATTGATCCCGAACTTTCAACGTTTATTTTAGTTGATTTTCTATTTATGGGGAAATAATCCATTATTGATTTTTTTTGGTACATTGAAAGTTAAATGTATAGTTTAATTTCTATAGAAAAAAGCTAGCCATTCTGCAAATTACTTCCAACTTTGCAAGTGTTTTCAAGCAGTATAAATTAAACGTTGATTATGTTAATATTGATCATTCGATTCAATTCACCTTATTTAGGTTCTTTTATTTTGTATTTTATTTAAACTATCCTGTCGTTTTTAAAATTTTAAAATAAATACCTTATGAATATTAATTATTTTTGTTAAAGTTTAGGCATATATTAGAAGTCTCATTATATATAAGCATTCAATTGTATTTGCCTAATAAATGTATAATTCACTATAGAACTGATTCGAAAATATTGAATCTATTTCAAATTTTAACAATAAGAATCACTAGATGATCTAAGAATATAGACACTGGATAATCTATCACAATTTTGCTCCACCAATGTCACTTAATATTTAATTCGATCATGATATATGGTAAGAATTTTTAAACTTTGGAGTGAACTTCTCCAGAGTTTATGTACAACTTGCGTAAAGACTCCAATTAGATATCAGAAACAACTATTCGTTTGATGGATTTTTACAGCTCGTGATGGATTTGTTTTTTTTTTTACCACCTCTTCAGGTCCAATTTTACACCTACTTCCCTTTTATTTCCTTTTTGGGTTTGCACCACTAAGAATTGCAATCACTAATTACTTTACGTTTCAAAGAAGTTATTTAAATATTTTTGACATGCGCTTTTCTTCCTTCAAAAATAAAAGCACTTTTGCAAGTATTTGTCTAAATGAAAATAGATAGTTTACAAAACTTATTTTCACAAGTCTCTCAAATTAGCTTACAAATAAGCATTAATAAAAATTTATATGATAAGTACTGATTTAGTCTTTAATTACCCTATTTACCCCAACATATTCTTTAAGTTAGGTCCAAACTCCAAACTAACAAGTTGCCTCAAAATTGTGTATTGTGCCCTAGTATACATACTTCACTTGGACGCAAGCGGCATTTCAGAAATAAATTAACAAATAAAAGATACAGGAGACTTTTTGCCCAAAATTGACATTTTGAATAGTATAAAAGAATGTGGATTCAGGATCTAAAACTCAGCCGAACCGGGTGTTCGAGGAAAAGGAATGACGTCCCTTATATTGTCCATTCCTGTTGCGAATTGAACAAGTCTTTCAAAGCCCAAACCAAAGCCCGCATGAGGTACTGCATTCAAGATCAAAGTACAAAGGAGCAAATCACCAATCTCTCATATGTTATTACCACATCTGTTTTCGATTAAGAGTTTAATGTTTGCAAAGAATGATGCCAAATGATTTCTATATACCGACAATGTAAGACTGGTTAATTAATCAGATCTCAATGACATGGGAAAATACGCCAAGATTTATTGTAATACTTCAAATTTACCTCACAAGAGATAATTTTTTGTGCAGGAGTTCAGCATATATGCAGAAATCATGCAACAAGTTATGACAGGACAAAAGAATGCTGATTAGCAAAAAAAACCGGGGGGTGATCTATTATTTTAAAGATGTTTAACTTGAACTCTTTAACAGTGTGGTTAATAATTTGACTTTGGGTAACTTGAGGAAAGAGGGTTAAACAGAGAGACATCTGACCTGAACCATAACGACGCAAATCAAGATACCACCAATATGCATCCTTATTCAGCTTTAATTCATCTAAACGAGCTTCTAGATGTTCAAGCCTTTCTTCTCTTTGACTTCCGCCAATAAGTTCACCAATCTAACAAAGAGACAATAAATCATAAGGACATGCACGTAGTTTTGCGTTGTCCAAAAACACAGTATACGTGGCTTCACCAGCCAAGGATAATTAAGCTGTATATTTGGTAGAAATCCTACATAACCCACCAGAATATCATCCTAGGCGCAGGCCCCAGCTGAATAACATTATATGACACAAGGCAGGTTCTCTCTTTTGTTTCCAGGTATTACTGAAACTAAACCACTACTTTTTTTGATAAAGTACTGAGAATTTGCTACTCACCAACACTACTTGAAGGCAATAATGAATAAAAAGTGATATCTTATAAATTACCTTTGGAACCAACATGTCCATAGCTGCAACTGTTTTTCCATCATCATTCTGCCGCATATAGAATGCCTTAATATCCTGAAATTGTTAAATCCAACAATCTCAGTACATTTAGTTCATCTCTCTCTGCAGTGTATGCGTGTGTGAGTGAGTGAGTCAGTGAAATGCATGAGACAGTCTTATAGGTGTGGCACAATTAAATCTTGACCATTAAATAATATCATGTGACTTTCAAGTAATAACAAGTGATCTTTACATAACTTCTATTCTTAGACATGAAAAGATGACAAAACAGAGGATGAACTTTCACTATTATTTTTTATTTTTATATTTTTTAAAAGGGAGGGAAAACAGAGATTTTTATGGAGAGGGGCATAAATGTAAGCAGAAGAAAACAAGTTCAAAAGAATGTTAGTATGTTACCACTACTCTATTTCTCTGCCATTTCTCTCAAACTTCGAAGCCTTTACAGCTGGCTTCCAAGGTCAAAAGTTCTTATTCTTTCATTGAAATTACCATCCATTTAAAAGATATTTACAATGTCATCCTCTATTGTCTTCCATATTCGTGAACTAAACTACTGAACATTAGTGATGAGGTTAAAATGAGGGGAAAAAGTAGCATGCCTTTGGATAGTCTCTGATTATAACAGGACATCCGCCAAATGCCTCCTCGGTTATATATCGCTCATGCTCACTCTGCAGGTCACAACCCCATTTCACCTATGGAACCAAGTAGAAAAATATGTCAAATACAAACAAATTGGAAGCACCTTAAAAATATAAATTATAAATTAATACAATGATGGGGTATGCTACATGTATTAATCAATAACATTGGAAAAAATTAAAATTAATGTAGCAGATGACAGACTGTGAACAAAATGCCGACTAGAACTGGAGAGGGAATATCCAAGAGGAAGAGAGAGCAGCCTAATGAGAAAGTACAAGACAGCCTCTGGTTCAATAGACCAAGCTATAACGCTTATTCACATTATGTTGTTCAATTCAAGCAAAATGTAGTTAACATCATGTGCCTCAAGGAGCTATATGCCACCAATCATATCAAAAGCAAAAATAGTAAGAGCAGATGCACTAATTGTCAGAAATATTTAAATTTAACACAAGATATTAATCTTCATGAGACTAAGTAATGATTTGGGTTGTGGACAATCTTCATGACAAACTCCTCCAAACGATAACTCTTTCTTTTGCTATTGATACGCACCAAAGTATTTACAAGGCTAGGAGGTTTTCTAATGTTTATGTGAGGAGGGGTAGATTGGGGAATGGGAAGAATTCCACTACCACTGTCACCAGCTGTAACTAACTGCTGAGCTGGCAGGTTCTGTGTGAGAGAATCACTGCCAAAGGGAATAATATAATACTAGGACTGGAGAGAGAATAGGTAGGCTGATATTCAGTTGGGATTGGGAGGGTGAGGCAACCTCTAATTGCCTTGTATCTTTTTCTGCGTTTTCTCTGTAATTTCCTGATCTGGGTCTGGGGATTCCTCAGTTTCCAGAATATTGCAATACAACAGTGCTTCTGTTCACTTTCTTCTTCTCATAAATCCTTAGATCCTACCAGCTATTTATCTTTATTACTTGTGATCTAGAGTGTGATAGTACAGACTATCGTAAAGCAGTTAAGGAAGTTGGTGGCAATAAGCAAATGCAAAACAATGCTAAAAAACCTATTAGACAAAATCAACTACAGGTTGAATAAGATTATTGTTATTAGAAATATAATATAAAACTATTCATGTGTCTCGGCAACTTAGGATAGTTTGTTTGTATATGACCAAGTGGTATAGAGTTAAATTCTTGTTGTCCCATTATTCTAATAAAAAATGGTTGAAATTCAACACAAGATAGGTCAATCAGTGATGAACTGGGCATAGCCAATCGGGCATCCGGTGACGAACTGACAATGCTTGCACCATGGCTGCCCAACAAATTAAGGCCAACGGGCTCGTGTGAAGGAGCGTGTTAGAAATATAATATAAAAATATTTGTGTGTAAGCCAAAGAGAAAAAAGTTGTCGAGTTACCGGGAATTCGAACTTCTTTTTTGCTCGAGACAGTAGATCTATTGCTTCGGTGTAGGTTATTTGCAAAACATCTTTATCTGCTACATCCTTTTCATATATTGACAACAAAATAATAGACAGAAAAAAGAGCACACTGGTAATTAGAATTAACATTTACAGGTATAAATTAGATAAAGGACAGTAAGATGATGGTTACACTGAGAGCTCATACACTCAAGCGATCAATGATTCCTTTATCAATCCAAGTATTAAAAAACTCCATGTCTTCCTTGCAGTTATTGAGAATATATCTTATCTTCAAGAAACAATACATCATAAGCTTTAATATGAAGAAATAATATAAAATCGAGTTTTGAAAAATAATCAGAAGACCATGGCAACTTTATAGTAGTTGTAGAGTAACATACTACAAACTGAAGATACGCAGTCGCACAAGCCATATCATCATTTAGATCAGCAAATGCAAGCTCCGGTTCAATCATCTGAAGTAAAAATAAGATACCTCTCTTTTGATTCTTGTTTCATTATACATTCATAACAATAACTAAAAAGAAATACTCAGAGGCTTAGAAGCAGAAAAGAATATATACTCTGACTTCCTGTTTATTCAAATTGAACACTAAAAACAGCAACCACTGACCCAAAATTCAGCTAAGTGCCTAGAGGTGTTGGAATTTTCGGCTCGGAATGTGGGACCAAATGTATACACCTGCAAGAGTGTAAGATTCAAAATTTATTTATCGCCAAGTCTGAAACTATAGATTGGATAAAGTATGTTTTTAGTCCTAGTGAAATTATTATTATGTTATTAAGTCTTTGACTTTTTTAAAAAATGCCCCATTTTGGTCCCTTATTTTATGAAATAGTTTCACTTTAGTCCTTGACATTAACAAAACGTCGAACCAAACCATACAAAAAAGGTGGTATTAATACTAAACAATACTTGTGGTGCCGCATTGATATTTGATCCATTACAGTTGTCCAACACAACAATTTGCACTGAACCCAGAAAAAGAATAAAAAAGTTAACGCTGAGGACTAGAATGAAACTTTCAATTCAAAAAACTAGGGATCAAAATGTGGTGTTTATAAAGTCAGGGACTAAAACCAAACATTGACCATTTTGAGGAGACTAAAAATATACTTTACCATGCTAGATATTAAAGAAGACAAACAACTACAAAAAGTAAAAAATTGAGGGGGGAGAGAGAGAGAGAGAGAGAGAGAGAGAGAGAGAGAGAGAAGATGTATGTACATCAGAAAGAGCAGTAGCATAAGTTTCAGCATTGAGTTGACCTGAAACAGTCAAGAATGCTGGTTTTCCAAAAAAGTCCTGATGCACAGAATGGTTCAAGTTAGAATTGTAGAATACAATAAACAACAATGCACACTTATTGAAACACAGAAAACTGATATCAAGAGTAAGGCATGAATTGACTCACTTGTGACCAGTCGATTAATCTGTCATTTATTTTTGGAATAGCATCAATAGGAGAATCAGCAGATTCTTGAGAACTTGGTATCTGCAAATTGAAGAGATAAAAATCTAAATCAGAATGCACAATAAGACAAAAAAAAGCAGAGCGAATACTATGATGAACTTAAAGCACTATCCTTCCACCAATTTTTAGTTATGGAAGCTAGCTTCTTTTGTTGAGGGCAGAAACTCATCAAAAAGTGCTGCTATGAGTAGTTAGTAATCGGTAATAAACTATTATGATCCTCTATGCTGAAGTGGAACAATTAGTTGCAACATATTGGTATGTGGCATTGGGGGGCTGAAATTTTGGTAAAGCATCCAGAGGGAAGATAAAATGCAAAGAATGTGTACCAGTTGAGTATGTAGATTTGTTGATTTTTAATTCTTAGAAGCATTGACAATATAGGAAAAACAATTAAGAAATAGGAAAAACAATTAAGAAAGGCTTTGGTAGTTGGTACAAATAGTCTTACTAAAAAGAAATTTCAATAGAGTTCAATGACATTGATTGATCCATTTACTTGATACCAGTTCACGAGATAAGCCTTGGTTGTTGTTATTGCTGTTATAAATTAATAATAATTAATGACTGTTTCTCATAAAGCCAAAGAGCAACATCCGCAGAGGCCCTTTTCTGCTTTACAGCCTAATGATGGTTAAACATCTTTACCAAGTTTTTAGTCTGCTCTACTTTCTATTGCATTGTATTTTCTGGTCTATTCCACAGTACTTTTGAACGCTGGACTGCTTCCCCCAACAAGCAGGGTTTAGTAACAAGAATCCCATTACGAGCTTTTCTTGGGGGGGCATGAATGAGGAGTGGGAGAATCATGCCCTTGAGTATTCAAAGTTCATCAATAACATAGGATTTGATAAAAATATTCATAAAAGATGAAGTATCTCATGGAACTGTAATACCAATGTGGTAACGCAAAACTGTTCACCCGCTCCCTCACAATCTGAAGCTGTTATAATAGGACTTGAGACCCATACAAATCCATTTTCTTGAAAGAACTTGTGCGTAGCATAGGCTAATGCATTCCTTACTCTTGCAACCTGAAAGCATTTTGCACCATAAAAAGAACAAGGAAAACAGTGAAAAATATTATTTCCGACAAGAAAATAGTAACGGAAATGAATTAATCCTCTTGTCAGAATTTTAGCAAAAAAAGCACATCAAAACATTTTAGCAAAAAAAAGCACATCAAAACATTTTAGCAAAAAAAGTAAATCAAAATATCATATGTAATCGGGAAGGAAATTCACAAACAGTAGCAAAAAAGTTCATTGCCAAAGCATGCCTGTATAAATATGCTGCATGCTTTGAAAAATAATAAGAATATAAAGTTATTTAACCTATAAAGAACAAGCATAACAGGAATCAAAAGACATATAAACCTAAGTTGTCAATCCCGGCAGGATGCCGCGAGATCCCGGATTCCCATCCAATCCCAGCCAAGCTCTAGGACAGATTTTCCCATCCCAGCCCAGTTCACTGTCCCGACCATCCAAGCCGGGATCCCGGGAAAAATCCTGCAAAATCCCGGCCATCCCAGCGAGATCCCGGCGGGATAGCATTTTTCCAAAAATTCCCCCCAAATGTAAACGTTGGGGGTTTTATTTAGGGGTATTTCCGAGTTTTCACAACGCAAAAAACCCCAGAACTTTGATTTGTTCGATCTTTCCCTCTCTTCTACCCACTTTGACCCTCTTCTCTCTTCTATCATGTATTTATCATTGATTTAGCATGTTTATAAATGGTACAAAATATAGATAAAAAAAATCACTATCCCGGCCATCCCGCTTTCCGGGATCCTGCTATCCCAGTTTTGAGACTGGCCGCGATGAGCTGGGAACTGGGATTGACAACATAGATATAAACTATAGGGTTCAAGCAAAGAGAATGAAATGGAGAAGTGCTTCAGCCTTCAAGTGTTATTTATAATGGAAAAATACATCTCAAACTTAACGGAACATTTTACCACACAATCACAAGACCAGCCATGATGTATGGGCCTGAATATTGGGTTTCAAAGAGCCAACAAGAAAATAAATTCAATGTTGATGAGAACATTATGATAGATGAGTAAACATACAAGACAAGGTAAGATTAGCATGAATGCATAACAGGGAGAGTTAGGGTAGGACCAATGGTGGAAATATGGTAAAACTTCATCTTAGGTGGTTTAAGCATATGCTAGAGATTAGAGAAGACCTTTAAAGACCCCAATAGGAAGAGTAGATCAGATAGCGGATAGTTGAATTATTGAGGTAGAAAGAGACCAAGAAAAACTATAAGTCAAACTATTAAGAAGAATTTAGATTCAAACGATCAATCATTAAACATTATTTACAATGGGACATTGTGTCATCTCTTGTTTATGAAACGAACTATATCTACCGGCAACAGGTTGTTGTAGATCTTCAACATATGATGATGCTATAAACTGGTTGAGTGTCCACTAGGTTGGTCAAATGCAAAAGCCAGAAAGTTGCTACAGTGGGATTTGATTGATACGCTGGTCTTTCAAAATTTATTAACCAATACAGAGAACTCCTACTAGTTCAAGAGACGCTTGCAGGCTGCAGCAGAACAAAAATAATATCCACAGGAGTAATTTTGGATTAACACCAAACCTGTTTTTACTAATCTTTTGTTCAGATTACTAAACCATATTATGTTATGTCCACACAATTTTAAATAGTGTTCATCTAAACGAAGAAACTTATTTATTTAATCTGTGACAGTAATTTGGGGTAACAAGATCAATCAAAACACTGAAGTTAATTAGGTCAGACTAAGATATTATTGCATGAAGCATGCAATTAACCCAGCCACATCCCACCAGTAACTGAATGCATCAAATTTTGGAGATATCTATTCCCTCCGTATTTGCTTGTAAAGAAATTGTTCGCTATGAATGACAAGAAACCAGCTGCACATTTAATCATCTAGAAATTGGCATCAGATGATAATGGTAGGATGATGAAAAAAACAAGAACATTATAAGAATGTCAAGACAGATAAAATATTTACATTATAGCAGATTAACGATTGTTGCTTTCGCATAATGAAGCAAAGGCGTAAGCAGGAAGGTATAAATATGCTAAAAAAGGAAACCATACTGCACCAAAAGTATTTGTCCTGGCACGAAGATGTGCTTTTGTTCTCAGGAATTCTTTGCTGACCCTTTTCTTTTGGATGGGAAAGGAAGGATCACTCTTGCCAACCTGAACACATAGGACCAGAATTTAGAGGCTTTAAGATCTAATAACAGGGCCATAATAGAAGAAAAATAAAATCAAGTACAATTATTTGCTGCAATACAGCTACTTTCAGTTATGAGATTGTTGCCATGCAAAATAGCCATATTTGCATTTGCCATTGATAATAATCAAACCAAAAATCAAGCAAAGCATAAGTGATAAAAAAAAGGAAGTTAGAGGTCTAAATGACATTTTAGACTTAAGACTCAGGTTCAATGATAAATCAAACAATGTATGTATAATGAATGATTAATGAATTTTAATTAAAACAGCACTGATTTAATATAGAACCTTACAGCATATATTTTAATAAGCGCAACAAAAGACAAGAGCATGCTCTTTCTTATGCAAGTAGCCAAGTGAAACTGCCAGCACTACATACAATCATGCACATCAAGGTTTGAAATGTGAAAACATCAAATGGCAGCTAAAATACCATATAAGAGATTAAAGTGCTTGTACAAATTTATGAAGTAACCAACCAACCAACCAGCTAGGCAAACCAAACAAAGTGCTCATATCTTATAAGAGAACAAATTGATGAAACTTGGTATAGTTAAAAACAATAAAAGAGAACTAACCAGCACTATCTTGTTAACCTTCAATTCCACTTTCTGTTTCGCTCCCTGGCTCTCCACCACAACCCCTTGCACCCATACAGAGGCACCAGTGGTAACCAAGCCAGATTCTACCTAATAATAAGCTCCAGAGGTTGAACACAGACACAGAATCGATAATTTATTTCCTATATAACAATAAGAAAGCCAAAAAAACAATAAGCATACCTGATCATAACCTTCAACCTCAGGGTCCATCACGCATTGCATGTTAGAAAGGCACGAACCATCGTTAATCTATACAAACAAACACATAGCTCAATCAGAAACACAAATTCTTTTCCGAATGAAGCACAAATTGAATTCAAATGCAATGCACATTAGGTCAATTACAAAAATCTGCGAGAGAATTGACCTCGAGGAATGTGACGCTGCTCTGAAGTCGAAGAGTGCGGACCCAGCCGGTGAGGACGAGGGTGTGGCCGAGCAAGGCAAGGTCATCGTCGCCTTTTACATCAGCGACCTTAAGCTTCTTGCGGAATTCGGCAACCTTGTGGTGGCCGGAGGGAAGAGTTGCGGCGGCGCAGAAGAGGCGGCGGCGGGAGGAGGAGGAGGGGGGAGGTGGATAGGGGCGGAGAGAGGGAGGTTTAGGCGCGGTGTATAGTGACAGATAAGCAAGTGCTGCTGCGTAAGGTTTTGTTAGACGGAACTGCCGTGTTGCTATTGCAACGCCACCCATTTGCTTCGCTCCCTCACCACACCTCAACTCACTCCAGCACAAGACAATTCTTATATCCGTTGAGTAAGCCAACATTAAAATGTTTTTCCTCCTTTCCCTCATTTTTTATTGTTGATTAATTAATTTAGATAGCTAATTTAAGATTAAAAAGAAATTATATGTTATAATTTTTTACTATTGCTCCATACAATAGACATTCTTACCCTCAACTCAGATTAAAGAGAGAGGTTTTAAGTTTGGGAAAAGCAATATGAGTGTATGAAAAACTTACAATGGAAGTTGACTTTATATACCTAGCCTTCTCGTTTGTCCAATTGTACGGATAGTAAACTAGTTGCCAAGCTATCAGCCAAAATGACATAGCAGTTTTAACCTTGGTTGAGTTAGTTTGAAAATTGTTTTAATAATTTAGTAAAATCAGCCGGTTATGTTTGTCTTCCTAAATCTATCTTGAGACTTGATCGCGAAATACTGAAATTGAATTTTGTGGTTTGGGGCGATCTTGTTGACATTTGGGTCACGTGGTCGCTCATCGGCCATAACACTATACAACTTCCTGAGTTTATACAAAAACTTGTGTTTGCCATGTACTTCAAATTCTCCTCAAATATTGAAGAAAGTGTATGGTATTATGGTCATAACACATGTTTAGGTGAATTAAGAAACTATGCTAAAAGAAATACACACATGAATGAGAGGAAAATGAGTTGGGAGTGGTAGGTTAGTTAAATCAAATAGTTTATCTAGACTTATACCATTATGGTATTTGTTTAATAACATGTAAATTATATTTCTATAAGGGTTGGGAAATAAGTTTAAATTCTATAAAAGTTATTTGGTTGGAGGGGCTGCCACATTTTTCTAAACTAACTTACACTCGTCAAAGAAAATAATTAATAAGTTTATAATCTATCTTAACATTAAAGGTCAAACACAATAAATAAATACCTCAACTTTTTAAGCATTTAGTTGATAATTCAATCTTTAAACGGTGTGTATAGAGAAATATTTGTTGGGAGATGCTTGCCCACTTAATGTGATCTCGGAGCCTTGACATGATTTGTCTCACGATCGTCGATTGTGCGTATACATTGGTAAAACTGAAAAAAGAAAAATTTATTTAATCATAAAAATGATTATAACAAGTTTATAAGCTATTTTAAATTTTGTTTTAATTAATTTCTTAAGTAAACTTATTTTAAATAAATTTCTATACTTATTCAAGCTTAATACAGTAAGCTTTTTAAATACTCTTATGAATAAATACTTATGAATAAATACTTATGAGATAAGTACTTTTAATACCAACCCTAAATTTTTTATTTTTTTTAAATTAATACCAACCCTAAATTAAATTAATAGCCAAACGTATTATAAATTCAACCCTGCCTCGGTCGCACCGGTAAAAAGTGGTTGTTTGAACCCCTAGTTCGAATGTTCAAACCTTATGAGCCACACTCTTAAGAAGACTTTTAGCATTCACTACACATGAGTTGGAATTGCGAAAACAATTTAATTAATACAAAATAACCAACCTTGCCTAGATTTAACCATGAACAAATTTAGATGATTTTTTAAAAATTTAATTTAGCTACGCAAAAAATTATAGGCTATCAATTTTCTTGTTGGTACATAGTTATAGGCTATCATAAATTCAAAATATCACATTTAAAGACTATAACAATAATATTAATAGTTTAAAAAAAATAAAGGCATTCAATAAAAATAGGATTAAACATATTTTTGGACCCTGGAAATATAATATGTTTATTTTAGTCCATATAAAATAATTTCATTGTTTTTAGTTCTTGCAAATATGAACCGTTATATGTTTTCATCCTATCGTTAGATTATGCATATGCGTCTAGCAACATGCTGAGTCATTCATCACATGTGGACTTTTTTATTGATGTGGCACTATGGGCCCCACTTTTAGTACAATTCATTGCCACATGGATTTCTCTTTCCTCAACCAGCAACTCCTTCACCATCATCACCCCTCTAACTAAAAACCCAACCTTCATCCCGCAACTTATCCACCATCTTCTTCCTCAACCCTTGTAATAAAAATAACTCATCGATTGACGAATAAATCGACAAAAATAATTCCACATCTTGCCATGTGGACTTATGTTTATGTAACATTGAGTTTATTTCCACCACTACACTTAATTTTATCCCTTCATTTATTTCTTATGTAGACTCATGCGAAAATCTTCCAATTTTCTAATATTAAAAAATTATATAATAAAGTATTATTTGACCGGATTTATATTTACTAGAGTTTAATTTTAATTGCATTCATATTGACCCCATTACAATATATTATTTTATTAATAAAATATTGATAAAAGTAAAAAATAAGTGAGACTATAAAAATATAAAAGCCCCGCCCGAACAACATAAATACAAGGTCCTGGCTATGGTGCCCGTCCTTATAAACGAGTGTACGTACAGGAGTGGTTTAGACCACTAATATCAAGACACCTAATAAAACTTGTCCCCAAGTTCTAATATATCCTTATACTTTCGTTAATTATGAAATGACCCCAACTCTTTTGCAATATCTAATTTAGGATCCTCAGTAACTTCTAACTTATCTCACTAAAAAAATAATTTACAACATCAATCCTAATTAGTAACAAATGCCTAAATAATTTAGAAGATGAATGAACTGAAATCAAATCTGTGTTCTCTAACCCTCCTCCTCCCCTATCGCGCAGCCACCACCTCACTTCTGCTCTTAGCCCCTCCGTCTCCGTTCGAGTCCCTGCCGCCGCCGCTGCTATTGTTCGTTCTTACCTTTGTGATGGGAAAACGCAGACGCAGACGCAGAGGGTGAGCGACGCAAGGATTGGCGGAGTACGAGGCGGCGGCGGCGGACAAAGCAGCGTTCGAAGCGGCGACGGCTGAGGAAGCGACGGGTGGCGCAAGACGCAGAGAGGAAGGCAGAGGGTGGGCGATGGCCGCGAACGACGACGCGACGGCGGACGAATTGAAGCCCCTCTAGTGGGTGAAAATATTAAGTGGGTAACAGATTCTTCTAGAAGAAACTGAATGTAGTGAACTTACAGTATTTCTTATGAAACTTTACAAAATTTGTGATATAATATGGCTTAGATCATTGTTATATTTCATTTTACATAAATAATGGTTTGTCTGTTTGATCTTCCCTGTGGTTTGCCATGTTGCCTTTTCATTCTGCAGGCATTGATTGCTTTGAAAAAGGGTGCCCAACTGGTTAAATATGGTCGTAAGGGAAAGCCTAAGTTTTGTCCGTTTAGACTTTCCAGTGTAAGTTACATCAAATCCTTTTCAGGGAAGTGTTTGTAGATTCTCTATATCTCTTGCTAATTATCATTGTGGTTGGGCATTATTCAACTCATTATATGCTCAATTTCAATTACTCCGTGAAAGATAGGTACAGTTGCATGTTATTTGATGTTATATGAATCAAATAGTATGGACAGACTTTTGAATTGTATTTTCTATACTTTTATCTGCCCTAGTATTACATGTTAACGCTATTTTTAGGTCTCTTGCTCAGCAGAAATGTACTACTTGAAACCATTAATATGACCCAGCTCTAAATGGTTTTGTTGAAAACTTTTTTATGATATCGTTAAAGATAGTTGTACTGATGATATCAAATGCAATTGATGTTACATTTCTGTGAGTGGGCCTTACAGGGCACCATTCAACTCTTCTATAGGATTGAAGTCTGTCATAGTGTTTATGTTTTGTATCTCCATATCCTTAATTTCATTAGGTGGGAGGGACTATTAAGGCTCTGTTTGCAAATCAGTCCTTCCAACGCAACATTAATGGAAGGAATATTTCCTTTGACGTTTTTGATCTGGGAAATTTGAATCCCACTTTCTGAGATAGATTAAATGGACGTTTTGCTTAAAACAAACACACACTAAGTTGTGATCTCTGGCTAACTATAATGTATTGACTGTAGAGCCTACTCCTAGTCTTTTTGTGCCCATTTTCTGTCTCTTCTTATTTTGATAGTACAATCTATCCTTGTTTACGGCATTTGAATTACATGGCTACAAGTTGATGCATTGTAATTTTACAAGTATGCCTTATATAAGTGTTCTTCCTAGCTAAAATCAACACTTTCCTGAATCCCAAGTTAGCACATGGATTTCTCTAGTACATCACTGTTTCTTAGTGGGAAGGTTGCAGATCATTGTTTATCATTACTATTATTATATAATTTTGTGATTTAGCATCAATTTTTAGGTTTCTTATGTAATGGCTTCTATATTTTCTTGGATACTAGGCGGTTTGTTGGATTTTGATGTCACTATTTTAGGTTTTGTATAATTAGTTGAGGCATCATAATATTCAATATTATACTGGAAATAAATAGAACTTCAAATCTTTTAGTTAGCTTCAGGTCAGGTTTACTGACTTGTTACTCAAATGACATAATTTCCTTACGTTGGTGCTAAATAGAAGTGATTTTATAGCTTTGTTGCTGGGCATTTATGCTTCATAATTTGATGTATGCTTATACAGTCTTATTTAAACTGTTAATAGGAATGCTTCATTTTTGTTGCTTCCTTGGTTGTAGAATATGAACTTCATTTTAGTCTTATTTCTAACTGTACTCATAAGAATATCCATATACCACAGGATGAATTGTCTTTAATTTGGATATCAAGTAGTGGAGAAAGAAGTCTGAAGCTATCTTCGGTCTCAAGAATTATTCCTGGACAAAGAACTGTGAGATTTCTACCGTATAATTTTATACTCCCTATGTTCCTATTTATAAGACCCTTTAGAGACATACTTGTTGTCCCTTTATATAAGACCCCCTACTAGATTTTAGGAATATTTATTATCTTCTTCCATCTATATCCCTTGTATTTATTTAGCTTTTATAATTCCAAAGTTTTGATTACCACTTATAATTAATTCTCTTCCACACTATCCAGTACATTAATTAAGGGTAAACATGGAAGGTTGTATAAACTTTTTAAAACCAATACGTTAATTGATCTCATTACATGTTTTTTTAATAGCGTAACTGTCTTAAGAGGGTCTTATAAATAGGAACGAAGGGAGTGTCATACTGACCCTTTAGAATTCTTTGTGATTAGCTAAGTGATTTGTAAAAGTTGTTCTATTAATGTTTCTTCTCTGTTATTTGATTGTTTTTCTTTTCTTCTGGCAGGCTGTTTTCCAACGATATTTGCGTCCTGAAAAGGACTATTTGTCTTTTTCACTTATTTATAACAACGGGAAGCGATCCCTTGATTTGGTTGGTGCTAAATTTTGAAATTCCATGCAAAACTATGCCATCCTTTTATTTCTATTTTCTGAACTTTCCGCTAGTACAAATAATGATTCTTTGTTGTGTACTTGTGCTTCAGATTTGCAAGGATAAGGTTCAGGCAGAATTGTGGATTGCTGGTCTCAAGGCACTGGTACCTTCTGGTCAAGGTGGGCGGTCCAAATTAGATGGATGGAGTGATGGAGGCCTGTGTCTTGATGTAAAAACCTACTTGTTGTCTTTGAAGTTATTTCATTTTACTTGTGTTATATTTCTTGTAATTTGATGTATAGACTGGGAAAGAGCATAGGTCTTACACTTAAGTCAGAAGTTGCAAGATTCATCATTTTCCTTGAAATAAATATTTTGGATGGATCTCAACAGGGAGAACTTATTGGTTTTCTGCTTCATTAGAAAAGTAGTTATTGTTTCCTCTGAGGAAAAATAATAATTTATTTAATGGATTTGTGGCTCTTGTCCTGAAAAATATTTAATCTACAGTTTTTTGGAACAGTTATTATGAATAGTTGAATTTGGCATTTGCCTACCTTAGTGTTTTTGTACTAATTTCATTTATATGAAATTATGAACTTACTATTAATTGTTTTTCTTTTTTCTAAATGCATCTTTTTCTTATGATGCCATTATGCTCTGTAATAGCTTGAATGATTAAATACATGGAATGTTGCATATAACTTTGCACATGAATGCTCACTCCTATGCACATGAAGCAGCTACTTGAGGAACGAAATTGGCTCTGCATTCAATTTCTGGTTTATGCAATCATGGTGGCTCTACCCTATATATATCTGCCTTTGAAAATATTTGCCAGAAAACTCACGTATTCTCTACTCTCAATTTCTTGGACCATTAGAATATCATGGTGCACATAAATTTTATAGGGAATAAAACATTAACAAAATAGAATAGGAAAATGAAAACATAATTAGATATGAGAGAGATTCTTGTACAAATACTATGTTGAGTGCCAGAGTATTAGACTCGGTAAATAAATAGGAAAAATGAAGCCGTGAAAAAATAAAAACAGAAGAAAAAATTAAAATTAGATTGAACATGCAGCAAAACTGAAAATTCATGACGAAGCTTGAAATCCCAATTTCTCTAAAAATGGCCTTCTAAAAGTTTATGAATGATTACAAAAACTCTCAAACTAGACAGTTCTATGTAATACCTAATATAGTAGAACGAGAGAATACATAGGATGCCATTGAAAGAATTTTCAAACAAGGGACAAGATAATATATATAAATCTAACCTTGAAGGTTGAAGTTTCATTTCCCTACGGCAATTAAAAGGTTTAAGGGTATTATAGATAGAGTGAGCTAAGAAAACCATGATACAAAGGTTTCTATCCATTACAAATCCCCAAAAAGTACTACACCTATTTGTTTGAGAGCATTCAGAGCTTACTAAAATGCAATATTAGGATTTAAAGTTATAAATTGGTCCGATTTGAAACACCTCTTCACAGAAGATTCCTTGAATTGTGCAAGCATTTGCACCATTGCATTAATGTTTAACTGTTCAGAAAACATTTGATGGAAGTAGGAGTTTGCTTCTGCTTCAATGTCCTCCGCATATCCATCAGAAGTAGATGAATCAGTAGTCCCACCGTTTTGAAGTCTTGGATTTGAATCTATAACAGATATCGGCAACCTCTCCAGCTCCTCTTTAAGTAGTCTAGATGTAACCAAGTCAGTATGAGATTTAAGGACCTGTAATTGGACAAAGACAAATCCCAAGACAAAAGTGAAAATCAGGTAAGGCCAGGATGAGCAGAAAAACAAATTGATTTAAGTCAAACCTTCAAGAGGGTAGCAGCTGTCTCATTATACAGATTCAGAACAGCACCAGGCTGATGAAAAGAATTGCCAGAGAGGTTCTGGGATCCAGAAAAATGGACTTCCTTTAAGAACTTGAGGCACTCCTGTAAAGTAAGACTATATAAATCAGCCACTTTTCTGCTTCAATAAATTCAGAGGAGCACAACTTAAAATGCACAAGATCGGGAAACTACATAAATCTCTACTGCTAGTGTCTTGATAAATGAGAAATTAAGGCATTAGCGAGGCAGAAATACCTCAAAGAAGACATCCTTGTACGTAGTCAAGTTGTTACTCAACCACTTCCCAAGATCAAGAAATTCTTTTCTTGAAGCTACAGCTGCTAACCTTATACTATAATAAGAGGGAATAATTTCCACCACTGATGATAGAATCTGTAAACAAATACAGATTAAAAATGGCAACCAACAAGAACGAAGTCAAGAGATAGGCATTCAAAATGACATGTTCGATGGGAAGAGGGAGAAGTGCAGGAGAATGAGATGGTGAGTCAGAGTAATACTGTGTGGAGACGAAAATTAAAAAATGAAGAAGAAACAGGAACGTTGTCAAAATGAAAGAGGAAGATGAAAATTAAAAAATGTTCTACCGGTTAGGAGACGAGGAGGAGAAGAGGAGCTTCTGGTGGCGGAGATTGATGCAGAGGTGGCCGGCGCTCCTGTGGTGTGGATTCGGTTGAGAGGAGAGCGGTGAGGAAGAGAGATTGAAGGTGGCGGCTGAAAGTCGAAGAGGGAGGGAAGGAGTGGTGGCGGCGACGGAGGTTCAAGAGGAGAGGAAGGGTGGCGGCAGTGATGTGAAGAAGAACTGAAGAAGAGAGGCTGAAAAGTGAAAACAGAAATGAAATCGCTAAGGTATTGTTTGGTTGGAGGGGACACAGGGAAGGGAAGAGGAGGGGTTTTAAAATATAAATTGTATTTGGTTCAAATTTTTAAAGGGAAATGGAGAGTATCAAAACCCCTCCACACTCAATTTTTTTGTTCCCTTCAATAGTGGGGATTGGGAGGGAAATAAATTTTTTAACAAAAATATCTATAGGTAAATTTAATAATTCTCAAATTCAACCAAACAATACCTAAATTACAATGTGACTAACCACTAGGACACAACATCTTTTTTTGGCAAAAGTTTGAACTATAATTATTATATTATTATGACAGATAAAATAAGTTATAAATATACAAAATATGGCATATTTAAATGTTGAAGATTTGGTAATTAAAAACATTAATATATATTTTATGATAAATTTTTAATAAACATTTCTTAATATATTACTAATTATGGTTTGAGATGATCCCAGATTACGACCTAAGTGGGGATTACTTAATTTCTCGACAACCCATATTTGGGGTTGACATAGTATGGGTTGAGATTAACCACACTCACGCTCTAAAAGTGGGTTACTTAGTGATGAATTATTTTGTGTATTTTTATTATAATATAAATAACGATAAATAATGCTAACTAAGCAGTAGTAGTGAGTGATAATGAAAATTTTCTTAATTTATATGAGTAAATCCAATATTTTCACGGTTTATAAGTAATTAAATAATTTTAACTCAACAACAACAACTATAAATTGATAAGTAATAAAATTAATATTTTGTTAAAAACAATATCTATTAATTAATATTATTAAAAATTATAAAAAATATAAACGAACAAAAAAAAAGATATCCTATTCTGTTAGAATAATTTCTATCCTAGCTCCCCCCTCAGTATAACTTGTACACATGATGAACATTATAAGATAAGGGACATGATAACGTTATCTTATCTTGCTGTCGCAACAAACAACAGATTACACCAAAATGAAGCTTAATTGGAACCGAGGGACATTGGATATCAACTAGAGATATCATCGGACTTGATGGACCCTAGGTCAAAATGAAGCTTAATTGGATTTCATGGGCCTATAACATCAATTATTGACTTGTATTGTGCCTGAAGGGTCTTGTACCCAACAGAATGCTCATTGAGTCTAATAGACATTTTTTATCAATATGAAACCTCGCTCATTATGTTATGATGGGCCTTAGAGATCACGATGAAGCTCAATAAGGTTGAACGAGCTTCTAAGATCAACATGATGCATGATGTTGTCAAATGTCGAAATGAAGCTTAATTGAGCTTGATGGGCCTATAAGTTTATTATTGAGTTATATTGGGCCTAACAGGCATTGTACGCAACACGATTGAGAAATCGATCATTATCATCGACTGCCCAAGGACGCTTCCTCAGGCTTTGTCGGCGAGGGGCTTTTCCTTAGTGAGCCATTTTTCTTTCCGAACGCAGTTCTGGTCTAGATGATTTGATTTGAACTTAGGTGATGATTAGAGGAAATCAGTGGTAGGGACAACATTTTATAGGTATATAATATTCCTCTATAAAAAGTTATGATGACCAGTAGCATTTCATCGGACATATCAAAAGACACTAGAACTTTTGGTGCGCTTGGGTAGAATGGAAGGAGATGAAGGGTCATGGTGGAAGACATGGGGGTGACAAACTTTTAATAAACATTTCTTAATATATTACTAATTATGGTTTGAGATGGTCCCAAGTTACGACCTAAAGATTTCTTAATATATTACTAATCATGGGTTGAGATTAACCAAGGTCACGCTCTAAAAGTGGGTTACTTAGTGATGAATTAATATTTTGTTAAAAAAATATCTATTTATTAATTAATATTATTAAAAATTATATAAAATATAAATATTGAAATTAATTTTGGGTTATGGTAATAAACGAACAAAAAAATTGATAACCTATTCTGTTAGAATAATTTCTATCCTAACTCCCCCCTCAGTATAAGTTGTACATATGATGGATATGATAAGATAAGTGACAGAATAACGTTATCCTATCTTGTTGTCACAACAAACAACAGATTACACCAAACCACATCATTAGTGGGGTTACCTGATCTCTCAACAATCATAATTTAGGGTCAATTACCTAATCTCTCCACAATCCCTAACTATGGGATGACATGATCCAAAGTCGCGTCCTAAGTGGGGGATTGCTTAATCTCTCGATAATCACTAACTATCGGATGAAACAGTCCTAACCGGGGTCTACTCAATATACTGACAAATCCCCAGTTAGGGTTGAGTTAATTGCAACCTGGATCCTAAGTGGGTCTACTCAATATCATGGCAATCCCTATTTAGGGCTGATATAGACTGGAGCTACACCTTTGTTGGAGGGTTGACATGTTCATCATGTGTAAAAGTTATCCCGAGGGGAAGGTGAGATAGAAATTATCCCGACGGGATAGAATATCAGTTTTCTATTTTTTTATTACTATAACCCAAAATTAATGTCAATATTTATATTTTATATAATTTATAATATTGGATTTACTCATATAAAATAATAACATTTTCACTGTCATTTGCTACTATTTAGTTAACATTAATTTTTGTTATTTATGTTATAATAAAAATACACAAAATAATTTTCCACTAACAATAAAATAGGCTACTCACATATAAATATCCTATTATCATCACTTAAAATTATTTCTTTACTTATATAATAATAATAATTAATAATTTAAATATAAATTAATTTCGAAAGAATAATTTCTTTTAATAAAAATTGTAGTACAAAGTTCCTTCACATGGATTTGAACCTGTAATCTCCAGTAGTTTAGATGTGACACTAACCATTGAGCCAGGCTGAAATTTTGTTAAATCTATCAACGTTATTTATATATAGCCTATCATTTAACCCTTAAAAGAAATCTACTAATTGTGAGTCCTCAATCTTAATTCTAAATCATGATTTGCGATAATTAAGGAATTCAAATAATTATTTATTACAAATTTGCATTCAATTTATTGTTTGTGCAATCATGGTGGCTCTACCCTATATATATATCTGCCTTTGAAAATAAATATAATAAATATGATATGGTAAAAACTAGCAGCCATGGATTCGAACCATGGACCACTAGCTGATTTACAATGTGACTAACCATTAGGACACACCATCTTTTCTGACGTATGTTTTAACTATAACTATTATATTACTATGACACATAAAATAAGTTACAAATATACAAAATATGGCATATTTAAATGTTGAAGATTTGGTAATTAAAAACATTAATATATATTTTATGATAAATATTTAATAAACATTTTTAAATATATTACTTATTATGGTTTGAGATGATCCCAAGTTACGACCTAAAGATTTCTTAATATATTACTAATTATGGGTTGAGGTTAACCAAAGTCACGCTCTAAAAGTGGGTTACTTAGTGATTAATTATTTTGTGTATTTTTAATATAATATAAATAACGATAAATAATGTTAACTAAGTGGTAGTGAGTGATAATGAAAAATTTATTATTTTATACAAGTAAACCCAATATTTTCACCATTTATAAGTAATTAAATAATTTTAACTCAGCAACAACAACTAGAAATTGATAAGTAATAAAATTAATATTTTGTTAAAAAAATATCTATTTACTAAAAATAAATAGTGTAGGATTATTTTCATTGCCTTTCCATCATGATTTGAACAGTGTACTTATAGTTTGGTTCGATTATGTTTGGAAAAAATTCCATCTAAAAATAATAATATTAATATTGATAATTAAGTGAGCATTGTTGGATTATATTATATTATATTACATATTTAAAGATTATATTTTTATTATATTAAGATAAAATGTTTAAAATAAAATCTTAAAATGAACATGGTTGTCAAATTGAGATAATTGATTGATGCAAAATCGAGAATACGAATAGTTCAATAAGGTTTTTAGGTGTGATATAAGTATGAATTTCATTTTTTTTTTACATAAAAAATAATAAAATCTTATTAAAAAATTTAGTTTTGATTAATTTGTACCTAAGAAGTACTTAAAATATATCTAAGTAGAACCTTAAAAGTACTTAAATTTTTTTGTTTGAAAAACTGTTTGGATACATAACTAGTATGTATTTTCAAGTACCTAAAAGTACCGGTATCGGGTGCATGTGTTAGCTAAAATTGAGCACTCATGCATCATACCAAATTAAACTAACCAAACTTTTCCCCAACCCTAATTCTTAGACTAAAGAGACCGAAGGTGTGAGAGTTTTTGGTCCCTCGCCCCCATCTTGCCATCTTCTTCTCCTTTCCGCATCCTAATCTTCTTCTTCTTCTTCTTCCCCTTCTCCTCCCTTCTTCATGTTCGCCCCATTCTCCCCCTCTCTCTTCGTGTTCTCTCATTCCTTCCCATTAAGCGACAATCACTCTCGAAAGTTTCTTCACTGTCCTCCATTTTGCGATGGAGAAGATGCAATTGTGGAGCGAGATTCTTCTTCTGACTTCGTAAAGAACACAATGGGAAAGTTCTTACGGTGTAGAAACTAGGATGCAAAGCTTGTAACTCCTCCTTATGGCTTCTCTTCTAAATTTGACTTTTCCATATTCTTGTCATGCATAGTGTAGTTATTTTCTTATGTTGTTGTATTAGTTGTGATTTGTTATGTTATGGCCAAATTCCAAATTCTTACAATAAAATTCAATGGGTTGATGAAGAGGAAGTATATGAAGAATAAGAACATATAGGAGGAAGACTTTGGATTCATCAACTCCTGCCAGCAGTGGGAGGAGAGCAGAAGGACCATTGTAAAACTTGGGCAAAAGCTTGATACTTAAATTTCAATGAAGAAAGTGGCGATATGGGTTGTTTAAGTTTCTATTGTAGTTTGTGTAGGGACCTCAAGTATTTGTATTTTGCAATTCCCATATTAGACATTCCAAATTATTATTTCCTCCATTCTAAAAAGATTGTTGTGTTAATGTTTGTTGTTTTAGAAAATCAATACCCTTTTAGTTAGATAAGAGAAAAATGATGTTGTTATTCAAGTATTGTTGGAGTTATATCTCAAGTTATGATTTATTATTCAATGAATAAATGAATAGAAACAAAGCTTGCGATTGAATTGTTACAAAGCCAATGTCAGGAAACAAACTAAATACTGAAGTGGTAACAACAATACGATAAGTGGTCGCAGGGAAGACTTTAACACAATGACAAGCTACCACCACCTTCACCGAGCTTCCTCCCAGCGCCGCCACCACATCTCCTCTTCCTTTTCCTCGCATCGAGCTTCCTCGCGTGCCGCCGCTGCCACCACCGTGATGCTTTCAATCTCGTTTTGTTTCACCCCCTTTCTTTCTGACCTCGTTTCTGAAATTGGTATTTCTTTTGCTGCTGATTGTTTTGTGTGAGAAATAGATTGGGCCATGTTTGTGTGTGTGTGTGAATAAATAAGTGTTTTTAGTGGGTTGGGTTAGCCAGCCCAAATTTACCTAATGTTGCGGATGTTGTTTCTATGAGTTTGTGTTTTCTCATTTTATTATTTTCCATTTTAGTGTTAATGTGTGTGGTCATCCTATTAGATATGTGTGTGTTTTATTAATGCTTATTGGTTTTTTTTTTTTACTGTTATAACCATCATTATGTGTGTGTTAAGCCAGTGTGTTTGTGCGTTTGTGTATAGTTAAAAGAGCATTTGTTAAGTAATAACTCTTAATTGATTTTAATATTCTAAATGTTCGGCGTTTTCCTTTTTTTCAATTAGTTAGACTTTAGAATTTTTTTTAATTTTAGTCCCTATAAATATTATATGCTCTTGATTATAAAAAAATTCCAAAAAAACAATTTTGTTAAACAGTATCAATGATGATAATGGAGTATCATTTCTACCCATCATTAACTACCCAATACAAATTAAAACTCATTTAACTACCCATTTGGTAGCATGAACAACTTTAAAATTAAAACCCAGTAAAAAATCTAAAAAATAAAGAAAATCTTTTCAAAATTAAAAAACATTAAAAATCAATTTAAAATCTTAAGAACTACGTAACCTTGATTTATCTTCGGGGATACGTAGGACCGGGCAACAACTCCGCCAGGCACCCCTTTTTTAAATCACCCTTTTCTAAATCATTTAAACCTTTAGAACTACGTAGTCTTGATCTTCCATTGAAAGGAAGTACGTAGGATTAGGTTTACACCTATCAGACTAAATAAAATAAAATAAACATTTTTATTTTTTGTAAAAAATTCTCTTTCTCTGTAAATAAAAAATCTTAAAAAATAATAATAAAATCTTTTTTTAATTAAAATAAATATTTTAATAATTTTTGAACAATCGATCTAAGGTACCGTCTTAGACGGGCGCTGTGTGGTGCTAATACCTTCCTCACGCGTAACCGACTCCCGAACCTAGATTTTAGGTTTCGTAAGCCTTTTATTTTCTTTTTAGGTTTTCTAGTGTTTTCCTTTAAAAAACATTAGTGGCGACTCTGTCTGTGTTATATGCTTCAGCGTTGTATCCGGTTGCGACAACAGGCAATACTTTATCAATCAAATATGATCTTATAACTTCTTTATCGACTGAAATGATTGGTTCTGTCTCTAATGTTCTTGCTGCTCTGTTAACACTGGTCCTTTTTGCAGGCACCTTTGTGACAAAAGGGAAGACACCATTTTTTCCAGAAAAGATTTCATTTTCTTTTGCATCAAACATTCGTCTATCTAAAGCAACTTAAACCATAGTAGTTAATCTCGGATTGCGGCACACACTGGCCGACCCGAAAGTGGGATAGCGGGATGACTGCTATTTTAATTTTTTTATATATAATTAATAGTCTAATAGTATATACTTATAAATACTAAAAAATGACAAATATTACCTATAATTCATAACATTCATAATAGAAATAAAAGTCATAAGTCTTGAACAATAACACACAACTCAAAACAACTCAAAGTCAAGATTAAAAACTAAACTGAAGTTCAAGGCTCGAAGTAACAAAACATGAACATCAAGCCATCAACATTGAAATAATAGTTACTGGGCTCCTAGCTACACCCTTTGATGATACTGCTACTCAACTGAGTCACGAAGCCAACGACGAAGCTCAAGGACTGCAACTTGTTGAAATTTCACCTAGGATGCATGTAATGACTAGTGAGCACACGAAAACAACAAAGCCTCTAAGTCTAACCAAAGAAGTCATTTACACAATGATGTTGCCCCTGGAAAAATCTTGGAGGGTCAAAAAGTTCGATATGTAAGCATTGTAAAAACTCCTACACAAGCACATATATACAAGGACGCATCACCATTTTTTGGGGCTCCAGCATTATTGAATAAAATAGAAGAATTTCGAAGACTTAAAAGAAGAGTTGAAGATGCAGAGTAATATAGTGTATCTTTGTCTATGAAGTGCACTACAATTAGAAAGGAAAAAAAAGATATTATCTAAGCCTATTGAAGTTGCTTTACACCTTTTGAAAAAGGCTATGTTGATGTGAAGGTGATGAGAGACCTTTGTTCTAATGGAATTCTATTCAATGTCTTGAAAATTCCACAATTCGTTGTTATTGTTGAAGCCTAAATTAATAAGGGTCCTCAAGATTATAAACCCCCTCTTTTGACAAGGCAAGAACTAATTTGTTGGATGAATGCAAGAGAAGTGTTGAGAAAGATTTAGCTCATATAAAAGAGAGTTGGTATCATCAAGGAGTCTATACTATTTCAAATGGATGGAGCAACGTGAAGTAGATGTTGATGATCAATGTTTTATGAGAAAAGCAACAATGTTTATGTATGCATAGGACTTCTCTGTAGTTGAAAAAAGTGGGGTTTTTATTGACTCAAATACTCACTTGAAGTTATGATTTTCTGATAGTTACAAGCATGGCTCATTCAAAAAATGGGATATGGATTTGAATGGAACATCTTTGGAGGAATCCTCTACAAGGCTAGAAGATATGAGATGGGAATTAGAGACTAACACCATTGAAGAAATACAAGGGATGGAGACATCAATAAAGGAGTTGGTACTACAAGTATCAAGGATATATACTTCGTTATCAAGGAGTTAGAGTAAGTCTTGAACATTAGCTTGATGAGTTAGCTAGAGTAGCTTCTTTCATATTAGCTTATGTTTCTTTAGTATATTATTTTTTGGTCTAGTTCGTGTTCACTTTCTGAGATTTTGAATTCTGATTGTTGAATACTTGCAAATGTATGCCTCAGACTAAATCACTCCAAAACCTTACCTTCACACCATTTCCAACCCTCCAATGAATGCCTCAGACTAAATCATTCCATGTTCTCCTAATGCCTTATATTTACTGTGAAGGACCTGAAGCCAAATAATTCAAATCAGGTCATCATGCCCCACTCAATTTCATTATCATAACCTTATTAAACTCATCCATTCTTCTGAGCCTCAGACCTCTTTCGGTTTACAAATCTTTTCCTATGAAATCGATGGACTGTTCTTTCCCTATCAACAACACCCTCATGTCACTCTCCCCGTGAATCTGTGCTTATTTTCTCTCAAAGCGGAAATTTGTTGCTGAGTTTGTGCATTGTTTCTATGGTGGATTTGGGGAGGGCCCTCCCCCTAAAGGATTTTTCAATGTTTAATACATTAGAGTTGATTTAGTGTTACATATAAATTCTCGAGACAAAAATCACCAGTAATTAAATGTACTTAAAAATAACATGTAATTAGTAATCATAGGGATAGAAATTTGAATACTTGATCTGTCACTTCAATCCGAGAATTAATTCAAACAAGCATTATTTAAAAGGAGTTCAAAGCAAAAAACTAAAAAGACATATTTTACTAATTAAAAATGCATTTCTTTTTTTTGGTTAAAAATATATATTTTGTTTAAATCATCTTTAATTTATTTACATATTCAATTTGTATTTGAAAGAACAAAACTATTTGTCCCTCTTTTAGGAACTAAATTAAATTACATGGTTTTGGAGACTAAAAATAAAAACATCGTAGTTTTATATATTTTATAAATTCATTTAATTTCAAAAAAGAAAGAATTAAAAAATATAAATAAATAAAAAACAATCTAATTTCAAAAATAGCTCTGGATGTTGGTAAAAAAAAAGGTTAGAAAAAATTGTTGAGCTAGTGTGAGGCCCAGCCCAGCATATATAACAACACTCTATGTTATGTTTTGTCACTCTTCACATCAAATCAAAGCTTCTCTTTCTTTCTCTCTTTCTTTCTCTGTTTTTCATCTTCTTTCTTGCTGCCTCGTGCATTCCCAATTCATCTCCTTCTTCTTCTTTCCCAAATCGCTCTCCAAGACAACGCTCAGGTAATTTTCCTTCTACTCTTTTCTCAGGTTGTATTTTCTTCTTCTTCTTGACCAACCGAACAAAAAATCTATGTTTTTCCTGTTTCCGATTCTCTGTAACTTCCGATTTAGTTTTGCTTGTGACCGTGGAACCGTGTTTTCGAGTTTATTCTTGTTCTCTTCTTCTTCTTGTTCTTCTCTTTCGTTATCATCATGATTCTGAAATGAAAATTTGCTTGGTTCTGATGATTTTGAATGAAGGAGGGATATAGCTTCATCACTCACGGAGCTTTTTGCGATGCCTTGGCAGAGAAGAATGCAAGATCTCAAATCCAGAAGGCCAATTCAGAGTCTGATTCGAAGGTTTTAACGGCGGGTTCATCATCGGACAAGATTCGATCCACGTTTTCATCATCGCCACCGGACAAGATTTCTTGTCACCCCCTTCCCTTAGAACACCGGTTATTGAAGAAGTTGAATTTTCTTCCCCACAATATGTAAACTTCGCATGTTTGAGGTAAACTTCCTACGATTTTACTGGTGCTGTTATAATTTTTCTGTGCTAATTACAGAACTGATAACAAGTCTCTTTCTTGAAGGGTTAGCTCTACAATCTAAAGTTATTTTCTTTAATTCCTTGCTTGTATTTAGTGTAGCTGTAATGTCCTGTTGTTTAGAGCCTCTATTCATTCTTTTTCTTCTTACCTGCCTAAACTTCATCATTTCAAGTTAGTGCCATCTTTGGAACTCTCTTCTTGGTATACTTTGTTCCAACCTACCTTTCTTCCTATTTTTTGTTTGCTTTGGCGCTGTGAATTTCGTACTAAGTTACATTATTTTATTTCAATTTTGATTTCTGTCTACTCTACCTGCAACCTGACTTTTTCAAAACTGTTAATTTATTCTTGGGTGATATATATTCCGGTCCACAATGTGTTATTGACATGTTTGTTAGTTTCAGTCGTGAAATTGCTAATTTCAGCGCCTTTGCTATCATTGCCATGTTTTCTTTATAGAAAATATTGGAATATAAAAATTCTAAAATTTGGTGACCATGTTTACCAATGATGCATAAATATTGTCCTAATGTTTCATTGAGTATGTGGACTCAAATGGCAATTTCTGCATGCCTTTAGTTAGGAACTTAAGATCTCGTTTGATGGGAAATCTTGCATTGGCTGCTTGGAATATACACATGAAGTTGTCAAATCAAGTTTATTAAAAGTTAAACTGAATAAGTGATATGTATGGTGAAAAGTGTGTTTTATAATCAAAATAGCCTCAGTGGTTCTGTTAGTAAGTTAACTATCTTGCATAATTTGAAACAGAAGTTCTTTGCTTGCCAGTTGCCAGTTCCACTCTACTTGTTCTAGGTTCTGCTCCTCCTAGTGGCTTTCTTGGGAGCATTTCTTCTGATGATATATCTTGCTTTTAGCTTCTTAATGTAGATAATCTAACACCCTATATTATGACTTTTACTGAGGGAAGCTTAATTTTGCAGGGAAGTATGATTTTGGCACACTTATGCGACGAACCAAGGGGCTTAAAAACTGGAATGTGCATGGTACTGAACTGTTTGATTTGGATGTTAAATTCTGAAAACTTTCTTTAAGATGCTTTATTTTTCTTATTTGGCTATAATCCCTCATGAGAAAACTATAAAACACAGTTTGTTGACATCAGCCAAAAGTTTTATACATTTTCAACAATCCTTACTTCAGTTTTATATGGTTGTTACATGAAGCAGTAAAAAGCTTTATTCAGGAGTCTCAAAGACCCAAACCATTAATGTTCTGAAAATTCTTTACGTTGAGACTTGAGAGCATTATTATGTAAATAGTGTCTAGATTCATTTTATAGTGTAACCTAATCATGTAGTTACAGTAATTTGGGAGCTATATCATTACGTTAATCTTGTAAATCCTATATATATGGCCTGCATCGTGTAATCATAGTTTCAACAGTAACTTTTTTTTGTAATTTTAACTTGGTATATCAATCTTGATTCAGAAACTGCATAGGGAACTAAAACTAACATGAAGTTACAATATGTCAGAAGTTATCATAGCTCAACAGATAGCAGTTTGATTATTATAGCTGATTTCATTATACTAATCTAGTGATTTATTGTTGAAGATTTTATTGCACAAAGATAATTGATGTAAGCATTCTTTGTCTTGTACAGTCCCCTCCTCTATCTCCCATTCAAGGCTAAATGATGGGTATGTACTGTGTTTTTGCATTTTGAATTCCATTGATAGACGCAGTTCATGTTATTTACGACTGTCACCTATTTCTCATATAAATCCATTGATATATTTTTGGCAGGATTCCTTTAGTGGATGAGAAACTAGTTCTTCTCGGTTACTGTGCATTTACAGGTACATACAGCTTCCTTTTTCTTTTTTAGACGGAATATTATTCAGGAAAAGAAACAAATGAGTACAAGGTGAACTTTTTAGCCATGCCTATGGCAGCAATGTGTTCAGCTATAACATCAAGTGAGGACTGAATGCCAATCTGTCCAAGGAAATGTCACATTGTCACAAATGATAAAGTAGGTTATACATATAGCAGCAGCATTTACTATTCTTAATATAATACAAATGTCACATTGTCACAAATGATATAGTATATATTGAAAGGATTTTTCAATCTTTAATACATTAGAGTTGATTTAGTGCTACATATAAATAAATTGGCGAGACAAAAATCACCGGTAATTAAATGTACTTAAAAATAATATGTAATTAGTAATCACAGAGATAGAAATTTGAATACTTGATCTATCACTTCAATCTGAAAATTAATTCAAACAAACATTATTTAAAAGGAGTTCAGAGCAAAAAAACTAAAAAGACATATTTTACTAATTAAAAATACATTTATTTTTTTTTGGTCAAAAATATATATTTTGTTTAAATCATCTTTAATTTATTTACATATTCAATTTGTATTTGAAAGAACAAAACTGTTACTCCCTCTTTTAGGAACTAAATTAAATTTACATGGTTTGGGAGACTTAAAATAAAAACACGTAGTTTTATATATTTTATGAATTCATTTTATTTCAAAAAAGAAAGAATTAAAAAATATTAAATAAATAAAAAACAATCTAATTTCAAAAATAGCTCTGGATGTTGGTAATTCCAAGATTATAATAATTATAATTTTTAAACACCAATCATTTAAAAAAAAAGGTTATTATCAAAAAACGTAGGAAGCAATGGTTAGAAAAAAGGTTGAACTAGTGTGAGGCCCAGCCCAAAGCATATATAACAACACTCTTCACCGAAACACATCAAATCAAAGCTTCTCTTTCTTTCTCTGTTTTTCATCTTCTTTCTTGCTCATCTCCTTCTTCTTCTTTCCCTTTAATTCAATCTCCCCTCTGTTCTGTTCTGGGTATTATTCTCCCAGAAAACAAACAAAACCGAATCGCTCTCTTCTCGAAAAACCACCAAGACATCGCTCAGGTAATTTTCCTTCTACTCTTTTCTCAGGTTGTATTTTCTTCTTCTTCTTGATCAACCGAACAGGAATCTATCTTTTTCCTGTTTCGGATTCTCTGTAACTTCCGATTGAGTTTTGCTTGTGACCGTGGAACCGTGTTTTCGAGTTTATTCTTGTTTTCTTCTTCTTGTTCTTGTTCTTCTTGTTCTTCTCTTTCGTTATCATCATGATTCTGAAATGAAAATTTGCTTGGTTTTGATGATTTTGAATGAAGGAGGGATAGCTTCATCACTCACGGAGCTTTTTGCGATGCGTTGGCAGAGGAGAATGCAAGATCTCAAACCCAGATGGCCAATTCAGAGTCTGATTCGAAGGTTTTAACGGCGGGTTCATCACCGCCACCAGTTACTACAACCACCGCCACTAACACTTGTACTCCTCAGTCAACTAGTGTCATATCCTCTGGTTTTCAGACGCAGAACCTAGGTAGTTCACACTCCAAAATCTGGAAAATCTTGCGATGTTTTTTTGTCGCGTGTGATGTGGTTAAAAACAAAATCAAAACTATGTTTTTGTTGTTGCTGTTTTTGTCTTGGAAAGAAAAATCAAAAACATGTTTTGGTTTTCTGTTTTCTGGTTTCGTTAAACACAAAAATCATCACCCATTTGTACTCTCTGCTCCGTTTCTAATGATATTGATTGCTCCTTTGGCCGGGTGATATATATTCCGGTCCACAATGTGTTATTGACATGTTTGTTAGGTTTATTGTTTAGTCTGGTAACCACTTGGGGTAGCTTTAACAATTAAACCTGTTATATTTGCATAGTTGTAATATATTCCATAATTTTTTTATGACAATTAAGTAGTGGTTGGTTTCTATTTGCTCTTCCTATTTACAAGCAATGAGACTTGACTCCGGGATATTTTACTGTCTCATCCATGTTCTCAATGCCCTTCTTGATTGTGTTATAACTATTGAACAGACAAATTGTGCTAGTGATCATGAAGAACAATTATAGGAGGCTGTGAGAAACCAAAATGACTGCAGAACAAAGTGGATTGATTTATGAATGAACTTTTTTTAGCATAGTACGCATTACCTGTTAATTTTTACTAATAATTTTGTTCTGTTATAGGGAAAAGGGAAAAATCAAGTATATTGGGTTATCTGAAGCCAGCCCTGATACAATAAGGAGAGCACATGCTGTTCATCCCATCACAGCTGTACAAATAGAGTGGTCTCTCAGGACTCATGACATCGAGGAAGAGATAGTTCCTCTATGCAGGTTAGTTTGAATTTTTCTCCAAGTTAATATTAAAAAAATTACAAATTCTACTTTCTTGTAAAGATGTGTCTTTTCTTTCTATGACGGCTTGTAGATTTGAAATGATTTTTATGAAAGGAAAAACGATCTCATTATAAACTTTTCAAATCATGGAGTACCACTTGAAAATTTAATACTTGCTGGATATGCTTAGAATTAAATTGTAGAAGTTACTAAAATATTTCTAACACACACACAACACACACACGAGATAAATGATTTTATAGACAGGTTAGACAGGATATACAACCCCACCCAGATGTTAACATAGGAAGAACACATAACATTTTCAATGTTGTTTAATAAAACAACATGCTTGCAAGAAAGAAAATGAAGAATGAATTCAGATAAAAAATAAAAAAAATAAACTCATTCATAGAATAGTGATTTTCCATTCACTTGCATAAAAACATATACTCATCTACAAATTTAGAGAAAATTTTGTAACATTAAAATACACAAAAAGCAAGTTAAATTCCATAGAACCACGTAACTGAATGGCTCAAATGTCTAATTTCAGAACCTGAATTCTTTCAATCTCAACCGATATGACTCCCTACAATGCATGCCACAATTCATGTTGTGAGAAATAAGGTAGGGAAAATATAAATAGAAGGAAAATTCTGTTATAAAGATGACTGAAATAAGGGAGAAGAAGAAAACTACATTAAGGATATCAAGAAATAAATGGGCTAACCCTAACTCACAAATTGGGACCATTTGGTAAACAAAGAAATAACATAAGAAAGGCCACACTGTAAGGAATAAATAATAGTGGCTCCTGCATGAGTATTTCCATGTGCTATCATTTTTTTTTTGAATGGAAACATGTGAAAAGATTGTTATAAAAAGAATCAACAGCTTGCTGGTTACATGTTTGTATTAATGTGACTTAGCATTTTTAATCTTCATTGATGCAGGGAGCTTGGTATTGGAATTGTACAGTATAGCCCCTCTTGGCAGCAAAGGAGTTGTGCCTGCAATTAGCATAGCATTTTAGCACTTAATTGTTTTGTTTTTGCTGCATGCCCTAGTCTTTTAATTAATAGTCCTCTAGTCAATTTTTTTTTCAGTGCTAAAATGCTATGCTAATTGCAGGCACAACTCCTTTGCTGCCAAGAGGGGCTATACTGTACAATTCCAATACCAAGCTCCCTGCATCAATGAAGATTAAAAATGCTAAGTCACATTAATACAAACATGTAACCAGCAAGCTGTTGATTCTTTTTATAACAATCTTTTCACATGTTTCCATTCAAAAAAAAAATGATAGCACATGGAAATACTCATGCAGGAGCCACTATTATTTATTCCTTACAGTGTGGCCTTTCTTATGTTATTTCTTTGTTTACCAAATGGTCCCAATTTGTGAGTTAGGGTTAGCCCATTTATTTCTTGATATCCTTAATGTAGTTTTCTTCTTCTCCCTTATTTCAGTCATCTTTATAACAGAATTTTCCTTCTATTTATATTTTCCCTACCTTATTTCTCACAACATGAATTGTGGCATGCATTGTAGGGAGTCATATCGGTTGAGATTGAAAGAATTCAGGTTCTGAAATTAGACATTTGAGCCATTCAGTTACGTGGTTCTATGGAATTTAACTTGCTTTTTGTGTATTTTAATGTTACAAAATTTTCTCTAAATTTGTAGATGAGTATATGTTTTTATGCAAGTGAATGGAAAATCACTATTCTATGAATGAGTTTATTTTTTTTATTTTTTATCTGAATTCATTCTTCATTTTCTTTCTTGCAAGCATGTTGTTTTATTAAACAACATTGAAAATGTTATGTGTTCTTCCTATGTTAACATCTGGGTGGGGTTGTATATCCTGTCTAACCTGTCTATAAAATCATTTATCTCGTGTGTGTGTTGTGTGTGTGTTAGAAATATTTTAGTAACTTCTACAATTTAATTCTAAGCATATCCAGCAAGTATTAAATTTTCAAGTGGTACTCCATGATTTGAAAAGTTTATAATGAGATCGTTTTTCCTTTCATAAAAATCATTTCAAATCTACAAGCCGTCATAGAAAGAAAAGACACATCTTTACAAGAAAGTAGAATTTGTAATTTTTTTAATATTAACTTGGAGAAAAATTCAAACTAACCTGCATAGAGGAACTATCTCTTCCTCGATGTCATGAGTCCTGAGAGACCACTCTATTTGTACAGCTGTGATGGGATGAACAGCATGTGCTCTCCTTATTGTATCAGGGCTGGCTTCAGATAACCCAATATACTTGATTTTTCCCTTTTCCCTATAACAGAACAAAATTATTAGTAAAAATTAACAGGTAATGCGTACTATGCTAAAAAAAGTTCATTCATAAATCAATCCACTTTGTTCTGCAGTCATTTTGGTTTCTCACAGCCTCCTATAATTGTTCTTCATGATCACTAGCACAATTTGTCTGTTCAATAGTTATAACACAATCAAGAAGGGCATTGAGAACATGGATGAGACAGTAAAATATCCCGGAGTCAAGTCTCATTGCTTGTAAATAGGAAGAGCAAATAGAAACCAACCACTACTTAATTGTCATAAAAAAATTATGGAATATATTACAACTATGCAAATATAACAGGTTTAATTGTTAAAGCTACCCCAAGTGGTTACCAGACTAAACAATAAACCTAACAAACATGTCAATAACACATTGTGGACCGGAATATATATCACCCGGCCAAAGGAGCAATCAATATCATTAGAAACGGAGCAGAGAGTACAAATGGGTGATGATTTTTGTGTTTAACGAAACCAGAAAACAGAAAACCAAAACATGTTTTTGATTTTTCTTTCCAAGACAAAAACAGCAACAACAAAAACATAGTTTTGATTTTGTTTTTAACCACATCACACGCGACAAAAAAACATCGCAAGATTTTCCAGATTTTGGAGTGTGAACTACCTAGGTTCTGCGTCTGAAAACCAGAGGATATGACACTAGTTGACTGAGGAGTACAAGTGTTAGTGGCGGTGGTTGTAGTAACTGGTGGCGGTGATGAACCCGCCGTTAAAACCTTCGAATCAGACTCTGAATTGGCCATCTGGGTTTGAGATCTTGCATTCTCCTCTGCCAACGCATCGCAAAAAGCTCCGTGAGTGATGAAGCTATCCCTCCTTCATTCAAAATCATCAAAACCAAGCAAATTTTCATTTCAGAATCATGATGATAACGAAAGAGAAGAACAAGAAGAACAAGAACAAGAAGAAGAAAACAAGAATAAACTCGAAAACACGGTTCCACGGTCACAAGCAAAACTCAATCGGAAGTTACAGAGAATCCGAAACAGGAAAAAGATAGATTCCTGTTCGGTTGATCAAGAAGAAGAAGAAAATACAACCTGAGAAAAGAGTAGAAGGAAAATTACCTGAGCGATGTCTTGGTGGTTTTTCGAGAAGAGAGCGATTCGGTTTTGTTTGTTTTCTGGGAGAATAATACCCAGAACAGAACAGAGGGGAGATTGAATTAAAGGGAAAGAAGAAGAAGGAGATGAGCAAGAAAGAAGATGAAAAACAGAGAAAGAAAGAGAAGCTTTGATTTGATGTGTTTCGGTGAAGAGTGTTGTTATATATGCTTTGGGCTGGGCCTCACACTAGTTCAACCTTTTTTCTAACCATTGCTTCCTACGTTTTTTGATAATAACCTTTTTTTTTAAATGATTGGTGTTTAAAAATTATAATTATTATAATCTTGGAATTACCAACATCCAGAGCTATTTTTGAAATTAGATTGTTTTTTATTTATTTAATATTTTTTAATTCTTTCTTTTTTGAAATAAAATGAATTCATAAAATATATAAAACTACGTGTTTTTATTTTAAGTCTCCCAAACCATGTAAATTTAATTTAGTTCCTAAAAGAGGGAGTAACAGTTTTGTTCTTTCAAATACAAATTGAATATGTAAATAAATTAAAGATGATTTAAACAAAATATATATTTTTGACCAAAAAAAAATAAATGTATTTTTAATTAGTAAAATATGTCTTTTTAGTTTTTTTGCTCTGAACTCCTTTTAAATAATGTTTGTTTGAATTAATTTTCAGATTGAAGTGATAGATCAAGTATTCAAATTTCTATCTCTGTGATTACTAATTACATATTATTTTTAAGTACATTTAATTACCGGTGATTTTTGTCTCGCCAATTTATTTATATGTAGCACTAAATCAACTCTAATGTATTAAAGATTGAAAAATCCTTTCAATATATACTATATCATTTGTGACAATGTGACATTTGTATTATATTAAGAATAGTAAATGCTGCTGCTATATGTATAACCTACTTTATCATTTGTGACAATGTGACATTTCCTTGGACAGATTGGCATTCAGTCCTCACTTGATGTTATAGCTGAACACATTGCTGCCATAGGCATGGCTAAAAAGTTCACCTTGTACTCATTTGTTTCTTTTCCTGAATAATATTCCGTCTAAAAAAGAAAAAGGAAGCTGTATGTACCTGTAAATGCACAGTAACCGAGAAGAACTAGTTTCTCATCCACTAAAGGAATCCTGCCAAAAATATATCAATGGATTTATATGAGAAATAGGTGACAGTCGTAAATAACATGAACTGCGTCTATCAATGGAATTCAAAATGCAAAAACACAGTACATACCCATCATTTAGCCTTGAATGGGAGATAGAGGAGGGGACTGTACAAGACAAAGAATGCTTACATCAATTATCTTTGTGCAATAAAATCTTCAACAATAAATCACTAGATTAGTATAATGAAATCAGCTATAATAATCAAACTGCTATCTGTTGAGCTATGATAACTTCTGACATATTGTAACTTCATGTTAGTTTTAGTTCCCTATGCAGTTTCTGAATCAAGATTGATATACCAAGTTAAAATTACAAAAAAAAGTTACTGTTGAAACTATGATTACACGATGCAGGCCATATATATAGGATTTACAAGATTAACGTAATGATATAGCTCCCAAATTACTGTAACTACATGATTAGGTTACACTATAAAATGAATCTAGACACTATTTACATAATAATGCTCTCAAGTCTCAACGTAAAGAATTTTCAGAACATTAATGGTTTGGGTCTTTGAGACTCCTGAATAAAGCTTTTTACTGCTTCATGTAACAACCATATAAAACTGAAGTAAGGATTGTTGAAAATGTATAAAACTTTTGGCTGATGTCAACAAACTGTGTTTTATAGTTTTCTCATGAGGGATTATAGCCAAATAAGAAAAATAAAGCATCTTAAAGAAAGTTTTCAGAATTTAACATCCAAATCAAACAGTTCAGTACCATGCACATTCCAGTTTTTAAGCCCCTTGGTTCGTCGCATAAGTGTGCCAAAATCATACTTCCCTGCAAAATTAAGCTTCCCTCAGTAAAAGTCATAATATAGGGTGTTAGATTATCTACATTAAGAAGCTAAAAGCAAGATATATCATCAGAAGAAATGCTCCCAAGAAAGCCACTAGGAGGAGCAGAACCTAGAACAAGTAGAGTGGAACTGGCAACTGGCAAGCAAAGAACTTCTGTTTCAAATTATGCAAGATAGTTAACTTACTAACAGAACCACTGAGGCTATTTTGATTATAAAACACACTTTTCACCATACATATCACTTATTCAGTTTAACTTTTAATAAACTTGATTTGACAACTTCATGTGTATATTCCAAGCAGCCAATGCAAGATTTCCCATCAAACGAGATCTTAAGTTCCTAACTAAAGGCATGCAGAAATTGCCATTTGAGTCCACATACTCAATGAAACATTAGGACAATATTTATGCATCATTGGTAAACATGGTCACCAAATTTTAGAATTTTTATATTCCAATATTTTCTATAAAGAAAACATGGCAATGATAGCAAAGGCGCTGAAATTAGCAATTTCACGACTGAAACTAACAAACATGTCAATAACACATTGTGGACCGGAATATATATCACCCAAGAATAAATTAACAGTTTTGAAAAAGTCAGGTTGCAGGTAGAGTAGACAGAAATCAAAATTGAAATAAAATAATGTAACTTAGTACGAAATTCACAGCGCCAAAGCAAACAAAAAATAGGAAGAAAGGTAGGTTGGAACAAAGTATACCAAGAAGAGAGTTCCAAAGATGGCACTAACTTGAAATGATGAAGTTTAGGCAGGTAAGAAGAAAAAGAATGAATAGAGGCTCTAAACAACAGGACATTACAGCTACACTAAATACAAGCAAGGAATTAAAGAAAATAACTTTAGATTGTAGAGCTAACCCTTCAAGAAAGAGACTTGTTATCAGTTCTGTAATTAGCACAGAAAAATTATAACAGCACCAGTAAAATCGTAGGAAGTTTACCTCAAACATGCGAAGTTTACATATTGTGGGGAAGAAAATTCAACTTCTTCAATAACCGGTGTTCTAAGGGAAGGGGGTGACAAGAAATCTTGTCCGGTGGCGATGATGAAAACGTGGATCGAATCTTGTCCGATGATGAACCCGCCGTTAAAACCTTCGAATCAGACTCTGAATTGGCCTTCTGGATTTGAGATCTTGCATTCTTCTCTGCCAAGGCATCGCAAAAAGCTCCGTGAGTGATGAAGCTATATCCCTCCTTCATTCAAAATCATCAGAACCAAGCAAATTTTCATTTCAGAATCATGATGATAACGAAAGAGAAGAACAAGAAGAAGAAGAGAACAAGAATAAACTCGAAAACACGGTTCCACGGTCACAAGCAAAACTAAATCGGAAGTTACAGAGAATCGGAAACAGGAAAAACATAGATTTTTTGTTCGGTTGGTCAAGAAGAAGAAGAAAATACAACCTGAGAAAAGAGTAGAAGGAAAATTACCTGAGCGTTGTCTTGGTGGTTTTTCGAGAAGAGAGCGATTTGGGAAAGAAGAAGGAGATGAATTGG
Source organism: Acmispon strigosus (assembly GCA_030819835.1). Lineage (NCBI taxonomy): Eukaryota > Viridiplantae > Streptophyta > Magnoliopsida > Fabales > Fabaceae > Acmispon > Acmispon strigosus. The sequence continues at coordinate 18,100,789 of JAUAMA010000002.1, read as the reverse complement.
GAATGCACGAGGCAGCAAGAAAGAAGATGAAAAACAGAGAAAGAAAGAGAGAAAGAAAGAGAAGCTTTGATTTGATGTGAAGAGTGACAGAACATAACATAGAGTGTTGTTATATATGCTTTGGGCTGGGCCTCACACTAGCTCAACAATTTTTTCTAACCTTTTTTTTTACCAACATCCAGAGCTATTTTTGAAATTAGATTGTTTTTTATTTATTTATATTTTTTAATTCTTTCTTTTTTGAAATTAAATGAATTTATAAAATATATAAAACTACGTGTTTTTATTTTTAGTCTCCAAAACCATGTAATTTAATTTAGTTCCTAAAAGAGGGACAAATAGTTTTGTTCTTTCAAATACAAATTGAATATGTAAATAAATTAAAGATGATTTAAACAAAATATATATTTTTAACCAAAAAATAGAAATGTATTTTTAATTAGTAAAATATGTCTTTTTAGTTTTTTGCTTTGAACTCCTTTTAAATAATGTTTGTTTGAATTAATTCTCAGATTGAAGTGATAGATCAAGTATTCAAATTTCTATCCCTGTGATTACTAATTACATGTTATTTTTAAGTACATTTAATTACCGGTGATTTTTGTCTCGACAATTTATATGTAGCACTAAATCAACTCTAATGTATTAAAGATTGAAAAATCCTTTCAATATATACTATATCATTTGTGACAACGTGACATTTGTATTATATTAAGGAAGTCTAAATACCTCTAGATTGCTATATCCTGAGAAATGTTGCACAAACCAAACCAAAATCAGAAATGACTAAAGACATGACCAACCTTATCAGAACTGTCTAGTGCAACAAAAACTCAATACCCAAGGCATGACCAGAGCATATCAGAACTGTCTAGTGTAACAAAATCTCAAATTAGCAAACTAACAAATACTGATGGAAAGTCAACTAACAAACTCCAATTAGCAAGATGAATAACATATTTTATAATCTATTAGAATAGCATATACCTTCAAGTAGGAAAAATGCAGTCCATATTTTTAAACATTCTAGAGAAAACGGGAAGAGATGAACCAGCTCTTGCGTATATCTTATGATAATGGTATATTGGTGACAGTAAATGTACTCATGGAAAAATGAGGCATCTTTTTCACCTTCTTACTGAAAACACCATTCATATTTTAGTAAAGTGCTTTAAGTCTTTTGGACCACAAAGTGAATCAACGAAAAAGTTCAAAGAATGTTTCCACTTTAACTCTATAAGTTAACATATCATTTAGGTCACAACATCTTAATATAATATAACCATTTTCACCTTCATCAATGCTTATTTATATCCAAGCACCAGAACATAACAGCTAAACTAAATGCATGCAAGGAATTAAAGAAAATAACTTTAGATTGTAGAGCTAACCCTTCAAGGAAGAGACTGAGGTAACAGTAATAATTGTTATCAGATTACTTATCAGTTTTGTAATTAGCACAGAAAAATTATAACAGCACCAGTAAAATTGTAGGAAGTTTACCTTAAACATGCTTCCTTACGGAAGTTTACAATGTCTTGTTTTGTCTCCAAGGGTCTACCAAACACAGCATACTGTGGGGAAGAAAATTCAACTTCTTCAATAACCGGTGTTCTAAGGGGGTGACAGTGATGGATAAGAGAGGGATCATCTGTTCACTACTTTCTCAAATTTGGATTGAATGCAAAATTCCTTATACAAATCAAAATTTTGTTGCCACTTAGACATTTGTCGCTTCAATAGATTGTATGCCTTTAAACCCTGAGGTTCAAACTTCTTCACAGGAGCATCAAACCTCAACTCAATGGGACAAAGATCATCAAATATCTCTTGTCCAACAGATTCAGTCTGCTCACAAGGTTTACTCTCCGAAACATGAAAAATAAATATATCATAATTTGAATCCCTATAAACAGAGTTTCCCTGTACAATGTTCGTGGCAGAGAAATTGAATGCAACTGGACGGTATAATGAAAAACATTTTGATTTCGAAGAACTGACCCAGGTTTCCTCCCCATCATTAGTAAGGGAGACTGCATGATCATCAAGGTGCGTAGAGCCATAAGCTGGACTAGCAATCTCGCAAGCCACCTGCATAACTTCATTATATTTGAGGTCAATCTCTGCTTCTAGTGAAAATTGACCTCTTTCTGTATCTGAGTAGCCATTGTGAAATTCATAAAGCACAAGTAGAACAGGAAAAGGAATGACAGGACCCACAATGTCATCATTGCTGTGGGATACTCACATATAAATATCCTATTATCATCACTTAAAATTATTTCTTTACTTATATAATAATAATAATTAATAATTTAATGAAGTTCCTTCACATGGATTTGAACCTATAAATTCCAGCAGTTTAGATGTGACACTAACCATTGAGCCAGGTTGAAATTTTGTTAAATTTATCAACGTTATTTATATATAGCCTATCATTTAACCCTTAAAAGAAATCTACTACTGTATCTACTAATTGTGAGTCCTCAATCTTAAATCTCAGCAACCCTTAAAAAAAAGACTCTCTTATATGTTGACACGTGTCACTTTATCAACCCAACAATTTCTCCCTCTATCAAATCAAATTTCTGAATTTAAATCATGATTTGCGATAATTAAAATATTCAAATAATTATTTATTACAAATTTAAATATTAAAAACACCCGTGCATTGCACGGGTTACTTACTAGTTGCAATCTAAGCCGGCCGTCCCACACTTTTTCTTCTTGAAAGTCCACTCCAGCACGATAATTAATTGTAGAGTGAGAAACGAAATTGGTTCTGCATTCAATTTCTTGTTTGTGCAATCATGGTGGCTCTACCCTATATATATCTGCCTTTGAAAATAAATATAATAAGGGATTTAAATAAATATAATTGGTTTTTTTTTTTTTTTTTTTTTACCTCTGATGAGTTTTTTTTACCTCACACTAGGGCCAATGTAGTAAGTTATTGAAACTGAGGGACTAATTCATAATTCATACAAAGACTTAACTATTAAGGGATATAAAATAATAAAAAAGTATTATAAAAAATCTGATTGGGACAGCACATCAGTGTACCGTACCCATAAAAAAAGACTGGGCACCAGAGCTTTTGCCTAAATACAAGGGCCATGAGCATCATCTCTTGCCATCTCTGCATTCATACCCAAAATTCATGTTAGAGAAGAAACTGTTGCATTCACCTTCAAAATTAGCCCACTAGAGAAACCAAACAAGCACTATCAAATTGTCCACCTGCACCAGTAAAGAACGTCTAAACCACATTATTGAACATGTATGGTGTAGAATAGTAGACAAAGGAGTATCACATTGCCCGCGCTCAGTGTAAGGTTTCCAATGTCGGTGTATCGACGATTTTCCACAACCGTCAGTAATTACCAATGGATTTAACCGTCGACAATAATTGAAGGTCATTTTCGTGGGTAACTACCAACGGTTTGAGCCGTCCATTGCTTTTCCCCCCTTTTTTTGACTAGTCATTTTTCTCTTCATCACCGTTTTCCTCTTTTTGTTCATCCTCCTTCGGTGCTTTCAAAGATACAAAACTCACTCTAAGACTAGCAATTTATGGTTGTTGTTGACGGCGCATTTCTGTGATAATTTCACGAAACAACCAATAACGGCTCAAAATATTATGCACAATTACAATATATGTTAAAATTAAAATAATATATAATAATATTAAGTCAAATAATATTCGTACTTACGCAAGTGTTTGTAGACGCCCCATCTACTCATGTCTACTGATTTTTCTGCTTCATATTAGTATGTCTGAAAATGTTAAAGACATCTGCTTAATTTTGAAGATCTAGTATATCGAACAATATCTTACTGGAATTAAATATAAATATAATATACTACTCAATATAAATTAAACGATAAAGGTTTTTTCCCTTAATTGTACTGCTTTTGGCTAAACCTTTTATGATTCAATCAGATACAAGATTGTCGTCCTCAGGGATTGTGTGAACATCAGTTCCACTAGTTAAATATTGACTCAAGCGGATAAAAAGATGTTTGAGAAATTGTTTTTGTGATTTTTTTATATAAAGAAAAATAATAAAAGAAGGTTTACAGGGATAACAAAGAATAATATGTATGTAGAAATGCATTCACCTAATCCTCTATTTTTTTTCGACTCAAACACTTTTGTAAAGGTTCATTTCATTTATGATGCCGAGAGCTGTCCACCTAACTACCCCTAGCCTAGGTGAATCTATTTATTGGAATTCCTACACGTAATCCCATACTATCTAGAAAACCCAAAAGGAACAATACGACTTAGATTCTCTCTCAAAGACATTCACAATGACCAATCTATCATAAGACAAGGTATCCCATGCTTGCAAAGCCCTTTGTCACCCCGGAACTCTTGTTAGAACTCATAACCTCACCCATCACATGGAAATTCACTATTGTTCTTACCCAATATATTCTCACCCTAAGACAACTAATGCAATGAATGGTTTCTCTCTTGGACTGGACCTACACCAATCTCCCGATCTAAAGCTTGTCCACATGAACCTAACACAAATCACTAATACTTGACATGTAGAAAGTAAAACTTTAGCACACGGTGTTGTGACCTAAGACATACGCCCTACTTTCATTGAACTAAGCATCCACTAACTCATATCAATCTCTCGATCTATTTATAAATTAGTGAAGCTCTTTTCATCATCAATTGATTAGATAGAAGCATGAAGCATAGAAAGAAACACCATACATGAAAGATTTCCATTTACATCAAATAATGAGTTTACAACAATCAAATAATCAAATCTTTATTTTTACTTGCGAAATATTGCATTTTTCTATAAATCTTCATTCCTACAACAAAAAGCAAAGACTAGGTATGATTTAAACTATATTTAAGACGTAATACAACTAAAACCTAATTACTTACAAACTCATGCAAATGAGGGATAATTTGAAGGATAATTCATATGTTTAGAACAAATAAGTGTCAATTATATTATGAGAATTTAGGTAAATTTAGCACTTATCACGTACAAATCTCTTAAAAACAAAATAATACAATTAAGTAATCCACAATACAAATCTAACCTACAACACAATAAAAAATATAAATTATAAGCTAAATTAAATGCAAAAACAAAGGAAGGAAATAATACTTTTTGTAGACTTTGAGAATGGAGACCCGTGAAAGCTTAGTGCCGGCAAACCTATATATAAGTCACTAACAGCTTATGTCGTCGGTAATACTTTTCAACGAGTATTTATAGGTCAATTTCCCCGCCAAAACAAATTCCCAATTCAATAAAAAAATTAAAAACTATCGGTAATAACGCGTGAAAATTTCCTGTTAAATTACCGACGGTTTGAGCCACGACTTATGCATGTCTAATTACTATTTTATTTTTTTATGAAAATTCCTTTCCGACGGCTAAGCCGTCAGTAATGGAGTCATTTATTGATGACTTTTGCCGTCGGTAAATCACCACATTCTTGTAGTGAGGGTGATAAGAGTGAAAGAATTACCGGTTGAGGAAAGAGGAATCCATGTTCGAGTGAGTTGTATTAAATGTGGGTCCTAAAGTGCCGCATCATTTAAAAAGTCCACGTGAAACGAGTGACTCAGCATTTTGCTAGACACATAGCATTTATAAACACTACAAAGGAGTATGTTATTTTGCTACTATTCACAATTGGGTTTTCCCTGTGCTTTGAGGGTCCATTGATTTCCTTGGTCCATCTTTTATTTCACTTTATTATTGGTCAATTTCTTTATTTACTTTATACTAGTTGTTATTTCCTTTTGTAACTAAAAAAAATACTAGTTGTTTAAGAATTCTTTATTCTTTATTTCACTTTCATATTAACTTAGTGTTAAATTTATTTCACTTAATTATTGTTTGTGATGCTCACCTGTAAAATGAATCCATTTATTTTAGAGGAGCTGCACCTTACTTTACCATTGAAAACAGATGACTGTTCATATTTATATGGAGTAAAAAATAATAAAATTATTTTCCAGGGACTAAACCCAAAAATATATTTAAGCCAATAAAAATAATTGGCATGGGAAAGTTGGATGAGAAGAGTCATTGGGTTGGCGTTGTGACAACCTAGGAAGGAGTCTGGACTAGCGGTCACAACACAACCATGGCTGAACCATCTCACTCCGATGACCTCAACCAACTCCTCGATAGTAAGCTCTCTCTCTCTCTCTCTCTCTCTCTCTCCCTCCCCCATCTGAAAACTTATCCATTTCATTTGTTTCAGGTGCTTTGGATGATTTCCAGAACTTCAACCTTTCTTCTTCCAATCCAAGGTAGTCTCTTTTGTTTTCTTCCATCGCTGCAATGCTTTGTGATTTATTTTAACTGAAAAACCTTCCTTTTAGAACTGAGGAACCTGCTGCGAACATAAAGGAGGAGTCTTCTCTGCCCTCGGGGATTCAAGGACTGGGCATGGGTTTACCCGATTTGAGAATCAAGAAAAAGGGCAAACAGAAGGTTTCCAAAGATACCCATGTCTCCGAAGCTCTCAGCAAGCTCAGGGAGCAGACCAGAGAGGCTGTGAAGGGCCTCGAATTCATGTCGCAAACTGGTGCTGGTAGTGCTGCTGATGACTTGGGTAAGGATGCTATGATGGAGGATTGGGTCAAACAGTTTGAGGACCTTGCTGGCTCTCAGGTAATTTATGATTCTGGACTTGTTCATTCTCTTGTCAAACTGCTTTGAATTTTGTTTTTTCAATTCTGTTATCAAGTTGTGAAGTGAGTATGAAGTATGAACTGAAGTTAGTTGTTTGTGTTTTGTATCTTCTCATGGGGGTCTTATAATTATGATTTGGACAATGTTAATTGTGTTATACTGTTATCAATGTTTTGAATATATGAGCAGTTACCTTACGATTTGGGAATGTATCGAACGAAGGGTTTGGAAATAGTTACCTTACAATTTGGGAATGTACCGAACGGAGGGTTTGGACTATGTTATAGCTTGAGAATCACCGATGTGTGTTGATCAAGCTGGAAAAGGCTCGGGTTCCTGTATTTAAGTGCCTCACTGTAGTACCTAGCTAGGAATATTTGTCTTACTTGCCTGGTGAGAATATTATGAGAAATACAAAAGGAAAAACAAGATGGAATTTAAGGATTCTATCACTTTTGTGTTGCACTTGTAGTAATGAATTTTGTGCTGCTTGATTCGGTGTTCATGATTCATGAGATATAGCTTGGCTGTTGTATCCTCTGTATGTTAGACATGTTTATGCATTCTTAGTTAGGTGTGGAGTGGTGAAGAAACAAATATATAGGAGATTGATGAGTTGTATTTATATATGGCCTTTACTCCAGTATGCTTTTTGTCTGTTAGTAGATTTGAAAACAGCATAGCTATTCAGCCCGAAAGATATACTCACGAGAATCGACGAATTTTGGTTTTAAACAATCATGCCAATCATGACTTAAACAGTGACAGTTACTCAACACCAATGAGAGAAAATGCAAAAGACTTAAACAGGGACTGTTACTAAATGCCAGCGACAGTTAATAATTGTGTTTTCCATTTGAAAATGGGGTTACTCATCTCTTGCTTTATAAATCTAGGTTGGTGTGGTTGTCTGATGACTTGCTTGCTGCATTTGGGCTTTTCTGAGTTTGGTTGTCATATAAATTCAATTCTCGTGGGACTTTGGCATATATTTTCCAGATTATTGAGTATTTGATTTATGAAATGAAGTGATCTTAATTTATTTTGTGTAACACCTCAGGTTCATATATTTCGCTCAGATGGGAGTCTATCTAAACTATATTGGTGCTTGTGTTGTGAAAGAAACTAATTATTTCCTAATTGTAAATGTGCTATTTTCATTGATTTGAAGTACATCATATCTTGCAGTCATCTGTGGCTGCCTTGCACAATGTTCCTGCCTCTGAGCATAAATAGATTACTAACTTCTTCTGCAAATGCCTCTCATAATTTTGCTTCAGAACTCAAGTAGATTAATATCTTACTTCTTAAACCAATTTTGCTTTAGAGCTCAAGTAGATTAATATCTAGCTATGACAAGCTTGAGGTGGAATAACAGCAGTTAGATTATCACAACCACCAAAGCTTTTTCCCATTAGGTGGGAATGGGATTGGCTTCACACATCAAAATGAAATCATAATGTTCTATCATAAATCATTTCTAATGATAGGCCTTTTAAATCCAATTATTTGCTTAATGGTTTGACCTATATTTTTCCTTGGTCTTCCTTTATCCATAACTATTGGACTATCTCCTCTCTTATCTAGCGTTCTTAAATGAGGTTCCTACAATTCTGCCCCCCACATGTTTAAAGCATCTATAAGCTGTTAGTTGTATACAAACAAAAGGTAGTTGGATTATAACACAGATTGAAATTTAAAAATGACAGATGACCTTTTGCTTTATTTATTCTTTCTTTTTGACTTATTTTAGGTTCCAATATGCTGATTCTGTTAGTCAAATTATATGAAGTCAATGTTATCACTGGATTTTGATCCTTTTTTTGTTACTTAGTTGCTTTCTATTTCTTTAGCCATGACATGCTGAGGAGCTATAATTTTTATTATAAATCAGGTGTCCTTAATAATATTTTTTGATGGAAAAAATTATACTTTGTTTCCATTTAATTATGACTGCAGATTATTTGATTTGAGGTTTTCTTAATTCAATTATTAACTTATGTTTTTCTTGGCTGGCAATAGCGGTCAGCCTCTTTCTTTGCTTGAAGATGTCCAAGAATAATTAAGAATCCAAGTTAGAATCTATTAAACTTGAATGATAAACATTAATAGAAACTTGGAATTTAGGACCTTTGGTGTTTTTCCTGAAAGGCGAGCGCGACCTCCATGTAGAGGAGGGTTGCTTCCTTGCAAGTGTTTTTAACTGAGATCCACATGGTAAAATGACTAGGGGGAAGATGGTAGCTGAGCAAAGAAACCATTGAAGCCTGATAATAATGCCTTTATTTATGAACTTGGCGTCTTGCATATCTTCTCTTAAATTGGGAATGAGGGTGAAGTGAGCCAAACTAAACCAAGTTCATTGGCAAAGCATGGCTCTAAACTTTTTCTATGAGGAAGCATGTAATTTAGACCATAAAAGATACTATAACTACGTATTGTGGTCTTTCGTAATTTCTCATCGCAAAGATACGGTATCTTGACTTCCTTTGCTGAAATTAGTGCTAATAGATATATTAATTTGTTTAGGACATGGAATCTATTGTTGAGACTATGATGCAGCAACTTCTGTCCAAGGAGATTCTTCATGAACCGATGAAGGAAATAGAAGAAAAATATCCGAAGTGGTTGGAAGAGCATAAAACCAGCTTAAGCAAAGAAGATTATGACCGGTATTCGCACCAGTACAAACTGATACAAAATCTTAATGAAGTTTATGAAAATGATTCTGGAAACTTCAAGAAGATTATTGAGCTCATGCAGAAAATGCAAGAATGTGGACAACCACCAAATGATATTGTCCAGGAGCTTGCTCCTGATCTTGATTTCGCTAGCCTTGGCCAGTTGTAAGTTCACTATGAATCTCGAAAAAGCAATCTCATTCTCAGGGCATATGCTGGTGTTTTCACACTATGTACACGTAGCAATAATCTCTATTTACTCATTTCAAAATAAAACCCTCATGCAGGAACATACATTGATAAATCTTTAGCTTCGTAAAAACTAAACAAATGAATGATTCTCATGAAATTTTAATTAATAGGTATAAGTTGACTGTAAAGTTGCTGTGTTCTATTTGTGGTGCACAATATTTCTGTTCATTTTTATAGTTTTTGTGGATCTGTTCATTTTTGTAGTTGATATCGGTATTCACTCAAATAAGTTGGTAATTTGTGATCTGTAAAAATCTGTTTTTTTGGGAGGGGGTGTAGTTGCTTTGCATGTAAAATTAAATGTTGCAGGCATTCTGTGATCTCACTTGCAAGGAATTACAACTGGTTACATCAGTATTGAGTACAACAAAAACAACAAAAGCCTTATCCCACTAAGTGAGGTTGGCTATTTGGATCACACTACGCCATTAAGCTTGATAAAAAACCCAAGTTTTTTGGATATTATCGACTACGGGGTCCTTTTTAATTATATCTTCCATATTCCAATGGTTTGTATGTTGAAGTTATTAGTCCTTGTTCTCTGTGACCCTAGATGAGGATGGAACATCCTACTTCAGAAAATATTATTCTCTTAATAATTTACTCGCCACTTGGCAGCATGAATTGGCATTCTATCCTATTTATTTTTATCTTTTAGTTGTCAAACTACAATAAACTAATATGAACATTTTATTCCTGCAGATCTCCAGACATGCTGGACTCTCAGACAAAATGTTGTATAATGTGAAGCTATTTCTTCCCTCTTACTATGTGGCAGCTGCTGGTTTGCAGATTCTTAGGAACATTTGTTTTTTACTTGTCAGAATAAAATATTTCTATGAGCTATTAGTGTTCTTTTCCTACTTACATCAAGGTTGTAATATGAACCCACACTTCAAAGTCTCCCTTTCAGGTTGTATATGATGTGAGGGTTAGTTCATTGACTTTATTCAGATTTTCTCAAAGATATGATAGTACCAGTTGCTATAGTTGCAAAAAAAATTGCTTTCTGATTATTTGAGAATCATTTCCCATTTATTCTGGAGATACATGAATTTGATGTCCATCATGAATCATGATGAGCTATTTGCAAGACTATAAAGCACCTTAATGATAAGTGGGTGAGCATCTCCCAACAAATCATTATTCATATGCATCACCTATGTATTAAACACTGGACTAAATGCTGGATCTTGGTATGAACGAAGTATAATGAATGCACAAATCAATGGCCCATGAATACATTAGTAATTATGAACAATGAGCCCCCTCATCAAAATTTAAATTAATGAATTTTCTATGGTTCGCATAGGAAAAAGATAAAAATATAACGACAGGAGTGTTCTTTGCATAAACTATCACTATATAACATTATCTTTTGGGGGGCTCTTAACCAAACTGAACTGGAGTGGGTAATACCTGAGCAATCCAGTGTCTCCCATTGACAAAACTCTTGACCAGGAATGGATGGGCTGATTCAAAATCTAGTTCCTAGTATATAATATTTATAAATTCATAAATATATATTATTTGTTTTACATAATTTAATTTAAATAGACGCTTATATCATACTACATTAATATTTTTATAAACAACTTTAATTGGTCAAAACAAGTTTTTTCTTTGGCTTCTTGTGTATGTTTTCTCGTGTAGAAGTAATGTAGTCTTAAAACCCAAGCATTGGTCTGAAAATCAACCACAAAATCGGACCAAGTATAAGTCTGAAGACTTAGTACTGATCAAGAGTATGTAGATCAAGCACAAAGTCTAACCAAGTATAAGTTTGAAGACTAAGCACACAAAATCTACGAGTACAAAAATCAATGATAAGTATGATCAATTTTAAGTATGAAGATCAAAATAACTCTAAATACAAAGATCAAGCATGTGTCTGAAGTACTATACCATGTCTAACCAAAAGTCCATCTCACAAAGTTCGAAGACTTGAAATATGTGTCTAATGTTACGAATAAAAGACTCAAACATCTTATCTCAAAATTTAAAGTTGTGAGCTCTTATTAAACAGAATAGACCTATCACTTTGACCCGAAACAAGAGCTTCTACTCCAGGTAAAGCAAAATATTGTCAAAAAAAAAAAAACCTTAAAACCTAATAAAGGATAGCCTACACAAGTCAACTCACATATCTTGCATTAAATGCTCACAATAGACATAATCCAACGACTCCTTTTGCTTCATGAATTACAATCCAACGAGTGTAAGAGCTGCTTTATGGTCATTACTCTTTGAAAAACCCTTTGAAAAAAACATTCTCCGAGACCAATCATAAGTCTTTTATCTAAGCATTTAAGGCTTGAACCCTAAGTGAGATCAAACATCTTTCATTTCTTGTGTTTGAAGAGAAGCCTGTGAATGTTAAGTGTAAAGAATATCAGTATACAAAGTTTAAAGGGAAATGCTCTTTCTTACGAAAGAGCCTCCCACGGAATGTGAGAAATAACCACCTCATTTGTTTTGTGTCAAAATCCATTGAATGCAATTTTCTTTTTCAAAGTTAATATGTTTTTTCAAAAACACTGAAGCGTTTCATAGCATCCGCACGTTTCGTCTCATACCAAATAGCAAAGCTCAAGTTTTAAAATCCTAAAAATAATTAGAAATGAGAGATTAGACATAACCCTAGTTTAGGAAGTGAACCCTGATATAAATTGTGTCTCCTCTTGTATGCTTATCTTTTTTACTTGTTTTATGATTTTTTCTGTTTTCTCTCTTCTCACGTATATTCTCTCTTTTGGCATATTTATACCTGCAGCCAAAAATCTTCTGTTATCATTTGTCTCATAAAAGGATAATATTTTCTGGCTGTCCAGCACTCTTTACTGCAAGGTGTAAGAATAATAAGACTAATCCAGATCCTGCTACTAAAGAGCCATAATCTATTAGTGGGTTGCAAAAGCTGTTGTACTTGTTTCTTATGACTCCATACTTTCATCAATTCATGTACATGAATATGACCATTGAAGCCTTACAAAATATCAAAGTAGTAAAGAGATTCAGAGTTGTTAAAAACGAACTATGTTGCCCAATGTTGTCCAATGTTACAAAATATCAATACAAATCAGGCACACAGTGCAGATATGTGAACAATATAGCAATGCAGTCTTTATATACATACTAACTTACTAACTCCCTCACATTCCTCATCCTAGTGGATGCATGTAACTCTTGGTTCAAAAAGAATGAATAATTTCAACCAGTAACATCTCAAATGGTGCTAAATCCATGGCACTACCTCCCCTGCAAACAAGTGTCCAATGTACAACACTAGGGGTATTAGGCCTTTTCTCTATACCTGCTATAGTATCAGGCCAAATTAGACATCTCAATATAACTTGTTAAACCAAGAAGGTGGTGAAGATTCTCCCAATCTTGGCAAAAAAGCTTCCCTTTCAAGAGAAAGCTGAAGTCCCACCATTATCCTTGTCATAGATGCCCACAAAAATGGTGCAGCGCAGAATGCATAAGCAAAGACACACAAAGCTCTCACTACCCCATCTGGATACCAGGGAAAAGCCATGGTGAGCAAGGCCCCGATGATCCCGAGCCACGGCATCAAAATCGGCAATGTTGGCAGCAGAAAGGCGTTGGTTGCGATCAAGCACAGCGCGAAGACACCAAGCAAGTACAGAGCCCACCCCAGCAGGGGGTGAACCGTGTGAGGAATGAGAAAGAATGGTGTTGTGTAAGCAGCAAGGATACTCCACAAGGCTACTAATTTGAGAATGTTCTGCATGAAGGTGATGCTCTTGTCAGAGCGACGATAGCACAGCTTCGAGAGGCTTGGCCTTGCAAAACGCGTCACTGCTATTATTCCCAGATATATTGCAGATTGAATAAGTACCACAGCCATCTCTGTACCATACCTGAACAAAATAATAGGCCAGTTTTTATAATGTCTTGCATATTTGTAGGAAAATTGATGTAATAAGAAAAGTTACGGTCAGAATCAGCTCAAATGATGACAGAAATCAAAGTTATGTTAAAAAACCAAAGAACATACAGTAGCTGGTTATCTATATTGGTGTTTGGCTAAATAGCATAATTAAGCACTGCAATAAACGCTTATCGCATAAGCGCTAATTCATAAGCTAGTTTGGAAACCTTATAGAAATAAGTTCAAAATAGCTTAAAGGTATGTATAAGTGCTTATTCAGAAGCTGATATGAACAGATTATGAAAATAAGCTCAAAACAGCTAATAGGTAGGTCATAAGTTATTTCCATAAGCTGCTCAAATCAACTTATGAATAAGCATTTATACCTACCTTGAAGCTATTTTGAGTTTATTTTAATATGGTTCTCAAACGCTAATGTGATAAGCGTTTATTGCTCTGAGCACATAAGCACTTTGCGCTTACATATCCTACCAAATGCTTGCAAAAGCACTTATGCTATAAGATAAACTCAAATAAGCTCTTTTAGACAGGCAAAATGCATGACACTAATCCAATGTTTTCAGTTTAACATGCACATACAATATTTGCCATTAGAATCAAAGTACATTTTATGGACACAAAATTAATGCAACCAGCAAGGACCTTACCCCAAAGTTTCACGACGTTTTTCATGCCACTGCAGGCCTAATGGCAGGACAGGCCACGACCACCAATACCATGGCTTCAACCACGGTGCTCCAGGGAATGTAATCACACTATTTGGTCCACAGGGTACACTCCAGCGAAGTTTAAGATCTGATCTCAGAACCAATACATTTAGCATGAACACAGATTGTAATAAGCAACTTAAAGATGAATGTTTCCTTTTGTAATATACTCACAGTAGTAAGAAGCATCCATCTGATAACCTAAAGGAAGCCTATATGTTCCATCAAGTTTGGTGCCATTTGAAGTTGGATGAAACAATGGCTTATCAAGCAAGTCAGGGAAGTAGCTAGCTATGAAACCCTGGTCTGCACCATCTGGATTCTCTCTCCCTTTCACTAATTCATGAACCATATCCTTGAACACCACAGTTGATGGCTGCAACATCAAATAGTTATAAGCAATATGATGTAGATCACCAAAGATTATCACTTTTCAGATAAAAAAGTTTTCTTCCCATACAATTCTGTGTAAGGTGTTATTTACTCATTATTATCATTGGAAAATCTTTTGGTACAGCAGTACACATTAAAATGAATAGTTAACATGATCAAATTTTCTTTTCATAAAATGAATTCTGGAGAAGCTATTCACAAAAATGAAGGATTGATTTTGATAACTTTAAAATCAATTGTCGAAGGATTTCTAAATATGAAGGTTTAGTTGGTCATCATTTTACCTTTCCCATGAACGAATGACCTCAGTTAGATATTGTTTTAAGCTGCTTTTAAATGTGTATTTGCGTTTGAGAAAACAACTTAACTAAGCGCTTATAGCCATAAGCGCTTATTCATAAGCTATTTTAAGAGATTGATTGAAATAAATTGAAAATAGGTTATAAATAAGCATAAGCTCTTATTCATAAGCTATTTTAAACAGCTTATGAAAATAAGCTCAAAACAACTTATAGGTAGGTCATAAGTTATTTACATAAGCTCTCTCAAACATTTGCATAAGCACATATGCTATAAGATAAGCTCAAGTAAGTTCTTCCGAACAAGGTCATATCAACTCTAGAACCCAAAAGCCACTCACAGAATCTTTTACCCAAAATTAATTTTGACTTTAGAGATTGTTGAAAGATTTTCAAACATGCAGTTGGAATATTGTGTATGGAACTAATTTACCAATTTAAAGGCACTAACAATTAAGCAAAAGTTTGGAGTTATTAGTGCACTTTCGCACCTGCAAGACGAAGAGGCCAGTGTGGAAAACGCAAGGATTGATAAAGACAGCACAAAATTGTCCACATTGAAACAACTCATCCGTGTTTTGAAGGAAGAGGTTGTCAGCATCCAACATGACCACCCTGTCATAGTCCACTAAGCTCCATGCGTAGAGCTTGTTCAGTGATAACTTGAATCTCTTGTCAAAGTTATCTTGGTTCTTGTAAGGATTGTCCAGATTATCCACTCTTACCACTTTGGCACCATCTTCCTTCTCACTACACAATCCAAGAAAAAGAGAAAAAAGTAAAAAAACCGGTGGCTAATTACCAACTCAATCATCAATTCCTCACATGGTTCCTACACGCAAGTGAATTTGTCCAAGCACTGAAAACGGCAACAATGCTTCAAGTGTTATGTTGTCTTGTCAGGGCTACTACACCAAATTGGTTATCTACTTATCTTGGTAACTGGATGCATAAAATATTGATGCCTTTACGTATAACACCAAACCTTCTTCCCTTCAATTTTTTTATTTTATTTGACAGATTAACATTCACTTTATAGTATACTAAGCCTTTATAAAGAAACATATATATAAAGTCGTTTCAGTGACTAATTAATTGCTCTGATTAGTAATACTTGATAACTAAGCCAGTGAAATACTAAATGTAACAGAGCTCTAGCCTCTAGCCTCTAGCCAACGCTCAAGGGTAATGTTAGACTGTTTGATTTGAGAGAATATTTTGATTTGTATAGATTGTTTTCACAGTTTTCTAACTCTGCCCTCATTGACGGGTCTTAAGCTCATCTAAAGGAAGAATGTTGTGTTAGGTCTTCAGCAACTAAGGTAAAAATTGACCAATATCTTTAAATATGGATCAGTGGTCCACATGGCTTTATCTAGTGGCATAAGACTTTTATTGTTATTTTCACAATTTTCTTTATGTATTTATTAAAGCACAAAATGAAATAATTTCTCATAAAAGAAAAATCTCTCAAATTAAATGGAACCTAAAATTGGGAAGGCACATGGAAGGTCTCGATACCCCCAACAAAAATTAACTTCACTACCCCGCACTGTTTCCTTCATCTTCTAATAATATGGCCATATGGACCACTACACTGCACTGTCTAAAACCCCTGCCATTAATTTCAATACGCCTGACACAACTCATCCTGAAAGCTATATTCTATTATTGGATATTATAATACTTATACTTATATAACAACTTACTCGGTAAAATCATCTTATTCAATTTAATTAGTAATTTCTGTATTAATATTGCACAATAAATCTTATGTAATTTAATTCAAGGTTAAATTTACGTCCTTTCATAGTACTAGTTTCTAACTATTTGAGTTTTAATCCATATAATTTTCATTTAGATATCAGTTTCTATTCGATTTAGTTTTCTATTTGATTCATTCTCACTGAACTATTGATCTGTTATAGCACTAGACCCCAAAATCTAATGTTCAATTAAGAACCAAAACTTAAATGAGTTGAAACTATATAACCAAAATCTCATGTAAATTTTTAAAAGACTACAAATATGACTAAATTAGTAATGATTTTCCTCATTTAAGAATATATTATAGCTCAATGTATCATAAATTTTTTTTATTTTTTGTGGTTACAAGTATCTCTAGAGGAGGCAATTTTAATCGAATCACGAACATCTACATCACTGTAGCATAATTTGACAGGACAAAACTAATTTACAAATGACTTTATAATTTGCACTAGTAGAGTGTGGAATATGCTGCAATGAAATGCTATAGTGGGTTGACTCAACTAAAAGACAGATAAGTAATGATAAAGAACTAGTCTTCAGTTCAATTATAGCAGCTGGAATTTCATTAGTAAATCATATCTAGATATATACTCCTATCTAAGACAATTAAATAATGGTAGAACCCCAAAAATATCTAGTCCATTGGAAATGATGTGACACCCCCAAAACGCAAAACTTTTTGCTTTTCCTTTTCCTTAGAGGAGCGTTTTTCTTCGGTATGCATTTGTATTGTGGTTAAGTCAAAAGTATTCTCATTTAGCTCCTTTCACGTTTTTCAACACGTGCTTCTTCATTTGAGGTATTTCAAGATGTGAGAAAACTTCACAAGTTGAAGTTTTCCAAACATGCTTTTAATAATGGAAGTGGATGACATTTGATAAACATTTTTTAGAACCAATGTTATCGTCTACAGAGGCACAGGATTGCATATATGTGGTCTTAGATTAAAAAAAAAGTGATTTTTTGAGAAACAGGATATTCAAATAATGCAATCAATGATTCTTTAAGTGCAAAGATTTTTTTTCTCGAAAAAGTAATATCTGCATAACTAGATTATTATTTCGTGTAACAAAAAAAAAGGTTATTATTTCGTCGGCGTAAAAAAAAAATAGTATTTCCTCTGATTCTATTTATCTACCATAAAAAGAAAAAAAATAGTCCGTTTATAAATTTAAAATAATATTAATTAAAAAATTTATGATTATATAATTATGTTCATATACTAATTCTCAGTATATTACATTACTCTTTAAGGGAATCATCTAAAGGTTAAATAGTAAAATACAAATTAAAAATAATATAAAAACTAAGAACATCATTTTTATTGTTAATTTATGTTTTAAATATATTAGAAAATAAAGAATATTCAAATTTAAAATAGCACCGTAACTATAAAGCATTAATCTTAATCTTCCTATATTTTGAATATCAATTGGTACTTCATAATAAATAAATAAATGATAAATTGATTTTAAAAAATGTATCGAGTCAATGCCGGTTATAAAGATTAAAAATTAAATTGATATTGAAAATATTTTAAACAATCAACAAGATGTGTAGAGAGTAGAGACCAGTAAGATAGAAAGAATTATTAATAATATTTTAGAAAGAAAAATGAAAACTTTGACTATTATAATTATCATTATAAAAAAGAATAGAAGGCAAAAACTATTCACTAACTGGTGTTTTGGACTTTTGGGGGTATTTTGTTAGTGTGTAGATGGAATAGAGTAACTTGTACTCTTTTAATCAACTTGGTTAAAAGAACGGTCAATGTGATTTAAACACTCAAAGATGCACCACATGAATTCTATTTTTATATCTATATCTCTTGACGACATCCTATTATACTACGTTAGCACATTATTTCTCTCTTTTATGCTATAGGTATCTACATGAATTTGAATCACAGTTAGTGAATGCCTAATTCACAGAAGTAATCTGACTCGCTTTCAATTAAAATTGGATGACTTAAATTTTAATTTTATATTTGTCATTTAATCTTGACAAAATATTTGAGATGGTCGATCTTTGATCAAACAGTTAAAACTGCGTGAATTAAATTCATTGTTGGTGTGAACTTAATTTATTTTTTTTCTATAACTATTGAGTGTCTACCCAAATTCTCCTAAGCATGTGTTTGAGTTGAGTTTTGAAGGTGAGAAAAGGAAAAATGTTATGAAAAGCCCTCCACTTAATGGAGGGATTTTAAAAAGTCGGGAAGAGTTTGAGGCATTTTTGAAAGGAGAAACTTATCTACTTTTTCTGAGGGTGGGTAATGGAAAACCTAATCACTCACTTTCTTGGTGATTTATACTGTGTGAACATCCCAATTTGGGACTTATGTGTCATGTTGTAAAATAACTTATATGGAGAGCTCCTCAAAGTTCCCCTAAAAACTATTAAAGATGAATTAGCATTTACTCACGTGAGGATTCTCTAATGTTTTTTTATATAAATATTTTTGTATTTATTTCTCTCATCATAAACATTTAAATAATCGCACCTATTTAACATCTATTTAATTAATATATATGATGAAAGAACTAGAAGAAAAAAACTTCAATTATTAGATAATTTTAACACGAGAGAGGATCACTATCACTAACATCAAAGACACCCTACCCTAAAAAGAAGTAATAGTGTTTGTGTGAGTCCAAACAAAAAAAGTGAAAAAGCAAAATGGACAAGATAGTACTATATGAGGAGGAAGGAACCGGAACGACCATTCCACTTGAAAAGAAACGAGGCGGGACGGGACGGGTTGTTGAGAACATCGTCAAGCAGTCTTTGAACTCCACGCGCAATCCCACCCACTCACTCACAACACACGTGACAACTGGTTACTCCTATTATTATTAACAAATAAAATATCCATTCATCTTTAATTATTAAATCATTATTAATTAATAATAATTCCATTTTCAGTCTGATTTGGAGAATGCGACTACCATGTCGACTCCAGGACGGTGAACAACCATGTCCATTTCCATCGGTCCCAATTCCCACCCCTTAGTTAGTCGTGAAACTAATTTCTCATGTGATCCATGAACGAAGTGATGAACTAGTATGCAGACCTAGTTAACCTATTTACCTTGTAACCCCTAAAAAAATCATAACTGAAGCGGAATTCGAGGAGAAACTAGATTATTAATGGAATAATAAAGTAACCGAAAGCAATGGGGGAAGAAAAGAAGCGAGGAAATCGAGAGAAGAAATTGGATTAGGGACTTACAGTGCTTGAATCCATCGAATGGGTACATCAACGGAAGCAATGACGACGAGATCGGCTTCCACTTTGAGATTCTTGAGCGACCTCAACAGCACGCGTATGGCGATGTAGAACTCGTAGTCCCTCGGTGTTCCGACGTACATCATGGTGGCGTACGCATTCTTGTGGTGGTTGCTGCTGCTTCCGCTCACAACAATACACTGTGTGACTATTAACACCACCACCATCACCCACCATTTCACGAGTTTCTGGTGTTTTTCACAGGCCATAGAGGGAGAAATGGAGATGGAATAATAGGGTTTTGTATATGTAGGGACTGAAGATTGATGCTGCTACCTGCTAGTGCTAGCAATTAATGTTCCCTCCCTAATGTGGAGTCAATTTGGGAGAAAAATTGAAATGGGGAAAAGAAACATGAGAGAGAGAGAAGGAGAGAGTGGGAAAATGAGATATTATGAAGGAGGAGTAGTTTAGTATTTATATATGTATGGAAAAATCTATCAAACCAATTGGAGAAGGAGGAAGAGAAAGAGAGAGAGAGAGAGAGGAAGAAGAAAGGAAAGAAAGAAAGAAAGGAGGTTTTAATTGCTGGCAGGCAGGCCAGGACTCAGTAGACACTAGCTCAGATCGAAACTGTCGTTTATATTTCAAAATAATTTCAAGAGTAATGGACTTTTCCGTGTTCTCTTGCGCGTTGTCCGAATAAATCGTCTCATCACATTAGATAGACTTAGTTTTGATCAAATTAATTATAATACAAATCATTAATTTTTAATATTGAATTGTGAAATTGCTCTCTAAAATGTGAGTGTCTATCTAGTTCGTTTTTACAAAAATAAAATAAAATAAGCAAATTAATTTCTAATGTCATAAAATGTTAATTAAATTAATTTTTTTAGTCATTTAAACGTCGCTCAAACTAGTTTCTTACTGGCATTTTATAATATTGAAAACTAAATTGTCTATTTTATTTTTTTGAAACGAAGTAGACGGACACTCGGACTTAAGGGGCTAATTTCACCGTTCACTTCTTTTATAGTGATTAATGATTTTATTTTTTGAAAAGTAATTTTGTAAGGTTTATGTTATGACATAGTATAACTTTTGAAATTACATTATTTTTTGGTACGCATTGTAATACATCTACTGAATAAACTAAAATTAATAACTTCATTCTATGATGAATTTTGATGGCAGAATCAATTATTGAAGGAAAAAAATTAAAATATCTCCTTATAAAATATTAGTCCTTAAACATAATGAATCCATGTGGACAAATTGAGGAAGAAGTCAACAAGTTCTAATTGTAGCAAGGCCGGGACTGAGTAGACACTAGCTCAGATATACCCTCCTTCAAAACCAAAGAGAAAAATATTAAGAAATGTACAGTCGGTCTTAGAGTTTATGTAATCATTTTAGTCATACCCATTGTTTATGAAATGAGTATGTTTAGATTGTTTTCACATTAAATTATTTTCACAATTTCGACTCCAGTGAGGTGAATGTTAAAACTCATTTCAAGAGTTTTTTAAATCTAATGTGTATTGACTAAAATAAAGTTTTCTTTTCTGAATGGGACTAAAATAAAGTTAATAATGCAATTTTTGCAATATAAAAAATTGTATAAATATAAAGTATAACACAATCATTCATTTCACGCATGCGATTTTTGTCATAAAAATCAATTGTCTAAACATTAAGTTAAATAAATGGAGAGTAACAAGATCATTTATTTGACCCATGCGATTTTTATCATAAAAATTAGTTGTATACATATAAATTTAAATAAATATAAAGTAACTTGATCATTTATTTGAATTTATTTGAAGCATTCGAATTTTATCATAAAAATAAGAGTTTAATTTTGATATACCGATAATGCAAATAAGTTTTACACATGCATCTAATTAAAATTCATCATTTTCCCATTAAAATTCATCATTTTCCCATATCATAATTAAATTTGAATTTAAAATTATTACATGTGTAAAATTCTTCATACTATATATCGTTAAACTCTTAAAATAACTGCATAAAGATAAAGTAACACTGATCATTTATTTGAAGTGGTTACTAAATACTAGCTTTATTATACTAAATAAATACATTATTTCATTAAAAAAATATAGTTATGAAGTGTTTGGAAACTCATTTTCACGATATGTTACTTTTTTAATGTAAGACTTACGGAATATAATATTTTTCGATAAAACAACATGAAAGCATCCGATTAGAATCTATAAATTTTCCATGTTATAATTAAAATTGAATTTAAAATCATTTTAAATGAATAATAGAGAGATGTGATTGGATATATGTGTAAAAAAATTCACACTGTCATTGCATTAAAATTAAACTGTTTCGGTAATTAGTGTTTGTTGGCACACAAAAACTTGTAACGGCTAGTTAGAAGCCGAAAGGCAGCTCGAGCCGATTGGGGATTACAGTCAAGCAAGGTATTAGCCGAGTTGGTGAGTCTAGTCGATTGGCAGCATGAGTAATCAACCAAAGAGAATCGAGTGTACAAGGACAATATACATGGAAGAAGCAGAAACTTAAGCTTCAAGCAAAATAAATCATCATGTTCCTAAAAGCTTTTCGCGTGTAGAAATAGTTGGTGGACTCGTCCCCGCGAAAGCAAGAGAAAGTGGTTGCGAGCTAGCCGATGCAACGAGGGACGACTGAAACAAAGCCTCTAGGCTGACTAGAAGAGAGGGAACGATGATACCCCACAATTTTGTAAACACTTGTAATGATCGAAAAATGTGGGGTGTCACATGTTCTTTCCAACTGCTAGGTAGTTAGCGATTTTCCTCTATAAATAGAGGAATGGTCATTTGTATAAACACACACAATCAATCAATCAAATCTACAATTTTCCCTCATTTATCTTTATCTTACTTTTCAGTCATTTAAATTTTTATCGTTTTCTGCAATTTATCTTTCAGCTGATTTACAGCTTTCAACCTCTATTTTCTTTACCGCTTTTCAGCCATTTACATTTCTTAGGAATAGACTTTAGTTCGTAGCCAAAGTCATATTTCAAACATCCTTCAATAGCGAGGCACTGAGAGATTTTTGGAGTATCTTAGGAATCCATATTGAAGAATAGAGTCTCTTCCTCGAGCAATCGTTTGACTAGAGAATCATAGTTGATTTTACATCCAATCACACGGCTTGCAGATCGACCGCTAATAATAGATTCTAGGTAAGAAACACCTCTAGATGGATACTTCCACGTCTCAAAGAGCTAGAAACAATCGGTCTCAAAACAAACTGAACGAAAACCAAGCTTTGAAGCTATGGAGATAGCCCACCGGAGGCCAATCGCCTCCACCACCATCGGAGAAAGAGCCTCCAGCGGAGAAGAAGTCGTTGAGGCAAGAACCTAGTCATGGTATGTGAAACAACTTGTAAAAGTGGAGGTAAACCTCAACCCATGGTATGTGAAACAAGGAGATGACCACCAAGTCAAGAACTAATTCAACCTTCTTCGACCCCCCAAAAAAAGTCAAGAACTAATCTAAAAGTTTACATAACATAATAACTATATGTATATCTAAAAGTTGATAAAAGAACAAATTTGGGATTCGAATTCAAACCAATGGGGAATGCCAACAAAGTGTTGTGTAATGGTAGATAAGCTAGATTTCCATAAAGGTTAATTGAACCCCGAAAAAATCATTTGTTAGGAGGGATCATCACTATATTTCGAACTTGTAAACATCTATCAAGGACGGGAAAAAAAACTAACGAAAATCAATCTTAATTTCAATTTTTTATTAAGATATAAATAAATGATAAATTCTACCAATTGTTATTTTCATTAATCTTAAATTTAATGACAGTAAATTAATCTGATATTATTTATAGTCTTAAAAATTTATTTAGAATTTGATATATAATAGAATATTATAATGTTATGTTTTATTAATATACGATTATCTTTCAAGACTTATGTGAAAAACCATTGTCTATTAGCATCTTCCCAAAACACCAAATTATACACCAACTATTTGTTTCATTTTTAATGAAAGTGCCTAAATATGCCGTTAGATTTGAATATTCGTTCACATAAGTGCATTGGCACACATGTCATGATAAAGAAAGTGAATGGAGCTCTTCTAGTTAACATTTATAGAAACATCCATTAAAAAAAAAACATTTACAGAAACATGCTCTAAAGTTGACTAAATTTTATTTCATTAAAATCAAAGATAGGACGGAATAGATATTGCATGTTATGATTCTTTTGTCATGTATATATCGCATGTTATGATTCTTTTGTCATGTATATCAAAGTGCCTTTTTTATGCTAAAGTAAAGTACGTTTCTCTCATTAAGCTTATTGACTTGACATTAAATTTTAATTTTTTGTTTGAAGATTATATTTTATTCTACTTGACTGAATCGTCTAACCCTCATTCTAATTATGTCAAAAGAGTATTCCTTCTAAAGTGAGAATGAAAATTAAATATTATTTAAATAATGAATTGAATAAACTCTAAATTGGGAATAACCCTATAGGCTATAACATCACAGTTAAAGAGGAAAGCTAGTAAATTGTAAATGCAGTTGCAAAGTTTGCTTAGGCACTCAAAATGAGTTTTAAGGATATTGCCTTTAATTATTGAGGCTTTGTTCTCCCGTCTCCATTGAAAGGACGGAGGATTTTGAATTGAAATGTTAAGAGTCATCCAAGATTCAGCTCGCATTTTTGCTGCAGATTGGAGTAATCCATACGTGGAGTTTTTCAAATTTTCATTTGCATTTAAAATGAAACTTTGAACTTGTTTCATATTTTCTTCAGGAATATTGTAAGTCAGTCTTCAACCTTTTTTTCTTCTTCTTATGTTCACTTTAAAAAGACATTGCTTTATTTGGTTTTGGCTACTGCTGGTGAATGGAAAGGAAACCAAAAAGATGATATTAAAGCAAAGGAAAAAGCAACAGCCTGACAATGGTAAGGGGCTAGATATTTCCCCCTGAAAAAACTTTTATCCAATGCTTGCCCCTTTCACGTTAGCATAAAAGCTTAAAAGCATGAATCATACATGGAGATTGAAAGAGAGGTGTTACCAATTAGAGATTGGGAAGAAAGTCTGAACGGGAAAAAGGGGCGAGTGAGGGAGGCAAAAGGATTGGATGATAACGAGAAAACAATTTGGAATAAAATTAGTCATGTGCAAATCACACCACAAAGTCACACTTTTTAGCATAAAATATTAGTAGAGGTTTTGCCTTTCTCACAAATTCACACACTTTTTACCACAGCAATAGCAGCTAACAAAAAAAAAGTATTTCAACAGGTAAGAAGTTTAGACCCAAAAAAGAAAACAAGAGGTGAGCTAGATTCTTAAATTCAGGTGTCATTAACAAGCAAGCATAATGGATGTTACAAGGTAGCATGTTATCAATATATCCATCAACAGTGAGTCATGTAGATACAAACAAACTGCAAATTAATAAGTTTGTTCAACTGGGGTTTCAGAGAGACGATTCATTTCATGTATCTGTGCAGGAATTTCCTATGGAAATCATTCCTGATTGTATCATTGATGAATCGCTTCGGTGCCTTGGCTTCACCACGGGCTTGGTTCTTAAACACGACGTCATCATCCCACCTAAGCCAAACAGGTGCATACAAACCCCAAAAAAATGAGATCATGACACAACCAATAGGGTTTAACAGCAAAAGCAGTCATTTTGGTTTTAGAGGGAAAATATCTAGATCCAAACCTTCTTTTCACATTGAAAGATGCGGGATTATTTAGCAATGGGTTTCCACGCAGAAGCTCTGCCTCCTTTACTTTAAGCTCTTCCTCTTGCTCTAGTCGTTCCTGCACAAAACAATTCACATTTCATTTTTGTTAGAGATACTCTTATGTATTGAGTATCAATATGTTGTAATTACTAGTTAGTTAGAATTGTGTTATACTTGCTAGTGAGTCTGTTAGTCTTGCTATGAGTTAGTTAGAACTAGTTTCTTTTCAGTTCGCTCCGGTTAGAAGCTAAAATAGTCTATAAATGATAGAACTGTAAACAATTTTAAGCTTTAGTAGGGTTGCAAATCATCAAGAAGTTGAAAGCCCTTTACTAAACATTTAGTAAAGGGAGGGGAGCTTAGGCCATTTACTAAAACATTTAACTGACCAAGGAATTGTCCATCGTCTTATATGTCCTCATACACACCATTTTGATGGTGTGATTGAAAGAAAGCACAGACATAGATATAGTTGACAAGGGGCTTACACTTTTATCTCAAGTTGGCCAACTCATGTATTTATTGGTATCATGCTTTTCAAACTGCAAATTATATCATAAACAGACTTCCCTCTCCATCTCATAAAAACAAAATACCATTTCAAATGAATTTTGGACTTCTTCCAAATTACTCATACTTAAGGTTAAGGGTCTTTGGGTGTGCTTGCTATCCTCTTCGTTGCCCCTATAATAAACACAAACTATCATACAGATCTGTTGAGAGTATCTTTGTGAGTTATTCGCCATCCCGTAAAGGGCACAGATATCTCAGACAAGAAGGAACGAATTTAGTAACTAAAGATGTCAGGTTTGATGAGTCCAAATTTCCTCAATATGCTACATCTGTCTCATTATCTACTTCTACCTCTCCTATTCAAGTGCCTCTTCCATTACTTAATATACCTAATTCAGGTTCTGTTGAGTCTGTCCAAAACTCTACATCATCTAATTTTTCTGTCATCTCTCACCAAGTCCTTCTGTTTCTGTTCCACTATTCTAACATGTCTAATAACAATTCTTCACCTGTCAGTCATAATTTATCGCATTCCAGCAGTCTTTTAATTTGTGCTTCTCCATCCTCTGTCATGCAATCTGAAGATGATGCATTACTTGCTAATAATACCTGGACAAAAGTTCCTCTTACTACTGGCAGGTCTCTCATTGGTTGTAAATGGGTGTTTAGAGTTGAAGAGAATCCAGATGGTAGTGTTAACAAGTATAGGGCTAGATTGGTAGCAAAGGGGGTTTTAAGAGCAAGCTTTGACTGCAGAATTACTTGCTAATAGTACCTGGACAAAAGTTCCTCTTACTACTGGCAGGTCTCTCATTGGTTGTAAATGGGTGTTTAGAGTTGAAGAGAATCCAGATGGTAGTGTTAATAAGTATAGGGCTAGATTGGTAGCAAAGGGGGTTTTAAGAGCAAGCTTTGACTGCAGATTTTTTTTTTCACCAGTTGTGAAACCAGTCACTCTGAGAATTGTACTTACACTAGCACTCACTCACAAATGGCCTCTGAAACAAATTGATGTAAACAATACATTTCTCAATGGTTTTCTTGATGAGGAAGTGTACATGACCCAACCAGTTGGCTTTGAAGATTCAGAGAACAGCTAAATAAGGCAATTTATGGTTTAAAACAGGCTCCTAGGGCCTGGTGTGAAAGGCTAACCCACACTATAATTGCCTTTGGATTTACTACAAGTACGTGTGACCCATCTCTTCTCATTTTCACGGGACAGGTCACTCCACATTTGTTCTTATCTATGTGGATAACATTATTATTATTATGGACCTTCTCTACAGTTTATTCAGAATCTTATTTCAAAGTTGAATTCAGTATATGCTCTACAGTTTATTCAGAAACTTGATTATTTCTTGGGAATATAGGTTAAGAAACTGCCTGATGGATCATTACTGCTTTCTCAAGCAAAATATATTAGAGATCTGCTTGCAAAGGCAGAAATGGCTGGCCGCAAAGGTATCTGCACACCCATGCCAGGAAGATGCAAGTTGTCTAAATCCATTGGTGATCGAATGCATGATCCTTGTTTATATCATTCTATGGTGGGTGCTCTTCAGTACACTACCATCACTCAACCAGAATTATGTTTTCGTGTTAACGAAGTCTATCAATTCATGTCTTCACCATTAGAAGATCCTTGGAAAACAGTCAAAAGTATTTTGATTTTTGAGATACTTGAAAGCCTCTATTGATTTTGAACTCCTTATTCAGCCATCTTGTCAGCATGTTCCCTTAGAGCTACATTCATTTTTGTGATGCAGATTGGGCTCCGATCCAGATGATCGAAGGTCCAAATCAGGGCCAACAATCTATCTTGGTTCAAATTTGTGATTATTGTGATCAAAGAAACAGAATAACGTTGCAAGATCTAGTGCTGAAGCAGAATATAGATGTTTAGCACTTACCACCCAGAACTTGTGTGCATTCAGTCACTTCTAGAAGAGCTTAAAGTTCAAATATCCAGTCTCCACTCCTACTGTTTATTGAGATAATCAAACCAGTGGCTGTGTCATAATCCTATTCTTCATAACAGGACCAAACACATGGAATTGGATGGGTATTTTTGGTAAGAGAGAAGGTTCTAGCTAAGGCTCTAGTAGTCACTCATGTTCCGGCTCATGAATAACTAGCAGATGTTTACACATAAGCACTTTCTAAGCTGAGATTTAAAATACATTGAGAGATGAACTCAGGGTTACCTGTTATTTACTCCACCACCCTGAGTTTAAGGGGGGAATGCTACTCTTATGCAATGAGTATCAATCTGTTGTAATTATTTTTAGTTAGTTGGAACTCTGTTATACTTGTTAATGAGTCTGTTAATCTTACAGAATAATATTTGAATTGATCAGTTTATCTTTTTATCGAAGTTTTTCAAAAAAAAAAATTTGCCCACAAGGGAAATTTACATTTGTTTACAACTTATAATTCAAATCAGGCTAAAAATAAGGAGTGTTATGTTATGAGCTCAGCCAACTGTTCAAGCACAACAACTATCTCTGTATTCATCAACATCTGAATGAATTTGTTAGGGCCCAACCCACTGAGGGTGGTGCTTGGAAGGTGGACACCCAAGATAGAAATCGAAGTTAAGTTAGTAAGTGTAGTTATATATCAGTTGGGTAGTTAAATAGGAGATCCACTGTGTAATGGGAGTCAATCTAGGAAAAGGAATAACAGAATCTTTTTTTTTATAAAGGAAACCCCCTGGGGATGAATCGGATGATGATGCTATTCATTCTCTATCAGCACTATTCCTTCTTTCTGCTAACTAATTGTTAGGAGTTGGGACCCTAACGGCTAACAGAATTACAGAAAGGTGGTGGAAAGGCCAAACCCAGCCACCCTTCTTCCGAAGTGAAGTAGAAAAAATACTCGAAATATATGAAATGTAGAAAACAATACAAGATCATCTAGAAGTTCAATGCCATGACTTGAATAATGCTAAGGACAGTAAAAGAAGGAATAATGTTACCTTTCGAAGCTTTTCCTCTGCTCTTTCCTTCTTTATTTGTTCAAGCTCGGCCAGCAAAGCTTCAGTGTCATCCTCATCATCATCATCGTCATCACTGACAGAGATAATGACACTTTAATATATACTACTACTACCAAGAAACTCGATTGATACCAAAAGTTGATGTAAGAAATTTGGGTTCAAATACTTACACTAAGAAAATTACCAAATATTGATACAAAAACGTGTCTTCAAATATTCACAAAAAGATCATTAAATTCACCCAGAGACAGTAGAGAACAAGGTATAATGTGAAGGCACTAGTTTGTAACCAAAATATCATCAGCTTAAATGTCTAAATTCACCAAATTTTATAACAATGAAAAAGACAAAATAGATCCCCCCCCAAATTTGCTGACAAAAAATCATCACATGCAAAAACTATGTATTAGTTGGAAAAGATGATGCATGAGTACATTTGCATAATAAAAGAGGATAGCTTTTAAACATCGAAAGGAAGTCACAACTTAACCCAACCCAACTGCCCCCCAAAAAAATTAAAAACAAAGGAAGACATAGGCGCGCACAGACAAGATCATCTGCAAACAAAGCCAGTATTATCAAAACTAAATCACATTTGATTGCTCATCCAGTATAACTTAAATGCTGAAAGTTGTGTCATGCTTACAGCTATGTGTCTATACGTGATAAATATATCATTACATTAAATACACAAGTAAAAAAAAGAGATTGATTATACTGATAAAAACAGTACCCATTACATATAAGGCTGTGGGGGCAGCTCCTCTAAAGAGAGTTGATTCATTTTACATGGTAAAGTGAGCATCACAACCATTAATAGTGATTATCTACTTTGATAAAGTCTATAAAAGAACTTAATCAATGGTTGAGATGCTCACTTTATCACTTTACCATGTAAAGTGAGTCCACTAACTTTAGATATGCCTGTGCACACGTCATGTGCATAAATATTTTCAAAAACTGGGTTCAATTTAATTCAATTGCGTGCATACACACCAAAAATACATTAAATAAGCATTCCATACTGATAACAAGTAGTTTTTGCTAAATTACCAACCTCTCATCGTCACTTTTGACTTCAACATCAGAATCATCCGCATCAACACTTCGAGCAACAATATGGTCTTCAACTTCTCTCTTTGTCCCTGTGATATTAGAGAACTATCAAATTAGGAGACAGAATACAAAATACCATAATGCCTTTTTCCCTTTTCTTCCTTCTTTTACGGATGGTAGACCATGTGCAAAGTATTTAAGTGATAAAGTTTATACTAACTAGTATATATTATTATACCTTCCAAAAACAGATGGTTACCCTTTCCATGATCCCTGTCATCTGTCAGGACATAGATTAGATAGAATAGTTACAAGTTGCAATAAAAATGAAAACTCATCTGACTGAAATGATACAATTCAATTGCACAAACAAAAATTTAGAAAACCATTACAAAGCGATATTTTACCAATATAAGATTTATTTTTTGATGAGAAATGTCTTCGTTCACGCTCTTCCAGTTCATCACGCAGGTTCCTTCTCTTTACCTCATCCTGTGTGTCCTGCCCGTCTCTCCTGATAAGGTAGAAGATACAATTATTAGGGAGGAAAAGCACACCCAAAACTTCAAGATAACATGATAACATGCAACATTGACCGTATAGACAAAGAAAATCACTTGTTAGACAAAAGGAAATACAAGCATGCAGAAATAATTAAAAGTTTCAGCATCAGCCGAACACCATTTATTTTCCCGAAACCAAAAGAGACAAATATTATTAATATCATCAAAATAAGATCTTGAGAACAGAAGTAGAGCAGCTAGCCAAAATATAGCACCTAAAAAAACAACTGAAGCATACAAAAACTAGGACTACCGCACTACTCTTTCTATGGATATAATAACTAAATCAGAGAGCAATTTAAGGGCAAATACAATAAATAACCCAAAAAGCTTAGGCTGAAATTATAAGATATGTCATAAACCCAACTGAACAATGTAAGATCTCAAAATCTGCAAAACATGGTGGCACCGACTAATTTACCATTCCAGCCAAAATAAATTTTGACGGCAAGATATCATAAAGGTGAGCCAAACTTTAGTGATGCCTGAATATCTGATTTCAGATTGAGTTAACAAAATAGAATGAAGGCCCTCCTTGCAACAGAATTAGGCTTTAGATGGCTATTAATTTTACTAACAAAAGATTACCCCACAAAATAATCTCAACATCGCGGCCCGATCAAGCAACAAAAACATAACCCCCCTCAAACAGCAATCTTAGAGACTTCAAACCCTAACAAACACCATAAAAAAAAAATCCACCTTTTCAACCTTTCCAGTACAATTGATTAACTTCCAAGAAAACGCTTCATTCAATTACCCATATATATGAAAGAAAAAATCGAGTTCTCCTCGATTGCAGCTAACATTTACACCCCCTTCGAACATATTTACGAATTGATAGACATTGTAACCCCTCACCCTCACCTTATGAACTGTGATTAACTCTAAAAAAATAGGGTACAATTATAATAATTCAATGATGCGTGATTTAACAGAGACACAACCTAAGTCTTAGGAAAAAGGGGGTTAGGTTACCTAGGCTTGAGAGTGGTGTGGGATGCGATGTCCCTGGAGGAGTATTTCTGAGAGGGACCGAAAATTCGAGTACCACCTTGTTCGTTGCCACCTTTAGCAGGTGCCCATGTGGGTCGAGCCGCGGTCGTCATCTTCTGTCACCGGCGGTGATGTAGGAGGAAGAGGAGGAGAAAAAGGAAGGGAAGGGTTTCGGTCGAAGAAGAGAAATCAAAAGGAGGAGGTGCGATGCGAATGCGATCAGTTGAATTGAATCAGATTATCTGTGGACTAACTTCACGGGCCTGGCTTTTATAGTCTTCCAAACCACGTTGGGCTCAGCTCGTCTTTTTTCCACGCGTACGATTTGTTTACACCAATGTTGCAAGGCCTGCAGCCTATCCTATCGTAGACCCAATTTTAAGGCTTGGTTCAGTTTTTTTGACGGTCTGACTTGACCTACAAACCTATTTACAAGTTTATTTAGCTGAAAATGTCATCTTAAGTAGACTAATAGACTAGCGGGCTAATAGGGCAGTGGGCTAATAGGCATTTTTATAAACGGTACAAGAAAACATGAAATTACCGGCAATTAATTATCAACGCCTCAATAATTTTCGGTAAGTTTAGTGATTAATGAAGATTCGCTTAAAACAAATTAGAGACGCCTTAAGCCATGGGTAATTGGTGGGAAATGGTTTTTCCACGCGAAACCGTTGATGGGAAAGTCTTCGACTGTTGTTCCGACGGTTATGATCGTTGGTAATTCCACTGACAGTTTTCTATGGCCTTAACCGCCAGTAACTCCACCGTCCATTTTGGCAAAAAAAAATTGTGATTTTAATTTGAAGCATTAAATTTAGCCGCGTGGACTTACCGACGGCTAGAGCCATCGATAACAAAATATTTATATAACTTACCGGCAGTTTTAACGACGACTAAAATTATCGGTAACCTCTATATATATATGAGCATTGTCCATCACTTTCATTTACACCTCCTCGCTTCTCTTCTCTCATTTTCTTCATCTTTTTATGTTTCATTATTTTTGTATAATTGTTAGTATTTTTCTTATATTTTTTGTTTTCTTGTTTTGTAGTATTTGCAATACTTGTGAGATAGTTTACAAAACTTCATTGAGGTTAGTAGAGCTTTTATTATATTTGTTTATGTTTATTTTTAGTAATTATGTGAAATTAATATTGTTATGATTGTGTAATTTTATTTGTTATTTATTTAAGTATTCTAATTTGTGTATTAATTTGTTAGGGATGGTGGGACCAAAAAAATACCCATTTTACTAGGGATGGTATATTTTACCAGTTGTAAAAAATTTAGGGCCTGTTTGATTACAGTTTTTAAAAACTGTTTTCTGTTTTCAAAAACTGAAAAATTTAAAAACCTGCTTGGCAAAACCTGTTTTTGAAAACAGTTCTTATTTTCAGTTTTAAAAACTAAAATACCAGAACAGCTAAAAGATGTTTTCAGTTTCTGTTTTTAGTTTTCAATTTTCAATTTTTTAAATATTGGAAAACGTCTTATTCAACAGTTTTTTTTCTGCTTTTATTTTGAAAAACTGTTTTCAAAAACAGTTTCTAAAAACTCTTTTTAAATACAGTTTTCAAAAACTACAATCAAACAGGCCCTTAATTTATTACGCTCTTTATGATAATATTTTGGACCCCACTTGTCTATGCTCCATATAAATGTTTGTATTTTGGAGTAATAGTGTGATAATTATATATTTTTTAATTATGTACTTATCAAACGTTAAAAATTAATAAATTGTTATAAATTGTAATATGTAACCTTCTACTAATTTTCACCGTTTCATAATTACCTAATTGATAATTATAATTATTTTGTGATACTCGAAAACACATGCATTCATATGTGACTAAGATAAACGAGTTCTATTATCTTGTCATGAAGAGGACAAAAAAATCAAACTTTAATTTTGTTTACAATTGATGAAGCACTTTCATCCTTAACAAAGTTTTTTTTTCTCGTTCGAGTAAACAATTTACCGATGGCCTTAATCGACGGGAAAGACCGTTGGTAAATATTACCGACGAGCATTTTAACGACAGAGTGGTAGTCGCCGAAATGGCGTGAATAATTTCTCATTATTGACGTAGCCGTCGGTAATTCGAGTTTTTTCTTATAGTGAAAGAGATAGTATATCTTATTTCTACTATTTTTGTAATGATATTTCTATTAATTGAATAGTATATTAGTATACTATATTTATTTATATGTTAATGAAAATAATATTAGGTAATCAAGACGGCCTATCAAGCTAAACAGGCTTTTTTGTAAGTCTGGATCTAGCCTTTTTAGCTAATCATACTTTTTAAAAAGCCTTAGTCTGACATTTTTAACAAACGAGGCAGGTCAAGCTAGGCCTTCGGCGGGCCCGGCCGCAAACCCTTGACGGCCCGTCTGACCTACTTCCACCCCTAGTTTAGGTTCTATCCCCTGTGGTGTTCGAAGCCCTTGCTTTCCGGTGGGCAATGTCTTTGGCCCAAGATATTTGCTTCCGAACGGTTGAATTCTAAACAAACTATTCGAAGGTGTCTGAAGCTTGGAAAAGAAGCTTTGCTGGTAGTTCATATTTTCGGTCTATTATTAGAGATTGGTATGATTATTGATTAAGTGTGTCATTTTGATTTCGTATCTTTATGTTTTGTTCGTATAACTTGCAAGGTACCGAATTTTCAGTTAAGGGGGCTTCATCTTTTTCAAACACTATTTGGGTTGAGGAAATTCTCTCCTTTCGTTGACTGTAGTGTTTTGGTCTTGGTGTCTGTGTTTATCTGCATGATTAATGGGAATTTGTTTCAAAAGCAAAATCATTTCACTAAATACATGATTGGTTAGCATTAATGGGCTTCGGTGAATAAAATGATATTTTAGGTCCATGAAAACGAAGTTGGCAACATACATGTAGGGCCCGTTTGGTGGTCAGGATAGGATAAGAACAGAATATGATAATGGATTGGATAAGCACAGGATATGATAAGAGCAGGATAGCTCTTATCCTATCCTGCGTTTTGGGTGGACAGGATATTGATAGAATATGACAGAAATAATGAAAAATGTATCAAATTTTCCTCAAAATAAAAACTACATAATATTTTTTAAAATTTAATTTTCTAAATAGTTTTTTTTAAAAGTGATTATTCTATTAAATTTATTTTTTTTTACATTTTTATAAATAGCTTATTTTTTAATATTAACTCAAATAAAATTCATTTATTTTAATTCGGCTATTATAATTTTTTTAAGGGAGTCTATTTTAATTAAGATTATTATATATGTAACCAATGGGTTTTAACTTAGTAGGGGTAAGTGATTAATGATAAAAATTATTAAAAGATAATATTCTTTCAAAAATATTTTATATTTAAATTATTAATTATAATTATATAAGTAGAGAAATAATTTTAAATAATATCATATGATAATATAAAATTAGTCTATATTTACTATTAAAAATTAATATTTATATATATATATATGTGAGTAGCCTATTTTATTGTTAGTGAAGAACTATTTTGTGTATTTTTATTATAATATAAATAACGAAAAATAATGTTAACTAAGTAATAGTAAGTGATAATGAAAATTTAATTATTTAATATGAGTAAATCCAATATTTTCACCATTTATAAATAAGTTTATTTTTTAATTAAATTTATCAGTAACTAAATAATTTAATTTAACAATAACAATTCGTAATTGATAAGTAATAAAATTAAAATTTTATTTAAATTACAATTTTATATTTATTAATTAATATTATTATAAATTATATAAAATATAAATATTGAAATTAATTTTGGGTCATGGTAATAAATTAACAAAAAACTGATATCCTATCCTGTCAGGATAATTTCTATCCTAGCTTCCCCTCAGGATAACTTTTACACATAATGGACAGGATAGTATAAGAGACATGATAGTGTTATCCTATCCTGCTGGCGCAACAAACAACAGATAACAACAAGATATGATAACTATCTTATCCTGTCTCTGTTTATCCTGTCCACCAAACGGGCCCGTATATTGTTTGGATAGTAATTTTATTGATTAAAAGTTAGTTTATGGGAGGAAAAACTTAAGTTTATATGTTTTTCTTCTATGTGGTACTAAAATAAAGCAAAAACAAAACAAAAGTTAAGATACACTCCTTCTATCCAAAGCAAGTAACAACAACAAATCTTGATAAGAGAGACTATTGAAGGAGTCCACACTGCCTTCGCAATCCCAAAGCAGCTAATAAAATCAACACAAGAGTTTGCATCATGACGAATGTGCTTGAAGGAGATACTTTAGGGCGAATAGCAATGGAAGTAACCTCTTCAAAAACACCAAACAAGAGTGAAGACATGGTTGAGGCCTCAAGCAAACAAATGACGTTTAAGGAATCACACTGAAAGATCACCCAACAACGTCTTAGGTTCCAAGCCAATAACAAACCATGCTCTAAGGCCAAAAGCTCAACATAAAGAGGGAAAGTCCCATGAAAAGAAGCTGAAAAACTTGCAACCCAATTAGAGGAAGAATTGTGAATTATGCCACCAGCACCAATCAAGTTGCTACTTGGGCGTCATATAAAAATATGACGACTTACTATTTAATTAGTTTTTGTTGGTAATTAGTTTTTTTTTTATTGTTAAAATACAAAAACAATACAAAAAAGTGAAATAGACAAGTTATTAGGGATTGTTTGATCTTTTAATAGTGATCCAATGGATGGTGATAAAAAAAACTTAAAATTTTCATTATTGGTTTTCGTTAATTTATGACATATTAATTTGTTTAATAAGTCAAATATATTTCTTTACCATATTTGATAAAATCAAATCAATATTAATTTTATTCTTTAATTTTAACAATTTAATTAATTTTATTTTTACTTTTCTTAATTCCTTTAATCAAAACTAAAAGTTAAAATAATTAGTGCAAATCTATGTGTGCTTATTAATTAGAATATATGTGGACTTGCTCGGATTCTCCCATGACCTAGTGCCTCAAACTCTCAAAGCTAGGTACTTTTTGGGGACTCCCTTTATTATTCATGCTACAGAAGGCCCGGTTGCAAATTATACTCAGAGGAACACCGACCAAACTTGTTGGGTGGTTTGGGCGGGTTCTTTTTGGAGGACTAGAAGTGGTACTGGTAAGGATGTGAGACTAGGGGAGGATAATTGGCTTCCAAATCAATATATTTTCAAGTTTGGTCCCCTAAACCTATGGGTTGTGAGACTTCTCATGTTTTTTAATTGATGGACAACAAACTCCTGGCATCAGCATTTCAGATAATATTCTTACCCTTCAAAGTGTCACATATTAATCACATCCTCTTGGCTGCAGTGCATCTGATGATTCTCTGGTTTGGGTAGCAACTACAATTGGTGTGTTCTTTGTGCGCTCGGCAGACCATTCCATTAAGGAGTGGGAAGAACTTAATGATCCTGCAGCGTCCTCTGCTCTTAATGATTCTGTGTGGAAAAAGTTTTGGAGTCTGAATATTGTTCCCAAATATGCTCATTTTATGTGGAAAATCTTAAAAGGGACAGTTCCATCTCGAAAGCGGCTTTGGAACAGAGGAATTTGGTGCTCTTTGTTTTGTCTTCAGTGTGAACAAGCATAAGAATCAGTTGAGCATACTATCTGGGACTGCCTTGAGCTAGAAGAGTGTGTTTGTCTCTCCTCTGAGATTCTATCGGGAGCAAAGGGTTGAGCAGGACCTCAATTCATGGTGCCATTCTATTATTCTTTATGCTCCCTAAGAGGTGGCTAAACTTGCTGTTGCAACATGCAATAATATATGGAGGGCGAGGGAGAGATAATGGAGAGGTTTTGATGTAGGGGAGGAGAGTGAAGGGGAAGGGGAAGGGGAAAGGAGGAGAGTGATTTTAAATCTTATCATGCTTGGTTAAGAGAAGTGGAAAGGATGAGAAAAGAGCGGCATAACTATTTTCTTGTTTGGTTTAGGAGGAAAGGAGAGGAGAGAAGAGGAGAGAGATTTTAAAACATATTTACCTTTATTACCCTTACTTCTTTCGAGAAATTCTCAAGATGATAAGGACGACATTTATGTTTTCCTTCCAATCCCCCTTCCACTCTCTTTTCACTCCCATCTGAAAAATTGAACTAGACAAGATAGGTTTAAGAAAACCTCCCCTCCCCATCCCCTCCAATTAAACATATGTAAAAGTTTTGATTCATTCGCACTTCACATTATCTTTCATATCTTTTCTAGTCACTTCATCATTTTATCTATTTTTTATCACATCACCCATCATATCTCTCATTTCTCCATAGTCCTTTTTTTTTTTCCTTTCCCTTTACTTTTTATCTTCTCTCCAACCAAACAATCTAAAAAATCACCTCATTTTTTATTATTTTCTCTTTATTTATTTTCATTTACTTTACTCTCACTTTTCTTATGTATACCAAACCCACCCTAGGTGTATGTGGTTTTTGGATGTAAATGAAACTTTATTGCTCCTATTACTTACCAAATGTTAAGTGCGACCATCCCGACCCAAACCAGCACGTAAGCGGGTTGGGTTGCTTAAATCACATCCCGTTTAGAATACGGGTTAGAACCACCCGACTCGTTTAACCTGCGGGTCAAGCGAGCCAGCACACGGGTTGGGCAATTAAAAAAAATATTGGTTGATTTTGTTGCTTCTTGGGTTGGGTTGTGAGTCTCGAGACTAAGTGTACTGTCAAAGTGAGTCTGCAATAGCAAGAGAGTGGGTAAGGTTTTGGTCGTTTTGCATTTGGCAGAGTGAGTCGTATTGAACTTTGGAATTGGAAGGCCGTCGACGACGACGCTGGGTACTGGAACCCTAGCTGCACCATCTCTTCATCGACGTCGCCATCGCCATCACCGCTGGGTAGGGTTGATTTGCATTTTGCTCCGCTCCTCTCCGGCTCTCCATCTCTTCATCGACGTCGCCATCACCGCTGGGTAGGGTTGATTTGCATTTTGCTCTGCTCCTCTGCAGCACTCCATCTGTTCATCGATGTTGCCATCGATGTCGCCATCGACATTGCCATCGACATCGCCATCGCCTTCATCACCTTGCTGCACCACCGTCGTCGCGCCGTTCGTTCCGTCTCCCCCACTTGGTAGCTCTGTCGCCAATTCCGCTGCTCTTGCAGTTGCAGACGGAGTGAGTGGAATTGAACTTTAGAATTGGTAGGTCGCCGCCGCCGCTGGGTACTGGAACCCTAGATGCACCATCTTCAACATTTTTTAATTGAATTTCCTAATTTTTAGATTTTTTATTTTTCTACTATCAAAACGAGCCAACTCGCCAACCCGCGAGCCGGGTTGGGTTCATATTTTCTTGGCCTTTTAGAAAACCTGAAAAGATAGAGGTTTTCATAATGCAAGCGGAAGAGAAGAAGTGAAGAAAAGAATGAAGAGCTTTATTGATAAAATGTACTGCACTTTGATTTCTTAACTTAATGATTATAGGTTACAAGCTCTGTATTTATACAAAGTGACGACGGATATCTCGAGGTCATACTGATCACATTGGAAACGTAAAAACATTGGGAAACGTAAATTATAATAAAGACAAGATAAATATCCCAGTTACAAGATAATATTAATTACTAGCTAGTTGGTTTACTGCTGGCATGGACCAGACGAGATATCTGATCAGACGAGATATCTGGCCAGACGGTATAGCATGGCAGACGATCCATTTCTTCAACATGCAGATGATCCTTATCAGACCAGACCATGCGATGTTTTCATTTGTTAGTTAGTGTGGCAGACGATCCCAGATGATGATGTGCTCGTTACTGCGCATTTCCAACATCAGACGATTTTTATCTCTAACATGACTCGTTTAGAAACGAGTTGCTCTAACCCAACCCGTATTGAACCCAACACGTGACGGACCAGTCTATATGGGCCGGACTGGCCCGTATGGGCCCGTATTGACAGCTCTAATAAAAGATATCGATAAAAAGATGATAAATATCTAATTAAAGGGACTTAACAAATAAATAGTGGAAAAGGATATGTTTTTCTTTTTATAAATATTTTGATGACCGGTAAAAAGGACAAGCAAGCGAATCATCATTTTCTTCTGCTTTCTGGTTTTTACGCCACTCTTTAAATAAATTTCAATATCTAGCAGCAGTAATACATTTTAATTAATGGAGGATGTTGTCAATTTGACACAACATTGACAAATAAATAGCATCCAACTAGAAATAAAGAGTAAAGACACTAAGACAGTACTTCATCCCTAAAAGCTTTATATACGACAAGGTTTCTAATGTCACATTTGTCTAAATGACTTAGAGAAATACTTGGTTTACACGACTATTGTCGTAGGTGGACTAATGATATTTAAGATAAATAAATAAATAAATATAAATTTTTTAATCTAATTATCTTAAATGTTATTGTCCTCTAGATTTCATCCAAATTTTTTTGTCCCTCTAATCTCAGAGATGAAAAATCGAACACGCAAGATTCTATACAAACAAACAATCATCGATTTCAGAGATACAAAGAATTACAACAGGAACAAAGTGATGAATAGATCAATCGACAAACACTAACTGGTGGTGGCGGCGAATTAGACGGCGGTGATTGATTTCAAAGCGAGAGCAATGAAAGC
Source organism: Acmispon strigosus (assembly GCA_030819835.1). Classification (NCBI taxonomy): domain Eukaryota; kingdom Viridiplantae; phylum Streptophyta; class Magnoliopsida; order Fabales; family Fabaceae; genus Acmispon; species Acmispon strigosus. The sequence continues at coordinate 18,060,336 of JAUAMA010000002.1, read as the reverse complement.
GCACGGAACGTGTCCTGCTCCATTTGCGAGTCCTCCGGTGACGCCGATGCGGTGACTGATCCGACGATTAACCGCAGAGCTCGCTCCATTCTCGCCACGTTGGAGAGTGGGAGCTCCCTGTTGAAGGCTATGTGGGTCAATCGGAACAGGAAAAGCCGAGATTGGTAAAGGGCTTCATCCCGGAACACTCTGAAACCCATGAAGAACTTCAGCAGCAGCGGAGAAGCGAACAATCCGGCCACCGCGGGTCTTAAAGCGTGGCCGGAGAGTTGCCAGTGGAGCTTAGCCAGAGCCACCATGTGCAGACCCATTTCGCAGTGGAGGAGGGTTCAGACCAATAGTGAAAGATTAACTCAACTATCTGAGGACGGACTGAGGACAACTTTATCGCTTTTACTTATTATAGTCTTTGTTATGGTTTCATATCGGTTATGTCAAATAAATTAATTATCTCAAAAACTTAATTGTTAGCTAAGAGTAATGTAAATCATTTTATATTATGATTCCTAACAAACACTCCCATGCAATAGCTCGTTTCTAGAAGAATTGAGAGTGGCAAAGATCGAGTTATAGATCATCGGGTCATATAGGCTCTGATACCATGTCAATAACCAATTCATTTCATAATCTTTATGACTAAGCGATTTAGAGTTCGATCATTGTCACATCTAATTAGTTCAATAAAAAAATGAATTTCAACTCATGATCGATAAGTCTGTGCATTGTAGGGGTGTTCATAACCGAATCAATCCAATCAAGACCGACAAATCGATCTAAAAAAACCGAAATCCAATTAAACTGAAAACCGAAAAAATCGATTATTTTTTTATTGGATCAGATCGGATTTCAGAGTTGATTTTTAAAGTGAATCAATCCAATCTAAACCAAAAACATTTACAAATGTATATAATTTAAGTTATACATATGTGACTTGCATATTTACATCCTTATATTTATTATATGACTCGTAATTATATGTAAAAATATATTTGAATAGAAACATAATCAAATGATTATTTGAATAAATATGCACCAAGGTGAAAAAATATAATCATGACTTAAAAATATATTGGCTATGTTAATAGTTTTTAATGTTATATTGATGTTTTTTTGAATGGAATGTTATATTGATGTTATAAATTGTGTATTGTTGTATTTAATATAATTTATAAACTACAATCTCAAAGGAGGAAAAAGTTAAAAAACCTCGAAAAAATCCAATCCAATGGAAACCGCTATATAATGGATCAGATTGGTTTGGATTTGAACTTAGAGACAAGTATATTGGATGATAAAATCATAAAATCGATGAGATTGGGTCGGATGGTTTTTTCCTTCAAAACCAATCTCATCCAATCCGTGAATACTCCTAGTGCATTGTCAACGCTTCAAGTTTAATCAGAATCTTGCGTGAGAGAACTTGTTAGAAATAATAATTTAAAATCTTTCATGTGAGTCAACCATGGCTTATCTATTTATTGTGAGACTTCTTTGTATCCATACTTGTATATTTGAGCTCCAAAAAGTCTTAATTAAAGTAGCCCCACAACCGATAGAAGATAGTTGAGAGATTAATTTTTCGTCCTACGATCAACACACTAAGTAGTATAACACTGACTAAGAATTTTTTTTCATTCACAAAGTTAAATTGAGAATTAAATCTTCAACTACTTGCTTAAAAAAACAAAACGCTACACCAACGCACGCTCAATTGGTTTATTTATTATAGTCTTTCAAGTGCATTGTAATCAATTGATAAAGTGATTGGAACATTTTTTCTTTTTTGTAATCATGTGATTGGAACATAGTTAAAATAAAGTGGGGATTTTTAAATGTTAACGTGTCCATTTTGATTACTTGATGCGGGACCAATCCCCTTGCTATGATAACCCATCGTGATTTTAACGTGTCGACGTCTTTATTATTCATTTGTCTTTATTTCTGTATAATGCTGTTTGGAAGGAGTCATTTGAAATAAATGTATTTAATTTCCAACCTCATATCATGATATTATCTGTTCCAAGAAATCAGATAAGAATAGATTTTGAAAGCCAAACGAGATTCCGCATTTGAATTCATCCATAAAATAAATGTCAAGCACGATCCAATATATTCTTTTTTATTTGTGCTGTGGGAAGAAGAACAAAGAGAAGACAATGTGGAGAGAGGGGCTAACATTTTATGTAGAGGGTTATTACAACAGTTCAACTCAATGAAGAGTCACAATTCAAACATTTCATAAAAATATTGCGATGGTTCTTATCCACTAAGGTTCAATTCAACTATAATAATTAATATACATTGTAGTTGAGATATTATAGGCCAACTTATCTCTTTTTTTCATTGAATAATAACTTGAGATATACTTGGCCACATTAGATCATATTTATGTGATTAGAAATCTAAGATATAAACCTACATGTTCAACTTGGAACCCCAAATTATCCCATTTCATGGCAAAGTGTCAAATAAGTTGAAACATGGACAGCTTAACTTATTCTTACTAAATTTATCATAGCTATAATTATATTTTTATTTTGGATTTGAAACATGACTATTATGAAAGTAGACTCCAACATCATTTTAACGAGTGGTCATTTGTTAAAAAACAAATTGGAAACAGAGAATGTTGTGGGTAGAAAATTATGTTTAAGTGTTTTCTATCATTCAATAGACACTTTAACACTCACTTTATATGGGACTTGAAATACTAGATATTCGACATAACAACTTGGAACCTAAAATTCAACTTTCATCGATACCGTACATGCTTTCAAACATTATACCAGTTAGGAATACAAATAAATCTTTGAAAGAAACAATATAAATACATTGTAACTAAAAATTTCATAATTTGATCAACACGTCATGAAAAAACCTAATCCCAATAAAATAAATCGTACAATGAAAGAGAGAGAGAGTGACTCAATGTGGGGACTGAGGAGGGCTTTACAATACATTTTAGTTATAACCTTTCAACTCCACAGTGATCATGTGATGGGAACAATGAGAAAATAAAGTGGGGATTTGCGTGATAGATACACATGTTCGTTCAACTGGTAAAGATGAATAATTCTCCACAAAAAATTATATTTGATTTCCGTTGTCTATGTAACGGTCGTAGACCTCTATAAACAACTTATTATTCTTGAGACATGCTCTGATTCGCGGTGATGACTGAAGTTGGATCAACCCAAACTTTGAAGAAAAAAATGTGGGGATTTTTAATTGTGAACGAGTCTATCGTGGACCAATCCCCTTACAATAATATAATAACCCATTGTGATATTAACGTGCCTATTTTTATTATTTAATTTATCATTATAATATTTTTTGGTGTTGTTTGAAAGGAAAATGTATTAATTCCATCCCCATATCAATGATATTATCTGTTCCGTGATAAATCAGATTAGTATAGATTTTGAAAACATTCCGCACTTGTTTCCGTATAACCTCTGGTTTAAAAATAAATAATAAAACACTCGAGCACGACCCCGTACATTTATTTTCTCTTTTTATCGTGGGGAGAAAACAAATAAAACAAGTAAAGAATGGAGAAAAATATATTCACACTTCCTTGCTAAAATGGGTGTTAACACCCCTTACTGCTTCGTGCGCTGACCGTGGGGCGAGAGATTAGTCTCACGGCAATCGGCTATGGGATACCTTGATCAAGACAAAAAAAAAAAAGGTGTTAACATGTATTCGTGTGGTGCACTTTTGCTAGATACTCCCCATTGATCTAGAAACTTTGCCTTAGTCTGTTTTCTTGTTTTCTTTTGTATAATTTTCCGAAGTACAAATTTTTTTTTTTTTATTAAACTAGCGTAAAAGATATTCACATAAAAAACTAGCATAAAAGATAGTTTTGAGTTAAAAAATAAATGAATTAAATTCGTTTGGTAGAAATAGTTATTGAATTAGTTAAAAATATAAATTGACACAATAAAATATATTTATATGGTATTAGTATTCTTAATTAAAGACCAAATGTAGTGGTTTAACCCTTCGTTTTTTAAGTAAGTAGTTGAGAGTTTGATTCTCAACTCTCATTAGTCAGCTTCCTATGGTTACCGCTTATCCACAACGACGCATAAGTCAATAAAAGAGTAAACAGATAATTAATGTTTAATGTAAATGAACGACTATACTTATATTTATAATCTCCTACTGAGATGCTATTAGGCACTTAGAATAGTTTTTTTATCTATTTTTAATTTCAAAACATCTTAACTAATTTTTTATTTGATTGATTTTTCTCTAATTTTTATATCTTGACAATAATTTAAAATTAATATTTATATAAAAATTAAAATTAATTGATATCATTCACATGACGATAAATAGTTTATCAAATAACTATCAAGTGAACAATTAATCTATAATTATATATCAACTCTGGCATATACATACAAATATTACTCTGTGAATAAAATTTACCAAAAATTGTACTTGGTTTAGTGCTTAAACCCTCTGTTATTATTTCAAAGGTTGGAGTTATTCTTACTTTTGTAAAAGAATAATACAATAAAATTAGTTAAATATTATATTCTGTGTATTTTTTTTTGTTGGAATTTGCTTTTGTCTCAGTAGTGAGGTTTTGGTTTTCAATTCCTAGTTCACCAAAAGTTTATTATTTTTACGTGTCCGTCGCGCAAGATAAAAATCGTGCAATTAAGTGTTACGTGCTTGGTCTATCTTAGTTATAATATGTCATGACACTCCCCTTATGACACATAAATATTTTTTGAAAGAAATGTGACGGAAGGATTAAAAGTGCAACGTCAAATAAATGCGAGAAACCATTATGGTTTCTTGAACCAAGGGGACTTGATTCATAGAATCAGGATACTAGGGGAAAAAACGCAATTAAACTTATTTTTTAATCAAACTAATTTAGAGACAGGCATTTTTTGTCAAGTGAAGAGACAATTTTTTTTATCAACGGTCTCAAGACATACTCAAATCTATTTTGTTTTTGGTTGAATAAATGAGTGTTTTATTTTCCACCCAATAGCAAAGTTTTGGCACCCCACTTTAAAGTAGTAAGTGTCTATAATATTCTCCCTTTAGTTCTTTACCGGGTTTTTGAAAACCCGGAACATGTTCAATTTTCCTATTATGAGAATTAAAAGCCGAAACATATATACCTTCATATGGTTCCGGGTTCTTAAACACGAAACACATTTCATTTTTATGTCTCGGGTTTTGAAATCCCATAAGACAATATGTTTCAGTTTCGGGAAAATGAAATCTCGGTATGATTTTTAATGTTTTGGGTTTTGAATCCTGGAATAAAAGGTAGTATATCTGTATCGGGTTTTTAACTCTCGGAAGGCAATGTGCTTAGTTTTGAGAAAATGAAGTCCCGAAATGAATATTAACGTTATAAGATTTAAATCCCGGATGGTAAGGAGGTATTTTTGTTCCTGGTTTTTAATTCTCAAAAGACAAATTGCTTCAGTACCGAGTACATGAAAACCCGAAACGAATTTTAACATTTTGGGATTTAAATCCCAAAATTATAAACAGGTGGTGTTTTTCAAATTTTAAAGCCCATAACACACGAGGTTAAAAACTTATTTTATAGTTCCGGGATTAAGAACCCCAAACAAGGGAAACTTTGGCTTAGTGAGGTGCAACCTTGGGGTGGGAAGGAAAAGGGAAAAGGGGAAAACTCTTAAGGTAGGTGGTGAGGATGAAGGAGAAGGTGGAAAATGGAAGATGAGGAAGAGGGTGGGAAATGATATTGGAGTTATTTAGAAGTGAGGAGTATCTTGGGATTGACAAAAATTTGGTGGGTTGCCAAATCTTGTTGTTGAGTGTTAAATCTAAGAGCATGTCTAATGTATATCACAATACCCTATGGGGGCGTTTGTTATGCGGCATGGAATCAGATTCCCGGGAATGCTGAGGTCGGGAGTGGACATTCCCACGTTTGTTACAAGGTTAATAATTCACATTCCCGGGTATCAATCATTCCCAGGAATGGAATAACCGCCAACATTCCCTTCATTTCATTCCCATCGACTGGGTTGGGAATGCAAGATTCCCATGGGAAATGAATTATTTTAAATATAACTTTTCACTTTCTTCACAATCTCTCATATTTTTCTATTTTTAAAATTTTAAAATTAAATTAATTTAAGCACATACCCAGGAATACTAAAAACTTACCAAACATATGTGAAAAACTTACCCAGGAATAAGATTCCCAGTAATCTCATTCCTTGGAGTGTGATTCCCGGGATTATAATCTCAAACCGTGAAACAAACTCCCCCTATATATTTACATTATTTATTTCCACGTTTTGGTTGGATATCACAATACGCCACATGAATGAAAGTGACTTAGCTCATATACTAAACTTTAAAAATAAGATTTCACATTTTTTATTTCAGCTTGCTCCAATGCAATGTAACCGATAAGAGGGTCTCATGTTAACACACAACATTAGAGATCCTCTGAATCAAATCTCTTATTTTCAATGTTAATGTTTGAAAAGAGTTTACATGCCAATGAGGCCCAACCCAAACCCATCAGATCACATTATAGGGTTTCTTCCAGTCTCAGCGATCTCTTCTGTTGGCTCTCCACTGACTTCACAGCGCTCTTCTCTCTTCCGCCGCCGTGCTATTAGAACTCAACTCAAGGTGCTCTCTCCCTCTCTCACTCTCTCCGCCGTTAACTGGTGTTTCCCCCCCCCCCTGTAATTGTACTCTCTTGTTGTGCGTCTAATCTTTAACAGAAGCAGAAAAAATGAAACACAAAAACCAAACCCTACTTACAATTTGGAATAACTTCTAAGTTTTGCTCTAATTTTGAACGAATTTTACAATTTCTATTGTTTGAGATTGCGTGTTCAATTTCATCAGAGATGGTGAAGTTTCTGAAGCCAAACAAGGCCGTGATCGTGCTCCAAGGCCGCTACGCCGGCAAGAAGGCGGTGATCCTGAGAACCTTCGACGAAGGAACCCGCGACCGCCCCTACGGCCACTGCCTCGTCGCCGGAATCAAGAAGTACCCGAGCAAGGTCATCAAGAAGGACTCGGCGAAGAAGACGGCCAAGAAGTCGCGTGTGAAGGCCTTCGTGAAGCTCGTCAACTACCAGCACCTCATGCCCACGCGCTACACCCTCGACGTCGACCTCAAAGACGCCGTCTCCACTGACGCACTCCAATCCAAGGATAAGAAGGTCACCGCCCTCAAGGAGACCAAGAAGCGCTTCGAGGAGCGATTCAAGACTGGTAAGAACCGGTGGTTCTTCACCAAGCTCAGGTTCTGAATGCTGAGAACCAGGGTTTGTTCCTCAAGTTTATAATTTTGTACTGTTTTTACTTTGTAATGTTACATTGGAGATGTTTTTTCTCTGCAAGTTTTGTTTTATCGAATTAGTTTGATGAAGTGGTTGAGAAACATACTGCTGAATTGACATTTCACGAATGAAATGTTGTTTAATTAATTGGGTTATGTAATGGCATCAAATCAATAGTTCATTTCAAAACAAGATTAGTGACAATTATTATGTTATTTAGTTATAGTTAGTGAATTGTGATGATGGAGGTTGTAGTTTTGGGGTTGCAGGGTTTGCTTTTCTTATGGAAAAATTAGTTATATGATAGATGTGATAGGGAATGCAGATAAGGATAGGTTGAAAAATGAGTGAAAATGAGATGGAAGAAAAACTGAAGTGTGAACGTATCAAAACACTTTTCCTATTAAGACCCCTTTTGGAAGAACTTACTTGAGCTTTGGGAGAGCTTAGGTAAATAACTTATGATCTACCTATAAGTTGTTCCGACTTACTTTTATAAGTCGGATTAGCTTATGAATAAGAGCTCCGGCTTATCCATAGCCTATTTTCAGCTTCAATTTCAATAAGTTTCTCAAATTAGCCTATGAATAAACACTTAAATGATAAACACTTATTGTCATAAGTGTTCAATTAAGATGTTTTCCCAAGTGCACCTTACTCTTTACCAGGAAAATGCATGATGTTTCATACTTCTTGCATTGGAGTTTTTCATGTAGGAAGTAGGAACTATTCTATAAAAGATTTATTGCTAGTGCACAGTGATGCGGCAGTATCTGGTATTTGGTTATTAAGTGTCAGATTGATTGAGTTTTGATTTTTTTGAACTTAGCTGTAACCTTTTGTGGTTGTTCAAAGATCATTCATTTTGATGATTGTACAGTGAAGAGTGTGACATTGTTTGGGCATTTCTCTTGCTGCTAGCTGTTTTTGTTCCTTTTTCTCTTACTGATTCCATTCAATACTCATGTTGATTTTCATGAAGGGAAGTGTGTACCAGCGAATAGCTAACTTTAATCTGTTCTTTTGATTATGATATAAGTTGCAAGTGAAATTCCTGGTATGAGTGATTCATATTTAGGTGATATCATAGATTTTGATGACTGTTCATCCATCCAAAACTTGAATTCGGCATTTTGGATATGTCATGATGAATTTGGGATTGAATTAGTATATCCAACACTCCATAGGAACTAAAAGACCTTTGATGGATATATTTCAATAAATGGTTCATGCCATGTTGGTGTAAACTTTTTTTCCACATTATCTTAAAACTTTCTTTGGTGTAAGTTTTATAGTGAAAACTCGGACTATATTATTTCAAAACGGATAATCCTTATGACAAAAAAGTTATTTCATGAAATGCAAGAATAAGTGTAATCAGATTACATAAATTCATTTGATGCAGCGTGATTTCTGCCTAATCCTGTGTAAAATCATTTTACATTGGTTGGAAGCATCTTCCGTTAATTATTCGTACTAAATAGCTATGCCCAAGTGTGATGTAAATGTTGTTACCATAAATGTAATGTAAATGCAGGTGACATGAGTGTCAAACATTGATTGTTGAAAAATCATTTGTATTAATCCTGCTAAGCGCAAGAATCCAAATGAAAAGCTGGATTTGCAATGCATTGTTCAGAATCAGATCGCCCCTGAACAATAAGTGTGAAAATGAAAATAGTATCCGCTGGAATAAAACTCCAAAGGAATCTAGAGTCCAAATCCAAGTGTCTACTAAAGAAGTTGGATGGAAAGAATGAATCACTTCTAAGAAAGCTTAGGCTTCTAAACCTCCTCAATCACTAAGCTTTCAAAATTGGAAACAGAATACTACTGCCACTATCGTCCCATGCCAGTCAGAAAACAGCGGAACCCAATACACAAGGAATATTTGAAGCATATAAATTCGCTCAAACTAAGATAATGCCTCCAATGAATGAGTACAACACGTTTTGGGACTAGGGAATTTATGGTGATTTTCAATAGTGCAACAAACATGAGGTCTCCAATTCCGATATAGTTCATATGAAATATCTCATACTATTCAAAAATACATGGGAAGTTAGTAGTTAGAATTCTTGAGCACCAAATGCATCCTTATGGTTCCCCCCGCTTGTGCTTTGTCAAGTTTCAAGAGTCATGGAGCCTGTGGATAAATTTGTCAGCAAGCATTTTGAAGTCGAAATGCAGTAGTTGTCTCCTTTTCTCTTCTGGCGCGAGTGCCCATGCTTATCAGAAATGTCAATTCTCATGTGAAGCACATATTAGAAAAACCAATCGTGTACATGTATGGCACAGTAGTCAGTGAAATTAGTTCCTCTGAACATAGCAGAATTCACCAAGAATGCAAACCATGAACTCAGTAAATAAAACTTTCACTGATGTTAGCTGGCCATCTCTTTTGGTTGCCACTGATGCTAAAAGATCTGTCAAGCAATGGCATTGAATAACAGCTTGAGTGACGAAGCATCATAGGAAATCGGTTATAATTTTGAGTTCACCATTAGATGGATCAAAAAGTGCTTCAAGAACTGCAGAACAACATGCTTGGACATTTCTCGATTCTTGGGGTCCTACTGTTCTAGGTGTTGCCAGAAGCTTTACTCCCTGCTTCAAACATCTCTTATCTGCAATCTTAAAATGGAAAGAATAAGCAATGGCTCCTAGGTCCTTTATAAGATATATGAGTTTAATGTCTTAGGTCTTGATTTATTTAATCAGTTTTCTTTTGTGTGGTTGCGCCATGTCTGAAACAGGGTAAGATGGGAGAGCCATGCTTCAGAGGATTAGTTAATATTCAAAAGGGGATTGAGAGTGACCTGGACCAGTTGATATCACAACAGAATTTTGCAAATCCATCACCCAGTCAATCCATAGTACAAACCCATGACATACCCCAGTCTTGGTGAATTTAACCTGCAACATTCAATTTTCAATATTCATTATGTAGAAGAACTATGGTGACATAAAGTATTACAAATCTAGAGCAGTTATGTACCAATTCAGCTCTCTATAAAAAATGAATATTCATGTAATATATAGCATTCTATAAGGGAATTGCATTCGCAAGTCACTGTTCTGTATGACATAAACGTAGATGTAACGAAAGATAACTGCTCATCCAATCTTCTACTAATAATTGTTCAATAGTTAGGTCAAGCTTATCCCATGTATTGCTGCTCTCTGATATAGCTAATAGCATATCAATTCAGTTAGTAGGCTACACTAGAAACAACCAGTTTGCAAAATAATCATTTGACATCAAGTCTTTGACTACGCTTGGTATCAAACCAGCTGAGCATGCAGATGTATCCAAAACTTGTATGATGATATATCATAGTACCTGTGATTTTCCTTGACATTGACAGATATGTTTTGAGAAATCAAACACCATTACATCAAATGTCTCACTAAGCACCTGAAAACATCATACATATATAAGGCTGCAATGATGCTAGTGCAAGATTGTTATTTAAATAAAAGGAATTTTCTTTTCCTTTTCAGAGGGAACCAGCTTATTGCAAAACATGAATTTTAACATTAATTACTTCAAATTCACCACACTGCCAGGCAAAGAAAGGCAGACAAGGACCCTCCTCCATTTCAGGCAGATGACCGCAAGCCCCTAATGTGGCATTTACCACTGAATGGTCAAACCCTTCTATCTTAGTCAAGCAGCATCGGCTTTTCCAAAGATCCTGAAAATTGTTTGTCTCATTAATCCACATACACAGCCACACCACTAACCAAACAACCATAAGTTATGATCTCTTGATCCATTGCATAAAACAAATGTTTTCCCAAGCTACAAAAAATATGTGGCCTTTCCTTGATCCACAGTTTATGTTAAGTGTTTAACTTACAGGAAGATAGACGGCACAAGCCCTCAATATTCCTTTACTAGGCATTATCAGAGCATCTTCAGAGAGGATATAATCAAGTGTAGTACGATCCTCCCTAGACCACAATTAAATGAGACTCAAATGAGCATTTTAGTGCCAAATTAAACATGTCACAAATACTTTGTATTTATTAACGCACAACAGATATAACATAGCAAGTCAAGTTGATCATTGCAAGAGTAGTTATTGAAAAATATACCAAAACCGCAGGTTCTGCCATGGAAGCATGCCATCATGTCCCAAATAGAAAGGTTCAGCTATTAATAGATCAACCTACAGATAAAACATATATAAGCATATATATTCAAAGGAATTCAAAAAAGGAAAATTTGTCCAAACATTCAAATGAAAAAGAAATTATGTCACGTATACACCTTAGATATTATTTATTATGCATCCAATATTCTGTTGAACATGATGCGTTATTAAAATGCAGTGGATACATTCTATGCACAAATAATATTAAAGAGATATAAAAGGTTTTGATGTAGGACAACTCAAGAGTATTCCTATTGCAGGGTATTCCCTAAGTACACAAACCAAAATTACTCCTCTTGACTAGGCACATCCTTGATAAACCTAAGTACTCCTTTGTGGCAAAGTGCTGCCTCAACTCAAATATTCTCTTTGAATGAAAGATATTCAATATCATTTTTAATCAAAAACATAGACAAACACCATCATAAGTTATTATTCTAAAGCTGGAATGAGATAATCCAAAATAGAGTAATAAAATATTTTGGTAGCAAATAACAATAAATAATCCCAAATTGAAAACCCTGATTACGAGATTAAAAAGCCCTAAATAAATAGCAGAACTGAGAGTCCAACACACATAAAGTTTATTATCAGGAAGAAACACAAACAAATTTGTTTTACGCAATAATCAGATAAACCCTTTAGGAGTTCTAACAAAGTTCCACAAAAGAAATTATAGGTACAAAGCAAACCTATATTTGCTTAATTAATCTGTTCAATTCTACAATTTCTAGGCATCTCCTGCTCATTGCACTGTCATCTACATTTTGCATTAATGCTTCCAAGTTCCAAGGTATAAACAAAGTGATCTATGCTATAGGTTTCTAAGAAAACTTGATCCATACAAAATAGGCCGCACCAAGCAAGTGGAGTCAGGAAAATTCAACCTTTTTCTGGTGTGTATCATGCATGGTTAATTGTTTCACCCTTTTTCCAAGAACTTCTATGCAATTAGGAGGAAAATGGTTTGCATTGGCAGCAGTTTGCAAATATTGGAGGCCTCTTTCCTTCAACCCTGGAAGTAATGATATTATATGTGAGGCTTCTGAAAGATGTGCCACGAGAAGTGGTAAAAACACACTATCATCTGCAACCATGCATAATGAGTGACCTCTTCCCTGCAACTGAAAAAAATTATTAGTTCTCTAAACAAACAGGATAGTTAAGGTTGAACGCAGAGGAAAAAAATGTGTTTCTGTTTATAATTTGCTCATTATACAAGTGGAAGATCACATTTGATGCCATGAAGAGGAAAGAGGAATATCTTACCATGCTTTCTACTGCTTTCAACATTGAAAGCCTCCATTCTTTGTCTCCATAGATTGCAGCTCTTTCTGGTGGCAGCACAAGCTGCGAATCTCCAGTAGTCAACCCATGATGCAAAACCTCAGTTGTTGGCACTTGGGAATCTAAATCATATGAGATTTTAGTATCATTATGAGTAGCATGTAAATGAACTTCTTCCCCTTTGAATGTGGAAATACCACAGCCTGGAACAAACCAAACACACTGTTTCCAGTGGTCACACCAATCAACATGACCTGGTGTAGTATCCGTGCAGCATCGTTAGTGAAGATTCTAATTCACAAAATATGCTATGGTTTATTTTCATATGAATGTATAATCATATACTACATGTATTATATTGAAGACGGTACACCCTAACTACCAAAACTGAAATCATGGCAAACCCTCACTTTTATTTGTTGGTGAGCTTATCCATCTAGGAGCGGTGGAATAATAGATTGTTCCTTCACGATCAAGTTGAAGTACCCACCTAAAGAATATACAGGACTGCTGTAAACTGAAAGGACATAAAATGCTCTGATAATACAATTATAGTAGTACTGAAAAATATATATGATTACCAAGATATGACAGCATGGACTCTACCATCATTAGTTGCCTTTATGCACAGCTCAGTTTCTCCATAACTTTCTGGCCGTTTCCAAAAATCAAATTCAAAAATTTTGAAGGGTTCTGAAAGCTGGATGGATCTGAATTTGAGTAGGAAAGATACAACCAAAACAATTTGATTAAGTGAGTTTCAGAATTCGTATTAAACATACTGGTTTTATTTCTTCTTCTATCGGATCACAGTGCATGGCATATTGCTCACGTTTGACACCGAAAACACTATCAAGTCCTGGAGGGTTAAGACGAATGCCATCAGATGCACCAGCCTCATTGTTACGCAAATCATGCAACTTCCATAAGAATGTACTTTCCACCAGCTGAAGAATGGATATGGGGGAAGAGGCAGAAACTTGTATGAGACTCAAAAGAAAGAGCAAGAATGCAATAAAAAAATATCTTTCTGTAAACAATAAAAGCATGTAAAATATCATTTTTAATGTATTGCATTAAAACCAAAAAACAAAATGACAGAAAGAGAAGAATGTTAGTATAGGTCATCTCAGTACCTGCCCATATGTAGTTGCTCGATATGGCACAGTCATAGGGTTTTCCACCAATAAATTGTCATGAGCATGTTGCAGGGTCGGTATAAGCCCCTCACCCAATAGTTCTGAATCTAGTATCTCGCTAACCTGCAATAATGATCTAAATTTTCCTCTTTTTGAAGAAGGAATGAAGGCACTAGGTTGTGCTTAAAATTGCAAACATCTTATAAGATGCCAGCACTTAGCTCTAACTAACTTTGGCTCTCATAATCACCAATTCAACAATTAATAAGTGAGAACTTAGGAACTGCTAGTGCTAGAACACAAATTCATCAGGAACAAAGTTGAACATGATTATGGAAATGAGTGAAACGCAACATACAAGAACATCCGCACGTGAAGGGATATCAAGGCCAACTTGGAGTTCATCAGACCGCTTGTTGATGACTTTGATTTTCCCTTCCATGCCATTAAGGCGCAGCACCTTCTTCATCAGCTTCACCATCGGAAGGTAAGATTCACACGCCGTCACCGTCCCTTTGCCACCCATAGCTCGCGAAGCCATCATTGAAAGCAATCCAGTTCCAGCACTGCACAGTTTTAGACAGCACCGCATTACACAAAAACCGTAACAACAATGAAAGCCTTATCCCAATGAATGGGGTCGGCTATATGGATCATACGCCATTCATTGAGTTCAATAAAAAACTGCATTGATTAAAAATTGGATTTTGCGACAATAAAAGGACTTTTCTCTGAAGAGGGTACCCGATATCGATAACGTGGCAAGGTTTGGTGATGGTTTTCTCAATGGCTTCACGATATGCCCTGTTTCGGGCGGAGTCGTTGAGCATGTCCAGATACGACGTCGTGGCGAGAAGGGGTTGGCGGAAATTCTCGGTGAAGCTTTGGTCGTCGTCTTCGTCGATGACGACCCATTCGGAGTTACCGGTTAGCGGGTCAAGCCTGAGTTGGAAGACGCGCTGAGTGGACCCGGAGCTCATGGCTCGGATGAAGGTTAGTTTGGAAGGATGAGTTCGAGTACGTGTTCGAGTTCGAGTTCGAGTTCGAGTTCGAGTTCGGTGAAGGAAATGGATGGCAGTTAGGGTTTTGGGGAACAGAGAAGCCATGGAAGACCAAGAGATTTCAACGACATGGTTGAGAAAAGTAGCGCTAAACCCTGAACCCTGGTTTGGATGAGTAGCGAAAAGCGAAGGAAAGAAAATTGGGTAGAAGACAAATTTTAAAAAGTGAATTTCAGATTTTTATTAATTGAAAAAATGGAATTTTTTTTTGACTCTATTAGAGTTATTGAGAAGTTTCTTTTTATGAAGTTTTATGGTGCTTCGGAAAATTATGGAGAAAATAAGACTAAACAACAACTAATGAGTCCCTCAACATGAAGTTTTCCAACTTCACATGAGGCTTCTCCACACTACGAATGCCTGACAGAGGCGAGCTGGCCCCTAATCTAGAAAATCAGTTCGTGACCATATTACACCCCCTAGGGATGGAAGAAAGCGCGATTGTCCACTCCCTTCCAATCCAAGCCCGAATCTCCATAAGCACTGACATGAACCTTCGACTCTCTTCATCTTCTAACGTAGACAAAAGTTCAGCACAATCAACTTCACAAATGACATTTCAATGACCAAGATTCCAAACAAAAGCAAGACCACCCCTCAAAGCATTTGCTTCAATCAAGAGAGGATTTCCCCCCATCTCATAGGAATGAAAATCATATAACCATCACCCATGTGAATCCCAAGCTACGCTTTCTCCCCCCCCCCCCCCCCCCATGCAATCATCAACGAAGCGGTAACTAACTCTCATCCATGAGCTTTACTACGCCCACCGGAGGAGGGCTCCAATGTCTGCACATGTAAATATTTCCTTTCTCCATCTTATTAGGATCAAGAAACACAATAAGTTCATCATGGTCATGACATATTCTCCGCCAAGCTTCATGAGTCGTCCAAGGGGACTCCTAAAAAATCATATTGTTTTTCCACTTCCATAGTCCCTACAAACACGTCACAAACTCGATACCATGTCGACTCCGAGCTTGTTTAGTAATCCACACTCTCACATCTCGATGCATGAAATCCTGCCAAGTGAGGGCACCCAGTTTCATCTAGATCTCCATGGCATGTAGACAGCCATAGAGGCAATGGAGAGAAATTGCAATAGCTACAGAACATCGCGTGCACGCTCTAGAATGAGTCATATTACAAGTAAATATGTAATCATTCACCTGAAGCAAATACTACAAGATGATCCAAAGGTTGCACCGCCATCTTCGAGATCCAACCTCAGTGGGTTTCGCTAACCTCCTGTCAGCGTTGATCCAAAATCCAATTGTATGCGTCATTCGCGGTGTAACAACCTTTTGCATTACTCTCCCAAATCCATGAATGTAAATTAAATAAATTACATTTATTTAATTTAATTTCAAAGTGTAACAAAAAATTAAATAATTTACTCAATGAGTGCCGACCATAGTGGTAAAAAGTGGTTGTTTGAACCCTTAGGTCGAGAGTTTGATCATTAGCAGCCGCATTCTTGAGAAGACATTTGACCTTCACTATACACGGTAGTAATTGCGAGAGCAATTTAATAAAAAATTTAAATAAATTGCATAATCACACTCTTATCATTATAATTATCACATTTTCACTTAAATATAAATGATGTGTTAAGTGGGTTAATATGAAGCTAGTGGATATTCACTACATTGACATCAAATACCTTTTGCCACATGAGACCAAACGATTACAATTTTTTTGAATTTAATTAAATTAAAGTATATTTCTGATATAAGGAAAATTAATTGGATGTTTGTGTAAATATATTTAAACTCACATTTCATCAACTATTTTCTCTAATATAATATGGTAGTTTCCTTTAGTAGAGAGTACAGTGATTGAGTTCAAAATTTCTTTGCATTACATACTTGGAGCTTGTAGGAACCACAAAAGAATACAAGAACAAGAAAATTATATAGACATACCGGGGAGACAGTTAGGTGAATGAAACTTTTGGCACTTGGGGGAAAGACAATGGGGGAAAAGAACAGAATATCTAGCAGTGGATGTTGATTTGTGGGGACTAACTCAGTGGAATATATATGGCTATGACAGCAGCAACACAGATCCAGAATTTCTACTGCTTCTTCAAACTTATTTTGGTAGAGAAACTATTGGTTCTTCTTAGAGCTAAGTTGTTGAGATTGCAAAGTAAAGGGCTAAAGGCTTTTGTAAAGAGTTTTCAATAGAGAATTTTACAAAGCACATAAACTTCCAATTCCTTTAATTTTAGAATTGGAAACAATCAACTGCATAAGACTTTTACTGAGCATATGTCTGGAAAACAATGAATGAGTTTGGTACTTGGGACTAGAGATTCCATAGACTGTATTGGTGGGCTTGAATTGGGGTCCCCTATGGCCCTATTAATCATTTGGTAGAACTCGTACAAGATATTTTGTGTAATGGCAAACAATCATGCCTTTAGCATCAAAATTCTCACAAGCATCCCCACAGAAAAGGTTTTAAGCAGGACAACTTGTATGACAGCTTTTGGATGCACAAGAAAGAATATCAAGAAACATTTTATAATCATGGATTCCAAATTCATATCATGGGCATAGGTATTTCAGATGTTAAGTGGAAATTGTAAACAGACTATGCAAACATAGAAAAAATGAAACCAAAGTTATCAAATTCCAGGATTGAGAAGTAAGAACCAGCAATGTATATGATCCATAATATGAAATTTAGTAGTCAATACATCTTATATCAAGCATAATGGTTTTTGTTGCAAACGAAAGAATCAAAGCAACAAGACAGAAGCAATGGGGTCCATAGAATTAATGCATATATGCCTAACTGACAACTTCCAAAATGACATAATGATTTAACTTGGATTTTGCGGGATTTCTCAACTTCAGAACCAGGAACATTGATGATCTGTAATTTGAAATTTAGTAGTTATGTCATCTTATGTCTGATCTAATGATTTATATATGCAAATAAAAGAATGAAACGACCAACACAAACAGTGATTGGTCCACACGACACCATGTAGTGTGTCCAAACTCCAAATGAATAGGTGAATTGGAGTGAGGTGCTAGATGAAGAGATTTTTATTCAGCAACCAAAGAGGTTTCATGAGGTAGGCCATGAAAATAAAGTTTACAAGGTGAAGAAAGCTTTATAGGGCCTAATATAACAAAATTGATTATTACTTATTGAATCCAGAAGTGAAACTACTTTATACATAAATTGTTTGTAGCATTAAGTTCATACTGTAGTTTCTTTATACATGTTGATGATTTGTTTGTTAAGGTGATAATTTAAATATTGTGAAACAATACAAGCCGGACATGAAGACTGAATTTGAAATGTTCGATTTCAGAGAGATGAAATACTTTATTGTAATGGAGATATTTCAATCCAATAATGAGATATATACCTCGTGAAAAGTATACTTTAGAAATGCTAAAAAAGTTTCACATGGAGAGGTGCAAACCAATAGCTACACCACTCGTAGTAAATGAAAAGCTTACTCAAATTAAGAGTGATTCAAAGGTGAATGTTTCTGTTTAGAGAAGTTTTATTGGAAACCTATTGTACTTAACCACTACCATACCATATTTGATGTTGTTACAAGTTTGCTTTTGAGGTTTATGCGATCTTCAAGTCATATTCATTATGTAGCAACCAAAAGAGTATTGGTGTACATCAAAGGTACATATGATCATGGCATTTGATATGTGAAGAAGATGGATGAAAAGCTTCAAAGCTATGTAGGGCTGGAAGTATTGATGATTCAAAGAGAACTGTTAGATATGTTTTTTTTTTTTCATTTGGCAGTGAAATTTTCTCTTGGAAGGCAAAGAAGCAGGATGTTGTATTTCAATCTACAGTAGAGGCCAGAGGCTAAGTATATTTCAACAATAGCAATTACAAACCAAGTTATTTGAGTAAAAAAATCATGAAGGATTTGAGTAGAGCAAACTCAAGATTACTACGATATGAATTAAAAAAAAAATTAGTCATATCATGCTGAGGTGATAAATGCATTCGTCGACAATGGATTTTCTAATGGGATTGTAAACGTTGGCGTGTTCCTTCACGTAGTCGCATGTAGTTAGGTGATGGATCTGAGGTCCTGTGTGGCAACAAAGGAAACCTACTCGACCTTAAAGATTGAGCCATCGACAACGTGGGCGTTGTCTTCGTCATTGTTGAGGATGGGGCGTGACGATGGACAATGGTGATAGTGTTGGGCAACTTGGAGACGAAGAAGAGAGAAGGAAGGAGAAAAACATTTACATCAGATGTATAAAATTTAAGAGTAAATATGTCAATTTTTAGCAATTCACCGTACGTCACATATTAGGGTAATGCACCCTGCTTATAATTATAATTATAGTGAGAATTTAAAAATAAATTCTTATATCAATACATACACTTTTTCAAAGATAGAATGAACACACACGTATTAACGCTTATTTTTAACTATCATAAAGTGTGTGCCCATTGTGTTGCTTAAAAGGTATGTACAAGTACCATTTTCCTTAAAAAAAAAATCCAATTTTGATATACTTAGAGTCATTTTTACCTTTCATATTATTTTTATCAACTTTTTCTTTTATTTTAATTTTCTATCACATTATCTATTACATTTTCAGACTTCCTTCTCTTCTATTCTTTAAGATGCGCGCCCACGCACCACCCCGTGGGAACTTGGTATCTTTTGGTGTTTAATTTTCATCAGCTTCGCTCCCCTTCCTCCCCTTATATAATCAATATCTCTAACAAATTTCAAAACCCAGTCTTTTGTCTGCACTCCCCTGTTTCTTCTATCTCACTCCAACCCCATTACTCTGTTTTGAATGCTCCTATCATAATTCATAAACAAATGGCCCCTCCCTTGTTTCTGCTCTTGTTCATCACACTCTGCATTTCACACCCATCATCTTCATCATCATCACAAATGCTACTGTTACCCCTCACACACTCCCTCTCCCAAACATCACAATTCAACACCACTCACCACCTCCTCAAATCCACCACCACCCGCTCCTTGACCCGCTTCCACTTCCACCACCGCCGCCAAAAACACCAACACCAACTCTCCCTCCCACTCTCACCGGGAACTGACTACACTCTCTCCTTCAACTTGGGCCCCCACTCCCACTCCCAACCCATCACACTCTACATGGACACCGGCAGCGACCTTGTCTGGTTTCCCTGCACCCCTTTCAAATGCATCCTCTGCGAAAACAAACCCAACCCCTCTTCTCCAACTAACACCTCCCAAAGCGTCGCCGTTTCCTGCAACTCCCCTGCTTGCTCCGCCGCACACACCTCCACCTCCACCCCTTCCTCCTCCGATCTCTGCGCAATCGCTCGCTGCCCCCTCGATTCCATCGAAACCTCCGATTGCGCCTCTTTCTCTTGCCCCCAATTTTACTACGCCTACGGCGATGGAAGCTTCATCGCTCGTCTCTACACCGATACGCTCTCCCTTTCTACCCTGCTTCTTAAAAATTTCACCTTTGGCTGTGCCCACACCGCCCTCGCCGAACCCACCGGCGTCGCCGGCTTCGGCCGCGGAATTCTCTCTCTCCCTGCACAGCTCGCTACGCTTTCGCCACAGCTCGGAAACCGGTTCTCCTACTGTCTCGTCGCTCACTCGTTCCGCCCCGAGCGAATCCGGCGACCGAGTCCGCTCATCCTCGGCCGCTACGATGAAGAAGAAGGGTTTGCAAATGGTGGTGAAGTGGCGGCATTTGTGTACACGCCGATGCTTGAGAACCCTAAGCATCCTTATTTCTACTGCGTCGGGCTCGCTGCAATCTCTGTCGGGAAAACTGCAGTTCCCGCGCCGAAGATGCTGCGGAGGGTTAACCGGAAGGGAGACGGCGGCGTGGTTGTGGATTCCGGCACGACGTTCACGATGCTTCCGGCGGGGTTCTACAACTCGGTGGTGGCGGAATTCGACCGCCGAGTTGGGCGAGTCCACGAGCGCGCGCGCGGGGTTGAGGAGAGAACGGGGCTCGCGCCGTGCTATTACTTCGACGCGGCGGTGCCGGTGGAGGTCCCGGCGGTGACGTTGCGTTTTGCAGAGGGGAATTCGAGTGTGGTGCTGCCTAGGAAGAATTATTTCTACGAGTTTTTTGACGGTGGCGATGGGGCGGGGAGGAAGAAAAAGGTGGGGTGTTTGATGCTGATGAACGGCGGAGATGAGTCTGATTTTGAGGGTGGGCCCGGGGCTGTATTAGGGAATTACCAACAGCAGGGATTTGAAGTTGTGTATGACCTGGAGAAGAAGCGCGTGGGGTTCGCGAGGAGGAAGTGCGCGTCGCTTTGGGACAGGCTCAACCGTGAAATGAGCTAGCGTAGTCACGCGCACACTGGATCATTTCCCTGTGTATAGTCACGGGTAGGGTCTTTCTGTAAATGGGAATAAAGTGGCGGGCTTATGATCCTTGCAACTCGTGTGTCTTCTTCTTGAGTGGTGTATATTATTATTATGCATGTAAATGTTGTAGTACTTTATAGAAAGATACACTTTGCACTCCAATTTTTCATGTCTTAATTGCGGAAAATTTAAGGGTTGTAAGTAAAGTTGTAGTGCACTAATAATAAAGTGTAGTGTCACCGGTTGATAATTGAATTTCTTAAACATATAGTCTAGAGTTCAATTTACAGCGGCATGTATAGATGAGGTTTGGTGAATGAACCATGTACACAATCCAAAGCAAGGAATGGAATTTGGAGTGTTTTGTTAAATTTTCTTTTTTCTTTTTAACCCGGTTTAGGTCTTTGGGCCATCTCTTAGAGTTGGGGACCATTGCAAATAAAAAATTGGATAGGACATTATTAAAGATTCATGTCATGGTTCATGCACATTTCAAGTTTCATTGTATTTTTGTCCTTTTTTATGAAAGAGATGCGATTTCATTACTTAGGCAATAATACTGCTAATTCTGTTACTACTATATACAAGCTAATGACAAGTATATATTGATAAAATACATGCATATATGGTATGATCCTTTTTAATTTGTTTTTGTTAGACTACGTGTAATATCCTCCCTACTAAAAGTAATCATGCTGAGCTCGCGCGAGTTCAGTTCATCACTATATATATAACTATGGGATGATTTTTTAATTTACGATCGAGTTCATTTGAGTATCTTCTTTGTGTCTTATGAAATAAGTTTATTTGTAATAGTATTTGGATAAAACGTAGTATATCGGGCAAGTAATGGTGTTTGATCTTTTTGGTGGAGAAAGATGACAATGAATAAGGTAGCTTTTTGTGAAAGTGATGAGATACACTTTTGACACATCCCCAGCTAGCGTCACGGTTTTTTGGAAGTATTGTGTATAGATGCATGCATGCATGCATTAATTACAGGACTCGTCTTCTTCCATTTTGCATGCGCAGGGGGCAGGTTCCTTCAAAAATGGCCCGCGGTATGCCTAATAAATTTTGCGCACGTTGTTTTAATTTAATGATCTGTACTTGTTGTGAAAGAATGCGAGTATTTTTTAGTGCACAAAATTGTTTAGTTCAAGAACTAACCATTTACTCACTGTCACTGCTTCGTGTTTCATCCGTGCTTAGATATACAAAGGAATAAACTAGCCATATAGCAAACTTTATTAGTTGTGACTTCTACTCCTTACTTTTTCTTAATCCTCATTAAGCAATTTGTTTAAAGGCAATGGTCCGATCATGAACCATTTGACTGTTAGATATTGTATTAAACAAATAAAATATTTATTTAATATTATATCTAATATTCAGATATTATTGTTTACCTGTTGACTATTTTAAAAAATGTTTCATCTTATAATGATCTTGTTTAAAATATAAAGAAGTGTTTGTAACATTCTATTTAACATTTTTCTTTCATCATTTTCTTATTAATTAGGTGAAATTCACGTGAGTTTCACTAAATCGAAAGTGTGACTTATATTGTAGTGAACATCACACGAATTTCAACTAATAAATAAGTGTTAAAGTATTTGCTGCTAGCGGTTTTTTAAAAATATACTGAATCATGGATGAGGCTATCCAATGAAGGCTTTTTCCGTAGGGGTAAAAACGAATATAAATAAGATGAGCACAAATCTATGTTATCTTACAGCCCGTTTAGTATGTTGTATAATACAAAACCCGATAATATTAGAGCTGATAGTAGGTTTGATGGGATAAAGTCTGTTAAAATTTTAATATTGTACAATGTTTTTAACTTATCAACTCATTTAAATTGATACAATCATATGTTTGGTGGAGGGTGGTGGTGGTGGATGTTGGTGGTGGGTAGTGGTAGAGATGGCAGTGCTGGAAGGTAATAATTATGCCGGTAGTAGAGGACGCAGTGGTAGTGTTGGGTGGTGGTAGTACATGGTGGCGAAGGCAATTGTGAGGAAGGTGGTGGAGTTGGTTGTGGTGACAGTGTTGTAGGGCGATATTGCTGGCAATGCTGTGGCAGTGGCAGTGGCGGTGGCAGTGGTGGTGGTGGTGGGTGGTGACAATAGAGTAGTGATGATGGTAGATGTGATGGTGGTGGTGGAGGTGGTAGTGAGGGTGGTGATGGAGGTGGTGGTGGAGTTGGTTGTGGTAGTGGTAGCAGTGTTTATGGTGGTGGCGGTGGGTGGTGTCGACGATGGTAGTAGAGTTGATAGTAGTGGTGGTGGCAATGGCAGCAATGACGATGATAGTGGTGGTTGTGGTTGTGGTAGTTGATTAAATAATTTCAAGTAGATTGATGAGTAAGTTATGCAATACTCCCTCCGTCCCAAATTATAAGACCCTTTAGAGACAAACTTGATGTCCCAAATTATAAGACCCCTTATAGATTTCAGGAAAAAAAATAAGTTTTTCCTTTTTTACCCCTTGCATTCATTATATTTTAAATTTCAAAACTTTAATTACTACATTTACTAATTACTTCTTTCATATTCCCAACTAACTTTAAATAGGGGTAAATTTGGAATATTTGTATAGAAAATAACAAAACCAACATATTAATTAGCTTATTACATGTTTTGTTAATAAGCGTGATTGTCTGAACAAGACCCTATATTTTGGGACGGAGGGAGTATTTCTTAAACTTACTGAGTTGTTGACCGAGTCTGTTGAGAATGTGAATCATCACCTTTATCCCTTTATTAGAGTTTAGTAAAATTTCTCTGGTTATAGATTTTAATCATAGTAACTATGAGTGTTAGGGGGTATGTTACAAATTTATGAGTGTTTTATTTCATATTTACTTTGATATTAATAGGTAGAATATTTATCATTTTTATGTTATATTTTTCTTGTATTTAGAGGATGTTAGTACTATGGATGAAATTGCATGAGTTCCAGTTTTATGCTATTGCCATCTAAAATTCCTCTTTAGATTGGTATCCGAGCTTATTTTTTTGAGGGACCTAGTGAGGTTGAGAGTTCCACAAAACACCCAAATACATACATAGAGAGATTAAAATGCAATTAAATAACTCATTATTCTCATTGCCAATTTTTTTAGGGTGAGTATTATCACCTATATGCAATCAGAATGGAGGTTTTTCTTGATGCGAGTAATCTTTGAGAGGCTATTGAGGAGGACTGTGAAGTTGGTGAGTTATAAATAAATAACGCTTAATTAAGTCAAGTCTAATAAGGAGAGAAAAGAACGAAAGTCAAATGTAAAGTCTTGTCTATTTTCTGTTGTTTCTCCAACAATCTTAACCAGAACTGTGACTCTGAAATCAGGAAAGGCCATCTGGGATTTTCTCAAGAAAGAGTATGAAGGAAATGAGAAAGTCAAAAGGATGAAAGTGTTGAATTTGATTAAGGAGTTTGCGATGCAAAGGATGAAGAAGTCAGAAACAGTCAAAGAATATTCTGACAGACAATTAAGCATTTTCAATAAGGTGAGGTTGTTTGGAACTGAGTTTTTTGATACAAGAATAGTTCAAAAAATCCTTGTGACCCTTCCTGAGAGGTTTGAATCCACGATTTCTTCTTTGGAAAATTCCAAGGATCTGCCAAATATTACTTTGGCAGAATTGTTATATGCGTTGCAAGCCCAAGAACAAAGAAGTCTCATGAGGGAGGAAGGGATGGATGAAAGTGCTTTACTGGCCAAATTGAAGCTCGCTCATGGTTATAAAGGGCAAAGAAAGAAGGCTCATGGCAGCAACTTTAAGCAAGAAGTGAGTTCTAAGAATGGTGGTAAAGGATATGATGAGAAGCCAAATCATCCTCCTTGTCAGCACTGCGGAAAGAGGAATCATCCTCACTTTAGATGCTAGAAGAGGCCTAATATACGCTGCAACAATGCAATCGGCTTGGTCATATTGCAAAAATTTGCGAGAACAAAAAACAACCTCAAGTTGAGCTCAAGTGGCTAATCAACAACAAGAATATGAGGAGTACTTATTTGCAACATGTTTTTCCACCATCAACAACAATGAAAATTTGTTGATTAACCGTGGATGCACACATCATATGACACATGATGAAGGTTGTTCAAGGAGTTGGATAGAAAATGTGTTTCACAAGTTACCATTGGCAGAGATAGAAGTTTTCCTATAGAGTGGAAAAAACGGCAATGCATATGTTTCCAAGTGGAGTAGAAGCCTCAAATAAAAAGCAGCTTGGAGTAGAAAATCTTCAAGGCCAAAACTCTCAAAATGAAGAAGAAATTTTGGGCGATGATGCTGAATTTTCAGTTATAGAAACTGAACCACTTTCTGAAATTGATGAAATGTGTAATGTTGCTATAGTTAATTTATCAAGTTATGCAAAATCTGCAAGTACAAATGATTGGAGAGTTGTCATGAAGGAGGAGATAAATATGATAGAGAAAAATGAAACTTGGCAACTTGTAGACAAGTCAAACATCAAAAAGTGATTGTTGTTAAGTGGGTTTGTAGAACTGAACTTAACCATGATGGTTCTATGAACAAACTTAAGGAAAAATTGGTTGACAAAGGCTATTATCAGGATGAAGTTGATTTTTCTAATATTTTTCTCACATGATGAGTCATGAAGTTGAGAAAGTTTACAAAGTCTATTAGAGAAGCTGAGAAGTCAAAGGAAGAGAAAATTGGAGTCAATAGTTGCTGATTCAAGGAGAAGTGTTGAGAATGTGAATCATCACATTTATCACTTTATTAGAGTGTATTAGAATTTCTATGGTTATGAGTTTTAATCATAGGAATTACTATGAGTGTTAGTGGGTATATTACAATTTTATAATAAATGGTTTTATTTCATATTTACTTTTATATTAATAGGTAAAATATTTATAGGATAATTTTAGAAGGCAATAGTATAAAGCTAAAACTTATACAATTTGTGTGTGTGGGGGGGGGGGGGGGGTAAAGATTGAAGAACCTTGAAAATTTTTGTTGTAATTAATCTTTGTGAAGATAATGAAAAATCTCAGAAGTTGTTGTGGATTAGAGGAAGCCCAAATAGATGGGGTGAATTGGCATAAAAAATCTATATTTTCTTTTTCATCCTTTAAACTATTTATCTTGTGACTAACAAGGGGTTTGAATCTAAACCTACAAACCTTCAAAGTTTCAAAAGTTGAGAGAAATTCTTGAAAAGAAAATATTTTTCAAAAGTTTTTAAAACACAAGTTCAAAGATAAATACGGCATCAGAACCTAACGAGTGTCAATCGCAATAGTTAAAAGTGAACCTGTAAGTTAAAAGTTTGTTTCCTTTAAACCACATTTTTTCAAAAACTTTTAACTTTTATTATACCCAAATTAAAATTGTGAGAACAATTTAATAAAAATTGCAAGCGTTAAAGATATGGATAGAGATGAATCTTCAATATTTTTTTCTATGGCTCTCGAGTATCTAGCTAGTTAAACACGTCCCTCAGCAGCCATACCTTGTTCTTATCCTTGTAAGAAATCCTATCTCAAATTTGAATAATGGTACGGATACATTAATACAAGTTTACATTTACATGTAACACAGGCTGGAACAAATCTTAAGCCACACCTTTCTAAGTAATTTGTTAGGTGAGATGAAAAAGCATGTACAGGTTTCTTCCTATCTACTCTTTGAATATATAACTTAACAATTTAGTGATTTTAGGCACTAATTCAGCATCTCGACAAAATATTTTGGATAACCAACAAGTTATAAAATAAGTTATTGCATTAATAGATTACAGGCTTGATCTCTCATTGCAGTAGATCTTGCTAGAGTGTATATAACTTGATTGATTTGTTTTATCTCTCATTAAGGGATTGCGTTTTAATCCACTTTTGTAATCGCAACCCATAATGTGAAAACTAGTTGGGAGCATAAGAAATTATCAAGATACATATAAGGACAAACAAGTGGTGTGTTTGAAATTTAGAGATGTTATGATAACGTTTTGAGTTTAACTATCATTATAACCTTTTATAACGCTCTTGGGGCTTTGATAGCATAGCACGGACTCTTATGGTAGTAACCAATCATGCATGTGCGGAAGTGGGTCTCTATTGATCCGACTCTCAGCTGTTTTCTCTTGTTTTACTCCCTCCGTTCCTAATTAAGTGTCACTATTTTTATCCATTTTCTGTTCCTAATTAACTGTCACTTTACAAAGTTCAAGGGAGTATTAATTATGTTTTACCAATTATACCCTTTAATTAATGGTGATAGGAAATTAAAGAGTCTAAATTAAGAAGAAAGATAAAGGGTATATTAGGAAGTTAGGTAGTAACTTTGATAAAAACAAGAACATTAATACAATTCCTTAATATATGTGCAAAACCTTAAAGTGACAGTTATTAAGGAACGGAGGGAGTAGCATTTTATATTTAATAAAAAGAATAACGGAAAGTAATGCAGAACCTCTTTCAAGGAAAATTATTACGGACACCACATTAGGGAGTAATAATTTCATATTCCCTCCGTTCCTTAATAATTGTCACTTTAAGGTTTTGCACATATATTAATGAATTGTATTAATATTATTGTTTTTATCAAAGTTACTACCTAATTTCCTAACATACCCTTTATCTTTCTTCTTAATTTAGACTCTTTATTTTCCTATCACCATTAATTAAAGGGTATAATTGGTAAAACATAATTAATACTCTCTTGAACTTTGTAAAGTGACAGTTAATTAGAAACAAAAAATGGATAAAAATAGTGACACTTAATTAGGAACGGAGGAAGTAATATAATATAATTAACCATTTTTGTGTGGGGTGACGGGTTATGAAATTGTGTGGACCACACGTGGCGAAGTATCTAGAAGGAAACGTGTGCAATAAAAGCTAGCTGTATCCAGACTTTCAAACACTACCTAGCTCGTCACCTTCTTGGGACTTGAACTTCTGAACTCTCCCAGAGGATACAATAAATTACTAAAATTTCTGAACGCTTGCAATTTTACTAAAATTTTCTTATTTAATTTTATAACTACCATTTGCGGTTATTAAATTATACCTTTGAAAGAGATAAATATAGTTGATAAAGAAGAGTTGTGGATAGTTAATATTAATTGTGATAAGTGAGACAAAATTTATTAAATGATGGTATAAATAGAAAAAGAATGTTTTCATTTTACAAAACAACAAGCATTTTGAAAAAAGTTAATAGAAGTTAAAACAACAATTTTTGTGAAAGAGTATTCGGCATGCCATTATGTTTCCTTTTAATGTGGTAGTTTATTCAAAATACTTTAAGAGCTTGTTTAGTACACATATTAGGCAGAATAGTATAAGCTTATATAATACATTATTAATTTATCAATTATTTAATACTAACATTGTACTCCCTCCGTCCCAAAATATAGGGTCCTGTTCAGACAATCACGCTTATTAACAAAACATGTAATAAGCTAATTAATATGTTGGTTTTGTTATTTTCTATACAAATATTCCAAATTTACCCCTATTTAAAGTTAGTTGGGAATATGAAAGAAGTAATTAGTAAATGTAGTAATTAAAGTTTTGAAATTTAAAATATAATGAATGCAAGGGGTAAAAAAGGAAAAACTTATTTTTTTTTTTCTGAAATCTATAAGGGGTCTTATAATTTGGGACATCAAGTTTGTCTCTAAAAGGTCTTATAATTTGGGACGGAGGGAGTATTTGATATCACTAAATGTTACTCTCTCCCATAACTTTTGTTGTTTAAGATTATGCACATTGTTTAAGAGTTCATTAATTGATGTTATAATTTGACTTAAACACCTTTATTTAAAGCGAAGTTATAGTAAATAGAGAGAACTATAGTTATTGGTTAGCTAATTGGTGAGAATTGTGATAGGTGAAAATATGAGGTAGTAGATGAGAGATATAATATTAAATGAGGGTATAGGTGGAAGAAAATGTGATAAAATGATCTTAAATTTCTAAAATAACAAAAAGTTTTGAAAAATATGTAAAACTGAAACAACAAAATTTTTGGAATTGATGAAGTAAGTCGTAAATGCCTCAAAAGAGATTTTAATTAAGGCTCAAAGGATATTTTTTTGTCTGTTTATATAGGAGTAAATGCAGAAGAAAAACTTTTAATGCATTTGAATATTGCTTCGTTTTTGCTATTGTGTTTTTTCATTCTTTTAAAAGCCTTTTTTACAATCAGATTTCCACTTGGCTTGGATGACCATTGGATTTTGTCTGTTGTAAAAGCTCTCAATGCGAGAATACATTTTAAGCAAAACATGTAAACATGTGCTTTGGTCGAATGGAGGCGCTCTTCAATTTCATGATGCTGCTTCTAGTTCTAAGGGTTTCATCCTTCAAGTTGCAATGTGCTATGAAATCTCCCTTAAGGGTTACTTCTTTCTTGCACACATCTATTGTGTATTCTGTCAACCCTGCATATTAACGTGCTTTTACAGCGTAAGCATATTGAATTTTATTTTTCTCTTTAAGGGGTATAAATCTCTTCTCAAAATTGTGACACTCATCAATAAAATGGAAAATGGAAGAATTTGGCATCCCTGATGCAAAAATTAAAAGGAGAAAACCCTTACATTTTCATAAATGCCGAGAAAGAAACAAAACTTGATGAATAAACAAACGGGCCTAAACGAGCTTAAGCCTTAATGAGAGAGAAAAGAATTGCCTCTGTTGTAGCTAGAGGGTTTATACTATACACACGACCTTTCCATAATCTATAACTCTTTTATATTATCTTAAGGCAAATTCTCTGGTACATGAATTATTTTATGGGTATAGTACAGGAATGACATGTATTAGTTATATATTTACATCTAGAAATATTTTTTTATTTAGGGTTGGTTAAGGGTAAAAAGCCTTTGTTAACTTTGCATTGGTTATGCTGAAGATTGTTTTAGAACCAACTCGAATGACTAGTAAAGAGTATATTGCATGGAGTTGCGTAAATGATTATATTTAACGTTTGAGTTAAATTACTCTAGTATTACATATACCAATAATATTTAAGATATGTGAGTAAGAAAATTCCATATCTTATTTATTTATATTAAATATCATCAGTTCACATAAAATTATGGTTTTAACTCAAACTTTACTTAGAGTCATTTAGATAACTCATATTGAATATTTTCGGTAAGGAAACATCCTTTAATAATTATTTTAAAAAAGGAATACAAATAGAAAATATACGTTTATCTTATATTTAAACTAAGATATAAGATTCTTTCCACATATAACAAACAAAAAAACTAACGCGTAACACAGGGTGTTCTAGCTAAGAGAAATGTTTCGAGTTTTAGTTCATATTTTAGCTTTTATTTTCTGGTCATCATATTCATATTAAGAAAGAACATTTTAACAATCCATTCATCTTTGCATTTATCAAATTTTCTAATTTGTTAAACCATGTAATAGAGGAGGAAGCATAGTTGAGAGCCAAACCAGTCATTTTTGAGATAACTCTGGAAACTCTCCCCCTACAACCATTACACTCCATATTTGCTGTTATCACCACAACCTGAAACTAATTATCAAACATTACAAAATTAAGCATTCAGCTTCACATGTCTACAATTATCCAATTTGTGATCGACTTTACATATGAACTCAATCTATGAACAGCAACAACTGTTTGTTTGCATGTTTTCTCAAAAACTAGTTTCACTATCTGGTGCAAGGATCAAAGGAAGGAAGTAGAGAAGAAAAGAAAATAATAAAAACATCTCTGTTTGTATGAGGCTTGGTATTCACAATCAATCAAGCACTTTGGAAATCTTTTTACTTCAGAAACAATTCTGGGAAGAAGCCCTTTGAGTTTTTAAAATTGGTTCTCTAATTCTGAGGAAAAAGAAGGTGATCCAAAATTATCGCTATTAATCAAAAGACAAAAGAGATATTGAGTTTTGGATTAGACGGAAAATGAATCACATATAAAAGCTAACCTACCGAGGGGAGTGTCAAGTTCTCCATGTAGAGAAGAGAACGGTTTTCATTTTCAGTGGCCATATCAATTATAACCAAACTCTGCTTCTTCTCTACTTGTTATGGTTTTATATATATGCAAGCAATATCTGTTCTTTTATGATATCCACCAACAATTTTCTTCATAATCTCATCCTTTTAAAACTCGCTGTATTATGCTCTAGTTTGATTATGTCATGTTAATTTGGATAAACAATTTTCAAATTGATCTAGTTTAAATTCTTCACGTCACATACTATGCAAAGATGAGAAATTGGCTTCCAAGGGTTGGTACGTTCCAGCTACGAAATTCAACTAGCAGACTGTTAGGTACTCAGTCCCCTAACAAAAAATTGTTCGATGATTAATTTTAAATGAAGATATATAAATATGTTAAACTAGAGTCAACTAATGAAAGTCTTTAAAAACTTATCTCAGAGAATCTAATGACAAATCCAAACACTGAAAAATCGTTTATTGGGAGAGACCGCAACCGTTTCCAGATCCGCCAAAGAAAAAATACACTTCATATTAATTACGGAGGTCACCATCTATGCTTAGTCAGAATCAATTGAACAAATCAAAGGTATAGACTTGTAGAATATGACCTATACAAAGTGTCAAACCTGAAAATTGGGGAGAGATAAACGTGAGTAGTTATGTTACCAATTTTAAAAACATAGTTGTTTCTTTTTAAAGCCAATCCTCTAATGTGAATTCTGAAAGCGGAAGAGAATTATTATACATGAATCACAAGAAAAATCATCGTGCAAGGGACATCTTAAAAAGAATTTGGATGTTCACGTTAATTGGCACTTCTGAAGCAGTTTCTTAAAACTTGTACTTCCCTAGTTATTTATCCAATTCATTAATGATTTCTCTTCATAGAATAACGTAGAAAGTTTCTACACATGCTAACCACACAAATTAAAAATTGAAGAGTACATGAAGGCACTTGAACATCGTGCTATTGCATTAACGTTAGGAGATTCTTTTCAAACGCAAAGACTTCATTCTTCTAAATAAGATAAAGCAACTATGCAAGGCAATGGATAAATAGCACCGCTTCTTAGTACCAAAGACGAATTACATGTTCAGAAATTTTTCTACAATTTATTGGGAGAAATTTCGGTGAGTTTCTGGGTGAGTTGATTCTGAAAAGTAGAAGTTGATCTAAACACGCTAGAAAACTCAAGAAATACTTCAATCAAAACATATGCTTTGACAGAACGTACATGCGCCATGATGATCAACTATTTAGCATATCTCATGTCTAAAACCTAGCACAACCTTAAGAAACTCCAAACCAAATATATACAACAAAAATGAAATTATGCTTTTCATTTTCATTAAGTAAAGCAATTTGATTTTGATCCTCTTACTGGACAGAAAGGACTTAAAACTAATTACAGGGGTACTAGCTTGGGTGGAATTATCCATCACCCATACCGCTCTCTATTTCACAAGGTCATAATGTTATTGAAAAGGCAGAGGAGGGCCTATGGATCAAGATTTATCATAGACTTCTTGAGAATGGATCCAGCATGATTCCATCCTAGGAAGGAAAAATCCAGGGAGATCACAAAGTGCAACAACATACTGATTACTGAGAGAACATTGTTAAATAAATCCAGACCACTTGACTCGATCATCTCCTGTAAAAACAATAGAACAGGTCATTTCATTAACACAAAGTAATGAAAACAGAGGAAACGTATTGTTAATTCAAAAATCAGCTATAGCGTGCACTTTTCAAGCATCATCAAAGTGGTGCCAGCATCTTATAACTCTATTAACTAACATAATTCCCATTAGCACAAGTAGGAAAGCAGCTTTGCTTTGATCCACATTTGTGCATATGTAATTGCTCAGTCTATTAATAGTTCAAGTAATTTTTATGAATTTGCAACCCTGTATTCTAATCCAGGCACAGGAGGGGTTATGCATGCAAAAATAGCTTTATATTGCCACTCTGCCAGTAAAACTGTTACACCACAAAACCTAACCTAACTTTAACATATAAAAACAACAACCGATAACAATATATAAACAATCATCGTATTTCCTTGTTATGAGATCCAATATTGATCCAAATATTCCTTCCTAGTTCCTAGAAAATTCCTCTTACTAGGAAAATCTGATTACAAACTTGATCCATTACCATGATCAACCAGATTGTGAAAAATTGAGCACTAGGAATCAGGAAGGGCTGAGTTACTGTGAAAGTTTCAACTCATACCAACAACAAAAGTCTTATCCCACTAAGTGAGATTGGCTCTAGAGATCACCTAAGGCAATTGCGCTCTATCAAAAATCAAATTAAATTGTGGCATATTATTGACGATGAGGTTGCTTTCAAGTTTCAATAAATATCTTCCAATGTCCTTTTTAGCCTCCCTCTACACCTTCACAAGACTAAGAACCATGTTATCAACCCTTCTTACCGGTGCCTCCAAATATCTTATTTGTATGTGTCTGTACCACCTTAACTAATTTTACGTCATTTTCTTCTTTATAGATGCCACACCAATATATACTCTAGTACGATCATTGCATATCTTATCCTTTATAGTATAGTCAGCCATCCATCTTAACATTCTCATTACTGCTATTCAAACTTTTTCCCCACGTCCTATTAAAGTCCAACACTCGATACCATAGAGAATAGTAGGTCTTATAGGTTTCAGTAAAACTTTCATTGAAGTTTGGTAGGTACTTTGTGATCACAAATCATTCTTGATGTTTTTCTCCACTTTAACCACCCATCTTGAGTACTGTGTATAACATCTTTCTCAATTTCTCCATTATTATGTATAGATCCCGTGTACTTATACTGTAAACATGTGGTATTATGCCATTTCCAATTTTTACTTCCAAAATTTATCTTACTAAAATTACAATGCATATATTCTGTCTTACTCTTGCTTAAGCGAAAACTCTTAGATTCCAAAGTCTTTCTCCAAATCTCAAGTTTAGAATTAAATGCTTCCCTTGATTCTTCAATTAGGATTATATCATACGCAAACATCATGCAGTTAGGAATGCTCTTTTGTATATCCTTAGTAATCACGTCCAAAACCAAATCTCAACGTAGTGCCACCACTTGATTCTTGAGTTTGGAATTTGTCGATGTTTCTATTTATGACTCTTAAAACAAACATCAAGTTTGTGTACTCAAGCTCTCTCCCAGTATTACCTTGATATCCTTGCAAACCCTCTTATTTAAGCTCCTTACTAAAAAGAAATCAATTTGTGAACTTAAGGTCCTGCTCTTATAGGTGATAAGATGTTCCTCCCGCTTTTTAAAACAAATGTTCAAAATCTTGAGGCATATGCTCTAGAAAAATCTAAAACAGATTGCACTTTCTTATTTAGCTCTCCAAAACCAAAATCTCCTTGAACTCTAGTGAAATGCCTTGCTTCCCGACAAACATATATTTTTAGGTCATCCCTATGAACAATTACTCTTCTTGTGGCATTGAACGAAACTCGGCTAATCCTCCCAAAAAAAATCTTTCACTAAAGCTTATGATCCTACTTGAGGGGCATAAGCACTGATGATACTGATTGTCTCTTGAGCCACTAATAATTTTAAAGATAAGATTTGGTCCCCAAAACTTTTGACATCCACCACATTCTTTTTTCCAGTTCTTGTCCACAATAATACCCACACCACTCCTTCCTCTAACCTTACCAGTGTACCAAAACTTTAATCCCGTAGTGTCCAGCTCCCTAGCTTTTAACCGAGCCCATTTAGTTTCCTGAAGGCACATTATATTAATCCTTCTCTGACTCATTGTGTCCACCACCTCCATAGATTTACTTGTCAAGGTACCAATATTCCAAAAATCAAAGCTATTCCAGCATTCCTGGGCTAGCTTTTTTACCCACATCCATTTAGGAAAACGTTAGGACCCTTGCCCATTTAACATTGCATCTGGGCGCCAATGCAACGACTCTAGCTCATTTATCACTGCACTCAAGCCATACAACGCGTGACTTCTGTGTAACGACATAGCATTAGCACAAATGTGTTGAGTTTGATCCATAATAAAGATCCAATTTTACCTTGGTTGTGCAGGCCTAACACAATCTCTCTTATTAAGGCTTAAGATCATCTATGAATATGACATGACAGCATAGGCAGGGTTGAAAATTTTAACTCATAATCAAAGAATTAAGTCTAAGGAAGGCTCAATGTAGGAATGCATGGTACTGATGCATTTGAACCGAAAAATATACTGTACACTACTGATTTCATAAGTCAGATCCGAAATCCACAGCTAACAACATGGCCTACTAACAATCAAATAAGTTCCAGTTCAGTCAATTGCCATAAAGAAACATATCAAGAGAGATAGAATCACAAGATTCACAACCAATGTATGTCAATTCAGCTATAGTCTACAGATAAGAAATAACCCATCTTTCTCTACACAAAAGACTACCAAATCAAAATTACATATCTTTCATGTCCGTTTGAAAATTCTAGATTACACAAAACTTCATTAAGTTACCATGTAGGACATAACTAGAGCATATCAATCAAAAGAAGTTGAGGACAAAAAATCCAAAAGCAAAACATTGAAAAAAAAAAACATTGATTCACCTGGAGAATCTACTGCTTCTGTAAACAACTCTTTCACTTTTCCTCTTCTCCAGTATCAAGGCCCTCTCCCTATCCTTCTCTCTCCTCTCCCTTTTCACCCTTTCTTCCCTCAACTCTTCCAGTGTCTTCTTCTGCTTTTTCTTCTCCTCACCCTTCCTATCACTACCACCATTTCCACCATCATCAACATCATCATTATCATTACTATTAGGCTTTCTAACATACCATGGCAACTGAACCCCCTTCCCTGCAACCCCATAACCCAACCTATACTTCTCATCCTCGGGACCCACAACGCGGACATCCTCTTTCTTCGCCTTCTTATTCTTCCTGGACTCGTCTCTCTCTTTCTCCGCAGCACCCTCTTTCTGGATCGGGTCGAAGATCTTGATCCCTTCGAAGAGGTTGATGTGACCCGGGTCGCCGGCAGGCTCAGGTTCCGATTCAGGAGGCGGCGGAATCGACGGCGCCACGCCTCGAGCGACACGGAGGCGCTCGAGGCGGAACTCAGCGTCGCGTTTTCGCGCCTGCTCGCGCTTCAGCTGCTCCTCCCTGGCGGCTTCCTCCTCGTCGCGGCGAACTTTCTCTCTGTTGTCGAAATTGTAAACGTTCCAGCGCTTCTGAGGGAGGATGTTCAGACCACCGTGACCACCCATTTTTCAATTGCTTAACGAATTCACCGCCACCGCTGCAACAAGTTGAAAAATCGAGGAAGAAGAAGATTATCGTGCCCTATGTTATACTCCATCAATTTCACATTCCAAATTCTTTTTTTTATACATGGGATTATGGGAAAGCAAATAAATCAAAAAATTTGCCTAATAAATTTAATTTATTTAAATGTATTTATGGATGACGCATCTTATAAGAATAAATCATGACTTTGGGTAAGATTAAAACACATACGATTTTTTTAAAAAGTCATGTGACATTTTTAAGTTATCATATGTAACTATTAAGTTATTTTAATTTTGATCATTCATCATTAGATCCAACAATTATGATTTATTCCTACTTTCTCATATTAAAACATCTTTCTCATAAGATACATCTCATGTATTTATCATCATTTGTGTAAATTAATTTTTTTTTAACGATCCATCCATTAAATTAAGAAATAGTCATGGAAGCCAAAACATCAGAGTTTAGAAAAGGAACAACGGCTATTGGAACCTCCTCTACCCAAACCATATCGAAGAAGGATGAGGTGTTCTTAGCCAAAAAATCCGCAACAACGTTACCTGAACGCCTAAACAACAAATGACAATCGTTTAAAACTGAAAACAAATATGAATTGATAGTCGCACTCTTCTTCCACCATTGGTAGAGTTGGAGATAATATGTCTCAAAGCACACTGTGGTGAAACAAAACTGAAGCATCAAGGTGATAGCCCACTGAAAACTCGTCGCCTCCGCAAGCAAAGGAGACATGACAACACCATGCTCCAAAGCTGCAACGCCCATGACTTGTCTTTGCCGGTCACTAGCCACCATTCCTAGCCATGTCGCGCCTCCCTCCCGAAAAGATGCGTCAAAATTAAGCTTTATTACCCCTCGCATCAGCCTGCACTAGTTTGAGCCACGACTTGCCACCATCTATGGAACCTAAGGCGAGTTCAGAGGTCGAGCATGAAGTGCCAAAGCTCGATGTAGAACCTCCAAACCGTTCCACTGCCGCTACTGGAAAAGTTGTTGGTTCTAGGCCTCCCAAATCACATAGCAACTTGCAAGGACCATGGCGACCGCATCTTGATCACTAGCTTCAAGCATCGCTAAGAAGAAACTCATAATTGAAATAAAATTCTCCACTCGCAGGGACATTAGAGTGGAAAACTAGAAATTTTAGACCACCAAGCATTCCACAAACAAATGATTCACTGTTACAGCTTCTTCCCCACACAAACAATACATGGGATCTATATCCATAGATCACGGAAAAGCGAGTTCTTCATCGGAAGGTACTCAGTAAAAGCTCGCCACGACACTTCCTTGCACCTTGGAAGAGCAACACTAGACAAGAAAAAATTCCATCGAGCCTGTGGTAAAGAAGGCCTTGATGATGAAGAAACAACCGTACATTCCAACTGATCCCGAAGAAACCTGTACCCATGCTTACACGTGTATAAACCATCACTCGCAATGGGCCAATAGAGGACATCTTCCTCCTAATGAAGAGGCAATGGAATTGCCAAAATACCTTGAGAAGTTGCTGAGCAAAAAGTAGCCTCCACTAATTCTCTTTTCCAACAATGATGCCTTGTATCAATTAAATCCGCCATTGTATTTACATTCAATTGAGCTAGCAAATCCGCACGATAGAAACGAGGACAACCATTCGGAAGGCAATTATCCGAGACAACCTTGACTTTCAATCCATTTCCAATTCACCATCTTCCACCCTGGTGAAATATCCAACTTGAGTTCATAATATTAGTCCAAGCATAAATGGCCCATACCCTTCCTTAAACACTCTTGCTAACAGAGAATTTGGATTAGAGTAAATATGCCACCAATTTTTTTTTCCAACTAATGCCAAATTAAAAGATTTCAAGCCCCTGAAACCCAAATCACCATCACACATGTGGCGGCAAAGATTCTCCCATTTAATCCAATGCAAACCTTAGTGAGTGAGGAACAGGTTAACAACTGCAACGAATAAAAAAATTGTTCTAATTCTTACTTTTTAATTCAATTCTTTATTATGATCTTATCCAGCGCATTTTTTTATTTTTTTATTTCATGGTGGGCTTAAAGCCCAAAAATACAAAAGCAAAAGTAGACTTTTAAATTTGATTCATTGATTTAAAAAAAATATTCATTACTATTGTCCAAAAAAAAATTTTGATTCATTATTATTGGATTCCATGAAATCAAATCATAAACTTCTTTTTTTCATAAAACCGCATTTCTGAGTTTTCTCATATCAAAATTTAAATTAATATAAATGAGACGAATCCCAACATTAATTTAATTAGGGTTCTTTGTGGATTGAATTAGATCAGTTTTAAAGGGAAAAATCATTTGATCCAATCGCATCAGTTTTATGGTTTTATCATCCAATGAATTTGTCTCTAAGTGTTCAAATCCGAACCAATTCGATCCAATATATAGTGGTTTGGATTGGACTTTTCATTATTTTTTTTTAACTTTTTTTCCTTTGAGATTGTAGTGTATATATCTAAAAATATATAATATATAATAAATACAAAAATATATAATTTATAACATCAATATAGCATTAAAAAAATATAACATAGGCAATAACTTTTTAAATTATGGTTATATTTATTTATCTTGACATATATTTATTCAAATAATCAATTGATTCTATTTTTATTCAAATATATTTTCATGCTTATGCATGAGTATATAATAAATAAATATATAAACATCCAAGGATATATGCAAGTATAAATGATATGACAAATATATTATATATTTGTAAATGTTCAGTTTGGATTGGATTGGTTCGGTTTGAAAATCAAATCCGAAATCCGATCCAATCCAATAAAAAAGAATATGTTTTTTCAGTTTTCGGTTTTTTTGGATCGGTTTGTCGATTTTGTTTGGATTTGTTCATATATGAACACCCCTAAATTTAATCGCCGACTCCTTTTTCACCAGTAAGACACTTGTTACATTGATGTAAATTCTATATTCATTCATTACAAAAGCATGGTCGCTATTTGAGTGAACAATGATAAAGACCACCTCCAAGTAAGCCAAAAATCCAGGTGAAACATAATATGCTGACATGGAACAATCTTCAACATCCTGAATATTTCAACAAGATCAGTACTTCTGTAGGGAAGAAGCCCGGCCTCAATATCTCAACAAGATCTGTACTTTTAACGGCGCTTATCTTATTTAAAATCTTCATCAGTAAAGTCTCTAAGAAGAATGAGGAGTTGAGCAAGATATTCACCCCATTATCCATTGATCGCATTTCAAGAGCAATTTTAAGAAGTTCTTCAAAACTCACGACAAAGTGCTTCAGCCATCAAAAAATGAAGTCACTAAGTTGCGTACGTTTGCCTTTGTGGCCATTGCGGTTTACAATATATGCACTTCCTTCGACATCTGCATTCAAACAATTCATCCTGTGCCTGGCCCATGGCACAATAAATGTTAATTGAGGGGAACAGCGCAGAAAAATGAAAGTGAGATGTTCAACTCAAATTCAAGCATCTTGTGCCCAGACCGAAATCCTAATTCCAAGACCTTTAACATATCTACAAACACCTCATATTTAGTAGTGAAGTGACAATACTTACCAGGTGAAGTGGTCTTCACAGCATATAGAACCCCATATAATTGAAAGCCCAGCTCCTTTCCTTCATATGACAAGAAAATAACATATCTATATTAAGTTAATAAGAAAAGAAGAAAGGAAGACACAAGTTGATATTACATAAAAAATAAACGCAAAAGACTTCAAAAGTATCTTTGTTCTGTACATATATGAGAGACATTATATGAAACAGTTAAAAATTGAGCAACTGATCTTCTGATCCAACCAAACCCGAAGTTAGTCCTGAGTTGGTATTTATAGTCCAAAAGTAAATTATCTACCAGAAATGCCCTCCACCTTAAAAACTCCTCAAGGAAAGGCAACAAAAAAGAAAAAGACACTATTCCAAAACTTCATATGCATGACAGGGCATTGTGACTCAATTGATAAATACATTTTATATAATGTAGTTCGAAAGTCAATTAAGAATGAGGGAAATTATATGATGAATTAAAGATACCTACCATGTTGCAGAATACATGTCATAGAACTTATCAAAGGCTTTATCGAAGCAATAGTGGCAAACCAAGACATCCTTGATGTTAGTAACGTTGCATGTTGACTTGCAGCATTTAACCTACATCACCACAGATTGACATAACCTGATAAGCTGTAGGATGAAAAAGGTCGTCCTTCAAAGATGTGTCACAAAATGTATATGCATGCATGACCCTTGGGTCACACGTGTATGATTCGTGCATCATGGTATCTCTTGGGTCACATGAGCTTGTGTAATATGGTTCATGTTTTTTTTTAGGGGGGGAGGGGGGCACAAAGAAATTGGCTCTTTTTTTCTTTTTATCTCTCTGTGTTTGTGTCTCCCCAGCCCCACCCCCTTCTCAACTCGATATTCATCTCTGCGCCCACTATTAATTTGTTTCTTTACAAGTTTTTGCAATCTAAACAACTCATTAATCCGGTTTTAAAGCTACAGTGGAAACCAGTATAAATAGAGGGAAGAGAGATATTAACTAGAAATGTGTGGACACAGATTGTGTCTGCAAAGACTTGCATGAAAGACAAGGAACATGCAGACAACAACAACCACTGTTGATCCATACCATAAAGACTCACAAGGTTTTATTCTTAATATAACACTTCATTTTTTCTCTGGCCTGAGGACCAGCTATACATAATGCACATAGGCAGGGTTTTTGCAGACAACTGGAAGCTGGAAATAAGAATCTGAAAAGGGGATGGGGCTCAGGTCTTCCATAAATTTACAGTTAGTTATATTGGTAGATAAAATATTTCATGAACAAGATTGATACAAAGTTTAACTGCAAAAACATTAGATACTCATGTTATAATGCATTCAACCAAAGCATGGTAAAGTAAAAGGAGAAAACTCACCAGACGTTTTAGCTTGTGTGAGTAATATTTTTGGTGGGAAGGGTGTGTTCTTATATGCTCATCCAAGTGACCTGCCCTGGAAAATAGGATTCTCAGTATTCATCACCAGTGGGCGGTCAGAAAGATCACGAAGGAAATTAAAGTGTTGTACACTTCCTATCTCAGTTAAAAACCCTTTTTCTCAAGTGTGATGACTTTCCATTTTTTTTTGCATGAATTTTCTACAGTTGCAATATATAAGAGTCACAACCATTTCAGCACAAGTTTATTTGATCGGAAAAGAGCATATATGCATTACAATTTAGCACCAAGACACCAATTGTAAGCACATAACTCAGTATGATATGACAGAAAAAGTTACTTATTATATCACTCAAAGGAACACATTGTTTCGAAATGAGAGTATAAAAAAATGTGTTATTATTGTTCATAGAATCAATTATCAGCATTCTTATGAATATGGTAAGTGGTGACATATGCTTGATTATTATTGTCACTTAAAATAATTCTGAAACAAGATACACAGTCAGAAACCTAGAGTACACATTAAGCTTACCCATCACAAAGGACAATACTACAATCCAGGCATGTTGCCAAATTTAATGAGCTGCGGCATACATTACAGTTTGCAGCCAACAAGTCTTTACCAATCTGGTGGCATCTGCACAAGTCAACCAAAACCTGTTGAGATTTTTTGGTTTGCAGATAAGTGTTGACTCGCTTAAGAAGTACAATCATTGAACAACAAAATCTTTTCGAGAATATAACAAATGAAGTTCAAATTTCAAAGTATATTTAAAATAGTAGTCTAAACAACTAGAGTTAATCTCCACAATTCAGTGGTTACGATAGAATATAAAATTGAAGCAGCAAACATCCAAGTGATTCAACCCCCCCCCCCCCCCACACCCCTCGAATGTTCAAGGAGAGAAGTATTCAGAAACATTTATTTTCCTAGTCTTATACGCAAATTCAAAATCAAGCACAGACTTATAGTTATCATCCAAATTCCTTTCAACCAAACAAGACAACATGTGCGCTTCAGAATATCTATTGAAACAGAAAGAAAAAAAAAAGACTGGATAAAAAAGACTAGGTAAATAGTACAGGAGAAAGAATACTGTTTTAGTATTTGTTTTGGTTGAAATTTCATAGTAAAGCTATAGAATGATCAAATCAAAATAGAACAAGTAAAAGGAACATAATTTCCAAAAGAAGCCAAGAAGTAAACAGAAATTTCCAAACCTTCTATACAGTCCAAGAAGATCCTTTGGAATGGAACTAGATCTGTTACTTCCCACAGTGGTCTAGATTATAAAAAATAAGATAAGTCATTATAAAAATGAAAAAGGTGAACTTCTATTCATAAAGAGTATTGATGACAAACCTGACTGCAACTCTTTACTAGACAATCTTCAGCTAAGTGCCCAGGTCTTTGACATTTCCAACTATAATAAAATAAAACCCATAAATATGGACCAAAGTCAACAAAGCAGAAAAGGGTGAAGAATATATGTTTATGAAAGTGTATGGCTCCGGAATATGTGTATGAATTTGCTAATATTGTGGATAAGGATATGTTCCTCAAACATATAATCAAAATTGTCAGATCTGATTATGTGCATCCATATTGTATTTTGTATCTGTATCAGTCAATATGCAGAAACTAACTTATAAAACATTTTCTTCATTTCTTTGTCATGCCAGTTGAAAAACTAGAGAGACCCATTTAAATTCTTGAAGCACAGGTGTTTGACAAAGAAATATACCATTCATAAGTAGAAAGATTGGATATCTTTTTTGACCAACAATGCCGATTATAATCCCAGGTATTGTCACTAAACACAGGAACTGGTAAGGCACCGCTAATTCCAGATGAGGAGAAATCTTTAACTTGGTCAAGGGAGGATCCCTAAAAATATTATGAATGAAGAAGAGAATATTTAGGAATTAGAATGGCTAGAAGTTATAGACAATAATTTTGCACAAAAGTACCTCGTTCAGTTTAAGAATTTCCAAAAGTTCATTTTTGCACTCCATGCTACAGACGTCATCATCTGTCTATGGATGAAAGCAAGTAAATACAATAGAGTGATTGGACTAAGAAAAACTTGTAAAGTAAAAGTTGAAGCGAGTATAATTATTTATATCATGTAACTTACCTCATTGCATATATATTCCCCATATCTTCCACATATAAGACAAACAGGTTCTCCAGAGACAGGAAAACGCTGCTCATTTCTGTTTTTGATTCCATCAAACTCTATTTCATCACCTAAAGAACGCATCCAAACTCAATAAATAAACATTACAAAATACATTGTAAAATGGAAAGAGATTTTTTCTCAAAAGGTGCAGAAGCATAAGTCTAAATTTGCAGATTGAGAAACAAACCAGAACTCGGAAGAGTATGCGTGTCTTGATCTTCACATTCTGAAGGAGTGCCTTCGTCACCTATGCATCCATAAGTACAATTGAAAATTATTAGAAGCATAGACAGACTGCCAGCTTATATAGCATATTCTCATCAAAATTTTCTTGGAAAAGGAACCATTGGTGTATCAGCTCATAAAACTACTCACAATCCCAATAAAAATAACATGCATGTTCCTAGAACTATAAAAAATGAAAAGTATCAAAGGAGCAAAAAGAAGGTGGGTTAAAAACCAGTAGGCAACAATAAAATATTAAAAGAATAACAAAGATCAGTTCCAACTTCAAAGCTTCTTATACATATATACAAAACTTTTTAACTTTGTTCATTAATTAACTTTTCTAGACTGTTGAATTTTACCAAACCAACTCTCAGAATTGAAAATTCTCATGACTTAGATCAAACTCATAGTCTTTTATGGAATGATGTCAACCATTAGATTATATACTTATGAATGTTCAATTTATCAAACATTTTATTTGTATGATCACAATTCACAACAACAATAGCACATGACCTAACTGTTGGACAGGTATAATTAGTATTCTAAAATAAACTAAAACCAAAGAACCGTAAAATTTTCACAAAGCTCACTTGCATAATCCACCAAGGGAAGAGCAGAATTAGGGTTTCCCTGGCACAGAAAAAGCAAAATGTGAAAAAAGGAATGACAGATAGAAGAGTAATCTTCAAAGAAAAATCAAATTTGCAGTAACTGAAATTACCAAGACATCCTCAGACAATTCAAGGCGGTGGAAATTCTTCGACGAAGCAACTTCTCTCCTGATGATCAGCAACAAGTTATTGGGATTCATGAATTGACAAAGCATAGAGCGTAGTAGAAAAATGCATAGAGAGGAAGTAATGAGAAGCACATGTATAATGGAACGAGATTGAGAAGCGGGAACATGAATTTGCCTTGTCTTTTTGACGTAATCGTGGTGTGACATAGAGGAAGGGCCATCGCGATCGTC
The DNA here is from genome assembly GCA_030819835.1 of Acmispon strigosus. NCBI lineage: Eukaryota > Viridiplantae > Streptophyta > Magnoliopsida > Fabales > Fabaceae > Acmispon > Acmispon strigosus. The sequence continues at coordinate 18,015,390 of JAUAMA010000002.1, read as the reverse complement.
GTGTTGATTGTCTAGGGATTGCGGAGGCTGGGGATCCCGACGGCGACGTTTGAGGGAGGAGGTGGGAGCGGGATGCGGTTGTTGACCGGGAGGAACATTGCCGGTGGCGATGTTATAAGCTGAGAAACATTGGTGAATGGGTGAGTGATAACAGATAGAGAGAATTGGGGGAAAAGGAAGGAAAAAAGAGAGTGACTGACCTTGAAGGTTCTGAAGAACCGAGGAGAGGCTGAAGTGTTTGTTGTAGGAGATTGATGGGTTTTTGTAGAAATTCGTTCGAGTTCCCATTTTCAACAAACCCAGGAACAAGAAGCTCGCGCGCGGCTCTTCCCTCTGCTTCTGATCTCCGTAAAACTTGCCTAGTGTTTATTAAAAATTTCCTTTCCCAATAAAGAGTTTATTGAAAATAAATAATGTATTAAAGATTTATGAAATTTCACTAGTGTCCTTCAAAAAAAAATTCACTAGTGTCTTTGTAAAAGAAATATCAGTTTTATTTTGATTCTTCTCTGCAAATATTTTAAGGGTTAAATATGTTTTTGGTCCCTGAACAATGAGCGAAATTTGGTTTTCGTCCCTCGCCGGCGTAAAGGTGGAATTTAGTCCCCAGACTATAAGAAATAGTTGGTTTTAGTCCCTGCTGCCGTCGTGGTCAACGCCGGAGCTCCGTTTTGCCACGTCAGCTAATTAAGACACGTGGAATTTTTTAAATTTTTTATTTAAATAAAACAAAAAACAAAAAAAACAAGAAAACCAAACGCAGGCCGTTTCTTCTTCTCTCCTTCCTTTTCCTGTTTCGTCTTTCGTCTTCGACATCTTTGTTCGTCCTCCGTTAGGAGCCCAGAAGCAGGCCACCACCGTTCCCGTCATCTCCTTCCTCTGTCCTCCGACGCGATTTCGTCAATGTCTCCTTCTCCCTCCGTTTCCGGCCGAACCAATGGGCCAAAGGAGAAACCATCACCACGAATGGAATCCCCACAACGTCCGCATCAAAACCCCTAAAGAAATTTGACGATCAGCCACCGTCGACCGCCGCCGCCGTCGCCTTCATGGCTGTTTTCCGGCCAATCCTTTTGGCTTCTGAGAAAACGGGTTGCACGACGATGATCCTCGCCACGAGGAGAAGAGGATCCCATGGTTCTTTGCCGCCGTCAGCCGCCGCCGTCCTTTGCTCTTCTTGTTGCTGTTGCTTTCAATTTCTTCTTTTTTTGTTTTTGCAGCTTGGGTTGAAAGGGATGATGGATCTGGGCTGAATTCTTCATCTTCTGAGTTTGAGTTTTGGCTTGCTCTTCTTGTTGCTTTCAATTTCAGTTTCGTTTCTGAGTTGTAGCTTGTTGTTCTTGTTGGTTTGAATTTCAGTTTGAGTTTTGGCTTGCTGTTCTTATTGTTGCTTCGAATTTCAGTTTCAGTTTTGTATATGATTGTTGCTTCGAATTTCAGTTCAGTTTTGTATATGGTTTATGCTTTGAATTTCAGTTTCAATTAAAGTGAGGTTTCTGGGTTTTTGTTGTTGTTGCTTTGAATTTCTGGGTTTATTTTCTTGTTCAGTTTATGAAATGGTTGAAGATTGGGTGGTGAGGGTGATAAATTTCTGGGTTTGTTTGCTTTGGGTTGAAGGAGGATGAAGAATTCTGGGATTCTTGAAAAATTAAAGGAGGTTGGTGTTTGATTTTTTATGTTTTGTTTTTCTGGAGAAAGAACAAGATTTTCGATGTTTTGGGTTGAAGGAAGAAGAAGAAAGAAGCATCAAGGGAGAGGAAGAAACAATATATTTCTCGGTATGGGTATTTTGGATTCTAAGAGGAAGAAGGAACAAGGAACAAGGAAGAAGAAGAAAGCTTCTGCATTTTTTTTTAATTTAAATAAAAAATAAAAAAACCCCACGTGTCTTAATTAGCTGACGTGGCAGTGCCACATAGGCAAAACGGAGCTCCGGCGTTTACCACGCCGGCGGCAGGGACTAAAACCAACTATTTCTTAGTCTGGGGACTAAAGTCCACCTTTACACCGGCGAGTGATGAAAACCAAATTTCGCTCATTGTTCAGGGACCAAAAACATATTTAACCCATATTTTAATTATTTTTGGAAATATTTTAAAAAGTATTTTATTGGAAGTAGAAAAATGGCTGTGCTTTAGCTTGGAGTTGGCTGTGATTTAGCTACAATCTAGCTGCACATTAGCTTTGAGTTGGCTGCCAGTTAGCTGTGCATTAGCTGCAAATTTGGCAGTGAGTTAGCTATGAAAATTGGCTACCAATTTAGCTGCGGAATTGCTGCGGCGATATTAGCTAGGAATTTAGCTAGGAAATTGCTGCCGCGAAATTAGCTACGAATTTAGCTAGGTAATTGCTGCGGCAAAATTAGCTACGAATTTGGCTAGGAAATTGCTGCGGCGAAATTAGCTACGAGTTTAGCTAGGTAATTGCTGCGGCGAAATTAGCTACGAAACTGTGCTTTGGAATAAGCGAATTAGCTAGGGATTTAGCTGTCAACTCGCTTCCAGTTAGCTATGAAATTAGCTGGTAATTTGCTGCGAAATTACTGCGAATTATCTGACGAATAGAAAATTGGTTTCGACTGTATAAAATTAAGGGGTCCTTTTTCCTGGCTTCTTGGACATGTTAGGACCGTCCTGAACAAGAGATTTAAAGGGCAATCCGAACCTCAAAATTGCCTACACTATTGACCAATAAGCTGAGTGGTGCTCTTTACCGAAACCGTGAAGAGCTTGTTGCCGCTCCATCGCCGTGGCTCACTTTCTCACTTGCTGAGCTCGATCTCTTTGGCTTATTAATCTCGGTAGATTCTAGTTCACTCTCCAATCTCATTTCACAAACGCATCTGTGTTCTTATCCTCCTCATCGATTTCGTGCATTTTTTTTCTTACTTCCGTTTACTCTTCCAATTTCAAACATGAAATGCGAGGCTATCAATTTCCTTATGTGCCTCTTAGGTTTCAATTTCAATGGGATCTTCTACCATGCACTGGGCCGCATTTTGTTTATTTCTTGCATTTGTTGCCTCTAACTCTCAGACTTGAAATCAAGGTACTGCTACTAATTCTGATATGGTTATTGTGATGATCTCTTTGTTATTAGCTTACTGATCAAATCCAGGTTTCAGTGGTGGTGTTTTAATTGTCATGATTTAGTCACATGTTCTGCGTATTCATTTAATCAACTTCTGTAGATATTGACCTCTTTGAAAACACAAAATTGTAGCTACTACTTAGCCCTTTTTCTTTTCCTTGTTTCCAATGAAGCATCTCCTTTTTAAAGTACTCATTTTAAGCTAATTTAATCATATCTCTCATGATTGACATGAAATCAGATAAGAACAAGTTGAATGAACTGAGTTGCAGATTACCTTCTCCTGAATTTATTCTTCACATAGATGTTTAAACAGAAGTATTGAAAAAATGTGTTCTTCTAACTAACTAACTAACTAACTAACTAACTAACCAACTAACTGTTTGTTTCATTTGAACATCAGGCTGCAAGCACAGAGTACACTTGCTGGTTCTGGAACAGCTGCAGTGGCGGTGAAATATGGGGGGGGGGGCAATGGATGTGGTCAGGCATGTTCTGAGGTTAGAAGGGGGCACAAAAGGTCTTTTTAAGGGCTTGGTTCCCACTATGGCACGTGAAGTGCCTGGAAATGCTGCAATGTTTGGTGTGCAGACGAAAAGTTTCAGAAACGAGATAACAGGCCTTTATGTGCACATTGTGGTATTCTGACCACACCATTGATTAGTGCTTTCATCCACATGTTTTTCCACCCAGCTACAAGAAGAACAAGCCTGCATCTAGTTATCAGCACAATTCTGCTCTTTCATATGCTGTGCATCAAGTTTCTGATCAGCCCAGATGTGATCAAGTGGCTTCTAATTTGACAACTGCTCAGTGTCAACAATTTGATTTCATTCTTATCTACACAATTGGCTTCATCATCCACCGCTGAAAATCACAATTATGCAACTCAAGCTTCAGACCCTAACATGGCAGGTATCATTATGGCTACATCTTCTTTTCACTATTTTGCACCTTATTCTTGGGTTGTAGACTCATGTGCCGTGCCACATCCCACTTTCGCTATCTCAAAAATGTCTTTAATACATTTCATCCTTTGGAAAATTCCTTTGTTATTCGACCTACTCAACTTGAGTTTCAATTCTTGGTACAGGAAGTGTACAGGTACTTCCATCATTGCTGCTTCATAATGTCCTATACATCCCTTCTTTTAAATTCAATGTTCTATCTATTAGTGCATTGTTCAAAATTTATGATTATTCTGTTACATCTCATAATCATGAATTTTATATTCAGGATCCCAGAACCTTGAAGAGGATTGGGAGGGGTGATGTGCTTGATGGACTTTGTGTTCTTAACAGTCAAGTCAGCTCTTTTGTTCATACTTCTAGTCATAATCATTGTAATTTTGTTTCTCAAAAACCTTCTTTTTGTATATGGCATTCAAGGTTTGGCCATTTGTCAAATAAATTTCTCAATTTGATCAATATAACTCACAATTTGATTCCAAAAATTTATGATTCTTTTCACTGTTCTGTTTGTCATCTAGCTAAGCAACATAGATTGCCATTTGTTTTTCAGCAACATTTTTCAGAACAAGCCTTTGATTTAGTCCACGATGATGTTTGGGGACCCTTTAGGGAGTCTACCTATGATGGTTTCAGATTTTTTCTTACATTAGTTGATGATAAAAGTAGATTTACCTGGGATCTATTTTTTGAAACACAAGTCTGATGTCACTTTGATAATTCCTCAGTTTTTCCAGTATGTTAAGACACAATTTAAAACCACTATAAGACTTTTAGGACTGACGATGCAAAAGAGTTAGCCATGACTGATTAGTTTGCTAAAAACCGGGTTCTTCATCAATTCTCATGTGTGTAGAGACCTCAGCAAAATAGTGTGGTGGAGAGAAAGCACCAGCATCTTCTCAACACTGCTAGATCTCGGTTGTTTCAATCACAAGTCCCACTTTCTTTTTGGGGTGATTGTGTAAGCACAGCAGCTCATATAATAAATAGGATACCCTCTCCTATTTTGGGTTGCAAGACACCATTTGAGATCAAGCACACTCCTGAGCATAGCAACTTCAGAGTTTTTGAATCATTGTGATATGCTTCAACATTACCTTCATCACCGCAGAAGTTTGCACCACGTGCTACTGCATCTATATTCATTGGCTACCCAATCGGATACAAGGGATTCAAACTTTATGATTTGGCAACTAAAACAGTTTTTGTTTCCAGAGATGTGCAGTTCTATGAAAGTATTCTTCCATTCAAACATGACAATAATCAAAGGACTGACATCTTCTCAGACACTGTCGTTCCTTTACCACTTTCAACACCTTCTTCAGCTACCATGGGGAGTGATCCTTCTCAATCTTCTCAATTACATATTGCTACACCTGATAATTCTCACTCAGATTCAGTATCACCAGTGCACAATGATCACGCAACACAGTCTCAGTCAGGATCTGTATCACCAGAACTTAATGAGCATCAGCAGATTCCTCTTAGAAGGACAGCCAGGCAGCATAAAGTACCTTCTTGTTTGAAGGACTTTCATTGCTATCAGTTACAAGATAAGGTTTCTATAACTCATTCTATTGAGGACTACCTTGATTACAGCAGGTTGTCTCCTTCCTATATAACTTTTGTGTGCCAAATCAGTAATGAATCTGAACCTAGTTCTTACTCACAAACTGCCAAATTCCTTCATTAGCAGAAAGCTATGACTGAAGAATTGCAAGCCATGCACGATAATAACACTTGGAGTGTTGTTCCATTACCTCCCAATAGACAAAGTGTGGGGTATAGATGGATTTACAAAATTAAACACAAGGCCAATGGTTCTATAGAAAGGTACAAGGCCAGGCTTGTAGCCAAGGGATTCACACAACAAGCTGGTTTAGATTTTGTAGAAACTTTTTCCCCTGTTGCAAAAGTAAGCTCCGTGTCCGTCAACGTTTGGCTGCTATAACAGGGTGGCATCTTGCCCAAATGGATGTCAATAATGCTTTTTTAAATGGTGATTTGAATGAAGAAATTTATATGGATCTACCCCAAGGTTATTGTCATGATTCAGCCCATAAGAAGGAAAAGCTTGTGTGCAAGTTGCACAAGTAAATATATGGCTTGAAATAAGCATCTACACAATGGTTTGATAAGTTCAAGACAGCTATTGTACTACATGGTTTTCAGCAATCCAAAAATGATTATATTCATCAAGGGCAAGGATGATTCTTTTGTAGCTCTTCTTGTGTACGTTGATGACATTATAATTGCTAGTTCTAGTTCATCAATCATTCAAGAAGTCAAGACTATTCTGCTTGAGGGATCTAGGCAATCTTAAATACTTTCTTGACTTAGAAATAGCCAGATCAAATAGATGTATCTTTCTTTCCCAAAGAAAGTATCCTTCTGCAATACCAATGGTTCGTGACTTGAAGCTTGTCGATTCTCCTGGAGATCCTCTTGAAGATTCAGCAGTCTATAGAAGACTGATTGGACTATTGTTATATCTTGTGATTTACAGACCAGATATCTGTTATGCTGTACAGAAATTGAGTCAATATGTTTCATCCCCGAAGACAATTCATCTTGAAGCTGCACATCGACTTCTGAGATATAGTAAGCATACTCCTGGCCAGGAACTGCTCTTTTCTGCCAAATCAGATCTGCAACTTCATGCCTATGCAGATGCTGACTTCGAGCCCTCTGAATGTCGAAAGTCCACTTCTGGTTTGTCTGTCTTCATGGAGGAATCTCTCTTGAATTGGAAGTCAAAAAAGCAAAACATAGTAAGTAGATCCTCAGCAGAGGCTGAGTATAGGTCACTTGCATCTGTTACATGTGAGATTCTTTGGCTCCAGAACCTCCAGAACTCTCTACACAAGCTTCAGCTCTTTGTAATTCACTAACATTATATGTTTTATGGATTATACATACTTCTATATGTGATGACAGTGTGTCCATTGAATCTAGTTGCTTTGATGTTGATGTGAGGAACATGACATGCGGACCAGGTCATGGGATAATGTAGAGAAAACGTGATAGTTGAATAAGAAATGCTATTTCAATGAGGATGAAGTGAAGCTCTGTGCAGGAAATGGAAGAAGAGCATTTAACTTGTCTCTGTAAGATTATATTAGACAATCAATGTCCAATTAGACCATTGAGTGGAAGGAGTGGGATACTCATTTGTCAAAAGTATAAGGAAAATTCCAAGAGACACAGTCGCTACTTACTAGTTATAATTCAATCACAATCCAATTATCAAACTTTGAACTATTCTCAGAACACTAGTAATACCAAATTGAAACCCTGTTTGAAATGGTCACCAATGTTGACGACAAAAAACTCCAGTTAAAAAGCCGCCGTGCGTCATCCCCTATTTCATCAACGTCCTATTGTCTAGCGCATTCCTCAATTAACAAAAAAAGAAAAATCAACACAAACCAATCACGTCAAAGTTTGATTTTACTACAATATTTATATGTGATAAAAAAAACATAGTAAAATATTTGAATATGATAAAGTAATCTATAATGGTAAATGCCAGCAAAAGAGAATGATCTAAATTCCAACATATTTGGCCATTTAGCTACCTAATCATGTCTTGAGTGTCTCTAGTTACTTCTCAGAATCTTATTTATTATTTCAAATTCACAATTTTTAATTATGTTCAAAATATTATCAACAACTCACACAGATAGGGAATGAAGCACATTCCGTATCCAACTATTTCGGCGTAGTACAAGCATTTATAGTGAATTGAACGCATTTCGTGACCAGATGTTGTTGACGGCTTAGTACAAACACGTGCAGCAAAAAAATTAATCACACTTGTGGATACGTGGAAAAAAAACTCCATCTAGATAAATCTGATCAGTAGTCAAAAGGAACAAAAGTGTGGTAGGAAACACAGCATTAGAATTTAAGTGCTTGACTTGAAACAACGTTAGAAGCAGGTTCCTGAAAATAGAATCAACAATTTCTCACCAAGAACTGAAGAAGAAAATCACTTCTGAAGATGGCAGTTATCGGCTGCAACAGCGAGGGATCCATGGACGTCACAAAGTTCAGCAGGCCCATGCCATGGATAGGCATCTACATAGCAGCAGCATCTCTCGCCTGCCTCATAGCAACTTCCGCAGATCTCATCCACGGAATCCGCGGCCGCAAGTTCTGGTTCCCTTGCAAGTACTTCTGCCTCAACGCAACCACCTTAGCCTTAATCGCCGTCGCCGTGAAGCTCTCCGTCGACCTCAACACTCCCATGCCTCACCGCCACGACCAGCTAGCGAAGCTCAGCAACAGCGCCATGATCTGCACCATCATGGCCAATTCCATGCCGTCCCTCGGCGTCACCGACAACAAAGAAACCATGATGAACGTCGTCGCCGTCGGGATACTCGTCATCACGATGATTGTAAACATCTGCATCCAGTTTGTTACCGGAGTCATCTATGAGTTTTGGGTGGAGCACGCTGTGACCATGTTTCTCATGCTTGTTTTGCTGATGATCATGACCTCCTCTGGCTTGTGTGTTCCCAAGATGAAGCATTTCTTGAAGCTCAAGTACATGATCAATGATGCCACGCTGAGATGCTCGAACGAAATGGACGAGGAATACGGAGCGAAACAAGTTATCAACAAATTGAGAGATGAATTGATCAGGTTTTGGATGATGGCGCACACTAGCAGCCCCCAATTTGTGCTTGGAAGGTCAGTGTTGTGCACTGCCTCCGGCGCTTTTTGTCTTTTAAGTACTCTGACTTTAGCTGAGGCCGTGTTTCGATCTTACCTAATGCCGTGGTCGTTTAAGTTCTGCACTGGGGAGAGTGATTACAAATGGTCCACTATTTTGATCCTCATAGTTCAGCTTGCTGCGGTTGCGGTTGGTACTGTTGCCCCTGCGTTTAGGTGGTTCGTTGCGATCAATTACCGGTGCCCCAGTATGAGAAGCAAGAGCTGCAAGAGATGGTTGCAAGTAGAAGGCTACTGGACTGATAGGCTTGTGCTGTTTAAAGAAAGACCTCTCGGTTTTCGAATACAAAATCGGCAGTGCAGGAAATTGGCTCATGATGTGAAATGGCTCTTCTTGTGTTTCTGTATTAAGCTTCAGATTGGGATTGTGGTCATGTGTAAAGTCACTCAATTGGTTTCAATTTCCATTATGAGCATGGTGTTGGCATGTTGTGGTTTTTGCAAGAATTTGAGAGCTAAGTTTGACTATAGTGTCTCAAGCACTAGCCAGGGAACCGAGTCAAGGCCTAATCCAAAGATGGACCTAAGACGCTTTGTTTTGCATCTTGAAGGTGAGGAAGAGCTAGTTGGGGTGATGATGAAGAATAATCGCGACGCGACTAATCACTGGGTTCAACAAGGGGAAAAGAAGGAGCCGAAACTTGTGATTGAGTTATTAGAGAAATGTACAATGTTGCAAGGGTTTAAGGGAGTGGGAACATTTGACTGTGACCAAGTTCCTTCTTTGCATGGTGTGGAAGCTCCTTATTGTTGGTCACTTCCTCTTGTGACACTAGCAAGCATCGCAGTTGCACTTCCCAACATCAATAGGGGTTCAGTGAGAAAGTTGATTAGTGCTCTAAACCAAGGACTCCCCTATGTGAAATTCATAGACGACAGCATTGACAAAGAAGGGAAACTAAACAAACTCAGAATGGCAGCAGAAATTGTGTGGCTTGGAGTGGATCTCTATGATAAGTGGCTAGATGTTGATCTTTATAACCTCTCAATTCAAGATCAAAGTCCCCAAGAAACACTTGAGAAACTAGCTCATGCTGCAAAAATTCGATATGAGAAACTTAAAGCCAAACATCATCACATATGCGTGAAGTTAAGTCCTTCATCATGGCCAGTCCAATTATTGGCATCAAACTCCATGTACAGAATCAGCAAAACCACTCTCTTGAACCACAAAATCATGGAAGACCGTTCGAGTGAGAGGTTGTTTGAAGAGTTGACAGTGATGATTTCTGATATTTTGGGTGCATGTCTCACTAACTTGCCTTATGTTATATCCACCAAGTGCTTGAATAGCGCAATTGAAGAGAGGGAGGATAGTGTCAGACAAGCAGTTTATGTTCTTGGTAAAACCAAGAAGATCATAGAAATGCTAGAGAAGAGAGCATTTCCCACTGTGGATTTCTGCAGAGGGACCAACATTGAAGATTGGCGTTTGATGCATAAGCAATGCAGTTTCTTGCCTTTTGTTCCATCTTCTCTGGAGGAGAATGACTGCACCCAGAAAGCTTGTCACAAATCAAATGACCTTTGTCTAAATATTGACTAAAAGCCAGAGAGGTACTAGAAATTCACAATTTTGTACATTGATTGTGGAGAAAGCTTTGTGTTTGTTTGGATCAGTTTTCTAACACTCAGAACCTATTTATAAAAATTTCTTCCCAAAATTAATTTTAGAATCAATTGTACAAGTACAAGGTTTCCAAACATGCACGAACTATTTAGATGCATATAGTTTATATAAGCTAATGTCCGCAGCTACATGTCAACCTGCAATAACCATTTGTGTGAAATAGAATGCTTAGAAAAATTGTACAGTAAATCACTAGTTGTTGCTGGGGTACAATTTTATAATGTGCTGGACATATCTTCTATCAAGTGGTTGACAAAACTTGAAAACAAGTCCATGCCATTAATTTATGTGTTTCTTTTGTGCTAGTTTAGTGCAATATGGCAAGACGTAAGCGCATATGCAAAGCTTACATGTTGCTCCAACAAGGTATTTCTTTATTAGTCCACTCTGACCTAAACTATCCATATTCCTCCAACTGCAAGAAACACTACTTTTTTTTGTCAAACAAAAACACATTTTGTTGCACTAAGTCAAGTTCTTTAACTTATATAAACTATAAAGGAACTAGTTCTGTTAGTTGTTGTGGTTGAGACTTGGGAGGCTTCATTTTATTTCTATTATTATTGGGGGTTATACTATTGGAATATAATTGGTTGAAACAACTACACCAAAATAGGAATAGATTACAGAGAAATGGAAAATATAATAACTAATGTAATAGAAAAATAAATGGTGAAAACGAGATAGTCATGAAATCAAATTCATTATCCTTCTTTCTCGTAGATCAACTTTTGGTGGCACTAAAAAATAAATATTAAAAAAACCATTTTGGAAAGCAAAATAATGATATGTTATCATAAAAAATTGACAACTGACAAGCTCACTCAAAGGATAAGATGAGGAGGCAACCCCATAAAAAGAGGAGCCCAAAACCTCCACTCAGCAGAAAAACAAAAGCCCACCAAAACAATAGTCATAACATAAGCTCCAAACAAAACAAAAAAAAAACCATAAAAGTCGCACAAAAAGAAAAAGAAGGCTCCCAATAGCTAGGAAACAAACGGCCAAATCAACACTACTAGGACGCTAAGAAGAGAACATCATCCTAAATTTTTCCTCTAACCCCGCCAATAGCTTAAAGGTCATTGTCGAGGTAATCAAGACCCAAGACATTCCCAAGAAGCCACATCTTTTTAAGTCTAGTAAAATACCCACCAATAGAACCCGCATCTAAGGGCGCAGGCTCTGTAACCTCTACAGAAATAGGAACATCATACAAACCACTCCCCCCTCCGGCAAAGGCACATGCTCAACACCATTGGAGGAAACCATCACACACCGTGAAGGTTGCCCCCTTTTTTACTTCTTAGGACGCTCACGAGGCCTCAAAGAACTCCTTTTTAAACCTCGAAATTTCTTTTGCACTATATGACCTTTCTCCTTGCAATTAGCCTCATTAGGAGAGAGTGTGGTAACCAAGCATCCCTTAAGATCAGATGGTCCCGTCGCACTAGAGGTCGAACCAAACATAGGTGATTGTCTATCCTCAAAATCCAAAGATGGTACAAGAAGTCCCAAGTTCGCCACAAGCGTATTTATTAAGTTTAATTTATTTTTGTTACATTAAATTTAATTTACATGTATTGATAATATAAAAAAGTTATTATATTATCGGTCAATTGTGTTTTGAAGATATTTCACCTCATCATTAAAATTTATTAATATTTAAATTAATTTTTTTTCATTATAGGTCTAGATATAAATTTCTTTTGAAACGTTCTAGAATATAATTGATCAATAGTGTTTTACACTTATTTATGTTGTCAATATATGTATCTTTTTCTCAACCATATAGTTATTAAACTAATAGGATCTTAGAATATGCTGTTCCAAAACTTATTCAAATGTTTGGTTTCATGCTACGTAGAAAATTAGTTACAACCTCTGTTCGCATTTATTTGTACAGGGAAGAAAATAATGCTCCCATTTTTGTCATTTCACCTAATAATTTTCAAATACAATAGTCCTTATTACTGAGTTGTCCAAAGATTAATGGTAGAAAAAAGGTAACGTTCTAAACTAATCCTAATATTATAAAATAATTGGATTCCCAGTTTAATTTTTATTTTCAGTTGCAAAAGTGACACGTTGTTTTTACCTTTTTTGTTGGCTTTTTTTTAGTTTTTGCAAACCAAATAGAAATTGAGATAATAATATAACGGTGCACAGAAGCGAGATAATCTAATTCTAATCTAATATAACTATATAAGTAGTTGAAAAAGAGTAATAAGCACAGAAGCGAGATTTTGCTTTCGTTGGAGTTCTGATTAAGAGATACGATACGAGCGTTGATTTTCTTCTCCTTTTTTTCGATCGTCTTCTTCACGAGGTTTCTTCTCCTGTAAAATAAGGTTTTCCTCTTTTCCTAAATTCCGTTGATCGGAAATTCCGTAGAAAATTATCTAAAATTAGGGCTCTAATTTTTTTTTTATATCATACATGAAGATTAACGTCCTCTTAGTATTTTTTTTGTTCTTTATTGATGAAATTTGTGTGTGGGTTCATCTTTAACGTCTTTTAACCTTTTTTGTGATTATTGCTGAGCTCTTGTTTGATAATTTGAGTGTTTTTCTCCCCAGAAGATGCCCCTTTTTATTTATTATTTATTTCTAAAACAGATTTTTAGACGAATGGACGATTCCTCATTTTAGTTATAATTGACTTTTGTTTGATTCTATTTCCAGGAAAAATGGCAAAGAGTTACTTCAAACAAGAGCATGATCTTGGTATGTGCTGCTTTCTTTTATTTGGGTGCTGAAATATAGTTACTTTGATTGTGTGTGTGTGGAAAGCTGAATAATTTACAATTAAATGGTTTATTTTTGTGTCCAGAGAAGAGAAGAGCTGAGGCTGTTAGGATTAGAGAGAAATACCCAGACCGTATTCCGGTGAGAACCATGTGAATCATCATGTATCTGTTTTTTATGTCATATGTGTGAATCATATATTTCTGGCAGAAGCAAAGTTGTTGTTTTTTTCTGTTCTGTGGTTGATGAGCCAGTTCTTTTCAATCTGTGTCTTTTCTTTTGGGCCTCGTAAGTGTAATCATCTGTTTAAATTTAATTTATATGCTGTCTCTGTAGTGTCATGATTGGGCAGTATACATAGATGACTAGCTTACGGGATCCTTGATGCTTCTTTAACAGCACTCAGATTAAGAGAAACTAGGTAGAGATCCTCCCCTCCCCTCCCTTCCCCTCCCCTCCATTAAAATCCCTCCCCTCCCCTTCCCTCATTTGAACCAAACAGACCCTAAGAGTCATAAATGTGTGTTGGATAATTGCATATTTGATATTCAGGATTTAGTGTTGTTCATTGTGGAGATATGCTTTATTGGAAGACTCAATTTCTTAAAAGCAATGAGTGAGACATTTGAGGGTCATCAGTCATGGTTTGATTGGTATAACTTTAACCTGTTAATTTTTTGATTGAAACTGGATAATGTTGGATCAAAGACATAATGTATAAATTAACTTATGGGTAAATCCTTTATTGGAGGTCAAATGACTGATTACAGTGTCCATTGAATTATAGAATGAATCCTATTCAAGTAAGAATATTCAAATAACTTTTATTTTAGTTATTTCTTTGCATTTGTGTATTTTCACCTATGGTTGGATTCAGTAATGGAAGTATCTTATGCCGTCAAAGGTTGCTGCTCTAAGCTAGTTCTTCTTCACTAGATTTTATGATGCTAAGGAACCTAAACAGTTTCATTTGCACGATGACTTTAATACCATAGGCATATCATTTTGGTAATTAGGTGTCAATTTGATAAGATGAATAATATCCATCCGTATGGATAGAGTGATTTTACATTTGCAAGCTGAAACTCTGGACATAAAATATTAATTAAAAAGAAATCATGTTAACTTATGCTTCTACTTTCTGTCCGCTGTCTGTGATATTTGAAAATGTACATCAAAGGCAGATCTCTAGTTATTGTGCTAAACTACTTCTCTATGTGTCTGAAGGTGATTGTGGAGAAGGCAGAAAGAAGTGATATCCCAAGTATTGACAAGAAGAAGTAAGATTTTGTCAATACTTTCATATGATCTGGAAATATCACATTAACTGCTTTTGCTCATATGGTTATTTCTTCAGAAAGAAAGGAAAGTGTTTTGAGAATTTAATATTATTTGTATTTAAACAAGAGCATAATCTACATATATTTTGAAAAGAGAGATTTGCTTGTAATATCAATATCTATGAATCTTCAGGAATTTTTCTCTACTTGTTAATACTCCATAAATGGCTACAATTATGAAAAGTGATGTTTGTAGCTTTAAAATTTGCTGCAATGAAAATGTTTTAGTTGATGGACTTTTCAGAAATCCACATTGGATTGGAAGTGTTTATTGTGAAACTCATTCCCACAAAGCTTCACTTAAAATTTAAAACTGTTTCGTATCCATCCATTGTTTTCAAATCAATATACAACATATTTTTCAAAGAAAGGATAGTTAAAAAATTGATAGCATTCGTGTTGTTTAAATTTTCTAAAATTTGGCATGCGTTCTTGCATGATAAGTACTTACAATTCAATAGCTGGATTGGTCAAATTTACTTCTGTGTAAGGACTTCTTGATGATGTACTAAATTGATCAAAATAATGCACTAAATTTTGCATAATATACTACAGCTATAGTTGAGAAATTTGCTGATATTGGTGAGTGATGGGTTATGTTTTGAATGGTTACCAATTCATGATATTGTGAGTTACTAAAGCTGTAACTGCAGCTTCTAGTATATATACTTCTCCATTTTGTCAGAGGACCTAATTTTAAATCAGATAAATAGTATTTGAATTGACTGTCCATTTTCTCTAAACAATTGATGTTGTGAGTGTTTGGGTCTTCCATAGCTTTGTGGTGATGGATTTGAATTTGCTTCTGTTAGATTATAACTCAGGTTTTGTGGTGGACTAGGTATTATTTGTTCTAATATTGCCATTATGGCTTTCTGCCAGTTGTCGTATAAAATTGGCACTTAGCAACCATATCTCCTCTGTTTTAGCTGTCAAGCTGAAAGAATTAATTGCAGGTACCTCGTCCCTGCTGATCTCACCGTCGGGCAATTTGTCTATGTTATCCGCAAAAGAATTAAATTAAGTGCAGAAAAGGCAATTTTTATATTTGTGGACAATGTCCTTCCGCCTACAGGTAAACTTCAGCAAGTTATTTTCCCCTTCACCCTTTTGTCTAAAGATGATTCTTTAGTCTTCTATAATAAAGCAGTATTATTAACCTCACACTTTCCGGGGTTTCTCAAAATTTTCAGGAGCAATTATGTCTGCCATATATGATGAGAAAAAGGATGAAGATGGGTTTCTTTATGTTACTTACAGTGGGGAGAACACCTTTGGAGATCTTACTTTCCAATAGGATTATATAGGCTTACGCTATATGATCCAATCGCACCGTCATTGGCTTGTCTCATAAATTTGCAATGGTACTCACTATCAAAGAACATTGCTCTCAATGTCATGTGCAGTTGTATATAAACTCCAAGAACCTCTTTAATGTTATAACAAGTTTCCTTGTTTTCAGTATTTAACTCTTTTTTGGGATGTTCATCATGCATATCTACGAAAATCATGCTAACTGCAAAATGACACTACTTTAGACAGAGTAGGTTATTGTTTGGTGAAGAAAATAGCTCATTACCGCTAACTTTATTTCTATATTGCTGAACAAATCATTTTTCTGAGACGAGCTTGCGTATAGAGGGCGAAATAAGACTGTACTTGACTTTGAATTTTAACGAGTTAAGATGAAGATGTACTTTAAATTAAAGTAGAATGGTATCCTTCATGGTTTAGTTTAGTATAAATTCACTTTAAAGGAATCTTACTTGATAATGATACATGAGGATGCTTCTTTGATACCCTCAAGCAAGAACTTGCCTATCCCATGTGATAATTAGTTGATAATAAATATGGCTGAACATCTGCTAGACGGTGCAATTTGTTGACTATAAAAGATGGATGGAACCTTTTTGCCTACACGTGCATCAATGCGTTTGCACTAATTAAGGCTAGATGTGAACTTACTCATGTCTTAAGCATGATATGCCTCCTTCCTTGTTTCTTCCCTCCATAGCTTTGAGAAAAACTTCACTGGGTGAAGGAATAGGTATCCTACCAATGATCCTTCCTCTCACTTCATATAGTTTAGAGTCATGTCCAGCAAGAAACTCGAAGATTCTATTTCCTCCATGTCTTCTTATAATGATTACCATTGACATCACATTTCCATTCATAGACATGGAAGAGATCCATGTCCTATCCTATCTTTCTTAAATTGTTAAAAGTATAGTATCTCCTGTTGTCAAATTTCTTCCAACTTAAGGGTTAACTCATAAACTTCAGACCTACTGCCCAATTTTAAGTACATCAAGTTATCCTAAATTTCCTTGGTTGTATGGTATCACGTGTAATTGGAGCCGATATCCTCATCCATGGACGTCACCAACCATGTATGATCATGCAGTTCTCAGCATCCCATATTGCATTTCTTGGGTATATTGTCTTATCCAGTTTTGTGATATAGGACGTAGAATTTTAAATCTCTTTTCAGCCCGGACATTTACCGCCACATCCCTCATTTATATGAAAGTGAAATGAGTCGATCAAAATAAAAAAGGGTGGCTTCTAAGGTGTACTTGCACCCTAAGTGGTGCACCACTCTAAATGACCTGCTACAGCAGGTTTTTTTTACCTAATATTTAAAAAAATCAAAATAATAATAATTAGTTAATTACATTTTTACCTCTTTTTTTAAAAAAAGGGTAAAAATGAATTATAAAAAGAAAATTAACAGAGAGAAAGGGGTTTATAGTAATTAACAAATTAAAATTATAATAAATTATAAAAATAAAAAAACCTGAAGAACCGGTTACCGGTTACTTACCTGGACACTTGGCGTGATCTTATTGGCCAAAAGCTGGTGGTGCACGATGCACTACTTAATTGGTAGTTCACCTTAGACAACACCATAAAAAAGAGCTAAATTTATCTTTCTGGTGATATTATTAACTTTCAACAAATACAGAATATGAAGCCATACTGCTGGTTGCCTTCAAATATCTGTAGAACATACAGAGCAATCACTTAAGCAGAGCTCAAAACTGCTATAAGAAACAAATATCTTCCTTAACGGACAATCGTTCAAATCGTATAAAAATAAGCTGAAAATGGCAGCCATCCTCGTAGACTCGATCATCCTGAGTCCTGACCACATTCTAACCAACAAAATCAATTACTGGCTACTGCTACAGTTGACAATGAATGGGTTGATAAATCTGATTAATTGAGATGTCCGGATACCTAGCTTCAGATCAACCTCACCACCACCCAACCAAAAGAAATCTGGAGTTAGTTTTACAATAGCTTCATCCAGAATCACCTGAGTCAAGCCATAATATCCAATCAATAAAGGAAGAGAAGACTAATTTTCTATAGATAAGGCAACATGACATATAAGTGGACAAGAGAATGAATTGTGATTTGAGTATAATACAACAGCAGAAGAAATGTTTAATTAATTAGTAGACCATGAGCCCTTGATCATTATTCATAGCAAAAGGGAAGTGCTAAGGTATGTCTTAAATTTGACCTGTCTTAGGAGGAAAGGTTGACATTCATTCCATTCTTGTTAAGACACATGTTCTTTATGTTCCAACTTTCAAGTACTTCAAGTTTCAAAAAAACTTTCAAGTACTTCAGCTTAAATGAGTATCATGCCACCATCACAGGAAATAAACGGCAGTTATAACTAGGAAATAATTAGTGGTTGAAGTGAACTACTTAATGGGAGGTATGATTAGCAAATAACTACTGGCAATTACTCGTTAGGAGTATAGTAGGGTGTGTGATTATGCATGTTATGTTGTTATTCTGTATCTATGTCGGAGACTTTGTCTTTGAGACAGCCAGTTTATTGTTGTATTATGTGTGACTTATGAGTTCAATAACAAAATAATCCAGTGTCCTTCATCACATACCTCCTGTCTCTTCAGACCTAAATTTTAGAAGGAAAGACAGACAGAGTTATGGACCAGCAAAAAAGCTGAAACAAAATGGGAAGGACGACTTCAGATTTTACACAAGATACTCCATGAGGATATAGATCCTAGGGGACATTCTCAAAGAACGATGGACCTTCAGTCAGCATGTAACATCAAAGAAAAAGTGGCCGTGTCCTATTGTAGATGGCTAAAAAGGAAGGTTTAAGTGCCAGTCCAAGACATCAAATAGGACAGAACATGTCGAAGACATGTTAGGAAAAAAAAACTTTGTAAACGACAGATGTAATTAGAAAGATCACATAATCTGTATACACTATGCTAAAAAAAGAATGATCATTTCAGCATTCATAAGGACTTGTGTCCGAGTTCTTGTCAATATTCAATATTTAGTTCTTTACATATATCACATATCACAAGATTAAGATTCCTATACAAATTCACAGGTCCGATCTTTACCGGAATGTCTGTTTTCATGCCGACACAAGTCACTGCATTGTGCCCAAATCCAGTTAACTCCGTTGATGTCTCCTCAGGAACTAGCCTCACTGTAATTAATAATAATAATTACTACCTTCTAATCAATGTCAAGTTAAAGATAAAATAAATAGAAAATCTATATATTTAAAAGTAAAGGGAAAATAGTAAACAACAGAATTGTCTATAAATATTAAACAAAAGGAATAAAAGATAAAGGATTCACAAGGAGAGATAGAATGCCTGCCCATATGAACACAGTGAATACGATATATAAAATAACAATTTCACAAGGAGAATATACTTCGAGTTCAGAGAAGTGGAAGCAGTGCAACAAAGTGATGGGGATCAGCAAGTATGGACCTCCCATTCTTTTACTTTATCTCATATATTGTTTTCACATATCCCCCACTTAGTATTTTCATGCAAAAACCATTACATGTCGGAAAAAATTGGTCTCAGTTCCCCTGCAGTGTTAACTGAGACAATGCAGCTCATTAAAAGCTAATTCAATGAATGTGAATATTACTCCATCTATTGGTAGTTAGTATATAGTATTCACAGTTGACAACTCAAAATTGAAACATTCATGCATTGGACTTGATAGCAACTGAAATCTATGACCACTAAGCTGCCAAATATCCTCATCCCAAGATAAGGGACTTGAACTGCTTCGCCTATGTTCAGTGATCTTGTAATCATATCAACAGCCCATCACAGCATCTATCAGTTGCTGCAACGCACTCCTAACAACTTTTCTGGAAAAACCACCTATTCCCAGTCTCTACCTTCAATGACACGGCATTTAATGCTTAACAACTATAAGAGAAGATTTGACCTTTGTCCCTCTCACATCCCAACTTTTAAGGGCTTTCCTTGACCCTGACCCAGTTTCAACATTACAGCAAGGACAAATCCTGCATAAGTTATCTTCTTAATTTAATCAATGAAATGACAGTTGGCGTTGCAGCACTAGTGGGCAGTGAAATTGAGATAGCAAGGGAAAGAGAAGACCGTTGCCTAGGGGAATAAGCAGTAAGAAACAAGGATAGCTGTTAGGTTTTATATTGAAAAGCAAGCAAAATCTGTAGCAACTCATGCATAAGTCATATTGTTTCCCTATTATGCTCAGTACAAAGAAGCTCATGGCCTCAAAGTACTTAGAGCCCGTTTCGATACAGACTTATCAGAGCTCATTAGAGCTTACCTAATAAAAAAACACTAAATAAGCTCCAATAAGTGCTCCTTGGTTTGCATCCAAACGAGTTCTAAGACTCACATGTAGCAGGGAACCCTCCATGACCAACTCTACCCGAACTCTCCTTTGTTAAAATTCTCAGTTAAACAACAACAAATGTACAGACACAGGCCAATTTCTTAAGTGTAGCAACTGTGAGAAGGGTCTCCTAAGTCCTAAATGCTTAAAAGGATTTCATCAATCACAGTTATCCAAATTCTTAAAAACTCAGGGTGTCAATTGGGAGTACGTGCAAACTATAAACAAAATAGCTTACAATTGAATTTCTTTTTCGCTATACTTCCGTTGTTGAGCGAGTACAGAAAGTTCTTCACAGCCTCAGCATTGAACCGAGCAGTGTACTGCAAATTTAAGCAAATAGAGTTACGAGGGAGAGAGAAGGAAGAAAATGAAAAAAGAAGGAAAAAATTCAGAAGCAAAAGCAAGGGGACCTGAACAATAACAACATAGTACTTTGAATTATTGCGATCGCTACAATCAACGACGTTGGAGGGGGCTTGCGTGTTGACCAGAACGATGCTTTTGCAAAGGTGGTGGATGGAGGCGGCGGCGAGGGCATCGCGGCGGGCTTCGAGGGGCGAATCGTAGTAGTCGTGTGGGACCCTCTTGAAGGAGAAGTCGTCGACGCCGTTGGTGCGCAGAATGGAAGAGAGGCGAGCGACGGTGTTGTCGGCGTCAGCGACGGTGTCAGAGGTGGGAGTGTTGGCGTCGTCAATGAGAAGAGAATGCTCGAGTTTTGAGATGCGTTGGAGGATGTGGGTTTGGACTCGCTCCAACTCAGCCATGGCTTCTTCCATTTCTCTTTGCTTCGCGCCGAGTTTTGTTCACAACTCAGAAATCAGTGGCTGCATCAACGACGGTGAGT
Organism: Acmispon strigosus; assembly: GCA_030819835.1. Classification (NCBI taxonomy): domain Eukaryota; kingdom Viridiplantae; phylum Streptophyta; class Magnoliopsida; order Fabales; family Fabaceae; genus Acmispon; species Acmispon strigosus. The sequence continues at coordinate 17,994,334 of JAUAMA010000002.1, read as the reverse complement.
TTTGTAATTGCGCAACTCATCCATCATGTTATGTTATTGTCGTCCATACATTTTTTTTTTGAAAAGGACCGTCCATACATTTAAGCTACACAAAACCCTTTTATTTTTTAAAAACAATACCCTTAATCTCCTAACAATTAGTTTTGTATAAAATTGATAGAAAATACTACTATTTTGATTCATTTTACAATGGAGTTTGTATATCGTGGATCGAAAATTGGTCAAATGGACCACTTATTCATTCTTAGATCTAAAATTTCACAAATATGGAAATATGAACAATCTCCATCATTTCTATTTTCTTGACTCCCTTTAGCATTCTTGTAAGTTATGCGGTAAGCACTGAGCACACTTTGGTACGTTATAGTTTAGTAGACATACCTAGTGAGTGCAAATGCCAAATGACAAGTGCTTGCATAGCGTGGGGCATTGAATTGTAAAAGCATATTTGCAGGTGGAAATCTCGGTTGTTATTGAACTAATCATTGCTCTAGGCTCTGAACATATATACAAACCACACCTTCAAATATAAATATGAAATCAGAAGGATGTGGAAGGAATAAAAGAGAAGAAGGGTGGGGAAGGAATAAAAGAGAACTAGATTTCTACGATTTCATACCTTAGTCTCTCTTGACTCATTGGTGAGATCACTTATGGTTCCATTAATTAGCATATTGATGAGCACCATACCAGAAAGTACAACAGAGAGAAAACTTGGATTAAATGTCCAGTTCGATTTCTTTCAAATATCTATATCCCTTCTTAAAATGGCGCATAACCATTGAATTGAGTCTTGGAACATATGTTCATTCAAATTAGCTGTGATTTAGTTGTGAAATTAGCTGTTAATTGGCTGCAATGCTAGCAGTTAATTTGCTGTGATGCTAGCAGTTAATTAGCAGTGATTAGCTAGCAACTAGCTGCAAAATAGCTTTGAAATTAGCTGTAAAGTAGCTGTTAACTTAGCTTTGAAATTAGCCGGTAATAGCGACGAAATTGGCTGTGAAATTGCTGCGGACAAATTAGCTACGAAAATGTGCTATGGAATAAGCGAATTAGCTATCAATTAGTTGGGGGTCTAATTGTATCTAATTGGCTGCGATTTGGCTTGGCTTGGCTGTGAATTAGCTGCGAATTGCTAGGAATTATTTGAGGAATTAGAAAATTGGCTGTTTGTATAAAATTAAAGGGTCCTTTGTCGCGCTTCTTGAACATGTTAGGACCATTGTTTCATGAACGACATTGCACTGCTGATCAGTGGTGCTCTCTCTCTCTCTCGTGAAATCGAGGTGCGTGCCTATATATACCCACCATGTGTCTGTCACATCACACGCAACCACCGACGCCGTTCTCACCGGAACAGACTTCGTGAAACAATAAATACTTCTTCTTCTTCTTCTCCTTTCCCAATCGGTTACTACTGCGGCGGTGGAGGAGCTTTGTGAGAAGCCACTTGACTTGAGCACGCGGTGGTGAGGTTGATTAAGAAAGCTAGCGGCCGGTGAGATGAGCGAGGAGCTAGTGAGTACGTCACTCTCAATCTGGAGTTAGTTCTTACTTGCTAGTTTATGGGCCAACCCATAATTGGCTAAATGGCACAATGTGAAATTGCTGAAAAATAACAACTTGTAGTATTTGATTCTTGATGCTGCTGGGAATACAAATGGCTTTGTGTGGCGTCCATACCAAAACTCTCCACCCCTTTATCTTTGTAACGAAAAGGATATGTCGATATGTGATAAACTTTGTTTTGATGATGAGTTGCAACCTTTTGGAAGATGTTTGAGGGTTTCTGAACTAGTGGGGATGGGATGTGTAGAGCAGTATCTACCAAATCGGGTTGCGATGCAGTTAGGATTGGATCAGGACATTCCTGGTGTGGTTGCTCCATGTAACAAGGATCCTTGGATGAGTAATAGCCAGACAACAATGGATATAAATTTGTGCACTGCATTATGTTCCTCCCAGCCAAAGGTTACTTCTAGGTACAATGATTGGTGGAAGCAATTGAAATCAGGCAAGGAAGTAGATATTATCATTGTTTGATGAGCAAAAGCAGCTCACAACATATGTCACCAGCTTTAACTAGGGAGGTAAAGTGTGAACTACCTTTTGGCCCAACACCTGGTTTCACTTGCAAGATTGTAGGATATCAAGTAGGGAATTCTGAGGATAGTGCTGATGAGTCAAAAATCAGTAATAGAATTTGTGATAAAAGTAGAGTTAATGATATGGAAGGAGAAAGTGTCAGTTCTTGTGCAGTAGATGTAGCATATAATCTTGAAAACCAGATTAGAAAATTTGATTGCTAAGCTTAAAGCAGCAAAATTGGGCTCTAAAGGTTGAGAATACTGTACTGTAGCCTAAGTAAATCCATTGTACTTGTTGGTTTTAAATACAGACCAATAGTTGTTTGCTGATACAGAACCTACTTCATATTTCTGAGTAAATTTTATAATAAGTTGATTGCTAACTCACTGTGTGTGGTGGCATGTTTTCATGTGACAGTTGCTTGATTTTGTAATTGGCCGTAGGTAAATAAATGTGAAGGGCTGAACTTGAGGCTATTATGCAGAACATGATGTAGTTTAATCTATTGATCAAAATATGCTAAGGAGAAAATTTTGGCATGTTACTAATGAAGAGCTTGCTCTTAGAAATTTTCATATTTCTTTTCAATGGACTAGAAGAATTTAACCATAATTTCCTGAACTCCAAGGCTAGTTCTCCTTTCAAATCGATGTGAGAAAATTGTGACTTGTGAGGTATTCTAATTATGTAAATATTCAAAAGAGTTTCATTGAAGTATTATTTCAAATATCAGAGTTGGTTCTTACTTGCTGGTTTATTAGTAATATTTTAGGTTCCTTTTATTTTGTGAAGTGAAACATTTATCTGTTAATACAAAGTCCCCAAATGCTTGTGTCATGGTTGGAAAATGTTACTTAATAACTTACTGGGTTACTTATAAACTTACCTGATGAGAAGGTTGTTAACCAGATAGCGGCTCAAATAATGGAACGTAGATTCTTATAGGAGGGGTCTCTTTTTTGTGCCGATGTTGTTTTTTTGAGTTTTTCTTCTGTTGTTTTTTTGGGAGCCCTTTCTTGCTGGGTTGTGCTTATTCGTTTGTTGGCTTGCGGCGTCGGCTTTTTCCCTTTCTGGTTTTGTGGTTGTTGGGTTGGTCTCTCTTGTGTTGGCCACTTGTTTTGGGTGTAAATTCCTTATTAATATATATTTTACCTTTCGAAAAAAAAATAAAAGCACTCCTCAAATCTGAACAGAAGATATTACACAACTTTTTTTGTTTTGAAATTGGACAGAGCAAATGTGTTTGGTTTCACATTTAAAGAAGTCAAAAGTTGATCCAGCAATAAAAAGCAACTATTTCTTACTTCTGGAAACGTGGATCCTGGGTGAGTTTTCCAAACATGCACTAAACTTTATGCCAAACTACAATAAATCTTTGGACTAGAGAAGACTATAGATACTATTACCTTGCATGACATGAAAATTCACAACAAAAGGTCCATTGTCCTAAATAGCAAAGCTCCATTTCTACGAGCTTGAACTGATTGATAACTATGTTTCTGATTAGTGAAGCTAAAGGTGAACAAAATACCAACAATAAGATCCAAAAAGATCATTTTTCATAGGTTTTAGTTTGATGAGCAAGTAACTTCCTCAACTGTGACCAAACCTTGCTATCTTCAATTTTTTAATCACCCTCTCCACTCTGCTGATTCTCTGTTCAAGTTCCATTACATTTACTTCAGATGCATAGCTATGGCTTCCACCTTCAGTCCCAGACAGGCTTACTTTGCCATTAGACACTCCTGATTCTTCATTGACAAGTTTGGGAGGAAAACCAGGTGGAACATCAACATCATTTTCAAACTTCACAGTTTTTGAACCATCATCACAAGATTTTCCAAGAATAACATTGCTAACAAGTTGGGGAGGAAACTCAGGTGGAACATCAGAGTCATCAACTCTTATGTTTGCTTTTACTACATGAGGTTCACGTTTTGACGATCTTGCACTTCTCTTCTTCCTCACAATATTCATAGCAAAACCCTGATGATCCAATATTGATTGCTTCCACCACCTTGCATATCGTGTGGTAACATCTGCCTCAAAAAGCCTTGATGGGAAATACAAATTCCTATCAGATATGGGCCTGCAGTAATTTTCCCAAGCAATAGCCCTAGTCACATTAAAAACGGGTACAAAACCCGGAATATCTTGATCCATTCCAAATTGCATAGCAACTCTGTGTGGGAAGTACGGCATTATGGAAGAGTCATTTCCAACAAGATGAGAAACTCTTATGCATGTAAAAAATGAGGCTAGCTCTTTATCCAAATCAGCCTCAAATGTAACAAGCTGAGTTTCATTTTCTGGATACAATGCCCTATACTTACCAGCATATCTAACATATGGACGCCAAAGAAAATCATCCACAGCTGAGTTTAGTGCTACCCTCACATTGTCAGTAATTTTGGTGGAACTAACCTGGTGCCACCTAAACAATAAAGGGTCTCCATAGCGGGTTAAATTGGGCTCTGGCTGCAAAATTTTGAACCTTTCCCACACCCAAATTTGAACCAAGTATAAGGGTGACTCAAGAGTAACCTCAAACTTCAAGTTCAACTTGTCAGCAACTACTGGAATTTTTATCATATCAACCATTGTTTCTTTCAAAAAACCCAAATCCTTATAAATGCTAGCTAAGACTGCTGGTGCCAAAGCAACTGGATTCCCTCTAGCAAGAAGAATAGCAATAGGGAATAAAGACTTATTTACCAAGTTATTATGGGGAAACACAAACAGTGACAACCAAGTAGCAAGGAATGCTTCATGCTCCATTTCACTCCCACTATTCATGAAAGCATCTATCCATGCTGATGTAAAAGCCTTACCTCTTTTTGTCCTCCAGGGTTCTTGTCTTGCAAAAATCAATTTTCGTTCTGTCTCTCTCATTTCTTGGTTCTGAAGTGAGGTGAAAACAGGGTCACCAAGAACAGGATAACCCCCTAAAACCATCACATCCTCCAAGGTGATTGTGGCCTCACCCCATGGAAACACAAAGGTGTTTGTATGAGAACACCACTTCTCTGCAACCCCAAAGAACAAGTCACGGTTTTTCAAAATGCAGCACTTGGTGCTCATGATAGCTTCAAAGATGCCAACTTTCTTCCACACAGCTTCATACCTTGGATGAAGGGCATCCACCCAGGTAGCCCATTTCTTTTGAGGGCTGCGCCATCCATTGAAATGGACTTTCAAAGGCCACTCCTTGGGTTGAAATATGGGTGAAACAGAGGATGAGAGAGCTTTAGAAACCGGTTCATCAATGGAGGTACTGGCTATGGGTTTCAGAAAATGGGCAGTTCTGAGAGTTGGATCACTATCACCAGCAGGTGAAACCATGAAATCTTCCCTCACCTCCATGATGGTCTCCAATGGGTCATTCATGTGATCTGTTGAAGCTAACAAGCTAGAAGGAGCCAAAAATGAGTGCTTATGGTATGCCCTATTATTTTGACTAGTACATGCCCACGAGAAATGGATGTTCAGAGAGCAAGTAGAATCCTTTATTATACAACCGTGTGAGTTACATTAAAATGAGAGTTATTGCTTTAATTGGTAGGAATTTTAATAAGTGCAAAAAGTTGGAATGTGAGATATATTAAAAGTCGGGGTTGGCTAAATAACCCCATAATTAATTGGGGTCATTTAACCCCATGCTCATATGGACTAATAAGATTGTCTCATAATTAAAATTAAAAAATAATGTGAAAATAAATAAAATAAATAACACAATCTTATTGGTCCATGTGAACATGGGGTTGAATGACCCCAATTAATCATAGGGTCATTTAGCCGACCCCATTAAAGTCATGCACATAGTTTGATTAAAAAATCATTATTATATAAAGTTAAAGAGAGAATGATTATTATTAGTTAAATAATTAATGAGAATTGTGATATACTTCCTACTTTTCTTTTTATAAGAGGTGAGTTAGGGAGGTTGGTTGTTCCTTTTTATAAGGATTAGAGGAAATTTTGTGTCAAATTAATTATTTTTTCACCATTCTAGGATAATAATTGCATCACATTAATTATGATATTTCTTTTTTCCATTTTCCAAAGACTAGGTACATGAACTATGCTTATCAAAAAATGTGAACTGTACCTTTTCATCTATTGAGGCAATCAATTATCTAACATATCCACTCATATTGCATCACATTAATTCTCAATTATTCATCACTCTTTTCTTTACAATAAATGGTGTTGGTTTATTAAAAAATAAATAAATAAAAATAATTAGAAATATGGAAATACATTTACTATGCTAAAGGGGCAATTTTGGAAATTCAATAACACTTTGAACAAATTTAATATAAAAAACTAGTTAAACTAACTTTCTTAAGGGGTGTGCAAAGTTAGTTTATCTCTTATAAAAAGAAACGGAGGGAGTATAAAAATTGAAGAGGTTAGGTAAGATATAGTATAATATTAAATGAGAATATATAGAAAGAAGAAATTAAAATAAGTAGTCTTGAATTTCTAAAACAACGTATATTTGAGAAAATAGGTGAAAAGTTAAAACAACACAGTAATTTTAAATTTTAAAATACTACATAAACTTTTGAAAAATAGATGAAAAAACTAAAATAACAAAAAGATTAGAAATGGAGGGAGTGGGTCTTATTAGTATTTCTCTTACTCCGCACACTAGTTAATCTTGATGACTTTGTTAAAAAGAAATGACTAATCCTTCATTGCCATACTGCTATCATGTATAATTAAGGATTCCATACACGAAAGTCATGGATTGTAATGTGGCATTTTGACATGAGTAGACACCATCATGTTATAATAACCATTCAAAGGTGGGTTACACACAATAAAACATTAACTGATTAAAATGAAATAATATCAGCAAAAAGAATTCACTGTTATGCATTTCCCTAATTTTAAATCTTTTATTATTAGATCAGTTCATAAAAAAAAAACTTTTATTATTAGAAATGTTTTCATAAGATTTTATTCTCATCAATCAAGGCATATCATTTCACGATGGGTAACCACCATTGTTGAGTTGATGCACTGCACAGTGCAAATCAGATCAATTTTGTAAGAATTTGGAGTTTTCTCTCTCCTAACTTTAATTAACTAGTCAGTCATGATAGTCTACTGGTAATAATGTCTAATAGGTACTAATAATTAGTGGCTTTATGCATTGGAAAATGCTAATTTCACTGTAAAAGACTTTTGACTTTGAAGACCCTTCATGTGGTCTATCGATATGTCTTGTAACCTCTGAATGAAATATTTGTAAAAAGTCTATGCTTGTAACCTCTGAACTAGAAAGTTTTTTATTTGTACTAGAAAGTTTTTAATGCTATTCATTTTATTTATTTTTTCTCAAATGATGGATGTTGCCATTTGTGCAAATTTGGTAACAATGGTAGGAGGTTAAGTTCTACCGCTCAATTATGCCGTGCATGTTTGGAAAACTCACATAAAATTCTCATTTTCAAAAGTAAAAAATAATTATTTTTTGGATTGTTGGATCCACGTTTAGTCTCTTCAAACATGAAACCAAACACATACTAAGTGAGTGTTTGGATCAATGTTTGCAGAATCAATTTTGGCTAGAATGGATTTTAGGGTGTGTTTGGTTGAAACTTTCAAACGTGGATCAAAGCCTTAAATGTGGATCTCCATCGTTTTGTTTTGAAGATGTTTGGCAACCAATTTTGAGAATCAATTCTACTAGTTTGATCCGGATTTGGCAAAATTGACCTAGGGTAGTTTCTCCATCTGGCTGATCCGATTTTGTGTAAAGGTACTAAAATTTAGTTACGAAAATTAATTCTGGGTAAATTATTCAAACATAAATCGCGTCACTTAAACTCACATTATCATACTCAATTCTGACCAGATCCATTTCTGATCAGATCCAATTATGCTAGCGCTGATGTGACAGACTAGTGATCAAATCCAATTCTTCTCTTATTTGGCGATAATCAAGAATGCACATAATTTTGTGCTTTCGGAGTTTTTCGAAAAGGCAATAATAATGGATCAAACTGTAGTGTTGAAGGAAAATGCAATAATAATGGATCACAACTTGCTGTTGGAGCAACGATGGGGTTAGAAAAAGGAAAAATGGAGAAGATAATGGACCTTGAGGATGCGAATCTCCTTGTCAGAAGACGACAAACTCTGATGTTGTGAGTGGTCATGTTCGTAAGCGAGAAGATGGGAAGTTTTACAATGGTGGTCGCTCTCACCCCAATTGCAGTTTCCAGATGCGAATAATCTCCCCTCCAACGCATCCAAACTCATCGCCGTCACAGTTGTGTACAACAACCACCGTGGGTTGCTCATTGCTCTCCGTCAACAAAATGAGAGACATCTCAAGCTTCAATCACTCAAGGATATTTCAATAAAAACCAAATAAGAAAATTACAACAAATAATAAATAAAGACAAGTTTGGTAGGTAAAGGAAACGTGCTAGCCAAGTAACTCTGTCCACATTTACAGGCTGTTAGGGGTAAAAATGAAGAGTGCAACTGGTAAAATGAAGTGTTACATCGTGCACTACTTGGTACGTAGTGCACCTTAGACGGCCCCTAAATGTATGGTGCGTGCTTATATATATCAAGTGCATTCTTGATTATTGCCAAATAAGAGAAGAAGCTAATTCAACTCAACATTTACCCAAATGAAAGCATTAATCTCCAAATTGCAATTGGTATTGAAACAATCAATTTTTACTCTCAAAGGTCAGAATCAAGAAATGGAAGTACGATCCAGGTCCAGGTTTTCTAAGCGTAGTACGATCCAGGAAGAAAAATGAGTTCTAGAAACAGTTATGCCAGCGATGGAGATCAAGCACGTAAGGAGGGAGATGTGATAATGGGTCAGAATCCCTTAAATTGTCACTCATAGATAAAAGTTAAACAAGGGTAAAACGGGCAAAACACTATTTTGTAGTTTTAACTAATGACCATTACCTATTATTGTGGGTAATTTTTGCAGTTGCACGGTGCAACACTTAGGATGCAGCTGCACCCTATAAGCCACCATATATTTAAGCTATACAAAACCCTTTTATTTTTGTATAAACAATACACTTAAACTCCTAACAATTAGTTTTGTATAAAATTGATTGAAAACACTACTATTTTGATTCATTGTACAATGGAGTTTGTATATGGTGGACCGAAAATTGGTCAAATGGACCACTCATTCATTCTTAAATCTAAGATTTTCAGGAATATTCTTTATATCAATAGTTAAGAATGAAAGTGATGAAAGAGTATAAATGTAAATAAGCCTAATCACTTTCTCCCAAAATTTTATCTCTTTGTCACCGACAACAATATTGATGAGATGCACATCGATTAGTGCTCCGGCGTGGCTATCGCCAAAACCTGCCTGAAAACCGCCCAACAACCCTTCAACCGCAGAACAACCCTTCAACAGCCGTCAATGACTGTTCAACCCTCGGAGTCGTCAACCCACTTCGCAGCCTTGCAAGTTCTCTCTTCTTCTCACTCGTCTCTTGCTGCTACCACCTTAATCCCCCAATTCCTCGCTGAAATCACTGTTATTCATCATCGATCGAATCGCTGCATCGAACTTCATAATGTGGGTCAAAATTGAAATGAGGATCAACGACCCCGACGAAGACAATTAAGACATAGGCCCAAATAACTTTTCGTATGTATTTAGGTTTTAAGTCGGTTTAGTTTCTAATTTTACGAACTCAAGACCTGAACCAATAAGGTCAGGTGGGAAGGGAAAATGTCCCCCACCAAAATCGTGAGTCCAAATGAACCCAATATTTAACATTTGAGGCAAGTCGACCGGGTTAGTCAGGTCGTCACGCCGGTGTGTATCTCTTGTTCTCTAAATAAGAAAAGACAATTCAATACTTTAAATATTTTATGAGTTTTGCTATATTCTCTGAAAAAAAAATAGTTCATAGGTGGTTTTTATTATTCCTTTAATTAATATCAACTAACATTCTGAGGAAGGAAAAAAAAACTTGGGAGGGTATTTCGGTGGATCAAATTCGGAGGATACATCATTACTCATATTTTATACCCAAACATTTCAAGAGATCGCATGCGATGGTATTGTTTATGTAAACCACCCACGGTTTTCCTCTTTCTTTAAGAAACCACCTACGAACAAAAGGAAGCAGTGAAGCACGTGTCGAATGTCATTCGTCCCTTTCCTTTCCCGAACCCGCTGTATTTTCCTTCCTCTGATAATCCACATTCCAGAATCCAGACAGAAGAACTAGAACTCCTCCTCCTTCTTCTTCAACAAATTAATCACCATGCACAAGACCGCTTCAGGTTCCACTCTGGGCCCGGGGGGCTTGGACCTAACTCAAGCCTTCTTCAAGCCCATCACCAACGCCGCCCCTACCTCCCCCACCAAGCGCCACACCAAGATCTCCGTCATCGGCGCCGGCAACGTCGGCATGGCCATCGCCCAGACCATCCTCACACAGGACCTCACCGACGAGCTCACCATCGTCGACAACAAGCCCGACAAGCTCCGCGGCGAGATGCTCGACCTCCAGCACGCCGCCGCCTTCCTCCCTCGCACCAAGATCAACTCCTCCGTCGACTACTCCATCACCGCCGGCTCCGATCTCTGCATCGTCACCGCCGGCGCCCGCCAGAACCCCGGCGAGTCTAGGCTCAACCTCATGCAGAGGAACCTCGCCCTCTTCAAGGCCATCATACCCCCACTGGTCCGCCACTCCCCGGACTCCGTCCTCATCATCGTTTCCAACCCCGTCGATGTTCTCACCTACGTCGCTTGGAAGCTCTCCGGGTTCCCCTCCAACCGGGTCATCGGGTCGGGCACGAACCTCGACTCCTCCCGCTTCCGCTTCCTCATCGCCGATCACCTCGACGTCAACGCTCAGGACGTTCAGGTCACTCTCTTTATTTCAAATAAATGTTCTTTTTCTATTTTTGTGAAGTGGGTTTGATTCAATTTTTCGGAAAACAAATGAAATCACAAGAAAGTTTTCAATTTCAGGATGACATTTCAAATAATTTGGGGGTTTTCAGAACTCAGAAGATACATGATATGAATTGATGTTTGTGATGTGAATTGTTGTTTTGCAGGCTTATATAGTGGGGGAACATGGTGATAGCTCTGTGGCATTGTGGTCAAGCATTAGCATTGGGGGTGTTCCGGTGATGAGCTTTCTGGAGAATCAGCTGATTGCGGTTGAGAAAGAGACGCTGGAGAATATACACAGGAGAGTGATAGAGAGTGCTTATGAGGTTATTAGTCTGAAAGGGTACACTTCATGGGCAATTGGGTACTCGGTGGCTAGCTTGGCGCGATCGATTCTCAGGGACCAGAGGAAGATCGACCCAGTGTCGGTTTTGGCGAAGGGGTTTTATGGCATCGGTGATGCGGAAGTGTTCCTGAGCTTGCCTGCGCTGCTTGGGAGAGGAGGGGTTCTGGGTGTGACCAATGTGCACTTGAATCAAGAGGAGGAGCAGAGGCTCAGGGATTCAGCCAAGACCATCCTTGAGGTGCAGACTCAGTTGGGGATTTGAAATTTCTATCATGAAACTACCTAGATGATGCAATCAGTACTACTTTTGGCACTGACTGGTTACTGATTTTGTCCTGAATTTGTTACTTATGAGTTATGACTCTTGTCTCTTGCAGTGCAAGTGTTTTTGTTTACCACTTTGCGTCCAAAAATGTTGGCTGGGTCTGGTGAGAATGTATTTACTAGAATCGTGGTCTTTCTGTCCCTTGTTACTGCCCCTGGTTGGATAGTTGTAGTGCTGTTGTTATGAGGAATAGCTCTTTGTACGTGCTTTTGGGATGAGAAATAGTTCTTTGTAGTATTATGCTTAGCCCTTTTAAATTTCAAAGTTTGAGCAATTAACCAAGATCAGGTTTTAGCGAATCAGCATTAAGAGTTTTTGTGTAGCTGGGCATCGGTTGAAAACTTATCAGCAAAAGAAATCACAAGCTAATATCGAAACTACTCAATTCTAAACCCCATTGCAGCTCTAGTAATTGTCTTTATTACTCCTAATATGGTTTACGTTCCGAGTTTTAAAATCCGGGAACACTATTTGATGCAAGTTCAGAATTTTGTAATTCAGGAAGGTATTCTCAATGTTGTACTCCGGTTTATACATCTCGGAATGATATTTATTCAATATACTCACATTTTGAGAATTATAATCCCGGTGTGTATATACATACAACCGGATTTGTAGATCTTGGAATACACACTAAAATGTCTTTCGGGGTTTTAAATCCCGAGATGATAATTACATTCCAGGTTATAAATCTTGGAGTGTAACATGGAAAAATTAAAAACAACATTAAAGTGGATACTCACAGTATAGCTACCGGATTTTGAAATCCCGGCACTCATATTCAATTATATTCTGAGTTTATAAATTCTGGAATGATATTGACTCTTTCACGTACCGGGTTATATATCCCTGAAGGATAAGTCTACGAATTAGACTACCGGGTTATATATCTTGGTAGTACACTGCCAACTTGTACATACTGGGTTTGATAAACCGGTTTGGGAGAGGTAACGTGATGGGGGTGTTGGGTTATTTACAAATAAATGTATTTATAGGATTTCAAAAAATTGGTTGGGGTTCCAAATTGGGTCAATGGGGTGCTAATTCTAACTCCCTATTGAAATCTTAAAGCACATACAAGTTGATAGTGACATAGCTTTTTTTTTTAATATTACAATTACAATTTTTTTTTTCAGGAATACACGCGCTTCGTAGATGCTACACCACAATACAATGTCGTGAATGATATCCATGACCTATGACTTCGTGCATGTTTGGTTTTAAGTTGAATCCAACTGAACGCCAACGGAAGTCTTGGGTTTTCACGTTTCGCACGTTATGAAGGTAGTGTTTGGCCCAACTTTTTTTTTTACTTTTAAGTTGCTTTTAAGATAAGTTGGGCAAAACACAATTTTGTATAAGATCTTAAAAAATAAGTTACCTTTAAGTTACTTTTTTTTACATAGAAATTGTTAAAAGTAGCTTTTAAGTAAAAAGTTAATTGAGGGAACTTTTTTCTAATAAGTTACTTTTTTCACTTCCCACCGCCCCAGCCACAACCGCCTTCGGCCACCACCACCGCCTCCGACCACCACCACCTCCGACCACCATCACCGCCACCTCCGACCACCAGCGCCTCCGGCAACCACCGTCACCCCAACTTTTACCAAAAACTTTTAACTTAAAAGTAACTTTTAAGTTAAAAAAATTAAAACTGGCAAACAGCTTTTGTCTTTTTTAAAAGATCTTATTGTGAGCTTTAACTTAAAAGTAAGTTTTAAGTTAAAAAAAAGTTGGGCCATACGCTACCGAGGTCTCGTAACATACATTCTCAAATTTCAATGCACCGAATATAGTTTCAACTAAAAGCCAAATTTGTGTGATTGTTTTTCAGTTGAAAAAAGAAGAAGTAAAAGCACATTCTCTCGGTCTATCTCTTTAGTTTTGTTGGCTTTTATGTCTTGTAATTCATACAAGTGTACATTGAAAATGTTTCCTACTAAAAAATATAAAATATTTTTTCCCCGCCAAAGTTTGAAGAGGGAGTTAGAAAGAGATCATAGTACTTCTAAGTTCTAAAGTAGTGATAAGAATCGATTTATAAACGGGAGTTATAAACAAATATCATCCAATTAAAAAATTGATAAAATAAAATCATAAATGTGGTGGCAAATACTAATAACATGTTTGGATTCATGTTCCGGTACTCCCGAGATGAAATCTACCACCACAAAAGCTACTAGCAGAAGCTTCTTCAAGAGTCAATTCTCTTTCCAACGTGAAAATTTACCATGTATCACCCTCCCTTAAAAAGTGCATCTTTTGGTTTTTTGAGCTAAACATTTTTATCCTGCATCCAAGTATGCACTAGTTCTCCCTTAAAAAGCGCATCTTTAGGGTTTTTGAGCAAAGCATAATTTCTTTATTCTTTTGTCATATGGATGTAGGCTTTGACATTGGGCCATTACACCTTCACAATTTTAAAATTGTAAAAAAGATGAGAGAAAGGTCCAACCCGATTGAATTTGGACCAAAAACAAAAAAGGGCAGAAGAAAATTACCCAAAACGAAGTCGTTTCTGTGGGTGGCAGTAACATTAGGCTCTGCAGTGAGAATAGGCATTTGGAAGAAGGAAGAAGAACCGAGAGAAGATCATCGAATCGATCATGGCAGGAAGATTGACGAACGCAGCATCAAGGATCTTGGGTGGAAACGGCGTTGTTTTACGATCTGTAGCTTCCTCTCTTCGTCTCCGTTCCGGCATCGGCCCCCCCGTCGGGAAACATATCGTCCCGGACAAACCCGTACGCTTCTTCTCTTAACCTAACCACCTATCACATTCCATTTTGATTTTTTTCTCAATTTTTGAATTTGGGGGTTGTTTCAGCTTCCGACGAATGATGAACTTGTGTGGGACAATGGTACTTCATTACCCGAACCCTGTATAGATCGCATTGCTGATACTGTTGGACAGGTAACAACATTTTCCAATTGAAATGAAATTTTAGTATAAAAATCATATATATATTTTTTTTAACATTGAAATCAGTATGAAGCATTGGCCTGGCTCTGTGGGGGATTGAGTTTTTTTGCGTCTCTGGGTTTATTGGCCGTGTGGAATGACAAAGCTTCCAAGATACCATTTGTAAGTCTTCCTACTTTATTACATGTGGGATTTGGTGATATTTTGCTAGGTATTGTTATTGCTGATTTCGTCAGTTGTTATAGTACAAGGTTGATGAGTGTTGGAAGTGTTTTTCTGTTTAAAGTTTCATTGGATTTGTAGTTCTCATTTCTTGCGTAGGGAATGTGTTTTAAGTTTTTTTCGTTATCGCATATTCCCATATCTTAGATCCTACTGCCCATAGTTATAATTTTCACTTAGTGATGCTGCTGCCGCGAAGTTGCCGGCTTAAATAATGTTTTGACGGTATGGCTGCTGTACTGAATAAGGTTATAGAGGCAAGACAATTTTTATAATTCATACACACATAGATGCTAAAAAATGAAGAAATAGTTGAAATTAATGTCATTTCCTAAACTCACGATCACGATAAAAATGGAAAATGATGGAATTAGCTAAGAAAAAGTACAAAGGGAGGGTATGAGTGTGAAGAAGAACACAACACAAACAAAATTTGAATGGAGACCGGTGTAAATAGAGACTCGTAGGTAAGCAGTGGCTAGCCTGCAGTGCGTGTGCCTGAAAATGCTAGGGTCGGCTGAAGGTGATGATGGCAAGCAGTTGGTCAGAGCTTGGTTTTTTGCACAAATGATGTGTGAATGATCAGGAAGTTTTTCAAACCCTATAATGTTTCTGATGCCAAAAATGAAGGGGAAATCATGAAATTTAAAAAAGGTTGCAAAACTCAGAATAGGTGGGAAAAGATGGATATTTACATCTGTTCTAGTATAGTGGCCACGGTTTGATGCTTCACTTTCCACCACTGAGTGTGCAATGCAAAAATGCATCACTATGGGAACCTTGTAGTGGCCTCGGGCAAGTTGGGGAACTCTGCTCTGCTCTACTCTAGGGTGCAATTGATGACTCGGCTACTCTTATCACATCTTCATCTATAAGGATCTTGCCTGCATCTGTTAGTCTGCTACTGTCTTTCTTTAGGATGATAGGATATTGTTCCCCATTCTTCATCCTTAGTGCATTACAATCAAATGCATTTTTGACGACGTAACAATAGCAGGTTGGGAAACTTGTGCTCTAGCTGCTAATGGAAGTCAACTTCTCTATATTGTAGAATTACAACTAACCTAAATCATGAATTTGACTTCGTCATTAAACCCCTTATTCATGTCATATATGATTCTATCAGAAAGACTGCTCTCGGATTCCTACTTAGTTCTGTTATAAACCATAAAAACCATGAGGAATTGCTGAAATAATTTAACACTGGCCTGGGATGGGTTCACTCTGCATAATATTTGTTTTTGTTTATGCCACACTGGCAAGGCAGGCTGGCTACTGAACTGGGCATCTCATTGCCTATAGTTTCTCCTTTTAAAAAGGAGCAGTTAGGTCTGTGATTACCAGATATAGAACTGAACTTGTGATTCAAGTTTGAATTGGAGATTCATAGAAAGAGGGAAGGTAGAGTGCTAAGTGTGAACACGTGTCAGTAGACTGTTTATTAGCATCCTTAAAAAATTTCTGGTTGTAGTTTAGCACTTTGTTCTTTAAGTTACCTATTTTATTTGAAATGGGGTAAATGAGGAGAACAAAGATGAATTCGTAGTCTGATTAATTATCCTTGTTGTACTTCGTATAATCTCCACATATACCGATTGCACTCTTGCCTATACTTGTAACCATATTTTCTATGATATTTGCCTGTTTTGAAGCTTCATATGCAATGCTTCTTTTTGCAGATATTTAGTACTTTTGCTGATAAGTTTCTATATTATTTTGCGTCTCAGGCACCCAAAGTTTATCCATATGACAATCTTGCAGCGAAGATTTGTAATCAACCATAGGTAGATGATCAAAGGCAATGATGGAATGAACTTCTTGTTTGATGTACTTGTTCTTTTTTGTTTGTTCTCTTATGTAGTTAAAAATAATGGACTGTGGAAGACATGCTGAAACCAACCACAGGATTGGATGAGCCGAATCTGATTGTTCATTTTAATCATTCTCATATTTACGTTGGTTATTTTGAAGAGTGAAATTGTGCTCAAATTAAGAGCTGAATCTGATTCTGTATACTGTTTTACTAAACTAGAATATCGTTTATGATTTCATTATGGTTACAATTTATTCTTCACTAGTTGGCAATATTGCATTCTTTGCAATTGCTATCAACTGGTAAATGCGCCCAAATTTATATGATTTGGTCTGGTTGAGCGTTGTATTTGATAGGTGTAAATCTGATCGGAAAACTCTAATAAATAACTTTCCCTGGATTTGAGCTTATGTTCTCACATTTGTAGGTATATGCTTGCCTACCATTAGTCCATTAGAAATACGGTGTTGTTAAAGTAAACTAAATTCAGCTGTGGGGGGTATATGCTTGCCTATTGTGAACCACTTACACTAAATTTAGATTTGCTCCGATTCCACAGCTCAAAACCATGATTTTTTTTAAGAGATTGTTTTATATGCTTGAGAGACCACCTAATTTTACATAAGAAGTTCGGAGGAACAAGAAAGAGAAGAGTTGACATTTTTAGTGAGAAACATTTCTAAACAGCCAAATAATGAACATGATTTTCTCCATAAACTGCTTGCCTTTCTGGCCATAGATTGATTAACGCTAAAGTTCCACCACTAGTGCACAAAATAACTCAGCATGTGGAAGAGAATGAATACCCTACCCGTATGTATAATCAGCCTCCAAAGTTAACTCAATATTATCAATATGATATTCAATATTTATGAGCCTAATATTTACAATATAATAATATATACTTTTGAAGCCACATCCAAGGTCAACTTTCACTACTAAATTTGTCCATGCACGAACTCTTTGAATAACGCGACATGCTAGCTAGTGTCATATAATGTCCTCGGTAGGGATTTAGATGAAAACGATGTATAACAAGCTAGCTAGGATCAATGATATATCTAAACTGAACTTGTGGTTTTGCCGGCAGATCATATATGTAATTGGCGATCTTTAATCTCCGCAAATGTTTACCGATGATAAAAACCGCTGCTAATACATATGTCAGTTGGAATGTTTGCATATCGTTATTGTTACTTTAGTCTTTGTCTGATGCCAAAAGCTTCATAATAAATAAAGCCCAGCCCAGCCCATTTTTCCACGACCTTCACCGTTCCTTTTTTTTTTGCAAGCTCTTTTCTGTTGCTGGGCTGGGCTTTGTTTATTGAGAATGGTTGCTTCTTCTAAGGTTAGGTAAGGTATAGGAAGAGCTTCTGTGTTGTTTACTGTCGTCATATTCGCCGCCGGTTTGCTTCGCCGCCGTGACATCATATTCGCCGCCGTACAAGCTTCATATCATCCTCAAGGTGGATTTTGCTATCTTTCTGCTACATGGTAGGTCAGTAAGCCAGCTGTTTTTTTATTGTATGATTCTTAAATCAATCAAATATAGTTCTGAGGATAGAGCGTCCCATCAAAAGCGATTACGAGCCTCCCACCAGCATTTGATGGCTACAGTCCATGAAAAAGTGTAAGATTACTATCCTGAACATTTCACAAAGCAGGATAGCAAGATGCATAGGCATCATTATAATCAATGACGCAAAGAAGAAGAGATTATCTGGCAAAGAATTCTACCCAACAAGTTTGAGGTTGATGGTTACTTGAGGTGCCCTCTGTCAAGGATCAGTGTTTTTTTTTTTTTACGAATAAGGATAAAAGTTTTTGGTATAGATGAATGATAGCTGAATAGTGATAATAGTGGTGAAAATGGGGTCTTTTTGGCAATTGGAATAAAATAACGATTGATGGATTGATGCAAGCACAAGGGGTTTTGCTGTCTAATCTCTCTAGGAGGTTCTGCCTGAGTTAAATTCTTTTACTTTAGCACTCTTACATGATGGGTGCGCGTTAGTTGTATTAGTAGTTAGAGAAATAAGGATGGGATTTGAGTCCTACTAAACTCAACTACTGCACTGTCAAAAGTTAATAGATTCATGTTACTCACTTACTCTGGATATGTTGTGTATCAGATATCCTACTATGGCTTGCTTCCTTTGCTATCTTTTCAACTTTCTCATGTTTTGCTCTTGGGTTGTACTTTGTTATATACATCTTTCAAATTGGTTTCGTGCTTAATGTATAATTTAATTAGTATTATGTATGCATGTGATGTGTTAGAGTCGTTCGAAAAATGTTTTTGTCGTGCCGATGGTTTTCATATTTAAAATTTTACCTTCTCACTCTTAGCCGGCTCAATCAATTTGACCCTTAGAAGTGGTTTTTCCTTAGCTAAAAGAATGTCATTTTATTGTGCTTTGATATGTATTCTACGCACTTACCACCCAAGGGTTCTTCTTGTAGAGTGTAGAGAGTCTTAGTATCCTTTGGGCCAACCTTGTCCTGTCTTACATAGGCCTAGTCCCAGTCTTAGCTAGACCCGGACATTATCGGGTTGCTTTAGGCCTATAGATGGGTTATAGTTTATAAAATTGGCCCGGTCACTAATTAGGGCCGGGTGAGGGACAACCATAAGTCACCCCAACTCGTCCTGTCCGTGGACTCCCCTAGTGACTTGCCATTTGCCAGCGATGCATGTCACAATACATATTTGCTCCCTGGTTATGTGAATTGCATGCAAAGTACTTGATTGATTGGGTTTATTAGGTCCATGATAGTTACGGTACATTAAGTCTATGGTGATTATAAATTTTTCTTACTGTTCTTTTGATTGATTATTGTTCGTGTTGTGCTTGCCAATGCCAATATTATAGCAATAAAAATTCTGTGCTTTTCTTTTCAGCATGAGCACTATATGCTGCGCCCAAACACAAAGAGTACTTACATTACTGGCCTGACTGTCTCTTAGCTTGAAGAACTCTAAGCTTCCAGCCAATCAGTGTTTGTTTCAATTTGTGGGAAATAACTTCTATAAACACCTGCATTAGGGTTTTTGACTGGCCATGGCTGATTTTCTCACATCTACCCACCGAGCCAAGTGGATCTTCTCTCCCCAACAGCTGGTACTTGTTTTGTTTCTGTCTCTCGTTATTCATCTGAAGCCACAATTCATAACCACATTTATCCTCCTGCTATCAGAGGCTGCTTATTTGATTACACGAGTTCATACCATTGTTTTAGAAGTAGGGAATTTCTAATTTGTAACTTGTAACAATGGATGTTTTCAAATTTGTAAAATAGGCTGGGTGGACAATCATAATTTATTAGTTGTAATTTTTATGTCAGTGGTGCACAAGAGGGGCTTCAGGGAAAGTCAATTTTCTCTTATTTTGTGTACAATTTACTGTTTTTATTTCTTATATCTATTTCCATTTTAGGTTGAGAAATATAGAGCTACTAATCAGAGGGCCAAGCAAATCCTAGAGAAGGTATGCAGAGTTTCCTAATTTACTAATCAGTCAATGCACCTCTTTCCCCTGCCTTATAAGTATCATTAAACTGATATGAATTTCACCCTGCAAGCTTTAGGATCATAAGCCTTTGCATATTTATTGCTGTCTATTGTGGCGAACTACTTTTTTTTTTTTTCCGTTGTTGATGACTTTCTATTTTTTGAAGTGTGGAGCAACTCTAATGGACGTAGATATCGACGGGACATTGTCATATCCTGAACCCCAGATGACTTCAACGGATAATGGTAATAATAATCCTTGAAATTTGACACTTCCCCCTCAAATCCTCAATGTATTTATCTGGATAGCATTATGTATTTTAAGTTTCAAATTGCTTTGAAAGTTTTTCATTCAGTATTTGTCCCCCTTGATTGTTTATATGAATTTCTATTTTATAATGTTCACAAGGGTAGTATTTTATGTCAGCTGAAAAGCATTCTCGGATAAAACCTCTTAGTATTGAAGAAGAACAATGTATAAAGGTATTTTATGAAAACAAGCTACAAGAAGTATGCAACAATTTCCACTTCCCTCATAAGATCCAGGTATGCAAGCTCTTCGGATATTGTAAATGTAATTGTAAAGCTGTCTGTGTTAATAAAATAATTATGGCAACACTGTTTTTCTATAGTCTTTGAAATAGTTTATGATATACAGGCAACAGCACTCATCTATTTTAAAAGGTTCTATCTGCAATGGTCGGTGATGGAACATCAACCAAAAAATATAATGTAAGATTTGCTTTAATCCATGTTAAGACCTCTGGACTTAGGATGTACCCCATTTTCTTCTCATTAACTCATTGAACATTTTACACAGGTTGACCTGCATATATGCTGCTTGTAAGATAGAAGAAAATCATGTATCAGCTGAGGAGCTTGGTAAGGGGATTTCACAGGATCATCAAATGATTCTCAATAATGAGATGACAATCTATCAGGCATGGATAGGTCACGGATATGAAATCTATATGTCTATTTTTTTTAAAAGATAAATCATCAATGACATGAAACCCTTGTTTTGCAGAGTTTGGAATTCGATCTTATTGTTTATGCACCATATCGATCAGTTGAAGGTTTTATGAATGATATGGAGGTTTGTCTGGTTGGCCTATGAGTGGAATTTTTGAAATATCTAATTTTTATTGTCATTTTTTTTGCATCTCAAAATAAATCTCCAGCTTTCTCTCTCTTTCTTGTGGATTAGTATAACTTTTCTTCTATAACATTACATTTTTGTAATGACTTCTTATTATAGGAATATTACAATGCTGGTGACGACCAGCTTCAAATTCTCAAGGTACTTGTCCTATTGAGACTAGCTCTTCTGACCTATGCGCTCTCACCCAATACACTTCTTATGTGTGTGTCTCTGTGATTGTTTCCTTTATGCCCTTCTCTTATGGAACAATATTTTTAACTGTCTTACTATTGTTCTTCCCTAATTATATAAAACTTGGTGGATCCTCTTCACATGGACATGCTCCTTGACCTCCATGATGTTCAAATAGCTTATTGTCTCATGATGATTTTTCTCCTGTTTTATAGGCTTTGCAAGATACAGCAAGGCTGGAAGTTGATAAAATGATGCTTACGGATGCACCACTCTTATTTCCTCCTGGGCAGGTATTCTCAGATTTTGAAACTCCCTTGTAGCATTCAGTCTCCATTATGACAACGCAATCAAAGAACTTCTGTTATCTGCTTTATCTTGACCAATGATTTTAAAATAGGAAATTTGATCCTTTCTGTTAATGAAATTCAATTTGTCAGCTGCAGATGATTCACGTCCCTATTCACGACCTATGCTATATATATCCAAAAGGAGAATTATAAATTTATAATCTATGAAATCCTAGTGAAAATGTTTCTATTTATGGGGCAATGAACAAATATTGGAAGAGTGGCCAACCATTAATGATTTTTTGTTTAACAATTATTATTATTGCTAATTTTATTTCGATTAGTTGTTTCAAAACTGGAAATATTCTCTCCAGGGTTCCTAAATCATAAGAAAAAAAGAAGCCTAGGCTATTCTTCATGATCATTGATTAATGATTTGTAACTAAGCATTTTCTAGCCAATCTTATTTCGCTCTTCTAGCTTGATTTGCTTTAGACCATTTTGCTTCAAAATGTAACTGCCTGTTTGTGTCTTTTGATGCAGTTGGCCTTGGCTGCATTGCACAACTCAAATGCACTCCATAAAGTCCTTGACTTTGATAGGTGCTTATTTTGTTACATGTTTCTTTGCTGCCCACTTTTCTCCCCTTTTGTTGTTACATAGTGACATGATCTTGCAGCATAATGTATCAATGATGAGGTGTTTACTCTTGAAATGACACTTAATTGCAGTTATCTGAGGAGCATTTTTTCCCGTCAGAATTCCATGCATACAATGTCCGAGCTTTTAGAATCATTCAATGCAATAGATTCTTGGGTAATTGTTTCTCATTCAAATGGTTGACGTTAAACTGAATGATTGATGCGCAATTCCAAATTAACATTTTGTAATAGTTGGGGATGTGTGATTTCTTCTGTTTTACATGGACTTTTGTGGCCTTTGTTATGTGTGCAGGTTAGAAAATACAAAACTCCTTCAGAGAAGGAATTGAAGCATATCAACCGGAAACTGAAGTCTTGTTGGGGTCATGGCTCTCATGACGAGTACGTCCTTCATCATTTTGTAGAATTTCTATTGGCCTTTCAAATCCAGCATCTTTTCCCCAAAAAAGGTTTGGCAGAAAATTTCATGTTATTTACTAATTTTGGTTTGCTTTACAGGAGCAAGAAGCGGGAGAAGAAATCAAAGCACAAGTCCAAGAAGAGCTCAAATGAAGCTCAAAATGTGCCATCTCATGTTTAGCTTTTCAATTGAGCCACTCATTATCCTAGTTATGATTATGTATGATTCATGGCTATGTATCATAGACATATAAGCAGTATAAACATTAATAAATACTTTATTTTTCTTTTAATCTCTCACTTTTTATCACATCTCTGGTTTGGACTCATCCAACAAGAAAGTCTACTTATATATCACGAGCATAGGGGTGAATTTATGTTGTTTAGAAGAACTTATCTTATGGTATAAATGCTTATAAAAATATTTGGGAGACCCCATAACTCATGGGCATGAGTCTAACTCTATTTTTATTCACTTTACCACCTTCAAGACAATTTTGGTATATAAGGACTTTAAAGAATGTAAAGCTTGGCAATGTGGGACTCAACTTTTAAAATACTACAAAATTTTCCAACACTCACATGGTTGAGCTAAGGTAATTACGTCAGGGTTCAACAAAAGAGCCTGAGAAGGGATAAATATCTGGGCACAAAATATCTGGGCATGTGGAAGAGAATGAATACACGATTGTATAATCAGCCCCAAAAGTCAATACCAATAATATGTTATATATTCAATATTTATGAGCGTAATATTTACAATAAAATAATAATAATAATAATAATAATATACTTTTTAAGCCATATCCGAGGTCATCTTTTGACTACTGAATTTGTCCATGCATATTGCCAAATGCCAATAATCAACAAGCGCGTCTTTGCCATTATTACACTTCGTCTTTTGTTCTCGAGTATCATGTATTGACAAGATAGCAGTGTTTATGGAAATTAAGAGTAGAGCTTGTCAATATGGGCCACCCGGCCCATATGGACCGGCCTGTCACGTGTTGGGTTCAATACGGGTTGAGTTAGAGGAACCCGTTTTTAAATGAGTCAAGAAAATGTGAACCCAACCCAACTCGTGAGCTGGCTCCCGGGTCGGCGGGTAGGCTCATTTTAACAGTAGAAAAATAAAAATTCTAAAAAATGGGAAATTGAATGAAAAAATGTTGAAAAAATAAAAAAAATACTAACACATGAATTTTGTCAAATCTACTAATCCAAGATCATTACAATGTTGCACCATACACTTTATTTTTTTTTTAATTGCAAGAAAATAAGCCAATTTTTTTTAATTGCCCAACCCGCGGGCTGGCTCGCTTAACCCGTGGGCTGACCCGTTTAATCCGTGGGTTAAACGAACCAGGTTGCTCTAACCCATATTTCTAAACGGATTGTGATTTAAGCAACCCAACCCGCCTATGGGCCGGGTTGGGCCGGGCTGGCCCGCAGGTTGGAACCCATATTGACAGCTTTAATTAAGAGTGAGCTCAAAAGTCTGATTATACAGCCGATGTTAATAATTATGATTTAGTATCGACCATGGCAATAAGTGTGTTGCTTCGGCTTAGAGTTGGCCAAACTGCTGCAAAACAGTAGCGTTGACCGTCAAGACTAATGTTAAGTATTAACTTTAAGTCGTTTAACTCCAACATAATACCGATGCTAAGACGACGCTAAATCAATTATAGTGTCGGCTTTAGTCCAATTGCTTTTGTCCAATTTTCCTCTGCTTTTCCTTATCCTACAATTGGATGCACTATCCGTTGCATTGCAGTCTAACTGATCTAAGAGGGTCGGGTGCTGCAACCAAATATTCCTGTGATCAACCCTAACAAAACTGGAAAAAGAAATGACGCATGTATAAGCTATGGTTTGAGAGAACCGGTCTGCTTCAACTCCAAACCTATGTCACACATTGCATAGAAAAAGAGTAGAGTTCTAGCTCTTTTTAATTAGAATAGAAGTTATGTAGGTAGACAGAAGAAAGTAAAACCTATGGTCATCCCGTGTAGGCTGACTCTAATTTGCTCTTTTCTTGTAGTGTATAGTTAATAATTTTTTTTTTAATTCCTGTCATCAAATCAAAGGCTACTACGAGTGGGTGGATGACAAGTTGAAACTCGCTTCATACAAGGTGAGTTATAGTTGAGAAAGCAATTTTTTGTTATAGGATGATGCCATTTGGCTTAAAAAATGTTGGAGCCATTTATCAGTGAATAATGACCAAGATTTTTTAGGGAATGATTGGTGAAAAGCTAGGAGTCTACACAAATGATATAATTGTGAAGACTTCAACTGCTAGAGATCATTTCACTCATTTGGCAGTTATCTTTAAACAACTCAGAAAATGCAACATGAGGTTAAATCCTAAAAAATGTGCTTTAATTTTAGGGTCTAAGCAGGGAAGTTCCTTAGGTTCATGCTTACTCGAAGAGGGATCAAAGAAAACTCAGATAAATGTAAAATAGTTTTAGAAATGCAAATTCTTCGGAACATGAAGAAAGCGCAACAATTAACCGAGCGAAGAACAATGTTGACAAGGTTCATGGAAAAAGCTGCACACCGATGGAGCCCTCCCCTTTTATTGTTTGATAAAGAAGGGTAAAAATTTCCAATGGGATGAGAAATGTGAACATATATACTTCTCAAAGTCTTAAGCAAAGGCTCACCATCTCCATCAATCCTTTCTAGGCTAGATTCGAGTGACGTTTTGATTGTTTATTTAGCAATTGATGAAGAAGCAGTTGATGTTGTCTTGGTTTAAGACACTCTTGAAGGATGAAGGACGACATACTTTTTTAGTAAAGTATTTCAAGTGCCAAATGTTAGATATCAGAAGCTGGAGAAGGATGTTTTGCCTTGATCGTAACAACAAGAAGACTAAGACAATATTTTCAAACTCACAAGATCACATCCACAGGAATTTGTCTATTATGAAAGTAATACGAAGTCAGATCTCACTCGATGGATGATAGATTGGTCGGTTGAGTTAGTGCTAAGTATGGAAATTTTTACAAGTCTTAACAAGCTCTAAAGACTCAACTCCTAACATTACTCTTTTGCTCATTTACTATTCTTGTAAGATTTTGAGTCACTCTTATTCATTGGTCTTGAGCTGACTTGTACGTAAGAGTGCATTTCGCATATCTACCTCTCCCACCGTGCATCATCGTGGACATTTCATATGCCATCATGCTCTCATGCTCTCCGCCTTGCACCACCACACCTTAATGAGATGTACTCTCTACACTTTTTCCGGAAGATCACTTTACAAGAAATCTCTGCCCCTCTCCCCTTCCTCATGAAATAAAAGATTTTTTTTTTTGATAAGTCAATAAAGTATTATTAAGGAGAGCACAGGGGTACTATAACCCAAATTACAATAGAAAAAACATACATCTCAGAGTATTTGTAACGGGACCCGTTATTCCACATGTAGCGTTTCAAAGATTATGCAGATTCCGTTTATCTTATTATGGAATCGACGTAGGTGCAAAAACTTACTAAGGCTAGCTCTACATATTGATATGTTAGTCCCCACATCACTGCACAAGCATCCAAAACATATCGCTGACTTTGCTCTGCATGCCACCTTGAACCTCATGTTTTCACATCTTGCTTCATTAGCTTATACATATCTATTCTGTCTTGTATACGTGTTTGTTTTGCTTTGGCAAACTTTGTGTAAACGGGTTTGATGTACCTTTTGTACGGGGCGTATCACGTGAAAATAATGTTTATTATGAGAATGAGAGCGTTAAATTATGGCCGAACAACCATTCATGAATGATTGACATAAAAGTGGTTTAGTAGTTATATGACTATTTAAAAAAGTCACATGCCATTTTATTTTAATCTTGGCCCTTCATGATAGATCTAATGGTTAAAATCTAATGCTTTCATCTCATACAATAAACATCAATCTCACTTGATACGCTCCTCCTTTTATACTTCGTTTAATTCATTTTGGCTTATAAAAAAAATATGTGTTTGTTTTGAGGTTGTTTGATCCTGGTGGCTTTTGTAGTTTGTCCAATTATTTGTATATTGGTTTCTAAACACACTTTATACTTAAATTGCCGTTTGGGAGAGGTTATGAACAACTTATTTGAGCTTATGCTATAAAATAAGCCCTTTTGTATGCGTTTAGCAGAGCTTGTTGAAACAGTTTATAAGCCCCTTCGTAAGCTCTTTTTAGCTTATTTCCATAAGCTGGTAGAAGCTGATGAAGCTTACAAAGAGCTTATTTTGTCCTTTTAATGAGGTTCCCACTTCGAATCCTGCAGCCTCACTTTTTTCACACTAACAAACATTAATTTTTCCCCTATTATTTTTTCACAAACTCTTGGGATATGAAACCTCTCCTTCTTCTTTGGTATTTCATTTTATTTTATTTTTAATGATGATTTCATATTAATTTTAAATTCATTTGTTTATTTTAAATTGTGTTTTATTAAAAAAAAATAGATGTGTTTATATGCGACTGATAGGTGCATGATATAACTCAAAACTGTATAATTTTTAAAAATATAATTTTTAAAAATTAATTTTATTTATAATAATTTTAGTTCTTTAATTTTTTATTTTTTAATCTCAATTACTTACTAATAAGTGCTTATGTAAAAATGCATCCAAATGCTTTGGTTCTTTATAAGCTATTTTCAATATAGTGCATCCAAACGCAAACAACTTGTTGAATTTAAGCGCTTACGGCATAAGCTCTTATGCCATAAGTGCTTATATCATAAACTCTTAATTAAGCTGTTTTTCCAAACGGGGCACTAAGTTTTACTTATATAAAAAAAATTATCTTCCATTTTTTTTCCTACTATTTTGTTCTTTTTCATTCGATGAATATCAATCACATAAATTTCTCGTTTCTTGATCTTATCTCTTCAACGAAAAAAATAAGTCAGCCGACATCAATTTCCTTTCATTATTAACATCTATTGCTTAGGTTCAATTTTAGAGTTTAATTCGGAAAATAAAATTTTAATACTTCTCCACCTTCACTCAGCTAAAGAGATAGAAAGAGAAGAGAGAAAATTGTGAGAATGTTAAATGATGTAATAAAAAAGGAGATAAAAATAGAAATAAAGAAAGAGAGTTTCAAAAAATAAATTAGAAAGAACAAGTGAAAATGAAATGGAACAAAATGTGGAGTGTGAACACATCATTTATGTTTTAATTTATCCTCATAATTTTCTATTCTATCATATTTCCACTAATTTTTCTTCATATTTTTTTTTATATTATTAGTCATAATTGTATATTTCGTTTATGTCTCTTTTCTACTCAATTTTACTAGATGTGGTGAATTTGAGGAGGGAAATAACATTTTCCCCATTTTTAACGTAACTCATCCCACTTGGTGTACCAAAATACCATGCATGAGCATTATATAAACTCCTACTCTACTCCAAGGAACTCACATACCCTCCACTTAAGCTCTATAGCAGTTTATAGTGCTTGCTTCTTTACTCGAAGAAAACACAAACACTAGCTTCTACAAGAGTTTAAGATGGCTTCCAAAACTAGTTCCTCCCTCGCTCTTTTCCTCTCACTCAACATCCTCTTCTTTGCACTTGTCTCCGCATGTGGCAATTATGGATGCCCAAAGCCAAGCCCACCCCCGAAGTGTAGCCCACCAAGCCCTAGTCATTCTGGCGGCTCAAGCCCTTCTGGAGGCTCTAGCCCTTCTGGTGGGTCAAGCCCCTCAGGTGGCTCAAGCCCATCAGGTGGGTCTAGTCCTTCTGGTGGCTCAAGCCCTTCTGGAGGCTCTAGCCCTTCTGGTGGGTCAAGCCCCTCAGGTGGCTCCAGCCCATCAGGTGGTTCTAGTCCTTCTGGTGGGTCAAGCCCCTCAGGTGGCTCCAGCCCATCAGGTGGTTCTAGTCCTTCTGGTGGCTCAAGCCCTTCAGGAGGCTCTAGCCCTTCCGGTGGGTCAAGCCCATCAGGTGGCTCTAGCCCATCGGGTGGCTCAAGCCCCTCAGGTGGCTCCGGCTCTTCAAATGGCAAGTGCCCCAATGACGCACTCAAACTTGGCGTGTGCGCTAACGTGTTGAGCGGGTTGCTGAGCGGGTTGCTAGGCCAACCACCGGTGACACCATGCTGCACTCTCCTCCAAGGCCTTACTGATCTTGAAGCTGCTGTGTGCCTCTGCACTGCCCTAAAAGCTAACATTTTGGGGATCAACCTCAACATTCCCATCTCACTCAGCTTGCTTGCCAACGCTTGCTCAAAGCAAGTCCCAAGTGGTTACCAATGTGCCTGATTAATCAAACCATTATGATCTACTTTTGCGTTGTGGCTTAATTTTCGTGTCTTTTTGTAGTTCCATTGATCGATGTGTGGTTAATTATCGTTCGTGCGTGCATGGATGATTAACTATGCTCCTTGTTCCTTGGATTCAGTATCTGTCTGTTTTATTCGCTCAATGTGTGACAATAAAGTTATTCCCGATGCTTGTTACTTATGTAAACCGCAAGGGAATTAACCAAATAAGATGATGAAATAGTGCTATTTATGTTTCTAAGAAATTATTAAAATTCCAGGTTGATTTGTTTCTGCATTTTATTTTTGTTTTTTACTTGATTGTTCAAACTAATTACGTCCGCTGCCCAAAAACAAATATCGAGAAAATAACAGAGAGTTGGAGCCTTCATGCCTATATGACACTTATGTTTTACGGCCTATGTCTAAGTGAATTGTATACCACATCTTTGACCCAAATCCTTAAAGCATGAATGAGTGAGTCATTTCACTTATAAACTGCTCAACCCTTACTTCTTCATCCAATGTGGGAATTCATTCACACCTGTACTTCAACATGTTTTACTTGGGGATTTAGCTCCTCTAAAGTGAGAAAGACACTTTAGAGAGTAAAGTATGTCTACTACATGAATAGTCTTTATAGAGTCGGTCACGACATTGTTACTAAAATTGACTAGTTTGTCTTGGCTAAAACGACTCAAGTGATTGAAAATAAAAAATATCATGTTCGTGGCTGACGCTAATTTGCGTCGATTAAGTAGGATTTAGCATCAACGTCGGAAGGTGCTACGATCTTTGGCCAACGTAGCGTCCATCGGCTGAAAAATAGCGGGGGTGGCGAGCTAATGCTACCTTCATCGGTCACCATAGTGTCGGCTATTGTCGATGCTAATTCCGAGTGTCTAGGACACGCTTCGTGGGCGGGAAAGTTACCGTCTGCCTGACTTGAATTTATTCTTCACTAGTTGTCCAATATTAGAGGGCAAGCCTCGGCGCAACGGTAAAATTGTTGCCATGGGGCTTTGTCACAGGTTCGAACAGTAGAATTAGTTTCTTAAAAAAATTCAAGGTAAGATCTCCTATATTAAGTTCACAATGCGGGGACGCCCCTATATGGACTTCGCACATAGTAGGGACTTACTTTTTTTGTCATAGCCATGGAGCTAGAAACTCTAACCGGGGACGCCCCTATATGGAAAAAATTATGTTAGTGGATCACGATAAAAATCTGTTCACTTTACATTCGACTGATGTTCAAATACACACTTAAATGATCACATTTTTATCTTTTAAAAATTAAATTGAATGTGCTTGATCTTTAAGAAATTAAGAAACTAAAATGATGGTTTTCATTTTTTTAAAATTATAATGACCGATTTATATTTTCTTCTTTTTTTTGTCAATTTTTTATATATTCTAAAAAACGATTGCTCTTGCAAAATTAGTTATGATTATGTCAGATTCATGGCTCTGTAATTCGGCCTCATCCAGCAAGAAAGTCATCTTATTTTCCTGGGCTTGGCCCAAATGTTTTTTTAGCAATTATGGGGTTTCTCGTGGTAACCTGGAATCTGTTAGGCTTGGGCAGATTATAAATTTAGGTCATATCTAAGCTTGTCTATAGTATAATTGTCTATGTAAGTGATTAACATAATTTATAATTTATGTAAATAACTTATCACCTACTTATAAACTGTTTTGAATATATTTTCATAGCGGTTCAGATTAGCTTATGAATCTTATGCTTATATATATCTTATTTTCTGTTTGTTTCAATAAATTTATCAAATTAATTTATAAATAAGACCTTATACGATAAATGTGTATTGCAAAAAGAGTTTAATTAAGTTGTTTACTTAAACACACTTAATTAGTTTTGATACGTTTACGTCACTTTCTTTGACATATGTAAACTTGTTTGGAAAACCGTGGTGTTCCTTCTTAACAAATGATTTTCCTGGATTCAAACACTGTGTCCTGACCCTAATGGGTATCTAGTTTGTCTACTACTAGATCAACATATTGTTTGAAGAAATTGTTTTATATGATTGAACAGCTAGTTGAGACCTGAGAGAACACCTAATTTTACATAAGAAGTTCGAGGGAAAAAGAAAGAGGAAGAGTTAAAAAAAATACTTCTATTTACTTATAAGCTTTTCATTTAATTTTTTTTTTTTAAAGATCATGGACAACTTTGAGGTTTAAAATCAGCAGTTCTCAGTCAAGTGACATGTTTGTAAGAGTAGTATTGACATTCAGAAACACTTCTAGTGCCGAAAAATGATCATTTTTTTAGGGCGTGTAAGAGTTGTTTCTTTTAAAATTGCAAATGAACATGATTTCGAACAGTTGTCCATTTCACTTTTAATTTCTCCAGAAACTGATTTGCTTTTCTGGCCATAGATTAATTAACGCTAGAATTCCACCACGAGTACTGCACAAAATAGCTAGGCATGTGGAAGAGAATGAATAAGCAGCCCAAAAAGTCAATATTACCAATATGATATTCAATATTTATGAATTTAATGCAATATTTACAATATGATATACTGTTTTAGGGGTTGGCTAAATGACCCCATGATTAATTGGGGTCATTTAACCCCATGCTCATATGGACCAATAAGATTATCCCATAATTAAAATTAAAAAATAATGTGAAAATAAATAAAATAAATAACACAATCTTATTGGTCCATGTGGACATGGGGTTGAATGACCCCAATTAATCATGAAGTCATTTAGCCGACCCCACTATTTTAGCACAAGGACTGCGGACATTTTATTTGAAACTGGCCTCCTAGATCCGCATTTTCAGCAGGAAATAAATGATTAGCTACTCAAATTTGATTTCGCTAGCTAATTATAATGAGTAAACCACCATTGTAATCAATCTTTTTTGGTGCTTTCTCATTGCATTGTAATCTCTGAAAAGATATCATCGTATGCAACCATGTTCGTGTCCTATACCACATTTTCGTAGTGCCAGTTCACTCAACAATAGTCTTTTTGCATACACAAGATTTGAAGCTGATACTTTGCTTAAAGATAATTAAGCTTGTATCTAGAGGGAAATTACAATTTTCAATATCTAGTATAAGCCACATATGAGGTCAACTTTTACTACTTTGAATTACGCGTTTGTGCTATCTTAATCTAGTGTCGTGTAAATTCCTCTGTAGAGATTTGGATGAAAATGATGTTCCTGTATTCATTAGATAACCAAGCCAGGATCCATGATATATCTAAATTACACTTGTGGTTTTGCCGACAAGATCATATAATACATTGGCAATATGGCATATCATAGATTGATATTTCAGTCTCTTTCAATAGCTACTAGGCTAATCATGTTTTACTTTTAGTCCTTGTCTTCATGCCCAAAGCTTCATGCAAATTGCCGATAATCAACGAGCGCGTTTTTGCCAACACACTTCGTCTTTTGTTCACGAGTATGTATTGCCAAGATAGCAGAGTTTATGGAAATCAAGTGTTAACTCAAAATGTCAAAACCATGGATTCAAGTTGTGTGTTTCCATTATCTTATATCGGACAAAGATTTCTACACACCAAGACTTTCATTCCTTCCAACCTAGTCGTAGTTTTAGGAATTTTTTTAACGCCGCTACGGTACCCATTGAAAATGAGAGAATATGATACCATTTAGTTCATTTTTTAGCATACACAAGACTAAATTGTAAATTTAAAAAGTTTATTAAGGAGAAAATATAACTAAAAGGTATGAAACTCCTTTACTTTTAGAGGGGTACTGAAAAATTTACCAATTTTTCTAAGGTTAAATATATGTTATATGTTTTCGACCCCTAAAAAGTTTGAGAAATTCAATTTTGCTCCCTTGCCATAGAAAAGTTTTGATTTACGTCTCTACATTTATGAAATGGTATCATTTTGGTCCTGGCCATAATTTGAGGTTAATTGACTTGCCTATGTATTCATTGGTCATCACAGTGACACTCTTATGTGTATTAATGATGCTTACGTGGATTCTAGTTGGCTGTCTACACAATAAGAAAATCGCTCAATAGTGTCGGTCGGAAGCCAATGCTACAACTGATTTAGCATCGACCTAGGCCTACTATTAAACAGCTCGAAGCTAACGTGTAACGTCAGCCATGTGACTGACGCTAATAGTTAGCATTTGTTTAGCCGACCTTACGCACTTGATAAGCCCAACTTAGCTAGAGCATCCGCAACCTTGTTCTCCTCTCTTGGAGCATGCTGAATAACCACCTTCCACTCCCTCCGAAGAAAGCATCTAGCTTCAGATAGAAGAATCAACAAGAGCGGAGATTACTAGATCTATTCGGAGCTAGATTGTGAACCACGTCCAAACAATCCGACTCTCACACAACCTTCATGTTCCCACAATCCCACGCCAGCTCGAGGCCACGTACAACACCAATTAACTCCGCCATGAAAGCATCACCATGCCCTTCAAAGCTAGTGAAATCTCGAATCCATCTTCCACGATGGTCACGAAGAACACCCTATAAGCAATGGTAGAAGAAGCAGGATGGTGGCTACCATCAACGTTAAACTTAACCCAACCCTTTGGTGGGGTCCGCCAACCAGAATTTTTAGGCTCAAAATTCTACATATCAGTGCTGCAATGCAAGTTATCCACTACGTCCCTCCCGATGAAACTATTTTTACGATGATTTAATTGATTTAGAGATTATCTCATTAAAAATGATAATTTGAATGTTTAAGTAAGATATACGCTAAAAACAGATAAAAGCTATGGAGGAGATTAATAGCAATGACTTAAAAAATGAGAAACTAAATTTATTGAAAATAAATTAGTGGATCAAAATAACACATTAGCTTCATCTCAACTTCTGTTACATAAAAAATAGTAACTTATGAACTGAACTTCATTCAATCAATTACAAATCATCATAGTACTAAAAACATAGTTTTTTTTATTTAAAATATCAAGTATATTTCTTACAAATTAATTCAATTGGAATGTGTTACTCATATTGGGTATAGTAAAATAAGTAAAAGAATTAACTTTTACAAATAAACAAATTATTGTTCTTTAAATGATTTTATAAAATAAATTTGTTAGAACAATTATAAACTCATTTTAATAATTTATAAGTTACATATTTTTAGCAATAAAAAATATCGTAATATATTTTTCAATAATTAAGTACCTTTGCTACATAAATCAATCAATTATGTAAAATAATAATTTAAATTTCTAAAGCATTTTAAACACGAACATGTACCATCACGAACTTAGTGATGGAGAAAAATAGTAATAGAAAAAGTCATCACTAGTTCCGTTAGAAAATTGCTATTCATAATGCGCGGTGAATTTTGCGGCAAAAATATTTAGTGAGGAAGTAGTCCGTCACAAAATTCGTAAATAAGTGCATAGCTTAATGAATTGGTGATGAAAATAATAACAGATATTTTGGTGACAAATATTTCCGTCACTAAATCCATAGCAAAGGACATAAAATTAATTTGTAACTTTTTCATGAAAAACCGCAAGAAATTTTGCAACTAAGTAGATTTATATCTGCCACAAATTCCATCAAAAAATTGTGTATTTTAGTAGTGTGGAGTAGCCACCACAGGGGGTGGAGTTGCTATGCATTTGGTGGCGGAGGAGGGGAGAGGGTGTGGGTGGTGGAGAGAGTGAACTTGTGGTTGAGGGAGGAAGGAGGCGAAGGTGGTGTCGCATAGGCGGAGGAGGGATAGGGCGACATATCAAGTGGGGGATGGGGCGGCAAAGAGAAAGGGAGAGGGTGTGAGGGTTAGGGAAAGAGTGAACTGGTGGTCGAATGAGGAAGGAGGGAAGCAGAGGTAGCTTTGTGGCGTTGTAGGAGTGGAGGGGGTTGACAGGGGGGATGGGGTGGCAGAGAGAGATGGGGTGAGGGCGGTTTGAGCTTTAATGGTTTGGTGGAGTGAGGTAATGGGGGTGTGAGGGTTTGAGGCTTGAGGGAGTTAGGTTGTGAAGTAGCTTATATAAACAGTGAAATAGAGAAATTAATGAACATTAGTGTTCCTGTGGAGCTACGAGATGGCCGTCCTAATTCACTTTAATGTTAACCCTAACCAATGCTAAGTTGGCGGACGAATGTAGCGTTAGCCTATATCCACGCAAATTATCCTATGCTAATTATATATTATTGTTTGCATAAACATAGTAGGAAAATGTACATGTCAAAAACGCCACAAATTAATCTTCACAATTTGTGGTGTTAATTATCAGGTGCCGTGACTATGTATGTATATACAATTTTATTTTTTATATTTTTTAAAAAACCATGTATATACAAGAATAACTTTTTCGTGGCGCACACCAAAGTCGTTGTTATTATGTCACTCTTGCCAATTAAGGTCCCGTGATCTTTTCAACGGTTGCGTGATAATACCTTAATGATACGATCTGGGTTAATTAATAATTAATTGCATGTGTCTTCAAGCTATAATTTTAGTTTATGTTATATAATTAGTGAATAAATCAAGACGTGTAGAAGATTTAGTCTGATTGTATTTTTTTCGCACCGCAGTTACATTATCATCGGCAGAAAATTTCTTATTCTCGACTCATGTAGTCTAAATTAGTAAGAACAGAACACTTCCCCTTAAAATTAGCTATGTGCGCTCTGTTGGTGAGTGACTTATAAATACCTTTATAAATGATCTATGATTTTGAAATTATGTAATTATCCGTGATGCTGACCGGATCCAAACTCATCCAAACTACTATAACCAAAAAAAATTCTTATTCCAACTTAGAACATCCAAACATATGTGGAAAATAATATTAATTATTGTTCATTTATCGTGCAAAATAGCACTGCTGTTTTTCTTTTCATGAGAACTATAGTTTCATAAAAACTGGTAAGGAGGATCAATGATGAGCAACAGCAAGGATCACACTTTTTCTTGTCAATGCATGATTAATTAAATTTCCAAAAACTTCACCTAGCTAGCTAGTCAGTGATAGTACATCATTAAGTTTTGACCTCTCTTTTGAATTTCTATGCATTCCAATTACTACCTTTTACTATCAGTGACAATCCATTTCAGGTTCTGAGGTTTCTATTTTTCAGGCAAAGTGACAATTTATTGCAGCATTCACATGACCAACACGTGATCTTCATCAGACTTCAGTTTCATAATTAATCTTTTGGATGAGAAACTCTCTCAAATGAATTTCTAGAAAATATTAGATGCGTGTTGCATTTTCCAGCATATATTGGACAAAAGGACTTGAGTTGTAAGAGACAAATTAATAGAGTAATAAGAACAATCTTGAGCTCTTGTGATCAATTCATTTTCAATAATAGATGAAAAAAAGACAAAAATACCTCGCAATATATTGTGCATTAATTTGTTTAAATTAAGACAAATTAAACCACTAAAATTCAAAATTCTACGTATGAAATGATTTCATCTAGTTCTAGTTGACAACTAACCACAATGCAACAAAGCAGATAGTTCCAAATTAACATCATAAATATAAAATATCCAATATTCCCCCAGATTTAAAGCATATTTCCTTCATTCATGTTGATCTGCCAGCTAGCTTGTGCTGACTATCCAGTTTCCATCCAATGGGCTCACTCACTCACATGGGACTCCAAATAAAACCAATTATTTACACTCTCCGTCCCAAATTATAAGATCCTGTTCAGACAAACACGTTTTTTAAGAAAACATGTAATAAACTAATTAATATCTTGATTTTGTTACTTTTTATACAAATCTTCCATATATACCCTTATTTAAAACTCTCACTTCAATGTTATTAAACCTGTTTTGAAATTGAAAATATAATGAATGCAAGGGTAAAAAAAGAAAAACTTATTATTATTTTTCTGAAATCTAGAAGGGGTCTTATAGTTTGGGACACCAAGTTTGTCTCTAAATGGTCTTATAATTTGGGACGGAGGGAGTAATATTTAGACATTTTACGTCTATTACTTCAACGTTCCTTTTCCACTTTGAGTGTCGGAGTGTCTTTTTTTTTGTTACAAGAGGAAAAACAAAGGAAAAAACAAATTAGTTATTCAACGTGTCAAGATACATAGACGCATAGACAAAAGACGGAGGCTGCTTCAAGACCTGGCGAGGAGTTCCATCACACGCCCCATGCCTCGCAAGACAATCCGCAGTGTTATTTTCTTCCCTTATGACATTGATGATAGAAATATTCCAATCCCAACTGAGTATATCCCTCACCTTGACGATCTCCTCCCTATTCCAAAAAATGCTAATATCATTATGAGATGTAAAACTCGCACCACATTCTCAGGTCATCCTTCATCATTTTCCATTATTTAAACAATAATATTTATGTTAAGGACCAACAATGCTGTTATTTTTCAATTCTGATTGATAGACAGCAAAATAATAAACCTCATTTTTCAATTCTGATTGATAGACAGCAAAATAATATACACACAACCAAATATCACTTTTTCTCTTTATCTATAATATACAATATTGATCTGAAAATACAACATGAATCATAATAGCTTGAGACATAACACATGACATTCTCCTCAAGAGTTTGTTCATTAGAGATGGAGCAACTCCTTAAGATACAACAAGCTTTTTTAACCAAATGACCAATTTACATAACTGAAAAGTACTGGAATGCCACCATTATCGATTCTCCCATAGGACCGATCGAAAAGACTTTAATCTGAAAATCAATAGCAATCTTGTAACGGTAAAATTCTTTAGAGGCATTATATGCTATCAATGTAAATATATAAAAACTTTCAAATCAACTAAATAAATAACTTCAAGTCAAGGAAATTATTTTTTTGACGTCAAGTCAAGGAAATTAAACTGATGGATTAAATATATTTTGGAAAGATAAAAAATAACACGCATAATTGAAAGAGACCTACCTATTTAATATGATTTCAGAGTCTCACGAGATTAGTCTTATACATGTCGGCTATGTATACATTGGAAAAAGAAAAAACCGCATGTAAGTGTCATATAAAATTAATAAAATGTAAGGATTTTTGTTCAATTCAAAACTAAAACTGAAATTAATAAATATAATTTAAAATTATAATTAATTAAAAATTAATAAGATAAATTTCACTTGCAAAACTTCTGAAATAGATCAAAATAAATATTTACAAATATATCCTATCACATCTATCATTCATTTTTCTTCTTTTTCTATCTCACTATTGGTGTCTTTATGAAAATGGTATACACCAAACTTTATTAGTCATTTTTTTATTTATCTCTCACTTTTTATTACATCACATTATATATCACATTTATTACTTCTTCTTTCTTTACTTTTCCTTTCTCACTCTGCACTCTGCGTGTATAGACGCGTTGGGTGTCAAACCAACATTTTTCTTATTTAAACCTTTACAAAAAGAGCAATTCTAAGTGGATTATGTAAAAAATTAGTCCAATCATGAACTATATTTTTTTTTAGAAAACGTCATGAACTATATTTTTACTAGATGTTAATTATAATACACTCGTTATTTGCTGAAATTAATTTTCTTAGTCAATGATATACAAAACCTAACAAAAAGGTAGTAACTCACCAAATCCTCCCCTATAAATACCCCTCCAACTCCCTCCCTACCTCACACACCAAACTGAAGCAACTAAGAGTAGCACTCTAAGAGTTTCTTAGTAGCTTCCAACATCTTAATTTCTCAATGGCTTCCAAGGCTGCTATTCTCCTCACTCTCAACATCCTCTTCTTCACAGTGGTTAGCTCCACATATGTCCCATGCCCTCCACCCCCAAAGGGTCACAAACCACCCTCCACACCCTCCACAAAGCCACCCTCCACAAAACCACCCTCCACAAAGCAACCTAGTTGCCCTAGGGACACTATCAAGTTGGGTGTGTGTGCTGATGTGTTGGGTTTGATCAATGTGAATCTTGGAAAGCCACCAAAGACCCCATGCTGCTCCCTCCTCGAAGGCCTTGTTGATCTTGAAGCTGCTGTGTGCCTTTGCACTGCTCTTAAAGCTAATATCCTTGGAATCAACCTCAACCTCCCCATCAACTTGAGCTTGATTCTCAACTACTGTGGAAAGGGTGTCCCTAAGGGATTCGTGTGCTCTTAATTGATTAAACCCTTCCCTTTCATCATGGTGTCTGCTTTGTAGTGCTTTCATAATATTATTCTCTCTGTCACGTGTTATATTTTGCAAATGAACATGCTGTTCATATTTGATTATTGTCACTATTATTATTTTTATTATAGTGATGGTTGGAACTTGAAGGCTCCTTGTCTTCCTCTACAGCCTCACTACTCTTTTGTATTCCATCTAAGAAAAAGTTCTATTAATAAAGTTATCTGTTTGAGCAAAGATTCTTAATTTTCTCTATCCATTTAATTTGTTTTCCATTTCCCTATTTCCTTTCATAATTTTCATTTAGTCAAGTGTAAATGTTTTTTTTATAAGTCAAAATTGCATTAAAAGAAGCACAAGGGTGCTCCAACCCAAAACAAATACAAAAGAGAAAAAAAGAAAAAGGGATAACCAACACAAAGGTTGAGTAAAATATTCTTCAAGTTCTTTGGACGAAAAGTATATATATTATAACTTGAATATCTTCTATAGTTAAATAACTTTTTACTGAATAATTAAATTTTGAAATCCATCGTTTAATGAAAGCCACCTGTTAGCAAAAAAATATCACCAAGTATGGAATCTAAATTTTTGTGTGTAGTAACCTTATGATTAGAGTATTTCGATACAAATCCAACAAGCTGGAATTCTCCGTGGAAGCTGAATTTTGAAGTCTAGGCCAAGTTCTTCGACTTAAAATTGGGGAAGAAGTGAGAGGCAAGTTCAAGGTTTGAAATTTGGCTAAGTATGTTGAAATGAGCACATACAGAGGCTCACTTATGGCCTTGGGGTCAGATTGTTGAGGTTGAATGTCGATCTAAAACTTAAAAGGACCAGAGGCTCATGCAAGCCTTGATTTAAGGTCAAATTAGAGGCTCATACTTTCGAGGAAGAACAGAAAGTATGTATCTTGACTAGCAACCAACAAACACAAAACTGTCAAGCAACAAGACAAATAAGAGGATTTGTGTTGAAGGTAAGCTCTCAAACAACAAGATAGTCAGGAGGATTCGTATTGAACCTCAAGATAATCTATCATGCAGCAAGACAGTTATGAGGATTTGTGTTGAATCTTGAGGTAAGACACCAAGCAACAATTAGTTAGGAGGATTCGTGT
This sequence comes from Acmispon strigosus, assembly GCA_030819835.1. NCBI lineage: Eukaryota > Viridiplantae > Streptophyta > Magnoliopsida > Fabales > Fabaceae > Acmispon > Acmispon strigosus. The sequence goes on along the minus strand of JAUAMA010000002.1, from coordinate 17,953,997 downwards.
TAGACTCCTTTAAAAGATTTGATTCTGGTCAAAGGCCTGACATTTTGGGCTTGGAGAATTCCTAAATTTTAAATGCAAGAGACTATTATTTACCTCAAAAGGAGATCAAATACCTTATTTCCAAACTTATCCTCAACATGACTAAGTTAGAGTGAAAAAGGGGTGATCATTTCCTCTTGAAAATAGGTAGAAGGTATTTGAATTCAAACCCAAATATGTGTCGAGGCAGCGAGAAGACAAGTTACTAAGAAGAAACGTCCCAAGGACATGTGGAGCAAAGAGGACTGAGTCATAAGACACGCAAAAGGTTTAGAAGATGTTGAAGTCTATTTGAATGCACGTGTTGTAGTGAAGTTTAATATCTTTTGTATTGGTAGTTAAGACACTTAGTCTATATAAATAGGATTTTGTTTGTACTTTGTAGGGGTTCTCAATCATCTAATTGAAAACTCTAACACCACACGTCCGTCCGAGTGACAAAGTTCCCAAGCACTAGAGTATGACATTGCCGATACCACTTTTCTTTTCAATGCAATTTACTTTTCATGTCTATTAATTTTCATTTACTTTTGCTTTTAAACTTGAATCTTTTTGTCCCTCAATCTCTTTCTTTTGCTTAGTTTTTAAGAACATTCATCACATTCTTTGTGAAAATCATACAAAATGTTGGTACGACCCATTTTGCAGCCTTAAGGGTTTGCTTCGGCTTGGTCAACACTAATAGTTATTGATTTCTCCACCACATATCCCTTATAAGCCTCTTCTCTCCCTCATTCCTCAAACCCTTATACATTCACCCTGTCCATCTACCGCCCTCACTGTCGGTCCCTCCCTCTGCCTCCCTCACCCTCACACGCTGGCCCCTCCCTCCTCCTCCGCCCTTACCCTCTCCCTTGTCCCCTTCCTCCTACCTCCTCCACGCCTTCACTCTCTCCCTTTCCCTCGACTTAATTCTTTCTCCTCCCTCCTCCTCTGCTGCCTTCACCCTATCCCTATCCCTCTCCCTCAGCCTCTTTCTCTTCCCTCCGGTGACCGCACCCTCAACCTCACCCTTGACCCTTCCCTTCCCCTATGTCACCCTCACCTTTTCTCTAGGCCTCTTCCTCCTTCATCTAATGATGCCACCAAATCTGTCTCTCTTATCCATCCACCACCTGATCCCATTCTTATCATTATCTTTATTCTCATAAGGTTTCAAAGATTGGCATATATATGGAGGTCCAGGTTTGAGTTCAGCAACATGTACTCCACTCTCCCTGAGGTCATTGTTTTCTTCACAAATTATTGACTCATTTCAAACGAAATCATTTGTTTCGATGTAGGCAATATTCTCTTTCTTAGGAAACTTATAAAAAAAATTAGCTTAACTTTCTCAAGCTAAGTTTTCAATATGCCTAACATTGTCAGCAAACTAGGCCATGTCTTGAAGTTGTGGTTTATCAACTTCTTCCTAATTGCATAATCTAGACCATCGGTTGCCGTTTGAATTAACTCATGTTCAGGAACTTGGGTAAAAATTTTCCTTTCATTTGCCTAAACCTATTGAAGTATTCATCAATTGACTCATTCGACTATCTCTTGACATAGGTTAATTCCATAAAACTAACCTTAGGCTCGCATTAAAGAATTATTCATGAAAAAACTCTCTCCATTTGGTTTGAATTAGGAGGTAAAGTGGCGAACCAGGTAAAAGAACTTTTTCAATGAACTTGTAAAATATTTAATTTTCAATATTCATTATTTGGTATCATGCAATATGTTCTATAGTCAATTCCCTAGTATCCCCAAAATACTTGCTAAATTTTGGGACTTTTCATCCTCTAAGGAGTTCTATTTGCAGGATCAAGTCAGGGAATGCAGACACAAAATGAGGCCAATTTGCGTAGCCCACATTAAAACCATGTTTGTTGGAATTGTTCGACTATGCTAACAACATTTTGATGCCCCAATATTATTTTGTCTGATTCTTTCGAGGAGGTTATCAGCATTTTGATTTCGATTTTCCAAAATTGTGTTCTATAGATTTTGAGCCACATTTTGAGGAGCCTTATTCTTGGTGAATCTCCCTTTCTCCCCCTTTGAATCACTAATGCTTTGAACTTCTTGTTTCTGATTATGTCTTGGATTCTTGGAATGTTTTTTTCTGACTTCTGTTGCTTCATCATCTGTATTTGGGGGTTATGAATGAGTTTTCTCACCTTTCTCATTTTCTTTGCTATGGGGCTATATCCGGGTCGTTGGCTATACGTTTTTGTTCCCTTTTCGCTTACAGTAGTCTCGTCTTTTTTATTTATTTATTATGATGTGCGTTCTCCTGCTCTGCTTTGAAGATATATATTGTATTTGTACCTCATGGTTTTGAATAAGTCCACTCTGTTTATCATGAACTGAGTGTTATGTCCATCATGAAAGTTTGATTGGCAGCCATTTTTACTATGTTTGATGGATCCTGATTGATCAGGTTTGGGAGTTAAAAAATGTATATCTGTTGAAAATGGGATCTTGATTGGGTTATAGTCTTACTGACATCTTTGTTCATAATATAAAAATGAAACCTTTGATAAAAAATGGTTCTTGATGTTTGAAACTTATTTAAGTTTGGCTCCTTTATCAGTTTTTTTTTACCATGTATTACGCTATCCTCTGGTTCTGTCCTGATGCCATATTGATGATGATGTTCTTGTTCTTAATGGATTGGGCTTCTTTCTATCTTACAGGATGATGTTTTTGCTCATGGAAGTTTTAATTTAATAGTTTTGTTATGATAATCCAAGTATCAATTTGTTCACGTTTTATTATGATTATCATGGCTTGGGATTAATTGGTGTTTAGATTTTGCTGACAAGTGTCAGTGCGCTTGATGCAAATGTTCGCGAAATTAATTATTCATACTGAATGTTTGTTGTATTAAGTAAGCTAAAGTAGTTTCATACGATCTTGCTCTTATCGCCTAATTCGAATTTCGCGGCATGTTTGTTCTGATTTATGTTTAATCATTTCTCGCATGCGACGACGCATTCGAATTCTTTTTAAGGCTTAATCGTTTCTTAAAGCGGTTGACATTTCTCTTCTTGTTGCGCAATTATTACTCGACAATGCTATTTATGATGCGCCTCGGTTAATTTTTGCGTTTCAATTTTAATTCTTTGAGAAATACATGAGAAGGATTACGCGTGACTTGTATGCATGAGTTGAATTACATCTGACTTGCACTCCAAATATTTTTTTAAAAAAGCGACAAATATTCTAATGCGTAATCCCAATCATTTTGGCTAAAGAGAAATACATGAGCAGAATTACATCTGACTTGTATGCATGAGCAGAATTACATCTGACTTGTGCCCCAAATCTTTTTTTAAAAGCGCCAAATGGTTAAAGGGAAGTACATGAGCAGAATTACATCTGACTTGTATGCATGAACGAAACTTCACTTGTCCTGCGCCCCTTTTAAACAAAGAACAATCAAATTCAATTAAGACTTAAGAACTACATAAGCCTTGATGCCTCCATGGATGGTACGTACGACGGGTTAGGTCTCGACAGACGCTAAAAAATAGAAAACAAAAATTATTTCTTAATTCTTATTTTCTAAATAATTAAAATATGCACAAAACAACTAAATGTTACCGTTCTAAGACGAATGCATTAGGGGTGTTGTGAGGTTGATTCTCCACCCTTCCCTATACATAAATAGACCCTGAGACTTTCGTAGACCACTAATCGAATAAAACGGGTTTTTCAATGTTTCCGAACCAAATAACACTAGTGGTGACTTTGTTTACCTATTAAACTATCTTTAGGCGTCGTTTCATACTAGACTTTCAATTTTAATCAAATAGCGAAACTAATTAAATAAACTCAATTTCAATTTGGGTAGATTTATTAACTTAGTAAAAGAAAATGAAGTCCTTAATGTGGCTCACATGTAAAATAAAAAATTCACAAATGGATATATGTGGGCTACCCAAACCCGTTTAAAATCCATTAAACAAATACCCATGTGATTCGGACAGGTACAGACACAGGTATATATCTGCGTGTAGCTTGACGGGTTCAGGTAACGGGGGCATGGGTACCCGCCCCTTGTCATCCAGGAGGAGTCACTCTCAATAGACAATTCCTTTATTTTATACTCTTAGACAGAACATAAGTGCGGTCAAGATTGCTTCCAATTCAGGTTCGAATGACCATTTTCTCCCTATCGCTTTGGAGAAGAAGCCCAAAATAAAGTGGCCCAATTTAATTTTTTGGAACAAGCAAATTCATGCGGCCCAATTTCTTGTTGTGACACGTAATGCATGGTGTCAACACGTGGCATGGACTTGAAGATTTGCAGAAATAGCACTGATATGGATGATGGATCCATCCTTATTAATATGTTTTAGAAGCAAATGAATTCCTAAAAAATCGACGCATAGATAGACAAGGAACATCAAATCAATTGTGATATGAGATAATTATTATAATTACATAAAACAAATTAAGACTCTTTATTCCCAAACTCTAATTCTTCTTCTAAAAAAAAAACTCTAATTCTTCTTTCACTAGAGTTTAATCGTCTAATTAAGATGTCAAAACGAATCAAGTGAAGGGGCAAACATCTCTCACCAAGAAAAGTCGAATATTGCAAGTTCTGAGTTCATAAATCACTATTTGTGGTAAACACTTAGGGAGAGAAATAAAAAGAAGTAAGAAATAATGAATGCGATATATAATGTGATGTAATAAAAAGTGAGAGGTGGAGAAAAAAAATGCATTTATAAATGTCTGTACTGTTTTTTTAATGTACTTCTGTCCACACGTTTCAGAACTCAAAGTGTATAGTTCACGGATTGTACTGAACGAGAGTCACGGACTCACTCTTGAAATCAGAAATCCACTGACAAAACTCCAAAATCTCCAATTTATCTCTTCCTCTCTATCCCTGTCACTTAGAAGCCTTAGTTAGAGCATGCATGCATGTTCCACAATGCTGCCATGTGTGTCATTTGCCAAGTTGAAAATTTGATTCTACCTTTTCCAACATAGAAAGCTCGATTAAACTCATAAGAACTATCACCACAGTTAGCTTAATGGTAAGAACTTAGGGATATGTAAGTGCATTACTTGCAGAGATCAATTCCGACAATGGATAAAACAAATCTTTCCTGAAAAAAATAGGAAAAAAAATTGACCTAAAAAAAAACTATCACCGCTTCACTGATAAAAAAGCTAAAATTTCAGCATCTATATATAACACATTATCATTCTGGGATCACATCCTCACATAGAAAAGTAAACACGAACAATTCAAGAAACCAAAAACCATGTTTTCAAAATCAAAAGCTAAAGCTTTGTTCTTCATTTTGAAGATTTTCATGTTGAATGCCCTACCACCAATAGTACATGCATGTGGTCCATGCACTCAGCCACATCCACCACCGTACCACCATGGACCTGGTCATCACCACGAACCGGGTCATCATCCGCCGCATCACGGCGGCGGAGGAAGGCCAAAAGTGTCCCCTCCTTCTCTGCCGCCGGTCATCGTCCCGCCAATCATTATCACACCTCCGCTACTACCCCCTCCGGTCATCTACCCTCCACCGACCACGCCGGTGTTTCCTCCTCCTCACTGCCCCATCGACGCCCTGAAGCTAGGGCTTTGTTTGGACGTGCTTGGAGGGCTCGTGCATGTTGGGATAGGAAACCCTATCGAGAATGAGTGCTGTCCGGTGATACAAGGGTTGCTTGATCTTGAAGCAGCGATTTGTCTTTGCACCGTTATTCGGGCTAAGCTTCTCAACCTCAACATATTCCTTCCTCTTGCACTTCAAGTCCTTATAACTTGCGGGAAGACTCCTCCTCCTGGTTTTGTTTGCCCCCTTCTCTAAGTAATACATGAGGATCATCTAAATAATTTTAGAAAAAGTTTGAATTAAATCACTCTAATTTTAGTGAATTAATGATATTTAAGATAAATAAATAAATATGAAATTTTTATTTTATTTATCTCAAAAATCATTAGTTTATTTGGAATTGGAGTGATTTGGTCCAAACTTTTTGTTGGATCATTTAGACAATCCTTACCGGCCTACTTAATTACCACTTACTCTTAAACTTAAACTATGTGTATTATTATAGTATGTGTTTTTTTCTTATATTAAGGTTAGTTTTGAGGGTTGATGTAACTAGCACGCTCTTCTAATTGTGTCTCAGTATTCTCTGTCATACTAAGAAAATAAGTATCTTATTCATATCCTTTTTAAGTGACGTGACAAGACTTTTTTGGTAGGACAGGAAATTTTTTCTTTTTGAAAGGAGAAAACTTATTGATAATAGAAGGCAAGTGCAGAGTGATTAGAGACCTTATAGACCTCACAAAAAGAAAGAATACAACAAGGTGATGCATTTGCTAAAGCCCCCAACAGTGCAAATCACCTTCTAATAGGATAGGTACTATCAATGTCACCAAAATAAAACAAAAGGTTGCACAGTTCAGACAGTATCAGTTGCCTTATAAATAAAACCAAAAAGCCAGAACACTAGCAGCATATGACAGTTTGAATTTTTTGCTTTCATTCCTTGATATGTATCCTGCATTTGCTAACGAAAGGCCATAAAATTCCTATGATTTTAGACACACCTTGGGATCCTTTATATAGCTCATCCACATCAGTTAATAGGCCATCATCTATTGTTCTGCAAATTTCATCCCACAACCCACATACTGGTGATTGAAATGTCAACAAACTCCCAGAACTACAATCAAAGTTCTCACCCAGTCACAGTAAACAGTTACAAAGTGCCCCACTTCATGTGTTAATGCTAAGAAAGAGCAAAGTTGCATGGGGTGAATGAGGTATCATTTCCGACCCCGTAGCCTCGAAAAAATAGCACCAAGAGTGAACCTGAATTGAAAGATTGGAAAAGAGCAAAGCCTTGCCATTAAACACAATATTCCCACAAGGGCCGCTCCTCCCAATTTCGCAAGGTAATCAGTCACACTGTTAACCTCTCTAAATATATGTGAAATCCCATGGCAATTCATTTCCATCACTAAAAGGTTTATCATGTTAAGATCATTTAGCAACTTCCAAGGGCGATTGCTTTTACAGAGAGTCCAGCCAACTGCAACCAACCGTTGAACAGGAAATTAAAACACCGTTTGAGTACATCTTATTTGTTGTAACTATAGATATAACTATCTTAATTCATTTTAATTATAAAAAAAACAAATTTATTTAATGATAGCAAATGGGTGCCTAATCCAAATACAAGAAAAAAAGGGAAAGAAAGGAACTATGGATTACACAGTGCCAAATCCAACAGAATTACAAATGAAGTTACCCAACAAACCCAACCAAGAGATCCAAAAGGCCACTGAAACAGCAAATGGAAACCAAACTAAACCAGACAATGTAACCAAAAAAGCCCGATTAATATGTTTTTTTTTTTTATAAGCAAAATGAATTAATAGGAAGTACAAGGAGTGCTCCAACCCAAGATACAAGGAAAGAGAGAAGAAAAAAGGAAAACACCAACAGAAGAAGCAGACTAAGAAGTTCTAGTAGAATACAAACTGGTTTCTAGATAAAGAGTAATTGGAAGTAACCATGTCTCACTATGAACATCAACAAATCTTGGGCAGCCCTTTCTCTCATACTATTCTCGTGACTTACTTTCTCCTTTCTGTTGCACCTACCTCCTTCTTTTCGTTTACACCAACCAAGCATATTAGCATGCCATAGATAAACACAGCACCCTACAAATCCACCAACAAACATCCTCTGTTTCGCTCTCCTCTTTCTTTCACTTCTCAACTTCTTGACAGATTGCAGACCTTATTAAAAAGGCAGCAACAAATACCAATAAACCCCAAGCATTCCTTCAAAGCCACCAACATAGAGCTTAAGAACAGCATAACTAATGCAGTACCAGTTATAGCAACAGAGTAAGTGCCCACTTGAACCACTTATGACTGCATAAAAAACAGCAACAACAAGCTAAGATTGATATTCTATAACAGCAGAATTCCATCCTGAACAAGCCAACCCAAAGGAGCCACCAGCCTCTATTAATTATGCAATAAAACAGTGGCAAACAGAGTAGAAATTATGTCTAACACAGATGCCCACCAGCCCGATTAATATGTAATATTATACGTACTGTTCTATTTATAAACTCCTTCTATCTATCTCTCTTGGATTGCGTTTTTCATTTTGTTGTTTTATTTTTATTTGGTGATATGTGTCTATGTTGTCTCGGCAAAATAAATATTTATACATCGGTTATACGATGTAAAAAAAAGAATTATACATCTGTGTTAGTTAACTTCATTTCAGATGTGAATTAATTTTCTTATCTATAGTTTTTGAATGATCACACAAACATATAAGGGACATAGATATTGTTAGAATATAATTTAGGCAGTTTGGATGAGCTTATTTAAGTTTATCTTATAGTATAAGCGTTTACGTAAGTGTTTGAGAAAACTTATGTAAATATAGCTTATGGTCTACCTATCAGTTGTTTTGAGCTTATTTCCGAAAACTATTCAAAATAGCTTATGAATTAAAGTTTATTCTTATCTATAACATATTTTCAACTTATTTCAATGAATTTTTGAAACTAGTTTATGAATAAGCACTTATGCAAAAGCACCCTAAAACCATTCATGTAACTTTTATCTACCGGTTTAAATTTTTGCAATAATTAATTCATGATAATATTAGAGCCTCTATTTTTTCTTAAAAGCCAAATATATTATATGAGGTACAAGGGTACCTCAAACCCATATACAAGAGATACATATAAAATCCACAAAGCCAGGATCAACAACACGCAGAGGAAGCTACGGCTCATTTAAATCACCAGAATCCAATTGCACCACTTAGTATCCAGATATGTCAATTCCACCAACAAGTAGCAACATATATATATATATAGGGGGCGTATCAAGTGAGAGCGATGTTTATTATGAGAGATGAGAGCGTTAAATCATGGCCGTACAACCATTCATGAGTGGTTGAGATTAAAAGTAGCTTAGTGGTCACATGACTTTTTAAAAAAGTCACATGCCATTTTGTTTTAATCTTGGCCCTTCATGGTAGATCTAATAACTAAAATTTAACGCTCTCATCTCTCATAATAATCATCGCTCTCACTAGATACGCCCCCTATATATATATATATATATATATATATATATATATATATATATATATATATATATATATATATATATATATATATAAGCAACAAGCTGGCAACATTGTAGTTCATTTGATCGGCAAGAAATGATCTGATATTCAATTCTACAAGGTCTCTGCTTCAGATCTTTCTATTAACCAAACTCAGATCGTGCCCGACAAGGTGCAAGCGCTTCTGCGTGCATACCTTTTGTTTGTTAGGAATTAAAACTTATTCAATATTTTTATTTACAATTTTTATTTTTACTTTCATTTTCATTTTGCCGTGCAATTCCTAACATCACATCATTTATAAACATACCATCTCCTCTGATTAAAAAATAAGTGATTTTAAAATTAAATAAAAAATTAATTTTATTTTATACGATATTTTAAAAACATGAGTTGATTTATATTTGTTTATAAATATAAAAATTGCTTTTAACTTTTAAAGATACCGTAGAAATAATAGATTATTTCAAAAGCTACTAAAATTAGTTTAAATAAATAATTAGATTTTTATTTTTTCAAATTTTACTTTTTATCAAAATATACACAAACAATTTAAAAATATATATAAATAATTAATTTCGTATAAATAAGTGATTATATCACAAAATAGCCATCGGGTACTTATGCTATTATTTGATACTTCATTTTGTCGACCTTTCGAAACAAGATATCACGGGACAAATAGTGCTTTGAAAATAGAAAAGCTAGTAGCCATAAACTTCAAACATCGATGTAACATATGTCCTAACAAGAAGCAGTTATGTTAACACGAAAAAAGAAATTTACACAAGTAGGCAGAAAGGGGAAAAAAGAAGAGAAATATGATTAGAGAAATGATAAAATACTAAAATAGATATTGGTTAAAATTATTTTATATATTTTATCAACCATTTTTATTTTTATTTTTAGAAAAACCAAAGATAATAATATTAATAAGGATAAAAGGACATGCCCAGTACAAAAGAATTATTAAGAAATAAATAGCTCATATTTTTAATATAATAATTTTTTTTTTTATTTTCTCAACCATCCTAAAGACGCTTATCAAATTCTCATAAAATAATAAATATAAAACAATATATATATATATATATATATATATATATATATATATATATAACATAAAACATTTATGAAATATTTGAAAAGTTTTGAATATTATATAGATTCAACAGATTGAATCGTAAAGCTCAACATGATTTTAATTGATAATGAATATATAATTTAAAATAGTTCCATCATCAATTTAACTTTGGAATTAAATCTAAGAAAATAAATATTTGATTTGCTCTTTTTTTTCATAAACTAAAAATTGAATTAAAGAGAGTAGAATGCTCCAACCCGTAGTACAGGCAAAAAAAAACCAAGTGCAATAGCACCATATACAGACAGAAAAACAGGAATACAGGGGTGGTAAGAAGACCAAAGCAATCAACCCAGCATCAAATTTAGCTATAGACTCAATCATTCCAATCATGTACGTCTTAGGCAAGCTAGCACTGCAAGTAACAACAATTGGAGTCAAATTTTTCTGCATAATCCATAACCAGGATCCAGTCCATACTTCCCTTTTCTAAAAATATGATCTGGCCAAATTAATAGTCGAAGCAGGATCCAGTCAAAATTTGATTTGCTCTTTGATCAGCTGATCCACCTGAGTCTGATAATAATATTAGTGTTTGTTGAAAAAAATCAAAGTAGCTAAGTGGGTTCTTAATTCATTACTCACAAGTCCTAGGGTAGGGGAGGGAATAACTCAGGCCGCTGAAAGGGCCTATGGTCTGACCTGTTTAATATAAAGGTTAGACTCAAGTTTTTTAAAAAATCTATTTAGCTAAATAGGTCAAGCTTAGGCTTATAAAAAAAGCCTATTAAGCTTATCATGCCGGTCTGTTTATTAGCATCTTAATTTAATATATTAGTTTAATAAAATATGCAAATAAATAAAAATATTAAATTTAATTTACATCCATCTAACTTGTCACTAGTTTTGGTATTTGTAGAAAATTTAATTTTACCTTTTTGAAACTTGTCGATTGATAAATATAGTTGGCCTATTTAGATGTAGGCTTGTTGGCCTATTTAGATGTTGATCTGTTTAGATGTAGGATTTTTTTGCCTATTTAAAGGTCTTATGCGAAAATAGGCTTATAAATAGGCTTCACACCAGGCCAGACTTTCAAAAAGGTCAAGCCCAAGCAAAATAAAAAAACCTATGATAGGCCACAGGACAGGCTTAGGCCTTAAATTTTTTAAATAGGCCAAACGTATTTACACAAAGCTTAGCCTGGTCTAGCCTATTTCCACCCCTATCTGGAAAACGACATACTGCATTCTTACATTGATTTTTAAAAAATTGAGTACAAAATGTATTCCAAATAAATTACATAAAAAACATACACGTCTAAAAGATATAAAAAAAAAACCAACAACGTGCAAGCATTCTTACATTGATAATACACAATATTAATTCCATTTGATTTCTCCCTCAAAAGGGAGCAGAGGTCGCAGAAACCGTGCGAGTAGTCTTTTTTAAATAGAAGGTGAAGTGTGTGTGTTTGATTTAATTTGCATACATTCATTAGATGGTTTAAATTCAATCAAAAGTTGGAAACGCAGCAATAAAGTTGGAAAATAAAAAATACTCACTCCCTTCCCTTTTATAAGAACCAAACTAACTTTGCACCCCCTTTAAGAAAGTTAGGTAGTATAGTTTTTTCATTAAATTTGTTCGTAAATGTTGTTGAATTTCCAAAATTGTCATTAACATACTTATTTTTAATCTCTTTCCATCATTAATGCAATTCTATATTTTCAGAATTGAGTAAGGGTAAAAATGTAAAATAATAATTAATATGTCACAAAGATTTATGTGGTTTTTATAAAAAAAGAACAATTTTCACCTCTATTTTGACTCTTATAACAAGAAATGATGGTGTGCATTTTGTGGAGGCATTCCATCATGCCACACAACTTTTCCCTATTCTCCCTATTCTTTTTTGGGTTACATAAGGAATCTTTTCCCTATTCCTTTTTATTCTCTTCTTGAATAATTTGATTTTCTTCTTTTTTTCTTCCGAAAGACAAAAAGGAAAATCAATTGCTTTTCTCTTGTTGGGCATTGGACGGAAGTAAGAAGGGCTAAGTATACAAGATCAGCCGTGACATCATTAATTTATCAACAAAAAGACTAAAAGATAGAAGAAAATTATGAAGGAACTCTAATATAATCATTTCTCAATGAAATAAATAATTAACACTAGTACATCATTTTGGTTCCCTTGCGATTGGCATAAGCAATGCAAGCACAGGTATTTTCCTTATTGTGATGTGCTAGATAAAATAAACACTGAATCAAAGGAATAACAAGTTGTTAATCTTCCATTCACGGACAAGAATCTCAAAGTGGTAAATGGAATAAGAAAGAGCAATATTGGAAAGCCACAGCAAACATGAAGCAAAAGTAGATCAAGATAATTTGTTGTGTATATGCGACGATTAGGCACATTGGAAGTCACGTGGGACTTGCTTTGAGCAAACGTTGAGAAGCAGGCTAAGTGAGATGGGGAGGTTGAGGTTGATGCCCAAAATATTAGCTTTTAGGGCAGTGCAGAGGCACACTGCAGCTTCAAGATCAACAAGGCCATTTAAAAGGGTGCAACATGGCTTCACCGGTGGTTGACCCAATGTCACGTTCAACAACCCGTTCAGCACATTGGCGCAAACACCTAGCTTGAGTGCGTCACGGGGGCACGAGCTACTTGAAGGGGTAGGGTAAGGATTAGGATTAGGGTTTACTGGCCTTGGAGTAGGCTTGGGCCTCGGGCTTGGATTCGGGTTTGAACCAGGGCATCCGTAGTTACAAGCAGAGACGAGTGAAAAGAAAATGAGGTTGAGTGCGAGGAAAAGAGCAAAGGAGGAACAAGTTTTGGAAGCCATCTCTTAAACTCTTCCAAGATTGGGAAGTTAACTTCTAGAGCTTAGAAGAAGAGTGTGTTATGTGAGGATGGGAGTAATTTGGTGTGTTTATATAGTGCTTAAGGGTCTGTGGGCGGTGGTTGATGAGTTTATAGAAAAAGTTAAGGGCTTGGTGATATTAAGCTAATGAAATACTATTTGTCATGTGTGAGCATGAAAATTATAGCTGGCAGGACAAAGCAAATGGATGCTTGTGAAGTGATGTGGGGGCTGCTATGATCGACTAATCTGTGGATCTATTACACCAAAATTCTGAAACCATCGAGGGGCTCGCGATTCCGCTGTGACAACAACATTGGAATCCCCGTAATTATTCAAAGCCTAGCTTTAGCATGTGGAATAGCGGGTCCCATTTAAGCATAACTAATATTCTCTGAACGGAGTGGGTATTTGTTTTAGACAACGTTTAAATCACCTTAAGTAAATAAAGGTAAAATCATTTTAGTATTAAATGATTCAGTAATAATTTATCACGTGTTTTTAGTTAAATTTTTTGAAGACACATGTTCTGAATATTAATGAGTCACTTAAGTTAAAATAATTTTATCTAATATATCTTTAGACAGACTAATATATAACTTTTTTTCTTAAAACTAACTCTGTCACTTAGATACTAATTTTTATTTTTATTTAAAAAAATGAAGATTTCGACGGTAATTTAGTATGCAACAATTTGCCCAATTTCGATTGTTCTGAATGAGCATGTTTTATTTACAAGATATTGTGCAATTGGTTTGCTGGTGTCTGAAGGTACGACAAAATCAGTTCACTATTTATTAAATTCTTTTGGGAGTTTAATCTAACTTGTTGCTTTAGGTCTTATCGAGGTGTATGTACATCTTAGTATTTCCCTTGGGTATATCTTGTACTCATCAATTTTAATAATAACGATTTTTTTAAGATATACAATTATTTGTAAAATTATATCAATATGCTATCACAATTAAATTGACATTCTTAAACATCAATGTTTAGAAGAGAAAAAAATTACTTTTTGAAAAATATTGAGCCAGAAACCATCGCGAAACAGCTAAGATAAATTAATTATGAAATAATTAACCTTTTTTAGAGTAATCCACCAAGCACATACGGAAAAAGACATCCAACTTTGTAAGGGTAACAGTGAGAGCACTTATTATAATGATGAACTAAAGCTCATGGTATATATCTCAACATGCAATAGGGACAGAATCAATTAGGAACTTGTCTTGATATTCGCTTGAAGCATGTGATACAGCAAAAATGACAAATTGGGAGCTATGATTTTAAAAACAAAAGCTTATCCTCATTGAAGGACAAATAACATCAAGGCTTATCTATCCTCAACTTATTTAGTGTATCGTATAGGGGTGTTAAAATGGGTTTGACTCGTTGGGTTAACATGTCTTTTTTAGTAGGTTGATAATAGACCTAAAAGAAATATTAATAAACTCAAATATTTAAATGATTATATCTGATTAATTTTAATTAATTTAGATATAATTATATTTGGTTTATTTGATTAATTGATTTAGTTTTTATTTCCTGGATTCAGTTTTTATTTAGTTTCCCTTATTTCTAGACATTTACCCTAGGATTTGTTGCTTTATTTTTCTATAAATTTGTACTTTCTTTTCATGAAATGATATGAGAAAATTGAGCATTGCTCTACCAAATTTGACAAGTCTCTAACAATCTCCTAACCCTAACCCTGTTCGCTGATAGCCTCCATCCCGGGATCTATCATTTTCCACCCTCGTGAAAAAGAAAGAAATAAACAAATCAGTCTCAAAACCTCAAGAGCCCCAAAAGACACCACAGACCTACATCTCAAATTCACATGAATAACAAAAAAAGGAGAACGGCAAGAGGGAGATAAATAGTACCTTGCGGGGTGCCTCAAGTGTCAATCACCGATGGAATGGGGAAGTATTGGAAGGGATGAAACAATGCAACACGCAAGAACTGCAAAAAGAGCAACATTGGTTATGATTCATAAACAGAAAAATTAAGGGAAAATGAAAGAGATTAAGAGAATCATAAATAGAAATACATTGTTCTTCAATGATGCGATCTCCATTGGATATATGGACTCCGCAAACGACAACAGTGAACGATAATGACACGATAGACATGGACGCGATGGAGAATGACAGGACAACGTGACGACAAATGGTAGCACGGCGTGACAGAGAAGAGCGCCACAAAGAATAGCAAGATGAAGCACGACGCCACAGAGAGTCTTGTGAACAGATGATGGCTCGACGAAGGTGCGAAATGAAAGAGAGGGTTTTGGGGAAAAGTGTTTTACGGAGACAAGCAGAAGCTTGTGAACAAAGAGAGGGATTTGAGAAAAAGGGTTTTTCCCACAAGAAGTGTCTCGCGAACAAGGAGAGGCTCGAAGGAGAAGCAGAGCGCAAGAGGAAGACTGACAGATTTGGACGAGAGGCTCCACAGAGGAAAGAGTTAGGGTTTCAGAGAATACTATTATCACATTCCAACAAACAACAGAAGTAACAAAATAAAACATATTACCACGGTTCTCTGACAACCATGGTAACAGACAGTGTTAATTAAAAAAATAATAAAATCTATTACCACGGTTACCATAACAACCGTGGTAATAGATAATGTTAATTAAAATAATAATAAAACCTATTACCATTGTTCCCCTAACAACCGTGGTAATAGGCAGTGTTGATTAAAAATAAAATACAAACTATCTCAGTTACCACGGTTACCATACAACCGTGGTAATAGAGCACCTCAGTGACCACGGTTCAACACCGAGCCGTGGTAACAGAGTTCGTAACCTTTTTTTACCACGGTTCGACACGGAACCATGGTGACAAGGGCGTGGTAAAAAGACAATTCTGTAGTAGTGTCTAATTTGTTTCTCTGAAGAATATAATAAATTAATTAGTTAATCCAAAATCCGAACTCAATAAAACTTTCAAGTCTAATTTACACCTTGAGTAAAATTAAACTTTTACATTATATGTCAAGTAAAATTAACCTATTTATAAGGATTAACTAATTTATTATGATCCCTCTTGAATTACTAAGTATAAATGCTTTGATTATTTGATCCCAAATCGTAGAAATACTAATTAATATATTAAACTAAAAATCTTCTATTTAGTTTTACATCAGATTTTTTAAATTGTGAATAACAATAGGATGCATCAATACTATCATTTGACACCAACTTTTGAAAATTAGCAGATGAATTTTTTTTTGAAATTCTACATATTTGCCATAACAAACAATAAAAGCAAAAAGGTTTTGTCAAATTTAAACGAAAATATAATTTCAAATTGTAAATATTTAGGTGGGACCATATTAATCACGTTATACTGTCTTTAGATTCAAATTTAATTTATAACGTGGTTAAAAACGATTTTGTCAAATTTCATTTATAGTTACTTTTTAATATAAATTGGTTCAAAATATCGTGTCGTTCTACAGAAAAATAAGTTAGACGACACTAATAAAACGGTTTTCCTATGACGCTAAAGAGCACAAAATCGTTCTAAAAGGAATTAAATAATTTACAAAGGTATACACACATACCTTAGCGTCAACAATGGTAATTTGCTACATACACTTGTTGCCCATTAAAAAAATAAATTCAATTAACTTAAATTAAAAAGGTCATTATATATTACTTAAAATAGTGTGTTAAATTAAAATGCTATTTTAATATTTAATTGAAAAATATAGCTGGGTAAATCAAAATTCTTCAAATTAGGAAATAGTTATAAAAATAATTATTTAGGGTAGGAAATAATTATTTGATGTAGGGTCTTAGTGGTAGGACATATTGGGTAGGTGAGATTAAACCTTATTTTATATATATATATATATATATATATATATATATATATATATATATATATATATATATATATATATATAGATAATAAATCCTATCCTTTGCGCATGATTTCATTTTCTGATAAGAAAAATACAACTATATATTTAATTTAGATGATATTACTGTTTCTTTTTATTAATATCATTGTTTATTTCATGTAACATACTAAATTTTGGACATAATACTACATCGTGCATCACACGGGTTATTGCCCTGATACAAAGTATAATAAAAGCAAAGCAATATGTCATGTGTATTGTTTTTTTTTGAAAGCGGAATATATTATTAGATATGATAAAATCGTCATTTCCTCTTGTAACAAAAAAAAATGATAAAATCGATGGTACAACCTCACATCACAATGTGAGCATAATCCATGTTATGTGTATTGTTATATATGATTAGGCACATTGGAAGCCAGGTGGGACTTTCCTTGAGCAAACGTTGAGGAGCAAACTGAGTGAGAGGGGAATGTTGATACGGATGCCCAAAATCTCTGCTTTGAGGGCAGTACAGAGGCACACTGCAGCCTCAAGGTCAACAAGTCCTTGGAGGACGGAGCAGCATGGTGCTACTGGTGGTATACCCAATGTGCCATTCAACAACCCGCTCAGCACATCGGCGCACACGGCTAGTTTGAGAGTGTCACGGGGGCACTTGCCACCGGAAGAAGAGCTAAGGTTAGGGTTGGGTTTTGAGTTTGGCGTTGGTTTTGGACTTGGACTAAGGCAATTTTTACCGCATGCCGTGACAAGTGAAAAGAAGATGAGGTTGAGCATGAGAAAAATTGCAAGGGAGGAACAAGTTTTGGAGGCCATCTTAAACTCTTGTTGCTACTATTTTTTGTTTTTCTAATTGAACTCTTAAACACTAGAGGCTAGAGCTCAAGGGAAGAGTGTCAGTGGAGATGGGTTTTTGTTTTCATTGGATGGTGGTTTATATAAAGCTCATGGTGTTCGGGGATGCCACGTCAGTGAGTTGTGTAAGAACTAGCCAGACCAATAGTCATCATCAAAAAAAAATAAAACGTGGTTTAGAGAAGTTGACTTGAAAAGTATTAAATATTATAATTTAAATATATAATTAAAGTTGACTTGTATTAAATTTACATCTAATATAGTAATGGATGAATAATGTAAATGAATAGAATAAAATATATATAGTAAAACTCACTTGAACTTAGTATTAAATACACACAAAAATCTACATTAGTAAGAGTATGTCTTTAAAAAAAAGATGTTTTTCTATGAGAACGGTAGGAATTAATCGCAACCGTTCAATCTAATCATAAATTGTCAATATTAAAACATTAAGTTATGTGACTTTATAAAAAAGTGAAATGACATTTTTAAGTGGTCATGTAACCATTAATTATCTTTTAATCTTGATCATTCATGATTCGATCTAATAGTCATGATTTATTTCTACCCTTTAATACTTGTCAAATTAATTATATTTCTTTACAATATTTATAAAGTAGTATATTAAATATAACATTTAAAATTAGTTTAAGTCAATTTTAGTCATATAATATTTTAACCTATTTATTTATAATATTTATAGTAATATGACATTTAAAATTAGTTCAAGTCAAAGTTTAGTCATATAACATTTTAATCTATCTATTTATAATATTTATATTTTATTTAATATAACATTTATTACTTGTTCAAGTAGGTTTTTTTTTTTTTGGTAACAAGAGGAATACTTTCAAGTAGGCTTTACTTACATATACATATACAATATTTTACTTTTATATATTTTATTCTCTTTCTTTACAATACTTATATATATTTTCTGGTTTCATAGGAAAATTATACAGTATTTATGTATTAGTATAATATAACATTTTATTCTATTTATTTATAATTTTTATATATTAGTGTATTAAATAATGTATTTAATACTTGTACAAGTCAAAAAGAAAATTAAAAAAAAAAACATTGCTCATATATTAATTACTTTTATATATTTTATTCTTTCTTTAAAATAGTATTTAATACTTGGTTAAGTCAATTTTAATCATTGATTTTATTATATTTCTTTAAAATATTTATATATAAGTATATTAAATATATTATTAAATATTTTTTCAAGTCAATTTTACTCGCACAATATTTTTAGTTATTATTTAAATTATTTATACATTAGTATATTATATATAACATTTACTACTTTTCAAGTCAATTTTAATGATATATATTTTACCCTTTAGTACTTGATAGAGAATTAATTTAATAATAATTAACAAATATTAAAATTTACTTAATATTGCATAAATAATTATAAAGTAATGTAAATTGGTAGATTGCTTCATCCTTTCGCATGGTTGATTCGTCAGCTTTAATTACATTGAATATTTATTCAAGTCAATTTTACTTATCTAATTAGTTCAATATTTATAATTTCTTTCGTTACAATATTTATATACTACTAGTCTATTAAACGTAGTATTTAATATTGTTCAAATAACTTTGTTCCTACAGCTATGAATAAAATGTCTTCAACCATATTAGCACCAGTATTATGATTGCAGCAACAACCAAGAAGTAAATTGGCATCAATTCTAATAGCAACAATATTCCATTTAGTAGTGCCTGCGTAATCAGTATTGCCAAAAGGTAATTCCAACAATTGCCTTCATTCATACCTTCATAGCCAATAATCAACAGAGCACTGCAAAAACACGACCCTTAAATTCAGCCATCAACCGTTGTTCTACTACCCAAAACAATTATAATTGTACTCCCACAGCACGCATCAGCTATACTAGTGAAGCCCACCAGTAGTCAAATCCAAGATGCAATTAGAAGTTGAGTGCACAACCAAACAGGTAGTAAATCAAGTTCCAGTGTGTAACCTCCAAGCTGACAATAGAACAAACATAGACAGATATATATATTGCATCCCTGTTTTGTTACTCCTCCCTTCAAATGGTTCCCAAGCAGTAGGTTGGATTAACTAGCCACTCATACAAGGAGCATTTAAAAGCTTAATTTTGATTAAGATCCATTTCCAAACTCTAGCCTGTGACAAGTCCCACACCCGTTCTGCATTCGCATTTGCTTGGCGGAACACAATTGCATTTCTGTGAAGCCAATATATATAGTGTTCGTTGAACACGAATATATAATAATTTCCCTATCAGTTAGTCAGTATATTGCTGATATCAAAAGTTGGTTTGTATTGTTGAAGTTGATGCAATTTTCTAGAATCTTCTACTAATGTCTACATAATCATATAGTGTAGAAACATCTAGTATATATGATTAATGTATTGTAAATGTATTTAGAAGTAGAAGTATCTAGAATGTAATGGAGATATCTAATAAGGTAGAGAAGTCTAGAATGTAATGGAAATACATAATGATGTAGAATATTCTAGAACCACCCTCAAGCACCTATAAATAGGCAAGCTTGGGTGCATAAGTCATCAAGTCATTTGTATGATTTTAGAGAGCAATACAATCTATTCCTTTGCTCCAAACACCACATTACTAACTACTATCTTCCAACTATCAACTAAAGCCTTCTCAATTATCCAACTATTTTCTGAACTAACATCATATACTAATATACTATCAGTGGTACCAGAGCTACGTTCGGTCATATACTGGGCGTAGATAAACTATCCAACTACCAACTAAAA
Organism: Acmispon strigosus; assembly: GCA_030819835.1. Classification (NCBI taxonomy): domain Eukaryota; kingdom Viridiplantae; phylum Streptophyta; class Magnoliopsida; order Fabales; family Fabaceae; genus Acmispon; species Acmispon strigosus. The sequence goes on along the minus strand of JAUAMA010000002.1, from coordinate 17,933,333 downwards.
ATCACTACTATCACTCTACACTACTTCCATAATTTTCTTAGCCTATGGCTACCAACACCCAAACATCATCTAATATCCAAGTCCCTCCTTTTTCCGGTGAAAACTATGATTTTTGGAGCATTAAAATGAAGACATTTTTTTGCTCCCAAGATCTATGGGAAGTTGTGGAAGAAGGATATACTACTCCCGCAGATACTTCAGCTCTTACTGCAGCTCAAAAGAAAGAGTTGAAGGAAAATAGACAAAAAGATTCAAAGGCATTATATTACTTGCAACAAGCTGTGGGTGACTCTATTTTTCCGAGGATAATGGGAGTTGCTAGTGCCAAGGATGCATGGAGTACACTACAGGAGGAGTTTCAAGGAACCGCAAAGGTACTTGCCGTCAAACTCCAAAGTCTAAGGCGTAAGTTTGAATTATTAAATATGAAGGATTCTGAGACCGTACAAGACTATTATACTAAAATAAAAGAAATTGTTTCTAAAATGAGAGCCTACGGAGAAAATATTCTCGACAAAAGAATTGTTGAGAAAATTCTAGTTTCTATTCCCAGTAAGTATGATCCAATTGTGACGACGATTGAACAAACGAAAAATCTGTCAAATTTATCTGTGACAGAACTAATGGGTTCTCTTGAAGCTTATGAGCAAAGATTGAGTAGGCGTGGTGATGACTCTATAGAAAATGCCTTTCAATCTAAGCTTAAATTACGGTCTCACAATAAAGGATATGGAGAAAACAAGAGTAGTGGAGAAAGTTCTAGAAACAGAGAGAATTCTAGAAATTTCTCAAAGAAAAATCAAAATGAGTATCGTCCATGTGGCATATGCAAGAGGACAAATCACGCCGAGAAAGACTGTCGTTGGCGAGGAAAGCCACAATGTCAGCATTGTAAGAAATTTGGGCACGTGGAGAAGAACTGTTACAGCAAAAATAAGCATCAAGCAAATTTTGTCGAAGAACATGAGAATGACCAAAATAAGCATGACAGTGAAGAACATCTTTTCTATGCCTTCCAAGATTCGAACAATGACAAGGAAGGAACCTGGTACTTGGATAGCGGTTGCAGCAATCACATGACTAAAGATGAGAGCATCTTCAAGGAAATTGATGACTCTGTCAAATCAAAGGTTCGACTAGGAAATGGCACTACTGTGGAATCAAAAGGCAAAGGCACTGTCATGGTGGAGACAAAGAAAGGTACGCGACTCATTAGAGATGTCTTACTAGTTCCAAATCTTAAAGAAAATCTCTTGAGCATCGGTCAAATGATGGAGAAAGGCTATGTCCTTCACTTTGAAGGAGATAAATGCACAATCTATGATAACACTAATAAAAGGGCCGAGATAGCTCAAGTAAAGATGGAGACAAGAAATAGAAGCTTCCCAATAAATTTTAAATATACCACTAACATTGCCATGAAGGTGCAAGCTGATGATTCATGGCTATGGCATCGAAGATTTGGCCACCTCAACTCTAAAGCCTTAAAGTTGTTATATCAGAAGAATATGATGAGAGATTTTCCAAGTCTAAAAGAAGACAACGAAGCATGTGAAGGATGTCTTCTCGGAAAACAACACAGATTACCGTTTTCAACGAGCAATGCATGGAGAGCTAAAGATGTGCTAGAGCTCATCCACACTGATGTTTGTGGACCGATGAGGACACCATCACTTACCAACAACATGTATTTCATTCTCTTCATTGATGATTTTTCTAGAATGACTTGGGTCTATTTCATAAAGGAAAAATCAGAAGTCTTTGGAATATTCAAAAAGTTCAAGGTCCTTGTCGAGAAGCAAAGTGGTAAACATATAAAAAGGCTCAGGAGCGATCGAGGAAAAGAGTATAACTCTCATGAGTTTGATAAATTCTGTGAGGATGAAGGTATTGAAAGACAACTCACAGTCGCATATTCTCCTCAACAAAATGGAGTATCTGAAAGAAGAAATCGCACAGTCATGGAGATGGCTAGATCGATGTTAAAGGATAAAGGATTACCAAACACTTTTTGGGCCGAAGCAGTTTATACCGCTGTCTACATAATCAACAGATGTCCAACTCAAGCAGTCCAAGACAAGACTCCTATTGAAGCTTGGAGTGGGCAGAAACCTTCTGCTAAACATCTAAGAGTCTTTGGATCAATCTGCTACATTCATGTCCCAGACCAAAAGAGGCATAAATTAGAAGACAAGACAGTTCGAGGCATCTTCTTGGGATACAGTACCCAATCAAAAGGCTATCGAGTCTACAACTTACAAACAAAGAAGCTCATTATTAGCCGAGATGTCGAAGTTGATGAAGCTGCCGCTTGGAATTGGGATAAAGAAAAAATTGAGAGAAGCAACATTTCCCTTCCAGTACAGCAACCTCAAGAAGAAGTTGAAGAAGTAACAGAAGATCCAGGTATGCCTTCTTCGTCTTCTCTTCAACAAGATTCCTCACCAGAATCTACTCCGAGGCGAGTAAGATCTCTGGCGGATATATATGAGACTTGCAATTTGGCCATACTTGAGCCTGAAAATTATGAAGTAGCATCAAGGCAAGAAGTATGGGTCAAAGCAATGGAGGAGGAGATTAAATCAATTGAGAAAAACAAAACATGGGAGCTAGTAGACTATCCAAAAAATAAAGATATCATAGGAGTCAAATGGGTTTATAAGACAAAGCTTAACCCTGATGGCTCAATACAAAAGCACAAGGCTAGGCTTGTAGCAAAGGGCTACACACAACAACCTGGAGTCGACTACAACGAGACATTTGCCCCAGTTGCACGTCTAGATACAATAAGAGCTTTAATAGCTCTTGCAGCACAAAAAGAGTGGAGTATCTATCAACTAGATGTCAAGTCAGCATTTCTAAATGGAGTACTAGAAGAAGAGATTTATGTTGAGCAACCACAAGGCTTCGTCAGGAAAGGAAATGAAGATAAAGTATTGAGACTAAGAAAAGCTTTATATGGTCTCAAGCAAGCTCCTAGAGCATGGTACAGCCGAATTGATCAATACTTCATCGATCAAGGATTCAGGAGGAGTAAGAGTGAACCAACACTATATGTCAAGACCCAAGGTTAGCATGATACTCTCATTGTCTCCTTGTATGTAGATGATCTAATCTACACAGGAAACAACACGAAGATGGTGACTAAATTCAAAGAAGACATGATGAAGACATTCGAGATGACTGATCTAGGCATGATGAACTACTTCCTCGGCATAGAGGTAAAGCAACAAAGAGAAGGGATATTTATTTGTCAGAAGAAATACACCGAAGCACTATTGAAGAAGTTCAACATGAACGAATGCAAGCCAGTAGCTACTCCGCTCGTGACAAATGAGAAGTTACAAAAGGAAGACGGAGCGCCAGAAGCTGATGCATTGCGCTATAGAAGTTTGATCGGCAGCCTACTATATCTTACTGCTACGCGGCCGGACATCATGTATGCTACAAGTCTTCTATCAAGATTCATGCAGAAGCCGAGTCAAATTCACTATGGAGCAGGAAAAAGAATTTTAAGATACCTTCAAGGTACAAAGAAGTTTGGTATATGGTACAAAACTGTGACCAACTCAAGACTACTCGGCTACACAGACAGTGATTGGGCAGGTTCAACAGATGACATGAAGAGTACATCAGGCTATTCCTTCTCACTTGGATCAGGTTCTTTCTCTTGGGCTTCAAAGAAGCAAGCGACAGTTGCGCAGTCAACAGCAGAGGCTGAGTACGTGGCAGCAGCTGAAGCAATAAGTCAAGCTATATGGCTTCGGAGAATACTTGAAGACATGGGTGAACAACAAGATCTCCCTACCACAATCTACTGTGACAACAAGTCAGCTATAGCAATGGCGAAGAATCCAGTTCATCATCACCGAACAAAGCATATTGCAATCAAATATCACTTCATCAGAGAAGCAGAGACAAATAAGCAGATTCAACTTGAATATTGCACAACTGAAGACCAAATCGCAGATATATTTACGAAGGCACTACCAAGACCAAGATTTGAGCAACTACGGATTATGCTTGGAGTTTTTGAAAATCGCATCAAGGAGGAGTGTTGAAGTTGATGCAATTTTCTAGAATCTTCTACTAATGTCTACATAATCATATAGTGTAGAAACATCTAGTATATATGATTAATGTATTGTAAATGTATTTAGAAGTAGAAGTATCTAGAATGTAATGGAGATATCTAATAAGGTAGAGAAGTCTAGAATGTAATGGAAATACATAATGATGTAGAATATTCTAGAACCACCCTCAAGCACCTATAAATAGGCAAGCTTGGGTGCATAAGTCATCAAGTCATTTGTATGATTTTAGAGAGCAATACAATCTATTCCTTTGCTCCAAACACCACATTACTAACTACTATCTTCCAACTATCAACTAAAGCCTTCTCAATTATCCAACTATTTTCTGAACTAACATCATATACTAATATACTATCATGTATATACCTTGATCAAACATATAAATAATATAGACACTCATAAATATTTTATTTCTCTCTCTTTCTCTCATTTCTTATCACATCGCATTATATATCACATTCATTACTTATCTATCATCTCTTCTTTTCTCTCTCTAGTGTCTATCACTAATTGATATCTATTTTGGGCTCGTTTGGTGGTCAGAATAGGATAAGAACATGATAGGATAAAGGATTGGATAAGCACAGGATATGATAAGAGCACGATAGACTCTTATCATATCGTGCGTTTTGGGTGGACATGATATTGATAGGATATGATAGAAACAATGAAAAATGTATCAAATTTTCTTGATAGGATATTTTGCTGGCGCAACAAACAACAGATAATAACATGATATGATTACTATTATATTTTGTCTTTGTTTATCCTGTCCACTAAACGGGCTATTGTTATTTCTTGATTAGGTTTCTTTATTGCAGCACTTTTAATTTAGCCAAAGCGTGCTCCATCACTACTTGCCTTAGTTCATTTAAGGATTCAGCGCGCACACATCTGGCTAGATATCTCCATGCATGTTAAACGATTGCAAAATCCCGATCCTCTCGGGTCAATTTTCCATCATTTTCCTTATATATTCTCCATTCTAATTTAATATGTAGTGACGACACTAATTTACTTAGTGCTCACACAATAAATCCAAGACCGAGATACAGCCAAAGTGATTGACACCAATCTCTTTCGACTATCCTAATCCTCTGTTGTACTATCGAGCACTAATTACATCAATAAAAGAAATTTAACACTACAATAAATTGCCTATTTAGCGGCGGTCATTAGTTGGACCGACAGCGGTTAAAACCGCCACTAAATATCATTAACGGCGGTTGCAAACTGCCGCGAATCCATCCATCACCAACATATTTAGCAGCGGTTTTGCAAATCACCACGTAAACCAAAGCAGGAGATTTAATGACGGTTCGAACCGCTGCTAATATCCTTTTCCAAAACTTACAACAGTGGGTGTTCACGGCGGTTAAAACCCCCGCCAAATTGCAGGAAAATATGGCAGCGGTTATAACCGCCGGTAAAGTTACAAACGATGGTTAGTAGTTTTTGAATATAACTGTGGTTATAACCGCCGCCAAATTTGATGCTTAATATTTTAGCGGCGGTTAACAACCGCCGCTAGCATCCTACATAAAAGGTAAACGAAGGGAAAGATTTGTAATTTGTCTGCCTCTTCCTTAAAATTCAAGTCATATGTTTTATCCTTGCTATCATAAAATTCTGAAGCACCAACGTCCATCCCAATCACAACCTATACGCATAGAAATTAATCAGCCATATATGTTAAGATGCTATGTCAGATTCAACAGCTGATGATTCAACCTTTCCAGTATAACTGGCTTTTGCAATGGCAGTCTTTAGAAGCTCAAGACCCTCTTTGTTTTCCTGTAAATTAAACAACCATATGAAAACTGCATTTTGGGAGGGTCAAAATGCACTGAATCAGATGGTAGATATAGTTGAAGCAGAGTAGCAGTAGAAAGAGTAACTTTTAACACCCCTTTGGATTCTTTCACTACAAATATCTTTTTTTTTAGAAAGGAGAAATATATTGATAAATAAACTCTTGAGAACAGGCTCTCTCAAGTAAGCTAAGAAAAACAACTATAGTCAAAACAAACAAGGTTCAAAGCAGCATACCAAAACAATGAACCAAAATACATTTTCACTACAAATATCTTGATATGCAAATGAGAAAATGACTTAGCTTATTGCAAGCAATCAAATCACAAAGTACACTTATGAATGACAGTGATATCACTTACAACTAAAACCAAACGCAGGAGGTAGGGACCTGGATATTAGGAGCAAAGCCACCTTCGTCATAAGTAAACTATTAAAATGCAATTTGTAAATTGAAAAACTAAGTGAATGGAATAGAAAATAAACATTGTTTTATTAAAACGTCAAATATATATCAGTAGTGAATTGATGTGTGGACTAACATCAATAATGGCCCTTAGTAAATTTTTGCTAATCATTTAGATCAACTTTTAATCTAAAGTAATAATTATCTTGAAGAAGTTTTAAAGACAAACATATATAACACTTTCGTTAGTAGTAATAATAATTGATACAGAATGATTCGTAGCTCACCATATGTTAGGTGACATCCAACACGTTCTAGCAAAAATATTAGCGGCGGTCATTTTGCGGCGGTTTATAACCCCACAAAGTAATTTCCTATAAAAAAAATTCATCAAAATTGATAAGGATATCTTCCTCTGGATTTTCTTTGAACATGTCGTGCAAATTTTATTTGTAAGAAAATTTGCAGGAAAATTCAAAGCGAACTCCGCAATTTAAAGAATGTTTCAATGTCCCCCACAGTTGAGTGGTTCAATTCGCGAGACCCTAATTGATAACATGAATATATAGTAGTTTCCTATCAGTTTGTCTCTCTATATAGCTAGTCTGTACATTCTTGTTGTTTCTTACTGGTAATTTATTGCAGTACGTTTTCAAGATAGGCAATAAATATATGTAGTCAATTCCATGTTATATCAACAGAAGTTAACATGGATAGGTAGCCAAAATTATAAATGCCTATGTTATTTTTCTGTTCTAGCCAATTTATTTGTTGTCATCTGCGTCACAAGATCTGGAGAATTGGAAAAGAAACCAGATAAGTCTATTTAGGAGCCTAGAATTGAAGCCTATTAAGCTGAAGTCCGCAACGCGCTGGATATAGATCGTATATCAGATAATTACAACTTCATTAGATATTGCTTTCTGGAAAAGCCTATAATTATTGACTTGAAATTTTCTCAAAGATGTTTAGCCTGTGAAAGTGACTTCTAATTACTGTACAAATCAATTAATGTCGGTTTGTATTCATTTGCACTCAAGGTGGATCCACGTTAAAGCCAATATATCAAAATCTTATTTCTTCAATTTACATTAAACTCAATGTAATAAATTCTAACTTCTTATTGAAGCCCTAAAATGCGTGAAATCACATTTATAGTAGCTCCAACGCCAAATTAAAAATACAATAAATCGATGTTTAACATGCCTTTTGAGCCCTGGCAATTTGGCATGTACCCTAGGGATGATATTCTACTAATATAGTATCAATCATTTTAAGAGGTAATTGACAAATTAGAGAGTCACGGGCTTCATTTAACCAAAGCTGGCTCCACCACTACTTTCCTTACTTCATTTAAGAATTCAGCTCCCCCACATCTGGCCAGAAATCTCCATGCATAAGCTACAAGGCTCAATAGTATCTCAACCGGCCCAAAAATATTGCAACCAAGCAAGTACTAAGATGGCATTCGAGATGACTATGCTAAGAAACATCCCGACTAGTACTGACCAAGCGGATCGTTCCTACTTATTTAATGAAATATCATAGGTCTATCCGAAGATGACCCTTCGCGGAACACCTTCAACAAGGCTCTAAAGACTTTGAATCACAAATAGGACGGACACTATGCCTATAAATACACGTTTAATCATTCATAGAGTCGCCACCAAAAGAACATTCCCTTCACTACTACAAAAATACTCTTTTGGGACGGAAAAATCCGTCGCACAATAGTTAAAATTTCTGTCACAAAATATTTTTGGGACGAAATTTGTGACAAAATAATTTTGTAGCATTATTTATCGTTGCAAAGATTTTTGGACGGAATATATTACTCCGTCACGAGTTTGGGACAAAATATATTACTCCGTCGCGAGTTTTGGGACAGAAATAAAGACGGAATATATTGAATTATATTTGTAAAATAATAATTTCGTGAAAAAATTTGGGACGGAAATAATAAAATTATTTGTGACGGAATCTTTTACTCCATCACACTTTGGGACATAATATAATAACTCTTCATTTTTAAAATAGTAATTTCGTGACAGAATTAGCGACAGATGTCATCATTTTCGTGACGGAATAGAAAACAACATAGTCTGTCCCACATCTTGTGATATATTATTTCTATCACCGTGTTTAAAATCTATAAACAATTTTCTTCCAGTTCGTGACGGAATATGAATCAAGAAAACACTGCGGTTGCATAAACATTTTGACAGCCACAATTGTTTAGCATTTATTATTTTCTTCACATTTTCATTTTAATTAAATTACTATATATCTCAAATTAATCTTCAATAATAAACAAACATATAATATTGATCAAGGATCAAAACTCTTCAATGATAAAAGAGCTAAAACAATTAACATTCATTTACACACTCAATTAGCAACAAGCTTTATGTAATTCAAAAAAATCACAGCTATACAAGAAATACAAATTAACTTAGAGTTTCTATAAAAAAAAATTACTATTTTTCAAGCCACGTACATCCTAAGCATGCAGGTTCCTGGCACCTTCAAAGCTCTTTCTAATATCTTTCTACAATTCCTCTTTGCTCTTCTAAATAGCTTCAATTCCAGTAGGTTCTGATTCAAAATGGGGAGCTTATCATTCGAAATAAGTTGTTCCTTTGATTTTTATAGATCTTCTAGAGCAAGACTTATATGGGTTTACAATTCTGAACTCTTCGTAGCTTGTGAAGTTGTTGCTAGTGCTTTGTTGAGAGTTGCTAGAAGTTTTTTGTTGAGAGTTTCAGATTAGTTGCACAGTAAAATAGTGTACTGTTGGACCCTAGCAGACTCACAATGTCAATAACTTATAAAACAATGCACTAGATTAAATAGAAAAAAGACAAGAAGACTGTAAAATGATAAAATGCGATAAATTGAGCCTTTCTTTAAGACCAATACCCTTGTAAACAACAAATATATGTTCACATCATGCATGATGGCATAGGAACTAACCGTCATCAATTTGGTTTCAATACTACCTCCAAAGTCTTTCCTTCTACCTTGTCCTTTGTTATCATCTAAGTTCCTTCTCCCAAGCTACTGAACTTGTTTTGTGAGCTTTATGAACATATCCTAGTAACGACTTATACATGATGCTTGCTACATAGAAAAGAAGCACAAAATATTCTAGCACTGTCATGAAAGTCTGTTGCACAAATGTATCCATCATGATTCCCACATCTTCAGTGTCGCATACTTCAAGACCAATGTATTTCCTTAGATTGCGTGAAGCCAAAAGTCAACAGGTCATGGAAGATATAAGATGGTTGCGTCTAAGCTTCAACTTGTTATGAAGTTTCTTCTTCAGGTTGTTCATGCTCAAGTCGTGTTTGAGTCGCGTGGTTCTCCTATCACCTTCGAACATTTGCCCTTCACTGCATTCGAATTTTTTACCATTGTAATAGACCAAAGCAACAACTTAAGTCATCGATCTTAGACCTCTAAAAACTTACCAAGATAATTGAGAAGAAGTGAATGAAAAAACTTAAGTGAAGGTGTCTGTTGAAAGTGTGGGAGATGGTGAATTATATAGGTAGAGAGTTCTTCTGGGCATGAAGTTTGAACATGATTGGTTCTAGGCTAGTTTGAATTCCCTCATACTAGGCGTGTTTCAATCACTTTCTCTCTCCCACATCACATCACGTCTACTTTGAAACAGTACAAATTTTGATTCATTTTTTGTCTTTATTGAAACTAGCATGGTATCAGGCTAGTTTAAACAAGCTTCATGTGAGACTAGTTCAAACACGCCTTATGTGAGGCTAGTTCCACAAGCTACCCCATTTTGACAATTATTTTTCTAACACACCCCAATTTTACAATTAAAAAATATTTTTATATCATTTTTTAAAAAAAAGTCTCGAATACAAACTAAGGAGAATTTTCGTAGAAGAGGATTATTGCAACTGGGGCTGATTCTCAGTGCCCATTCTGCTTGCAGTCGGATGAAATATTGGATCATCTCTTGTTCTCGTGCCCCTTCTCTGTGTCGGTCTGGCAATAATGGTGGAGAATTGTCACTGTGTTACCGCGGAATTGTAAGCAGCATTTCCTTCAACACGTACGTACCCTTCTAATTGCTAGAATAAATACCAAAGGATGGGTCACTGTGGGTGCACCAGAATGCGGTGGTTTATTAGAAGAGGGGGTCACGTTATGCAGAGCTGGGTGCTATCATATGTCCTCTATTTTGAGGTGGTGTTTTTGTCTTCTCTGATGGATCATGGTCCATAGCGTGGGTGGGATGTATCATGCATGCGTGATGGTTAACAAATTATTCTGGCACTTGGGCTCCTTACTATTGTATCAGTTGGCATAGTTGAGTTACCTCTGTCTGTTCTCTTGTATCTATTTCCTCTGCTTACTTCTTTTGAAGTTCACTTTGTATATGGGTTTCAAGCAACCCTTGTACTTGTTTGACTTATAAAAAAATATGAACTAATTTAACCATTAACCCTTTTTTTATCATCATTTATTTGCTACTTGAGAGTTGGCTTGGTGGTGCAAGGATTAGGCTTACCGGTGTTTTTCTCTTTGAAAAGTAGCTTTTTGGGTAATCGTCTTTTTAGTTGTTTCCAAATTTGTATGTGAGCTATTTTATTCTAAGTTGATGGTAGTTTATTAGAGGGGAAATTATTTTGTATCTTTAGCGTTTGGTGGGTGATGTACTCTCATCTTCTCCGAGAGAGTTTGTTCTTAGAACTTCTCAATGAATAAACTATTTTTGCCTTAAAAAAATGAGTGTGGCATAATTAACAAATTTGTCAGAGGATTATTCATATTGTTTTTTAAATAAAGTGATAGTGCAAGTATGAGTGATATGATACATTAGCAACTGATTAATTGGTTGGAACTGGTTGTTAGTCTCTGTCTGCTGCAGAAGTGTCCTTCCTAGTGGCTTGTGACTTTTGGGGTTGTCTTGGGTCTTCTAGTGTCCAGAAGAAGTGAAGCAATTCCATGGGATTGTTGATGCTGCTCGTGAATTCTCCTTCTGGTGGGATGGATTGGTTAATTTAATTGGAGCAGAGGCATGTACATTCTGTTTTTGTTTTGTTTGCTATGTTGTAGTATGTGGCGGGCACTTTTAGTGGGGCTGTTTTCTTGTGTTCTTTTTTCATGCATGCCAATGCTTGCTGGTTCTCTTTTGCTGTATTTTGAGGATCTTTTTCCTCTGTACTCTTTGTACCAACATATTTCTATTATCAATAATATTTATCTTTTCTAAAAAAAAGCAACTGATTAATTGTCGGTCATATTTATATTCCAAAAATAATGCATGGATATATTAATTTGTCTAATACTCTTCTCATATATTACAATTTTTAACAGCCACACAAATATGTATGTGGAAAGGGTATTTGAAGAAATGCATGCTTCATATCATCACTCCTTATATATTCATTTGTTTGCTTCAACATTATTCTTTTCTATATATCCGTTTCTCTTTTGTCAAGCACTACAAAAGCGATCTCATCCACCAAAATGACGACGACAACAACAAAAAAATAACAGAGATAAATTAATCAAAAAAGGATTTATGACATTTATAATCATATCTGGATCAAAGAAATAACACTATATTCACTATCCATTGTTTGTGATAGACCTGAGCAAGCAAGGGAATTTATTCACTTAAACACTCTCACATGAGAAAACAAATACTGAACTGAAGGAATAACGAGCCGTTAATCATCCTTCACGTTAATGAAAACCCACACAGTGGAAATAATAAAAGCAAAGAAAAGACACAACTCTAGCAAACGCGAAAGAAATAACACTATAGTTCACCATCCATTGATTAAGCACATTGGAAGTCACGTGGGACCTTCTTTGAGCAAACATTGAGAAGCAAGCTGAGTGAGATGGGAAGGTTGAGGTTGATGCCCAAAATGTTAGCTTTTAGGACAGTGCAAAGGCACACCGCAGCTTCAAGGTCAACAAGGCCTTCGAGGAGGGAACAACACGGTGCCACCGGTGGTTGACCCAATGTCACGTTCAACAACCCGTTTAGCACGTTGGCGCACACACCTAGTTTGAGTGCGTCACGGGGGCATGAGCCACTTGAAGATGGGCTAGGGTTGGGGTTGGGCTTCGGCTTTGGGTTAGGATTAGGGTTTGGGTTTGGGTTTGAACCGGGGCATCCATAGTTACAAGCAGAGACAAGTGAAAAGAAGATGAGGTTGAGTGTAAGGAAAAGAGCAAGGGAGGAACAAGTTTTGGAAGCCATCTTAATCTCTTGTAGCTAGTAGCAAGTATTTGGAGTTTTCCTTAACTACTAGAGTACAAGAGGAGAGTGTGAGTTTTGTTTGCAAGGGGTTGGTGGTTTATATAGTGCTCATGGTGTTTGAGGGCACCTGTTGTATATATTTTAAATTCCCAAGTTGTATTGTTTAACTTTCTATTGTTACTTTTCAACGTTTGAATTATAATTTTTTTTATTTAATTGCTCTTGCAATTTTGACTTGATGCAGTGAAAGTTAAACGTTTCTTAAAAGTGCAGCTTCTAAGAATTGAACTCTCAACTCACAAGTTCAAATGATCACTTTTTACCGCTGACGGCATCAGTTGGGTATATTTTTTTTCCTTTTAAAAAAATTAATTGTTATAATTCTCCATTTTTAAGTTACGTTACTAAAAACTGTTAAGAACCTTTTATGTTGACAATCGGTTTTCTGCTCGTTGGCCATTAAGCTGTAATTACGGTTTTAGTTTTCATCAAGCCACCACAACAGTACCAAGTGGGGTGAGTTGTGTAAAGAACAAACCAGAGCAATAATTATAATTATTATTAAAAAAACAGAACGTGGTTTGGAGAAATTAAGCTGATGAAGCACCATGTCAAAGTATGAGTTTAGCTGGCAGTGCAAACCCTTAAATTGGGCTTTGAATATGCTTGTGAGATCATGTGGTGAGTAACATCGATCAATGGATCCATAGTAATTTTTTTCTAATCATTTAGAGGAAACTTTTAATCTAAAGTAAATTATACTGAAGGAGCTTGTAAAAAAATTATAAAATGATAATCATTACAAATCGATGGTGGAGCATCTTCAAAATTGTTCCACCAATGAATCATCACAAAACTTAGAAGAACCCCACATTAGCACAAGAGTAGAGCACAAGTAGCTTAAACACCACATTTTTCACCCAAAATTTTAAAGCATTAATATTTAAAAAAAAAGCAATTTTTTTATTAGATAGATGATCGATAGTACAAACAACACACAACAAAGTGAGAATAATCCCCCAATGCTACACAACAAAACATAAAACCCAAAGCAATTTAGGAGCCTTGATAGAGAAGACCTTGAGATCAAATTGCTTTAGTGCACCCAACCAGCACCCAAAAAACAACAACCCTGCACGATTAGCCATCTCAAGAGGCATAATCAATAGCAGAAAAACCCCGAGCAACATCCACAAGGTCTCAAACTCAGATCAAGCACCTAACAAACTCAAATCAAGCACTGAAAGACCAACGAGAAGAGGCATCCATCGGGCGTCGAAATGCGACAATAACCACAAAAACCCAACAAAACATAGCCATATCTCGACATTGAAGGGGACACGAATCAGCACAGTACATCGATCGAAAGCGAGAGAAACAAAACCTATCCATATAAACAGGTGACAACAGTAAAGTCGGCTCCAGGGGCGTAAAAATCAGACACCGAAGGACCTCTCGCGCGCTCTGTCTTGGCCGGACCAGCATACCAGACAAATGAGAACAGAGCAAAGCCACTGTAACGCACCCATCTCCGTTGTCGATGAGCCCAATCTTCACATCGTCAACCAAATCCGCCACCATCAACCCCGAACAACACTCTGCAAGGCCAGATCCAGAACGCCCAAGCCAGCTCTGAGACAAAAAGGACGAACGACACACATTGACTTCACCATGCCTTCGACCATCATTCCACCCAGCAACACCTCGTGAGCAGATCGGGACAAGCACCAGATCTGCAGCCGTCACAAAGTTGCAAGAGCACAAAATTGTTCAACACTTTATTATTCATCCAATGAGGAACTTACTCACATTTGATATCACAATATATTTTACTACTAACATTTACTATATTTTATTTACAATATGGCTCTTATCTATTAAAATTAATTTGAAGAGAAATCTTTTTACTTATAAATCATATTTTTCTTAGCCTATGTTAGTAGAGCTAATAATAAAAATGTACAAAGTAATAGACATGACACATTCGTTAATAATGATCCTTGAAAAGTTGATGATATTGTAATTTACTCGGTACATTCTTTTTGTTTCTTATTGGTATCTTTTTTGCAGTTCCTTTTAAGGTAGGCAAGATATATATACATACATACATATATATATATGTGTGTGTGTGTATGTAGTCAATCCAAGTAATATCGCCAGAAACATGGACAGGTGGAACTGTAATTTAATTAATACCTATGTTAATTTTCTTTTGTAGCCAATTTGTTGCCATCTGCTTCACAAAGTCTTAAAGGATTTAAAAAATAACCAGATTATAAGCCTACTTAGGAGCCTAGAATTGAAGCCCAGAATACATGCGCTATAATTTCGTTGCACTGAGCTAATTGATTCTTATATATATCACAAAACAGCTTAATTCATTTGAAATTCATTTCTTTACAACCCTGTGAATATTGACTTGAAATTTTTGTCACAGATGTTTAGCCTGTGACCGTGACTTGTAATTTACAATACGAAGAATCAATTAAATCGAAGATTAACACGCGTTTTGAGCCCTGGCAATTTGACATGTACCTTAGGGATGATATTCTACTAATATAATAATATCAATCATTTTGTGAGGTAATGACAAATTAGAGAGTCACGGGCTTCGTTTAACCAAAATGGGTCCCACCACCACCACATTAAGAATTCAGCTCGAGCCTATCTGGCCACAAATCCGCATGCATGTCAAATTGCAGAATGTGAATGCACTGATCTCTGCATTCTTTTGAAAAAACTCTTCTTTCGTAGTACTCAAAAGTTGAACAAGGGGACAATATTATAAAAGCTTAGATTAAGAAATTGTCATAATGTAAATAATGAATAGCACATCTAGAATCAACCTCTCATCTGTTTTATGGTTGCAGGTAGTAGTAGTACCTTTTTAATTTGGTCTCATTGATATATATACTTGTTTGGGATATGATGTACATGTCCTCTTGAGAATGTAAATATCATTTTCTTGAACCTTTGGGGTCCATGAGGGATAAGAATTACAAAAGATATGAATAGTTCCTTACTCTATGCTTCTTTGGACTAATGTGTGGTTCTTATCAAATTTCATTATTAATTATAATTAATCTTGAACAGCGAGGTTTATCTCTTTCTCGGCTGCATCCACCCTGGGATAGTTTAAAACTCAACCACGGTGGGTTCAGTTGCATTATTTCAGTGCCAAGACAAAAATGTCCTTCACTCCTCAATTTTTTTCCATCTTTCTCCTTCTATCACCATTCTCCACCTTGTGAAACACCACTTTCGTTCTAGTCACATAAATCTTGAAGGGAGACATAGATCATGATTTAAATAATCTCTATGCCGCAAAACCAGCAATATTCATAAATCAGCACTTGCTGGAGATGAGAAACTAGCTACGTTCAGAAACGCCACTTTTGAATCAATGTTTTCAGAAATCACACTTCCTTTCAACACACTTGCTCCTCGCTGTGAAACCAGCAACCTAGGAGCCCGGCTGGAAATCTCTACGAATCACTCCGCCATTGAAGCCTCTGTCACGAACCCCTTACCCTCATCCTTCAACCAGAACGGCATTCCAATATATTTTTGGTCCAATAAAATAAGGTTGAGTTGAATTTAGTTGTTTCAAAAAAATTATACTCCCTCCGTACTAAACTATAGGGTCATTCTCAGACAATCACGCCTATTAATAAAACATATAATAAGCTAATTAATATGTTGGTTTTGTTACTTTTTATACAAATCTTCCAAATATGCCCCTATTTAAAAAAATCTGAAAATTATTAATGTAAATATTGGATATACCAAAAGTTGGTTGGGAATATGAAAGAAGTAATTAGTAGAGGTGGTAATTAAAATTTGAAATTTAAAATATAATGAATGCAAGGGGTAAAAAAAGAAAAACTTTTTTTTTTCCTGAAATCTAGAATGGGTCTTATAATTTGGGACATCGAGTTTGTCCCTAAAAAGTCTTATAATTTAAGACGGGGAGTACTTTTTAATCTCTTACTAATAAATTATGTAAAATTAGTCCATGCTTTATATTTTATTACGAATTAAACTGCCAATAATATTTTTTGCTGCGGTTAAACACCACTAATGTTATTATAAAATAAATAATAGGGAATAATTTTAAATATTTCATCAACGTGACTACTAAAGTATATTTAACCCAGATATTATTCTCCACGAGAACTACGTTATTGACTAGCGATTTAGCATCTTATTATTACCGGGATAATGGCCCATCCAACCAGTTTGTGAACTGTTGAAAAAACACTTCCTTTGGCAGCCCGTAACCAATTTGATACCACCTGATCCAATTTGTTTCCTCGTATCGAGTCCATGCTCACCAGAATGGCCTCAACAACTTGGACACGTAAATGAAAAAACCATAAGGAAAATGCTAGTTGTTACGGGAGAATTATCCACGAAATGTATGAGAATAACCTGTTGGCATCATTTTAATCATTTCCAAGCCTCCATGATTTCCGCTAACCATAGGTTATTCTATTCTCTTATTAGATTAAATAGTTTCATTGTGCTTTTGTTGAGGTGTTATTCGTAATGAATAGCACTTCTCAAACCTTAATCAAATGTCTCTATGGGCTATATAATTGGGTCGCGCTAGACGGGCAAATGTATTTCACGACATCCAACCAACACACGCAACTTGGTGGTCGACTCATACCACTAGAATCACATTCCAATCTCTTTTCTTCTTCTTTTTTAACTTTGCAATGTCACGATTAATGTGTTTCGTTTGAATGTCATTGGATGCATATGTTCAACAATCATTTTCCATATATTGTTATAAGCACCAACATCAACCTTGCATTGGGTTGTGTTAGCACAAATACCTAGATTGCACATAGTAGAGTAGATAAATCGAGAATGTAAGACGTATGACTTTGTTTACGCAGTTCGGCCAATTGAGCCTACCTCTGCGGCTATAGAGTAATAATAGCTCCATTTCATTTAGATTATGCTTTAGGGTTACAGTGTTACTAGATATAAGAGTTCTAGTGATCAAGATATTACAAGATAATATCTCACTAAATCCTATCACAATCCCCCAACAAATTAGATCCCACAATAAATAGATTAAGAGAAAAAACAAAAACAATGTCGTACCGCATATGCGGTACCTCCCAAGCTGCACGACCCTATTGTTGTTTACCGCATATGCGGTAGGTGTCTCACCGCACATGTGATAACACACCCAACATCTAAATGACGTTTTGTCATTTACCGCATATGCAATAGCTATGCCTACCGCGTGCCACCATGATCCATAGTAATTTTGATATGTCTGATGCCGGTGATATCAAAGTTGTATCATCACCCAAGTAGACAAACCCAAAATTGTCCGCCTTAAATGAATTGAATCACTCCCGGTGCGGCGCCATATGGTAAGAGCAACCAGAATCAAGAATCCAAATATCTGTGCATTTGCCGAATGAAACACTAAGCATATCTCCTTCACTGCCGCAATCATCAGCCTATGCCACGTTCGCATAACTAGAAGGATTCAGACAACCCTTCTTCCAATGACCAACCTGCTTGCAATTAAAACACTCTAATGTCTTCCTCTGCTCGGATTTAGAACGTTTCTTCTTCCCTGCAAACTTACCCTTGTTTCGTTCACAATCTTGACCTCCCTTCACAAACAGACCTTCACCTTGACTTCCCTCCTCTACATTATGTTTCCTTTGAGTGAGATAAGAGTGTAGACGTGATGGCATCAAGCATTATAGCATCCTTCCTGTATGTAAGAGTAGCAACCAAGTGATCATAGGAACCTGGTAACGAGCACAACAGTATAACTGCCTTGTCCTCATCGCCAATCTTCACAACAAGTTGCAGCAGATCCGCGATGATCATGGTAATGTTGTTGACATGATGTTGCAGATCAAACTCTCCTGCATCCTCAGATTGTAAAGCCTTTGCTTTGCGAATAGCTTATTCATCAACGTTTTGGACTGGTATTGGCTCTCCAATTTGTCCTAAACGGCATTCGGAGTTGTGAGATTCGTGATATGATACATCACCTTGTCTGAAATGCATAGATGTATCAATCCTGCAGCCTTCCCTTGCATCTCCGACCAATCAACGTTTGACATATCCAATGGCTTCTTAGCGGGTTGCGCCTTCTGCAACCCTTGTTGAGCCAAAAATCCTTGACTCTCTCCTGCCATAATCTGAAATTGCCTGTTCCGTTGAACTTCTCAACATCGAATTTTGCACCGACAGAAGTCATTTGTCGTCTGATAGCAATTGTTAGCACAAACACCTAGATTGCACAGAGCAGAGTAGAGAAATAAGAATGTAAGACGTAAGACTTTATTTACGCAGTTTGACCAATTGAGCCTACCTCAGCGGCTATAGAGTAGTTATAGCTTCGTTTCATTCAGATTATGCTTTAGGGTTACCGTGTTACTAGGTATAAGGATTTTAGTGATCCAGATATTACAAGATAATATCTCACTAAATCCTATCACAATCCCCCAACAAATCAAATCCCAAAATAAACAAATTAAGAGAAAAAATAGAAACAATGTCGTACCGCATATGCGGTACAGGTACCACCGCATATGGGGTACCTCCCAAGCTGCACGACCCTGCTGTCGTTTACCGGATATGCTGTAGGTGTCTCACCACATATGTGGTAACACACCCAGCCTCTAAATGACGTTTTGTCATTTACTGCATATGCGGTAGCTCCTTCTACTCTCGTTTTCCTCATGAGTCATTCCTCAACTGGTTGTGCTGGTCAATATACCATCGGCAATCATATCATAATGGCTAAATTTGTTAGCACAAAAAATTCACACACTTAAGAATAGACGGGACAAACAAATGAAATATATAATTGATGATGTGATAGAGAAAGAAAAAAAAAGATAAAGAGATAAAGTTAGTTAAAATGAGATAGAAAATAAATTGACGTATATAATTTCTTGTCTTTATTTGGTTTTTCATCTTTGATCTCACTCAAATTGTGTCATATCATTTGATAAATACGCTCATGTAACGTTATAATTGTCCTATCATTCCTACGTCACACAATTTAATTGGTAATATGAAATAGGGAAAAGGACATGGAATGAGGAACGATGATCTTCATCCCTTACATTTGTAGGCCATTGTGCATAAGTTATACATAGTACTATATATTGATTAAAAAAGAGAACCAAGACAAACCCTACCACTGCGAATCAAATCACAGGTCGTTACCCGCGCATCATGGATGAAGTTCACGGGAGTGCATTACTCACATGCCAAATGGTCAATAGTTTTTCTATCAAACAAAAAACAGAAACAATCATGGCTTTTAATAACTATATATTATTTTTTACAGATCACTATCCTGCGGTAGGACCATTGTAGTTTGTTGTGTAGCCCGGTATTAAGTTAAATCAACTTGCTCGAACCGATTCACAAGCTCTCTATTGTAATGAAATATTTCATTTTTAGGAAAGTGGAAACACTGCCACTTCTTTTTTTTGTTGATTCACTTTCACTGCCAGCTACTCCAAGACAGATTCGTCGGTTCACATGTTTGGTACTACTCAACTTCAAAACTTGTGACATTTATTCTTTAGCAAAATGTTCGGCCCATCCTCAATGAATATATACTTCAAGATAAGATATGAAGAAAAGAGAAAGAAATAATAAATATGCTATGATAAAAACTGAAAAATAAAGAGAAGAATGAGATTTACGAACAGCAGTCACCATTGGAGAACAACAAATTTTTAGCAACACATGCGGGCTGCAACTCTTACAATTTATGGCATTTCAGCCTCTCCCAAATTACAGAGCTTTTTTTTATAAATTCTACGATTTGTGGGTGTGAAAAACTCAACAATGTGCAAGTGTTGCAAATGTCTTAAAAAACATGGTGTTCAAATGAAGAAAAAAATTGTATATGAAGTGTTCGTAAAAATTGTATATGAAGTGTTCGTACTGTTGGTTGCTGGTGATCTAAATATTACTGGAGCGCAAATTTGTGTATAGCAAATATTGTAGCATTGGTGACACTTGCTGTTTGTGACAGTTTTTATGACCACACTCCGAAGCATAAAGGTTCTATTGTTTTGCCAATGACACAAATTTTTTGGTGGACGCAAATTACTATATTCTTTAATCTCGGCCCCAAAAACTACAACAACTTTTTACACTATATATATAACAGCATCAATCACTCCCTCACACATTTACTGCTCTTGTAAAATCAAGCAGTGTTACAATTTTCTAGTGGAAATAATGAGCTCTTCTAGATCTTCTACTCTTGCTCTCTTTCTGACCACCAACTTGCTTTTCTTTGTGGTGGCAAATGGCTGCTTCACTTGCACACAGCCAAACCCGAATCCGACCCCAAACCCGTTTCCTTTCCCGAATCCCCCAGCCAAGAGCTGCCCAAGAGATGCACTCAAGCTGGGAGTGTGCACCAACCTGCTCGGTACACCGATCGGTGCGGTGGTGGGGTCACCGCCCGACCACCCATGTTGCTCGATTCTAGAAGGGCTTCTTGACCTTGAAGTTGCGGTTTGTCTCTGCACTGCCATTAAAGCTAACATTCTCGGCATTCACCTCAACATCCCCATTACGCTGAACTTGATCCTTGGTGCATGTGAGAAGTCTCCACCCCCTGAGTTTCAGTGCTCCTGATTAAGCGTCGTCGTTTCGTAGTTCTCACTGTTCGGATGCGCGCGTTTAATTTGTTGTTTGTTTTGTGTCGTTTATATCGTGATGACTGATCATGTGTGTTGTTTGCTCCTGTGCTGCTAATTAAGTAAGTAACTGATCATTTATTGAAAATGTGGTTTTAGATTTAATTGTAATTTAAAGTAGCTGTCTTGAATGACTATGTAGCTACTTTTTGAAGTTTGTTGGAATGTTCGATCTGTTGTGTTAACGAAGATTAATTATTTTGATGTGTATGTTTAACTTATATTCTCGTTTAAAATATCAGCTGTACTACTATTTATCCTCTTTTACCTTTTTTAGAAGGAAAAAGTTTTGCTCCAACTCCATTTTAATTTTAAGTATAAATGGAGGGGAGACAAGAGAGAATAAAAGGGAGAAAGTAAAAGATGTGATGGGAGATCAATAATGATATGTTCACACTTAACATTTTCTCACCTCATTTTCACTTACTATTTTTTCATATCTCTCATATTTTTCCTATAACATCTCTTACCATATCTTTCAATTCTCCCTCTTCTCTTCCTATCTCTCTTCATTAGGTGGAGATGGAAAAATGTGAGTGATTAAATTTTCATGAGTGATAGTATTGAAAGAAAAAAAAGAGATAAATATAAAGTAGAGTGTAAATGAGGTGGAAAATAATAAGAGCGTGTGAATGAGCCATACCTCTTTTAGAAATTAAATTTAAGTTATGCATGTAAGTATAAAAAAAGATGGGTGGTGTATTGGTTCAACCGTTAATCCCTTATGCAAATGCTTGAGCGTTCGATTTTCAACTGTTGTGAAAGGAAAAAAACCTATTGATCAACTCTCTACCACTTAGTGTATCGGCTATGAGGTAAGAGATTAGTCAGATACAAATTTGGCCAATACATTTTCCATCGGCCATAGCCGACACAAATGTTAAGAGAATCACAATTAAATCTCAATGCTTAATGTCGCGTTGTGTCTGTTAAGCCAACACTAACCGACGAAATTTAGCAGCATTTGTCGGGCAGAGACTAAATTCGGATGTTTATAAAGCATTCTAGTGGTATTATGATGCTTATCCTGTGTAGGATTATTTTAATATAATGTAGAAGGTTCAAGTAGAGAGGCTTGGGCAGAACTAATGAATGGTAACACCAATCAGGTCCAAAGATGGAGTTCAAGTAGTTAGGAAGAATGATAATATTATTCATTACGTCGCTTCGTCATGCCTACTGGAGATTCAAATTATCCAGTTTATTCCAGTCGCCAGAATTCTGATACGTGAATACTCACAAATGGAATATTTAATCAACATAGAGTAAAACCGCCATAACTCGCTGCATTATAAAAAAATGAAAATGCATTTCTAGCGGTTCCTTGCAACCCCACACGACCTAAAATGCATATATCCAAAGTATGTTGTGTTATTATTTCAAGGTCCAAAAATCATTTCCATTCCAGCTACATGGGGTCTTTTTTTTACACCACAGGGAGTCTTTTCTCTTATTTCACCACAAGGAGTCCTTTTTTTTTGTCAAAGATATTTAGATTAAACACCTAAATGGATTGTCAAGCGGCAGTTACATCATGTAGGACGAAAATCCCAATAAGTGATTTTGGAATGCACAAAAATAAGAAAATGAAGAGCAAGCATGCTCACTGCTAGATCAACCAGCTGAAATCTGTAGTAAGCAAAAGCCTAAAGGTTATATAGAAACCCCTAAAACCACCCACAAATCAAGAGATATCCAGCCCTGAGCGGTGAAAGATATTTCAAATTTTTTGAACCAACACTCCAAAAGAACAACTAATCCGACTCTTCCGGAGATGTATCCAGTGCTAGAAACAGGGAAGCCTAGGAACATGGCTTCAACAAAACCTGCACAGGGACAAGCTGGAAATCTGAAAACAAGGAGAGATGAAGCAGGCATCTATAGAACCAGGAGTGGAGATTTCTATTCTCCAATTTGCTGATGATACCTTATTCATTGGGGATGCGTCACGACAAAATGTCTTCACACTCGAGAGTACTTTGAGGTGTTTTGAGTTAGTCTCAGGGTTGAAAGTAAATTTTCCTAAGAGCAAACTGGTGGGTGTTTCTGTGAACCGCAGGGAATTAAGGGTGCTGGCAGCAATTCTTAATGGCATAATAATGGATATTCCATTCTCGTATTTGGGTATTCAAGTTGCTGGCAATCCGCAAAGACATGAATTCTGGGAACCTATTATGAGCAAACTAAGAAGCAGGCTGTCTAAATGGAGGAGAAAGTCTTTGTCTTTTGGTGGTAGGCTTTGCTTGATAAATAGCACTCTCTCCTCAATTCCATTATTCTATCTCTCGTTCTTTAAAATGCCTGAAGGGGTTCTTAAGGACTGTAAAAGAATAATGCGAATCTTCCTTTGGGGAGTTTCAGATGAGCAACAAAAATTTGCTTGGGTTAAATGGGATATTGCTTGCTTGCCTAAGAAGGAAGGGGAGCTTGGAATAAAATATTGGGGAGCGTTTAATAGAGCCTTACTCGGAAAATGGAGGTGGAGAATCAGAGTTTATGGGGAAAGGTTCTTGCTGCAAAATACGATATTCAGAATGGGATCATAAGGATTCAACAGCAAGTGACGGCTTCCTTGTGGTGGAAGGACATACTAAAAACTTGTTGTGGGTCCTCTGACAATTGCTGGTTTGATTTAGCACTGAATAGACGGACTGGTGAAGGGAATGAGGTGAGGTTTTGGGAGGATGCGTGGCTGGGAAACGAACCTCTGGCTATTAATTTTAACAGACTATTCTGATTATCCAATCAGTGTTTTAATACCATAGAAGACATGGGATGTTGGATCGGTGATTCATGGGATTGGCTCTTTATATTAGCTAATTAATCAGAAAACATTCCTGGTTTACACAAAAAACAAACAAATTGATTAGCTTACATGGACATGGACGACATAGGTAGCATATTAGTTCGTTCACGGATACTCTTTACCGTGCTTACATGCGTCTGTCTACTTTCCTTTCTATTCCTTTTTCGATATTGATCGTTTCTGGGCAGTGAACGAGTAAAAGACAAAAAGAAAAAGCAAAATAAATTAACACGGATTTGTAATTAATAATTTGTTAGTGAAATAAATATAGCACTAGTTCATCATCTTATTTGGATAAATTCCCTTGCGGTTTAACAAGCTAGCATGCATCAGGAATTTCTTTATTGTCACAACACTTGAACCTGATAAAACAAACACTGAACCATCCATGAATAATGACACCTTGATGAATTAGGCACATTGGTAACCAGTGGGAACTTGCTTTGAGCAAGCATCGAGAAGCAAGCTGAGTGAAATGGGAATGTTGAGGCTGATGCCCAAAATGTTAGCTTTGAGAGCAGTGCAGAGGCACACAGCAGCATCAAGATCAACAAGGCCTTGAAGAAGGGTGCAGCATGGTGTTGATGGTAGTTGGCCCAATGTCACGTTCAGCAACCCGCCTAACAACCCGCTCAGCACGTCTGCACACACGCCAAGCTTGAGCGTGTCGGTGGGGCACGTTGCATTTGAAGAGCTTGAGCCTCCTGGTGGAGTAATGGAGCCACCTGGAGGGCTTGGGCTTGGGCTTGGGCTTGGGCTTGGGCATGGGCTTGGCTTGGGCTTCGGGGTTGGTTTTGGCTTTGGGCTTGGGCATTTAGGAGTACTGCCGCATGCGGAGACAAGTGCAAAGAAGAGGATGTTGAGGGTGAGGAAAAGAGCTAGGGAGGAGGAACTGGTTTTGGAAGCCATATCTTAAACTCTTTAATTTGAGTAACTAGTGTTTGTGTTTTCTTGGAGTAAAGACGCAAACACAAGTAAACTGCTCTAGAGCTTAAGATGGGAGTTATTATTTGGAGTGATGAGTAGGGGTTTATATAATACTCATGCTCATTATTATGTGAAGGCCAAGTGGGATATGTGTTAAAAAAATGACTAATTATTATTAATAAAAGGAAAATGATGAGTGTCTATAATGTGTTGGAGTAGATATATCGTTCCACTTTGGAGAAGAGATCATAAGAGAGGCTCATCCAATGGAAAAGAAAATATATTGAAAGAAGAGATAACATGAAAATGGAATAGAAAGAAAATAAATGTACAAGTGGCTTTTTATCATAAAATTGAGAAAAATTTAGCTCAGAAATCAATTTTAGTATAAGGGCCTATTGTAAATAAATCTCCACCTATAAACTAAGTTTTTTATTATTAATATTCAATACATGTTATTTATGATATAGTTCTTTTAAAAATTTGGAAAGAAATTCTTTTAACTAACTATTAAACCTTTTTTTCCACCATAGACAAAACTGTTTTTATTTTATTATAAAATGTAACATCTAGTAAATATTATTTACAATTTTCTGATAATATGTTAAATCAATTTGTAAGGGAGTTATTTTAACTCGTGAATAAGAATTTTTTCAATGCTGATAGGTGTACACCGAAAATTTTGTGACACTAGTGACACTGGCGATTTTTTACCGCCATCAACTGAAGAATAAAAAGGTTCTGCAGCTTGTGATAGTAAAAAACGGTCAAAAAGCACAGATGTCCTTTGTGTCACGAAATTTTTAATTTTTTTAAATAAGCCAAATGAATTAATGGGGAGCATAAGGGATGTCACAACCCATTACAAGCATGAAAAGAAATTCCCAAAATACATATCACAAAATCGAAGAATCAATTTTAGACAAGCAAACAATAAACCCACAAACAAAGGTTTCCTCCTTTACAAATTCGAATTTCATGAAGCTTCCCTACAGGTCCATTCACGCTCTGAAATTTTCAATGTACACTAGCTAATCTCTATAATTTTGTTTTTGTCTATAATACATAAATTTGTATTAATACAAGTTCTCTTATAAAAACATCAAAACCGTTAGGGGAAAATTAAGCTAATGAATTAGCAAGATGTCAAAATTAACATGAGGTTTAGCTGGCATGCATGCAGAAGAAAGTCAGCAAGCCCTTAAATTAGGTTTTTGGATGCTTGTGAGGTAGCTAGCCATGGCAAGTTCTGCGCCTATGGACGAGTTGATTCCATAATAGGAAAAATGGAATCTGCATAATCTTTGAAACGCTACCATTTGCATGTGGAATAACGGGCCCCGTTTCAAATACATCTTTTATTTTTCGGGGAAGGGGGAGGAGGGTCCTCGCCCTAGTTTTTTTGTAAGGGTTACTCGTTCAGGCAGGAAATTTATGACACCCTACCTGTCCTCACTCTATCTTATCGTATAGGAAAAATTTGGTTTACACCTCAATACCTCATTTAATTTTCACCCCATACACACAAAAAGATAAGAATAGAAGAGGAGAAGGTGATGAGAGGCCAAGGCGAGGGAAGTGGAAACCAGAGAGGAAGCTATACCTTGTTTTAATGGTTCCATCTTGAATAGAAAATACTTGGTTGTTAACTTTCCTCATGATGCAACCATCAGGAATGCAAACCAACAGGCTGAGAGGAAAATATGGTTGGAAAAGTGTTTTTGAATGATGGATGTATATAATTCTCTCAATGAGGAAAAAAGGGTCCAAATGTTCATGGATAAAACCTCCTTCTGTTAGTGTTGTATCAGCTAATTAATCATTTAAGATGGATCAAATTAAGAAAAGTTTCACTCCATGCTTGGGATTTTGATTTCTTCGCGCGGCTTTTTAATATGACGGGTACTTTCATAGCACTAGATGGAGTGATTACTCAATAGAATAAATTCGATTTTGCTAGAGTTTTGATTAGCACTCTGAATCTATTGTCATTGATAACGTAATCAAAAGGTTGATTGATAAGGAAACTTTTCAAATTTTTGTGGAAGTTAATCATTAGGGTCTTCATGATTGATGAGGTGTTTGTTTGTCTTATTCATTAGCTCATACTCGACGTGTCAATTTTGTAGGGTGTTGGTTCCACCAAAGATCTTTTAGCAAGTTTCACTAGGCGTGCCAATTTGTTTCCTTGTGGGAAATTCGTGTGGTCAAAATATTGAAGAAGGTCGAGTCTCACCTCCTCATGTATGGGAAGATTTTTTTTTTGTCTGAAACGCTGTTGAAACATGATGTGATTTGGTGAAACCTACTTTTACTTCAGTAGATGGACGAGAATGCTAGAATCTGTGCATGCCAACAAGGGGAAAGAAACTGGCTGGCACGCTGGCGGAGCCATACTCTATATTGACAAACTTACCGCGGCAAGAGCGTAAATAAAGTCAAAGAAACACAATGCCCTTTCTTAGAAGAAATGTCAAGCTTACACCAAATACTTAAGCCACAACTATACCATTTCCAAATATGGGTTATACACACATGTTATACACACATGTTGTGCAAGAAGAAAAGGTAAAAAGGAAAAAAAGAAACTGAAATGATGCAAGGAAAAGAACTCTACATGAAATGCTACTCAACATAACACGTAAGGTTATTTTTATAAGTAAAATGCAGAAGCTTAATAACAAAAAAAAGTGCATAAAAACTAAAAGAAACGAGAAGAAAGAAAAGAAGAAAATGTCAGAAACAAGACCGCAAAGCTTAAATGATAAACATGTGAAGTTTAAACTCCATTATCATCATAACGATTAACTTTGAGAACCAAAACATGTTTAGCGAAAGGTTTGTAGCATGCCAGAGTTGTATTCAGAATATTTAAGCCATCAAGCAATTAGATAAAGAGAATGGAAACCGGAAAGTAAAGGGAAAAACTGAAATTTAATTGCAACCTCAAAGAGAAATTACAATAAAAGATGGATGAGGTGTAAACATGCCCGCTCTCCTTGACTGAAACTTGACTGAAAGGGATGTGGGCGTTAGTTAAAATGTCCGACCGTAATTACTTTTTCCTAAATCCTATTTATAGGAAGAAGAAAAAAAGTATAAATCTAGCACATGAGTAGGGGTGGTAATATAGGCTCGCGGGGCGGGTTAGGCTCGACCTGCTAATAGCCGGCCAAAATGCGGGTTAGGTTGGGTTGACTCACTTTTTGGGTTGAAAGCATCAACTCAACCCACTGGGAAAAAAAGTAGTTTCTACTTGCTGGATCATTTCCATCTCAGTTTAATTATGATTTTAAGTTTTTGGATTTACTGTAATAACTAAGATATATTGATTTCAAAAAAATGTAGTGAACAAAATAAAAATGAGGAAGCACTGACCAGCCTTGCCAAATACCCGTTTTCAAATTTCTAATTTGACAATTGCTCTATGGCTTGGATTCTTCACAGCGGTGCCGACGCTCGTGGTACCAATGCTTAGCATGATTTGAGTTATGCATGCCCTACAAGCGCCGAAATTGTTTCCCTGGTTGAAACTTGACGAATTTTGCTCTTCGGCTCTTGATGATTTCCTCCCCGCCTGGAACATCCTTATCTTTCCAACGACATCAGTGTCCCTGTTACTGCATTTGTGTCTTCTATCGATTTCACATCTTGGGTCTGGCAAAAATTAGTTTTGTCGCCAACACCAAGAAATGGGCTTAGGACACAAAACAAAGCGAACAAAGCATGATCGCCTCACAAAGCTTTCCTTGAACGAAAAAAATTGAAATTGGAAAGGGTGTAGAGGAAAGAGTCTTTTTGGCAACGTTTTGAAATTGATGATATGAGAAGCATTGGAATCTCCTTTCATTATGAGGTTAAAATAGGTATACGAGTCAGAATCAAAAAAAGCGGGAAGCGAAAGAGTTTACTTCCTTGGAGAACCGGAATAAGCTATGACTGAGAGGAATTCAATATATAAGGAAACCTTCAAATAAGTGGAACTTGTACAAATTCAAAGCTTGACATGCCAAAACTAACACCCCAAGATGGGGCTCCTGATCCGGCCAGCTTCTAATTAAGTCTAAAGTCTCAATAGCATTGCAGCCGTCCCAAAAGCTTGCTCTTAAGCAAATGTCATAAGAGCGATCTGGATGACTTAGTAAAGGAACATTTAATTCCGGCCAATATCCGAGTGGTCACGTCAAGGCCGAGATACAAAAAAACAAGCAAGGCAATCATGAGTTGACCATGCATTCGAAAGTTTCTCCTAAGGACTCCCCTCATACTTGTAGAGATAACCACTCATTTTATAGTTCTTCTAAGCTTCAAGGATTCTCTAATTGCTCTCCCTCTGACTTGAGTGTCAGTGTCTTCTGCGAGTATCTACACGTCGTGGAACTAGCAGCATCACCATTTATCCAAAATTATTCTTGACCACGCTCTGGTGTAGAAACTAAAGAAAATTTCTCAGTTCTCCTCAAGGAAGAACAATATTGAAAGCTCTAATTTAAAATCCCCATATTGAGCACAACGGTTCAGTTTTTATCTGAACCATTAGACATTACCACTCAAAATGAGTAATTTTAAAATCACTATAGTAATTAGGTGATATTAGTAGTGAATAGGTCATAGATTCAGAACTCATTACTATTGTTGTAAAAAATATATATCTTTATGATGAAAAAGCATATTATAAAAGTATCATAATGTTAATTAACCCATTGTTCTTTTTTTGGTCAAAAACCCATTGGGTTTAGTGTGGTACATTTGGATCCTTAGGAACAACACCAGCTTTAGGGTAGGGACTTTAGAGGGAGGAAGGGTTGTGGACTTGATCCAATTTAGATCTTGGAACTGGCTTAAGGCCAAGTTGAAGCAGGGCTTTAAATGTACCTCCTATATATGAACGGACAGCTAAGCCTTTTTATTTTAGCTATGATCACGTCTTTCTCAAGAAGAGCATTCAATAGTCAATACACCCATTAGTCATTATTATACGCAAGCAGTCCAAATTTTTTTTTCTACAGACTAAAGTGGCTGCATACGAGGATTCCCAACCAAACATGTTTGGTTAAGTTGGAAAAACGTTGAATTAATATTTTCTTAGCCAATCCATTGGCAAATTTGATTGAAATGGTATGCAGCATAATGATACCATATTACATCAAGATTTGTAAATTTGTGGTTCATACGCCAATGATTTGTAAATTTTTCAAACTTCTGTTGATTAGTTTGTCACGTATGGCTTACGTATGATGTCCAACTGCTTATAGAAAAAAACGTATGGTGTTCAACTCACTGTGAATTACTGGTTTCTTTCACATTAAAAAAATGAAACGGAAAGTTATGTTTGTTTTATCATGTATGTGTCTAGGGGTGGTAATATGGGCTCGCGGACTGGGTTGGACCCAACCCGCCAAAAACCCGTAAAAAGCGGGTTGGGTTCGGTTGGCTCACTTTTGGTATACGGAATGAAAGTTTCAACCCAACCCACATTTTGGAGGAGATCCCGGCAGCTAGAGGAGAGCGCAGTGGAGGAGAGAGTTAGAGAGGAGATCGCGGTGGAGGAATGAGTCAGAGAGGAGAGCGCGACGGCGCGGCTGAAACAGAAAGTTAGAAACTTTCGCAGTCACAGAGGCTTACACACACACTGAAGTCTGAAGAATAGTATTCCCTAATGAATCCTTACTTCATTTTCCAGTTTTCCTGAGTACTGCTGTAGATCCACAAAAAAAAAAAATAATAATGCAACCCGGCGGGCTGGCCCGACCCAACCCGCCAAAACCCGCTAAAAGAATGGGTTAGCAAAGTGAATCAAAAATGGATTAGTGGACTGATTTTCCAACCCAACCCGCAAAAAATGGCAGGCTAAAAGGGCTGGCCTAACGGGTGTAGCCCTTATTGCCACCCTTATATGTATCTATTCATCTTAACTTCATCATTTCATGGTAACATGAACACGTGTGGTCGTGTCTGTTAAAAAATTGAAATCGTTTAAAAAAGAAAACAAATTGAGTATTATTGAGAGGTGTATCTAAGGGGGGCGGGCAATAGCCACGGCCCCAAGAATTTTTAATTCTTTGTTGATTATATAGATTTTTTTAATCTTAGTTAAACTTTCCAAAAAAATTGTAAATTTTTAATAATTTTATTCCGATCTTCCAATGAAAAAAATCCTGGATACGACTTGACAGTATTATTAATTATACATTGTTAAAACTAAATATATAGACTTGTCATTTTATTTCGTAACTTTTAAATAATAAAACTAAATACTAACTATTTTAAAGAGACTAAAAAATACTTTATCCAGTCAAAGAACCGTCACTTTCGTCCAAAGAAAAAAACAATTCATACTAAAATTATTAACATTAATTTGCATTATCCTAGCTCATAATTGCAATGGAATTCAAAATTTCATATAATTCTTATGAGGGGTCGGCTACTAGGATAGGCTGCATGAATAATAGAAAAAGATATGTTAGCCGTTGTAGGTTGCATGAATAGTTGAATATATTTCAATTCCAGCCCTAGTCGTGTATTACTTGTACGTAGTGGCGGAGGTAGAAATCAAAGATAAGGGTATTAATATTAAAGGGGGAGTCAAGAACAAAGAACAAGGGGTGCTCACCATAATTTCTTCACCTTACATACGGCAGAAAATTTACATGGGTGAGACCAAACGGCTGTGCTATGAGCAGATTGAATAGGTGTTGGTTTCAAATGAGTGGATTTCTGTTTGGCCTGAGTGTGTTCAGAAGTACTACATTGTGACATCTCTGATCATTGTCCTCATCTGTTGAGATTAGTAAGGCAGGATTGGAGCCCTAGACCTTTCTGTGTGCTTAATTGTTGGATTCAAGATCATAGATTTAAAGATTTTGTTGAGAAAGAGTGGGCAGCTTTGCAGTTTAATGGCTGGAGGGCTTCTGTGATGAAGGAAAAATTAGAAGCGTTGAAATTGAAACTAAAAAGATGGAATTATGAGGTGTTTGGCAATTTGAAAAGCAAGATAAAAGCAGTTGTTGATCATATTAATGATCTGGAGAAAAAAGCTGAGGAAGTGGCCTTACAACAGGAGGAAATAAGTCTGAAACAGGCTCTGGAAGCAGATTATTGGAGGCTGTCAAAATTAAATGAATCATTGATATATCAAAAATCTCGGGTCAAGTGGCTTCAGGAAGGAGATAATAATACGAAATTTTTCCATTCTACAGTAAATTGGAGAAGGAAGCATAATTGATTTGTGGGACTTGTTTTTGATAGGGAATGGGTTGAGGATCCAGTACAAGTTACAAGGGGAGTGAAGAACTTCTTTGAACAGAAATTCAAAGTAGAGTGGCAAGCTCCTACACTGGATGGAATTGATTTCAGGTCATTGTCAGTCAGTGATAATATGATGCTTACTGCAGAATTTGATATGGACGAAATTAAGGCTGCCGTGTGGGATTGCGAAGGGAATAAAAGCCCGGGGCCGGATGGTTATAATTTTAATTTCCTGAAGTACTTTTGGCATATAGTTAAGCTTAATATCAAAAAAGTGGTGGATGATTTTTGGGCGAATGGTGTTTGGCCGAAAGGTACCAATTCCTCCTTTTTAGCTCTGATTCCAAAGATTAATTCCCCACAATCGTTAAATGATTTCTGCCCAATTTCTCTGGTGGGTTGTATGTACAAGGTAATCTCAAAACTGCTCACCTCTCGTCTGAAATTGGTAATGTCGAAGCTAATTCATGAAGCCCAATCCGCTTTCATGAGGGGGGGGGGGGGGGAGAAGTTTACTTGACAATGTGATTTTGGCTAATGAAGTAATACATGAAGCGAAGAGCAAGAAATCTCCTGCGTTGATATTAAAAGTTGATTACGAAAAGGCGTATGATTTCGTAAGATAGAGTTTTTTATTCTACATGCTCGGCAGGATGAGCTTTTCTGAGAAATGGATTGGTTGGATTAGAGGGTGTCTTGAGTCGTCAATGATTTCAGTTCTAGCAAATGGCAGCCCTACAGAGGAGTTCAGAATGACTAAGGGCCTTCGTCAGGGAGATCCTCTAGCTCCTTTTCTATTTCTTGTGGTGGCAGAAGGCCTAAACAGTCTCATGAAACAAGCGGTAAATTTAAATAAATTCTCTCCTTTCACTATGGGCAAGAATAATGAGGTTAGTATGTCATTGTTGCAGTTTGCAGATGATACACTTTTTATTGGGAAAGCCTCTATTCAGAATGTGATTCTGTTAAAAAGTATGCTCCACTGTTTTGAACTTACGCCAGGTCTCAGAGTAAATTTTCATAAAAGTAAACTCTTGGGCATTGTTGTTTGTGATGACATTATACGCAGGTATGCTGCCCTCTTACATTGTAAAGTAATGTCGATTATGTTCATCAATTTGGGTATCCCGGTCAGAGGTAACCCGCGCAGATCCTCGTTTTGGAATTCTGTTGTTCGAAAAATTCAACAGAGACTCTAAAGATGGCGGGGGAAGAGTTTAACTTTTGGGGGGTGGGTGTGCCTTGTGAAAAGTGTTTTGGCTGCCCTTCCCCTCTATTTTATTTCAATTTTTCGAATAACAAAGGGGATTATAAAGAAGTGTACAAGCCTTATGAGAAACTTCCTTTGGGGAGAAGTGGATGGGGAGAATAAAATTGCTTGGGTGAGTTAGGAAAAGGTGTGTAGACCAAAAGAGGAGGGTGGCTTAGGGGTGAGGGATTTGGAAAATTTTAACAGAGCATTGCTTGGAAAATGGCGGTGGAAACTGATGAATGAAAGAGGAAGCCTCTGGAGCAGGTTAATTGCGGCCAAATATCACGGAAGAGTTCCTCCCAATTCCTCTTGATGGTGGAAGGACCTGAATTGTGTGTGTTTTGGAGAAGGAGAAGTTAAGTGGTTTGGTGAAGGAGTGAGGAGGAGGTTGGGTGGTGAAATTGAGACTGTTTTTTGGAAGGACAATTGGCTTGGGGACGGATCTCTTGCTATTAATTTTGATCAATTATTATAGTTATCCTTACAATAGAATAGCTATCTTTCTAAAGTGGGCTTATGGCATGGTAATGTGTGGGTTTGGAACTTGCAGTGGCGATTGAAATTAAGGCTGCAGAATTGTTGTTGGAGGAGGAACTGCTGAAAAAACTCAGCATTTTCTCGCCTACTATTGGTAGGTCTGATTCGTGGCGATGGATTGGTGATTCAATGGGCTACTATACTATGAAATTAGCTTATGAGCAAATTATAGGAACTTCTAACAAGTATGAAAATTCAATTTTCAATCTACTGTGGTCACTAAAAGCTTCTTCTAATTCAATTGCGTTGGCTTGGAGGGTGCTATTGGATCGGTTACAGACTAAAACAAACCTTAGGAGAAGAGGTGTGGTTTTTTATGATGATTCAGTGAAGTGTAATTTGTGTATGTTAGAGGATGAATCTTCTAGCCATCTTTTCTTCTCTTGTTTTCTAGTATGGCAGGTCTTGATGAGTATTTATAGCTGGATCGGAGCCCATTATGTCCTCCCGCTGGACTGCCAATCACACTTCTTGCAATACTTGGATGGTATAAGGTGTTTAAAACAAAGGAAAGGGGGATGGTTGATTTGGGTTGCTTCCGTAACTTTATTTGGGCTGGTTGAAATGCGGCTATATTCAGGGGGGAGAATTTTGAAATTCCAAAGATTATAGAGCAAATCCAGTTTAGATCTTGGTGCTGGATTAAAGCTAAGGCAAGTAATTTCCAGTATTCGCTATTTGAATGGAAATTATCTCCGTTAGTCTGTCTTAAATGTTTGTA
Organism: Acmispon strigosus; assembly: GCA_030819835.1. Taxonomy (NCBI): domain Eukaryota; kingdom Viridiplantae; phylum Streptophyta; class Magnoliopsida; order Fabales; family Fabaceae; genus Acmispon; species Acmispon strigosus. Next base: position 17,898,566 of record JAUAMA010000002.1, on the reverse strand, counting down.
ATTAAAAGCCAATTCTATAGGGGGGTCTGAGTGTAGTTAAGATTTAACTGTCAGTTCCTTATTTCTTCTCTTCTCTTTTGTTTTCTTCTTTGTAATCACTTATCTTAAGTAATTTCATAATGTTTTGGGTTTAGGCATCCCTTTTTGCCTCTTTAATATATATTTGCTTATATATATTAAAAGCAAGGGTTTGGAGTAGGTCGTAGGACCTGTGTATTGCGTTTTGGGCTCTTGGGTTTTTGGGTTTAGGCTATCGTCTGTTTTGGGTGGGGCTTTGTATATTCTCTTTTTGTTTGATGCTGTTTTCCTTTCCTGTTTTTATGGTGGGAGGGCAGCTCTCTTGGTGCTGTATCGTCCACTGATTTATTTATATATATTTTCACTTTCTAAAAAAAAAAATATTTGCTTATAAAAAAAATACATATGTATAACATGTATGAAAATGAAAAACTTGTTGAGGGGTCATATTCCCCTCCCTCTCCCACTGACCACGTGGCCTCTTTCCAATGTGTATAAACAACTTTCATATATGCTCTTCCAAGAAATCAAATTGTTAGTTCAAATATATTTAGGTCTAGATTTCCTAAACAAACGATTGCTCGAGCAAGGGACTTTGTACCTCAATGCAGATTCTTAAGTCATTTCAAAAAGCTCTTAGTAATTAATACTGAGAGGTGGAAAATGAGGAAGTTGAACGTAATTAAGGTAATGGAGAAAAACAGCTAATAAATAATAAATAATTGAAACAGCTAAACAATAAAAGCATAAAACTTAAAATAAAGGATAGTTTTTTTTTATAAGCCAATTTTATTAAAATGGGGCATAAAGGGTGCTCTCAAACCAATTACACTAGATACAAAATTGCACAAGTAAGATGACTAAAATGAGTAAATAACTAAGGAAAATAAACGGAGAAACGCGGGAAATTTGTATGTTTGATTGATGATTTGATTGTGTTTGTACAAATAACTTTCTCCTTATTTATAGGGAGAATTTGGATGATTATAGTCATTGTTCAAGCACCTTACCACTTACCCACATCCTAAGTCCCATACAAGCAACTATAATCATGGGGTGTTAATGTCTTCCCACTCCTAGTCAGCTAAGAAGACTGGTTTTCCCTGTATCTACTGACTCCTAAGGTGTAAATACCATTCATATTTTAAAGGAAATGGTCTATATCCAATATTTCATGTGATAAATCCTAGGTTATGAGTATAATCTTGCAAATATCTTAATTCTCGAACCTATGCCCATAAATTCTGTCTAGATGCATGATTTAGCTCCAAACGACTAGTTTAGCCATACTTAACCAACGACTATCTACTTGCTTCAGCCAACCTATCTATTCGGCAACCTTTTTAGCCGTTAAGGATTTTTCCACGTGCCAACACAAATGCATTAATTATTAATTTAATACTTGTTCCATTTAGTGACTTGGAGGATTTATTAGAGGATAAATCATTACTATTCATATATTCACACTACTCTTTCTTTTGGTTCTTATTTTCACCACTTACTCTTCTTATCTTTCTCTTCTTTCCTCATCATATCTTTCATTTTTCTCTCTTCTTTTCATATCAGTTTGAAGATAGAGGTGGAACTAAAGTGAACAAAACATTTTCCATGTACAAGCCAATTTCGAAATCACTTTCTCTTTTATCTCATTCCTACCTTTTTTATTCTCATCTATTTTTTCCAATATGAGTGAAACTGAGGTGTGAATAAATTATTTTCCTATATAAAAAGCCACCAATTCTTAGGCTTACTTGTGCCACACCTCCCCCAACCTCCCCTTGGTACCATTTCACTTCACCACTCACATATCCAAATGAGCACTCTCCCTCAAACACAGGGGGAAACCATCCCAGATGCTTGGGACTATAAGGGTCGTCCAGCAGAGAGGTCCAAAACTGGTGGTTGGACTTCAGCCGCCATGATCTTAGGTCTCCAATACCATTCATTACCTTCCTTCTCCTCTTTCACCTTTCCCTTTTTCATTATTATAACTCTATTACTTACATAGAAAGAAAACACTTATAGACTTACACAGTGTTATTCAGATTGGCTCTGTTTTCTCTTATTCTCTGTGATCTATCAGGAATTGAAGCATGCGAGAGGTTAGCAACACTCGGCATCGCCGTCAATTTGGTGACATACCTGACCGGCACCATGCATTTGGGCAATGCTTTCTCCGCCAACGTTGTCACCAACTTCATGGGAACCTCTTTCATGCTCTGTTTATTCGGTGGTTTTCTAGCTGACACTTTTATCGGCAGGTTTGTAAATTTTCACATTTGAAAGAGCAAGATTCAACTATGCTCTGTTTTTATTCAACTTTGCTCTGTTTCTATGCTCTGTTTTTACTATTATGAGTTATACTTAAAAAATATATGCTCTGTTTTTAATAATAACTATACTTTTCAATATCTTCTTTGACAGATATCTCACTGCAGCCATTTTCGCAACTATTCAAGCAATGGTAAGAACTACTGCAACCTTCTTAACATGGAACATGCTCTGTTTTTCTTCTTTTGACACAAAACAGGGGTGGATTATATATTTCAAGTTCTTCCTTTGATTTCTTAACTGATTTTAATAAAGCTTGATTCTTTGGACTTCTGGGTGTGTGAAAACAAATCAGGGTGTTATAATCTTAACGATATCAACCATAATCCCGAGCCTTCATCCTCCGAGATGCACAGAGGGAAATTCAAAACCTTGCGTGCCTGCAAGCTCCACGCAACTAATGGTTCTCTATCTTGCTCTTTACACCATAGCTCTTGGAACCGGTGGTGTGAAATCGAGTGTCTCGGGATTTGGGTCGGACCAGTTCGATGAAACGGACGAAGGGGAGAAGAATCAGATGGTGAAGTTCTTCAACTGGTTCTTCTTCTTCATAAGCATAGGGTCTCTTGCGGCGGTGACGATTCTGGTGTACATTCAGGATCATTTAGGGAGGGGTTGGGGTTATGGGATTTGTGCGTCGACGATTCTGGTGTTCCTTGTGGTGTTCTTGGCGGGGACGAGGAGGTACCGTTTCAAGAAACTGGCGGGGAGTCCGTTGACTCAGATTGCGGTGGTTTATGTGGCGGCTTGGAGGAAGCGGCGGTTGGAACTGCCGTCGGATCCGTCGTTGCTGTTCAACGTTGATGACATGGAGGATGAAACGCTGAGGAAGAAGAAGCAGATGTTGCCGCATAGCAAACAGTTCAGGTAAAATTACTACTTACCCTTTTTTTTAATGAATAGAAGTTTTTTTTTATAAATAAAAGTTTGGATGAGCTCTAATAACCATTACCTACCTTCTGAAATTAAAATGATGCTGGCACAATCCCACATCTATATGCTTCAACAGAAAAGTTGTTAAGAGCAAAGAAGAGAGAAAAAAAAGAAATAGCTAGTGAGAAAAATATGGTGAATGTTAGTGCGTTAAATGTCATGGATAATTTGAAATATAATAAATAAATGATTGGTAGAATACAAATAGTGTCAAATATCAGACACATCTTTTTGTGACGGTTTTTAACCGTTATAAAATTATAAAAATCTGTTATAAAATTGTAAATATGTAATTTTGTGATGATTTTTAATCGTCATAACAAAAAATGTTTAGTATTTAATACTATTCATGTGTCAAAGAATCATCACTATAACTTGAGATAATATTAAAATTTCAGGAAACCAATGATTAAGTTGTCATCTGTCATCATTTTTGGTGTCAAGGCATCTACTTTTGTTAGTATTATCTTAAACCACTACATACAAAGTATAAAGTAAAAAATTACTATAAAATATTTTATGGCAGTTTAGTTTAGAGCAGTAAGTGTTGCCGGTGTAAGGTAACTATATATTTTGAGCACTTATTTATTTTTTTAATAAGCCAAGATATATTATATAAGAAAAGAAGTACAAGTGCTACTTCAAACTCTGAAAAAAAAAAAAAAGAACTGAATAACTGAAAGGTAGGCAGGTAGTAGCAGCTTAAAGAGAAGCTACGCTCTGAAGAAAAAAACTACCAAAAACACTTCCCATAGAAAAGGGGAAAAGACACAAAGGTTTAAGCAGAATTCACCGAACCTATCTTAAAAAAATATTAGTTATTCTGTTATGGTCTTAGAGCAAAGCTTTCTCTTCACACACTATGAAATTAATACGATGCACTTCTTTTAGGTTTTTTCATTGACGACAAATAAGTATATATATGTATATAGTTGAAATTAAATAATACCTTTATTGTTCCCTTTTTCTTTTTTACATAAAAGGTTCTATCTACCAAAAAAAATACTTAAAAGGTTCTCATTGATTTCGTAAGCAGATTTAATGATTTACCTTTCCTCGTTGAGGGTTTTATTTATCTTATTTGATGCATGTTTGGTAGCGCTTTAGACATGAATGGTATGCTAACTTTTGTGGTGTGGACCCATTAGAAAGTAAATAAAAATGTGAAAACAAACTATTGGCCTATTGGGTCAGGTTCATTGAATTTATATTTTTTTCTTCGGATTTGCCTACTTTAGAGTTTTTTTTTTTTTTAAACTATACTTTAGAGTTAGCTAATGGGTTACAATTTATTCACATACATTTTTTCTTCTATTTCATTTCTCCAAACTTTTTTTTCTTCATTTATTATCACATCACTTACATTGTCTCTAGTTTCTTTCTCTTTTTCTTTTACTTTTGTCAGCGTGAGTGAAATTGAAATGTACCAATGTAAATAAATTATTATTGTTAACTTATAGGATAAAATAAAGTAGACTAAAATCTTATTTTATTCCATCACTTCACAATTTTTATATTTGAAAAAAAAATTAGGTTTAAAATAATCACTTTTTGGTCCTTCTAATCATTTATAAGTAACATTGTAAATGAGTAAAAGAATAAAAAATACATATTTTAAGAATTTAATTAACCAATTTTTTTTAAAAGATCAAATTGATAAAAATGCATATCCCAATGAATAAAAATAGTATTTAATTCAATAAATTATTATAACTATTGATGGTTGATATTTAAATAATATTATACATAAAAAATATATGATTATAACGATTGTAATAACTTATTTTAATCTCAGACTCATTAATTTTAGGGGAGTTAGATATTATTTTCTATCATTTCCTTCCATAGAAAAATGATTTACTATTGAATATTTTCCTTTTTCTTACATAGTAATATTTTTTTCTTTTGGTTGCTATTTTTTTCTACTTATACATTATTTTCTTATTAGAAAAAAAAAAATAAACAACATGTGATTTGATTCCGATTTAAGGATAGGAAACCTTAAAATCTTTCAATAAAAAACTATAAAAAAAATGTTATTTGAGTGGGGCAGAAGCACAAGTAATGGAATAAATAAACAGTTCAATGATGGGATAGCCACCACCCTAATAAGGAACTTATCTGTCAGGGTGGTGGAACACCATGTTCAATAATCCGGGGAAGTCAACTTTTGTTTGACAAAAATTAAAGTGCAAAATTATCACCAATCAGGTGTTAAATTGTCGACCTTGTATTCTTCATATTATGGAGCATGACCCAAACTTCAAAGTCGGTCACGAAATGATAACTACTTAACTAGAGTTGTTTACGGCTCGTTGGTCTGCCATGTTCGACCACGAGCTCAAAATACAGCTTCAAGCAAATGTCTATGATTGATTAATCAATGTCATCATGTATTGGATGTCTGTCATTTTCTGCTTGCTAAAAATCTTCCCCAACTTTTTTTTCCAAAGTTGTTCTTTCCGGAGCCATTCTTTCCTTCAGTGCTTGTGACTAAGATGAAAGCAATAGGACAAACTAATTAACAGGTTCCATGTGTTGATGGGATGAAAGGAGAGTAAAGTAAAGTGCCTTTTTGTTCTAAGCATCTCATGTCTTATAGTCCTTTTTTGTTTTAGAGCTGTTTTTTAGAAATATCACGGGTGTTACCACCTTCATTTCAATTCATTTTTCTTCTTTAACACGGTTGGTTTCAAGTTTTGTAGACACCCATCACTTAGACACTTACCAAATAAACACATGCGAGAAAAAAGAACAAGATATTATATGATGTGTAATGAGAATAAAGTCAAAAAAATATAATGCATGCAGCTATATTGTTGGGGTATTTAAAAATTAGGATTTATTAAATTTAGACCTTTTAAAATTATTTTCTTTAATAGCTGCTAGTAGGAATAACTTCTTTTAGAATCACTTCTCCTCTCACTATGAAAATATATTGTACATCATGACATACTATTCCTCCTTCTTTACACATTATTCATTTTTTCTATTTTTTCCTTTCATTTTTTATATATTCATCATCTTAAGTAGTGTTTTTATCCTATATCTTTATTCTTTTGTTTTAACTTGCTATATGTATAGTAGTCGGTTAGAACACACAGGAATCAGAATCCCGTGCACAGAATCACGAGAGTTGGAACCTCATTGGTCCTTCGTGCATCAAACACTACTTTCTACTTGTTTTCGATCTCTTATCACCTTGTCTCTCTCATACAGCTACCAGCTCTGTCACGAACATGGTTTCGTGGTTTGTGCTGCTTCTACTCCCAACAATATCACCCGTGATATTGTGCATCTCATCACACAAAAAAGAAATCTAATAATTGATCCAACCCCCCTTTATTTTAAGAAAATCTCATTTGGCTTTTGTACCAAATACATGTAAAACCTGTACAAGCTTTCTGTCATAACTAATAAACTATACTCTTTTGCTAGCTACCAAAACCTTATCTAGTGAATATATTTGAATATTTTTCTATAATTATTCTAAAATCAAAATAATTTTTTGAGAAATTTTATGTGTTAAAATTAATTTTGAGGAAAAAGAAGATGATTCTAATATATATGTTATAATAAGCCTAATACATATCATGTAGCTTTTCTTTCCATAATTTAATGACTTTATTTTATTCTATCAATATACATTTTGCATATCATAAGTTATTCACATCAATTTATTTTTATGATTTAACATTTAATTATAGAAGAATTCTCAAACATTCACATAAAAAAATTTCCGATGATCATTGACTCAGGTAGTGTTAGAGTCCTTTGTAGCAGAATTATCAAACATACAACTCCAACATTACAAGCATACTTTTATATCTTCAAAAATTAACTTATTGTATATTTTGATGAATATTGTTGGGATAGATTCTTGGACAAGGCAGCAATAAAGGACCCAAAAACAGACGGTGAAACTAGAGCGGAGAGGAAGTGGTATCTATCAACCTTAACAGATGTTGAAGAAGTGAAACTAGTACAAAGAATGCTACCCATATGGGCCACCACAATCATGTTCTGGACAGTGTACGCCCAAATGACAACCTTCTCAGTCTCACAAGCAACCACCCTCGACCGCCACATCGGAAAATCATTCAAGATCCCAGCAGCATCCCTAACCTTATTCTTCGTCGGAAGCATCCTCCTAACCGTCCCCATCTACGACCGCGTCGTCCTTCCCGCCGCGAAAAAGCTACTAAAGAACCCGCAAGGGCTAACCCCATTGCAACGCATTGGCGTTGGGTTGGTTTTCTCAATCTTCGCCATGGTGGCAGCAGCACTAACAGAAATAAAGCGCTTGCGCGTTGCGCAGACTTATAATATGGTGAACACCCCTGGTGCGGAGCTTCCGATGAGCGTGTTCTGGCTGGTCCCACAATTTTTCTTTGTGGGGTCGGGGGAGGCGTTCACATATATAGGACAGTTGGACTTCTTCCTGAGGGAATGTCCGAAAGGGATGAAGACGATGAGCACGGGTTTGTTCCTGAGCACGCTTTCGTTGGGGTTTTTCTTCAGTTCCATGTTGGTGACGCTGGTGCACAAGGTGACGGGGCACCGCAGAGGGTGGCTTGCGGATAATCTTAACCAAGGGAAGCTCGATGACTTCTATTGGCTCTTGGCGATTCTGAGTGGTTTGAATTTCGTGGTGTTCTTGGTTTGTGCTAAGTGGTATGTGTACAAGGACAAAAGGCTAGCTCAGGAAGGCATAGAATTGGAGGATCAAGATACTGCTTGCCATGCATAGGTTTTTTTTCCGCATAAATGAACTGTAATAAAACTCAATAATACTATATGTATCTTCTAGTTTTCAAATAATGTTAAATAGTTTTTATGAAGAATATTGTTAATTAATTTAAAAGATCATAATCTACTTTTTAATTTAACAATTTAATGTAAAAGTAAAAAAGTATTTAATCTATTTTTTTATTATCGGATACTTACCTAAATCTATTAAATTAAGATTCTTCGTATAAAGAGGCAGCCCTTCCTATACATAGAGGTTATGATATGATCATATCATATACCAGCTCACTAAAAACAAACCTTTCATTAGTATCTAGCAAAAGCGACACTAACGGGCTAAAAACTGACGCTATTGTTGATTTAGCGTCGACGTTCTAGCTGACATTGAAAGACTCGAAGCTATCATTAGCTGACACCACCACCCTGATAGACACAAATCAAACCATCACCAAGGTAGTATTGTAAGTGTTAGAAACTGGTAGTATTGAGGTCGGGGCTGGGAAGAGATAATTGGGAAACTGCATTGTCGAAAGCTGGTCGATATATCCTCACCACTCTCCCTTCAAGTGGCACCCGTCGACCGTTCTCTACAAGTCACAACCGTGGACCACACCCAACAAACAGTTTGGGGAGAACCATCGACCAAATCCCAAGGAACCAAAGAGCCGGAAAACCTGTCACCACCATAGGATCTGCATCCGCCAGCATTGCTCCACCCCAATAGACACAACTTCGACCATCACAAACGCAATGTCTTTGTGACACATTGGTGTTATTAGGGTAAGGGTTGATAAGAGATAATCGGGCAACTACACTGTCGAAAGCTGACCGGTCTATCCTCACCACTCTCCCTTCAAGCGACGCTCGTCGATCGCCCCCTACCAGTGACAATCGCGGTCACCACACCCAACAAACAATTTGGGGAGAACAGAAGATCGAATCCCAAGGAACCAAAGAGCCACAGAACCCTGGAAAAAATGTCAGGTTTAGTGGTCAAGTATCATCGATGTCGATTACCTCTTGATGATCATTTCTTGTGTGAGATGTTCCTCTCATTATTTTGAACACTTGTCTAGTTGGACACCCCGCGACGAGTGCTGATTGCCTCGAACCATTATATATCACCACCTCATGCAAGACTAGGATGGTTAAACCGTACCTCAGTGACTACCCTCTATGACCAGTCGTCCCAACCAAGAACGAATTTTTCTATTAACCACGCTCCTCCCAAAGTCAATGACTCTCTGCTTGAGGAATGAATGCGACGCTCAAAGATTTGGTACAGTACGCAAGCTCTCCCTTACCCGTCCGATTAGACGACGTGTCAGGTAATCCAACAACTCCCCCTAATCGTTGTATCTCATACCCATCATGACAACTTATCCAACCTTAATTAGACTCTCCTAAATGTAAACCCTCAAAGCTCGATCCTATAAGAGGTCGGTTCTGTGAAACATAAGGTACACATAATACTCATCTTCTTCCTCACTTCTCACTCACATTCTAACTTTAGTGTTTAAGTGTTTTTGCAGGTATCTCCCAGCACACCACGACGACAGAGAAACATCCCCAAGGCCCGAAGACCCACCACACACATTACCATTCTCACTACACCACATAAGCAATTTTACGGTGAATCTTTAGCGGCGGTTCATGCAACCTTTGTCGCCAAAAAGGTGTCACTTTACGGGGGTTGGGAATCGCTGGTATGTGTTTAAACATTACGAAGGTTGGAACCTCCGGTAGCTGTTTTTTATTTCCATCTTTAATACACCAAAACTTTCAACACCCGCGAACAAGATTTTAGTTCCCTCCATTGATTTCTTTCACCAAAACCCTCAACCCACGACACTCATTGTGTCGCCCACAACCGTCCCTTCCACGACGTCCTCTCCCCGTTCTACGACCCTCAACCCATGATCGTCCCTTCCACGGTGTCCTCTCCCCGCTCGGTTTCGCATCTACTTCCTGGTAATTTCGAATCTCTTCTATTGAAACCTTTTTTCCCATCTCTTCTGTGGAATCTGTCACTGACATTCTCCTCTCTAGTGACTTTAGAAGGTTGCCGAATGATTAGAATACTAGATTTTTGTCATCTCTCAGCTTGAAACAATAAGGTTAGGGTTCTTCGTTTAATTCCTATTGCGATTCAAATGTTAGGGTTTCTCTATATTAGGATTTTTCCCCTTTGAATGATACACGTTTCCCTCAATTTTTGCTCCTCTTATTCTTCTTGTTGAAGCATAATTTATTCCCTCCTAGTTGGCTTGATTTCGTTAAAAGTTGTTCCTCATTTTCCATCTTCTTGGTTGTGGTTTGTTAGCTCCATTTGTTCAACTGTTGTTTCTTAAAATTAGTACCTGAATTAAACCTTTGTTTTGTTTCTTTGAGGATTGTTTTGTTTCTTTGTACTTAGATGTTCATCCCTTCGTACTTTTCACTGATATCTGGATTCATACCTCAAAATCTTAAAGTTGAAATTCCGACAAGTAAGACTACATTCATCTTATTAAAAAAAATGCAGAATTGCCAACAGGAATACATAGTAAGAATACATTCATCTTAGTAAGAATACATTCATCTTATTTCCAACAAGTTGATATCTTGATTCATACTTCCATACTATTCAGAATTGCCCATAAGAGACTGATAAAGACCATTGGATAATGTTTTTGTGGCATGAGCTAAGAGATAAACAAATGACAATAGGAACACATTCATCTTATTAAATGTATTCTAACTTCATTTATGTTGGTTGATTGTTTTTTTGTTAATTATGAAGGAGATATCTAGACAAAATGCAGCAAACTGGGCAAAACAAATGATCCCTCACACACTATAATCAAAGTCACTTGCAAGGAAGAGATATTGCTGGTAAAATTTACTCAAACTGTCGGTATTTAAAAATATTAGAAACATCAATTAAATATATGATTATTTTTATATGGTGCAAAAACTTAGGAGTTGCAAGATGAACGACCATATAGTAGAGCTGATATGTATCTTGTTTCTCACAAAAAGCATGATGGATCTTTTTTTAATAATGAAGCTAGAGAAAGATGTCTAAGTATAGTTTACTATTAGCCATTTATTATTGTCATTGGAAACTTTATCACTGTGGCTGATTGGTACACTTATATATATGCATTTGTTCAACATTATATGCAGGACAAACTACACAATGCAATTGATAATTGTTCAGCATTCAGTGATGTATTCGGAAAGGAAAGTTCTGGATATGTACGAGGCTTGGGTCTTGGAGTTACTCCAACTCAGATCATTGGACCTAAGTTTGGCAAGTCAACCGCTGAAAATGATAGAAGGATGGAAAAAGTGCAATATGAAATTGAATCTATGAAAGCATAACCAGATGAAGTTGATACTTTAAAAGCACAAGTTTCGCAAATGGATGTTTTGATGGAACAACTTGCTTTCCTTATGCAAGTTCATAAGGGAAATGGGGTAAAAAAAATTCCCTAAACTTGCTAAGGATTTATAGCTTATTCACCAACTAGCACTTAATCTTTTTTTTTATCATAGTTCACTAACTTGGAGTTACCAGGAGAAATGAGGCCCTCTTCCTCGTCTATTCATGTGTTTGAAGATCGAAGAGCACCATCACAATAGACCATTTAGATTATTAAGTTTTGGGTTAAATATGTTTTTGGTCCCTATACTTTGAGCGAGATTTGGTTTTAGTCCCTCGCCGGCGTAAAGGTGGATTTTAGTCCTCAGGTTTTCATTTTTGTTTGGTTTTCGTCCCTGCCGCCGGCGTGGTCAACGCCGGAGCTCCGTTGATCCCATGTGGCACTGCCACGTCATTTAATGATGTCCACGTGGTATTTTTAATTATTTTTCATTTAAAAAAAAACAGAAAAATCAAAAAAAAAAAAAAAAAAAAACAGAAGCTAGACTTTTCTTCTTCTTCCTTCCTTCCCAAATCAATCACCATTACCACAACTCCAAAAGCTTCATTCCCAAACCCAGAAGCTCCTTCCCAGAAACCCAAAAACACAACAATCCCGATCTTCACCTTCACAAACCCAGAAACAACTTCCTCACTCTCACCTTCACAAACCCAATCTTCACATTCACAAACCCAGAAACAAGAAGACCTGAGATTAGTGTAATCTGATCTAGATCATCTCCTCCTTCTTCTTCTTCATCATCATCATCATCTAGGTTTTAACACAAAGATTAAAAAAAATGACCATTTCTTCTTCTTCATCTTCTTCTTCATTACAAACCCAGAAATTACAACATACAAGGCCTGAAAACCTTCTTTAGACCAAACCCTCTAGGGACCAAAACCATACAATGCCAGAAACCCGAATCAGAAAAGGAGAAGATGAAATCCTGAAGCCCCAGCACCAATTCAGTAACCAAGCCATCAAAGCCCCAATTTCAATCCCAAATTTGCAGCCACCACCATGACCTTGCCTTTCTTCAAGGCTCAATCGCACCTCCATCAAGGTGAGGCCATGCAGCTCCTCTGTTGTTCCATCTTCTCTGGCTCGCGTCCCCTTCCCTTTCCCTGCAACCAGAACATGCAAACCCATTTACACTCTCCCCTTCGCTGATTTAGGGTTCGCTGAGTTTGTTTGGGTTGGGGGTGGGGGTGGAGTTGCAGTGGCTTGGTTGGGGGTTGCGATGGGTGGGGGTGGGGGATTGCAGGTCGCGGTGGTTGGGCTCGTGGTGGGTGGGGGTGGGGGATTGCAGGTCGCGGTGGTTGGGCTCGTGGTGGGTGATGGCTTGGTGTGGGTGGCGTTGGGGGTTATGCCGTGGTGTGGGTGGGGGATTGCAGGTGGTGGTGGTGGGTGATGCAGGGTGGTGGTGGGTGATGCGGTGGTGGTGGTGATGTTGGGCGGTGGTGGTTTGGGGAAGAAGAGGAAGGAAGAACAAAAAGAAGGAAGAAGAAGAAACGCTGCTATATCTGCCTCTGTTTTCCCCTTTTTCCTTTTTTTTAAAATTTTTTTTAATTAATAAATGTAAAAAAAAAGCCACGTGTACTCATTAAATGACGTGGCCTATGCCACGTAAGCACCGCCGTGACACGTAGGCACGGCGGTCAACGGCAGACTCCGACAGGGACGAAAACCAAACAAAAATGAAAGTCTGAGGCCTAAAATCAACCTTTACGCCGGCGAGGGACTAAAACCAAATCTCGCTCAAAGTAGAGGGACCAAAAACATATTTAACCCTTAAGTTTTCTTGTTATGTACTTGGTGGATCATGCATGTGTGGAGAATGTTATTTTCATGTTAATTATAGGCTTATAAGCAGTTTTAGTCCCTGATGTTCCACACTTTTGCAAAACGTACCCCTCAAGTATTTTTTACACGGTTTGTACCCTTTTTGCCCTTCCGTCAGTCTTCTGTTAAAATTTGGACGGAAGGGACTTACGTGGAAACTGTTTAATGACGAGGACATTCCACGTGGCGTGACACGTCATTAATTAAAATGAGAACTTGGAAAAAGGGGTGGGGGAGATTTGAACCCAAGATCGACTTGAAAGTGGTAAAACAACCACTTAGCCAGTTGAGCTACCGAGAGAATTGATATATTTGGCAACACAATTATATTTATATTACTTACCTTCATCATCTGTAGCTTCTTCTTCATCGACATCATCATCTGCAAATGTCAAAGAACACAAGCATAAACAGCCCAACACCCATTGCAACGCCACATAGTTTTCATGTCTTGGTTAACATTCTACATCTAACCTCATAGAAACAATGGAATAAAAACATGCTGCCAAAGTCCATCATCATTACAGAGAAACAAATGCGATTGAAAAGAAAAGGATTTTTCCACGCAAAGACAATGAATCGTAAATCAACCTGAATCTTCTTCCCTTCAGTTTCTTAGTGGTCTGAAGAATCTCATTGACGAGCCAAGGAGATCAAGAGAAGAGTGAGAAGCTCTCACTTCTCTCTAACCATCTTCAAAGAGCTTCAACATTCTCTCATCTTGTTCATCAAGTTCCTTCAACAAAACTCTCTGAAATTTGTCCCAAATCTATTCTGGAACACCAACGAACGTTTCTGGGTTGTTTTCTTTGAGTTTTAGAGGTGAAAAACACAGAAACGACGAAGCTTGAATTTTTCCGATGACGTTTCCATATTTTGGCCACCCTGTAACTCGACTTTTCTCCTTCGTCCGACATCCGTTGTCTTTGAAACCACCACCACCATTGTGATCCACCGTGTCTGCCGCCATCAACTTCGTCTCCTCCGACGAGAAGCTCACTGGAAAATCATAAATTATGTTTCTGGTTCGTTATGACCTTCCCAAACCTATTCTTTAGCTCTATTTCATTATTTAAGACATGAATGAACCATTTTCCAGACTTGGGTGAGTTAGTTTCGAACCAAACAAGGAAGGAAGAGAAAGGAAGGAAGGAAGGAAGAGAACCAAGGTTGTAGTTGTGAAAGGAAAGGAAGGAAGAGAACCAAGGTTTATGGGTTGTAGTTGTGAAAAGATATTTTCTAGATTAGGAAAGAAGATTCTGATGGTTTGCAAATGATGATGATGGTGAAGAAGAAGAAGCTGCAGATAATTCTCTATATTGATATAAATATATTTGTGTTGCCAAATATATCAATTCTCTCTGTAACTCAACTAGCTAAGTGGTTGTTTTACAACTTTCAAGTCTTCGGTTCAAATCTCCCCCACCCCTTTTTCTAAGTTCTGACTGCCCCTTCCGTCCAAAAAGAGGGTACAAACCGAGTCAAAGGGACTAAAACTGCTTTTAAGCCTTAATTTCATTTTGGCTTTTTTTGAAGCATTGTTGACTATGTAAAACTTATTGACACATTACTTAAGCAAGTATTTTTGTTTGTTTGAATGGATTTATCTGTTGCATATATATGTATCTGTTAGGATTATTATTTTTTATATCTAAAATTACAACAGGGCCAAAAAATATATTTGCTGAAAAACAAAAAAAAATTATGGATATTTGGAGGCAGTTGATAACCGCTGATAAAATATTTGCAAAAAAAACCTGCAGATTTGGTAACGGTTAGACTCGCCGTTACGTTCACAAAATAAAAAACACATCCGTAACTGTACCGGTAGTTTATACCACCGCCATATTTTCTTATAAATGTGCGGCGGTTGCAACCGCTGTAAACACTCACGATTGTAAGTGTTGAGGAAGTAACATTAGTTGGAATCGCAATTACTTTTTTTGCAGCAGTTTTGTGGCAGTTTGGGCAGCCGCCGGTAAACTCTTGGCGACGGCCAGTTTTCCGACGGCCGCCGACAGTCCAATTTAGCAGCAGTTGAAGCAGTTATCGCTTGAACTTACAACCGCCGCTAAAGCCCCTTTTGTTTTAGTGTTTCCACCTAAAAAAACACTCTTCAGGATTGATTGCCTGGTTGGACTCGTCTGATCAGATAGGATGACAGACCCTCTGAATTGATTTCTCAAGTTGACCCTCATTCATTTTATTCAATGAAGAATTATTTACATCGTTGAATAACTTAATGTGGAAATTGTTATTAATTTGGAAAGTGGAAGCTGTTGAACAATATTAGTATACTTTAGGGTCTCTACAATTGAAAATCTTTTCAAAAAGTAGCTGGATTGAGGGTTGAAATTGATGCAGTACATGTGCACACGTAATAACTGTCTTATGATTATTGTCTCCTTTTACAAGCAGTGATTGCAGAACAACTGTTTCATGTCTTATGGTCATTGCTTGTCTTCTTTTATGTCACCAGATTCTCTGATGTGGCTTGATGAACTGGTAATTTGAACTGATAAATTCTTTCAAAAAGATATTCCAAATTTATTGCATTCACTTCATGGCGATTTAGAAGAAACAAAATCTCTTCATCATATAAATCTTATTTCTTTAAAAGAAACGATTTTACAGTATATTTATATACACACATTAAATTTCACTTGTCATATTTATGTTGTATATAATACTCTGACTGAGAATTTTAAAATTATTAATAAATGAAATAAAATTTGAAAAAAGAGTGATAAAGCTTAGTGTGAGAAATTAAAAAGCACATAAATTTAAAAAAACATTTATTTTTTAATGATAAGAAAATGAAGTTTTGAAAATGGACCTGAATAGAGTAACAATGGTAGGAGACCAAATTCTTGGTAGACGCATAAAGGTAGAAAAAACGAATTTTTAAAAGAAAAAATAAAGGTTTTTGAAACATTAAAAAGGAGATTCGAGAGGACAAGACAGGGGAGTGTCATCTATATTCTTTTGACCTCCAAAGGACCAAATCTAGTAATGTTTTCTATTGACGCTTATTAATTTGAAGTAAACCTATTCATAGTGTGCTTGAAAAGTTATGCTCTTTAATGCTTTTTATTTATGGCATGCACATAATTGATTATGTTATATCTGATTTATTGGGTCCATTTTAATCAGTTTTAGCGGTTGTTATGAGTTATGACTAGGGAATTTGTTTTGCTAATCAATCGAAAAGAATACAAGAGCAACACAATTCTAAAATAGTGTTATGATACATACATCATTATTAGTGGTACACACCTAAAGAGAAAGGAAGAGAAGAGAAGAAAAGAGATGAGAGAGAAGTAATGAATGTGATATGTGATATGTAATAGGGCTGTCCGTTGGTCGGGTTCGGTCGAGTTCGGGCCCAAACCTCGGTTTGGGTCGAGTGAAAAATCCCAAACCACCGGACCGCCACCGTCCGCCGCCAAGCAGCGGGTTGCTCGGGTTCGGTTTGGTCGGCTGTCGGCTTGGCCGGTCGGATACGAACGGTTAACAGTATGCAGAAAGAAACGCAACAAAGAAAGCACAGAGAAGATGAAAGAACAGATCCAGATCCAAATATAACAGAAAAGAAAAAAAATGCTATAGAAAGTTGAAGCTATCAACATATCAACAATCAATTAATTTTACAAACTTACAATAATACAAAAGATTAAAATTTGGCAACAGAAAAGATGAGAAGACACAGAAATGGCGATGAACGACTTGACGGCGATGACCCCATCTACGGCAATGGTTTGCATGTCGCTTGATAGTGCGATGAGACTCCGATCTGATGGCTAGAAGGTCGCGACGGTGCGAGGAGATTGGGGGCCGAGAGTCAAGACGGTGTAGAGGGTAAGAATAGAACGGCGGCGGTGATGGTGCGACGATGAGCAAGGTAAGAACGGAGGAACAAGTGGCGGCGGCGGTCCTGAGCGGTGGTGGAAGCGACGGGGAGAAGAGGAAGGGGCGGTGCTCCTGAGCGGTGGTGGAAGCGACGGGGAGAAGAGGAAGGGGCGGTGGTTTGAGGCAAGATGGAGGTGAAGGGAGATGGAGGTGAAGGGAGGAAACTGGGGAGACAGCAGCGACGGCTGAGAGAGAGGGAGGGAATTAGGGTTTTGCTTGGGTGGGTCTTAGTTAGGCTTATATAGTTAGGGTTTGGGTTGGGTTTGGGCTGGGCTGGTGGCTGGTTTAATTTATAAAAAAAAACCTGGCTCGGTCGGTTCACAGCCCAAACCGGTTCCGACCGAACCAAACTGAAAAAAAACCGATTTTTCCCACTGAGCCACCCGAGGACCGAACCGAACCGACCGGTTCACCAAAAAAACAGCTTCGGTTCGGTCTGGTTCGGTCGGACCGGACCAGAATGGGCACCCCTAATTTGTAATATAATATGATAGGAAGTGAGAGATAAAGAGAAAAATAAGGTGTTTATAGGTGTCTATATTATTTATATATTTATGAATCTTTATTGTCCAAAATATGAGGATCCCTCCCTGAAACAAGTGTGCCCGGTCGTGCTCCACAAGCTCTCTTTTTTTTTTTTTTATAAGCTCAGGATGTGCCTTGGGCTTGGGTTTGGCGTGCAAGGGTGCCCGAGAAGGTTAAAGTACTTGCATGGCAAGCCAGCCACAATTATCTTCCAACCGCTAACGTGCTCCATCGTCATGGGGTGTCGCTGGACCGTGTCTGCAAAATATGTGGTGGCCATGTGGAGTCGTAACTCCATTGCTTAAGGGATTGTGCGGATGTTGCTCGCGTCTGGAGAACGCTTGCACTGTCTTAACAGCAGGTTTTTACACAGCTCCGACGGTCTCGGATTGGCTGAAACTGTCTCGAGGGAGGATGCTCCAACCTTGTTGCTTCATGCGTGGTTTGTTTAGCGGCGGCGCTACAGGTATATTTTTTACAGCGAGCTTGAACTGTGGCAGCTAGTTTTGCACCATGCTTCGTCAGTGGTTGCTATTTTGCAGGGTGGCCTGCCTCCTTGCAACTCCGTTCATGAGCGTTGGGTGGCTTGGTCGGCTCCTCCGGATGGCTGGAAACCCGGGCCATGCCGGAGTTGGCGAGGTTGCTAGGAACGTCGTTGGCGATTAGCTCGTTGGTTTCTTTGGTTTTGTTGGATTATCTGAGATACTAAAAGCTGAGTTATTTATGGTTTTCTATGGGCTCCGTTTTTATTAGGGTCGTGGCTTTCGCCAGGTTGTTCTTCATACGGACTCCAACGTCGTTCTTTCCCTTATTCACAAAAGGGAAACTCAGTTTCATGTTTATGGCTCTATTATTAGATCAATTTGCGACTTGCCTCAGCAGGATTGGCGGGTTACTCTGATGCATACTCTTCGTGAAGGGAATGAGGTGGCACATTCTATCTAAAGAGGGAGCCCGAGGCTTGAGTAGGTTAAGCTTATTTGATCCACCTCAGTTGTTTGTCCAGACTTCTTTAGCGGATGACTACCGTGGCACTCTTTTCCTGAGGCGCTGAGTGGTGGTCTTTTTCTTTTTCTTTTAGCAGACATGTACAAAAAAGATAGTTTAGAAATTTTTTATCAGTTATAATATACTAATAGTATCCTATAATTTTTTTCAAAATAAATTATAAGCATGTATGTTTGGATAAGAATTGAAGAAAAAGGAACCACTCATAGTCTATCAAATGTCTAACTTTCTCGGACCCTAATGTAGTAGCTGACAGCGTGACTCCTCTAACATTGTTCTGTCCAAAGCGCACACATAAAACAAAGAAAAGGAAAAAAGAGAAGACCACTTCTTCTCTTCCAAAGATGGTTGGCTCATCCCACCTCATATGTGTCGTCTTGCTACTCACTGACTCACTGCTCTCTTGCTACCTATTGTATATTTAGTTTCTAAAATTTTGGGGGTGACCACGATAAACTTGGGCCCCCGCGGTGGCTCTGCCATTGAATGAGAGAATTAAGTCTTGCCCACCATTTTTCTGTGTTCTTTCCTTTTTTTTTCTTTTCTTTCCTAGGTTTTTTGTTAGGGAGAATCTTTCTCTACGAAAATGGTGATTTCATTGGTATTTACCATGCCTCCTACTGGACCAGTCAGTGTTAGAAGCCATTGATGACAAGGTCTCCTTCAAGATCCAACGCTAGGATTTCCCGAATTTTCACAATGAAGCTTTCAACTACACTCCCAGGACTCTAACATAGTAAATCTCACAACTTTCAGTTCAAACTACCCAGATTCCACCACTATCTCCTCCCTTTAACCCTTCAACCACTTTCTCATGGGTTTCCATCTTTAGGAGGAGGGAAAAATAGAAGAGATATATAAAAAATAAGTAAATTCAAATAAAGGAAAAACATTGATGGAAGGAGAAAGGAGAAAAAATATCGTAAAACTATGGTCATCAATGGTTTACGTAAAATTGACTACAAAATCCTTGTTTTTCTTGTTGAAATCATTCCCCATGTCAAAACCAAACTTTAAGAGAGTTTTGAAAGAAAGCCTTATTATATGTGAGACAGGAATTTCTTTTGAGAGAATAATCAAAAGATAGATTAGCTACCAGTATTTTTGTGAAATTACTATTAGTACTTTTGTAATCCCAGCATTAATTTATAATAAAAGATATTTTCTATTGTCTTATTGTAATGACAAAAAGTGCGAGAAAAGTCTGATCCTGGAATATGTCAATTATCCATTGGCCTTGTATTTAGTAATTATATTTCATATCTTTACCAACAAGTGGTATCAAGAGCTTCGGTATATTACATAATTTAACTCATGTTATTCACAATGGACGAGTCAACCTCGAAGTCGTCGGCCACAATGTTTAAATTAACCTCTTCAAATTACTCCATTCAAAAACCTAGAATGGAAGACACACTCTACTACAAAGACCTGTACCAGTCTTTGAACAATAAAGGGGCGAAGCCAGACAACAAGTCTGATGATGACTGGAATTCGATGAATTGAAAAATTGTTGGACAAACTCAGCAATGGATAAAGTGTCATATTTAGCACATTTTTAATGCACTCTATTACTAGATACGTTTAACCCCTTTTTAATTCCTAAGTATTTGGACGTAAAAAAGGTTGTAACACATTTTTAATGCACTCTATTACTAGATACGTTTATTAACATTTAAGAATGTCAAAATGTCATGTATGCACATAAAATAGAGCAGTTGCACTTATCAGTTCCCAGGGAATATCTAATGCAAAAGTTTTATACGTGATATAGGACAGTAGTAGTAGTCATTCCACATGTAAACAAAATAAAAAATAGTAGTAGTAGTATAGTAGTGCACTTTCAAATGAGATAATACATCTCCCCATTTATTAATCAGAAAATGCAAACAAATATGAAATAAATCAATAACCTTTCGGCTAAAGTCAGTAGCTATATCAGGATAAGGGAGAGATTAATCTTACATAAGCTAAAATGCCCCAAATAATTTACATACTAACAAAATTAAAAGAAAAAAAAGAATAAGATTATGACAATTGAACATAGACACGACACCCTAACCTAACCACTGTTGCTAAGCTGGTTTCTTTGTTCAAATATATATATGCTCATCTAGATGAAGTAACAGCCTTGGTAATTTGAAATTCTCAGTGGACCTTAGCTCTCTCTGGAAGTCCATTAGGTCAATAAAATTACAACTTCACGATGTCATCTAAATTCATAAAGC
The DNA here is from genome assembly GCA_030819835.1 of Acmispon strigosus. Lineage (NCBI taxonomy): Eukaryota > Viridiplantae > Streptophyta > Magnoliopsida > Fabales > Fabaceae > Acmispon > Acmispon strigosus. The sequence continues at coordinate 17,877,613 of JAUAMA010000002.1, read as the reverse complement.
AACTTTCAGATAGAGTTGCCTCGAGTTATTTTTGCTACTCCCTTTGTTTTTTTCTTGTTAATGTCAAAACACAAGGTCAATCCACAAACTTGTACAACCAGAACTGAGAAGAGCATCATCAGTTTCAAAGGTTTGAAAAGGCTACTCTCCCATTCAGTAAAACAAGTCGCCTCATGCAAGCGGGTTCAAGATAAACCCTCCAAGGACTCATAATCTGCATTCATTATCATTATCTGCAAAAGTATTTGCATGCGTCATTGCCATAGGATCGATATATATCTGGAGAAAAGAATCAAACATTTGTTAGAGAAAATAATCAAACAATTTTTTTTGTTATAAGTTATAACTATTAAATATGGCGCAACAGTACTTTGCGATGACAGGTTCGAGGCGCAGAATTAATGTCTTCCAAAAATGTAAGGTAAAACTATCTACATTAGATCCACAAAGTAGGTTTGGCTCCTCCTAGACCTCCCGCACCATTTTATAACTATTAAATATGCTCTGGAACAAGTGTAAACGTTACCTGAACTAAAATCAAGAAACATCTGAAGTATCAACAATGCCTTCTTGATATTCACCAAATATATCTGGGCATCCATCCCATCTTCCTTGAGCTCTTGTTTCCCAATACCCGCCAACATATAGAAACGTTCCATTTTCACCTTCTCTGTGAAACCACCTAGGCTTCCAACCATTTTCTTGCATTTTCCTTGACTGTAAGAAAAAGATGATCATCAAAATACAGGTTAGAGAAAGAATAATGTTTTGTTAACACTTGTTTTCCACCTATACTTGTATAAATAGGAAGAGAAATGAGATAAATGAGTGATATAATATGTGATGTGATAGGAAATGCGAAGAGATAGGAAGAAAAAAGAGTGGAAATGAGATGAAAGAAGAAGATGAGTGAGTATATCATTACTGTTAAAGAAATTATAAGAGTTGGAATCATTAGGTACTAGGACTGGAAAAAATTGTATACATTAAAAAGGTAGGAGTAACATCTAAAAAATATAAATACATAGTTATGATATATACCTATATAAAGGTCAACAATACATGTGCAGAAAATCACAAGAGACTAGTATGACAATACTAGTTCAATACTAAATGTAGGTCAAGAAAGATGCAAATGGATAATGTCACAATTTGTTGATTGTAGACTAGCATAAATCTAGATATCAAGTAAACCATAAAGGCTTATATTCGTATACACTCCACTATTTTCCAACTACATTAACTTTTTTTTATTTCTCTTCCATAAATGTCAATAATATCTGAATTCTTATAAAGGTAGTGTAACAAAGTATAAATATAGAAAATCCATCTATACATGGATGAATATATTATTAGAATAAACAAATCAAATGCCTCAAATCAATAAAAATTGAGAAGGTGATTTAAGAAATATCTCATTAGAAAGACTCTACAATCTATAGTAGAATTCAGACCCTACAAAAATACTACAGATTCAAAATAAATGATTTCCCCCTTTTTGTATGAATTTCATAATCAATCATTTTTTCACACTCTTTCCATCCTATTCAGTGGATGTAACAAAATTTATCTTATTATAAACCGTCAAATTTTTTAACTTAATTCCACTTATAGTCCTCTTAATTGACTATTTGTGATTTTAGACCCAAAAAACTATTTTTGAGCATATTTAGTTTCTCAACTCTTATAATTATTACAATTAAGTCCATATCAATCACTATTATTATCATGCTTAAAATTCACAAGTTTTTCATATTTTAAAGAAAAATCTTCACAAATTAAATTGAATCGATTTAATTATTGTAGACATTCATCACATCAAAACTCATTAATCTAAATATTAAATTTTAACCAAACTTTAAAAAAATCGCAGTCGAGGGACTCTTTAAACCTAATCTCCTATAAAATTCTTTTTTTCTCTTGCAATTCTGACCAGAGCGTAGTGAAGGCCAAAGGCCCCCAAGAGTGCGACTCCTAAGATTTGAACACTCGATCTAGGGGTTCAAACAGCCACATTTTACCACTGCGACCGACACCCGTTGAGTATAAATCCTTTGAAAATTATTAAAATTTCACTAATTTTTTTATTTTTAAACTCTAAAATTGTATCATATTTCCAATGCATTATAAAGCTTTTAATATTTGAAAAGAAAATGAAAATTTAATAATTTTATGCAATAACAATTGAGAGAATGAAAACTTACTTATTTCCAAAAGGAGGAATGACTTAGTTAGCTCAAAAAACTAGGGTTTTGACTCATTCATACTAAAGTTTCTTTTCCATTCTAATTTCACCTATTTTCTCTTCCAATTTCTTTTTTTTTCCTATCACATCATACATTATATTTTTTATTTTTCTTCCTTCTCTTCCTATATCACTCTAGGTATGAATGAAAATGGACAGTCAAAGTATCTTTGCAAAAAAACTAAGAGCCAAAATTAGATATAACCCAAATTTAAAGGATAAAAATACAATTAAACCTATTTTTTAATGTAAGAAATTACGAATTTGGGCAGCCAATCAAATTTCCAGTGAGAATACATGGGACCCACTGAGACTGCATGGGGTGAATGAATTTAGCTGTGACTGCATGGGGTGAATAAAATTTAGCTGTGAAGTGTGAAGTGTAAAGTGCCACGATATTACTTGCTATTCATTTTCGTACCAAACGCATTCGTACTCTTTAGCGTTCTTATATTCTGCATTGTCACTTCAAATCAAATTTCGAAGACTCAAACAATACATGCAGTCATGTAGACATCTTGCTAACCATGGTCAGTGTACAACAGTTTAAGGCTGCAGAAATTAATCATCAAGAGAGTTAACAAATAGTCTTAATTACACTTTTAATTCCTCTAATTTGGACTATACGTGAATTTGATACCCTGATTTTATTGAGTCAATCGACTCATATTATTTTGAAACTTATGCAAATTTGATTATCAATCAAATTTCACATATTAAAAATCTTTAAATCTTCATTTCAATTTCAAATATTTTAGGATTTATGATAGATTTAAGTTATGAAAAATAGTTTTTATGAGGTTTTAGACTTTGGGCTAGACTTTACAGGTTGCATGCTTCTTGAACAAAACACGAAAGAACTTTCAAAACATACCATTCTTTGCCTCTTTTCCAACCTTTGTTTCTCCATATTAGCCTTCTCGTATTCCCCATTCTCCAGGTGCCGCTGATCAGGTCTCAGCCTGGAATCCGTGGGCGGAAGCTTCTCCTTTAATCCGTGATCAAATACCCATCAGAAAAGGCTATAACAAAGAATTAGCGATGCATAAGAAGATAAAGGAAAACGCATATCGAATCACGATTCAATACGTCATTGTACCTTCAGTCCCGGTGTGAGCTCGTTCAGCGTTATGGCAAATGATGTCAAATTGTACCGAGTGAGATTCTGGGGTGATCTAGTCCTTTTCCACAATAAGTTCGCACCTGATGAAGTGAAATCTTTTGGCTTCACATTCACATCACCACTAGCATAATACATGCTATCATCCCACTTGCCAAACAATGTGGCCGCTTTTTTTCCCATTGAATCTTCAATAAATCCATGCACCTAATTACATATAGGACACATTAATGAACAAGATATGTTAGGTCAAAAAGACACATTTCTCTGGGAAATTTGAAGTGGGGCCACATGCTTGCAGATTGCAGAAGAGGTAGAAAATTAATAATGTAGGCAAAACAAGCTAAACTAAAGGACAAGCTGGTGAATAAACTAGAAACAATAGATCAGGCTGCAAAGGATAAAGTAGAAAACTAGAAGTTGCTTGTAAAAACCAATAGAACACCCTTACCTGGTGAGGATTTCGGTCAAGAATCGTCTGCTCTTTGAATTTGAGTCTGATTGAATATTGGCGATTACCACGTATATCCATATTTCCATGATGATCACAATATATTTTGCCAAGGATAAGATTATAAATTGTAGTCGTGACCTATAGGAAAAACACAAGTATAAGTTTATAACAATAAATGTATGATATAAGATTGAATTCAGAAGACAAATCATTAGAACAAGTGGACAGTATACATAGTCCATAGAATCAGAGAGTCATTTCAGGATTCACACCTTGCTCCATTGAAATATTTCACCATCATCAAACTCTAGGGTCAGAACTCCTACTGGGTCAAGCTGAATTGATCTTCCCCAAAACTTTGAGCGGATGTTACTGTCAGCCCAAAACTTCCATCCTCTACCTTGACAGTGGCAGGCAACGACAGTTGGATGGTGACTAACCTGTTTCACATTGAGAAACAATATATCAGCCAACAATCTTTGGGTTTATAATGATTTAAACAAATTTTACTCAATGACCAAAATAATGGCATCACGGTTGTGGTTTTGTTACAAGGTACGTTTCGTTTAACATTAGCAACAGTTCAAACGGACATTGACATGCACTTCAATTCTATTCACATTGCAATCAATAGGTATCCAAACATACTCAATTCTTATGAAAAATTACAAACAAATGCAGCAGACACGACCAGAATTGCAGTCGTGATAAACCTCCAAAATCATGATGTTGCGGCTGCAATCATGATCTTGGACTGTGATTTAAAACCTTCGGTATAACAAAACCATTCTTCAGCCATCACAGTTGAACGTCTAAGCCCAGTTAGAACAATATTCTCTTTACTTTTACCTCACTTCTCAAAAGTTTCTTTAAAATCTGTTTGTTCTAAGTTTGCAACTGAAATGTCATACTATAAAAGTAAATTTGTTAGAAAACAAGACATTTATTGTATCACTCCTTAGATAAAGTTTAATACACTGTTGGATGACAACCTATATCTCAGCAAAATCTCTGCATTATTAAAAATCAATAGGTGCTAACCTTCTCAGAAAAGAACCGAATTCCCTTGTCAGGAAAATCAGCTTCGTAAGTTTCCCCCAACAAGGGATTAAAGGGTTTGCAATGACGACCTTCAGATGATGCATATCCAGAAACTGCAAAGGCAGCAACGTTTAGTGCCCGAAGGAGACTGTTTCCCTGAAAATAATATTCAGTGTTAAAAGTGTCACATACAATAGCATTACAAAATGTCATCTTTCATTTGAATTTTGAATTATAGAAAAGCTTAAAAAATTTAAAAGGCCAAACTAATGCAAATTCCTTGGATTCATATTAATTGGCAAAGAGAAAACCACCATATACAAAGCAAATACATCAGTTAGCTATGAGGCAATAAAACTAACGTCAGAGACCAAACAAAGTCCTAGAAACTATTAAGGTATACTTTATTTTATTAGCCTATTTAGTATTTGCTGGAATTTAATTTGAGATATTCAGAAATTACTACTCTTTCCCCCGTTTCCCCCTTTCAGTAAGGTAAAGTGGAATTCAGAAATGAGTCCAACTCCTGCAGCCAACACAAACATAAAACAAATGACATGATTGAACACAATTCTCCCATCAAAACAATTGTGTTGACAGCTTAAATGAAACCTTTCAAGAAAATTAGAATGTTCAGAAACAGATCTACCAATACTACCAATCAAATTGCTAAAAGTTGTTGTAATTGAAGGACCATGCATACATTTCATTCAGCACGAGACATATCCACAAGGAAAACTCAATTATCAAATGGAAGGTAAAATCATATATCAACACTAGTTTGAAATTTCTTTTGTTTACACTGCAAGAGAAGAGAATGGCATAATCACAACCAAGATGTGAATGGCCTAATCATGAACAAGAAATATATCTTACTGATTTTCCATACTCATAAGCACGATCCAGAAGATAAGAGTACTCCAAGTCCTCAAAACATTTCTGGAGGGAAGATATTGGCTCATTAAAATATACAGGAAGACAAACACGTGTGAGATCTTTGCCCACATTGTCCTTGATCATCGACCAAAGACTAACGCCCTTCTCTTTCTCAACAGGATCCGGAAGCTTTTTTCGCCTTACTATCTGAGGGAACCCAAAATTAGAGATCATCTTTTCAACATGACTGTTCTCCATATCAATGCATTCTGTATTAGGTTCTGCAGACGTGTTCACGTGATCTAGAGCTCCTTTTGACTCACACCTAAAACCAGGTTCTGTAAAAGACTCTCTAGAATCATAAAATGAGATTTCATCTTCATCTGACACTTCCTCCACCTCTTGTTTCTCAATATCATCGGATGATTCAGTTGTACTGTATTCTGAAAGACAAATCTATATGTGAAAAATAATACCACGTACTGAAAGAATGAGATATATATCAAAGGTTGCAGGCAGGATCGTTGTAAACAAATTTACACAAATATGTACATGAGAAGTTATCAAAAGACAATATGCTATATCATATGATCATTACAGCATCCAGAGAGGAGATATCAATGAAAATAGCATGTCTTTGAGTTATTATTTTTTTCTGTTTAAATGAATCAAAATCTGAGTTAACTATGTACCTCAGTTGATACATCTATTGCCTTACAAGTAACCTAGAAGTTAACAGAAGAAAACAAGTATAGAGACCTGAGCCAGTATCTACCATCAATATTAATTTAATCAAAACAAACATTGTATAAGCACTTGTAGCTAAAAGTTAGTTGAAATAGTAAAAAAAAAATTCTTTGGAGGTTAGAGAAAAAATCAGCGAGAGAAATAAGCTTGCAATTACTCATAAGAGGTGGAATTCAAATTAAGCAGTTAATGACAATTAGCAAAATACTTCCCATGATTAAAAAACACTTCACAAATAGCTGTTAGTAATTTTCATGGACATATAAGACAGACAACAATTGTGAGTACAATCACATGCTTACTACATGAAATAAGAGAAAAAGAAAGGTCACAGCATATGTATAAATTATAAGTGACAAGCATAAGTGACATATATATAACATGGTACCACTATATTTTCCACGACCTAGACTTGACAGTTCATTCTTTGTTAATTGGTATTCACCGTCATGCAAGGCAGAGGCCTCAGGTTCAATGTTAGCTGCCTGTTCATTATCAGTAACAAAATATTAGTTTAGTAAGTCATAGACAAAGGAAAAAAGCTTCCACATCTAGAAACTAAACACGTGCTGACATGCAAAAATCAGCATAATGAAAAAGATAGTTGAATTCAGGTATAAAGCAAGGAAGAATAAATGAGGGGGGAAATGGTAATCAATGTGTACCATGATTTATGATATTTATTTGGGTGGAGAGAGGGACAGAAAACTATCAAACAAAGTCACAAGTTACAAAACTTTTGGAAAATTTACTACAGATCAGCCAAAACGCATGACAAAATTAAACAAACATATCATGTGATGTAGCATATGAAAGTTAACCCAAGTTCTTGTTTCTATCCAAGCAACTATACAACTTTAGCTTGCGTTGCACTAATACATCAACAGCTTATCCCATTATATGAAGCTAGAGCCACAAATATCTTAATCAAGTGTGTCCATGTATTCAAACCCAGAAGTACAACAATAATGTGCAATAATGCGCTTGAGGACACTATGATAATTAATTCAATAATTTTCTTCTTTTTCTTACACAAGAAAAAATTAAAAGGATAAGATAAACCATACATGACCAGGTAATTGTATCTAGACGGATGGAATACATGCGAATTACTGAAAACTTTTTCATAGTTTAGGGTATTTAGGCAAGGGGGAAAAAGTGCTTTTTATATCTTTAAGCATTTGATAGAACCGTGACAAGAGACTTACATATAAAGATAATATAGGAAAAAATATATATAATGAAATTATTATTCAAATTACTTTTTTGGGGGAGCAAAAGCAAAAGTTTGAAATATAAAGAGCCATAATAAGTTAAAACAGTGAAAGCTGAAGCATTACAAAATATGTCTCATTACTTATTTAAGAAAAAATAAGTTCACAAAGCTTGTGTCCTACAAGAAACTTTTAGGATATTGTGCAAGTAATTTCAATGAATGTTTTTTGTCAAGCTGGCTCATTAGTGAAACGTTTTTTTTATCCACAGCATACTAATCTTTTCAAGTTTCGGAAATCATATTTAAGCGAGTAAAACTCTCCTAAGTCCTAACTAATTATTTTGTATACACACCGCTTAAATATTGAACCCTTAATAAAATGTTTAATGAGCAAAGACCCTGAGACTGTGTTGGTGGTAGTAGTGATAATTGATCCACCCAATATATCAACCCCATTGAAATTATAAAAAAGCTAGGAATAAATCACTTGGACTCATGGTAAAATAATGCAACTCATAATTTATGAAATCCAGATGTTATAATTCACCAAATTTGAAATGGAGTAGTCTTTTGAGGACTAAACTACTAACAAATACTAGTACTAGTACTAATGAAGCGCAAATACTGTAACCAGGAAAAAACATGAAGCGCAAATACAGGAATTGTCAAAAAGCAATTGAAAGGTAAAGCACAGAAGTTATGAAATTACCTCTAACTGCCTTATTGTATCAAGCAAATTTGATCGTTCTAGACAAAGAACCGTGAGTTGCTCTTGTAATTCGGAGAACTCAGCGAGCATGATTTGCTCGCACTCCTTCACAAGGTTCTCACTGCTACCCTCTTCAACCAAGCGTCTCTTGAGCCTCTCGGTGGACACAGATATGTGATTTGGCGCGAGAGAGAGATGATCATAGAGCGGTGGAAGTGGATACAAACCTCGAGTTGACACCAAAGCTTGTATCCACGCCACTCGGTCTTTCCTTGACTCAGTTCTCAGATGGAGAGTCTTTGTTGCTGTAAATATGTAAAATCTCCTGTCATCTGATTTGCTCTCTCTAAATGATGAGATCTGCAATCAACATTATTCAGTTCAGATAAGAACGAGGAAGCACCATCACTTTAACAAAATTTCATTTTTTTAATGCAAAAGAAAAAGGGAAACGGTGAAATACTAATTTTTGGTGTCAACATGTATCCAGTCGATAGCTGACTAATCTATCGCCTAGCATCAGCGGACACTAATGACGTAAAGCAATTGAGATTTTGTATTCATAAGACAAAGTTTAGAATAGAATAAAATAACAAGACTGTTGCAACTATCAACTGCCAGAAGAAGAGTGAAAAGATTATTCATGAGTAGCAGCACTAGTAGTGGGGAAGAGAGCCCACTTTGAGATTACAAGGTTATCAGAGAAAAAGCTTTGAAAATGAAATTACCTTGTCTCAGGGTTATCATGGAATGAATGATGCTACTGTTGCTAGACTAGAATGATTCTGAGATAGAAATTAATGATGTAGTGAAATTTTGGGTTCCCCTTTTACCCGGGGAGAAGAAGAGTGGTTCTGGAATCTTTGACCTTAAACAACAGGAGCAGCTAGCACAACTTTTTTTTTAACAATAAGAAAATATGTATTGACCTGGATGATACCCTACCACCATGGTGGAATATATATGTCTGTTGACAAAGACAAAAGAGGGGCCTTTCCATATGTTTTCACTTTTCTATTTTTTTTTTTTACAAGAGGAAATGAGCACTTTTCTATCTCTAATTATACATGAAAAAAACTAGAGTGAATGGTTAGTTGTTTGCTAAAGTGTGATTCTCGGTCGAGTTAGTCTCGATAGAAGTATATAGACAAATTAACTTTTAATATTGTAAAATATTGATTAAATTAATCATTTTAATCACATAAAATATCAGTTATTTATCAATTGAATAACTTGACTGAGAATTGAATTAATTATTTCTTCTTTTAGACATGAACTTGACCACCTGTCACTCACACTATCCGAACTAATTTGATAATTCACTCTTGAAACTAATAGCAACAGAAAATGTTTTCTTTACCCCCTTGCTTATCAAAGTAGCAACCAGGCAGGCATTGCAATTTACAAAGAAGCTCCCACTATCACACCTGTGAGAAATACACACAGTCCAAGACTCCAAGATCTCTAATTACCTATCTTTAGATCACCGCAATGTAAGTATAATATAAAAAAAAAATTCCCTGCTCTAGAATGTAACGCCTTTACCTTCAAGTCTTGTATATAAAAAAGACTAATAAAATATGCCACCGTCGTTGCATTTACACCTACTGAAGGGCAACAAAAAACACCATTGCACGTTACTGAATAAAAGTTTGGTATTGATTTTTTATATGCAGAAAAATGGCGTGGTGATCAAAAAGCAAGGGAAGAGGAAGAAGCAAAATTTTGTGTGAAAAAAGAAGTGAATTGAATTCAACCAATGCCGATGAAGGGAAGGAGGGGAGGTGAGTGACGTGACCGCAAGTTAATGGCATAGGGCTAACGCGTAGGTTATCCCTACCCTCCACGGCCACCTGTTGATGTGACCCACTACACATCAACAACCAGTTAAAACTGTAAAACAAACAGGGAATTAAAAAGTTTGGGGGAATTTTGAAACGGGGATGAGAGAGAAAGGAACAGAACCCAGAAACCAAAGGGAAACGGAAGCGAATCACACAAGAGACCCGCGGGTTTCCACGTTCCTTCTCGGTCATCAACGCCTCAACTCAATCCAGATTTTCCTTTCTCCCCTTCTGTTGTTTTCTCACCTTTTCCCCCCCTTTTTCTCTGCCAACAGAACAATCTATGAAATCTGAATAATCATTGATAATTTTCATGGCTTGCAAATCAATGAAATCAAATCTTTCGCACTGTCACCCGTTTACCACCGCTTAATGTTAGTGCTAGCAAATGCAATGAAAAAATTAGTCACTAAAATTTAAAAATTGGAGAGAGGGACGAGAAAAACGCAAATGAAGTGACAATGGCACTGTGTATTTTGATTTTTGAAAATATAAATAAATAAATATTGTTGCCTATAGCTACGAGTAGCGCCAAAACTGTCACCACGACACTGCCAAAGTAAGCAAGACCAAAACCTGACCCACAGTTTAACGGGTGATTCAGATCACCACCACCAACACCAAACGTGAACGTTTCTTAATTATCTTAATCAAATTAATTACGGTGATAATTGAAGAAGCGTGTATACGTGGCTAGTGATTATACCTTTAGATGAACGAAGGCAGAGGAAGATGAAGAGGAAGAGGAAGGAGGTTTGTGGTGATTCTTCCGGCGCATGGTGTTGGAGGAACCGTCTCTTTCCATTCTGGCGAGGCGGTTGGCGGTGACTTCTCCGATGAGGCGGACGTCGTCGACGGTGGTGAGCATGTTGAGGCTCTCCGGCCACCGGATCTTGGCGTACGAGAGGACGCCATTGCGGAGGAGGAACCACCGGGATCTCCACCCCTTGCCGTAATTCGTCCACTTGTAGAGCACTCCGGCCACCGTCGTCTCCGATCCCCTGCGGCCAATGCCGTCAGATCCGCCCGCCGGAAGGCTCCGCGTCCTCGACAGCGCTGCCGCTTCCGGCTCCGGCGAGTGGCTCCCGATCCCCGGACTCTCCAGGGAGATGCAGCACAACGGGTGCATTTCCTTCACTCGCATTTTCTTTTTCTCCACCACAAAAAAAAAAAAAAAACTCTTCCTCTCTCTCTCTCTTATTTTTTCAGTTCTTCATTGGAACTGAAGCTGCATTGAAAATGGTTTAGGGTTCTGTTGGGGAGATGAGGAGCTCTGAAACTGAGAAAGAAGTAGATCGAAGGAGGAGGATTAATTAATGAGGGAGATGCGTTGATTTTAAATAATGGGAAAAAACAATTGGGTTATTGAAAATATAAGAAAAGGGTTTTAAGAAGGGAAAAAAAAGAGGTTTTGCTTGTTGTTGAGAGTGAGTGAATGAATGAATACTAAAATTTTATTTGGGAGAGTGGGAGACATGTAGGAGAAGATTCATATATAGAGGCAAGGGCAGTGAATAAAGGGGTGGGCATAATGGTAATTAAATTAAGTGGTTTGTTTCCAAGGTTGAAAGTGAAACTTGGAATGAAACACACATGGGAGAGGTGAAGAAGAACCCAGCTATGAGAGTTTGAGGTTGGTTCTGCTGCTTCTACTTGACTCCTACCTTCACCTGCTTGCTCTTTTTTTTTCTTTTGGATATTTTTTTGTTGAGGGCTACGAGATATTGAGGGTGGGGATATTTTCGTGAGACGGTGAGGATGTCAAATTATCAGTAAAATATCGTGGGTGGGGGTGAAACTGTAGAAGTGAATAGAGGGAGTTTGAAGTGGAAGGAGACAGGGTGGCAGTTAACGATGATGAGTGGGAAACTGAGGCCCGTTATAAATGCTATTTACTGCATAATCATGATTTTTTTAATTTTCCATAGACCATTTTTGTGTATTATACTTTTGTGCTACATAATCATGATTTTTTTCATCTTCCATAGACCATGTTTGTGTATTATACTTTTGTGCTAGTAAATTTTACTCCAAAACTATTGGTAGAGCAGTACTTGTAAAACTTTTATTTAGGTTAAATATTACCCTCACACAGTTGGAAGCGACTCTCCGGTGGCGCTTCCTATTTTGACTTTATTATTTGCAGTTGTCACTTTTTAATTTCTTGTTTTCATGTTGTTGTTTTTACTTTTGTCTGCTTAAATTGGTAACATTGTTGTTGATAGCCTTAAATTGGTAACATTGTTGTTGATAGCCTGGCAAAGTTCTCTTTTTCTGTTGGTTTCGAGTCTGGATGGATGAGGTCCCGAAGGTGGTTCAACATGATGTAATGGCTTCAATGGCTTCTTCTTAGGATGTGTTTGGATGCAATTCTCAAACGTGGATATGAGTTTCAAACGTGGATAAGAGACTCAAAGTGAATCTCTATCGTTTTGAACATGTTTGAGAACTAATTTTGAGAATCGATTCTACAAGTTTGATCCGAATTTGATAAAATTGACTCAATGTAGCTTCTCCATCCGATGTTGGGTGCATGTACTAAACATCAATTACGAAAATCAATTATGGGTAAATGTATTCAAACATAAATCACGTCACTTAAACTCACGTTACCAAACTTAATTCTTGTCAGATCCAATTCTGCTAGTAGTTGATCCAAACACACACCTTTTTCAATTACACACTTAATATATCCAATTTGTTTCAAAAAAATATTATTGTCAACGTTCCAAAACTTTTGTTGTTTAAGGTTATGCATATTGTTTAAGAGTTCATTAATTGATGTTGTAATTTGACTTAAACACATTTATTTAAAGTGAAGTTATATTAAAGAGAGAGAATAATAGTAATTGGTTAGGTAATTGGTGAGGATTGTGATAAATGAAAATATGATGTGGTAGTTGAGAGATTTAATATTAAATGAGAGTATTGATGGAAGAAAATAAGATAAATAGTTTTGGATTTCTAAATCAACAAAAAAAAAATTGAAAAAAAATAAAAAGCTAAAACAAAAAAAAAAAAAATTGGAAGGGAGGAGTGCTGATCCACCTGGGACCCTATGATGATTTAATACAAACTTTGTTTATCGTTATTTAGATAAGTCATTCATACTCCCTCTGTTCCTTTTTATAAGAGGTAAACTAACTTTGCACACCCCTTAAGAAAGATAGCTAATCTAGTTTTTTACATTAAATTTGTTCAAAGGTGTTGTTGAATTTTCAAAATTGTCCTTTAACATAGTAAATGTATTTCCATATTTCTAATTATTTTTATTTATTTATTTTTGAATAACCTAACACTATTTATTGTATTGATAATTAACTTTAAAGGAGGGAGCGAGGATCATTGAGAATTACACAAAATTTGCTACCTTCCCATTTAAAGAGGCAAAATACAAGTAATAAAATATGTTAGATAATTGATTGCCTCAATAGATGAAAAGGCATAGTTCAATTTTTTTGATAAACATAGTTCATGTACCTAGTGAATGAAGAAGCAATATAAGAATTTTAATTATAATAATTAATGTGTAGTATACCAAGTCTTTGGAAAATGGCAAAATAGAGGTCATAATTAATGTCATACAATTATTATCCAGAATTGAATAGGGGTAGAATGGTGAAATAATAATTAATTTGGCACAAAATTTTCTCTAATTCTTATAAAAAGGAACGATCAATACCTCTCATTTAGCCCTTATAAAAAGGAACGGAAGGAGTATTTACATATAAGAGAATCAAAATGGTAAAATTATACTCCTTCCATTTCTATTTATAAGAGCCCCATGGGCAGGGCGGAACATATAAGGGACATGGGAGGGTCTTGGCCTCCCCAAAACCCTTAAAAAATCTTGTAGAGTGTATGAACTTTAAATTTTTTTATACAACTAATCAAATATATATTTAACCGATGGAAAATTAACAACAAAATGCACGGTGTCCTAGTGGCTATGCAACTCTTATTTAAAAACTTAGGTAGGCAAATGTATAAAAATTTTAAAACTTATTTGTTTTACAACTCTTTAAATTTTTACTTGAGATTTCAACTACATTTTTTTACTTATTTAATTAATTTTGATGGTAATTTTGATGATATTAATTCTTAGTATATCTACCACGCCAACTCAAAATGAATCACATAGACATATTTTTTTCTTTTTATAAAAAAGTGAGTTTGAAATATACGACTTATGGTCTTGTTTATAAGAACCAAAAAATTAATTCACACAGTTCAAGAAATATTAGTTAAAGTATGTAAGTGCATTAAATTTGTTCTCAATTAGTATTAAACTTCCAAAATTGCCCTTAAATCACTTTTCATAATTTTTATGCATCATTTAATGCTTATGAGAGTGGAAAGAGTGAGAAAGTTAAATTAAATAAGGGCATTCTTGGCAAAAAATAATTAATGCACCACAAAATTCAAGTTGGTTTTTTTAAAAAGGATCAAAATAAACCTCTCATTTGGTTCTTATAAATAGGACCAGAGGTAGTAATAATTTAAGAAAAAAAATACAATATACAAATGCGATACATTTCTCCCAAAAAACAATTATCAAAGGTAAAGGAAAAAAAATCTTTTATCAAGAGATAAAAAAAATTATTTAAAGGCAAGCATATATATTGATAGAATACAAAATTTTTATTAAAAATGAGAAGAAAATTTTCAAAATTATTTACATAATTTATAATAAATTTCTAATATTCATATTGTGTGAATTAATTTAATCGTTCATTTTTTTATGAATATCCATGTATATTGCTGATAAAAAAAAATTTAATTTATGTATTGAAATCTTATTTCAGCCCCCGAAATTTTTTTTCTAGCTCCGCCACTGCCCATGGGACAATTGCGCTTATTAAGAAAAACATGTAATGAGACTAATTAATGTCTTGATTTTACAAAAAAAATATTAAGTGACCTTTTTTTTACCCTTAATCATTGCATGAGGAGATATGAAAGTAAAAGTGAGTGAGAACCGAAATAATTAATACAAAGTGTATATTTGAAAAAGACTAATAACTTTTGCTAAAATCTTTAATGGATCTTATATTTAGGGATAACAAAATTTCTCTACAGGGTCTTATAAAAAGAAATAGAAGGAGTAGTAATCATGTATTAAACGGCTAAGGCCCGGTTTGGGATTGTGTACGAGTTTTATGTTTCTAAATTTTTGAAAACCAAAATGGTTTAGTTTAGGGTTCCTGTCGGACCTAGTGTAAGAACTAGGATTTGGATATCCAAATCTTTGAATGTTGATCCTAGTGTAATAACTAGACTTCATGTCGAACCTAGTGTAAGAACTAGGCTTTGAATATTCGGACTTTGAATTTTGACCCTAGTGTAATAACTGGGCTTCGTGTTAAACATAGTGTAAGAATTAGGCTTTGGATATCCAGACTTTGAATGTTCACCCTAGTCTAATAACTAGGCTTCGTGCCGGCTCTAGTGTAAGAACTAGGTGTTGACCCTAGTGTAATAACTGGGCTTCATGTTTGAACTAGTGTAAGAACTAGGCTTTGGAAATTCAGGCTTTGAAGGTTGACCTTAGTGTAATAACTATGCTTCGTGTTGGATTGTAAGAACTAGGCTTCAGATATCCGATCTTAGAATGTTGACCCTAGTGTGATAACTAGGCTTCGTGTCAGACCTAGTGTAAGAACTAGGGTTTGGATATATGGGCTTTGAATGTTGACCCTCGCATAATAACTAGGCTTCGTACCGGACCTAGTGTAAAAACTATGCTTTGGGCATCCTGGCTTTGAATGTTGACTTAGTGTAATAACTAGACTTTGTGTCAGACCTAGTGTAAGAACTAGGCGTTGGATATTCAGGCTTTGAATCTTGACCCTCGTGTAATAACTAGGCTCCGTGTCGGACCTAGTATAAGAACTAGGCTTTGGACATCCGAGCTTTGAATGTTGACCCTAGTGTAATAATAAAAAGACTTCGTGTCGGACCTAGTGTTAGAAGTACGCTTTAGATGTCCGGGATTTGAATGTCGACCCTAATGTAATAACTAGGCTTCGTGTTGGACCTAGTACAAGAGCTACGCTTTGGACATCCAACCTTTGAATATTGAAGGTGTTGTTTTCGAAAACTAATGTCCACATTCTTTTATAAGCCTGCCAAGTTATCGACTGACGCAGATTTTAATTTTTTAAATTATCGACGACTTTTCTCATTGGTAACCGATGTCAATATTTTTTTAATACCGCCAAGTTATCAGCCGGCAACAATTTCAAATTTTAAAATTATTGATGACTTTGGTTGTCGATAAAGTCGTTGATAATTTGGAAATAATTGATCCCATCAAAAAAATTATTTACCGCCAAATCACCAACGGCCAAGACCGCCGGCAACATTTTTTTTTTCTTCACAAAATACGTTACTAACGGCCTGAGAGTCGGTAACAGCGAGAGTTTGCAATAATTTTTAGGTCATAGATGAATAGCAGTTTCCTTGTAGTGATCCTTACCAGTGGTTGACTCATTCTCAGTTGTGAAAATATGGGTTGACATGACGGGTGGGAAGCACAAGGGTCTGATATATGGTGCAGGTGACATGTCTGTGCGTTACAGACCCAATGTTATTTCTCTGACAAAGGAGCCAGCATAAGCGTCTCATTTGGGGTCTTAGTGTCCACATATGCCCCCTGACGTTCACCAAATGTTTCACAAGATTATGGAGGACAGCCTTGCGCTCCAACAAATTCTGAGTCACTAAGAAACCCAAACAACGCATATGAGTTCACAATACGCAGCCCTTGAAGCGCTAAACCGAACCTTGCGAAGTCAAGGTGAAACAATATAAGGGTGCTTCTGATTTTGTTGCCGCTAATGTTGGTTCTCCTTATCCCTCCTACAAATGAGAGGGGGCGAGGGAGGAGGATGAGGAGGAAGAAGAATAAGAGGATGATGAAGATGATTAGGAGTAGGGGTAGCATAACTTTTTTGTTACTAACAACCTAGCCTGCTGGTACTATTGTTTTCAATTACATCAGTAGATTACTGACGATTTGGGCCGTCAGAAAATTACCGACGGGTAAGTTACCGGAGGCTTTGAATAAGTCGTCGAAGAAAAAATTACCCTAGAACTCAATACCTATGAAAACCAAGCCATCGGCAGGCCGTGAGAAAAATACAATTACCAACACCTTTTAGTAATTACCAACGACTTTTGGTCGTCGATAATTAGCGATTTTCTTGTAGTGTTTCTAAGCTGAATAAAATATTTTGGTAAGAGGCCTACCAAAGTTTTCTTATGATTCAAATTCATTGTATGAAGCGTGTTAGGAGGAGAAACTAGTTAAAAGCTATTTTCCATCCAAAAACTTTATTCCAGCTTTTAAACCATTAAAAATTCTACACCTTGACTTGTTTGGATATACAAAAACTCCAAGTTTTGGAGGAAAATATTATGGTCTAGTTATTTTTCATGACTATTCTTGATTTACATGGGTACAATCTTTCTATCCTACAAGTTTATTCTTATGAGCAATTTTCAATATTCTATAAGAAGGTGCAAAATAAAAAAAGTTGTCATATTTCCTCTATTATAAATGCTCATATGGGTGGAGAGAACATAATACATTACAATTTTTCAGCTCATAGAGCTCCACAATAAAATGGGATAAGAGATGGCCAAAACTTTTTATGTTACATGAAAACTCATTACCTAAAAAGGTGTTATATGCTTTATTCAAAAAAGAATATTGTTAATACTAAAATTATAGAAAACTCCATATGAATGTATAAATTATGTTCGTCATCTTCCTTACATAAAACTTTATGCACTCGATTAATTTGAAATATTTAAAATGATTATCTATTTATTCATAGTAAATGTGCTTGAAAATTCCGGATCATGTCATTTAAAATTTTCTTACTTAGAATACTTCAAATAATTCATTAGTATGTGTTTTAAAATTATGGGTTTCTTTCTAATAAGAGCAAGTATGAAATTTATTATTTTAGGAGCTTAATTAAACAAAAGGTATTCAAAAAAAATAATTCATATATTGAATATACTTTTTAAATTTATTCGACTAAATCACTCTCCCTTACCTTTAGAGAAGCTTGAATTACACTCTCGTCATTTATTATTTCAAAATCTGCACTCCACTCTCTTAAAAGATAAATACATGTTATAATTTAGTCAATTTTAGTATAAATTGACTTCTTACGGGTATTTCTTCTCTATTTATGATTTTTCATCATTTATTTTATATTTGACAAAATAAATATTTAAAACTTCATTTTATTTTCTAAAAGTCTTAAATTAGTATTAAAGGTTGAGAATGTACCTATAATAGCTGCAATTAAGAGGAGATGTTTAGTTAAGATTTAGTATTTTTATTAAGATAGATATTATTGCAATTTGTTTTCAGATTAAAATAAGATTAAGATAATATTAGTTATTTCTAAGATCAAGATTACATTTAAATTTAAATTTAAATGTATATGGGATACTCTCTATCACTTGATTTTGGGAATCAGGTTCTATCTTATATCACTTTATGAGTAGATTTGTTATTTTTATATTATGTACTTGCTCTATATATAGAGCATCCAATGATCAATAAAATTATCTTCTTCAATAACAAATTTCCATCTACATTCATATCCTAAAAACCCTAAAATCCCAACAGAGTGGCATCAGAACTCTTATCCTTAAGGGACTTGTGAGCCAAAAGAAAATATATGGAAGGATATGCATCATACACGGTGGGTCAACCCCCATCCTTTAATGGTGAGGAGTACGAGTTATGGGCTGTAAGAATGGCTACTCATCTTGAAGCGTTCAATCTTTGGGAAGCAGTAGAAGAAGACTATGATGTTCTTGAACTACCTGAAAATCCTATGGTGGCTCAGATGAAGAATCACAAACAAAAGAAGACAAAAAAGGCTAAAGGAAAAAAATATTCTCTTTTATGCTGTGTCAAAAATCATCTTTACAAGAATTATGAATTTTAAGTTCGCAAAAGATATTTGGGATTATCTCAAAGTGGAATATCAAGGTTCTGAAAGAACTAAAGGCATGCAGGTTCTCAACCTAGGCAGAAATTGAGATGAAGAACATGAAGTAGAATGAACCATCAAAGGTTATGCTAACCGATTGTTAAGCATAGCAAATAAAGTGCGTCTTCTTGGTAGAGACTTTTCTGATGAAAGAATAGTGCAAAAAAATCCTTGTCACTATACCTAAAAAGTATGAATCAAAGATATCAGCATCCGAGGAGTCAAAAGACTTGTCAACCATCACCTTGGGAGAATTAATAAATGTTTAACAGGCACAAGAGCAGAGAAGAACAATGAGAAAAGAGGAGGTGGAAGTACAAGGTTTATATCATATGGAAGCACAAAATTCAAGAAGTGGCAAACAACAAGGTGAGATTTTTCCTTCTTGTCCTACAAAAAGACAAATCGTCCTCAAACAAGTTGTTTTTTGGAGACCAAACATTAAGTGTAGAAAGTGTGGCAATATGGGACATGTAGAACGAGTCTGCAAGTCTGAACCAAAGGAGGCTAAGGTGACGATGGAAGAACAAGAAGATGAACTATTTGTTGTCACAACGTGCTTTTCTACAAGCAACCTTTCAAGCAATTCATGGTTAATAGATAGCGGTTGTACAAACCACATGACCAATGATAAGCTTTTTAAAGAGCTTGACAAATCCATTGTTTTCAAAGTAAAAATTGGGAATGGTGATTTCATCCCAACCAAGGAAAAATGAACTATTGTTATTGAAAGCTTGATATGTTTGAAATATATCTCTGATGTTTTATATGTTCCTGATATTGATCAAAATTTGCTCAGTCTTGCATAGCTTTTTGAAAAAAGGTTTCAAATTCATATTTGAAGACAACATGTGTTCGATAAAAGATGCAAAAGGTAGCGGTGTGTTCAAGGTGAAGATGAAAGCCAAATGTTTTACTCTAAATCTGGCACAAAGAGAGCTTACTCTCTTGTCAGTGGAAGTCGGCGACCCCACCGCCACCTCTTCTACGCTCGGTGGTTCATATCCTGCCGCAAGCCCAAAAGCTGTTGCAAGCCCAAAAGCTGTTGCAAAACCTGAAATTCATGTCATGATTTCAGACGATGATCATGATCACAAGCCTGACCAACATGAAATTAGAGATCATGTCTCATACATTGTTTTGATGGAGAATTTGCCTCAAGATCGTTCAAAGGAAAATAGTCAGAAAATATTTCATGAAGTTGGAAATATATAGAGCATAAAAATTCATGACCCGTCTTCTACTACGAGTTGAAGATTTAAATCAAGAGTTGCCAGCTATTAAATTCAAGAGGAGATTTGTTGGGAATGGACCTATAATATTTGCAATTAAGAGGAGATGTATAGTTAAAATTTAGTTTTGTGTTTTAAGATATTGTTGCAATTTATTTTTAAATTAGAATAAGATTAAGATAATATTAGTTATTTCTAAAATTAAGATTACATTTAAATTTAAATTTAAATATATATGATATACTCTCTATCACTCGATTTTAGGAATCAGGTTTTTTCTTATGTCATTTTATGAGTAGATTCGTTATTTTTATATTTACTTGCTCTATATATAGAACATTCAATGATTAATAAAATTATCTTGTTCAATAATAAATTTTTGTCTACATTTATATCTTAGAAACCCTAAAATCCCAACATTAAAGGGTTTAAGTTCATTTAAAAATTATTAAAATGTCTAAAATTTGTTAATCATCGAGTTTTTTTTACCAAGTAACTCAATTGTAATCATTAAAGCATCGGAAGATTCATTTATATTAAAATGTACTAAAATGTGATATATATTTGCATTTTCTTAAAAATGGGATATATATTTGTATCCTAAGATTAGAGAATGTGTATTTTGAAATAATACGGGAGATGAGTGTAATTAAAGCTTTTTTTCATAGAAGGGGAGAATAATTTACTTAATTTATTTTGTTTTTCACGAGATATCAAATCAAAAGTGTCCGTAAAAAAAAAACAATTTAAAAGTGTGAATTCCTTTATCATTCTAACTTATATGTTTATTTAATTTTTTTAAACAAACTTATATGTTTTTTTTTTCAACTGAACAAACTTATATGTTTAGTTGAACTAGATTTTACTTATATGTTTAGTTAAACTAAGATTATGTTTCCTTAATATCAAATCAAACACACTTTTAAATTTGAATCAACTAGACAAGAAGATAATTTAAAAGTATTTTTTTTATATATTTTGATAATTTAAGAGTATGTGACTATACTAATATAAGCTTATATTCTAATTATTAGCAATCACTTCATCACACATAATATATGTATGTAAAATAAGGCAATGAAAATATATGAATGTTATTTTTTCTCAGAATCAATTCTGATGTTATTATAAGTTTGCTGCTAGTTTTGATTCTATTTCCTTTGTTCTATGTTCTTATAAATGCCAATAGATTGGCTCATAGTTTGGCTAAGTTCTCTATTTTTCATGAGGATGTTGTGTGATCCTCTGTTTCTTTCCCGCGTTGTTTCCAAGCTTATACTTTTTCGGATATTCTTCTGAATATTTTTTAATCTATTATCTTTTGACGGTCAAAATAATAAAAAAAAATTACTAATTATCTTTTTTATAATTGATGTAAAAAGATTTGAAAACATGTGTTGTATGTTTTGAAACATGACCTAAGTCATGAATATTTAGGCACGTGGTAACGCACACAAATCGTAAGTGGTGAAACAGACGAAGCAGGGCCAAGAAATTGTATGGGTACTATTGGGTCATAGGCAGCTGGTGCCTGGTAGTGTGACCCGTGAGGTGAGCCCAGGCATGAGGCATGACAATGACCGTAACTCATAATATTGTGTAAAATTAACCAATAGTCATAGTAATTAAAAGAAAACCACTTACTATCTACTCCTCGGTGTCCCAAATTATAAGATCTCTTCTAGATTTCAGAAAAAAAAATAAGATTTTCTTTTTTTACCCATTGCATTCATTATATTTTAAATTCCAACTCTACTAATTACTTCTTTCATATTCTCAACCAACTTTTGGTATATCCAATACTTACATTTAACAATTTCCATTTTTTTTAAATAGGGGCATATTTGGAAGATTTGTATAAAAAGTAACAAAACCAACATATTAATTAGCTTATTACATGTTTTCTTAATAGGCGTGATTGTCTGAAAATGACCCTGTAATTTGGGACGGAGGGAGTATAAGCTAAAGAGTAAATGTTATTTAAAAATACATCAATCAAATGTTATTTTATTTTAAATATTGCACTAACTCTTATGGGTTTTATTATTATTATACTGACTTCCCGTAATATGTATCATTATGACTCGACACTTCTCTATTATTCAAAATAATATATGAACAAGGGGACGTCAATGCATTTTGTAAACTAGAGGAGAGATTAGTACACTAATGTTAAGCCTTAAGAGAGGTGACTGCAATTTCCACTAAAGATAATAACTAATATGCATATATTTATACACAAAAGAAACGTGGACATATATATAGAATTGGCCTAAGATTAAGAATACGATTTTTTAAAGGAAAATTCACTAATCAGAGGGCAAATGAAGCCAAACAATCATGCACTATAAATAAAAACAACTAAGTTAGGGTGTTTTTTATATCCAAACAACCAAAGCACCCTTTGCCAAAAAAATCAGATACACAATTGCCACTTTTGCGAACAAAATATAAGTTTGAAAAATCGCATAATTACCACTTTTACAAACAAAACATAAATTCAAAAAATCAAATTTACAAGCCAATCATGACAACCTCTAACAATTAAACTAAGATAAGAACAACTAGTAGCATTCTTCCTCCAAGTCTCCGGAACCTTTCAAACAATCGGTCTCAAACAACACCTTACAGAAGCAAAGATCCATAACCAATGAAATCGCCCACCCAAAAACAAGGGACTTAGCAACTACTAGAGATATAGCAACTAGTAGAGATATAACATTGAAAGGAACAACTGAAGCAACAACTAGAAGACGACCCTCATCCCGAGCCACAAAACCAAAGCCCGCCACACCCAACTCAAGTGCTTAAGAATAAGTTTACTACTTAGGTCATGAATATGAATTTCCGTTAAACTTAATTTATATTTATATTGAATTTAACATGGAAAAATATTTATCTCTAATAGTGTTAAATTGGCCCATGGCCCCAGGGCCAACCCACTAGGCCTCATATTTCGGCCCTAACTTTTTCAACCCACCAAGCTCTGAGGCTTTTAGCTCGAGGGTTGGGACATGGTTAGCCCCGAGTCCTATAATTTTAATAGTTGACCAAAATATTGGCAAAAACAAAAGTTGACAAACAAATATTTAGTTTGGATTTATTTCAATGTTAAGCCCTAATATTGGCGCCAAAACCTTCAAATTTGCCCCAAACACTAAAATTGACCCCAAAATTCTAAAATTGACATTAAACACTAAAATCGGCCCTAAAACCCTAAAATCGGCAAAAAAACACTAGAATCAACCCCAAACACTAAATTCAGCCCCAAAAACCTGAAATTAGTCCCAAAACTCTGAAACCGACATTAAACACTAAAATCAGCCATAAACCATAAAATTGGCCCCTAACACTAAAATTGCCCCCAAAACCCTAAAATCTGCCCTAAAAGTCCTAATATTGACGCTAAACACTAAAATCGACCATAAACCCTGAAACAGGCCCCTAACCCTAAAATCGACGTCAAACACTAAAATCAGCTTCAAACTCTAAAATCGACCCCAGAACCCTCAAATCAACCCTAAACCCTAAAATCAGCCCTAAACCCTAAAATCGACGCTAATCACTAAAAATTGGCCCTAAACCCTAAAATTGTTTTGAAACCCTAAAATCATAGCCAAACACTAAAATCAGCTCCATATCCTAAAAGCGACGCTAAACAGTAAGATCAAAGTTTTCACATTCCAGATCCAATAATTTTAATGTTTTGGGGTTGATTTTAGGGTTTAGGTCTGATTTTTGGGTTTCGGGTCGATTTTAGGATTTCAGACAAATTTTAGGGTTTTGGAGCCATTTTTAGGGTTTGGAGTTGTTTTTAGTGATTAACGTTGATTTTAGGGTTTAGGGACTAATTTTAGGGTTTGAGTCCAATTTTATGGCTTTGTGGCCGATTTTAGTGTTTATGGCTGATTTTAGGGTTTGGGACCAATTTTAGGGTTTGTGGTCGATTTTAGGGTTTGCGACCGATGTTAGGGTTTGAAGTCGATTTTAGTGTTTAGCGTCGATTTTAGGGTTTGGAGTCGATTTTAGGTTTTGGAGCCGATTTTGTGTTTGTGGTCAATTTTAGGTTTTATGGCTAATTTTAGAGTTTCGAGCTAATTTTCGATTTCTGCAGCCGATTTTAGTGTTTGGTTATGATTATAGAGTTTATGGCCAATTTTAGGGTTCATGACCAATTTTAGTGATTAACGTCGATTTTAGGATTTTGGGGCTGATTTTAGTTTATTTTTTAATAAGCCTAAGGATTTATTTATCGGAGTACAAGGGGTACTCCAGCCCGTCAACGTACAAAGTATGAAATAAGCGACAAATTATAAATTAACTCAGAGCCCCATAGCACCAAATATAATAGTGAGCTGAGAGCATTCTTTACAGAGCTTGCAACACCCACCCTTCCACTTGGATTATGCCAGACCCCATACACAAAACACAGTAATTCAATCAGATCTAATATTGCCAGTAGTGATAGAATCATGGTATAACACCATAAACTGACCAGGACAAGCATAACCCACTCTCTTGCCCAAGCAAGAGCCTTATCAATGACTGCTCCTTTCAATACCATGGCATAATTCCATCGCCAACCACAACATCCAAGACTACAAGGAGTCAAGACAAAGTAGGGGGTTAAGACGCCACTCATAAACAGAATTGAAGTCTGCCACCGTGGCCTAAATCCAGAGTCAAGAGTTAAATTGAATCACCTCCAATGCTCTCAAAGCATCCACCTCCTCACCCCTAAAAATCACATTGTTCCTTAGTCTCCATACGCCCTCCACTGCAACAGTCCAAATCAGTCCTACTCCCCGAACCTTCTTCTTGCACCCTTAGATAAGCCCAACATGGTGAAGAAAATGCAAATTCCCATCTCTTGGAAGTGAAACCGAAAGACCCAGCTACCCGTAGGCCTTCGACCAAATCCTCCATGAGACAGGACAAGAAAGAAATAGTTGAGCGATGTTTTCTTCACACCCCGCACACAAGGCATACAAAGAAGAAGCACCAGCAGGAAGAGCACTACTCCTGGCCAAGTTGGCTCTTGTTTGGACTCTATCAATGAGTATTTTCCAAGCAACAACCACCGAATTTGAAGGTTCTTTCAAAGACCACAATTTCTTAAAAATTGTCCCTTTGACATCCATTTCAGCATCCTGAAGCAAAGAATAAGAAGAACTTACACTGTACACACCAGATTTCTCTTTGTTCCACACCCACATATCGCTCGGGCCAGCTGTAGGGGAGAAAATCGCAATCAACCTTCTCATATCACATTCTGTCCTGCGTTCCCTTTCCAACAGCTCCCTTCGCCGTAAAAACTTCCAATTCCATCACCCAATTCGCCACTCACCCATCTCATTGACATGAGCGTTTTGCAATACTGGTAACCTATACAGCCCGGAGAGTTTGTTCCTCAGACAACCCACCCCCAACCAGTCCCACTCCAAAAAGAGACTTCATTGCCCTCCCTTATTCTCCTACAAAGAGCTTCCTCAAACCACCCCCTGCTCACTACCAAAGCAAACAGAATTCAGGTCCTTCCACCACATAGAATCGTTTGTAGACAAGGAGTTCTGATGTTTTTAGCGGCAAGGATTCGACACCATAAACTCTCTTTCTCTTGCATCATCCTCCACCGCCACTTACACAGGAAAGCAAAGTTAAAAGTCTGCATGTCCTTTACCCCCAAACCCCATCCTCCTTGATCTACAAACCATTTTCCATTGGGTGATTTTAGTGTTTGGAGCCGATTTTTAGGGTTTCGGGCTGATTTTAGGATTTTAGGTTCAAAGCCGATTTTAGTGTTTAGTGTTGATTTTATGGTTTTTGGGCCGATCTAAGTGTTTAGGGCCGATTTTTGAGTTTAAGATAAAGAGAAAGGGGGAAAGAGAATGTTTTGAAAATTAGAGAGACCATGGGTTGGCTCTAGCCTGCAGGGCTTTTGGACCTAGGGGTTTATCTTTTTGCAGGGCTTTTTGACCCTAACCCAAGTGGGCTAGGGGTGGCCCTAGAGTCATGGGCCAAATTTAGACTTGTAATATTTGATCCACGTTAAACTCAACCTGACAATTTTAATTTCTGTATTAATATCTAGGGATAAATGAAATACATTTAGCATTTCATCGTTGTCAGTGCTGTGGATTTTTTTTCCTACTTTCTTTCTTTTGTGCCCACATTCACATGTGGCCCGTTCTTCTAGTTCCCACGTTTCCCAGTCTTCGAGATCAAGCTTTTGGCCCTTCAGATTTTGCGTAGCCGGCCGTGTGCATTGTGGAACGGGGAAACACAAATTGTATGCTTGCTCAAGTTAACTTGCCACATTAATGGTATTGGTAGGTTTTTCATTTTTTGTTTCGTGTTCTCTTTTTCTGTTTGATTCTTATATGATCTTCAATAATAGTGAAGTTTTATGTATTTTTTATTTTAATAAATTACCCATACTAAAAAAAGAAGTAACTAAAAATTGTTCTTATGTTAGTTTATCCTTTTCATTTTACTTCTAAAGGCACTTTTTTTAAAAGGCAAAAACTTATTTATGGAGTAGAAGAGGGTATTGTAACCTGTACGAAATCCAAAGACTTCTTGACACATTACAATGGACAACTACACCAATGTATATGAAAAGAGTAATTTAGGGAAGAAAGGAGAGCCCAAAACAAAAGAACTTGCATCAACAAACCAACAAAGAAGAATATTAGGAAAATCAGACACAATATCTTTACCCATATAACCATATCTTATGTTGAAAATAGTGATCAAAGCAAGACGGGGGCAACACCAATTGAAAACCAAGCCAAGCAATAAACATGTGCCAAATTAAAGATTGCAAGAGATCATGAAAGTGAGAAACAAACTGATTATGCATATATGGTAGAATTGACAAATGAGCTGGTTAGGGTCAATTATGTTTCTCTTGTAAATTAAAATTCATTTTTAAAGGCAATTTGTCCAAGAGAACACTAAGAGAAAGCCACTAGGGGCAGACTTGTTAAAAAATATTCAAAATTTATGGTGTCTTAATTTGATATAAATATTTGTTGTGGATGATTAAGGTATTTCATAATTAATATCCATTGAATTAATTTTCTCGAGGTTTTGAGACCACATTAAATACATAAGTCACTCCTAACATATTCTTCTTCAAATATGTTATCTAATGGTTAAGTACCATCAGCTAAATACATTTAAAAAATTTAACCATCCATCAATTATCCTGAAAATGGTTGGTATTTCATATAAATTCTATCTTTTGCTTTCGGACATTGTTTCCTTTTATGTTTAATTTGAAGTACTTTATCTTATAAATGTGGGCAACGATATTGAGAATGGAAAAAAGTGCAGTACCCGAAAAAGCGAAAATGAGGAGCGTCTAAAGATTACTATCCGATGCGGACAATTGTATAATTAATGCAATTAGTAATGATATATTCACACATTATCATTTATTTTTCTTCTTATCTTTCTTTGTATTTTTTATCACGTCACATACCACATTACTTTTTTCTCTTTTATTTCTTTTTCGTAAATATATAAGGTGAAGGTGGAAAAGAGTTGTTAACCTAACATTTAATCTCAACTAGAATGCCTAATTAAGTAACAACTGACACTATCATTATTAGAGGTCATTGTATAACTGGTTGAAATAAAGGACGCCACACCATAAATATTGGCAGCATCTTTATATGTATAGGGTTGAAGTCATTATTACCAGTGCCTTAATAAATAGTTGAAGGGCCCCCTTAAAAGAGTTTATTTAAGATATTAGTATAAACGCTTAAGTGGATGTAGTTTATATAAGTATTTTTAAACTTATTTATGTAAGCTATTTAAGCTAGCTTATGAATAAGAGGATATACTTATTTATATTTATTTTTAGCTTATTTTAACAGCGGCCCTGATTCATAAACATCACAACAATGTGTGGCATCCTAATACATGTAGTTCGTGGCGGTTTTTAACCACCACAAATGGCACGATGTCACTATTGTTTGCTAGTTTACCAATCATTTTTGTTTCAACAAGCATCTCAAATTAGCTTTTGAAAAAGTGTTTATGCGTTAAGCACTTATTTACATAAACTAGCCTTAAATTAAACTATTTACTTAAGTGCACCCGAAATGAAAGTACATGAAACTGAAAAAATTCTATAAACATAACAACTAAGATTAATAAAACTAGGGTTAATGGTCTACCAGGTCCCTGTAGTTGTACTAAAATCTGTCTTTGGGCTCTCGCTGGAAAAAAGTTTGCAATAGGTTTCCGTAGTTGCAGCAAGTTTGCTATAAGTCTCTGCCGGAGACCGGAGCTCCGGTGAGTGTATATGTGGCAGGTGACTATATTAATAAGATTATGTGGAATTTATGTTTTTTTAATGGGAAAACATGTCAGAAAATTAGAAAATCCTAAATCTCTAAATTAATCTTCTTCTTCTTCCTCGATTTAATTCTTCTTCTTTTTGGTTCTTTTCTTCTTCTTCTTCTTCGCCGTTTTTCTTTTTCTTCTTCTTCTTCTTCGCCGTTTTTCTTTTTCTTCTTCTTCTTCTTTCTTGATTAATGGGTCATTGCAAGTATGCCTTGGATATCCTATCCGATTCAAACCTCCTGCTAGCTGTCAAACCATGTAGTATCCTATGACAAAATTACTAAACTCTCTTCTGATCAGGAGGATTTATATTTAGACCCTACTGCTTATCGTAGGCTCAGAGATTGTCTACTTTACTTCACAATTGATATCTACTCAGCCTGACATTTGTTTCACCGCCCAACACTTAAACCAATTAATGACTTTTCCTATTGTTCATCATCATCATGCTTCCATCAGGATATTGCCATACATTGAAGTCTCCCTTAGCCAAGGTTTATTCTTCCTATCTACTTCTTCCTTACATTTAAAGGCATTTAGTGACTCAGATTGGGCCTCTTGTGTTGCTACCTGACGTCCTATGATTGATTTTGCATCTTTTGGGGGAGACTCCTTGATTTCATAGCATTCTAAAAAGCAAAGTAACAGGAACAACATAAATAGCCTATCCTCTCTTCTCTATTTCAAAAAAATATTGAAAATGATAATCAATACAAGATCAGAATATTTGGAGGACTCTTCTGACCAAACAAATAATTGTCAGCAAAGTTGTTTTTTTTTCTTCAAGTCTAAAAAATTATTATTAATTTATACATAGGTTATCGATTCCACATTGTATAATTGTAGAATATTATTGTATAAAGGGGGTTTTGATATTAACTACCCGCTTTTCCACTTTTTCCCCATAGAGAAAGAGGATTCAAAGAAAAACGGCAAAGAAGAAGGAAAGAACCAAGAAGAAGAAGAAGAAGAATTAAATTGAGGAAGAAGAAGATTAATTTAGGGATTTAGGGTTTTCTAATTTTCTGACTTGTTTTCCCATTAAAAAAAATATAAATTCCACATAATTTTCATTAATACAGTCACCCTGCCACATATGCACTTGCTGGAGCTCCAGTCTCCGGCAGAGACTTATAGCAAACTTGGTGCAACTACAGGGAGCTATTGCAAATTTTTTTCCGACGAGGAACCAAAGACAGATTTTGGTGCAATTACAGAGACTTAGTAAACCATTAACCCATAAAACTAATAAGAAACAAGCACAAAGATCAATATACCATGCTCAGTGAAAGAAACAAGATTCGAGTGAATTTTCTCAACCCAAACAAAATTAGGAAATGACAATGCCACATTAATCAAAAAATTCACAACACTATTGTCACTTCTAAAAAAAAGATAAATCAACAAAAAAAAAGAAAAAAAAAATGTAACAATCCCTAACTTTCTAGCAAGGTAAGAGCTACCGTACGTACGAGCTCATTCTCCAAAGCTTAAAAAGCTGAAGATAATGATCATGAGTCATAGATAACACCCAATGATCGAGGGAGTCTTTGCCACCGCCGGTGATAAAATCTCAAAAGGAGCTGCAAACGCTGATGCCAAAACACAACCCATGTGATCACCCTAACAAAGGAGCAGGAGGATGTCGTAAAGCTCGCAGATCGAACGGGCATTGAAGCACCTCCACCCTACGAAGAACCTAGTCCATTGAAAGCTTCAAGGAGCACTGCAAAATCCAATCCCCCTTCTCCGAAAGACAATACAAAACAGACAAAACTATGGATCACGTCCAAATCTGCAACCCGTTAAAAAGCATGCATGCATAATGTCAACAACAGATTGAGCCATCTAACTGTAAGCTTAAGGAAGATGCAAACAAAATCAACTAACCGGAACAATCCCCATTTCTGGAATATGCATGCAACAGTACAATTGCAGTTCTACACGATGGTTCAATCACTCCTCCACTATATTCTCATAATGAAAAATGATGTCAAAACTGCAAATATTTGTAATGTGCACATGTACTCGTCACTTGTTGGGACTACTTTGCATTAATACTGTTATTTATATGCCACTAGCTAGTGTATAATCAAAATTCAAATCTTATCTGCACACAAAATTCTCAAACAATTAATATTCTCTAGCAATCGCTAGACCTTATACTACTACTTAATTACATACAACACTAAGTCCCTTTTCACAATATTATAGGGTGGACAAAAACTCTTCTTTTAGGTCTGAATGTTTTTCCTAGATGTGACCCCAAAATTGATAACTGGTCTAACTTGGCTTGATATACCTTTCTATATGCATATCCATATGGTAGAGAATATAGGAGGGAGGATAAGAACTTTGAAAGTTGAGAATGATGTTTTGTTGAGATTGGATATATATATCTACACTTAGTGAAAATAGGAAAAGAAAAAAAAGAAATGAGAGATATGATAGATGATGTAATAGGAATAAAAGAGAGATACAAAGAAAAAGTAAGTGAAAATGAAATGGAAGAGAAGTGAAGTGTGAATAATCAATATTTGAAAGTTTATTAGAACTGATAAATTTTAAGCACTAATCGCCGCTAAAGCGAACAAAAATTGGTCCAATAAGGAAGTTGACCATAAGGAGGAGAAAAGTGAAAGAATCTAATGGTTTTTTTTTTTTTTTTTTATAAATTAAAAGTACCTTTTTAAGTATATAAACTCATTACCACTTATATATTCTAAAATCTAAATAAGTGGGTTTGGCCAAGTGATTCAATACTTATCTACTAAGCAATTGGTTGGAGGTTCGATAGTCAACTCTTGTTAATGGAAAAAAAAAACTCTGATTGATCAGACTCTGTTGAAAAGTCTCACATTGACTAGAGATATGACTAAGATAGTCATATATATGGGAAGACAATCTTCACCTATTGAGCTAGCTTTTTAGCTGAGTTGATCCGGTAATTAAATACCATAAGCAGATGTTCATGTTAGCTTTTGGGTTGAGTTAGAAATTCCATGTTAGCTGTTTCGAGACAAACGATGTCACCTCGCCGTCGCCGTTATGGTGTTGCTCAAGCACCTCTGCAACCGTCGTCGCCGTCGTCGTCCATCCTGCCACCGCTGGCTCTCACCTATGACCACCTTTGCTTTCGCATCACCATCCTTGCCACCCTTTGCTCATTCTGGTTAGTTTTTTTTTTTTCAATCTGTAGGTGCCCATCTTTCTAGGAACTCGGTGCCGCTGGATTGACTTCCTTCGGTGACGTTGGGGCCTCAACCTTGGCTTCCTCATGGCTTTTCAATGCGCGGCGACCTCGGTAGAGCCAGTTGAGTTACTAGAAGTAGAGCAGTTGTTTAAAATGGAATATTAATACTGTTCAAAAAGTCACTTTGGCTCTTTGGTGATTGTTGGATTTTAGGGTGCTTGTTAGATGGCTTGTTAACTTGTATCAAATTGAGTGTAGATGCTTAGACGTTTAAGCTCAAATGTTTTATATGTGTTGCATTGTTGGTTCACTCTTTAGGAGATTTATCCCACTAATGTAACTAAATCCAAGATTCTTTGAAAAATAAAATAATTCTAAATGTATTCGGTTAGGGAGGGACAAAACCAATCCCGGAGGAGTGGAATTTTAAGTGTCAAATAAATTCAGCGAAATTAAACAAATCAAATCAAGAAACTTACCCCAAAAATAATAGTGTCATATCTTTGTGAGACCAAAATTATCTACTTATCTCTAAGGCCATGTGTCTGAATTAAGGGTATCTTAATGGCCCTGGGCCATTCCATGTGTCCGGGCCCACTTCCAACTAAAGCAAGTTAGTCCCAATCAAAAGTGATATGTGTCACTAATATCCAAATAACAATGCTTTATAAACCGAAAAGGCAGATCGAGTTATATGTGAGTGTCATATGAGGAAACACTAATCTCACTTTGCAACCATATCAATTCAATATCTCAATTTTCTTCCTTCTTTTTTGAACACTGCTTGCTGCACACTGATTGATATGGGGAACAGTTTTGTTTGTTTTATTTAATAGTGTGATGCTGATTTGGCGCTAAGCCCTTTTTATAGATAAATTGTTTCTTTGCTTATTTTGTTATCAAGCTCTTAGAAAAGTTTGATATTGGGATTGAGATTGAGATTGGGAATCCAGGACAGGAGCCCACATGTTCATGTGTTAAAAGGAGCAGAGATCGGCTTGACTCAAGGGTATGTGAATAATGTGATGTCTCCCTAATTTAAAAGAAAAATTAAGGTGGCAAAATGGGTCAGTAGGGTGGACTAGGTCATATTAGCCATTGGTCCCTCAAAACATAAGTAGCATCAAGATGATCATTTTTTTATACTAGTATAGTGTGATGACTTGTGCCTTACATAGTAATTTAGATTGTTTCTTTTTTATATGTAACTAAATTAATTAAATTTATATTTATTGCAATCTGTCTTACACGTTAGTTATGATGACGCGTGCATTGTACGGTAATTTAGTTTGCTCGTTTTTTATATATGAATAAATTCAATAAAATTTATATTATTGTAATATATCTTACACGTTAGTTATGATGACTCGAGCGTTGCACCGTAATTTAGTTTGTTACTTTTTTACATTTGAATAAATTAATTAAAATTTATATTTATTGTAATATATCTTACACGTTAGTATTTGTTCACTAGAAGCTAAATCTAGAATTTCTTTAATTGCATCCATGTACTCTTTGTCATCTTTTAGCAACTCCAACACTAAACATGCTTATTTAAAAGTTTCATTTGTTATTCCATTAACTGTTATGATACTACTGTATAATGTGCAACCCTTTTTCATAGTTGGGTGGCAGAGGGAGGTGAATTCGGTTGCCGAGGGAAATGGTGAAGCCGAATGAGAGGATGAGGATGAAGGTGGCGCAGGAGGAAGGTTGTAAATGGAGAGGATGAGGGAGAGGGCAAGGAGGAGGGTGGCCAAGGGTGAGGCCGAGGGAAAAGGGTGAAGGTGGTGGTGGAGGAGGAGTCAGTGAGTGTGAGGGTTTGAGGGAGTTGCGGAGATAAGGGGTTATAAGAAAGAGGAGCATGAAAATCAATGAAGACTAGCGTCGACTAGGCCGACGTTAGCCTTAGAAACTTCGAAATGGGCAAGACCAGATTAACATTAGTGTCGGTCATAATCATCGCTAATTTGGACGGTGAAGGTACCGTCGGCTTATAACCGTTGCTAACTGTGGGCGGGCAACCCTAATTTACATCAAACTGACGCTCAACGGTGTCAGCGTGACCGATTCTAAAATGAAACTTTGGTTGCTTTGCGTCAGTTTAGCCAGTGTTAAAGAGCCAAAATTAGCGTTAGTGTTGGGGCCGACGCTAATTTTGGACGTTAAATGAAGTCTTTCTTGTAGTGGTAAGTCGTGTTCATATTAACCTTACAACCACTTGAGTTAGGTCATACTGTAAGCTCTTATTTTTAAAATTTTCTTCGAAACTTTTTACCTCAAATACTTGAGTCCATTTCATATGCACCAATTTTTTCTAGTTCAATTTTGAACCACTTGATCTTACCTGCTTCAGCAGGTTTTCATGTTTTCCATTTTCCTTAAAAAAAAGGGTGAGTTATAGAATGGACATTCGGCCCGCTGCCTGCCTTCACTAAGATGGGTAAAGCATCGGTGACAAGGCATATCTTGTCGGAGCAGCTTCAGGTGGGGTTCTTATCCCGTACTCCTTCCTGCTCACCTCATAGCCTCTTTACAAGCTATACACGAAGGATTTGACCTCGTCATCTCCCTCCATGTCTTCTTCCACCACTGAGCCACACTAGAGGTAAGTCCAGCTACTCTTCCAACGACTGTGTCGTCGTTCGCCAAGGAACTGCAACATCCTTAGCTTCACCGGAAACCCTAACCACAATATGCAGTTATTTTCCTTAATTTCTCCCCGTCGCACCATGCTCCCTTTTGGTGCCCATGCAACCATATACATAGAGACCACCATTTTGAAGTCCATAGAGCTACCAACGACATGACTATATTTCTTTGTTGGGTAACTTGTAGGCTACCACCTCTTTGCTCTGGTTAACGATGGCACCTTCAATTGATAGCACCAACATACATTGGATCTACTTTCGACTTGATAATATCGCCATGAACAATATCGATGAAAACACGCAGTCACAAAGGCAAAGTATCACATGGGAACGTCGAGCGCAAAGTGGAGAAGTGTTTACACCGTGGAGGAGTATATCACACGGCTAGAGGTGATGGTGGTTCAAGGTAGAAGATGATTCAGGTGAAGGAGAAAAATGATATGTCGCAACCAGGTTAAGGGACCAATAAAAACTGGTCTATATTTTCCTAATGTCTCGTTTGGTATGTTCTATAGTATAAAGCCTAATAATATTGGACATATAGTATTTGGCTTGGTGGGATAAGACCGTATAAAAATTTAATATTATCAAGAGTTTGTTCATACATTGTATAACTTATTATATCATTCAAATTAATACAATTCCATCTTTGGTGAAATATTGAGTAATGATAGATAGTATAAAAATGGCTTAAATGTTGTTTTCGTCCCTGATCTATCATGATTTTGTAAAAGTCGTCCCTGATGTTCAAAACGAGCGTTTTTGGTCCTCAACGTTTGTGACGTGAGCGGAGTTAGTCCCTCCATCAGTGTTCTGCCCAAAAGGTAATAGAGCTCACTGATGTGTCATCATTAATTGACATGGCATCCCATCTTAGCACGCCACATAGATAAATAATTAATAAAACTTAAATTTTCTGAAATAAACAGGTCATATGAGAGGCACGTGAAAACATCATCCCCATCACCATCTTCACACGAACACTACTATCTTCATCACCATCAACTACATCAACCCCCAAATTAACAAACCCATAAATACCCATCTTCTTTTGCCATTTTGAAGTCCATAGAGCTACCAACGACATGACTATATTTCTTTGTTGGGTAACTTGTAGGCTACCACCTCTTTGCTCTGGTTAACGATGGCACCTTCAATTGATAGCACCAACATACATTGGATCTACTTTCGACTTGATAATATCGCCATGAACAATATCGATGAAAACACGCAGTCACAAAGGCAAAGTATCACATGGGAACGTCGAGCGCAAAGTGGAGAAGTGTTTACACCGTGGAGGAGTATATCACACGGCTAGAGGTGATGGTGGTTCAAGGTAGAAGATGATTCAGGTGAAGGAGAAAAATGATATGTCGCAACCAGGTTAAGGGACCAATAAAAACTGGTCTATATTTTCCTAATGTCTCGTTTGGTATGTTCTATAGTATAAAGCCTAATAATATTGGACATATAGTATTTGGCTTGGTGGGATAAGACCGTATAAAAATTTAATATTATCAAGAGTTTGTTCATACATTGTATAACTTATTATATCATTCAAATTAATACAATTCCATCTTTGGTGAAATATTGAGTAATGATAGATAGTATAAAAATGGCTTAAATGTTGTTTTCGTCCCTGATCTATCATGATTTTGTAAAAGTCGTCCCTGATGTTCAAAACGAGCGTTTTTGGTCCTCAACGTTTGTGACGTGAGCGGAGTTAGTCCCTCCATCAGTGTTCTGCCCAAAAGGTAACAGAGCTCACTGATGTGTCATCATTAATTGACATGGCATCCCATCTTAGCACGCCACATAGATAAATAATTAATAAAACTTAAATTTTCTGAAATAAACAGGTCATATGAGAGGCACGTGAAAACATCATCCCCATCACCATCTTCACACGAACACTACTATCTTCATCACCATCAACTACATCAACCCCCAAATTAACAAACCCATAAATACCCATCTTCTTTTGCCACCTTCAACTCAAACCAATAAACCTCAACAAACCCAGGAAATATCGACGATCACCTCCAACACCAACACGCCTACTCATTTGTTCTTCCCTCAAAACTAATGATAAAAATCATAAATCCTAGAAAATTTACTAATATAATCCAGAACCTTCCTCTCATTAGAAACACATAAAATACCTACAAAAACCCCCAAAGCCCAGGAAATATCCGGAACATTACTCTCCTTTGAAACACAAAAATACCAATAAAAAAACCTAGAACCTAGAACAAAGCCATCAGTCACGGATCATAGCACCAGTGTCGCCGTCAAGATCACAG
Organism: Acmispon strigosus; assembly: GCA_030819835.1. Lineage (NCBI taxonomy): Eukaryota > Viridiplantae > Streptophyta > Magnoliopsida > Fabales > Fabaceae > Acmispon > Acmispon strigosus. Next base: position 17,840,604 of record JAUAMA010000002.1, on the reverse strand, counting down.
CACCATCACCGCCGCAAGTTCCTCTCTTCTTCTTCTACCTCAAAGCTCTGCACTTTCTGATTCTTCATGGTTTGTTTTTCTCGACGAATTTAGGTTTTGGTGATGAAAAAGGCGAAAGGAGGAAAAGAAATGGGGAAATAGGTTGGGAGTGGCTCGATCTGGATGTTGGGGTTGCTCGATCTAGGTGTTGAGGGTGGCTCAATGGTGATGGATAAGGTGGTGGGTCCAGATATATATGGTGGGTGATTGGGCTTGGGTTGAAGTTCTATGACCCAGGTTAAAAAAACCCACAAATCTTCTCCCAAATTAACCCTAATCTTTGCCACCTCGATCTTATGTTAAAAAACCCACGGATCTTTACAAATCAGTGACGAGTTTAAAGGGAGTGGTTGTGGGATGGAGGAGGAGGAGGAGTGGTGGTGCGGTAGTGGTGTTGTGGTGGTGGTGGTAAGAGATGGTGTTGAGAAGGAAGAAGATGGTGAGGTTGAAGGGATGGAGTTGTGGTAAATAGGGATTTAAGAGTTTTTTTGTGGTTTTTATTTTTAATTAATAATTTTATTTTATTTTAATTATGAATTATATAGGTGGAATTTAATTTGTTTTTAATTATCTATGTGGAGGTTTGTTGGGTGCCATGTCAATTAATGAGGTCCACATCAGCGAGTTTCGTTACCTTTTGGACGAAACACTGACGGAGGGACTAACTCCACTCACATCACAAACATTGATGACCAAAAGCACTCGTTTTGCACATGGGCGACAACTTTTGCAAAACCGTGATAGATAAGGGATGAAAACTGCATTTATGCCTCTAAAAATTTAACAAAAGTACCATTTAATTAAAAATGTATTACTTTTTATTTTTGGTGGTGGTGGTGGAGTGTGGTGGTGGCGGTAGTGATGTAGGATGGTGGTGACAACAGTGGTGGTGGTGGTGGTGGTGGTGAAAGAGGATAAGGATGGTGGTGGTGGTGGTGGTAGTGGTGGAGAGTATCACTGGTGGAGGGTGGTGTTTTTTATGCTAACAGTGGTGCAAGGTGGTGGTGATGATTGTGGTGTAGCTGGAGGTGGTAGTGGTGGAGGGTGGCGGTGGTAGAGGATTGTGGTGGTGGTGGTGGTGGTGACATTTGTGATGGTCGAGGTGGAGGGTGGTGGTGCGATGGTAGTAGTAGTCGTGATAGTTGTGACAATGGTAGTGACGATGGGGGCGGTGGTGGCGGTGACAGCCGTGGTGCTGGTCGTAGATTAAATATTTTCAAGCAACTTATACGTCACAATCTTATTAGGCCTTATCCATGTAGGTTAGATTAAATAATCCATCATTTTGATGCATAAAAGTATATTGATGGATAAACTTATACAATACAATGTTAGCACCAAACAATCGATAAACGTATAATGTATATATAAGCATATACTATGAGGCCTAGTATGACATATCAAACAAGCCCTAAATAGATAAAACTTAGGTACAACATTTTGGGTGTTGCTTGACTGTTGACCCATAAAAAACTCAACTACCTACTATCTTAATATTTTATTAATTAGATAATTTTTGAAATTACTATTTTCTCGCCCGCGTGCCATATTTTTATTGGACAAAATAAAAACTTAAATATGAAGCTGTGCCTAAATTTATAAACTTATGGAAAGTTTCAAATGTTTCTTTACAAACCTCATCTTTATACATTTTCATCGCCAATAAGACCAAATTTTTTGTTGTGCAACACTTGGAAAACTTTTTCTTCAACTTTCAACTTTGTCGCTTGCCTTATGGCAATTCGGTGTTAACCAGACACACTGAGATTGTGTTCGTACAAGGAAGTGAACATAGTTTAGGATATGATATCTTCTTCCTTCCTTCATTTTCAACTTCTTTTTCCCCTTTGTTTTCTTCTTCTTTTGATCTCTAGATGTGTGTATGACAAGTGTCCTGGGTCCAGATTGAATTGGTTTCACGAAGACTCAAAATGGATCGCTTCATCCCAAGAGGTTTCTGTGCAAAAGTCTTCGGCACTCGGCTGTTATGCATTACAAACTGTTGTTCCAACCATAGATGGTCTTATGACAGCAAATCATTAACTATGTCTGATTGTGATGTGAACCCACTCGCTCAGGAAACAAATAAAGAAAAGTGTCTTTATCATACTTAAAATGAGTTGATTGAATAATAAAGATTTATGTATTATATTAGCCAGTAATTATATTTTCTCAATAATATTTTTAAATGTTTATTTATAAAAATATAGTTATTAGTACTTGCTAGAACATCTGTTCATTTAGTGAATGTGAGAGTTTAATGTTGATAATTTTTTAAGTTAGTGATCATCGGCCTTCCCTCCCAACTTAAACTATTCATACTCTATTCTTGTTCTCTTTCTTCTCCCAAGCTTCACCATTTTTCCACATACACAAACATGATATTAACCTATTAGATCACCTAATACAGATAGCACACTAAAAAATATCTGAGTATCACGGAATTTACATAAAGAAAATCCAGATATAGTTAAAATTGAAAAAATAAAAATTCACTACTTATTTTCATTAGGTCAATTAATCACATTATTACTTATCGGTATATTTATTAATTTGTATGATGTTTATTTTAATGCAGCCATACAATCCAGACATCTTTAGAGTTTAGGAAAAAATTATCGATCTCTATTCTGGTTAATCCAAACGACCAAGTGGTTCAATGCTATTCAAGTTAGTCCAAACGACCAAGATCGATACTACAATCCGATCACCGGTCAGACTATGGAAAGTAAGACTCCCATCGTTATAACAACTCGGCTAACTGTGGAAGTTAAGTTGTTAGTATCATAGTCAAGCCAACTCAGCCATGGTTAAGACCTTCATGTGACCTGGTTGACAAGCTGACAAACGGTTAACTATCCATACAATTGAAAAATACAAAAATATTACGTATATAAAGTTTATGATGACTCTAAGGTTATGTTTGTTTAAGAAGAGAAAGAAAGAAGAGATAATAAGAGAAAATAGAAGATGAGTAGAGAAAAAATGTGACAAATTTTATGATAACAAACACACCGTAAGTTATTCCAATCACTCATTACTCTCATATTGTTCTCCCTAGATTTTGAGTTTCTCAATTTGATGTAAACCTGATTTGAGCGTCAGAGTGTTACCTTCATTGTCTTGCTATGTTGTGCACAAGCGTAACACCACCACTATTTTCAGTTGAGCACCACTTTGTTGTAACATAGATCATTTCACTCAATACTTGAGGAAGATCATTTTCTTTTGGCACAGTCAAATACTCCCTCCGTCATTAATTATAAGATCATATTCAAACAATTACGCTTGTTAAGAAAAAAGTAATGAAGTTAATTAATGTATGAGTTTTTAAAAAGTTTATACAATCTTTCACATTTTCCCTTAATTAATGTATTGAGTGGTATGAAAAGTCATTAATTATTAGTGATAATTAACCTTTTGAAATTACAAAACTACAATAAATACAAGGGGTATACATGGAAAAGAATAAAAAATATTTCTAGAACCTAGAGAGGGGTCTTATATAAAGTGGTAAAAGCCGGGACACATACGAGCTCGGGAAGAAAGGTTCATAGATCAGTCTCTAAAAGGAAAATTTAACTGATTAAAAAATATAAAAGGACATGACCACACACAATAAGAATCCCCACGACCTGGAGCATGAAAGAGTTGGCTCTCAATGGAATCTAAAACTTAGAAAAGAAAATGGAAATTCAAATAGAATTACACTATGTATGTATGTCTTTAAATAATTTTATAATTAGGGAAAGTATTTGTTTTATGTGAGTATTATTATATTTTCACTATCTTTAGTTAGAATATTGTCTCGTTATTTCCGGTTGTGAAGAAAATAAAATAAAATTTGTCTCGTGAATGTGGTCTCAGAGGATAATGTACATATCCTTCAAACTCAAATTTCTAACTCTTATTAATTACAAATTATTAAAAAATGTGTAAAGAAATCTCGTTATAAATAATGTTTTTACTCATTAAAACATTGTTGTACAGGTTTATGATTCATAGATATGATTAAAGTTTAAAAGTTATATATGTCGAAGATGTTTACATGACATTGAAAAAATCACACATGTATGGATATTGAGAATATTATATTAGATATGAGAATCTTACACAATTTGATTGTTGTTGAATTGGCCATTGGATATGACGTCTTTTCATTTGTTAACTGTTTGGCAAATCCATGAATATTCGAATAAGCTTTTGTATGTGTATTAGGAAGCAGCAGTGTGTGGAGCATCATTTCCAAGCTATATGGGATAGTGTAATCCTCAATTTTTATTATTATTTTGTACATAATGACGATAGCTTTATGCTTCATCTAATGATGCTAACAGTAGTAGGTGATGCATCGATCCAGTACATATATAGAAGGAAACAAAAACAATTAGAAAAAGGGCCACACTTCTCTTCTATTCATCATCATAATTAAACATTTTCATCAAACTTGCTTTATTCTCAATTTTTTACCTTTCAATCATATGGATATATTAGTAAGTGACAGCTATATAAACAATCATCCATATTGTGGCTGTTCGTGAAAATGTGAGAAAGGAAATTAAACATGGATATCTTGGAAATTGACGGTTATATATATTATATAGTTTTAAGTGTCTCAACTATTGGTTATAGTGACGAAAACAAGCCAACTTGGTCGCTGATTCACTAATCCACTTTATTTTCCTAGTCCTCGTGCCCCTATCAAGTACAAAAAGGTTACACTCTTCATTTCAAAATATCTATTGTTTAAGGATATATATATATACACTATAAAAATTTTATTTGTTAATGATATAGTTTGAGTGGAATACTTTCATTTAAAGTTGAGTTATACTCCTTTCATTTATATTTATAACTCTTATATAATTACTCATATTAAGAAAATATGTAATAAGATCAATTAATGTATTGATTTTTAAAAAAGTTTATATAGCCTGTCATAAGTACTCTTAATTAATGTATTGGATAATGTAAAAGAGAATTAATTATTAGTGGTAGTACAAAAGCTAAATAAATATAGAAGAAAATAGTATATATTACTACTAAAATTTAGTATGGTGTTTTATATTAAAGATACCAACAATGTTTCTAGGGGGTTTTATAAAAAGGAATGGAGGGAGTATTAAAGAGAATAATAGTTATTGGTTAAATAATTTATAAGAACTAGGATAGGTGAAAAAAGATGTGGTTGGTAGTGAGATATATAATATTAAATAAGGGTATAGATGGAAGAAGATGAGATAAAATGATTTAAATTTGTTAAAAAAACATATTTTTAAAAATAGAGAAAAAATAAACAACATATAGGTTTGTCAAGGGGCCGGTGTTTCTTGTTGGGGTTTTTGGCTCTTTTACGGTTTTACCCCTTCGGGGAGAGCTTTTCCTATCTCTTTGATAATAAATATCTTTACCTTTGAAAAAAAAAAACATATATTTTGAAATTTATATAATAATATTTATATACATGTAATTTAAATCTATGTACTTTTCCCCCTCTTCCTCCCTAGCTACTCAATGCTTTTCTGTTCCTTAAAGTATACGCATCATCGACAGTTATGAGACTAATCTCTCAAGTTTCAGAAATGAAGTGAGTAGGTCTTTCCGAACAAATGTTTCTCCATATGCACTGTTTAAGAATTAAACCATAAACTAGATGCTTAAGAAACTCAACTATTTACCAATCGTATTTCATCTTATTAGTCTAGCTACTCAACTCAATGTTGATGATGAACAAATTAAACATAACAATTTTGGCGGGGTGAAGCTAGGATATTTACATGTAGTAAATTAAGCAGAAATTAGTTGCAAACCAGAAAAGAAAATCAAAATCTAATCAAAAATTAACTTTGAGGTGAGTATTTTTCATCCATTTATAATGACTTATTAGTTATATTTATAATTAATATAGGACTTTGACACATATGACATAACTCGCATTCAGGGATTGAACATCCCGTAAGTAATGTTTGCATGATTAAATATATGCGGGTGATCAATTTATAAGTAGCATGAAGGCATCTATGATAAATTTTGAATTCTATTTCAAAATTAAGTTCTAATATTTTGAAGACATATTCATTTCTAGTGCCTGCAGGATGGCCCCCCAAACACATCAGCTAGCCTAGGGAAACACACGTATATGTGGAGAATAAATGAATAATATATTTATCTAGTCTAGAACTAGAAGAAGGCATTTTGCAGATTTCACAGAGATTTAATTCCTACCTTTCATTTTACCTTTTATGTCTCTCAATTATCAAAAGTTCACCTAATCACATTGCTGTCTCTATTCAGAGATTGTTTTCTTCTTGGTGCAAGTAACACCACCCTAATGAAAGACATTATGTGAAGACAGAGAAATTAAAGGAAGCAAGTTACAAAAGAAACCAACAACCAACCCATCAAATCCATGTTTATAAATGTACTTTCTATTCTATATATAACACATAAGACATTGTAAACAAAACTTGGATTCAGATTGATCAGTGACCAAACTCTTGCAGTTGGGAAACAACTCATTGAAGCACTAACAAGTAATAACATTAACCATATGGCCCCTCCCACAGCTCCTCATGTCTTCTACGAATGGAGCAACATTTCTTTAATTTGCTTCCCCACTATATATCATTTCAATATTCATATATCATTTCATGATCAGACTTAATATTTTTGCCAGCATGGCATGTGCCAGCCCATGCCGCCAATATTCTTTCGAGGAAAAGAGATCTCTTATCTTCACACAATTGCAGGTGAATTCACACCAATCGAATCCAATGTTGGTTAGACAAGATTCTGCACCAATAGCCTACCAAAGAAGACCTTCAGCACCACATATATCTTATGTCAAACCTTAAGACATTTTGTATGTGAGTCTAGTATAGTCTTCCGCTAGTCCATTCTTAAATAGTTTAGGACTCCAAACTCACTTGCAAACTCAACAATCTTCCCCTCTAGTGTGTTGTGGATCACACCACATAGAATGCTCCTCCTCGATAGAAGCTATCCACAATTCGCAACTAGTTCTCTCTCATTTCGTTAACGGGACACATCGTCTCACCACCACATTGTTGGAAAGAATTGTGATATACCCGCCATCATAGTCAACCATAGACTCTAATATCATTTGTTGGGGGATAATAAGAGCCTAAAGCAGGAGAACACCTGCACCAATTGACTAACCAATTGATATACCCGCTATCACATCTTTCTTGCAACACTCCCCATTGTTGGATTTTCAAGTGAGCTCGGAGTCCCGCATTATTTAAGAACGAGTTAGTTGAAAATAATATATGATATATAATGCCTTAAAATTTTAAATAAAAATGTGGTTGTTTCTCATACACTCACTGTTGGTCCTTTAGTGTAGATTATCATGCTTTGAGCTCCACTAGTTCCCAACTGGGCCAAGTGGCCAACTCTATCAAAGTAACAAATTGGCTCACCAATTAATTTGAATTCTAGTGCGAATGAAATAAATTAAGGCATAATATGGTGATTTGGTTGACCAAAATTGCAACTAAAGTCTAATAGAGGTAGGGTGGGGTGCATGAAATGGTTGCATTGCATGAGTGCATGGAGGGAATCTATGATTGCAGTTCTGTCCGTGTATTGGCTAGTTGTATCATACAAGGAGAGGTCGGTGGTACCACATTATTCTGCATGTGGCCTTTTATGATGGCCGTTCTTTGCAGGGACATATAGCCTTGCCCACAATGTAGCTACCAAGGGACAGATTTGTGCAGTGGTCGTTGGGGCCATCCTTTTCAAGTTGATTAACCTAACAAGTTCCCCTCTAGCAAAAGCAAATAGTAGATAGTATTATAGTAATAGTAATAGTAAATAGTAAATGGTATACATTGTACAACCATCAAGAAAACACTCAAAAAGGAATAATATATGATGCATAGGTAACTGGTCATCTCCAAATTTAAGTGGAAAGTAAAGTATCAATCTTATGCATCATATCCAGTAACACTATACCTTGGGCCTATCTCATTTTCCATATCCTCCCCTATTGGGAAGGAAGGGAATGTAAATAACTCTTTGAATCCTACAACAGATTTACATGTTGTTTTTATTCTTTTCCTTTATGAAACCAAACAAAATAAACAAGTTCTTTCTTTTTCATTGAATTATATCAAATAAGATAAAAAATAGTATCTCCAGTTCTCCCATCTTTTCTCCCTTACTGTAATATCATTTCTTTTCCTTTCCAATTATAGACATACCAAACAAAATGTGTGTTTGGAAACTAGGTATGTTTTCACATCAGGGAAAAACAATTATGAGAGAAGCTACTGAAAGTGATTTTGTGGGAGAAAAGGATTCTGAGAGGTTTAACCATAGACACAAACACACTAAAGTAGTCACATCACACACGGTATACTTACTTCTATGATTAGGTTTAACCACTGAGAGTGATTTTATAGGAGAAAAGGATTCAATAGGCTGGTCTCATTCCCAAATCCACCAATCAAATAGTATCATATCATTTAGAAATCACTTTTATTAGGTTCATAAATGTCATATTCATGCCTACATATCACAATTTGATTGGGGACATAAGTCGTGGCAACAGTTTTCACTTTTCTCATCCGTAATATATGTCATCAAGTCAATAATGGAAGCAATGGCATTTCTTCTGCATCAGCACGGATCAGTTAGGTACACACTTTAGACATAAAAAAACTCCATCTGAATAATTTGAATAAAAAATTCATACAGAGCCACAAATTTTCAAAGCAGAATGTGATTTCAAACAGTCATTTAAAGGAAAAAGGTAAAAAGAAAAAAGGAGCCTCATGGCTCAAGATCAGATGTGATAACTAGTGGGGTAAGGGGAGACAGGTTTCAATGATACCCACTGTCTTCATCTCTTGTAACTCTTTCTACCGTTTTGATTACCACATGGTGTCAGCAATCTTTCTACCCTGAATCCCTCTGCTGAATTCCTCAGTTTGCAGCAGTGATAAATTTGGATACATGGCAAAACTAGAAAGACATGAAAAGTCCTGCAGTCCCTGCATCCAATATCCAATTTGGATGAGTGGTCCTCCATAAGCATTTCTTACAGACGAGGTATTCAATATCTCCAAAGTAGAGGTCATGAAAGTCTCCAAAAACAAGCCCAATCCTTCCGTGCATGTTTGAATACTTGATGAAAAACCACGGTAAAGTTAAAATCAGGTAAAAGAAGCAATTTTCTTTAACTTTTACGACACTCCACCATAATGTTAGTCTCATTGTGGTTCTCCACCTTGTACCAAACATCCTCACAACCTCCCAAAATAAAAACGTACAAAAACTGGGAAAACCCTCACATGGTTGCATTATCATCATTCATCATGCATGCATGCATGCATGTTACAGGTTTCAGAGATGATCATGGTGATCCGTAGATGCCAGATCATGACTGGTCCAACACAACATTTGAGAAGCTCTATTGTGCATGGTCTAAAACTAACACGAAGACCCAAATAGGTGCTGTACGAATGAATACGACAGAAACCCACCACACTATGAGTCTATCATGATAAAGCCAATGGCGGTGCAACCCCTAAATTTGGTCACATAACCTTGTTTTAACGAAGCCCGTTTTCTAAGAACTGGGGTTCAGGGTTGCTGTTTTGATGCAATCTACGCTGACATACATGTAAACACCAGTAGTACTACTACTACCTTCTCTGCTCAATTATAAAATTCAATGCATAATGTTTGACCAACGAGGATCACGCATAGGTTCAACAACTCAGTAAAAACTTCAAAAGAAAACAGGAATCAAAATCTGTAAAGTGAACAAAAGAAAAAAAGGGCATGTCTCATTCTCGTATTCTATCTTTGTAAGGGATCCTAGTCCTACAACAATACCTATCAAAAGTGATTCTATCTTTGTAAGGGATCCTCGTCCTACAACAATACCTATCAAAAGTGAACATACATACATATAAAAGGGCAAATATGATGGTTAGGGAAGGGCTGAATCCACTTTGTGGATTAAATGTATGCAGTTTTACCTCACATTTTTTGTAAGAGACTGATTTTATGACACAAACCTGTGACTACAAAATCACATGCCAACAATTTTGCCGCAGCACAGAGACTCGCCCTGATCGCAGTGCACATACGTACATTATAGTTTAAATGAATAAAATGGTAATGCATTGACTTTACTACCAATGCCAAGGTTTTGATACATTCGCGCTCACATTCTCTTCTATCTATCTCCACACACATTATCTTCCTTTCTCATTTTACTTTTCCTATCACATTATCTATCATTTATCATCATATGGAACATATTTCTCTAGGTGGAGAGAAATTAAGGTTTGTATGAATTAATTACCTTTGACAACATTGCTTTTAGGAAAATAAACAGTGAAAGTTAGATTTTTGCAGAGACAGTTTCTGATCATTACTAAGAAAACAATCCTGCAAAGAAAAACATCAAAAGCAAGAAGGCAGGTGTCCCACAAATACTCAAATTTCCAACCACTCCAAATCTTGAGCAGTAACTTGGTATTCCACCACACAGCAAATGCCAAACATGCAGTGCTTCATGTCCGTACATCGTAGGCCCCTCCTCAAGCTGTAGTGGATTCCACCAATAACCTGTTTGAGCAACATCCAAGATTATGATTTTCCCTGTTACTTAATCCATGGTAAGAAAATTGCCGACTTTAATGTAGATGCAATTATTTTTCAGCAAAGCGCGGAAAACAGACAATTGAAGAGCAAAATTGTCAATGTTCCATGGACTATTATTAGAAAGGAGATGAATGCCCTTTCCAAATTGATGAGCTTAAAATTCTCTTGGAGCTAATGGTAATCAGCCCCACCTGTCAAGTCAATAAAAAAACAAAAAATGACTTGTTTTACTCCTCATGCACATACCCACATCCTAACTATGGCAATGATGCTGCCAGCACAGGATAACAACCACCCTCTGTGCTGATTTGGTAAGAAGGCACATGCAAATGAAGCAAACTGACCTAACAACTTTTTATCCTTCAATTGATGATGATCTAAGTTTCAGTTCACGGTCGGCAACAGACACATCAGACACAACACACGGTCCCTTGAAGAAAATCCTTGAAACAAAACACATGCCAGTGAGCATATGCTTACTATTTTTTCTGGCCATACATGTGCTTACTTATAATTACAGCTCTTGATGATTACAACCCCGAAACTCAAGCCATAATGCTCCATCTACAGGAACAAAGTAGCAACTAGAGTGTGTTGGATAATAGATAGACACAAAAACCAATGCAGTCCTACCCAAAAGAACTTCTTGTTAAAATTGATTATGGAACCTAAATTTGTTTGCAGAAGGTTAAACCCGTAAGGTTAGAACAACACAAGTTCGAATCTCGGGAAAGTTAACTGTTGGGAGGGACTATCACAGTTTCCCAAACAGATTTACACCCGTTAAATACAAAAAAAAAAAAAAAAAAAGAACCCAAACCTAAATTGGTGTCATCTTGATGATTACTATCCCAGAACTCAAAGATAATGCTCAATCCACCATGAGATCGGAGATGATGTAGCAGACATAAACCAACTCCAGATTGACATAGACGGCCTCCAGATTCAGGCAACAATTGTCAGAAAAGGTAACACATTTTAGGACTTCAGATGATACAAAACAAATTGTATTGACATTAGTACCTCTGCAAAAATTGGAAACATCTGACAGCAGCAGCAAATTCACACATCGTATAAAGAATTCAATACATACCACACATCCTATAATTTGAATGGAACATAAGACAAAAAGGTACAAATAAATTATAAACAGACCTGCTGTACTACCATGGACGTAATATCACATGTCTACATTTATCATTTATTTGATTGCAGAGGAGAGTAAAAAGAGGCATATAGTTAAATGCCAAGGAATAAATAACATCAATAAAGCTACAAAGCAATTTTAACAGATGAATGAGGGGACAATTGAAACCAAGTAGTGTTTGGAAGATGTTAATCATAAAGGCATCCGAAATCATCTGTGAGGATCAAGATACCAACACACTAAAACATTCATGGTTGGCTGTATTAAAAGTTGGAAACCAATTAGAAAGATTCGATCCCCTCCTGTAGCATAAGTTCAATGCGTTCCATGACCATGAAAACCTGAAGCATTAGAAAATTGAAAAACGTACAGCATCAGATTCTGCATCATTATCCATCTAATGGATATTTAGTAATACATGTTGCATGGAGTCAAATGCATCCACTTAGAACTAATCATACTGTTAAGTACAGACAAACTCTGACGATGAAAAAGAGAGAGCAAATGGGTGCAAGTACAGACAAACTGATGATGATTGAAAAGGGAAAGGGAGAAAAGGAAGGTGACCCCATTATGGTTGTCCATGTTAAGCCTATTTTATAGGCAGCTACTCTAACTAAGACAATAATAAATAAGATAAAAAAAAGCTGAAGAAAAGAAAAAGATGAACTTCAAGAATTCGGCCAACAACCAACAAGCTTCATCAAGAACCTCATCCTCAGTTTCACATGCTTTAACAAACAGGAACCTTCCCAACCATTACCATCCGCCCAAAATTATATATGTACTAATTGGACTGAAAGGCAGTGATTATGATTTATGAAGAATTCCAAACACCAACTCCAAGAAAAAATTGAGATAAAAACTTATTTATGATATAATTTTCTTTATCTCTTTCATTGACATGAACACTTCACTCATAATTCATTAGCATGCATTATAATGCTTCGTTTTGATTTTTTTACCCACTTTCCCCACCTTTTCCTAAGATGCTACATGTCTCTATCACCTTTGCAGCCTCATAATTGGAGCAAGGGCCACACTACACTCTGAAATAAACAAAAATAATATACCCTTCTCCCTATCATTTGTTTTCCTTCTACTTTTGATTTACAATTTGCAAAATATTCATGCATCCCGAAGCAAGAAATAGAGAAGGAAGTCTATTGTTGGATTGGGAAATCTCACATTCACTTCTGGGACAAACTATAACTAAGTGGGTTTTTGGGTACAGGTCCCATACAGCAGAAGAGGATTTTTATCCAATCCATTCCTTGATTTCCTATAGCTTTTCTGCATCGGAATGATGCAAGAGGTGGAAACTCGACCCTAAGCCCAAACCCCAAACGTGCGAACAAGTTAACATGGATTGAAAAATACAATAAAAAGATGAGCATACTGACGGGTCTCTACATTACAAAAGGAGAAATTTAAGAAGAACGAATGACAAATCAAAAAGTACATTATTGGAAGACCTTATTAAAAATGAGCTCATTGTAAATAATATCCCACAAATTTGGTTTTTTTATTGAGCTCAATAGCGCAGTGTGATCCATATAGACAACCTCACTTAGTGGAATAAGACTCTTATTAATGTTGTTTCTTGAATTCTTGTTGTTGAATGACAAGTTAAAGAGAAATTGTATTAATATAGCAAGCAAAGATAAGCTTTTTTTTCATTGTTGAGAGAAGGGAATAAAAGGTTTACTAATGGGCAATGGCATTGTGTTCTTTCACATGATTTATTATTTTCCCCCATACACAGGATGACAACGGAAAAAAGAAACTGTACATTATACCAGCAGTTTCTCAATTCTATCTTTTCGGGCACCCTACAAGCAATTTTTTCTGAAATCTAGTTTCACGAGTTTCTCAATTCCAACTATGCTAGAAAATGGATTGTTAGGAAACAGAAGAATGAGTTTATAATGTGATAGGAACTAGATATATTGCTGAGTAATTGAAGAGGCTCAGCCACTCTCCCTAAGCCCCAAATGGTCCAAAAGATAACAAAACTCACCCTATGTTCTCTATTTATAGGCAACAAGCCTCACTCACTAACCCACCCACTAATAAACCCTCTCTCACTAATTAAGCGTTAACATAATGTATTCAAAATTCAAATAATCATTAAAGAAACATTTTCATTCAAATAATCATTTGCAGCCAAAAGAAATGTTACATTTATTGAAGAAGATGCTTTAGGTCCACTAACAAATTCATCCTTACACTCTCTAAAGAAGATGCTCTAGGTTCACTCAAGGACATATCTAAACCAATTTAACATCAACGAGCAAAAAGTCTAATACAATAGACTCAACCTAGCTAGCTAATGTTTAATTCCCCTCCAACACATACATGATTCAAACATTTCAATTTCATCTCCGTTTAGTTGCGTGCCCTGCAACTGCCACTAACAGTTTTGCTCTTTTCAATTATCAGTTTGAGGACTCTTTTTCTTATATAAACCAATTTTTTTAAGAATTTTTACAAGTTTTAGATAAGCCATGGCTTCCCCTGTAACCAAAATTCTCCGCCACCATCAAAGCTCATACTACAGCACTCTCTTTCTATGTGTCCTCAGCACATCCATAATTTGGTTACAGGCATCACACATAAACGCATTAAGTCAACAACTATCTAGCTCAATTCAATGACATATTATACAAAGAAAAAATCTACCAGCTAGAAATGTCATGATTGCAATCTATGTTTTGAGAAACCATATACACTGCAACCCCAAAAGAGAGCAGAAAATGCAGCATTAGAAATCAAGTGACCTAAAGATAACTTCTTCAGTACACAACTACTCACGCAACACATCAAATTCCCAACTCCGGAAAAGCTAGTGAAGCATTCATCACCCGTTAACACCATATCTCACAAGATAACACATCTAACTCCAACAATTCCAATTCTCAACTCTTACCTCAAATCAAAGCACGGTATTCGAGAAATCGCAGTGTGAGGAGAGCTTCAAGGACACCAAAGGACACTCCGAAGAAGACGTCGAGAACGTAATGCCTCCCGAGAACAACCCTAGAAACAACGGTCGTCAGAGCCCAGGACCAAACCGCCGCGACCAACAGATTAACGGCCAAAACCTCGTCTCCCCCGATCCAACGATCAACGAGCGTGGCGAGGTGGGGATGGTAGGGGCCGGCGATGGCGTCGGCGATGGGAGCGCGGGAGAGGAAAAAGATGGAGGCGATGAAGGAAACCCTGGAGGAGTGGCCGCTGGGGAAGGAGAAATTGTCGAGGGAAACGACGGCGTTGTAGTCGTGGTTGGTGGCGTAGGAGGGGCGAGATCTGCGAGCGAGGGATTTGACGAGGCCGATGAGGATGAGGTCGAGGAGGGAGCAGAGGATGAGAGGGAGTAGGAGGTGGGAACGGAGAGGGGAGGAAGAAGGGGTGGCGAGGAAGAGGGAGAGGGAGACGGGGAAGAAGAAGCGGAAATCGGCGAGGTGCTCTAGGAGGCGAAGGAGGAGTTTAGGGGCGAGGGGTGTTGTGAGGGTGTGGATGTGGAGGGAGATGCGTTCGTCGAAACTAGCGATGTGGCGGAGTAACGGTGGCGCGGCGGTCGGCGGTTTGGGTGGTCCATCGCCGCCCATAGCACTCGTTATTAACAGAATTGAACTGTTATTGACAGTTCAAACGAACCAAAACGGTTTGGGACGTCCTACGAGGCTACGACGCCGTTTCATGGTTTGCGAGATTGGGGTTTTTTTTAATATTGCAAAAAAAAATTACGAAAATAAGTCAAAAAAAACAAAACAAAAAATTAGTAAAGTATGCCTGTTTTGGCCACGGTGGCGGACTACAAGGCCCGGAGAGGGAGTCGCGGCCCACTTTGCGACTCGAAGGGAGGAGTCGCGGACAACTTCGCGATTCAAAGCATGTCCGTTGTTTGGCAGACAGGGGTGCAGGTCTAGGGAAGGAGAACACAGTGAGTCGCGTTGACCCCTACGACTCCCTCAAGATTCTTGGAAACCGTGTTGCTACATGCAGCTCCTGTGCATGTGTGCCACGTGGCACAGGAGTCACATGGTACCCTGCGACTTGCATACATATTTCTGGTTGTTTAAACACCTATAAATACAACATCAGAAACGTTTCTGCAACCACCCCTCTCACTATCACCATTTTGCTCATCTCACACTCTCCCCTCAAAACTTTCACGAAATTTACTTTCAAAAATCAAGTCATTCCTCTCAAAATTTACAAGATCTCGCACTCTCCTCAAGTTGAAGCCATTCATCTCAACATCTTTCACTCTCCACTTCAAATATTCTCATTTCGGTAAGTGTTTGTTTGGTATTTTTTGATAATATTATTGTTTAGAATCAATTTGTTAATTATTTAGATATGTACACGATTAGAAATTTTAATGTTTATTTTTATGTTGGTTAGGAATATAAATTTTATAGGCTAAGTTTAGAAATATTAATTGTTTATAAATATTAATGTTTAATTTTTTTAAAAATCTCAATGTCTACATTATTGTTTAGAAATAAGAAGTGTTGATTAGTACGTAAAAAATATATAGTATTTAGTAATATTATTTAGATTAGATAATGGTTAGAAATATAATGGCAAAACATGATTGTTTCCGTCCTGTGCTGTGGCAATCAACAAGGTTGATTTGTACTTCCCGTAAAGCCAAGTGTCATCTATTTGTATCATGGGCTTGCAAAAATTGAAAGCATCCCTACATTGTTTGTATGTCCAGAATACCCGACGAAATTTCCCATAACAAACATCAACCTAACCATCACCACCGACATAGTCATCCGTCACAATCTTGAAATACGATCCAGGGGAATACGTCAACATATGCTCCAACCACCTTGGGAGTTCATCGTGCAACACTTCCCAGTCGTCGAATATCTTTGCAAGTGTCTTCTATTTCGCTTTCCACGCTTTGAAGTAAGACACTTTAGTGCAACTCACTGCTGATTCTCTCTTGTATAAGAGAAATTGGGATGGCTGGTTGCAAACAAACCATACATGACGACGTAAAATCAAGTACGTAAGTCTATATAATTAACATTAAGAGCAAGTGTGTAATAACCATTAAAAAGTGTAATACCCGTAATGTAAGTGGAAATGAAATCGAAATTCAACTTGTCATGGTCAATGGATCATGTAGCACTAACACACGTATGCGGGCCTTTCCATTTGGATATTACCCAGTCATCTGTTTTTTTTGGACAATATTGACCTCATCCTCCACTAGCAGCCATTTGCTGAATTTTGACATTTTGCGGTAAAATATCTAGTGCAAGATTCCTGCACAACATACGTATGATTTTTTTGATGCAGTAGTGCTTCATGGCCGTCTGAGTATCTACCTTGATTTTGAAACGTAAACCTTCATATAATTTTTCACCCACTTGCCATGATTCATGCACAACCGGACCAGGGAAAAAATCGGTCTCTTCATCTGGTGGTCCCAATTAACATATGTATAGTGGGATGAGGTATTCCAAAAAGCGGTGGAGTTTGGGACACCTAAACAAAAATATTTAATGAAGTCACGACATTACATAAATTGAAGGATTGAAAAGCTATTGACAATGTACATACCTCGGGTTTCAGAGTATACGTTCACCGGTATAGGCGATGCAGTAAGGAGAGGAGTATGTGCTATCTGAGGCCCTGTATTACCACCCAAATCAATCTCCATGTCTGATTCTGACGATCTTCCTTCAAGCAATCTATCGTTTTAATCCACTTCATCTTCTGAATGGTTAACTTCAGGATCCACATTGTCAATGTCAATGTTGTCAATATCGTCCGTCAAATTAACAGTGTTTCTGAAATTCATAGCCTCTGAATCAGCAACCGCCTCCTCAACGTGCCTAACCCCTTCATCCGACATCATTTGTTGCGTATCCTTCGGATACGTTGACACTGGTATTGACGAACCTCCGGCCTCAGCAATATCAACGTACAACTCCAGCATTCTCATCGATGATTGTTGGCTAAAAGCGTCCATCATGATATTGACATCTTCAGTATCACATATCTGAAGACTTCTAAAAATAATAGGGTTATCTGAAGCCAAAAATCTATACGTAACGCTCGAAATAACCTGGTTACTTCTGAGTTGTAACTTCTCATGAATTCTCCTCTTCAAAAGTTGGAAAGAAATGCCTCGTTTCAGATGTATGGCCTTTGTCGAACCTTCAAACATAACACCTTGCCCACCTTCGTAAGTCCTACCATTGTAGTACACAAATACAATTTGTTGATCCATCGCAGATGTTTGGGGTTCAGGGTTTGAGGTTTAGAGTGGAAAATGAAGCAAAGTCAACGGTTTCTGCAGTAGGAATGTTGTGGAAGCAGGTGATTTATACAGTCAGAAATCGCATCATGGTCTGCGACTCCTGGGACTAGGAGTCGCATAAAGCCCTGCGACTCCTAGAAGTTGCATAAAGCCCTACGACTCCCTCTAAGGAGTCGCATAAAGGGTTGCGACTCCCCCCTCCAGGCCAACTAAGCTTCCAACGTGGCCAAAACAGCCATAGTTCTCTATTTTTTTTTGTACCATATTTCCCTAATTTTTTTTCTCGCATTATTAAAAAAAACC
Organism: Acmispon strigosus; assembly: GCA_030819835.1. NCBI lineage: Eukaryota > Viridiplantae > Streptophyta > Magnoliopsida > Fabales > Fabaceae > Acmispon > Acmispon strigosus. The sequence continues at coordinate 17,822,182 of JAUAMA010000002.1, read as the reverse complement.
TCTATCGAACCTAATAATTCCTTTCGAGGTTTAGGAAAAGTTTGCATAAATCACCCTAATTTCAGATAGACCATTAATAATTAAGAAAATTAAATAAATTTAAATTTCTTTAAGTATTTATCTTAAATGTAATTAGTTTACATAGAACTAGGTAATGTAATTCAAACTTTTCCAAAAGTCATTTAAAGTATCTCATCTTTTTCTCTTTACTTTAGCCTAATTTTATTTTTGAATTCGGAAACAACTAGTAATACTTATTACATGAAATACAAGAAGTGATAGTTATAACTCATTATTAGAGAATAATAAGTGGTGATCGGAAGAAGACCACATTGTGTAAATTAACTAATGTACAACAGTAAAATAGTTAAAGGGAACATACTCATTGTCTTAAGGGTTTTAAGGTTTTGTGGTGTTTGGATGTAACTTCTAATTTTTTACATGGTATCAGAGCTTAATTTAATAGCTCATGACACAGAAAGAAGAAAAGCAAGTAGTAAGGCTTTTGAGACTCAAACAAATGAGTACAACCTTAGGCACAAAGAAAGTCGGAGTTTCACTTGAAGGGGGAGTATTAGATAATAACAAGCGGTGATTCAAAGAAATGTAACATTGTGTAAATTAACAAATATACTATAGTGTATAAGATAAAGGGCACACACATTAAGTGACTTACATTTTGTTACGTGTGAATGTAACTTATAAATTCTAACACTCGGTACTCTAATGGTTTATTGCAAATTTCATTCATGATATATAACATTGTTGTTTATAAATATTTAGGAAAATTTACATTCATACAACAAATCAGCTCACACCAGGAAGAAATAAATATAAATATAAAAAAGTATGATAAGTGATATAAATAAATAAAATTACAAAGAAGAAGAATAATATATCATTCTACATATCCTCCTATAAATCCTCTTACCTATTAAATGTCCATCCATTCAATTGATTTAGAAGGATTTGCCAAGGCTGAAAAACTAAAGATTGTTGACTCATGGCTGGAAGATGAAAAGAAAGTAATGGAAATGTTTGAAGACTTTTGGCAGAATCTTAAGGATGATATTTAGTTATATTCATTCACTTAAGCCTTCGATTATTATGAGTCATTCCTGTATAGATTAATATTGTTCCTAGTGTCATTCGAAGGAGAATGCCTCAAATGAACAATGACAAAGGAAGCACTTTAAGTACAGAAGAATTTACAGAAGGTTATGTCATCGTGAAATCAAACTTGGAGCAGCTTGTTGAGAGCGGTTGGATTAAATTAAAACAATGACAGAATTTGATGCCAAACTAAATTTTGGCACCTTACCCTCAATTGATCCCATTTCTTATAAAAAAAATAAAATCATGAGACTAGATATTCCATAATAGCAGCCCTAAGAGCCTGTTTGATTACAGTTTTTAAAAACTGTTTTCTGTTTTCAAAAACTGAAAAATTTAAAAACCTGCTTAGCAAAACCTGTTTTTGAAAACAGTTCTTATTTTCAGTTTTAAAAACTAAAATACCAGAACAGCTAAAAGATGTTTTCAGTTTCTGTTTTTAATTTTCAATTTTCAATTTTTTAAATATTAGAAAACGTCTTATTCAACAGTTTTTTTTCTGCTTTTATTTTGAAAAACAGTTTTCAAAAACAGTTTCTAAAAACTCTTTTTAAATACAGTTTTTAAAAACTACAATCAAACATACCCTTAATCTTTGTTTTTTTTTTTTTTTAAAAAGACAAGATATTTTTTTCTTGAACAAGAGTTAATCTTATCTTACTACTATCTTATTATACACAATTAATAGATAAATCATCTACAATTACTTAAACACAGCCCTATAGCCCGTGACTTGTGTGTCCTAAGTTAAGATCATGGCTTATTTTTTTGAAGTCACGAAGATTATGGCTCTTGGGCTTTAGCAAAACTTGCAAAGCTTTCAACTCTCAAGCGATCGGCTCCATAAAGAAAAAGCAGTCAAATCGTCAGATGTAGGATTTTGACCCAAAAAAAATTCGTCAGATATAGGGGAATGCGAAAAGTTGACAGAAAAAAAGGAAAAAGTTATAAGGTGGAGGGAAAAAAAAGGTTGTCATCATTAACTCCTGCGATTAGGGCTATTGTTTTGCACAGTCTGTTTTTCCATAACATATGATTATTAGCAAAGAAAATCATGATTCTCCATTTCTTTCAACGAAAGCCGTGCTAAGAAAAAAAACAAAAAAACAGAAGTAGTCCTAGATTTGGTTCCACCTTTCCTACTAGTGAGATGATATATTGTATCACTTATTCATTTTTCTTTTTTTTACTCAATTTGTTTCTTAATAATCGTAACTTTAAGGTTTTTTTTCACATATATTAAAGAATTATATTAATGTTCTTGTTTTTATCAAAGTTACTGCCTAACTTCTTAATATATTTTTTATCATTCTTCTTAATTTTTGACTCTTTAATCTTCTATCACAATTAATTTAAGGGTATAATTGGTAAAACATAATTAATATTTTTTTGAAATTGTAAAAGTATCAAATAATTAGAAACAAAAATAAAATTAAAATCGTGACAAATATATAGGAACGGAGGGAGTATATTTTATGTCGGTGAAAGTGTAGTTGATATGTGAAGAAAACTTTTTCCTTTTCTTAATTCATTCCCACCACTACCAATTGCAACTCTACTTGAAAATTGAATGCCCCTTGAACATTTTTTGTTTTAAATCACCATCTTAAACCTTTAATCATTCTGAATGCAAATCAATGTGGGATTACTAACTAGTTGAAGGGTTATGACTAAGATTTAGAACTTCGGTACTCTACTGATTTGAATCAAGTAATCAACTTCTCTAGCGTCTGAGACTCTTGCTTGATAATTCTCCTTGTCTTTTCTCTATCATTAGTTTTGTTCTCTGAGTTTGCTCTCACAAACTAGCTTTGAATATTAGAAATCATTTGAACATAAAAATATTAGGGGAAAAAAAGAAAAAAGACAATTACCAAATATAAGAATCAAACTACTGAAAAGGCACAAAGAGAGTGAAAACCTACATAAAATTAGGATCCTCATCACATACTATTAGCATGAAAACTCAATTATGAGAATATAAAAAAATTATAGTAACATTTATCATTATTTATATGAAATTTATTAATTTTACTTTTATGGATTTGCATCCACGATATCAACAAATTAAATGATCATTCAAGTGGTATATGTTTGTTAATTCTATTAAATAAGGTCGCGCAGAATCAAGTTTATGTATGAATAAACTCCCTCGTATGTTCCCGGCCAGATCACGCGGAGCATACATGTATTTGACAAAAAAATTGCATATGCAATGTTTGTAAATAAACCTAAAAGAATCTCTCGAGTAGGGATGGCAATGAGTCACAAGCCCACTGGACTCCCATTAAAAATACCCAATATGAGTAGGGTAAAAACTACTAATTAAGATGAGTGTGAGCTTGATAATGAGTAAATACCAACAAAAGTTAGTAGGTATGGATGCTGGGTATGAGTACGATAGTACTCAACTCGCACCATATCTGCACACACATATACAAGTCAGGGCATTCATGGTTCATCACCGTAGTCAGTCATAATCATAGCCAAGATCGGTGCTAATCGCCCGAGTTTTAGGCATAATTCTAAGGCTTCTTTGTCACTTCTTGACTTCAAGCCTTGGGGGTTGTAGACGGTTGGAAATTGTAGACCGACCAGGTTGTGAGAATCTCATTATGATCTTAGCCAATCAACCACTCATTTAAGAAAGACATTTAGATTCATCCTCGCTTGGCCTCATTATTAGGCCTCCCTAATTTCTCTCTCCAAATAATTGTAGTTCCCTCATATATGCCTCTACATAATAGTAATTGACCTTGCTTTAATTATCATTCAATGGGCTTATATAACATGTTCGTTTTACTAAGGAATCCTAAAGCATTGTTTTGTGATTTACCTACCTTTATTTTTGGGTTTTATTGTGAGCAAATCCCTTAACATTAAAAACAAAAAGGTCATTTCATTCCTATCAAATTCTCTTACACTTTTAAATTTTTAAAATGACATCTTATAAAATTAAAACAAAAGATGAAAAACTGTGTTTGATTGTGTTTTCGATTTTTTTGTTTTCAAAATTGTTTTCTAAAATAGTTTTTAAGAACTACTTTTTAGAACAATAAATGAAAAAAACTTGTTTGGTAATATGATTTTAAAAACATTTTTGAAAATAAAAAAATAAAAAACCCTTACTTTCTAATTCATTTTAATTACAGCAATGCCATTAATGAAATGAAAGAAAACAACCTATTTTCCGTGTCTTGGTTGTTTCTGAAACAAAAGCTGAAAATAAAAAACAAAAACAATTTTTTTTGTTTTGGTTTTTTTGTTTTAAAAACAAAAAAATAGAAAACTGTTTTTAAATTAATTTTAAGAAAACATCTTAACCAAACAAGTTTTTTTGTTTTTTAATTTTATAAAACAGAAAACTGTTTTTAAAAACAGAAATCAAACAGCCTCGAGACAATTAAAGACCCATGAGTGGAACTACCCAAATCATGACTTGGAGTTAGCTGCGGTAGTTTTTGCACTCACGATATGGAGACATAACCTATATGAAAGAACCTTTTTCATATTCAGCGATCAGAAGAGTTTGAAGTATCTGTTCGACTAGAAGGAATTGAACATGAGACAACATTGTTGGATGGAATTCATTAAGGATTATGCCATTTCGCTGCAGTACCAGCAAGGAAAAGCTAATATGGTCACGAATGCCTTAATTTGGAACCATTATACACACATGCACCTAAAATCAAGACACTTTCTTCAACCCTATAACTAATTCACACAAGTTGCATTATCAATATCGAATAGTTGAAACTTGATACATAACTTAACATCGCATTACAATGCTTGCCAAGTTGGGGGCTTCTATTCCCACCGATACAAATGGTTATAAGTCTTAATAGCATCTTAGTACGCTAAAGGTTAATTTTACAACCAAGCAAGTACTATGATGGCGACCCAAGTGACTTAGCTAAGGAACATTCCGTCTCAAAGTAGGCTGAGCGGATCGTTTTGACACATTTAATGAAGCATCGCAAGGTTATCAAAAGATAACCATCATCCCATAAGACCTTCAACAAGACTTCCTAAGTACCATAAGTCACAGATATGACAGATATAGGTCTATAAATACATGTTTAGTCGCTCATTTACTTAAGCATGACTAATTTGCTCAATGTTTTGTTAAAGTCTCAAATTCAAATTTTATGAATAAAAAAATCTCCCGCTCAAAGAACTAGTCTTACCTCACTCTAGATATCCCGGCTCAAATTATTGGCTTCCTCAAAATACATTGTGACATGTGTAAAGAAAGGAAAAAAAGACAATTCAAGCTCTCTATTCCTCTGTGACATATGAAATTGTGTTAAAATGATAAATAAATTACTTCCTCCGTTCCTATATAGTTGTTACTATTTTTATTTTTTTTCTTATTTATATGTCACTTTACAAAGTTCAACAAGACATTAATTATGTTTTACCAATTTTACTCTTAAATAAATAATGATAAGAAATTAAATAGTCAAAATTAAGAATAAAGATAAATGATATGTTAGGAAGTTATGTAGTAATTTTGATAGAAATAAGAACATTAATACAATTTCTTAATATATGTGCGAAATTTTAAAGTAACAATTATTAAGGAACGGATGGAATAATAAAGGAGCTAGTTGTCTTTGTTTAATCTCTTCCCCACCCCTGCGTTGGAAAGGAGCGTTTTACTGTTCGAGGGTCCTTGAGTTCACTGTAATGAAACTTCAACCTTACGAACGAGGCAATCCTGCAGCTCAGTAGTAAATGGTTTGCTTTGATTTCAAGGAGCGACAGTGCCATCAATTAAGCTTTTGTTAGAAAATGACTTTACTTGAGATTGGAAACAAACCAACTGAACTGTTTTCGTTCACTGAAAATCAGGAAAAGAACATTTAGCAAATTGCAATTATAATGTCACTATCAAGAGTTTTTGGGAAACATTGATCACCCACAAAACCTATGCATGAAAATCTAGGACTTGAAAGTTGAAACTCAAATGCGAACTTTAAGAAATAAATGAGTGCATCAACTAGTACAATCCAGTTCAGTCACATGACTCGATTCAAGTCATAGTGATAATCCTACCTAGTGTAGTGTGAAGTGTGAACATCAATTTTACCCTCCCATAAACGGGGACTCTCTTCATAAACACCTGTGGTTATGCTCAATCCGAATCCTAACTAATTAATGAAGTGAAACCAACTAGATACACATGCCAACAAAATTACTGAAATGCAATCATATGTAGACCCAATTCCTCAAGCACTTGTTAGCTTATGAGAGAGCTTATAATGATATCACATAACATCTCTTTAGGAAATGAAGAGAGCCACAATATGGGTTTAGAGAAGTAGAACTCACTCGATCAAAATCCCAATTTCATCCAAAAAAGAATTAAAACAAAATCAGCTGGTCGGTAAATTGAACTAACCATTGTTAACTTAGGTTGACACAATTAGTCACATATTCCGACTTTAACTCTCATCTCTCCACAAATTGAAGGTTATTCGAACCTCATGTATTATGTAAAATTTCAGTAGGTGGACAACTCTTCTCGGATAACCCCTAACACTTCTAGGAACATGCTAGAATAATGTAAACTCATTTGCCATAGTAGTCGACCATGCATAATTAAGAGTGAGTCTCTGCCGATCTCTCTAACATTTCACCGACACCCCTATTCGATAGTCTAAAAATGCTGTCTCTCTCTGGGCTACCATTTATGTTTAAAAAAGACTGAAGTAATCAGTATCTAGTGGACTGCATAAAAGAAAAAGAAAATGAAGAATGTTACCCACGCCGGCTTTGTTTCTTCTTTTAGAATTCTCACAATTTGGCCAAACAATAATAATATTGTCTACACTCTAGACTCTCTCAAGTAGCGAGAGGTTTCACATTTACCAATCTCATACCACAAGCAATTAATTTGCAAGGTTCAAATTTTCAACTAATAGGGGACAAAAGTAAAACAACTAAAAAGTAATAACATTAATGCTGTTTATCTTTTTCTAGTCTTTTGAAATTTCGTGATTGTGATAGACATTAGACATAACTTAATTGAAAAGAAATGGAATTGGAGTTTCCTCCTTACTTCTAACGCCGCGATAGGAATGCAGTTGACAACAAGGTTACATTAAATATTTTAAGAGTTTTAATATATTAACACACATTTTCTATTTCATCTAATTTTCAACGACTTTCTTTTCCTATACTTGTTTTTTATTTCTTTTTATCATCACATTCATATATCTCAATTATGATTCTATTCTTATATTTATGTGAGTGTAGGTGAAGTTTGTTGATGAAGTATATTTTAAACGGCTAAATATACCATTTATGAGTGTAAAGCTTATCCTACAATTAAAAATTAGTCTATCTATTTTAAATAAGTGTCTTGAGAAAATTTTTGTTTCATAATAATTGTTATTTAAAATTTTAAGAAAGTACCATCCGTTCCTTTTTATAAGAGATAAACCAACTTTGCACACCCCTTAAGAAAGTTAGGTAGTATAGTTTTTTACATTAAATTTGTTCTCAAATGTTGTTGAATTTTCGAAATTGTCTTTAACCTATTTCTTTTTAATCTCTTTCTATCATTAATGCAATTCTATATTTCCAGAATTGAATAGGGGTAAAAATGTGAAAAAATAATTAATATGGCTCAAAGTTTTATGTGGTTCTTATAAAAATGAACGACCAACCTCGCTCATTTAACTCTTATAAAAAGGAACGGAGAGAATATTTATTTGTGTTTTTCATATAATACTCATATAAAAAAATAAATGATGACGGATAAAAATACATATTAAAAGATAAAATAGAAAAATAAATATTATATTTAAAAAAATTAATAATATTAATTGCATTTTTTAATATGTGTGTTTGTTCACAGTTATTTTATAATGAAGTGAGTACAAATAAAATTCAATCTGGCAAAGTTTGTTCCGGTGTGTGTGACTGTTGAGACATTTTCACATTTAAACTGCAGGCAGCACCGTGAGTTACATCTAGAGCAGCATAACATAAACACCAAAATTCTAATCGAGTGGATCAAATTGAATAAAATTTTGTTGTTTCATTCATCAGAGCCATGAAAGAACGAGAGTGACAGATTCCACGTGGAAATCTTCATTTGGACAGAACCCCATGATTTCGTAACGCCTACGGAGTAGTAACGAATAAAAAACGAAAAAGAACCGAAAACACCATTTATTATGGATGTCTCTTCTTCCCCCATAAACTCTCACCTTCTCCTCCTTCTCTTTTCATAAACACGAAACAATTTCAACCATTTTCCATGTAATGGCGAGTGGGTGGCTGAAGTCATTGCAATGCAAGTCAAGAGCATTTGAAGACGTTTACCACCCAAATCCCAAATTCAGTTGCAAAAAAAGTGTCCAATCTATCATGGTTGACATACCCAAGCCCAGGCCCAAGCCCAAGCCCAAGCCCAAGCCCAGAAAACCAGCTTTGGAAAAACACCCAAGTTCAAAATACCCAGCACCAACCGAAGCCCCTACTACCATAAACCGTTCCCAGAGCACCACCGCCATTGCCACCTCTTCTTCCCGTTCCATCACTGAGCTTCCCGAGGGGCACCCTTCCCGCAATGTCGTCGACATAATCTTCCACACCAGCTGGGGCCCGAAGCCCTTCCTGGGTCGGGTCGAGATGGTGTTCAAGGTCCAGAACGGGGCGCGCACCGTGTCGCGGTTCGAAGAGTTTCGCGAGGCGGTGAAGGCGCGAGCGGACCTGGGCGACGGGAAAAATTTCGAGGAGAAAACGCGGTGCATTGCCGACGGGAATGAAGTGATGCGGTTTCACTGTTTGGGTGCCTACAGCGGCTGTGCTGCGTGGTCGTTTCCGGAGCGCAAGGGGTCGGCGATCTGCACGTTCGCCGGCAGCGGTGACGCGCATGAGACCACCGGCGGTGGAAGGGGGAGGAGGGCGATGCTGGTGTGCCGGGTCATAGCAGGTCGGGTCTCGAAGCAAATCGGGTTTCTGGGCTCGTTGTTGGACAAGCGAGTCGGGTTCGACTCGGTGAGTGGCGACAATGGCGAGTTGTTTGTGTTTGACCCGCGTGCGGTATTGCCCTGCTTTCTTATTGTTTACAGGTTGTGATTTTTTTTTTTTTTTTTTTTTACGTTTCTCTAATTTTTTGGTTTTTAAACTTCTGATTTATTTTTCATAGATGTGGCACCTATTAGCTTGCATTTATCTACGCAATTTTTTTTTCTGCTATGGTTAATACTTAAAATGTTTTATGTAATGTAATTATGAGGAAAATTGAGTTGATAAATGCTCGCTTGAAATTGCCTCTTTCTTTTAATCTTGCAAATGTCTCCTTTTGTCTCTCACAAGTCACATAACAATAGCACTATTGTTTAATTTACTGATAAAATATAGTCAACTTTTCTTATTGGAAATTGTTAAACGCACAATTCTAAATTATTATGATTTTTATTCGTGCAAGAATAAATATATAAAAGAAGTTCAGTGAATGTAGCTAGAGGATGTGGAAAGAACTTTCAGGTTCAACCCTCAAATAATTTACTTGGTATAGCGCAAGTCACGCAATCTTTTGAAAGCATGTCTTAACCTTCGCTTGTCTGATAATGAAATACATGATGTTGAAAAATTAACCAACTACAACAAGAGTCTTTATCTCTCTGCCTCTGCCAGCAATGCAACTTGTTAGTTTGCTACCTTTCTTTTCTCTTGGTTTTGGGGCCTAATCTCATTCTCACGAGATGGGAATGCCTTATGCTTAGGTTAACTTTTGCAATGTGAAGAGTGTATTTGAAAAAAAAGTTACATTTAATGTGAACCAAATTGAATAAACTTTCACTCTTAGTAGAACAACTTGTTGTTTCTACATTTATTTTGAAGTGTATGTCAAAGTCCATTTGCATTGATGCAAACTTTAATAACACACAGCCTAAGCTGCAAGAGTAGTGCTAACAAGAGCACCAAAATGGATTTCTCCAACATATAATCCCTCTCCTGAATAAGTTGAAGCGTTTGATAGAATAGTGACTCCACCATTAACAATATCCCACAATTTTGGTGAGACAGAACAAGCCTTTAATTTTCTTAAGAAAAAATAAAAAAGTGCTGCATCGATAAGTAAGGAAAATTATAAGTGAATATAATAAAGAGATGCAGAAGTTCATAGGCTTAAGGCATTCTAGAAAAAACTAGCACCATAAAGAATAAAAGACCACAAAGTAGCTCGTTCTCTCGGAACTAAATACTTGTACTTAAGCCCGCTGATAAAAACTAACTTGGTATAAAAGCCCAATAGGCCTATGTGGGCCTCTGAGACTCAAGGGGGAGCATAAAAAAACAAGAGTAAACTTTAAGGTTCATCATGGAGTACAATTAGATAGTTTCTAGATTGTTTTCTAAATTCGTCTAACTTTGTTAATTTTAATAACAAACTAGATAGTTCTTTTAAAAAAATTATATGCATCATATTTTTAACAGTGAAAGCGTATGCATTATTTTATATTTAACACACCTCTTGACTCGAAGCTCTTTGAAGTTGAAGCATAGATAGTCAAAAAGATTAACATAGCAAAAATGTCATCATATATATATATATATACACCATAAACAAAATGAAAATCTACAAAATTCAGTAGCTTCCATTCATAGTAACTTGTTAGAAATGAAACCAGAGGAGATAACCGGTAATATATACTCAATATAATTGGTATTAAAACAAAATGCTGATCTATCACATTTTAAATGAAAACCCAATGTACTGAGTTATATATGTATATATTCCTAAACACTGTAGATGAGGTTTATTTTTTCTCATGCTTCCTTTCTTGCTGTCTCTTCCAATTCACCAAGAGTTGGAGAAACTTCATCACCTGCATATATATAATTATAATGTCTCTGATTTCCAAATACGAAGAACCATAACAATAGTTGTAAATGAAAGAGCATATAAAATGTGTCGGTATTTAAACCTCAGTGGGGTCTCTGAGAGAGTACAAGGCACTGCTTTCTTTCCTCACAGATGAAACCAAAATCCCATAACCTTGATTGCTCTTCCGCAACACCTAAATATATATAATGCACTCAATACAGTATAAATTTGTGTCCATAAAGAAGGATAGACGAGAAAATTTCACATGGCTTCTCATGTGTAATTATAATATGGGGTTGTTTTACAAGATTAATAACATGTTTGATTCTTTCCTAGAAAGTTTCATAATCAATTCTAAGAAGAAGCTATAAAGTGTAGCTTCTAAGATACTGTACTTTAGATTGCAACGGATCATAGAAGCTTCAAGTTATAGCTTCTACCCAAACATGCATCGAAGTGTGTGTACAAATTATTTCCAAACACACTATAAATGAACAGTTGAAAATGCTAGTTCATATATATGGCTTGAATTTAGTACCTTGAATGCATCTTCATCAGTTTTATCATCTCCAATGTAGATTGGAAGCACATGATTTCTATCAGTTAACCCTGCAAAAGACCAATTTAATCATTATAGTACCATTAAACACCTTTGTTCTGTGTGGTGTATAAGGCAACAGAGAATTTCTTACCTAGAGATTCAAGTAAAAATTCAACAGCTTTTCCTTTATTCCAGTCAATCACTGGACGAACTTCTAAAACCTATAAAAAAACAAATATAGGGAAATATTTTATAATGTAACAAATTTAAATACACTCTGTGCGTGTTTCTATCAATTTCTTTTTCATAATCAATTCTTTCATCCAGAAGATACTGACATAAGCTTCATTAATTTTTTCATTTTCAAATTGATTGTAAAAAGATTTCCGAACATACTAAAAGTATCAATTAGGAACTATCATGAAAAGTTAAAGAAAAAGATTTGTATCATTTGTCATAAAATTTTCAGTACCTTTCGTCCATGAGATGAGCGTAAACGCGGGTAACTTTTTAACATGTCATGGACCCGTTGACCAATTGTTGTCCAATTCTGCAATTGATTCAAGAAGTAAAATAATGGAAACATGGAAATGAGATTGAAAAAATACATCAACACATCATTGTTGGGGCAATCAATCCTTACATTCTCTTCTACATTACGGTAATGTACAGAAACACAAAACTTGTGATTTTCAACTTTTGCGCCTTCTATATCTTTAGTAATCTCAATGAGGGTTCTAAAAACCTGCATGAAAACACTCGACCATTAATTTCATTGTTATTCATAAAAAAAAGGTGAATACTTATCTAAGATTACTAGAGAGACAATTTCACCTCATCAATCATAGGAATGAATTCTCTTGCAGGTTGAAAAAGAGTTATCTCCTTTCCCTGCCATTTTCAAATATAGAGAAATAATGAACTGGTAATTTTTTTTGGCAATTATTAATGTATAGAATATGAGATGAATAACAAATTATTTCATTATTATTACACACCTGGCAGTTAGTAGAATTGACACAATTTTGATGGTTTTTTGACAAAGACTCATTCACAGGGCCAATTATATCCATCCCATGACTACCAGCGTAGTAGAGTTCCCTTAGTTTAACTAAATCAAACACCTGAAAAAATGCATTGAGTACATGTTTGAAAATTCTTCTAGATTTGATTATAAAGTCATATAATTGAAGTAATTGGTTTGAAGAAGAAAGAAGTTGATCCAAACATGTTATTTATAGTAGTTCACTGAAGAATTTTCAAGCATAATGATCATCCTAGTTACCTTGTCACGGCTTCTTCCGCTGATAATTGCGGTAGGGAAATACTTTGCTACTGTTCTTACAGTCTTGCGCATCTAAGCATGATTTTGAGAGAGGGAAAAAAGAAGATGGAAATAACATTAAGAGATGAAGAATAATTAACTTACTAGTAATTATTAATATGTAATATGATAATCCCCTATGAACTACTTACAGATTCAGACATAAAGGCACAATCTGGATCATCTACTATTGGTGAAAGTGTGCCATCATAATCTAGAAACATTACAATCGTCTTATCCTTTGCACGGTCAATAATTTCCTCAAAAGAAACTATTGCTGAAGGATATCCCAGCTGCTAAAACAAAATGAATTAGTGACAACTCAGAAGATTTGTTTTCTTCTAACATGGGTCAATGAAGAGAATTCAAATAATGCGTGTTTGGAGTTTCTTCTGTCGAAACTAATTCTTTGAGAGAAGTTTTTACGAATAGTTTCTACGAGTTGGAATTGATTCTGAAAAAAGAAAAGTTGATCTAAACATACTATATAAACCACATTGAACAACATGCGGAAATTAAGTACAATGCATACCATCCATGAATTATAGTCTTCAGTGTCACAGTCAATTGAAGAAACTTGAGGACTCGAACCTTTAGGTAGCTTCTTCCTTGGAGGGGAAGAGGCCTTCATAGCATCAAGCCAACCATTGGACCTGACATCATCAAGACTCCCTGTACTTTTCTTCGAACTCGATTTCGTGAACTTCCCAGTAGACATTGATGAATCTTGCTGAGAATAAGCTAGCCGATTAGGATGGATTCCAAGCCTTGACTTGTTTATAGGAACAGGATCAGTGAGAATGGAAGAAGAATGAGAAGACTTCAAATCCATTGAACCTAGCTAGCTAAACTATTTGAGGGTTAAAGTATATCAGAAAGGTAAAAAATGATAGGGTTTGATATTATGATGATGACTATGTCATAAGTAGATGTGGTTTTTATGTACAACCTATCTTATATTTTAGCTTAACCAACTCTCTTGTCTATGAAGAACCACCGCTTTACTGTTTGTTTGTCATTGCTACTGTGAGAGCATTCCATCAAGCACAGGTTTCCCTGAAAGAGGAAGAAAATTGGGCTTTGCCATGAAATGCAAAACAAAAAAGCTGTTGGATATATGGGCCCGCACACATTCAGAGCCTATATGGCTAGATTGAATCAGGGAGAATGGACTTGAGATGTTAAAGTAAAAGTATTACCAAAAAACCTTAAGGTCACTCTCCCTATTCAGTCCAGCCATATGAGTTCGCACGCATTCATATTCATTAGAAACAAATTATGGAAACCAATGAATAACAAATACCTTCTCATATATAGCATTGCATTGGTAACTCCATGTCTTCTGAGTTGAGAGTGATTATTGCAGCATTTGTAAAATAGGCATTAACCTTTATTACGTCACTTCAGCAGAGCTGCTTTAAATAACAGGGATGTTAAATACATTATAGTACTATAATTTCAAGATAAAATGCGCAGATTGCAAAGATATGAATGATTTATTACTAATATTTGATAAAGAAATGAAATAAAATACTAACGCAAGTGTTGGGTTAGAAACATAAGTTTATAATAATATAATGTAATATGAGTCATTTGTATGCGGGAAGTTATGTCTTGAAAATTTGAAACTTGGGTGATGGACCAATCTGAGCTTAGTATTGAGAAAAAGTAGTTGTAGAACCAACGCACGGCTTTCACGTTCATCATGTAGAAATCATAAATTAACAAGTATTCATAGCAATAAAAAAACTTAATTGTAATTTAAGTCCTTAATATTTAAAACAAGCGATTTAAGTCATGAAATTTTTTTGTGTGTCAATTAGGTCATACTTTAACCGAGTTAGATTATGTGTCATTTATTTAATATGGTGTATGTCACTTTAACTTTTTTTTCTTTTTTATAAAAAATATCTTATCTGTTTTTCAGAAAATTCATCTCCCTCATCCCTTTTTCTTCTTCTTCTTCAAATGACATCGACACTCCCTCATCTCCTTCTTCTTCTTCTTATTTCGTTGCTTAACTCTAAACGACACCTACACTCCTCCTCCTTCTTTCCAGTGCTTAACCCTAAAGCATGAACATATCTGACCGTCCCAATCCTCACGGCTCAGCAACCCCGTCACCCTCCCCACAAACCCTTCCGCAACGAGAGCCTAGCGATTGGGGCACTCGAACTTAAGTGCCTTAACAACAACCTCGAGATTGTGAACTGGCGGACCCGATTCACGGCGGAGGGGCGCGTTCCTAGCGGTGGTAGTTGCGGCCGACCTGAGCCTCAAGGGGGTGCTCGATGACGGCGTGGTGGCGTTTGGGTGCGGTGGCTCAGAGGCTGCTAGGGAGAGAGGATGACGACTCGGTACTTGTACATTTCTTAGGGGGAATCACATGAACCAATAAGCTAATAATGAGAAGTACCAAGTTTATGACAATTGGGTTGTTAAATCATTTGCTATAATACTTCTTTTTGCAATAATCAAATCTTTCTATTTCACCGTGTAATTGAAAACCATTAATTTTGTAATAAAATATGAATAAAGTATTATCATAGGAAAAAGGGAAATCAAGGAAGAACAAATCAATACAAGGCAAAAAGCATTTGTTTGGGTTGAACCCATCAAATGTATGAAATGTTTTCATGTCCCATGGCTAAAAAACTTTAATTTTTTTTATCAGCATCACCACTTGCGCATATTAGGAAAATGCAATCCAAGTTCAGATAGAATAAGATTGCTAATTTAAATCGGAGAAATAATGATAAAAAAACACACAGAAAAGATCGTGCTCAAAATGTTGATTCATAGCCACAAAAAGATATCATCACAAATTAAGAATATATAAGATGAAACTGATTTTAAACATGAACGCGAGCATTTTACACACGATGAATTTCGTATTTGATTGCTTAAGAACACATCTCAAATAATCACATCATAACTTCAGATCCTTTCAAGGTAAACAAAGAGGTAAGATCGAGATCGTACCTGGTTTTCAATTACAGCTATTTTTAGCGGCACAGAGAGAAATCGCATTCACAGGGGCCCTAAAACAAAATGAAACCAATCACATACCCTTTTTAATACATCTTTGACTTATATAAAAAAAAAATCACATGCAAAAGAAAGAGAAGGAGGAGATTCTTTTCTACAGAATTGTATTGAGAGACCTGAATGGCTGGAAAATGTAAAAGAGAATGAAATATTATTCACCTTGAACGAAGATGAGGAATATTAGCGATGAAGGGGATGAGCAAAGGAAAGGGGAGGTTTCAGCTATTTATATGTTTGAGGTGATTAGTACCCTTGCCTTTCAAATTAGTTTGATACCTTGATTATCGTTTAATATTTAATTATCAATTACTTACTTTTTTGGTGCAGAAAATTTGATCTTTAATTATCAATTACTATGAATTGAAAATTGAAAAAAAAATTAAATGAATTTATTTTGAAGTATGCAAGAAGATCAAATATGTTTGTATTTAATTCAATTTATAGTTTTAATTTTTTACGTCTTTTTTATATTAAGACATATTTTACGTTATTTATAAATGTAAAATTAATACTTGCATGCATTTATTTTTTAGATGAAGTTGTAATTACAGTTACAACTACGGTTTCCACCAAACAAGTCTTTTTTTTTATGCAATATATTACCTTAAACCGTTTTCCGATTTAAAAAGAAAAAACCTGAAACCATAACAATACAAAATAAAGTAGGTACTGGGAACATAATCTTATTTATTCATGATTAATATTTTTTATTACATTGCATTCAAAAAAAAAATTTTTTCCACATGAGTTGCTTATAGAATTCGTGCATCTTCTATGGGGTTAAAATAAGATGTTTTTTTAATATAGTATTGATTTTTTGTACCTCACCTAAAAATTAGGGGAAAATAATAGCTATTGCATTAAAAAAATTGTTCATTTACCGAGAGAGAAAAAAGTTGTTACACTCTTAATGTAAATTTTATTTACACATTTATCCAATTGATTTCCGTCACATCAGTAATTATATTTTTATATTTTGATTAAAATTTAAAAAAATGTAACCGTTGTTCCTATGGGTGTTAGTGTAAAAGATTTTTACACGGATAAAAGGGAGAGGCAAGTAATGTGAGGCGTTAAAATAACATGCTTGTTAAGAGCAAATGCACCATATTGCATAAGTAATATAGAATTGTAAGTCTCAGTTATCGAACCCAAATGACTAGGTGGACTATTTATCTTTAGGTGGGGATTCATAGTTTAGGAAATCGAATTGAAGGTTGTGTTGTGTTATGAGCATGCAAACAAAGAAGTTATTTAAGAGAAATTAAGTATTAAAGAAGGTTGTGTTATGTGTTGCAATGATATTTGATCATCTCTGCTCACTACTATATATGTTATTCTAATTATTTATTGTGTCAGCCATACCTTCTCAAGACATTAGCTTACCATCAAGTTGTTGCTAGCCACCCTACCGGACTGCACTAACTTACAAGAAAACATCATTATAAGACAATAAGTGAAAATAGGCAATTGAAGTGCATAGAGGTACCCTAGAGGTATTTCACTACCTAATCATAGGAAGTTGAAAGCATATAAGAACTAATTCTAAAGTCTCTTATTAGGAGAAAGTTATTGTTAATTCCCCTAAACTCACTCTTTCATATTGATTTTATAATTAATCTCTCTAGTTAGAAGCTAATTAATTAATTACTATTGATATGGTTAATTACTCCATATAGAATTAAGCGCATAAAAGAGAAGATATTGTTAGGATGATCTCATTATTAATGATATCTCTCATAATTTAGTTTTTGATCGAGTGCAAATGCGCAATGGCTTAGTGTGATCCATATACTATTAAATTATTATTATGCACTAATATATAAAGCATTTTATATACTATTTATTATGATACTTTAATATAATATAGTTATAGTTTTATTTTTATTTTTTTAAAACGAAAAATTATTATTGGAATATTTAAAAACAAGGAATGCTGTTTTTAGCAAAAAAAAACACTCACTTTTTATACTTTTAAATTATTATCATGCAATAATATATAACGTATTTTATTTATTATTTTATTCTGATACTTCAATAAAATATAGTTTTATAATATTTTTTTTACAATATATTATTTGATATAATATATTTTATTATATTATAAAATAATAATATTATATTATAATATTTTTTTATTCAGTCGGTTTATGCTATTATATTATTATTTTTGTCGGCACTCAAAAATTGGTTATTTAATAACTACTATAGATGTGTAAGCTGAAATGACATGTTAAGTAGCTGGTTATTTGCTAAACCATGGTAAATACTAGAATAAATAGAGAATCTCACACCTGGACGAGATTAGTTGACAAATGCAGAAGCCTAGATTTGACAGCAAGGATATTTTCAAATATGAGTTTAAACACTTGGATATGGATCATTCTCTTAAATGTATGAATAGTTGTCACAAGCTAGGGGCCAGCTGATATAAGGAAGACAAGCCTTCCAAGCTGACTAGGAACGAGGCACAAAGTATCCAACGATATGTTGTGGATTTCATGAGAAAATGACGTGTGTTAGTGTTGCAGTCAGTCGAGACTATCCCCATAAAAAGGGACAGAATTATTTATACAACACACAATCAACCATCAATCATAATACAAATTTCTCGAATTCCCATGTTAAGTTTTTCCAATTATCTTTACTTATTTAAGCCATATCTATTCCTTTCAGCTTTTACTTTAAGTTTTATGCTATCTTCTTTTACTAGTCGTTTCAGTTGCTTTATTAGTCGTTTTCTCCACTAAATTAGTTAGAATTTAACTACCTCATCCATCGTCTCTCAATAGAAATAATTAAGAGTTTTTTGGAATATCTTAGAAATTTGTATTGAGGAACAAAATCTTTTTCTCGACTGTTTGGAAGATCATCTCTCAATACAAGTTTTCTTGAAAAATATCACAAAGCCAAACAACAGGCAAAACCTAAGCCTCCACCAGAGCAAAACCCAAACAAGGTAAAGAAGAAAAATAAATCAAAAGAGACAAACCCCAAAGGACTGCCTCTGCCAGAACAAAACCCAAACCTGCTAAAGAAAAAAATCAAACCCAAGAACCCAAAAGAACAACACCTAAGGAAAAACAGCAAAAAAACCTGAGCATAATCAAAACCGCAAAACACCTAATTGACCACCATACTTATTGGGATGAGATAATTTAGATGTTTCCTACATCCCGCAATTGCATCCTCATCAGGCCCATCCCAATAAAGTCTCATTGTTTTTCCTTGCGTCCACATTCGGTGAGCTACTCATGTGGATGCACCTCAGGCTGAACCAAGGGAGGCGTAGCATCTAACAAATCTGGCAGCTCTAAGTCACCTGAAATAATAGCTTGAAGCTCCTTTTTCTTCCTTCATCGCCTGATGACGTTCTTAGAGAAACTGTGGTTTCTCCCAAGACAAAACCCAGAACATTTTGTCGTACGATGCACGCCACGCGATAAGGCGTTAAACCAGGAAAATACCACACCAACAGGAAACTTTGAAGGAACTCGTCGACGAACAAGCCCACTACCTACCAATCCAACATCATATACCACCAGATGTTCTCCTTCTCCACAATCTTAAGTCCATACTTGTTTAATATGGTTTTGGACATGCTTACCAGAGATATCCAGAAGAGCATTCCAAACTGCATGTTGTTTGCGGATGTTATGGTCTTAGTTGAAGAATCAAGGGAAATAGTTAATTCTAAACTTGAGATTTGGAGGACTTTGGAATGGGCGTTTGTTACACAGGTATCTCAAAGCATTCCCGGGAATGTGAGGTTGGGGATGTAACATTCCCGCGTTTGGTACAAGTTTTAAAAACTTATTCCCGGGTAAGAAGGACTCCCAGGCATGTAATTTACACATGATTTCTTAATTTTTATTCTCATGTCAAAGAGGGAGCATCTTACATTCTTATGGGAATGAAAATTATTTCCCACTAACTCTTCCTTTCACTACATATTTTCTATTTTTATAATTTTTTAATTAAATAATTTTCAAAAACATTTCCAAGAATATTATATACAAACCAAACGATTTTTTCATCCGTGAATAACATTGTTGGTAATGAGATTCCTGGGAGACAACATTCCTGGGAATATTTTTGTAAAACTTGTAACAAATGCTATTAAGCAGAAGTAAGACAGAGTATATGCATTACAATTTTAGTAAGACTGACGTCAGAAGTAATATGGAGGTGAAAATTGGAAACGACATCATACCACAAGTTTCGCAGTATAAGTATCGTGGTTCGATTATACAAGATAATAAGGAAATTGACAAAGATATTACACATCGAATCCAGGCTGGGTGGTTAAAGTGGAGGAAAGCATCAGGAGTTATTTGTGATCGCAAAGTACCTACAAAGCTTAAAGGAAAATTTTACCGAACCGCTATAAGACCTGTTGTACTCTAAGGTAGCGAATGTTTAGCTTTAACGGGACAACACGAGAGAAAAGTTAGAGTAGCATAAATGAGAATGTTAAGATGGATGGAAGGATAAGATACGCAATTAGCGGATTAGAGAATATATTGGAGTGACGCCTATCGTGGAGAAGTTGACGGAAAATCGGTTAAGGTGGTATGAACATGTGCAAAGAAGACCTATGGAGGCACCAGTGAGATGTGTTGATAACATAGTTTTTAGTTATGTAAATAAAAGATGAGAGAGATAAAAAAGAACATGAGAATATATTATTAGGGATGATCTCATTATTAATTATATCTCACATAATTTAGTTTTTTATCGAGCGCAATGACGCAATGTGATCCATATAGTCAACCTCACTTAGTAGGATAAATGGCGAATTATTAATTATACATCATGCTACTTTTCTTTCCTCTCACCTTTTCCTTTTACATTCTTTCATACCAAACAATCTTCATAATCACCTCACTTTTCATTCTCTTTCCTTCCTTCAACTTTTGTTTTCTCTCACTTTCAACATGATACTTATCTTGTAGTACAAGACAAATGCTAAGGTTTTCATATATAACCCAAAGAAAAGACAAAGGGTAAGGTGCCCATCGGATATCTCGAGGTGATCGAAAAGAACTTATAGATATACAGCTTCAAAAATTTCAAAAAAATTGTTCTTTTTTAATGTGAAAACGGGCCATCCCATCATTTTAAAGTAAATAACACGGGTCAATTCTAATATTTAAATAATTCAACATATAGTAGTCCGCAAAAACTCAATGGAAAATGCATGTTTTTTTTATTAAAAAAGCAAACAAATTTAAGATGGGCCAAAGTATACACTTGCCTCTCTGAGTCCTTCTCTATGAATAAGATAAACTTAATTTCAAATAATAGAAATGTCAGAGAGATTTAAGGCTCCTCCTAACTAAGAGATGACGGTTAGAGATATCTTAAGATTATCTCATCAAATTAGTGTTTTCTTTTTACAAGAGGAAGCGTAATGTAACACCAAAACCAAACAAATTAGCATAAAGCCTCAAAAGATAAAGAGAGACCATAATAAACATAGACGAGGGAGCGCTCGTCTACACCTGACAAGAGAGACTCATCTATAATGCTTACAGAGCCAAGAAATCAGGAATGTTATTCCTTTCCCTAAGAATGTACCTAACTGAAACATTACAGCCCAAAGAAAATAGGGAGCGAACTCGCAATACAATATCTCTCGTCCAGAACGTGAAGCGCCCACACTGCCTTCAAGCATATGAAGGATGTTAGTGCAATCTGAGTAACAAACGATCTCTTTAAACCCAAGGTCCCGAGAATATTGCAGGTCTAACTCCACAGTCAAAAGCTATGCTAGAAAAGCATTATCATTCCCAAAATTATTTAGGAAAATAAATTATACACACTTAACATAGAATTTTTTATACAATCATTAGATCAAATTTTTAAAATGTGAGAAAATTAATTTTTATTTAATTTAGTTAGTTGACGTGATACATCAATAAAATTTACTTGGTAAATGGTGTAAAAAAACTATGGCTAAATTTTTAGTACCTCTAAAATACACTGTTTTTGTTTTTCATCACTGAGAATTTTTTATGTGTGTGTTTAGTCTTCTGAAAATCATATGTTTTGTTTTTTGTATTTGCCCTTTGTTTTTCTATTTATTTTAGATCTGAAAACACTATCACATACATATAGATCTATTTTGCAAGCGGTGAAGTCAAGTTCAACTATCTCAATTTTTTTTTAAGATTGTAAAAATGCTTGAATGGGTGGAAAAACAAAGGGTATGAATGAAAAATAAAATATATGATTTTTGGAAGACTAAAAATATATAAAAAGTTTCTCTTGGATAAAAAAAACAGTATATTTATATTTAAAGAAGGACTAAAAATGTGTTTAAGTCAAAAACTAGTTGGATTGTTAATTAAGGATCTAACACATTTTTTTTACGTCTCACCTGTTTACAAATTAGTACGAACACCTGAATTTGTAACCGTGAAGAGTGTGTTTCTTCTGAGTTAGCAGAAATGCCAGTCACCTTGCAAACTCCGCCTTCTGCAGCTCTCTCTTCCGCCGCATCAACTTCCATTCACAGAAGGATCCATTCCACTCCTCCGCCGTTAGCTCTACCCTTCAAGCCCCAAAGATCCTTCCCTCTTATTCGCGCTTCCTCTTCCTCCATCAACACCGGTAATCAACAATCACAATGTACCTCTTTCCCTTCTATCCGATTTCATATTCCTCTCTTATTTCTCAATTTCCGTTTTCAATTTTCTTGCTGCAGCTTCGATAACTGAATTGGATGCTGTATCGGCTTTCAGCGAGATCGTTCCAGACACCGTGATTTTCGATGATTTCCAAAAGTAACATTGTTTTTGTTTCCTCCTCCGCTTGTAGATATTGAATTTGAATGAATGTTTGATCTGATGAATAATTGAACTTGTGATTCAGGTTTCCTCCTACTGCTGCCACTGTCAGTTCATCGCTTCTCTTGGGTATATGTGGCCTTCCAGATACCGTTTTCAGGGTCAGCCCTTTTCATCTTTCAAAATCTATCATGTGATTTTTGTTGAGAATTCAACTGTGAGTTGGTGGGTTAAATATGAGTGAGGTGGATGTGACCCATAAACCCAATGCCTTAAAGTTTTGGGTAAAGATGTGGCGTGGGTTATCTGGGTGTCTTGTTTCCTTGGCCCATAGGCTCCTCTGTCTCCCCAACAATTCTGGTTTGAGTCAGCGAGCAAGTTACATTTTTTTTCTTTTTTCTTTTAGAATGCTGTGGATATGGCTTTGGCTGATTCTGAATGCTATGGACTGGACAGTTCTGAGGCAAGATTGTCTTGTTTTGTCAACAAGGTATTGCTTTTGAATTCATGAGTTGTTACTTGCTAATACCTGGTTTTATTTTAGTTACCATTTCTGCTTCTTTATTATATATGAATTTGCTCTAGTAATAACTTGGAGAGTACGTTTCTAAGTTGTTTTGTGGATTTGATCCTGTAATTTAGGCCTTGGTGAATGTTGGTACTGACATGGCGAAGCTTGTCCCTGGCCGTGTTTCAACAGAAGTGGATGCACGGCTTGCTTATGACACACATGACATTATTAGAAAGGTACTTGATTATGTTTCATGACACTTATATTGTTAAAATTCTATTGCTGTGGGTATTGAAAATGAGATTATAATGTTATGGACATTTGGAGGTTAGTTGTCTTCTTTACTGGAGTTGTCAAATCGAAAGTTTACTAATGGTATCACATTTACAAAGTTCATATGAAGTTGTTTCTACCCCAGTTGAGACTTGAGAGTAATGGCGGTAGTACCTTCAAAATATTAAATGAGTAACAATTGTGACTTGTGATTGTAGCATCTGATACAGGGAAACGGTTGTTTAAGTGCCTATTTGG
This sequence comes from Acmispon strigosus, assembly GCA_030819835.1. Lineage (NCBI taxonomy): Eukaryota > Viridiplantae > Streptophyta > Magnoliopsida > Fabales > Fabaceae > Acmispon > Acmispon strigosus. The sequence continues at coordinate 17,798,473 of JAUAMA010000002.1, read as the reverse complement.
ATAGCATCAAAATCAATTTTTATAATAGGCAAGTAGTTTGTTTGAAAGTTTGAAGACCACAAATGAAAGATTTAGGCTTCACATACACTTTAGCCTGAAGTAAAAAAATTGGCCTTTCATCAATCTGCTATGGAATATTGAATTATGTTGAGTAAAATGTGAAATAAACAGGCCAAAAGTTGTTTAGGTGATCTTTTGTCTTCATCAAAATTAACTTTGCAGTGAGTATATTAGTTTTAAGAGAAGTAAGTTTCTTTTCCCATTGAGAATAATTCATTCTAGTTTTGAGAGCCATAAGATGTATTTAGTCATTTACACTTCAAAACTAATTTTATCTCACCATCTTACCAAAATCAATTATTCTAAACTCACCTATAAATAGAATTCCCAAACACAAATCAACTTTTTTAACCTCAATTCTTTCAAAATCAATTTTACCAAAATTTAAAACAATCAGACACCCTAAGTTAATTGTGCATCATCATCATCATGTCCACAATGCCAAAATTGAGGAGATATGTGTACATGAATTCTAAACTGTGTTGAGTCATTGACAGTGAATGGCTGTTAATCTGTTTAGAAACCAGCCTCATTTTACTAAATCTGTGATGCTCCACAAAAGGCAAATATATTCTGCCTTGGTGAAATCTGATGGTAATGTTATCAAATTTTACAGGTGCATGACCTGTTGAAGTTGTACAATGATAATAATGTTCCTCCTCAACGTCTGTTGTTTAAAATTCCTTCAACATGGCAGGTGAGTAATCAGGAAAAGTAGATGGTAGTGCCAGCTGAGTTGAGAAATACCGATGCTTCACCAATATGCTGACTGCTTGTTTGCTTTTTATTTAGGGAATAGAGGCTGCAAGGTTGCTGGAGTCCGAAGGAATACAGACACATTTGACTTTTGTTTACAGGTAGTTTTGTTGAATATTTCACGAAAAACTCTTGAGGTTAGTTAATTCACGAACTACTTACACTCCTTCAAGGGTTAGCTCTGCCATTTTATACCCAAAAGTTTCTGTTTTTAATGCTCCCAGTACACGGAAAATATTATTTCTGAACCCCAGAAGTTATTGCATGGTAAGTTTGATAACTTGTTGAAATTTCACTTTTATCTTCATTAACCCCAAAAGGATGACATCTGAGCTTGGATGATCTAATGATTCTTTTGGTTGATGGAATCACCCATTTGACATCTTTATACATAACGATGATAATTCTCAACTAGTTTGTCATTTGGTGAGGCTTTATGTATTAGCTTGCATGTTGGAAGTAAACCTACATAATGTATTAACGGAAAATGATAATTCTTTATTAGCTTGCATGTTAGCGGACCTCACTTAGTGGGATAACACTTTTGTTGTTATTGTTGTTGTTCGAAGTAAACCTAAGTCCTAATCTTCAAATAATAAATGAAAAGCAATTCCTGTAAGTAACTTCTAAAATATGTTGATACAAAGCTCTGATCATAAATAACAAAATATTAGTGGCAATGTTTGAAATCACAAGTGTAAAATATTTGATTCGATGAAAATCAATGTCTAGGTAGTGCTGATGTGAAATTTTTACCAATTCATCTTTAAAATTCAAACGTTTAAGTCTATCCCAGGATCTTGTGGCAATGTTTTATTCCCACTTGATCTAAATATTTATTTAACACAGGAATGGATCTTGTTAAAATTTCACCTGACCTTGTGATGTGAAAACGTTGTGTCCAACTCTCTTTGTAAATTTGATGGAATCCTATCAAACTTTGTAAATATTTATGAAGTGGGAAATAAATATAAAATTTGACATGACAAGGTCATGTAAAATTTTAACATGAGAGTATCTATCCTCATTTTATCCATTCCTAATCATTTTGTGGATTGGTTCTATTTCTTCAGCTTTGCTCAAGCTGCTGCTGCTGCTCAAGCTGGTGCTTCTGTTATTCAAATTTTTGTTGGCCGCATCAGGGTAATTTCTATTTTTATTTGTCCGATGTGTTAATAACACTTAATAGGGAATCTTATCTAAGCTTTGTAATTTTTCAGGACTGGGCACGTAACCATACGGATGACAAAGAGATAGAATCTTCCAAGCTAAGAGGAGAAGATCCCGGGTTGGCATTGGTCTGTAGCTCAATAATGCTCTTCTGTTCACGCTCTGGCTATACTTAGAATTTAAAATTTAAAATTACTTTCGTCAAAAAACAACTTGTAAAGCTCTCGGGGAAAACTCAGAAGAAAACTGCTATCAACATTTACTTTAAACTCTTTTCAATATTCTCATTTATTGGTTGAAATACATGTAGGGTCCACTAAAACTGTGGGTCGTACTTCCAGTTTAGTAGAACTCACATGAGTGTTAACCAACATAAACAGAGAGTGTTGAGAAGAGAGTATTAGAGTGAGTGCTGCTAGCACTTCTCAAACATAGAAATAGAGATACTGTACGCTTCTGTCGTCCCAGTTTAAGTCAGCAACGTTGGTATGAATTGTGGGAGCCCTCTTGATTTGTGCAAGAATCAGAACCAAGGCTAAAAATGGTTATGATATGATAGTAGCTAACAAGGCCTATACCTGAAATGCATTCTTATTATTTCAGATTACAAAAGCTTACAATTATATTCACAAGTATGGACATAAGTCAAAGTTGATGGCAGCAGCAGTCCGCAACAAGCAAGATCTATTTAGTCTTCTGGGGTATTCAAAGACTTCCCAACAGTCATATCCAATTTAATACCTCATGTAATTTTGATTTGTAGGATATTCGATTAACCTTTTACTTTATATTGCTCCTTGTTTAGGGTTGACTATATCATTGCTCCTTTGAAGGTGTTGCAGTCTCTCAACGAATCTGTTGCTTTTCCTTATGAGAAGTACTCTTTTGTTAGGAGGCTATCCCCTGAGTCTGCTTCCCGCTTCGCGTTTAGTGATGAAGAGGTATGGTGTAAGCCTCTAATGTCATTTGTCATTTGTGTCATTATGAGTCATGAATTTCCGTCAAATGTGGTTTTAATCCTTCCTAACGGAAATGCGAACACACAGCGATAGAATATCATTCATGTTATGACGATTGTGAGCTTTGCTAAATAACCTGATTGCCCTTTACTAATAAGTTTGCATTTTTTGATATTCAGCTTATCAAATGGGACCAAACTAGCTTTACAGAAGCCATGGGGCCAGCAGCTGTGCATCTTCTGGCTGCTGGACTGGATGGTTATGCTGATCAAGCAAGGAGGGTGGAAGAGTACTTTAGGAAAATTTGGCCACCACCAAATGTATAAATTGACTTCTTTATGTCACTCGAATATATCCTTTGCCTGATGGAATAACAGAATGTAACAGATGAACTCTTGAACAATTTCCTTCCATGTAAAAAGCACACGGTTCCTTAAATCTAAATCTCATCAAACTTGAGGAAGAATGGGAAAAAGATCATATCCTATATTCTAAATAGTAAATAGTAAATATATATACGAGACATTCTAAGCAAGGATAAACTCCATAGCTTCAAGGTATGTAACCTTCCTTTCCTCTTATAATTTTGGTGTCCTAAATTCCCGCATCTATGATCATATTATGGCATGTTTTATATATTGTATGATTTTATGAATCATGAAAGTTTCTTACATTTGGTATAAGAGTCTTAGTCATATGATTTAGGATCCATTTTGATGATTGAACGTGGAGTATATATGCATGGATGCAATAAAAAGTATTAGGGTTGTTATTCTTTATATGAAATCATATGAAGTCTTGTAAATTATGTTTATTTTTTAATGCACTGTGAATTGTGTTGGGTTACCATTATGATATAATTGATGCATTGAGAATTGACATGTCTGGAAAATATAGGAAAGTGATGGCCTTAGTTGAAAGGTTTCATTTTTTATTTAAAAATTAACATTAGGGTACTTGGAACAAGCATGAAAAACCTGTTATCCCAATTATTTTCATGATAAAACGTGGTGGGGCGAATAATTAGTTTCACGGCAGTCGGCTGAAAATACTTCGATTAAAACAAAAAAAAAAAAAAAACTATTGAAAGGTACCAAACGAAATGCACGACCATTTTGAAAGATGAATTTTAAATGTTTTTCCAAAAAAAAAAAAGTTACAATCTTGAGGTATTTAAATTGTACCAAAATAACAATATAACATGACACAATATATAGATGTCATGTGGATAGTAAAATTCATAATATCATATGAGTCACAAATAATTAAGTTATGCACGGCTGTTTTGAAAGATGAATTATAAATGTTTTTCCAAAAAAAGTTACAATCTTGAGGTATATATCCAATTGTACCTAAATTAACAATATAACATGACACCTTATAAATATCATCATATAATAGTAAAATTCATAATATCATAGGAGTCACAAATAAATAAGTTATGCGTAATCATAATTCATTATGAATTCTCACTAACCAATCACATCAAAGGACATAAACCACAAAGGTTTAAATCGGTGTTTGAAAACAATATATACAAGCTTTTTTGTTTTTTACATTAGATCCACTATTATAATAATATCAACACCAGTGGTTATATGCTCTAGAGCAATATTTGTACTCCGGCATTTTCATAGGAAAATAATAATGTGTAGCTTATATATCATTGGAATTATTACTTTTTTATAAAGAAGAAATTTTATTGATAATAAGAGTCAAAGGTTTAGAGGATTATGATCACCCAAGGCTGAATCTACAGCAATCACACCCAACATGAACAATAAAAACACCCGCCAACATAACTAATCACCATCCATCAGAAGCACAAACATGGATTCCTACACAAAATAGAATGATCTTATAAACTTGTTCTAAAGGGATCTTATTGGAATTATAATTATGTGAAATTTCAAATAATTTTTAATATGTAAATTATTTTAAAAATCATAAAATGGTAAAATATTTTTTTATGTTTTTGGCCTGAACTATACACTCTAATTTAAAATAGTCCCTATAAAATACTTACAAAGTTTTTAGTTTCTGAAAAAGTTTGTTTGATTGAAAATAGTTTTTATGACATCATGAAATATTTTTTACCCAATCACCGGCCCACGTGACAATCTTAGTAAAATATATGTGTCCACTTGTAATTTTCACATCAATTTTAATCTTTCAAAATTCTGTTTCATCAAATTTAATGCTTCTCTTTTTCCCCTCTTCTTCATCTCTCTCTTCCTCCTCCTCCTCCCACTCATCACTTCTTCTCCCACCATTTCTTCCAACGAACCACCCCACTCAAACCTAAGTCTAAATTAAGGGTATCAAAAAATATTGGGGAATTAAAATGAAACATAGTAGCAGATGCCTTGTCCTGTGTGTGGTTTATGTGTAAGGTTCATTTGGGACCTTGTATTCATAGTCTACTAGGCTTTATTTCTAGTTTAGTAGTAGCTTTGTATGGTTATTTTAGCTCATTTGAGAGAGTCTGTTCTCAAGCCTTTTTAATTAATATAATTATCCTTTCAAAAAAAAGATTAAGGTGACTAAAAGTGCAATCAAGCTTAATTATTATATATTTTAAAAAAACTACATTTTCTTTATTTATATGACGCTTTTTGATTGTTTTACCCTTACACTACACAAGAGATCAAATTTAATCTAATTATAAAAAAAACATTCAGTTGTTTATAATGCCATCTACTCTTCATTCTATATTGATTAGTAACACCAAGATCTTTGCGGCTTGATCTCGCTTGGTTGTGCGTGTTTATCAGAATTAGTTTATTGGATCTAGTGTCCCTTCCGAAACATATATAAATAAAACAGGCAGTGACAAATTATGTGCTCACAACCTTGCTGCGATTACCTTGCTATAGGAATATATTTGAATACTAATTAGTCATTCATTGTGCCAAACATTATTGAAGACCATATTCATATTCATATTATCAATAGGGGCATGTGGATTCTGCAACACCACACACGACGATGCATGTGGAAACATGTTTGAAATCTTGGTAGTTATGTACTTATGTCATGATCTTTCACTCTGAATGTCGCAATTAGCAAAGCGTATTGATCTGGTTCAGGTCGCTTTGATTGATTAGTTTGTTTTGTTTCATTGTCAATAATGAAACATTATTATTGGAGGGAAAAACAATACCAGCCACACAAAACAAAAAAAGGGTAAGAATATTTTGGACCAAGTCATGTGAGGATTTGAACCTATCATCCCTTACATGTGGCTTAAAACAGGTACAAAATATTTGGTAATAGAAAAGACACGCCATTTAATGTGTGATATGTTGGGTTTGTCTAATGTATTATTGCATGCAGCTGAAACATGACAGGTGTCAAAAAATGCGAGGATCATCTGACTCAGAACTGAGTTACCATTGTCTCAGTTCGTCAACTACAATCATAATCATAGGGAATTGGCGATTTCAGGGAAGGATGTTTGAATAATTAGACATACATGCATATATGAATATGAATATGAATTAATAATTAACCACCGGTATAGTTGTTCAATGAAAATAATGCAAATTATTATATACTGTTCACAACTTGTCCTGTGTACGTAAGTAGATCTGGTGTACGTTTTACAATTAGGGGTACACTTTTTTTTGTTACACTATATTTTACATATAAAATAAAACAGAACATAAAACAAAATAAAAATGTTAATGTAATTATGGCAACGGTGGGAAGCTATTATTATTAATTTCCATGACTCATGATACACGTGTAACTTGATTGCCCTGCCTGTCTGATCCAAGAAACCATTGATTTAACGTCTACTTAATTTCATGAGTTTTTTGTACGGTACATTGGCACATTGCTAATGCATTAGTAAGTTTTTTTAACTGTAAAGAGTTTTTTTTTTCTTTTACTAAAAAGAAAACTTAAATTCATAGTTTTTTTTATGCAAAACTAAATTTCACTTTTGCCTTGAATTCTCACGGATGTAGCTATGAAATTAGTTGCTGGATAAGAAGTGATGGTAATGGAAAACTTTTGTCAAGAGTTAAAATTCAAGGATTCTAGCCCTTAACATTAGAGATCAAGTTAGATTGAGTGACAGTTCATTTCGAAGGTGACCAATCACCGCTGGATATAAATATATTTTGTTTGAAAACAATATTGAAAGTCTTTTACTTTCAGAAAATATTCGGTGATATATATACTTATGGAACTAATATTAATTTTTTTTAATAAATTATTCTTCACTACCTTGAGGTTTCCTGCTATGAACCTAAACTCTAAACTTACTCAAATGCTACCCTCAACCTCATTCAATAACCTGTGAATTTTACTATCAATTTCATTCACAAATATTTTATGCAAATTTTGCTTTAATTTGAGTAAAGCTCTAACAAATATGTATCTAAAAGGTAATTTCGTAGATACTTCATGCAATTTTCTCCTATTTTTCCTTTTGACATTTTTTTTAGTCTTTCCTTCTTTTTCCTTTAAACATGATCCTTTCATATTTGTTATGCAAGCGTTTAAAGAATTGAAATTTAGTTTGTTTTAAAATGCTCAAATTTTTAAATTGTTACAATTCTAAATCTTTAGTTGATTTTATTGTGTTAATCTCCAACGTTTTGGTTGTGTTTGCAATGAATTTAGATAAATAATTTGCAAGTTAGTTAAACAAATTTGTTTGTTTTAACTTGCTTGATTGAAATTGTTTTCCAGGCCTTTTATCCTATTGATATTTGATTACTTCATATTCAAATTTAACATTTGTCTAAAAATGAAGAACCTGTCGTTAACAACCACATTTACGACGGTTAGTTGGCTGTTGGTAAATGCCGTCCGTTTTCTTATGAAAGTGTGCTCATTGTTGCATGCATTGCCTCTACCGGGTCTGCAACACTGTTAAATGCAATTAATATCGATATAATTTTTAAGAGGAACTAATATTATGATATAACTTACAAATAAGAACTCAATTTAACGATTATTCTTGCAGTTATTGATTGTGCGGATACTTGGTTAATAGTGAATTAGTATATAAGGTTGGAATAGAATTATTATTCTGAAATTTTATTTCAATTTTTTTATTATAAATGAGAGCATATGTATAGTTTAGAATTTTTTTATGGAATAATTTAGAATGTTTTTGAAATAATAAAAAGTAAAAAGATAATATAATTAGTATGTGGATGTTTGGATTGGAGTTGAAAATGATTTTTCACCATTTGCATGAATTCCAAAAGCTAAAGAACAATTTACAAATTGAAATTAAATAAGTTTTTTTCTCTTGAATTCTACAGTTTTTCAAACATAGCTTGTTATGAAGATTCTGATTTCCCAATTAAGTATGACATTATTTGGAAAAACCAATCAAACAGTTGCTAGAAAACAACAAACACAGTCCAGACTCAAAAATCATTGCATTTGAAAATTGTAAGTAAGGCCCCACGCAACTCCAATTATTGATGTGATACAATCAATCCGAAACTCCAGTGCGGGTCCCCCTCACCTCTCCTTCCGGTGGTTCATTCATACTTCATACAACATTTATACATTTATAATTTTTTAATGCCTTTAGAAACAAATTTGAGATTTGAAATTATAAGACCTTTTTAGATTTCAGAAAAAAGATGTTTTTTATTTTTTATCCCTTACATTCATTATATTTTCAATTCTAAAATTTTAATTATCACTTCTACTAATTACTTCTCTTTCATGTTTATCAACCAACATTTGATATATCCAATACTAACGCAGGGACATATATGATAAATTTGTACAAAAAAAATAACAAAACCAACATATTAATTAGCTTATTACATGTTTTCTTAATAAATATAATTGTCTGAACATGTCCTTATAATTTGAAACGGAGGGAGTATTCAAGATACACATCGGCCTGGAAGAACCAATCAACTTATCCAACCCAACCAGAACCGATAGTAACAGTGTGGATTAGATTGCACAAAAAGTCTAATAAGATGGATTTGTATGCGATCTGACCAAATTCAGTTTGGATATTAGATTTATGAATGCACCCTCCCGAACCAACCTGCTATCTAGATATATAAGTTTTCATTTTAAAAAAAATATTTTCCCCTAGAAGTGAAATACACTAAATGGTACTATTTAATGATACTTGGTACAATTTGTTACGTCATTTTCATGCTATTTACGATAAATAACATGTTTATCAATTGACAATGATTTTTTTTAATTTATAATATTTTTTTTAATTAAAATATTCCAAAATTATTATTATTTTAATAATGATCCGATCAACTCATTCAATCTAAGCTGATCATCATCCATTTGGTTTGGTTTGGTTTGATTTGGTTCGGGTGCGAAATTAAGACACTTGAAATCCAATCTATACTAACCCTAACAGTTTTAATTGATTCAGATTTGTTTAAGTAAGAAAATTCGTGTGCTCCCATTATCTCACTTTTTCTTCAATTAGGAATGTTCTTTTTTATCTCTATGTTTTTTCAATCACTTTATTGTATCACCCACTTTTTTCTCTTTTATTTCAGATTAAATTAAGGTTTCAAAATGTGGACAATAACGTAACAAATTTTAAAGTTCTCGCGTAGGCATGTGATTGCAATTACAGTTGCATCATGTGATTGCAATTACGGTTGCATCCACCCATATTTACTAACAACACAACAACAACTCCAACCATAATTGTAATTAGTAAGTAACTCGTGCATTAATGCACGAGTATTTTTAATATTTAATTTATAATATATTTTTAGTTGATGTTGTAAAATTAATAAATATATGACATATGTCAACATTTTTAAACATGTGTAAATTCACATGATATATCAACGTAAATAAATCCATCAATAGATGAAATTAAAGTGATACAATGACTAATATTTTAAAATTGTTGATCTAAAGTTTATATCATATCAAAACCAAACAATGTAATTAAGTTTTGATAATAGAAATAGAAATGTAGCAATAGTTATGTACCGAATACTTATGTAGCAATAGTCTAAACACAATAAAGATCTTATTTCACTTATCTATATAGACACGTTTTAACCAGGAAAAAAATTATAAAAAATCTATATAATATTCAACATGGAATTAAAAATAGTAAAGAAATGAAATATTAAGTAATATTGATTTTCGCGATATAAATCAAATTTGCAATAATGAATAATATCAATATTTAGTGTTGCTTCAATTAACCTATTCGGCCGTCAATGAGTCAAAGAATGAATAAATGGTAAAATTTCAAAATTTAGACACACTTAAATTCAAATTCAAATTTGATAATTCTAAAAAGTTTAGAAATTTATAATTAAAATTAATACATACATAGTAATTAATTTTAATAACTATTAGTTGTTACGTATAAATGGTAAAAGTTTAAAACATTAATCATTTTTAAGTAATTAATTCGAAAATTCTAAAATAAATTAAGTAATTCAAAATTAATTTTATTTGAAATATTTTTGAAATATACTGAATATTTATATTATAACTAAAAAAACATTTTAAATTAAGTTCTGCAACATAGGAATTTAAAATCCTTACAGATATCAATTCTAAAAAATCCGAATTTGAAATGCCAAAATAATCTATTTCCTTCTAACCGTTTCACAAGCTTAAATATGCAATTCAAAATTAATGTTATAAATTGTAATCAAGTTTATTAATTAATTGCCACAAATAAATGATATAACTAATAAAGAGTTGATTTTCTTTTCATATGTAAACAAAAAAATAAAGAGTTAATTATTTTTAAATATAAAATGAAATTCTATCAATTTAAAAACTTTTAAGTCATTTTTATGAGTGACACGTGTCAATATATGAGAGAGTTTTTTTTCAAGAGTTACTGAGGTTTGAGATTGAAGACTCAAGATCAGTAGATACAGCAGTAGATTTAGAAATTTGAAACCCTATCTTAAATTTGGATGTCGAACTACTATTCCCTTTCCCATCACATTTTTTCTTTTTCTTTTTTTAAAAATCAATCACTTCTCTATTTTCTATAGGGTGAATGTGAAATTGGTTCTCATGTATTTACACTCAACTTTTTTTCATCTCTTTTCCACATAATTTTTTTTTTTTTCCTTTTGCTAACACATTACTTATCATATTAATCATATTTTTTATGTAACGGTTGTCGGCCGCAGTGATTAAAAGTGATTGTTTGAATACCTCGATTAAAAGTTTAATGCTTAGAACCGTACTCTTGAGAGTCCTTAAACATGGAATTGCGAAAATAATTTAATTAAAAAAAAATCATTTTTTTGAATTAGGGCTAAATATTTTCCAAAGTAAAATAGGTGTGTTTGTTTGAAGTTTGTCTGTCCCTACCTCATATGCTCCATGTGATCCACGTCCTCTCACTCGAACACTCGATCTATCCAGAGTTCCAGACTGTTGGAGCTTGAACTCACTTGCCCATATAAAACCACATGCCAATGCCGCAGATTCCACTCATTCATACTTTTCTGATTCACTTTCATTTGGCTTTTCCCAACCCAATCCAATTCAACCCTCACGTTTCTTTTCAAAAACACGCATAAAACTCACTCCCTCCATCACAACATGAAAGACCAAGAACCATTGCTTCTTCCCCCTTCTTCTTCTTCTCACACCCCCCTCCTCCACCACCCTCCTCGCCGCCACCGCAAGGACCTCCTTCTCATTGTTTTCGGCTCGCTCCTACTCGCTTCCCTCGTCGCCTTCGCCGGCCACAGAGCCTCCAACGCACGCGCTCCTCACCACCATGCTGACGTGTCATCAACCACGTCCTCTCAAGCTTCCAACCCCAAAACGGTGCCTTCCCGTGCCGTTTCGCGAGGCGTTCCAGAAGGCGTGTCGGAGAAGACAAATCGGTTGTTCGCCGGCGGCGAAGAGTACTTTCCGTGGAACAACAGCATGCTGTCGTGGCAGAGAACAGCGTTCCATTTCCAGCCAGAGAAGAACTGGATGAACGGTGATTCATTCATTTTATTCTGCTGAATTTGAATTTGAATGTGTTGTTTCTTGATCTTGATCTGCAAATCAAAACCTGCTTCATGTTTTTTCTTCGGCGGAGATAGTGGAACGGAGTTTAATAACGAGATTGATTGATTGATATATGAGATTCATTATTATTATTATTCAACTGAAAAAAGGTACTCTTTTTCCCAGCAATTTGGATTCAGATTTCGTCATTCATTCTCTAATCTCTAATGGGAATACATATAGGACCATATCGTATAATAGACGAAAAGCAAAACAGTGAAAAGTTGTGAATATTTGTTTTTTTATAGTGTAAAAAATAATAGTCTTTTCTGAATGAATTTTTTTAATTGGCTTGGAATACCATTTTTCCTTTTATCTCAAGCTAATTTTCGTCCTTATTTTTTTCATGGCTCTGACTCTGGCTTGGACTATTGGGGGAACTTGTTCTGCTATCTTGCTCTGCTTCAGATCCTAATGGTGAGGACACTTCTATCTTTTCTCCTTTTAAAGTTTTGTTTTGGAATCATTTATATACACCTAGTATAAATAATTTTAGACACCTTTTTTTTTTTTTTTGTCTATTTCTTTCTTTTAATTACATCAAATCATATATCACACTTATCACTTATCTCTCCTCTCTTTCCCTAGTGGTATAAACCATTTACTTCATGCGGATATATTGTGAAATTGGGTGATGAACATTAATAATAATTAATTGTCTTCTAATTTGACCAGTTGTCGGGTTCAGTTGACACTATCAAAGTAATAAATAGTATTAAAAACTAGGACCCAGTAAGCTGACTACACAGACTCAACTAGATTTTGACACCATAAATTTTGCTTTGCAAATAAAATATCATAAATTATGTCAACCCCACAAAATCATTATTTAGCAAAAGCTTAAGATTTTAACAACTTTTAAAATTAGCAAAGTTCTTCTAACAAGTGCCGATAGCAATGGTAAAAAGTGGAAACCCAAGATACGGCAGGTTCCCCTTTTCATATTTGGAGGCTTCCGGCCTTCAATGTGATCGGGCGCTTTGTTTTCCAAGATGTTTTAGTGTAGTTTGTTTTCTATTTTTTTCTTTCAACATGTAACTAAAAAAAATTTGGTTGTATGAACCTTAGGTTAGGTTGAGAGTGGATTTCTAGGAGCTGCAGTCTTTAGGAAATTTCTTTAGCAAATTGTGAAATAATTTAATACATAATTTTTTTGTTATCAAAGTTTTCAAAAAGCCAGTACTGCCCCCACGAAACCATTTTGGTCAAATTGCACACTCCATCAGAATTTAGAACACAAAGCAGTAAGTAAACTCAGCACCTTGTTGACATGGTTGCTTCAACTTGTGCATTTCAGGTCCTATGTACTACAAGGGATGGTACCACTTCTTCTACCAGTACAACCCAAACGGTGCCGTTTGGGGTGACATAGTTTGGGGACACGCTGTATCAAGAGACATGATCCACTGGCTCCACCTTCCCCTGGCTATGGTAGCAGATCAATGGTATGACAAAATGGGAGTGTGGACAGGTTCAGCCACCATCTTACCCGATGGCCAAGTCATCATGCTCTACACCGGTTCAACCAACGAGTCAGTGCAGGTTCAGAACCTGGCCTACCCTGCTGATCCCTCTGACCCTCTTCTAGTGGATTGGATCAAATACCCTGCGAACCCGGTTCTGTTCCCTCCACCAGGGATCCATTTCAAGGACTTCAGGGACCCAACCACGGCTTGGTTAACTTCTGAAGGGAAATGGCGCATCACCATAGGCTCCAAACTCAACAAAACCGGCATTGCATTGGTTTATGACACTGTGGACTTCAAAACCTATGAGCTTAAGAAGGATCTGCTCCATGCTGTCCCTGGCACTGGGATGTGGGAGTGTGTGGACTTTTTCCCTGTGTCTAAGAAGAGTGAGAATGGCTTGGATACTTCCATCAATGGGGGTGATGTGAAGCATGTCATGAAGGTGAGTTTGGATGATGATAGACATGATTACTATTCAATTGGGACTTATGATGAGAATAAGGTTAAGTTCATAGCAGATGATTTGAAGAACGACGTCGGTATTGGACTGAGGTACGACTACGGTATCTTCTACGCGTCCAAGACGTTTTTTGATCAGAATAAGGAGAGGAGAGTGTTGTGGGGTTGGATTGGAGAGTCCGATAGCGAATATGCAGACGTAGCCAAAGGTTGGGCATCAGTTCAGGTACGAGCAATTCTACGGTGAACCATGATAAACATTCAGTACTGCTATTTTTAATATGTTCCTAATGTGTTAAAATTATTTTGCAAGAGGTCTATTTTAGTTTTCAACAATGTGTCCATCTAGTTTTAACTTTGTTGCTAGCAATAACTAATGACAATGTTCAATTTTAATTGTGCAGGGTATTCCAAGAACAGTGGCGCTTGATAAGAAGACTGGTACCCACTTACTTCAGTGGCCTATTTCAGAGGTGGAGAGTTTGAGATTAAGAAGCGATGAGTTCAAGAATTTGAAGGCGAAGCCAGGGTCAGTGTTGTCACTTGATATTGAAACAGCCACACAGGTTTGTGTTTATGTTTTCAAATTCCTAGAATTTGTAATTCAGAATATCTGATTAACCTGGCTAGAAATGACATTGTGTCGGTCAATGCAACAGTTGGACATTGTTGCTGAGTTTGAGATAGAAAAGGAAGCTTTAGAGAAAGCACCTCGGTCCAATTTGGAGTACACTTGCAGCACAAATGGTGGAGCTGGCTCAAGGGGTGCCTTAGGACCTTTTGGTTTTCTGGTTTTAGCAGATAATGGACTTTCTGAGTACACTCCTGTGTATTTCTATGTCGTCAAGGGAAGCGACGGAAGGCTTAAGACGTCCTTCTGCTCCGATCAATCAAGGTATTAGACTACGGATCAAAATTATCTATCTTCATTTCCTGTCCCACCAATAAGATTTTACGATGTTAATTAAAAATAGTGTCATGTGTCCTATATTTTAGAGAAAGAAAATAATTTCTGTTAGGTAGTGATAAATTCAATATAGTAAATTTGTTACATTGATTTTGTAGGTCTTCTTTGGCAAATGATGTTCACAAGCAAATCTATGGGAGCTTTGTTCCAGTACTTGAAGGTGAAAAGTTGTCCTTGAGGGTACTGGTAAGTAGAGCCTCTCAAATTTCTTGTTCAAAATACTACACATGTTATGCACATTATACAGATCAGCTAATGAAGTTTGATTTCATGGGTTTTTCTTGTTATTCAATTTAGGTGGATCATTCTATAGTTGAAAGCTTTGTTCAAGGTGGAAGGACGACTGTGACATCCCGCGTTTATCCAACGAGGGCAATCTACGGAGCTGCTCGGTTGTTCTTGTTCAACAATGCTACTGAGGCCACTGTGACAGCATCACTCAAGGTTTGGCAGATGAATTCTGCATTTATACGCCCATTCCACCCAGAGCAGAAGAGTTAAACAAATTAAACTGGAGATCATGAGAAAGACTCACAATCAAGAATGAAAAATTGCTCGGTCGGTTATTTACCTTCTCATCAACCCACACAGCGTGTCTCGGGTTCTTTGCACAAAGCCCATTCCAATATAATTTTTGTCCAATTATTTGATTGCATATGAAATTTACATTCGCAAGAGAATCTGTTCATTAAAGAAATATAACAATGCTGTCCAATTCTCTTGTGAACATATGTTATATTTGTTGTTATGATAGTTTTTCTTTGGATAGATATATGTCTTGGATGAAATATCAATATAATTGTGGTATTTTCATTTTTTATTTTTGGGGTCAATAACACTTTTGATCCCTCACTTATTCAGAAAGTGTGAGTTTGGTACCTAATAAAAAAAATTAGCAATTTTTGAACCTTACTTTGACAGACGGTAACAATTTTAATTTTCCGTCCAACTTCTATCTAAAATCTAATGGAAATGATGACATGGCATCTTGAAATAATATTTTATTTAAAAAATTTAATTTTTAAATTAAATAAAGTTTTTTCAGTTGGAGTTTTGGTCCTCCACTATAGAACCACCACACCCTCTCCCTCAACCACCACTTCTCCTCCTTCCACACCCACCACCACTAAGATGAAGAACAAACCCAGACAATTCCAAAAAAATCAGAAATAATCTAGAAACAACTCTAACATAGCAATTATCTTCATCATCAAACCACCAAAACACCAACAAATCTAACAACAATCATCTTCAAACAATCCCCAAACCCAGAAAATCAATCACCTTCCATGGCTACCAAGCTCCTTGGCATCCCAATTCTGCAGTTGCTCTTTGATGCAATTGCAGTATCAAACATGCTCTCTGATGTAGTATGAGAAGTTGATGGTGAAGAAGGAAGGAAAAATGGAGGAATGAAGAAGAACATGGTTTTGTCCTTTGAACAACACACGGTTGTGATCTTTCCTTTTTCCCCAAAACTTAGCAGCTACACCAAAACGGTACAAAAACCTAGCAATTATCCCTTCTTCAACACACAAATTCACAAAACCATCACTTTCACCTTTCGATCTTCACCAATCACCCTATCCTCCCGTCCTCTAAACCCACAATCACTGAATCCCCTTCTCAATTTGATTCTCTCTTCCGAACTAACCCTTTCAAATCACCTTCTCAAAACCCCAAACACCACCATCGATCCACTTCTCTGGAATCACCAAACCTTCCCCTTCACCACACCAAACCCTTAAGCCATTGAATCCTTCTCCTTCACCACTGAACCATTTTCCCTTCAGCCCTCGCTCCCCTAGAACCGGTGACCTTCATCAATCACCAGCGCCACACCTTCGACCTGTAATTTCCTACCTCTCGTGCGGCTAGGGTTGCTTGGGGTTGGGGAAGAAGATGTGGTGGTAGCGATTTGTAAGGGGAGAAGAAGAGAGGAGTGGTGGTAATTTTGGTGACAAGAAGTGGCATCAGCGTTTGGTGGTCAAGGTGGCGGTTGGGTTTTAGGTCATTTTTTGGGTTTCATGTCAATTTTGGGGTTTTGGGGTTGATTTTTGGGGTTCAGCTGTTTTTTAGTTTCGGGGCTGATTTTTGGTTTTTCGGGGTTCAGGCCAATATTTGGATATGGGGCCGATTTTAGGGTTTCGAGCCGTTTTTTGGATTTCGGGTCGATTTGTAGGTTTCGAGCCGATTATTGGGTTTCGAGATGATTTTTCGATACTGGGGTTGATTTTTGGGTTTTGAGCCAATTTTCAGATTTAAGGCCGATTTTAGTGTTTGCGGCTGATTTTCAGGTTTAGGGTTGATTTTCGAGTTTAAGGTAGGGAGATGGAGAGAGAGAATGTTTCAAAAATTAAATGGGTCATGGGCTGGCCCTAACCCCAGGGCTTTCTGGAGCTTTTGGCCCTAGGGCCTTTCTTTTGGTGGGCCTTTTTGGCCCTGGGGCCGTAGGCCAATTGCATGTGAGGTGTTAGAAACATATGGGGAGTTTGAGTAATTTGAATTTATGGCTGAACCAGTACATGGTGACCTTTGCCCTTTACTTTTTCTACCTGCAATTGGCTTTGGTTTAGTTACTATGTTGGAAGATGCTGTGCTGGTGCGATGAAGGTACCATAATGGGATACCATTTTCCTTGCTTGTGTCTGCTTCTGTACGGATACCTTGAAAATATTGGGGTACTAGTGTTATTGTTTTTAGTTCAATTCATGATGGGAAGCTTGGAATGTATTGATACTTTATTCTTTCTTTCCCTTTTTCGTTCTTCTTCCATTTGTATTATGGGTTGGGGTACTCCTAGTGCCCATTTTTAATGCAAATTTTAGCTTATCAAAAAAAAATGTCCCAAGTAACCTACTTAAATAGATTTAAAAATGATTACTTTAGTGTCAAAAGCATGTGTGTGTCTCAAACAAGAGGATTTGGAGTATGGGATTGATTTCTACGATATTTTAACTTTACGGCTATGTTATCAATGTAGCGTTAGCATTTTTAACCGATAAAATCCAATTATGAGGCTTCATAAGGACATGAGTCATTTTGAAACTTAAAAAAAGAAGTTGGAAGAAGGTAGGTACTCGTGTCGTAGGAGGTAAAGTGAACATGAAATCAAGCTTCAAAGGTAGGTGGTGGTGGTGGTGCTGGTGTTGATTATCATTTGGGGCACCAAAAGCCCAAACCCACGACCTACAAGTGTGGTGTGGTAGAGGTTCCAAAACCTCAATGCATGTCAATATCAAGATGTGTAGGATTCCAAGGAGCCCATGCATTATCGTACCAAGCCTGAGAAGGCGAATGGAAGAGGAAGAAGAAAATGTAAGGTTGGTGCTGGTGTGGGGTTGAAGCCAGGGAGAAAAGAGAAGAACATAATGATGTGGTGGTTGTTTTGAAAGAGGTGGCGGGTGATGAATCCCCATTAAATGATGAATTCATAGGTATTTCTCATTGAAAATTAATATACGAAAGCAAAATATGTCAGAAAGTTTTGCACATGCTTCTACTAATCCTGAATCATCCGTTGTATTTCCATGGGTTCTACAAACCACTGCAGCTTTGTCTCAGGGTTTTTCATTTTAACTCATCCATCAGCTACGTGAAGCTTGAGAAAGTTGAGTCTGGTGAGGAAAAAAAAAGCGAAAGAATATTATGTCAAAAGGCTTGATGTTATCATGAAACGTTTAGAAGCAACTCGGTTGCGTGCGAGCTTGTTCAATCAATTGCGGGGTTGCTGAATTGTACAATTGCACCGATCCCTTTCGTGTATCAAACCCACTGTCATGCATTTCTCAGCTCCATTGACAGGGATTGTTGTTGTATTTTTTTGATGGGTCATTGAAGGAATTGGTGGAGCATTTCTATGCCTTCTGTGGGGGGCCTGTTCATTGTTATTAATTTGGACATGCTTTGCCTCTTGTTTCCAGGAGGGACTTTGAATCATATTGCTTCAATTTGGTGGGGTGTTTGTTGTGTTTGATAGTTTGCAACTCTTTGTTTTGCCATTGATATGACTCACATGGCTTTACCTTTTGTGCTTTGATTGAGACTCATGTACATGGGTTCCAAGCATCCCTTATGCTTGGGTCAATATATTTGGCTTATCTAAAAAAAATGAAAAGTTTAGAGGCAACAATTTAACAATTTTTTATCTAATAACACTTACTCTAAGCTTATGTCCATAACTAGAAGCAATAACTAGAAGCAAGTGTATCTGAAGTTTTCCCTAAATTTATTTGCTCTTTCAAAAATTTGTTTTTAAAAACTATTTTTTTCTTTTATCTCCCTCATTTATACATTATGGTTATTAAAATTGGACCGAACGGGAACTAACAAGTAGAGCGGTTTGGTTCTGATTGTTAACCGGAGATAATTCAAGCCGGTGAAAAACCGGTGGAACCGGCCAAGAATAGGTTGGACCGGCCAAAACCGGTGGTTTCCCGGTCTATAACGGTCCTGGACGAAACAGTGTTTGGGTGCCTCTAATGAAGTTGCGTCGATCATCTTTCACCGTATATGCATCCTCCTACAACAACGACATCGCGCGTGTAATCCAACAAACAGCTTCATACCCATCTGCGTTGAAGATCTAGTGAAGAGGAGAGGAAGGCTAGCAGAATATGGAAGAGAAGAAGAATGTTGGAAAAAAAATGAGAAAGAGAGAAAGGTAAGGCGGTAGCTTTAATATTGGATGGAAGTAAACTGGTAAAGGGGATTAAGGTTTTGCAAGTTATGGGAGTCCATTGGATCATTCCGCATACAATAACATCAGACTATTTACTTATTTAGAATGCAGGCCACGTTTTTTTATTTGTCAAACTTTACTGCAGTGTTTTGCAAGCCATGTTTCATTATTGGGCCATTGGAATTGTCAAAAGAAAAAATAAAAAGGACCATTGAGAGCGATTATTGAACCTGGCACAGATATTACAAAAAGAATTCACAACCTTTCTTCTTAGTTCTTATTATTATTATTATTATTACGTCTTACTACTCTTTTTAACCCATTAGTATTTTATTAAATTTGAAATTATGTCAAATCATCATCATAATAAGATTATTATTTAAAGATTATCATCATAATGTGTGTTTTTTTGAACAGAAACACACATTATATTTGTTAAAGAAACGTCTTTTATCAAACGGCCAATCCTAAGCCCGGATCATCCAAACTTGTTACTGGTTTTGCAATAACAAAAAATTCACAATTTACTCTACATTTTTTGGTGTGGCTCATTGTTTTGTTTTCATGAAATTTTCTTAAGAAGATAGTAATTTATGTTTCACTTTCGGTATATAGGAATGCAACAAAATATTTTTTATCTTGGTAAGATACAACACCTTGAAAAAACTCCCATCGCAAATTTAATATATATAAAAAACTTGTTGAGTAGATTTTTTTTATAGTGATAATAGATATGCTCATGTACTCACAATTTATCAGTCTATTTGGCAACACCGTGCTTCATACTGATTGTCGGACTAACTTCTCACTATTTATTGGGTTGTCAATGACAAGTTCTCTAAAGAGGAGGTCTTTTGTTGTTTGGTTCGCAAATGACTTGAAGCATTTGATGGACACACAATCATGTTATTTTTAAGAATGACAATTTTTGTGCTCATGTATCTTAGAAAGAGTTAAGATTCTAGCTTAGTCTTTGCTTAATGTAAACTTAGTGGTTTAATTTTTCTTTTATTATTAGCAGGTATAAACTTCTTTTTCTCTATTTAACATGTTAGTCTTGTACTTAGGTTATGGTACTCCTTATACCTGCTTCAAAATATTAATTTTAATTCTTAATTTGTGTGCCACGCACAACTTAAATAGACAAGTGAAGTATTTGCCTAAAAATTATCCACAAATGCCATATGTCACCACACTAGTACTAATACATATTCCACCGTAGTTACTTTTTAAAACTTTTTATCAACGTCTCTTTTTACTAAGAGTAACTCCATCCATGTTCCCCTACAAGGTTCCTTATTCTGCTTTTTGGTGGGCCCGAACTGCCACGTAGGATTAAGCTCCCTCATAAGGAACTTTAGCAGATTTTGCTCCAACCATGGTTCCTTATTTTACTTTTTGTTGGGTCCCACGGTACCACATTAATTAATAATTTTTATTTCCACCTACTTTTGATTTAAATTTAAATATTAATTCAATATTCTAATTTAAATATTAACTTAATTAATATTAATAGCAATAAAATTATAATTAAAATTGAACACGGTAAGTTAAAAATAACAACAAATACGTTACGTTACATTATATAATTAAAGACGGTACGAAACACATACTAACGATAAATAAATTACAACACAATTTAAATGAAATACATAATCAACGGTAATGACTAATTTTCATTCACTATTTATAGTGTAAAAAACCTTCAAAATGGACTCCCCAACGTCCATATTCCTTTATTTCTGTTAAAAAAAAAAACTATCCATTGGGCTGTCAGAAGAAAAAGAAAAATAAAACTATCCGTTGGGCTGTCAGGAAACCAAAAAAAAAAAAAGACCTGCTGGGCCGGTCAAATCTGGGCCAACGGCCAGAAACCGACCCCAGCCGGTCAAAAGGAACCACTGAAACCGGCCAAGCCGGTGACCACGTTTAAATAGTTTTGTTTCCCTTTTTTTTTCTTCTTTTTTCGGCTTCTCATCTTCTTCACCCTCTCTTTTCTCTCTTCTGAAACCCTAGCACAAATCCGCCGCCACCCTTTCTTCTTCCTCCCGCCGCCACCTCTCTTCTTCCTCTCTTCTCCTTTGCCAAACCCTAACGCAGCACCACCACCTCACCGCCTCCGTCCGCCGCCATTCAGGCACCAAATCGGAGCTTCAGGCACCAAATCGGAGCTCCCCACCACCGGATCGGAGGATTCAAGCCAACATGCAACCAATTTTTTGTGTTTTGTACTGATTTAATTTTTTGTTTGTACTGATTTAATTTTTTTTAGTTGTCTACTGATTTGTTTTTTTTTTATTTTCGTTATTTGTAATCTGGTTCTGTAATTTTTGTGTTGAATAAATTTTTCATTTTAGTTCTGGAACTTGTTCTTCTCCTTCCTCTGTTGTTCTGTTCTTCTCCTTCTTCACTTCCCTCTAATTTTAACTGCTTTGTGGTTGATGAATGAGAGAGAAAGAAGAATATTTTAATTTAAGGACCCATAAAGCAGAGTTCCTTGTGCAAGGAACTCTACTTTAATTTTAAGAAACTTTGCCTCCACGTCATTCTGCTCCAAGGGCTTCAAAAAATAAGGAACGGAGCATACAAGCTCCAGCTGGTTTAAGGAACCAGCGATGGAGTTGCTCTAAGGAATCACATAGTTGTTAATTATAAGACTAATCTTCTTGAGGCTCGAGGATCTCATTAAGTAAATAAATTATAGTTTTTTTAAAAGGTTGGTAAGACTATTATGGCTACTTTCTAAAACTTTTTATTACCATTTTTTTCAAAGTATTTCCACGGTCAATAGCTATGCAACATTATGTATAAAAATAAAAGTAAATAAAGTTTTTCTTGAAAAATAAATATTTATTTTGTATTTAAAATATACCAATGCAGTAAATATTGTTTTCAATAAATTGTTTTTACTTTTTAATCCTAATCTACAAAATATTGCATAAGTTGTTAGGTCTAGGTGCGCCAGCATCCTGCCTACGTGTTGCGTTCGTACCGTGGCGTATAGTTGCTACGTTATAACAAAATAAAGTTGTGCTCTCACTAATAATAATTGCTTTTGGCGTAAAGCTAAGCGCTTGATCCTACAATTAGTATAAGAGCATTGTCACGAGTTCAAATCCTATGAAGACACTTATGTGCAAGTGAGGAGCAGGTGTTGTGTTGGGGGATTGTTGGGTCTGGGTGGGCCAGCATCCAGTGGCGAAGGGAGGGGGAGACATGGTTATGCCAAGGTCACCCCCATTATTTACAATTTCTTTGAAAATGATAGTATAAAATTAGTTGTTGGTTTCACTCACTTTGTAATTTTTTATAGAAAAATTATGTTGCTCCATGCACTACAAGATATTTGACTTTCGGCCGTGGCCAGAAAATTGCGGCTGAATGTAAAAAAACCGTGGCAATAACCTTCGACCACGGTTTTGCCACGGATTCCCGCCCGTGGGATATGCAGCCGTGGCCTTTGCTAATCGGCCACGGTTTGACACTTTAGGCCACCAATTTCTGATAATCGTGGCACGAATAGGCCACGGTTTAACCACGCTGGTTGAGGCCACGATTTACATCTACTTATTTAAACCACGGTTTTCAAACCGTTGCTTTGATATTTAGGCCGTGGTTACTTGCCGTGGTATTATTCAACCACGGTTTACAGCCCCTTCAATACACCACAGTTTTCAAACCGTTGGTTTACACGGTTTACGGCTCCTCCTTTACACCAAGGGTTTTAAACTGTTGCTATTATATGAGTGGGACCATATTTAGGCCATGATTTTAGTTCTGCCTGTACGTTTTAGGCAATGATTATAACCTATCGCATTTGCATTTAAGCCATAATTCACATTTTAACCCAGAATTTTGTATAGATCTTTTTAACACAATTTAGACCACAAAATGTGTTTTAAAAAGTATACATGAATCTCATATATTTAATGCTTAAAAGTAATTAAATATATCAATAATAAAATAGCAACAAGAAATTTTTAAGCTAGCATATCAGAATATGCATTAGTTAAAAGTTATGACTACACCAAGCTGACGAAACTAACTAATATATAAGTCCCAAAAATATATGTATGTCTAGATGTCTTCATCTCAAAATTAAAACAAAGATTCCAAGAGATAGAACATAAATCATCATTTTTAAACAACTCATGCATTATATTCTTCTTCCTCTTCTTCTCCTACTACTCCACCTCCTTGTTCGTCTCCACCTTCACAGAAAACTTCCTCCTCCTCATTCTGCAATGAACGTGATATATAAATTAGGCCACAGTTTTCTGACAGTTACAAATTTTAGCGCGGCCGAAAGTCAAATTTCTTGTAGTGATAGTGGCGCCACCCAGCTCAAAGTTCCCTCTGCCACTGCTAGCATCCTGCCTGGTGTGCGTTTGAACTATGATGTATGACTCATATGCTATAAGGAAATAAAGTTGCGCTTGGTCCTACATAAGTTAGTAATTGTTTTAACGAAAAAATGCAAACAAGTGCTCTAAAGAATACAAATAAAACGCTTATTAAGGAATTATAAGAGATTTTTTTATGTTAAAAGGGAAATTTTAAAATTCATAATCTAGTAAATAATATGATTTTGAAGAATGACTTTTTATTTTTTTAATTCCTTAACAAATGTTCCAATCACAATGGTCAACAACACATTTCAATACTTATACTAGAGTTATCATTAAATAAATTAATATATACACTAAAACAATCTTCAACCTAAGCTAATTTTTAGGGTAGAGTTAAACTTAATTTAAATTCTAATATGATATTAGAGTTAATATTGATTCATTTATTGGGCCCCTTACAGACACTAGTCCCCCAAACTTCACACTCTTTGTCCAACTTTGGATTATGAGGCGTGTGTGTTCAAAAGTCTCACACTAGCTAAAGTTATGCTTAACCTAAATTCCAATAATTGTTGTACACAACTAAACAAGTACTATTAATTATCCCGCAGCATGTGCATGTAATGATCATTATGGACGATTACAGCTGGTTTTAGACTTTTGGTTAATGGGTTACAAAATCTTATGTCAGGCTTATACAAAAACCAAAGTTTTCCTGTAGTTTTCTGAATTCTTGAATCTCTCAGGTTTTTTCTCAAAATATTTTGCTGATTATACATGTGATGTGCTCCTAGAGAAGTGACAGAGAAGCTTGCTGTGAGTTGGTTGATATGTCAGCTTCATTCCTAAACTTAGTATAGAAGATTATCGAATGGCTGAGAGGGTCATTTATTCTTCACAACTCATACATTGATAAAAAAATTCTCAATCGTAAACACCCTTAAGTTTTCTCAAGTTAAAAGTTTGTGTCTATTTATTTTTTATATGTATAAAAAATGTCGATCCTTTAAATAACAAAGAAAAATAAACACCATATTTCAATTTACATTCTCACTAGTGATCTAATCCCTCGTGTATGTTTGGGAAAAGTAATTGAAGATTTTGAGCTTATTCGTGTTTGGCGTGTGTAAATAATGCTTAATGTGTCGGATGGTGCAAATAAAAGATAAGAGCATGTCAGGAGAATTATGGTGTTGGTTGCATGAGGGCCCTAGCCACAGAAAGGGTTTCTTTCTTTTTAGCTCACAATTGGCAATTATTTATTTCCAATTCTAAATTACTTATTTCGTTCTCCAACTTTTTATGGCTTACATGTATTTAGAGCTGAGAAAGTGAGTCAATCTATGCTGTTTAGCTTATTATGGCTCTTCATGAATTATGAGAAAAGCAACTCGAGTAAGGTTTTTTTTTTATTTTTAAAAAAAACATGAATAGATCTTGTAGTGTTGATGACATCACTGGTGATGTAGGAGTAAATAGATGTTGGTGGCTAAAATATGAATAATTCAATAGGGACTAGGTCAATATGAGTAATTTTCATCTTCTTTTTATTTTCTTTCTTATCTTCATGTATATGGGTTTCTAGCACCCCTTTGTGCTATCATATATTACATACATCTTTTTTGGCTTTTCAAAAAAAAAAAAATGAATAGTGCAACCCTATCAATCTAGTTGGTGGGTTAGCTCAACAAATTTTAAAAAACAAAAATAAAAAATTTGAATAAATCAGAAAAAGAGAAAAAATTATATAAACAATTACTAATCACAAATATAAATATACTATCTCCATTACATAACTTTTGTTGTTTTACTTTTCTTTTATTTCAAAACTTTTATTGTTTTTAAGAGGGTGAAATATGTTTTTAATTTCTGATTTATACACTCATATTTACAATGGTCTCTATGAATTTTTGTACAGCTTTTTTACGAGGGAGCACTTTTTTTTAAAAAAAAAATTATTGTAATCTCATAAGACTTTAACCAATAATCTGTCCACGTAATTAAGCTGTCTGCGTGGACTTTTCACATACATTTTAGTCCCTAAGAAATCACTTTAATCAAATTTAGTCTTTCTCTCACTCCCCCACATCCATAACATGTCTTAGAGGCTTATGGAGTAGTATTATCGATGATTGAGATAATTTCCTCAACATGTCTGCCAATGTATACCGATTGAGATGACACTTGTCTTTTACAACTCAGTGTCTTGTGGGATTGTGAACCAATATAGACAATGACTGAGATGATTTCCCTCAACATAACGACCACATTCTTGCATTGCGAACTAGGTCGTGTTATGTGGTCTCATACTCTTATGTGAAGGTTGAGCCAAATTCAAGCTAGACAAGAGGACAAATGTCCCTTCATCACAATGGTCAACCATTATACCAGTAAATAATGTTTAAGGCTTTAAGTCAACCAAACTCTATAAAAAACGGATGCAGGAGAGTATCATGACAATCACACAATGATATTGTTTGGAGAAATGAAGGGAGGCACATATTTGTGAGGAGAAATCCTTGAAAAAATATACTCACTTTTGTGTTTTGTGTTTTTTTTTTTTTGAAACCTCACTTTTGTGTTCTTGGGCTAAGCTATATTGTTTCTATTATAGCTCGGTCTCCTAAGGGCAAGACATACTCATTTTAAGCTGTGGTTTTTACTAGTAAGTTAAGTAAACTCTGTCATTTTAACCAGAAAATATACATTGGTTAGCCCTAGCCACAACCCACAAGTAAGCCGGATTTAAAAAGACTGGCTGGTGGGCTTTGGCTCACATGGATGACTCCACATATTTCAATCCAAAAGCTTGTAAAAAAAATCCAGAAGAGTTTTTGTCTTTTTGAAAAAATAAAGCATATTCATGATTGTATACTTGGAAATTCAAGAAATGACAGTTTTTGATAGGGCTAACTCAATTAAACACTCTCTTTCTAACAATCTCTATTTAATTATTTAAAATTTATGTAGAGCTTACTAAGTCGTATGAGCCTCACTTCCAATCCAGTTAAACCTACATGAAATTTTGACCAATTAAAAATAAAGTGATAGAAAAAAATGTAAAAGAATGTGTTACCAGCCGTTTTCACTTAATTATTACTTGTACCCTTTAACCTAAACCGTTTTCTGTTTTAACTGATTCATGTGAAAATCAAAATTTGTCCTTAGCTCGAGAAAAAATGGAAATGTTTGAGAGGAATTGAGGCTGTAATTGGCACACTGTTTTCTTGGCTGGACTCACGCATCACCATCATCACCAGGGACCGTTCAGATAAGTCAAAACACCAAAGTCAGGAGGATCCAATGGTAATTGCACAGCCACAGCCTCTCCATTAGTGGGGCCCACCCCTACAATGGCTCCGCGCTGGCAAGCATGTGGCACTTTTTGCAGCGATCCGACCGTTGCAACGCAAATTACGCCGTTGCCACTACCACTAAAAGTGGAAGGGCCCAATCATCAATCACCAAACTTAATTAATTTACACAAAATTCACAAGTGGTTGATTAAATAATACATTCGAAAGTTTTGATTAAAAAATAATATCATATCATAGCAGATACTGTGAATTTCATTAACATTTTGGATTGGTCAATTCCTTAACCATCACCCTAAAGACTATAATTAATTAATCAAATAAAACAAAATTGCCAATGCTTATACACGTTGCTTTTGCAGGAAGTTTAAGTACCAAGTGCCAACGGCTACACTCAAAACTTTATATGTGGAGAATTTCATAATAGATTTATAAAAATTACCAACAATACGTTATTAACTTTTATTGTTTAAAATTATTTAACTAATACATGTTTGATTTTTCTTAAATAATTTTTAATTGGATGATATTTGTATAAGTAAAATCTCAGCTTAAAATGTATATATATATAAATATATGCAGCGGAGGTAGAAATTTAAGACTAAAATGATCAAAATAAAATAGAAAGGCAAGATTAATGAAAACAACATATGTACAATAATTTCTATAACTCACGTACGTGTGTGTATATATATATATATGAATGACATGTAAAAAAACAAAACTAAAAACTTGGAGGCCATGACACCATCATGTCTCCCTCCCCGACCGCCCCTGATGATAAATGTGGTGGTTTTCCGTGAATGTACATGTGACATGTTAAAATACGTTATTATTACTGATATTATAAACACTCCAACCCCTCATTTTTTTGGAGTGCACTAAGACATTCTCATGATTGGTAGCCGCAAGACTAATTTTCTCAAAAATTAAACTCTTAACAAACCCTTTTTCATACGGAGTGTTAAAAAGTTGAAGTATCAATTAAATGTTTAAAAAACCTAACTAATAACCTAGTTATATATTACTTCATAATATCAGATCAAATGAAGGAGTATCAAACTATCACTTTTCTCTTCTTTTCTCACACCCATATTAAACTTTTGTTGTGTTTATCCAATATTTACTTTTTAAAATCAAATACATTTATGCCTGAAAATATTATCTGAAATTAACACTAGCCATACAAGTGAGCATCACTTTAAGCCAAAACCGCATGGGCACCTTAAATTTCAAACCTACTCTTTATAAAAAAAGGAAATCCACATTTGAAAGGAAAGACAATAGTCAAATCCTGAAACCAAAGGTATGAACTGGCTACTGGCTGTCACCCCTTGAAGCTTCTTCATCCACTCTACAACACTAGAACTAGAATACTGCTTTATTTTCACTCACAGCTAAAAGTGTTGGAGTAACAGGCCTTCTTCTTCTTCTTCTTCTTCTTCTTCTACTCATTTATCTCATCTCTCATCTTTTCCTTCCTCTCACTTTCTTTTTCTCTCTACCATCTTCTTTCACATTCCTTTTCTGTCCTGATAGAACTTGATAATGTAAACCCACAGAAAAGGAAAAAAAAGCTTAGATTCAAAATCTTTTTAGGCAACAAAAAAAGTTCTTCCATTCAATGGCTTCTTCTTCTACACCTCTCTTCCTCCTCTTCCTCACCAACATTTCCTTGCTCCTCACCTTCTCTTCCGCCGCGGATCCAACATTCAACTTCAACTTCGAGGTTTCTTACATCACCGCCTCCCCTCTTGGAGTTCCTCAACAGGTTCCTTTCTCTCACACATCTTTGTCTCTTTCTTACTATTTTTGGATGTGGGGTATGTTCATTTCTCTTGAACTCACTTTGAATTTCCCAAAGTTTCGAGCTTTACTTGTAGATCTGCATTACGGAAGCACCGATAAATAGTAATGTGTTACTTGAGCTTGTGAAGGGTTATGTGAATGTTACTATGAGTGTGTTGACTTGGTTAGAGTTAGGTGGAATAGAAAGGAAAGAGGTATTATGTATAATAAGGGTTTAGGTAATGGCCCCTCATGTTTGTTTGCGTTGTTTTTACAGGTTATTGCCATCAACGACAAGTTTCCAGGTCCTATTATCAATGTAACCACAAACAACAACGTTGTTGTCAATGTCCGAAACAAATTGGACGAGAGCCTCCTCCTTCATTGGTAGGATGCTTGTCTGAGTTTGTAAAGTTCAAAACTTGGATTTGTTTGAGAAAATCATTGACTGCGTTTATGAGGTTAATTTTTGGGTTTTTTCATGTGTGATTGGGACAGGTCTGGGATTCAGCAAAGGAGGACTTCGTGGCAGGATGGTGTTCTTGGCACAAATTGTCCCATTCCACCCAAATGGAACTGGACTTACCAGTTTCAGGTCAAGGATCAGATTGGAAGCTTTTTCTACTTTCCTTCCCTGCATTTTCAAAGAGCAGCTGGTGGATTTGGGAGTTTCATCATAAACCCACGCTCCGACATTCCTATTCCTTTTGATTCCCCATATGGGGACATTGTCATTTTCATTGGAGATTGGTACACGCGCAATCATACGGTTAGTGTTAGGTTGATTTTGTGGAGAGTCCTGTTTTTGCTAAGGGTCAATTAGTTCTTTTTATGCAACAAATAACAATGGCTGAACTGTTTGTTGCTGGCTCTACTTTGGGATGTAGGATTTGAGGAAGGATCTGGATGATGGAAAAGATCTTGGCAAGCCGGATGGTGTTCTCATTAACGGGAAAGGCCCATATAGATATAACGATACGCTTGTTCCTGATGGCATTGATTTTGAAAACATTGAAGTCAATCCTGGTAACTTAGAAAAAACTTAACTTGAATTTTGTGTTTTTTATTCATACTGATATGAATGGTCTTGTTAGGTGTTATGAACTTATGATCAATGCACCACATAATCTATGTGACAAAGTGAGAAACTTGAATTTCTTGCTATAGAGTTTGTCTAATATTGAGCTTCTTTGGGCTTGAAAGCATAGAATTACTATATGCTCTTTCTTTGCTTTTTGTCACTTGAGTTTTGACATACGGAGCATTACCATGTTTGAGTTTTAGAAAATTGATAAACATAATAAACATATAAGGCAACAAGCGAAATATTCATGTTGTGTCTTCATCTATGAATTATGTCTGTTGAGTAGGTCACATGGTATGTGTTAAAATGAACTAGTTATAGTTCTCAGAAGTATAGTAATTATAACTTGGTTGAAATATTTTTTACTTGGGATGTTACTTGAAAGTTCAACACTGATGCTATTTGCTAATTTGGATAGCTCTGAGCTTGGCATTATGACATTCTTGTTAACTATTTACCTGTTACAATGTTTTAAATGGGCTCTCTGATAATGTTTTACAGGAAAAACTTACCGAGTTCGTGTACATAATGTTGGAGTATCAACAAGTCTGAATTTCAGGATTCAGAACCATAACTTACTTCTAGCAGAGACTGAGGGATCTTATACAGTGCAACAGAACTACACTAGTTTAGATATTCATGTTGGACAATCTTATACTTTTCTAGTAACCATGGACCAGAATGCAAGTACAGATTACTACATTGTAGCGAGTGCAAGGTTTGTAAATGAATCACGTTGGCAAAGAGTTACTGGAGTTGGTATCTTGCACTATACAAATTCCAAGGGGAAAGCACGCGGTCCTTTGCCAGCCGCTCCAGAGGATGAGTATGACAAAACTTACTCGATGAACCAAGCAAGATCCATCAGGTGTGTCTATGCTGCTATTTTAAAGCATTATCTGCTATCTAGTCTCATTTACTCATGTTTCAGTTTTGAGGAACACTGTCAAATGAAACAACAACTAATCTGGACAAATTGTTAATCAATTTCTAAAACAGACCCGAAATGAACACTAGAATGTTTTTATAGTCAACTAGAATTAATGGGATTATATTCTCAAATTTGAGAATTCAATGAATTACATCACTCACATTCTTGCAATTCCATGGTTAATGGTGTAGATGGAATGTATCAGCAAGTGGTGCTCGTCCAAATCCACAAGGTTCTTTCAAATATGGTTCCATCAATGTGACTGAGGTTTATGTATTGAAAAATAAACCACGAGTGAAGATTAATGGGAAGCAGCGAGCAACACTCAGTGGGATCTCTTTTGTCAATCCTTCCACTCCAATCAGGCTCGCTGACCAATACAAAGTAAAAGGCGTATACAAGCTCGATTTCCCAACCAGGCCTCTAACCGGATCACCTCGAGCAGAAACATCAGTAATAAATGGAAGTTATAGAGGATTCATAGAAATTATTCTGCAGAACAACGACACTAAGATGCATACCTACCACTTGGATGGATATGCATTTTTTGTTGTGGGGTAGTGACAAATTTCTTCTCTTTTACATACTATTCTGTGTTTACATGGAATGCCACATATTTCAGGAACTAGTAATACTCAACTTTATGTATTGGCTGCAGGATGGACTATGGTGACTGGTCTGATAATAGCAGGGGCACATATAACAAATGGGATGGAATAGCTCGCTCTACAACACAGGTATATTTCGTCTTAGATACAAGTTCTTGCATTGAAACTTTATTGTTTTCATAAACTGTCAAATACCTGTATTCTATTCAGATCAATATATGACTGATTTTATGTTAGAAATTTCATGTTCTCATTCATGTTCCTTATGCTGCAACTGGGAACTAAATACGTTCCTGATTATCATATTGCTGACTGACAAGTTCAGTTCTGAATTGAATTGTGCCATTAATATATGTGGATAGTTTGTGTTCATGTTAGCATTCAAATCCGAAGCTCGCATTTCATAGATACCTTGAACATACTGAGGCTATCATTCATTATCTTTTAATCATTTTAACAGTCAACTTTTTCATTTTAAAGATTGGGAGGGAAGAGAGGATCAAAATCTAGATCACTGTCATATAATATATGACACTACATCAATGAATCCTTGAACTAACACCATACTATTTGGTTTTTAGATGTCTCTGCACTTCAGTATCATGACTCAATGGAATTTTAACCACACAGCTGTTTCTTTCCCTTGCATCCATATAGGTTTATCCTGGAGCATGGACGGCAATTTTGGTCTCCCTCGACAATGTTGGAATTTGGAATCTGAGAACCGAAAACCTTGATGCGTGGTATCTTGGTCAAGAAACATACATCAGGGTTGTCAACCCAGAGCCTAATAACAAGACAGAGCTGCCTATTCCAGACAATGCTCTTTTCTGTGGTGCCCTCAGTAAATTGCAGACGTATGTTTATATTATCCTTCTCTTGCAACTATCGTAACTTCAAATGATGGTGTGGATGTTAAATTTTGATGTTACTTGTTTTTTCTTTCAGGCCTCAAAAAGTTTCTTCTTCTGCTTCAAGCATTGGCAATACACTGAAGCTGTTCTTCACTTTGCTTATGTTTGTATGCACCACAATCACCATTTTCCAGTAGAAGCACACGTTCTGGGTCCATCATCTCTCTTAATTTGTTGCTTGGTGAATTCTTAATTTTGTAAGTCTTGTTTATATTAATCCTGCAGTGATTTTGACATGTATTCTTCTTAGCTCAGTGTTTGTTGTTCCCTGTTTAATTTGATTGGGACTTGTAATTCTTTTAATGCCTATAATTATTTATGTAGTGATGACAATCGCATTCTAGATACTTGCCCGACTAGCTTCCACTGCAATGACTTCATACTTCCATTCATCTTTTTTTCTTTTAATGTCAAAATTCAAATTTGTATGAGTTGAAGCCTATAATATTAGAGTTATGATTCATAAACATTTATTAGTAGTAAACACCTAAAGAGATAAAATACGAGAATAGAGAATAGAGAAGTAATAGATGTGATATATAATGTGATGTGATAACAAGAAAGAGAAAGAGAGAAAAATAAGGTGTTTGTGGGTGTCAATACTGTTTATGAGTCTTTATATATGACTTAAGCTATATTTAGCATGCAACTCAAGAAGACAAAATGTGAGCGAAACTTTTTTGAATGCACTCAACTGACATTCAAATATACACTGAATCGAAGATTTTTGTCATTTACTTGCCCAAATCAACAATAAACACATTCTATCTCGTACACAACCAAAACCCAACTCGTAACTTCATCATTCAACACTTCAACCTCAGATCTATGTTTAATTCAAAATGGCATGAAGCCGCAAATCCCTTTGCATGTCTGAAAAAACCTCCAACCACCATTCGATTTTGTCATTAGTACAGGAAGAACAAGAAAATTGGTAGAAGAGAAATGGGAGCATGCATGCATTGGGAACTTCATTATGGAAGGATGGTGTTATGCATTCCAAAAACCTTCTTCACTTTCCCTTCATCTTTCATAGATTGAATTCCTTTTTCCAAATCTTCTAATCTTGAAAAGCTTCATTCTCCCTCGTCTAGCCGAAAAATGAAGCTTAGAGTTACAAGAAAAGCGATTTCTTCCCCTTTGAGACTTGGCATGTGTAACAGTGATGAAAATGGTTGTACTGGTTCTCTTCTTTTAATATGGAAGTGCTTTTGGCTCAATAAAGCCTGAGATCGATGCCTGCGCAAAGATTTGAGCATGTTAACATGTTGGAGCTAAGGAATGCATATTTCTTGCTTTATGAGGATAATGTCCCATGAGAATGAATGGATGAGAAAAGTAGTTAGTGTTAGTACAATTACAACTTTGCTATGTAAGTTCTTTTAGGAGGGGTCAAACTCAAACTGAATAGTCTTTTGGTTATGGTACGTAGCATCCGATGCATATATACCAAAAACTTTTTTCATGTGATCGTGTCTGCTTGCCAATGCCAAATAAAGCATCATCTTGCAGCCCAAATTAAACGATGGTTTGTGGCAAACAGCCTTTTGGGGTTTTTTGTTAGAAACCGATGGAAAATTGTTTCTTCACACCCATTCTACATATACCCAATTGAGAGATAAGAATAGTTGTGGGAGATAGTCGAATGATATGATGAGAAAAGAAGCGACATCAATTAAAGAAAGTGAGTGTAATTTCTTGTAGTGAAATTTCCTAAGAATCTTACAAGAAGAAACCAACAATGGGAAGGAACATGTGAAAAACAAGAATTCCGTGGAATTTGTAAAAAGTGGGGTAAAGAAGTCTACAGCTGGGGGGAGCAACAGAAAGGGACGAAAAGAATGTTTCATGATTTAGTAGTTTGTTCGGAAGAAGATGGAAAATGGGCGTCCAAAGCAGCAGAAGCAACACAAGCAGGTATCCAGAGAATAGAATTTCTGAGGGAATATATTCAAGGAAAACGTCTTCTTCTACCAATTACCATCAAACCTCTTGGCGCAAAAGAGGTGATTTTGGAGTTTGAAAGTGAAGAGGAGATGAAGGTGTTACTGGAAGGAGCTCAAAGTTTCTTCCTTGAAAAATTCGATATGATTAAACCATGGATTGCGTACACAATGACAACAAACTACCTTATAGGATTGAAGGTAAGAAATGTGTAAGTCCAAGCCTGGAGTAGGAATTTTTTTTTTGAAGCTATAGCTCATACGAAAGACACATTTGTTTGGCAATAGCAATAACCTGGCTTTGTATCTTGAAATATATAAAATTGAGAAAACTTATCGAAACGTTCTAAATATATGGTAATTGGAATAGACTTCTCACAATTAGTTTTAAGCATTGACAGATAATACAAATCTTGACAACCACAGTATTTCCCGCTATGTCTTTGAGATTATAGGGAGAAATATGTTCTTAATGTTATACATTTAAAGTATTTCAATAAGTTTTTCAAATCTTTATTTATTTTAGGATACAAAGCCACGTTATTTCAATTTTTTTAAATTTTTTCTCTTTTCAGCCTCAGTTAAGGCCAACTCTAACATTTCAGATTTTGACTCAGTCTGTATGACTGATGCTAAATGAGGCGCTATTAGCCTCCACCTGTGTCTCCGGTGAGTTGCGTCGGCTTTTTGGCCGACTCTACGTGTTAGTTTGAGGCTTTTAACGTTTACCTCGACGTCGACGCCTAACTGGAAATAGCGTTGGATTTTAGTAAACTGGCGCTATTTAGCGTTTTTTGTAGTGTGCGATAAGCTCTTTCTCTGCAGATTTTGTCACGACTTGTTTTGCATCCACAATACGAAGCTTCGATTCTCCTCAACAGATCTTCGTTGTTTCTCTAGTGAACACCCTAGGCGGTGGTTTCGGTATCTCCAGCTAGCTGAGCTGTCGTACACGACCACCCTACACTCGTCCCAGGGCATGAACCTGTTCAGGGAACTTTACGACAGGGACCCTTCTTCCTTGCTTGAGTATGTCGCCGAATGTACTTAGATTCCCACCTTGGACACGACCTCGCAAAGCCGAACCCTCATTGTGGACTCAATCAAACGAAAATTACTCAGATCTGAACAGAATAAAATATTATAAGGACAAAGGAAGACATTGCGTTACCTTCTATGTCAGTGATGGGTACTACTCTGCCTCCAATTGTATCGCCGGTAATTGGTGCATCGACGTACTTCACTAAAACTTGCTCATCGACATATGGCCCCTTCAACATCAAACGTGCATAAGAGAAGTTTCCTACGAAATGGTCCTCCTTGACTCCATTAAGATCTACCCCATCTTTCATGTTTCTCTCTTGAAGCGTTTTATTGGAGAACCAAATCTTCATTATCAGCCTCTTCCTTCTATCCTTAAAAACTACTTCTATGACCCTACAAGTCTGAGCGACATTAACTTAAGATAGACTTTGGACACTATAGCCCAACAAAATAAGGGTCCAGGCAAGGAAAGGAAAGGCTCAAGGCGGATTTTGTCGGTTTTGACTCTCAGGGATATGACACAAGCTCGGACAAGGGCTTGTTTATACCTCTCTCCAGCAAGGCTTGGGTTTCCTAGGATCAACTTTTCTTCTCCCAGATTAGGCGAATCAGAGAGTTCTAACCCTAATTTGCCTTTCCCTCTCACAATTGAGACCGAAGACTCCTCCAAAGCAACTAATGGCTTTGCTCGACATACAATCAATGTCGCCGTTGCAAGAGCCAACGAGAGAAGCGTATCTTCTGTGGATGACAACACTTACCTACCATACATAGCTTCTATACACACGAAGCAATCCAAGCTGTTTGATGCTTCCCTTGTCCATGCATTATCTCCACTGTCCACTCCTTATGTGTCATCGAGCTCTATTGCAACAACCCCTCCTATAGACACTACACTCCCATCGTTGGATCGAACCACTTCCCCACCATTCGATTCATATCACAAGGATCATGATCCTCACTCACCGTTGCTGGCCTAATTCTGCATCTCCAATCCACACCATACAGGCTTGAGGACAAGCCTGATCTGAAAGAGAATGGCAATGGTAGAAGCTCATAATAGCCTCTTAGGGACGAAACACAAAGGCGCACTTGGACTGAGCAAAAACCACATTGGATGAAAGATTACATTAGATACCGAGTTTTATTTTATTGCTTTTTTCAATTCCAATTGATATTTAGATTTAATTTTCTAGAACCTTCCTAAGTGTTGCCTCTTGACAAGCATCCCTTAACTCTAGGGAGCTGGTATTATCAATAAATTGTGAATGAATATCAGAATATTGAGCTTGGCTCTCCAATCTTTTCTTTGGTTTTGAGGTTTGAGAGAGATAAACCCTCCTAGTCTTACCATAAAAGCGTTGTGAAAATACACAAAGGGGCAGACTTATGTATTGTGATAAGTGATGAGCTGCAAATAGTAGTGCGGAAATACATGAACATGAAATCAAAAGATTAAGGTCTACTAATTAAGAAACGAACTACATGCATGCACAATGCCAAAAGAGCAAGCTAGTGATAATAACAGTAGTCCTTAGCTATCAACATAAACGCTCTTCATCAGCCACAAACAGATGCATATTGAAGTTAAGGAAAATCGGAGTCTCCTGAGCTTGAAATGTTGAAATTTTCCTTCTTCGATCCATCACTCGAAGACATGGTGGTGAAGTATTAGTAGGGTGAAACACCAACATGATTAGCTGAAGCATAAAAGCCATCTTTCATGAGAACCTCCTCTCCTTCCTGGACAGATCAAAAGAAACAAGACTCAGAAATCAAAGTCAGATAGAGAGATGGATATATAGATATGCATTATTAATTTGTCTGCAAAATTTTGCACGAAGCTGGTGCATGATCCATAATTTACCTGCTGGCACACAGTTGTCTTCTTCATAGTCTGATCAGGCATGAGACCAAAGTGGATGTGTGGGAAGTGGGCCCACTGACACACAAACAAAGCACGTCACACAACAAAAATCCAAAATGAACTTGGAAACCATGGCATTTATTTGAATGTAGAAACAGGGCAGAGAAATAATTAACATCATGCACTTCAAAACACAGATTCTTGTGAATCTAAATTTGCACTTTATTTAATTTTATTCTAAAATCCAGTTCAGGTGTGAGGATTGCTCTATTCTTTATATAAATTTATTTTATCTCTAGCTAATGTCGGACACCTCAACAACAAGTATGTCCAAAGCTGACATCTAAAGCATGCATTTAGTAGGATAGATTGGCAGGTGGCTCATTTATAAGATGCTCAATGACCATATGTTTGGACACCATATTAAATTTGGGCTACTGCTTAACTATACTACAAAAGCAAAGCTAGCTCATGAACGATGAGCGCTCAACTCTTGTTAGAACTTACTTGAGCATATATATGTGTGACTCTTAACATTTATATATTCAACCTGACATGAGCTAAGAATCGAGGCTGATGCAAGAAACCAAATAAAACAACAAACGAAATAAACCAAAGATTAAATTTACATGTTTTTGGCAGAAAGAATGCATATTTTTGTAATGTTTGGAGAACCCCTAGGGCTATTTTCAAGAAATACACATTTGAAACCCTAATATGATAATGCAGAGGCCCCCTAGCTAGGGCTATTAATTTAATTATTAAATATAATATAGTTTAAAAGCACAAGACGACAAGATGGATCATACATTTTTAGCAGCTGCACTGAAGGCTTCCCTGTGAGTTATATCAGGATTGACAGACTTGATGCGTTGGATCTCGTCCCTGCAGATTCATTTTGGACCATTCAGATCAGATCGGATCAGATCTACTTCATCTTTATAACAATGATATATCGATGCAGGCACTTTATATTTATTTCACCATCAATGAATTTCGTAACAAAAATGACATTTGAATGAATGAATACTCACTTAATGAAGCGGTTGTATGCTGAGGGGACTCTCTGTCTCTTCTCTGGAGCTGGACATTACACACACTCATATCATAATCACTTTTATTTTTTTAACTTCAAGCCAAAAGTTCCTTTAACTTTCACTTAATGAAGCGGTTGTTTGATATATACTGAGTGTAATAAGTTTTGAGCAACTACATGGTGAAATAGAAGAAACTGCATCTCTCTACAAAGGAACCTACATTCTCCTTCATCTAAGTATATATGTCAGAGCTAGTAAAATGAAATTAAAATATAAGCTATAAAATCGAAACATAGGCTCGTGAAAACAGACTGTGCCCTAGCTAGAATCAAGAAGCAGGTACCACTTGCAGTACTTTTACAACTAATCCTTCTTGATATTGATAATATTTTGTATCTATGCTTAATTAAGGTGAAGATATTCTCTAAAAACCTGTCATTTCTTGTTAGTATCTTTGAATTTTTGAGGGCATGTACCCTTAAAAACAAGAAAGGTTTGGGAAATGTGGCCACCATAATGCCTTAAAAGAACCTCCTTCTTTTACCAACGGAACTAGACCGAAAGTACCTGGTTCAAAACTGTCAATATACAGTTTTATTAAAAGCAACGGCCCGTGTTCTTTTTTTCCAAAAAATTGTAATGAATGCTAGTAGATTAATTTTCACATTGGGAAAAGAACTAAGAGAGAAACTACTCTTATTAGGTTTGGTGATTTTGAAATGTCTAGTGCATGTTTGAATACACTGGACGATAAAAAATCACAGTGGATAGAAGCGATTTCTGTTAACTTCTGCTGATTGTGATTTTTAATGTGTACAACACTTAATCTTCAAACTAAACATGCTATGAAAAATAAAATTATCCAAGATAAACCACCTAGAAAGGGGAACCATCATTTTGACTAAGAACCATCATCTTGTTTGCATCAATGCTAATCAAAGACATGAATCTGAATGCACAGATAGAGAAAATCTAGATTTTGATAGGTTAACTTCAATCTAGCTTAATGTTGAATTCAAGAGAAATTCAAACGCACGCCATGTTACTTCAGCCATATATGTGAAATAAAATATTAGATTTAAAATCTCACGTCTATTTGTGATGGGTGGCCTTGGAAGCTCATCAGCTGCAGGCCTAGGAGGCATAGAGAACTGAGAGAAGTTGTTTGAAACATTTGTGTGGTTCATAAGAAAATTTGGAGACGGATTTGGCATCTCTCCCTGCAGTAAAAGATTAATCACCAACCAAGGAATTAGGATCAACATATCATAGCATTAGAATTTCTTAGCATGAGGGTAACAGTAATCATTATAGAAGAGAAAAACAGACTATATTATTGTATTTGTACACATTAAGTACCAGAAGGTTATGGGTTGGGGAGAAGAAAGAGTGACCCAAATGAAATTGATTGGGTGATGGCAGCAGCAATGCCCGCATGTTCACTGGGAGGAGGTTAGTGCAATGGCCGCATCTCACAGTCACAGTCTTGAACAAGCTGGTGGAGGGAACGCTCACCTGAAATGATGAGGAAGAAAAGTTCAATGGAGAAAACAAAAACATTTGAGAAAGAATGAAAAATTTATAATAGGGAAGAAAAACCCTAGGTAGGGTAATAGTAAAGTAAAGTTGGAATGAATGGAGGAGTGATGTTTGATATATACAGCTAGGATGGTGTCACAAATGTTGCAATGGACATAACAAAGTTGCTCGGAAGGAGGGAGCTGGGGGTGGTCCAGTGATAATGTAGAGGAAGAGGATGATGATGACATTTTGGGCAGCTCCTTTTTTGCTTCTCTTATATTCGGTTTGATGATTGGTCTGGTCACTCTTGAGTGAGTGATTGAGTGATTGATTGATTGATAGATGGACAGGTTAACCACCCACCACCTTGGATATGCTTTTTTTGATTATGAGTAGTTGTGAAAGAAAGGTGCAGGCAGAGAGACAGATCAAGAAAGAGATATAGGCTGGTCTATTTGGTCTGGTGGATAGACAGGGAAAGACACACACACAATAACCCTTCTCTAACTAATGGTCTTGTTTATAGAGAGCACCGAGTGATCCACATGTATGCCATGTTATGCATGCATGTATATATCATGTATTCACATTCATCATCATATATATGTGTGCAATATTGTAGAGGGGTTAATAAATAATGTTTGGCTCACCCTTCTAACACACTTACATCTAGTGAGGTAGGGATACGAGAAGAGAAGAAATAAATGAAAGATATGATAGATGATGTGATAGGAACTCAAGAGAGATATATAAGATTAGAAGATGAGTGAAAATGAGATTAAGGAAAAAGTAAAATGTGAATGATGAATACTTGAGATTAATGTTAATTTGTACATCAACATGGGGAAGTTATATTAACATTTCTCAACAATTCAATTATCCCAAAAGCTTAAGGTGATGGGTAAGGAGCACATGAATGTTATATTTCTAATAAATGCATGTTTTGATTTCCATTGAAATTACTATGATCCACGTTGAACTCAACATAGTTTAACATGCCAAAAAATTTCTTTTCCAATCTAACTTCTCAATTAATATCTTTATATATATGAAATCACGTTAATGTTTGCATCAAATCAACATAGAGACATAAGAGTTTGTTTGGATAAGCGTTTTCACAATGATTTTGGATTGGCTTTTTTGTCCCTTTCCATTCTATTGTATTTTATTGAAATCACTTGTCTCAGTGGTTTCTCTATGTGTGCGGGTTTGGACACCCTTTTGTACCTTTTTTAATAAATTTGCTTATAAAAAATAATGATTTTGGATAAAATTAATTTTGATAAATTAATTATAGTAAAAGTGAACTCAAACTGAAGTGACTTATGTTTGCATACACATTTATGAAAATGGTTGTTTTGGTAGAGTTATGCTGAAATTTAGTTGTAAAATCTTGTAATTCATTATGTTCAACATAAAAAGTACTTTCTTTAGCTTCTACCAGAATTGATTTTCGGACTTTAATCAATTCTCGAAAGTTACACCCAAACATCACGTTGAGTTTAGTATGGATCAGATAAGTAAAATTTTATCACATTGAGTTCAATGTTGATCCACGTTGAGTTTTGTTATGATCTAATTATCCCAAAAGCTTAAG
Organism: Acmispon strigosus; assembly: GCA_030819835.1. NCBI lineage: Eukaryota > Viridiplantae > Streptophyta > Magnoliopsida > Fabales > Fabaceae > Acmispon > Acmispon strigosus. The sequence goes on along the minus strand of JAUAMA010000002.1, from coordinate 17,756,937 downwards.
TTGGGGTAAGGATACATGAATGATTGTATTTCTAACAAGCCCCACACACACAAGAGCTCACTTGGGCTTGAAACATGGACAATGCACATACTCATCTAACATGTGCTGAAATTCAACTTTTGATTAGAAGAAATGGAGGCGGCAATGATAGAATTTAGACCGCTTAGTCATAGAGTCTCTAATACCATATATTAAAATAATTATCTCAAAAACTTAAGTTGTTGAGTAAAAATACATGAATGGTTAGAAGTTAAGGAAAGTTTAAACACAAATATTATCACCCTAAAACAATTTTACTCTGTGAGAATTATTTTGAAGTCCCAAGTGAGGAAACAAACACACACATAGAAGTATATGTGGTTAGCTTTCCAATGTTTATGTGTGGAGAGAGAAAGAGAGAGAGAGAGAGAGAGGCGGCAGATGTGGGGGAGAGGAGCTAGAAAGGGACGTGTGCATGGAGTGATATAGCTTTCACACACTCACCTGTTGTTTTCAATAGTTAAAGAGGGTCTTGTCTTGAAGTGGTGTGGTCTCACAAACACAACACCTTTTTAAAATAAATTTTCCTAAATTTCCGAAGAAAGCAAGAAAGCAAACCCCACAACTCTACCGGCAGCTAGCGAACCCTAATACTTTTCTTTCACTCTCTCTCTTCCGTCTCCTTAGGGCTCCTCCCTCAACCCTGTTTGAAGCTATAGCTACAGTCAGTGCAACTAGAGAAGCACCATAATAACATCACCATGTAAGTAATAATGCAAACACAAACACACACAGAACACAATAGAATAATAATATTTATGAAAAAGAGAGATATATAAACATGCAAGCTAGCTAGTGTTTACTTTTTGTGATTTGACAACTCCCTCTCGCTGGACTCACACAGATGATCACAGACTGATGAGCATTTAAGTCAGTAAAAAACATCTCAGTTCAGCAGACTTTCCTCTTAGCTAGCTGCTGCTGCTGCTTACCACCTTTGTCCTTTACTATATTTCTATTTCTTTTGACTTATAATGTTAGAGCTAATCGAGTTATGTTATAATATGTAGAATCTTTTTTTCATGATGTGCTTTCCCATCTCAAATTCGATGTCGGGATTTCATCATGATTTCAAATGTTGTTGTTGTTGGTGAAATTGATGTTTATTGTCAACTCAACTTCTTTCTTTGATGATCCTTTGATCTACTGAGGGAGATCATATCAGAACCGTCACCATCCATACCCCATGTAACCCTCTTGGGATTCTCTCATCCCAAGAAACACAGTAGAACTGTCATCATTCATTTGTAAGTGGTATGGGTCAAGGGCACTCTAGATGCAGCATTATTAAAAAGACATTTTACAAAGTTTCCTAAAGATTGATAAATATAATGGTCGTCAAAGTTTATAAATTGTATAGGTGTAGTCCATCTTTCGAAAAATATATATGCACTACTCATTATATAAACATAGAGTTCTCTCTAGAGTCCGAGATTCTCTCTTCACTCATTCACTAACTTAATTGTTGGAGTGTTTTCTACAAATACATCTCCACCGCGTCAACGCTGCTCAATTGTGCCAAAAAGATCATTTAAGGTCGTACACCACTACTAGAGGCAAAGAGATCTACACATATGCTATGAGTTAAGACCATCACAATGGTCCAATATATCCAAAATAGTTAAGACCATCACAATGGTCCAATATATCCAAAATTAACAATGAAGTTGCCATTTTCCCCAAAAATATTTGATACACACTCTTTCACCTACACTTGATAGAAAAAGATAGGAAGAAAAAAAAGAGAATTGAGAAAATAACAGATGATGTAATAGGAAAAAAAAATAAAAATAAAAAGAGAAATGAAGCGAAAAGAATGTAAGGTGTAAACACATCAGTACTATTTTTTCCCCATTTTATCTCTTCCTACCTCCAAAGTCCAAACTTCACAGCTGCCAAATGAATATGGAAGATCTGGCGAGATTAACTGCATGTGTGCTAAAAAATTCAAATAAAAATGATCATGTAGACATAACTGCATCCCTACATCATGCATCTATGCGTCTACATGTGCTTTACCCTTTAAATGCATGCATTAATATAGTGGTAAAAAAGAATGACTGTTAGCTAACGGATCAGTTGCTTAAACTTCTTCTCTTGTATCAGATTGACACCAGCCTTATGCATTTTATGCCGTGAGTTTATTCCTTTCACCGGTTCATTTTAAATTTTAATGTTTTTTTGGATTCATACTAAATCTTCACGGTGGTGGGGTGAGAATTGATTCTAGAAGAAGATATCCCTAATATTTAATAAAAATTAATTTTGAATGATCTGAACGTGAATCTAAAAATATTGTCAATCTCATATTGAATAGTTGATTGTAAGTACTCTCGCGGCGTTAAGAAATAACCGGTGGCAATAGCAAGTCGATTTCAAATTGTACTTGCATGTTTTGTCAACATTGGAGCTGTTCCCGTTGAGTAGTAAGAAGACATTAATTCTTGTTGCCTCACCATACATCACTACAAAGTAGTCAGGGGATGATGAGGATAAGATAGCATCAAAGTATTTTTCTATAAAAATATGCGCGCAATAATAATAGTAAGGACCGATGGTTTGTTTACGAGAACTAACTAATGTTATTAATTGCCAAAACTGAAACTATGTTTGGGTAATTATTTTATGAGAATGCGCACAAGTGTATGCGCTGCCTAGACCAAGGCAGACGTACGCTCAGGTGGTGGCGCGCAACTCTGGCGTTGCCTATAGGGACGCCAGGACAGTTTCAAGGGTTGGACGGGAGCAGAATAACGAAGTGGTTGAGGAATGGAAGGGTCCAATCATCTATGATGGGGACGATTGGCTTAAGCGAAGCTTGGTGGGTGTGATCAAGAACTTGGATGTTATTTCAGCACTTTAGAGCTCCGCCATCCTGGATGGCTTTAATCATATCCAGGTTCGCTATCTGGGTGATGACTTAGCTAGTGCTTTTAACAGGGATTGAGGGGTTCAACCTGGAGGAAGCCCTGAAGGACGTAGAGGAAGGGCCTGATGCAATGTTTGATGTCATCTTTCCATGGTCTCCGACAGTCGTTCCGGCTGCGAGGGTGACTTGGATTCGGTGTATGGAATTTCCAATTCATATGTGGAAGAAGGAGTGTTTCGAAGAGCTTGTTCGACCGATGGGGGATTTGGTGTTAATCGATGATAAGTCCTTGCAGTTTGCGAACTTGGAATTCGCTAGGTTGCAAGTTAGAACGTCCTCATCTGCTATGATTGATTTATTTAGAAAGATTTGTATTTAAGGGAGGTGACTTATTGTATCAAGATTATGGAAGAGACTCCAACATCATGTTGCCATGTGAGTGTAGAAAACTTTCAGAACAATGAAGATTCCCAATGCAGTCTAGCGATAATGGATTTGACGTGGATCCTTCAATGGTGTATGGCAGCGATGAAGATGAAAGGGTTTCACTTCCAGATACGCAGATTCCGGCGGAGAAGGCTGAAATGCCAAATAGCAGCGGGGAAGTTAATGCTTCTATGGGGGATAGCAACAATCTTGGGAGAGAGGGAAAAGCTCATAATGGAGAGGCATTAGTCGAGGAGACAATAATGGAGCCGCCGCCTAATCATGAGATGAGTCCCGTGGGAATTGGGCTGAAACCATTAAGCAATGATGAAGGAATATCAAGCTGTAGGATTTTTGAGGTTGATTGGGACCTGTTAGAAGTCCCGCATTGGCTAGAGAAATGGTCAATCAAGTGTTTATAAGGGTAAAGCAAACCTCAACTCTCAAGCTAGCTTTTGTGGTTGAGTTAGGCCTCCCAATTTCTAATATGGTATCAGAGCCTATCCTAGATCTGTTTGTTAGTGGAGACTGCCCCTGTGGGTCACCCGCAGATGTCACGCCTTGGGCGTGAGTATGGTCAATCAAGTGTTTATAAGGGTAGAGCAAACCTCAACTCTCAAGCTAGCTTTTGTGGTTGAGTTAGACCTCCCAATTTCTAATAGGACCAGAGGAAAAGGTCAAAGACCACCTTTATGTAGATTCTACTGCCCACGTGCGAGCCATGCAAGATTCTGGGTTGGTGGGTTTATTGGGCTGCCAAACTGCTAAGCCCATTGTTGGTGTTATGAATGTTGGGCCCCATGTTCCAAAATTAGTGTCCCAAACCACTTCTGGGGAACCTTTGTTGGGGACCCAGTATCCTCTTTCAAACAAAATTGGAGATGGGCCCTTTCCTACTAAACCAACGAATCTGATAGACAAAAACTGTGAAGAGCTTGAAGGGGGGTACAGACGCGAAAATTCATCTCATAAATGTCGTCCTGATGAGTCTAAGGATTCCCCCTTAGCGCAGTCTCCTTTGGGTACAAATGAAATCACGAAGACGATGAGTCTCGCTGCCAACGGAAGCTTGAGTTCCTCTGGCAAGCCTATCCTCAATTCTGAGGGATTAGCGGTGATGATTTGAAACCAATTTGGTGCTCTATGCAGGAAGGTGAAAACAACATCGCATGGAAAGATGATTCTCACCAGCGTTTCAGTGGGTTCAAAGGCGTTTGATCCAAATTCGCGAAGGAGCTTGAGGCACATCTGCTACTTGATGTGTAATTAAATCTCCGATTCGGCGTTGAAGAACTGCAATAGAGCGTTCTGGTTGAGAGGGGTAGCGGCGGAGGCGAAATCGAATTGGGCCATCGGCAAGGAAATCGGGGTTTCTTCATCGGTGATGAGGAAGAGATTGTTAGTAGGTTGATTCAGATGGAACAGAGGGACGCCAAAGGGAATGGAAGCTCGCATGGCAGAGCTACTATGGGGTTGCTGAGGTTAATCAATGAAGATGCTTTCCTACAACATGCGTGGGCTGGGGGGAGCGAAAAACGACAATTGATCAGGGAACTTGTTTGTCAAAATCATGTGGATTTTATCTGTGTACAGGAAACTAAACTCCAATCTGTTGATAGAAGAACTTGTGTCCAATTATGGGGTGACCGTGAATTTGAATGGTGGAGGGCTTCTCTGTGTATGGAGGAAAAACTCCTTTGTCTTGGAGGAGGGTGTGGAGGGATTGGGGTTCTTAGGACTTGTTGGGTTCTGGGAATTTCCACAAAGATCTTGTGTTATTGTCAATATCTATTCTGCTTGCAATATGGAGGATAAGAGGATACTGTGGAATGCTCTTGTTCAGCGGCGCCAAAATTGTCAGATAAATGCTTGGTGTTTGGCGGGAGATTTTAATGCTATTAGGAATGAGGAGGAAAGGAGGGGGTTTGCGGGGGTGCTGAGCTCTCAGCGGCAAGAAATGCGGGAGTTCAATGATTTTATCTCAGCCATGGTGCTCTTCAACATTCCATTAGCCGGTGGGAAATTTACATGGCGAAGACCAAATAATCAAGCAAGAAGGATTGATAGATTTCTAATATCCAGTGAATGGAGTGAATTATGGCCGCAATGTTCCCAACTTATCTTAGATAGAAATATCTCTGATCTCCCTTACTCATGAGGTAATCCGGGGAGGATTGGGGGCCGAAGCCCTTTAGGGTGCTTAATTGTTGGCTTAAAGATTCACATTTCCCGGCATTTGTGGAACAATCCTAGGCTGACATGCAGATAAATGGCTGGGGTGCGTTTGTTCTAAAGGAGAAACTAAATGGATTAAAGAGTAAGCTGAAAGTGTGGAATAGAGAGGTATTTGGAGATTTGAAAACCAGAAGAGATGGGTATGTCTGCATAATTAATGCATTAGATGCAAAGGAGGAAGAAGAAGGCCTTTCCCAGGATGAGGTGCGTGAAAGAAAGGAATTTCTTGACGATTTTTGGGTTGTCCTACAGTTCCATGAATCATTGGTATATCAAAAGTCCCGCTCTAGATGGGTAACAGAGGGGGATCAAAACACTCGTTTCTTTCATTCTACAATTAATTGGAAGAGACGGGTTAAATCCATTATTGGGTTGATGGTTGATGGAGTATGGGAGGAGAATCCGGGGAGAGTCAACGAGGTTGTTCAGGGTTTTTTTGAAAGAAAAATTAAATTAGATTCGTGGACAAGGCCGAGACTTGATGGAGTCAAGTTCAGAATGTTGTCTGACGGTGAAAATAGGACCTTATCAGGCCCTTTCAGCAATGATGAAGTCAAAGAGGTTGTTTGGGAGTGGGTGGGGGGGACAAGAGCCCGAGTCCAGACGGGTTTAATTTCCGATTCATCCACAATTTTTGGGATATTCTAAAAGATGATTTTATGAAAGTGGTGAAGGAGTTCTGGTCTCGTTGGTCGTGGCCTAAAGGTAGCAATGCTTCTTTCATAGTTCTCATCCCGGAGGTTAGTTCTCCCAAAATCTTAACGAGTTCAGACCCATCTCCCTGATTAGATGCATGTATAAGGTGGTGTCCAATATCTTAGCAATCAGGTTGAGATGTGTGTTGGGTAGCGTCATTAATGAACACCAATTTGCATTTCATGGGGGGAGGAACATGTTGGACAACGTCGTGGTGGTGAATGAAATTATTCATGAGTTGAAATTGATAAAGATTTTTTTCCTAGTTTGTACTATTTTTCGCTAAACCATTGTCTACCTTGTGTGCTTGTACCAAAAAAATACTACATTGTGTTCTATGCTAACTATCATGTATGTACCATTAACTAGGTTATCATACTAGCTCTCTAATTAGTTACAACAGGATGCAAATGACTTAGTAACTAACCATATGCTAAGTATGGCTACTTACATTAGTGCCAAAAAAGCTATAATAAAATTGTAATATCTAGGTGTGTACTAACATTAGAGCCTTGTGACCAATTAAAATCCTGAATGGTAAGTACATGGTACAGATGTTTTAGAGGCAGGCTGGGCCACATTTATAGCAGAAGCTCTGTTAATTAGTGCACAACTCTCTTGTAGCACGTAGCTCGAGTCTTCACCTTTCACCCCGGCAACTGTACTTAAAAAACAACTTTCAAGTTAAAATTGTACACAGTAATTCGTCTTATTCTTTGACATGTGGTAATTAATGTTGTGGTTTCTTTGACTCTTGTGTAATGGAATAATCTTTAGTTAATTAGATATTAGTTGAACCTATAGTTAGATTTTGATTATTGTTTTCTTATTCATAGGCATATCTTGAAGCTTTTGAGATATAATTGTATTAGCGGTCTTTGTTCCCCAATTATATGAAGCATATAATTAATTTAGTTAGGTGAACTTCTCAATATGGTTTCATTGAACATTTAACCTCTTGTCTTCCCTTTAATATATCAACAATCCTTAGCTGCACGATCAGTTAAACTATTGCTCTCCCTAAAACATGAGTGATTTCAATACAATGAATTTTCTCCCACAAATTGTGGATCTGTTGGAAAATGTACAAAAGTGCTATGTGTTTGAATTCATTTATTTTGAAAATTTTAAAAAATTAATTGAATTATTGAAAAATAACATTATGTAAAGAAATAACATTTGCTCAAATTTGCCACTCTTGCATATACTATGACAAATGATGTATCTTTTGAGAAAAGTACACTTATATAAGAATGATAGGAATAAATCATGACCGTTAGATCTAATTATAAGTGGTCAACATTGAAATATTAAGTCATATAACATTGTTAAGTACTGGTCACACAATCTAGTCACGAACCATGACCTCCACCATCCCGCAACCTCAACCTTCGCCTTTCACCCTTCAATACACCATGGAACCCCTCTCTGTCTCTGCAGCACCACGATCGCAACCATAAACCTCCCAAATCCCACTCCATCGTCAACCCTCTTCGGTCTACACCTGATCCTCCACCACACCCACTACAATAAACTACGCAAAACAACAAGAAAATACTGTATTACCAACGACTTGAAAACCATCACAAAATCTCCCTTTTACGACAATCAGGTCGTCGTTAGCGTGCTTTCTAATAAAATATGTTACCAGCGGGGCTGTAAATGAATTTTTTGGCGGGAATAGTTAAATTCAAATTACCAACGGCTTTAGTGACAGCCAAAGTCATCGAAAATTTCATAGATTGAAATTGTCGTTGCTGATAACTTGCTAGACTTACCGATGACAAAAGCCGTCGGCAATTTCAAAAATTGAAATCTTCGCCAACCGATAACTTGGCGCTCTTTTGAAAACTTTATTTTGAGCTACCGGCGGTTTTGACAGTCGATAACCTAAAAATATCCTAAAAAAAGCCATCGGTGACCTATGTTTACCGTCCTCCTCATGATAATTTTAAAGACCCGCAAGATGCTACTTTTGTTACAGGTATGAATGTCACTTCGTTATTTTTATTCGCAACAAAAGAAGTTTTATTTTGTGCAGACCAAATCAGTTACCAACAGAAAAAACCGTCAGTAATTATCGACGGAAAAAGTCATCGGAAAATTGTCGACGAGCTAAATAGCGACGACTTTTTGACCGTCGGATGGCCGTTGGTAATTAAGCATTACTGACGGTTTATTTGGCTTAACAATAAGCATTTTTCTTGTAGTGTTTACTCTTTTCCCCTGGTTTGGAAGTTTTTTTTTTTTTTTTTGCAATTAGATTTGGAAATTAGGTAATTTATTGATGGTGTATTTACAAAAGTTGAGGATATATTTTTGTGTGTCTTCTTGTACGATCAAAGCTCTCATGCTAAATCCATCAAGAATCGGAAGATCCTAAAATACTGAAAGGGTTGAGCATCTGCCGAAGCATGTATCACATTCTAAAGGTCATCACTCTTTGATGCTGAATTTGTCTAAGTTCTGTAGTATTCAGAATCTAATGCTTGTCAGAAGATGTTGATGATACCTTGAAGTCTTAATCATCATAAACATACTTATGATCAAGTCCAAGTCAAGCTAGAAGATAAAATACTAGCAACTTTGTATCTGTTGGACAATTTCAAGGAATAGATACCTTCTTTTTCACAACTGTCAAATCGTACACTGCTAGAATGAATTACCTCAACTTTTCGTACAATTTTCTAGAAGATAAGACTCATGAATTTAATGCAAAAGACAATTTCCCTCCAATGTTAATATTTTGAGGAGAAGAGAAGATTGAGAAGAATCTTTGTGACTATATAAAAGAGAATGTAGATTGAGAAGCCAAGTTATGAATTTGTGAGCACATTTTTTGCATGTACTTTCACCACTCAAAGAATTAATTCTTTCATTTGTTACAAATTGTATTCCTGACCTCATATTTCATATTTTGTTAGGAATCTTGGTAAGAACTACTTAAAGCTAAACTTCAAAAAAGATTCTAATTAATTTAGTAGAAAGCTTGAGATAAATTTAAAACTTGTAGAAGTTTATATCTACTCTCTTCACTTGATAAAGAGATAACTTGGAGAAGCTATACAAAAGTATATTCATTGTTAACTTGGAGAAGCTAGATCAAGGACTACTGAGGTTATCTTGAAGAGGCGGGGTCAATACTTGTAATTTTATGAAGTTATTGAAAATACTCTTAAGGAGTAAGTGGACTAGAACTAGCCCAGGGCTAGGGTGAAGTGCAAAAAATCTTTTATGTTTCTATTCTTACCTTTAATCTTGTTGTTCTGATAATAATAAATTAAAGGGGAAGCTGAACTTGTTTTAAAACTCGTTTTTAACTTGAACTTATTTTATTCGCTGCTAGACTCTGAAGGTTGCACCTCGGTACATAACCTGATTAACTTGTGCTCTCTTTCATAATGTGCTTTCACCATATTCTTACTTCAGCAATCGCTTAGTTCTTTTTAAAATGAGAAAACTACTAACTTTGCAAAAGTTTTTTATTACACAATTCAACCCCCTTATTGTGTTATATTTGTTTATTTTAGCGCTTAAATATAGTCAATAGCATCCATAAAATCAACATAAAGCCGACACAACTTGTTGATTTAACATTTTGTTTCACTCAAATAGTGTTAGTCTAGCCTACGTTAAGTAGCGTCGGCTATATAACCACTAGAGTCGGTTTGAGGCGAAAATTATAATAGTAAATTGTGAGCTAACCTAAAATTAGATCATAATAATTTTAACTAAACTTTAAATTAATATTATTTTCCAAAATAAAATATGCAAATAATGTATATAAGAGTTAATTTGTAATGTCCAATCATTCTAATTTTATTTCTAATCACTTTGCAATCAATTCTCTATTTCATTCTCTCAATACAAGCAACTTTTTTTTTTGGAAAGCCAAAAATTGTATTAGAAGGAGGTACAAGGGGTACCCCAACCCATAATACAAAGAATAAATGTAACCCTTAAAGGAGTAAGGTTCAACAACAGTGAGAACCCAAATACACCCAAAAAAAATCTGCTCACATGAATTATCATTCCTCCTACAACCCAAACAATTGATAGTGAGCTTCTACCCTCAATACAAGCAACTTAAAAAATACTTTATTTTTTCTGTATTTCTTTCCTTTTATACTCTTTTATTCAACTATCACTCTTATATTCAAACAAATCATAGATGTGAATATTTTCCTCGAGGTGGGTCGTCTTGCAGAATGTACATCATAAGAATTATTCATTTAATAATATTGAATATATATATTTTACTGGATGTTAATATACTCAATGCAATTTCTAGCTCTTGTAAATGGAAAAATCTCATTTGCTCAACCTCCTACCGTTAAATATATTGACAATGAGACGATATATAGTGTAACGCCTATCGGTTGTGGGATACTTGATTAACACTAAAATTTTAGTGTAGCACATGTAAGAATGAGGAAAAGTAGACTCTGTAAAAGCCTGCAAGGAGCTGTTTGTGGGGTTATGAGGATCTTTCAAATCTCTTTTTGATGGTGATGGGGAGGTTCAGGGTTAATTGGGGTTGTAGTTGTGTAGAAACCGATAAAGTGAAAATTCAATGTGCTGTTGCAATTGCTGTGCTATCATTCTTATTTTCTTTACAAATAGTGGCATGGCATGTGGTGTCCGCTCTCCCCCAACCTCCCTCAAACACAAGTACATAACAGTTCAAACAAGGGAGACAGTGCCGGGGGAGACTGTACGCATTTATATTTTTATAAAAGTCAATACCATATACTTCAACTCTCTAACACTTATTCATGTTAGGCTTGAGAATTCTATGACTCAGATTGATCTTTTTGTTAGAAATGATGCTTTGGCACTTGTTTCCTAAACCTAAGAATAAGATAATCACTTGAGCAAAGTGGGTGAATTTAACTTCTTACTTGGAGTTTAAAGAAAGAGATGAAATTTACATCCATAAGATCAAATACATCAATTAATGGTCTTTTGAACATGCAAGATTTTAAAGCGAAGAGCACACCAATACTTTTGTCTATAATTCTTAACAAGGATGAGTCAAATAAATGAAGAAATTATCAGCCTGACAGAACACATTTTTTCATGAACCAGTGAGTTTTTTAACGTCTTTTAAGGGTTGTAATGGTTCATAATGACTTTCCAAAGTCTAATAAATACTTCCTGGAACTAAGAATTCGAACGACAACTTTCAGATTTCAAACTTACATGATTTTCAAGTGATTTCACAAAACTATATTTATGTTCTTATGCTATCCAAATTTTGAAAAATCAAAATCATAAACCTTTGAGTATTAGAGTTCTGAATAGAAATCTCGATAAGGATACTAAAATCATATTTTGAGTGTGTGAATCTTCAGCCTATTGAACTTCTTCTTCATCATCATAGTCAACAAAGATTGTAATCACCATAGTGTTTGGTGGAGTAAACTTGTAACTGAAAAGTGGTGTGCTTTCTTGATGGGATTTTGATGATTGTGTTGAAGATAAGTCTTGGTGTGAGACTTGTACAATTCTTCTGGGATTATAGTGGAAAAATCTCCGAGTCAAAAAGGGGGACTGCACATAGCCTTGGAAGGTGAACTAGGATAAATTGTTGCATGATCTTCTTCTTCTCGTTACTTTTACTTTCAGCAATTTTTATCTCCACTGCATATTATCATCAATCCATAATAGATGACATCCTCTAAACTCGTTCTAGGTGAAGGTTATAATGTAAATAGACCTCCTAGTTTTAATGGTGAATACTATGATTTCTGGAAATAAGAATAAAAATATTTATTAAGTCTCAAGACCTAGATATATGGAAATCTATAGAAGAAGGTCCTTTCATACCTAGTATTGACGTTAATGGTGTTAAACAACCTAAGCCTAGTGATGCATGGAATGAAGATGATAAAAAGAAAGTTCAATATGACTTAAAAGCTATGAATATTCTAACTTCAGCCTTAGGAATGTATGAATTCTTTAGAGTTTCTACTTGTAAGTCCGCTAAAGAAATATGGGGCACCTTAGAAATAACTAATGAAGGAACTGGAGAGGTTAAAATGACTAAATTAAATACTATTTCCCAAGAATATGAAATGTTTAGAATGTTACCAGGAGAGAAAATTCTAGATTTGCAAAAAAGGTTTACCCACTTGACTAATCATTTGATTGCTCTTGGAAAAGAATTTTCTAATAGTGATTTGAATTTGAAGGTTATAAGATCATTAAAAAGAGCCTGGCAACCAAAGGTAACAACTATTTCAGAAAAGAAAAGCTTATCAAAGATGACATTGGCTGCACTTTTTTGTAAGTTGCAAGAACATGAATTAGAGCTTAGCCGATTGGAGCTGATAACTCACCCACCCTAATATTTTCCTTACCCTCAAGGCCTTAACTCCCTCCTCAGCTAGCTCCTTCTGCAACAGACCAGTGGAAATAGGACCCTCAAGCTTAAGCTCTTTCCTCGTCTGCATCTTATTCATTACTGTATTCTCAATGCTTGTCAGAACCTTAGATCCATCCTCTGACACTTTAGCCTCTTGCTGGTTTCCCTGATTTTCATTCACTAGGACATTCTAACAAGCAGGTGGCGTACCTTGTACTAGATCAGAATGCTCCACATTAACCTTTAGTAACGAAGAGACCAAATTATCAACCAAGTCAGCTTGTGCCTCCGATACCCCAACCTTAGAACGAAATTCCTTCCTCCCTTCTTCAACCTGAACCTCCTTAGCACCAAAAGGGCGCTGAAACTCAGAATTAGAGGAATTCCCTTTAATACCAGTGTCGCAACCGGGGTCGCGGCGGGACGGCGAAAAAAGAATAAGTCAAACAGACAGAGTCGCCACTAATGTTTATTTGAGGAAAACACTAGAAAAAACCCAAAATTGATAAATAGCCTACGAAACCTAAAATCTAGGTTCGGGAGTCTATTACGCGCGGGGAAGGTGTTAGCACCCCACAGCGCCCGTCTAAACGGTACCTAAAATTGTTTGTGTAATTTCCTTAGCTTTCTACATTATTAATTTTACCCTTATTTATTTTTATTATTTAATTCCTAATTATTCCTAAAAGAGAAAGAGAACAAAATATTTTTGTTATTTTTCATAGCCTGATAGGTGTAAACCTAGTCCTACGTACTTCCCTAAAATGGAAGATCAAGGCTTACGCAGTTCTTGAGTAATTTAAGTGATTAAAAAAAAAAAAAAGGTGATCTAAGAAAGGGATGATCTAAGAAAGGAGTGATTTAAGAAAAGGATGATGTAGGAAATGGATGATTTAAGAAAATGATGATTTAAGAAAATGGATGATTTAGGAAAAGGGGTGATTTAAGAAAAGGGATGCCTGGCGGGATTGTTACCCGGTCCTACGTATCTCAAAGAGAAATCAAGGCTACGTAGTTCTAGATTTTAATAATTTTAATCTCTTTTTTATAAAATGAGCAAGACGGTACGAGGAACGACATCCCACAAGTGAACAGTCGCTGTGTCGCAACACGTTTGCAATTATTTTTAGTTTCTTTTTAGTCTCTTTTCTTATGAAAATGAGCAAAACGGCACGAGGAACGACATCCCACAAGTGGACAGTCGCTGTGTCGCAACACGTTTGCAATTATTTTTTAGTTTCTTTTTAGTCTCTTTTCTTATGAAAATGAGCAAAACGGCACGAGGAACGACATCCCACAAGTGGACAGTCGCTGTGTCGCAACACGTTTGCGGTTCTTGATTTGATTATTTAGTTTTTATATGGCAAGCAAAAGGAAGCGAAACAAAGCGGTGAACCAAAAATGGAAAAAAACAAAAGTTATTTTTGACAACATGCCTTTTTTGAGGTAAGGTCCAATTTATAATCAAGGTGCTGTTTTTATTAATCAAGGAACCATTTTTATCATCAAGGATCACCATTACTATCAAGAAACACCCCCTTTTTTAAGAAACATTTTATCAATGATAACCAAGTTACTTTATTTGTCCAAAAAAAACTGCTTTCAGCACCATCATGTAGCCATTTTATTTACCAAAAAAGATTCCTTTTTAAAGTTCAAATTTTTTTGCCAAAGACTCATTTCTTATCAACAAATAGCCAACCTCCATCACCAAGATTTAATTTTTAAACATGAAACTAACATGATTCGATTTTCAGAGAGCAATCAGGAAGCATTTGTACCATCAAGAACCAACCTTTCTCATTTCTTATAACCAAGAAGTGATTTTTATTATTCAGAACCAAATGAGAGAACAAGATTCAATTTTTCTTATCAAGAACAAAACTTTATCCTAAAAAAGACCATTTTTTATCATCAAAACAGAGTTGGGACTCACTTTCTACAATCAAAAATCAAACTTTATCATGAAGCCAAAGTTAATTTTTATCATCAATAACCCAACTTTACCAAGCTACCATCAAGGTTCAATTTTTTAATTGCCGAACAAAGAGCCACACAGAACACACTCAGAAAAAAAAATCATACACACAACAAACATAAGGAGGAGCCGAATCCATACAAGTTACTAGACGATATCATGAAATAATAATAATGTCCAGCTACACAGAACAGTTCTTCAGCAAAAATATAACCAAGATTTCAGAAACAGAATACTCAGAGACTAACAGACATACGAAAGACAAAGGACACCAACCAAAAGGATGAAGAGGAAGCAGAAAACAGCAGCGAAATAAAGACCCAGGGATGCTGCAACGGGGTCTTCGAGGGCGTCGGGTGGCGGTATTGGAGGCGGCGTCGTGGGGATGAAGGAGGAGGACGGCGGCGGAAACCCTCCGAGGAGAAGAAACAGCAGCGGCGGCGGCCGGGATGAAAGTGGGGAGGAACGACGGCAGTGCGCGCGGACAGGAGCGGTGGCGGCGGCGCTGAGAAGGCTGGGATCGAGAGGAAGTAGGCGGCGGTTGCTCGTGTGTTGGTGGCGGTTTCAGAGAGAGATGGGAAAGGAAGGACGGTGGCGGGAGAAGGAAGGAGGAGGAATGGAGAAGGACGGCGGCGGCTGTGTGAGAGGAGAGGGAGTTAGGTTTTGTCTTTAGGGAACGAGAGGGAGAGGGGAGAGAGGAAGGTGGCGGCTGCTGAGGGAGGAGAGGACGGCTGTGTTGTTGGGAGAGAGGGGAATTAGGGTTGGGGGCTGAGAGGTTAGTGAGGAATGAATAGTGTGTAGAGGCAGAAAATTCTGTGTGGTTTTCGAGGTGGAGGGGTTAAATAGGGGAGAAATTAGGGTTAGGGTTTTTTTGCACTTTCTTTTTGTCTTCCCTCTCTCTTTTTTGTTTCTGCTTCTTCCTTCTTTTTTTTGTTTCTGCTTCTTTTTCCCCCTTTTTTTGTTTCTGTTTCTTTTTCTTCTTGCACGGGCCACTTGGCCCGTTTTCTTTTTTTTTTGTTCTTCTTTTCCCTTTTTTATTTTGGGCTTCGTTCCTCTTCTTCTTTTCTTTTTTTTTTTTTTTTTTTTTCTTTTTTCTTTCTTCTTTGGGCTTCTTTCTTCTCTTTTTTTCTTTTCTTTTCTTTTTCTGCTTCTTTTTTTTGTTTTCCTTTTTTTTTCTTTTTTTTGTGTTTGTTGTTTTTGTTTTTTTTTTTGTTCTTTTTTTTTTTAAATGGGGCCCGGACAAAAATAGGTGTCAACAGCTGCCCCTCTTTACTCGTTTCTTACTAGGTAGTATGAGAATATTACTGTTGTAAGAAACGGGTAAAGACATGACGCACTTTTTGTCCGGGTGTCCAAGAGAACACAGTAAACTTGGGTTCAAAGCCCGAACCACTGTCAAGCAGGGATCGTCTAAGAGCCACCCTGGATCTGCTGAAAGGTAACAAGGTTCGTCTAAGCGCCCCCTTGGATCTGCTGAAAGGTAACACGGATCGTCTAAGCGCCACCGTGGATCTGCTGAAAGGTAACAAGGTTCGTCTAAGCGCCCCCTTGGATCTGCTGAAAGGTAACAGGGATCGTCTAAGCGCCACCCTGGATCTGCTGGAAGGTAACACGGATCGTCTAAGCGCCACCGTGGATCTGCTGAAAAGTAACAAGGCTCGTCTAAGCGCCCCCTTGGATCTGCTGAAAGGTAACAGGGATCGTCTAAGCGCCACCCTGGATCTGCTGGAAGGTAACACGGATCGTCTAAGCGCCACCGTGGATCTGCTGAAAAGTAACAAGGTTCGTCTAAGCGCCCCCTTGGATCTGCTGGAAGGTAACACGGATCGTCTAAGCGCCACCGTGGATCTGCTGAAAAGTAACAAGGTTCGTCTAAGCGCCCCCTTGGATCTGCTGAAAGGTAACAGGGATCGTCTAAGCGCCACCCTGGATCTGCTGGAAGGTAACACGGATCGTCTAAGCGCCACCGTGGATCTGCTGGAAAGTAACAAGGTTCGTCTAAGCGCCCCCTTGGATCTGCTGAAAGGTAACAGGGATCGTCTAAGCACCACCCTGGATCTGCTGGAAAGTGACAAGGTTCGTCTAAGCGCCCCCTTGGATCTGCTGAAATGTAACAGGGATCGTCTAAGCGCCACCCTGGATCTGCTGAAAAGTAACAGGGATCGTCTAAGCACCACCCTGGATCTGCTGGAAAGTGACAAGGATCGGTCTAAGCGCCACCTCGAACTTGCCAACTGCAACTTTCAATATGTGACAAAGGTATGTATGATATGAAATGCCATGCATGCTATGAAATGTAATGCATGCTATGAAATGTAATGCATGATATGTACCATATGTGATGGGGTTATGCATGTGATGTTGATGCTTTTGATGCAATGATGCAAATGATGCAAATGATGCATAGCTTATTAATTTGAAACTCAAACTTGAATTATGCTGTGTTAGAAAAGACTTTTGTTAGCTTCCTTGGAAAAAACTAGCTCAATAAGCACATGCATGCTCAGAAACTTAGACAGACTCAAGCTTGTTTCATCTGGACAGCTCATGTGAATGGATGTGAAGCTTGCCTCTTTTGCAAGATCTTCCTCTGAAACCTGACTGAGAAGGGTGGGCCACCCGCTTATTGAAAGTTTATCTGAGCCGTCTGATGCTGACTTTGAATTTTTCTGGCTAATGGAGGTCTTTGAGGTGCCCCCCTCTTTTCTGTTTGTTTGGAGTGGACTGAGAGCCTATTGGTCTAGCATGTTAAATGAGATGTTGAAATGCTAAGTCATGTTATTGAACCTGTGATCTCTCGCTTTGAAGCGTTATCTAATTAATATGCATGACATGAGATGACACAAGAAGAAATCAAAGGACAGAGAATTGCCCCAAATGTTTGGGGTGGATAAAGAGAATGAGTGATGGACATCAGGCTGCCCCAGCTTGGGTATAATTATAAGACATAGACTGGAAAATTGCCTTGGTTTATACTTTGAAGAATGAGCATCAGAAGACAAATGATTGTTCCTATTTGAAAGAAGTTGATGGAAAGACAAATGAACACCCCAATCTAGACATTGAATGGAGACATTGATTGCCCTGATTTGAAAACAATTCATGACAAAATTGGGCGATTGCCCCGGTTTAGTCTTGGACGATGAGCATGAGGTAGTATATGATTTCCCCATTTTGGGAACATTGACAAAGCATGGGCTGGAAAATTACCTTGTCTGGATTATGAGAGATAAGCATCAGAAAACAAGTGATTGCTCCAGTTTGAAAGACAATGCACTAGAATGATGAAAAGTGAAAGCTAGACAATCTCTCGGGTGTAACAAGGATGACAAGGAGTGGAATGATCAATTGCTTCAGTGATGTCTCAATAGGTTGGAAGAATTTGTGAGAGCAACCAAGGTAATACTTCAGCCTGAGAGTGGAAGAACAAGTAGTCTGCCCCACTTTGAGAAAATGTATGAGGAATTCAGATGAGCAAATGCCCCAGATCAGAGTACGTGGGAAGACTACTAAGAATAGGTAATTATCCCAGCCGAAGAATGACCAGGTACACAAAAGATATGAAGTGAAGCTTAGACTGTTTCCCTAGTCTGATTCGGGTGAAGAAAAATGGCTTCAGTAATTGCCTTAGTTGTGACATAGAGAGATCGGGGAGAAACCAGAAAATGGGCCCAACTTCAGGGAAAATGACAAGCAATGAGTTGAAAAGCTGCCCCAATTGAGACAACGAATGGTATTCCGGCAATTGTTCTATTGATCTTGGCTCCCATTTGAGGTCTGGATGGGCATGGAAGAGATCTTTTCTTTCTTTTCTTATGACTGATTGGGCTTTGCCGCAGTGTCCATTCTTGAGAAATCTTTGTGGGGGAAACTATTCAGTGAGCATCCCTCTTTTTTTGTTTTTTTTTTTTTTGAGCAAATGAATCAAGTTATTATGTCTCAAAATGAAGTTCAAGAAAATGTGAACAATCAGTACTTGATCGGAATGGACTTTGACATGGTTGTAATGTGGCTAAGGGATAGTGGGTCATGAAAGGAAGGATATGAAAGGCCCAAATAAGTGTTTACGGGTTAATGAAGACGAATGATATGTGGCTAAGGGCTAGTGGGTCATGAAAGGAAGGATATCAAAGCGTTTACGGGTTAATGAAGACAAAGGATTTTTTAGTACTTTGATCGAAACTTAGCACTGATTGTTCAGAGAGTAATTCTGTTCTTATGGTTGGCCAAGACTTGCCAAGAATTTTTTTTCTCTTTTTTTTTTTTTTTTTACATTTTCATCTTTTCGACCCCTTTTTTTTTTGCTTCTTTTTTTTTCTTTTTGAAATGGAAATCTTAAGCAAGCTTGGCGCTAATATTGTGCTAACTCTAATGCAAAGTGATCCTTGTCTAGGGTTAAGGGGAAGGTTCTTTTTTTGCTCAAAGGGGGTATCAAGGGATAATGTTATGAGGTAAGGATAGAGAAAGATTGCCAAACTTCATCTCAAGGCATGATTGATCACTTTCAGGAACCTAAGTCCCAGACGAAACTGTGGTGAACTTGATTCACTTGCTCTTTTTTTTGCATGCCCTAGATTTTGCTTAGGTCGCCCTGGCGGGTTTTCAACCTAACAGGCCTTTTTCCCTTTTTTTTTTTTTTTTTTTTGAGGGATGACTCTTGTGCTTTTCGGCATAAATACACATCTGCTGAAGTTTTCCTGTGAATTCGATCAACCTCTCATAAAGAAGCGCTTGCAATTGCGACAAAAGTTGCCCCCAGTGCTCCTGGTCTTCTTCCATGTCTGCCCATGCCCTTAGAAATTAAGCAAATAAGCTCTCCCGCACTTGAGACATTAGCCATTATGAGACGCTAGGAATGATTTGTATGAGATGGAAATGGAAGGAGAATGAGATTGAGATTGACGAAGGAAAAGACAATGAATGAAGCAAACAAACAGAAGAAAAAGAAAATGTCATGCATGATTCTTAAATAATGCTTCAAATAAAGTTAGCAAAGGTTCAACATTAACATGACAAAACGAAAAGCTTATGTTAACCACATCAATTAATAATGCTAGACCATTAAACCCAGGCGCCTTGATTGCTGAAAGATTGGCAGATGCCGCCTCCTCCTCCTTGAATGGGTTGCCAACAAGAGCAAACCGACGGATGGTCGGAAGCCTTTGCGACCCTTGTTGCACTAAGCAGTGCATCATTGATGAAAATCAGACGACTTCAGTGTTCTCTAGTGAAAGATCCATGAGGCCCACTAAGAGTATGATGCCAAAGTTCATCCTTGGAACTTTCCAAACTGGGGGCTAATGGATACTCCAATCTTGAGTCAAAAACACTTCAACATTGAGGGAACAAATCATGCAAGTGCAGGTCATCATGGTCAAGTGGCAGCAGAGCGGGGGACTTGGTAAAATGAACAAGTGTTTTGGAAAAAGGTTGAATTATAGGGATGGTGATTGGGTTGATATGTGATCAAGGGATGGTTAAGGGAAATTTGATTGAAAAAAGGTCTTGAGGTGAGATGTATGGATAGAGTAGGTAAGGATCAACATGATATGAGGTGGGTGGGTAGGGCCTCCACGAATGAAATAGCCATACGGTGAAGAGGAGGGCGATTAGGTTGGGATGAGATGATGAGATTAATGCTAGAAAGAAAGTGAGATAACAAATGGATGGAGGGTCTAGAGATGAAAATGAAGTGGTAAGCTGTATGGTTAGTAGCATCGGGATAAAATGAGGTGGGTAGGTAGGGCCTCCACAGATTATATTGAAGTTAATTGCTTGTGTTAGCCATACGACGAAAATGGTGAAGGTTCATATAACTGGTAGGATGGATAAATATGGGTAATGATCCTTACTGGTGCTAAGGGTGAGGAAGTGGGATAGGCATGAGGAGTGAAAATGAGCGGCTGACTATATGAGGGTGCTGCCATTGCACAAATTTTGTTCTTGACTCATTCATGATCGGTGTTGACCTACTCTTTTACACTTATTTCCCCAATTTTTGCACGATAGCATCATACTCAACCTTCTTCAAGTCTGGTTTCTTGTAGGTTCAGATTCCGGTATCAGCTGCTTCTGTGGATTCCAGGGCTTTAGCTTGAGCTTGTCACTGCTTTTTCTCTTTTTTTTTTAAAAAAAACTTATTGAGACATGAGTTCTCCAAGGAAATGCAAATGTGCTTGGAAATTTTTTTGTTTTTTTTTTTTTAGAAGATGGCAACCATTGTGTCCAATGGAAATTTTATTAAGCACCATTTTTGAAATGTTAGAGAGAAAACCATGGGCATGGTTGCCAAATGTTTGGATGATGCAAAAACTAGGTTAATGCAAGTGATGATGCAAAATGCTATGTTGATGCAAAAGCGGGTAAATGGAAGCGATGATTATGTTGATGCAAAAGTGGGTAAATGCAAGTGATGATGCAAAAACTGGGTAAATGCAAGTGATAATGGTATATTGATGCCAAAATTGGATTAATGCAAGTGATGATGCAAAATGCTATGTTGATGCAAAAACTGGGTTAATTACAGAGCATATAAAATGCCATGAAATGCATGAGCATGAAGTGATGAAATGCAAAGTGTTTTTTTTTTTTTATGATTTTTTTTTTATATAAGATGAATGATGCATGAAAGGTAAATTTTTTTATGTTTTTTTTTTTTATATATATAAGATGAATTATGCATGAATTTTTTATTTTTTATGAATGATGCATGAAAGGTGATTTTTTT
The DNA here is from genome assembly GCA_030819835.1 of Acmispon strigosus. Classification (NCBI taxonomy): domain Eukaryota; kingdom Viridiplantae; phylum Streptophyta; class Magnoliopsida; order Fabales; family Fabaceae; genus Acmispon; species Acmispon strigosus. The sequence goes on along the minus strand of JAUAMA010000002.1, from coordinate 17,735,600 downwards.
TATGTTTTTTTTATAAGATGAATGATGCATGAAAAGTGAATTTTTTATGTTTTTTTTTTTTTTTTATAAGATGAATGATGCATGAAAAGTGAAATTTTTTATGTTTTTTTTTTTATATATAAGATGAATGATGCATGGAAGGTGGATTTTTTTATGTTTTTTTGTTTTATATATGATGAATGATGCATGGAAGGTGAAATTTTTTTATGTTTTTTTTTTATATAAGAAGAATGATGCATGAAAATTCTTTTTATGTTTTTTTTTTTATGAATGATCCATTTGGACCGTTAACAGAATTTGATTTACTGTTAAAAAGGAAGCATGTAAAATGCCATGAAATGCATGAACATGGAGTGATGAAATGCAAGAGCGTTTTTTTTTATGATTTTTTTTTATATAAGATGAATGATGCATGGAAAATGAATTATGAAATGCAAGAACCCTTTTTTTTATTTTTTTTTTATAAGATGGATGATGTATGGCATATTGGATGATGATGATATGACAATGAATAAAATAAAAAGAAGAGCATGCTCCCATTTGTCTTACAAGGGTAAAGACCTAAGGGGTGAGATATACTACACTGGCCAAAACCTTAATTGGGTGGGGACTATAGTCAAATTACGTGCACTTTCCAAGGTAGGTTCTAAACTCCTAAAAGGCCCCCGGATTACCCCGTCATAAAGACAAGGCCCCGATGATCAAATTATTTGACGAGTAGACACTAGGCCTCTCACGCCAAATAGCTCAATGACCGGTAATAATCCGGGTGGTGACTCAATAGTTGACGAGTAGACACTAGGTCTCTCACGCCAAGTACCGAGGCACCGCTACTCCTAAGCTTGCACTGGCTCGGGTATAGAGCCCAAAAGTGTGTGTCTCGAAGTGAAAGTGAAGTGTGTGCGTTGGGAGCATACAAACCTTTTTTCAAGAACCCTTTCCTAAGAACTACCCCACCTGCAACATAGCCAGAAAATACCAGATATAGCAGTTTATTTAAATTGGTCATCTACCCTAATACCGCATGCTGAAAACAAATTATATACAAGGTAGAGAAAATATGTACAAGGGAATTAAACAAAAAAGCAAAAATAATGAAGGGTAAAATAAAATAAAAAGAAAGCTAAGAAAAAAAACACAAACAATCAAGATAGGCCTGACTCTCAAAGTTCCCCAGCAGAGTCGCCATCTGTCGCAACCGGGGTCGCGGCGGGACGGCGAAAAAAGAATAAGTCAAACAGACAGAGTCGCCACTAATGTTTATTTGAGGAAAACACTAGAAAAAACCCAAAATTGATAAATAGCCTACGAAACCTAAAATCTAGGTTCGGGAGTCTATTACGCGCGGGGAAGGTGTTAGCACCCCACAGCGCCCGTCTAAACGGTACCTAAAATTGTTTGTGTAATTTCCTTAGCTTTCTACATTATTAATTTTACCCTTATTTATTTTTATTATTTAATTCCTAATTATTCCTAAAAGAGAAAGAGAACAAAATATTTTTGTTATTTTTCATAGCCTGATAGGTGTAAACCTAGTCCTACGTACTTCCCTAAAATGGAAGATCAAGGCTTACGCAGTTCTTGAGTAATTTAAGTGATTAAAAAAAAAAAAAAGGTGATCTAAGAAAGGGATGATCTAAGAAAGGAGTGATTTAAGAAAAGGATGATGTAGGAAATGGATGATTTAAGAAAATGATGATTTAAGAAAATGGATGATTTAGGAAAAGGGGTGATTTAAGAAAAGGGATGCCTGGCGGGATTGTTACCCGGTCCTACGTATCTCAAAGAGAAATCAAGGCTACGTAGTTCTAGATTTTAATAATTTTAATCTCTTTTTTATAAAATGAGCAAGACGGTACGAGGAACGACATCCCACAAGTGAACAGTCGCTGTGTCGCAACACGTTTGCAATTATTTTTAGTTTCTTTTTAGTCTCTTTTCTTATGAAAATGAGCAAAACGGCACGAGGAACGACATCCCACAAGTGGACAGTCGCTGTGTCGCAACACGTTTGCAATTATTTTTTAGTTTCTTTTTAGTCTCTTTTCTTATGAAAATGAGCAAAACGGCACGAGGAACGACATCCCACAAGTGGACAGTCGCTGTGTCGCAACACGTTTGCGGTTCTTGATTTGATTATTTAGTTTTTATATGGCAAGCAAAAGGAAGCGAAACAAAGCGGTGAACCAAAAATGGAAAAAAACAAAAGTTATTTTTGACAACATGCCTTTTTTGAGGTAAGGTCCAATTTATAATCAAGGTGCTGTTTTTATTAATCAAGGAACCATTTTTATCATCAAGGATCACCATTACTATCAAGAAACACCCCCTTTTTTAAGAAACATTTTATCAATGATAACCAAGTTACTTTATTTGTCCAAAAAAAACTGCTTTCAGCACCATCATGTAGCCATTTTATTTACCAAAAAAGATTCCTTTTTAAAGTTCAATTTTTTTTGCCAAAGACTCATTTCTTATCAACAAATAGCCAACCTCCATCACCAAGATTTAATTTTTAAACATGAAACTAACATGATTCGATTTTCAGAGAGCAATCAGGAAGCATTTGTACCATCAAGAACCAACCTTTCTCATTTCTTATAACCAAGAAGTGATTTTTATTATTCAGAACCAAATGAGAGAACAAGATTCAATTTTTCTTATCAAGAACAAAACTTTATCCTAAAAAAGACCATTTTTTATCATCAAAACAGAGTTGGGACTCACTTTCTACAATCAAAAATCAAACTTTATCATGAAGCCAAAGTTAATTTTTATCATCAATAACCCAACTTTACCAAGCTACCATCAAGGTTCAATTTTTTAATTGCCGAACAAAGAGCCACACAGAACACACTCAGAAAAAAAAATCATACACACAACAAACATAAGGAGGAGCCGAATCCATACAAGTTACTAGACGATATCATGAAATAATAATAATGTCCAGCTACACAGAACAGTTCTTCAGCAAAAATATAACCAAGATTTCAGAAACAGAATATTCAGAGACTAACAGACATACGAAAGACAAAGGACACCAACCAAAAGGATGAAGAGGAAGCAGAAAACAGCAGCGAAATAAAGACCCAGGGATGCTGCAACGGGGTCTTCGAGGGCGTCGGGTGGCGGTATTGGAGGCGGCGTCGTGGGGATGAAGGAGGAGGACGGCGGCGGAAACCCTCCGAGGAGAAGAAACAGCAGCGGCGGCGGCCGGGATGAAAGTGGGGAGGAACGACGGCAGTGCGCGCGGACAGGAGCGGTGGCGGCGGCGCTGAGAAGGCTGGGATCGAGAGGAAGTAGGCGGCGGTTGCTCGTGTGTTGGTGGCGGTTTCAGAGAGAGATGGGAAAGGAAGGACGGTGGCGGGAGAAGGAAGGAGGAGGAATGGAGAAGGACGGCGGCGGCTGTGTGAGAGGAGAGGGAGTTAGGTTTTGTCTTTAGGGAACGAGAGGGAGAGGGGAGAGAGGAAGGTGGCGGCTGCTGAGGGAGGAGAGGACGGCTGTGTTGTTGGGAGAGAGGGGAATTAGGGTTGGGGGCTGAGAGGTTAGTGAGGAATGAATAGTGTGTAGAGGCAGAAAATTCTGTGTGGTTTTCGAGGTGGAGGGGTTAAATAGGGGAGAAATTAGGGTTAGGGTTTTTCTGCACTTTCTTTTTGTCTTCCCTCTCTCTTTTTTGTTTCTGCTTCTTCCTTCTTTTTTTTGTTTCTGCTTCTTTTTCCCCCTTTTTTTGTTTCTGTTTCTTTTTCTTCTTGCACGGGCCACTTGGCCCGTTTTCTTTTTTTTTTGTTCTTCTTTTCCCTTTTTTATTTTGGGCTTCGTTCCTCTTCTTCTTCTTTTTTTTTTTTTTTTTTTTTTTTTCTTTCTTCTTTGGGCTTCTTTCTTCTCTTTTTTTCTTTTCTTTTCTTTTTCTGCTTCTTTTTTTTGTTTTCCTTTTTTTTTCTTTTTTTTGTGTTTGTTGTTTTTGTTTTTTTTTTGTTCTTTTTTTTTTAAATGGGGCCCGGACAAAAATAGGTGTCAACAGCCAGAAATCATGTTAGGTCGTAATGGAGGTGCTCGGAGAACCAAAAGGGAAATCTTAGGTACCATCCTCACCCACCCCTCCACCCCAATTATCACAGTCCTTCAGGACATGATCTAAACCTCCACACCCATGGCAAAAAATCACCAACCTCTCATATTGGAATTGCACTTTCACCGCCTCCTTTCCCGGAACAGCCATCAACTTCCCACGCCTGATAGAGACCCTAACATCCACCCAATCCTACAATATGGGGCCAAAAAGCCAAAATAAATGATTTTAGAATCCTCAATAGATCGAGCCACAAACTCCGACATGATATTATGTTTAATGAATGTTTATGTGATTGCTTTTGATCTGATAAAGAGAATCACGTCTTAAGAATGTTAAAAACATCAAAATATCTATTGGGAACCACTAATGTTGGATTGATGTATAAGAAAAAATATTTCAGGTTATTTGGATTATATGATTGTTTCGGTCGGCCCGAAAGGCCAAAAGGCTTAATAGAATCTCAGTCGGCTCAAATGTCTTACAATTAAGCAAGCATTATAGAGGCAGACAAGATGACTTAATAAAGGAATATCTCGTCCCAACAATGGCTGAGAGACGAGATTTGGCCCACTCTTTAACGAGTAAGCGAGGATGCCCAAGGACAGCTAATATCTCGAAAGGCCTCCCTAAAGGCTTCCTCAAGATTTTGAGCGACTGATATGATGGACGACGAGCCTATAAATGCAGGTGTAGTCATTTATTTATGTATGTATAACTCATTACGCAAAAATTAAAGTTCTTCTTAGACTTTGAGATCCTATCTTTGCTCTCTCGTAGCTTTCGGCGTCAGAGTGTCTTATGTAGTAAGAACACTTCCCGCCGTGTCAACGCAGCTCCGTCGTTCCACAGAAGCCATTCGAGGCCTAGTACCACTATCGGTGACAGAGAGATTCGAAAAATCTCATTTCTAGAAGAATAAAGATGTTACTATTGTTGGAGAAGAATTGAAAGAAAAAACACAAGTTGAATATGTCACTTCATTGAACAATACATGGTAGCCTAATCAAGCAAATGGAAAAGTATATTTTCTCTCTCAACAATAGAAGGAGAATATATTTTTACAGGTGGTTGTTGTTTTCAACTTCTATGGATAATAGTATCATCTTGAAGAATAGACTTATAAATGCTATTTGAAATCTATAAGATTGTTTTCTTCTTCTTATTGAGAAAGAGGGCTAGTGGTTTCAAAATCTGTCTGATTCCAGGCCTTAACTAATAATGGAAATATTAGGCCCGAAGCCATATTTATATTTTTGTTAAAATATCCAAAAGCCGTTTACCTTGGAATCAGCCCATTATTCGACGCTTCCCTTGGTCCATTGCATTCTTTTCGAATTTAGAGTAAGAACACAATTTTGAAAATAAAAGCCCAAAAATAATATTGCCCAAAAATTACACAGAATATTGCCTCTTATTCTTTCTAATTTTCCTTTCGTTGTTTCACCGCAGTAATCCAAACTCCACTTTGCGTCAATATATCCCTAAACCACAGCATCGACATCAGAGGAAGGTGCTAATAATTAATTTGTTTGTTAATTGATATTTTATGTATATATTGCTTTGAATTCATAAATATCCTCACATTTGAGTTTATAAGAAAGTTAAATTTGTATTTTGCAACGAGGCTTATAATCAATGACGAATTGGAAGACAATTGTAAACATTTTGATCAGGGACAGGTATGATAAAATTTTGTCTCCTACTGTCTGATTCTATGTGTTCTCTTGATATATAGAATCAAACTTGGTTACTTTATCAGTGATTATGATTCATTATTAGTTATAGGTGACAAGAGATTGTATTGGATGACAGACTATCAGTGGATACATAACACATTTGAAGCAAGTCTAGGGGTTGACCTATCTTGGAGCAAGTCTTTACTAGAACAATTTGTTGACATGATATGCTGAAATTTTTACTGTTAATCCTAATCTACAGGCCTAATTGTTGAGCATAATTTTGTTGTGATTTAAGACTTTCTGGTACCCTTATTTTGAGTATAGTGGAGTTTGATTGACCGGTCTGTGTTTGTAGTTTTTAATTCTCACATTGAGAATGTTTTCTACGTTAAAATCTCAGTGTCATTTCATTTGTATTTAATGTTCCTCACTAATTCTTGCAAGTTGGAAAAAATATTATCCGCTACATATTGTTCTGAAAGAGTTGTTCTTGTTATTGTGTTGCATTTCCCATCGGAGTGATATCAGAGCTCTTTGGCTGAGGGTTATGATGGAGGCAAATACAAATAGAATAGTCGGTTTGAATGACACTAGTTATCACTTATGAAAAAACAAGATGAATGATTTGCTATTTGTGAAGAATTTGCATCATCCTGTGTTCGCTACTGAGAAGTCAGAATCCAAGTCTGATGAGGGTTGGAGTTTTGAACATCAGCAGGTTTGTGGTTTTATTTAGCAGTATGTAGAAGACAATGCTTATAATTGCATAGGTAACGAGGAAGATGCAAAATCCTTGTGGAAGAAGATTGATTCTTGGTGGAGGAAAATCGATGCTTCAGCTTTCGGTTTAGTTATATTTCACACGTTGGTTGCTAAATTCCACCTATATTAATCTTTTTTTATTTTTGAAATATCTGGACCCTACGATAGATCCAATAGTTGAATCTGTGTTGTAGAGAGATTTGCAGATTGTCCAGAGGATTTGGATTCCTAATAACAATAAGACACATCTCACTTGATATGCCCTTATGCCCCTATATATTATGTTGTTGGAAGTATTGTATTAACATTTTCAATACATTAAACATTTAGTCAAGAGTTCAATTCCTGACCGTGTGTACGAAAAATAGTTTATTGGGAGAGGTTTATCCACTTGATATGAGTTTTAAGCCTCAAAAAACTAGTCTCATAACTGTAATATTTTAAATACATTAAACACTGTCTTTTTCAATAAAACATTACCATTTTTAGATTCCATAAAGAGTGTTAGCCGGATTCTGAAAATTAAATTTCTTGCTACCTTTCATATGAGCTACATAACGTGGTCAAGAACCAAAGTTCTTAATTAACCCCACTTGTTCGGTCACGCGCGGCATCACTGAGCATGCCTGGTTTGGCTTTGCAGGACGAAATCAAGTCTAAAATATAAAGTGGTGCAACATCATGAAGGAAAGCCCTAATGAGGTTTGAAGAACTTTGGTAAGCAAGACACACTTGATAATTCTTTTTCCCATCTCATCCATATGATATGAGAACCCTTCCCTTCTAGCGGCAAAGCATGCTAATTGCTGATGCTGCTGGTTTATTTCACACTCCTATCTTTCTGGAGTTGAAACATGCATCATCATGATTTTATGCGGAATTGCACGCCTAATGATTGTGCCGTGTCATGACTTCTATTCTTGACTCCGACACAAGAATTTCACTTGTCGTCAATACAAATGACTGCCACATAATTAACTAGCTACTTGCCATTGAATCGCACGCATCTATGATACTATATAACATATGTTATATAAGCAAGTGAGATGACTCCTACACTTAATGCTTTAAGATTTTAGGTGAAAAATATAATATTCAATCCACTTGTTGTTTGCTCATTATCCCAATAGGCCAATATGATAATAGACTTGAGTTTTGTACCTATTGCGGCCTACTACTCCGTGGCACTTTTGAGTGAATGTCGCTTTCCGGGATCCGGTTATATATATTGAGGCAGTTTGAGACCCTCTCTGATCGCGCACGATGTGAGTTTGCTGTGGCTACTTCTGAATCTCAACCAGAACGTTTTACCAGGCTGAAGCTTGAGCTATATAGAGGAAACTTTTAGCAGGGGATCCCAAGTATACAGGTATATGTGTTTCGAAATTTTTTTATTAGAAAAAGATATTTGTTTGATGTGAAACTGCATTTTGGAATTCAAGAGTGTCATTAGAATCAGTATCGTTCCGGGATTTTGATATCATGCATGTGTTCCTTTTAGTTTTGTAAACAAGGGCAAATTTCAACGCTTATGAATTTTGTTGCACTTCAACTAGTTTTTAGCCATTACTATTGCATTGCTTAAGGCTACAACATCTAAAGTTATTACTCTCATTTTCTATTCTAAATCTGTTTAAAAGTTCTACATTATCTTGAAATATGACTAAATAAGTCCTTGTATTCACTCTTAAACTAGTTTATGGATAAAATTTTAAAGGCTAACATTGTAACAACCACTGCATAGTATACTGATATAATTCACTAACACATGCACATCCCTAATACACTCACCAAATTACAGTCAAACACTATTAACTCATGCCTTTTAAGGTCAAACTCAAACACCATGCCTTTTTGCTTTTTTTTTTCCTTCACCTTTTAGCTCTACAATCTGTCATCATTACATTATCGATAAGTTGCTGGTAGTTTTGTCATCACTGAACAAGTGTGCTGCAGAGTGATCATGATCATCTCCAGGGTAATTAGGCAAGGCATAGTTATGATTGTAGTAATAGCGCAGCCAGTGTTAGGAGGAATGAAAGGGGACCTGTGTGATACATCATCTGAGGTTGTTGCTGCATAGCATGCCTAGTCTGCATCATGTTCATGTTCATCATTTGTGATGGATGGTTATTGAAGCCATTCAAGTTCATTAACACAGATGGTGCATAACCACCATTTCGAATAGCAGCAGCAGAGGATCCCTGAATCTTGTTGTTGGACTGAACAGGAAACCCTCCCATTCCATTAGAATTTCCCCCCAAGAAAGATGCATTGCCAACATTATCATTAAATCCAGCTAAATTCATCTTAGCACCAAGATTTTCACACTTTTTCTTTTTATATATGCTCTTTTCTTATGATATATCATATCTTTTAGTTTTTTTATATATTTATACGTGCCCACTTTCTCTTTCATCACATTTTTACATATCTTTTTTTCATGGCTCTCTCTTTTCTTTTCTTATCATATCTTTTTCTGAAAAACAAAACCGTCTTAAGGGTAAAAGATCATGAGAACACTCACATATCATATCTCTCCCTTTTTTATCTTTTATTCATATATATATATATATATATATATATATATATATATATATATATATATATATATATATACCTCTTTATTTAGTGGACATACAATGAATGTGAATATATTTCTTTAATTTGGCAAAATTTTAACACATGCTATAATGGAACCACATTTCATAGGCTGTCCACCGAGCGAAAAATAACAACAACCATATTACTTTCAGTTGAACATGAAACTGACATGGTTGGGAGGAAAGGACATTTAAGGGAGTTATTAATGGAGAAGTAAGATTTTACTATCTTGACTTCAATGCCTTAGTTCAACAAAAATTCAAATATACACAGTATATGTGAAATGCATGCTTGGTATTTCATATTCTCAAATCTCAACCATCCATTCTTACACTTCCTACTACATGTAGATTCAAGTAATAATCCAGGTACAAGCACAACTGCATGCATGAGTACATCTATCTGGAACTGTAAACTTAAGTGCATATTAAGCAATGTACAAATCACTTTTAACATTCACAGTAATCGTCCACCATCACTCCCTGCTATATATAAGCATATTTATGGCAACTAGTAGATTGCCTAGTATTAGTGAATACATCCGTTCCATTCTCCAAACTCCAGAACAGGTTCCACCAACAATTCATATGTAGAATATTTTGCTTAATATTTACAGCAAAACGTTGCAATATACTCTTGTCTTTTTCTCCAACATTGAACTGTACTTCCTATAATTAGTATATGCATCTTACTAAATATAAATTTTCACTTCCACAGATTAATCTGGCAACTGGAGGTGGATGTTGAAGCTTGTTCCTGAGAATAACTAGTTTCCTTGGAAACATGATCTTGGTCATGACTCAGCTGAGAAGCAACAAATTTATCAAGCACCCTCCAATCTGTCACTTGCTCTAGCCCTTGATGAACATTGTTATCATAAAGGGAATGCAGAGTTTGTTTGTGGAAATTCTGCACCTGTTCTTCTTGAGTGAGTGATGACAACTGCAAGGTGCTTCCACTGTTGTTGTTGTTGCATGTGTAACCACCATAAGGGACAAGTGAAGTTGGTGGTGACTGAGTAACTTTTGGGCTTTCTAGTTGTGGAAGCTGTAGGAAATGATCTTGGGACATGTTGTATTGCATTTCCACCTCTGGCTTGCAGGTGGGGTATGATGTTGCATAAGGGTGAGGGATTTGCCTTGGGGATTCAAGATCTTGCATGAAGGAAACTTGGTCTTCATACCAACAGTGTGACTCATAGTCCCCCATTTTCTGTGATGTTGTCATTCTCTTCTTGAACACCCTGCACACAACCCAGCCTTCTTCCTGTAGAGTAGTCATAAAGTAAATCCATCATTTCAACCAAAATCTCACATAAAAGCACTAAGGTATAAAGTAACAAAAATGTTACTCTCACACGTCAAAGGGAGTTGGAAGGTAAAGAGAGATAGGAAGAAAAGAAAAAGGAAGAGAGAGAAAGTATCAAATGTGATAGATGATATGAGGAGAAAGATAAAAACAAAAATGAGTGGAAATGATGTGGATAAAAAATGAGGTGTAAATGTATCAAAACTGATAAAGAAATAACTTATAGTACTTAGATATCCAAAGAGATAAAGAGTCTCGACGCAACGTTAAAGTTACTGCTATCACAGGTTTGAGCCGTAGAATTAGCCTCTTGCAAAAATCTAAAGTAAATAAAAATTAGTCCAACCCCTTCCTAAACCTCACCTATAACGGGTGCTATGAATATGTATTATACTTCTACAAATAATTTTCCTGAAGATATTAAGATTGCTGGTGTTTATAGATGGTATATTTATATTATATCATCATCAGAAGTTCACGAAATTTTGAGGGAGGCACGTGATAAAGGGATTTTAGGTAAACAATGACGATACTATTGGATTCTGCATCACACTAAACTCTTATTTATTTAAACAAGAAGCTAGGTTGATTAGGTGGTAATTACCTGAGGAGTTCCATTTTCATTAGTTTCAAGGCGGTACTCATGCATGATCCAATCCGACTTCAGTCCATTTGGGGCTCGTCCTTTGTAAAACACAAGAGTCTTTCTCATTCCAATCAAGCAATGCTTCAAGTATATTGCCTTATCTCTTCCTGTGGCTTTCCAGAATCCTGCTTTTGTAGCTCTATTTGTGCGAGTTCCAGTTGGGTACTTCTTATCTTTATGGCTAAAGAAATACCAGTCACTTTGATCATCCGTTCCTATTTTGCATAGATCTGTTTATACATGAGTAACAAATCTGAGTTTTTCCAATACTATATATCATAGTTTTGTCTACTGTGAGCTAAGAAAATTAAATATAATTCACAAGTTAAAATGGTTTTTCTGCAAATTAATGGTAGCATATAAGATGCATATCGTAAATAATTTAAAATTAATTTTACTATCTAATTTTTAGAATTCAATGAAAAGTGTGTGTTGTTTAAGGTGGATTTTGAAAATGCAATATAGCCCGTTAGATATTTCAAGATTACATGTCTCACATTTGAAATTTGCTAATGGTACTTTATTGATATAGCAACCCTCCTTAGGGATCAAATCCTGACCCTTCACCCTCCCAACCCTTATGTCCCCTAGCTCTTCCCACTTGAGCTAGCTGATACACCTATGTTTTTCATATATATCGTTATATGTGTGAATGTGTTATTATCTTTACAAAACTCATGTATTATATTATAAATGTGTAATAGACTTGTCATAAGTGGAAAAAAGTGGAAAAAGAAGAAAAACAAGGAAAAAATGAGCTAGAAAGTCAAGTCTGTTGCTCAAAGACAGGAGTACGGTAGTGGAGTTGGTAAAGCACGGTCGTGCATAATTAAAATTAGTGAAGCAACCTCGCAAGGTGCAAGCATGGCCAATTCTTGTCAAGTTTAACACGTTCGTGCATACTTGTATGCACGGTCGTTCTTGATCATGCAATCAGCACCCATGAAGTCACTAATTAATTTCCATTTAAGGGAGAGTCATATGTCAGTGTGATAGGGATGAAGAGAAGAAGACACATTCTAGACCGGAAACAAAGATTAAGGATCAAAGTTTATGACTCGAGACAAAGCTGATGACTATTGAAGCGCTCTTACAAAGGCACTGTGGGGATTAGTTTGTGTATCTCTGTCTTACTCTATATGATGCTAGCTAATAGAATTTCTGTTTATTTACTTTTTATCATGAGTTGCTAAACATTATCTATTGAGGTTAAGATGTAAGAGATGATGTGAAGTAGCTCATTATATATTTAGTGGTTGATTCACTCATTACAAAGCGATTGGTTTAAATGAATGGGGACGAAATTGAGTGTAGGTAGTTAATAGTAATTTGCTCCCAACGGAGGTTTTAGGATCAGTTTTTCATGCTTCCAACTCATCTAGGTGTTCCCAATAGCTTCTCACGCTTCATACCTATTCATCCATCACCCATGTATGACCGTTGATGTTAGATAGTGCGTTATGTGGGTAGTTAGTATAGCCTGAGGGCGTATTAACACTTGAAAGAGTAAAGCTAACCTTCAAACGAATCATTAAATGATATATAAACAGGGGATATCTCTAATCTTAGCTCTTTTATATTTTAATTGTTTTATTTACTTTCTTGAACAATTACAATCAACAACCTTTCAATTGACTAAACAATGAGCCCATCCTCGGAAACCAAGTTTTGATGCGTTGGTCCCTTAGTTACAATAATTTGGACTTAGCCTTATATTACTTTTGTGATAGAGTGCACTTGATATTTTATGTCTCTTTGAAACACAATTATATGGCAAGTTTCTCCTAAAAATATTTGGGCCACGAATTCTTAAGATGTTTGGGTTAGTTTCTGGATTAAAGGCAGATAATTAGCAGAGTAGTTTGTCCCACTTAAATGTTGATCAAAGTAGGTTGAATTCTGCAACAGCTGTTTCAAATTGCAATTTAGGTGATATTCTTTTCATTTATCTAGGCATCCATTTAAGCAGCAAATATGATGAAGCTTTCAACTTGGCAACCGCTTTTGCAAAAGGTTTAAAGAAGAATCTCATCTTGGTCCAGTAAACATTTGTCTTTTGGAGGTTGTATCGTTATGTTAAAAGCTGTTCTCTCCTTAATGCCAATTTTATTCATCTCATATATCAAGCCTCCTACAAGTATTATTTCCAAACTTGTATCTATCTTTAAGAAGTTTCTGTGGGGGAAGTTTCACCGAAGAAAGTGAATTAGGTGGCATGGAAGTACATTTGTAAAATAAGAGAAGAAGGTGAGTTGGAAGCGAAAAATATGAAACTCTAATTTTGTATTATTGGGTAAATGGTTGTAGAGATTAAAGAGCAAGAAACACTTGCAATGGGGTAGGGACATTTTTTCAAAATATGGGAAATTAGGGGAGAATAAGGTTGTTGGAGCAAAAAAATCTTCAATTTGGTGGAGGGATATACAAGGTTGAGGAGTGGACTAATAGAGATCATATTATTGATTCTCACAAAATTTGAGAAAAAAAGTTGGGGATGGGTGAGAGTCTTGTTTTTTGTGGAGGTTGATTCTTAACAGAATTCCTACTAAATTTAACTTGATGAGCAGGTGGATTTTGCAATCAAATCAAATTATATGTGCAGCTTGCGGAGATCAGGTGGAAGATTTTGCTCATTTTCTCTGAGTTTCCTATTTCGTCTATGCTTTACATGGTACTCAATTTAACACTAGCTAAGACATCGTAGCTCTCAAGAGCATTCTATTCAATTTCAATGTCTGTTACCTTACTCTTCTGAAAAAAAAGGAAGATTTGGATTGCCATATGGCATGCAACAGTTTGGTCAATAGGGATTGCTTGGAATGATAAGGTTTTTAATTCCAGTAGGTTTTGTGTACAAGATATTGTGCAATTGGTTAAGTTAAGATCTTGGTACTGGATGAAAACTAGAGAAAACAGATCAGTATACATTAAAATTAAAGTGATACTATTTTAAAAGATGAGAAACCAAGATATACATATTAAAAATACTAAAATCAAATTTTGTCATAGATTAAAACAACTCATAATAACTTTTCACTTAGAGATAAAAAAATTATTTTTGTATATCTCTCTACTTAGAATTCTAATGAAATATTAATTAATCTATTTCCATGTAACACATCTATACAACTTGAGAAGAATAAATAAAAATAGATAAAAATAATTTTTAAAAGATAAAATAAATAAAAAAATATTAATTACATTTTTTAATATCTTTGCTTCTTCAATTCCTAAAGAGTTATTTTGAAGAGAAAAATACCTTATTTTATATGTGTGTGTAATGCTCTGTAAGAAGGATGATATATACCTTGAAGATCCCATGGTTCAATTTTATAGAGATCAACATCTTTGATGACATCTAAATCAATCCTTTTAGATGCCATTTTCTTCCTTAGGTAGTAATCAACAAGTTCTTCATCCGTCGGATGAAACCGAAAGCCTGGAGGTACATGTGAAAATGTGTTCATATCTGCCCGCAAATAATTAAAACCTGTAATATTTGAAAAAATAACAAAAATTAACACCACCATTTTTCTTGTAAGCATATAGTTTTGAAAATATATGCTTTAAAATTGAGAAATATATAATACATTAATTACTCAATAAGCAATAATAAATAGTGCACAAAATGATCCAAATAAGCTATTCCATCTAGTCCTCCTGACATATATTAACATCAGATGTGTCTTGTAATCAGAACAAAGGAGAACACTGAACAATGATCGATATAGTGCTGGAAGAAGGACTCAAGAAAGTTTAACACAATTAAAATACTAAGATCGATGGTTTATTAAGTAGTTGTTTCACATAAATTAAGGCTAACGAGATATTCCATAACTTTACCTTGTGAAACCTTTGACAGATTTTTTTTCTTAAAGAAGAAAAACAAAACTAGGTTGCAACACACAATAGAGAAGGCACACTTTTTACAATGCAATTATGGGGTGGCATGAAGCAGCGAATGATGCTGTAGGATATAGCACTAAACACTCAGCTTTTCCAACCTACAAAGAGGTTGATGATAGAGCACTCAAAGTAAGTCATATTTACACAATTAATAGTGTAAATGGCACAAAAATTTGTATAAATATAAAGCCAAAACATTACGCAGTACATGTTTGTTCAAACGGTTTGAGATAAATATCATAAACTGCCAGACAAATATTGCTAAATGTAAAACCAAAAAAGAAAACATAAAGTTATGATTTGGAGGTTGGTGTGGATGTGGTACAAACACCAACCGAACACAGATCAAAGTCGATCGTGTCAAAGATTTCATGTGAGAAGTGACATTTAGCATTTGACTATATAGCTTCTCTTTGTCTTTTTTTTTCTTACTTGTGTTTCGTTGAACTATATAAAATGATCGACCTTCATGACACTACTAATTATAGAAACATTCAAGTGGTAATATAAACAATAAAGAAGATGAACCAAGAAGCTAGGAAGCCAAATGATATATATAATGTGATCAAAATTTAGAAACCTAATGGCAAAAGAACAACCTTGATATATTGATCTCTCTGAGGATCGATGTAAGAACACCAAGTCAAATTCTGTTGTGGATCTGAAACCTTGTCTGCAGCACTAAATCATCATCAGGTGTATGAACAAGATAAGAAACTTGTCTGCGTGCTGTCTTTCAATCAAGTGACTTGGTCAAATCCAACAAAACAAGACACAAAAACAGCACTGAAATAAAGAAAGGCAAGGGTAGACGACACAAACGGACAAAAAGACAAGAAAAGAAAAAAAGTGATCAAAGTTTAATTTGTTATCCTCGGGAATTGAACTGAATCCCTTCCTTGCTCATGCTATATCTATAAGTTGTTGTTATTCAAAGTTCAAAGAGAAAGAGAGATCTCAGATCCCGAGGATTACTAGAAAAGAAAAGAGGGGGAAAGTGGAGGAAAAGGAGAGCTAGCTAGGTTATGAAGATGATGATGAAAGGGTGCAAATATGACAGCCCTAATAAATCAACTCTCTATGAAGTTTCTCTCTCCTCATCTGTTGAGTTGGAGTTTTTTTATTTGTAAGGGAGTTGGAGCTAGATTTTAGGGAAAGCTGAGCACTTAATAATAAAAAGTGATTAAAAGAAATATGTGTAACACAGTGGTTAGCTTACTTTATTCTTTAATGATGAGGTTGGAGGTTCTATTATCGCTCATAAGAATGAAATGCATCTTATAGTTAGCCGTTTACCGCTTATTACGACAATCTGTTATGAATAGATTAGTCACTACAGTTAGCGGGATATGTTCTTGGACTAAAAAAATTTGATTGAAAGGGTTTGAGAATGAGAGAGAGAGAAAAAGGTGTGAACCTCTAACTCCACCCACCAGCAACTGAAAGAGACTAGAAAGAAAGAAAGAATGATGTGGTGTTAACGTTTCAGCATGAGAAAAAGAGAATGCAACAAAGATCAATGGAACCGTGAGGACGAATGAGGGTTAATTATGAATGAACAAAAATTATGATAGGCAATTGATGAAGGTTTTTTTGTTTTTTGTTTAGGTGGTTACCCTTTAATGGCTAGGCTACATCAACATCTTTGCTCCCGCCAAAAGTTACATGCTTTTCTCTTTTTTACTGTTGATATTAGTCTTCCCATGCGTTTGATAGTTGAGTCCAAACCCGCGTGGTGTACACTAGATCAGTTTAAACTAAAACAATAGTGAATATACTAATTAATAATCATAATAATAATAATTTATGTTGCCATGTAAATGGGAACTTGTGCTTAGTTGAAATAATATTTGATTTATCAAAAAAAAAAAAATCATATTCATTCTTCATTGCTTCAATTGTATCACGATGCTTTATTGCTTGAAAAATGTTATATAAAATTTCTAAGTTATTTTGTATAAGCCGTGGATTAATTACACAATAAATAAACTTAAATTCTTTCCTAATGTCTCGCTTCAATCATGATCTCTGTCTTCTCCCTGGCATAATGACGCAATTAGCATTTAAAGTTGATGGCGCGATCACTTCAATTTTAGGAGAGTGTTCTTAAAAAGCTCGATCGGTTGGACTTTTACATCCTTTTGACCTAACTTTAGATATGGCCAATCTGAGCTGCCGGTTGGACGGGATCAATCCCACTAGCCCCAAAGATATCAAGGTAGATAGGTTGAGGCCTGTCTTAGAGACATTTTGTCGGACATGTCTTCATCCTCTTTTCATATTTTCCTTCTGATCACGTTGAATTCTGAATCTTCGGAATAATGACTTCACGACTTGTGCCTGTCTTTACAAACAACTTTGCAAAATGTTTAAAAAATTGAAATTTACTAGGTAAATCGGATGATTTTTTTTCCCCCTCTCATTATTCCACCAAATGGCACCGAGGTTGGCAGGTCGAAGTATGGCTTGTGAAGCATGTCTTCATCTTCAAAGTGTAGTCTTGTCTCCTAACCGAGTAATTTTATTCTCACACCTTAACATTGTTCCATGTATCACTTACCTATGTTACCTTTAGCATAACACCACCAGTCCCCCAAGACTCCATGGTTGATCTTACCATGGTGTCTTGGGGGGTATTCAACTAGATTGGTTTTTACGTGTAAATTCATAAAAAGTTAAATTAGAAAAAGTTACAGCATAATAAGAAAAAATCACTTTGATTCAATGTTGCTTTTCTTGTTTTCTCGTGTGCGATGGACTCAATTTACCAGTAATACCTTTTTTTATGCCTGATCATACTATTTCATTCAAGGCTTCTTCTTAATATTGGTTAAGGCCCTGCAACATATCTGTTGTCACTCCCCCAGAATCGACCCTTCCAGTTGTATTGGTGTTTTGCCTTTTGCCTACCATCTTCTTAGCATTTGTTCACCTTGTCACCCCTCTCACTCCAAAGTCTCCTTTTTAAGGACTTAAGAAACATTTTACCAAGGCCTCATGTTAGGCGCCAATGTTCACATCATGAACCTTAAGAGATCAAGATGGAGCAAACATAACTCAAACCCCTAATCCCTCATAATACAAGGGGCATATTTTCTACCCACACTACGTTTCTTCTTATAGACCAAGGCGTTAATTACATGATAAAGTCACTTTAATTTCTTCCTAATGTCTCGCCTCAATCATGACCTCTGTCTTCTCCCTAGCTAGCATGATTACACGATCGACATCTAAAATTGATGGCGCGATCACTTCAATTTCATATGAGTGAAAAAGCTCCCAGCTAAACCTTTCTTAAAAAGAGGGTCGATATAGACTTTTGACCTGCCGTCACATAGGGTTGATTGAAGCTGTCGGTTGAGCCAAGCCAGTTCAAGCACTTAATGGGCATAGACATCGAGAAGAAAGAAATTAAATAAAAGATAAATAAGTAATGAATGTGATATTTATGATGTGATAAAAAGTGAAAGATAAAGTGAAAATACATCATGGGGATTACGTGCCCTGTTGGTGCCCTACATATATATCATAATTGTTAGGATTGTTTTGTCCTCAAGAGATTAGTTAGTTGTATACAGAGGCGGTACTACATGAGGACAGGGGAGGGCCATGGCCTCCCCAAGCCCTTAGAAAATTTTTACGTCATGAATGGTACTTGAAAAATTGTTGTATTTATGTGTATATTTATATATGAAACGGTGCACAAATAATATGATGTAATGTGTTGCTCTAGTGGTTGTGTCATTTAGTTTTTACTGGCATGTAGAAGGTTCGATCCCTTTCAACTACTTTTTTAGTAATATTTTTTTTTTTGGTTACAACTACTTTTTTAGTAATTATTTCCACTTCATTTTTCCGCTACTATTTAAATTTATTTGAGACTTCATGCATATTATTTTAACTATTATTAATTTTGACAATAAATTTTATACTATTGATTAATGCAAGAATCAAAACAATCACAATGATATTTTTTTCTTTACATAGAAAAAGAGTGATGGAAATATAATCATCTTAAAATATAACAACAATATATAAATTTCTCTCTTAATAATCAAGAGTAAAAGAATAATTTCTTCTTTCAAGAGAAACACTTTTGAGAATAATTACAAAAACTAATTTAAAGGAAAAATATATTGAAAATAAAAAATTTAAAATATTGTTTAAGTAAATTTCTAAAACTGTTGATATAATTTATAATAAATATCCGATGAGTAGATGAATTAGCTTAATCTTTATTTTTTTGTGTATATATCATTTTTATTTGAAATCTTATTTTAGCTCCCTCATATTATTTTTCTTAGTTCCGCCACTGGTTGTATAATACGGCTTGTGAAATGATAAGTGATTATGTGACATTGGCAGTTCCTCCTGCTCCTGCTATGTGAAATTGGGGTATATATATTGAAACGAATTGCAGTCTTCTAGTTGCAGGTGCCAGTGCAAATAAATTAGTAATATTAATATCCAAGTTTTTGGAAAATAATAATAATTCTTTTTCAGTTGCAGCAACAGCACGCGAGGTATGGTTGGTTGGTCCACACTACATTATTATTTTTATACAATGCAGTATATGTGTATTATATAATAATAATAATTATAATTATTTGTTTGCCCTTTCTACATATAGCTTGCAAAGAGCTGGGCCCATGAACCAACCCTAGGCAATACGATAGTGACACCTCTCCAAATACACCTGGTAAAGATAAAAATACATTAAAATATCACATTCAATTTTTAATAAGCAAAACTCGGTTTCTCCATGACTTTTTCAAATAATTCTTTTCTTGTTGACTTTCAATTTTGTAAAACATAGGCTCTGGAGATATTTTTATTAAGCGTGCACTATATATATGTCGTTCAAATTGCATTATTTGTTAAGTTACGATAATATTTTAGTATTTTTGGACTGTAGCAATACTTACTAATGTAATATAAAAGTTAAGTTGAAGAGCTGTGTATGTGCGTAAAATTTGGGTTAAATTGCTCTAGTCTTAAGTAGAACGTGAGTTAGAAATTTCATATTATATTTATTTATCTTAAATATTACTGGTTGAGTTAGGATTGTGATAATTTAATTCAAACTTTGCTTATAGTAATTTAGACAATTTCAAAAATTGAGCCATACAAAGATTGACATCTGTTGGAAAGCGTTTGGTGGTGGAGCATGCCCGTACGTCAAGCCATAGTTTCTGAAGGAGAAAAAAAGGTGGAAAATGTAGAGGGCGAAAGAAAAGGGTTTGAATAATCATAAAAAGCTAAAGTGAATGAGTTCACTCACTATGCACCGTGGTTTGGTTTGATTGTAAGATGAAGAAACTAGCAAAGAAGTGAAGCAAAAGTCTCACACGTGATTCAAGTGTCATCATGTCCCCACCACGCCACCTTGGCTAAGCGCTATAATATTAATATGCTTAGCCATCAAAACAATATATTTATACACCTATAATATTAAGAGAATATTAATCGATATTTTTACAAGTAAAACCCTTGTGGAAACAATAAATAAGAAGATATAAAATATAATTTAAAAGGTAAAATAGGAAAATAAATATTTTTTAAAGAAAAATTAAAAAAATAATTGCACTTCTTAATATTTAATATTTGTATTTCTTATCTTTTTAAATAGTTAATAATAAAAAACTAAAGGAGTATTCAATTCACATTCAGTGTACTCTAGTCTTTTACTACCTTGTTACCATAAATGATGATAAACTCATCTAATTTTTTGTATTGTTTTTTTTTGAAACTTAATTTATTGTATTGTTGAGTGTAAACTAGCTGGCTAGGTTCAAGAAATCACAAAACACGTGGTCAAAATTAAGGTAATTTATATGGTATTTATCTAAAAATAGAGGGATTCCATACCCTATAAATTTAATTTTTCATGATATTCTTATAGCAAACTTTTATAATTTGTGATTTAGTCATTTTTACTAAACTAATGAATTTCAAACCCTTCTATTTTGAGAGGGTACATGATCAATGCCCCAAAATCAATTATATCATGAAAAAGTAGTCTGCTATATATATTTTAAAAATAATAAAATTAAACAACATTTTTGTTTTGGATCAGTAATTCGAAATCTATTTTGGATATTTCAAAATATTTTAACAAATTCTTGTATCAAATTTTGTTTTATGTTTCCGCAAACCAAATGAAAATCGCCTCAAGGTAATGGGACGAAGAGCAAGTAGAAAGCCACGTAATGATTGTGGAAATAGACACATTATTGTTTCGGTTCCCCACGTTCGTTCACTCGAGGATGAGCAATACCAATACCTCAAAAAGTGCACTATAAAAATTGGAGAAAGTTTTCTACCCGTTTACTTGTACACCTATCTCTCCAGAATCTTAGCTAAAGTGATAAGAGTTAGAGGATAAATGGGTTGGGGAGGGTCAGTGTTCGAATCTTGAGGAGGGTTAATTTATATTAATTTACTAACAACTATTCCCTCCGTTCTTTTTTATAAGAAATAAACTAGCTTTGCACACACCCCTTAAGAAAGTTAGTTTATCTAGTTTTTTACATTAAATTTGTTCCAAAGTGTTGTTGAATTTCCAAAATTATCCTTTAATATAGTAAATGTATTTCCATATTTCTAATTATTTTTATTTATTTATTTTTGAATAAACCAACACCATTTATTGTAAAGAAGAGAGTGGAAATCATTGAGAATTAATGTGATGCAATATGAGTGGATAGGTCAGATAATTGATTGCCTCAATAGATGAAAAGACATAGTTCAAATTTTTTGATAAGCATAGTTCATGTACCTAGTCTTTGGAAAAGGGAAAAAAGAAATATCATAATTAATGTGATGCAATTATTATCCGGAATTGAATGGGGTAGAATGGTGAAAAAATAATTAATTTGGCACAAAATTTTCTCTAGTCCTTATAAAAATGAGCGGTCAACACCCCTAACTCACCTCTTATAAAAAGGAACGGAGGGAGTAATATTTACCGAAAAATAAAAACTTGTCCACCTATATCTTCTCCTTCTCCTGCCATTTCACTACAATACTCCTTGGCTTCTCTTATAGGATTTGGTTCATCATAATCATCAGTATTTAATTATTTTGAAAAAGTCAATAAAATAATTTAATTAAAATTATAATATTTACTTTACTCAATAAAAATAGTCTATTCACTTTAGAGCAATCGGACCCAAATTATGGGTGCTTAGCATCAGTTTCGGTCAGTCATAGCCCAAAAAACCAATTCGAAAGACAACTAACACTATAAAATGTGGCCCCATACGCCGGAATGAGTCTTGGGTTACAAATAGGTTGTGAGTTGGCGGTGGTTGTCGGTTGAGTCGGGTGGGTGGAATCACATTTGGGGCTCAAATTGGGCCAAAACAGTTTTCTTGCCTTAAATGGACCTTCATTTATATTGGGTCATTATTTTTCATTTGAAACAGCCCAACTCAAGTAAGATTTGTCTGAGTCGAGCCTTTTGGCTTTCTTTTTCCATAAATTTAGAAAGAAAAATATTAGGAACATTTACTTTTCCAACACTTTCTTAAACATTTTTTCATTGTTTAGTTAAAATTTAAGTATGATTCACTAAAAATATGAGATTCACACGATTTCAACCAATTAATAAGAGAATGTTGAAAAGAAAATATTGCTAGTACTCCACATTTAAAAAAATTGAGATCGCTAATTAATGTCTTAGTTGGGCTTTAATTTGGCCATTTTTATTGATATCAATTTAGGAACTACAAAACCAAAATAAAACCAAATAGATACTCCAATCTTCGACCAAATACAAAGATCATCCAATTCATAATAAGATTTTGGGGGAAAATTCAGAGAAAAAAAAACGAATAGAAGAAAACATCAGTTGGCGCATTTAGAAGAAGTTATTTGCCAAAGAAGAAGGTGTTACGTGGAAAACTTTGAAATTAAAGAAAAGCACGATCGTTGTCAAAACCGACAACCAAAGAATAATCACTTTATAAAAATTGTTATAACACGTAGACTTTACTCTCAATTCCATGACCCCAATGGACTCGCACTCTCCAAAACAAATATTTAAACTATATCTTACAATACTCTATAGCAAGAGTATAAGAGAAAATGAAAACACTAATATAAGCTTAGAGGGTTTTTCTGTGTTGACATTTTGTATCTTGTAACAAGGAACTTGAGATATTTATATACAGCTTTAAACTCCCCCTTCCTTCACCACGCTATGCAATGTGGGACCTATCCAAGATGTTTTTGTTAATCTCTTTCTTCCTTCATCAACATTAACAATGTGAAACATTGCAATCAACCCAACACAATGAAGATTGTATGCTGTCCAATCTTGCAAATTTTGTATGCTTCGTGGAAATAGATTCTCAGGAGAAATTCCTCCAGATATAGAGAGGTTGAAAAATATTTTCAAATTGGATATGTATGAGTGTTAACAACTTTTCAGGAAATATTCCTCTTGAGATAGGAAATTGTTTCTTGCTTACCTATTTCATGTTGATTTTGATTTGAAAAGAAATGTTGTTTAATGAATTATTCTACACTTTCTCCTTCCAATATCCAATATCCTTTTCATTCTCTTCTCCACATTCCTCCTTATGTCTCCACATTGCTGCTCATGGCTTGACCTCAGCTGCGAAAACCTTCACGGTAAAATCCATCCTAACAGTACCATTTTCCATCTTACTCATCTCCGGACACTCAACCTTGCTTGGAATTAATGATTTCTCCAACTCTACCTTGCCATCTCAAATTGGTGGGCTTGTGAGTGAGTCTCACACACCTCAACTTGACTAGTTCTAACTTTGGAGGAGAAGTTCCTCCTCAAATATCACACCTTTCTAAATTACTCTCTCTGGCTCTCTCTATAAATCATGAATTAAAGTAGAAAGAAACCACTTTGAGGATCTTTTAGGAAACTTCTTCTGGATTACACGGATATGTCTTCAATTAGACTACTCAATCTATCTTCCTCTAAGTGACTCTTAGGGGGCACTTGGCAACTGACAATTTTTGCTTACCAAATCTTCAAAACTTATATCTATCAGGTAATTTTTTCCAATGCAAGTTCACTTGAAGTTCTTAATTTATCTCACAACAACACAGTAAGCATTCCACCATCCCTTGAGGTTTTGGATCTGCAAATGGACAAACTTCATGGAACTTTACCAAGTAACTTTTCAGAGAACGTCACAAAAATGTGCTTGAGGTTCTAACTTTCAATGGCAATCCATTAGAAGGTCCTTTGCCTAAATCTTTGTCACACTGCACAAAACTGGAGTTTTTGGATCTTGGCAACAACCAAATAGAGGATACATTTCCCCACTGGATCAATACCAAAAGTCTACATAAAAAATTTCAAATCCATGAAGAACGTCATTCAATATACATTACAAGGCAATGTGACTTACATGGTAGCATCAGGGGGATATACCATGTCTGTTGACATTAACAGTAAAAGATAACAGTATGAAGTACTCAAAAATCCAAACAACCTTTGCACATATGGATTTATCAAAAAACATGTTTGATGGAGATATTCCAGATGTTATTGGAGAGCTCCAAGCACTTAAAGGGCTCAACCTTTCTCATAATAGATTAGCATTGAATCTCTCCTCAAATATGCTCATTGAATCTCTCCTCAAATATGCTCACTGGTGGGATTCCTACAGAACTAACAAATCTGAACTTTCTTGAGGTCTTCAATCTTTCATTCGGATTTTTTTTATCTGATTTCCTCTACTGATTAATCAATCTCTTTAAATCTAATTCATCGAGTTTCCATCGAATGATTATTAAGTCATGACTTCACTAAATTAAATAAAAATTCAACTGCAAAAAATCTGAATCCCGCTCCATCCAGCTTACCGGGCTGCGTAAATGATATAACGACCCAACAAGATTGTATAAACACGCACATATAATTTTATTTTAATGTGTCCTGTCCAAAGGGTATGCAAAACTTATGAACAATTTTCCTTCAAAGAGTAAAAACGTTAACCTGAGTTTGAAGGAGCGGAAATGGGATAGACTAATAAATTGCTATTCTTTTACTTTTACTGATAAATCATATACACTGCAAATGCCAACACATCCCATTCTTCCATAACTTAACTTTAATAACAGAATATATATACAATAATATCTTAGGCTGGATTGGCTGCTTCTATAGAAGCCAAAATCAAGCACTGTAACCTGTGTTTACTGGATGCAATCTCCCTGCATCATATCCACCACAGGTTGCCGCACAAGCCAGCTCCACGGAGGTCTTGGAAATGCCGCTGTTGCAGATGTTGGCAAATGCCCGCATGTGTTTCATGCCATACTGAGTCAGTGACCCGCAGTGAACTTCAAACATCCGTACCTGCAACCCCAGCTTCAATATCAATAATCATTTCACAACTATGCATAGCCGCAATTGCATTTGTATGCAATTCTGCAATGCCATCGTTTTAAAATAGCAACAAAAGTTTACCATTGATTTTAAGCATGACCAATCATCAACAAGGGGAAGACCAGGCTCCCTCACGGATTGTAGAACTGATGAACCTTTTCCAGGACCATAAAGGAAAGTCCCAATCAACTCCACGCTGGCATCCAAATGAGTCCTGTGTTTCATTGTCTCCTCAATCTGCCCCTGGATCTCTCTCTTCTTTTCTGGTTCATAATTTGACCTCCGATACTGTAAGAAAGAATCCAATTTTATGAATGTTACTAGTTATTACAAGTATTTGCTCTCCTTCTACAATTGATTTTTAATACAGAATCAATTCTGGATAATTGAGGTTAGATGATGAGTTGATGTGAATAGGTTGCTAGGCATACCAATTCCCACATGAAGTAAAGCTCTGCATCTCTCTGGTTAATAATTCCCATTTTAGCTTCTAGCCTGCCGTTGTGTGGAGGAAAGTTCACGGTGGCGGGATCAAAGCCTTGGAATAAATAAAGCTTGTCCGCTGTTATGTTTGTATCGCCATATTCCATCACATGAGAACCGATCGCGTAGTTGTTAAAATTTGAAGTCCGTTTCTTTACCTGCACAAGAGCGAGTTTAGACGTGAGAAATGCTCTACCTTATATAAGGACTATCTTAGCCATATCTAGTTCATACCTAGAGATGTACCTTAGTATATAATACTATAATCTATATTCCTATACATTCAGAAATATCTTACCCACTGGTATTGTTGTTCTACCGTTTCCCTTTTTAGATTGTGAGTCTCACTGCAGAAAATTCAAGCACCAGAATTCAGTTTCGCCATTCAAATAAAATTCAATGTTTAAATAAAGAGCGAAACAAAGGTGATGAAATTGAGATACCTGTCTTCCATCCAAGCAACGCTGTACAAATCACCGAGGCAAGTGATGTACTCCGGAGGTGGAGGAGGATCCATCCCGGGACAGTAAGTTCCCCAGCTACTCTCTTGTGCATTCGATGCTGTTGTCACATAAACATTGAGATCCTTGGGCATTACACCTTCAAAAAGACTCCCACTTTCACAAGCTTCCACGTATATAACCTGCACAGCCACATGATATAATTAAAGTGAATCATTTCCAGTATACTAGAGAAATGAATTTTTTACCATCTCTTTGTAACCTCCAGCATCATGTTTCTTCTTCAAGACATTGATGAAATCCATCGCGTAAAGGTATGGCATGTTGGGCATCCCTACAATCAAATAAGAAATTACTTGAGATGTAATTTCCTTCTCTAATACAAAAGTAGTTCTGTTTGTTATCTTGTAGCTTAACTCACCAAGAACTCCAGGGCCTCCGTGATCAGAGTAGTATATGAATATCCTATCCTCAGGTTTGCTATTGATTACCTTGCCACTTCCACCCTTTACTTTACTCTTGTCGCCAAGAAGAACGGCATATAGGTTCTCAGCTGTCACGTTCTCACCAGTGTAATCCTGCACAACCAAAGTGACCACAGTGTTAGCTTCCTTGTTAGCATTATTTTATAAATATTTGTGAAACCATTTATTATGTTTAAAATTACAATGAATGAAAGAGTTGAAAAATAACAGTTAATATATTGTTAAACTCCTACATTATTAGATAAATAAGAATAAGATTTTGCTCTGGTTGGAATACTATGTAAGAAAATATCATCAACAAAGAACAAAGAATGCAAACATTAGATTATACTCCATTGCAAGTGGTCTTTACAACAAAAGTTTGGACGCCTTAAAAATAGGGTTTAGTCTTTGGCTAGATAAAAGAGTGGAGAAAAGAAATAAGAAACACAAACATCACATGTCTGATTAGCTGCAAGTTATCTTCTAAACGACACAATGAAGGTCGGGAGACCCGTCAAATTTGACGTCTTAAAAGTGTGATTTAATATTACAAAGAAACCGGTCATTATGTTAATAATTAATTACATGTTATCTTCGAAAGTTATTATCCGACCGCACACATAATGAAGTCCAAAAATCATGTTTCACACCTTAAAAAGTGACTTTTTGAAAAGCATGACAACTGAGATCAAGGAGCAAGTCGAGTATTATTTAGGAAAATATCAACCAAAAAGGCAAAACTACGTATGTTATAATTTAAAAGTATTATTTATGAAAAAAGAATCGGGTGCAAAAGTTTAGTTGATTTTTAATTACAAATTATCTTCTAATGTTATGTTAGATCATGAGAGAAAGACATAAGATAATTAGAAATAAAGAGGTGAGAAAAAAAGTAGATTTTGTAAATTATATAATATGATAAAAACAGAAGAATGAATGATGCAGATTATCTCTTCTCTCGTTTGATTGTTCAATAAAGTGATTGAATTTTGCAAAATAAAGACCACAAATATACAAATAATCATAAATACAAATATATAAATATTTATAAATAAGTATAGAGAGGGATAAAACAGAATAATGAGTTGTAACCAAAAAAAAAACAGAATAATGAGTAAAAATTACACTCTCCCCCACTTTCTCTGTGATATTAGAGTTTAAAGACTCCTTCCCGCTTAAATTTTTCTAGAAGGCAAGGAAGCCCAATGGCCCAAAAAAGACAACAAATGCATCAAAGACCATACTAATTTTATTTGCAAAATGCCTCACCACTTTGGTTCTTTTCAGTAAGACAATAACCCAATAATTGCAAGATCAATTTGTCAAATCAAATACTACTAGCTTTTAAGTCACTCCACCATGATGGATCCACAAAGAAACTCAATTCCTCTAAGTAATTGCACCTCATCAACATGCCTTTCCACCAAAAAGAAATTCAACTTAATAGATGCTCCAGCGCACTAGCCGACCTTGACTTATATAAAGAATGTCCAATTCATGCACCTTTTGTAGGTAATTTAGTTTTGATGTTAACATCCATGACTCAGGGGCTAGTAAAGCTTTTTTACTAAAGGAAAAAAATTGGATTAATTCGCACATTCTTTTTTAACAAATAGAAAGTATTGTTTAAATCTCACATCTCCCTTTGGCATGTTGCACACTTTTCTTCCTTTCTAAAGGAAAAGATGTCAGTGTTTCAGAATATTGGAACCTTTCATGCTTGAGAATAGGAGAAAGAGGAAAGCTACGGATAATCACTTTTAACACTATTTTTTTTTTAAATTTTCTCGAGTCTCACTAAATTAAATTAATTAAATTGAAAATGAACCTTATATTTTTAGTTCCCGCATGAATTTCAAGAGAATGGTGAAAAGAGAGTTCTACTAGCATTTTTCATGTCAGAACACCACACCATTTCAAAAAGAAAATGCAAGACCTTAAGAGTTGGCACAATGTTTTAGACCTTAAACTTTAGATTAGTAGCTTTTATAATAGATATCATAATCACATGAGCTGGCGGGCACATTAATTTTTTAAATAATCAGCGGTAGGTAATTAATCCCCACTTAATAATTAATATATCTCAGCTTAATTAATTGTGCGTGATAGAAGAATTAATAATATAAAATAAAGCATGTGTATAATTAATATGTATGTACCTTAGGAACCCCTTCATAAACATTGGGCCCTTGAGGATGGTTGATGATGACTCCAGGCCTAGGATTCAACTCGTTGTTAGCTATGTCATCGTACATGAATACCACTATGTTCTCTTCTTTCACTCCACCTTTTATTAGCAACTGGTACGCATGGCACACATCAGCCTGTAAAATTAATTCATTAATTATACATATAACATCAATTATTTAATTTTAGAAATTAATTAAGGTGATTAAGGAAGGAAGAAAATATATAGAGAATGTTCCGAGGAAAATTGTATGCTGTAGAGTGTAGAGGATACACGTAACCACAAAAAAATGAAGAAGAAGAAGAAGAAGAAACTTAATTACTTGGTGCCTGTAATTGCCATATCCGTTTGAACCGGCCACGAGAACCGCCCAACGAGTACTTCCGACTACTGCATCTTCTTCGCCACCGTCTACCAGTTCGGTCGGTAATCGAATCACTGAGTCACGCTCCCACCTCGCGGCTGAACCGTGCAAACTCAGCACCAACACCACCACCACCACCATCCATGAACAATAACATAATACAAGCCTATGCGTCATCGTTTTGTTTTGTGAATAAGAAGAGAAAATCTAATCGGTGTGTGTGTGTCTATGGTATATGTGTATATATGAATGAGGTTTGAGCAGAGAATGAAGTAAATTAAGAAGAGGAGTGGCTTGTTTAGAAATTGACTCGGTTAATTAAAAGACAAAGAATTAATATAGCTATGGCATGCAAAAGCAGAGGGTGACACGTTATAAAACTTGTTGCTGGAGACTGGAGTACCCATTGCGTGTGCTTATATAGGACTGCCACTAAGAACCTTAATTATTTCTATTTCTTTTTTTTTTGGGGGGGGGGGGGGGGTTATGTCACTATGCTTGTTTTGTTTCACTTTCCCGAAAAATATTCTATTTAAAGACTGAATCATTTTCACTCCTTTGTGTTGAAGCTTTAACAATTGCTTGCTTGCACTGCTGCCATTGGTTTAACATTTATAAACCAATGGGAAAGACTTCAGTTTGTTACATAAGGAAATAAGAAAAGAAAAGCAAGAAACACCCTAAGCTACTGCATCTTTGCATAAGAGCGGAATTATAGAAGAAGGGGCTCCTTCCAAATACGCATCGGACACACTGTTTGAGACGCTTGTCTCGCCAACGCATCCGCCACAGCATTTCTATCACGCAAAACATAAGAGAATTGAACCTTTCAATCCGCAGCCAACATCGTCCGAATAGAAGCAATAGTATCTCGTTGCCAAAAGGATCGGGTGTCCCTGTTCTGGCTCAGGAGCTCCACAATCTCCTTGCAATCCATATAGCAAACAATATCGCGGAACCCCAAGTCTCAGACAAGGTTCAACCCTGTGCGAAGCGCCAAAAGCTCCGCGAGGAAAGCACAGCCAACCCCATAAGAACAAGCAAAGCCTGATAACCATCGGCCCGCAGAGTCCCTCACTACACCACCACCACCTATCTGATTAGACACAGCAACCCAACTTCCATCCGTATGGAGATGGATCAAATTCGTACCCTTGATAAACATGGGATCACAAGGACTCGGCGTTATCTTCCCCCACCTCGCAAACTCATTAGTCGTTATCAAAATATGACGCCATACCAATTGAACAGGCCACGGATGAGAATCGAAAACCACGTTACGTTATTCCGCCAGCGCCATATACACCAGAGGATGGCAATCGCAAGCACCTGATGAGATCCCTGAAGGAGGTGACGAAACCAATCTTGGAAGGAACACGCCGCAGGAGGGGTTGGCAGCAAGCTATGAAAGTGGCTCCACAGTAGTCACGAGTCACGACAGTCTCGCAAGAGGTGTTCAACATCCTCATCCTGCTCGCGACGCCGAGGACAAGTCACGGTCAAACTCAGATAGCACAAGTTGCCACACCGAGGACAAGTCGCGATCAAGCTAAGAATATAAATAAACACGAGATGTATCTTGCGAAAAGGAAAATGTTCATAAACCACCAAGGCACCTTAGACACCGGAGTGATGAATTATAACATGCTTTTTTCTTCATCCATACAAGTGATACGGGGTTTTTAATGGTTAAAATTAAAATATTAAGTTATATAATTTTTTAAAATAATCAAATGACATTTTTTGAATGATCACGTAACAATTAAATACTTTCAATTAACCATTTGTAATAATTATATTTATAATTTGTTCCTATCATTCTCATATACAAAAATTATTTTCATAAAATAATATCGCATGTATCAACAAATATTGGACAAATATAAAATATGATAACACTCCTTTAAAATAAAAATAAAAATTATAGCTTATAGATGTTCTTAGTCTCTGTATTATTAAAATTATATTAATTGTAGTTCTTCATAAATTTTTATTTAACTTCTGTTTCTATATTTTCAAAATAGTCTTGCTTGAGTTTCTGTAGAGGATCAATTAATTAATGCTTACAAAAAATGGATTTTGGATAACTACTTGTTTTTTCAAAAGCAAAAAACCTATATAATAAACCAGCTTGAGATTAAAAAGGAGTACAAAGATGAGCAACTACTTTTTAGTAAATTTCAGTCATCAAAATTGTATTTACAGTCCTCGAATTTTGGTATTAGTCATTCATGAACTACACAACATGGTTATTTCAATGTATAAGTACAGATTGAAAACCATTTTTAAATTAAGACATACTAGAAGTTAAGTATGAGCATTTGAAATCACTTCTTAGGCATGTTTCTGATTTCTTTATAAAATGAAAATGTGGTTCTATTGAAATTGAGTTTAGGGTTTAGGGTGGGAAATCAATGTTAATTTTTTTTATTTTTTTCACCAAAGTATTCTCACAGCGGGCAATCAAAAGATTAATCCCCTCAAAACTCTGAGATCACATTAAATTGATACATATCCCTCAACAAATTATTCTTCATACACACTGATGAAGGATTGAACCTTAAAATTTACTTTCTTTTCTAGTAAGTCATATATTTTCCCCATATCAAGTATCTATTATTTGTTTATTTACATTTTGGTTTAAAACATATTAATTCTTTAAATTAAGTTATTTTATTTTGTTCAATTATCTTAGTATTTAATTTTTATTTACTAAAAAGATATCCTTATTACCCTAGGTGGGATTCAAACACGAGACCTGGAAGTGACAAAACACCCATTTTACCAGTTGAGCTACACAATCATTTAATAATATTATGAACAAAATTTAATTTATATCATAAATAAGAAACACAATCAAAAGAACAAAATAAACCCCTAATCAACCTAGAAATGTGACAAATGAAGAAGAATTAAATCTAACTCATAAACCATGGAAGCACCAAACTAGGTAACTAGCACTTTGGCCACATACCATGCCATTGTCCTCCACCACCCAAGCCACAACCTTGTAACCACCAACAATCAAATCCTTCATTGAACCACCACAACTAACCCACATATCCAAGACAGAAAAAAGCCCATAACCACCCACAAAACAACCACTTGTCGCCGCATGTACAACCTTCACTTGCCGCGACGGCGAGCAAAACGGCCACCGCGCCGCGTGTTCACTGCCGTGAGGGAGAACGAGATCGAGAGAGGGAGAAAGAGATCGAGAGAGGGAGAAGAAAATCGCGAGGTTCGTGGGTTTGGTTGCTGATTCGATTTCAGGGGAAGGGGAAGAGCAACAGCATTCAGATCTATGATAGCCTTTGGTTGTTTTTGTTGTGGTGCTTCTGGTTAAGGGTTTGGTAGTGATGGGGTTTCGGTTGTGACAGTGGTGGGTGGTTGTGGTGGGATGGAGGTGGAGGAGGTGAAGAAGAAGAAGAAGAAAAAGTGATTGAGGAGGAGGTGGAGGTCGCAGGGGATTTCTGGGTTATTTTGGCAATTGTTTGTGAAACTCAACTGGTAAAAGGAGTGTTTTGCCACTTTAAGGGTGCTCATCTAAAAATACAAATGGGTAAATTTTGTGACAAAAAATATAGTTGAGTACGTTTCGCAATTGTGTGTATTACCAAGGGTAGAAAGTGCATTTTTAACCTATTTATTTTGAGATTCTCATCATATACCCAAAGAAAAAAATAAGAAAAGGTTTGTTTAAATAACTCTAAGAAAAAATAACATAATTTGTGGGTACGTGGAAGTTTTTTTTTTTCTTGCTTCCAGAGTTGAACAAAACAAATGTTGGGAGTCTCTTTCACATTTTACACCTTAAAAGTGTAATTTGATAATGAATGAAAAGAAAGCGCAAGGAAGGCATGAAATAGTATTTATTTAAGAAAATATCACTAATAAGGAACCGAGAATACAAGTTATGATGAATGTTTGGAATCTCCTTGACGTGAACACGTTTCGCATGTAAAAAGTTTGATTTGGCAATGACAAAATACAAACATTACGTTTACGTGTGTGTTTAAATATAGTTTATCTTCCGGTTGAATACATGCAATGGAAATTTAGAGACTCCTTCACATTTCACAGCTTAAAAATGTAATAATAGAGCTAAAGGAATGCAACAGGGAACAAAGAATACATGCATTACATGTATGCTTAATTACAAGTTATTTTCCAGTTGTTGAAACTCATTCACGTTTCATGCAATAAAATTGTTATTTTGGCAATGAAAGAATACAAACATTACCTGTGTGTTTAGTTACAACTTACAAGTTATCTTTCACATTTAACGCCTTAAAAGTCTCACTTCCCTCCCCTGTCATATTGCCACCATTCTCTCTTCCTTCTCACTTCTCCTCCTTCCAGAAATCTTCCACATCCTCCCCCTCTCTCCTTCTTCCTTACATTCTTCATTCCAAGCAACCACTACTCCCCTCAACTTTGTCTTATTATTCTTCTTCATATTATTAGGTCGCGCTAATTGTATTTTTTATTCCTTTATTCGGCATTTTGTTTTTCTCACTCTTCTCGCGTCTGTAATCTAATTTCTTTAAAGGAACCAAAATTACACATAATCTAATGGGACAATTGTTGATTCCTACCAATCATTTAATAGATCCGCATATCCCACAGACTTTAAACTATTTAAATGGAGAATATAAAATATAATTGTAGTTAAGGATGTAGACAGTTATGTAAATTTAACTAATACCTTAATAAATAATTTTTACATGGCCAATCTTTACATAAATGTTATTATTAAATGTCTTCAGCCATTTTTTAATACGAGGAAAATGTTTTCCTCCTCGTAATGAAGCTTTTAATACTCAGATCTATCATGGCACCTTTTGTCGTGATATTAATAATCTTTTCCTAGTGGAATTATTATTGCGACCTGTCACTTTCGATTATATTTTCTTAAAGATTAAGAACCGCAATTATTAGAACAACTGCAAAAAGTTTTTTTATATCATGTAACAACTAGCATAGTTGGTATAGAGAAAGGTTCATTTGGGGCAAAAGAAACTTACTTAGTTATAGTCTCAAAAGAATTAGTCTCATGACCGCTACCTATAGCACATCTTCTTGGTGCACCAGATATTTTTGAGTAAATCATTTTAATATCGAAAGAATCTAATGACCCAACTAAGAACATTATTCCTAGGGGTTTTCGTATTAGGCCTGAATTGAAATAGAATACCGCGTCTTGTCTTTCATGTTTGAACTAATGTCTACAAGCCACAAGATTTCTTGCGGAAATCATGATTTGTTGTTCCAACTTGGGCCTTAATATACGGGGGCTGGCTAAATGACCCCGTGATTAATTGGGGTTATTTAACCCCATGCTCATATGGACCAATAAGATTGTCCCATAATTAAAATTAAAAAATAATGTAAAAATAAATAACACAATCTTATTGGTTCAGGTGGATATGGGGTTGAATAACCCCAATTAATCATGGGGTCATTTAGCCGCCTCCTAATATACGGTATAGACTTATTTTATAAGTGTGTGGCTCAAATTAATGCTTATGTGGTTATATTTAACATTTGTAGGCCCTACAACCAAATAAAAAAATAGGTTTAGCTTTAAGCACCCGATAGAATACAGAAGAGCTTATTTCAGCTTTGTTTATATTATAAACGCCTATACAAGTGTTTGTGAGAACTTAATGTAAATCGATCTATCCTATTTTGATATGGGATTGATTATATGAACTTATTTTCATATCCTATTTACTGGCTCTCACAAGTAGATTTATTCTTCCCTTGCTTATATTATAATGCATGCTAACATACTTGCACAACACTAATATGAAAGTGGGAGGAAAGGTTGAAAACTAGAAATTTTGGTGAATAAGCTCGGAAAAATCATTCAGAATGCACAACACTCATCTTAAAGACATCAATTTTACAAACTAAACTGGTTCTCAGTATGGTTTTCTCTGCTAATCCAAGTGTTCACACCTTGTTTTCCCAAAAATAAAATGCATTTCAGCATTAATATTTGCCCCATAACAGTTCATGTAAGAAAAATCGTTTTGATTCCTTTTTCCTCAGTGAAAATTTCTTGGCCAACCTTGTATTGGTACAAGGAAATTTACAATGAAGTATAAATAAAAAAAATAGAATCAGCTATATTGGACAATGAACATAATACAACTATCAAAGGGAACCTCATTAGGAGACCAAGGAACACATTAAGCTGCAACTTCTTGCTCTTTCGAGGCGAGTTGGTTCTGAATGTGTTGAGGCACCACATCAAACATGGCTAATTGCATTGTGTAGGATGCACGACCCTTTGTCATCCCTCTGAGTGTACTCACGTACTGAAACATTTCAGCAAGAGGTACTAGAGCATCAACCACCTGTGTTCACCAACACCAAAATGAAGAAAACACTAAAATCAATATCCATGATGAGAAAAAAAAAAAAGAAAAAAAAGCACCATTGCCTTCATTCAAATTTTCAACCCAGTCATTCATATACACGTTCAAGACATTTGTCTCACAAGCCTCAATATAGATGACCTGGATCGAACTCAAGACCTATGAGTCAACACAATTTATAACATGTTTGGATCAGCTTCACTTTCAAGAGAATCAATTCTGAAACTCAGAAGCTATTCACAGAAGTTTCTCCCCATAATTGGTTCTGCCTTCAGAATCAATTGTAGAAGGGTTTATCATTCCATTTGTTATATAATGCTTTTTCAGAACTTATCTTCAGAGAAGGTTCAGAGGGCTTATGTAAAGATTATGTGGAATGATGTAGAGATTTATTTTTCTTGTTTCATTTCCCCTTTCTTGCATTTTCAGGTGTTGCCTCAGAAATTAGAATTGTGTGTAAAACATATCAGTTTGGAAGCATTGTGCATATTCAGACAAACAACACATCACAAGCACTCCCAAGTCATTCCTTCAAATAAAAATGAAATAATCAAACACAGAACCAAGTTATTTGACATACCTTAAGGCCACCCGGCTTGTCACCAAAACTGTTGATTTGACCTCTTCTTGAGTTCAGATCACCAATTACATCACCTAGATGTTCTTCAGGAGTAACAACCTCGACCTTCATTATAGGTTCAAGCATTCTTGGTCCAGCTTTTCTAACTCCTTCCCGAAAAGCTCCTCTAGCTGCCAACTGGAATGCCAGCACGCTTGAATCTACATCATGGTAAGAACCATCCGTGAGTACAGCACGTACATCAACAACAGGAAATCCAGCAAGGACACCATTGCTCATGCACTCTTCCAATCCTTTCATCACGCCAGGAATGTATTCTTTTGGTACAGCACCTCCTTTGATTTCACTCTTAAACTCATATCCACTACCTGGCTCCATGGGTTCAAACCGTACGGTGATATCTGCAAACTGACCTTGTCCACCTGATTGTTTCTTGTGCACATACTTCACTTCCGAGACTTTGGAAATGCTTTCCCTGTAGTTTACTTGGGGAGCACCAACATTAGCTTCCACCTGCGTTGACAAATATAGATAATGAGATCTTCACAGGGGAATAATCATACAAAAAGGAAGGAAAAAAAAGTACGAATTAACCAATAATAATAATGCTCAAACAGATGATAGACACAAATTTCCATAAGCATCGCAACTTTTTAATGGAACTTTACTCCTTCACTCTCCTAATTTTAACAAATTAAGGGTAACAAGTGATAATTAATAGTGCAAACAGGTTCCACCATTATCAAATGTGCTAAAGTCCAAGTCAATGTAAAATTCTGATTATTTGTAATTGCAACTACTCTATCCACAACATCAGTGGTAGATACTGGATAGCTACATATATGAAAGACAGGATAGACTAAACACACATAAACATGCAGACTGGTACTGAAAATTCTCAAAAGTGGAATAAAAGATATCACCTTAAATTCTCTTTTCAATCGATCAACAATGATTTCAAGATGTAATTCTCCCATTCCTTCAATCACCGTCTGGTTTATCTCGTCATCACGGGAGAAGTGGAAAGAAGGATCTTCCTGTGCAAGCTTGACCAAACCAGCTGCCATCCTGTCAATATCAGCTTTAGTTTTGGGTTCAATTGCAACCTTAATCACAGGATCAGGGAAGTCCATCCGCTCAAGCAAGATTGGACTATCAGGGTCACAAAGTGTTTCACCCGTAATAGTATCTTTCAAACCTGCAAGGGCAACAATATCCCCTGCTAAAGCAGTTTTAACATCTTCTCTACTGTTTGCATGCATTTCTAGAAGTCTACCAATTCTTTCCTTTTTCCCTTTGTTAGCATTGAGCACATAGGACCCTGCACTTAGCTTTCCAGCATACACTCTGACAAATGTAAGGGTGCCTACAAATGGATCACTCATGATCTTAAAAGCTAGTCCAGAAAATGGTTCATCATCACTTGCTGACCTCTCCATTGTCACTTCTGGGTTTTCAGGGTCAGTGCCCTTCATTGGTGGTAAGTCAAGTGGTGATGGCAGATAATCCACAACAGCATCGAGTAACGGTTGGACCCCCTTGTTTTTGAAAGCTGAGCCACACAACACCGGCACAAAACTGGCTGATATGGTTCCCTTCCTAATTAATTTTTTTATAGTTTCTTCATCTGGTTCAATTCCTTCCAGATAGTTCTCCATAACCTGGTCATCAAACTCAACTATAGTTTCCATCATCTGGGATCGATAATCCAGGGCCAGCTCTTGAAGATCTTCTGGAATATCTACATAATCAAACTTGGCACCTAGCTCTTCTCCTGACCAAACTATAGCTTTCATCTTAACAAGATCGATGACTCCCTTAAAGGTATCTTCTGCACCAATTGGTAACTGAAGTACAAGTGGTTTAGCACCTAGGTTTGTTACTATCATGTCTCTCGTTCGGAAAAAGTTTGCTCCAAGGCGGTCCATTTTATTGACAAAACAAATTCGTGGCACTCCATACTTATCAGCTTGTCTCCACACAGTTTCTGATTGCGGTTCCACACCGGCAACGCTGTCAAACAAACATATAGCTCCATCCAACACCCTAAGAGCACGCTCCACTTCTAAAGTGAAGTCAACATGACCAGGAGTATCAATGATGTTGATCCGGTGCTTATTCCAGAATGTGGTGGTTGCAGCAGAAGTAATGGTAATCCCTCTTTCTTGTTCCTGTTCCATCCAGTCCATTGTCGCTGTTCCCTCATGTACCTCTCCAATTTTGTAGTTTCTCCCGGTATAGAAGAGAATTCTTTCAGTTGTAGTTGTCTTTCCAGCATCTATGTGAGCCATGATGCCGATGTTGCGATAATCCTTCAAGGGAACAGCACGCTTTGTGTCTGGAAAGAAATTCAAAAAGGGTCATCTCGCAAGTGTGAGCTGATTGAGGGATTGCACTGCACCCTCTCATGTGAGAACAAAATTATGTGAAAAAATTGAAACTATCTCCATCTTCACAAATATTGATAAATTATTATAAGGTTCTACTACCTACCTAATGCTTAAGAAAAGAGAGACACACAAAACTTAACTTCACATTGTCATGTGAAAATCTCACACGAGAGCTTCCATTTCCACTGCCTCATGGTCATTTTCAAAAGGATGAAAGCAAACTAATTCACAGTTTCCAACAATAAAGCTGGACCAGAGGACATACAGAGATAGAAAACCATTTGAACTGAAAAATGATGTCTTTTCTCATAATACAATTCCATCAAACACAATCCACCCAGACAAACTGTGACAACATTTGCTGAAATTCAATTATGCATGCAACTTTCAAGGAATGATAAACTAACGGAACAAACCAAAAACATGAATTTGAAGAAAGAATTCTACTTTTTTCTATAAAAACATTAAAAATTGATACTTTTAAGAAACAAACCAAGTCCATGTTCATAAATGAGATAAGACAGTTGCGGAAGGTGAATGAAAGTTACCATCAGTGGCCATGGCGAAAACAGAGAAGCTTCTTCTTCGGCCAACTTGAGGTGAAGTGAAAGAATTGGAGTTGATTCGGGCAGTCCCAAAGAAGTGTGAAGATGAAGCGAAGGAGCGAGAGAGTCGAGGGCGAAAACCCTTGTCCATGCCAACGAAGCGAACCGGAGAGAGAGGGGCTGGCCTCCTCTGAGATCCATTGAGATTGCAAAGAGAAGAAGTGGCCACTCTCAGTGACTCTGAAGCCATAGTTCTTCTTCTTCTTCTTCTTCTATCTGTTGTTGTGTGTTTGAGATAAACAAAGCCACTCACACACTCGACCCTGGCCTCTAGTTTTCGGTAAGGACTAGGCAGCAGATTGTGTCACAGCACAACCTGTTTCTCATATATCCAATATTCTATCCAATTTATATTTATATTTGTTATATGTGCATTTAACCTTATATAAGATTATAAAATAATTTTGTTTTTATGTGAAACGATTTAAGTTAAGCACCACAAGAAATAAATTCATCAAAATTCAATATAGGAAAAAGAAAGAAAATGTTTTGTCATCATTGTGAGATGAAGTTTGAAATAAAATACTATATGATTATTGATTACCTTACATAATTTGAGTTTTGAGCTGCCAATTTTACATGGTTGGAAACAAAAGGCAACGTGGATAACAATTCCCCCTTTCCTTTGGGGCAAGACTGCTACTGGATTTTCAAGCCCAGTTGGACCCCTAATTTATCAAAAAATTAAGGGATTCTTTTTTTATACATTGGAATTGGAAGACAAACAAACACAAAGAAAAACTAAAGAACCGCTAAAGAGTTTTTCAATAGGAGAGCCTTTAACTTAAAAGAATGGCACATTTAACACTCGCATATCCAAATCATTAGAACAAGCTATTAGTTTTCTAAATATAAGAATAATTTTCATAAAATAATTTTTTAAATCTATTTTTTAAAAGAAAGAAGAAGAAAATTGTTCGAACAAAAGGTTTTTACAATGATAAAAAACTGTAATATGAAAATAAAAAACAAAAGCTAAGAATATGTTTTGAGATTTTGGATTTAAAAAGTGAAAATAACAACCGTTTTCAAAAATAATTTTTAATAATAAGTTATGATAAATATAACACAAAACATCTCTGTAAACAAAGAGGACTTAAATATAATAATATTTTCACGGTTATTTCTTTTTTTGGTTAAGGAAATAATACGGTTATTTCTTTAATATGCGTTATATGTGTTTTTTATTTCATGTCTCACCTCAGGTTCCCAAATACCCCACTTGGCATAATCTATTATGACATCACCAATACCCCAACATCAACTAATAAAATCCTTCATTTACCGGATTCCAAGAAGTTACAATGACCTCATGTGATAGACAATTCAAATTGGTAGACAAATTGGTAGTTTGGAAATCAGATAAGTTCTTCAAAGCTATGTCAATTACATTGTTAATAGAAAACTGTTAGTTGTTGGAACATCAAATGTGAGTTAAGAATTCGCACATTAGAAGAAAAGAAAAGTGTTGAGCAGTTTATAAGTGAGATGACTCACACTCATGTCTCAAGGTTTTTAGTGAAACATGAGGCATCCACTAAGTGAGCATGGTCACAAAATTGATAATAAAGTATGTATTTACATTTAGATTGTGGTAGTGACTTACAAGAGAAAAAGATACAACTGATCAAAAAATATGATTTTCACATCATAGTTTGGTACCATCTTATTCTGGTTTGTCTACTATATATCAAATAAGACAATTTCATTTTTGTTGTTTCCACTAGAACAACACTTTTCCAAGATGAACTAAAGGAAAAAGGAAGTTTGGTAGTAGGAGCATTGTTTCTGTTGCTTTCATATTCCAATTGCATCAAGCAGCTGAGAATGTTGAGACACTGAAACTAATGAATTCGCAACAATTGCACCACTGGCTGCAACTGCAGGGACTCCAATGCCAGGAAAGGTGGAGTCTCCACAACAATAAAGCTGAGGAATTGGGGTTGAATGACCAGGAAATGTTTCTTTGCCAGCTTGCACAGCTGGTCCATATGTTCCTCTGTTCCTCCTAAGAAACCTTTGATGTGTGAGTGGACTTCCAACTAACTTCACTTCACATTTCTCCCTGTTGAAACCTGGTCCAAGTGCTTTCTCCACAGCTCTCCACATTACCTGCTTTTACAAGGTCAAATTTTTTTTCCTCACTGGAATCAAGTTCAAATGATGATAAATAAATTGTCCTTAAATTGTGAATAAGGGTTTACCCACGAGGGGTAGCTTAGTTGGCAATGCAGACTGAGTGTGCTCGGGTTTGATCCCGCACAATACCCTTGGTGGAGGGATGCAGAGCCTTAAGTGTGACTAACTCCCGAATTAGGAATAGTCGACATTCGAAGGGTGACCAGATTTCAAGTGGTTTATACCAAAAAAAAGGGTATGAGTGAGGGTTTAAATTGCGGTTGTGGTTGCGCTGCGGAATTGTGGACGAATGCAGGTTGAGGCGGACCACAATTTAAAACCCTTCTCTGAAGGGCTTAGCTATCCACTAATTGTCACTATCAATTACTATCAGTGACCTAAACTGAATGAAACCAGCTTTGACAAAAAAAATTCAACTTATGACAAGTATGGTTTTCAGCATCAGCAGGATGCAAGAAGCACTCGAACAACACATGTGTTATTAATTATTATTCATATACCTCTGATCTTTCCGCTTTGAGATTTCTGTATTCAGCACTCTTGCGATCAAGTCCATCCCACAACTCAAATGGTTCAGTTCCTGGCAGATAAGCATGTAACACATGTTTCCCAGGAGGTGCTAAATTAGGACTTAGTACACTAGGTACTGATATCAACACAACATTCTGGTCGGCATCAACTCCTCTTTTCCAATCATTTACAACTATGTGATGAATTCCCAGATCACTGGGTATATCCTGATCAATGAGATATTGGGAAAATGTTATCAACTTCCGTTAAATAGTTTAAACAAATGGTGATCACAGCAGCTACTTGAAACTTGAAGATGCAACCAGCATGAGTAACATCACTTATGCCACTAAAACTTTGAGGACCTAAAAAGAAGATTCTGTGGTGTAAAAGCAGTGGAAATGTACAAATTTTTCAGTGAAGAAATCGGTGGTGAAACTACAAACTACTTGGAATTCAGTACATGAACTGAAGACATGAGAACATTGGGCAAACCTCGGCATCAAATCCCAAATGGAGATGCATGAATGATTCACACTGAGGAGTTGCGTTAATCCTATCTGAGTAAGACTTGGGTACAACTTCATTAGGTAGCAATTTTAAAGTGTCCCATGTTGATGCATTGCTGACAACAGCCTTTTTAGCGCGAATGAACTGCAGAACAGAATACATAAATGTTCAATTCTAGTAGAGTGAAGAAATAAAAACTTATGTGAATAAAATTAGAGTTTAATTATCTTTGTGAGGTTTCTAATCAACTAGATGAATACTCACCTGACCAGATCTCAGCTTGACTCCAATGGCTCTGTCATTTTCAACGACTATTTTTTCAACGTGACTCTGAAGCGAAATCCGTCCACCAAACTTCTCAAGTCCTCTTACAAGAGCATCAACAATAGCTGCAGTTCCATCAAGAGGGTACTCAAGACAGCACCCAGGTTTGTACCATTCAGCAAACATGTAAATCTGAAAAATTGGGGGAATATATTGTTTAGAGTTAGACACTATCGAGAAGTCTCTCACATTGATAAGAGATATGACTAAATATTTATTAAACCCTCACCCCTGAGCTAACTTTTGAGGTAGAATTAGGCATAACTCGAATAGAAAAAACTATAAAGTAGCACTAAATTTGTATTCTAATGTTGCAATCAGCCAAAACTGTCATTTTACCATCTCTGCAGCGAGGATACCATCAGTTTTGACCCCGGCAAGCAAGAACGCGAGCAGGTCGATCCAATTGCGCAGAAAAGGGTCTTTGAGTTCCAAACCATCAAGTATTTCCGAGAAAGGTCTGAGAAGTTTTGTGGCGCCAAGAGCACCCTGAGGCCCCATTTGAAGAAAGGACTTGAAAAGAGAAGGGGCGTATCTAGCTGCAGCCGTGTAAAGAACGCCTAAATCTCCTCGAATGGATAGAGGGGGCAGAGCCATTGCAGCTGTAGACAATGGAAGCACAGCATCCTGCATACGAATTAACAAGTTACAATTTCCCATCCATGTAAGGGATATATAATTATATATGCTTGCAAGTGAGCCAAGCAGAACACTGGGACTCAGGGTTTCAAATTGCAGTCTGCAACCGCAATTGCTTGTGCACATTTGCGGCCGCATCAGCCCGCATTTGTAATGCAGAAATAACCGTGACCGCAATTTAAAACCCTCATTGAGAGGGAGAACAACTGACTAAAAGTTTCCCCCATTCTTGGACGGCATTTGGACCCGCATACTTGTCAAGATCCTGCAAGTAATAACATTATAATTAGAATAATATGAAGAAATTAAAACTAATGACATAAATAATGAACTCATTCAATATACCACCTTGGAAAATTCGGAAGGCCCTATGCGCGACAAGAATTCACCTTCAGGTACATAGACCTTCCATGAATCATAAGTAGCGCATGGGAGAGACTCGCCCAATGCATCCAGAACCTGAAATTAACAAATTAGTTTTACTTCTAATTCAAAACACCATTTCTGAAATCTCAGGTTTAATTCAATCTGTTCAAAACATGAAACAAAACCACTAAGTGTTGGTCTAGTACTAAGCAAGCCTGTGTGGCGACATTCCTAGTAAAAAAAGACATGAAACAAGAGCAGTAGTATTATCTCATTATTTAGAACCTGTGCAAGAGGATTAGCCTGAGGACCCCTTGATTGCAATCCAGAGAACAAAGAGGGACCAGAATCAAACTTGTAGCCTTTGATATCAAAAGAATGGGCAGCACCACCAGGAAGGTCGTGGCTTTCGAGAACTAGCACATTTTGCTCGTATCTTGCCAACAGTGCTGCACAACACAATCCACCTAAACCACTCCCAATAACAACTACATCAGCTTCTTCTCCATTTTGTTTCAGATCGAGGTTGGACTTTGAGTTTCGCGCCACCACAGATTTCCTGTTATTGTTGTTATGATGATATCCCAAAAGATTTGGGTTCGGAAACACGCCTACACCCGCCATGGACGGAATGAAATGAATTGTCAGTTTGTTTCCGGTTTCTGCTTCTTCCTTCAAGCTCCTCTATCTCACTCAGTTCAGTTTGAAGATGTTAAATTAGCCACGTCACTCCTATGTTCCCTTTTCATGATATCTTTACCTTTTTATACGTTCCCTTATTCTTCCATTCACAAATATTGTCACTAATGTGCGAGGGCAATAACGGTCGCCAATGAGTTCAATCCTGGCGGATTTTAAACCGTTGGTAAGTTGTCGGTAAATTTATCTTCTCGGCGGTTTTAAGTGATTACCGATGACTTCTAATCGATCGTCAGCAATCAGTGTTTTCTTGTAGTAATATAAATTGGAGAGTAACTTTTTAGTTTATGGTTACCTTGTCAACTATAAGGTCAAAGTTTATGGCAGCTTGAGAAGAGTGAAAGAAGTTTTATGGCTTAAAGGTCTTGTTGGTGACCTTAGTGTAAGTCAGGAGGACATCACAGTGTTCGTGATAGTAAGAGTGCAATTCACTTAATAAAGAACCAGATGTATCACAAGAGGACAGAGCACACTAATGTGAGGATGCATTTCTTTTGTGATGTCATAACACAAGGTGATTGTTAGTTGAA
This sequence comes from Acmispon strigosus, assembly GCA_030819835.1. Classification (NCBI taxonomy): domain Eukaryota; kingdom Viridiplantae; phylum Streptophyta; class Magnoliopsida; order Fabales; family Fabaceae; genus Acmispon; species Acmispon strigosus. The sequence continues at coordinate 17,690,601 of JAUAMA010000002.1, read as the reverse complement.
AAGATTGCTACTTCCGATAACCAGATGACATAATGATGAAATATCTACCATGATAGAAATCAAGCATTGCTTGAACTTAGTTCGCATTGCAAGTACTATGTGGAGATTTGTAATGTGGAAGTGAAATGTTTTATGAAATTCAAGCCAATGTGGAGATTTGTAATGTGTGGCTTGAAATAAATACTTAATAATTGATTACTAGATTTGTGGTTTCATTTTTATTAACCATTCATAAATAGAATGCTCATGTTTCTTTGCTCTAATATAAAATGTTCGTAGAATTCAGCATAGTTCATTAGAGCGAAGTTAGAGAAATAAGAATTATAGAGATTTTTTCTTTTTATCCAATTGTCATTATGTTCTCAATAATAGAGATATTCATTAAGTTGTATTCATGCTAAAAGTTAATTTTCTACATCAAATATGATTTATCATACCCGTTAGCAAGTCATTTCTTTCTTTAAAGTCTTTTTAGAGTCTGTTGTAAGAAATAGAGTTTCTTCCTTAAGTAATCCTCTATTAAAGAATTAACTAGGTTATTTATTCGACCGCTAAATCCCTAAACATTTATTTGTTCCATTAGGCCCATTGAAGGGCATAGTTCTTCTTACTTTAGCCAAAACAATATACAAATTAATGCATTCTTCAAAATAATAAATCAGCTAGTTTTTTTTTTTTCCATACACTTAAAACAGAGATCTTCAGTAAAAACCTGCTTATTTTAAAGAGAGAATATTATACAACTCACATAACAAATCCATTAAAACCATCACACAATAACACCCATTACACATATAATTAGTAATTACACTTGCAAAGAACCACATGAAACCAAATATCCACTTATACAGAACAGAACACATGTCACTTCCGGGGAAAGGAGGAGTTTAAGTTAACAAAGACGAAAAGCCAAAACCATCACAACACGATTGAACAAAACCCAAAGACCAGGCTTATGGTTTTTCAATGTTTGAGGCAAAGCGATTAACCAAAGCAAGGGCATTACTAGTGACTTGAGAAGCATCAACAACCCTGGCCCTTATAGCAGCCTTCAAGTTTCCATCCATTTGAGGATGAGCAAACCCATCAAGACAAGTATTCTGGTCAGTGAGAGCAGCACTAACCCAAGTTTGCACATTGCTCATGCGCCACATCAAGTTACCCCCCGCAGTAAGCCCCAACTCCTTCACCGATTGGTTAAGACGATCCACACTGTTATCCATGTTCTCCTTGCAATCTTGCACAGCACCTTGTTCCCTTGGCTTGATTCCCTTTACCTTTGTCATCTTCTTCATGAACGATGCACTTGACTTGGTCATGGACATGCTCACTGTCAAGGCAGTGATGGCTAGTTGCTGCTCGTTTTGGCGAATCACGTGCGCGTATCTAGTGAGAGTTTGGACGCACACAGCAGGGTAGCGTGTGGCCCTGCATGAGGACTTGATGAACTCTATTGGGTTCGGGTTTGTAACTGCGGATTCAGCAGTGAAAAGAACAAGGTTCAGGATCAGGAGAGGAAGCACAAGTAGTACTCTTCCTGTCATGTGACTTTGATTTGATTTTTGAGAGATGAAGATTTGTTTGATCTCTATTGTTAATTATGCAAAGGAGAGGAATGTGGAGCTCAGTTATATAGGAACCAGGGGAATGAAAAACATTTTTATATATGTTTTTCTAGTCAAAGCAAAATCAAAAATGGTAACTACGTTCACATAGCTTTTACTGCTAATGTGTTTTTTAAAAAATTCCTTTCCTTATCTCTATTCCTACACTTAAAAAGTTTTATTGCCCTACTTCAACTCCTGCAAGCACAAGTAGTGTTTTCTCCCATGATTTGTATCCAATTCTTAGCTTATACCTCTAAAGGTGATCTTACATAATCTGAACGAGGTGGATGTGTGGTCAGTGCGGTAATGCTTGGTAAAAGCACGGTGGTAAATGCAATTGGACAATGAATGTCACTCTGACGTTCAAGTCAGCTCAATATCAGAGGGAACCTCAAAGTTTAGAAAAGCAATAAGAGCGCAAATGAAAGTTTGAATAACTTATAGTAACCAAACATATTTATAGTAGTTGTCTGATCAATTGTGTAGGTCATTTACTCATTCTCATCCTATCATCTGCGAGGCATTGAAACTTCAACATTGCTTAGCTGACTTGACCATAAGTCTAACAACTTAGCTCTATGTTGAGTTTAGTTGGTCAAACGAATGAAAGTCTTATGCTCGGTCGTCCTTGCTGACCAACTTGGCGGATCTTGGTTGTGCAGTCATTTAGGCAAACCAGAATGGTGGTGAGTCAAGTGGTCGTTTAGGTTGATTAGTTAAGGAGCCTCTAGCTTGGCATGTAATTTAAATGCAATGCCAAGATGAAAAGATAATATCAAGTTAAGCATTAGAGTAGACCAAATGAATGCATTCTGAGATTATTATTCAAAAATTGATATTCAAATTTATTTATAAGGGCGAGACGAAGCGTTAAATCTATCATTTATGATGTTTGAGATGTTGCACTTAGATTTGATTAGTCTTTAAATTTTAAAATTTGAGTCGTTATGATTAAAAAGTAGTCATGTTCTTATGGTTATGATTTAACATTCAATACTAAATTATAAAGGCATGCCATGAAGTCATGACTTTAAGCGTAATCACCTTCTAAATTTCTCATCTCTGTTTAGGTTTCTTACCCTTTTATATTTCATTAAAATTTTAGTAGGGTAAGAACGTTCTAGATCATTGTCTTTTCCCCTAACTTTTCCTATAAATGCAAGCGTTTGACCTTAAAAAATTTCACACCAAGCCTTTGCATTTATACAAAAGAATATAGATAATATTTACCTTTTATTTACCTTTTCTCATGTTACTCTTCAAATTGTGAAACCTCTTTCATTTATACAAAAGAATATAGATAATATTTCTTGAAAACTTAGCTCATTATGAAATGAGAGCGGGGGAACTTTGAGAGAACCTGAGGATATTTGGAATTATGTGAGAAATTGGGTTGATTCTTCCTCTAAAGAGAACTCTATAGAACCCGTTCTTTATTCAATATGAGTTAAAAATTCAGTTTGTCCTCTACTTTATGTGTGTCGACGCCACCAAGACATTGAGTGACTGTGTTTGTGTTTGTGTTTGTATTGGATTAGCACCAAAGAAAGTGGTGAGGTTTGGTATATAGGCATAGACCGCTGATGAGGACTATAATTTCTAGCTGTCTGTGAATGTGATTGGTCAATCATTCTAACCCACCTTCTGTTCTTTTTTAATTTGGAGCTTTTCAAAATTGCTTCGAGGTCCTCTGTTTAGGCCAATTGCCATCTTCTAGTTAGTAATATATTTTTGACAAGAAACACATGACCTGAAATACAGAAAAACAATAAAACAAAGTGGGTTGATTTAAGGTTGGTGGACTATTTCATTGCAAAGGGTATTTTTTATTTTTAATTTTTAATCAGATTTTAACCTATCATGGCTTTTGGAGCTCTTCCTAGGATCGTGACATCAGAAAATCCCGATGTCGTTTCTCTCATAGAGACAAGGAGGAAAATGGATTTAGATCTCTCACGTTAATTTTAGTTTTTCAATTTTGCAAGCCGTTGCAATTAAGTTCATGTGTGTTATGAATATTATTCTGACCTTCAATCATAACCAAAGCTTTATTCGAGCATGCTTTTATTTATTTATGAGTTTCATCCCTTACTCTTGGGTACAATGTAAATTATTAAACATAACAGCAGCAAAGCGCATTAGGTGCTTCAGAATTTGGTTTACAGCGACCCCCAAGATATCCTACATTAGCACACTGAAAGCTACAATATTCGTCTTTTCCATCAGTGCATGGACAAATGCAAGGGCCCAATTTCGAAGGTTTTCCTATTGCTGGACCTGCAATAACAACAAAATTCACAATATTATGTGCAAGATTCATGATTTTCTAATGTTAGATTGAATATGAAATAAGAACACAAATATTATTTTTCGAACAAAAGAGATAAAAATCACTCCATCTTCTTACTTAAAGATAAAAACAGAGTAGCCAAGAAAATTACAAGAGGAAAAGTTTGGCGGATGCGAAAAGCCATTTTACGAGTATTTCACCCTTATACTATTTTTCGTATCTGATGAATGCCTAACAATCTTTCATTATATACTATTTATTTGGGAAGAAGTCAGAAAAGCAAAATTATAAAAAAGGAAAGAAATAAAGTCAATGCACTAAAAATAATATTTTTTATTATACCTGGCTACTTTATTTTAGGTCAAACCATCATTGGTTTGACTGATATTTTATGCTGTTTTTAAAATGGTGAGTGCTTTGAATATATTATGATTAATAATATTTATGAACTTTTATTCAAAAAAAAAAATATTTATGAACTTAACATATACAGTTTGAAATGAATATAGTAATCATCAATAAACATAGAATGATAATTAATTATTTTAAAATGTTGACTTAAATCATACTATATGAATTTAAATTATCAATAAGCAATTTTAAAAGTTAATAATAAAAGAATACTAATAATATTATGTTCATTTAATAGTGTTCAATAATTTAGTTGTAAGAGCTAACCTCACAAAAATGTGGATATTCAAAGTATTTCCTCCCTTTTCTGATGTAGTGCATGGAGGATACTGTGCTACTTAAAAAAAAAAGTGACCAATAAAATATAGTGTTATTTGACTTTTTGGTGACGAGGAAAACTATAGTGTTATTTCACTAATTTCAAGTATTTGTTAACGAGTTATTGTTAATCATTATCATTTTCATGAAGTTAATTAATGTTTAATATTTAAATTATTTATAAATAGTTTTATTTGTAAGAATTGAAATATTTAATAATATAAAATTAGTTTAAATAAATTCTATATCATTTAAAGTCATTAAGGATTGCATTTAATATATTTTAGGTATTAAATAAATTTAATAATATAAACCAAATATTATACAAGGAAAATTATGAATATGAGAGGAAACTTGGACGACATCTGCTAAATAGGGAAGGAAACAAATAATTTCGAATTTAATGGGGTTTATAAATTTTGCACAAGCAGAATCTGGACGGTATCTGCTAAATAGGGGAGGAAACAATGAAGGCTTAAATTAAATATCGATTACAACAATATTTTTGAATTTGATGGGGTTGGTTAATTGTGCATAATATATTCCGTGAATTATGGCTCTTTAAATCAAATTGGATGAAGGCCGGCTAGCACATGGGTTGGGTTTTTCAAATTTCAGAGTGAATGGATTTAGATCCTTTTATGTGAAAGTATCCAAATTCTCAGAGCATCAACACGGTTTCTGTATGCGAACCAGATACCAGATGATGCTGTTTGGGTTAGGCCGCAATCAAACGTTTACAATACCCTTTTATCATAATCGTACTTGTTCTGAATATTGTATTTGATTATTTTGACTTTTGTTAACGATGTTCTAGGTTTGGTACTAGATATGTAGTACTTTATTTCTACTAGGTTTCTTCCATGCTAAGTTCGTTTCCTAAACATTTAGAAATGATGGCCCATGTTGAAGGTCATTTTTGTTATTTACACATTTAAAATATTGCAAAAACAGAAATTGCGCTGATAAAATATTCTACAATTACCACCGACCAAAGGCCTCTGCCAGACTGTCTATTTTCGATCCAAGTTAGAGTCGGCTACAACCGGTGCTACAATACTACCAAAACTCGAACATTGCGATATGGTTTGGTCGACATCAAGTGATCAATATTAGAGTCGGTCTACACGACCTACACAAAATGTTCATCGTTAGCGTCAGTTACTCTGGTGACCCCATTGCACCGGCGTTGTGTCGGCTGACGACTCTAAGTTTAGCACCGGCGACTGAGGGTCGACTTTACATGTTTTCTTCAACTCTTTTAACGTCTGTCCAGACACCGGTGCTAAATTTTTTGTAGAATTAGTTTTTCCCCCTCTAGCGTCGGTTTTCGGCTGATGCTATTTAACATTTTTTTGTAGTGTTTGTTAAAGTTTTGTCTTCTAGGGTTTACTGCGTGAACATTAACACCCACCATGTGTGGACCAATATGACAAATAATTGAGCTCATTTACCTTAATTAGCAAGGTGTTCAATGAATATCGTGCGGGTTAATTTGTTGCTTTGACCTTAGATAGCCGAGATATACCTGGCAAAAGTGCTTTATAGTCATTAAATTTAGGGATATTGATAATATTAGTCCCTGTGTTTGTACGTTGATTTGACATTTGCCCATTGCCGAAAATACTTAAGATTCTGTCCACGCGATTATGCACGTGTTGGTATTGATCCTCGCAGGAGGGCGGAGCTCCGACAAGGATGCTGACGTGGCACGCCATATGTTATTTTTAAATAGTTTTTAATTTCCACATCATTAAAATAAAACAAATTTATCAACTAAAAATATATATAAAATCTAAAAAATTCATTATTTTCCAACCATTCATCTCCATCTCCATCTTTAACAACCCAGGAAATCAAACTCTGGAATTTAAACTCAAAAAATCAAAACCGATTTATTTCATTGTCACAATATTTCTCTGCAAGATGCCAGAAAACACTTTGTGAAGATGCTTTTAAGACTTCCGGTTTTGCCTACTGCCTATGAGAAAAATTCATGTTGTGGCATCATTCAAAATTATGAAGATGAAGAAAGATTTGAAACAATTGGAAGGAAACCCCAGAGAAACCCTGAAACGTTACTTAAAACCCCAAATTGAACCTCATTCCCTCTACCTCCACTGCAACACTCCAACCTCACTTCTCCTCCATGACCACTAGACTTAAAACCCCAAATCGAACAAGCACACCTTGACCTTGAATTGATTTCCGTAATAGAATTTCGTTTGAATAACTTTGATTAGAATTGATTTTGATTCTGTAATAACCAAAATGGGTATGAATATTTTATTTATTATTATTTTTAAAATAATATTTTAAAATGAATATAAATTCGTGATCTGAATTAATTTACTTCATGAATATTTTTAAAATGAATATATTCATTTTTTAAAATGAATATATGACTTGCATAATTTTTTAAACTTTATATTAATATGAATTAATTTACAATTTAATTTCACTACATTAATTATAATATATATGAATAATATTTAAATTGATTTCACGAAGTTAATAATAATATATGAATGTTTAAATTGGATGATAAAAATCATCAAATTAACATACAAGCAAAGTGGTCATTAAAAGGTACAATAAAAAATATAAAATATAGTGCAATACAACTTGAAAAATAGCTATAATTCTAGTTAATGTGCATGTAAAAATGAAGAGAAAAGGACATAATTGAACATGACAATGGTCATCACCAAATCCATTCCCAAAATTGGATCAGTTTGATCCAAAAGCTATTATTTCTTGATTATGCCAGATCCAGATCATACTTGTAGAATCGATTTTCAAAATTGGTTTCCAAACATCTTCAAAACGATGGAGATCCACGTTTGAGAGTCTGATCCACGTTTGAAACTCAAATCCACGTATGTAATTGGTAAAAACTATTAAGATGTTAAAGAAGAGGTTGAAGATTTCTGGGTTTTTGTTTTTTTTTTATTAATTTTTTTTAACCAAAAACTATTAAATCTTGGACGGAAAATCAAAACTGCAAACGACAATGTACGTGAGGGACAAAAACGGCTATTTTCTTAGAGACCAAAATTGCACATTGGAAAAAAGTCGAAGAACAAAATGCAATAAAGTCATTTTAAATTTTCACATAATATTGTGTTTATGGATAAAGTTATTTCTGTTGGGTTTAAAATTTTATATTTCAAAACTATTTGATTCCAGTTTTGCATGCACTTGAAATATAAATACTCTTTTGCACTCCTTCATAACTAAAGCTTTATTCAAATATACTTTTATTTATGAGTTTCATCTATTACTCTAGGGTACAATGCAAATCAACTAATATATTTTTTTGATAAGACCATATTGGGAGGCATATGACAACAACAAAGACATGCATGAATTCTTTGACAGTGACCCCCCATATATCCTTTATTAGCACACTGTAAATTACATTCTTCACCAGTATTGCAGGGGCTAATGCAAGGGCCTATGAGCACTTCTCCTATTGCTGGACCTGCACCCAGAAGAAAATTCACAATTTATGTAAGGATTCATTCTTTTCTAATGTGAAATATATTTCATATTAATTATTTAAGTTACAACACTAATAATAATAATAAAAAAATTGATATGCTTGACATAAAAAATATCTCTTCAGAAATAAAATTAAAAATTTGTATTGAAAACTTATAAATAAAAAAGTGATAGAATCTTACTTGTGTAACATAATAGGTTGACTACCAAATAAGAACACAAATATAATTTTTCAATTTTCTTATTTATTATATATTAAAAATAGAATGTTAGAGAAGAAATATTATTCTTACCTGAAAATAGAACCAAAGTTATCAAAAAAAATTACAAGAGAAAAAAGTTGACAGACGCGAAAAGCCATTTTATGAGTATTTCACTCTTAAACTATTTTTCCTATGTCATGAATGCCTAACAATGTTTCATTATATACTATTTATTTGAGAAGAAGTCAAAAAAAATTATAAAAAAGGAAAAAATAAAGTGAATCCACTAAAAATAATACAAAAAATTATATTATTTTAATTTCTTATTTTATCCTCAATACTTTATTTTATGTCAAACCATCATTCGTTTGACTAATAATTTATGTCATGTTTGAAATGGTCAAAGGTTTGAATATGTTAATCATAGTTATGAATTTAACGTATATAGTTTTAAATGAATATAATAATCATCATCAATGTAAATATTATAATAATTAATTATTTTAAAATATTGATTTAAATAATGGTTAATTATTAAAATTGTCAATAACTAATTTTAAAATTTATTATTGTTATTATTATTGTCATAATAATAATAATAATAATAATAATAATAATAATAATAATAATAATAATAATAATAATAATAAAGCTTAGTTGCAATTTTCATCCAACGGATCAAGAGGTTTGGAAGGCGTTTTCAATTCGGTTTCGTCCGGTTTTTCTCGGGTAAGAATGTTGTATCTGCCATTCGTGTTCTTGATGGTCTGAAGGTGGGTGGTGCGAAGTTGTCAGTGGCTCCGACTTGGTACCCCAGGCGAGTCCTGGATGGCTCTTTGGTGAAGGCTTCCCGCGTTTCTGGTTCGCATGCTTTGTTGGATGAACCGTCTTGCGTCTGCAAGCGTGGGGAGGTGGGACGCGCTGGTGGTTTGAAATCGTGGAAGGAAGCTCTTGAGGGGAAATTCTTTGATTCTGCTTCTCACGAGGTATCTCTTGTTCTGTGCGCCTATATGGGGCACTTTTCCGTCGATAGGATTCCCGTGGAATTTCTTTTTCCTGAAGTTGGGTCCGGGCGTTGGCTCCTCTGGTCTCGGAGTGTGCGGCCGGCGGGGCCTCTGGCGCTTTTGGGTCGGGGGAGCTCTGTGTCAGGGACGAGCCAGGTTTGCAGCTACAAAGAAGAAGGGGGCGCCCCAAGAAACTGGCTTGTCGGGGCGGGCCTCCATTGGTGGCCTCTCCCTCGGTAGGGGTGTGGGCTTGGTGTGAAGAGGGCTCGGGGCCAGCCCAGGAAGGTGGCGTCTAGACATCAAGATCTTAACATTCCTATTGATTCAGTTCTTCCCGTTGTGCCGGCGGAGGGATCTCCAGATGATGAAGGAGTCGTAGATCGTCTACTAGTGCCTTCGCCTGCTGCTGTCTCTGTGCCTCCGAGTGTTCTGACAAGGGCAAGACGTGTCGTTGCAATCGCCAAGCAGGTGGGTGTTGTTTTCGAGGATTCTGATGAGGTTGCGTTGGACCACCTTGTGGCTCACATTATGTCGAGTAGGTCTCCGTAGTGAGGCCTTTTACGCTGGGTTTGTTTTAAGGGTTTTTTTTCTTGCAGGCGCTTTATAGGTAGTTCGAGGGGTGGTTTTGGTTTGGTCTTCCTTTTTGGGTTTCCTCTTACTGTTTTGTATAGGGAGTTGATTTTTGTTTGGGGTTCTGTTTTGCCCATTTTGGTTTGTGACTCTGACTCCTCTCTATCCTTTTGATGAGGTTGGTTGGCTGCTCTAGTTTTTAATATCAATATATCTTTGTGCTTTCTAAGAAGAAGAAAAAAACCGCGATTTTGGTCCCCAACAAAAAATATTACATTTAGAGTCCCCAACTAAAGATCGGTTAGTAGAAATGGTTTTCCGTCCAATTCCATCCATTATTTAACAGTTTTTAGATAAAAATTTAATAAAAAAATACAAAACCCATAAATCTTCATAAAATTCTTTATTATCTTCGAAGATCTTCATCATCTTAGGGAGCAAACCCGGAAAATTGAACAAACCCACAACCTTCTTCATCTTAATTTGGTTCTTTTTCCTCTTTGGTCCTCAAACCAACAAGCACGACCTTCAAATCCAGAACCTACCATTTCAAATGTTAAATTAACATTCTTAAGATACATCCGCCAAAATATACAACCTTCAAATCCAGCCACATACAAACCCATCACCCCTTCCCCTCATCACTTCATATCACAGAGCCAGAGGATGGGTTTGTATCATTGTCGTTCTCCTCTCGCAAACCACTAACCAGTGTCGTTACCCTCAACGCACAGCCGCGGGCCACTGTGATTACCGCACTTTTCCTCTTACACCACCGCTTCAGCACCGCTCCACCACAAAAACTACCACAACCTTTTTCCCACCGACTCCCTTTTTTTTGCCGCCGATATCCCTCTCTCGCTGTCACCCTTCCTCTTTGTCTCCGCCTTATCCCCGCCATTCCAACCTCAAACCCGCGAAGCACCACTAAGCTGTCGCGGTTTGAAACTTGGGTGAAGGATGGGTGTTGGTTATTGGGTTGGAGCTTGAGGTGTGAATCTTGGGTTGGAGTTCCCTGTATTAAGTTTGAAGCTTTTCTCACTTTCAGATCTTTGGAGCTTCAAGCTTTTTCTCCTTGAGCTTATATAGAAGAATCTGATCCCTCCACATTCGTTTTTTCAGCTTGTTGGGGGTTTCTGGGTTTCTCTGAGGTTGTTGTGGTTCATAGAGAGGGGATTTGAAAGGTCTGCTCCTCCTCTGTTACTTGTTCTCTGGTCAGATTCTGTTACTTGTTCTCTGGTCAGATTTTACGATGATATGGGGGAACTTGAGAAGGCGCACAACCTGTTCGATGAAGTTCCTGAACCGAGTTTGGTTCTTCATCATAAGATGTTGACTTTGAAGGTGGTGATGGAGTGTGCTGATTTGTTGTATGATAGGTTTGAGGAGATTGGTTTTTTACTTTCTGAATTTTTTGGGTTTGATGATGAAGATCTTTGAAGATGATAAAAAACTTGATGAAGATTTCTGGGTTTTGTAATTTTTATTAGTTTTTATTAGTTTTTTTTTCTTTTTAGAAATCGTTAAATAATAAAAAGAATTGGACGGGAAACTATTTCTGCCATGGAATGAGGGGATGTCTAAATAACACATATTTAAATTGAGTTATCCCACCCGAGGGAGATACGTGGTTCAATAAGAATTTAACATTTGTTTTATTTGTTTCTAAATCATTTTCTAATTCTGATATTTAAATTTATTAGTATTATTTTGGGAAAAAAAGTACAAACCGGGTAGTTTGAAGATTTTTAAAATGATAAAGATAAAAAAAAAATATAATAAGTCGTTAAAAAAAGTTTTATGTTAACCAAAATGTGTTACCAAATATAGTTTTATTCAATTCAAGCATGTATAACTTGTAAATATATACAGCCGCTTGGAATACTTCACCACCATGGGCCTACTTTCAAGTTTCAACCACTGCCGCTTTTCTTTCACAGCCACCGTACCATTGCTTCATCGGGCGCCCCCACAGTCACCGCCACCTTTCTGGTTCGCGTATCTTTGCTCTGTTTCGCATCTTTTTTGTGGTTCACGCATCTCTACACGGTTTTGCATCCATTTTCACGTATGGTCGTCGTTTCTCTCCAGAGGCTCGCGTATTTGTGTTTCTATTGGATTGCCCTTTGCTCTTCTTCAGTCTTCATTCGCTCCATCACCCTCTCTCTGCGTCTGGAGATTCTTTTTTCGTCATTATGGAGAGCGCTTTGCTAGGGCACATTCAGGGTCGTCATTTTGTAGTCAACCACCAACACCTCCGCTGCATGACATTGTCTCTCTCGCCAGACACTACTGCGTATGTTTAGCTCATCGCACCATCCTGTCAACCTTTGTTGGGAGCGAAGCCTTTGTCTGGGAAGTTCTTCGCATATGATGGATTTGACGGTTCTACCATGGATATGGATTTTGCTAGGGAGTCTCTCACTCTAGTAGTAAAGCCGCCACTTGTGGTGGTTGATGGTGCATCTGATGTCAATGTCCATCGGGAAGAGCGTACTGGTGACGATGGGGTTGTTTCTATTCCAGAGCTGGAGGGCGCATATGGGGTTACAGAGGGGACCTTTTGTTTCAGTGACAGGTTTTTCAAAGCATGGTGATGCCACTTCACTGTTTGTTGAAGGTATTTCAGGAGGGGTCTCGCATTCACAGATTAAGGATCTTTTTTAGCTTTTTGGAACCATCAGAAATGTTTATGTTCAATAGCTGAGGAGGCCAGGGTGACGATCACGGTTTGGGTTCGTGCATATGATTTCTGAAGAAGATGCTATCATGGCCAGATACAAGTTGGATGGGTTACGATTGGGAGGTTATTGTTTGGCGGTTTCAGCGGTGAAGGTTCTGTTCAAACAAGAGCACATAGTTTCACGGTTGACCCATTCAGCGAAACAGTTGGCAGAGGGTTCTATTGATGGTGATGATCAGAATATATGGCCTGATGTAGGTGCAGAGGTTGCTGATGCAGTGCATACAGAATCTGAAGCGAGGTTGCAGGTTGCATACGAATAGAATCTGAGCAAGGGTGATGTCATGTCGTCGTTGAAGGAAGATGTTGAGGAAGGAATTTTTTATGAGGTAGGTGTTTTAAAGGAATGGGTTGAGCCAGTTGTGGTTTTCGAAGGTCCTTTGTTTCCTCACGTTCATTTCATTGATGGTCCTAGAGAAGCTTAGCAGATCTTCATTGACGAGGATTTGAATTTCGTTATGACGACTGAGTTTGGTTGTATTTTGGATTATATGGATTGGAGTTCTCATGGGATTGAGGTCATACGAACAATTGCATGAGATTTTGACATGAAGATGCATGCTTTGAGGGGTCCTTTAGGAGTCACTCCCTTTATTGGATTCATGGATTATGATTATGTAGGTTCTAGCTCTGATTTCATTGTGCATGATACGGGTATATCTGAATTAGAGCGTATTGGTATCTCCATACCTAAAGCTAATGGGTTTAGCTGAGACTCTGCGAAATTGGACGCCCCCACCATTCAGGATGAAGTTCCTTTAGATGTTGTCTTGTCTTGTTTCAATGATTTGTCACGAGAGGGACCCAATGTTGTGAAGGACATTGAGCCTGAAGTAGAGAGTTCTGATCGTCCGGTTCGTAAAGGTAGAGGGCATCCCAAAAGAGTTAAGCGTGGAAGGAAGAAGAAAGAGTTAGAGGATCAGATAGAAGAGGAAAAGGAGTTGCCGGTGTTTTTAGGCTTCACTTGAGGTTCTGGATTCTACATTTTTAGCGAAGGATCTTAAAACTGATTGCATTTTTTTGTGTGCGAGGTCTGTATGGGAGAATGGGAACTTCTGTAGTCTTGGGTTTCATAGAACTGACGAGGAGGCTATTCATGCATGTGTGGAGCATCTTAGAAGAAAACACTCGGCAAGGTATAGGGTGTCTCAGGTTCCTTTTCTGAATTGGTGCATTTTTGCTTCCTATTTTTGTTTTTGTTATGATTATGTTGTTTTTGTTCTCTTGTTTGGATGTTGGTTTTTGACGTAGGTTTTTCTTTGCATTTTAGCTTTTTTGCATTTTATGCAATTAGCGACCGACGTATTGTGTCATTTGCCGAGTGGATAAGTGTTGATCCTGGGATATAAGGGTAATTCGGTGTGTATTTTATTTTACTTTATTTTTACTTCTTTATTTTTATTTAGCATTTTTAGTGTTTTTAATCATATTGTGCATTTTTAGGTTTTTTAGATTTTATGTGATTTTGTTTGAATTTGGTAGGTTTTCTCTATTTTTATTTAGTCTATTTCTTTTTTTATTTTGTCGGGTTTTTTATTTGGTTTATTTAGAGTTGATAAGTTGTTATTTTAGTTTGTTACTTTTTATTATCTTTTGTTCATTTTATTTCATGAAAAAATTTGGAAAAAGTGGAGAAAATTAGGAAAAAAGGAGAAAAGTTCGAAGCTGCTAGGCTAAACGGCGTGGCCGTGCCACTTTTCACCTTGTATCTTGCGAGGTCGCACTAGTAATGTTGTAAGGATTAGTAGGTTTTTTTTTTAACCTATTTATGGCATTCTGAAGTGTTTTTTGAGCCGTTTTCTCTAGAGAGAGAGAGAAAGAGAGAGAGAGAGAGAGAGAGAGAGAGAGTGCTAGTGCTTGCTTTGGAGCTTCGAGGGCAATTGATTTAGCATTTCTTATCTTGTAATCATGTTATCCATGAGCGGCTAACTTCCTCATGGTACTTGGGGTTAATGCAAGAGTTTTGCTATTTCTCGCACAAAAGAAGGTTTGGTTAGGAATAGGGACTTGGGAAAGGGGTTAATCAAGAATTTCCATGCGTTAGTGCTAGGTTTTGTTGGCCTGAAATCAAGTGAAATTAATCCTCAATTTAATTGAGTTAGGATCTAAGACATTAGGACTAGAAATTGAGTTGGGAGTTCTACTTAGTTAAGGCACTAACAAGTATAAATCTAGGTAAAACATCATAGATAAGGTTCATACATTCATACATAAGTTTAAGAATTATTAAAGACATAACTGGTGAATTGATGAAGTTACACCCCGAGTACTACTTTATCATTATTGTTTCGTGGTTTAATTTATATTTTTTGATTATTTAAAAACAAACCAACCTTTAATCGTCCTTATAGTAACAAAGTTAGTGAAATTTGGTACTAGACAATCACAATTCTCGTGTTTGATCTTTCATTACTACGTAACAAGTAAATACATTTTCCTAAGAGTTATCAACCTGTTTTTCAACTCTTTCAATTTAATAAAGTTGTATTTTCGAAGAAAAAAACTTGCAAATTTGTTATGTATTTTAAAATGTGTCATGTTAATAAATATCGTGGATGTTTTGAATATTTAAATTTTAAATTTTCACTTAATAATGTGTTTATGGATAAAGTTATTTCATTTGCGTTTAAAATTTTATATTTCAAAACTATTCGATTTCAATTTTGCATGCACTTGCAATCAAGTTGATGTGTATTACAAATACTCTTTTAAACTCTAATCATAATCAAAGTTTTATTCTGAATATACTTTTATTTATGAGTTTCATCTATTACTCTAGGGACAATGTAAATCATTTAATATTACAACAACAAAGATATGCCTTCGCAGTTGTTTGACAGTGACCCCCAGGATATCCATTACTAACACAGTCAAAGCCACACTCTTCAGGATTATAGCAGCGGCTAATGCAATGGCCTTTGGCCACTTCTCCTATTGCTGGACCTGCATCCAGAAGAAAATTCACAATTTCATGTAAGGATTAATGTGAAATATCTTTCTTATAAACTACCTTTTTTTTAAGATAACTACTATAAAATAAAATAAAACTTTTGATATTCTTGACGTAGAAAATATCTCTTTAGAAATAAAAAAAAATTGTATTGAAAACTTATAAATAAAATAGAGTCACAAATCTTACTTGTGTAACTTTATATTGATTATTCAAAAAAAACTTTATATATTGACTGCGAAATAAGAATATAAATATTATTTTTCAATTTTCTTATTTATTATATATTAAAAATAGAACGTAAGAGCATTCTTAATCTTACCTTGACATAGAACCAAAGTAATCAAGAAAATTACAAGAAGAAAAGGTTGACAAACACGAAAAGCCATTATACGAGTATTTCAATCTTAAACTATTTCTTCTATGTGAAGAGTGCATAACAATGTTTCATTATATACTATTTATTTGAGAAGAAATCGGGAAAAGAATCGAAAAAAAAAGGAAAAGTAATAAAGTGAGTGCACTAAAAATAATATGAATAATTAATAATTTTAATTCCTTATTTTTATCGATCCTTCCTATTTTATTTTAGGTACACCCGCATTGGTTTGACTGATAATTTATGTCATGTTTGAATGGTGAGAGGTTTGAATATATTAATGATAGTTATGAACTTAACATATATAGTTTGAAATGAATATTTTTTTTTGTTACATTTTGAAATGAATATAACAAGCATCAATGTAAATATATTAATAATTAATTATAAAATATTGACTCAAATAATAGTTAAAATTAAAATTATCAATAAGTAATTTTATAAGTTATTATTATTATCTTTTTTTTGGTACATCATAAAAAAAAGTTATTATTATTGTTATGATGATGATAATAATAATATAATTATAAAAATAATAATAATATTTTTGTTTATTTAATAGTTTGGAGTCAGGAAATATATATATATACATATATATATATGATTTATTCTCATTTTCTCATATAAAAACATATATATATATGGAATTTATCGAAATGTATTTTTATATGAGAAATTGAGAATAAATCACGATCGTTAGATCTAATCATGAATGGTCAAGATTAAAACAACTTAATAGTTACATGACTACTTAAAAATGTCATGTGACTTTTTAAAAAGTCACATGACTTCATATTTTAATCTTGACCATTCATGATTAGATCTAACAGTCATAATTTATTCTTACTCTCTAATCTACACCATATCTCTAATTTTGAGTCCTCAGTCTGGACTCTCATTAAGCCACGTCACTCTCTTTTAAAAAGAAAAATCTTTAATTTAGACATTTTTTATGAGATTTTAATCTAATTAATGACTTCAGTAAATGAAACTTTAATAGGGTTTGATTAAAGTGTATTAAATTTGTGAATTAAATGATAATTAAGCCATTGTATTAAACTTAAACTATAGAATCAGATTTGTGAATTAAAGTGTATTAATTATCATTGAATTACTTTTCAATATACTTGAAGTTAATACCGGTAACTAATAAAGGCTAATTTGAAAAAAATAAAGAGGGGGTGAAATTTGAAAACAATCAGAGTTGAAATAGAAGACATAGAAATTTATTTGTATTAAATTAATAATATCGTGCGGTGCAATTTGAAATAATTTAAATTTGAAATGGAAAAACTCCATTAATTGCATTAATGGGGTATGTAAGTGTTTTAGTAGCCCACTATTGAAGGTAAATAAATTGTATTAACCAATGAAAAAATTACATGTGGCATATATATTTCATTATGACCCACATTTGAGGTTAGATACTATATCTATAATTTTAAGTCATGTGGACTCTCATTAAGCCACGTCACTATCTTTTTAAAAAAAATTCTCTAATTTAGACATTTTTATGAGATTTTAATCTAATTAATGACCTTAATGAATGAAACTTTAATGGAGTTTGATCAAAAGTTGACATTTGAGATTTTAGGATGAGTGTTTGTCTGAAGGTGTAAGATATTTGAGGGGCAAGATGTACTATCATCTAATTATATTATTTGGCTTAAAAAAAAAATCTAATTATATTTCTGTACTAATAGATAAAATATTATTAAATATTATATTTTACTGTTATTTTTAAAATACAATTTTAATATAAAATAATTTAAATATGTAAATTATAAGTTAAAGAAACCCGTGCCCCGTGCACTGCACGGGGTACTGACTAGTATAAAAATACTTTTCTAATATTATACATCCCCAATAACCAAATCATAGCTTTACCACGGGTGGAAATAGTGCTAAATTGTCATAGGCTTCCTTAGCATAAATCTCATCCCTCTCTTGACAATACTTCTAGGAAGCTCTTGGAAGAAACCTTGGTACCAACAACACACATATTGACGGAATAATAAACCAGATTAGCCACCGCCAGAACCCTCCCGAACCAAAATCATGCCTTGTGCTTTACATGCACCAAAGTTGCAATTCATTTAATAACTCCCCCCACATACATTTACATTTACATTACACACTACTAGATAAAAGTTTTTCCGCAGCGACAAATGTTGTTGGTAAATTTGGGAAGTCGATGGCAAAACTACCTTTCGCAGCAAAAAAAAAGTCGTTGCATGTTGTTATGAAAAGTCCCGTTGCGAAAAGTTTTGCAACAACACTAGTTGTTGCTGCCATTGTTGAGGTTTTTACAACGACTATTGTCGTTTCTATATTAAATATTTTGTCATTGCTATAAATGTTTTTTAATAACCACTAATGTCGTTGTCATACCCGACATATCTTAGCAACTAAAGTTGTTGCGATAAAGCATTTTTCTCAACAAAGCAAGTCGTCGTGAAATGATATTTTTTCCCAACAGCAATAGTTGTTGCGATATGAATTTTTTTTCTCAGCAACCATAGTTGTTGTGATATGGAAATTTTTTCATTAATTTTTTTTTGTTGCGTTAAGAAATTGTTTTATAAATATAAAATCTTTTTTTAGATTTCATATTTATATTAATTACATATACTAAATTAATTATAATAAAATATTTAAAATTAAGCATTCATCACACTATTTGTAAGGTACGAAATTAATGATCAAAATAAATAAAAAGATTAAAAACAAATAAAGAGATATAAGAACAAAATTTAATAGATTAAAGGCCCCTTACAAGAGTCATCTCAAGAATTAAAAACACAAGATCAAAATAAACCAGAATTTAACAACCTACATGTAACCCCTTGAAAACACCACCTAGAAATTTAAAACCAACTTATCAACTAATACTTAAACGAAAATAAAATAAAAAATAAACACTCCTAAATGTTCTTGTTCTGTAAAGAAAAATAAAGCACAGATACATATTCCGTGAATCAATTGTGACCACAATTTTAATTTCTTGTCTAAATGTAGTTTGAGCATGTCATCACAATTGAAGTGCTGAAACACCACCGGTTGGCCTGCAACAATGAAAAAATTCTAGGTTAGCACAACTTTTTGTATGCACTTAATAGAAGAAAGAGTAGAAGAAATCAAAAGAAGTAAAGCTTGTCACTTAAAGCTGTAATATCAAGGAGAAGAAATAACATTCTAAATTGCTATAACTACCGATTTGTGGTACTATGTTAATCTTAGTTAAATATGCATCCCCCCACCCCACCCCCTTTTTCTCCTTATAACAAGGAGAAGAAAATTCAGGTCAGTAATTGAAAAACTAGAGAAGTACGTGTTGGCCTATTAAATCACAAAGTTCTGCAAGCAGTATCCAGAAATGACTCAACTCTCAATTGAAAAATTAATGTAGAAAAATGTGCTCTTGGACTTTAAATATCCTATGCAATTTCTTCCTGAATTTATGCTCTATCAAAATCTATACTTTGACTGAAGTATTAGCATTCAAAACAGGTAAAAATAGAATTGAAATGTCAAGCACAACATGCAATAGTAGACATATGATATATCTCATTAGAATGACTTCAAAACTAAAATTAACTCTCAACACTAGCAGCATAGGCTTCTGAGCTCCTAATTTTTAACATTGGTAAATCTATCAAACAAGTAGTATTTCCATGTCAAACTTTTAACAGAAGTTATTAAACCTTTCAAGCTCAAACAAAGATCAAATCGCTGTAATAAACTAAAGCTTGGCTAATTAATAGAAATGTGAAAATTTAATAGAACTTTAGCAGCGCTTCACATGGCCTGGTATATTCTAGAAATGACAATTTAAGACAAGGGATTATCTTTACCTGTACTTATCTGCTTCTTATTGCTGTCTGCATATGAATAAGTTATAATATTCATGTAGAGTTAACATATTCAACAGATTGACTCTTGACTCTGATCTAAGTTACTTTGGATATAATAAAATGACTGCAAGATTTAATTGCCAGTTCAACTATAATAAAAGGAGTGTACCGCTGTATCAGATCCTAAAGTAATAGAAATAATGGAGAAAATAATTTCTTAAGCCTATCAATGTCAAAACTATCCTGCAATCAACAGGTAAAAATGAAAGGCATTGTAAGTATAGAGTAAAGACAACATAAAATTTAAAAATAGTGATTATAATATTAAGATTTACATAAACTCTTGAAACTATATCATTTTTTACTGCACTAGGAACATCCTTCCACTCCTCGACATTCAAAGGAGCTCTCTTTTGGACCAGCACTGATATTTCAGTAACAAAATCTGGAGCACTCGGTCCAACAGCCACCATCTTGTCGGGCGGAATAACAACATTCAATTTCCCTGTTGCACTCTTCCTTCTTCTTTTTGACACACTTGTGCCGGTTGTTTTTCCTCTTCCAGCTTTCTTTTCGGCTTTTATTGAATTTTGTCACAAAAAAAAGTGAAAAAATTTATGACAACCAGAATGTAGTTCATAGGAAAAGAAATATACAATCATCGACACAAAGTATAATAAAAATAAAAATTTAAGGAATTGGTACCTTGTTGACTCGTGGTGGCAACTAAAGAATCTGGGCAGGTTGAATCTACATTACGACTTGTCGTAAGAAAATGTGAGTTTCAGAGAAGTTGTGACGCCTTTCAGTTCATGTTCATGTCCAGGAGGATGATGAGTTGCTGTTTGTAGAAGAGCAAGGTAGTGGGCAGTTACTCAGATACATACGCCATACGGCGGCAAAGTAAAAAAAAATTGAGCGCTAAGTAAAAAATTGGGCGCCAAAGATTTGTTTCATAAATACTAAAATCAACTTTTTTTTTAAGAAAAAATTTGATAAAATGAAAAGTCCAACCGTTTAGCTAAGTTCAGCTAAGAATCAGGAAACGAAGCCAGGCAAAGAGTAACATACACTGTGACTTCCGCGACCTCGTCTTCCCGTGGTGCGCCGTCGCGTTCTTCTGCGGCCTTCTTCCGGTGGTGCGCCGTCACCTTCTTCTGCGGCCTTATTCCGGTGCGTCGTCGCCTTCTTCTGCGGCTTTCTACCAGTGGTGCGGCGTCGCCTTCTTCTGCGGCCTTCTTCCGGTGCGCCGTCGCCTTCTTCTGCGGCCTTCTTCCGGAGGCGCGCCGTCGCCTTCTTCCGGTGGTGCGCCGTCGCCTACTCCGTTTCCCCTCCTTTTAATTTGTGGTGGCGCCGCTGCCATCGACATGGTGGCGCCGCTGCCATCGACATCGTCACCCCAAATATGCTGCTGCGCGGATCTTGTTGAGGACATAGAAGCAGGGGCGGCGCCGCCGGGTGGCCATGGTCACTCATCTCTCATCGAGATTCAAGTGAGATGAGACTCAGTGTTTAGGGTCTGACTTTTAATCTGATGAGTGGTTGAGAAGCCTTATCTTTTAACACATTATCTAGATATTTTGTAAAAACTAAAATAAAATATTATATAAATTTACATTTCTTATTCAAATAATTATTATACTTGTTAATAAAAATAAAAAATAATTACCATCCCATTCACCAAAAAATAAATCTTTAAACTGTTATTTAAGTAGCGTTTGACCAATTTTTTATTGACTTTTAAGTTACTTATAAGTTAAAATTCGGCTAAGCACAATTTGTAATAAGATTTTAAAAACTAAGCTAGTTAGTAGTGGTTGACCCAACTTTTTTTTTACTTTTAAATTACTTGTAAGCTAAAATTCGGTCAAACACAATTCGTAACAAGCTCCCGTGAAGTTATAAGGATAAAAACTAGTGTTAAAATTCAACAAAATATTAAAAAAAATCTTCTAAGAAATATAAATAGAAAAATATAGTGCCTAAAGGTATTTTTTTATTCCGTGTCAGAATCTTCTTTCTCTGAGAAATCATATTCGCTTGCGTGAGATTCTTCTTCATCACCATCACTTTCGAAGTCACTTGCATCATCCGATTCTTTCAATTCTTCTTCCTTGTCAATAATACTTTCATCCAAGCATAGTCTTGCAACATCATCCCTATTTAAAACCTCTTCATCTTGGTTTACTAATGGTGTTTCCGGTTCTCCATGTGTATCACTCAACTCATTTAGTTGATATGCTTCGAAGTCATCGTCATCTTCACCATTTGGCAAGTCAAAGATATGTCCTGGCTTGACTTTAACAACTGTATACCAATTTTCCTTGTCACTAAATTTAACATAATAAACCAAACTAGCTTGAGAGCCCAAGATGAATGGATCACTTTTGTAATATAACTTTGTCATGTCCATACTAATAAATCCATATTCATCCTTCTTATATCCCGTACCCTGATTACGACCTTCAGAAGGAGCCTCAAACCAATCACATTCAAATAGTATAACCAAGTTGCTATCTATATATCTTATTTCAGTGATCTTTCTAACCACGCCATAAAAATCAGCATGTCCATCTAACTCATCCCCTTTCACTATCACACCACTGTTTTGGGTTTTTAGGTGTTTCTCAGCATCTTTGGTACGAAACTTGAAACCATTTAGAATGTATCCTTTTGTCCAGCCGCTCCTCTTCGTCGCTCGTCTACTCGTCGCTCCTCTTCGACACTCTCCTACCCACTCTCACACTTAGAAACGTGCACTCCTCTTCGTCGCTCGCCAACTCGTCACTCCAGATCTCTTTCGAAGTTGTGATTCAAAGACGGTACCACCATTCATCAAAGGTGCTCTCTCTCACTTTGCGAACGTGTCTTTCCACCCTCAAAGTTCATCTATTTATATTCATAAACTTAGTAGGGTTCTTGTTCCCTACCCTAATTTTAGGAGATATGATTTTTATCTATTTATCTGTTAACCTTATGACAACACATGTTCAAGTTCGTTCTCTAGAAACTTCTTACTATTATTTTGTTCCAAATATTTTTCTAATTTTCTTGAATCACTTCCAGAATCCTCCAGATTGTCTTCAGATTTGTCTAGAATTATTTTAATTAATATTTTGAATTTTATTAATATTTAAATCTTCAACTTTTACATTATTTTGAATTTTTATATTATGAATATTTTAAATTCCGAATTTCTTTATTATTATTATTATTATTATTTTAATAAAATATGAATGGACAAAATTAGGTGTGTTCATCACAATGCTTATTTTAATACCTTAAAAATGCTTATTTACTAAGTAGTAATTTATAAATTTTGATTTTACTCATACATTACTCAAAATTTATAATTAATTCCCGTAATATTCTCTAATATTTGTATATAAATTTTAATTAAAAATAATTCTCAATATTAGTATATTTAATTTAAATTTAAATAAACTACCTTGAATCCTATATATATGGAATTCAAAATATCAATAAACTAATTATCATCCAACCCATATATCAAATTAAAAATTGATATTAATATATTATATTTTAATAATTCTCCCGGTGTTTGTTTTTCTCTAATGTGGTAAGATTTAGATTTATCTTCAATTTCTTGGATTATTACATAATTTTTTATTTATTTTTGAACTTTATGACAATACCTAATAACATTTATCTTTTTGATTTTTCTGTATCCAGTTAATTTAAGATTTTAAATTGATAATTATTATTTTCTATAATCTTTTATATTTTCTAGAGTCTTCTAACTATTTTATAGAATCACCTTCTAATTATCATATAGAATTGTCGTTTATGAGCATCTTCTATAATCATCTTCTAATTATTATTTTCGAATTTTTAATTTTTTTTTAACTCTCTGATTTTCCATTTACTTTCATTTTTTATTTTTCTAATTTTATTATTTTCAATTTTTTATTATTTATTTTGAATTTTATGATTCTTTAATTCTTAGAATTTAATGAATAAACAATCAAATAAGACAAAAATAATAGACAGGAGGCAAAATTAAGTGCTGACACGCACCAAATTAAATAACTACATAAAAACATGTATGATATTGAATTAAAAATATCAACAAACTAGTTATCTAATAATATCAATATTTTGAATTCAAATTTATATCAATATTTTGTTTATGCTTCGAAAATATCAATATATTTTCTATAGCAAATAAATACCAAAAAACTTATTTTTCCCTTTTATGAAATTAAATGGTTGTTTGCCAACAACATTTCAAGTTGCCGTCACATATATATTTTTTGCAGCAACAAGAAATATTGTTGGGAAAAATATATTTGTCCCAACAATCAATCAACTTGTTGTGACAAACAATTGACATTAACTAGCATTTCCAGAAGTTTGAATCATTAACATAGTAGTTTATTTTCCAGCGACAATTAAAGTCGTTGGGATAACCACATCTTTGCCAACAACATTAGTGTTGTTGAGGAAAAAAACTTCTTATACCAACAATTTAAAAATGTCGTTGTCATATATATGTATATTTCCCAGCGACAATTAAGGTCGTTGGGATAGCAACACCTGTCCCAACGATATTAATGTTGTTGAGGAAAAAAACTTCTTATGCCAACAATTTAAAAATGTCGTTGCCATATATATATGTATATTTTCCAGCGACAATTAAGGTCGTTGGGACAACCACACATTTCCCAACAATATTAGTGTTGTTGATGAAAAAAATTCTTATGCCAACAATTTAGAAATGTCGTTGCCATATATATATATATATGTATATTTCCCAGCAACAATTAAGGTCGTTGGGACAATTACACATTTCCCAACAATATTAATGTTGTTGAGGAAAAAAACTTCTTATGCCAACAATTTAAAAATGTCGTTGCCATATATATGTATATTTCCCAGCGACAATTAAGGTCGTTGGGACAACCACACATTTCCCAACAATATTAGTGTTGTTGATGAAAAAAATTTCTTATGGCAACAATTTAGAAATGTCGTTGCCATATACATATTATTACCAACAACTTGTTTGTCATTGGGAAAAAGTCGTTGCTAAATATGTTATTTCTTGTAGTGACACATAACACTATAATATAAAACTAGTCTTTAATTTCATAATATGTGCATGAAGAAATAATTAAGTATTAACCTTAAGGTGTGCATTTTGTGGCGAAGTCTTGTAGAGCCACACGTTTTGTATCCAATCAACATCCACAAAGATAAGATCCTTCTGACTGTATACATCAAAGGCACCAATTAATCTGTTTCACTGAGGTTGTTTATCATAGTCAGAGGTTAATTAATTCCTCTTTTCCTGGAAAAAAATCAATATATATATATATATATATATATATATATATATATATATATATGTATATATATCATTTAATTGGGGTTGCATATTTATTTGCTTATAGAGTTATTTGCATATATAAATTCAATCTGAAATTCCTCCTTTACTTGAATCTCAAGGCATAGGCTTTCACACCCAAGACTCCTCTAATAGCTTTAGACTGCAATTTCTTTTTCATAAGGTTAACATTGAACATTTTTTTAACGAATGATGTTGATTTTTCTTTTTGCCTTCTTAGGGCATTGACACAAGATTATAAGTCCTTTTTATATGGAAGCATTCGTTAACTGATGCGCCATACGACTGCAGAACCTTGTAAGAATTGCCACATGTAGGTATTGACAAGGTTTGCAATCGAGCATCAGGTTAGGATATCTTTGTCCAATTATGAATACAATGTGTTATTTAAGTCTCTCTCGTTGATGAGACACTTGGTGTTCCAAACCAACTATGATTCCTCGGAATCACCTTACCTTTTGATACATGCTTAGAGGAGGAGTCTTGCTTTGATGGATAGGTTGCATTGAGATCACTTGGAGGACAAACTAATAGGGCTAGAGCAAGGAAGGCTAGGAAAGCTACTATAGAGTACTAGAACTCTTAGGATCTCTTACATACTTGTATTTTCTTTGTTTTGATTTCTTTTGAACTTGTATTTCTAACCCACTAGGGTTTAGAATTTTTGTACTTGTAGAGACCATTTAATTTGAGGGTGATTTACACATTGAGCCAAGTTTTATACAAGGTGGTCCCTGTATATACTAGGACACAACAATCCTAGTCATAGAATTCCGACGAACTTTCGACATCATAACCTACTATATATTGCAATAGAAAAGATAGTATGTCGTGTATTTTTTTGAAGTGTAGAATTTGTCATATCTTTGTAAAAACATGAATGAAAAATTGGGGAAAGTAGTAAGCGGCATTCCATATTTGATTTTGCCTTGAAAATAAATACAATTATATGATCTCAATTACCAGGAAAATGGAGATCCGATGAGAGAAGGTACAAACAGAGGGTGCGGTTATGTTTTTCTATTAAATATAAATTACATTTTGTTGAAAAAATTAGGCATGTTAAAAGAAATTTTGTTGGGAAAAAAGTAATATATTTTTGGACAAGAGCTGAAATACAGAAAAAGAATCCTCATGCAAGATAAAATACAGACTTTCTTCCGTTACGCAATTTTTTCTGTTCGCAAGCGATGCTTGTCTTTGATTTTGGGTTGGCTTTTGTGTTCCTTTGTGGGTGTTTTGCTGGTTGTTTTTCGGGTGGTTCTGAGTTTTGCCGACTTTTTGGGTGGTTTTCTTCCTTTTTAAGAAGACTGTGCTAGGCTGTTTTTGGGTCGGATTTATAAAATTCGCATATTTTGACAAAAAAAGAAAAAAAAAAGGTTTTGCATTTTTGTTATATCCATCGTCTATATATATTTTTTGCTTTTAAAATAAGTTTTACCTTTAAAAAAAATTGAATTTTCTTTGCACGGGTACTAGTCAAAATAAGGTTTTACACTTCTAAGAAGAAAAAAAGCTAAATTTGTATTGATTTGTCATTTTGTCAATGTTTATTTTGTCTTCCATTTAGAATTCACACTAAGAGCCCCTCATAAAAAAAATTTATTCTATTATTAATTAGTTAATTTTTAATCTGATTTCCACATGGCTTCTGGAAATTTGCAGTCTCTACTCATTCAGTAGTCAATACTATAATAATTCAACTATATATTGGTCATATTAAAGGGGTTCATAATAAAGCGTTGAATGGGTCATCTTGGAAATGTAGGATTATATAGGACGATTGAATTTAATTTTCCTGTATAAAGTCTTAAAATAAAATATGTCAATGCCATATGATATCACCTTTCTCGTATTGACTATTTAGACCTATATAGTCTATAGACGGCATCATTAATCTGTGGTCCTATATAACCATTTATGTGCTAGCATTAAAAAAAATAATTCTGATACGGTGGGGGAGGATACCAATTTTTTTAAGAAAAAAAAAAAAACCACATCTATTCTTCACTAACACAATTATATTTAAGTTAGGTATAATACAACCAGTAATAAAACTTTTGATATTGAATATTTAACGCAATTATATTCATAGAAACTCAAGTATAAGAGCTAAAAGCCGTCATACGCAAATTGATCTACATGCTTTATAACATTGATTAGAAAGTCTTTAATAGGGATTTATATAATTGTTTTTTTTTTTGAAAGTGAAATCATAGAGATTCATATTTCATCAGCCAAAGATTGGGACTTGGGAATGGAACTAAAACATTTTTATTGGAATCTCATACGTTTAGAATGAAAACTAGCAAACCCAAAATAACCAGACTGTTAAATCACCACTAAAACTCGCAATCCAAAACAATGTAAACAGATGAAAGAACACAATTTTATCATGCTTAAATGTAAATGTAAATTGATTTAATTTATATATATATATTTATATATATATATATATATATATATATATATATATATATATATATATATACCATGTAAAGACTTATACACGCGCATTCAATATATTTTGTCACTTTTTCTTTTTTTGATAATGTTTTTATAGATTTAATGTATAAGCATTGTTAGTGTAAAATTTCTTTATACAAATATCCAATTGGTAATCACATGAGAAAATAAAATGTTAATTTAATTAAAATAAAATAAAATAAAATAAAAAATAATATAAATACTTTAGCATATATGAATATGAAAATTACATATGCATCAAAATTAAACTATTTTCTTTCAATTTATTTATAACGACTCCCTCACCTCGTTTTCCACAACACCAATTCTGCACCCCACCTACCCTCCTGCAACCTTTAGCAGCTTTTCGGGAGTCGCACGGCTGTCCGCGACTCCCCTTCGCAGACCCCACCTCCCTCCTACGTGGCTAAAACAACCTTACTTTGCTAAATTTATTTTTTTCTACCTTATTATACTAATTCTTTTTTTTTCTGACAATATTAAAAAAAAAGCCCGATTCTACTATAATAAAAATAAAACTTTTGATATTCTGACATCAACAAAAATATCTCTTCAAAAATAAAATAAAAAATGTATTGAAAACTTATAAATAAAAAAGTGTTACAATTCTTACTTGTGTAACACTATATAGGTTGACTGCAAAATAAGAATACAAATGTTATTTTTAATTTTTCTTGTTGATTATATATTAAAAATAGAATGTAAGAGATGAAAATCATTTCATTCTTCTTACCTGAAAATAGAACCAAGGTAATCAATAAAATTGCGAAAGAAAAAGGTTGATACACACGAAAAGCCATTTACAAATATTCCACTCTTAAACATTTTTCTTCTATGTGATGAATGCCTACAATGTTTCATTATATACTATCTATGTGAGAAGAAATCAGAAAAATAAAATTATAAAAAAGGAAAAAATGAACTGAATGTACTAAAAATAATATACAAATTAATAATAATGTTAACTTCTTATTTTTATCCTCCCTACTTTATTTTAGGTCAAACTATCAGTGGTTTGACCGATGGTTTATGCAATATTTGTAATGGTGAGAGATTTGAATATATTAATGGTAATTACGAATTTAACAAATATAGTTTGAAATGAATATATTCATCATCAATGTAAGTAGATTAATAATTAATTATTTTAAAATATTGACTTAAGTAATAGTTAACGATTAAAATTATAAATAATTATTTTAAAAATTGACTTAAATAATAGTTAATAATTAAAATTATCAATAATAATTTTAATTTCTTATTTTAAAAAAATTATAAAAAGGAAAAAAAATTAAAGTGAATGGACTAAATATAATATAAAAATTAATAATAATTTTAATTTCTTATTTTCATCCTCCTTAATTTATTTTAGGTTGACTGATATTTTATGTCATGTTTGGAATGGTGAGAGGTTCGAAATATATTAATGATAATTATGAATTTAACAAATATAATTTGAAACGAATATAATAACATTATTGTTGTTGTTATGATAATAATAAAAATAATAAAATAATAATAATATAACATTTATGTTTATTTAATAGTGTTCAATAAAGTTGTTGTAAGAGCAAACCTCACGAACTCCAATCATAACTAAAGCTTTATCCGAATATAATTTTATTTATGAGTTTCATCTACTCTTTGGTACAATGTAAATCATTCAAACCTAGACCATGAAAGTATGGTTATAGTCCCATTCTATTAGTGAGATCCATAGCCTACGGGATATTACAACAACAAATCAAAGCAGATGCACCATCTGATTTACACCGACCCCCCATAGTCCCTCGTTTAATACACTGAAGGCTACATTGATCTTCAGTAGTGCAGGGGCCAATGCATGGGTGAATGGGGTCTTGTCCTATTGCTGGACCTGCAACAAGAAGAAAATTCATAATTCTATGTACAAGATTCTTTCATTTCTAATGAGAAATATCTTTCATATTAGCTACCTAAGATTCTACTATAATAGAAATAAAACTTTTGATATTCTTGACATCAACAAAACTATCTCTTCAAAAATAAAATAAAAAATTGTATTGAAAACATAGAAATAAAAAAGTGTTACAAATCTTACTTTTGTAACGCTATATAGGTTGATTGCGAAATAAGAACACAAATATATTTTTTAATTTTCTTATTGGTTATATATCAAAAATAGAACGTAAGAGAGGAAAGTCTCCAAATGTAAAAAAAATAAATAGATGAAAGTCACTTCATTCTAATTACCTGAAGATAGAACCAAAATAATCAAGAACATTACAAGAGGGATAGGTTGATACACACGAAAAGCCATTTAACGAGTATTTCACTCTTAAACTATTTTTTCTATGTGATGAATGCATAACAATGTTTCATTATATTCTATTTATTTGAGAAGAAGTAAAAAAAAAAAATCACAAAAAAGGGGAAAAAAATAAGTGAATGCACTAAAAAAATTAAAACAATAAATATTTTAACTTTTAGTATCCTTACTTTATTTTGGGTCAAACCAACATTGGTTTCTATGATATTTTTTGCCATATTTGAAATGGTGAGAGGTTTGAATATATTAATGATAATTATGAATTTAACCTAAATAGTGCATACATATTTGAAATTAATAAATAATCATCAATATTAATACATTAATATTTAATTATTTTAAAATGTTGACTTAAGCAACAGTTAATAATTTAAATCATCAATAAGAAATTTTAAAAGTTACTATTTTTATTATCTTTGTGATAACAATAGTAATAATAATTATAGTAATAATATTATTATTATGTTTAAATATTTAATAGTTCTAAAAAAAATAGTTCTAAGACCTAACCTCATGAAAATGTGGATGTTTAGAGCTTTAATAGGATTTCTTCGTACTGAGGATATTGTGTTACAGAAAAAAATATGATCCATAAAATGATGTGTTATTTAAATAATTTCAAGTATTTTTTATCGAGTTATTATCAATCATAGTCATTTTCATGAAGTAATTTAATATTTGAAATATTTATAAATATTTTATTTATAATAATTTAAATATTTAATAATAAAAATTAAGAGAAAAAATATTATTTTATTTAAAATCATTGAATATTATTTAAATAAATCAAAATCAAAATAAATTTGAAGATATACATCAAATATCATACAAAGAAAATTATAAATAAATGGATAAAAATTAATGTGATCTTTTGTATCAAATATTTTAAAGTATTGTTCATAATAATTTTTCAAATAATTTTAATAACAAACAATATGAAATATTATTAAGTATATTTAAATTTGAGAATTAAATTCATAATTAGTATAATAGTTACTTTTTAAAATATGTATATATATATAGAGGAAAAGCACACAAAAGAAAAGCACTCCAGCTGAAGAGAAACACCTCTTTCAAGTGGGTACCCGACCCGACCCGAATTTACGGGTAAAACCCGTTCTATTTGGGTTTGGGTTCGGGTTTTACCCGATTCTGAAAGTACTATTTGGGTTCGGGTTTGGGTATGGTGAAACCCTACCCGAACCCTACTCGAAACCCGATCTCTATATATTAAATTACTAAAATATCTTTATATATATATATATATATGTGTGTGTATATATATATTAGTACTTTAGTAGTGATTACTAGGATTTAATTGTTTCAACTTTCAAGTTTTTGAATATATATCTTTATATATATATTCATGATCTTGAATATGGAATTTTGAATTGGCTTCTAGAGTCATTTTTTAAATCATTATGAAGATGTTGATGCTACTGCATTAGTAACCGGGTTCGGGTATGGATCGGGTTTTCGGGTTTTTTATGGTTTCCCTTTGTTTACCGCGGGTATGATTTCGGGTATGGGGAACCCGGAACCCGACGGGTTCGGGTTCGGGTATGGTTAAACCCACACCCGACCATACCCGTTGCCATCCCTACTTGAAAGCAAGGTACAAATGGAATAAAGCAATTTCCAAGTGATGCAAATAGAGAAAAGTAGCTAAAATACACAATACAAGTCCAATTCCAAATATGCTAGAAATGAACCAATGAAAGAATTTTTATATTTTTTAAATTTTTATATGAGGCTCCTGACATCTCCTCTAAGTGGCCATAAATGTAGGAACTGAAACAAAAGAACCCCTATTTTATAGGGATTGAAACACATGAGTCCCTCCATTTTTCATTATTCTTATTTCCCAACAAACAACTGACCAAAAAACCCAACACCCCACCCGCAAACCCTATCCCACCATCATTTCCACAACACAAACGCAACCATTAGAAACCACCCCTTACCAACAAAACTAAAGGTAGCACCGCCACATCTCCCTCCAAGCACCACCGCTCCACACCAACATTGGTCAGGCCTCATAAAACCCCTTCATCTTAGCTTTGATCATAATGTTATCGATGAAACCACTCAACCCGAATAAATTAATTTGGTATTATACGTGATTACAAACTCCCCATTTTTTTACATCACTTCTTTGAAAACCTTTACAGTTCCAAAAGTTTCATCTATTCTTTACAGGGTGTACAGTCTTGCACTCAGTGGGTGAAGAGTGGTCTCCCTTTCCTTGTGGGAAATGGGATGAAGGAGAAGTGAGGTGGATTTAAAGTCCAAGTTGCAGTTTTCAATTTCGTAATCGCCGTTGTGGGAATGTGGGTAGTAGGAGATGACGTCTCGGGGGAAACGTTCTCCTTGCCACTGCCACTAAACGTCATCATTTCGTGTTTGAGTTATTGGCTGGGCATTAATGAATGGTTGTCGTATGTAAAAGAGACATCTCGAAATGTTGGTTGGCCAGTGGTTGTTGTCTTCCACCAAAAATTGTCCTTTCGTCTTTGGGTTCCTCATGAATAACATTGATTGGATTTTTTATTGGTTTTGAATTGTATAATTTGTTATTTGAACAAAATGAGGGTTTCGAGGGGGTAAGAGGTGAGGTGAGGTGAGAAGGGAGAAAGAAGATAATTAAGATAAAGGGAATAATTGTAGTAGAGAATGTGGTTATAGGGTTTTGGGGTCTGGGAGTTTGGTAAGGTAAAAGGAGGATTTGGTAAGAGATGTAAATTGGAGGAGAAGAAGGAGGATAAAAAAATGTCATGTAGAAAGCAATATAAATGAGATTGATGAGTGTCATAAACGCTGACGTGAAGCTTTGTTAGTTACGTCAGGTTCTTTTGTAACGGGAGTTAAAGTTAGAGACTTAAACCACTTATTTCTTAGCAAATAAAGATTAAAACAAAAAAGAAAAAGAAAAATGTTGGACCGAAACTAAAGGACCCTTATTTTATAGGGAGTTCAAGCATATTTAAACCAAATATTTGATAAATATCATTTTGTATTCATTATTAATTAATATTTAAGTACTAATTAATCTATATATTATATAAAAGAAGGTTTATACTCACCTACCTACTAAAATAAGGTTTAAATCCTAACTACCCCACCATGACCTATTCACCAAGACCCGATCACAAATAATTAATATTTATAAATTTTATTATAAATATTAAATAAGGAACCAATCATAACTAATTAATACCAAATTAGTTAAGATAATATTTATAAAATACCAAATAAGAGATTCAAATAATTTAAACTATAACCTAGACAAAAAATGAACATTATGATATTTTCTCGAAAATACTTGGTATAATACCATTTTGATTAACATACAATAATAATGAACAAATATATTAAAAAAAATTATACTTTGCTTAAAATACAATTTTCTCGAATCATAACCTAGACAAATACCAAATATAGCAGAATTCTCAAAATGGTTGTTGGCTATAGCTGATGGTAAGGTCGGAGAGCCAATTAATGGCGAATCGAAATTACGAATACCTGAAGAAATCCTTATACCAAACACTGACAACGGTTTTCATGACTTGGTAAATTTCACATACCCAGATTTATTGCGGAATATGACCAAATCAGACTACTTCAAGGATAAAGCTATTTTAGCCCCACTGTTGAGTTAGTTGGAAATGTTAATGACAGCATGATGTCACAGGTACCGTGATTGCCAAGAGATTATTTAAGCTCTGATGAAATATGCAAAGAAGATGTCAGTGTCGAAAGTGAGTTGGATGCATTTTCCCCTGATGTTTTGAATGCTATAAACTGTTCTAGCCTTCCTCCGCATAAGTTGAGTTTGAAGGAAAACGTCCTGGTAATATTACTCAGAAATATTGATCAATCAAACAGATTGTGTAATGGAACAAGGCTGAGTGTGAGGAGGATGAGAGACCATGTCATTGAGTGCGTCACACACATAGGGACTAAAGCTGGATGCATTACACTGATTCCTATAATGAAAATGGCTACAAGTAACGCAAACCTACCATTCACATTTCAGCGAACTCAGATTCCTATATCCATTTGTTTTGGTATGACGATTAATAAATCGCAGGAACAGACACTTGGGTGTGTTGGATTATATCTTCCAATGCCACTTTTCACCAATGGACAGTTATACGTTGCTTTGTCAAGAGTAACGAGCAAACAAGGACGGAGGATACTAATAGAAAATCATGACGACCTCCCTCCTAACACAACAGTTAATGCTGTGTATGAAGAAGTTTTTGGAAATATAACTCCATAAGGTACTGCTTATCGATATTCTATAAATCGTATTACGATTGATATTATACTCCCATGTGTTAGAACGTCAATTCTAACATGTGATGTGCCTTTTTGTGTACCGGGTGACTTTGTTAAAAGGGTTTTCACTTCTTTTAATAAAAACCAATACTTAAGCTGCGCTCAAACCTCTTTTAAGATTCAATTGCAGTATAGTAAGGGTGTTATCGATCCACAGAGAGCAAATGTGTTTGAGTTCCTTTCTTTAATTAAGAAGTAAAGCAAGAAAGAAACAAGAATTGTTTGTTTGGAGAAATTGGTATTCAAGAGCAAGAAAATAGGAAAGAAACGATTGAGAGAATAATAGATTGGGAAAAATAGTTGGATTATGGTTTCGTATTTCACTATCCAGGATTTATTAACTCTTGATTACAATCACTTAAAATCTTTAATTTATTCCCGCCAGTTCTTAACTAACTCACCTATTCCTAGTATGAGAAGTTGATTCAATTACTTTCCTAATTACCGCTTCCACAGGCAATTAATCAAAACAATTGTAAATATGCAGGCGTTAAGGAACTAGGTGATCTAACGCTATTCCTAGCAAATTAGCTTCTCCTAGATTAAACAATTTATGTCAGATTAATAGAGTAGCTTCCACATACAAAATTAATCCCAAATCAGATGAAAGGTGATCAAGCAATCATAAGCAATAAGAACAAAATTGTTTAATTGAAATTAAAAATAGAAAGTAAACAAAGAATCAAATAGAATCCTATCCAGATGAAATACTACGCCTAAATCCAACTAAAAGAGAGCTTAGTTATCCATATAATGGAAACTAGCTTGCTTACAAGGAGAATCAATTAGGAATTAGGAGACGATGAAGAATCCAAGCATCCGTTGATGAAAATCCTCTTTTCCTTCTCAAATTAGAGCTCTCTCACGTCCAAGGGGTGTTTGGAGGAGACTAGGGTTGAAAGAATACCCAAAAGAGGCCAAAAATCGCGTTTTATAGGCCCTGGGCGCCGCAGGGGCGCTTAGCGCCCTCGACGGGCGCTTAGCCGCCTGGAAACTATGTTCTGGGCGCTTAGCCCTTTACTGGGGCGCTTAGCGCCCTGTCTTCATGTTCTGGGCGCTTAGCCGCCTGCAGCTTCCTGCTGGCCGCTCAACGGCTTTAACGGCGCTTAGCGCCCCGAAAACGTCTCCAAATCAAGATCCAACCGTTCATATTGAAGTTCCATGAGTTAGGAACCACATACTCAAATTTTAGC
Organism: Acmispon strigosus; assembly: GCA_030819835.1. Taxonomy (NCBI): domain Eukaryota; kingdom Viridiplantae; phylum Streptophyta; class Magnoliopsida; order Fabales; family Fabaceae; genus Acmispon; species Acmispon strigosus. The sequence continues at coordinate 17,655,071 of JAUAMA010000002.1, read as the reverse complement.
TAAATCCAACGGTTAACGAATGAGATATTGCAATTTTGCTCAGGCTGCTTCAAGATTTCTGCATCAAAAAGTTGGGATTAGAACTGAAATCTTCATTAAACATCAAAAATGTGCATTCTAACCCAGAATTAATAGCAATTCATCATTCCTTTGCAAAACATACATTTCTTGGGGGTTTTAACAATTAAAACTCATAATAAGTGCCTAAAAACAATGTTAAAACTATGAATGTTTGACACTTATCAGACTTCCTATTATACTTTCTCATTCATCAGCCATGAGTTAAATAATGACAAGAAGGATGTTGTTATTTGTCTTTTATTTTGCAAATTGTAACATAAAATGATAATTAATCTCATGAGTAATTTCATCTGCAATTTAGATAACCTCATATATCAAAAAACGAGAAATCAACATGACAAATTATCATCTAAATTTAGCACAAGATGTGGTGTGGTAGTTAGCTAACTTTGTCCCTCGACCATGCAAAAGGGGGTTTCGTTCCTTTCCCATGTGAGTGAAGCGTAAATTATCACCAACCGTTTACCGCTAAGTAACTATTTCTCATGACGATGGTATTGGTCAGTGTTGTCGACCTAACAACATGTATAAAAAGTTATGAAAATAAATCATTCCACACGCATTAACTTTACTTTATCCAAAGCTACTCGTGTCTTGCACGGGTTAATCCAACTAGTTAAAAATAAAACAAAGTAATTTTAGTTAATAAAATAAAATAAAAATAACTAGTTTAATTTAGTTCGACATGAAATCTCTAAAGACTGTTATAGTACTTCAATTCAATTTTTCCTTCCTAATGAAAACGCGTATGGATGGAAAGCCAAGTCAATACACGAAAGCGGAGACGCAAGCAAGAGCTACTTCTATAAAACCAGGAAAAGCACTTTACACTGCTCTCACACCTAACTACCAAAACAGAGAAAGTTCAAAATCACATTTTCACAAATGGGTGGTGGGCGCAGCAGCATGATGCCGTTGATGATGGTGGTTCTGGCTTTCACGATCTGTGCCATCTTCTTCAGCACGGCACAGGCACAATCTGGTGATACCGTCCCCTCTTGCGCCCAGAATCTGATTCCGTGCGCCGATTCCCTCACGAGCCCGAACCCACCTTCTTCCTGCTGCGACCCGCTCAAGAAAACGGTTGAAACGCAGCTCACATGCCTCTGCAACCTTTTCTACTCCCCTGGCTTGCTTCAATCTTTCAACATCTCTGTCGATCAGGCTCTCCAGCTCAGTCGCCGTTGCGGCGTCACCAGCGATCTCAGCAGCTGCAAAACCGGTAAACAAAATTTGTGGTGTTTCTTTTTGTAGCTAGGAAATTTCAGTTTTTAGATAACTACTTGTGGCTAGATCTAGTAAGAAAAATGGACAAATTTAGAGAATTGTTTTCAATAATTCGTATCAATTTAGAATTATAGTTTACTAGTGTAAATTCTCCTCCAATTATAAATCTTAAATTTATCACATTATAATCTAATTTCATAATTAATTAAATAAGTTTTAAATTAATTATCTTATGACAAAAATCTAAATTATTATTAATTATTTGTGTAAAGATTTTTGACACTAAGTGTAGTGTTCATGAGTATTAAACTCTTTAGATCAGTTTCTTCAAAATGATCTGATTTACTCTAGTTAAAGTGAGCTTCACAATAATTATTGTAGTTTTTTTATTAACTTTCTAAAATTAGCTAGTACTATTAATAGTTATAATGCTTATTTTACCATGTAAAATTAGTCTTGATATTTTTTTATAGAATTATTTTTGTAATTCTGACAAAATGTGGTAAAAAAGTAATGAATCAAACTTTTGAATTAGAACTTCAAATATAATCGTATGTAAATATGTATAAAATAATATAGAAAATTGTTAATATGTGAATGTGATGCTGCTGCATTATTCTAGTTGTTCCTAGCATTTATTATTTTTGTCGTATTGAATTTTTCTATTTTTTTTAAAATTTCGAACAGGGTCAGCACCGCCACCTGCTTCAGTACCCCCGCCAGGTAAGAACCTCTCATAATAGTTGACTTGACTATAACGTGGCTAGCATCCAACTATCTAACTATTAAAACAATTTTTATTTGCTGGCAGAGAAACATCTACACTTTTTAACATTAGTATCATTTTTTATTTATTATTAAATGGGTATAAGGGGATAGATGTGAAAAATAAATGATAAAAAGAAAATAAAGTTTTGATGCCTTATGCACCAATAATACTGTCTTTATGTTTTAAAATTTTTGTTGACACCAAGGGCATGGTTGATTGTAGTTTTTGAAAATTGTATTTAAAAAGAGTTTTTAGAAACTGTTTTTGAAAACTGTTTTTCAAAATAAAAGCAGAAAAAAACTGTTGAATAAGATGTTTTCCAACATTTAAAAAATTAAAATTTGAAAACTAAAAACAGAAACTGAAAACATCTTTTAGCTGTTCTGATATTTTAGTTTTTAAAACTGAAAACAAGAACTGTTTTTAAAAACAGGTTTTACCAAGCAGGTTTTTAAATTTTTCAGTTTTTGAAAACAACAAACAGTTTTTAAAAACTGTAATCAAACAGGCCCCAAAATAAATAATTTTTTGCAGTTAAAAATTGCTGCTGGTACAATAAGAACTAACTTCATTTATTTCAATAATGTTAATATAATGTTCGAATTTTTTTAGAAAAACCAAATTCAATTCACCTTTACTTCATAACGACTAAAATCACATTTAATCATATATATATATTTTACTTCACGACTTAAAATTCCTAGATTCTTCTTTCCTTCAAAGACTTGATGGGAGGAAGTAGTATAAATTTGGGGTTAAGAAAACAAAGTAGACACGACCACTCACTCTCATCACGGGCTAGGTAGCCTAAAAATACACAAAAGAACATGGATTTGGTCATTTTCGAATCAAAATTCAAATTAATCGGCAAAATTTCAGACATCGGGCCTACAAATTTGACTCTATTTTAATTTACGCCGAAAACTAATTAAGAGACCCGTGCTTAGCATGGCTAAGGAAACGTAAATATTATAATTTGATTAGTGTTAACTTAATTGCCCATCCTTGAAGTAAAGAATAAATCGATTATGCGTCAAGTCAATATGTGCTTTTTTTGACTTGCAGCAACACGCGGAAGTGATAAGGGAGATGCAGGAAGAGTCTCATTCGCGGGGCTTTCTTCCCTTCTCTTACTTTGGGGATGTATGTCTTATGTCTATGCTGTTTAATTAGGAAGGTCAAGGTGGTAGTTTCCCCCTTCGGAAGCTTCTCGTATATTATTTGAGTTATCGATGTATTCTCATACATTCATCACTATTATTGAGCTATTTGATTTTATTGCATTTGCCTTTTGTTTTTCCACTATGTATTTATTTAGCAAATTATGATTCAATTTAGTAATAAGATCATTTGAGTGAAAGAGCATTGTTCATAGACCTATTTCTGGTGTTTTCTGTCCATTTACGTTAAGTAAAGTGGTTTATTGTTATTATGAATTTTATTCTTTTCACAAACTGTGCGCGAACTTTCTCTCAGGGAAAAAGCTTTTGAAATAATATGAATAATTTCCAAATGAGCTAAGAAATGCCTTTTAAATTTCCGTAACTATGTTGAAAATTATGGAACATTAAAAAATTTAGGAGCGTTTTAGAAAATTATTGTTAGTTTATAAATAGATTTGGTCAATTAGAAAGCTGTGTAGTTGGCTGGAAAACCAACTATTATTTCCTAATCAAGCGATTACTCGAAAAAGAGACTATGTTCCTCAATATGGATTCTTAAGATACTCCAAAAACTCTTAGTGTTTCGCTATTGAAGAATGTTAAAATAGGACTTTGACTGTGAACTAAGGTCTACTCCTAAGGAAAGTAAATGGCTGAAAAACTGTAAAGAAAATAAAGACCGAAAGCTATAAATCAGCCGAAAGATAAATTGCAGAAAGCGATAAAGAGTTTAAATGACTGAAAAGTAAAGTGCTGAAAAGTAAAGATAAAGATCAAATGCGGGAAACTTGTAGTTTTGATTGATTGATTGTGTGTTTGTACAAATGACCATTCCTTTATTTATAGAGGCAAATCGGTTAATTACTTGACAGTTAGAAAGAACATATGACACCCCACGTTCTCCGATAATTACAAGTGCTAACAAAATTGTGGGGTATCGTCGTTCTCTCTCTCCTAGTCAGCCTAGAGGATTTGTTTCAGCGATTCCCCATTGCATCGGCTAGCTCGCAACCACTTTCTCTTATTTTGCGGGAACAAGCCCACTAACCACTTTTGCACGTGGAAAGCTTTTAGAAATCGGATGACTCATCCTACTTGAAGCCTAAGTTTTTGCATCTTCCTGAATCTTGTCCTTGTATTCTCGATTCTCTTTGGCCGATCACTTGTGCTACCAATCAGCTAAACCCACTCGAATCGGCTAATATTTTGTTTGACCATGCTATCATATCGACTCGAGTGACTATTCGACTCTTCACTAGCCGTTATTGATTTTTAGATTTCAACAATTCTGTACTTAAGATATGATAGAGATATAGACAGGGATAAAATATAGATGTTGGGATGGTAGTAAAAGATACACGAGTGCTCTTTTTGAGTGTAGATGTGAAAATAAAAAAGAAATATATAAGTGAAGAGAATATAATATGAGAATATAAATTAAATATAAGATATTTTTAAATTATTTGGATTGAGAGAGAAAAAAAGGAAAAAAAATGATAAGTTCATTACCATTTTATCTTTCTATAGCCGAATTAACAAGGAATTACTAAATATTTCCTCATAAGTTGGTCCGAACACCAATTTTTTTATAGCGTTGAGAAGTGAAGATCAATTAATCGTGTTGGGGTGAGGCTCGAACTTTGCAATATCAATTCGACTACATGCTATTTTCACCGGGAAGCAACAATGTAAAATAATTTACACAGACTTTCAACCATATCTTGTCATATTTCTTTTAAATTTTCTTATTTAATTAATTTACAATGTGGTAAAATAGTAAAACCTAATTTTATGTTTGTGTAGAACCTAATTTTTTTATTTGTTTAGAGAGTTTAGCCTTCATCACACCTGATCGAAATTGCATGAGTAATTTAATAAAATAATATTTATTTGTTAAACTCTACGAATATTTATAGTTTATATTTTACATATTTCTTATTTATTGTACAAGTGATTTTTTAGAACTCTCCGAGGACTGAAGAGTCAATACTCATTTTTTACAAAATAACCTGTAGTTGACAATTTCTATTTTATATTTAAATTCTTCCGAAAAAAAACCAACAATTCAAATGACACGTGTTATTTTGTTTTAAGTGGAAGGGTACATACTATGAAAATATTGAAATTTTTTTCACATTGTATCGATACTCAATAGTTTCATGAGTTAATTATATTTTTGGTTCCTGAACTTTGAGTGAGATTTGATATTCGTCTCTCACTGGCGTAAAGATGAATTTTAGGCCTCAGACTTTCATTATTGTTTGGTTTTCGTCCCTACCGGTATTTGTCGTTGACTGTCGTGCCTATGTGTCACGCCAGGTCCTACGTGGCAATTAGGGCTGTGCATATAAACCGGCCTGATCCGAACCCACAAAAACCGGTTTTTTAATCAACTAGGTCGGGCCGGTTCTGGTGAACCGGATGCTCGGGTGAACCAAATGGGTCTAGGCGGGTTTGGGCGGTCGGGTCCGGTTCCATATCCAAGAACCGTCGGAACCCGACCCAACCCGGTTGTATGTTTTAATTTTTTTTTTCTATGATCTGGGCCCAATGGAATGAATGATGGATGCTGAAGGGCCCATACCATACTCTGGAAATTAGGGTAAACCCTAATTGCACAAGCAGTTGTTCCCCATTCACTTCTCTCACATGCGGCGCTGTTGTCCTCCCTCTTCTCACTTTCCTCTCAATGGTAAAACACTAGCCTAGCTGCTTAGGATCGCTGTGCGCCGGCCACGCCGCAGGCCGCAGACATCTCGTCCGCCACCGCTTCGTCTTTGTCATCCACCAACACTTGTTCTTCGTCGTTCGCTACTCCGCCATCTCGTTTCGTCCTACACCAGCTCGTCTGCCGCATCTTTTCTTCGTCCCCCGCCACAGGTTTGTAAGTTTCTATGCCATGTTCTCTCTTCAGTAGCTCGCTGCATGACTGTTTGTTGGATTATTTTTTGGCTTTCCATTTTAGTGTTAGGGTTTCTTATTTTTTTTTTCTTTCCATTTTTTGCTTTCCATTTCACTGTGTTTATTTCCAAATGTTTGTGTTCTTGTTTGTTTTGCTTTCCAAAAAATAATGGCCCAACCCGCCTCCACCCAATCCGACCAACTCGACTAATATCGCGGTCGGCACTGGGCCAATTTTTCAGGAAATCAGCTTCGGTCGGATGGGTTTGACTTGACCCGAACACGTCTCGACCCGCCCGATGCTCAGCCCTAGTGGCAATGTCCACGTAGGTCACGGGTATTTTTTTTTTAAATCATCCACGATGATTCATGAGGGTCGGATCTTTGGAAAAAATAAATGAAATGATAATGTAAACTTGGTCGAAAATGGAAGTAAAAATGGAAAAATCCAAGATGGAAAGAGCTGCGGATCCATCTAGAAGCCAGTTACAAGAAATGCAAGAGCGCGAGGGTAGGTGTATGCGTATTCTAAGGTCGTATATAAAAGAAAGACAATTTATTGCAGTGAAATGGCATTTCTGAGATCAGTGGCAACAGCTACAGGTGCTGCAATAGCAGCTGCATCTGTTATCCCTGCAGTCTTAGCCTTTTCTTCTTCATCTCCTCAATCCCCCAAACCCCCAAACGCGATCTTCTCTTCCAACTCCAACAGGTTGGGTCTCGTCAAAGCCTTCGTTGCCCCTCCCTCACCTCTCCGCATGGACAACAACCTCTCTCTCCAGGTTCCAATTTCATTTCTCTCCAATTTCTCCTCTTAATTACTTGACTACTCTATAATCTTAACTTCTGATTCTCTTTCTCTCGCAGAACGAAGATGCCTTGCCGGAGTTACTGGTGAGTTTGTTTAACGTTGCTCTTTCTCCTCTTAATTACTTGATTACGCTATAATCTTAACTTTTTTTTTGGTTAATTTGATTTTAGACGGAGTATATGGTGGATATGAAATGCGAAGGTTGTGTTAATTCGGTCAAAGATAAGCTGCACACCATAAAGGGTAAGTAAGTGTTTCAGTACTTGCTTGGACAGGATCAATTCATCCCATATTTACTTTAGCAATTTTCTTATGCTAATTGATTTGATAGGATTTCTTCATTCAACTCTAATTGATTGATTCCCATTTACAACTTGCTAAACAAATAGTATCTCCTTTATAAACTAGACCAATTGACAAGTTTTTTGTGGTTCTAACGTGCCTGAGTTTCACATAGGAGTGAAGAACGTGGAAGTAGACTTGAGCAATCAGGTTGTTAGGGTTCTCGGTTCGACGCCGGTCAAGACCATGACTGAAGCTTTGGAGCAGACCGGTAGAAAAGCCCGGCTAATAGGACAAGGAGTCCCAGAAGGTTCACTGGTTAATTTCTTGTTTTAACGTTATTGCTGGTTGCTAATTTTATAAAACTATTTTTGCCTTAAATGACTGTTAATATGCTTAGATGAGTGGTAGAATCACTCAAACGTGACTTTAGAAGCATATAACGTGATGTTTTCTTCATGTTTAATTGTTTTAAATCTAAACCCTGTCTCTGTCTGTCCCTAAAAGCACATTTGAGTAGAAATGAAACAGTGTTGCTCATGCATTAAGTTGAGAGTTTTCTACTAAATTTTAGTTCAAATTTGCTTTTGAGATAAAAGTTTTCAAACGCAAATCATTTCACTTAACCAAAATCAATTATATAAAATCTAGATCATTCAAAATCAAGTTTGCAAATTCTCGTGCTAATCATCTTCATCCACATGAGTAAAGTAGTTATAATCTGCTAAATTGAAGGTTAGTGCTGTATCAGATAGGTTTGCTCTTAAATTTATTTTTTGTGAAGAATGATTACAGTATGACAGATATGAAGTATTGGTGTGATATTAGTGTGTATCTCATTTTTAAACTTGGATGCTCCTTTGGACAGCTTTTCTGTCACAGTAGTCATTTTCTAAGCATCTTTTATTCCTGTCATTGAAAGAGAAAAAGGATCTTTACGTATCAAACTCAGAGCATATGAAGGTGGAAAATTTCTTCGCCTAATAGGCTATTCTTTGATGAATGCCCATCATCACCGGGATCGTGACATCCATTTTCATACAAACGTTATTACTTTTAGTTCAGAAGATCAAGCAGTGTCTTCAGCATCAAATGTACCAAACATCAAATAGTCCACATTATGCCCCTTATTAATAATGAAAGCATTGTTGATGCTGCATTCTCATCATATCCTAGGTTTCTCTTACATGTCTTTACTCTTTTGTTCCCATTCCATAATCTAGTAAAACAAAACACACCAACTGAAGCTTTTGCTCCCACTTTAGCAGTTTTTGAGAAATTCTCCCGTAAGACTTAATTTTTTATATGTTTACTAAAGCCCCTACAATTTCAAAGATTCGATGACCTTGATTCTATAGATATGTATGGTTGGAGATTGGTAATTAACATACCTGGGACACTGTTCTCTTTCTGTTATTTATTTCTAGCTTGCAACATTTATGATTCTTTGTAAGTTTCTTTCTGTTTATTTATTTTTTGGTAAATCAGTTTCGTCTTATTTTCCTATTGAAGCAGTTGAGGATCTTATATAGGAACTTCATTTATTCTTATCAGAATAGCTCACTATGACAGTGTATACACAACGAATACCAGATAGTTTTTTTTTCTTCACATGCTTGATTGTATTATTTTTCTTGTATAATAATATTTATTCAACCAGAAAATGAGAGCTATTGGGTTCTTTTGTAATAGACGTGTGAGTACGATAGGAACTCAAAGGCTGATCCACTGGTCTACAAATCAGCCAAGCCAATCAGCCGGGGTGACTGTCAAAGGCTGATCTACTGGTCTACAAGCCTAGCCCAACAGCAGCAGGGGCAACTGCTTGATGGTAGTTATGCTTAGGAAATAATTAGTGGCAGGACTACTTAATGGAAGTTATGATAGAAAATAAATACTTGCAGTTATTTATTTGAATTATGTGATAGTAGGGTGTGTAATTGTGTATGTGATGTTGTTATTCTGTATTGTGGACCGCGAATACTCTCTGAAGGAGACTTTAGTCTTAGGGACAGCAAGTGTATTGTTTTACTGTGTGTGATTTTGGTCTCAATAATATAATTATTCAGTTTATGGTGTTCTATCATCATATCCCTTTGAAGAATACAGGAAACTGCTGAATTTTGACACAGTATGCAGCATGCTGTCAACAAAATAAGTTTGTAAACAGTTGTTATATGGGTGGAAATAAACCGAATGGCCTGTTGTTAGCCTATGGCCCAGCCCACAGTAAGTCTAGGTTAGGCTAGACCTATTCACCAGATAAACCAAGTTGAGACTTTTTAAAAGCCTATTTAGCCGAAAGGGCTAGGATTTAGGTCATTCAAGAAGTCTTTTATGGTTGACATTGTTCTATTTAAGTAAATATGAATAATATGATGATATATCTGTTATTGTTATTATTATGAATTTATGATATGATTTTTATTATAATGTCATAAAATCATATATTTGTTGACCTATTTAAAGATTTCGGTCGGTTGACTTGATAAACATTTGAGTAGTTGGCCTAACCTAATATGCTTACAGTCTAGTTAAAAAACTTTATTAGTTAATTACAAAATAGATTTTTAAATAAGCTTTTCAGTCAAATCAGACTTTGAAAGAAGCCCTATTTAAGATAAACAGGCCATACTCAGGTCTTATATTTGAGAAATTAACTATCCCATGCCTATTTAGGGTAAAGTCGGGCTTGTTCTGACTCCTGTTTTATTTCCACCCTCTACAAATGTGGTAGCTTCTTTCCTCCAGCAATGTAATGCAGTATTCAATTTCATGTATTCACCTATAAGTTTTGTATGTTCATCTGTCATACCTCTCAATAGTCAATATGTTCCCCCTTATGTTGCAGCTACTTGTCTGTATATTCTCTTTATTGATCCTAATATGGCACAGACTTAGACTGCATAAGCTACTTGATGTTTTATCTTTTTTTCGAAGCAAATATCTGTTTAGTTGTATTATGTGATGTCTCCTGATTTTCTTGTATTCTATAATCCTGCTATAGCATTGTTTCAAATTAGTGTATAAGCAACCCAAATTCAATTAATATGATTGTCAACAATATGTTTTCAATGCTGCTGTTTTCATGGTTTGAGCTGTCTCATTAGTTCTAATTTAATTGAATCTTTCATATCCTTTACAGACTTCTTAATATCCGCTGCTGTCTCCGAATTCAAGGGTCCAGATATTTTTGGTGTTGTTCGCCTGGCTCAAGTAAATATGGAACTGGCTAGGATTGAAGCCAACTTCAGTGGGCTGTCGCCAGGAAAGCATGGTTGGTCTATTAATGAGTTTGGTGATCTGACTAGAGGTGCCGCGAGCACCGGTAAATTGTTCAATCCGACAAATGAGGAACATACTAAAGAGGTTTGCTTTTTCCATATACCTTCAAAATCTGGATGACTTCTATTTTTCCGTTTTTCTTAAGAATAAATTTTCTGGTATTTATGTTATTTCAAAATGGTATAGCGGAGTGGATGTTGAATTATCTCGTCGAATCACGGAATCAGAAGTATAGGATATTTTTATTGATTTAGGCTTACTATATTCCTCTGAAGTCTGATGTTTGAAATGCTATTACTGAAATTTCATTCTGCTAATGATCTAGCTTAATTTGGGGATTGCGTTAGTGAGAATGACAGACACAGGAAAATACTGAAGTTTTCTTCCTCAAGCTACAAAAACAGCATCAATAAGAAGCATTTTTCCATATATCTGCAGTCTGGGTCCTTGTTTGTTGTTCTCTTACTGATGGTTATTTTAAGAAATCCCAGTATGTTGTGAATCAAATAATTTAGTAAGTGTTTGGAAAGTTAAGAGTAGGGACTGCTTTGATCTGTCTATTTTTTTATTTTATTTTTAGTTTTATTCAAATGAAAACTTGTTCAAACTTTGCAAAATTGAATTGATTTTAGTTTTGATGGTTGAACTTGACAGTTTGCAGTTTTAGTTAATTCATTTACTCTGTTCTAAGTAAGGGCGATAAAATTAATAATGTAAAACTAGTTCAATAATCTTTTAGTGTTTCATATGTAAAATTTGATTTGAAAATTAGTTCAACTATAATTAGTTTTAAACCTGGGAATTAAATAGTAATGAAATCAAGGTTTTCTATTTTTAATGATTTCAAACACAACTTAAAAGTGGTTGCTGGTTTGGAATTTCAGCCACTTGGTGACCTGGGAACACTAGATGCTAACGAAAAGGGTGAGGCCTTCTACACTGGGATCAGAGAAAAGCTTAAGGTGGGTGATCTTATTGGACGATCTGTAGTGGTATATGCAACGGAAGATAAATCAGAACACGGTATAGCTGCTGCGGTGATTGCCAGAAGTGCAGGAGTGGGTGAGAACTATAAAAAACTCTGTACCTGTGATGGCACCACCATATGGGAGGCAAGTGACAGAGATTTTGTTGCTAGCAAGGTCTGATAAAGTAATTCCATGACAACTATACATTGTAATTTAGTTGCATTGTACTTCATATTTTGAGGACTCGTACACCGATATAATAATGTTTATTGTTATCATGTTGTATTTTTTGTTATTTTCATGGGCAGTAATAAGCTAGAATGTTAGATTTTGCTTAAATAAGTCTTGTCTATACAAAAACTTTAAGGCATGAGCCTTATCTGTTATAGACTTCTTTTCAAACATGTTTTGATCTGGTCTTCTTGAAAGTTTCAATATGTGGATAGCATACTAACTTATAGGTAAACATGTTAATTAATTAATATATACTAAAAATAAACCAGTAAAATTGCTAATAAGTAGAGAGAGAAATAGTTTGGATTTATTTTGTTGCTTTCCTAAGATTATTTAAAACTTTATTTTATTGTAAGGTATTTAAATAGACCGTAAGCCTATTTCTAAATATATTTATACAAATAAATCATATGATAGGCCAACCAGTTTAAATTTATAAATGTCTATAAGTAAATGGTCCACTCTAATCTCTTGGATTGACATCATGGATGGAAGACGAGGTCGAAGGAGATGAGAAAGATGGAGATGGCTAGAAATGAGTTAAATGGAGATGATGAAGACAAGTACCACGAGCATGATGACAAGAGCGTAGTACAGGTACAGACACCCATTACAACCCACAAGTGAGGGTCGAAAATGGTGGTGAGGATAGAAAGCTTATAGTTTATGGTCGTAGATACAAAAATGATTCAACACAAATTTTATTTATTTATTTAAACTCCAAAATCAGCACCAACCCACCTGTGACCCGTTTAACTTAGAACCGATCTAACTTGAGGTCTCACTCAGAATAAATCGGTCTAGAGTATAGCACTTTTAGTAACGAATTTTGCATTTTTAGCCCGAATCCAACCAAACATGTTTGTTGCCTACCCCTAATATACATCTAGAATAGAGATATTCTCGCATGGTGACTATTTCCAAACCAAGCAATCAGTGTATGCCATTTTCAGTGTCTCACAGGACATCTCTTCTTTTTACCTTTCATTGTCTCAAAGTTCTTGTTCCCCAAAGGCCAAAGAGATGTGAAGACCTCGATCATGTCGGACGGTGCTGCTACGCCTGGTGACGATGTACTGTCATTGGAGACTTTGTCATGGTTAGACGACAACCCTTGTCGCACCTTTCGTGAATGATGGTAGTGAGAGAAGGATGGATGGCGACAGGGAAAATGTCACAGTTTGCAAGGATGGCCGAGGCGATCCGGCTGGCAGCAACAGGAGGATAGGGGATGAGTCCTGGGCATTTTTCGAATCGATGAAGCGACGGCGGAAGATGTCAACATGAAAGGCTACTATGACGGAGGGGTTGGCATGGACGTAGGTGTTGAAGAGGTGGTGGTGGCCAACGAAGAACTTCATCCACAGAGGGTGAAGGAGAGGTTGGACTTTGTGAGATAAGAAAAGACTTACCCTTTCCGGCTATGGCGTGTATTATTTAATGTGTTGTTTTTTTTATTTGGGGTTTCAAACTATGGCGTGGGAAGCAGTGGTAGGTTGAACTAAACATTACCCTTTCCAATGCCGTGAAAAAAGTCCGATACTCACTATAGAAACCAACTAGTTAAGGTGATGGCAACTTCCATTGTATAAATTAGACATCACTTCGAGATAAAAAGTAGATTAAACTCTTCTTATAAATTTGAGTGAAAGTCTGCTCATGTTGTACTTAACTTATATCCAAAAAACTTAACCTTCCTTATTTTCAGGCCAGCCTTTTATATTTGTATATTATTCTAATATATCTACAATATCATATTAACAATTATAATATATTTAATATATATATATATATATATATATATATATATATATATATATATTATAAAATCATTATGCTCATGAATCCATGGGGTTCAGCCTGCCAACACGAATAAGATCCTAGTCATGAACCGAAATTTCAGTAAATCCATCCAATGCAAATTCTTTCTAGTAGTTTTTTTAACATATTTTTTGTTGAGAAAAAAGAGTGAGCAACACTACAAGCCAGAAAGGCTGCAAATTAGGTAGCCGAAGGAGGCAATAGGCCTTCTTTGGTAGCCATTTCAAACAGTGCTACTGCCACGAGAACCTTGCAATCTGCTGTTGTGCGCCAAAGTTTCTTGTATGGCACCACACGTACCTTAATCAGCTCCCCATGTTCACGAAGGCCAGTTTCTTTACCCTGCAGCTGTGTGATTATCTCTTTATCAACTCTTCCTCTGTACAGAAAGATACTGATTTCTTCATCACATCCTCCCTAAAAAATAAGATCATGTCCATGCATAAAGCAACAAGAACGAACTTTGTCAGTTAAATGATAAGAATTCGAGACTGTAGTATTGAGATGATTTCAACAGTTTCGAAAGCAAATTTGTTAGATATTTAAGTAGTCAATTCATTTGACACCAAGTTTACTAATAGTATATAATTTCAACAAATTCATAAGTCAATAAACTATTTTCAATACGCAGTTGTATAAGGGCGCATCCGCAAGAATTACTAATAACTACTTAGATGCATGCCCCTCATTGGTTGTTAAATGCAAGATCTAAATGTGATACTAAACTATACTTATATTACTGTGCTAAAGAATTGCAAAATTTCGTGAAGCATTAGGCATGAAATTATTAGCTTTTTTATTTGGCGAATCACTGAGGGTTTTAACCATTGGCATACATTTCGAAGCAATGAAATAAGGTTAAATTTGTTGCTCAGAAAGAATGTTCCTGTAAGTGCTTGCCGACATAAAAACAAACTCATTGAACTATCTGCAAAGCATGAATCATGAAAATTGCAAAAGAAAAAAATGCAATAAGGTCCGCATGCAAAAGGATCAAAGTATACTGGAGAGGGGAAAACTGTGCATCCAGTTGAAGAGTCCAGAAAAGCAGTGAGATCAACCAAATTTTCTAGATTTAACTTGATTCCTGTCTCTTCTTCAACCTGTCAGAGTCCCAAAACAACAAGTCCTGAATAGTACTGTTAAGACAGTCATATCACTAGGAAAGACATCTAAAAATGTTTGAAATGCAAGTAAAAAGGTCATTAGTTATGCAATTAAAACACATGCTTTATATCCAGCTAGAGAGGGCGAGAATAAGAGAGAAATAGACCTCACGAACAGCAGTGCCAACAAGATCACCCTGATCATCTTCCAACATTCCAGCAGGCAATTCCAAAATAGTTCTTCCAACAGGAACCCTTGCCTTATATAAAATCAACATGAGAATACGCATAACATGAAACTCCATTTACAATTGTTTTAAAAGCAGACTACAAGACTTCAACATCTACCTGATCAGTAAGAACAGCATACGTCTCACCCTCTGATTCAAGAAGTATCAGCACAGCCACAGCTGGTCCTCTGGCAAATACAATACCTGGAATCTAATCATGGTTTACTTACTATAAAAACAGAAAGAAATCAGCACTAGGTGCACTAAATGTAGATAGATGCATAATGGGAGTTCTGGAACCCAGTTATCTAGCATGCCCAAGGCTCCAAACATTTTGGATTCCTTCGAAAGATGTTTATGTTTGATACAGTACGTCAGCTCTGAGATTACCAATATACCATTAGCCATATAAAATCACCCACCCCATGTATTCTCTCACACACAATGTGCGTGTACATGTTACGCCCTTTCAAGCATACAGCAATCTCACATGCGGACATGCCGCAGCATATGATACTTGGATGTTTAGGATTTCTAAGTGCAACAAAAAGCACCAAACATTCCTCAGTATATAACTTAATAACTGTACCAAACATGGGAATCCTAAATATTCATGCATCTAATATCCAAGATGCCTTGTAAGATAAATATGAAGCAAAGGATTCCTAATTTATTATTTCCAAGGTTAGGAATCCACTATTAATCCAATGCCGCTGTTCAAATAATATCTGCAGAAAAGGATAGGACTGCATTCATACTATTACTGATTCATAGCCCATTACCGTAATTAACACATAAAAACATGTAAATTGTAAGCAAAGACTTTATGTTGAAAAGCTTTTATGTAAATAATCTGATACCTTTTTCCCTGTTTCTTTGTCAAGAATGTCAGCTTGGAACTTGAGAAACCCAATGCGCTTTCCAAACATGTCTACTCCCTGTTTATACAAAAAAAATCCACCAAATTTTGTTATTATAAGTAGTATACATGAATAAGCAGAGCATATTAAATTAATATCCTTTTACTTGAATTCCCAAGTACCAGTTCCCTAATCTATCAGAAACAATAATATGATTCTTGAATCTTGATAGTCAGGAAATCCCTTAAAACTATATTTTCCAAATCAGCTGTCTTCTAGGAACTATAATCTTGCCACGGTCAAGCCAAAATCACGGTGGTCAGAAACAACTTTTCTTAGTTTTTTCGACTGTCCACCATGATTTTGGTCTCACCGTGACTTTCTACCGCGTATCAAAAAATATGCACTAAGTACTGCGAAGAAAACAGTGGGAGAAAATATCTGCCTTGACAACATCAAACAAGTTTCTAGCCACGTCTTCAAAGACTTTGGATTATGGATTGCATAGAAAACCTCTTTCGAATGAATCATCCTTCATCAACTTATTCTAGCTCAACAACCTTATTACCTGAATTAAAACTTGTCTCAGAGTCATGGTACCATCAGCTAAAATCCCATTCTCAGTTTGCAAGTTATGCAACCACTGCTTGAATAAAGAGGAATCAATAGCACTCCTGCAAGGGGAAAAATCAATAACAAACCAAAGTCCAAAAGTCACCACATCATAGAAACAAAACTTGAGAGTTGAGACATCCTAAATGAAACAATTCTTCAAACGAACAGCAGCAACAAAAATTATATGAATGCCTAGCACCTAATTCAATGAACCCTTTCTAGCTTCCAAATTCTAATTTCCTTCAAATTGAAAATACACTAAAAAAAAAGAGAAATCATAGAACAGGGTCATATTTGAAATCGCAGAACTAATCGATTATTTTTTACCAATTAAAATTGAAACTTTCTAGTTTCTAATTTGATTCAAACAAAAAAAGCGTTGTTTTTTATTCTGTTACGATGTTTAACAAAAAACTGGAAATATGACTATATGCTAAAGCTTTGTTATATAAGTAAAATTTCTGACGAAAATTATCAAATGAAAAATAGAAACTGACCAGAAATCAGAATGAGAGATACCGGGAGCAGCAACGATGTGAAGGGGTTCGGAGTGTTTATTCGGAAGGGTGATGGAGTGAGTCAATGGCGGTGACTCGGTCGACATTTTGCAGCAGAAGAACTTCTTCCTCGAAATCCGATTGGAAGCGTGCGTTGCTATGAACTTCTTCAACGCAGCAGATACAATGCGAACGGACACAGCCATTTGAAGCTTGAGCTTTGGTGTCAGCAAGAAGAAGCCATGAATCCCTTCCTTTCTCTTCTGTACACGTGTCCATGGATGAAGCTATTGGGCCTCTGGTTATTTAAACTTTAGCGTTTTTGGGCTTTATGAACAAGGCTTTGTGTTTGTAGTGATTGTATAAATAACTTTGACACAATGAACATCCAAACTCCAAACAAGTCATTAGAGTTTTAATTTGAATTTTATATATTTTTTACAATTTCCTATAGTGCCACTTCATATCTACAACTTTAACCATTTCTATGAATTTTTTACTCCAACTCAAAAACTTTAAAATATTTTTTAAATGGCTCCCACAATTTATCCTCACAGAAAAAATCGGATTATTAAGATTTGATCTCACTTTTTAACAACTTTGAGTTGCTCTTTGCAGCAACTTTGGGAAGCCAACTTGGAGATATGGTTCATTTGCAACAGTATAAACAGCTTAGCACATGCTAAGTGTCATAGAGCAACTCTCCAAAATTAACTTGTGCAGATGCTCTTAGATTTCATTATTTTGACACATCATAATTAACTTAAAATAAATATAAAAGTATGTGATTTCATTATTTTAAGGTTTTGCGTCAATTTTAGGTTTTCAGATGATCTTAGGGTTTTTGTTCAACTTTAGGGTTTTTGGTTGATTTTAGGATTTTTGACTGATTTTAGGGTTTTAGATCAATTTTAGGGGTTTTCAGTCGATTTTATGAATTTTCTGCCAATTTTATGGTTTTTGGCCAACTTTAGGCTTTTTGGGTCTATTTTAGAGTTTTGGATTGATTTTAATTTATTATCTTTTTTTTTGAAGAAAAAGTAAAAATAATAAAAAGTAGAAAAAAAAAACTAAGTTAATGGATGGATTGGATATCCATCCATGAAAAATGGTTAATGGGTGGTTTGGATGGATTTTATTAGATTAGTCATGGATGGATTGGATGGATTTTAAACTATTTTAGTAGATCTCTTAATGGATTGTTGTTGATTCATTCATCACATTCCATAACCAAATCAATCAAATCCATTCAATTGCCACCTCTAGTCTAGTGGTAGGCAAATTGAATTCCCATAAGGGAGAGGTCACAAGATCGAATCTTGAAAAATTCATTTTCTAAGAGAAACTGCCAACATATCCCAAACAGATTAACACCTATCATGAAAAAAAACATGTAATTAAATATATGTGTAGAACTAGTTACGAAATGTATACTAATTACAGTAACCACTAGTAACAAAGCTTTTAAAAAAACAATAGAAAAATCAAATCTTCTATATAAAAGGGTGGTTTCATTTCATGTATTTTCATAGGGACAAAGTTCATTTGAGACAAATTTTTCAAGTAGCTAAAATTTGGCGTTGACTAGGGCGTTTTTTTTCTCTTCAGGACTAGGGTGCTCTCCTACTTTTACATCGTTGAATTTAAAATCTAGGAATATTTTTTAGATTGATTGTTAGGATTGAATTAGAGGTAAAAAGATAAAAATGTGAATGCCCCCAACATTTTCTCATTCACGGCCGTCGTTCGCCTCCCACTCGCTCCGTGACCCAATTCGTCGTCGCCGCCGCGTTCCACGTCGAAGATCTCACCTCAAGATTCCGCCACTCGAGATATGGTTCTTCTTCAATTGAAAAATTTGAACTTGGATCTAAATCGAGCAAAGTCGTCTCCTTTTCTTCCGTGATGTTCTGAATCTGAATCGAGCACACCCCAATGGGTTATCTTCAACAGACGGGAAAACGCAAGGGCTCCAGAAGTGTCGAGGGATTTCTTTCTGTGAGCACTGGATGCAATTAGGAAGGAGACAAAGACAACAAACCTCTCCCTCTCGACCTGCATGTTTCGGATCTGGGTTATGGTTCAGATCTTCCAGCCTGCGTCGATGAGAGCCTTGTGTCGATTTGCTTCCATCGAAACACCGGTTTTACGCAAGTTTGCACTACCGGATCGGCTCCCAATGACCACTAGAGTACCTTGCAGTCATCGATCACTATCAGAGACCAGGATCTCACCTTAAGATTCTGCCAGCGTGAAGAAATGGTGGGAAGGGAGATGATCCGGTGGTGGTTGTGGTTGTGGCACATGTGGCGGTGGTCGTGGTGGTGTGGAGGTTGTAGGGTGGTGGTGGTTATGGTTCCATTTGGGTTGAGAGAAATGAATCATAGTGGAGGTAGGGGAAGAGGAAAAAGCTTTATCTAAAATTACCTTAGGTTTATTGTCCAAAATAACCTTGGGTCTATGATATTTCCAAAAAAAAATCACTCTAACCAGCACCCCCTAAGTGCATGCTTTTCGAATCAAAAATAATTTATAAAAGTATTTACTAATCGTCTACTAATATTAATCTACACATCAGAACAATAATCAAACACAATCTTCATAACAGAAATATCTAATCTTTAGTATGTGAGCCGACATGTGTTGGCTAACCAATATATGTTATCTCCACCTTCATGGTATGATAATCCTAGTCCTGTGCTGCTCCTGGCCGACACCATTGACCATATCGTAACCTTAACATGTGCACAGGCACATAGAGAGGAAGAGCTTTTCCCAAAACAAACAAGGTCCACCAATTGGCAATTGTTCCCCTTTGTTTTATTATTATCATTATCATTCCCCTCCATTGGTCCATTCTCATCCACCGTCCACAAACCACAAGTGCGATCGTGCGGTCAAACATTCCCCTCCTACATCCCCAATCACTCTCACCTGCCACAAAAACACCGCCACAACCATCCTCACCTCCATTTCAGATCTAAAACCAGCATCTGAAATTCACAAAACCCCAATTGGCCATGGTGGAGGCACAAACATGGACCACCCGAAGAATGAGCCATCCACGGTTGTCAGCCCTCGACACCATCAACATCAACAACGACCAACAGCAACAACTCCTCGTCGACATCTTCCCTCCAACCCCACCGGCAGATCAACGCAACAACAACAACAACAACGGTAACAATAACAACAACCTCGTGTTAACCGCACTCATCATCGCATCATGGTACCTCTCCAACATCGGCGTCCTCCTCCTCAACAAGTACCTCCTCAGCTTCTACGGCTTCCGCTTCCCAATCTTCCTCACAATGCTCCACATGCTCTCCTGCGCCGCCTACAGCTACGCCTCCATCACCTTCCTCCGCCTCGTCCCCGCCCAGCACATCCACTCCTCCACCCAGTTCCTCAAAATCCTCGCCCTCACCGCCATCTTCTGCTTCTCCGTCGTCTGCGGCAACACCTCCCTCCGCTATCTCCCCGTCTCTTTCAACCAGGTACGGATACTGGCACTAGAAAATGAGACTGTCCTTACAAAAGTAGTATTCAAATATTATATCGCCACCTACAAACAAAAATTGGACTCTCTTTTAGTTAGGAGTTGTTTTTCTTTTAGTAACAAAATGCTGAAAGGCTAGTATAGACTCACTCTAGGATCATCCTTAACAAGTCGCCCACTGAGATTTTAGGAGTTGTTTGATTTTGCTTGATGTATTAAATTTGCGCCATCTTATGCATTTTTTCTGGTTTTGTCCCTGCCTTGGATCAGGCTATTGGCGCCACCACGCCCTTCTTCACCGCCGTCTTCGCTTTTCTCATCACCTGTAAGCGCGAGACTGCAGGGGTATACCTCGCCTTATTGCCTGTCGTTCTCGGAATCGTCGTTGCCAGCAACAGCGAGCCCCTCTTCCACCTGTTCGGCTTCCTTGTCTGCCTCGGCTCCACTGCGGGGCGTGCTCTGAAATCGGTGGTGCAGGGGATTCTATTAACCTCCGAATCGGAGAAGCTTCACTCCATGAACTTGCTTCTCTACATGGCTCCCATGGCCGCGCTGATTTTGTTGCCCTTCACTCTCTACATTGAAGGAGATGTGCTCTCTTATACAATTGAGAAGGCGAAAGGTGATCCCTTTATCGTGTTCTTGCTTGTGGGGAATGCTACCGTGGCTTATTTGGTGAACTTGACTAATTTTCTGGTGACCAAACACACCAGTGCTTTGACATTGCAAGTTCTGGGGAATGCTAAGGCTGCTGTGGCGGCTGTCGTTTCGGTTTTGATATTTAGGAACCCCGTCACGGTGATGGGAATGGCGGGGTTCGGTGTTACGATCATGGGTGTGGTGCTGTACAGTGAGGCCAAGAAGAGATCCAAAGTTACAACTCATTGATGAGCACACACAGATATACTACTCAACATTGATTCCTTATCTTTTTTGGATATTCATAAAGGCAGTAAGTTTTTTTCTTTCTTTTCTTTAATGTTGCACAATTTTCCTTTGATTTAATTGTATCTCTGAGGAGTTGGATCACCTTGGCCAATGTATAGGAAGAAGCAGAAAAGAAAAGGGTTACTTTACTATATGATCGTTTTGTCTTTGCCCATTGTGCAAAATGCTCATTGTCCTCTGGCAACTCATACTATAAAGGGTTCAAAGAAAAAAAAGCACTTTTGTGCATTTGGTGAGGGAGGAAAATTCTCCTTCGCTTCATTTTGTTTATCATACGGCTTTTGTTACATACTTTCAGAGTTTCTGTAATCAGTGTGTCCTTTATCATTTGAAATTGTGAAACCTTTGGAGCTTTGGTTGGGTCTTTTTGGCTTTAAATTCAATTTTGATTGATATTCGAGCCGAGAATAAATTAGTTGCATAGTTTGCCATCTTCCTCTAATAAATTAGTTGCATAGTTGTATCTAGTTCTAGTGATTGACCACACTGTATAGGAAGAAGCAGAAAAGGAAAGGGTTACTTACTTACTTTACTTATGTTCATTTTCTGTTGTGCAAAATGCTTAGTCATTGCCCTGTGGCAACATACATAAAGGACTCAAAGGAAAAAATAAGCACTTGTGCATTTGGTGAGGGAGGACAATTCTCCTTTGCTTCATTTTGTCAATCATACGGCTATTGTTAGAGACTTTCAGTAATTAGTCTGTCCTTTATCATTTGCAATTATGAAATTTTTGGAGCTTTGGTTGAGTCTTGTTAACTTTAAATTCAATTTTGATTGACCACCATTCTAGCCAAGGCTAAAACACTAGATCTACTAGCACAAACCCTAGTAGAGCTAAGCAGAAATAGTAAAAAAGTAATGTGTCATAAATGAGCCAAAAAAAGAAGAGTTATTTCATTCAATGAAACACCCCTATTTATAGAGAAAGCTGTCAAACCCTAATTTTCCTAAAATGGGGCCTTATGGGCCTTTCAATCATTTGGTCTAGAGTTTTGTACAAAAATGATGACTACAAAAAGGGTGTACCATCTGTGATTTCGTGCCTTCTTCCCTGTCATGTGGGCCCCCTGACGCGTCCTCAAGGGTTGTCAACTGGGTTGTTGTGTTGTATGCCCTACTCGCCCATGAATGGGACCAAAAAAAGGGGCGGTCCCCCGGGGCGGGGCGGCCCGCCCGGTCCACAAACCCACAAGACATCGTGCCTGAAGTCTGCAGGCACTATGTCTAATGTTATTCGACAACCACTTGGGCGGTCTCTTAATGTCATTATTACAATATATATTTTGATTTCATAAAGCGTGTAGGTCGCCAACATGGCGTGGGAAAAATAAAATTACAAATATAGATCGCCAACATGGCGTAAGGATATTCAACACTTTATAAGCATTTGCCTTTCCTCTGTATCGTGCCAAGCCCTTAAGCCCACAAGACACCGTGCCCGAAATATGAAGGCACTGCGTGTCTGTGTCTGCCTTCGCCATCTCACCTCGGGCATTTGCCTTTCTCTCTGCGATCTTCCTACCTCTGGTTTACCTTCTTCTTCGCCGAGCCTTCGCCGCTGTGCTTTGGTGTTCCCCCTTTTCCCTGGTGAGTCTTCTCCTCTTCTCTGTTCTTCCTTCATCTTTTATCACTTTTCCCATCCTTTTCCCTACTTCAAAGGCTTCCTTCGACCCTAAGGGCAAAAAACCTAGGGTTCAAATAGGTCCACTTTCGTTCTTTGATGAGTCCTCCTCTATAGAGTCTTACCACGCGTCGGACTCCGTCGTAGTCATTGATTAACCCTCCTCGCACCCGTGGGCGAGCCCTCTCATCAGAGTGACCCGCCCTCGCCTCCTCCTTCCCAAACTTCCTTCAAGAGAAACACTTGGAGTTCTCTCCCAGATCCTCTCACCGAACAATTTAAAAACTCTGCCAGTACCACCCACATCATTCGGCTTTCCCAGGGTTCTTTAGAAAGACTTAGGTCAGGCGTTCTAAATTGTCTACAAATATCGCACTACTCGACTTTTCTTCCGCCCTTGATTGGAACCTCGACTTTTCTTCCTCCCTTGGTCTAAACTTGATATTACTCGTTCGGAATAAGGAGTGGAAATCTCCAACTTGCAGAACCACACCCATAAGAATCAAAAAATATAATAATAGGTAAATAAGTAAACATCACACAAATTTAATGTGGTTTGGCACACCTTGCGTAATTCAAGATCTCAAAAAAATTTGTTATTACTCACCAAGTTTTTTTTATATGAATATGTAACAATGCAATTTAAGGACAGAATTGCAAACTCTCATAATGACACACATTTACCCAAACTCAATACACTGAAAGAACTAGTGTTGTTGTGGTGAATAAAATCAAACTAAGTATCCATATTTATAATAACTCTTTACTCATTTATTCTTCACACTACTCGATGTGGAACTTGGATGAGTACTTACTTTCTTCACTTCTTTATTCTTCGCTCTACTTGATGTGGGACTTGGATTAATGCCCGCTTTGACACACATATTCTTCATTTATCTAAAGTCTCACATTTCTTCACTATGTCATCAACTTAATCCTCACATAGTGAAATATCATTGCCATGATTGACAACGTTTGTAGAAGGCGCACTCTTCAACTTTCTTTTCTTCTCCTCTCCATAAATTGTATCCTGCCTTTAATTGTGTGGTGCGGCACGCTACTCGGCTGCTCTTTCTCCCTTGACCGGATTCACAACTTCTCTTTCTCCCTTGATTTGAACCTCAACTTTGACATAACTTGATGGGAATCATGTGCATAAAGTTCTTTTTCCTTGTGCAACTCTTTTTCCTTGATCGGATTCCACATCTTGAAAGGCGCCACATCTTTCACCCAAAATCCTAAGCCATTGTATGTATGTGTCATCTCATTTACAAACTATTCATCACTCTCCTCTTTTTCCAATGCGGGACTATTTTGTTGAAGTTGGAGAATTCTCAACAATCTCCCGGTCAAGTTGGAGAATTCTCAACAATCTCCCGGTCAAGTTGAGTCATTATTATATTACCACGCTCCCCCTTAACGGGTTATTGCGGCTATCAAGATCCTTAACCATCGACTCTGATACCAATTGTTATGGTGTGAAGGGGTATACCTCATGGTTATAGCATGAGAGGGCTCATAAATTTATCTTTCCATTACCACATTGGATGAGGAGTAAACAACATTAATGAAGGACGCCACATCTTTCACCCAAAACCCTGAGGTAATGAGTGTATGGATCCTCTCACATGTGAAAGATTCTTAACAAATTCTTCTAATGCAACACGAAGCCATAACATAAATTGAGGATATCATATTTTTTTCATTGATTTTGTGCAACTTACAAAGTTAGGTTTATCTTGTACTTGACCATTTAATTGAATGCTTGATTGTGGATTCAAACTCTTTAAATCTATTAAGTCAAATTAAATTCTCTAGATATGATGGTTGTATTGTTGCATAAATAATTCTTGTTTTATGATTAATGGAGTTGCTTTTTCAAGTCCCCTTACTTTACTTCCTTGTGAAATCAAGCTTATGACATGAAGAAGGGGAAAACTGAGACTATTTTGCGGTAATCAGTTGTCAAAAGTTTTGTTTGAAACTCAACCACTAGGGCATTCCCTCCACTATGCGAGTTTTGTATGTGAATTAATTCTCGCAAAATAGTCTCGGCTTCCCTTTTCTTCACGCCAAGATCCCGATTTCATAGGGAAGAAAATCATGAGCATATTTGAAGTACCACATCGAATAAGCTTCTATCGTATGCATCATATTCCCCTTATAAAAGGGTGCACTACTCAAGCTATAGCATCCAAGAAATGACATTGAATCATGTGGGTTTAGTGCAAAGCACATAACTCGTGTTCTAGTCTAAATTTTTTTACGCATATTGACCACAATGCAAGGTCAAACTCCTTCAAGACCTACGTGGTAAGGGGAGTTAGGAGTACACGCCTCCGAGGTAAGTTCTTTTTATCTCCTGTTTTTTTTTTAGCTTTATTTCATTATTTATGCAGTTTATATTTATAGTAGTTGTGCGATTTTTATTTTCTTCTTCTTAGCTTATTAGAAAATATAATCTTTTTCTTAGTTTGAAATTTTAGAGTTAAATGATAATAAATTAGATATAATAAGAAATATAAAAAAATAAGTCATTAAATAACAGTGACAAAATCGTGGATACTGTCTTTTACCTCATTTAATGATAAGAATTTATCGATTACTCTTTTGGTATTATGGATCTTCGTGAAAGTTGTTTCTTTTTCATTTTAAAAAATTAATATATTGAGATCTCAAATTAAATATTTCTTCATAATTAAAATGGTGCATGCCAATACCTTTATTATTATTTGTTCCTTTCCTTATTTTTAAAATTATTTCTCACAAAGATGTTATGCTGATTCCAAAAAAATTATTATAATTCTCTTTTGCTTTAGTTCTCAAAATTTAATCTTTGTCTTCTTTATTATTTTTATTTTCTACACATGAAGTCTTATAACGATTATAATATTGTTCATCCACTGATGGATGGTCCGGAGGCCTAGGAGCAAATGATTTTTCCCTCATTCCTAATCAAAAGATGAAAAGTTTGCAAAATTATTATTGTGATAAATGATGATGAAACTGGTGTGTCCCAATATGAGATTTTCAATGCAGTCTCTAAAAAGGAAGCGTAAGTAGATATGAATGTTGACGTTGTTTATCAAATGAAATGTGATCTTGAGGTTTGGGCTACTAATGATTTTGTCGATCCTAAGAGTTTTGCTTCTATTAATAATGGTTATCTCTTCAATCCTCATAGTCCATTTACTGGGAAAGAAGAAATGGACATTCATTTGGTGCTTGTAACTCAGGTAAAAGCGATATTGGATATTCAGTTGCAACGGAGGATGTTGGGATCACATTTCAGTTTATGGAGTTCTTTAGAGTGTTTTGAAAGGTATGTCTTTAGTCTATGTTAATCAAAGGCATATAGACTAAAACACCTTTCCAAATACTCACTCTACTCCAAAAAATGCAATGTCTTTCCATCATCTTCTTCTAGTTGAAACTCAATATATATATATATATATATATATACACAATATCTCTTTTAACTGAGTTCTCAACAACAAATGAATTTCTTCCTCAATTTTTGGTGCATTTCTTCTTTTACTGTAAATGGACTATGAGGATTGAGTCATAACCTTTATTAATGGAAGCAAAATTCTTAGGATCGAAAAAATCATTAGCAGCCCAAGCCTTATGACCACCTTTCATTTGATCATCGGTGTTAACGTTCCTATCTACTTCCGCGTCCTTACCAGAGATTGCATTGAAAATCTCATAATGGGTCACACCAGCATCATTATTATATATCACAATAATGTTTTTGCAAATTGTTTCAACCTTTTCATTAGAAATTATGAAAAACTCGTTAGCACCCAAGGTATCCAGATCATCCATCCATGCATGAACAATATTATGATTGTTATTTCTAGAGACTTCATAAGTGGAAAATAAAAATGAGAAGAAAGAGAAAGATTAAATTTTGAAAACAAAAGCAAAAGGAATTAGAAAATTTTATTTTTGAAATGAGCAGAACATCTTTGTGAGAATTAATTTTAAAATATAAGGAAAGGAACAAATCCTAATCCTAATTAAGGTACTCGTATAAAAAAAAATTATTTTGAAATTACAAGAGACTATTTGCAAGGAATAAATAAAGTTAAAAAAAGAAAAAAGATTTATTATATCCTGATATATTTTTTTCTCTGCTTTTTCAAACATTGCATTAAAAAGTTTGGGATTATCAATAAAATGGTCCTTGTGTTTGGGTCGCCGTCTGAGGTAGGTTCCTTCACGGAAAATTCTTAGCAAATGGTCTCTCTGTTTGCACACTGTCTGAAATTGGTCCTCGCCGGAGCCTGGAGCTCCGGCGCGTGCTGACGTGGCTTGCTGACTCGTTTAATGAAGTCTATGTGGATTTTTTTAAAATAATAAACAATTTATTTACACATTAGAAAATTAAAAAATTTAAAAAATATACATATCATTTAAACAATTTAACTTAAGTCCCTGAATTAAATTAAATCCTAATTTACTACCTCAAACTCTAAATACCCAATTTCACTAAATCAAACATCATCATCATCATCATCTTCAAACATCTTCCACCTTCTTCATCAATTTTTCCAAGAAAAAATACTTTCTCCAACCCTGTACCCTGCTTCATCAAGGTTGAAGGAGATGAAGCAGGGTACAGGGTTGGAGAAAGTTTTTTTTTCTGAAAAAATTGATGAAGATGATAGAAGATGTTTGAAGATGATGATGATGAAGATGTTTGATTAATGGAATTGGGTATTTAGAGTTTGGGTAGTAAATTAGGATTTGATTTATTCAGGGACTTAAGTTAAATTGTTTAAATGATATGTATTTTTTTAATTTTTTCGATTTTCTTATGTGTAAATTGTTTATTATTTAAAAAAATCCACATATGTTTCATTAAACGAGTCAGCAAGCCACGTCAGCACGCGGCGGAGCTCCGGGCTCCAGCAAGGACCAATTTCAGATATTGTGCAAACAGAGGGACCATTTGCTAAGAATTTTCCAGGGAGGGACTTACCTCAGACGACGACCTATACACGGGGACCATTTTATTGATAATCCTAAAAAGTTTTACAAGATTTTTATTTTTCCCTCATAAAAGTAGATGTTCACACAACCGATGACACCCATTTCTAGTTAAAAAAAAATGACACTCATTCCAAAAAAAAAAAGGTTACCTTTAACTAATCATGCAAGATTTAATAACTTTGAATATTTATGGTAGCCAAAAAATTAGTTTGTGTTTTTTTTATATTGTTTGAATTTTGATATGAAAAAAGTTATTTGAAAACAAATATTTAGTTTTGAAATTTTAGTTATTTATATTTTTATTCATTTTATATTTTGAATTTGATAGAAACTCATTAAAACCTGATTTTTAAAAAATTAAAGAAATGGAGAAATTTTATGAAAAATTATGAACTTCATGCGTTTGATTCTCCATCCTACCAGAGTTTTTATATTTTTATCTTGTATGGGTTCGTTATTGGTTTAACTTTTTCTGATCTCTTTCTTTTAAAAAGGATTAATATTTTAAGTCTTTTTAGTATTGGAAAATTTTTCAATATAATTTTCACAAATTTCGTGAAAAAAGATGGTCTAAAATTGGGGTGGCTTCTAGGGTGCACTTGCACCCTAAGTGGTGCACCGTGTACCACTCCAAATAACATGCTATAATAGGTTTTTTTACCTAATTTTTTTAAAAAATTGAAAATAATATTAAATAATAATACCAATTTTACCCCTTTTTTTTAACGGTAAAAAATCAAAGCACTATGAAGAAACCCAGAATCCCAGAACAGAAAATCATGAAACAAACACAGAAATTCATGAAATATCAAATTGGATGAAATATCTGAAATATCAAATTGGACGAACAACATGTTCTTCTCTCTGTTCTTCACCAGTCTCCTCCTCACCAGACCCTTCCTCACCAGACCCATCCTCGCCCAACCCATCTTCCCTCGACCCATCTTCTCCATACCCCTCCTTTTAGCCAAATCCTCACCCTTTTAGCCTAGATCTATAGCACCATCGCCCAGATCTAATGGAGAACAAAACAACAATTCCCCTAGTTCAAGTGGGGAGCAGAACAGCGCTATTAGATGGCTAAGGAGGCTAGTGAAGATTCCTGAGTGTGGCATGATAGTGTCTTGGCGCATTGATATGTTCGGAATTTCGTTTGGAATATCTGATGTTGGGGCCTGATATGTGGTGATTGAATTGTGCTAATATTATACATTCATTTTGCTTGGCAGGGAAAAGAGCTTTAAGTTTGCTGGTTGGGAACTTTACTTGGGTATTTAGACATGGTGGGTGGGATAATTATACAATTTGTCATAGGAGAAAACAGATTAGGCGTTTTGTGGAGGAAGGGAGAGGTAGTGAGGAGGTGGTGTTGGGGCGACCACCGGAAAAGTTTCGAACTTTGATGATGGAAAACGGAAATCAATCTTCTCTGGGTTCCTGACTTTTCTGTTTCTGGTTCATGTTTCTGTTTCCCGTTTCTGGCTTCCTAGATTTGAAGAATATGGAAGAAGGAGGATGAATTAATCTGGGTTTCTTTTCTCTGTTTCCCGTTTTTTGGTTGATGAGGGTGGTCCTTTTCACCTGCGCTTCTCGTGCGCACGACGGCGGCTGAGAGGAATGGAGAGATAACTGGAATCATGGAATACGGTGGATGTAGGCGTCAATGGAAGAAGGTACCAGAAGAAAAAGGAGAAGGATAAAATGGGCTAATTAACAAATTGAAATTGTAATAAATTATAGAAGTTAAATAACCGACCGGTTACCAGTTTTTCACTGACACTTGGCGCGATCATATTGACCAAAAGATAATTGGTAGTTCACCCTAGACAACACCTATACCGGTTTTTTATTTACTTTTGTAGAAATATTTACTTTAAGATCTTGATAACTTTATTTTAAAGAAATAAATAAATTGGACGAAATTCATACTTTGGAATGGGTGATCGGAAAATCCTTATGATTAAATGAGGTAAAAGATAATCAACCCCTATTTTGTCACCATTATTTAATAACTTCATAAATTTTTTTATTATTCTTATCTAATCTTATTGATTATCATTTAACTCTAGAATTTTATACTAATATAAAAATATTTTTTAATAACCTAAGAAGAACAAGAAATCTGCATAACTAATATAAGGGCTCGCCTAGTATTAAAAATGATAGTATAAGCGTATATAATATAGTTTATTCATTGTTTGATCTTAATATTGTATCATATAGGCTTATCCATCAATTCACTCTTATATAAATTAAAATGATGAATTACTTAATTCACCATATAGATGATGGATAAGGTTTGATAAGGTTATCACGTATAAGTTACTTGAAATTAATTATTTGATACACTGCCACCACCGTCGTTGCCGCCATTGTCATCACCATTGCCACCACTGCCACTGCCGCTGCCGTCATTTCCACTACCACCACCAACTCCACTGCAATCATCACCACCACCCATCGCAACCGCCACACTTTGCCACTGCCACCATTGTTGTTTTCGCCACCAACGCCCTTCACCACTGCCACTGCCACTGCCACCGCCGTCACTCGTGCCACCACCACAACCAACTCCACCACTCCCTCACAATCAACTCCACCACCACCATCACCACTACCATCACTATCATTGTCGCCATTACCAATACCGCCACAATTGCTACCCTCCACCGTCGTCATCTTTACCACTACCCACCACCAACACCATCATCACCACCACTCTTCACTACTACCACCCTCCACAAAATATATGATTGTATCAATTTAAATGATGTGGTAAGTTATACGATGTACGACCAAACACTATATAGTATTAATTTTTATCAATTCTTACTCTATCAAACCTAATACTATCAGGTCTAGTATTGCACAATATACCAAATGGAGTAAACTGCAAAGATAATTAAACAAAGTAAATGAAGAGGAGATAAAAAGAATAAAGCATCATCATTTTAGCATTGATTAGGCAGATGCCACCATAAAAAGTTCTAAATTAACATTTGCATGTAGAATTAATGGTTTACATCTCATTAGTTGAGGCTGAATAACAACCTTGGCTACTTTTCCAAAGTTATTTTAGCATGTTCTTGTAGCGATTGATCTGTTGATTGATGGGAAATTCAACACAACGAAATGAAAACTCAAACAGAGCAATATGTAGCGGATAATAATTTCCCCAACTTGCAAGAATCAGTGAGGAGCAATAACAAATAATGGCAGCAACAAAAATCACACAAAGGAGAGACACAGAGATTTTAACGTGGAAAACCTTCTCAATGTGAGAAGTAAAAACCACGGGCACAAGCCAGTCAATCAAGCTCCACTATGATCAAAATGAGGGTACAAGAGAGTCTCAAAACATAGCACAATTCGTGCTCAATACTCAGCCAAAGAACAAGGCAACAAATATGAAATAGAGAACAAAAGAAAACCAGAAACCAGATTTTCGCTGCTACTGTACAGACGCGATTTCTTCCACCACAGACCACTTCTCACTGATCCAACCGTCCAGATTGAAGATCCAGAAGTCACGAACCTGCTGTCAAAATTTCAGCCCGATCCGACGGTGAACGAAGACGTGGCGGCTGATTTACGAACGCTGCTCTGTGTATGTGCGAAAATCCTTTCTATTCTTCTCTCTCACTTTTCTCTTGCCTCTCTTTTTCAAAATCAGTCTTTCTCTCTTACCCTAACTGACCCCTCTCCACTTGCTTAAGTGAGACTAAGTGGACTTGACATATTTGGGCCTTTCTCCACATAGGATGGGAGCCCAAAAACCCAACATATCTCCCCCTCACAACTATGTGGAGGTGATCGCCAAACCGGCGATCTCACAACATGTTTCAAACTTCCATCTCGGTAATGTCTTGGTCATCATATCAGCACCATTATCATCTGTATGGACCTTGGCCAATTCCAACAACCCAGCATCCAAAGCATCACGTATCCAATGATACCTCACATCAATATGCTTGGACCTATTATGAAAAGTTGGATTCTTACCAAGATGTATTGCCCCTTGACTATCACAAAATAACAAGTATTTGTCCTGAACAAAACCAAGCTCCTGCAAGAATTTCTTCAACCAAAGCAATTCCTTGCATGCTTCTGTAATGGCAATGAACTCTGCCTCAGTAGTGGACAATGCAACACACCTCTGCAATCTAGATTGCCATGCCATAGCTCCCCCTGCAAACTTAATCAAGTAGCCTGAAGTAGACTTTCTGGAGTCTACGTCTCCAGCCATATCAGAATCAGTATAGCCCACAAGGGTAGGCTTATCACCTCCAAAACAGAGCCTTAAACTAGTAGTACCACGAAGATACCTCAAAATCCATTTCACAACATTCCAATGCTCTCTACCTGGATTAGACAGAAATCTACTGACTGTACCAACAGCATGTGCAATATCTGGTCTTGTACACACCATTGCATACATCAAACTGCCCACAGCAGATGCATAAGGAACCCGTTGCATATCTGATTTTTCAGCTTCATTGGAAGGACTCTGTTTAGTACTTAATTTAAAATGAGTAGCAAGAGGAGTGCTTACCGCCTTAGCATTTTCCATCTGGAACCTCTGTAGCACTCTTTTAACATAGTGTTCCTGTGACAGCCAAAGCTTCTTCTCTTGCCTATCACGCGTGATTCTTATACCAAGAATTTGCTTAGCAGCTCCCATGTCTTTCATTGCAAATGACTCACCCAATTGCTTCTTTAACCTGTCAATCATGGAAATATTTTTCCCAACAATAAGCATGTCATCAACATACAATAACAGGATAATGAAATCATCACCAGTAAACTTTTTAATAAAGACACAGTGATCAGAAGTAGTCTTCTTGTAGCCTTGCTCACACATTACAGACTCAAATTTCTTGTACCACTGTCGTGGAGCCTGCTTTAAACCATATAGGCTTTTTCTCAGCTTGCACACATAGTCTTCCTTGCCTTCAACAAGAAAACCATCAGGTTGGTTCATGTAAATCTCTTCCTCCAAATCACCATGAAGGAAAGCAGTTTTGACATCCATTTGCTCTACCTCTAAATCAAGAGTAGCAGCCAAACTCAACACAGTTCTAATGGATGACATCTTCACCACCGGAGAAAAAATCTCATTGAAATCAACACCCTTTCTCTGTCTGAAACCTTTCACCACCAATCTGGCTTTATACCTTGGAGATGTAGAATTGCTTTCTTGCTTTACCCTGTAAATCCACCTGTTTTCCAAAGCCTTCTTGCCTTTAGGCAATTTTACCAAGTCAAAAGTGTGATTATCATGCAACGACTTCATTTCATCTTGCATTGCATCCAGCCACTTTTTCTTTTCTTCACTCTCCATGGCTTCATGATAACACTCAGGTTCTCCTCCATCTGTCAAGGCAACATAGTCATCAGAAGAATACCTGGTAGATGGTTTCCTCTGCCTATTAGACCTCCAAACTTGAACTTGAGGTGGTTCAGGAGCATCACCAAGATCCCCATCTTGTGACATCCCATGTTCCTCTTCAACATCATCAATAGGAACATCAAAATCATCTCCAAGCTGCTGATCACCAGCATCATCATGTTGTTCATCATTCTGAACATTATTCTCATTAGTATCCAGATCATTTACAGGCATCCGAACTGGATCAACATTAGACAAACTATTATCTATCTCAGATGTAGTCTTCTCCATCTTATCAATGTCTTCAATGGTTTGGTCTTCCATGAATTTCACATCACGGCTTCTAACTGCCTTCTTCTCAACAGGATCAAAGAACTTGTAGCCAAATTCATCCTGACCATAACCAATAAAGATGCACTGCCTTGTCTTCGCATCCAACTTGGATCTCTCATCCTTTGGAACATGCACATAGGCTTTGCAACCGAAGACTCGCAAATGATCATACCTGACATTCTTGCCAAACCAAATCTTGTCTGGAACTTCAGCATTCAAAGCAACTGCAGGACTCAGATTAATAACATGCACTGCTGTGTACAATGCCTCACCCCAGAAATGCTTAGGCAACTTTGCTTCAGAAAGCATGCACCTAACTCTTTCAATTAATGTCCTGTTCATCCTCTCTGCTAAACCATTCAGCTGAGGAGTTTTAGGAGGAGTCTTTTCATGTCTGATACCGTGCTGCTTGCAATAAACATCAAACGGTCCACAATACTCACCACCATTGTCAGTACGAATGCATTTCAGCTTCTTGCCTGACTGTCTCTCAACTAAGACATGAAATTCTTTGAATTTGTCCAGAACCTGGTCCTTTGTCTTCAAAACATAGACCCAAAGCTTCCTGGAGCAATCATCAATGAAGGTAACAAAATAAAGTGCACCACTAAATGACTTTACCTTCAATGGGCCACAAACATCAGAATGCACCAATTCAAGCAACTCTGACTTCTTTGAGGGAGGATGCTTCTTGAAGGATACTCTAGTCTGCTTACCAGCCATGCAATGAGAACACTTCTCCAACTCTGCACTTTTCAATCCCGGAAGCACATCTTTTTTAGCTAAACAGTTCAACCCCTTTTCACTTATATGACTAAGCCTGCGGTGCCACAAAGAAGCCTCCATATCCATGGCATTCACACTGTCTCTAGCAACCAATGCTTTAGTCCAATACAATTTATTAATCTTCTCCCCTCTGGCCATAACCAAGTTACCTTTGGTGAGTTTCCATTTTCCAAAACCAAAGTGATTTAAATAACCATCATCATCAAGCACATTCACAGAGATCAAATTAAAGCGAACATCTGGAGCATGTTTGACTACTCTAAGCAACAACTGCACTCCCATGTTGGTCTGCAAGCAAACATCGCCAATACCAACTACCTTAGACACACCATCATTACCCATCTTCAGCACTCCAAAATCACCTGAAGTGTAAGATGTGAAGAACTCCTTCCTAGGTGTAACATGCAGTGTACAACCACTATCAATAATCCACATGCTCTCGTCTGATACAAGATTAACTAAATCATGGTCACGGAGAATAATAAGATCATCATAAGTAGCAGCAGTAACACGATCATCATCATGACTCTTCTCTTTCTGCTTCCCTTTCTTATCATTGCTCTCCCTTTTCCATAGAAAACAATTTCTCTGTATGTGCCCTGTTTTGTGACAATAATGACACTCCACATTCTTGTATCTGGACTTGGACTTACTCCTGCTATTCTGTCTACTGCCTTTCGGTTCCTTTCTCTGACTTCTCCCCCTGTTCTCAGTTACAAGTACCTCGGAATGAGATGAAGTACCATGTGCCTTCCTTCTCATCTCCTCATTAAGAACACTGCTCTTTACTTTTTCCAAAGAGACAACACCATCAGAGGATGAGTTTGTAATTGAAACCCGAAATGTTTCCCAAGAATCTGGTAGAGTATTCAGTAACCATAGTCCCAACACTTCATCATCAAACTTGATGCTCATTCCTGACAATTGATCCCGGAGCCCTTCAAAATCATTCAAGTGATCTGAAATAGAAGTCCCCTCCTTGTACCTCAAATTCATCAAGGAATTCAACAAATATAATTTATTATTCCCTGAACTAGAAGCATACAAAGTCTCAATCTTCTTCCACAAGGCTTTTCCATCTTCCACATTAGCAATGTGATTATAAACATTGTCTTCAACATACTGCCGAATAAAACCACAAACCTGCTGATGCTCAAACTTCCATTCCTCATCAGTCTTGTCTTTCGGCTTCTCAGCACCAAACACAGGAAGATGCATTTTCTTCACAAATAACAGATCCTTCATTTTTCCTTTCCACAAGTGATAATTAGTACCATTCAAGCAGACCATCTTATTTGTATTTGCCTCCATCATTCAAGCAAGTCAAATAACCCCAACCAAGGAGCTCTGATACCACTCTGATGGGAAATTCAACACAACGAAATGAAAACTCAAACAGAGCAATATGCAGCGGATAATAATTTCCCCAACTTGCAAGAATCAGTGAGGAGCAATAACAAATAATGGCAGCAACAAAAATCACACAAAGGAGAGACACAGAGATTTTAACGTGGAAAACCTTCTCAATGTGAGAAGTAAAAACCACGGGCACAAGCCAGTCAATCAAGCTCCACTATGATCAAAATGAGGGTACAAGAGAGTCTCAAAACATAGCACAATTCGTGCTCAATACTCAGCCAATGAACAAGGCAACAAATATGAAATAGAGAACAAAAGAAAACCAGAAACCAGATTTTCGCTGCTACTGTACAGACGCGATTTCTTCCACCACAGACCACTTCTCACTGATCCAACCGTCCAGATTGAAGATCCAGAAGTCACGAACCTGCTGTCAAAATTTCAGCCCGATCCGACGGTGAACGAAGACGTGGCGGCTGATTTACGAACGCTGCTCTGTGTATGTGCGAAAATCCTTTCTATTCTTCTCTCTCACTTTTCTCTTGCCTCTCTTTTTCAAAATCAGTCTTTCTCTCTTACCCTAACTGACCCCTCTCCACTTGCTTAAGTGAGACTAAGTGGACTTGACATATTTGGGCCTTTCTCCACATAGGATGGGAGCCCAAAAACCCAACATTGATTTCAAACTTTGGACATCAATCAAATCATATGCTATTTTAATTTCAGTTAAAATCAATGAATCTCAACAAAACAAAAAAGTGCTTTAATAGAAAATATTTTATCTACATACTAAGTTTTTTATGATGAATTTGCTTTTGTTAGAGGGGATTGGGATGACGAGGGGGAAGGATGATATTATTTCAATATTTAAACTCGACACTTGAAACTATTTTCCCTCTACCACTTCATCTATGTTAGGGGGACAATATTTTTCAAGAAAACATGTGTTGGGTACTTGCTGAGGGTATAACGTTTTGGAAGCAAGTTTTCGAGCAAAAAGTCTCAACACTTCCTAGAAACTAGTTTCTAAAAGCAACAAGGCTTTTGAACATTTCAAAAATTAATTTCCGCAACCTATAATTTCTATTGTAGATGCCGAAATTAAAAAAAAAAAAAAACTTAAAGAGTGTTTATACTTAGGTGAGGGTGGGGATGAATGTGTGAGGGTGTTGGCAAAAGATCCCCTGTTTCTTTCACACACCATAATTAATCTTCAAGCTCACTTGAATGCTAATTAAACAAAAAAAAATATTCTTGAGTCACAATACAATACAGTGAAAAACATATCTCGATAACTCAGTTTGTGGAGTCTTGTCAAGCTTTGCAGTTTGTAATGGTCTTAAACCGCCACAAAATAGCTGTTTGAACACGTTTCGGTGTTCTGCCAATCACCACTCTTAAACAAAATAGTGTGAAAGAAACACTTTTTTTCACCAATTTATTTGACAAGTTGGTGCATCGCCATGGTTTCCATGAGTTTGAGTTTGATCCCCGTGTTGCGTTTCACTTGCATTAACCACTTATTTCAAGTTGCTCCTACTTAAACCATAGCCATACACATACACATACACGACAGAACCACCAAAGTCAAAAGCTTCATATTTTTCACTCACGGGGTGCATGTTCGTCCCCTGCACTCACCTTTTCTCTCAAAGCAGTGGTTTCCATTTCACCTTCCCAAACAACCATCTAAAAAAGAAGCCACCTCTTCACTTCCCGTGAGGTGTTCCTCCCATAAAAAACACATCAACTCAAGATTAATTGTTTCACTTTCTATTAAGCTTGTTTTGTTCAGCATTGTCACTAGAGAATGGAAAAGAAGCCCACCAATCTAAACACTTTCCAAACTCATTTTGTGGACATACATGAAGTCTTACCTGAAGGAGATGAAGAGAGGATCATAAAGGAGGAGAATGAAATGGACAAGCAGCACTTGAATAGAGCCACCAAATTTAGAGAAGCGAAAAGAGGTAATAGAAGTTTGAACAGGCAAGTTTCCCTTGAGACAGGATTTTCTGTTCTGAATAGAGAAAGGAAAGGTAGAGATGAGAGGAAGACTCTGACAAGAAGCGGGACGAGCTTGGGTTCTGCAAATAGGATTGGTTTGGAAGGACAGAAAGGAGACTTCAGTATCTTCAAGACGAAATCTACTCTCAGCAAGCAGAACTCTCTGTTGCCAAGAAAAGAGAAAGAGTTGGACTCCCAGAAGATTAATGGCTCTGGTGTGGATGATGATGATGAGTCTGTTAATACAAGTGTTCCTGCTGGTAGATACTTTGCTGCTCTTAAAGGACCTGAGTTAGACGAAGTCAAGGTAAGACATGGCTTTGTTCATGCATTGCGGTTAGAAATATAATCCAACATGTTTTCAATCCGAAAATTTAAACTTTTAAAATAATTGGTTCATAATATAGTATCAAAACATTTATGATAAAGTGGTATAGAGTTTGAACTTTATTGCGCTTATTATTTTATAATTTGATCTTTATTATCCTCATTAATTTAATCAAAAGTTGAATTTAGCACAAAATATTTGTGTATGTGTATATGCCATTGTTTACACTTCAAGTTAAATGCTTTTTTTGTGTGTTGGATGAATCATTCATGGTTTTTCACCTAAACATCATAAACTAGTGGGATCTATAGTTGTTTCAGGTAACTATCTAGCTATACATGTTGCCTTTGCAATTTCTGATTTCATCATAAGAGCTTCCTATGTTTATTACTTTAAAAGTTTGGAGTTGGAAATCTACAGAGCATATGAAAGTTGTTATCAAAGAATGTAGCCATGGTAGCTAGCAAGGGAAGGGATGAAGAACTTATGTCTTCGTTTGATATTCCTTCTTCCTGTCTCTCCATAAATTAAATTGTGTCATGTAGCTATGGGTATAATAATTATAATAGTTTTTAAATGACATGACACAATTTAATTAGTAGGGTAAAAAAAGAGGTACCAAATAAAAAAAGAAGATTTCAATGGTATTCATCATCATCCAAACCATATAAAGTATTAAAATGCAAATATAGAGCAAACCTACTGCTATAAAACTCTTACAAGGCACGAAATTCAAGGAGGGATCATATCCACTTGTAGATCAAATGTTACATTATATTTTTTCAAAGTCCCGTGATAGAAGCTTGAATGTTGCATTAGAGGCTCGCCCTCTAAGTATTAAAAGGCAAATATATACTCCCTCCGTTCTTTTTTATAATAGCTAAATGAGGGGTGTTGGTCGTTCCTTTTTATAAGAACTAGAGGAAATTTTGTGCTAAATTAATTATTTTTTCATCATTCTACCCCTATTCAATTCTGGATAATAATTGTATTACATTAATTATGACCTTTCTTTTTTCCATTTTCTAAAGACTTGGTACACTACACATTAATTATTATAATTAAAATTCTTATTTTGCTTCTTCATTCACTAGGTACATGAATTATGTTTATAAAAAAAACTGAACTATATCTTTTCATCTATTGAGGCAATCAATTATCTAACATATTTACTTGTATTTTGCCTCTTTAAATGAGAAGGTAGCAAATTTTGTATAATTCTCAATGATCCCCCACTCTGTTCTTTAAAGTTAATTATCAATACAATTAATAGTGTTGAGTCATTAAAAATAAATAAATAAAAAATAATTAGAAATATGGAAATACATTTACTATGTTAAAGAACAATTTTAAAAATACAACAATACTTTAGAACAAATTTAATGTAAAAAACTATATTAACTAACTTTTTTAAAAACTGTATAAAATTAGTTTATTTCTTATAAAAAGTAAAAATAACATGATTACCATTTAAATATATACATGATGAATGTTGTGCATCCATTTGTAACAGGAATACGAGGATATTCTTCTCCCCAAAGATGAGACATGGCCTTTCCTCCTTCGGTTCCCCATAGGCTGCTTTGGTATCTGTCTTGGCCTAAGCAGCCAGGCGGTTCTGTGGCGAGCAATGGCAACAAGCCCCGCCACAAAATTTCTACATGTCACGCCAGCAATTAATTTCTTCCTATGGTTCTTAGCCTTAGCAGTACTAATCGCAGTTTCCATCACCTACATTCTCAAATGCATATTCTACTTTGAAGCGGTGAGAAGAGAGTACTTCCACCCAGTTCGCATCAACTTCTTCTTCGCCCCATGGGTTATCTGCATGTTCTTGGCCATCGCCGCACCTCCGAAACTAGCCCCGGAGAAACTTCACCCTGCAATTTGGTGCGTTTTCATGGCACCTTACTTTGCACTTGAACTCAAAATCTATGGCCAGTGGCTTTCTGGAGGAAAGAGGCGTTTGTGTCAGGTTGCAAATCCCTCCAACCATCTTTCTGTGTCCGGAAACTTTGTCGGCGCAATCTTGGCTTCAAAAGTGGGTTGGAAGGAACCTGCAAAGTTCTTTTGGGCTGTTGGCTTTGCACATTACTTGGTTGTGTTTGTGACTTTGTATCAGAGGTTGCCAACAAATGTTTCACTCCCCAAGGAGCTTCACCCTGTGTATTCCATGTTCATTGCAGCACCCTCTGCAGCATGTCTTGCTTGGGCCAATATCTATGGTGAATTTGATGGATTGTCCAGAACTTGCTACTTCATCGCCTTGTTTCTCTACGCTTCACTTGTCGTTCGGATCAATTTCTTCACAGGTTTCAGGTACAATAATTTCTCAAAACTGTTTTGTAACACCACATTTCCGGCAATTGCAGTTTTTTGACATTGCAGTTTGTGACAGTTTCTAATAGTTACAATTGCAGCTTGTGGCTAGCCAAAAACTGTCACAAACTGCATATGTTGCGGATGTCGCCAGACATCAAATGTGACCCATATTTTCAACACTAAAATGTGCAAGACATATGTCTTTGTTGTCACAATCCATTGTGATTTAGCTCTTAGCACTTCAATTCGTAAAAAGGGGAATATACAAGACATTGACAATTTAGTTGAATATCAAATTACTAATTGGCCTTTTATAATGGACAGGTTTTCAGTTGCTTGGTGGTCTTACACATTTCCTATGACAACCGTTTCAGTGGCAACTATCAAGTATGCAGAGCAGGTTCCTTCTGTTATAAGTCAGGGGCTTGCTCTTGTGCTTGCGTTTATGTCATCAACGATGGTTTGTGTTTTGTTTGTGTCTACTCTGCTTCATGCTTTCGTTTGGCACACTTTGTTTCCGAATGATCTTGCTATAGCAATAACTAAGAGGAGGCATGGCAGAGAGAAGAAGCCATTGAAAAAGGCCTATGACATAAAGCGTTGGACGAAGAGAGCTTTGAGCAAGAACCCGATGACCAAGGAAACTGGTGAAGAGTGATGGCCTAGAATCAATAGCAGCCAAGTTCTCTGTATAAAAAGCGCACATTTGTGGTGGTGATTAAAACCGGTATGGAACTGGAAAAATTTATGAGTACAAAAGCAAACGTGATTCCACTTATCTCAAATGGGTGCAAATTATGTGTATGTTTGGCTTGACGTTTGTAAAAATGAAAATAGATTTCACGTATCTCATAGTATCAATAGAGAAACTAGAATTAACATTAAGTTTAACCTGGATTGGGAAAGCGGAATTTTGTCATGTCGAAATGAGGATGCATATTGAGATCAACCGAAATAAGAAAACACGTACGTGGTGGTGATATAAAAAGCGGAAGATATGCACAAAGACTGTAATTCTTGCTTCTAATATTTTACTTTCGGAATATGATCAGAGGCAGTTATAGAAGATACAAACTATGCACCTAAATGTTAATTTCTAAAATATTCTACAATTCTGTGTACAGTAAAAGGACCATCTATCATCCCAAAAGAGTTGTTAGGCGTCTGTTAGATTCAACTATGTACCATCTATCTTCATCATGTCAGCAGCAAAATTTTGAGTCATATGCCTATAACAAAGTTGGTTTCACATTCTCCCCACATTAAATCACCGAATTCCCAAGCTCCTGAATCATTTGAGTAAGAAAGCAGAATATATAAATGAACTCTTTTTTAGGCAATTTAGCAACCAAATATATTAAACATGAAGACTAGAGTCAATTGTGCATACCTCCTTGCACTCATCAGACTGATGCAACCGCCATTTCCAGGATGAACTTGCTTTGTCACAAAAATAAAAGCCTTCTCCTACATCATTTATGTTAGCTAAATGATGAAACTTACATTTATGATGTATCACTAATGAATATACATAAAGTTTTCAATTTTTTTTTTAAAATGATGAAAATAATAGGCCCAAAAGAAGCCACTTTTTTCAGGCACTGCTATGATTCATATATTACCTCTTGGTTTGAACGAAAAGAATTTAATATATTTTCGTTTGAGTCCTTGAACCAAGAAACAAATAACTCAATAGAATACTAAGATACGAAAAATAGTCCAACATCATTACATGTAATTCAT
Source organism: Acmispon strigosus (assembly GCA_030819835.1). Classification (NCBI taxonomy): domain Eukaryota; kingdom Viridiplantae; phylum Streptophyta; class Magnoliopsida; order Fabales; family Fabaceae; genus Acmispon; species Acmispon strigosus. The sequence continues at coordinate 17,612,885 of JAUAMA010000002.1, read as the reverse complement.
TATTATAGAGGGTAAACCTTTCTGCACATCCCGGAATGCTGAGGCAGTTTGAAATGAGATCCATTGTTTAGCTGGCCTTCCGATGTCAGAGACAACTAATATTTCAAGAAAGAAGAATTGGTTGAGAATCTTGGAAAATAAATATCTACAAAGCAAGTAATAGAATTAATTCAAGCAAAGTTACAATGCAACAAACTGTTGCGCTGAGGTTCTAGAGGTAATTGCATCAAGCAAAGAAGAAAAAAGGGAGCCTGTAAAATAAGATGTACATACTCACCTTACTGAAGAGTTCAATTGGAGGGTTATGCTGAGCCACTTTTTCGGTGTTTAAATCAAATTCCTGAATGAATTGAAGCAAGGTGCAATCTCAATAAATTTTTCTATCGGTAAAATTATCATCAAACAAGAAAACCAACATAACACTATGCCACACCATCGACACTGTTTTTTCCTGCTTGTTGCTCCGGCCAACACCAATATCTCTTTTAATCGAAAGCATCTGCATCGAGACATTACGGAGTTGCAAATATAACAGATCAAGTAAACAATAGGGGAATTTATGATAAAACCAGATACAAAATTACAAAAATGAGGAAAATGAAGAATCTGAAAGAAATTCTTCCGGACTTCAGATTTCTCGGGAACAATTTTCAAAGGTCAAAAACGATACCTCATTAGTAATTGAAGGAAATAATTTATACCAATTAGAGTTACCTAATAATAATTATACTTAAATTCACAATGTTATGCTTGTACTGATTTTAGATGTGTTTGAGTTCTAAGGGAAGTTTACTTGACATGTTTACGTTGTAAGTTCATGCAAATCCTAGATTAAATAATGAAAACAAAATCTCTTTTCTTCTATAGATCTATTTATGATAGTGTTATAAAATAAAGTTTGAAGTAAAAAATATAAAAGAATGACAAGTGAAAGTGAAATTACTACTGATTCAAAAAATCCCAAAAAGCTACATAAACTCCTTTTTACGTGCAACTTAGCAAAAACTGGCTTATAAAAGTATATTGCTTCATTTATTATTAAATTACTTAAATTGTGATTTATATCCAAAGAAACATTAAAGCCAAGGTATAAAGTTTGAGAAAGGACGTTAGTATTAGAGATTAGGTATATATATAACCAAAATGCTATATTTGGTCGGGATAATCCAATACATATTGTTTTTTTATGTGATACTCAAGATGATCTTCAATATGATAATCCAAAATTAATTGTTAATAATGTCTCCTTACCTTCTTATTAAGAGGCTGAGCTTTAAAAACATGAGTAAAACCCAATCCATCACACTTTGGTGCACCGATGGCAGTAGGCCTACAGAGAGAAATAGCACTTCGTAGTTAGTACAATTGTTTGATTAATCGGCAAAGTCAGAATGGACATTCTATCATGGCATTTGTTACCTTTTCAAATCCTTACTTCTATGTTCCACCGCAGAAACAGTGGTAAGCTTGTCCCAGCCCTGCAACCAGATAACTTCAGTTACTGAACAACACATTGTGTAACCGAAAAATAAAACATGAATATGTAAATCAATTATAAAATACGTAAACGGAAATTAAAACATGAATATGCAAATGGATCACAAATGTCTCTCATATACACATTCACTACACATAGCTAATTAAGTCCTAACAAAGGTAGAGCAATTTAGAAACAATGTCTCTCGTATACACATTCACTCCAAGGCAGGGATAGTTCTTGTACATGGGCTGCGTTATCGCATTAACCCGCCCGAAGAAGCCACAGCTGAGCCCGGCGCGCAAGTAGCGTCCTCGTTCACGGAGCCGGAAGCTGAAATGATGGTTAGAAGGAACCTGCCAGGTAACGGGCTAAGAGAACCGGGACTTAGATTGAGAGGGTCAACCTGTTCAGCAAAACGCTCCTCATCCCTGCGGAGAGCGAAACCATTCTTCAGATGAAGCTTCCATAGCATGCGCGAGGGTTACAGCGGCGTGGATCGCACAGGTGGAAGTTCAAATACGAAATAGAGCAAGAGGAAAGAGAGCCGAGAGCAGCGTGGGGCAGAAGGGCAATGGCGCTGGGAAACTCAGTCTCACGCACAAGATTAGCGTGCATGACTGCATATAGTGTAGTTGAGAAATAAATAAAAGCAAATTTTACCCAATGGAGCTGTTGAGCTCCTTTCACGTTTTGTATTGGAAAGTGTGATTTTTAGTTAATTTTTTCATTGGACTTGGAGAAAGCGGGAAGAGTTGTGTTTTCCCAACCATGCTCATAATAGTGAGTAGGGACACGGTATTAAAATAGGTTATTATATGAGCCAGCCCTTGATTATATCAAAAACTTCTTTACTCCAGTAGTGATTTTTACTTGACTTATGAATCCTTTTAATTGTGTCGCTTTCATAATCCTTTTAATCATTAATTTATTGTGTTTATCAACTTTAGAAAGATAGTTTATGATGTATGGAATTTGCATCTCATCATGTGGTATTAGGTTCGCTTTAACTAAAAGCATGTTAGTATAAACATTTTCAAAAAAGTAAAATCACTTGTATTTAGGTCTAGTTTGAAAGAACTTATTTGAATTTATCTTATAGCATAAATGATTATGCAAGTGTTTGGAAGAGTTTATGTAAATAGTCTGACTCACCTGTAAGTTGTTTCGAGCTTATATCCATAAGTTGTTCATATAGCTTTTACGATAAGAGTTTATGTTTACGTATAATCTATTTTCAGATTATTTCAATAAGTTGTTAACTCAAACACACATTTATTCCACCATCCAACCTCCATTCAAGTTTATTTCTTGAAGTTGGTGAATTTCCAGTTATGAAGCCTTAGAAAGTTCCCAAACGGAACTTGGATGGGTTCCTAAACGTATTCTAAGTGGTATAAAGTTTGATTCTAGTTACCTAGCATATGTGGAACTATGAATTGTCCATGTTTCAAGCTCAGTAGTCTCTTGCGCAAAGGGACGTGTTAGAAATAAAATATAATTAAGTCATTCATGTGTCTTCACCTAACAACTTAAACTTTTTGAATAATTAGTTCATAATATGATATCATACACTATCCTGTATTTGTTCATTGGCCCACCAATATGTGGGTCACCCACAAATATTTAATCATGCAGACTTCACATTCCATATGTCTAGAACTGGGTGTGAGGGGGGTTGATAGGTCTGACATTGACTTAGACATATGGTTAATTAAATCTTTCTAATTGGTAGAGCAATCCTCACCTCGGACTAGCTTTTAGGTAGAGTTAAGACTAACCCAAATTCTGAGAATAATGATAATACATTATGCTGCAAAGAACTAAAGATAAATGAATTTCACTACTTAGAATTGAATGAACCCAATAACCTGATTATAATCGTTGCAGTGAAGTGAAGATGATGTTGATGCAGGTGTGTGTTGTGTGGCCCTCTCAGAAGTCTTCAGGTGGAATTCCTGAAAATAGATAATTAAAAAACTGAGCTTAAAGATAATTAACGAAGAAAAACCGTGTTTTACCAACATGAAATTGTGATAAATCTCAATGAACAGAGAAATCATGTATCGAAATTCAAGCTAACCTGAAATTCTGGCAACCGGGGAGTGCTCCTTTTAGGAAGTGGCAATGAAGGACCATCAAGAATCTATATAAAGAACATACTTAGAGAAAACAGTGGCAAAAATCATCACAATTTATCAAAAAATTAGCAATCATATCTACAGCAAGTACCAACCCTTCTATTTAATGGGCGTGCTTTGAATCTGGGGGAAGCCACAGTACTGTGCTCTGCCTCTGCATCTTTGGGCCTGTGAAGCACAAAATTTCTCCATATTATCTCAAACAGAAAATCTGTCACCAACTTTCAGTAAACACTAATTATTCAAAACCACAAACCTTATCCTCCGAGCTCTATGTGCTGTTTTAAGGTCAGGCTCTCTAGGAATAGTAAGCTTTAGCTTGGAACATGCAGAGTTTTGTTCAACAGTGACAGCCTGTAAGAACATACAAATGTAGAGAGCAATGCATCATGTGAACCTCATTCCTGCCCGTCAAGAAATAAACTACTTCCCCCTAAAAGACATGAAAGGTTGTTCTTCCCATTTGCAGTGCACCGACAATTTGTACAGTCTACATTTACCCAGGGAAGATTCAAACATTCTGCTTTGGGATTCATACCTTCATAGATGTCTTGTGGACAAAAGTAGTTTGTGGCTTCACATCAGCAACCTGTCAGAAAGAAACAGTACGCATTTCAAATGCCCTGTCTAAAATAAGAGGGGTGCAGTAGTGCTCAAGCACCATTTAAATTCCTGGCCTGTGATAAAAGTAATTCTACACCACAGCCCGATTAAGGGGAACTAAATATGACTATACAATATGTTTCCCACAAAACAGATCAACTGAGTAACTCACAGTTCCAAGCATTTCTGCATATACAAATGGAACATAATGTTTGCAATTTGCAAAGCATCAAATAGTCAACTTTATGATCTATCTCTGGTACACATCTAAGAGCTTCAAGCAGACAATAATAAAAGCAGCTCCTTCAAGTACTGTAAAATCAGAGGAGAAAGAGAATAACAATTTGTGGACCTTGCGCAAGAGACCACCCTCTAATTTTTGCCTCTTGGGAGCTTGACTTTCTATTCCGGAAGAGATAGATAAACTGCTTGTGTTTTGATTTAGTAGCTTCTGAAATCTGACAATGGAAGAATTGTAGATAAAAGGTTACGCAAGTTTTTGCAGCAGCACGGAAAAAGGACTATAGGAACAAATTCAGTACTTCTATAGCCATATATCCTAAGAAATTCATGATTTTACAAAAAAAAAAATGAAAAATACCCCCATGCCTTTTTTAACGGTGAAAAGGATCAAGTTGTCCCAATAATTACCTTGAACCATTATTTTTAACACAATGATTTTTCTTAGCCAACTGACTAGCTGTAGGTTTCATCAATGTTGAACTCTTTGGCACAGCAGATTTAGCCTTAGAATTCAAACTCTCACTGGTTGTCTTGCTGTCAAAGGTAAGTCCTAGAAAAAGACATGAATACATGTCAAGCAAAAAGAGAATAGACAAGTTGAGGTAGAGCAAAAATGATAGAGGCAGACACAAATATTGGGAGAGAATTGCAAACACATCATGTTGTAAAATGTAAATAACAGAACCAGAGCAAAAAATATTGTCAGGTGTTGTAGATTTAAAACACTTCAAGCGCTCCATTTCAAAGCTCAGCTTTCAGAAGTGTTCTTGTTGACATAGCATTAGAGCCTTTATGAATAAATGAATAATAAGAAATATGATCCCTGCTACTGACACTCTTCATATTATTAGAATCAGATAATTCAATATGATTCATCAAGCCCATGACATGGATAATATGATCAATAACAAAAGGCCTTCAATCATGCATATAATATGTTCAGGGTTATATCTCAAGTCTTTAAATCTTTTACAATCTGCCATTAAAACATTTGCCTGCCAACCTTAAAAAAAAAAATCAGCATAATGTAAAGTGGGTTAATACATTATGCCCAACTTATGATTTTGGGAGAGTTATTCCTTAGCATGGTGAAAAAAGAGACAATTCCAACATAAATCAGGACCATATATCAAACAACAAAATTATGAACCGTGAACATGTCAGATTGTAAATTGAGTTTAAAGAATGAAATTGATGATGCAATCATGAAAAGTTTTAGTTGTTAAACAAAACAATTGATGCTTTGATTCACAGCAGGATTATGAGATGCTAAGCCACTAAACAAATTTACTATCCTCAGACTAGCAACTAGATCAAGGTATAGACTTATTATTACCATTAGGTACTTGTAGTGGCCTCATACCATCATTTTGTAGAATTCCAGCCAGCAAGCCCGAGATCTTCCCACCAAGTGCTTCTGAACCTAACAATTGTAGAAGGCATATCATCAACGAGCCAAGAAGAGTCATGGCTATTGTAACTACATCTAATAAACATTACTCGAAGTGCTTCTGAAATTTTCAAAGTTTGAATTGACAAAAGCATTAATATAAGACAACTGTATTACAATATAAGCCTGTCACCATATAACAAGTTTCGCAGTTTACTGGCTCGTAATATCTGTTAATTTAGATTTTGGACCCATTAAAATACACTTTATGGCTTCAAGAGGAATGAGGAATCAACATTTGAACTGGGTAAAAAATCAAGCTAAGGCTTGCATTAGTCCAAGGCAGGTACATAATTTCTCTCACCTAAGCAGCTTGTGAGTAAAACATGCCCATTATCAATGAAGACATATGTTTATCAGATCAACTTTAATTCATTTATCAGTTAAAACATGGAAAAACCTCAGGGCACACCCAAACAATTAGTCAAAGGTCCACATGATATACCAACAAAAGGACCAAACCAGAGCCAGAAAATAAAAATCAAATTTCCCTAACAATAACAAATAGGAAGGTACATTACATAAAGTCAGAACGTTACAGATCAATCCGCTCACTAATGGTGCAAATAAAAATCATGAGTTCAGGAAAGTGAAGCAATGGCAAGGAAACGCGGTTTTAGTATACTTTTATAACAAATTTGGATCAGCTGCTTCTCTTTCCTCAATCAATTTTGACACCCTGAAGCTAGTTTCTCCCTAACATTGATTTTGGCTTCAAAATCAATTGTAGAATGACCTCCAAACATTGGAGTAGATTAATTCAACAGAAAAAGGGAAACCACATTGTACAAATTCTAACCATCAACGCGTGTACATACCATTATTATTGTCGGAAAATTCCATCTCCAAAGGAACACCAGATTCACCATCCTCCACATTACTCGTGCATTCCTCCAGATGGTTGGATTTTGGTGAGTCCTCAACATCGTCCAACACCAAATCCTCTCTCACCGGTAGCCTTGTCACAAAAGCTGAAGCAGGGAAACAATAATAGCACATTTTGTGTAAAATCCAGCAAAAATTGCATTTTTAACAGCTAGCACAAGAGGAAATAAATGCAGGATCATAGGGCACGAAAATAATGGAGAAAAATGAGAATGGTCCTAGTTTGAAGCAAGCATTTTGGCAGCGAATAGGGGAAGAGTGAAGCAGAAACAAAAAAGAAAAATGGTAGAAAGAGAAGGAAACTAACGAGAAGGAGGGTAGGTTGCGGCATTGTGAAACCAGAGTTCGGCATTGTGAGCTTCGTGAGGAGTCTCTGGTCGAGTGAAATCGAAGAAACGAGCGGCATCAAACTCGTAATCGAGATCGATTTCATGAGCAACAAACACGTGCTCTATTTCTGATTCTTCTCCCTCTTCTTCCATCATCATCATCATCACTCCTTTCACATTCACACTCACTCACTGTTTTCTACTAGTATCTATCCTTCCTAATCCTATCACTCTCTGTGTCAGTGAGTTGTTAGTGCTGAGTATTGAGTGAGTAATGAGTGAGTTGGGATTTGTTTTTGTTAAGAGGGGTTTTAATTTAAATAAATTAAAAAAATAAGTTCAAATATTTAATTTTATTTTTAAGAGTCGTGGAGAGAAATATTGATGTTGGCTCACTTGACAATAACACACAACTTTTTCTTAAAAAAATTGTTTATCCAGGTCAAAACTGTGCTGTGGACGATATATTAGTACATTTGTAAGTTACTAAAGGTTGCATATTTTAGGTGTAATGGTGACGAGTAATGATTAGTTCACATCTCATTTTCTCTTTTATCTTATTTTTACTTATTTATCTTTATCTCTTTCTACATTTTCTATAACATTACTTATTATAGAGGTGGATAGAGAGGGTTAATAAAACATTATTAAATGGTGACCAGGGGTATCAGAACTTTTATTTAAAAAAAATATAGAAGCAGGCCAGGGACAGGGAACATTGCGGAGAGCCCGAGCAGCTTTTTTGTTTTTTTACTGCGCCGGGGCCTGTAATTTTTAACTACAGGCAAAGGATCCAAAGTTTGAATTTATTGATGGGTTAATTTTATTTTTATTGGACCGATTCATGTGAGGAGAAAAGAAGTGGGTGACATTTGTATTTGTTTTTGGTGTATGATATGGTATGTCCCTGTTGAGGTGACATACATTGCATCAGCATCAGAATCAATGGTAGTAATTAATAATAGAGTTAGATTAAAGATTTGGGATGTGTTTTGGGCGGCGAGAACCTGTCCACGACTCTGCAATTTCGGCGCCTGCTCATTTTTGCCTTTCACCTTCCTCCATCAAACACCAATATTTTTTTCTTCAATTGAAAATCGCACCCACTCATGAGGAGTAACTTTATTATAAACATTTAATATAAGTAACATTAATTAAGGTTGTGAGATGTTTGAGAAGAAAGCCCATGATGGGTTGTAAGTATTCTCACAGTGTTATTCCCAATTTGTCTTTAGTTAAGGCGGTGTACAATTTTGATATGTGATATATTGTATGATTTATACAGAAGATAAGATAGAGATAAAGATAAAAATATGTGTCTCGACATGTTTACACTATGCAATGATCTATAAATCATTACTCTCTTTAAATATCTTTAGACAACCACTATGGTTTTTATTTTAGTTTAAAATTTCACGTTAAACTAGTGTTGTGATTGCATTTTTAAAATATTTATCTGTGGTATCTCTTTCCAGCAATTGTATTAAAACCGACCGTTTAACCTTGGCAATAATTTGGTGGAAAGCTTCCACCAAAAACCTCAATAGAGTGTTAAATTCTTAATATGGTATGTGATTGCAGTATTCTTTAATCTTTCATACCATAGAAGTGTGATACTACAAAAGTGTTGTTTTTGGAAAAGATCTTACTAAGAAAAACTTGATACTTAAGCATGTATATTGTGACTCACATCCTTGAGAACTTACTTAGTGCATGATTTATAGTGCCCATACACCTGAAACGTTGAGTTTTACAAGTGTTGTGATAGAAAATATTGATGAAGAGTCGATTTTGACTTGTGGAAAATACAAGTTATGGTTGTATTTAATACAATCAAGATTACATAAGAGTGAAAGGAAATTCTGGACATGCAGAGAACAATTGTCCATGTAGCACATGTGGTTGGCTTTGATGTAAGATGTGGTGAGATTATGTTGATAGTTGAAAAACTTCCGGAAAAAGTCAATTTGCATCATGGTTTCAACAGGTATAATACTTGAAATTGTTTAGCTTTAAGTGAAGTATACTTTTTACGATAAAATACGATAGTTATTTTGAATTATGATTGTCAGTGTGGATAATGAAAGTGAAAGATGTATCCCTTATAGTCAAGGTGGAGATTGTTGTAGTTGATTAAAAAGAAACATCTTCGAACAAGTCTCACATCGTCTAAGATGATAAAGGAAGAAGGATGTCAAAGAAACATCTTGTAACACGTTTCACATCAACTATGATAATAAATGAAAAGGGAGCTCAAGAAAATATATTGGAACAAGTCTCACCTTACTTACTAACTTTTAAATAAAGATCTTTTAACTCACGTTGCAAACTTTTGAAAATGTTAAATAAAGATTTACAAAACTATACTAAACTAGTAATAATTAAGACTTATGTCTTACCTTATATCAAGTCTACCATGAATGTGCTCTTAGGAGAATTATGAGCATCAATAGTGATTAATAGTGCTGTTTTATTGCGCGAAGCAAAGAGATGCTCTAAGTTTGTGTTGCTCATTCTGTTATATATAAGATGTTTATTCTTGTGCTCACTCCTTAACTCATAAGAACAATATGTAGCTTGATGAAGAGGCAGTGGATGACTCACATTCCTCGTTTGTTGAGAAGAGGAAACATAGATGCAGAAGATAGGCCCCTCCACCATATCAATGGGATGTGCAAACAGTTCAGTTGAAAGAAGTCATAGAAGCAGTAAGTTCAATTTCCAAAAATATTGTCTATCCCAGTGGTTCCCACCTTTCACATGATCCACTCAGAGGCTCCAGTGAGGCCCCTCCACTATATCCATAAGATGTGTGCCTAGCCTACTAAAACATAAATCAATTTTATAATTTGAACGTTACTCGTAAAGAGCATTTATTCATGCCTGCTAAGTTTTGAACCCAGATATTCAAGAGATGAATTACTTGCTGGTCATTACTATTCTTCTTCGAATTAGCTGCTCTTGCTTTCTTAAATTAACAGAAACTTAAACAAAGCAGAGCATAATCCTGTGGAATGTTGGCAAGTCAACAAACATTGATGTACTTGATTTACACAATCCAATCGTATGAACTCATATACAATGATAAATGAGATAAAAGAAGGACTAACAAGGAAGACAATTTTGTGAACCATAAAAGAAGCAGGAAGCGGAGATGCTGAGGGTGTTAGTCATGTTAGCTTGTTCCTCCGAAATCCTTGGTCAACCCTTCACACCAGTTATAATACATTTGACGGTCAACCCTTTCCATGGAAGAAGTTACTAGATAAAACCTCTCCTAGCAGTGAAATGAGAAGCACTTGCCACTTTGCCAGTATCATATAGGAGTAGCTGCTTCTTCCAGGAAACAGTGAAAGCCCAGACTAAAACAACTGGACTATGTCAACAACAACACCTCTTCCTCACTCTGCAACTCCTTGAGCCGTCTCTTAGCATATATTGTGATAACAATGGTTGTAGCCACAGTTACACCGAATCCTAGAACATTGAGAATGATTTGTGGGGCAGACAGAGATCGCTTTTCATGTGAGGCATCAGCTAAAGCCCGAATCAATCTTCCACTGCAGCAATAGCCAAAGGACAGTGAGTTCAAGAGGGTTCAGATAATTTGCATCATTTGTTTCCATCTTCATAATAAAATCAGCATTTGAAATGGGTAACTGGAAATAATGGATCACCATTACCCGTGCAGCATAAAAATATGCAAAATGCGAATAAAAATAAAATAAAAGCATTCACTAATGGCAAAGTCATCATCAATGTTACAAAACATAATTTGGCTGTAATTAGATTAAATTAAACCATAGAGTACTGACAGGTAAATCTTCAGAATCCTAAGGGTAAATTAAACAGGAAGGAAAAAAGAGTCTGACATTGAATTGAGTAGCAGCGTTATTGCTGACCAAGTAAAGATGCATATCCAAAGCAAAAAGATTAACAACACAAGGGTTTTCTTTACTTCAAAACAAAAAAAGCTTAGGAGGAGGGAAGATAGCCATAGCCCTATTTCAAGGTGAGAGCATTCTAAGAGCCTTAAAAGGCTTGCAGTGGTACCAGTGTTATTAATCGCGGATCGCGGACTATAGCGGTAAGCCAAAAATCCGCTATTTCCAACCCTCAAAGCGGAAAACCGCGGAAAAAGCGGCAAATAGCGGAGTAGCGGTAAGCCAAAAAACCGCTACGCTATAGCGCTATAGCGCCGCTATAACCACTATTTGATAACACTGAGTGGTACTTACAGATAACAGATTACCTGCCAATGCAACACCACCAGAACAACTCAAAATCAGACTGCTTGTTGACACCAGTTGATCCTACCAGTTGAACTAACTCTCATAGGCTAGAAGTTGAGTATTTGACTAGTAAGAATTAAACGTCTATGATGTTTAACTTACCTCTGTTTTCTTTAACCCTTTCCAACAAAACAAAAATATCAACACTATTGATAACCACCAACCATGCATGCTGAATTGATGTTATTGATGTAATGTTCACCCTTTTACTTGAGTCCAAGGCATCATAAAAACAATAGAATAGGTGACGAAATGGTGACAAATAGTATTAGAGGATGGGATCAGCAAATTAGAATTCAATTTTTTGGTTCTGGAACTGGGTGGGAAGTGAAGTTTCACTAGGTGAGAGATCAGGCACTTCCGTATTAGCACCAGTTTTGCAAAAGGTAACTGTTGCTTTGCATTTATTGGACAGAAGACGGTATATGATTTATTTAAGAAGAGACCCATGTTTATGTGTGTAAAAATATCAATATCGTACCTCTATATAAAGCCATAGAAGAGTCTGTAATACTTAGCGCATGTGATACATAGAATTCCTAATTAAGATCTAAATGAAAATTGGAACAAGTATGGACTAAACACTCAACTGCTCCAAGAAGAACAAGAATCTACTTCACAGATTAATTACCAATTCTCCAACGCAATATATTCCTGATGGTCGAATTCAAGGTTGATAAAAAACAAGAGGTTATGCTATGAAGATATGCTCACACATTAAACACTGCACTTGTGTCAAGGAGAAATTGCAAAATCAATGAACTTCTACCAACTATAAACCCCTGAGTTCGGTTGCAAGCATAGATAGAGAAAGTATTGCTAAATACATCCAGAAACCAAAAAGCCTAAAACAAGAGCAATCTCAGACCTCCTAAATATGGAAACAATTTTTGGAGGAATATCTCACTTATACTAATATATAGAAAATTCATCAATTCACGATATCATTTCTAGATTTGTTTCATGATGCAGAATCACAGAAGCAACATACCACAGCAAAGGGACATATGAAAACATGGTCAGGCAATATGAAGGGAATTTTTTGCAGAATTCTCAGTTATCAGTTATTAAAATTTTAAAACCATAAATCTAACTGAACCCTTTTTTACCAGATAAACAGGAGTAAACAACTGTCTTTACTTGAAATAGTCATATTCTGCTAAATACACTAAAGCTAGAGCCAGAGTTATTCAAGCCAAATGCGTAATCTATATCCACAGTACGGCATGGGCATCCACAAGTCAGCAAAAAGTGGTCACTTGATCTATATTTTTAGGCATGATGAGAAAGAGAGGTAACAAATTCCTATGTAAAACACAGACTGACATACAAATTCCTAGTATTCAAAAAATGGTATTCGAGAGAAAGAGAAAGAAAGCCTACGTATAGATGGCAACAAATATTTCCGGCACGATTCCTACCAAGGATCCAATTATGTACGGCCCATACTTAACATTTGTTGCCACAGCACAATAGTTGTAGATTATGTAAGGGAATGGAGAAATCCTAATCAAGGTAACTGCTCGAAACTGATGAACCCAGTTTCCTCCACCAGCAGATCTTATAATAGAGGCTCTCTTTGGATACCTCTCTAACCATCCCTGCATAGGTTCATGGAATGTAGGATTGTAATTAGTACAGTTGAGGCAAACAAACACCTGCAGACAGAAACTAAAAACAAACTCAAGATTCAAGCCAAGGTACCTACTTCAATTTTATGATGGAAGGTTGAGCCGATGAAAAAAGGGAGTGACACACCGATAGCTGCGGCAGTTATTATTAGCAAGAACCCAAAGCCATAACCAAATGTCATTCCAGCCACCCACATAGAGGGTGTAGATGGCAAAAGTAAGGTCGGGAACAGTGCTACCGAAACAAATACCAAAAGGATAAGCACTGGAGTACTGAAAGTCTCGGTTTCCCAGTTTATTATTGGAATAACCTCCTGAAAATAAAAATCATGGCATCCATGAGATATCTGACTGAAAATTATAATCCAAAACTAATGTAAACAATGGTGAAAAATCAATACATTAAACTATATTCAAGGAATTGATTTCTGGAAACAAACATTTTCATGTATGCTTCATGTCAGAGGCAACAAGGAACATGATTCTGCAGCATTAAGAATGAATAATCATAAAATGGTATCCGCGAGAGTGATGAATCACTGTCATACTAATAATAGAAACTTTCCAAGAGAAAAAAGAGCCCCAAAATACAAAGCACAGTCCAAGACCTATAACAGCGAGTGAGGGGAAAAGGCACAAACCTTGTCAATTAAATAGGGTCCGACCCACTTGAGCACAACAACAGCCAATAACCCTAGGAACAAACACACCACCACCAGTTTCACCCAAAACCACAGAGCGGATCTTCCCGCCGGTGAAGAAGGTTCCTCCTCCGCCGCAGCTGGCGGAGAATCATCTTGGATGCTGGGCTTCAATTTGACATAGTCCCCATTGTTATCCTCAATTTGACACACCACCTCCCCTCTCCCGCCCCCACCCTCATCCTCGTAATACGTCATCGATAAAACCACGAAAGAAATAAAACCCTAAATCGGTCGGCGACACAAAAATCCACAACCACCGCTAAAATTCTTGTTTAAGAATGGTTGGTCATGTTTGGCGAAAAAAATCTTCGCGGAATCGCTTTAGGTCCAATCAGCACCACCACCAGCAATGCGAGAAGCGATTAAGGAATGAAGATAACGACGATGGCGATGATGATGATTGGAGAGGAGAAGCAAAGCACAGGAGAAGAAGCGCGTCAATTAAGGAAAGTGAGAACGTACACTTTGGAAGCACTTTTTTCCCCGTTTCGTTTTTCTCTTGCTTGTGACGGTGAGAACAGAAATAGAATGAGCCTGTTGAAGCGACGCCGTTTTATCCTCGAAAGCCACGTGGCATGTTGAGATTGCGTTGGAGTGACGGGTGTAGCAACGGCATGGATTACTTTAACGTAAGGAGGCGTAGCGTGATTCGCTAGTTGGTAGTGCTTTTTTTTTCTTTTCTTATTACCGCATAGTCGACATATATATGAACATTCATCAAGATTCAGAGATTATATTGAGTGGATAGAAATTTTCTAATAAATATTTCTTCAGATGCATGTTTTATAAATTAAACCCAGTATTAAATATTTAAAAAGTCTAATTATCTATTAATTACGTTATACCTTGTTGGTTTAGTTGGTACTGCCTTTACTGTTACTATTCTTATTTATTGGAATATATTTTTTATTATGACTAATTATTAATATTGTCGTTTATTATGTTATTAAAAAATGTTAAAACATCTGGCCTATGTTACTAGTTTTTTTGTTTTTTTCTATTTTTTGAAAATAATATTTGAATGTCTGTGGGTTATACTGCTTCGGTGGATTTTTCATATTCTTTTTATGAGAAAGAAAGATAAGTGACACCGAGAAAACGACGTTTCGATGGTGTTTGAGGTGTATCCAATTGAATTTTGACAGGTAGTCGTGAGTGTCACCGACCGGAGCTAGGAGGATGAGAGTGAGCAACTTTACCTTGCAGCTTATTCGGTGGGAGAGGGAGAAAGGAAGCATAGAAGAATTAGGTAAGGCTTTCCTTGCAATAAAATATTCATTTCATCCAATCATTAATATGGCCCAAAAGCAAGTAGGGTTTGGATTCTTCTTTTAAGCTTAGGAGAGATAGATTATTGCTATAATAGTATGAGGATTAATTTTAATGTAACTCTTGTAATTTTACGTCATCTCATAGTGAAAGTATTCTCAACGATTTTAACATTCTGTACTTTAAAATGCCAAATTACTTTTGTTAAAATGTTGTGTACTCTTAAATGCCACACTTATAATGTTGTTACACCCTTGAGTGTGGTGGGGTTGCTTTGAACCCACTTATAAGTATCAAACGTAGATCTAACAAATCGCACTTATAAATAAAGTTTTTTTTTTTACATTTTTAAAGGCAGAACAGCAATGTTTTATGCCTAAAACATGACACAACATATCATAACATGACATAAAACATAAACAACACATCTCACAACATCAAAGAACATAAAACACAAATTCAACAATCCAAATAACAATTATTTAACTACAATCATCCAAAGCACCCTGTCCTATTCAGATCCATAACTAGATCCAACCACCTTTTTATTTTTACTTGATTAAACTTACTTTGGAAAAATTGAATTAACTTTTAAATGAAAAATGTATGTTAGTTAAGTATAATTCAATTAAAACAATATGCACTTTTTGCTTGATTAAACTTACCTTGGAAAAATTGAATTAACTTTTAAATGAAAAATGTATGTTAGTTAAGTATAATTCAATTAAAACAATATGCACTTTTTGCTTGATTAAACTTACCTTGGAAAAATTTGAATTAACTTTTAAATGAAAAATGTATGTTACTTAAGTATAATTCAATTAAAACAATATGCAAGAATCTAATAGTCTCTGGTATCAAATGATGTCATGTAAGAATGTGAGATAAGATGGTACCAATAGAGGTAATTTGTAGCACACTGAGAAGCAGCTATAGCACGCATGTGTGGGTGGATGACATATGCCCAGTACATGTTGCACATCTGGTCGATCTACTCGCATGAAGGTGTATCAGAGGGAGGTGAAATGGTATGCCATGCACAAACCCGCACTGCCACAATACTCTAAGTGGCAGGCTATGGTTCACCATGGCAGAACAACAGATAAACCCTTTGTAAATGGAGACATCATCAAAACCCTAGAAAGGTCGATGCGCAATATATGGTGCCCAGATGATAGCGTTCGTTGCCAGATCATCTATATCACCCCTCTTCTTTCCTATGCGTCGGTCACCTCGATAACTACTCCACATCATATCTTTAGGCATCTACTTTGTTCACCTCCGATTAATCTTTTGTCAAACAACATGGTGGGGAAGTGCTAAGAAATCCAAGTTTGTAAACAAGAATATATGTTAAATTAAAGCTACATCACAAGCATAATGAACAAACAAAAAGACGAATGACATTTATTAACTTGAAGTAGAGTTATGTAACCTCCCATGGTGCATACCTTCGTCCAACTGGCATCACGAAGATGGTCGTACAAATACGCCAACGCAACAACACCCCATGCATACGTGCCCACGAATTGGGGGTTCTTAAAGAGCGAGAGAATGATGTGGATAATGTCACGTAAACTCTTGCCTGCCACAGGGCATGTTCGTCGGAGCTCCGCTCACCGACAATGACCAAAATCAAACTAGCTGTAATTGTGGAATAAGGACCAAACTTTTTTTTGGAAGGGGCTAATTGCAAATTCTTGTACAAACACAAAGACTAATTTAATGATTAACGTTTTATAATATCTATCTGTTAATGGTCGATCATACACTAATAGCATGTGTCCAAGGAAATTTTATATGAACTATTATACTTCTATGTCAGAATCGACCACTGCCACTTTTTTTAAAAATAATTATGGAGAACTAGAAACAATAACCTTTCATAAAGCGGTTTTTTAAATTAAAAAAACTAGCCATTGATCTGATTTAGAAACAAAATATGCCACATAAAATTATTTTCTACTGTAAAATGAGAGGTAAAAAACTTATTCAAACATGATTTTTTTAACCACCACAAAATTAATCTCCTAAAATTATCATATTAAATAAGTAAATCTGTCGCAATAAATGTTTCTTTATACACATCACGTGGGATCAATTACGCATGAATATTAGTTTTTAACTTGAAACACTATTGGATATAAAATCACGTGGCTTTCTAAAATTTTGCAAATATTTTGAGATCAAACTATTATTATCATAATTAGGTCATTATATTTTAAAATTCAAAAATAAAATTAATCAGGCGGTGGTGTGATGTGGTGGTTAGCTCATATTGTTGAAGTTCAATTATTGCTCATGAGAATGAAGCGTATTTTGTAGTAGGTCATTATTCGCTTAGTATTAGTACCCATAATAAAAGAAGATTAATCACGGTTGTCGGCGGTGGATACACATAAAAAAATGTTGTCTTGATTTTATTTAAGTAAAATTCAAAATATTTATGGTATAATTATGCTTTTGTCTTTCAAAAAATCAAATCAAACATTATTTGTTAAAGGATTTTGATATTTTTTTTTTGAACTAATTACTATGAATTTGATTTAGTACCTACCTTTCTAGTTCTAGTAAAAAAAAATTGTTTTTTCGATGAAGAAAAAAAAAGAAGCTTTAGTACCTTAAATTTGTCTGCAAATAATATGTAATTTGATTTGATAATATTAAATATAGAGATTAGGGGACGGTGACAATCTTGCTCTAAAAAACTAGAGTGCCTCTATTTTTAGTTTTTTATACATCGGAAAGAGTGTCTCAAATATAATATCACAGGTTTATTTTTGGTAAATATGAGAGGTTGATTTAAAAAAAAATTGATTCAAAAAATTTATTATGTAATCTATAAATATCAAATCTTATTTATTTAATTCCAAATTTAAAATATATTATATTTTAAATAATAATATATTATAATTTCATCTTTTATTTTAAATAATAATATATTACCTAAAATATCAGAGGTTGACTTAAGAAAATTTGATTCAAAAATTTATAATGTAATCTATAAATATCAAATCTTGTTTATTTGTAACAAAAAAAAATCTTATTTATTTAATTCAAATTTAAAATAAATTATATTTAAATTATAATATATTATATCTCATCTTTTTATTTTCAATATTTTATTAAAGCGTTTTCTTCTTGTAGCAAAAAAAAATTTATTAAAGCATTTTTTCCAGCATAAAAGACTAGTTATTAATAACTTTTGAGTCCTTCTAATGATATTGATAACTTTTTCCCTAAGTTTAAAAAATAATGTATACAAAAGGGAATTGCATTTTTAAAAAAGCGCTATCTCTAGCTAATCTAATATTTAAATATTAGAATCGATTATGTTTAACGCAAAACAAATTTATCTTGTCTTTTAGCCTAATGAATTTTAAGGACGAAAACAATTATTCAAAATAACTAAAATAAATCTCTTCATTAATTAAGAAAACTAAAAAAATCACCACAAACACACAGTAAACTCTTTTCTTGGTATGAAAGTCAAATTTGAAAGAGCAAGAAAACAGTGTTGAAATTCCTTCCATATATATAAAACCCCTGTCCCTTCCCAACAAGCTTTAACAATATCAACGCGAATCGTTGATAAGATTTTCTGAGATAAGGTGTGTTTGATTGTGTTTTCGATTTTTTTGTTTTTAAAATTGTTTTCTAAAATAGTTTTTAAGAACTACTTTTTAGAACAATAAAAGAAAAAAACTTGTTTGGTAATATGATTTTAAAAATATTTTTGAAAATAAAAAAATAAAAAACCTTTACTTTCTAATTTCTTTTAATTACATGCCATTAATGAAACAAAGATGAAAATAAAAAACAAAAACAACTTTTTTCTGTTTTGGTTTTTCTGTTTTAAAAACAAAAAAACAGGAAACTGTTTTTAAATTAATTTTAAGAAAACATCTTAACCAAACAATTTTTGTTGTTTTTTAATTTTATAAAACAGAAAACTGTTTTCAAAAACAGAAATCAAACAGGCCCTTTACTCACACCACTTTGGCATAATCGTCACGCAATTGCACTCTATATATACCAAACTTGGAATCAAAATTCAAAACCCTACAACAACACACAAGAAAGAAAAATCACCAACATCATGAGTTCTCAGCAGAACGATAGCACCAGCTACCCCCCATCGGAGCCGAAGCCCTGCGCCAACAACTGCGGCTTCTTTGGCTCCGCCGCGAACAGCAACCTCTGCTCCAAGTGCTACCGGGAATCAATCACCCAAGGCGAGCGCGCCGCTTCCGCCAAAGCCGCCGTCGAGAAATCCCTTCTTCTCCCTTCCGCCGCTGCACCGCCCGTTCCTGCGGCGGATTCCTCCCCCTCCTCCTCTGCCGACCTGTCGTCCGGCCGTGATGCGCCGCCGTCGAGCAGCCGCTGCGGCTGCTGCAACAAGAAAGTGGGCCTGACCGGTTTCGTGTGCAAGTGTGGGGCCACGTTCTGCGGGACCCACCGGTACCCGGAGAAGCACCAGTGCTCGTTTGATTTCAAGGTTGTCGGCCGTGATGCTATTTCCAAGCATAATCCTGTGATTAAGGCTGACAAGATTCAAAGGTTGTAGGTTCTTGTTTTAGATCAGATTAATGTAGTGGATGACGTTTCTTTAAGAAATTCATATTTGACTTTGGTTAATTTGATTCAGTGTAAGAAAATTTGTTTGCTCTTTATTGTTGCAATTTTCTTTTTAATGGCAGTGACATTGTGTCTTCTTCTGATTGCAAGGTTATATCATATATGATTCTTTCTTATGTGAAGAGGATGTTCTTCCTTTCGTGTATTAAGAATAATTGGCAAAGATAATTTAAGATAATCAATAATTAATTTTCTGGTAACGCACTATAATGTGATTTCTTTTAGTGATTGATGTTACGTTTGAAGTTTTCTAATTTCTTCGCGATGATGATCGTTTGATTTAATATTTCTTCAAGTTCCTTGATTTGTTGTGTAACGTGCCATTTTTCATTAATTATCTACTCTTTTGTATACGGCATCGCTTTCTTCAAAATGTAACATTGTAATGTTTGGTTATCATTATCGACACAAGTGATTAGGTGATTTGTGTGTATTTATAATGTTTTGGTCATGACACTTGCTTTAAGCTCACGGAGATTGAATCCATTGCTTAAAATCCCTTCCTCTTTAGTCTTCGAAGTTCCTATGGAGAAGGAATGAAAGGGAGAGAGCTTAGAGAGGGACTGTCCCCGGTATAAGCTTTCATGACATTGGAAGGACAACATGATCTTCTGCTCAATATTTACCTTGAGGGATTAAATAATTTTTTTTATAACATGGTGGGGCAGAGCCTTGAAAAACAAAATAGAACACGGTTACACTACTAGATGATGAAATCTCTCCACTAGAGGGTACTACATAACATATGTCCCAAACTCAAAAGCATGAGCCTTACAAGCTAAACAATTTGCTAGGAGTTAGCACCACGCAACACGAACTGTAGTCCAACGCAATTGCTTCGAAGACTATTTTAGGATCACTCTATAACAACTCTGTGATGGTTTTCCACAAAGACTAACTCCACAGTCGTCCTAATCGCCCAAGGCTCAGCCAAAAGAGAAGTGGATGTTCCCAACTTGCGATAAAAACCCACCACCTACCATTGTCATCTCGAAGCACACCTCCACAATCGGCCTCTCTCCATGCCATAAAAGAAATATCTACGTTAAACTTCTTCCCGCCAATCGCAGGTCTCCGCCACTGAACATCGCTGCCATATATGTCACCGCCCTCGGAATCCTCTAATTTATAGAAGGACGAATAAGAAACCTATGATTTTATTCTGTCTAAAACCCAACAGCGCCTGACACCTTGGAATGCTAGCACCTCAAAGGCAAGGTAAATGAAACCACGGGAGAACAATGCGATAACCCGTTTGACTATCCATTCAATCTAAACCTTCCTCCTGTTAAATATCTGCACTGAGAGGATCAGTCTTTTGTGCGGATAACTGCTATGAATGTAGGGAACTATACGGAGACATTCATAGACTTCTATTCTACCTCCAAATGGAACTATATAGTCAACCTGTGCCCAACTTGGTTTACCACAAGTCCACAAGGAAAATAAGAACTAGAAATAAAGCCCACTGTTATCCAGCCAATGAACAATTTTAGCTTTGGTGAGATTGTTTTGACAGGAAATCTGAACCACATTGGAAGAAATAACATTATCAGTTCTACCAGTTTCAATACATTGAAAGATTGAATATTCAATATATTAAGCTCATGACTACAAAGGTCATCCATACCAAGATAAATTTTCTTTCCAATGTCATGTGTATGAAACACAATGCTCTGAAATTCATACAGGGAGGGAATCCATAAACGTATTTATCATAACCTCTCTGGCCTAACTAGCGTTATGAAAACATAAGACAACTGTCACTATCTGACAGAGATCAATGCCATGCAAAGTGATGGTTATGAGTGTTGTTATAATGGCATGAACTACCCAATTTAGGCAGTCAAAAAAAATTGAGTGGGAAAAATAAACATTGAACAAAAATGTTACAAAATTACAGTCAAATTATATAAATAGATCAATCTGTCCTACACATACATTCTTTACACCTAGGGTACCTGTAAACACTTCTTGCCTTCGGCCTTGTCTGCACATGTTTAGTTTGTCTAACTGCTTTCCTCACTCTCTGTTCAAAAACACGCCACTCTATGGAAGAGTTCTTCATGAATATATCAGCAAGCCTGCGTTTATTTGGACGTATTGTTGGCATTCTTCCTCCACCGTAATATATTCGATACCCGGACACCAAAGATGATAGCTGACTTCCTGAATCAGTCATGGCAAATGCATCCGAGGCAGTGCAGCCTATGAAATCCAGCGCGGCTAACTACAATAGAAACAACATCTTGTGTCATTCATCAAAAGGGAAAAGTAGAACCAAAACAAATGCAGGGTTCATTTTCAATTATCTTGTTGGCAAAAAAGACAGTGATAAGCAGGTAACCATGCCCGATTAATGCCAAAACTTGAATAATTGAGTATGAGGAGCAATGTGCAAAACGTAATGCATAAAACAATATTTCCCATAACACGGAACTTAATTAGATTTGTAAGACGTTCAACATATATGAAACAGGAATATAATAGCCACAAACCTGAGATGAATAATTAGCAAATGGTTTGAGTTCATCTGGAGAAAGTAAGTTCTCTTTGGAGACTAGTTTAGGAAACAAGCTGGTCAAAGCAACCAACCGTGAGCGACCTCCATACAGATTAGAACCAGCTACATATATGTGTGTCTTGCGGTTAAAACCAAGAGCAGCAAGCATGAGGATGGCTTCTTCAGGTGTCAAAGGACATAGGCCTTCAGACCTGATCTCTGAAGGAGAAGGTAATCTGCACAGATCACAATTATTTTAAGTCAAACAATTGAAGAGTAAGGCTCTTCTCTTCATAAATCAAAATCATGGTATGTAAAAGAAGATAAGTATGTACGCCAAGTTTTTCAAATCCTGGTAGTATAAGTTGGAAACAGTTTCAGATGAAAGGATTATGATGCATACTTTGTAGTCTTCTTCAAAAGTGCCAATGCAGGAAAATGGATTTCACGATATGCTTCCAGTTCTTTCCTCTCTTCCTCACCTCCCCCAAATTCGCATAAAGAATGAGCTACCATGTCAATTTCAAATCTGAGATGCAAAGCTAGGTATTTGGATACTTTCTTGGAATTAGTTCCACTTTCCCCCTTCATTGATTCTGCAAATGGACCAACAAGATAGTGATCCAATGGTCCAATATGAGCTGTATCTTCCCGTAACCTTTTAAGAAGCAAAGCACCAGTTTCTTGTATTCTGGGAACAAATTGCAAGGCATGAAAATTACATCTGCAACGAAGTCTCTAAATGAATTCCCCCAATTAGGAAGAGTATAGTAGATTGAAATTAGAAAGACGGTAATAGTAGACCATTGCAGAGCTTGAAATCATGAAAATTATATATTAATGTTTGAGCATCAAAGGACATTTACCTGCAGCTCAAACGGTATTGGATCAAATGCCAAGCGATTCCCAAATCCAACAAAGTGAATAACTTGATTTTTAAGTATAATAGGTAGGATGTGTTTCAAGTAAAAACTTGGCTTGGCCTCCTTCCCCATGTCAACATCTGATACCTGGAAACATATTCTAAACAATTAAATACAAATATAACTAATGCTGTTGAATTTATTAGTTTTCTCACATGGGTAGGAAGTGACTTACAACACTGCCTATCGCCTCCAAGTCCAAAGACTGTAGTTTCTTGGGAAGTTCCCTGACTATCCGAATATCAGGAGTCAAGTAATTGATAAAATGCTCCTCCTGATAGATATCGCTGAATTGACTATGAAATTATAAAATAAGGAATTATAAGACACACGGATTGCAGATGTGGATCATGTGGCATTGAAATAATACAAAATAAAGCTAAAACTAGAAATTCTAATAAGCTATTTTGCCCCACAAATACATGAAAAATAAACTATTAAGTCATGTGCAACCTATCAAACAAAATTATTCATAAATCTTACACATTTTTACCTGAATAACATATTTAATTTAACTAATATATCCTGGTCAAATCCCAGATGCATATTATAACATCCCACAAATCAACAATGTCTCAACTGAGCATTGGTCAAAGTCCTAGCTCGGTTTTGTTAACTAAAGCAGATATTAGGAAAATAAAACAGAAAAAATATTGTGAGAATAAGGTGGAAGGGAAAGAAGAAAGAGAGCTGGAAAGAACATTACCTCACATCTCTCCATACACTACTGTACATAAATTTGGGGATAATCAAAGTTGAATTGAGTAACCGGGCCACAACAACAGCATTACAAACCTGTTATTAATCAAAATTAAAACAAATAACACAGTGCTCATTACAAACCTGTTATTAATTCAGAAGCATTATCATAACAAAATAAAGCAGCCTAATAAAGAATACTTACAGCTACTCTTTGTTGATTGATCCCACCATTTGCAGTAACCAAAATGTATCCATTATTTCCCTCTATTGAAGTACAGTAGAAGAGAGCAGACAGTGAGCATCAGCTTATGGATCAATTAACTTTTTCTTTTGTAGTTATACATAGTCTGATAGGCATAATATAAACAACAATTAAATTTCAGACACACTAACCATTAGGTTCCCAATTACGCTGATCAGCACAAGGTCTCCAAGCAGAAGCAGGAACCAAGGGTTCCTGCCACAAATCTTTTGGTTCACGTTTGTTCTGTACCATAACATACAAAAAGTCAGAGTTTCTGAAAACTTGTTCCAATGAGATTGGAAAATCATTCTATAACTTGAGTCTTATAACTACTAACAGCCTGTTTGGCATAGACGCAATTAGTAGTTTGCACTAGGCAACCTTGGTTTCAAAAGTTTTAATGCTGCTTGGTTAATTTGGCATTTCACAGTTGCACGGAAACACGGTTAACCCTCCAAAAATCACTTCTCCTCCATGAAAGCTACTTCTAGTAGCTTCTCCTAGAATCACTTCTTCCTCCCAACGTGAAAACCTACCGGATTTTCAAATACACACTAAATCAAATCCGCAGGGAGTAGAATCAAATCTAAAAGTTAATTTTTTTAGTATTTCTGTTGGATGGTATTGATTCTGGATGAGGGATGCACAATGCTTCACATTTAAACTTCAAAAGTGATTCTAATTTATTATCCAAACCAAATCAATTCTTCTAAACTCACTTTTAAAACACTGTTTTCAAACACAGCCCCCTCCATTCCAAAAAAAAAAGTTGTTTTAGCTTTTCACCTATTTTCCAAAACTTTTGTTGCTTTATAAATCTAGGACTATTAATTTCATTTTCTTCCTTCTATACCCTCATTTAATATCATATCTCTCACCGACCACCTTCTTTTTTCACTTATCACAATTCTCACCAATTACTTAACCAATAATCATCATTCTATCTTTAACATAACTTCAACTCAACTTTAAATAAAAGCATTCTAGTCAAACCATACATCAATTAATGAACTCTTAAATAAAGACATTCTAGTCAAACTATACAACGAATGTTTTGAATGGAGGGAGTACTTTTTAACCTCCTAGTCCTTGGTTTCAAAATCATTCAACATTAATAGATTTCAGCATCTAAGTCCACCAAAATCCAAAACAATAGGAACTCAACTATGCACCGATCCCTGTACATACCTCTGCCAAGGCGTGGGCAGCCAGTGCCAACATCCTCACATAATTTCCCTTTGGTGGTTTTTTCCTGTTTCCAGTCTTGTTCGGTTTTCCCTGTAAAATGAAAATCAGAACCAAAAAGGAAGAAACTCATTCAGAGACCAAGAAATATAAGCCATATCTCATCACATTACATCACGGCAGTGTTTCTAAAAATGCTGTATTCTACACCCCCAAACACTCACACACACTACATATACAAATTTCAATGATAAAAAATCTCATGTGAGTCCAATGCAATCAAAATCAAGTAATTGAGTGATAATAAAGCAGAAACAACACACGGACCTGAAGAAGGGAAAGAGAAAGAGACGAACGGCGTTGGGGTGGTTGTTCGTATTCATGATGTTGGTGCTGTAAGCGGAGAAGCATAATCCAATTCACAAAGAAGAAGAAAGCTAGCAACGCCATAAACGCCAGAAGCACTTTCCTTCGATACCACAGCGATGGTGATGATGATAAGGAAAGCGAGGAAGAAGAATGGGACCTATGGGAGCTGGAGGAGAGGCGGCTCGGGCCCAGCCTCGGCGAATGGTTCGGGGTCCGGGAGCTGGACCGGCTCCGATCAGCAACCACCTCCAAAGTGGATACCATAATTCCGTTTATTCGGGTCGGGTCCAAATGGAATCTGAAATAAAGAGTTTGAAGTTTGTTTGAACAAAGAAGAAATGAATCTATTCTTTCTTCGTTTCTTCGAGTTGACGAATTTAACGAATGGAATTGGAGTGCAAGGTAGTCAAAATCGTGCGGTGAGATCGTCGATAAACACGGTTGAATCGCGCAATCTCGATGAGCTAAGAAGAAGGATTTTTAGACCCAAACCCGCTTCGGACCCGGTTTCCAGCAGCGAACTGCGCAATCGTCAGATCCCCTCTCCGTTGGTGGCGACGTCGCCTGAGCTCCCTTGAAATCTGCGAGCTGCTACGAGAGAGAGGAAAACAGCAGCGAAGCAGCCAACAAAGAGGCAAAGAGGGGGTTAAATAACGTTTTAGTCCCCGTAATATATCTCATTTCTGAATTTGGTCCTTGTAAATTTTTTATTTTCGGTATCTCTAAATTTTAGATTTTTGTTTTTGTTTTGTCAATGTGTTTTTTGTCCCTTCAAAATTATATCAGTTTTCTTTTTAGTCTTTGACGTTAATTTTGCTATCTCCTCCCTCTTTCACTCATTCTTATCTACTCTCACTCCATAACTAGAGCATATTTTCATAACCTCAAATATTCAATACTGAGAAAAATCCAAAATTCTCCCCAAACTCTTTCTCCAGTCTCCACCCAAATTTGGTTAATAAAATTACAAAGTGGCATCTTTTGTTGTTACCGGAGTTACGAAATGCAACTAAAGTTAGAGTTTGCTTAATAATTTTTTTTTTCTTTATGTGACATTATTCTAAATAACACTATCAATCATATGATCTTTATTCATGCAGTAACTGTGATATAAATTTAAGATAGCTTCAAAAAATATTTGTTTGTTTTTCTCTATATTTGCTTCTTCTTATTCTCAATTCAATTTTGCTTTTCTTTACTTTGGAACTTAATTGAAAAATAATTTGGTCTGTGGAAAAGTCAAAGCCAATGCTAAGCTTTCTCCTATATCTTGAAATCTTAGCATTTCCTAAATTTTTATATTCATGTAGTCTCAAATTTCATGTTCCACTGTTATTCTATTGTCAAAGGCTCAAAGCAAACTGAAACAAATTCAATGAGCAGATTTCTTTTTTCACTTCTTTTATATTCAATAAAATAAATTCATCCAACAATTTTGAAGTTTGTGTGTTGATTGAGAAAGAAGTGCTTGATACATTTAGTTGATGTCAAGTTTAGCATTTCACGAATCAGAAGCACATATAAGAAATCTTCCTTTTTTGTCACAATTGTAAAATTAATATTAATCAATCAATTAATATATATGTAAAAGAGACTTGCTCTTTGTATTAAATACTCCACATAACAGGGCCAGAATTAAAAAAAATAAAAATACATAAACAGAAACACTTAAAGTAATTGAATGAAAATGATAATAAATCCACATTGAACAATTTAATAAAAATTTGTGCAAACATTACGACTCGGCTTAGCTTCTCAACTTTCCACTAATCAAGCCCACCATATTGTCTTTTAATTTCAAGATTGAAATTACCTTTACAAAAATCAAGATTGAAATTTGAAATGGAAATGTATATTCAAGCCATCATTCGAAGAAAAGTAAAATCAATCCATTTAAACCCGTCCTTTTACGATTTTATTAAAATCAGTCTTCAATAGTCATTTTGAGAATACAAAATATTGAAAAGAAAAAAATTTGGTTTTTGAAAAAAATATTTATTATATTAAAAAAGTAAAAAGATTAAAATACATCAACCGGTTATGTGATTTCGTTCTATCAAAATTAGAAAAATATTACCAGCACTCTTATTGGTTGAAATTCAATTGGAGCTCATTAAAAATATGGGTATCACCTTCAATTTAATAGGATCCACGTGAATTTCAAGCAATTAATGAGAAAAATATTGAAAATAAAGTGTTAAAGTGAGTGTTGTTAGTCCTCCTCTAAAAAATAAACAAATGAAAATGAAAAAGGAATTGAAAGAAGAAAACTTTGAAATAAAACAGAAAAATACCAATTAACTAAGGCTTAAAAATTGTTTTTAGTCCCTCAAAATATGATAGTAAATATTGGTTTTAACTCTTGAAAAAATATTTAATAGTTTTTAATATCTGAAAATCATTTTTTTTAGTCCATGCCGTTAAGTTTTCTTTATGCGGCTCACATGATGAGTCGCCCTTCCTACTTGGATATTTTATTTTATTTGACATTGTGAGACCGAACATTAACACAATTCAGTGTCACGTACGTTATGCAAGTGAGAACCACATGGATCTGGGTGGAACTTCAAATTAGATTATGTGGCATGTAATTGGCTTCAAATTAATGTGATACGTAAATCTCAAATTAAATTTAAAAAAGTCAAATAAGATGAGTGAATCATCATTCTACGTGTTTTATAAGCAAACGTTAATGGCAACGATAAAAAAGTTAACTTTATATGTTTTCGGGTATTAAAAACTAAAAAAATACTTTTTAGAAACTTAAAACAACATTTGCTAAATTCCCATGGACTAAAAACATATTTGAACCATTAATCAAATATTAAAGGAGATAAAAATAGTTTAAAAAATGATATCAACACTCAATCATTTATTTTTTGAAATTTATGTGGGTCCATTAAAAATATGGACCCCTCTTCAAATTACCATCTAAACTTGAACTTTTTCATTTTTTTTATTTTTTATTTTTCTTTGATTGATTCAAATTTTAATTTTTAATAATATGTAAGAAAAAGGTTCAATAGATTATCGAATGAGAGAGTGACATCTCATAATACTAGATAACATTTATAATATAATATAGAAAAAACATATTTTTCAATGATAAAAAGTTAAAGCAATTTTACTTTTTTATTATGGTTACTTTCACTCTAATAAAAATGCACTTGATAGTTGGATTGGCTATAATATATCTATATATACATAGAAGATGTATCTAGTGATAAAGTTCTTCTTATATGAGAATGGTGAGAATAAATCGTGGCGTTAGATTTAACAATGAGTGATCATGATTTATTCTCACCATTCTCATATAAGAAGAGCTTTCTCACTAGATACATCTTCTATATATATATATATATATATATTCTATGCAAAATAATTTTATTAAGTGATATAAATATATCAATATTGGTAATTGATGTAAGCAAATACTCGATTAATTCAATATTTAAAATAACAAGAAAATTATAATACTTTCATCCTCTTTTTTTGTCATAGTAAATTATTTGTGGCATTGTGAGATTAATATACGTAAAAGAGATTGAAAATACTTTTTTTTTTGAACTGTGAGATTGAAAATACTTATTATTGCGCAAGATGAAACATATGCACAATATACAAATAAAAATACAGTGCACAATGAAGTTATTAATGAACTTCTTAAAGGTAATTACATTTTATATGCATCTTTATGTTCTTAATCTTATTTCATTTAATGACTTTCTTAATTTTATAAGAAAATTACATTCTATAAGGATATTACAATTAGAAATTCCAACTTAAAAACAAACTCGTGCAACACATGGGTTTAATTTCTAGTATGTAAGTAAAATTTACTTGAACATTACTAATGATATTATTAATTAATTTTATTGAATATTAATTTCATTCATACATATAATTTAAATTTTTTTATGCATCGGAAAAATAAAATGTTAAATATTAATTATTAATCAGAAAAAATCCGTCGCAATTAACAATACCAATTAATTACTAATGACTCTTTTTATTAAATATTAACTTTTAAATATATCATACATATAATTAAAATATGAAATACTAAAATTATTTAAATACTAATTGTCAATCGTAAAAGTTCAAAAATAATAAGAATGAAATTAAGTAATATTTTCACACATATATAAATACAGACACACACATATATATATATATATCAAATATATTCACTATTGAAAATAAACTATTTTTTATTTTATATAGCAAAACAACTATTTTTTATTAACATTTGCTAACTACATTAAAAACTATTTTTTTCTATTCAAAAAATATTAAAATTTATTTTTGGAAATTTTAAATGATATTATATGTTATTTGCTTTTAATGGTTATGTCTATTTGTATTATTTTGAAAAAAATATTGTAATACATAAAAGAAACATAAATTATATATATGTATATATTGATAAAATTAACTTCAGGAAACATACTAAACAAATTAGTTGACTTGAATTAGAGAATATTTGCCATCTTGGGTTGAAACAACTAATCGTATGTTTCGGGTTTAACTCTAATCTCCTCATTGATTGAGAGTTCGAATCGTCATGTGTCCATATCGACGCTAAGCCTACGCTAAATTAGTTTTAGCGCCACCTCTTGTCTTATTAGTATTGGCTTAGGGATGATGTTAACAAACACTTGTAGTGTACTTCATTATGCAATTATATCATTCATTTCCTAAACAAAGATCTCTAAATAATAAAAAATAATATATAAAGTAGTAATTAACATATTAATTGAATTTAGGTAAATTTAGCTTCACTGTTACCGGCTGAAGGGGTACCTTTGTAAACACCAAAAACTATTAATGGAATTAACCCAGACAAATAACATTAATATTTTTTATATATTCATCATTTTTTATTTCTTTAATTCCCATCGCCTACAATATAAATTGAAATAAAAACAAACTTTTTCTAGTCACTTGGATTCCATTTATAACAATTGTACAGTAGAGATTTGTCTGGACTTTCAAAAAAGCATGGTCCTTTTTCCCATACAGACCAATAGCAGAATTTGTGGCCATGATCTCTGCTTTGTTTGTATATATCAAACCATTTAGTGATATTGAGCCATTGAAAGGAACAATAAAAATCTGTTGAGCCCCAAAAGTTAGGCCTGAAACTAAATTCATAGGATTGACCTGAATGGAGAAGCTTCACTCCAAGATCATTGTCCTTAGATTTGCAGTGAAAGGTTAGGTCCAAACCCCCCTCCAAAGCATTTGTGATGCTCACATGTGTTTGCTCAAAAAAAACACTATGGGCTAATGGCAGAAAAAAGCAAAGTAAAAGAACACTTTTATGAAATAGAGACATTGCACCTTGCATAATGAATCTGTGACTTGAACAAACACTAAATGTTATATATAATATATTAAAATATAAATATAGTCAGGAAAGATGATCAAATATGTATAAAATATATGTAAGTAAATCGATTTCAACAAGTATTAAATGCTATATTCAATATACTAATATACAAATACTGTAAGTAAATAAAATAAAAGATTATTTAAATAAATGTCACTTGAAAATATATTAAATGTTATATTCAATGTCTATATATAAAGGTAAAAGTCAACATCACTTGATGTATACATTAATAAAAATATTAATTAGCTATTAGTAACCTTCATATTATTAATTATATTAATTAGCATTATTTAAAAATAAAAATTAGCATTATTTAAATTTTAATTATTAATCACAACTTTAGAAAAAAATTAAAAAATAATAATGATAATAATAAGTAGAATTGAAATTGACTCACATTAATAAAAATATTAATTAATTATAAATAACTCTTTATATTATTCATTATTTTAATTACTAATTGTAAAAACAACCAATTTCGCATATTTAGAATTAAATATTAACATTATTTGAATTTTAATTAACATATATAAGTGAACGTCACTTGATCTATACATTAATAACGATATTAATTAGTTATTAATAACTTTATACTAATCGTTACATTAACTACCAATTGTAATTTTTTTTTCAGTTTTTCGTATTTAAAAATAAAAGTACTATTATTTAAATTTTAATAAAAATACTAGTAATTAGTTATTAATAAAATTTTATCTTATTCATTATATTAATTACTAATTGTAAAAAAATCAATTTCGCATATTTAAAATTAAATATTAATATTATCTTAACTTGAATTATTAATCACAACATTAGGAAATTTTTTAAATAATAATAATAATAATAATAAGAATAGTAATAGGTTTCCAATGTATAAAAAAATAAGAATAATAATAATAATTAATAAATTTGACTTACCTTTTAGATTAATTACAATACTAAATAATAGTTAATAATCTTTATATTTATAATTAATTGTAAAAAAATTAATTTCTCCTATACTCCAAAAAAAAAAATTGAAAGCAAAATATCATATATTGATGTGGAAAATTAACAGGATATACAACCCTCATCAAAATAAACAAAAAACCAGTAAAACCGATAATAACCCGACCCCAAAAAAAGAGAAACAACTGACCAAACCAACAAAACACCAAAGAGAAAAGGGAAACGAGGCCCCCAATGCCAAAAAAAAAATAAACCACCTAAAGAACCAAAATAATCCAAAAGCCCAAAAGAAACTAAAGAAATAGCCAACACCTAAGAAACTACCTCAACTCCCTTAAGAAGACGTTTGCGCATTTATCTGAGCCACAATCTGGTAGAGGGCAACGCCATCTGAGTAGTCATACTTTATGCCTAATCACTTTCCCATCAACACGATACTCCTCGCTCTGGTCAAAACGCCATTAGTCTCTAAAAACTCCTTTGGCAAAATCATTAGCTCCTTCCTTCTCGAACCTGCATCACCATCTGCATCAAACGTTGCAACAAACCCACTAGGGCTCTCAACATGACCCATTTTTCTCCATTCCTCTATTCTCCGCTTTCTTAGGTCTTCCCTTAGGCCTAGGGGTAACCAACTGATCATGGGGTAAAGCAACGCAAGGAGCAACCTCATAAAGAGAGTCATTAAGCCCCTCCGCAATCCCAAGATCACAGGAAACCCCCACAACAACAAAAAGGGGATTGACACAAGACAAACTCTCTGGAATAGTATCGGAGGGAACAGAGTTGACACAGGCACAAGGTGAGCCTGAAACACTCGAGATCCTCCCATCTTTAAGCTCCAAATACACCAACAAACCTGCACACAAAAAGGAAAATTTAATGGAAGAGCACCGATGGAGTGAGCCTTGGGGGTGACAAAAAAAACCCCTAGCAAGGCTTAGGAACATCTTTTCTTCATCCTCGGAGGAAGAAGCCATTCCCTGATCCTCCGCATTACTGTTGATGGCAGAAACACGTAGTAAAAATGAAGACCCCTGATATTTGTTCACAGCCATACCCATATCGGCAGACTCGTGACGTGGAAATCTCCCCAAAGCCACCTTCAGAAGCGCTTCACCCAACTGAAACCCGTTGAGAAGGCTAATCGCCCGCGTCGCCAAATCCAACGAACTAAACCGCACGAACCCAAAATGATGCAACCTCCCAAGCTTCCTTTGCCTCTAAACAAACACGTTCACCACACTTCCAAATTGGGCGAGGAGCCCTCGGACCGGATGGTAGACGACACAATCCGGGATACCATCGACAAAGAGTGTGAAAACTGAATTGAGGGGAGATATTTCCTCCTTCCTCTGGATCGAACCATCATCGTCGCCCTTTGTTCCGCCACCAATTCTGTCGCCTGCGTTTTGGTCCTCGGCGGTGTTAGGAGAGTCGCCTCCTGCTGGAGAAGAAATCCCAACCAAGCATGAAGAGGGAGCTCGACCTACCAAACCAGAACAAGTAGCGGGGAAGCTTTTGTAGAAGGAGAAAGATGTAGAGCAGATAAGAGAAAATAGACACGAACGAGAAGCCTGAAATAAAACCCAGATCGCGACAGAGAAGGCCAGTGGACAAAAGAGAAGAGCGAAGGTGACTGGCACGCGAACAAGTTTGAAGCAGGACTGGATGGCACCACCCCTCCACCGTCCTGAGAGGCAGCCGCCCCCGCAACAAGGACTGGGTTCTTAAACCCTACGAGAGCTTTCTTCATTTTAGGGTTTGTTTGATTACAGTTTTTAAAAATTGTTTTCTATTTTCAAAAACTGAAAAAATTAAAAACTTGCTTGGCAAAACCTGTGTTTTGAAAACTGTTTTTGAAAACAGTTATTGTTTTCAGTTTTAAAAACTAAAATACTAGAACAGCTAAAAAATGTTTTCAGTTTCTGTTTTTAGTTTTCAAATTTCAGTTTTTTAAATGTTGGAAAACATTTCATTCAACAGTTTTTTTTTTCTGCTTTTATTTTGAAAAACAGTTTCCAAAAATAGTTTCTAAAAACTTTTTTTAAATACAGTTTTCAAAAACTACAATCAAACAGACCCTTATTGATATTTAGTAAGCACAGACAATAGAAAATTCTCACATACTCAAATTAAGATTAATATTATTTTAATTATTAATCACAAATTGATGATTTTTGTACAATTTAATTAGATTAATTACTATTTTTTATCTATAACAAATGTATTAAGTTAGAAAGCTAAATAAAGATTCACAGAAAAAAAAAGCCAAATAAAGTATTGAAATTAAGTATATCTAATATATATACGTGAAATCATGACCGTTAAGATTAAAACATGAAATCGTGTGACTTTTTAAAAAGTCACATGGCATTTTTAAGTAGTCATGTGACTACTAAGTTGTTTTAATTTTGATCATTCATGATTAGATCTAACGATCGTGATTTATTCTCATTTTCACATATAAAAACATCTTTCTCATATCATACATCCACTATATATATATATATATATATGAGATGTATCTTACGAGGAAGATTTTTTTTATATAAGAACGTACGAATAAATGACGACTGTTAACTCTAATGATGAATGGTCAACGTTAAAATGATTTAATAGTCACAAGACCACTTAAAAATGTCATCTGACTTTTTTAAAAAGTCACATGACTTCATGTTTTAGTTTTGGCCATTCATGATTAAATCAAGATTAAAACTGCTTAAATTTTTTATATATAAACTAAAATTAACAATTAAAATTAATTAATAAAAAAATTCCATTTATTAATAAATAATTTAGAAAAATATTTTAAAATTTTTAAAATGTCGTTATATGGTATTTACTGTTAATTATAATGTTTTTCAAAACGCTATTAATTATAAGGTATGTGTGTATTATTTGAAATAAATATATTTGAATATTATTTTTGGTTTATTATATGTTATTAAAAATGACTTTGGAAAGCATAATAGAGGAAAATTATTATAACCAAAGTTGAATAAATTTAAATTTACTAAATGATATTTTACGTTATTAAACTTGTAACGTATTATAATTGTAAAAGTTAAAATTACTTTATTTTTTATTAAAAAGTATAATAAATATGTTATTGTAACTTATTTGATGATATCAAAAACCCATTACTTGATTTAAAATATTTCAAATTCACTTAACAAATTTTCATATTATTAAATAAATAAATTTTAAAATTTTAAAATTACTTCAACTAAAATTACTAAATACCTATTATTAATTAAATCTGAGTACAATTATTTATTTACACAAATAGAATTCTAATGCTATTTGTTGAAATGTCTCAATATAATTATTTTTATTTTATAATTAAAAACTATTTTAATATTTACTTATTTTTTTAGAACATAATTTTTGTATAATTTTAAAAATATTGTGAAAAGATCCGTGCAACTCACGAATATTATTACGAACATGATATGGATTCTTTTTTAGCTGGGGTGCAATCAATGATAGTCGTTTATACACTCCCCAGTCCCATGCCTCTTTCTATTTTCAACGAAGTATTATGCTTAAGTGGTATAGCTAAAATTAACCCCTCTCAGATGTCTAAAGAGCTTATATAATTTAATTATATCATAATTTTTTAACCTCGATTTAATTTTTTTTATAAATTTACAAGCCAATTACTAACGATTTTTATCATGTTCTCTTCCCCCCTCCCCGCTGGGTTTCGAATTATAAATCTATACATGTTTAATTGTTTATGCATAGTCATGTTTCATGTTGTCTTTAATGAAAATATTAAGTTTAAAAATGGGTTCATTTTTTTTACTGCACCCTACCATTTGAAAATCATTATTTGACAATATTAAGTATGAAGAAACTCTTGGTTTATTAATTTTAATTGATAATTATTTATTATAGAAATAAACTTTTACGAAACGAAAAATAACTATGTAGTTTTTTTGGTAAATCGAAAAACAGTAATTGTGTAGTTATTAAAGCATCTTGTTGTTATTTAAAATGAAATTGTTATTAGTGTCATTCACACAGCTACTTATGTCACCCCTAAAGTGATAGAAATACCATAATACCCTTAATGAAAAAATACCTCACCCAAACCACCCTACTTTACTCTGCACTTCAACTTCCTCCCTTCCCCACCACCCGAACTTTTCTCCTTCTCCCTGACTTTAAACAACCGAACCTAATCCCAACACCCACTCACCGCTTCCGCTCTCCCTCTCCGTTCAACCGTTTCTCTCTGCTCCCCGCGCTCCTTGCTGCTCTTCGTCGCTCTCGCTCCATCGGTCGTCATCTATCGTCACTCAATCTTTCTCTCATTTTCAGGATAAGCAACATATCTCCATGTTCCCATTTTTATGCATTTTAAAGTGCGTACGTTCCGTACTTTAAACTACAAACGGTTCACACTTTAAACTGCGATGCCCACGCACTTTAAAGTGCGGTTTTTACGCAACACATTGCTGCTTCATTTATTCAGAAGCATGACTTAATGTGAAC
This sequence comes from Acmispon strigosus, assembly GCA_030819835.1. NCBI lineage: Eukaryota > Viridiplantae > Streptophyta > Magnoliopsida > Fabales > Fabaceae > Acmispon > Acmispon strigosus. Next base: position 17,576,451 of record JAUAMA010000002.1, on the reverse strand, counting down.
TATCCCCCATTTTTTTGGTACAGATATTGCAAGGATAAATAATCTTGAACGCTCTGTGGTAGAAGCTGAACGTACATGCGTGACAACGTCTGAATGTAGAAGGCGTGGACAATCCTGTATGGTGCCTGAACCTCAGCAGGTGCCTGAACCTCAACAGGTGCCTCCACATAATGAGGATGAGGCTGAGGATGATGACGAGGGTGAGGGTTAGGATGATGAGGATGAAGGTTAGGATGATGAGGATGATGATGATGATGATGATGATGATGATGATGATGATGACGACGACGACGATGATAAGGATGGTGAGGATGAGGATGACCCTGTTTACTTTCAAGGGGGTTTTTGATTTGAGTGTGTTGCATAGTTTTGAGTCTCACATTACCACTGAGGTATGGAAATCTTATGGGGAGGAAAATTATGCTGCTCAAGAATTATTGAAAGTGTACCACCATGACAAAGATTACAAAGGTGCACCACAATACTATGATCCTTACATAGAGGAAATGATCCGCGTGTCTGGTCTTCACCATCTGATGACGTGCAATCTGCCGTCGATGGACAAGTCCATGTTGTCAAAATTTATGAAGAGATAGCAACCGGAGGCATCATCTTTGCATATGCCTTTCGCGCGAGATGACTATCACGTTGGATGACGTGACTTTGTTGCTACATATCCCTGTCACCGGGAAGTTCTTTACACTCACTAGACTCACTTGAGAGGAGGCTGCTGTTGTGTTGTTTGACCAGCTTAGTGTGACCCATAGTGCTGCTTCTGATGAGACCAAACAGTGTCATGGACCGTATGTCCGTTATACATGGCTCCTTGATGTTGTACAACAATTAGTTCAGGCACGAAACACCGTGGGCGCTGCTAGAGAATTCTTGCTACGGTTGGTGGGCATGTCGATTTTGTGTGGAAAGAGAAACGACAGGGCCGATGTCGCATACTTGCAGCTGTTTCGTGACCTACATGCTACCCGCAAGTATGCTTGGGGTGCAACAACATTAGCCTTTATGTATGAGAATCTTAAGGATGCTAGCGGGAAGCACGTGTCCAGTTGTGCAGGGTACATGATGTTGTTTCAGGTTAGTGACATTGATTCTGCTTACTCTCTCTCTTGTTTCAATTTTTCTTGATATAGTCTAACAAATTTTGTTTCATTACAAACATGAATATTTGAGCATTTTCCTTCCTCAGTCTTCGATAGGAAGCGGAACATTTCTTACACAGAGGACATGCCCAATGCTAGGCGATGGATAATTGCCAAGGGGAATTTGCTCATCCATCATAAGAGGATTGCCCTGGATGACCTTCTAGTAGGCTCTGTCGTATGGACACCCTACAGTAGATACAAAGAGTAAAGCCTTTTTAGCCAGTATACCTCTATAGTGGGTTGATTCGTCATTCAAACACGGTTCACCCTTACATGCCGAAGCGAGTCTTGAGGCAGTTTAGTGGTATTCAGATCATCCCTCGTCTACCTTCGTTCGAGAAATCTAGTTGCGAGGAGATCAATCAGATGTTTGCATCATACTCCAGTCATAGAGTTCAAGGGAAGCCTACCTAATACCCTTCTCAGACATCTGATTATTACATGTGATGGTATAAATTGGTCTCACACCCTGTAGTGGTTCCTCCGAAATGCAGAGACAGTGAGGCAGAGTCTGTAGCGGTGAGTTTTTGTTTTGGGATCTAAATAACTTGTACGATAATTGTATAACACTAATATTTATTATCTCTATGTTGTCTAGGGTATAATTGAGCAATTGAAGGCATGGAGTGTCATAGCAGTGGACCTGGATGAGGTAGGAGCACCGCATGGAGGCAGTAGGGTCTAGCAAGAAGTCCAGAACATGCATGCCATCATAGAGCGGGGTGTGCGTGGTGAGGATGATATGAATGGCAGGAGGAGAAAAAGGACCAATGCGGGTGATGCATCGAGCTCTGGGGGTAGACTTTGATGGATAATCTGTTTTTGATGGATAATGTGTTTTTGATAGATAATTTGTAATTTGTATGGATAAATTGTATGCTATGATATCACTATGCTATAATTTGGATGAATACTCAATTAAGGGCTTAAAGTATCACTGCGGTTTAATGGCATATTTTGTAGGTCCCCCCACTTTAACGTGCGGAATGCTATAATTAGTCAAATTAAGGTTTATTGCAATTTAAAGTGCGGCACAACCATTCTTTAAACTGCAGAAAGTATTTTCTTCTACACTTACAAAGTGCTGGGAAAAAATAATGAACGTCATGTTTGGAAAAAATTGTTTATGGGAGGGCATAAGTAGCAATATGGATGTCAATAACATTGTCCTATTTAAAATATAATATTCAAAATGATACAAAATTATACTTCAAGTTAAAAATATAATGCACGTGTAACTCACTAGTTTTTTTTTTTATCCGCCAAATTTCCCTACAATCGATTATTGAACCCTCCCCTCTCCAATTTTTATATTCCCAACACTTACCACTTAAGCTAAATTTAGCGTTGGTGTCACTTTATTAAAGCCACGTGTCATATTTTAAATGGAGGAGCAGTAGTGGAAAATTCCCTGCCTGTCATCTTTACCTGCGACCCTAACTCCTCTCGCCTCTGCTAGCCGCGCCTCCTCTGCTTGCCGGCAAAGCCACCGTTGCCACAGCCGTTCAGCTTCCATTCTGACGAGCTGCTTCTGTCACCTTCACCTGCATCCGTTCAGTTTCAGTTACCATCACCGTTCAGCTTCTGCTCGTATCTGCATCGATCGATCGCCTCCTCCTCTTTCTTCACGGCGTAATTTCTTTCTCAAAGCCTGCTGACATTGTTTTATTATGAATTTTTTTTGTTGCTTGTTGTTGTCTGTACAATTTGTGAAATCCCCATATTGCTATTGTTGTTGGGACGTGTTTGAATAAGAGAAAAACCCTTGGATTATGGCTTGATGTTCAGGTTAAGGGATTAGATTGGTTCTTGGTTGTTATCCTTTAATTACTGTGCTTAGTGGTAATCTATGTTGGTGGCTGTAAACTTCAAAGTGATTTTTTTCCCTTTCCCTTCTCCATCTCAGCCCGAATGCTTGTTTTAGTTGCTGTAGGTGGTATTGTTGTTGTGTGTATTTTTGTTTGTTTGTGTGGTTTGAGTGTGAGAAGAGGAGAGTGAATAAGTGAAATTGATGATGAGAATGCTTGCTACTACTTGCTGATTGGTGCAGGTACATTTATGAGTGTGAAATTGCTTGTCAATCTCCTTCCCAATAGCTGCTACTTGCTTAGTTTGATGATGGAATTAATGTGTGTTTGAATATCCAGTTGGCTGGACTTTCTTTCTTTTATTTGCAGCAATGCAAGGCTTCACAAGGATATGCTCACTCATAATTATCTGTTTGTATTTTTACTGTTGCAACTGAATCTGTCTCTATTATATGAACTCATGCCGTTGGGGTTCTTCAGAATTCTGAGTTCGTGAAGGGAAATTCTGGTGCGTGTATGTGTCAACAGCTCTTTTCTTGTTATAAAAAAAATTCAATTATGAAACTATTGTTACCTTGGTGGGTCTGATGATCTCATGATGAAGATTATGGTGCATTTACTTTTAAATGAATTTTCGTGGAAATGGATTTCCGTTGGTATTTAAAAACCTGTTTAAAACCCGCGAAACGGATACCCACGCAGGTATATAGATATATTGTAGCATTCAATTAATCAGCGCCACTGAATTAGTCCTTTCACAAATGGAGATTCCTAAGAGATAATATCATCCTTTCTAATATATTGCTTCCGTTTTTAAAATTCTTGCTTTTCATTTTTTGCTATTTTACTTGTTCTCAGAAATGAATTCAATTGCAAGGTGTTTATCAAGCTTATTTGGGAAGTCAGCTTGCGCTGCTGAACCCTTGAATATTGGGCGTCATCAACTGCAGCAATGCAGAGGCATACGGGTGAGGGTCTTGAATGGGAACTTGGAATCGGCATTGGCACTGATGCAGCGCAAAATGACATCAAGCGGGATCGAGAGGATGATAAAGCGTGAACAGAGATTCCATATCAAAAACTCTGAAAAGCGTGTTTTAGCTCGAAAGAACTTGGAGCGGAGGCTTCGATCCGAGGATCTTGCACAGAAGCTTAAGGCTATTATGATCAAGAAAGTCAGGTAATTAGCGCCTATATCAAAGACCAATTTCCCCCTTTGAACATAGAAAAATATGCACCTCGCTAAGAAACTTAAGGCCATTACAATCAAGAATGTAAGGTAGCCCCTCTATCTGTATATTGAAGACCAACTTTTCTCCCTTATATCAAAATATGCTCCTTCATTCTGCATCGCTTTTTTTAATACATGATGTTAGCTGAATTCCTAAAAATGTCCTGCAGTGGTCTGAATACTTTAAGTGACAAAATTACTTTGTAACTTAAAACTTATATTCCCCTTGCTATAGTTATTGACAATAAAATTCCATGCAAGTGTCGGGCTTTTCTCCCTTTGCCTCAGTTATTTGGGAAAAGATATCATGGTCTTTTGGGAATTTCTGAGTGAGAAAACATGATCAAGATAACAAAAATGTGCTTGCCTTGCAGGTTCATTTTCTCTATCTATCGAGCCTGCAATTTCTGAACATAGCGGCATTGAATTTTTAGCTGAAGTTAAATAACTTTGCCTGGGACTATACCCTGCAATTTCTGACCATAGTGAAATATGAATCTTTTGCTGAAGTGGAAATTCTTGTCTTAGTTATTCATTTAGCCTGCAATGTTGGGCGTAGAAGATATTATTTTTGGGTCTTTTGATTTGTTCACTAGTCAGTTCTAACTTAGGGAGCATTGTTGTCCTGTATGAAATCTTGTAACGCATGAAGATGCACCATCTTGGAATCTATGGAAATAACTCTTTTGACTTGACATGACATTAGTTATTAAAATTAAAAAAAATTAAGGATTGAATTAAAGGTGTCATGATTCATGAACCAATGATTACAAAAGATTAAACTGTTGGACGAAGACACATGAATGGTTTTATATTATATTTATAACACACCCCTTTACATAAGAGCTCATTGGGTTTGAAGTGTAGACAATGCACTGACCCACAAGTATTGTACTGAAATTCAACTTTTTATTAGAATTCAGGGGCGATAAGAATTGAACTCCAGATTACTTGGAGAGGTTGATTACTAGTCACGAATCAACTATCCCAAAAGTTTTAGCTAATGGAGATATATGTATGTTTTATATTATATTTCAAACACTAGTCATTAAAAAGTTATAAGGATTGAAGGGGAAAACATTAAACTCCTATTCTGGACATAATCATTTCCAATCAAATGTAAAGGCAATTTTGGTTGTTGCGTTCTCTTATCAGCTAGTAGTTGTTTCTCCTTGGGTTGCAAGTTGGTGCCATCATCTTTGGAATATCTTTGGAATCAGGAATGTTAACTACTATTGATTCTGCCGTGTGTTCACAACATTGGGTACTTGATAACTTTATTTTGATATGAACTTGTTACATAGGAACTGTTTATCTTTCTTGTTCCCACTTTCATGGAGGCTTGCCATGTTTTTATTCTTTCGAGTTTCAATGCTTAAGTATGGGAGTTAGAATATAAAATTCATGTTGTGGATTAATGCATATTATATCATGACATCCTGTGGATTTTGTGCTACCTGCCTACCGCCTACCTTCATTACCTTTGCCCGAATGTTTTCTCCTGTATTTTGCTTCTATTTGTACTGATATATTTTATTGCACTATGGCAGGGGTCTTTGAGAATGTTCCACTATTATCAGAAACAACATGGTTGGTGTAAGTTGCAGCAATGTGGTTATTTGTTGGTGGCCACCACAACTTTCGCACATTCTTTCAAATTGAGTAAGGGGTAGTATGTACTTTGGTAGCTATGATTTTAGGTATCAGATGCATTGTTGCTATCTCTTTAACTATGAATAAAGTAGTTATTTTGTGATAAGCATGACAAATGACAATGGTTTTGTTTGGTCTAGTCCTGAATCTGGGTGAATACATATGTCGAATTTTCCAAGTTGTGAAACAGTTTTCAAGTAGTATTTTGGATGCTGTATTAACCTGATAATTTAATGAGCTGAAGAAATATTTAGTGAATTAATTATAGCCTTATAATTTTTGTTATTGGTCATAATTTAATCTTTTAGATCAGATGTCCTATCTTTGCCGGGCGGCATCTAACATGTTAGTGAATAGTGTGTTGCACGGTATACCCTCAAATAGTTAGGGCATGTTAGTGAATAGTGTATTTTGTGTCTACTTCATCGGAAACTCACTGGTACCCCGGAATCACTTCCCCCACCTACACCATCGACCCAGATTTGACAGTGGAGGTCCATGTACTCGCGAGGGTAATATTTGAGGTTTCGCATTTGTGACGAAGGTGGTCCACCACATTGTTTATTTTCCCCCACCTACACCACAAGTGGCTCCTCATCTCTGTCATCGTCGTCTCTGCGGCCAAAGATGCTTCTTCCAACACTGCTGGCAAGAATGGCTGCAACGATTACCCCATCAAGGAAGAGGAGGGCATCAACGACCACAACTCTGTCCTCAAATGCGCTGAAATGTTGAACGCCATTTATGAAGATCCATTCCTCTCGCTCTCTTTTTGTTTATTGGCATTGCAAATTTTGTATTTTTAGGATTCTGAGATCTGCCCTTGTACTTTGTCTTAAACTCTTTTGTCTTTCCCTCCCCTCCCTTTTTTCCAAAACAAAGTCCCTTTTTTTAAGAATCCTTGTGTGGGTGCAGTTTTGAATTTTGTGAATAGATCTCGTCACGCGTTATGTGGTTATGCATGGATTGTTTCTTCTGCGAAAGTCGTTGATTTGAGTTTTTCTTTGAGTTGTTCCAATACAAGAAAAATGAGTATTATCGACAGAAAATCATCGGTAATGCAAGTTACTGAAAGCCAAATATTTGTAAGTATTGGTCTTGTAGATAATTATTATCAATGACTTTTGAAAGTCGTCGATAACTTGCCGAGGGACTTGTGCATCGGTAAATTATCAATAGTTTTTACTGTCGCTAAATGACGACTTTGGCTGTAGGTTATTAATATGAGTATATTTTTTATTAAACAAAAGTGACTTTTTATGCTGTGAATGAATGACGTGCTTACCAAAATTATCTACATGTAAAATAATAGAAAAATTATTTCTCATAAAGTGCTCTGATACTACTCATACTACAAAGTCTCATGTTCATCTTGAAATGTGTAATCCAAGAAATTATATTCTGAATTCTAAAACAATTAATTAAAATAATATACTATATTTATTTATAACTTTAATAAAAATAATATTATGTAAACGGGTTGATCTATCATGTCAAACCGACTTTTCTAATAGTCTAGACTCAACTTATTTTTGTTAATCAAGCTTTTTAAAATGTCTAAGTCTGACATTTTTAATAAACTAGTTAGGCTAGACCAAACCTTTGACGGGCCAAGCCACGGACCTCTGATGGGTCGTCTCGACTATTTCCACTCTTATTTATGACACATGCTAAAATATTATTGATCCACCTAAGACTATAGTGATTTTACACAATATTTATTTTCAATAATTTGGATCACCCTTAAAATAAATGTATAAGTAATGAGTCTATACATGGTGAGTTTATAGATCCTCGATTTAAAACTTTTGACACAATAATACACGTGGTTAATCCATATGCGTCTTAATGTAACCATATACTGCTTTAGACCACCCTTAAAACAGTAAAGCCCGTTTGGTGGGCAGGATAAGCAGAGACAAGATATGATAGTTTTCATATCATGTTGTTTGTTACGCCAGTAGGACATGATAACACTATCCTATCATGTTCATCATGCGTAAAAGTTATCCTGAGGGGAAGCTAGGATATAAATTATCCTGACAGGATAGGATGTCAGTTTTTTATTTTTTATTACCATAACCCAAAATTAATTTCAATATTTAAATTTTATATAATTTATAATAATATTAATTAATAAATATAAATTTTTTATTTTAATAAAATATTAATTTTATTACTTATCAATTACTAGTTGTTATTGTTAAGTTAAATTATTTAGTTACTGATAAATTTAATTAAAAAATAAACTTATTTATAAATGGTGAAAATATTGGATTTACTCATATAAAGTAATTAAATTTTCATTATCACTTACTACTACTTAGTTAACATTATTTTTCGTTATTTATATTATAATAAAAATACACAAAATAATTCTTCACTAACAATAAAATAGGCTACTCACATATATATAAACATTAATTTTTTAATAGTAACTATAGACTAATTTTATATTATCATATTATATTATTTAAAATTATTTATCTACTTATATAATTATAATTAACAATTTAAATATAAATTAGTTTTGAAAGAATAATATCTTTTAATAATTTTCTGAAAATTTGATTAATTTTTATCATTAATCACTTACCCTACTAAGTTAAAACTAAAACACATTGATTACATATATAATAATTTTAATTAAAATAGACTCCCTTCGAAAAATTAAAATAGCCGAATTAATAAAAATTAATTTTATTTTAGTTAATATTAAAACATAAGCTCATTTATAAAAATGTAAAAAAAATTAAATTTAGAATAATCAATTTAAAAAAAAACTATTTGGAAAATTAAATTTTAAAAAATATTATTGATACATTTTTTATTATTCGTATCATATCCTATCAATATGTTGTTCACCTCAAACGCAAGATAAGATAAGAATCTATCCTTCTCTTATCATATCCTATGTTTATCCAATCTTTTATCTTCTTATCTTAACCACCAAACGGGTCCTAAATATATAAGTAATGAGTCTATACATGACATGGTGAGTCTATAGATCCTCGATTGAAAGAGAACATATTTAAAACTTTTGAACAATAATACACGTGATTAATCCACACGCGTCTTAATCATATACTGCTTTCCTGCTTTATATTGTTTGATTGTTACTCTACTCAAATTCAATTCGGTTGATTTTGATGTTTCTAGTTACAGGATGTCTATCATATATATATATTTACACTCAAAATGAAAACTCCACCTACTCATCCTCCTACCATTTTAGTTAAGTTCACGTGGCAAATGCCATACATTAAATATCCAACAGCTGGAGATTGATGTGTTCATAGAATTGATGAAGTATATGCTTTTGGTGTGTGAAAGGTGCAGCTGTAAATTAAGACAGATGGTGAGTTTAATTTTATGTGTACGTGATTGGTGGGTGTGGGAGATTTTTCAGTGAGAGGGAATGATATAGTAGTTGTGTTAGGTTGACAAGCGACAACCAGATTTACATTGTGAGATGACACAAGGCCTGCCCAAAATGTACACATTTTCTTTGGGAAAAATAAAGAATAAAGTCCATGTGGGATGAATGTAATAAAGGGAGGGCCTTGGAGAGTGGAGTTGTAACTTTCCAAATCCTCATGTCTCCTTTGCTGATTGATTCATTTCCATATGGAAAATCATTTATTCTTCTACTAATTCTCTTACATATTAAATGAAAAAAGAAGTTACTGCATTTAGTATTGTAAAAGTGTAAAAATTATTTAATTTTTTCTCCATTTAGTACGTAGGAGGATAGGGTAGGAGGATATATCAACGCTCTTTAAATATTCATACTTTTATGAGTATGGATTCATTCACACTTCACATTTTCTTCTTTTTCATTTATATTCACATCTATTCTTATTTCTTTCTTCTATTCCTCTTTGAACATCTATTATATCTCTTATTTCTCTCTCTTCTCTTTCTATATATCACTAGGTGCAAGTGTGTTTGGAGTGTCAACTAAACATTATTCTACATTACCAAATGGGTGAATGGTCAAGTATGTCCCTGAAAACGTGAGCATCTGTCAAGTTCGCTCTCGAAAAAAGAAATACACAATTTAGGCTACAATGTTATAAAATGTCAGGCAAGTTAGTCATTTTAGTCACATAAAACGTAGGTTAAGTAAGCCATTTTACCGACATTTTATAACATTGAGGACTAAATTGTCTATTTTCTTCTTGCGGTGACGAGCTTGACCGACAACCACACCTTCAAGCATTAATTTGACAATTCACTCTTTACCAAATACAAGGGTAAACCACTAAACATGTAGATAAATTGGCATGCGATTGTACTAACTTAAAGAGAAATTTTGGCACCAAGTTCATGTGAGCGCCATTATGTTAAATGGTTGGTAGAGAAATTTTATCATTCATAATATAAAAGTATAATTTTTTTTTTCACTCGAACATGAAATTATCTCCCTAAAATTATACATGTGTTATAAAAAAATGCTTAACTTTGCGGCCTCGGAATCATCGGCATATATGAAGAAGAAAATTCAGTTATCCAAGCTGAGCTGGATCCCAGTTCATTTTCCAGACAAACATAAAAACACAATGATCCATCAAACGTAGTACCGAATTTTGTTATGGACGTAAAAACTGAGGATGATGGCCTTCGAATGGGATGGCCCCATTAATGTCATGTATTGTGCTTCCCGCAACTTCTTGAAAGGTAGGGAAACTTCCATAAGTGTCTTTACTTGTGTGGTGAAATTGTGAGGTTTGGATCATCCTTTACAATTGCGTGCAATTTCTTAGATAGCATCATGTATCTATGAATCACTCTAAATTAATTTACTTCAGCTTGTCTATATCACCAAAAATAAACACGGAACAAAATCGCTCTAATTTAGATATATGTTCTAATAATATACAATATATTTTAATATACTACACATGTTAAAATAATACTAAATCACCTAAAAATAATATGATTTTACTCAATATTTACTTTAATTTCAATAGATTAAGGAAAGAATAAAACTTATATACAATACTATAGACATTGTTTACGTTGTGCAAATATATATATATATATATATAAATAAATAAATAAGGTACTACATTTAAATTTTGTGTTAAGATTAGTTATTAGTCCTCCTAAGAGGATCTCCAACGCTGGGAGCTTATCCTAGTTAGAAATTTTATGCTCAGGAGCTTTTTTTTTTCCCCTTGGAGCAGAATGATGTGGCAAACTTGGGAGAGCTTGCACAAGCTCCCTTGCTTTTTGGGAGCTTGTAATATAAAATTGTATTTTCTCTCTCATTTACAACCAGATTTTCAGGTAAAAAAAGAGGGAAGATGATTCACAAGAAACAGAACCAGAAACACAAAATCATCCATGTATTAAACAACCAAAAAAATTACAAAACTTAAAACAAAAGATGAAATAAATTACAAAAATTACAAAAAAATATGAACGGAAGAAGAAAAGCTATGATCCGCCTTGCATGGGTGAAAATACTCCGATTTGGTGGCAGAGAGTGGTGAGGCTGCGGCGCTGCTAGGGTTTGGCAGAGGAGAAGAGAGAAAAATGTGAGAGGAAGAAGGAAGAGTCTGGAAGGTGCTTCCATCCATCTTCCCTTTTAAATACACTGACGGGTAGAACCAGTTTTTTTTTTTTTTTTTGGGATTCAATTGTGACCGGCTGGAGCCGGTTTCTGCCAATTTAGGTCTGGTTTGACCGGCCCATCCGGTCAGAATATGAACGTTGGTCCAATTTTTTTTTTTTGCTGACATAAAAACGTGTAGAAGCTCATGATTTTAGGCTTTTTTTTCCAGAAAAACAGAATAATCATGTTTTTACCCAATGGAGTGTTGAATTAAATTAATATTTAAATTAGAGTGTTAGAATTAATATTAAAATTTAAATCAAAAGTAGGTGAAAAAAATTATAAATATATGTGGTATTGTAAGACCCAACCAAAAGTAAAATAAGGAACCATGGTTGAAGCAAAATCTGCTCGAGTTCCTTATGAGAGAGTTTAATTTTACATGGCATTTCAGACCACTAAAAAAATATTTAAACTCCCAATTTTAAGAACATGATTGGAGATGTACTTAATAGGAGTACATCCTTCCACTCGGACCAACTATTTGCTGGCGCTTATTTATTAATTTTAAAACAATATCATCTATTCTCATCTCATTATCTCTAATTACAAACTATTTCTTCTTAATTATATGGGTCGGTGCAAACTCATGTTGACATTGACATGGGGTAGCTAGCTGCCCCTTATGATCACCACTCTCTCAGCATCTTGGAAAGTTCTGCTTCCGATCGAGCTCTCTACTCTGTGTAGTTGTTGTCTCCGTATTTGCTTGCATTGCTGTTTCTTAGTTGGCATATACTTAGTATTTATGAGAAGTTTTTAGTTAGATGATACCTACTATGTGAATTACGTTAAAATTAATCCGTCCTTAAAAAATATTAATATATCAAATGCTGAATGAATTATATGCCGAGTCGTAACTACTTAAAAACCTCTGAGAATTCATTTTCTAAATCTGACGGAAGAAAGCAAGGGGTATGGTGGAGCGTGAGTAAGACTTGATTGAAATTCATATATAATTATAGAACAACAAATAGAATGAGATAGATTGTGTACCTGTCAAATCATGAACGAGAAAAAAAGATTGAGTAATTTCCTTTGAAAGCCGTAATGTTTTTATCTTTAGATCCTGGAACAGTTAAGTGACCGGAAGTGATTAGGGCTTCCTTTATATCTCACACTCATTTTCACAGCCGTCAATATGACAAGTTGCAGGGTCACTTCAGATAAGTAATTACATAGAAGACATAGTCGTAATATATTTAACCCTAGTCTCATCCCATCATTAGCATATAAGCTAACACTTAGTCCACACTAAGATATCTAAGGCCAAATAAATGGATCACTTAAATAATTAAGTTGGTTTACTTATGCACTCTCATCTGAATCATGAATTAGTCCGTTTGTATTAGGAAGGAGGAGAAGCAAACACGCAAAGGATTGTGACATGTAGTGAAACAAAGGAAGGATGATAAATATAAATAACTTTGACAATCCAATTTCAGAACCGATTTTAAAATTTTAGGGCCTATTGGGGATGGTTGTTGATCTTGCTAATAGTTATGAGCCTCGATCCAACCGTTTATATCTCCCGGCCACCACATCTATTATTGTGGACCACAACAGTACGTACCTTTCGACCAATGTTCACATAATGATGAGAACTAGAAGACTATTAATCCTGCCGAACTACGAACCTCAGCCTAAGTGTGTAACTCCTGACCATCATCGTTTATCATGGTGGACAATAACTGTACGTACCACTCAGCTGTCGTTCACACAATGACCAGAGCTAGGGGAACTTGATCCTTCCTAGTTAAGAGTCTCGGCATAGCTACGTGCCCCTTCCGAGTATCACCCTGTATCACAACAAGATTATAAAAGCCTCGAATCTTGGCAATACTCTACCGCATTGTTTGGAACAAACGAAGTCATGGAAAAATAAATTAGCAACTTAGAAAACACAGTTTCGAAAGAGTTTTATGTGGTTTGACACAAAGGAAAACCAAGAGTGAAAGAAGAAAAAATATGTAGGTCCCACTCATTATGTTTTCTTCTCCTAACTCTGTAGAAAATGGTAAAGGAGACATAATTTTGATATATTTACTAAAATTCCCATTATACTTATTTTACAATAACAATAAAAAATAGTAAATATTTTATAAAAATAATCATAAAAATCTAACCATATTTTTTAAAACTATATTCTTTATTAAAAACTATTTATTATATTATGTTTTTACTTAAGGATATTTATCTCATTTTACAAACATACATTTTACTTTTTTTCTTACTTTTCTTTTCACTTTCTCTCCAACCAAACAACTTAAAAATCATTTCATTTCTATTCTTTTTCTTTCTTTTGTATTTATTTCTTTTTATTTTCTCTTCTCTTACTTTTCTTCTTCTTACTAAACACACCATACATAAGCCTAAAAGCCTCTTGCCCTAGGTAGTGCCACACCCCCTGACGTGCGTCCACCACCTGGTAACATTCATACACTATATGGGGATTGTGAAGAACTGATCGAGACCCCATGTTCGGGAGTAGCCGCACACCTTCTCAACCATGTCGGAATGCTAGAAACACTCAATGCTATTCGAAGACACCCAAACATAGGCGTTGCATTACCCAAGGAAACTTACTCTAAACAAGGAAACTTCACGCAAGCCAAGAAGTTAGAAGCATCACACTAACCTGGAACAGGGGCGACAACGCCAAAACATCTCAAGTGGCTCTGCACATGTAAGTTTCGTACCCTTGGTTTTGTATTTTGAGCACCCCTGAACACAACTCAACAAGTCTCCAACTCAAGCATTATAAAAGGCACCAGAGACAACCCAAACAAGGTACACACTCTATATATACCCTACAATTAGCTCCTTTGCTCCTGCCACCGCTGACTAGGGCGTTGCTATTTTACTTGCACCCGACGGAGCATCCGAGAGTAATAGCATTGTCGTTCGTACAATGTCTCAACACTCAACTTCAGTAGCAATGTTTCGTAGCCAAACCACCCCCTTCTTCTTAACACTCCTTTGAGTGATTGATCATGTTAAGACGATCAATTTTCATTCTCCGTGAAAACCGTGTTTTCCCCGCGCCCGCAATCGTCAGAGTGCATTGGGCCATATGACATGTGCACCAACCAACTTTCGACGGTTACGTAGAAGATATCTCTGATAGACAAGAGCCAATCTACCGACAAGAAGACTAGATATTTTTTTAATAAGAAATTAGGATTAGATATTTGAAGTAAAGGAATTAGTTTTTATTTTATCTTTGTATTAATTAATAATTATTTAATTAATAATCATACACATGTAAACGTAAATTTTAATTAAAAAAGATCTTAGATGTCATGTCGGCCTCACTTATACATGTGGGTTTGCTACATACGATATACATGATAAAGTGGTTGGCGTTCATGCTATAATAATAAGGACTAAAATTAGGCTACTTCTTAAAATGGAGGAATGGTTTTCAAACTTTGCGAGTGAACCGGTGGTTTTGACACGAATTTTAACTAATTAAAATAAAAGTGTTAAAAAAAGTGTATAAAGAAAGTGTTATTAACATTTTTTAATAAAAAAAGTATTATTGTAGGTGAAATGTTAGTGCTTTGTGTTTTCTTCTTAGGCTTGGCGTCCCGTTTTTGGAAAATTGCGGCAGAACGAGTCGTAACGGTCAAAAAGTGGCGCGAAGGGAAGGGTAGACCCAATGCGCGGGAGTTTCGAAACAAATCTGAAAATGAATCTAAAAAAAGCACCCACCTGTGAGTTGTTAATAACGTGGCACCACTAACTGGCACGCGAGGCCTCATCCTCATCCTCATCCTCTCTACCTTTGCCCTTTCCCACAGCTAAGAGACGCTGCAATTTTCGAACCTCTAAATTCTGATCCTCTTTCCTTTTCACCTTTCAAACTAGGCCCCACCACCAAGCTTTTTCACAATATCTGGACCCCACCGTTTGGCGGGAACTTCAAACTCAAACAGACGGCCGTTTGTCTCTTCCAAAGGCCCATTTGCCTTTGCCGGCTAACAACGTCAGTCACTGAGCTACGACCGACGTCGTGCGTGCTTGCTTGCTTTCATGACGTGCTCGCTTTGCATGTGACCTCCGGTATTGCTGGACATGACTCTCTTGTCTGACACGTGTCGGAACGCTCACGTTTTAGTAAGGAGAAAAGGCGTGATAGTAATTACTAATTACTAATATAAATTATAAATCTGATTCTCTAGATCATGCTTCCCCTTTCTCCACCACTGCCTCGTGACTTGATGGGTCATGCATCTCTGCGTGTATTCTTCGCTACCGATCCAACCAACCAACTGCACATTTTAAATATGGTCCCTTTAATTATCAAATTAATAATCAACACATGTAATAATCATAAATTTAAATCTTTACTTTTACCGGAATAATAATAATTTCATAAAGGAGAGATTTCATGGAGGATTCCATATCTCCATTTATTATGATACAAATCAAGGTTTAGAAGCCAATTACTAGTTTTTTATTCATAAGGAAATTATGGATGCTACTTAGAGTAATTAATTATACATTAGTGAATCATTAATTAAGAATCATATTTTGAAACTTATAAATGGAAAAATGAAGTAAATTTTGGATGATTTGTAAAATTAGCAATTACCATGATATGATGAAAAAGAATACTATTCCAAGAGGAGAAATTGCCAGAACAAGAGACGGAGGAAACAACTGAAAAAGCCGATATGAGCGGCATTGTCACATGCGGACGTCATAATTAGCGTCGGCAATTAGAGAGAATTAATTAATTACCAAGATTACTCGATTGTTACCGCGGGTCCCAGAACGCCACGTGGCTTACCCTTCCCTCTCTTGTTGTTGCGTTGAGTTCAAAGCACGTAAAGCGGCACACCTGGCAGATCCCACGTGTCATCCCAGCTGGCTGGACCCTTAACTACCCTGTTCGGTGTGTTGGTTGACCGAAACGAAGCGAGGAACAGTAAAAACGGCAAGTCCGGACAGCACGGGCAGACTAAACGGGCAACATCTAATCCGATTTTAATTAAATATAAAATAAAGTTAGGAATAAAATGGCGTAAATATAAATACATGTTCGGTGGATTTGAAGGTAGAAGAAGCAGAGAGTTAAGAAGAGTAGTAACTCTCGCACTCTCACAAGTCACAATTCACAATTCACAACCCCCCGAGAGAGAGAGAGAGAGAGAGTTTGGTAAGGATGGTAATGCATTAAAAGCCACCGTTTGGAATTTTCACAAGCTTATTATAAACCCCAAATTCCGTTAGCTACTCATTCCTGTGCGGAATAACAGAGTTTGGTTTTTTCCTCTTTGCTCTTCTCGTTGGGATTCGCACCGGCGAACATGGAGAGATCAGGTTGTACGGATGAGTACGAGAAGCTCGTGATTCGGATGAGCACACCCAGGTTTGTCTCTTACCTTCAACCTTTCTCTCTCTGCACTGTCATTTCCGTTAATGGTTTTGCAGTTTTTGTCAAGTTTTAGTACCTGATTTTCTCTAATTAGGTTTTTATGATTTCTGAATGATCATATTTCACACCTGTTTGTTTGTTTGAAATTCATCACCGAATTGCTTCATTTTTGTTGAACTCTGTTGTTGCAAATTGCAATTTTCATGTGAACTACTTTACTTTACCTGGTCAATGCATCTTCTCAAAAGTCGCGAAAAATTCTCAAAAGACGGGAAAAGTAGTAGCAGTAGTTTTCCCTAATCCGACCGACTTTTTCAATTTTTCACAATTTTCTGACTTTTCTCTACTCTATCCACTTTTTTTTTTTCCAATGCCTGTGCATACCTGCTTTGATTTCTTCAAAATTTGTCTGTGATTTCACTGACTTTGAACATTTCACTATGATGCAGGGTTGTTATTGACAATTCTGTTTGCTCCGCTGAAACTATAGTCAAGGTAAATTCCACACCAAAATCCTTGATTTTTATCACAAATTGTGTATTTTTCATGTAAATCATGAAGATAGGACCCTAAAATGTTTCTGCTTTGATGAAATTTTCACAGTTTGATAGCGCCAGGAATCATGGGATTCTTTTGGAAGCGGTACAGGTGCTCACTGATCTCAACCTTTCGATTAAGAAGGCCTACGTTTCCTCTGATGGAAGGTGGTTCATGGATGGTAAGCTTATTTTTCTGTTTCTTTCTTTTGCTGTGATAAATTTTGATTTCGCTGGTGTTAATCTTTTGGCTGTTCAATTTTCAGTTTTCCATGTCACGGATCAAAACGGAAACAAGCTAACTGATGAGAGCGTTTTAAAATACATTGAACAGGTATTAATTGTGGTTTTAATGTGGCTTTAAAGGTTCTAAATTCTAATACAGTTTTCATTTCTCTACAATTTAAAATTGATTCATCCTCACACTGAATTCTTTGTGTATGTTATGTCAGTCACTTGGTGGCATTCACAATGGGAAAACCAATCACAAAAACGGTTTCACTGCCCTGGAATTAACGGGCACCGACCGTGTTGGTCTTCTTTCGGAGGTGTTTGCTGTTCTTGCTGATCTGCAATGCGATGTGGTGGAGGCTAAAGTTTGGACGCACAATGGCCGGATTGCCTCCTTAATTCATGTAAAAGACTGCAATTCCAAAACCCCCATTGAGGAGGACTCTCAGAAAATTAATAAGCTGGAAGCACGTTTAAGAAATGTTTTGAAGGGAGACAGTGACATTAGGAGTGCTAAAACTTCCATCTTTAATGCTGTCATCCACCCCGAAAGAAGGCTTCACCAAATGATGTTCACTGATCGTGATTTCCAGACCAAACCCATTTTCAAGTGTGCTTCTAATGCCCCATTAGTTGCCGTCCAAAATTGGGCAGAAAGGGGTTATTCGGTTGTTTATGTTCAGTGCAAGGATCGAACTAAGCTTTTGTTCGATGTTGTGTGCAATTTGACAGACATGGAATATGTTGTGTTCCATGCCACTATCAATACAACAGATGACCAAGCATACCAGGTGATTATTATTAGCCATCGAAAGTGTTGTTTTCTTGTGTTTGCACTTGGTTTATATGTTTAATTAATGATGAATAATTCGTCATTTCAGGAGTTCTATATAAGACATAAGGATGGCACCCCAA
Organism: Acmispon strigosus; assembly: GCA_030819835.1. Taxonomy (NCBI): domain Eukaryota; kingdom Viridiplantae; phylum Streptophyta; class Magnoliopsida; order Fabales; family Fabaceae; genus Acmispon; species Acmispon strigosus. The sequence goes on along the minus strand of JAUAMA010000002.1, from coordinate 17,557,917 downwards.
TTAGTTCAGAACCTGAGCGTCAGCGTGTGATTCAATGCTTGCAAGCTGCGGTGGAAAGAAGGGCATCTGAGGTAAAGTTTCATTTCTTCACTTGTTTTGTTGAATTGTTTTAACTTTTATAACCTTGTGATATGAACCTAAACTCACTAAGATTAATAGCATGCTTGGATAAGTAATTCTTTTCTCAGTCAATTATTTTTGGCTTCAGAATCCAGCGTTAATAAATTGCCAACTCTTTGAACACAGGGTGTTAAGCTAGAGTTGTGCACGGAAGATAGGCAGGGGCTTCTAGCAGAGGTGATGAGAACGTTCAGAGAGAATGGGCTGAATGTGACAAGGGCTGAGATATCAACCACAGGGGACAAGGCTGCAAACGTTTTCTATGTGACAGATGCAATTGGATACTCACCTGATCCAAAAATCATAGAATCTGTGAGGCAGAAAATTGGTTTAAGCAATTTAAGAGTTAAAGAGTTGCCATTTGTGTGTCATGAGAAAGCTGAGAGGGAAGATCAATCAGTTGGAGTTGGTGGGGCAGTGTTGTTGTGCCTGGGGAGCCTCGTCAGAAGGAACCTATACAATTTGGGTTTAATCAAATCATGTTCTTAAAGCAGAAAGGGTTGGGAAGAGAGGGAATTTTGGAGTGTGGGGGAGATATTTTCAACTTTTAATAGGCATAATATTCTTTGCTTCAGGTTTGGGCTTTGTGTACATAAGAAGAAAAGGTGGAAATTTGGTGATAGTTGATTTTTCACTTGGTTGTGTTGGATTTGGTAGGTGAGAACTAACTATATTATACAGCTGGAGGGATGGCCCCCCTACCATTTTAAATGCTTTGCGTGAAGAAAGGAAGAGAGTGGGGAATTGGGGATATTGCAGAAGTGGTTGTTGTCCTTGGTCGTAAGGTTGTGAAATTGGAGAATATAGTATTGGATTCTTTGGTAGAACAGAAAGTTTAGGTAGAGAGGCAGAACAGATTGGGTTCATACTCACTGATATGTGTACATAACCACGTTTCATTTATTATTATTATTTTTGTCAATATGCAATATGAGGAGTTTGGGATATAATCTTTCACTGGATACGCAATGGGTCTATATTTAAAATAACTTAGAGCAGTATCTTTATTTAATAATTAAGACTTGTCACGTCCGAACACGACCTTGTGTATTGGGCTTCTCTGAGTCATATCATAAACAAAAGTCGTTGCCCGAAAAACAAGATTCAACTAATTTTCCATCTCGAAAATTCTTCAAGAGACCAACTTCATTCAAATAGACCAACTCTAACTTGTTCAATAGCATTAAGAAAACATGTTCCATGTTAGTAGGCATTTCATATCTTTGACTATTCTTGCTTATATTTTTCAAGATCTTTATTAACCGACCATCAATCAATCAATCTCAGACTTGAATATTAAAAGACAAGGATTGGAAGAGCAAAAAGATCATCTTCACATTGGTCCCATAGGGCTGAGTTAGAGTTAGTGTTCTAGAAGTCAGCATGAACGACCATTCATGAAATGAGAATGGGAGGAGGAATTTCACAATAACGAGGGAGCTCATGATCAACATAGAATGCTTGCAAAAGGAGAATTACGAGATAGATATAGATGATATAAGCATATTACAGCGAGAACTCAACCTACACAAGAATGAAAAGAAGGGGGTTTGTGACGAAACCCTAAAATGCGAACATGGTAGTGCAACTGCCCCAACATATGCATCTACAAGTCTAGATCCTCTCCTGCATGTATGATCAATTTTTGTTTACAATATTCAAATTGGCGACATTGTCATGACAACAAGGAATTATAATCTATCATTGCAAAGGATATCTAATCAGAAAAAACTATCACATCAAAACATCCTTCATGACACAACATCAAACATTAAAAAAAACATATCTAATCAGCTAACTCAAATTCTACATGGACACAACCTGGTAAAACTCTAAGAACATACTGGTCCCATACAGAGTTAATTAAAAAGCTTACAGACACAACACAAAAAACAAGAGAAACTTAGCCAACAACTAGGAATTCCATTACAACATTGTCAGCAGCAAATTGCAGATGTGATGAAGCTGAAGCCCCATCAATTACCCTCCAGGAAGGGACACGTTAGTGTCAGCTGTTTTATTATTGGCATCAGCTGGCATAGCAGACCAATTATCTCCACGGAAGGAAGTTGCTGATTGTAGAATAGTTACAGGATCAAGAGTTGAGACTGGAACAGCTGAAGTTACTGTCACAGTTGATATATCCTCGTGTTTCTGTTTTTTTGTGTTTTGCTCATGTTGGTTTCCTGCCAGAAAACTTCCTACCACTACCTGATAAATATCGATCAATAGGAAATTAGAATGATTAGAATCAAATAACTTGTTATCAAGTGTACTAAATTACTGGCTAATAAATGTTACTAAGTATGTGATTGTTATCTTATTTCATCTAAGATAAACTCAGACATAAAAATGGTGTGGTGTTTGAATCAGTGGACTGCAATAGCATTTTCTTAGAACTCATTCCAAAGCATGACTATTTTAAAAGCTACAATAACTTTTTCTGAGAGGTGATTATAAGCCTAACGCATAACCAAACACGCTATAAGGGGACTTTCTTAATTAGTACGTGAAGCATGTTAATTAGCCTATTACATGTTTGATTTTAGACCTATGAGAAGGGAATGAGCTTATGAATGGAATAGCAACCTGCACAGGACTTGCAGCAACCAAAAGGCCAGCTACTCCCCCACCTATAACACGCCCATCAGGACTTGCTAAAGAGACGCTCATGCCACCGGATCTGCTTCGTGTTCCTCCTCCACTTTCACTTGGCATAAATGAGCCAGATAAAGACAGAATTTCAAACCGTCCCTGTTGAAACACCAGCAAGGAAGATGATATTTGAGTATGTGATAGAGAGCAGTAGTTTCAGAAGGCTAAAGTAGTAGTGCTTCAAACATGAATCCAGAATGAAAGGAAAAACAACAATTTTAACCAGGTTTATGAAATGAAGAATCATATTATAACTTAGAATTGCATGAATTCTTCACCTCATATGTCAATGTGCCCCCAGAAGAATCGGGTTGACGAAGTGTGACACTTGATATGACACCATTTGCGGAAAGAATGCATATAGCTCGAGGCCCTTGCTGAGAAAACGATATAACCTTCATAGTAACATCCTAACATAACAGAATAAATATAAATTAGTTGGCAACCACCAATTAGACATTTTTCCAGTTATCATGGTAAAAAATGAATATTTTTTATGTCATAGACGCAATGATAATTTTTGGTGAAACTTGTGCTTCTACGAGAGTAAAATATGAGATACTTAGTGTCACCATCAATAATAGTTAGAAGCATTTTTGCATTTGATAACAGGGAGCAAAGCAAAGGTAATAGATATTTCTGACACTTACCTCCCCAGAATTAACAGTGATGATATGGGGTGTAAAATTACCACCAACAGAGCATGCGACCCATTCACCTAAAAAACGGTAAAATTGACATTAGTTAATAATCAAATTGGAAATGATAAACAGTCTCAGAGTCTTTCTTAGGCATCTCTAATTTAGGCCAAATAAAGAAAGTGAATAGTTAGACTTAGACCTCAATTACCATCTAAAAAAGTTGAAACAACGTTGCCACGTTGTTCTGATGAATCTAACCAAAACACTTCTAATAATATTCTAGGAGAATAATCTTGACAGTCCATCTCAAGATTTTTTAATCTGAGCAGAGAAGTTGACTCAAAAGAATTACATACCAAAAGTGAATAATAGATTAGAAATAATTACATGCTCTACCAAAAATTAGTTCGTAAGATGTCTCTATATATATTTTTTCGGTGCCTAAGACTAATCTCTCGACTCATTGTTAGCGCGTTAAGGAGTAGGTGGCTAATGAGTTTTCTGCGTTCACTAGAAGTCTCAGGAATCAAGATACTGATTATGCATCCAATACACAACAAATATCAGATCACCATCTTATATACAACAACAACAACTACAAATAATCCTATGAAGCCTAGCCATGACCGAACGAAGTTGATGTGAGAAGACCAAAACAGAGTTGATGTCAACTTGGACTTTGGACCTAAACAACAATACACGTTACACAGTGCACTATAATATTAAAGTCTTTCAACCACTATAGCCCATTCCTAGAAAGCAACACATCCGGAACCAAATACTACCTCCAAAAAAGTCCCATCATTTTTATTTTCCTCCTAACTTGGCTGTGGATCAGCCCACATGAAGAAAAAACATGCTTTTCAGTGTCCAAGTCTGTTCAACATCACAATTGCAGATTTTTAACATGGTACCTAGAAAGATTTAGGTTCCCACCCACCACCAAGATCAAGCAAGGTTTGAACTGAACTTTCAGCTGCCGAATACCGAATTCCACCATCCCATACCGACCCACAAACCTAACTTCACTTTTCCAGCATATCTAAGTGCTTATTCGGATACAATAAAAACCGGAAAACTATGGTAAAGTCAAAATTATCATGAATGATTTTTAAAGTTATGAAAAGTTGAGTCTATCCACCATGACTTTGACTCATAGTGCACCGTGTATGCAAATATGCATTAAATCCAAAGATGCAGTAAGAGCATCCAATCAATCAGAGGTCCCACACTCTCCCTCACTGAATTCACTTGTCTATAAGCATTAAGCAAAACTGCAAAACAAATACTAGTGATCCAAAGTTTCCAATTTCCAACACTAACAAGAGAGACACAAGTCACAACCACAATCCAAAACAGTAACACTTGACACTCAAATTCAAAATTCAGAAAAAATAAAATCAGTTAAATATTGGAATCTTCATTACCTAAGTTCTCCAACTCAAATCTGGCTTTGCTCACCGAGCTAGCTGGCCGCACCTTCCCACGCTTCTCCGCCGAGAAATCGATCACCGGCGGCAGCAGCGGAGCAGAAGAGGATATCGGCTTTGGAGACAGCGGCATGGTCGCTGACCCGTCCGGTGCGTACTTTCTCGGCCGGCCCCTCTTCTTCTTCGCCGGCATCGTTAAGTTCGCCGGAGACGCCGTAACTGTCGCCGGAGCATTCACTTGCGCCGCCGCTGAAACCTGTGTTGCGGATCCACCGGACGGAGCTGTGTTGTTGTCTGTCCTCGGAGCTACATGGTACTCCGACGGAGCATCCGATCCCACCACCGTAACGCCACCACTAACACCCTCCATATTCAAACACTTATGAACTCACACACATAGCATGATCATGAATCACACATCAATCATGAACATCTTCTTTTCTTCTTCAAACTGATATGGTGGAATTTTTTTAAGAAAATACAAAATAAAATGAAAAAATTAAGCTAATAAATCAGATTAAAAGCTTGAGAAGCTGAGCACAAAACAAGAACTAGAAAAGTCTTCAACCTTGCACCATTTGCATAAATTTTGTCATGAAAAAAATTTGCTGGTAAAGGGGGAAAAATAAAACTGAAATTTTCTGGAGGAAGAAAATAATATTTGAGATGGGAAAAATACTGTGAAGTAAGAAAGAGTGATATTTGAATTTTTTTTTGAGTTTCCAATGGAAATGAAAATGGCCAGATAAAATGAATCCTTGTTTTGCTGTTCAGGTAATTGGGTTTCCTAACTTTCCTAACACTGTCCAAATCCAGATTAAAAAAATAAATGGGAAAAGGAGATGGGAGTATTAAACTATTAATATTAAATGAATAAATAATTTTTAAGGGAAATAATTAGTACTATTTGGTTATGGTTGGAATCTGGTGGAGAAATATATAAAATAGTAGTATTAAAGTTGTTGAGAGGCTACCTTTATCTTTCCCCTATTTTAAAATATATATTTGTGTAAATATATGGACAATTTTTTTTTTTAAAAAAAGAATCACCTCACATGTTGATGTTAGTCTAAAATATTATGATGTAATTTATATGCATAGTAAGTGTAAAATTGTATAATTGTATAAAACTTATTTACAGGCATAATAATTTATTTGTGTAAACTCTATGGATAAAATTAAAAAATAAAATAAAAATGACCACATATGTTGATGTTCCTATATGATATTATTAGGTGAATGAAAAAGTAAAATAGGTTGCCAAGAAATAAAGAAACTATCCGGTAAAGGAAAAAGAAAGGCATGGTAGGCAGCCTCCAAAGGCAAGCCATGTATCATAATAGCCAAACAGAAGTTAGGGTTATGGCATGAATCGTATACAAAAAGTATTAAGTTGAGTGGCATCATTAAATTAAATATTTTAAATAAATATTTACTAATATAAAAAGACAAAATTGGAAAATAAAACAAAAAGGAGCTATGAGTTGCGGCCACGCTTTCGCTTTTTTCACGCCTAATCTATGCTTTATTTATTACTGGAATAAATGGTAAAGCAAGGCATTCATACTATGAGATATTTGTAAGGAAAAAAGGGACAAGAAAGATAAAATAAGTGCCGAAAAATTATATTAAAAAAATACTCTCTTAGAAACTAACTTCTTTTGGACTTGTGAAGTGCTCCTTTACCTAAATTTTATCTCATTTCAAATAGCGGTGGACATAGTTAAGTTGACCTTATCAACTTGATCGACTTGATCCAAGCTGAAGCCAAAAACACGGGTTGGTTCAGGCTCATAGGCAAGTTTGGACTTAGAGATTGGCGACTACTGTTCAGTTCAGGTCTCGTGTTCATAAAATTAAAGCCTGTAAAGACCCTAATACCCGACCTCCCTTATGTCACTTAAGTGAGCCCCTATTTGGAACCCTAACTCAGTTTCATTCTAACTCTCGAAGACATTCGTTCTTAACTCTAGTCTCAAAGGCAAAACCCTCATCCTCTCAAACCTATTTCGCGCACTGCCTCTATTCGTTGGCACCTTCACCCATTCGCCACGAAATCATCTGTCCTCCCTTCTTCTTCGAGCCAGCGCCACCATCGCTTAGGTATGTATTATCCTCTCTTCTCTTTCATGTAGACCATCTTTTGGGGGTTTTTATTCTAAATTCCGATGTATTTGCTTTCTTCTCTTCTCCTTTTTGCTTCTTCTTTCCTCTTTTCTCTTCTAGCTAGTGTTACCATTGCGCCACCTGAGCCACCCTTTGCGTCTCCTCTCCTCTCTTTTGTACGAGCCAATGCCACCATGAAAATTTTGTTTGAGTTAAAACTGTTATGGATAAGTGATTGTGTTGCCTTTGTATCTGCTTCATTTGATTCGGAAACATTAACTTGACCAAAGACAATAGTGGTTTGAGGGTTTGGAAAATATCTCTTGCTGGACAACTTGATGCACAATTTTTATGTCTTTTTAAAAAAAATTAACATTTTTTCTGAATTTTTTTTATATAATTTTAATGATTACCTAACCATCCAACCTGAACCAACCCGACTATTATCAGTTTGGTTCAAAGTCGAAGTAGAAAAATGTGAAATCCGAACCGAAATGCGCAACATCTTTTGATTAGACCAGTAACCGACTCAAACCGATCCGTTTGTACTTTAATATCAAGCACTCTCTTCTGCTTTAAAGTTTTATTAAAAAATATTTAATTGCGTAAAAATATTGACAAATTCTTTTCTTACTCTTCCGGCAGGTGCAAACAAACCAGAGATGTTGTTTTTCTCAACTTTTTCCATTTACCGTATGACTATGTTAATATATTATATACTCTTTTCTTAGATTGTACTCAATATGCTTTTCTCTAAATCTAATATACAATTTTAGATAATGAAATATAAAGCCAACAAAGAATTATTGATATGATAAAATATAATATCCTTTTTCTTGCGTAGACTTTACTTTTAAACTTTTTGGTGTTTAAAACAATATAACTGGCTGATCAAAATGTAAATATCTACACGGCTACCTCAGCCTATACGTAGATCATGTGCTTTTATCACCATTGGTTGTTAGTGGCAGTGTTCGAGGGCATCATAAAATTGAGTGCAGCCCTCCTCTTCATTTTATTTTAGTGTTAAATATAATCTTTTCCCAATAAAATGCTTATTTTAATTTTATGTGACAGTGGTCCTTCAAAATAATAATAATATAATAATAGTAATAAACATGGGTGCCAAATTATTTTTTGAAAAATCCTAACAACACTCATTTTACTATTTTGTTTTTAACATTTTCTTATTGATCGACTGAAATTCATCTGAGATCCACTAAAAATATAGGTCTCACATTCAATTTAGTGAGACACACATGAATTTCAATCAATACGAGAATATTAAAAAAAAGTGTTAAAATGAGTGTTGCTAACACTTCTTTTATTTTTGGCTAAATAGCCATTTTGGTCCCTCACGTTTCACGATTTTGCATTTCTGGTCCCTCTCGGAATTTATTAGCACCCAGAGTCCCTCACGTTTACTAACTTTTGCAATTTTGGTTTTCTGTCAACCTCCATCCAAAATTTAACAGTTTCTGGGTTAAAAAAAAAAATTAAAAAGATAAACCCAGAATCTTATCATCTTCAACCATCATCATCTTTAGCATTAAACTTAAAAAACCCAGAAAAAATAAGAGAATAAAAAGCTTAGTGATAGTTCAAAACAAAAGAAAAGTCCTAACAGATCTACCCAGCAAACAATCAAAGCAAAACATGTTAATTCCAGAATCATCCAACCAACAAAATCAATTCCAGAACCAACAACAAAACCTATTCATCATAACAAAATCAATTTAACATACAGAATAACAAACCAACCAACAACAACAAAGAAGTAATTGAATCCAAAATTCCAAATAGAGAGAGAGAGGGGAAGCCTAAATTCCAGAATCAATTCCTCGAACCCTAAATTGTTAATTTTGGAGGAAGCCATGGTTTTGGGGAAGAAGAGTTGGGGAATGAGAAATTAGGTTTTGGGGGAAGGGGATTAGGAATTTGTTGCAGTGGAGAAGAGAGGATTGAATGGTTTAGGGATTGAATTTGAAAGTTTGGAGATAGATCGAGAGTGACAGAAGAGGGAGAAATTGAGAGCACGGGAAGAGATAACAGGAAGAGATCGAGACTGAAGAGGAGGGGCTCGTCGCCGCCCTCAACGTCCGTCGTCGCCACCCTTCGACGTTCGTCGTTCGTCGTCCCGCCGTCGTCGTTCGTCGTCGCCTCACTCGACGTTCGTCGCCGCCGCCCTCCGTCGCCACTCCACGCTCGTCAGATCTGGGTTTGTGGGAGCTTGTTGGAGGTTCGTGGTGGGTTTTTTCTCTCATGGTGGAAGGTGAAGGTTCTGGAAGTGGGGGGTTGCAGTGGGGTGGGCTAGGGTAGCTGATGGGTTTTCTCGAAGGTGAAGGTTCTGGAAAGGGTGAGTTGCAGTGGGCTAAGGGAGAGGAAGAAGAAAGTGGGTTTTCTCTCTCATGGTGGGTTGAAGGTTCTGGAAAGCAATGGGCAAGATAATTAATTTTTTTGATGATTTTGAATTTTTTAATTCTTTAATTAATTTTTTATGGAATATTCTGTTAAATCTTTGACGGAATTTAACGGAAAACCAGAAATGCAACTTCTTTAAAAGTTAAGGGACTCTGGGTGCTAATAAATTCTGAGAGAGATCAGAAATGCAAAATCGTGAAACGTGAGGGACCAAAATGGCTATTTAGCCTTTATTTTTTAGAGTTATAATATGTAAGCGTGGCTTGAATAAATACTACATTTAGTAATTGATTATACACGGTTACCTGATTTGTGGTTCATTGTTATGAACCACTCGTAAAAGGAAGACTCTTGTTTATTTCCTCACTAGAATTTAATATTTATTTTGCAAGTTAACTTTTTACGTCAAATACGATTATAATAACAAATAAGTATCAGAGTTATGACAACTGTGAAGTTTGACATTGAGAAATTTACTAGTAAAAATAACTTTAATATGTCGCAGGTAAAGATGCTCGTTCTCCACTTCTCCTCATGCATCAAGAATGTAAGATGGAGTTGGAAGGAGAAGCTAAGTTGTCAGTCGAACTAACGTCCATGCATAGGAATGTCATAATGAAATGTTATGTACTATTGCTATCGCTAGGCGATAAAATTTAGGAGACATATTTGGAGAAAAGACTACCATTAAGCTTTGGGCAACTTGAAAGTCGATCGATACACTCTCTTCATAATTGTCATTGCATGAAGAAACTACTATATACCATGCAAATGCATGAAGGTGGGTCCATTAAAAAACATATTGATAATTCCAACCAAATTATTCTTAGTTTAAAGAGTATTGATGTTGCGGTTGATGAAGAGGATCAAGCTATACTTCTTAATTCTTTGCCACGTATCGTATTACACTTTTGTAGATACCATAATTTTTTTTTTTTAGAATTCACTATCCATAGAGGTAGTGAAAATGACCTTATAGTCTTGGGAATTAAAAAGGTGAATAGATGATACATATGAGGGTGCTAGCTTAGGTGAGAGTCTAAAAATAAGAGGCAGAATAGAGCAAAGAAAGAAGAGATTCCAAACAAGGCGACAAAAGTCACGGAACAAGAATAAGAACTGTTCCGGCTGGCCCAAAAGGCAATAAACCCCAATAGCATCTCATTCGGCCAAAAGGTCTTGCAACCAAGCAAAGCACCATAGAGGCGAACTATATGACTTAGCTAAGGAACATCCTATCCTAGCCGAGGCCTTGCGGTGAGACTCCGGCTCGTTTAACAATATTTACACAAGGCTTCTCATGGGCACCTAAGATCTCCGAAGACCTTCTACAAGGCTTCCTAAAGACTTCGAGAGACAAATTTGACGGTCACCAAGCCTATAATTATAGGTGTAGACGTTCATTCATGTACGCATTAATCATTATACAAACATAGCGTTCTTCTTAGTCTCTGAGATTATCTATTTGCTCTCTCACTGACTAAAGCGTCAGAGTGTCTTTCACAAGTACACCCCTTGCCGAGTCAACGCTACTCTGTTGTGCCAAAGAAGTCATTCAGGGTTGTGGACCATCATGGGAGACAAAGAGATCCAGAAAATCTCGTTTCTAGAAAAACAAGAATAATAATAGACATCATAACTGGGCTGGGAGAGCAAGGAGCCACAACGAGGTATTAAGACACTCTTAGTCTTCATACTTCAGGCATGGTATCTTGTGGACTTGGCGAGCAAGGAGCCATGATGAGGTATTAAAACAATCTTAGCCTTCATACCTCAAGCACGATGTCTTGTGGACTGGCGAGCGCCACCCCACGGTAGGGCGACCTCCCTCGAAGTAGCTACGACTATGGTGGACAGATGGCCCAAACTAAGCAAGCCCAGGGGGAGCCACCTCTCAATTGAGCCAGTGTGGCGAGTCGTAGCTAGACCAAGGGGCGCTTTACCTAGTCTCCTCTACGAGAAATATTTAAGCGTTTGGCTTAATAGAGTTGAATGAGGCCTTATGCATATTGTAAGGGCTTTTGGGCCGAGTATTATGGGCCTAAGAGTCCATTGGGGTAATAGATCTAGGGTTCAAGTTGATCCCCTATAAAAAGGGACGTCTTATCTTGTAAACAAATCTTTTTGGCTATTACAGAAAGCGACTAGGTTATTATCGAGTTTAACTTCCTGTGAGATCCCAAATCTAGATCGCTTTATTGCAATGATGGCAGAACCGGACCGGACCGGCCGGTTCGACCGGAAAAATCGGGAACCGCAGCCCAGGCCGGTTCGGTTGACACGCAAAGCCGGAACTCTGTTGAACCGGTATCAAACCGGGAAAACCGGGCCTGAACCGGAAAACCCGGTAAAAACCGGGCAAAATCGGGTCAGCCGGTTTACATGATGCGACGTTGTTTCGGAACCCTAGCTGCTCTCTTCCCCCGTTGAATCCCGTCGCTGCATCGGTGCATCCAAGCCGCCATCGCACGCCGCTCCGCCGCTGTCGCACGCTGCCCTCACCCGTCGCACGCCTTTTCTCGTCTCCACTGTTCACCAGCGCCATGGATGAACAACACCAAGAACACCAACCTCGTACTCCCCCTAACACCGACCCTTTCCTCCTCAATTACCAACTGTCTGAGCTTCGAATCGCTTCTGAGTTTCTGGTAGGGAAATAAACAGATCCATATAATACAAGGCTTGAGAGCAAGTAGATGAAACAGAGGCCAGTGGTGCTTCGATGACGACAGTTGAGGGCTTGATGTAGCAGAATATCAAGGGGCTTCCTACTTGACGGCGACAGAGCAACCAAGGGGCTCCACATTCAGCAAGATCAGTGCTGCATCTCGCCAATGTCGTAGTGCTTCTGCATCTCGCCACAATCACGATGCTGCTGCATCTTGAAGGAACATCTTGAAGCTGCATCTCGCCACGCATCGATTTGATCTTCCACATGCATAAAGACTAACAAGGTGAGTTTGAGCTTAGTAGAAGAGACTGAGTGTGGTAGAAGGGCATAGGAAACCATTAGAATTTAGAAGAGACTGAGTGTGGTGAGGAAGCCATCGGAAGTCAAAGGGGGTGATATTATTATGTGGTTGGTTTTGGTTAGTTGCTTTTGTGCTGAGAGAGCACGTGAAGAGAGTCACATGGTGACCTAGTGGTTCACAGCTGTGCCTCATTATTGCTTCCACCTGCTGCGACATGGCCTATTATTGCAATGTTTGGTGTATTGTTAACTTTAAGAGCTACTTTTCCGAGTCATATGTACGCTATCAACACACTATTAAACACGTCATCTAACATTCTTCATATGATTGGTTTATTTTTTCAAAAACCAACACATTTCTCTCACTTATTAAAAAAATTGTCAGATTTTTAAAAAATAAACTAATCACAAGAAGTGTGTAAGAGTGTTTAAAATAGTGTTTTCTAACATCTCCCTACATATACTAAAGTGATTATGAGTGAGTGGCGTGCGTACTAAAGTGCGTGTTTGCTCTTTGCAAAACCATCAACCCCCAGCCTAAATAAAGTTGATGTCAAAGCTTTAAATTGTTCCTTTCAAGTTTTCAGTATTAGAAAACACTAGAATTTATGTCCGAGGCAGCCAAAGGAAGATGAGTGAGAATCCAAACATTCAAAAAACTGCAACCAATATATTGACTATTATTATCTGAATTTAAATATATTGTTAACATTTTGATATGGCACGCACTAATTGATACAAAAGAAGAAATATTTTTGCTCTAACACGTAGAGTTCTAGATATAAAATGATCTTTAATATGGAACTTCTCAATGCATTAAAATAAACATTTTAATGTGGAATGTTTGTGTCTCCTCTAGTTGCTCACAAATCTCATTTGGGGAGATGATAATAGTTCTTTTTTACGCACTCAGATGAGATTGGACAATGGGCTAAAATACAAGAAAGGAGGGTGTTGTAAAGTTCCGCAACAACTTCAGCTACCTTATGTTACTGCTATCAATAAGAATTGGAATTCATCCATTTCTAGACAAACATGAAGATATATATAACTAGTTAACTACCAAAGGTTATACATCTTACAAAAATTGGTGAAGGAAATATAACATGAGAATAGTTTAGATTCTGCAATATTACTCAGTAATGTGGATTGCAAATCATGAGTTCTTAACCCAGTCCTGTGCTTGCATCCTTGCTAGGTGCATCAGCCTTTATGCGGGGTGGCCTGACAATTCGATCAATGAGCCCATATTCAAGAGCTTCTTGTGCATTGAAACGTTTCATCCTGCTCAGGTCTTGTGTAATCTGAAGAGATGCATTAAAGATTAGTTTTCACTTTTCAACCCAATAAAGCTCATATTCTCAAATTTTGATATAAACACCCAAGAAGGGAGGGACTAAACACAATCATAAAATGGATTTGAAACAGGAAAACTGAAAGAGGCTTAGTATTTAGAAAGCCATGAATAATCATTGTTGAAGCAGCGTGTCAAAGTTGAATTTGACTTCATCCCCAGAGAAAAGCTAATATTTTTCAAAATGGGTGGCCACAGGCTGGCCTTCTCAACAGGCTGGCCTTTTCAAGGCTAAGAGAAGTTATACAAACTCATTTATCATGTATTTCATTGTAGAGTGAACTGACCTTCTCAACAGGCTGGCCTGTTTTGGTAGCCAACTCGTTGAAAAGGTAATCTCTGATTCTAAGAAGTTCATTTGCTTCATTCTGGATGTCATCAGCCTGACAGAATTTTCATGATGTTAGCATCGAAAGATAAAACCAACCCCATTCATACATCTCAGACAGAAAACAAACATACCTGACCACGAGCAGCTCCTGCTGGAGATTGGAGCGCAATTCTTGAAAGAGGCATTGCATAACGATTTCCCTTGATACAACAGAACATCATGAAAAGACCAAAATCATCAGAACTATTTTCATGCAGAGAGATTAATTGGCTAATTACAAGGAGCACAAGGCACAGATTGCATGAAACCAATTAGACATGAACCAGACAACACAGAAGAATGGATCAGAAAGTAGAATTTTAGGACCAGGCAACTTTTTAATTGTAACATACAGTGATAGAGTCAACCTTTGATTGTAATAGAGGCTTAACTAATTCTGTTATAGTTAGTTAAGCCTAGTCATAGTCAGTTTTAATTAGCTGGCATTAGCTGTACCATTTTGTTAGAGTCAGTTACTATAAATACTTGTATCTTTGAGTTAGAAGTCAGTTTTTGGGAAGTAAGAATTGGGGCTGATCTATTGGGCGATCAGATCAGGTTTCTTGGTAACCTGAGGTTCTTTTCTTCCTAAAAATCTATTCTGTAACATTTGAATTTCAACTACATTCTATCAAGTAAATTTCGCAATTCAGTATAATCTTGGTTTTCTTGGTGGTTCTTTCATCTGCATAATTCTGGTTCTATCAATTTGGTATCAGAGCACCGATCTGGTGCCTGAAACCACAGTACTGTGCATGGAAATTCACCGGGAGCGAGGGCAAGTTGGCTGAGGCCTCCAGCACCTAGACAGAAATTAAATTGTGCTGCATTGAGGCCAATCCCTCACAACCATCATCAGAAGATTCTCCCCTTTTCTGGATTGTATGAAGGTGAAAGATATAATGGAGACCATGGAAAATCAAATCAGCTACCTGCTCCAATTAAGCATCATGTTTCAGGCCCTAATTCAGTTACTCATAGGAAATCTGTGTCGAACTCATTTCAAACTAGCCAGATTATTTCTTTGAATCCACTACCTATGAAAAAGCATGGTTGTGACAGAGCTCCAATACGAGCTTGCTCAGAGGAGGAATTCCTTAGGGACGTAATGCAGTTTCTGATCCTTCGGGGGCATAGTCGTCTCATCCCGCAAGGTGGGCTTGCCGAGTTTCCTGAAGCCATTCTGAATGCAAAACGCCTTGACCTTTTCAACTTATATAGAGAGGTGGTTTCAAGAGGAGGGTTTCACGTAGGAAATGGCATTCAATTGGATTTTATCCTTCACCTTGAGGACAAGGTGAATTTTCAGGGGGGAGTAGTGATAGAGTCAACCTTTGATTGTAATAGAGGCTTAACTAATTCTGTTATAGTTAGTTAAGCCTAGTCATAGTCAGTTTTAATTAGCTGGCATTAGCTGTACCATTTTGTTAGAGTCAGTTACTATAAATACTTGTATCTTTGAGTTAGAAGTCAGTTTTTGGGAAGTAAGAATTGGGGCTGATCTATTGGGCGATCAGATCAGGTTTCTTGGTAACCTGAGGTTCTTTTCTTCCTAAAAATCTATTCTGTAACATTTGAATTTCAACTACATTCTATCAAGTAAATTTCGCAATTCAGTATAATCTTGGTTTTCTTGGTGGTTCTTTCATCTGCATAATTCTGGTTCTATCATACAGTACCGAAAAATATGGTCATTCATGAAAGATAAGATTATGCTATAAATATAAAACACATGTGAGGTCCCACCTTTGGCTACATAAGGAGAGAATATTATTTTCTTCCTTTTTGGTTATATGTAGTGATATGATATCAGTCGTTTAAAATGTATACTTATTATGTCAAGCTTAATTCTTAATCATATTAGTGGTGTGGGTAAATACATATTGATAACAATTACAAAGATAACTCTTCTATGGGCAAGTATAAATTCCATACAACATAGATCATGTTTGATTATATTGGGAACAGAAATCTCTAACCGTACAACTATAAGACCAGCAATGTTGCACTTGCATGGCACTGAATGTAGGGCAGTTGAGAGCCAACAAGAAAACAAGACCAATGTCGTGGAAATGAGAATGTTATGTTGCATGAGTGGTTACACAGGGCAAGATAGGATTGAGAACACAACCAGTACAGAGAAAGTTAAGATAGCTCCTATTGTGAAACATATGGAAGAGTCTTGACTTATTTGAGCATAGATGGAGAAGATCTGTAGAAGCACCATTAACAAGGGTTGGCCATATTGAGGACATAGAGGATAGTCAACTGATTAGTGGTAGAGGGAAAATACCAAAAACTACAAGTCAAATCATTAAGATAGATGTGGAGGTAAAGGACCTATATTTAGACTTGATGCATGACATGGAATTATAGCATCGTTTGATCCGTGTAGCTGACCCCACATGGTGGGAAAAAGACTAAGTTGTAATTGTTGTAGTTGGAAATCTCTGACCACTCAACGCCTTACCAGGACAAACTTAACTTCTAGAAGTTGTATTCATAGGCCACGTGATGATACAGTACCTTTACTCCAGCTGCAAGGAGAAATGCTGCAAGATTATAAGCATAGCCAACACAATGGGTGGCCACAGGACTTTGCAAGCTCTGCATGGTGTCATAGATAGCCATGGTTGGTGTAAGCTGCAAATGTTGCAAGATTAAGCAAGTTAAACATGTGACTAACCAAAAAGAAGATGAAGCAAGAAATGGTAATTGATTGATCGTATAACACCAGAAACATTGGAGACTTACATCCCCACCAGGACCATTGATGTACATATAGAGCTTCTTGGCGTTATCTATGCTGTCAAGATACAGCATAGTTGCCAATATTTGATTACTGAATTCTTCATCTATCTCTTGTCCAATGAAGATAACACGTTCTCGATACTGCATTCAATAATGCACAAGTTATTGTAGACATTATCTTTACAAAAGAGATGAAAACCTATAAGAGCTTGAGGTTCACATGTGCTCTATACCTATGTAGCATAGAGTAAAACCAACATCTTTTAGATGCATAAAGAATAAAATTAATTATAGATACCCAGGTATAACAACTTACAAGGGCATTCCATATATCAACCCATTGCCAAGTTCCTTCACCAGGTGTCCTATAGGGGACTCTTGGGGTTCCTATGGGCATCATAGAAATTCGTGCTCTCACTGGTTTGTGGTTAGCATACCTAAAAAGTGAAAAATTTGAACTGTTTGCATCAGCCTGTTCATATAATGATATATGATTATATGATATATAACATTTGGGACAAACTCTTTTAAAAAGCGTGACATTTTGTTTGTTCTCAAGGGCATAAACCATGATTTATCACTTTCACTAGGTCAAAGATGACCAAGTATTGAATGCTCTTTGCAATTCACAATTGTAACTACAAATGCAAAACAGAAAGAAATTATAATATACATACATATATAATTATGGTGTAAAATATCATGTCGTGGCCTTTATAAATTTAATCATGGTGTAAAATTACTTGTTAATCTAACAGTAATAAAAAAGAATGAAGATAAAAGCGGCTTGCTTCCTGCAGCAAGGAAAATTGCATTGGACTAGAAGCATTGTGCTCACAGATTTTTGGAATACAGATACAGTAGGAAAATAATGAATTTGCCTTCTCTAAAATGAGCTCTCTTGATTTTCTACATAAATAATAATTCTCAACTATTAACTGGACTATTGATATTACATGCACATACATAAATGATAAATTTGTTAAAGAATACTTGATTTTCTTATTAATAATTGGGATGCCTTGCTTAGAGGACTAGAAGAACCAAACCAAATATAATACAGCAGAGCAACCACAACAATCAAGCATAACATGACAATACATGATCTCTTCCCATTCGCAAACAGAGTTACCAAGAGGAAGAAAGGAAATAGAGCTCGAAAAAAAACTGTTCATTTCATGAAAGGTGTCAATTCCAAGGGAACAATCCTAGCCATATAACTAATCACTTGCTGACACAAACGGAGGTGTAATAGTAGCAATTCCAATCCTAAAGATTATTATTCATGTCAAGGTTTAATTTGCAAGATTTAGCACATCAAAGATGGTCCCAACAGCCAAAAAAAAAAACAATCTACCACCCATGACTAAGAAAAGAAGACAAATTGAAAACGGGGTAGGGGATATGAGAGCAGAAGATTACCGGCACTGAAGAGTATTGTGAACTTTTGCGTAAAACTCAGCGTTGACGTTAGGTATAGCGGCACCAAAAGGATCTGCAATTGAAAAACGGTGAGAAAGCGAGCAGAGATTGAAGAAAAACGAGAAAGCGAGGGAAGAGAGCACACACGTGCAGATTGGGGTTTCAAGCCGGAGTAGAGTTTTGTGGCACAACTGCAACAACATGAAAGGAGAAAACCCGGTAAGGCGTTACTTTCAAATTCATTTCTGCGACGAAAAGAGACAGAGATTGTAACCTAGAAGGTGGAGGTGCGGAACCCGTCGTGTACGGCGCCACCGCCATGTTGAGGTGAGCAAGTTAGAATGGATTGAATTAGAGACTAAGAGCAAGGAAGATAGGGAAGCCAATTTTGTGCTTCAATAACTTCTGAACAAGTTACTTCCAACATTGAAGATGATGAAGACAAATACGACACCGTTTTTATCCTCCATATCGTTTTTCTTCTTTTTTCTTTTTTTCCATACAATTTTTTTTTAAATTTTTTTTCCTAAGGTATATTCGGCAAACATAAGACTAATATTACATCTATTTTATGTAAAAAAATCTTAAAATATGACATTTTTTATAATTAATCTTCATCTAAATTTAATTAGTTTTTAAGATCAAAGGTGATAAAGACAATTGTTGACAACAATTCATTCAAAAAAAAGGAAACAAGTCATTTTTTCAAGAAATGAAAAAAGAAGAAGTTTAAGTTAGAAACAAACCTTTGGCCTCTAAAATAGAAAATCTTATAAATAAAATTTAGATAACAACATGTTTAGACTAACAGTGTAAATGATTTTTACAATGTTGTTGACCAATAAAATTTTTAAGATGTTTCGTATCATTATTTAAATTATACAATAATTAATTTTATAAAGGAAAAAGTCAATCTTCACGAAACCGAACTAGTTATTGAATCGGTTAGGCACTGGTTCAAGATTCAATGATTGAACCGTGATTAAATCAATAGTAATTAAATAATTTTTTAATATATATATATATATATATGTGTGTGTGTATTTAAAACTCTTCTTTTGAGCATGATTGGGCCCTCTAATGGTAGAACCTGGTGAACCGGGCGTACTACTCCCATCCTCTCCCATCCTCTCCCATCCGGTCAAGAGTCTTCAAACCTTGTGTGGACCTTGCTTCTCTTATTCATTCTTTTTAGATTAGAATAGAACAGTAGAATTGGATTTGGTTAGACAATGTGTGGTTGGTAAACAATGATTGATTTTTTAGCAAGATACTGTATCATCAAATATTCAATATGATTCCACGAGATCTAGTTTTATTCAAGTAATGGATTCTAGCCAAGCCTGGTAACCAGTTTCCTCCAATGTGGTCAACCTACCCAGAGAAAATGCATACCAATCAGGGTTCCATCCTTCCATTGTTATAGTAGATTGGAACAGCTCGACTCTCTCTCTATATATGATTTTAGTCGCTTCTGGACTCTAGATTATCCTTGGAGGCGGAAGTAACCTTTCTCTTTCCCATTGGGCAGTCACTCTCAACAAGATTCTCTTTTTTTTTTATTGAATTGCAAAGCCGAAAGCAAACTGACCAACAAGCAAGAACGTGTAATTTAAACCATTGAATTTACCGATGAAATATTTATAATCTTTATGGGATTAAATCCCCAAGTATTTGTTTGAAATTATTGAGAAATAAAACGTAGAAATTATGAAAGTAAATATTCTCGCATTTATTGCTATTGCGCCCTTCATTCTAATTCCTACCGCCTTTTTACTTATAATTTACGTAAAAACAGAAAGTCAAAATCAAAGTGACTAATTTTATTTTATTTTTTATTATTATTATTATTATTATTATTATTATTATTATTATTATTATTATTATTATGTATGTGTATGTGCGCGCTCGCGCAATTGTAAATATAATGAAGTAGACAATATATAAATTTTTAACCTTTAATAGGCAAGCAAATCAAACTTTTAACCTTCAATACATAGGAGGAGGATGCATAATGGTAAGATAGTTCTTCATGCATGGAATTATAGTAAAAAACACATGAAATGGCCTGAACCAGTTCAGATCGTTTTTAACAGGTTCTATCAGTTTTGGTAGGTTCTTAGCCATCCCATACTCCCAGTTATGTGACTAAGGTCTAAGTTCCCATTCGAACCTGTCAGAGTGACTAGACTCAAATTCAAGACATCTACTTAAGTTAGAACAACATTGTGTTCACTTGATCTACATGTTTGGTGTTTATTATATTTTCTTTAAATATGCAATCATATTTACAGATAATAATTAATAAAAAAAATCTCTTAATTTGATCGGGTGTGCATCAAAATGGATGGGGATCATTTGACTCAGTCGGGTTTTACAAAAATTGATAACGCGGGGACCTGGTTGTGAGAGGCATCTCCAAGTTCATTGATGAAGAGGGCAACCATAGCCACTGCAGAGAGAGGAGGAACACTCAACGGTGTGACCTCATGTTAAGGAAAGCTTCATAAAATGGAGGGATTATGTTCATGTGCTGGGAAGTTGCAAACTGAAAAAGAAGGAGTAAAACTCATTGCAATGCAAAGGGTGGAGAAGAACTCTTTTTCCGTGGCAGCTGTAACCTTTGATTCATGTGTGGAAAAAGTAAGGATGGCAACGAGTCGAGGTCGGGTTTTGCCTACCCTAAACCCAAACCCGAGCTCTCAAACCCGAACTCGACCCTAACCCCAACGAGTTTAGAGAAGCAAAATCTATACCCGACCCTATCGTGTTTCGGGTTTACCAGACCTAACCCTAAACCCGTTGTGACTCGGACTCGCGTGGTACCTTGCTCTTCAAATATGATTGTTTGTTAAAATATGATACTTACTACAAACCTGCCCTAATTTGTTAAGTCATGGACTAAAAGTCACACATATCATATTATATCATTAAACCACAAAAAGTCATGGACTAAAATCCCATATCATATTAGAATCCACTAAATTTCATAATTCTAGGTATATTGGGCGGGTTTGGGTCGGGTTGGACACGTGTATCACTTATGCAAACCCAATTTTAAACATCGAGTAAAACTCAAACCCAAACTCAGTCAAAACAGGTTTTACCCATCAAATCGGGTTGGGTGAGTGCCCACAAGCGCGGGTTAAATTGCCATCCAAGGAAAAGAATGCCTCTTTGCTTTTAAATAATTATATTATGATCTATTGACACTATTGACAGTTTTTCTAAATGAGAAGGTTAGCACAAAAAATATTACTGAAATTCCATGAAATTCTGCCAAATTTGAGAAAATTAGACCAATAGGCTCACTTATCCATGCTAATCAGTTTTTTTGTAATCTCATCCGATCAGTTTAGTTTTTCTTTAACCCTGTTTCTCCCAACAAATAACTTTCTCAAGGTTCGAACATGTGGTATCATCTTTATCGGGATCTAGTTTACTTACCACTAGACCAACACTTTCTTAGAGATCAGTTTGGTTTAAAATGTGCAAAAGTATTAAGCATTACTCATATATCATGTATTTTGGTACCGTGCCATGAGAACAGATAAGTTTGAACTAAGCATTTTGCATTATTCTCAAACAAGCATAAATCCCACAAGCAATAAAACTGCTTGAAGTGTATTGACATATAGATACAGTCATACAGATATCTAATGTCCAACAAATGATACATGCCAGCAACCAAGGCTTAAGAATACACACTAGTTCAGAATAGGCATTGATACATGCTGGCAGTTCACTGCACTCCACAAAACAAGCAATCAAAACCAACTAGTCCTCATGGTCATCCAGTGATGAGTAGATCAACCTGCAGCAAAACGCATTTGGTAAGAATAAGTTAATAGGAACTTTTTGTTGAATTCGAGCCTTTTATCTAGTTAGCATACCAAAACAATGAGAGGAAAAGGATAACAATAACATAGCCGAGCTTGAAAAGCCGTTGCTTCTTTTCCTGAGGAAGCAAGTTGAAAATCTCTGTAACATCAACCAGATGCTTTCGTTGTCTATACCTGATCAAGGTGATAAAAATGAGCAATTAGCAAGACCATACTGAGCATGTTCCATTATATTAACTATTAAGCTCCCAAGGATGACTGAAGTGAGAAAACAAGTAACCCTAAGTTATACCCTAACTATAAGAAACCATATACCAAATATGGCAGCTCACAGATATAGGTATAGAATGATAGATATGACAATAGGAAAAATCTATTATAGATGATGCTGACGAGAAACTAAAACTGAATGCTAGATATAAAAACATTTATGCATTTTCATCTAACAATTAGAGAGAGTTAATTCATGACATGGTATCAAAATTGTATGATCAAATGGTCTAGAATTTGATCCTCATTACCTCCATTCTTCTAAATTAAGGCTACAGTTCAACATTAGGTTAGGTGGGCTTGTGCATGTCCACACTTCAAGCCCAGAGGGCTCATACGTGAGGGAAACTATTAAATTGATAAAATCATTCATATGCTTTCATTTAATAAGCATCTTCTGAGCACACCCAAGGTGTGCAAATCATGCACAAACTAGAGAACACACAGATATAAAATAGGTCATATCTTAAAAATTATGAGATTTGATACAACTATAATACTGTGTATAAAACTAATATAACATAAAATACAAATATTAAATCTAAAGAGGGAATCCATGTTCTGAATTTGAGTATGAGTCCCTGTCTCTAAACATAATAAAATGTTATAATTTATCTAAAAATTGTAGTGTTCCTATGTAAATTGGTAAATGAAGGTTAACAAAATTGTGAAACGTAACTAGCAGTATCCTAATCCATGAAGTGTCTAGCATGAATATAATCCGGCACAGATACACTACACCTACTATTTTCATGTGTTTGTGCTTCTTTGTCCTTCTCAAGTAATCTAGAGTCGCTGTAGCAGCTCTAGTTACCAATTCAGACATAAAGTCTTTCCCTTTTAAGTAACATGGATGACATTTAAGAACCAATGAACACATCTAAAATGTAGACTGCTTAGCAATTTCATGAATAAATAAACCAAAATGCCGTTTAAAGCTATTAAGTTGGTCTTTTACTCATGCACCATGAGTATATAATTCCTTTTGCTGGTTTACAATATTTAGCAGTGTTAAAGGTGGAACTAAGATCAGTTTAAGGCTCAAACTGCACTACACAAGCCTTCATTCATCCTTAAATTTTAGAAACTAAGCTGAGTCATGAGAGTAGAGACCTTATTAAACTGACTAGATTGAAACACTGATCATCCTGATTTGGTTCAGTGTTTTGAATTTCTGCTAAAACTAAATAAATTATATAATAAATGTAACGAGTGGTAAAAGATCGAGGAAACAATTTGAGATTTGGACAAAAAATAAACAAGTTAGAAGCCTTATAGTTTCATCATGCAAGAAAAACACTAACAAATCCCACTTCTTTTCTGTAACTGTAAATCAAACCAAACTAAAGCAAACAACCATAAGAAAAAAATGAACAACACGCCATATAGTTTCATCATGCAAGAAAAACATAACAAATCCCCCCTTCTTTTCTGTAACTGTAAATCAAACCAAGCTAAACCAAACAACAATGTGAAAAAATTAACAACCTGCCATATAGTAAAACATTGGCCCATTGGGTAAATCGGTTTGGTTTTATTACTACACTCAAATTAAAATGCAGAAAGCAAAGACCCAAATTAAAATTCAAACCGGAGTCAACAACCAAACTACTGCAGAGACTTGAATAGTACCCCTTAAAGAGGTTTCTAAGAAACAAAATATTGAGTAATTGTCAGTAGTAAAAATGTAGTCTGCTTAGCAACTCTTTGAAGCATAAACCATAAGGTTAGTCACAACTATCAAATTGGCTTGTCTCATCTGCCATCAACTAGTTTTTTTTTCAGGGAAATCACACTAGTACGATGCTGAAGAATGCAAAGATCCTAATTCTAACTGAAGCTGAAAACCATTCTCCAATAGTTACTTAAATGTTTCCTAAAAATAGAATATTCAACAATGAGTTATCTTTTACAAATAATAAACTCACGCAGCTTATTTGTAGATTTGACAGAAAACTTACAATCTCACATTGTAGTAGAGGTACGGAGCACATAACAGTGCCATTACCCAATGGCCTGTTAAAACGTAGAAGCAGAATAGGACACCTACTGTAATATACTCCGGCAAAACCGTTTTGTTTATTCGGGATGAAGAATCATATGGATTTATATAATCAAATTCGAGGTCTGCCAGACAGATTAACTGCAACAAATGTTAAAACAGTCAGAGAATGTTATATATTACCATAAAAATAAATAAAGGTTCACAGAGCGGCAAAGACAATCAAATTCATAAATACTCCTTGATGCTTGAGCAAATACCAAGCTCACAAGCTCATTTTGGAGGCATTGCAAATAAAAGTTTACAATATTCAGAAGGCTCTGAACCGGAAACAGATAAGTAACAGAACCTAGACTCAGGCACAAACGAGACTCCTATCCTAACTCCTAGAATATGCAATAGATCAACATGGAACACATAAGCACAAGAAATTATGTCCTTTCCACTTCCAGTAGATAGACCACTTTTCAAAATCTGAAAAAATATCATAAACAATGCAACTTAATAATGATTATATTTTTGTCCAATCTAAGAACTTTCAAGTTTTATATTCAAAAAGTTTTTATGTTCATTGCTCAATAACTTATGGATCAGTATCCTCTCAATTGTATATTCTCTTAATTGCTCAAGTGAGTGGACTCGCTTTCCGTGGTAAAGCGGGCATCACAACCATTAATAGTGATTACGTACTTTGAAAAAACTAATAAAAGAACTCAATCAATGGTTGTGATGCTCTGACCTTTGTATAAAGTCTACTTACACTGTCAGGTATGGTAATTACATTATATCGGTATCAATCATAAAGAGTGTGAGTGTGACACTAAACATGCATTCTATCCACAAAAGTACATACTCTGAGAAAACACTCAAATGGAGCCCCTTGACACTGAAAACTCCCTGAAACCCTTACAAGTGAGAACCCACAGACCCCAAAATTTCATTCTGCAGTGTCTTCTCTTAAAGTAGGCAAGTAAAAATAAATAAAAAATAAAAAATTCATCCATTCCAGCCAGTGCCAGAGATAGCAATCAACAAGTTGAATGTAAAATTATTGGATATGTATACATATACCCAGTTGAATGGTTGAACTAAAGAACAAAGCTTTCGATAATGGGGCACCTTAAATTGCAATTAAGTGGACTTTAATAAGGGAAAACCAGAAGAAGAAGCAATAAGCATAAGGTAGAGGTTGTTGGGATTGACCTGGTAAATTATGAGAACAATTAAACCAATTTGGATGAAGAAGGAGATGAGCCACGCAAAGATATCAGCCATGTATGCTCCTTCTCTGATCTTCAATTTCACTCTAATTCAATTCCAGCACAAATGCTCAGTGCATTCGTACCATACGATGCGATTTTGCGTACGATAATAGCTACGAAGAGAGCACTTGCACGGAACGGAGAGGGGCACAGAGATGAAGAAAACTTTGACGATAGGGATTCCGCAGGTACTCGGAGAAGCTAAGAATATTGTGCCAGAGTGTTACCAATCTGCGAAAACGAAAGCAATCGCCGAACCCTTGTTTTTAATTAATCAAGGAAAAAGTTATAGATGAATTGCATCAATTTTATCTTAATTTTCTATTCGATGATGTGAAATAGAATCTCTCTAAGAATATCTATTATCTATCTAATTAATTATCAATCTAATCTAATCTATCTAATTATCAATCTAATCTATCTATTTTTTTTTTGTTCGAGGAGGAAATCATCTATCTATATAATTCTAATCTATCTAATTTAATACAATTTAATCTAATATTTATCTAATCTATCTATCTAACGTAATACAAGTAATATTATATATACTATAATCTAAAACAAAGCATATTGGAAGGAAACGGTTGAGAAAAAAATTGAAAAAGATAAAAATGTAGTTTTACAAAAATACCCTCATCTCTCCACTATCTTCTCTCACCCTCCTCACCCAAAACCTCAGTCCCAGCACCTCTCTCAAACCACGGCCAAGTACAGTGGCTGAGCTTCCCTTGGAAGAGTGTTGGAAGAGATTCCAAAACCATGGCCAAATAAAGAACCCCAAACCACACAATATCATCACCATTTTACCTTTATGGGAATGGAGAGAAGGGATCCGAGATGCAGATTTATTGAGAAATGAGTTTTTCGGTTGTAGACTCATGCTCTAATGGGATTTCATTTATGTTTTGAGCATTGGAGGAGAACGACATTCGTTTCCGGGCCACAGTGCTTGTCTCCGGCACCGTCGTTTTTCAGTGCATCGTGCACCATTCGCAGTGGTAGGGTCTCGGGGTCAACGAACCCAACGTCACTTGAATGGTGTTTTTGTAGCTCAAGCTTCGAATTCAAACTCACTGCAATGAATGCTAGATCTGAAGGTGATGAGGAAATAACACCCACAATCAACAATTTAATCGATAAAAAACCCCAAAACAAGGAAAAACAAAATCATGAGGGCTATAACTTTAAGGATGACAATGCTGGAGCTAGGGGTGTTGCGAGACGGGTTGAGATAGGTTATGGATTTCCATCACCTAGACCTAAATATTGTCTGGGTCAATTCGTAGACTCTAACCCATCCTTAGACCCGAAGCAACCCTATAATGTTTGAGTCTAATTTAGAGCGGGTCTTTATACGACACTAACGTAGCATCAGCTGAAAGATCGATGCTAAAATATAGCTTCGACCAAGTATCATTAGCCCGACATCGACACTAAGCTTACTTTAAGTTGAGTTTTAATTTGCGCCGGCTTTTATCTTATTAGTATCCGTAAGGTTATTCTTGTATGGTGTGTTTGTTAAGACAGACATTAAGAATATAGAAACACGGCAAAGAGAGGTCAGCAAGAGATGGGAGGAGCACCTCCGTATAGTTTGAGAAGAGATCAAAGAGAGAGTGATTTGTCAGTGTGTTAGGTAATCTTTTTCCCCTCTCTTCAATTTGATTTTTTTTTTTGACTATTTTTTAAATTTTGCAAGTAGCATTCTGAGTTTGTCCCTTTGTTCCAATTGACATAACACATATAAAAAGTTACTTTCTCTTTGCTCATTTTTTACACAATCAAACAAAATGATAAAGATTCACGTCATTTTTTCTCTTCTTTTTCTCCTCTAATCTACTATATTTCTTACATTTTAAAGCTCACATTATCTTTTCTTTGTTTCTCTCTTCAACTAAACAAACTTCATATCATGGAATAATAATTTCACATATGTGAAATATTTATATCACAAGGTTACGCGCACAAAAACAACCATGCCGATTGGAAAATTGCATTATAATAGCACAAAGTGAGATGCATACGGTCTTAGCTAGCACTATTCTTTATAGCAGGAGATGGACGAATATCATCCAAGGAAATGCAGAATCAATAGCCAAATTCTCTTTCTCGGAGGAGCATGGAGAAATGAGGGGCTTTGAGCAGAGAAAAAAATTCCTTGACGCCAACTGCATTATCTTCTCATCTGCCTTCAAACCTGCATCGTCTCAAAATAAAGGTGATGAGATTACTTCATCGGAAGTTTGAAGGAAATCAGATATATAGTGAGATGAAAAGGGGAATGGTTGCTTTCAATTGGAATTTTTTTTGAGATTATCAAATTGCACTATGTAACCATTGACTTATTTAATAATTAAAGAAGTGAGAGAAAATTAAATAATAGTTAGATAGTCAAACTTGACACTCTCAAGTTTTTTTGCCAATTGAGATGATTCACTCCCAATGAAAAAAGGTCAAATTAAATTAATGGTTAGATGATATCAAATTAAAACTTTTTATCCTTTTTAAAATTCATATATTGTTGATCTTACTTTCAATTTAATACAACTCTTAAATTTCAATTAATAAAAGTGAAAACATTATAAAGGAAGTATGAGAGTGAATGTTGCCGGCACTCAATAAGTGAGATTATTGCATGACATATTTTGAAGTTTGAATTTTTAATACTTAAAAGACTTAAATATATTTTAGTCCGGGGAGAATTAGATTTTGTTTTTGTAAAAAACAAAATCACATAATTTATTTGCAAACACTAATTAAATAGGTGAAGTGTGTCCCACTAGTTCATGTTTGGTGGTATTTATTCATTAACAACCCGTTTTAACCTCCAAAATTGTATTTTTGAGTTTATAGCCGTTTAAACTGCGAATAAAATATACCAGCCAAACTTATTTCACAATTTTTTTTAATGTCGACGAATTAAATCTTTGAATATTTTACGGATATTAAAAACATATTTAACCTTTATTTTAATAAAAAATTTGGTTCATGTAAGAAAGAGAAGAAAAATGATTATTACTTTGGAGTACAAAGCGGGAGTAGTGAAGGCTGTAGCACTTTGGATCAGTGTTCTTCAAGAAGGGCCTCCTCTTCTCCTTCTCGTAAAACACCAACGTGGCCTTTATCAAATCTGCGACGGTGTCCTCAGGCAACACCAGCAACTTCACGGCGCCGGAACTGTTCTCGATGACCACATTCACCAGCACTTTCGATGGCTGAATAACAGACTTGCTATTCGGCATGGCCGGCAATGGAAGCTTCAACGTCAGAGGAGTGGAGACCAATCGGCGAGCCGGGCCGGAGTTTTTCTCCGGAAGCAAGTTCTGGTCAGTACTCAATGGGGCATTCCCGGAGAATTTTCTCCGATGACCCTTTGATTGAGAAGTCATGCTTATAAGGATAAGTATATTTGCTTTCTCGTCCTTAGTTTTGTTGTTCGGGAGGAAGAGGGAGAGATCACAGTTTTAGTAAAATCATGTTCACCTCACATACTTTTTATAGGTTTTTTTAACTAATGTTACAACAAATGGTTCTAACTTCGATGGATCAACGAAGCTTCTCCGAAAGTGCTGGTGTTTAAACTTTTGTTTGAGCTAGCAATTTCCTCGGAAAGTAGTGAGAGTTTAACTTTGGCTTATAGACATTACTTTTGCTTTCGGGAAGAATTTACATGCAAAATTGGTTATATATAATGTTTTCTAGTCTCAACCAAATATTATTTGAAAATGCTTGTGACTTACTTAAACGAAGAAGTCAGTTATATTGTTTCATTCACCACTCAATTTCACTTAAATTAGAGACTCAATTTCACCTAAATTAGAGAGAAGAAAAGAAAGAGAAGTGAGAGATAAATAGCGTGTTTGAATTGACCGTTAGCATACAATTCAAAGCATGACAACTTCAGAAGTTACACTTTATAACTTCTCAAGAAAAGTGATTATGTAGCTCTCAACGGTAGAACCAAAATGCTAATAATGAGTGATGTGGAAACAAGATAAAAGAGAGGAAGAAAAAAATGTAGAAGTGTGATAGAAGAAAAAGTGAGTGTGAGTGTATCAAAATTTTGTTTTGGTATTTCTCACTTTCCTTATGTTTCATCGCATTTTTTTATCAATCTGTTACATCGGTCGTATCTCAAATGTAACTCTCACTCATACGTACTAGAAGAGTCACTGAGCACATAGTCATGACTCTGTCGAAAAGACACAAAACCATCGCCTAAAACTATCCCAGTCGCACACAATAAACAGAAGAGAGGCTAACACAACACCACCATGCAATAGCCAAACAAGCAGAGTAATAACTAGAAAAAACAATGACGCAAAGTTCTAGCTTTTACCATGTGTCCTACTATGCTAACATGCTCATAAGAGGAAGGACAAGAGAAACATTGAAGAACTTAACAAAAGTAAAGGAGATAACGACCACATGGCTTCAAATATGGAAGTTTAGTACTCGAAAAACAACAATGCAGCAATAGAAGAGAAGAAGGTGAAATAACGCGCGATGCCTCCGAATTTAAAGACTCCTAAGCGAGGAAAAAGACAACCTTTTAACTTGAAACTGGGGAAAAGATGACAGTGCGTTGGATTATTACTTAATCTTTTAGTAATCACACACGCTAAATCAGTTCTCTCCAGTAAAAAATATGTACGTAACCACCATCCCGCAAAATGGTAATTTCGTGATAAGACACAACTCCTCCTATTCCAAGGACCTCGGTCAAACCGAGCTAGCAATGTCAAATCCAAACATTGGCCCTTAGAGCTATATGCTCGCTCCAAATAACGAGTATATCGAGCCTACCCCAACCGCAAAAGGTTGGGCCATCTTAATCGCTTCAGATCAAAAACACTATCTCAGAGCTTGACAACTCAAGCATCTTCATGCCTTGATTCTCGGATGGAAGACAACTATTACAAAGTAATATTATAGACCCACTACATTAACCCAATTAAAGAGGTTTTTCGCAATTAAGAGATTAAGGATTACTAGAAATATTCATTTTTATTTGATATTTCTGTTGCGTGATTATCCCGTATTTGCATGAGTCTCTTCATGTTTATAACAAGAGATTTAAACTTTTTAATTACAGGAGTAAGGAGCATAAGGTCTTGCACCTTAAGGGCCTTTTTCTTTTGTTAATTAAGCCAACTAACAAGCTAAGAGATTTAAACTTTATAATTTCACAAGCCAAGGCACCCAAAATCTCAATCAAGCTCTCGGAGCATCAATAGTTCCTTCTTTGATATTGTCATTTCATACCATTGATGAATGGAGAAAATTTTGAAACCTCGTCAAGAGATTGGCGATGATACCTTCCCTATATTGCATATTTCATAGTACTAACTTTACCATTTTGTGCCATTTAGAATGGCAACAATAGTGGTGTCAAAAGTGGTTAGGAATTGTCTAAAGGTACATTAAACATTTTTGAAAAAAAAAAGCATTTGTCGGTCAAGTTGAGCCTTTCAATCATGTCACTTAGCGTCTACTATAAGACCCTGAATTAAATCAATAATTAAATAATTATTCTATGTACTATTTGAATCCTCTCTCAAACGTCAACGAATGGTATCATCTCCCGAATCATCGATGAAATGTTTCTTTACGACACTTTGTAGTAGAACCAATTTTAACCTGATTTTAAGTTCATATGAGAA
Source organism: Acmispon strigosus (assembly GCA_030819835.1). Lineage (NCBI taxonomy): Eukaryota > Viridiplantae > Streptophyta > Magnoliopsida > Fabales > Fabaceae > Acmispon > Acmispon strigosus. The sequence goes on along the minus strand of JAUAMA010000002.1, from coordinate 17,526,637 downwards.
TAAGACGTTCTCACTATCTCCATGACGTTCAGTGAAGAATTTCGAGAAGAACGATTGTAATATTGACATGGTTTCCTTCCAGAGCCCGGAAAAGGCAATTCTCACTAGCGAGACTTTCAGTCGAAAATCCAGTAAGCGAAACGGGCAACTTCGGGACCTCAAATAAAAAATCCGGGAATCACCAAACGACTCCCGGGGACGTGACTGACACAGTTATGTGATGAAAGCTTTTTGTAAATAGTGTTTTGTGAATATTGTTTCTTGAATAGTGTCCCGTGAATAGTTTTTTCGAGCCGGAATCGGCACGAATTTCAAGAGAAATGACCCGGAGCTCGAGTTGTACGAGCACAAGGTCCAAAAAAATTGGGGAGTCTTATCTTGCTTTCTTACAAATTAGCAGTAAAGTTTCTTAAACCGAAAGTCATTTGTTTTGTCAAACTATTTTATCACTGCTCACCATTCACATTTATGACATATGTATGACTATTTGCTAAATTTGCTAAATGAGGTATGAATACTTATTATAAGACTTATTAATGCATCTCGTCATGACATGTTTTGAAAAAGAAATTATACTCGCATTTTCATAAGTTCGAAAGATATTTCGCATATTTACTTACTATTTATTTACTACAATAATGCCTTAAAAATTAAGGTGATCTACCGAGCAAACATCAATTACACCAAAGCTTATATTTTTGGGTGAGTGAAATGTTATTGGGGTCAAATGACTTTTTAGGTATGTTGAAACATGTTCCTATGTTTTTCCAATACATATCCCTCTAGATATGATCACTTAGGAGGCTCTTGTTATCTGTCTGCTCTTTACTTGAGGTAAATGGAAAGGAAATTAAGTTCAAAAAAAAATTATAATGTGTACAACGTAACTTTGGTGAGAAAAAAATCATGATCTTTCAAAGTGAGCGGTGATGGTAAGATTAATCTGAAGACCATTAAAAAGGAGACACGGTACATGCAAATAAGCGAGAAGACCCACAATACAGTGTTTAATCAATGGATCCGCCATCGTTTAAAGCTCCTTTATACGAAAGATAGCTTGACCATTAACACAGTCACCATTGCTCTCTGCACACATTTATAGGCCACACAACATGATACTCGATGCATGCCTCTAGCTAACTCCGCATGCAAATCAATTCGATAGCACTATATTGCAGATCCTATGTGTGATCGATGCAATTCATCAGTAGTATTTGACATCTACCAAAAAGCACAAACATTGAACAACACAGTTGGAGAATCTTTTTCACTGGTCATTTTAGTCCACGCACCAAATCATTTACTCCTATCACATCATCGTCACCGCATATACCACTGATTTAAAGTGGGGGCTGAGCACCGAAGCCAATCATCATCTCAGCCTCAAAGTATCCAACTTCCTTGACCAACCCCATCATATCTTTTTTCTTTCTTCACATAGATTGATATTGGCGTATTAAAAATTACTCTCCGCTGCTGGTTGTAATTTTTCTAATAAAAATTTAAATTTTAACACATGGTAGATGGGCATTTGCATTGTCCACACACACAGTCTAAACGGCTTTTACGAGAGAGAATGTGTTGGATTATGATTATGAGAATTCTGGACCCCGTAATAAACTAATAATAGTGGGGTTGAAATGTTGATAACTTGTTGTAGTGATCAGTTAGTTCTGATGAAGATAATGACGTTGCTTTCACATTGGAGTTCGCCAAAAGAAAGTTGCCGAAAAAGTGAAGAGGAATTGATTGTTAGTAATAATTATCAAATAAAGAAGAAATATGCAACTGAGATAGGGGTGAGAGTGTTTTTATTTGGTGCTTGTAATATTAATATTAATTATATCACCACAACTGAGAATCAATTTGGTGTCAGGAGCTGAGATAGGGCTAACAATCTTTGATGATGGAAAATATGACTGGTAAATAATCAATAACCGTGATGAATTTATTATATGACTAAGTATAGCATCGGTAGATTTTGATATGAAGGTATGAGTAGTCGAAGTATATATGTGTGAGTGGTCTCAGCGTTCAAATGAGCAATCAAAGACATAATTCACAGCAATGCTATATGAATAAGGTGGCCATGAAGACAGTAACTTGATTACAGCGTGAAGGAGAACAAATGATTAAGGGTTGCTAGGCCAATATATGCATGCCAAGTTAATCATGGTCTCCAAATTGGACACTAGCTATATATATACCTCCTTTTTATCATGAAAAAGATGATCACATCTCCTGTTTCTATGGTTTATGCAATTAAACAGACTTTCACATTTGAGAAAAACACTCGTTTTCAACTTTAATTTTCAAACGATATGACCAGAAGCATGCAGGGACCAGCTTTTTAGCATTATCTTTGGAATCCAATTAACGTCCTAATTGACGTGTTGAAGATCTATAAGAGTCAAAAAGATGCACAACTTTATGATTAGGATGCATGAAAACCCGGGGAGTGGGGTGACCTCACCAGGTGTTAGTGTACCAGGTGCGCGCCATTTCTCCTCATGAGTTCTGGGTTTTTATATCAACTAGTGTGATATCAGTGTACGGCAGGATATAAGTCTCACATTGACTAGAGATATAATTAATCAAGCTAGCTTTCATAGTTGAGTTAGGTTTCCCTCCGTTTGTTAGTGAAGACTGCCTCACGAGTCGCAGGTCCCGCGAACACCCCACTAAACATAGTGCTAAAAATAAAATCTTCTCAAGTTTGCTTGTGAACTAAAATGCTTTATTTAATTTAGGAGAGAAGAGATAAGAGAAAAAGTGAGAAAATGAGAGAGAAAAATGTGAGAAAAAGAAAAAAAAATTATAAGTTGTTTGATACGATATAAATTGAAAAGAAAGAAAGAAGAGAAATTAAATACACTGTTTAAATATAATTTATCCAACTTAAATATTTTTTTGTTGACTAAGGATACATTTTTGACTATGCCAAACCACCAATAAATGCATTAACAGCTCACACTACTAGGAATTTGATTAATGTCGGTCCATTATGAAGCTGTTGCGGTGGTGGGGTGGTTTAGGGTTGTGGTATTCATGGCGGAGAGAGGGGCTGGGAAGGAGATGGAAATTTGGACCCTTTAAGTTACGGGAGTTACAAGAGATTCTGGAAGATTATGGAAATCTGGGTTTTTTTTTTCATTTTGGGTTTCTGGATTTCACTTGTTTTGGGTTCTTTTGTTTTTTTTTTTTCATTTTACAGAAGATTTTGGAAATCAAAAGTTATCGAGGATGAGTATTTTTTTTTCCAGGTTGTGTTCTGAGTTTTATGATCAAGGGTTTTTGGATTTCTAGTTGAAACCCGAATGATGAAGAAGATTCAAAGTGAGAGAGTTGAATGATAGACTGATGTGATGGCTGAGCGTGCCTTCACTAACAGAGATGGCCTCTTTGGAATTTGATGGTATAAGCATTTGATATAAGGACCATAGAAAACAATGAATATGGTTCCCAATCATTTCATGGAATTGAGGATGCTGTATAAATGGCAAAAAATCTTCATACTCAAGAGTAATCAGACATGCCTCGTTTGTTCTCTTGGGTGATATGAATCTGGAAAAAAAAAATAGTTACAGAATCTGAAAAAATTAAAAAGTTATTGGGTTGAATTTTATTTCAAATTGAAAATTAATAATTTTATTATTACGAAAAAAAGATAAATTCCAGCACAACCTCTATAGTGAGTCAAAATGGGTCGTGCAAGGTTATACGACTTAAAAGTTGGGCATAAAAAACCACTTAAAAACATAGTATTTTTTACGTTAGTTTTCTTCTCTTCCCTCTATAATTTAACCCCCAAAAAAAAACTTTTGTTGGATTACAGCTTTTGTCATCTTTTCCCAGTAACAAAAATAATTGCATTATTATAACATAAAAGCTCAAAATATCAAGTGATCAGGGGCATCATTGTATTGTATCATACAAGTGGCATACGTCATCTTTGAATTACTCATAATATTCCATTGTAAAATAGGTTAATATTTAAACAAATTCCTGATTTTACAAGCGAGTATCACTGAGTGGAAAAATAATGTTTAGTTACGGTCATTTTTATAATTACCGACTGTTTTTTATCCTCATTAAACATCATTTTTTGCTGAAAAACTAAAATTAAATTCACTTACAAAATTACAAACTAATATAACCGATCATCCCGCAAAATATTTCGCAGAAATCGTATTTACACACGCTACAAGTAAAATAATGATTGATAATAATTTAAATAGTACTATTTTTATTTTTATTTTGCTGAATTAGAGGGCAAAAAGCCCAATTTAAGTAGTACTATACTCCCATTCTACCTCACGCTCCATATCTTCAATTTGATTGTTTTCAGTGATTTTAAGTATAGCGATTCGAAGTTTTTCCGTTTAACCGTTCCACAATAATTTCTAGCTTCATATATTATGTTTATTGAAAATATATAGTCATTATGTTTTTCAAGTAGGTGCATCTGAATAATGATATTTTGTAGTTTAATTTATAAATTTTGTATTTTCTCAATGGTCACATGATTTTTTAATATTTTAAATTATTCGATTTTTTTCAGCTTCTAGTGGGGAGTCAATTAACATTTATTACTTTTCAACTTTTTCTTCGATCTTAACTATTTGAACGTGAACGATCTATGGCAATGCATTAAGGACAAAATTATTAAGGTTTAGAACATCACGTGACGAGTTCATTAATTGGAAATGGAAAATGATGTATGGCACGAGACGAAATTCGTCTGCATGCCATCCCAACATTTGATTGGTAAGTGAAATTTACTTTTTTATGTATAGCAAGATTTTCCATTACTGTTAGAGAAAATAATTGGCTGTTACCTTCTTTCGTTTCATTCGTGAAAGAATATTTTCGAGCCACCTAGCAGTGCTCATTGGAAATAAGTGTCCGGACTACGGAGTAAAAACAAAGGGGAAAATAATAGGAGAAGCGAAAGTGAAAAAAATGTTATGAAAAATAAAAAATGGAAAAAAAGTCATTCTCATAAGTGTTTCCAGGGAGTAGAATGATGGTAAGATTTGTAATCTGTGGGTGCATATTGTTTTTTGTGTGATAATTGTTTTTTTTTTTTATTGCTTAAAATGCCTAAATTTCTACATGTTATAGTTTTTTTGGTATTATTATTCAAATAATACATTCTCTCTCACATGTTACTATGTCATTCAATTTCAAAATCTTCATTGTCTCTCTCTTATGTATTGAGAGCGTAACTCATTCTCCCTTGTCACAATGGTTATGTACCATAGTCATTGTTCTCATCCCAGCATTAACTTTTTAGTAATTGTTTTAATTTTCATAATTGTGAAGAAATAAGTAATTATAATTTTTTTTTCCTAAAGCAAAGATAATATTGATGAGGATAAGGACAGAGATATACAAACCTCCAAAGGGATCAAAGCAAAATCGAAAACGACCCACCCCACAGAAGAAACCCACTAAGCTAGAAACACACCAGAGCATAACAGCCAAAAACCAAAAAATTAGAACCTCAATTACCACCCAGAAACCCCACAAGCTAAACAACTCAAAAAACAACACCCACGCCTACCCTCCCCTAAGATGATCTACGATTTTTGATCTAGGCTTCAATTTGGATCGCGCTACGGAATCTGAGCAATCATATTTCATGTGTAAGTGCTTCCCCATCATCAAGGCACTTCGCGCTCGGGTCAAAATGCCATAGGGCTCTAACAAGTCAGCTGGTAGCACCATTAGCTCTCTCCCGGTCGGCTCCGCAACAATTTATTCCATTGCTTCAGGCCCCCTGGAGCTAACAACAAGACTAGGATCCTTTCTACCTCCTACCTCAGATTTCTTGGGCCTTCCTCTAGACCTACGGGTTTTCACGTGATCTCGGTTTGGAGAAACGCACGGAGCACCCTCTAAAGGAAGGGCAACAAGTCCCTCCACAGACCTATGATCAGGGGAAACCCCCAGAGAAGTAGAAAGGGGAACAACAACAACAGCAACATCATTATCAAAAACTCGCTCTGCAGCACTTATGAACCTGCAATCAACACAACAAATTTCTGGAAAAAGCACTGAAGGAGGGAAGCAGAGGGGCGAAGAGTACTCTTTAGGAAGTCCGGCTAACATCAAGTCTTCATCCTCGGAAGAGGGTATTGTACATCGAACCTCTGCTTCCCTACAATCAACAAAAAACCCTGTTTCGGTGGATCTTGAGCTCTGTTCGCAGCCCTTCCCAAATCGTCAACGTGTCGCAGGAACCTCGCCAAATCCACAGAAAGGAACAAATCTCCTAAGTGAAACCCATTGAGAAAAAAAATCGCCTGAGAAGCAATCTCCAGCGATGCAAATCTCACAAATCCAAAACGATGCAGCCTCCCAACTTTCCTTTGTCTTTGGATGAAGACATTCAACACCCTCCCAAATCGAGCAAAGAGTCCACAAATTTGATGATATTCAATGCAACCAGATAAGCCATCAATGAATAGGGTGAAGACTGAACGATAAAGGTCGTCCTCCTCCTTCCTCCGAGATGTGTCGCCATCAACGCATGCCGTTTCGACTCGAGGTAACCTTCGCATGCAATTCGTCCTACTCCAAACCCCGGTGTCTCTACCGTTCGATGTATCAACATCACGACGGTCATCTCTCTTCTCCCCTTGACATGATCCACCGATGTCGTTGTCGTCACTCACTGATAAATGTCAAATTTACGTATATTTGGATATCATTTTAGACACTTATTCGACTTATATGCTTGAATTATTGATCATTTAATCTCTCAAAATATTTAATTTAGAAAATACTTAATTTTAGCTTATAAAGAGTTTAAATAATAGTTATTTCATGTGTTTAACTTGGACTTTTCATGCAGGGAAGAAATTCATGAAGAATTCAAGTTTAAAGCTTCCTGGGCCAAAGCGCAACTTCCTCCATCGTCTGCCCCATTGTCCACTACTACTGTTGTCTACACCTTCCTACCCCATCATCCACTGACCCATCGTTCATTGCCCCATCGTCCACTGCTACTATCGTATATGCCTTCCTGCCCCATCGTTCATCTATTCCATCGTCTACTACTCTCACCAAACCATCGTCTACCTTCCATCACCATCTAGACGATGGAAGGAAGAGGACAATGGGAGGAAGCACATGATGGAAGAAAGAAGATGATGAGAACGTCCAACAAAGGAGGTTTAGGAAACCCAAGGACGAAGTATTTGACTATGCAGCTATCATTCAACAACTGGAAAAGGCGGTTAAGGAAACCCGAGGATGAAGTTTTCGACCGTTAAGCACCTTACCCTGTTCACCCCTTTTTACTATAAATAGAAACGCTTCTTGGAGGAAAAGAGGGAATTCAACCCAGTATAGAAAGTTAGAGAGGAGAAAGGAATCAGAAGTGAAAGAGGAGGAGTCAAGAGGTTGGTTGTAACCTTTAGCTGTGTAAATATCTTTTTGATTTCTATATGAAAATATCATTTTTGTCTCATGATTTAATGGTTTCCTCTTGCTCTTAATGTTATGTTTTAGCTGCGCACCTAGAACATATTAATTGATTCGACTTGTGAGCGAAAGCTACAACGTTTTGGATCTGAACTAGAGTTAATCATCTAATGATCCTAATTGCTAGACATAGAGTTAGGTTTGTTAAACACCCAAGCTTTGTGATAACTAGCTTTCTTAATCATGTGAGACATCAATATTAAGATTAGAGAGTTATTGATATCCACTCATGCGAGACATCGATGCTTAGGGTTGAACTGGTGTAGATGAAACATGGATAGGAATGAATTTGCATATAGAATCATAAGATTATAAGTAGTTAAATGGTGAACTCCAAATCCAACAGTCATCTCATCTTGATATCCATTATCTTTTGTTTACTTTCTATACACTTTAAAACCTTTCAACAAAATAGTCAACCGTTGAACCCATTACTTGAGTGATTTCGCTAGAGAACGACATTTGTATTCCAATTTCCCGTGGATACGATAAAAACTCGTTTCAATACTACAACTGAGTCTTGAAAGGGATTCAAGAGTAGAAGTGGTAACAAAACCTTTCAACACTCGCCGCTTCGCCGCCTTCAGCATCGTCTTCCTCTTGGCCAGATGCGCCGCCGCTGGATGACGCAGAAACCCTAGCAGAGCACAAGAGAGTCTCTCGACCCATTGTCGGGGATATATTTTTATTTCTATGGTTTAAGTACGTTTGAAAAAAAGAAATTATAGTTATAAAATATTATTATTTTGTTATTTAATATTCAATAAATTTTTTTCTTCAATATCGTATTTTAAATGCTATTTATTTTTGTTTTTGAATATGTAATCATATTATTTGAAAATTAATAGTTAGTTCATTCGCACCATGTGAAACCTTTTAATTGCTTTAAAGATAAATACCATTTTATAATATATTAAAATAAAATAACACTTATCTTTATAATTTTTAATTGCAAAAGATATTTTTTACAAAGTGAAAATGAAGTTGAACTTTTACCTTAATAAGAACTCATGTTACTTTTATTTTTAAATATAATTTTTAATATTAATATTAAAATTAAAATAAATTTAATTTATCAACTCTTAAAATTTAAAAACTTGTGCATTGCACGGGGTACTAGTTAGTTTATATAAACACTTAATTAGGCTTAGTCATTTAAACAAACCATAGTTAAATTAAAATTAAGAAGATAAAATGGAATGATATCATTTATATATTTTTTGTATAAATTAAATTATATTTTGGACAACTATTGGGGTGAAGAAAATGGAAAACTTTGATAAAAATTTGAGATGGTTTATGTTACTGGTAAATCTAAGAGTGCATTTGTTTCAGTTTTTTTTAAATTTACTTTATAATTAAAAAATCATTTTCTAAATTTTTTTAGGTGTTTCTTTTAGCTTTTGAAAAAAATTATTATTTAAAATAACTAAAAGCAGATTATTTGAAAAAAATACTTTGATTAGCTTATCAAGAAAATGTATTATGATACATGAGAGAGAAAATACAAAAGTAATTTTGATTAGTAACAAACACAAATAAATTTATACTTTTTTTAAAAATCTAAAAAATAAATTTTTTTAGATGGATAAAAATCATTAATTTTTAGTCTAAAACATATACACTTTAAATCTCAAATTTTTAGCTTTGTTAGAGAACGTGTTTAAAAGAAATTGAAGGGATGGAAAGAGAAATCAAAGTTTGTCAAGAGGTATTAGTCATATATGTGGTTTGGTTTATCCCTTCTTATATCATAAGTTGTTTCCTGTCACTAGACTCTATTTGCTCTCAAATTGAGCAAATGATTAAAAAAAAATCTTGTGAAGGGATGTTACCTCCAAGAAAATTCATTGGATGATGATAAGTTGGCAAACCAAACGCCACATGGCACAGGGGTCTAGGGTTTTGGATGTTCAGATCCTTTAACCTAACTATTCTTGCATAAAAATGACGAAGGCTCTTAAATAATGATAACACAATGTTGTCCAATGTCTTAAAGGTGTAGTATTATAACAAATCATCTATGTAGGAGGCAAGGGTGGGATTTCAACCTTGTTACACCCGAAGAATTATACTTCAATCAAGGTGGTGGGTTGTTGAGAGGGGTTGCATTTGGAGGATTGGTTCTAGGACAGAGTTCACATTTAGAATGACAAGTGGATTCCAAATATCTTTGATTACAAGGTGCATTCGAGGCAATGACGGATCTGCTTGAGGGAGTGTGGGGGCACTTGCCCCCACATAGATTTTAATTTTTTTCTTGTTTATATATATATATGTTTGATAATATAATTTAATGATTACACAAATAATATATTGGTGCATAGGCGCTGCGGGTAGGGAATTCTGGCAACTTGAAAGGGTGGAGGTAAATGAAGGGCTGGTGGGTATCAAATTCAATAGTGTCTAATTAGTTTATTGGGTGAATATTGTTTGTCACAATAATTCTACCAGGGCCTCTAGGTGCTTCATTTATGCTAGGTGTATTTCCTCTTCTTTTTAGTCTGTATTTTATTATGTTAATTTTGTTGTAATGGGTTGAGATATGAGATATCTCTTATGTTCCCCATTAATATATATATATATATATATATATATATATATATATATAAAATGATAGAATTTAATCATTACATAAATAAGTTTTACACATACATTCAATTAATTTTTACCATTTATCACATCATCATTAAATTAGAATTATAAAAAATCAAAAGGATAGGACTGTGAGTTATAATTAAATGTTTGTGCAAAACTCTTAAATTTTTAATGCATATCAATCGATTTTGTATCTCATATTTATATTTTTTTATTTTGAAAGTTAGTCTTTTTTTCTTTTTGATAGACATTTTGAAAGTTAGCTTTGAAACTATCCGTGTCAAATGCATTCAATTGTTTCTTTGTAACAAAAGAAAATTCATCTATTAAAATAATTTGATCTATATGCACATTAAAAAAAAATTGTATAGTGATTTTTTTTTAAGATCACATATCCTCCACCGGAGACATTTTCCTTGAGTCAAGTAGAGCCACTATAGGTTACGAAGCTCTACCTCAAAGTATTTAGCATTACATACTAGGGTCGATGTTGATAACATTGCTTAAGTCTCATTAACCAGAACTAATAGCCCAATCCACATAATAATAAAATAAATTAAAATCATTTGATGCTTTCAAGTTATAAAAACTCAGTAAACTTATGAATTCAGAAGTTTTAAGGCATTTTGCCCCCACAGCTTAAAACTCCTGGATCCGTCCTTGAATTACAAGGCATACTTCCGCACATTCTTTAGTGTGGGTCTCACAACTCATTGACCAAGAAACTAGGACTTGGAACTGAAATCTGATCACTACATCGTTCTGTCCAATCTAGGCCATTAAAATTCTCAAATACCATTGTCAATTAGAAGAGGGGATGAGTGTTTAGTGTAGAGTTTTACTTTGGATGGATCAAATTTAGGCATAATTTGATGATGGAAGCATAATATGTTAATCAGTCATCATCCTCAAATGGGCTGCAAAATCGTTGGTGCTTCTGGTTCGTGCTAATTTAATCCCAAAGGATTCCAAATGGATGAGTTCTCCTCTTCTGTCACTCATAGCCCAAATCAGCATCACATACATGGTTGTTCTCTGCAAAAAAAAAAAAAATTGTGTATAATTCTTTTTTGTCTTTGATCATTTTCAACCAATGATTTTTCAATTTTGTGTAATATATAAAATTTACATATACGATTTTTTTCACATTTAAGTATGTGTATAAGCCAATATTTTATATTTGTGTAATAATATTGTGAAATTTTTGTTAAAGAAAAGAAAGAAAAAGACGTTAAGTTTGGCATTATATGATGTTGGATTATGATTAATAACCACCACATATAGCTCGTGATACCTCTTTTTTTTCTTTCTATCTATCTCTTTCATACATTACATTATATATCACATTTGTTACTTATCTATCATCTTTTTCTATCTCTCTAGTAATGTACATCTAAAATGTGTACATCAATCTTTCGTAAGATGTTTGTCCACTACCAATCTCATTGATGGTAGAGTGTATCTCTAAAAACACAGAGAAATGGTGGTACTATCATATGTGTCTATAAATAAGAGGGGTTTGGCATTTTAAAAATTCCCGCAATATTTGCACGTTGCAACAGACAAAACATCCAGCGCAGCATCAATACCATCCTCTCCAAATCATATCTCTGTCCTTCATCCTCTCTCTCTCTTCCTTTCTTCCATTACTCCGCCGCCGTCGCCGTCGGCGCTGAATCTAGGGTTCCGGCGAGGATGCTTCCGTACCGCTCAATTGACGAAGCCTCGGCGGCTCTCGGCCGCAACCTCACCGCCGCGGAGACCCTGTGGTTCAATTACTCCGCCACCAAGTCCGATTACTTCCTCTACTGCCACAACATTCTCTTCCTCTTCCTAACCTTCTCCGTCGTCCCTCTCCCCTTCGTCTTCCTCGAGATCAAACGCCTCTCCCCCTTCGACTCCTACAAGATCCAGCCCAAGGTTCGCCTCTCCCTCCGCGACATGTTCGTCTGCTACAAGGCCGTCATGCGCATGTTCTTCCTCATCGTCGGCCCCCTCCAGCTCGTCTCGTACCCTTCTATCAAGGTCCCCCCTCACACCGTTTCGATTACCGTTGCATTTCCGTTATATGTTTCTGATTTTGTTTTCGTTTTCGTTTTCAGATGATTGGGATCAGGACGGGGTTGCCATTACCGTCGGGGTGGGAGATCCTGTCGCAATTGCTGGTGTATTTCGTGGTGGAGGATTACACCAATTACTGGATCCACAGGTTCCTGCACAACAAGTGGGGTTACGAGAAGATTCATCGCGTTCACCATGAGTACCAGGCTCCAATTGGGTTCGCCGCGCCCTATGCTCATTGGGCTGAGATCTTAATCCTTGGGATTCCGTCGTTTCTTGGTCCTGCTATGGTTCCTGGTCACATTATCACGTTCTGGCTGTGGATAGCGTTGCGCCAGATTGAGGCTATTGACACTCACAGCGGGTAAACCCTTTCAGTCCTTTTCTTGATTTTTATTCAACAACCTTCAATAAATGTGCTTTTGATTTCAATGATATCTAATCTAATAGTGGGTTGCTTTTTATCTTTGATGGGGCCTCCTAACTGTTTCACACCTTTTCACTCCTTTTTTTTAAAATTAAAACCCCTTCATTCCTTGATTGCGATTCACGTTTCTTAGTAAGATGATGAAAATCCTTCGCGGGTTGTTTTGTTTTCCACATTTGAAGATGATAAAATTTGCTGCTAATAAAATGATTCGTGAGCGCTGGAAATCTTTTAGCTTAAGGGATGAAATGGAGGTTTGAGAATAATTTTTGTCTTTCACTGTTTGTTCACTCTTGCTTGTCCTGTCTATCTTCATTACCTTCATTTGTGCCGGTTGAGTACAGCAGAGTTACAATTATAATGGTAATTAGTGTGGGTTAGTGTTAGCATTGAGATAAAAGGAAAAGGAATTTAACAAAAACGTAAGGAGGGAGCTTCGTTCATATTTTGATCTTGTTATTCATGTTTTTGGTTTATTATTTGTTGGAAAGCGTGAAAACGGACACTAACGGTTTTCCAAACATAACGACAAACACTGATTCATTTGTGAGTTTCCAATATCAGCATGAGACCCGTCTGTGGGTAGTAATCATTTAACAAATATTATTTGGCTGAAGGCTTGGTGCTGAAGAAGAAACTTGCCTGTGTTTACTTTTCTTGAAGGTCACTACTATTGGGATATGCTGTGATCAATTTAGTTGCTAGTCTGCTAGGTGTCATATTGAAATTCATATAGGACAAAACTTTCCTAATTTTTGGTCTTCTTTCTTGTTCTCTTTTTCTTGTCAGCATTTCAACCCCGGCCATCAAGGTTTATGAAACAGTTACCATGTGTACGAGGGATGCCGACTCCTAGTTTTTCTCTCTTTTTTTTACACCTAGTTTTTGCTGTGATACATATCATGTAGAAGTCAAATTGAAGTTTATCTAGGACAAATCATTTTGCAAGGTTTTGATCTAATACATATAATGATCTTAATTGTGCTGAGAAATAAATCTTTCTGGTATATGCTGTCTCAACAATATAGGCGTGTAAAGGTTTTACAGGTTAAATGCAAAACTGAGAGTTAAATTGATTTTTATAAATCACTACTACAGTTAATTGTTCTGGACCCAATATGTAAGCTATAAATATTTTATTTGCAGATACGCCCAATTATATCCGAAATATGATTAGTTTTGCTGGGATGGAATATCCCAGCAGTGCTTTAAATTTCTATATAAATGCTGGTATTGCCTGTAGGAATTTGACTCGATGTTTGCCATTAATAATCATCAGTACATATCCAGCCTCCTCCTTTATGAGAAACTTACTCATCATTCTTCTCTAGATTCTGCATTGCAGTTCTGGTAGCTGGCATCTATATTTTATTTATTACCTTATCATGTCTTAGGTATGACTTCCCCTGGAATCCCACGAAATACATTCCGTTTTATGGCGGCGCTGACTACCATGATTACCATCATTATGTTGGAGGACAAAGTCATAGCAATTTTGCTTCAGTTTTCACATACTGTGATTACATCTATGGAACCGATAAGGTTACATATCTGATTCTGGAATTCTTTTTCTGTACATAAATATCTGCTTAGTTCTATTTCCACATGTCAAATTGGGTTTCTAAGATTCTACTTTGTTTGCGTCACAGGGTTACAGGTATCAGAAGAAAATACTTCGTAAGGTAAGTTTATAAAGCTTTGTCATTTGAGAAATGTGATTAAGAACATGTGGTTAAGAACATTTGTTTTGCTGAATTCTTGAACTCCTTTTTGTTTTGGAATTTAAATTTTTTGGTTTACAACATGCAATGATTGACTATTTTTCTCACCTCATTGCTTCTTTGTGAATTTTTGTAGTTAAAGGAGGAGTTGGCAAATGGCGCGGACCAAAATGGAGGGTCGAACAAGACGCAGAATTATAAATCTGACTGAGGGACAGAAGCATCCTTGTAGTTTCAGAGTGTGTTGCATGTCATGAAACTACCAAATTTCTTGTAGTAGACATATATGCTGCTCTGGTAAAATAGTAGATGTCTTTGGTTGGTATCAGGGTGGAGATTAGTAGAATGGGGCTTTACAAATTATGATTTTGTTTTGGAAGAGGGTCTGGGTGAGGAGTTTCTTCTGTTGTCATGTTTTGGAATTTAAACATTTGGTTTTGGTTCCTTTTTGTTAGAATGATCCTTCCCCTATGTGTTGTAAATTCTGAAATATGAATCAGGCTTCTCCTTCTGGATGTAATTCTAAAATCAAAACAATGTTTGAAGTTCGGTTTTATAGGCTAGCTAGTTCATGAAGTAAAATGACCGAAATGCACGTACAAGTTTTGCATGATGGGGTGCTGCCGCAAATGCTTATGCGGATGGCTCCAGTTTAGGAATGTTATCATGCTTGTGGTAATGGAGTTTTTTTGGGTCTTCAATTTGACATGGGATTGAAATCGATTTATTTATGTGATATGGGGTTGAAGAGATGATGAATGTTTTTCCATGTATATGTATAATGACTATTTTGATTATATTTTTAGTTACGAGGATTGTCTTCTTGTATATAAGAGTTAACTTAGTCATATTTCTTGTCAATGTGTGAATGTGAGATTTTACAACCGTTTGGACATCAAAATTTTCAATTAATAAGCAAAAAGAACTTAATTTTGGAGAGACTTTTAGTCTTCATCACACTTGAGTTGCAATTGTGAGAGCAATTTAAGACACCTAAAGTTTTGAATGTAATTTTTATTCAACGTGATTTTAAATAATTTGAATGTGACTAAATATGCTATTAAAAAGCTAAGATCGACCAGGTCTAATCAATCTTTTATTAAGCAAGTATAAAGTATAAACTAAATCCAAATTATAACTTAGCTATTTGGGATAAATACGAGTACGTGTTCCCGTTTTATTTTCATAACTATGTTGTTTTAATAAAATAAATATCAAGTTAATACCAACAGCCCGTCTAGCTCAGTTGGTAGAGCGCAAGGCTCTTAACCTTGTGGTCGTGGGTTCGAGCCCCACGGTGGGCGTTTCTATTTTTCGCATTTCTATTGAATTCTCATCTGTTTTTACAGAGATTGAGTGGGCTTATTATTCTTTTCCTTTTTTTTTGGCGATCCAGTGATAATAAGCTCATGTAAATAAAGATCAAAGGCTCACTAATTCATATAGAAATGTAGCTTGCATTTCGAGCCCAAACCCATTAAACACATTGACTTGTCTGCATGCTCTCTCCCTTATCCATAGATAATAACGTTTCTTGCATTAGAGTCTAAGAAAGAAAGAAAATTAGAAACTCATTGGATTTGGCATTTAGTATGATCAACCTATTATCCCACGTAGTTTCTAGATAATATAGGCGAAAAGAAACAAAACTATAATCCCACCAATTAATGGGGTCGACATTCACGTGGTTATGTGGCCATCTACTCCTAATCTCATAGCAAGTCTCATCTTTAAAAGCTTATCAGGATTTGCTGGCCCATTCTCCCTTTTTTCTTCTACCACTTTTTGTAAAGTCAGTGAAATTATAAATGTGCTTTCTCATTGTTTTGGACTTTTTGTGGCCTTCTCTAATTCTCTTTCATAGTATTGTTTAGAGAAGAAATGCAAAGAAAAGATGGAGACGAGAAAAGGACAACAAAAGGCAAGTGTGCTAAGTTTTATATTGTAAATCAAATTTTCCGGCCAACATTCCAGCCATGTTGAGTGGTTTGTCGATTCTTATTACCGGCACCTGTGGCATGCTAAGGGTTGTGTTGACTGTTGTTTCCAACACTTATATGATATATCAATCACGAGTACCTGTCGAACCTGACTATCAGAAATTGCATATGTCGGTAGGCTGAACTGTGGGTCCAACATCGTAAAGTTCCGGGATAGTGGAGAATTCCCAACAACAACAATTGTCATAATAACTGAAGAGGACTGTCCGACAACAACATCCGTTAGAGCGGATGGTGAGGACTATCTGACTACAACATTTGTCAAATAGATGTTGAACCTCCGCTCAAATGTTGATTTGAGACACCTCCTTCGTCTGCAACGATGCCATCATGCGTCTGTGACGTGTATGGGGGTGTAGTTGCTTGGAATTGATTGGCTGAAGATTCGCCATTCAGTAGTTGCTAACATGAATTATTGTGTTGTGGGAATTACATCACATGCAGAATGATCAGTTGGCTAGTGAAGTTTATAGTGTCCACTACCCCTTGGTTGCTTGCTACTTGATCACTCATGTTCCTAGAACTTATAGATAAAGAAGAAGAACTTGTAGTGCCCACTACCCCTTGGTTGCTTGCTACTTGATCACTCATGTTCCTACACCAGTTAAATATTTTCACCAAAATTCTTTGACTGAGTCCTATCAGGCGTACCAATTTGTTTCCTGCTAGAAATAACAAGGAACTGAATTTATACTGTGAAGGTCAACCTCCACCCCGATGTGATTAAATCGAGCATTGATTCTTGATACTGATTAACGTCATGTGATGTACCTAGGTTAAGAGGAATTTTTAGTGATATCGCGCCTTTGTTTCGGTAACTTTCCATAATCACCGATTGTTTGTTTCATTCAAATCCTAACTACAATTGTACAAATTGGCGCACTGGATCATGCCTTTCTTCAAAACGTGCACAATTTTTGGAAGCCACGTTCTATGTCGAGAAAGGTTTATGTCGAGAAAGGTTTGCCTTCAACATTCACACTTAGGATCTTTTTGAAAACCTAAGTCTTTTCTTCACATGCCATTTGTCAACGTCGGCCTTGCTTTCGGTACCGGCATTAGTCATTTCGGCGCTAACAATTGATAATTCTCTTAAAAATTACTATCTTGATACTCAATATGAACCAAATTCTCTACTCAATGAGGTTTTTTTTGGTTTCAAAGGAGGCAAATACTTACCTCCCAAAACCTTATCTCTAAAGAAAATATTTTGCAATCGCTTCCAGCTCCATCTGGGGGCTCTAGGGGTGTAGGGATACTACCACCACATGCATGCACGACACTGTCACGTAATGGAAGTTCCTACGAGGGGCGGATCTTAGAAGGGACATAGTGGGCTATACCCCCTAAACTTTTAGAAAAGTCTTATATAATAAATTACTTTTAATTTATTTTTTTGTTCTTTTTTTTTATATATATGTAACACTCCAAACATAACATGAAATTGCTCGAAGCCAAAGTGCTTGGTTTTCTCTTATTTATTTCTGGATGTGTGAGGTTCAAATCCATTAACCGAGATTAAATGTGATAAAATAAATTCAGATATACAACATTTAAAGGTGATAAAAAATTTCTAAGAAAACTAATAACCAAGATTAAATGAATTCATTTTTTTTCAAGAGAAAGACTTGTAAGAATAGTAAAAAAATGGTATTTAAAGGTAGAATAAAAAATCTAAAAATTTAGAAAATGAAAAACAAATTTCCAAGATTGTGTATTGAAGTTTTATTTATTTTAACCCCTCAGTTTTTCTCCAAGTTCCGCCACTAGTTCCTAATGAAGTTATTTGTTGTAATAGGAATACCAACTAACATATATCAAAAGTTTAAAGTTAACGGCACATATGTTTTTTTTTTTCTTTTAAAAATAAAGCTAACCAAATGTATTATATAGGATGTATCATTTCTAAGTGTGTTTTTAAAGTAAACTTCAAGTCTTCAAGTTCATGCTTTGCTATATTAATACCGGGAAAAACCAAAAGCATTTAAATGTTTCATTAATAATTCATAAAATATGATTTATTATTTATTATTAATTATTATTATTATTATTATTATTATTATTATCCGTGGCCAATTTTTATAAAAATAAACTGAAATAGAAATAATGTGACATTGTAATTTTTAATGATAATCAACAATGACATCAACTTAAAAAAACTAAACAGGACTTTTCAGTGTTGTAGTTTCTCAGGATGATATCTAACTCGTCTGTTTTGATACAAATTGAAAAAAAGGTGTTCTTGTATTTTTCTTGAAACATTCGATGCTACATTGAATAAATAAACGATGAATCAAAAAAAAAACCACATCAAGCACAAAAATGAACAATTCACTAAAAATATTTTACTTTTATAAATTAGACTAGACTACGTAATATTCGGATTCTTGTTTATATGTTGACGTGGAAAGAATTACCATATTCTTGGGTTTCTGGGGAAAGAAAAAAGAGGTAGGAAAAGGACATCCATGAAGATGAATTTCTTATAGAGCGCATTCGAAAATGATAGGCTTAAAGAGCACATGACTCTGCTAAAATTATTACAACTGGCCCATCTTCAATTAATCAAGGCCCAATTCTAGTTTGCTGTGTGTATGGGGAAGACAAAACTCACTCAGCATTGTATTCAAAACCTTCCCATTTTTGCTTCACTTTGTGTTCCATGTCATATATTCCCTCCGTTCCTTAATAACTATCACTTTAAGATTTTACATATGTATTAAGGAATTGTATTAATGTTTTTGTTTCTATTAAAATTACTACATAACTTCCTAACATGCATACTCTTTACCTTTCTTCTTAATTTTGACTCTTTAATTTCCTATCACTTTTTATTTAAGAGTAGAATTGGTAAAATATAATTAATGCTCTCTTGAACTTTGTAAAGTGACAGATAATTAAGAAAAAAAAAGGATAAAAAAGTGTCAGTTATATAGAAACGGAGGGAGTATATCGCATGCTTTTATTATAAATATGGAGACTTGAGTTGAGTTTATTCACTACAACAACACTATTTTTTTTAGATGTATTGAGCTTGAGTACTTATGTGTCATTGTGAGGGTTTGCAATTTTGTCATTGAATCATGTTGTGAGAGTTTGTAATTCTATTCTTAAATTACATAGAGAAAGTTTGTAATTTTATTCTTGTAAAAAATTACAGTTGAATAATAGAATATTTTATTGTGGATTACGCAACGTGTGCTGAACATCATTAAATTTGTGAGATGTTCATTTATCTATTATTTATTTATTTTTCTGCTTCTTATGAGTTTATCACTAGAAGTGTGGAGATTTCCACTCTTGGTTCTCAAAATTAAGTAAAGTCGGGAGCTTCACCTAACTTTGGGTTCGATTAATAAGAAAAATTAGACACAGTTGGATATTGGTTTTTTGATTTTTTTCATTTGAAATATAAGTCTTTATGACGTCAAAGTACTAGCATGACTTAATTTTTACCCAATCACCAGTTCACGCGATAATCCTAACCAGATAAAGGTTCTTTACATGATTTTTTTCATCAGTTTTGCTACCCACAATTGTTTTTCAACAACTCCGGCCCATTCTCTTCTCTTTCTTCCTCTACCTCTTCCTAAAACCCTAACACCACCTTTCACAACGGCAACCATAGTTCCACCACTTTCTGGTTGTTTCTTCAACCTCCACCTCTACCTTTCTTCCTATTTCCTCACCTCCCCCCAACACCCTAAACCCCCCAAACGCCTCCACCACCTTAATCACAAGTCACTTATTCTTCTTCTTCGTTTCTCTAAAGTAGTAACTATAAAGAAGGAGACACAACTTACAAGCGAAATCACATGTGAAATTTGATTTGCAGCATCAACAATTCAATACCTGTAGCCATTGAAATTGCAAAGATAGTGAGGAGGAACGACGTTGGAAGCGTTGTTTAACATAATTCCATGTCTCCCAAATTACATGTTAGTTATTTTGTTGTTGCAGCCATTAAAGAATTCCTTCCACCCTTCAATTTCTTCCACACTCTCTCTTAAATAAACTTTGATCTATCATAGTTATTAAAATTAAATTATTTTGAGACGCGCACGAAATAAAAGGTTCATTAGTAGTATCAACTTAGAAGTAAAAATAAATAAATCCCGGAAAAAATAAATTTTAACTGTGTGAATATTTTAATCTAAAAATGATTACGTCATAGATTGAACTTTTTAACTACCATCCTGCTAAGTATCTGAGCACCGTGTTTTTTACCTTTGGACTGTTTGAAATTCAATTAGTGGACTTTGTTTGATTCTGATCTCATCCAACAGCAAAAGTCACAAAAGAAAAGCAGCCATAAAAACAATTAAAACCAGCAATATCAACAAAAAAGTTTAATAATCTTCTTAATTATTATTAGAATATTATTTAATTCTTAATTATTTTAAAATATAGTAATGAAAAATATTAATAGACCAATAAGTTTAAGGTAAGAAATCACTACAATAATAAGTGCATGAGAGTCGTCTAAGTGATACATGTACGATAGCTGTTTTATTAATTCTAAAACTCTTTAAACATTAAATACACATTTCTCTGTTAAGACCGTATTAATATGCTTCATTTCATTTACCATCAAGTATATAGATCAATTCACACTGAGTTATTTTAAATTAAATAAAGGTATCGAATGCACTTGTGTTAAAACTTGATATAAAATGTTTTGCTGTTCATACTAGTCCTATCCGACTCAAAATTAAGAAAATAATTAAATAAAAAAAAGAATATGTTTCATGTCCATAATAATTTTATGATCAAATGCGTAGATCAATTGACATGAAAATCAGAATAAATATTTAAAGTGTTCAATTATCTACCGACTATATTATTAGAAACATTAGAAATTTTATATAAACAGTAGCATGACTATGAGAATATGGAAAAAGAAAAGGCAATAGAAAAAGGAAAAAGAAACAGAGAAGGACAAGGCATGACCCACACGAGAAGACCCGAAAAAGGAAAAACAAAAAAACAAAAAAATAAAGGGAAGAAAATGGAGAAACAAAGAACTACATCATCGGCGCGTGCACCACACTCTCCAATCATCAGGTCTCAGATTCGTACGTGGAACTCGTGTTGCATCCTTACTTCGTTGCACTTGCACGGCTGCTCTAGTTGCCAGCCATCATATTACCAACACATGTTTGGCTTAACAACCAACCACTTCTCCCTGTTTTGTGTTCGAATTCCGCTTGCTCATATGACGACTGTGGTAATAGACCACTAGCTCATAGTGGTGATAAGAGTCAAACCCACTTAAACTTTTGATTCATCTAAAAAAGTTGTCAGCCATCATCATTCCCAGAACATGCCTCCCACGCGCGCATTAACACCGCGTGAAAAAAACCGAGTCTCTGCTTCGCTCTCATTCGCTTTGCTATTTCGGGTCTCACCCACTCTCTTTCTCTCCCTCTCTCTATTCCTTTTCTCTTTTTCCTTTTAACACCCAAAAATTCACTTCAATCTCTGAACCGAAACCACCACAAACGCATGGAAACTCGCCGGAGATTCAAACTCCGGCCACCGGTTTCTCTCCGGGTCTAAATGCACGCAATTCCACGCCGTTTCACCACCGAGTCCCAGAGCGACGGCGGCGGCGAAGATGGACAACGCGTGATCGAACTTTTCCAGTGTCGAGATCAGAGTCTTTGCTGCAATGGCGGCCACCAATACGACGCCGTCAGTGGACTCTGCTTCCGCCGATGAAGCCGCGGCGAAAGCCGTGCACAAACGCTACGAAGGGTTGGTCACGGTTCGAAACAAGGCCATGAAAGGGAAAGGGGCTTGGTACTGGCAGCACCTTGAGCCGTTGCTTGTTCACAGCACCGAAACGGGGCTCCCTAAAGCCGTGAAGCTCCGCTGCTTCCTCTGCGACGCCGTTTTCTCGGCCTCCAATCCTTCAAGAACAGCTTCGGAGCATTTGAAGCGAGGAACTTGCCCCAACTTCAACTCCGCCGCCAAACCCATCTCCTCTGTTTCGCCGGCGATTACCGCCGTCGTTGCCGTGTCGTCGCCGCCACCTTCTTCCTCTGCGCACCACAACCAGCTCAAGAGAGGCTCGCCGTCGGACTCGCTGGATCCGACTCGATTCGGGTCGGGTCTGCTGCCGCAGCAACCGCATTTGATGCTGTCTGGTGGGAAAGAGGATTTGGGGGCTCTGGCTATGTTGGAGGACAGTGTGAAGAAGCTGAAGAGTCCCAAAACTTCACCTGGGTCTGCACTCAGCAAAACCCAGGTTGATAGTGCCCTTGATCATCTTGCTGATTGGGTTTACGAATCTTGTGGCTCTGTTTCGTTTTCGAGCTTGGAGCATCCAAAGTTCAGAGCTTTTCTTACCCAGGTTGGTTTGCCACCAGTTTTTCCTAGAGAGTTCACAGGTGCTAGATTGGATTCCAAGTATGAAGAAGTGAAAGCTGAATCAGAAGCAAGGATTAGAGATGCAATGTTCTTTCAGCTTGGCTCAGGTGGATGGAAGGTTAGTAACTATGGGGATGAGAGTTTGGTGAGCTTAACTGTGAATCTTCCCAATGGGACCAGTTTGTACAGAAGGGCTCTGTTTGTCACTGGTTCAGCTCCTTCCAATTATGCTGAGGATATTTTATTGGAGACAATCACTGGCATTTGTGGGAATCTTGTGCAGCAATGTGTTGGGATAGTTGCAGACAGGTTCAAATCCAAGGCCTTGAGAAGCTTGGAGAATCAGAACCATTGGATGGTTAACCTCTCTTGTCAGTACCAAGGGTTCAATAGCCTAATCAAGGACTTCACCAAGGAACTTCCCTTGTTCAGAACCGTGGCTGAGAATTGTTTGAAGCTAGCAAGTTTTGTCAATTACAATTCAAATGTTAGGAGCAGTTTTCACAAGTTCCAACTGCAAGAGTACGGGCACACATGGTTGCTTCGCGTGCCTATGCGAGAGTTTGAGGATTTTAACTTCAGCCCTGTGTTTACAATGATGGAGGACACTTTAAGATCGGGCCGCGCCCTGCATTTGGTTCTGCTAGATGAATCGTTTAAGATAGCATCTATGGAGGATCCAAACGCGCGAGAAGTCGGGGACATGGTTCGAGATGTGGGGTTTTGGAATGACTTAGAAGCTGTCCACGCTTTGGTTAAATTGGTGAAGGACATGGCTCAGGAGATTGAGACAGAAAGGCCTCTAGTTGGGCAATGCCTTCTAATTTGGAATGAGTTGAGATCAAAAGTGAAGGATTGGTGCTCCAAATTCCATATTGCAGAAGGAGCAGTGGAAAATTTGATTGAGAGAAGGTTCAAGAAGAACTACCACCCTGCTTGGGCTGCTGCATACATTCTAGACCCTCTTTATCTAATTAGAGACACAAGCGGCAAGTACCTTCCGCCGTTCAAGTACTTGACTCCTGAGCAGGAGAAAGACGTGGACAGGCTCATAACAAGGCTTGTTTCAAGAGACGAAGCTCACATTGCTCTGATGGAACTCATGAAGTGGAGAACAGAAGGGCTTGACCCAGTTTATGCTCAAGCTGTGCAGATGAAGGAGAGAGATCCTGTTTCTGGGAAGATGAGGATTGTGAATCCACAAAGTAGTAGACTTGTTTGGGAAACTTATTTAACTGAGTTTAAGTCCTTAGGGAAAGTTGCAGTGAGGCTAATATTCCTTAATGCAACTTCTTGTGGATTCAAGTGCAATTGGTCTTTGTGGAGATGGGTTTGTGCCCATGGCCACTCTAGAACTGCATTGGACAAGGTCCAGAAGTTGATGTTTATTGCAGCACATTCCAAACTGGAGAGAAGGGATTTTTCCAGTGATGAGGATTTGTTTGCCT
The DNA here is from genome assembly GCA_030819835.1 of Acmispon strigosus. Classification (NCBI taxonomy): domain Eukaryota; kingdom Viridiplantae; phylum Streptophyta; class Magnoliopsida; order Fabales; family Fabaceae; genus Acmispon; species Acmispon strigosus. Next base: position 17,502,519 of record JAUAMA010000002.1, on the reverse strand, counting down.
TGGCAAATGGTGATGATGATGATGTGTTGAATGAGGTTTTTGTTGATACAACATCCTCTGTGTAACATTTTTCTCCATCTTTTTTGGGTTAATCAGTTAGGGATTTTAAGTTATAGGATTTATTGAATTCTTTCCACTAGCCCTCTTTCTTTTTCATGTCTTCTTCCATCTCTCTTTTTCATGATTTTCAAGGTGTTCAAATGGGAAGGATGTTGTAGAAATTCTATTCCTCTTGTAGTTTTGAGTTAAATAATATCTGCAAAGGGGAAATTTTTATCAATTCTCCTCTGATTCCATCAAACTTTCTCACCATTATATAGATTCAGTGCAAGTGACATTACATCATTTTTTTCTAAGAGTGCATATTTAGTTTGGGCAGCTTTTGGCATAAGAAATTGTCTGATTGGGGTTTGGTTTATTTATCTCTCAAATCTTGTGTTTCTATAGAATCTTCAAAGGGATCCATTGCATTTGTAAAATTCTGGAAAGGTACTCTGCTTTCAATCACTCCAAGATTGGAGTCTGTCCACTTCAAAGGCAATCAGCTTTCTGTGTCCAAGTCAAAATGGAGTGATATAAATAATCTCAGTCCTTATCCAACTTCAACTTATTGTGTAAAACATTATGCTTTAAATCTGTATAATCATATTTGCAATGCAAATGGTAAAATGAACTCGTCTTGAACTTATGTTAACTTTGTAACTTTATGGCCACTTTAATCACTTGATTGCTTAAACATGCACCTCTTGTCCAGAAATTTTTGCCTGGTAAATTGTACTATATGTTTGGAAATACATCATACTATTTCCCTTATCCTAAGTTTCCAAAACAAAACAACTGAAAAATGTTTTTTTATAGGTGAAAGAATTATAGTTAGCTCAAAAAATTTCTACAGGAATATGGAGGATTATGTCATACCTTTGAAGTATGGTTTAGTCTCTTTCACTCTGGTTGTACCCCACTACACTTGTATGACCACCGGATTCATGGATACCGCGCGCATAGCACAAGTGTTACCCAACATAAACATCGAAGCGGCATTAGGGATGTCAAAGCAGGCAACCTACCTCGCCACCAGGCAGTTGAGCCGCATTCGAGAAGTGAGTTAGAAATGTATCCTGCTTTGTTTTATTGCGGATTGAATTAAAAATAAATTAATTCACTTTTACCTATTTATAATTAACTTTTCATGAACAAGATTTATAGTTTATACAAGCATGATCAATTAATTAAAAGTATAAAATATAAATATATTAATCTAGTAAAAAAAATACTAAATTTTTTATTGCAATTATTTTTTATTTTTAATTAATTAATTAGTTATTTTTGTAATTGCATCAGGACAATTATTCTCAAATAGGATCGGGTTTGATGGTATTATTTTTTTCTAACATCCACATAAGTCTTTTTCCAAGCTTCAGCTGTTATACGTTAGATAGTTTTCAATTTTCAGTCAAACATCTATTTTTGGCTAAGCAATCTTCTGCTCACACTTTTTATTAAATCTATCCTTACACTTAATTAAAATAATAAATAAATTAAAAATTGAGTTTATTTTTATCATAAAAGGAGTGAGAATTGAACTGTAGAGATGACTATAGAGAAAGTGTAAAAGAAAAAAAAAAGTAGTGCTTTTGGTTAACTTCTTTTCTTAATATTCCAAAGGACATGCAAAGGCTCCGGATGATGCTCCCCATGATTTTGTGAGAAAGGTTCTCAGAGAAACCAAAGCAGGAAGATTGTCGGCAATGCATGATGAAGCAGCATAGAAGATGCAGGTTCAGATTCTTCAATTAACAAACAATTTTATCAAACACTTGTCCCTTCTTTATATATGTGTTCATGTCATGATTATTTTAATTAAGAGTCGAATGTAAATATGTTTATACATTTGAATGAGGGTTGACACTTGACATTTGTAAACATCATACACAAGAAGATTAGAGGGATTACTAAAAGTTTCAAACATGCATGGAAATCCAGTTTGATTCTCGTTTATCCATAAAATTTCTTTTACATATATGTTTTCCTATATTGTATTTCTTGTAAGCACACAGTTGTGGGGTTGAAACAAAATATTTTTAAATGATTTGTTTGTTGAAGTCCCGCAAGAAGATCGATCGCGACCAAATTCAAACGACAGCATCAGTGATAATTGTCATTGTTTCGATAAAATAATGTAACATCATATCATATCATAGCAGAAGAAGATCGGTCAATGAAGTTGTTAGCTTAACAGCTACTTTTATTAGGGGTGGAATCTACCATAATCTAGTTATTATATAGATTAGTTAGATGAATTAAGTTTCATTCAAATTTGTTAGTAAGTGTGAATGAGATGGAGAGAAAAGAAAGATAACAAGAAAGATTGAATATGTTTCCTTCCTTTAAAATCTTTAAAATAGGGGTGTAGTGGGTTTGATTTCTCTAATTTTTTTTTTAGTTTTTAGTTTCTAAACATGTGAAATTAGTTCATTGGTTCATTTTATGGTTGTTCATCCGTCACTAATACTAAAAATAAATAAAATGTGGCAGTTAAAAATCGCCACTAATACACAAAAATCACTATAAAAGTACGACAAGAATTAACATCAAATATTTCAATAATATTGGAGGCTTAAAGTTATGAAATTATTTTGAAAGAACCATATTTAATTCACCCTTATTTTTCCGGGACTAAAAACACATTTAACTCTAAGAACCAAAAATAGAGAAAGTAAGTAATGTGATGTGATGAGTGATATAATTAAAAGAAAATAGAGATACAGATAAAAAGTGTGTGCAAATGATGAGAGTGAACGAATCATACTTCTTATAAAACTTGCAATATAATGCACAAACAAAGTTTTGACTCCAAGAAGAAATATAATTAATTAAGCACAAATTCAAATTTGAAACCAATTAAGCTGAAACTTGATTCAAATATAACAACCACATTAGTTAAGCTCAACCCAAATCCTTATTCTTCTTAAACTCGATCTGCGATCAACCCTAATTTGTCAAGGGTCGGTCCGGCACAAACAATGATACTTTTTACAATCATATTTTAGACGATGAGCAAGTGTCCTATAGGCGTTGTTTGAGGGTTCTTGAGTTGGTGGATATTGAATTAGTAGAGTAGTACCTCTTACGTTGTGCTCTTACGCAATATGAGATGAATCATGATAAAATTTGGGATAATGAGTCAGAGTTGGAGGACATATTAGTTGAGGAGGGGAAGACCTAGGAATTGATTCCTGAAATGATAATTTAGCCGATAAAAAAAAAAGATAACTTCAACAAATGTTCTTATTAACTAATCTCTAATTGCAACCAGGAATATGGATAACTCTGAATTCCAACCCATTTATACAAATTAAGGGAGTTAATTCTGTTTTCAGGCTTTTTCTGCTTTACATTTTTTCCTTCTAATTATCTAAGTAGCTTCATAGAGCCATAATTGAAGATTTAAAACATTAATTTTTGTAATAATTACACAAATGTGATCGTATGTATCTTTTCTCTTTCAGTAAAAAACAAAGGCTAATTGATAGTGTACTCATGATGCTCATATGTGGCAATTATGCTGCTATTGATAATGGCTGGGATGGACCCTCTTCTCTTTTGATCATTTTCCCTCACGAGCAAAGCAGTTACCCATTATGGAAAAGCTGCCACTATTCTAGTTCACTCAAATTTTCCTTATTTTTCTACCCCCAATTATCAATATAAATTATAACTAAACAAATAGTAACAGGAACCTGACACTCCCTCTTCTATTCTATGATAATTAATATGATCTTACTGTCATTATAGTCATAATACACATATCTTGTAACTTGTTTGAAATACGAATCTCCCTTTTTGTTGATGGTTTTCACATTCACACACCCACCACTGCAAACAGTAGTGAAAAGATCAAATTATAAGTAGTGGAGTCTTTAACTTTAGGCTAATGAAATGAGTAGAAAAAAATAAAGTAGAATGAAGCATTCAGTATTGTATTATTCCCTCTCGTTGGGTCTTCTAATTACTCATTTTAGTGGACAGACAGAAATCATTGTCGGCAACCAATTCATGTTCATCCTCTCACTTTCTCTCTATTTCATTGTCTCTTCAATTCCCTCTCTTTAGAGAGGTTAAGCCTTTCTTTCACCATTATGTTTTACAGTGCTCTGCATTTGTGGTTTCAAGGGGAATAATAGAAAGGAAATATAATGATTAGTATTGGACGACACTCTTTCTTTATACAAGAATCTTTATCTCCTGTTCCAATGCTCAATTAATTATGTACCCTTTTTAATCTTTGCCACCCCATTTTGTTAATTATTGATGGTATTACTTTCTCTTAAAAGATTGTGTGTTCAGTTCTCATTGCCAATGTAATACTTATATGCAAATATCTTCATGAGTAACCTATAGTTCTGAAGATATATTTTCATCCGTGGTAGTGACAAGAGTCGAACGAACTATGACTTGATTTGTATGTCCTTTACTTCAAGGAAGGGCACATTAAGGCATTGATGATTGACAGAAAGAAGAATGTAGTTGTGACTTGTGCTTTAAGATGGGTACCCACACTAGTACCCTTTCCACTCCTTTAGCTCGGTAATCATTCCACTGCAGGCTTTAATTGAATTTGTGTTGTTATTTAACAATTAAAATTTATTGACATTCCAACTTTCAAACTGCGTCTCCCTCTTTTCTTTTTTCACTTTTCACTTCCAATGGTTTACATTATGTTGCTGATTTTGAAGTTTGAATATTAGTAATGCTGCAGAAATATAAGCAGCCATCATTTGCTTCTTCCCTTTACTTGACATGGCAAGAAGTGTAAATATGATGTTAGGGATTAAGTGCTCAAAGGCTTATAGCATGGTAGAAAATTTCATTATCATTTTTAAGGAAAAGCTATAAAATGTGGCTTTGGACTTAACCTCCTATAAATTGTGTGCTGCCATCAATTCAGATGCACTATTAGTAGTTTGATGTGGTTGATTATTGTATGCCATAAAAATTGTAAAGTTTTGAGGTTTGTGTTAGATTATTAATTTTATGAAGAATTTACGAGTGACTTATGAGTTTCATAATTGGGTTTTTAGAAAAGATCAGAATTCATTCAAACATTGAGTCTATTTGTTTCTCAATTAGTAATAACATAAAACGCAGTTTATTTAACCCACCAAGAGACATGGATTATCATTCTCTTGCCTCATAAAGGGGTATTGAGTCACACAATGGTCCACTAGGAATAATAAACATGTTTTTAAATCAAAATTAAAGTTCCTAACCAATTACTTACTTGATTCTTTTAAAATTCTGTCCCGTTAATTGGATATCTCAAAAGCTGAACACACATTTAATATATGAGTTTGTAGCAATTTTTATCGTCACAAAACAGAATGCGTTTGTCCCTAAGATGTTGTTATTGTTATAAGGGTTGACAAATCATTTTCCTTTAAAATTTGATGCCTCGATTAGATTGTGAGTCGTGTGTGTATGAATTGAAAATGCTTCTTCCCTTTTCAAGGCCAAAGCATTGCATGAAGCATGGACCACCCTAGAGTTAACCCCTTTACTAGGTTCTTCCATTCTTAGTCAAAAACTGGACATACATTTATGACTTGAATTGAAAATGTTTGCCCTTGTTTGAAGAGAATGATAGGGTTCTAACTATTTGTGTTCACTGTTGTTTCACATGGCAGTATTGTACATTTATTCTATTGTACCTTCCTCTGAGAAATCAATCTCTCTTTTAAACGCGAGTCCAGAAAGCACTCTTTGCTGTTTATGTATTTTTCCACCAGTTCCAAGGCTCAACTTGGTTTTCCTTATACGTAGTAACATTGTTTTGATTCATAATCTATTATACCTTTGTCTGTGCTTGTGGTCCTTCCCTTGCACTCATATTATATTATGCAATTCATAGATTATTTGTACGATGAATTGCTCACTCCACACTGTTCCTTTAATTTTAACCTTTTCTAGCTTCAATTTTCAGACTCCTAGATGCAACTGGCAAATATGAATACCTAACTTCTCATCCGAATGAGAAAAGAGGAGTGACTACATGGCAAAGGGCCAACCCCTTTGAATGAGGGGCTGTGGTTGAAGTTAGGGGCATGGTGAATACACAATCTCATTATTAAGTAAAAGTGCATTCTTAAAGTGCACTAGCGACTAAGTGTGGGTTCAACGTTACAGCCACTGCAAACGTAATTTTATGTATCTCAAGCATTAATGAAAAAGCTAAAATTTACCATGTTGAGTTCAACGTAGATCGAAGAAGCTTAGCTTCAATATGGATCGAAAGTTCAAAAAGAATCCAAACAATTTACCAATAACATGTGAAAGGTCACAAGTTAGTATAATAAAAAAATAAAAACAATTCCGACCTGCCGGATTCGAACCAGCGACCTAAGGATTACTCTGAGGCGTGATACCCACTACAGTCCTCCGCTCTACCAACTGAGCTAAGGTCGGTTGATGACACTGCCTTTCATAGTAAATTTAAATAATTAATATTTAATCCGCGGAAGTTGTATTGTAATTGTTATTGACATGGTGACATTTCAAATAAAACAAAATATGAAAAATGAATCCAAATTTGGGGAGCCATCACAAGATACCAAGCACGACATTAGTTACTAGTCTTTGGACAAGGAAATTAACTATAAGTGCTACTATTAATGAAATTATCAAATACTGATAATTTGATATGCTTATAATAAAAAACTGATAATTAGATATCTGTCAAAGAACAACCTTTCTTTGGACATATTATTGTTAACGAGAAAAGCCTTTACAATCATCACATATAGTTCTTATTAATAATAAATAATTACATTTATTTATATTTTCCAGATAAATAAATTTTTGCAATAGAGGCTACTTGGCAACATATTGCTTGAATTAATTCAGTTAAAAAATACTACACAAAAAAATTATAGTAATTCCCCTTTATTATTTAGGTGAATAGAGTAAAAACTATTATACTAATAGATTAAATTTTGTTAGGAATCAATTTCCTAGCACAATAGACCACTACAAATCATCGAGAAAAAAAATATAACCACTACAACTATTTCTAGAATAACTAGTATTGAATAGACAAAATGAATGAGATTGCATGAATTGGCAATATTTCCTCTCTATTTTCCTTGTTCCTCAATTATATTTCTTTAAATGAGTCATTCATGAATATTTTTGTTTCTTCATGAATATAGTAGGAGTATACACTTGCATATATTTCATAAACACAGATATACCGAATATCACGTAAACATAACCCTAAATTACCACATATTTATTGTGTAACTAATGCATATAAGATGTAAAATAAATGTGATCTATATGATCCACATATATATTTATATATTTCACGCAATCAAACCTTTGAATATATTCAAATATATATATAGTAGATAATATGTGATTGCATACAAATTTATTATACCACCAACTAGATTCAACACAGTTGATAAATAATTAATCTCTTAGTTTCAAAAAAAAAAAAAAGATAAATAATTAATCTCTTTAAGTATTTAGTCGAGAATTCGATCATCAAGCGGTACCTTAGTAAAAAAAATTATACCTAATTAAATGTCACATTTTAATATATATCAATTACGTTATATAACTTTATATGTTTAAACAACTATAACATATTAATATACATTCAAAACATAATCATATATCTAAGTACACATAATTAAAAAATAGATCTAGATAAAAAAAAAAATTATCTTTCCATTACTCTCTCCCTTACTATATATAAGTCACTTTTAATTAATTCTCTTGAATTAAGAAAAGTAGTTTGAATCAATAAATTTGTAATTTTTTTTAATAATTTTACTAAATTACCCTTATTTAAAACCTTACAATTTTCAATAAAATTATCTCTTTACTTTAATTATCTGCTTAACTTCTCAAGAATTTATCTCTTGAAGTTTACAACTTTTCAAAATCTCTCACAATCTCTTTCATATTGAATGTAAGGGTAAATTTGGAAAAAGTTATTTAATACTTTCTTATATTTAGGAACAATTCTTTTCACAAAAAGTGATGAATAGGTACCAAACAATTAAAAGATCAATCTTATACGTTCTATATTCACAAATCCCAATAATCTAACATCCACGACTGTTTTGATATCACTTTTTGTAAATAAATCATGCAAATGTTATCTTAGCATATAACATCGTACTAGATTGGCTATCAAGAATTAGAATAAGAAATACCTGAATCCATATTGTTTGATCTGTGAACTATTACGAAATTACTAAGAAAATCAGACGATCAAATCATTCAGTTTCTCTTCCTAATAGGGAGAAGTGAACCTATAGGCGATTTAGATTGTTGGGGACCATAACTCATAGGATCTATATATTTATATTATTCAAGTTGGGTTTTCATAATACCTAACTTGATCTAAGGATATCTACTCGTTAATCAATTAGTAATTAAACAAATTTAATGCTTATTTAATCACCACATGATTTTAACTTATTATGTAAGGTGATCAATCGACATTTTGTCTCATTATTATAGGAATTAAATATTTTATGACAATAACTTTCTTTTTAAATAGTCAATATAAAATTGCATAATAATATTGACATTTATGATACGAATGTTTTATATCAGTAATGATCAATTGTATTAGTTGCTATTATTACAGGAAATAAATATTTCCTAACAAGTGTTGCCTGAAAATCTCATTTACCAGAATTTTTTTAAAAATGGTTTCTCTAACCAATGAAGGATTCCTAGCATATGCACAATCTGACATCAGTGGCTCAGCTGAACCGCAGTCAAATGTCCAAAGAATTTGCTAAATTGAGCTTAATGATCTATATGATTACAACACATATTTGACAAGCAAGCAGAAGATCATCATCTTCCAGTTTTCAAGTCTATATAATATCATATCTGGAGATCATCCAGTGAAAGTTCCTGTGCTGATAGCATCTTCAATTTCTACAAAAGAAAAATAGTATGCAAGGATAGTTATGGTAAATCACAATTTAAGAAACACGTTCGATTTTTTAAAAGGTAAACACTTCAATACCGTAATGTATTGTGCAGGATCATCAAGACTTGACGAACCCAGAATAACTTCCCTCCTCAGCTTACCAGAAAGCTTGTGGCAAGTCCTAAGCTGATATTGAAACAAATGTATCAGACCAGACAAACAGAAAGGACAAATAGTAAATATAGCAATCATTTTTTCAAGAAATTATTCAAACCTCAGATCTGGTTGCTCCACCAACAATGAATATAAATATTCGTTGCCCCATCTTCTTGAAATCACTGGATGCGTGTTTAAGCACCGAATCGCTATATGCCAGCAGGAAAAGATGAAATTAAATTTGAGAGCTATGGAATTGCAGGTTCTAGTTGATAATTCCAACAGATCTACTTAATAGCAACCTTATACAAGTATACACAACTCAGGGGTTAAAGAAGAATAATAAGGTGGTGACAGAGAGGGAATAGAGCAGGGTTCATGAATGAAGTGAAAAATATCAACTGATCTCATTAGAAGCATTTATCATAGCACTGACTCGTATTACGAATGATAGAAAGCTAAACCTTGAATATCCATCATCAGAGCCTCTAGGTCGAGCCCAAGTTGGTGTGCGCCTTGATCTCATCGAATGAGCAGGAGGATTTTGAATTGCCGGCCCAGAAAAAGATGTGCCGTGGAAAGATGGACTTGGGTCATTTATACATGGATAGTCTTCCTTCGGCAATTCATTTTTGCTCACTTTTTCAATGAGTTCCTGAATGATGGATCATACACTCACGAGGCTTAAAAGCTTTATAAGCAACCAATCAAACCATAATATATAATATTCTTATAAATTAAAAATGTCATCATATGAAAATATAAGTCCACTTTTATTTTCTTAACATTAGAATGAGAGTAAAATACATGATAGGAAATAGCTTGAATCTTCAAACAATCAACTAACTAAATATGGCTCTCTAGACATTAGAAAAACCATGAAGGAAAGATCAGAGAAAAAATTTCGACAATAACCTTACCTATTACTATACTCAGAACGAGATTTTCATCAAATTAACACATGTTTTGTGTGGGAAAATTGTATTAACTTAACTGTACCTCTATTATGGGATAAAAGCGTGATAGCTGCCATGTCTCTTCATCAGAACGATCTTTCCTTGCCGCCCGTTTTTTCTGACAATTTAGAGGAACACTTTCAGATGCTACACAACACTGAAAAATCATATATTAAGTTATTAATTACCATTACCTTGTGCAAATCAAACTTAAGAGCAAAACCACCGGTCAAGGTTTTTTTAGTCTCAGGTTCTCCCCCAAACATTCTCAAATTATTTATAGCAATTGCATCCTCATTTGTCAACTTCGCTACCTAAAAGGCAATTGAAAGATAAAAATAAAAAATTGCATAGCACCATTATAGGTGGTGGGAAACAGATTGTAACAGCACATTTATTCTCTGACATATTAGATGAACTAATAAATTGCGAGTGAGAATTTCGGTGGCATGAAGTCTAAAGAAACTACACCTTCATCAAATTCAGACCCTTTTCACCCTCAAATTTCTCAGGATATATGGCTGCGAGAATCATTAACAAGCGTAACTTATTTTCACGAGTTGTATCCTGCATTAAAACAGAACTTGAATGAATTTTAACTTGTGAAAAAGGCAAAAGTTCTATTTATAATTTCACAACCCATTTTCTGTAGTCAAAAGTTCTCTTGTTTTGTCTACTGACTAGGCCATGTAAGAATTACTCACTTCTTTCGTAGTCAAAAATTTGATCACATCTTTCATTCCAGCATCTCCAAAAACAAGATCTTGCTCCAGCTGCCCAAGTTCCCGAAGTCCTGACTCCCTGATAATTCTGTTAATTTTTCCTGCAATCTGGATGAAGAATGTTGTATATATACACGAAACCCATTAATATAGTCAGCACCACTACTACTAAATTTACTTTACCACTGAAATCCTAATATCAATCAATTACTGAAGAACAAACTTTCAGATATATGATATATCTAATAAACTTAAGCACAAAAGTTCATTTCTCAGTCATCCACCAGCAAGAATCATGGTGAAAGCAACAATATTTTTTTTGTCTTTTACTATGGATCAGGGTATCCCCACAGGGCATTGATATGAGAATGACCCCTCGGACACTGGTCAATCGCAAAATAAGAACAAATTACCATAATGTTAAATCATGCTAGGCTGATAGTTAGAAGTATAATATAAAACCATTCATGTGTTTTTCACCTAACAGCTTAAACTTTTAGGATAGTTAGTTCAGGACCTGGTATTAAAGTCTCTATGACTAAGTGGTCTGAAGTTAGATCCTTGATAACCCCATTCTTCCAAAAAAAAGTTGAATTTCAGCACAACTTCAGTGAGCGGTGGGCTGCACATTGTCCATGCTTTAAGTCTGAAGGGCTCTTGTGTGAAAGGCGTGATAGAAATACAATATAAACCCATATATGTATCTTCATCTAACTGTTTAAACTTTTATGGTAGTTGGTACACCATACATGACACTTATCATTTCTTCCAAGACACTGAAATACATACTAGTGATCAGTTAATTTGATTATGATCTGAAATTAGGGAAGGAGGAATGTATTTCCCCTTTCTTTTTGCCAACAAAATATTCCCTCAACCAAAAAAGTGTAGGCCATTGATATGGTTTTACCTTCCATTTCCCCCTTTTACAAGGGCAACAAGGACAAAAACAAAACTAAAACAAATGTCCAACTAACTAACCTACATGCAATTAGAGCATGGTATTGCTAAAAAATACAATAATAATTATCATTGAGGACACCAACACAATGTATAAGGTCTACTTCCAAGTGAAGACAGCGCATTATATTTTGTACAGATCATATAATACATACATTTTCTTGGGCATCCTAAATGAATTTTAAAAAATATAAAAATAAAAGATAAAAACTAACCTCTACATGGAGGGAGAGCTTGTCAATTTGTTCACTGTATTGTGGAAGTGCTTGAACCATCTTCTGTAAGTCCCTCGTTGACATTTCACCATTACCTCTAAATAAAATCCAAAGTTGTGTGAAGTTTACGTTGACAGTAACTAGATGAACGAGTAAACATTACATTCAATATTCTACAGATCTAGGCTTAAATTTTAGAAAGGCCATCCTATTTCAATAAGGAAAAAAGCATGTCTCTGATTTATTTTCCAATCAAGGACTCCATCATTTTACACAACAATAGAGGTTTATTCATAGATATAAAAACAATTTTGTACGTTCACAAAACAGCTTAAGCTATTAAGAGGTCGTTGACATGAAATCAAAACCTCTATGACCAAGTGATCAAAGACTTAAATCTTACTCTTACCATATCCATTCTTCAATGAATAAATATAATAAATTGAATTTCATTACAACTTGTGCATGGTCCGTGCATAGACTGTGCTAACACAAAGAAGTCATCCACCCCCCCCCCCCCCCCAATAACCTAAACTTTTAGGAGAGTAGGTCTCGACAGATTAAGGTAAGAAAAATGCTAAATAGTATGTAAGTTTTCTTGAAATGAGTACAAATGGAAAAGACTGAAAAACATTGTTGCATTTAATTAGCTGTCCACTTGTCCATTTACTTTCCAACTTTGCTTAATCCTCTCTCCAGCAATGATTATTAGGCGCTCATAACAACTTTTGTCCTAAAACTTTCATACTGAACAGAAATGATGTTAAAATAATTAAACTAAAAACAGTTTTAAATAACACGAGTCAGCCGTTCATAATATATATCCTTAATGTTAGATAAAAAATTTAAAATATTGTGCAGAGAGCAATATTGTAAAATCACCCCAAGGTTGAATGTCTGAAGGAATGTTCTAGAAGAAGTGACATAAATAGCTGTGCTGGAACTTGCCCCGGATGTTAGAGAAGTCCAAGATTAAACTGATAATATTATGCATCACATAGCGAAAAAAATATTTTGAAACTATCAAAAAGTATATTATTTTTTATAGCCTTGGGTGGGTAGTGGAGATGTAACTAAAATATTTGATGATAAGAGATAAACAGCACCATAACACATCATGCACACATACAAATAAAAATAGTATCTTCCCAGCATGGCTAGACACAAAAATTCGAGCAACAAAAACTAATTTCATAAGTTCTCGAGTCATAAAAGCTTTTAATAAGAATTATAAAATTAGGCACATGTCTTATTTTCAACATGGATTTAACCATTATCTACAATTAGTTCAGAATCAACATCTTCTTAGATTCAAAATGTCAGATGAAAAGCTCCCAGAAAAGCATGACTCACCTAGAACCATGTTGGATTTGAGCAGCTTTGTTCTTTGAAATGAAGCTGGTCATCTTCTCATGCAACCGTTCACTAGCCTGGCAGGGTCATCAATATCAGAAGGTATTCATGTTGCTCATGCGTAAAACAGTAACTAAAGGTCATAATAACACATTCTAAAGCCTAAACAATAAGCACTAAACAGTAAGACAAGGGCATACATCTGCAATATGTGCATGACGAAGTTCAAGCCATATAGGATCATGATCCTCCAATAGAACCTCTTTTCTCTCTGGTGGACCACCATTCTTGCCAGGAACCTTAAGAATACAGCAAATTTACATTAATAAACAAGAAAGTGGACAAAACGATTTAGAGAGGGGGAAAAAAGAATTTTAGAATACCTCGTGAACATATTTATTTCCCTCCATATTCAACAAATCATGGCACATGGCATCATAAGTCCATTCATGTATAACAGGGGCAATCTAAACATCCAAAATAGCATCTTTATTGAAGCAATATGATAAAATCCATTGAAATAATATTACAAGCACATGACCAACAAATAGAGACAGAAACCTGATCAATAGTTCTATCAATGATGAGCAACTCGCAGGTCTCAGTCTGAGGAAAATTGGGTATACTTTTTTTATATTTCATGAGACAATCCCAGACACCAGCAGCGAGCTTTGTAGGAATAAGATCATGCAAAGTAGTCATTGTGGTAGGATCTAGGGACTTGGCAGCACGAAAGCGAACAAAAGGGAATTCCTGGAGAAGTTTTTATATTCAGAAGACTTGTCAATTGTTTGTTTGAATAATCATAAACATTTTTACAATTTTTCACTTCCTATCACAACGGTCAAAGAGCATTGACAACTTACTCTTAATGAAGCAAAAACTGAAGCAATCCGAGTAGCCATCACATTTAAACATGCAACAGCTTTTCGAGTATTCTCCTCATCCCCATATAGCTCCTCTAAAGCTCTCTCATTGTTAGTAATGAATCCCTACATTAACATGACAAAAATCACAAACACCACAAAACGAGGATACTGAATAATGGAATAATGATGAGTATGAGATTGGAAACTAATAAAAACTTGCTAATCAGCACATAGAAAGGTTAGTAAATTTTCCTCAAGGAAAAGAACCTCAAGAAGCAGGTTTAATGAATTTTAAGTCCTAACAATGCAGATCTACATATTACTGTTTTTTGTTGGTGAAGTATTGTAAAGGAAATAACGTGAATGACTAAAATTGCCAATTTACACACATTATAGGACGTTTAATCCACATATTTCATCGTTGTTCCAATTTTAACTAAATGGAATATACAATTAAGCCCTCATCAGGCCTCTAAGTTTTGCAAAGCCAGCCATAACCATAAATGTATTCTGTATTCTGAAGAACAAACGCTGTTTGTATCTATCTTCAATAACTGATAGATTCTAATAAGTTACTTTAACTGGAAGAACATTGTCATCTGTCACTTGATTCTGATCCATGGCTATATGCCCATATGGAACTGGACAAACACATGATTTTGAAACTTATCAATACTAACTACGGAAAGGGAAGTAACTATATTCATATGAACAACAATTATATGTATGACGGACAAGAAGTGAAATTAAGTACCACATACCTGACTGTCAATGGCAAAATACTCCAAATTCATCTGCAGAGCGTCAAATGAGGAGAAAAATCACAATAAGTAAAATGGGAAATTGGGGCAAAATTCAAATTACAACATAGATCTTAAATAAAAACATCTTCACCTCTCTCAAAGCACCTATGCGAGGCAACACCTGTACATCTTTCTTAATGTCCATAACCAATTCTCTCGCTATAGGTGAACTAAAGAAAACAAATGCCCTACAAGAACGCAGAATAAAACGGGCATGAAAACCAATAAGAGGAAGTCAAGAAGAAATTCAAGATAGTATATGATATCACGTACTTCCTGTATAAGGGCTTCCTCCCAGACATGTCTGACAAAAACATTATGACACTGCCGACAAAAATGAAGAGGGAAAGTCAATTAAGGAACAATCTATAAAACTACATGGTGTAGATTAACCATAACATCCATCAAAGCTAAATGAAAGTAACAAGAAAATTATTTGGCAGAAAATATCAGTAGGAGATCAAAGAACAAACTTAAAAGAAATTATAACTCAAATTCAAAGCCCAATGACAACTGTTATTTTATTATCAAACAAGAGACAGGGAGTTATACTTCCAATTTCCCAAAATGATTTCTAAACTGCCTATTTATAGACATTACTGACATACTTTACACCAACGTCCGAAATAAGCATACCAAACAAGCAGAGAAGCAAGAGGAGTCAGGAAACCTAAAAGCAAATTACTCGAGCCGTTTCAAAAGAATAATGTTACAACTCAAAACTATCAGCAATACAATCTTTTCTTATTCCTTGCCAACAACACTCTTAATCTTTCTCACCATAAGTATTTTTTACACACTGCCAAATTATTATCTTCAGCATGAGCAAGTTTAATTTTGTCAGCAGAACTAACAGAAATCATGCAAAAGAAACTATGGCAGACTGCCAGAAAATCAGCCTATAATATTGTCTTTACAATCTATGATTGCTCTCAAGTTAATTTAAGGTAATTCATTAAATACACCACAAATGTAGAGAGAGGATACGTACTTCTCTTTGGTTGGCTGGATGAAGTATATAGCATCCATGGTGGGCAATGGCTGCCTTCGTTTGTATATGTCTTCAACCACTACAAAAGAAAAAAGAAAATCTCATACCACACAAGAAATAGACCTATTTGTGCAAAATACAAGAGTTGCCTTAATAATTTTCTTCTATTGCCCTCTTATTAAATCCAAAAAGGTTAGTTAAGAAGAAAAAAAAGGCTTAAATACATTTTTAGTCCCTGCAAAATACGTTGATTTTGTTTTTCGTCCTTAGGAAAAAAATTCTTGTTTTTAGTCCTACGAAAATTGCATGTGTTGTTTTAAGTCTCTGCTAGTTGTTTTTCCATCCATTGGGTTTTTACAATTTCGGAAAAATCTGAGATGACTGAATCCAATTTCACCGCTTGTAGAGCAGATCTAAGCGCATTTGAGAGTGTTTTCAGATCTGAATTGGATGGAAAAACAACTAACAAGAACTAAAAAACAAAACATGTAATTTTCATATGACTAAAACAAGAAAAAAAAATCCCAGGGACGAAAAAACAAAAACAGCGTATTTTGCTGGGACTAAAAAAGTATTTAAGCCAAAAAAAATAACTGAAAGATTATATATTAAACTTTTAGCTTATGAAGGACGTGTTGTTAGAGCACAAAAGCTTTAAGTTTAACAAGAATGAAAATAATGGAAGTTACAATTAAATTTATAAAGGTGCAAAACTAGTATCAAATCTTAAAAATAGCTGGCAGCTAATGCTAGATAGAATAAGAAAGGATGGGAATGAAACTAGATCCCTCCTTTGCACGTTAAATTTACGATGGGGAAATGTGATGATATATTAAAGTTTAATTTTTCTTCACCTCTAAGCTGAGGTGTAACTCAAGGCTCAAGGGGAATAACCAAGCTTTTATCTTAAAAAAGTTTCATTAACGATTTTACACCATAAAATTAGTTAATTCTTTTTACGGGTTATATTGAAACTTTGCAATTACAATCCGTTATCGTCTCCTTTCAGGCCGAGTTAATCCTCTAAACTGGGGAAGGCAACTCCTCTCCATTCCATTCCTTCCCTTTCAGTTTTATTTCACCTCTTTTGTTTCCATTCCATTCACACTGAAAACTCCAAACATAGCCTTAAAAATTAATGTCTCAGAACAACCAGTCTATTAGAACTCCCAATAAATTTCTTAATAAAAAAATTACACAACACAAGTCAGTCCTTAGAATTCATAGGTTAACTTAAGTGTTACTAAGAGACAGTGATATGCTGAAAAATGTTAGTACAAGTTCTGAGTTTCTTTGTGTCAACCAAAGACTTCTAAGTTATGAATATTATCAGATCTCTCCCAGAGTTCAAATGTCATATAAGAAGTACTGATTGTATGCATAGATAACAGAGTAAAATGAGATCACCTTGCTTCATTATAAGCCTTCATTTTTTCCTTAAGACAAATACAAGAACATGCAAATCTTCTTCCTATCTATTGACTATGACTACTTCACCACCTGTCTCACCATCACTCCACACAAAATCCTTCAGCTGCTTTAAGCTAAAAAAGAAAAAAAGGTTTTTATATCTTCTCTTTTAATTTTTTTGGGTACAATTTTGATATCAAAATTGACCACACAACATCTTGAGTAGCGTAAATTCAGATTGCGATTTTTGGATTATAAATTAGTTCACTTCTACATTTGAATATCAAAAGAAATCAACAAGCATGGCATAAAACTCAAATCAGAGAAAACAATGGAAGTCTTTTTACTGGCTGTGGATAGAAGGAAAATGACAGCTAAAAGACCATCTTGTGATTCTTACATGAAACACCTTCATCAGTGATATCAGCCATCTTGCAAGAGTGCGACATTATCTTTACAGTAAGTTTGTCCATTATTAGTACCTACAGGCAAGCAACCCATGAACCAACACAAGATGGTAAGCATGCTTTTAGTAGTTTTCAAGCTTAATTTTAGAACTTGTCAGAAAAGATAATACGTATTTCTTTTATTGATCAAGAGATATCCCGATGAGGGTTAGACTAAGAGAGACCCAAGGAAACAAGAATGCATTGAGTATTTCATGAGAAACAGTAACTCTCCACAGTTATAACAAGACAAGTGATACCCTCTCCGTGTCTCCCTTTCAGCTATTATCCTTGATCTGTCTAGCTAGCCACTAACCCAAAACAGTTACAACAACCTCTGAACTGACGTAGGGGTTATGATCCCCGGTGACTAGCCTAGGCCTTCTTTGATAGACCTTAGAAATGACTGGTCTCAGCTTATAACTTAGACTCATGATCTAGCTAATTGACTGCTCTTAGAAGAAAGTAAAATATTGAAAAGATTTGTTAAATCTGTCCTACGACCAATCATCATCATCATAAAATAAACTTTTCTAAAAGATTCCTACAATGAAGCTACAAACTGAGGCTAAAACCAACAGACGGGTGGGTAAATCTGTTTTTTATAATAAGTTATAAAAACTGAGGTAGATTTCATTCAACAAATGGCACCTTATACCTTCCATGTAGATTTTGAATCCCCTGTTTTCGCTGACCTGAGCATTTCATGTAATAATCCTGCACAAATTTCACAAAACATTGAATAAAATGATCAGAACAGAAAGCAATTGGTCATGGCTAAGCAATATGCTATTAAAATATTAAAAGGAAGAAAAAAATGCAGAAATATGTTAGGTTTGCGAAGGAATTGCCGACTTCAACTTTTCAAAACATCTTTGAATCAGTTTATCTGCTAATATAAAGGAAAAAATAGTGTGTTGGATATGGTGCGTGTGTGTAGGCCTGTAGGGCATGTACAGTTATAGAATGATCTCTCGGTTCTTTAAAAGACGATCAAAATCATTTGGAATGATTTTATTCATCTTGTAGTTCCCCTCCTCCTTTTCTTTCTGGGAGACAAAAGTAGTAATACATTCACAGAAAAAAGAAGTGAAAAAGCAAAAAATAAAGACACAACTTTCAAAGACATATAAACTACATTGAAATATTTAGTTATTACGGCACATAAACAATATGAAATGCCTTTTTTTTCTTTCACAAATATTAGTGTTTCCTGGCTTTTTTTCGTGCTTCCAAGTGCAGATGGTGGCATTCCTCAGATATTAAAAGTCACAAATGGTTCCTAAAATTAACATCATAACAGAAGAAACCTTATATATCATTTCAGTCAGCCATGTCTCCAGAGATTATGAATATTATAACTAAGCAAACTAGTCTAATCTACTGTGTAAGGCTTAAACATATCCATTGCAATATCCTTCGCCAATTAGCTTCTACATTTAGTAAGGCAGAGCACCATATCCAACAGACTGCCATTAACTTCTAATTTCTTGCAGCTTGGGTAAGAAAATCAGTGAAAAGGGAGCCATTTTTATCCCCAAAAAACTCATTCTTGAAAATCCCTTTGCTCCTGGACTAGAAGATTCCAATCCACACTAAATAAAACTTCTGCAGTTTTCCCCTTAAACAATTGGAGCTGCTGTTCAGCATCACCTGCCTGCGACAGGTGCCACTGGAGGCAAGCTTCGCATTTCAACACCTAGCAGATAAAATTGTGCTTTGTCGTGTAGCTGATAAACCTCCCAAACAAAACAAAATAACTCGCGCCAAAGACAAAAGCACGTTTGCGTTTGCTGAGATCAGAACACAAAATGATAAACCAATCAAACCAAGACATCAACCATGAGCAAACACTATTTACTACTATTCGCTAGCAACCAAAAACGAGAAGAAGGGGAAAAAAGCTTATACTAGATCATCATCGATGCTCGGAGTGAGTTCAAGTGTTCAAGGCTCAAAGCCAATCGATGAGAGAAACAAGGCAATTAGAGGGAGAGGGACTTACGCTCACGGCTAATTTGTTTGAGGCTTTTGTATTCGCCGCCGTAAGAGGAGGAATCGGAATCCGACATCGACATGGACATGGTGACGGCGATGGCGGTGACCTAAACCACAACCGGTGATCGATCGAAAGACGGAGGAGATCGCCGATTAACCGGAAAACCTGATCGATCAGGCTGTGAACAATAAATGGAAACGGTTTATTAAAGTTAGAGAAAGCGAAATGGTGAGATTACGGGAATGGAGAAAGAGTTAGTTTTAAGGAGAAGATTGGATTAGATTACCGACGAGAGTTGAATGGTAGAGAGGTTGAAGGAGCAGGGATGAAGAAATTTCGCAGAAGCGTAGTGGACCGATTGAGGACGAGGACGAGGTCAGGTCCTGAGCCGGCACCGGATGTCGCTGAACCGCTAGTGGGCTCCACCCCCTAACGCCAACGCATTCCGTTCTGCCTCTCTCTACAACTGCCTTCTACCTTCGCTATCGTTGAGTTTTACTTTTATCCAATTTGTACTTTTTTAAATTAAATTCAAATACTATGGCTGCTTGTCCCTGTTTAATAAGTTTCATTCTTTTCATATTTTTTTACTTCACTCTAAATTTGATTTTTTTTTTTTTTTAAATTGTATGGTTGCAAGCATAATGATGACGAAAATCTAATGTTGCATGCAAATGTACTTTGTTTTTATGAGAATTTAATTACTATAAATTAATAGATGAACTTGGGTACTAATAAAGTGTTGGTAAGATGATAACACAAGTTTAAATTATGAGAAAAATATTTGTTGGAATGGATATTGTCAACCGTTTCTTGAACGGGTGACAATATCCATTAAAGACAAAAAAATATATATACACTTCAGGTCTTGCAAGAGGTGGCTAAGGTGTGTGCTGATTGTGGTCTATCGGATTTGGGTTTCTAAGATTATAAGTATACTTGGTCAAACAAATGGTAGGAAGCTGATGATGTGGAGGAGATGATTGATTATGCTTTGGCCAATAGTGTCTCGTGTTCTTTTTGGTTGGTCTGATCTGTGGTGCATCTCTCGCACCATGGCTCTAATCGTAAGCCTCGTAGGAGGAAGCGGAAGAAGCTTTTTAGGTTCGGGAGGTGTGGCTTCATGATTCGGAGGGATGTGCTCATTTATCCTTTGATGTTTGGCGTCATTCTTTGGGCTCTATTCCTAATTGTATTACTTTTTTGGGCTCTACTATTCGGAAGTGGGGTGAGGCCGAATTGGGAAATAATCCCAAGCAGGTTGAGTGGAAAAAATCAACTTAGAAACAGTTGTTGGGCCAACCAAACCTAGGCGTCTTTGATGGTATTAATAAGGTTGAGGGGGGAGGTTTGCAAGCTTTTAGAGCTAGAAGATGTTAGATGGTGTCGGCGATTGAGGGCTAATTTGTTGAAGTATGGGGATAGAAACACTAGTTTGTTCCATAAGAAGGCATCACAGTGTTGTTGGCAGAATTTCATTGAAAAAAATATAGATGATGTCGATACTATTTGGATGGATGAGGAGGATATTGCACAAGTCCTTACAGATTATTTCAATGGTATTTTGCGCACTTCATCTCCTTCGGGTATTGAGGATATTACTTCTCTAGTAGCTAGTCATTTGACTTAGGAGCATGTGAAGTCTATTTCTCATTCATTTTATGGGGAGGCGGTTGAGGAGGCCCTTTTCCAGAACCACCTAACAAAGGCCTCGGGACTGAATGGTGTGTCTAGTTTATTTAATCAAAAATTATAGAATATCATTGGGGATGATGTGGCTGGCTTATGTCTAAATGTTCTTCATGGGGCGGTTTCACCTGCTTGTATTAATCAAACATTGTTGGTTTTTATCCCCGAGATTAAGAAACCTTTGATGACTTGTCAGAATCGACAAATTAGTATTTGTAATGTGATTTCCAAAATTACTACGGAGACTGTTACTATTAAGCTGAAATGTATTTTGTCAGACATCATTAGTGAAACACATTGTGCATTTGTTCCTCATATGCTTATCATTGATAATGCGCTCATTGCTTATGATTGTTTCCACTATATGAAGAAGAAGGGGTTGATGGCTTTGAAACTTGATATGTCCAAGGCTTATGATCGTGTTGAGTGGGATATCTTACAGGGTTCCATCTTACATATGGGTTCCCCTCTTCTCTGGGTTTCCTTAGTTATGGGTTGTGCCATCACCGTTGAGTTCTCTAATTTACTTAATGGGCAGTCTTGATATGTTTTCTCCCCTCAACGAGGCTCGCGTCAGGGGGGGTCCACTATCTCCATACCTTTTTATTATTTGTGGTGAGATGTTGATGACGGATGTTGAGGTTATGTCCCTCCATGGTCTGAAATTGCTAGAACAACTTCGATTATTTTCACCTTCTCTTTGCAGATAACAACTTGATTTTTGCTTAGGAAAATGTTCAGGAAGAGACATGTATTTAGGAGTTTCTTTCTGATTATGAGCGTGCACCGGGCTAGCAAATTAACCTTGAAAATTTGCAACCCTCTTGCAGTCGAAATGTGCTTAACATCAGACTGGTTGAGCTTACAGAATTGTTGGGTGTTAAGGCGGTGCTGAGCTACAACATGTATTTGTGTCTTCCAAACATTATTAGTAAATCAAAGATTATAGTTTTAAATTTTGTCAAGGAGAGGGTGTGGACAAAACTAAGGGGTGGAAGGAGAAGACTTTCTCGAGAGAAGGAGTGGAGGTTTTGGTTAATTATTTTTGTACCTCAGGAAATCTCTTAATATATTATGTCTTGCTTTGCTTTTCTGCGAGTTTGTGTACCCAAGTTGAATCCATGATTAGTATATTTTCCTATAGTGGAGATATGGGTCGCCAGAGGATCCATCGTCTTTAGTGGGATAAGTTGGTGGCCCCGAAGGAGTATGGAGGTTTCGGGTTCCAATCCTTCTCTCAGTTTAAAAATGCTTAATTGGCTAAGAATTGGTGGCGTTACCTTAAGTGTCTTAATTTATTGGTGAGTAGGTTGTTCAAAGTTGTTTATTTTGCTCACAACACTTTGATGAGTGCGAAGATGAGCTATAGACCATTATGCATGGTCGAGAATTCTAAAGACGGTTGCCTTTGTGCATTTGGTTTGTTTTTTGAGAGCTAGGATGGTACTCGAATCAGTATTTGGAAAGATAGATGAGTACCTACAAATATGGAGTTTTTGTAGTATCGTCATCATGGTTATTTTAGACTGTCACAAAGTGAAAAACTTGATAAAATTGCTATAAATATAAGTGTTGCGGATGGTTTTTATACTTAAAAGATAAGGTGTAGTTGTTTAGCGGATCAAACGTCAACATCGCGTTCAAGAGGGCATTGAAATGGTTAGCTCTCATTAGATGCTGTTGTTCTCACTTCTAAGCATTATTATGTTAGCTTTTGCCTTTATCGATAATTCCATTTCTAACTTTTCCCCTCGTGGGACAACTCCTACCTTTTACTTGTACTAGATGATTGAAATTGGTGAAGAAGTGAATTAGAGGAATAAAAGTGCTGTTAAACCAATCATGCGTATCAATATGCCAATAGCTTCACTTAATATTGTTTATTAAATTATTACTAGTTGAATGAGAAAATGGCGATAGGAATTATTTACTTTAGTTAGCAGAATAGTCAACAAGCGGGGATAGCTCAGTTGGGAGAGCGTCAGACTGAAGATCTGAAGGTCGCGTGTTCGATCCACGCTCACCGCATATTTTTCCCATTTTTCATTTTATTCACACAAAAATATTAAATGTTTATTTTATTATCTTCACTTCCAGGCAGGGAGCACAGAAAATGTGTGGAACTGAAACCCCAAACCCACATGAAAACTGTTATCGATTTTTGATTGTTTTTCAATTTCATGGTTCGGAATGCAGAGTAATCGAATGGACAGACACGGAGGAACCGTAATGTCGTGGAACGTTTTCGCATTATGTACGAGGCTGCGTTGTCTGGGTTCCGTGATGATCCTCCTGGTCCTCACAATCATCGCATTCACCTATTACACCCTCGTCCTCGCTGTCTACGGACCCGCTCTCTTCCGCGGTGGTGGCCTTCGTTCCTTAACCGCTTTCACCGTCCTCCTCCTCTTCCACGCTCTGGTTAGTAACAAAAACATTTGTTCTCTTCTCTTCTCTTCTTTAATGCAGAACAAAAAGATAGGGTTACTGCAGTGTAGGATAGGGTAGTGTTAGGGTAGGTTAATGTTGAATTGAAACTGCATTGAATTGAATCAACTAAAGACCACCATGACATGTAATTTCAGTTAGTTCATTGCCTTGCCTGTGTAGCTGGTGATGCTGTTATGGAGCTACTTTGCCGTTGTCTTCACGGATCCCGGGCTCGTGCCTGAGAATTGGAGGCCTAAAGTTGACGAGGAAACCGGGGATGTGGATCCGCTGGTGGAGTCTTCTGGTTCGCCTTTGAATGAGATTGTTGGTGAGGAGGGGAATCGGAGATTACGGTTCTGTCGGAAGTGTGACCGGTTTAAACCTCCTCGTTGCCACCACTGTTCTGTCTGTGAGTTCTTTTTCAGTGACTGGCATTTATGTATGTGTGCTTGTATTTCTAAGTGGAGTGTGAATGTTGCCTAGCGTGTGTTGGTTGTTTTTTAGGTGGGAGGTGCGTTCTGAAAATGGACCATCATTGCATTTGGGTTGTAAATTGTGTGGGCGCGTTGAACTACAAGTATTTTCTTCTCTTCTTGGTATGTTTCTGGATCTTACTATTTTGGAAAGCCTACTGGCCTCTCTAAAGAAGCCTGTTTTAATTGATATATTTATTGCATATTTGGATTATAGATCAACAGCATGTTTGTTTTGACATTACGAACCCTAAAAGGATCGGCTATATTTGAACTTTGCACTCGTGCAAACAGAGGTTAGCATTCACTTTGCACTTTGAGAAGGTAACTCATCTTATGGATTGAGATGAAAGTCCGTTCACGTTGCACTCTGGTATCCACATCTGGAAATAAGCTTCATCTGAATCCATCTAGTTACATGCTTCTCTGCTGAGAAGCATTGGAAAGCAGAAAACCATTGTTTGGTTTCCTGTTAGAAAAGTCCCAAACCACATTTGGGCATAAGTTATGATAGTATATTTGTAAACACAAAGTTGAACCATAATTTATTTTGACTGAAGGTATGGAGGAAAAGCTACTCTTAGTATCTTTTATGGGGCTGAATCGATTTTGAGCGAGTTCACAGTAGATCCAAACACTCTATAAGAGAGTTGCTTAAGGTCACTTATGCTTTGGGGGCCTTGCCAATGAAAAACCAAACATGCTATTAAAAATGAACGCTATGTAAGCCTCCCAAACTCCAGTTTGCGATGTGTAAGCTAAGTTTCATCCAAGATAATGTTTGGCTAAATCACATTGTCATATTTTTGAAGATGATTTTGAGTCTCAAACCATGTTTATAGGAAAAGCAAACAAAAAGTTAATCTCCTATGATCAAACCATGGTTTGCAAGCTATTATCCAAACATGTTCTTACTGTGGTATGCGTTTGTTTTAATGCTGTCTAGTATGAATAACTCATGATTTTCTACATCTACCTATTTCGTTATGCGGGGTGATGTATTTTCTATAAATAGAGAAAAATAAATAGAAGATCAAGTAAAAAGGATCCAGTTATAAATGAAAAATGAAGCTAGGTTGTATAAAGCTATGACTGACGATCAAGTATAAGTCATGACAGTATCCAAAGTCATTGTTCATCACATCACATTTCAAAGGGTTTTGACAAAGAAATCAAAAAAGTTTTAATTTGTATATTCCATGCCTATTTAAGTAGTCAACCTAGAAAAAAATTAGATGGTCATATATGTTGGAAAAAGAATGATTGAGTCATCAAACATTACCATAAGCATGTCACTACATAACATGTGTATGTTTTCAAGGCACTAAACCTTCCTTCTACCACTTTCTTAAATTATGGCAGAGCTTCTTATCCGTGGGGGTTTAGATCTTCTTACTCTTCTTGGATCCAAATAAAAAACTGAAAGAGGAAATAATAAGTAACTTATTACTTCAACTACGTGGTTAAATTAAAACTTTCTGCTTTTGTACAACTTTAAGTTAATCTTAGTAGGTTATTCAATAACAAGTCTTGATATCCTTCTATCTCTTTGTTCTTGTCTCTTTAGTTTTGGAGTCAGAGGGTGGAGATTATTACTTGAAAAAGTGACTTAAACCTTTTCAATAGTTTTTGTTGCCAATTATTTATTTCATCTGCTTGTCTCGTCTCATCTAGTCAGTCACCTTATTAGTCACCTTATTTCCTGGTGGTACAATCACTAAGGGATAAATAAAGAGAACTGATTATGTTAATGGAAGAGACTAGGAATAAACTAACACCTTTTGCTATGTATTTCTGCAGTTTTACACATTCCTTGAGACAACTCTTGTCACTTTATCATTATTGCCATATTTTATGGCATTCTTTACTGAAGAAGAGATTTCTGAACCAGCACCAACCCTTGCAGTGTCCTTTATTGCATTTGGTGAGTTCTTGAAAATTGAAATGTGATCATTAATCTATTGTCAGTATTATTATCTTATTCGTAACCTTTTTTGTTCCATTCATGCAGTTTTGAACTTAGCTTTCGTATTAAGTATTTTGGGCTTTATGATTATGCACATTTCATTTGTGGCAGCTAATACTACCACCATTGAGGTGACTTTATGTCTTCCAATTTGATTTTTATTTCCATGTAAGTTAGTTGTGCCTTTGATATATTGTCTAGTATAATTCTGAAGCTTTTAAAGATGGAATTTATCAGGCATATGAGACAAAAACCACTCTCAAATGGCATTATGACCTAGGTTGGAGGAAAAATTATGAGCAGGTGACATCTATTTTCCCTTGCGTAATGTGTTTCCAGGGCAGCCTTTCATTATATTATGCTACTAGTTAATTGTAATTATTTTGATCTTTAATTTAGGATAATAACTGAAGTTTTGAAAAGAGAGTTGGCAATTGAAATCTTGGATAACAAAAATGTACCAGATGGTCTTGAAGCATTAGAATTCATCATGTTGAGCCGCCTTGCTCTTAGAGCCTAATGTTATGTCAAAATGAGCTTCAAACCTTAATACATTAGTAGTACCATAGTTCATATTGCCATAGTGGATGCATGGTAGAGATAGAAATTTTCAGTTTTTCACGTGAAATGTGCTACGTTCATTTTAAATTAGCCCAAGTACAGCAGGTAATTGCAAATGTTTGAATGTTGGGACTATGTATTGTGTTGATAACTGATGTGTCTATGGCTCTTTTGGTCAAATTACACATTCCTTGAACCAAAGGCTCAGTCCAAAGTGGTTGTGCATCCTATGACTGTCTTTAAGGAGATAACATGCTTTGGCTTTGATCCTTCCCTATGCATTTTTTAATTTGATGCAGGATGAAGTGGTCATGATAATTATATTTGGGCTAAACTGTAAGGATTAAGGAACCCTTTCCAACTAGCGGTCAATGATAGAAAACCCTTTGTGATTTAAAACTCATCATGTATATTGTGGGAATTTTATCACATGCATATGGGGTTAAGTTTACCCTATGTATGGTTTGATAATTTTATGGACTTCAGTTGTGGAGTTTTGAACCATTGGTGAGTTTTCTGCGTTGATCTGTAGTAGTGCCGTTATGGTTTATGCTACTCTAACATCCTGATTTTAATTGATTTAGGAAGGGGATTTTGATGCCTGCAATGGGATTATACATTTATAATTAGTTTTTCTGTTAATGACATTAAGTTTCTTCTACATTTCCTTTTATTAAGCAAAGACTTACCTTCTCAGGCTGTGATTTTGACTACATTGCCCATCCTTTTCTGTCCTCATGTATCTCTCTACTTTCTCTGTATAGAGCCTAAACACTACAAATTTAAAAGTCCATGTATCTAAAGGAGGAAAAAAATAATTCTTATTTTAGCCATTAATTGAATGCAAATAATTGTTTGATTGGTTTAAAATTAAGTAATTAAATTTGTGAAGTTGGTGGTGGATGATAATTGATATGCCATATCAGATTTACAATCTACATATTTGGCTCCTATAAGGTGCAATGGCTGTTCATTGGAAAATCAATGGTGGAATTTTTCATACAATGTATGATAAGTTATTGAAATTCCAACTGTTGATTTTCTGATTAATGGCTATAATACTGTGCTTTATTCTCCTAAATGCATTCCTCACTATAGAGGAGGTTAATCCACATTCTACAACTACAAGTTGCATTAAGCAGTTTAATGAATCATTACTCAGTTTGATGCATTAGTCAGAAATAGGTTTACGGGCATTTTTTGTCATGATGCTGTATACATTTTTCTCAGGTATTTGGCACCGATAAAAGGTACTGGTTCATTCCTGCATATTCAGAGGAGGATTTAAGGCAAATACCAGCATTACAAGGTCTTGAGTATCCAACAGAGCCTGATGCAGTAGCCCTCCAGCAGTTGTAACAAACAATATATCAGCTATGACTGCAAATCCAACCAACATTTTTCCTAGGAGAGGTTATGAGCCTGTAGTTTGCACTAGTTTGCATGGCTATGAGATAAAGATTTATTTGTTGGATAAATGTTTCCCATGCATTTCAACCAATTGGATGGACAGTCATTACTGTGAACAAGGAGTGTGTTGATTGTGTTTGGTTATCCGTACGCATCAGTGCAAATAGATTCACACTTCACTTCCACTTCAAGACAAAAAGTGAACGAAACTCTTGTTACGCGTAGGGTTGAAAGTTTGTTCAGGTTGTGCACTGAATTAATATGTAAATACATACTAAGTCATTTAGTTCTGGAGTCAGGATGTCATTCTTCTTGCTGTACTATGAGTATGGAATTTAGTATATATTGACATGTGAATAATAGAATCCAGCAGTTCTGAGTTATCCTGTATATATTGTGACTGCATTTTCTTTCCCAGGCCAACCGGGTAGGAAGTATTCAGCTTTGTTTTGTAAGGTTTGAATTTTGGTGAGTCTTGTGAGAACTGTTAAAGGCCTAAGAATGATTTATACACTTAAGAGAGGTGAAGCTTCAAACAAGCATCGTACATGGTAAAGATTTGGCAAAAAGTAGAAGTTTTCAATCATTCAGTATTACTCATTAACTTTAAATCAAAACAACTCAACATTTATTTTTCATTATAACTTTTTAGAGGAAAAAAAGAGAATAACTTTTAAATTGTGAAAGATGATGTATTGAGTGGGATTTTTTTCCGCTAGATAGCAAAATAATGACTTAAAAAATTTTATTTATGAGAAAGGACATCTTTAATATTTCTCGTGTTGGACAATTATAATGTGCTCATGATGTTCTTAAAATTATAGAAATAGCTATATTAAATTATTAATGTAGGTATTCATTTTCCACTTAAATTTAAACTAGAGATGGTTTTTTTTTTTATAAGCTAGAGATGGTAAAGTGGGTTTCATGCGGATGGTCAACCCACTTAACCTATTGGGCAATATAGGGTGGGTTGGGTGATTCAACTCACTAACATGTTCCGTCAAGCCCATTGAGCCAATGGTAGGGTGATGTGGGCCAACCCGTTATTTTTTTTAATCACATTACAATTTTTTTGCAATTTTTTTTTTCTTGTGGGATAACATATCAAGCTACTCTTAAGTAGGGTGGGGTGGGTTGAGTATACAAATTCACTCTTGTTAGCGGGTCGTCTCGTCTCACTCTACTTAAAATGTTTTAAAAGCGGGTGACTTCAATTCAGTTTTTCAAAAGAAATAATTAGTTGTTCCTTAGATATAATTAGGAGCGGAGGGAGAGGGGACACATGTGCCATGCCCCCCCCCCCCCAAGCTTCTTAATTTTTTTTTACATGTGATACGTATGCATGTAAGCTCTCGAATAGGCTATTATCTTTGTACGCATGTCATATTATTTGATCTTGGCCCCCTATTTGATCTTAATCCCCTAGTCTCAAATTTCTGCCTCCACCACTAGATATAATACATGCGCTAGGGTATGAAGATACGAGAGAGCACCCGCCGCCATCCTTCTTTGGGGGGTTATCCTCCTCCATGGATATTTTTCTTTCTTTTAAGTAGGCGTTTCTCCCACAATAGGTGGATTCTCTTGCACAATAAGTGAATTTACTACCTAATAAGTGATTTTTTTTTTCTCTATAAAAGTCTTGTTTTCCCAGTTTTGTGGCCACCACTGGTTTCCTTCACCCCACCGGCCCTGCAGCTTCCGTATCGCTCGTCGCCACTGCAACCTTATCTGCCACTTCCATCTTTCTCTTTCCCTATTTTTTTTTTCTGTTTATATTTTTTTCGGTTTTACTAATAGAAGAATTAAATATTATTATAGATGAGATGGTGGGAAAATATTTTAATTTAAATTAAATAAATAAAATTAAAATAAAATTTATGGATTCATACTTACTTACTTTTTTTATGATAATATTATTATTATTATGAGATGATAAAGTGGTTATTTTTTTGTCAAAATAAAGTGGTTGTTTAAGTTGTGGCGGCTCGTGGTTGGGCCCGTTTTGTTATTTCGAAGTTGAGAAACGAAGCCCAAGGATTTTTTGTGACATAGATTTGTACCTGGTGTTGGAAGGTATCTTCCACAGAATTCTGGTAGGAGAAATCTGCATAAACCCGTCTTTCTAATTTCTTCTGTACCAGTTAATAATCGATCACACTTCGAGGATCCTTTCCGCTTCTCTATCTCTACTCCTCTTTCTGTTGCCTCTCAGGTACTTGTTCTAGAGAGCTCTGAATTTTGATCATGTTGATGATCTCTTTTCATTTTGTGCTGGCTTGTTTGAATCTCAATCGTACCTATAGTTTGTTTTATCTCACTGATCCTCGTGTTCGATCATCAAGTCGTTGAATTGTTGTTTTGGTTGGTTAATTCCATATATGATGTTTGGTGCATGCAAGCCTTTTTGTTTTGCTTTGCCTTAGGTCTTTATGGGAATTATGTTGATGCCACCATTGTTTGAATCAAGTACCTGCCTTTGAAAAATGAGTTGTGTTAAACCCTCCTACATTATCCCCGCAAGAATCGAACGAAAACGAAAAAGGATTAGATCATTAGGAGGATTGTTGATATAGAATTATTCTATGGAGAATTGTATTGAATCTTTATCCTTCATTACTATTTTGTACCACAGACTCTGACACGGACACCGCATGGCTA
This sequence comes from Acmispon strigosus, assembly GCA_030819835.1. Taxonomy (NCBI): domain Eukaryota; kingdom Viridiplantae; phylum Streptophyta; class Magnoliopsida; order Fabales; family Fabaceae; genus Acmispon; species Acmispon strigosus. The sequence continues at coordinate 17,471,493 of JAUAMA010000002.1, read as the reverse complement.
ATATCGAAAAAGTAGGAGTTCAGGACACCGATGGTTTATTTATTAAAAAATAAGAATCATAAATATGATGAATCTAATTTTAAATTACAAGTGTTTGAGCCGAAGAAAAAAAATTGCTCGAATGTGTCCGACATGTGTTGTACGAGTGTCGCGCGTCCGGCACCGGGGCCGTGCTTCATAGATTACTATTTTTATTGTTTATACATTGTCTGCGGTTGCAATTTAATTATCCTTCTTGGATCATGTATCTCCAGTAAAACTGCCAGAGTTAGATAGACAGAATGCAAGGAGGCAGAGGTGGCAGGGATCCTTTCTTCGACTTTGGTGACCCTTTTGGTGGTTTTGGCCAAGGGTTTGGTTCCTTTGGACCTCCCAGGAGTTTAACCTCAAATTTCTTTGGGGGAAGGGATCCATTTGACGATCCTTTCTTCACCCGTCCTTTTGGGGGGATGTTTCAGTCTAGTCCGTTTGGTGGTCCTGCTGGATTTCCTTTCCCCCCGAATATGCAGCCATCTGGGTTTCTTGAGCATCAACCCCCTGAGCCTAGCAGGGGCAGGGGGCCAATCATTGAGGAATTGAACTCTGATGATGAAAATGATGAAGCGAAGGAAGAGAAGAAAGGAAATCCAAGAAAGCATAGTAGGTCAGAAAATGAACCCATCGTTGAACATCCAGATGGTGAACTTGAAGGTAATGTGTGTTTTGCGTTAAGCAGTTGGTGCCTTTGCTCTATCTCTCTTGAAACTGGTAGCTTAGTTTGTTTAGGCTTTTTTTTAATTCTTTTTTCTGGGGGTCTATTTTGCAGGGAAGAAGAGCAAACATTTGCAGGATAGAAACGAGTACAACAGGTTCAATATGGAGCTGCAGCCGCAGGCCCAGCCTCAAACTCACAGCTTCTGCTTCTCGAGCTCAACAGTCAGCTATGGTGGTGCAAATGGTACATATTATACGTCATCAAGGACAAGGAGGAGCGGGAGTGATGGAGTAAGTGTTCATGTTGAGCAAAAGCTAGATTGGATCCAGGATTTGTGTAATGTTTATTTTTCTGATGCCATCTTCGTTGTGTTAGGTGACCTTTGAAGAGAGCAAGGAGGCTGATAGCTCCACAAGGCAAGCTTCTCACAGAATTTCTAGAGGCCTGCATGGAAAGGTACTCATATACCATACCATACTGTGTTCTTCTGATGTCCTGTACAAATTTAATGTATTTTACTTATATTTTACAGGGACATTCCCTCTCAAGAAAACTTAATTCAGATGGTAATGTGGATACTATGCAGACTTTGCACAATCTAAACGAAGGTTAGTTATATATTTTATATAGTCATTTATTTTTGTGATGTGATATTACATCTATAATATTTAAATACCCTTGAAAGTCAGCATTACTGAAGGTTTGGGTTGTGATTTTACAGATGAACTTGTTGGCTTTGAAGAAGAATGGAAAGGAAAGGGTCAAAAGTATTTGCCTGGATGGACTGGTAATATTGGTGAGTAATTGAGTCTCCTTTCTGCTACTTGAGGAATGATGATGTTGATGATTAATTTCTAAAAAATATATTTTCAATTTATTAGAGTATAATGGCAGTTTTATGGGACAAAACTTATGTGCAGTACCTTAGGTGCAGTTTTTGCAGTTGGCTAATTAGAATTGAACATATGGATTATAATTTCCACATCATTAATAATAACCTCATGCCGTCAGTGCTCAGTCTTCTGTTTTCCATCTTATCTTCAAATTAAATGAGATCGCGGATGGTCGGAAATGGAATATGAATAAACTTTTTGTGGAGCCTGATTGTGAATCACCAAGGAATCTGCATTCCTTATCTCCACACTGTCATCAACTCCTTTCACCTGAGAGTCCCCTTGGTCTGGTGGGTGTGTACGGATTCCACCTGCATGAAGCTCTTTGAGACCAACAACCTGTAACACACCCTCTGCCTCGTGTTGACAACTAAATCCTTTTCACGTTCAATAGTATTGGCCCCTGCTCCTTGATAGCTACTCTAACCACACCATCAGATTCGCTAGAATCAACCCTTGCAATCATGACCACTGTGTTAGATTTTGTGATTGGCCACTAGATTTATGGCGCTTGAATTCGTGAAAAAGGACTCATGTTTCATGGAGAAATGAGGAAAAAAATGGTGCTTGAATTTGTTCTTGGCTTTGCTGTGGAACTTGTTCAAACCATATGCACGGGGGGGGGGAGAGGGAGAGAGATTTTGTAAACTCACTTTTTGATTTTTTTCTAAATCGGTAATTTAACCTACTGCTATAGGAGATATTGCTCTATGAATTTAAAGAAGTTAATTCACCTTCCGTTTCCGACGCCATCCACGATCTCGATTTGACGATAACACGGAAACGGAAGATTGTACAGTGACGGCGTGAGGTTAATATGAATGATGTGGAAATTATAATCCACATGTTTAATTCTAATTAGCCAGCAGCAAAAACTGTACCGAAGGTACTGCACATAAGTTTTGTCCTTATGTTTACTACATGTTTGTCCCAAAGTTTCCATGAAGCTATTATTTTATTATTATATTTTCTCAATATTGTAATAAATTCCGTGGATTATAAATTTTAATTTACTTGAATAATTTAAATACAAGGAAAAAAATTAAACCTATGCTATATATCATTAACCTTGTTTTACTTAAGTCACTACAATGGAACGGGTATAAAGAGGGAGAGAGAAATTCCATTTTAAAGGTCAGCTTATGTATGGAGACACTGTATTGTATTCCCTTTTTCCACTATTTTCCTCCAATTCCTATCACTTATTTTTCTTTTCAACCACCATAATCTCACACTTTTTTGAAAAATGTTTTTGACTCGCATGCACAATAGTGTGTGCCCACATCTAGTGGGTATAAAGAGAAATGGCTTTCTCATAGGTGCATGGTTGTGAACAATTTATCATGTCATTGGAAATATTCCTTTTTTCTGAACTTTTTCCCAGCATTATACAGAAAACTAAATAGTTCAAGAGTGTGAAGATGTTCCTTGCTCATGCTCTTTTTCAGTGAGAACTGAGAAGTGAGAGTGACAGTGCCGGAGATGCACCATGCATTCAATGTTGATGATTTCAGTGTGTCTATATTAGTACTGTTAATTTCATATTAATTGCTAAAATATGATTGGTGAATAATAATACATATGTTGTGTGGGTAAGCTCCTTTATGCTTGTATAAGGTTTTGTGTATTATATCTTTTCAGACTTAATGTCTATGATATTCATGTTTTAAACTTGTAAAAAAAAGCACTAGCAAAATCAAAGACCTAAACTGTTGTCTGGCATATTAGTCAAGTATTATTATGACATTGTAATAAAACGTAACAATCACTGGCGTGGTGTTTATCTTCTTGGTAAAGTACTCTTACTGTGGCTGTTCAGTAATTGTTTTCCTTCAACTAGAAGTATGCGCTTGTTTGTCATCTTTAATTTGTGCTTGTTGGTGTTTTAGGAGCTGATCATAGTGGACAGGCTCAGCAGGCCAGGCAGGGAGGTTGGATGCTTCCTTCTTCGGAGCATTATCATCCTGGGGGATCGACTGAATTTAGGGGTGAAGTCGGTTCTTCCCGTGTGCAGGAGAGGGTAAGGGCAGATTCAAAAGATAAGGGTTCGTATCGTCCAAGAGAGCAAGGCCGAAATTAAGGCACCGTTGTTGCTGTCAAGTTGTCGAGCATATCTCTAGTCTCATAACTACAGCAGCAACGCAATGCCCTTTAAAGGTTGCCTCTTAGTGTGTGTCTAATAGTTGTAATGCTAAGTGTCTGAGACATGTAATCGGACTATGACCTCCTTATAAAACAAATTTAGTAGTTTATATGTACTGTCATTTAATGGGATAAGACTTTTAAGACTTTTGTTGTTGTATATGTACTGCCATTTATGCTGTGTGAGGGATTTAGTTATCTTCTTTCGCGCATGAGGTGCTTGTCTTGTCCAATGCAACTTTTATGTTGGATGAAGGACTCTGATAAAAAGGCCCTTGCACTTGGAAGTTATGTGAGCTAGTAGTCCTGCTTTGACTGATAGGTGAACTGGAGGAGTGGAGGGGCGTGCCTTTAATGAGGCTGGAAACCTGCGAATGTTTACTTGCACAATTTCTAGACTAGTGAAGTACAAGCACCTTTAGAAATGTTTAATGTAAAGGCGGGGAAGGGAAAATAAAATTCTCTTGCTTTACTTGGAGGAGAGGACAGGGAAAATCCTATTGTTTGGTATGCAAATGGTGGAAAGAAACGTAGAAATAGTTTACTAGTAGAAAAATGAGCAATTAGCATGTTGTAAGAATGCAAAAAATAAATGCGGCAAAGTCTAGGTAACATAGAAGAAAAATATTATGAACGCTCATTTTAACATTTGTGTGGGATTTGCTACTCACTTCTTATTTAGTGGTATTTACATGACTTTCATCCAATAAATAAAAGTGTTGAAAGGGAGTGTTAAATAAAAGTGTTGAAAGGGAGTGTTAAAGTAGGTGTTAATGACACTTTTCAATAGGGAAATAGATTATTAAGGGCCCAAATTCATGATGATCGTTAAATGAATTTTTCATTTTATTTTCACTAAATTATTTACCTAATTTTAATTTTGTGTCGTGGGGAACAATTTATACTTAATCGCCAAAAGAAAAATGTTAATTTTTGGAGTGACATTAATTTTTTGGACCAATCAATTAGACATAGTTAGAAGGTAAAAAGAAGAGTGAGCTCGAATTGACTAATTTTTTTGTCAAAATTCGGTCACATATCTATGTTTGAATACAACTGATATCAGTGTAAGTGAATATTAGCATTTACTTTGAGATAAAAAGTGAATAAAACTATTCTTATATGTTGATATAGTTTATGGACGTTGCACTTGAATGATATTTAAACACATTAATTGACTAGAAGAATGTAAATCTAATGGATATGAGCAACTTACACGCAAAACATAAAGAAAAGAAATGAAACAGTAAGGATTGAAGTAATTTACCGATCTTAAAGTACAATTGTTTATCCCTTTTTAGATTGTAGTGCTCTCTGAAGCTTCTATAGACATAATAGAAAAGAACCTGATTAATAGAGATGTATTCGAACTATCGATTAGTGAGTAAAATGGTTAATTGGGTTGTTAGTTTGTTGTGTTAGTTGTTGTTAGTTCTGTGATATCTTGAACGTATAAATAAGGCTCGTAATGTAACTTTGCAAAGTAATGAATGTTTTATAGTCTACCCTTTCTCTTGAGAGTTCTATCTTTCTCTCAGTTTCTAAATCATATTTTCCTTATAAGATGAAAACAATGGCTGAAGAAAGACCCTAAAGGAGAATGACAACATTTAATAGATGAATATTTTTCTCATTTTTAATTTTTTTCTTATTAATAAATTGACTACTTGAGCCAACTAATTGTGTTTATAGTTGATTTAAATTGAGGCCGAGTTAGAAAATATACGAGAAGTCCACTCAACTCTGTTAAATATGTATCGAATAGTTTCACACAATTTTTCTTCAAAGGTGACTTACAATGACGACGAGTGTGTACACTATAGAGAAAATATTCATTATGTTAGTTTATCAAGAACCCATTTTTCTCCATGTGAATTGTTCTATTTCATATACTTTGACACCCCTACATATGAGCATTCCTATTTGTTTTTCATAAAGGATTGAAAAAAAATTTAGAAAATTCAATTTGCTTAATTGAAGAAACTACTGTGTATTTATTTTAAAAACAGTTGCGAGACATAAACCTTATGTTACTATTCATTGATTTGACAACGCCACAAATTCGCGTGACTATTAAGATAATGTGAAAATGCATTTCTGACAATCGCACTGTGCATATCGGAACTCGAGAGTATAACTGGTACCGTGCGTTTGTGAATAAATGATTTTTCAATTAATTCAATTTATTAATGTGACCATTTTAAAATTGATTAATTGAGAGTGCAGAAATCAAAATTAAACTAAAAAAATTCACAAAATAGTAGGGATTGAAAATCAACCGGAGAACTACAAATACAATGCCAAAACAAAACAAAAGGGGCAGGGTTGAGTATTGTGGACGTGGTTCAAACCTTGATGTATGGTATGGCTACAACCACCAGTAGGATGGTGGTGAAGGAAATGCTGCACCTCTCTTCCACACTTCCATTTTCGTCGCTTCGTGTTGCTGGTGAGCTTTCTCGTGCTTTCTTCCCCTTCTCTCCTTGCACGAACAAAGCACTTCTTCAATCACGCCACTCTCGCTTCCCCGCCGCTGCAATTCGATGCGCTTCTTCAAATTCGGATTCCGGTAACAAAGTATCGTCTCGACTATCACAGGTCCAGCATCTCCTCCATGAAGCTGAAGAACGAGCTCGCTCCGCTGATACAGGCCCCACTCCTAAAATCACACTAGGTTCGTTATTTCTTCATCAATTTTATCATTTTGAGGAACAAAAATATGAAACTTGGAATTTTTTTTATTTTTTTTTTTTTATTTTTAAATTTGGTTTCAGATCATGTTACTGTGAGTTTTGCTAGAAGTGGAGGACCTGGGGGTCAGAATGTGAATAAAGGTTTTTTTTTTTTTTAAACTTGATATTGTGGATATTAATGGTTATTCTTGTTGTCTGTTTGTTTGTTTGTTTCCATTTTCTTGTATATATGTTGGTTGGGGCTAACTAGTATCTTACTGGTTGTATTGTCATGCCTGTTGTTGGACAGTGAACACCAAGGTGGACATGCGCTTCAATGTTCAAAATGCATATTGGCTAAGTGATAGGATCAGGGAGAAGATTATTCAAACGGTTAGTTTGTTGCTACTTATCTTTTCTCATCCTTACAAAATCATATGATTAACTGCTTATTTGTTAGATGTGAAACCATTTGTGTATGCTTTCACTTAAATGCTTAACTTTTTGAAATAATTGGTTCATGACAGATGTTAAAAGCTACATAGTTAAGTGGTTTAGAGATTGATCCTTGTTATTCCTACTCTTCTAAGTAAAAGTTAAATTTCAGTACAATATTTGGTGAACTTGGGCATTGTCCACGCTTTAACCCAAATGACTATTGCAGTATTGCTTGAGAAGCTTATCAAATGTAAAATCATTGATGTACTTTAACCTAACAATTTAAACATTTGGGATAAGAGGAGTGCCAGCTACACACTTTTTTAAACAACTCCCTATAACTGGTCATTTTCAAACTAGTCATTATATTTTTCTCACTTATTAAAAATTGTGTTGAGTCTTTAAAAAAAGAAACCTATCGCATAAAATGTAAATAGTGTGTTGCTAGCATTTCTCTTCGGATAATTGTTTTATTACACTGTCTCTATAGGTCTATGGTTGTCATTATTTCTAAGAAGCTCATCATATTGCTATATGCTCATTATTCACGGAACATGTACCTTATCTTTTAACAGTCTTGAATTTCCTGAGCAGGAGAAAAACCGTATCAACAAGGATGGGGAGCTTGTGATTTCTTCAACCAAAACTAGAACGCAGAAGTTTGCCTCTTCACTTTTCTTGTATTTGTTGACTTTTTTCTTGTATGTTATAATATTGATCACCATTCTACCATTTTTTCGTTAGGGGTAACATTGATGATGCTTTGGCAAAGCTTCAGGTATATAAAATTTATTTCTTTCATTAAGTTGTTTAAAAGCAAGCTTTAGCATCAGATGTTATTATCGAAGAACAAATCTCTTAAATGCTAAAATTCTTTAGTGGAAGCCCAAACATGGTTTTTATGACAGTTAACATGACTTGGTAGGTTCTTAAATGATTATGTTTCTATAGCTCTCAAGTCTTATCCTACTACCAGGGACTTAATTCTTTTAAAAATATGATATATTAGCTTCTTAAACTGGAATTTTCCAGTGTGCAAGACAGTTTCTGTGCAGTCTTGTCAGCTATATATGACAGGCTTTTACTTTCTGTTGCTCTGGATTCTATCACTCCTTATTCTTCTCTAGTGGTACTGGGGTTTGGAGGAGTTTGTTTGCTGAAAATTGAAATGATGTGTTTGTAAATAATCCCTTGTCTTAATAGTAAATAAACTAGTGGAAGAATGCAGCTTAGGATATTGACTTGGTGGTACTGGGGTTTGAAGGAGCTTGTTTGTCTATAATGCTATGTTTTTAAATAACCCCTTGTCTTGATAGTAAGTAAACTAGGGGAAGAATGCAGGTTAGGATAGTGACTTAGTGCATGTTTGGATACACGGTAGAAAATCAAAATCACGGTGAGCCAAAATCATGGTGGACAGAAGCAACTTCCCTTAACTTTCGCTTTTGTCCACCAGAATTTTGACTTCACCGTGTATCCAAACATGGACTTAGTGATAGACATATCTCACTCCTTATTTTCTGGGTACTTGTGTATTAGATGACAGTAACTCGGTAAGTCTAATCCTAAGAGTTTCGGTGCTGACTATTTTTTGATTCTCTGAGGAGTTATAATAACTTCTTGAATTAGAAACGGAATATTTCTTGGAGAATGACTTTGTAAATTGGTTCCTTGGTTTTTTCTTTACTGTTCATTGGCTCTCCATTCCTTCATTGTTGAGTTAGTTGATTGCCATGTCCTTGTTATAACGAAGCCCATGGTGAATTTGTCTGGACCCAGCCAAGTATTAATGAGAACAAAAATGAGGTGTGGTGACTATTTTCACAGCTTTATGCGGTGTATACTAATATAATATGAGTAATCTTGTGAGCATTCCGATTATTTCCTTAAAAATATTATTATGCACTTTTGCAGTGTCCCTCCTTGTTAGTGTTATCTAGGATATGATGTGCCTTTATGGATGTCAGACTCTAGTTATTTGACCTTCCCTCCTTTTCTACTGTATAGACTTCAGTATGTTCACTTCTTGTTCCTAAAAAATGACTTTTACTCAACAATGTTGCTTTTCTGTTTATTTAATGGGAAAAAAATAGGAAATCATTGATGCAGCATCTTATGTCCCGCCACCTCCATCAGAAGAGCAAAAGAAGAAAATTGCCAAGATGTAAGAGCACTTCTCTTTTTATATTTTTAAGTTCTTCAGGTTAAAAATGCAGTCTCATTTTGGGTACCGTTTTGTTTGTGGCTTCTATTACAATAGAAACATTTGATTGTGAAGGGCATGTAACTGACAAATGTTAATCAACTGTGCACTTTTGAAGGGCTGCCATAGGAGAGCAGAAACGCCTGAAAAGCAAGAAGGTGCTTTCAGATAAGAAAGCGTTCAGAAGAAGTAAAAATAGTTGGGACTAATACATTGTATTCCAGAATCTTGAAACTGTTTATCACTATAGTAAGTTCACCATGATTGGCAACTTGAGATTCTTTTATCAAACCTGCTATTATCGATTTTATTGTGCCTATTCTCAATTGATGTGGTTTCTGAATCTCCGCGCTGCAGGGCACAACAGCACAATCCTCTGATACTGCACTATACATTAGATGAATGATTGAAAATAACCAAGAATTTGACCAACATAACGCAACATTCAGCCAGCCTGCTGGAAGGATCTCAAAAGCTGTTTGTGGCTGCATATATATTGGTAGTTAGCCAAAATTGTGATGTACCTATGATTTAATGCTATAGGATCTTTTCAAATAGAAATGCCATATTGTAGTTGAATCTATAATGTTTCATTTGATAGCTTAAGCCCTTTCTTGTGACTTGGCAATTATGGGCCTTTTGCATGATTGAAGTTTAGCAACCTGGGGAACATGCTTCAAGTTAGAAGTATGTTTGATACATAATGCTGCTGATGGGACGAAATTTTGTCATTTTGGTAGTTGAAAGTTTGGTTCTCTAGTAGATGTGTATTGGTACGTTTCCATGTTAGAACCATTCCATCTATATTACACTCCAATCTGTTAATATTTTTAATTCGGTGCTCATTGCTCTCAATTGCTTTTACACAATAATGTATATCTTGTCATTTTCTTATTACTCCGAACCAAAACTGTGTTACTATTTTCTAACATTCAGTGCTGTAACTAGCTCATCTGGTATTACTATTACTATTATCCCCTCCACATTCCCTTCTTCCTATGTCGCCTCTTCCCCTCCCAAAATCCCATTTGGCAAAGGTAAATCTTCTTAGGACAAGGGAAGAAGGAAGAAGGAAGAAGAAAGAAGAAATAATTCAGTGCCAAAAGAAAAAGTCATCATTGGTTGAAATAAAAAAGGACTACCACAGCCTCAGACGTGGGAAGGTCACAATATGGGGAAAAGGGTTATGATACAGTGCAGACATCGAGACACTTTTTTTTTTTTTTCTATCCCTCTCTTCTGCACATATCACATGGTATACACCAATATTTATCTTTCCACATAACATTTTTGGGCAAAGTATTGTTTCATGAAACAGTAAAGAATAAATGGAATGGTTTGTGACATACCCACATACACACTGCATCTGTGTATTTACAAAAGAGAAAAAAGAAAAAACAAACTGACTAGTGTATTTGGCAAAACAGGTTAAAACAAAAAGAAAAATTGAATAAAATCTGTTACAATCTTTGCAGCTAATTGGCAAAGGAAAAAAAACTGCTTGCAGAAAACACGAATTCATGTTGTTCGTTCATCGTCGAATGACATGCACATCCCCAGATTGTTGATCAACATGCTTGATCCATCTCTTACCCTTGAGTCCCGAAATGGAATCACCACCTCCGACGGCGGAGACATGGGCTATGTCAAGCCCCTCCTCTACCGGAAGAAACACAGAATGAACAAGCCGCCGTCGCGATGATTTTCCATCAAGCACGCTCCGCCATTTAAACCCTGTAACAGTCGTTGAATTGGCATTCTTGCATACCAGCACAGCCCCTTTGCTGCTGAGCTTGGCCAGCCTCAGCACCTTCCAAAAATCCCTCCCTTTACAATCCACCACCATGAAATCAATCCCAACCAACCCTTCCACCACCTCCTCCGCCTCCCCCACCACGACCTCCACGCACAACCCTGCTTCCCCCATCCTGTCACAATACTCCGACCTGGACCTCTCGTCCGGGACCACGCACACGTGCCTCCCGCCCGTGTGCCCCCTCGCTATGCCTAACCCCCTGCTCGTGGCGATCGCCCCTCCCTCCGACCACGTCTCGACGATGAGCTGCGCGTTCCAGCCGGCCGCCATGGCGGAAACAAGCTCCGCCACCCCTGATTCACGGCACTGGTAATGGAACAAGGTTAGTTAGTTAGAATAGGCACTAGCCAGACATGGATGGAAATTGGAAGAAATGAAAATTGAATGCTTACAGATTGGACAGTGTCGATGTATGCTTTTGATGCTGCCTCCGGGGACCAAACTAGTTTCATTTTCTCTGAGAATTGAGGTGTATGTGTTTTGTGTGAATGTGAATGAATGGTTGCAATTGACGAGGGTTTAATATTAATACTATAGAGCAAGAAGAACGCGGAAGAGAGAAGGACAAGGATGACTGGGAGCTGAGGTAGAAGGAAAGGTTCTAGAGAGAGAGAAAGAGCATAGCATAGCATGTAGGACCGTTGACATTTATTCCTTGGCCGCGGAATTCAAACGTGTTGGTAGCGTAGATTCGGATAACTCCAGTTTTGTACGGTTAACTATGCTGTCACGCTAGCTAGCTAACTGCTTTTCTGTTCTATATCATAGTTGTACATCAATGTCATGCGGCGTGTACATGTAATCATTTACTTCATTTTAGGACAAATATGTTATCTTTTTAAGTTACGAATTAATACAAATATATTCATTTTAATCCAATCCAATTTTCACAAAAAAACGTGTGCTCATGTTATTCATTTTCTTCTCTTTCCCTACTCTATCTCTTTGCATAGAATTTGAGATGCCAACACTACTGAAAATAACATCTAACTCTATGCCGATGGCCGTTTGACACTTTCGGTATTTTTTTCAAAAGATAACATTTTTCTTTCACACCTTCAAAATTGTGTTAATTTTAAAAATTAATGGTCAATTATTCAGAAAACTTATTAGGCAAAAATGATTTTTATCCAGTTTTAAAACGGATTTAATATAATTTTTAAAACATGGTTTAGTAATTATAGTATTTAGTTTCAATAACATGTAACATTATAATATTTAGTGCTCGAATGATAACTCAAGTGGTAAAAGACATATGAATTGAGAGTAGAAGATACACGAGTCAATGCCTGAAAGAGGAATTTAAATGTTTTCCGATAAATAAATAAAAATTGATACATTATCACCATCCACCACTGCTGCCACTCCCACCACCATTACCGGCATATGGGTTGGGAGGGGAAGATCCACAACTCAATCCGTGAAAGAGGAATTTAAATATTTTTTTGATAAATAAAAAAAACATGTAACATTATCACCATCCACCACCGCTGCCTCTTCCACCCTCACTACCACCACCGCCATCACCACCATCCACCACTGCCACTACCATCACTGCTACTTCCACCACTACTACCATCCACCGCCACTACCACCACTATCATCGTTGTTACCTCCACATCCACCGCTACTCTCCAACACCACTGTGTCCACCTCCACCACTGCCACCACTTCCACCTCCATCGCCGCCGCCACCACTACCGCTGTCACCGTCAACACCACTCTCCAACACAACCACTTCCACCTCTACCACCCCCTCCACCACTTCTGCCGCATCTACCACTGTCGTTGCCTCCACCGATATCACCACCACTATCGTTGCCGCCACAATCACCAACACCACCGCCGCTAAGAACAAGAAGTGAAAAATAAGTTAAGGTCGTTGTCATTACTTATCAGCTCTCTTTGTTTTTTTCTACATCTCTTGAAATACGTGGTAAATCAAACATTTTCCTCTTACAAATTAAAAAAAGGATTAATTACCCCAATAAATCCTTACATGGATTATCTCTAAAGCATGGTTATTATTAAGTAGCGATTTTACAATTATATTGAACAGTAATGAACAATTATGGTCATGGATGATGGACAGTTCCGATTTGGTGTGGGTCGTTGATTGTTGAACATGATAAGTGATGTGAAGTTAGGAAAAGTTGATAAGATAAGTGGATAATGTCAAATGAACAAGTCTACATTCTTTGGTCCATTTCGAGAATAAAGTAAACAAATGTATAATATTAGTTCCAGAAGGTAGTACTTGTAACGGTATGAAGAGGATCATTGTCCCCGTCACAACCACGCAGATTAGACTAAACAATATTTGCAGATATATTCGGATTGGTGCGTCTAGGGTGCACCACAAGTGGCGATGTTCTTTTCATGGAAAATTTATAATCACTTTCTTCAAAGCTAATTATTTAATTACATATTGTTAATCCTGAATTTATTTATTAAATCCCTAATTAAAAGTTTGACTCTTATAACCACATCATTAAAGAAACATTATTAGAATTGCGATAACAATTTTATTTAATATAAAAAAATCCTGAATTTATTTAAAAATTTGATCATTGGAAGAAAGGTGTTTACTTAGACGCTACGCTTACAGTAACTACACATCGCCAGCAATGTTCGTTATCGCCTATTTGCCAAGTCCATCGTACCAGGGGCCACTTGAGCTCACATTGGCATTTCTTAACTAGTTTAATTTATAAATAATCATATGATTTAAGATGTCAATTAATAAACATAACAATGCTAGTCAAATAATTTTTTTTTGTGGTGATACAAATCATGGATTAGCATGCATATTGCAGGATTTAGTGCCGTGGGTCCGAAACAAAATATGGCGGCTCGCTTTTAATTAGACTAAAGTATGAGTCATTAAAATTAGAGATTAAAACGATATTTAATTATATTGAACCAAACAATTACATTTTTTTTAATTTTAATTAAAATAAAGATAAATATTTTTATGTCTGGAAATCAATTGAATGTTTGTGTACAAAAATTTACACGGACTATACATCAACTATTTCCTATTCCTTTAATTTTAATTAAAATAAAAATAAACTATTTGATATGGCGGCAATTAATTAAATGTGTATGTAAAAAAAATTTACAATTATATCAACCATTTTCTTTTAAAATTATGAGCACTTACATATGTTAGTGCGTAAAGTATATTCGCTGAGTGAGTTTAAGAGCATCATAGCTTTCTAATTTCTGTCATTTTATAAGCTAGCTTTTGTTGTCTCCTTGTATGAGCAACTTGTAAATGAATATGATGCCTCTTTATTGAAACTAAACCAACCAAACACATTGTGATCATGCCTTTAACAATTCGGTGCGCAAAATAAAACAGCTTTGAAAAACGTGGGGCAATTTGTTTATAAAAAACTTTCAAGATCTAATCATTTTGATTTGGGATCGATCAAGTTGTACTCGAATCAATGCTTGACCATAACCGAAATGGATGGCTTCAAGCAGCTTACCTGCCAGTAAAAAGGAGCGACCATAGGTAGGTAGATACTCGTTCAGAAGCTCACAAATGAAGATAGCAAATATTCTTCTTGTTCAAAGAAGAATATTTGTGGATGGAGACAGCTTAGGTTATTGTTAAACATACAAATGCATGCTGGCTGGCACAAATTACAGGTGTCGGGTGTCTATCACTATTTATATATATATATATATCAATTAGTGTCGGTAAAAAAAAATGACATATATGATGGGTGATAGGATAATAAAGAAAAGAGAGATAAGGAAAAAAATGTAGGTAAAATAAAATTGAAAATAAAGTGTGTATGAATATTTGGTATTGTTAATTTTCAAACTAACATGGTAAATATGGAGATCATAAAAGGAAATGGAGGGGAGGGCCTATTTTTTATTTTTAAATTAAGAGAATGAATAACATTTATAATATTAAATAAGTGAGTAATAAATATTATGTTTATGCTAATTTATCATGGTGGCTTCTACAGTGCATTTGCACCTCAAGTGATGCACCATGCACCACTCTAAATGACCTGAGGTTTGTTTATCAAATTTTAAAAAAAATCTTTCGTTACAAAAATAAAATAATTTAAGATAACATTAACATTTAAATGTGATAAATTTTTGGTAGTGAAACTAATGACCATGAGTAAAGGAATACACTTTTTTTCAAGTGACTGACTTTGTAAGAATAGTTATAGAAGATGTTGTTTAAAGGTAAAAAATATTTTAAAAAATGAAAAGTAAATTCTTAAGATTATTAATTTAATTTATAATAAATTCTCAATATTCATGTATATAAATTTGTTTAATCTTTATTTGTGAGCGCATATACATGTATTGAAATCTTAGTTATTTTGGCCGTCTTAATTTTCGTCTCCCGGTTCTGCCCCTGTATGCTAAGATTGTTAGTAAGCTATTCATTATCTAGTTTAACTTGGCATGCCCCTCATCTCAATTACAGTAATCATGCTCAATAAACAAGATGGGATTTCATTTAAATTTACAATTATTTGGCAAGTGATAAGTTACAACTATGCAAATTGAAACAACAGCTATGGTGAAGCAGAGCTGTTGGAAAATGTTTCAATGTCTCATAATACACATAGAAAGGGGTAGATCATGAAGAATGAGCTGGTAACATGCTCAGCTCCTGAATCACCTCCCTCATGGTTGGCCTTTGATCAGGAAGCTCATGGGTGCACCGAGTTGCAAGCTTTGAAAGAATTTCTGCTTCAGATTTAGAATATATTCCCTTTAGATTTGTGTCAACAAATTCTTCAAATCTTAAAGATTCAACCGCGTTCCGGATTGAACCACCTATTGTTGTCTTCCCAGATAGAACTTGAAGAACAATAACCCCAAATGCGTATAGATCACTCTTCTCAGTGAAGCGTCCAGTAGTAATGTATTCAGGAGCAAGATATCCCATGGCAGCACTTACTTTCAGAGCTGAGAAAACAACATCATCTGCAAGAAGCTTAGGGAGGCCAGCATCCATGATCAAAGGGTTAAAATGATGGTCAAGCATAACTTTTTCAACAGAAATGTTTTGGTGTACTATTGTAGGTTTGGTTGCTTCATTATTGTGCAGATATCCAATACCTAGTCATAAAGGAAAAGTCAATATCAAACACAGATGAAATAGCTATTATATCTAAAGTATCCTCTAATGCATGAATCCTGGATAGAGTAATGATAGGTGGACATCCGCACAGTGCAGATACCTACGTAACAGACACCCAAAATGAGAAAAGAATGAAAGAGGTTGAGAAGTAATGGATGTGATGGGGTAAGAAGACACAGATTGAGAGAAAAATAATGTGTGTGAAGTGTTTATACTGTTGAGTGTCTAAGTATCATTATTGTTCTGCATAATATGTTTTATTTTTCCTCTTGTTACTAGTAACTGCAATTCATTTATGATGAACCATTTGGATCATAAGTTGCTATGAAAATTTCGGGAATCAGGAGAAACTAACCATTTGCAATGCCTCTGATGATAGAAACCCTCTTAGACCACTCAAGCACATTGTCACTTCCATCTTCCTTGTCAAGATATTGAGACAGGTTTCCCCTGCTGACAAAGTCATAGATAAGAAAGCATTCACCTCTACTTTTAGAGCAACAAAAACCTCTCATCTTGACAACGTTTTCATGTCTCAGTGAGGTTAATAGGCACAATCCCTTTACAAATTCAGCTTCCTCAGTTTTGCAGCACGTCACACTAATGCTTCTAATAGCCACAAGAGATCCATCTCTGAGAACTCCTTTATAGACTGCTGAGAATTTGCTCTTGCTCAATAAATTGGCCTCGGAAAGGTGCTGTGTTGCTGATTCAACCTCGTCAACATTGAATCTGAAACTGTTTAAATATTCATGGGACATTCCACTAGAATTTTCACCATCAGCCAATGAATCCCATCCATCATAATAAAACTCAAGATTCACAAGTGGAGATGGACTTCTCCTGTAAGACTCTTTAGGCTGGTGAGGACTAAGTTGGCCTTCAGAAGGATCTGATGAATTCCTGATTCTCTGCCTTTGGCGGCGATATCTGACAAATGCGAAAAAACAAATAGCCATGACTGTGAGAGCGATAGTACTAACACTTGCTGCAATCACAATATGAGCAACGTTTCTTGATCTTGAGCAGTATTTCTGGTTACAATGCAACTGGATATTTGCAGGCTCAGGGATATTTTTTGGAGGATTAGTGTTTATGGATACACCTGAGGTATCAATTTGGCTAACATCAAATTTGTTATCTTTATTGCAAGCTCTCAAAGAAGAAAATCCAACTCCACAGAGACCTGGGTTGTTTGCACCTTGAAGTCCTTCCCCTAATTTCCTCAATGCTTCAGTTTCATTTTAAATAATGAATCAGTATGTGTCCAGATGCACAAAGAGCAACAACAAGACAAGTTTTAAGATGAGTGAAGGATCAAAACAGGTTAATTTGGCTGTAGTGAGAGAACATACCAGAAGGAACAGTCCCTGAAAGAGAATTATTTTGAACATCTATAACTTCCAAGTGTGCAATATCACCTAGTGTTGCCGGGATCATGCCATTGAAGTTGTTAAAGCTCAAATTTAGCCTCCTTAGCATTTCCAAATTTCCCAAGCTTAGAGGAAGTTGACCTGTTAATTTGTTGTGTTGCAAAGCTAGAGCAGTAAGCTGATTCAAAGAACCAATCTGCTGAGGTATGTTGCCCTCTAGCTGGTTATAGCCTAACTGCAACACTAAAATTATAAAAGAACAAGGGAACTTGGATTAACAAACAGAACTCAAACAAAAATCCCTCAATTTTAACACCAAGTAGGTTCATCAGAAATCAATTACTAGTGAATTACTTGGTTTCATTCATATCTAACACAATTGGATTTAATATAACAGACTCACAGGTCAAAGTATATCAAACATGTAACATTTGTGACACAATATTCCACATGCCCTTGGAAATTGGAATGCAGAAGCATATTTACAGTACTAGTCAGTACTCCCACCTTTATTGAAACATATGTATCGTCTTCATGTAAGGAAAGGGCCAAAGGGGTATAGTAGAGAGTTTTGTCTTGTCTATATCCTAGAATAACTCTGCAGCATATAATAGCAGTCCTAGCAACTTAGCTAATTGAGTGGGAGATAAATTGCATTCGTTTTTCCTATCTCAATGTAATTCATGGAGTTCAATATTTTTTAAGTAGTGCAAATTTGAAAATCCTTTTACAATTAACTCTAAAACCAAAATCAATTCTGGGAGAACCTTCTATGAGTTGCTTCTGAGTGACAGAATTGGTTCTAGAAAAAATAAGCTGATCTAAACATGATCCAAAGATGCTATTAAAGAAGCTTCTACTGACCTTGGAGGCTAGACATGTTCCCCATATGTTGAGGAATTGTTCCGGATAGATTATTGAAGTTGAGATAAAGATCCACCAATTCATTCAGATTTGAAATCTCTGTGGGTATCTCTCCAGACAGATAGTTGTAATGCAGATACAAACCTGATAAGCATTTGAGTTGAGCCACAGCTGGAGAAAGCTTGCCAGAAAGACCCCTCCCTGGCAATGATATATTCCCCACTTTGCGGTGCTCGTTGCACGAAACTCCCAAGAAGGAACCACTGCATGGATCACCATCCCTGGTCCACGAGCCAAGGAGCTTGTCTTCTGGGTCCAGAGAGGATTTCAAGTCCATCAGAGCTCTGAGCTCTGCATTTCCAACAACCAGCTCAGGAAGTAGAACCAACAGAAACAGAGGAAGGAGAAGGTGAAGGGAGTTCATTTCCAAAATTCTCCAGAACTAAACTTAAAGAGAGGCACCCATGTGAGATTTTGTCATAAAGATTCTAACTTTGATCTTGGGTTATGCTGATTGTGGGAACATGTTGTTGGTACTAATCAGGTGACTTTGTTAGTGTTTGTTTCATTCAAGACTTTGTGAGGTTCTGATAGATATCAGTTTCTGCTGCATAGATATTGGAGAAAGGAAGAAGGAGGTGCAATTTCAAATAGGGAGCATACATAATTAATTCACCTTTATGAATTGCTGACAAAAAGGCTGGTTCACATTGCATCTTGGTGAGGATGGCTGCTACTGTGGACCAACTCAGTTTGACTACTTGGTTTTCATCTGTCAATTTTGCATCTACTAGTGATTAATGTTCACTACTACTTTGGTCCTAATAAGATTACTTATCTTGTCTTTATTATAAGGTTCTGCAAAATTATTTGTTAATCTTGGATTTATTTTGTTTTTAAGCCGACGTTAGCACCTACAGCATTGACTAATCATCTCCTCGCAGATACTTGCACTTATGAGTAAATGTTCTCGTACTTTTTAGTAATGAATTAGGTTATGATTACACAAGAAAAGAGAAGAATTGGAAGTGATGTGTGTGAAAAAGAACCAACGTGTGAATCACTTAACCTCAACTCAAAGAACGTTAGTTTGCCATTGGGATCATTAATTTTTATTGAAGTGGGAGAAGTTGGGGGGACGCGGTATTGGTCATGTGTGATCATCCTTTTCAATGCTCCCCACTTTACCAAACACGCATTATAAGAAAAATTAACTTACGGGTAATGGTAAGAAAAAGAATATTGGCGGTCTTAATATTTTTCCTTTTGGTTTTCTCTGTTTCTAATGAAAGAGACATTACTTGTGCTTAGGTCAATACTATACAAATCATGTCCATACTCGCAATCTCGCCACCGTTCTCAATATGGTTAAGAATTGAGATCAGCAACCATAAGGAACACGACAATTCAAATTCATTTGTTTCTAACTAGAATGCTATTGTGAATGAAATATTTAGCTATCCATAATTGTGAGAAAATTTGCTGCACTGTAATGGGTACCTAATATGTGCTTTTAACTTGAAAGATGTTGATATAATTGTATACTACTTAAAAAATTGAGTAAAGTATAATACAACTGAATAACTAATACTTGATGTACTTTATCATTTTAATTCACAAGCTACCATGAATATACATCATGTTCATATCATATACGGGTATACATTATGATACTATCAGCATAAATCCATTACACAAATAATTATGAGCAAAACTTGACACTTCAAGTTTTGTAAACAGTTCCACCCAACGATATATGACCTGCAGAAATGACACAAACGTTAAATGGCACACATCAAAACACATACCATATGTACCAATTGATTGAACCGTAGAATCTATATTAAACAATTACTTGCGTTTGTACAAAGTTTGTACCCTTATATTAAATATTATCAAACACTTCCGTGAAGACAACATTTCTTGTGTAATTGGATGGCGAACCATCCTCATTTAATATTAAGATCTTCAATCCCTTTCTTGACTTTACTCTTGATAATACTACATATAGTTGTCTATGTGTAAATACAGGCTTAGGCAGATACAACCCAACGTGTGATAGTGATTGTCCTTGACTCTTGTTGATAGTCATTGCAAAGCATAATGAAATTAGAAATTGTCGCCTTTGAAATTTGAATGGCAAGCCTAAATCTGAAGGTGTCAAGTTCATCTGTGGTATAATTTTTTTTGCACCAGCCCTCTTGCCTGTAACAACAGACGCTCCAATCACATTTTTCCCGAGATCTGACACTACCAATCTAGTTTTGTTACAGAGGCCTCCGGATTGATCAATGTTACGAAGTAGCATAACTGGAACACCTATCTTCAAACAAAGTTTGTGATTAGGAATACCAGAACATTTGATTTCATTTAGAAACTCGGTTGCAAACCACTCTGCATCAACTTCTGAATCTTCATCCGACCTGCATGTTGAGTCAAAGCTTAAGTACTCTTTCATTTCTCCAAGAAGCTTAGAAAGCAACGTGTTGTTAACATTTTCAACACTATCTAGAGTGGGAGCTAATACAACTCTCTCCTCAAAATATCTAAGGTACTTTTAGCTCAAGTTATCCATTAGATTCGAATAAGTGAACTCTAGCAGACTCTGAAGAGGGCATCCAGAATTGTCTATTAGTAAATTGGCTTAATAGCACTTTTGGTCCCCCACTTATCACAATTTTGCACTTCTGGTTCCTCTCGGAATTTATTAGCTTACGAGGTCCCTCACTTATCCAAATGATAGCAGTTATAGTCCCTCATCACTATTCGGTCAAAAAACTAACGTTTTAAATTTAAGTAATATTTTTTGGTAAAAAAAATAGTAAAAAAAATTTGGGTAGTATCATAAAGAGATAACTCTATGATGACTATTTTTTGAAATATCTCAATGCAACTATTTTTTTTACTATATGTATAATTAGAATTTATATTAATTATTTATTTAAATTATAATAAATTTTATAATTTTTAAAAATATTGTAAATAAACCTTTATATTTTTTATACTTATAAATAGAAATTCAAAATATCTTTAGATACTTCTATATTATTCTATGGAGTCTAATTATTTATATTCAACAAGCATATAATGCATGTTTACATAACAAACATATAATGCATGTTTATAAAATAAGCCTATAATACATGTTTACTATATATATATTTGCAAATTTTTAGTTTGTTTGTAGGGTATTTTGGTTTTTTTTTTTTTTCATTGTTTGTTTCTCTCTTCTTGAGGCTTTTGGTCTCAAGTTGTTCTTTAATAATACTTTTACTTACCCAAAAAATGTTTTTATCTACATAAAAATATAAAATTTACTTAACATTTTATTAAATGCATATTTTTTGTTCATGTATTTCTTTAAAAATTAATAATACAAAAAGTTAAATTAAATTTCTTATTTCTGAAAATTAATATTAATAAATTATATTTATTTACCATAATTAATTTTTATTTAGTATAAGTAATTAAGCTAATTTTATGATTTATTATTAGTTCTTTTTATTTAATCTTTTAATTATTATCAAATACTATAAATTTAACAAATATAAAACATTAACCTTTCACGTTGATATCTTATTTCTTTGATTAAAAAAATCACAAGTGTTAAAACTTCAACCTCTTAAGTTATTTTTTTATTTAATTACATTTAATATTTTAAAATAAATATTATTTAATTAAAAAAGTTGTTATATTAATGTATGTCCGCGCAATACGCAGGCTATATCATATATAACATACTTCCTTGTGCATCGCACATATATAATACTAGTGCAGTATTAAAAGTGCATGCAATGATTTTTTCTGGTCAAATATTGGAATGATAAGTCACTATTAAAGCCGGCTAGTTTGGGCTTCGGCCCTCCACATTGGCGTGCTAGTTAAGTGAGCAAATTAATGGACATTTTCCAATTATAAAGATCTCATAGTTTTCTCAAACTAATTAAGTCACGCGAAATAACTATTTTGGTCAATTTTTCAATTATTATATATTATTATGTATCTTTTAATTTTTCATTTCCTATTCAAACATTTTGAGGTTTATGATGAATTAAAGATGTAATATAATTTTAAAAGTATAAATATAAAAAATTAAGTGGTAATTCAATAAAGTTTGAAGCTTATTGAGACTCGTCTCTATCCTATTTGCTCTTGTGCTAATATTGAAAATCTGATTAGAATGGGATAAAATCAAGAATAATCGGATGCTTAAACCACTAAGATAGATAAAACCGTTTTTATAAGATGTGATTATAGTTTAAAAAGAGAAAAAAACTAGACTATTTTTTAATTTTAGGAGGAATTTAATACTTTTGTTGGTGAGTTTTGAGTGGAATAAAATTTATAATTAATTAATCAAGTTAATTTAAGAATATTTCACTTAGAAATTTCAAATTTCAGAATTTTAAGTAGAATAAAAAATGATAGACTCCATTCAAAAAACATGATAGAGACTTGATTATAACAAATTTAAAATTTAAGATTAAGAGACTAAATATGGTAAAATTTTATATGAAGGGACCAAAATTATACATCACCTACAATTGAGTGACCAAAGGTGTAATTCTGTAAAACTACGTAACATCAAGGTAGATGGTGGCTATTTCTCTTATATATATAAGCTAAAACTCTAGGGTTTTAGAGAATCGTCATCTGTGCACAACCCTAATCAGCAAAGCGCGCAGCTCCAGCTCTAGTTAGCAACCATGGGTCGTATGCACAGCAGCCGCGGGTTCGTGTCGATTCTTCCATTCTCAATCAAGTTTTAAGACTTCTTACACACTTACATATTCATACAAGTTGATTCTTCAGCTCAAGTCTTTCATTCTTTCATTGTATTACTCATAGTGTGCGCTTCCAGCCTGAACACTTAGCACAAACACTAGAGTATTTTGAACTTACACTTTCTACTATCATCTCTTAGAGACAACTCAAAGTAGAACAACAACTCTTATTTTATCTAAGTTGTGAAGCTCGGAAAGACTTGAAAAATATAATACTTGTATAAGGAGAAGTTCTTGAGGATTATTGTAAGAGGCGAAGTCATGTTGATTTAGTGGATAATATTTTTAGAAGACCAATAACTTGACGTAACCTAAGCTTAAAGGGTGGGCAAAGATAAGTCTCCTGTGTTATTTTCTTACTCTTGCATTATTTGCCCTGCTACTAACAAATGGGTATTAAAGAAAAAGATTTTCAAAAAGAACTTAAGTTTATTAATTTAGTTTGCAAAAGTTTATAAGCACAATTCAACCCTCTTCTTGTGTCACTTTGTTATATTTTACATCTCTCGTTTGTCATAAAAAAACTCTTGCCTTGAAACAAAGTACAAGTAATAAGATTTCGTTAAAAGGTCCAAATCTACTACTGTATCTACTAATAGTGAGTCTTTATTCTTGAAAGTGAGATATCCAACTTTAACATGTTTTTCACATGCAACCACATCATTCCTTCTAAAAAAATATCATTGTCTCTTTCTTCTCTATTGGGTGGTGTAATTCACTCTCAATTACCGCAATCATTATTTAGCATACTCATTCTTCTCATTCCAACATTAATCAACACATAATTCATAATGTCTTTCTCTCTCATTCTTTTTAAAATTTATCTCTCATTAAACTTGAGATAAATTACTATTTTAAAGTCACAATTAACCCAAAATTTATTTTTATTTAAAAGAATTAACGTAAAATTTATTTAAATAAAAAAATTTAAATGGAATTTGTTGAAATTTATTTCTCCTTATAAGTGTTTATGTTACTATTATAAAAAATTGATAGTAAAAAAACACGTTCAACTTTTTTTTACAATTTACATGACTAAAAAATTTGTATCATTTGTATAAAAAGATATAAATTAATAAATTTATGAATAATTGTGTTGTTTTATAAAAAAATACTTAAAATGTAAAATAATTATTAGTAAAGTTTTAAGTTTAGTCAATAAATTATTATAAGCATATAAGTACAAATTTTTTAGCAACTTTTTGTATTTTACAGTTAATAAATATAAAATTTATAAAACAAATTGTGAAAGTAACTGTAACAATTTAAATTCATTAGACTGGAATTATTGAATAAGAAAGTAAGCAAATTAAATTATTACACAAGAAAAAAATTAATAATTTTTTTTTTAAAATATTTCTTATATTTGAAAATAGATTATACGTTTAAACGTTTTATCTCAAAATTTTAGTCTAGCAAAATGTAAACTTTATCTTAGCTTTAATCAGAGAGAAAGATTTAATTAATAAATATATGTTGATCGAAGATTTTAAGAAAAAAATGTAGCTTTTAAATGAAAATAGAATAAACACATAGAATTTTGTAAAACAATTTTGATACAATATCAATTGATCACATATTTAATTTCATATACTCTCTTATTGTTGACATTTTTTTCCACTATTTTACCTATGTTTCTGTACACATCTTTTGTCTTTCATTAGTTTGAAAGTATTTATTATTCTTGTATAAGACTTAATTATCATAGTGCCTCCGGGGGTTGTGACGAGAGCGAGACGCGCTGTTTCGGTGGGTAAGCAGGTGGGTGTTGTTTTTTCCTGTCCTAATGAAGTTGTTGTGAACCAGATTGCGGCGCAAATCTTGGAACGAAGAAGTTCGTAGGGCCGGTTGTTTGCTTTTAGGGGTGCTGGTTTTGTTGTATAGAGTGTTGTTGTTTTGGGCCACGTCTTTGTATATTCCCTTTTTGTTTGGTGTAGCAGCTCCTTTCATGTTTTTGTGGCGGGTGGGCAGTTTGGCTCTTGACTTTGTTTTTTGGCGACCTTCTCATTATTAATATATAATTCTGCTTTAAAAAAAATTATCATAGTTTTTTTTATATTCTATTTTACAAGTACTATTTTTTTTAATATGTAAACATATTTAGAAAGCATGGCATTTAAAAAATTAATAGTTAGTTCCTTTACAATAAATTTCTTTTGTGTACGTTTCTTTACAATATTTGAATTTTTTTAATTATTTTTAAGATAATATCATTTTATAATGTATCAAAATAAAACAAAACTTAACATTGTGATTTTTTTTTTGCAGAAAATATATCTATCACAAGTGAAAATGAAGTTAAACTTATCTAAAAAACAAGAACTCTAATTACTGCAAATTTTAAATATAGTTTTAGTATAAATAATATTTAACAAAATATATTTTATAAAACTTCTAAAATTAACAAACCCATGCATTGCATGGGGTACTTATTAGTGTATAAGTAAAATTGACTTAAGGAAATCTAAAGAAAACAATTATTCATGACTTAAGTTCCAAATAAAATTATTTTTATGTTTTACATAACATATAATGCATGTTTATAAAATAAGCCTACAATACATGTTTACTATATATATATATTTGCACATTTTTAGTTTGTTTGTAGGGTGTTTTGGTTTTTTTTTTTTCATTGTTTGTTTCTCTCTTCTTGAGGCTTTTGGTCTCAAGTTGTTCTTTAATAATACCTTTACTTACCCAAAAAATGTTTTTATCTACATAAAAATATAAAATTTACTTAACATTTTATTAAATGCATATTTTTTGTTCATGTATTTCTTTAAAAATTAATAATACAAAAAGTTAAATTAAATTTCTTATTTCTGAAAATTAATATTAATAAATTATATTTCTTTACCATAATTAATTTTTATTTAGTATAAGTAATTAAGCTAATTTTATGATTCATTATTAGTTCTTTTTATTTAATCTTTTAATTATTACCAAATACTATTAATTTAACAAATATAAAACATTAACCTTTCACGTTGTTATCTTATTTCTTTGATTAAAAAATCACAAGTGTTAAAACTTCAACCTCTTAAGTTATTTTTTTATTTAATTACATTTAATATTTTAAAATAAATATTATTTAATTAAAAAAAGTTGTTATATTAATGTATGTCCGCACAATGCGCAGGCTATATCATATGACATATATAACATACTTCCTTGTGCATCGCACATGTATAATACTAGTGTAGTATTAAAAGTGCATGCAATGATTTTTTCTGGTCAAATACTGGAATGATAAGTCACTATTAAAGCCTGCTAGTTTGGGCTTCGGCCCTCCACATTGGCCTGCTAGTTAAGTGAACAAATTAACAGACATTTTCCAATTAAAAAGATCTCATAGTTTTCTCAAACTAATTAAGTCACGGGAAATAACTATTTTTGTCAATTTTTCAATTATTATATATTATTATGTATCTTTTAATTTTTCATTTCCTATTTAAACATTTTGAGGTTTATGATGAATTAAAGATGTAATATAATTTTAAAAGTATAAATATAAAAAATTAAGTGGGAATTCAATAAAGTTTGAAGCTTATTGAGACTCATCTCTATCCTATTTGCTCTTGTGCTAATATTGAAAATCCGATTAGAATGGGATAAAATCAAGAATAATCGGATGCTTAAACCACTAAGATAGATAAAACCGTTTTTATAAGATGTGATTATAGTTTAAAAAGAGAAAAAAATTAGACTATTTTTTAATTTTAGGAGGAAT
The DNA here is from genome assembly GCA_030819835.1 of Acmispon strigosus. NCBI lineage: Eukaryota > Viridiplantae > Streptophyta > Magnoliopsida > Fabales > Fabaceae > Acmispon > Acmispon strigosus. The sequence goes on along the minus strand of JAUAMA010000002.1, from coordinate 17,444,759 downwards.
TTAATACTTTTGTTGATGAGTTTTGAGTGGAATAAAATTTATAATAAATTAATCAAGTTAATTTAAGAATATTTCAATTAGAAATTTCAAATTTCAGAATTTTAAGTAGAATAAAAAATGATAGACTCCATTCAAAAAGACCTGATTATAATAAATTTAAAATTTAAGATTAGAGACTAAATATGGTAAAATTATATATGAAGGGACCAAAATTATATATCACCTATAATTGAGTGACCAAAGGTGTAATTCTGTAAAACTGGGTAACATCAAGGTAGATGGTGGCTGTTTCTCTTATATATATATAAGCTAAAACTCTAGGGTTTCAGAAAATCCTCATCTGTGCACAACCCTAATCAGCAAAGCGCGCAGCTCCCGCTCCAATCAGCAACCATGGGTCGTATGCACAGCCGCGGGTTTGTGTCGATTCTTCCATTCTCAATCTCACTCTTCTTCTACCTTCAAGCTTGTTCTCTAACGTTCTTCTCATATTTGATTTCAGTAAGGGTATTTCCTCTTCTGCTTTGCCCTACAAGAGAACACCTCCAAGCTGGCTCAAGATCGCTTCCCAAGATGTAATTTTTCATCTACTCATTCGTTTTCTCACTTAATATCATGTTTTTCCTCGCATTGTTGGATAAAAGATGCGATTTTTATCATTATTGTAGGTGGAGGAGAATATCTGCAAGTTTGCGAAGAAGGGTTTGACCCCGTCACAGATCGGTGTCATTCTGCGTGACTCTCACGGTATTGCTCAGGTCAGGAGTGTCACTGGGAGCAAGATCCTTCGCATCCTCAAAGCTCACGGTTTGTTCATTTCTGTTTTGCTGTTGTATTTGGATTGTGTTTTGTTTTGGATTTTAGGTTAAAAAAGGATAACTTGAGGTGTTGATTTTAATGGCTTGTATTTGGAGTGTGTTTTGTTGTTTTAGATTTTAGGTTAAAAGAGGGATAATTTGAGGTGTTGATTTTTCAGGGCTTGCACCTGAGATTCCCGAGGATCTGTACCATTTGATCAAGAAGGCTGTTTCGATCCGTAAGCATCTTGAGAGGAACAGGAAGGACAAGGACTCCAAGTTCAGGTTGATTCTTGTGGAGAGCAGAATCCACCGACTTGCTCGCTACTACAAGAAGACTAAGAAGCTCCCCCCAGTCTGGAAGTAGTAAGTACTCTTATCACCCCTGCCACCTATATGTCATTTTGCCTTTGCTCTCCACAATGTTGGTTTGGTTGCTTCTGGTAATACCTGTCTCCCTGTTTTGGAAAAAGAGTACTGATGTCTCCCTGTTTTATTAGAGTTTTACTCAGTTCTGGTATTGTGTGTGGAGTACTGTGGATCTCTTGCTTTTTTTTGGTGCAATTGCAAGTGGTGTTTCTCTATATTGTCTGTATGGTATGATTAAAGGGTTGCGGAAATAATTATTTATACACTGGCTAATGAGTCGTTCTATTTTGATGACTGTTTATATACAACTCATTTTTCTTTCAATCTCCATTCCAGCATCCATGTTATCACACTTTTCACTTTCTCCCCTTCCTATCTCATGATTGGAAGCACAGTGGTTTTCCACGTTGAGGGAAAGAAAGGATTATGTGGGAAACTATGGAAGTAGCCTTTGATGGGGTGTTGGTGAGAAGTGATTCTGAGAGTTTTGAACCATGAATACAAACATGCTGTGAATAGAAAACAGCAGCATTATTAATGCATTTTGAATTAAATATAACACTGTCAGGGCAAAATAATCAGCCATGTGCATCCTATATACTTCATTGAATTGGTTGTTATCTATTACTATTTATACTGTGATTATATGGTGGGAAGCTTTTTACTTGAATGAAATTAAGTGGAGGCCAAGTGAGGGTGTTTATTTGAGATGCGTGACAAATTAACCTCATGCAGCTCACCATTAGGTAGAGTTTGTCACATGGAACAGTCCACTATCTTTTTCTTCTGTTCCAACCGTTTAACCAAAATCTATTGCTTTTTACCTTATATCTTGTTCTTTACTTGCCTTGATATGCACCTGCATAGAACATAACTGATATTCCTGTTATGTTGTGTTACTATCAAATGCCTACCCTAGTCTTTATAGTCTATTTGTTTCCTGAATATGGTGTGAAATGGTCAAAATAGAAAAACATTATCACATTTTTTTTAAAAAAACTGGAAGTTCAATAGGCAATGTATGTTTGATAATATGATGTTACATGTGATCCTGTTAAAATGTCAATTAAAATTCTGTTAGTGATGTTTGTTAAGCATTCTTCATTCTTGTTGTGAACTCATAAGCATGATATTCGTCTTCATGTGTTTGTTAACTTACTCACCTTTTTATCTGCTGCAATTCCACTGAATCTTTCATGCTATTAATGATTTGTTACATTTGCAGCGAATCAACAACTGCCAGCACCTTGGTTGCTTAGAGGATGTGTTGGATTTCATTTGCTTTTGTAGTTGCTGCTGGACTAGCAATTTGAGGTTTCTTTTGAGCCTAGATAGGTGATGGGTACCTTAGTTTGCTAAGAACCAGCTCTTACAATTTTCAACGTTGTGTTCTTTTTCTTAGTTATTGGACAACTGGCTGCTGTCATTTCAAGACTTTGCTGGCTGTAGTTTTGTGTTTTAATTTGAAGTAATATATTTTATGTTGAGAACTTCTAAAGGATCACATTTTGCTGCATTTGTTTGCATTCCGTTTCTGAATTAAGACGGTTATACTTTGTTGTGTTGGCGTGAGGCACAAGTTCGCATTGGAACTAAATGGCCCTTATTTTGTAGGGACTAACTTTCATTTTTCATTCTTCCTATCTCTTGAAATCCCAACCCTCTTCCACGTTCAACACTTCCCATTGTGGCGAGCTCGCTACTATCATAACACCAAAACTTAGCCATCAAATCCCACTATCACTCACCTCCGCACACATAATCCCGAAGCACGCTTTAGGAATGGATTGGACCCTACTTGTTGCAGTACACTCGTGGGTGCGTATTCAAAACTAGCCTTTGTTCATGAAGCGAATAAAGTGTTCAATGGGATTGTTGAACCAAATTTAGTTTTGTGGAACTAACTAATTTCTAGTTATGAGTGCTCTGTCGCGTAGGATGTGAGGATGCAAATGTTTAGCTCAATGAGAGTTGTTCGGAAGAACCCTAATGGGTATCCCCTGGGTGGGTTGCTTTATAAGATTTGTTTCAATGTGTGCTCATGTTCCATTCATACCCAAGCATGGGACAGTGCAACATTATTGGGCAAACTTTTTGGTGTTGTTTCTAATAATTAACATTAACCATTGGAATTCATGTTGTGCATGCTTTCTAAGAATGTATTTAGATTGAAATGAGTTTTGTTGGTGGGTGACGAAAATGGGTTTGAAGGTGAATACCTGTTATGGTGGTTCTTGTGGGGAGGGGTAGGGATTAAATTTAAAGATTCATTATTTTATAGGGACCAGAAACATATATAAGCCTTTTACCGCTTCGTAAACAAAGTAAGCACTAGAATTTCTTTTGGGCCTGTTCTCAATAAGCGGTTAAATCAATTTCTTCATGTTAAGGCCATGTAAGTAATCACTGATGTTGGCAAGGAGGTGAAGTATCAGTTTAGAAGGATGGTTGATTTTGAATTGGATATTGGCAGCCTGAAGACTTGGAATTGTTTTTTAGGAAGCTGAACGGGTCGTGTTCTTTATTGAGAGAAATCGGGGCAACAAGGATTCTAAGAAGTAAAGGTAAGTGGTGGCGGTGGCGGTGGTAGTCAAGTTCTTGATATCCATGACTTAAATTCAAGTTTGGACTCATGGGCAGGGAATGGTGAAAATGTTTTTGATTTAAGTCCATTCGAATATTAGTTATCAATGCTGTTAAATTGAAGTTTGTAGCTTCTATAGTGAGAGATTGATATATAGCGAGACAAATCATACAAAACACTGAATCGGCCAAATGCAATTCAAGTAGCATTGTTGTAGAAAAATCTGATTGTAAGAAGATGCATGCGTGAAAGGCTAGCAGAATTCACAGATAGCATTATTTGATCAGACATTCTCATAACTCATACTGCTTGTGGGTCAACCTCTATGAGTTCCTCAATATAAAGCCTCTGTAGTGCATGTGAATATATGATGACAAGCCTCTACATATAATGACAAGATTCATCTATAATCCATGACTTTCGACTATTCCATATGAGTATAAATCCAACACTACATGTGACAAGCCTCTGCATAGTCTGTGATTCTCGACTATTCCATGAGAATCTTGAGACTTTTTTACACTATTAGACATTATATGGTGGTGCACTTTTTAAAAATTTACAATTTTAGAGTAAGTCGTAGATGGTGGTCACGACTTCAGTTGAATCGGCAACTCAATAATACATTTCAACAGTCAGTATCTTGAATAATCATCCATTGTCTTGAATAAACAAGCAATTTTTGTAAAAAATAAGAGTCGTTTTCTTTTATGGTTTTCATTAATTGTATTCATTTCATTTTACAAAAACATCACCAGGTCAATCATAAAGCAAAAGCTTACAATAGGAAATATGTAGTAGTTTACATGCAACCTACAAATTTAAAATAATAAATTAAACAAAAGAACTCAGAAGTCCAATCCACAATAAGGTCGAGCCTGGCAACTTTCTTTCACTCAGTTCTCATGATTCATAAATATTGAAAAGACTCCCAACTTACACAACTTGCCTAAATTCCAAAGAATGGTTCCAGAGAATGTACAGTGAACTGATGTGACGAAGAACATGAAAAAGAACAATATGTTCCCACATAAAATGTACAGGAGTTTTTGGAGGCACAATGTGCTTTTCCTCCGTGAATCCACCAGGAAAGAGATACAAGGTGATTTCATGATCCAATTGGCGATATTCTGAACTTTCAGGTGGCTTGTTGTCTAAATTATAGGATCCTGAGCTTTCTGGTTCAGGATGTATCTCACTTTCAGCAGATGGATTTTCCGAGCCTCCCCTATCATCATCGTTAGGTGACTTGTCAGAGTCACTGCCATCATTTTCTTTGCTAGGGCTTCCTCCAAGATCGTCTTTAGGAATACTGTGCACTAAGTCTGGCCGAGCTTCCACACCGACACGCCTAAGGTGCAACTGTCATGATATATAATTAGAGATAGAAGTTAAAACATGAATTCGTGAGTACCAAAAAACCCAATAAAAGGGGATACCGCATATACCTGAAGATGCAAGTTGACTTCATCTGGTCGTGAAAGGAAAGGGAAATCTCCACCTGTTTTCAAACATGCACGCCTCGCCTCAGGATACCTTTCACTCAATTGATCTTTAAGTTGATGAGGAATTGCGCAGTAGTCGTTAGTCTTTAAGAAAGAAGCAAGACCATGCAGAAAAGATGAAAATGTAGTTATTAAGCATCTTATACCACACTATTCGTTTCATAATTGAATTTAATACCCGAAAACAGTCCTCCATAATAATAATAATAATAATAATAATAATAATAATAATAATAATAATAATAATAATAATAATAATAATAATAGTAATAATAATAATAATAATAATAATAATAATAATAATAATAATAATAACAACAACATTAGAAATTTTCATGACAAAGTCAATAGCAAAATGTGCATATGTTCCTGGCAAATTGGATTTCACATATAAACTAGAGGAAGGTGGCATTAAAGAAAAAAGAGCTTTAACTAGGCACACCAAGAAAGTAAGGTACCATATCAATCTAGAACTGAATAAGATTAAGAAAATGCAAAAAGAAATTCTGCATGATGCAGATATAAGAAAATTAAGACTGAGATGACATACATCCATTATAGTGATAAATGAATCTGAAAGAAGAAGGGGTCCCACTGAAGCATCATCTGTTGTCAGCGACAATCTGGAGGCCAAGTCGTCTCTAGAGAGGGTTTCCACCTGGATATCACATTACAGAATCAAGTAAATTATACAATTTATGCAACACAAATCGCACAAAAATAATCAGCATATGGATTTGCATTTTAAAGAATGTACATTGTACAGTGTCCAGAGAAAAGTTGACTAGTCCCCACTCTAGAGTAAATAGGAAACTCTTTTTGTTGTCTCAAAGTAAGAAAACTTCTAGCACACAGAAAGGCACCACTAGAAGATTGTTAATAAGCATCAGATTATGCAAGACAAAGAGTACCTGGGAAACAACAAAGTCTACTGAATCTGCAATAAATGGTTCATGGGGACCGTCACGAATTCCTGTTAAGACATACCGCTTCAACAAAAAAGAAGGAGTCCAACTAACACTGCAAATGCAACAGTAAAACTGGATCAGTTAATAGATGGAGAACAGAATAGGTCTATTGGTAAAATATCAGGAAATATAATGAGAAATTCCCAACTATGATGGACTATGCAGTTTAATCTATGTTTTCTTTTGGTATAAAAGTGCCTCTTTCCAAGGTTAGGCATACCATATGTATCAGCAAAGGCTCACAATAGTACTTCTGGATAATGCTTAAATGGAATATTAAGGAGAAATTTGTCTTCAACCACACAAATAAATCCATCATTTTAAAAAGATCATTGTAGTTTCCTTGTGACGTGATTATACCTATAACAACTTCTTGAGAGTGCATAAAGTCCTATCTGCGTTGGCAAAGTAACCATAGAAGCATTTATTCACTAGGTATGCACTCAGCACACCTTGTTATTTCTCTTTCATAAATGAAAAGGACACAAACCCACAGGCAATGAGCTCATTTCTAGCTTATATCTATTATTACTCTCTACAGTAGAATCTGAGAAAATTACACGGGTGCCCATGGCATAGCAGCAGAGAAACTTTGTGTCGCCACAAATGAATTTGATAGAACCAAGGATCGAACTCGTCTTGGGCGATGCTGAGCAAAGAGCTGAGCTAGGAATCCACCAAGTGATGTTCCATAAAGATGTATCTGCCACAGATAAAATTAGATTACTAAATATGTTCTTGAGTTGTTTGGACCTATGGAATCAAAATAATGTCTATGATATTACATAGACAAATATTAGGACATAGTTTGCACAGTCTACTAAAAACAAGTATCATGCAGAGCAGATTTCATATTCAACAGTCATACTCATCAATTAAAGGTGTAGCAGAATTCATATTCAGATGTTTTGTTAGCTTGACTCACATTTTTTAAGCAATTCTTCTATCATTGATTAAATGAACTTCAAGAATCTAGACTAGATTAATCCTACGAAATATTAGTGTTGAGAAATGCAATTAAAGGATCAGAACCTAAGTGCTAACCAAACGAAACATAGTTCCAGCAGCACACAGTATCCTCAGGGAAACACTCGCGGTCAGAAAATTTGGACTTCTATCAAAACAGATCAGAAATTTAATTAGAAGCCATGCAAGACACTATAACTGTCATGTAGCTTGGATAACTTTAAAAGGAGGCGCCTACAACTTAGGTAGAATTTGAATATATTAACTTATTAAGGCTCACATGCTTGGTCTTGAACCCTAATAAACAAAAGGACTTGACATAAAAAATCTGGAAAGGAAGAACATGTATTAATTTAGCGTGTTTGGATCATCTTCTCTTTCCTCAATCAATTTGGCACCCAAAAGCTACTCCCCAGAATTGATTTTAGCTTTAGAATCAATTATAGAATTATTTCAAAATACGCACTTAATTCATTATAAACAATCACTTCACTGAAATTGGCGATTTTAAGTGAGCAGGTCTAAAGAGGCTTTTAAAACTGAAAACAAGGCCTACTTTAGCTTACAGTTCCATGCTTAGGCTAACACTCCAAGATTGTTAGTAGATTGAGGTTAGGCTTTAGCTTCGATTTGTGTTGTTTGCCTACTCAAATTCTATAGCACGTTGCAAAATCTTGGAAATGCCTACTAGCCAACCCCTCCATAAAGAAAAGATATATAGACATCCCACACTACCCAAAGTTATAACATGTTACAGCTCGTAAAAGAATGATAATGGTGCACAAGAAAAGTAAGAAAGTTCTATCTAATATATATGAACATCAGAGGATGCACATTTAACTGAAAAAATAAGAAGCTCAAGAGATGTTAAAACAACTCTTTTCAAATCAGTTGCAAACTAGCAAATCAGGGCTTTTCCAATAATTGTCATGCACCATAAAGGTACCAAATTGTTTGATACCAAATTAAGCACAAGTGGTTTCAAAAGCAAACAGTTAATACTTTTAGCATCCAATGAGAAAATATCTTATAAAAAAAATGTATAGGTTAATTGCAGATAAAGCTAAATACCAGTTTGATAAGTAAAAAGTTGGTAGTAAAAGCACAATCAAAGTTTGAGGAGATCATACATGGTGTACATCAATAGCATCCAAGAACTTTTCAAATGCCTGAATCCACTCAGTATGATGCCATACACGAGGTATATCAACAGCTATGACACGGTAACCCTGCATAAAATTAACGCTTTGGTTACTCCTTTGAGAATTGCAATACATTAGAACTATTGAAAGTATATAAGAACATACAACCAACAAAGAAACTAAAACTTTGGTAAACTCATGTTGGTAAGCAATATACAATAAAAATATTTTTTGTATTGTCCCGTTTATCATGAAGGATTTTATATGAACTGTATTGCTAATGCACAATCTCCCCCTTTTCTATAAGTTATAAGATTAGGAAATATCAGTTACGATGATGGGTGCCCGAAGTTGTTAATTGCGGATCTTGGAAAATAGCGGAAAGCCAAAAATCCGCTATGTCAAGCCCTCGGAGAGGAAAATCGCGGATAGCGATGAACCCTCAGAGCGCTATGCTATAGCACCGTGATATCCGCTATTTGACAACACTGGGTGCCCATTTGAAAAGTAAATATATATATATATATATATATATATATATATATATATCACAATTAATATCTTCATATATGCATTAGTGAAATTCCATTCATAATTTTTAGATAAATCTTGCCTACAATTAATAACGTAAAGAATACCTAGCAACCCATATAATTATCCAAAACAAGCTTAAACATTAACTGTACTTCATCATGCAGTTAACCGATTTTCTAGGTTATTTTTTTCTCTCTTGTTCAGCAGCAGTCCAGTCAGAACAGGGAAAGAAAATTTTTCAGTTAGGTATGTGTTGTCTATATATTTAAAGGATTGTGTGAAGACTTTCTTTTAGGGTGCGTGCTTTGTGTGTATGCATAGTGAGAATGAGAGAGGTGAGAGCATTGTGCCTATTGGTCATACAGGATGATCCAGATTATTTTGCTGAAACCTAATCTTGTCCATTCATTTAGGTTGTATTGTGAAGATTTATTTGGCTCATGAAAAGAACTAATCTCGACCATCCGTGTACGATTTCATAATCAGGATTGGCTCGCCTCACCTCTCGCTTGAAATGCCCCCCCCCCCCCCAACACACACAGCGATCAATGAGACGATCATTTTTATGCGAGAGTAAGCGGAGTAAATCGTAAAGTGTAAACATTAAACAATAAAAATATTTTTTCTTACCAATATTTGAAAACAGGAAATAAAGTAAAAACAATGTAACGCTTCCGTAATTACTAACAAAACAAAAAACAAAAAACAAAAAAAACATTTTTTAAATCAATCAAATTCTTACTGTGACAATAAGGGTATTAAATCTTAACCACAGGATAATGCATGTATACTTGTATAGTCAAAATCAATACATATATAAGATGAAAAGACCAAGATTAAGTCCTTTCAACTCCCACAATAAGATAATGCTCTAACTTGATAATGATTAGTGGAAAAATACACATCGAATGCAATAATAATTAGTCTGTTGCAGCAATATGGACAGAATACCTTCATGGACAATGACATGATCTGTTTATAGTATACATCAGCCGTTCCAGCAGTTCCAGGAAGACATATAAGTGGAGGTACAAGTTTAGGACCAAAGTCATAATACCGCCATTGCTTGGTGCCAATCTGCAAGAGTTCAAAACCAAAGGTTGATGAAAAAACAGCCTAATGGAAACGCAGAACCTAGTTATGATGAGTGTAGAAACAGTAACAAAGGCTAGTTCTAAACGAAAACCATTGAATTATAACACACCTAACTCTCATATCTTAGAATCTATTCAGAATTGAAAGGTAAAGGAGTAAAACCTAGAAGTAGGAAATTGGGGAGAAACGAAAATGGAAGGTGTGAGAGAAGAAGAAATTACAGGGATTTTGTGAAGAGGGACTTGGGACTTGAAGTGAATGTAATCACCGGGCGCCGAAAAGACGCCGCCTTTCATAGCTGTAGGAGTGGGTTCCTCCTCCTCCCTACGCCATGGAATGCATCGACCGATCCTTCAATTCCAACGAGTCACTGCGCAACAACGATGCATATGCATTATTAGGATTGCACACGCACATGCCATGCCCTCTGATCTAAATCTGATCCTATCACCCCGTCAAATTAATTAATTTAATGACATTATTTACATTCACTGTTTTTTTAGAAAAATGTTGATGTGAATTTTTTTTAGATCCGATTTATTTCCATCAAATTGAAATTTTATTTTTATTTTACTTGCTGATGCTGTTCTTTGATTTAATGAAATCAATTTCAAAAAAATTAAGAAAAATAGTTGATGTACTAATAGTGTAAACTTTTTTTTTATATGTATCTAATTATTGTCCATTAATTTCTTTAATTAAAATTAAAAAGAAATTTAATCACATAGTTTTATGCGGCATAATATGTTTGACTTGCGTGTATATATGTAAAACTCTTTTAATTCATAAAATACTCTTCGTTTTTTTGTTTCCTCGAATCATTTTCTTTTTTTGTTTTTGATGGTCTTTTTCGGACATTGCACATGGGTTTATTACCCGCCTATAGTACCAAATAGTAATACGCTTCTTATTATTATGATTATGACTTGTTAATGATGTTGTGCTTCTTAATGGTAGTTATAATTTACTCCATGATTGATTAATCGAATATTCTTTCTCTTCAAAATTCAAATGCTTCCCATGTTGTCATTAGTTAGAAAGCATAATAAAACTAATCACGTTTTGACTATTGATAACTTCCATGAACGTCCTATTTGAATTTCTTACATTTTAATTAAATTCCATTATTCAGTAGGGAGCGATTAAGGACAAAAGAACCATAAAATGACCTCACTATATGAGCACCATTAATTAAAAAGTTGTCGCTTGTTCAGGAAAAAAACATAAAATAGAAGTAAGCAAGTCCAATACAATAATATCTTACGATGATACGACCTCTTAGTAAAATGAACATGTCTTATTTGGTGTAGGAAGAATCTTTTATATCATTGGGGTCTTTAATTATATTTATGGTGACAGAGCACATTATGCTATTACATTGATGAGGAACGAGGATCAAACAATTACATTCAAATGGGAGCCTAGATCGGATAACTACATTAAAGCGGCCTGTGAGGGAGGCCTGTGAGAAAGGCGCGGGAAGCCTGTTAATGAGGCGAGACAGCTGTCTAAACGTCATTAAATGGATGGGTCAACCGGTGGAGGTCTTGGTGTAGGGCTAGTAATATGGTCGGTTGAATTCCCTAATGGTCTACAACCCCCAAGGTTTGGAGCCAAGAGGCCTTAGCAACAAAGCCTTGCCACTTGCCATGAGCTAGTTGGACAACTTACGGGACTCCCATGGTCCAAACACGCTAACAAAGCTATTATTTATGGTGTGTTTAACTCCGCACTTTGAGCAATGAAGATCATATAAATTCAGCAAAAACTACTCAAAGTAAATAAAGCTCTTAACTCGTAAATTCAAACAAGAATGCGAATAAATAATTTTAATTCTAATATAATTATCATTTTTTAAATATTTCTACAATTGTTTATGAAGCCAAGATCAATTATAAGTAGCTTTTGAATGTCAAAGTTGGTTCTAAGAAAATATCATTTAATCCAAACTGCAGAAGGAGCAAGCAATTTCAAAATTTCAAGGTTTATACTTACGAACTTAAACATACGGTCAAGTATGTGTATGTTTAAATTTCCGTAAAACTCAACGTGAATCGGAATTCAACAAGATAAAATCTTGTCTAAAGAGTAAAGAGTAAGGAATACTAGTCATTAATTAGTAATTTAGTATGACCTACAATTGCATGTTGAGCTGAGCTGGAGATTACAAGCTAGAATAATGAGTGGCGAGTTGGACTCTCCCAACGAAGCAAATGAGTCCAACAGTGTTAATATATAATTCAACTCTAGTTACACAGGTGCAATAGAGATCATGATCATCTGTTTTCTCCAATAAATTAACAATTCATCAAAACATGTTAATAGCATAGAGGATGCTAATTTTGAAGAGAAGATGTTAATTATCAGTGAAGATGACAGATACCAGAGAGTTCTGTTTTGTCTTTTGAGCACCAAATGTGTAGTTGCCTAAACTGTCAGGAATGAAGATTTAACAGTCCAACTTCAGCTGGTATGAAGCTTCTTCAATCACTGTCTAACAACGACCCAAGAGTTGAAGCAAGATAGACTGTCACTAATCAACCGGTAGCTGACAAATGAAGTTGAACTTACTTTGAACAAAGAAAACAATGTAAAACGAATATTACTAAAGATGAGATTCAAACATATGCTTCTTAAGTCATTTTGAATGCAAGAATTTTGCAACTCCAATGTCACTTTCCACCTGACATGGGCATTTTGGGGTACCAAACTGAACCTTGCAGCTCAACTGACTACTTCACTATTGCCCTATCCAGTTACTCGCACATGCACTTGACAAAAGCAACGTGTGACAGTTAAGCTGTCTTGAAGTGTATAATTTGGAAATCTTTGAGCTGCATTTTATGCCTACAAAAATTACGCGTGTGTTTGTATTTCGGTAGAATTCAATGCAAATTTTGCATTGCTTCTCCAATTCGCGTTGAACTCAACATGAAATATTCTTACTTCTTTGTTGGTATGTGAAGATACGTGAAATCAAGTTTGTCATCAATGCGTAAAACAAACACCCTATTAACATGAACATCTATTAACATGAACATATAGAAGTCCTTCCATGACAGGGGTTGAGGCTGTAACACACTATCTGATCTAAATTCGTTCATGGTTTAGGCCACTCTTGATTGTTCATAACAACAACAATCTCTCCATAAAAATCTGAAAGAATCAAGTAAATTTCTAGGAAGTAATTGATTCAAATTAATCATCATCAAACTTCCTTGAATATCGTGAATGGCAGCAACCCACATCACAACACTGCCATAATAGATATCAATCTCATTTTGGCTCTGCTCAAATAAAATCCCATAGCAATGATAAGCTGTTAATTAGTGATTACTCAATCATCAACCAAATGTTGCCTTGCAGCCACCAAAAGGCATAAATATCTGAAAAAACCAAAGAGGCTATGACAAGTGACACTCCAAAGCTAAGAAGCACTCTGAATGGCAGAAACTTATGTCTACAAGCATGACTCATGAATCTCTAACCACAAGTCTATGCCTAAACATTTGCAAGCATTGGCACCATCATATAACATCAGGAGTCCACGAGAAATAAGTTCATCTAAGCAACAGTATGAAAATTATATGCAGGAAGCAGGCAATTCTTCACCAAATGACAAGCTAGTTTAAACCAAACACACAGCAAAACGATTCGATAAGCACAGTTTCAGATTACTAGGTAATGGTTTGAAGTTTGAACATGAAACTAACAAGAAAAAAGAGCATGCAGAAATAACTAATATCAATTTGATCTCCCAAGTCTCAATTGAATAATGTACAGTGGCTAAATAACCTAGAATGCAGGCATACAACACAAGATGAAAATGAACCAAATTACAAAGAAAAGAATCACCAATGAGCAATGCAGCAAAGCAAAAATATCACCAAGCAGCCTTCTTAATAGACCCAGAGCCAGAATAAAACTCAAGGTACCACTTCACAAACTTCCTTAGCCCTGTTTCCAAATCAGTGGTAGGCCTGTAACCAAGGTCCCTGTGAGCCAAACTAATATTAGCATGTGTAAACCTAACATCCCCATTTCTGGGCATGGGAAGCACCTTTTTCTTGGCCTTCACCTTCAGAAGCTTCTCCAATATGCTCACAAGCTGAGTCACCGGCACCGGCGAAGTGTTCCCCAGGTTAAAAACCCTAAACTGAGCTGGCCCCTTCTTCTTGCCGCCACTACCAGTGCTCTTCTTCGCCGTATCCAAAGCCCCTAAACACCCCTTCACAACATCGTCAATGTAGGTGAAATCCCTCGCCACGGTTCCACCACCGGGAGCTTCAAAGATCGTTACCTGCTTCCCCTTCAGAATATCCTTCGTGAAGAAGAAATACGCCATGTCAGGCCTTCCCCAAGGGCCATAAACAGTGAAGAACCGCAACGCGGTGGTGGAAAGACCGTAGATGTGGTTGTAGCTGTGAGCGATTTCCTCGCCGGCTTTCTTCGTCGCCGCGTAGAGGCTCGCCGGCTGGTCCGTCCGGTCCTTCTCCGAGAACGGGACTTTTGAATTCAGGCCGTAAACGGAGCTCGAAGAGGCCCAGACGACGGCGGGCTGCGGGTTCGCCGATTTGCACGCTTCCAGAAGGTTCACGAACCCGGCGACGTTGCTGTGCACGTAGGATCCAGGGTTCTGCATCGCGTACCGGACCCCGGCCTGCGCGGCGAGGTGCATCACGTGGGTGAACGGCACAACGTCGAAGAGCTTCCGGATTAGCGCGGCGTCGTTGATGTCGCCGGAGACGACGAAGACGCCGGCGCGGTCGAGGAGCCGCTGGCGGGCGCGCTTGAGGTTGGGGTCGTAGTAGCGGTTGAAGTTGTCCAACCCGAGGACGCCGTCGCCGCGGCGCTTGAGTGCGAGGGAGACGTGTGTGCCGACGAAGCCGGCGGCGCCGGTAACGAGGACAGTGAGACCGGAGGCGGAGGTCCGGCGAGCAGACTTCGCGACACGCTTCTCCCAGAGAGGGCCGCCCCAGGAGTCGCCGAGGACGCGGCGGGGCGCAGCGGGTGGCGGCGGAGGAGGGGAGAGGATGAAGAAGAAAAGGAGGAGAGTGAATGCGAGGAAGAAGGAGGAGCAGAGTGTGAGCCTGGAGAGTGATGAGTGGATTCTAAAGCGGTGGTGAACGTAGGGAGATTTTTCTGGCTTCAATTTCCCTGGTGTTGAAGGTGTTTGCTCATTCACCTCCATCATTTCATTCACTCTCTTTCTCTTTCTCTTTGTTTCTTCTATCAAATATTCAACTCAACCCACCCTCCAATTTCCAAACACAAACCCTGCTTGGTGTTGTTTATTTACACCACGTTTCCATGGTGTGATTATATATAGGAATAGGAACTAGGAATTAGGTATGGGCATGAGAAATTGAGAAACTAATCTCTTTAATATTTAATATGTCATCACCAATAAACTGTACAAAATTAACCTAGTCAAGTGATTGAAAGTTCGATTTTTAACTCTTAAAAATAAAAAAAATTATTGGTCAAACTCATATAGTACACTAACGGTGATACAAGATATATCAGTGACACAAGATATATTAGTCTATTAACTCTAAATTGTATAAATTTGTACAGGTGTCATCCTCACATCCTTTCTTTCCTACCGCATTTAATTACTAGGATGCTTGCGTGACCGTGATAAGCGTATGGTATGATTATTATTTTACCAAAAGTCAAGGTTTGAGTCATTCACTACTATGCATCATAAGAATAGCCAAAATCACTAACAAGTACGAGCTGGAGTGTGCTGTTTAGTTCATCTTACCCCTTAATTATGAGTTCAGATGTTTCATCATCGCTCGAGATAATAGTAACAATAAGAGTGATGACATGGATTTTGTGACCAACTGTGAATATCATCACTAACAACTCCTTATAAAAAAATATATGCGAGGTTATTGTTTTACCACACGAATAAAGAGAGATAATTAATGTTTGCATTTAGTTGATGGTAAATTGATTCGCGAATAGTATTTATTGAAAAATATATTGATTGCAAGGGTGAATTGTATTTGTCCAGAATCATTATTTTCCTCTTTTAAGATTGGCCCCGCGGATGCTTTGTGGTGCATAGCCAGTATATAATTCACTGTAGGCGAGAATTTAGTGGGATTATTAAGATTGGAGGATAAGAATCATATGGGTCCGGCATGTTACTCTTTATTAAACCCTAATACTTTGTTTGTATAGGTAAGAGTGAAAAGGAAAAAGCTTATCGCACAAGTGATTCAAGAAGGCCTTCTGCACTCCTCTATTCTGATTCATTCACACTATTTTCCCATATCATTTCATTTTTATTTTTTTTATTTTCTTATGTCTTATTTTTTTATCGTATCACATATTATATCATTGATTAACTTTCTCTTCCTTTTCTCATTAGATGGAGGTGTGGGAGGAGTTTCAACAAAAAAAAAATCACCTTTTTTTACAAGTAATCTAGTGACTAGAGTTGTGAGTCAACGAAATCTATATCAGATACAAAGGTGTTCACATATTGAGTTGGTTTGGGTATGAGATAAAATAGAATGTAAATTGATTAATTTTAATTTGTTTGGTTTAGTTTGGGTTTGTAAAAAATTCAGCAAATTCAAACCAAACTGATCCGATTAAAATCAGGTTGGTTTGGTTCGAGTCATCGGGTTGATCTAAAAAATTTAATATTGAATTTTAAATTTTTATCCACATATTATATATCATATTTTATGCATAAAATTTTAAATTTTAGAGTTTCTTCTTCTTCAACAATTTTATCCAATGGTAAAATAAATTATAAGTGATGATATCACTTGTAATTATATTGTATTTTTTACGATTATAACTTTACGTAACATACTAGTATTTTTTATCCAAAATATAAAAATAAAATTGAATAATATATATAACTAAAGACACTTGACAACTAAGAAGATAAAGTTGAAATGATATACATAAGAAAAGACAAAAATAGATAAAAGCTATAAATAATAAACTTTGAAATTTTAAAATATAAATATCAATTATGAAGAAAAAACTAATCGGGTGACAGGGTTGGAAAAAAATATGAGAACTGAACCAATTACAATTGGGTTGATTCCAAGGTAAAATGAAACGGTTAACTAAGCAAATTCAAACCAATTTCATTTGTTTGGTTTGAATAATCGGATGGATCCAAACAGATGAACACCCTGTTTGGATCACTAAAATTGTGAGCCACTAGGAACTCTAGCTCTTGCACATGCATGAAAAAAAAGGGGAATAACTTTCGAGGACTTGTTGGAATCACTCTTCAAAATATGATTTCCAACAAAGTTTCTATGGCTAGTATTAATATTTTATGTATTTTCAATATAACTTTTGTACTATTGTTTTGGGAATCATTTTTTCATTGGTCAAAGATGCTTAGATTAAACATCAAGACGGTTGCTCAGTAACACTTACATCATGTGGGACAAAAGTCCCAAGGAACAGTTCAACAATGCACAAAAATAAAGAACTAAAGCACAAGCATGCACACTCAAATAAACACTTAAACTGATACATCAAGCTAGGATGCATGATGTAAAAACCCAAACACCTTAAAAAAAAAAAACTAAACCCCCTAAATTCAATACAGTACTGACTGAAAATCTGAGCAGAAATGAGCTTGTAGTTTTTTTTTCCTTTTTATGCATACTCTGCTAGGGTTGCTAGTTGTGCAGCGGTTTAGGAAGCCAAAAGGGCGGCTTCACCGACACTAAGGTGAGGTCAAAACAACATCACTAGGAGGGAAGGTATGCCCCTGTTACCACGGTTCCTAGTGGAACCGTGGTAAAAAGATGCCCGGTGCTCTGTTACCACGGTTCTGCATTGAACCGTGGTAACTGAGCCACTCTGGTATTAACCGTGGTAATAATTAAAAAAAAAAGGAAAGGAGAAAGGGTTACCTCCAAAAGCCTAACTCACTCTTCTCTCTCTAACTCATCCTCTCCTTTCCATCAACCGCCCCATCCATCTTCTCCCCCTCGCCACATCCACACCACCTCTCATCTTCCTAGCCTCACCAACCACCGAGCCCGACATACTGACTAAGATAGAGAAGGAACCCGACACTCACCACTAGTTGTATATTTGTGTAATGATTTGAAAAAGTGGGGGAGTGCTAGGTGGGTTCCAAATGCCGAAGTTAGCCAAATTGGTCTCTATAAATATAGGAAGAGTTATTTATAAATGAGACAACTCAACATCAATCAAATCTTACAGATTTCTCGCATTTAACTTTCCTTTATTTTTCAGCACTTTACTTTTAGCACTTTACTTCCTTTTATCGCTTTCCTGCCTTTACTTTAAGTCATTTAAAGCTTTCAGCCTTTACTTTTTCTTTACATTCTTTCAGGCTTTTATTCCATTTTAGGCGTTCAACTTAATTCATAGCCATGTTCTAGTTACACTTTCTTAGTAGCGAGAACTAAGAACTATTTGGAGTGTCTTAAGAACCTACATTGAGGAACAAAGTCCATTCCTCGAGTAATTATTTGATTAAGGAATCGAACGTTAGTTTTCCAGCCATCCTACACGGCTTCCTAATCTCCGAAACCTATTTCTAAACCAACAGGTATGTGAAATTACATTTGTGTTTGAAACAATGTCAAAGCAAACATAAACTTAATCGTATGTTTGGATACATATAAAAAATCACTTATAGGAGTTTCCCTATAATTGCTCTTTAGCCACATCTACATGAGGTTTATAACCACAAACTTTTCACATACAACTTTATTATATTCACACTCATTTTTCCATCCATATTATTTTCACATTTTTTCTTTTTATTTTTCTTATCACACCACTTATTTTATATTTTATTTTTCTCTTCTATTCATGTCTCTCTCATGTACCGGGGATGAAATGAGTGTCAATCCATGATTTTCCATGATTTTCGTTTCCCATATACAACAACATTACTATTACCGTATCAAAAATGATTTATAAACATATAAATAGTGCAGACACCTATAAACACATTCATTTTCTTCTCTATCTCTCTCTTCTTATCACATCAATCATATATTACATTCATTATTTATCTCTCTTCTCTTCCTTTCTCTCTATCTACACTTAAAAGATATCTATTAATCATAACTCTATCTTATACGTACATTTCTTTTTTGATGTTTTCAAGTGCTCACCTACCATCACCGACAACATTACCATATGCCATATGACATATGCCACTGGGGCCGTTGAAGCTGTGGAGGTGATAAATCATGATATTTCTTTGGACAGAGAATGAGATATACTTAAACCTTCATCTTCTCCTCTGGTGCCACTATTTTTTTTATGAGAGATCTCAATAGCAAGAGCACCATGTATTTGCTTCAAACTTTGTCACAAAACCTCAACCTGATCAATAACTGATACAACAATGACACCACAACTCTAGGTGTAGCATTGTTGGTCATTTCGGCGTTGACTTGCTTATACCACTGGGAGTTTTATTCTATATTTACTTATTTTCTCTTTATGTTTCTTATTTTTTCTTATCAAGCACTTATTGTATCTTTTATTTCTAAGCCTAAATGGAGGTGGAATCGGCGTGAGCAAGATATTTTGCTTTTGCAATAGCATAGGTTATTTATTTGCGCCGTCCAGAATAGATAAGATTGACAGTCCAACAGAGACATACTTGAACCTTCATCTTCCTCCTCTGGTGATCATTTTCATCACACTATTCTATTACTTTCACAAAATCTCAATCTCAATACAATAACAGCAAGAGTATCTCAGTAGCAAGAGGACCATGTTTTCTCTCCAAATTTCATTTGAAAACCTCAACCTGATCAATAATTGGTACAACAATGACACCACAACTCTAGGTGTAGCATTGTTGGTCATTTCGGCGTTGACTTGCTTATACGCATGGATCTACATCTTCAAACCCAGAGTCCAGAGCCCGCCACTGCCACCAGGCCCACCGGGCCTTCCCTTCATAGGGAACCTTCTCTCCCTGGACCCGGAACTTCACACTTACGTCACCCGGTTGGCCCGGACTCACGGCCCGATTTTCAAGCTCCGGCTCGGAAGCAAGGTTGCCGTCGTGCTCACTTCACCTTCCCTGGCTCGTCAAGTTCTCAAAGACCACGACACCGTTTTCGCCAACCACGTCGTGTCAGCCGCCGCCAAGGTAGCCTTCTACGGCGGATCTGACATGATATTTAGCCCCTACGGACCCGAATGGCGGATGCTGAGGAAAGTGTGCACGGTCAAGATGCTCAGCAACACCACCCTGGATTCCTTTTACCACCTCCGTCGCAGCGAGGTCCGAAAAATGGTCGGGTACTTGTATAATCGGGTCGGGTCGCCGGTGAACGTGGGGGAGCAGGTGTTTTCGACGGTGCAAAACGTGATCACGAACATGATGTGGGGCGGGGCGGTGGAAGAAGAGGCGGGGAGGGAAAGCTTGGGGGCGGAGTTCAAGGCGTTGGTGGGGGAGTTGGCGGAGCTTATAGCGAAGCCGAACTTGTCGGACTTATTTCCCGGGTTGGCCCGGTTCGATTTGCAAGGTGTGGAGAAGCAGATGAGAGCGTTGGTGCCCCGGTTCGACGGGATATTTGAGAAGATGATTGGTGAAAAGTTGAAGATGAAAGCCGAGGGAAAGGAGAACCAAAGCAATAATTTTCTGCAGTTTTTGTTGGATTTGAAGGAGGAGGGTGATCCCAAGATGCCACTCACCATCAACAATGTTAAGGGTCTTCTCATGGTATGCTACCTTCATTTCCACAGTTTTCACTCTTCAATTTTGATTTTTGCTCCAAATTAATTTAGGCTTAATAGCACTTTTGGTCCCCCACTTATCACGATTTGACACTTTTGGTCCCTAACAAAAAAAATTAGCCTAAATGGTCCCTCACTTTGTCAAACGACAGCAGTTTCAGTCCCCCGTCACTGTTCCGTTAAAAGTTAACGTTTTCCGTCTAATATTTAACCATTTTTGAAAAATAAAAAATAAAAATAAAAATAAAAAAACCCACTTATTATCCAGCCTGAAACCCTTCTTCTTCTTCTCAGTTCTCACCGCCACCAGCCTTCGTCTTCTTTCTCCTTCCTTTCCTCTTCGACCCCAGCCGCCGCCACACCTTTCCTCCTTCTTCGACCAGAACCGCCGCCCTCAACCAACCTTCCCTCTTCTTCGAACCACCGTTTAACCACTTTCTTTTACCTCATCTTCCTCCTCCTTCCAAAACCAACCATCATCGATTCACCTTCCTCCTTCTTCCCATGACCGATTCGCCTCCCTCCTCTACTCCACCATCACCGATTCGCCTCTGAAAGCTACTCACCACCACCGATTCACCCTCTCGTCGTTGTTCTCATCAATCTGGATGAAGAAGGTGAACCCTAGAAATTCCCCTAATTCCTCTTCGCTCTTCGATCTGGATGGTGAAGAAGGTGGCTTCGAAGGGACGGTGTTTTTGAAGGTTGGGGGTTCTGGTGAGAGGGAGAAATAGAAGACGAGATGAATGTGAAATAGGAACAACGGCGGCGCAGGGTGGAGGCTTGGTGGAGCAATCAAGCAAAGAAGGAAGGCAGCGATGGTGGTGCCGAGGTCGAAGGGCAGGGAAGAGGGAAATCGATCGGAGGCTGGGTTCATTGGAGGTTTAACGGCAAGGGGAGAATGGTTCCAGAGGTTTAACGGCAAGTGGTGTATTTGAATTACTATGTTGATTTTACTCCATTAATTATCTTTGACTCTTGAAGCTGCTGTGCGGACCCAAAGCCACTACTGGAGGAGCCAGGTCTGATGTGTTGAAGGTAATATTAGTGAAGGCACCAATTATTCATTGGATTTTTGCTATGGTACTTTTGCTTTGCTTATGTTGGGATCGAACACAATAACTACATAGAAGTAGGAAGAGGAATGTTATTGTAGCTTGTTTGGATGGGAACCCACCGGCTTACCATTTTGTGAAGGGATTTGGAGCAGGGATTAACAATTGGATAGTTCACTTTGAGGCATGTTTCTTCAATTTCTTCAGCTTCGAAACACAGGGGGAGCTTGAGCAATATTGATTGATGGCTAAACCAGTGGTTTTTGTATTGGCATCACTGTGTTGATCTTTGCCCCATTATTTGGCCTTGGCTCTAGTTGCTGCTATACTTATCCAATGCTAGTACTGCAAGAAGCTTCGGTTGGTGTATTCCTTGGCCTGGTTGCTTCGATATTGCTACTTTGATAATGTTGGGGTCGAACTCAGTATCTTCATAGCAGTAGGAAAAGAACTGCTAATATGGGGGCTATGCACTTTGATTTCATTCTCATTTCCTTTTTTTCCTTTCCCCCCCCCCCCTCTGTATTAAGGGTTGGGTACCCCACTTTAATGCAGTTTATAGCTTATAAAAAAAATGGTGTTGACATTGTCTATGCTACTTCAGCCCTCTTCTTCATTTTTTCAATCTGTGCTCCTTTGAAAAGATCAAAGTAAGAATCTTTTATTTGAAGATTTTCTGGAAAAATTTGAAGATTATAGTAGAAGAAGATAATGTGGAAAAGTATAAAATTATTTTATCAGAGTATTTTTTTTGTTAAAAAAATTTGTTAATTTTTGACGGAAAATGTTAACTTTTAACGGAACAGTGACGGGGGACTGAAACTGCTGTCGTTTGATAAAGTGAGGGACCATTTAGGCTAATTTTTTTTGTTAGGGACCAAAAGTGTCAAATCGTGATAAGTGAGGGACCAAAAGTGCTATTAAGCCATTAATTTATAAATTATTCATGAGTAAACGGTCAAATTAATCCTTAAGAGTGTTGACCACTGTTGATTTGTCAAAGAAAAAGGAAATACCTGCGGTTGTTCAAGTTAGTCACTTATTTAACTGATATTTTATCTTATCATTTAGAATAATTTGAATGACAATTTACTCATAAAACAAATGAATTGGCCGAGGCCAGCACTTTCGTCGACCAATTCCACCGTTCACTCATTATTCATTGACAAACTTTATCTAGGTATAAAATAATACAATATTTTTATAGATAAACTAATCATATGAGGTTACCTAAAGATTCAAAAGATTTTAATTTGGCTACCCTTGTGTGTCCATATATGCAGACAAACAAAAGCTGCAAGAGGTGTACTAATTTAGATTGACTAGTTGCAACTAAATGTAAAGAAGTTTAACCAAACCTTGTGTAGACCTTTAAAGGGGATTTTTTTGAAAGAAATTTAAGAATTATGTTACTAATATGAGATTTGGATGAGTACAAACAGGACATGATTTCAGCTGGATCTGAAACATCCTCCACCACAATTGAGTTTGCAATGGCAGAAATGATGCAGAAGCCAGAAGTAATGAAGAGAGTTCAAGAGGAACTGGAAGCTATAGTTGGGAAAGATAACATGGTGGAAGAATCACATATTCACAAGCTTCCCTACTTGCAAGCTGTGATGAAAGAAACTCTTCGATTGCATCCTGTAGCTCCACTTTTAGTCCCTCACAGTCCCAGTGAAACCACCACTGTGGGAGGCTACACAATTCCAAAGGGATCACATGTGTTTGTGAATGTGTGGGCTATTCAAAGGGACCCTTCCATTTGGGAGAAACCACTAGAATTTGATCCATCAAGGTTCTTAGATGCCAAATGGGATTACAGTGGGAGTGACTTCAACTATTTACCTTTTGGTTCTGGAAGAAGAATTTGTGCTGGAATAGCAATGGCAGAGAGGACAGTTTTGTGCTTCATAGCCACACTAGTGCACTTATTTGATTGGACAGTGCCCCAAGGGAAAGTGTTGGATGTATCAGAGAAATTTAGTGTTGTTATCAGGATGAAAACACCTTTAATTGCAATTCCTACCCCACGATTGTTCAATCCAGATCTTTATAAATAGAATTGAATAAAATATCCAAATGCTGATCAAGGGAATTTGTATTGAATATACTTAACACTATGATCATTTGCCGCTTATGGATCAAGTGTTTTTCCCCTGCATATTAGTTTTCTTTCAATTGTTTTAAATAGTTTTTTCTAGTTATGTTTGATGCGTTGAGATAACAAAAATAGACAATAAACTAGGCATAAATGAAACCGTACTTAATCTTTAAGCATGATACAATGTTTTTATTATTTGAAATATGGATATGGAGAACTCTTTTCACATATAAAATGGATATAAAATACTAATATTTATCCATTATCTAAGATTGATCATTTCGAAGTTATTGTAAAATTTACGGAAGAGGTGGAGCTAGCTTGCCTAGAGGTGGCGGCATAGGTGAGGGAGATGAGGTGTGGCAGCAAATTGGTGGGGCGCTTCGGGGTAGAGGGCGATGAGGTAGAGAGGTGGGGTGACAAATTGGTGGCGGCCAGTGTCGGAGCCAAGGGGGGACATGGCTATGCCATGGCCCCCCACTAGTTATTGGTTTCATTCATTTTGTATAAAATTGCTTGTTGGTTTCACTCACTTTGTATAAAATTACTTGTTGGTTTCACTTACTTTTTATAGAAAAATTATGTTGGTCCATATCGGCACCACCCAACTCAAAGTTCTCCGTCCGCCACTGGTGGCGGCATAGGTGGGGGAGATGAGGTGTGGCAGCAAATTGGTGGGGCGCTTCGGGGTAGAGGGCGATGAGGCAGAGAGGTGGGGTGACAAATTGCTGGGACAACTGAGGGTGGAAGGCGACAAGGTGTAGAGGTAGAGGGTGGAGAGGTGCGATGGCGAATCGGCGGGGCAGCCAAGGATGGCACCAAAGAGTGTTAGGGTTTGAGGGGGGAGAAGGTGAGACTTGTAAGAACGATGTGGCGGAGAAACCGTGGAAGGTTAGCATCTTCCTAAGCCGAATCCACTTTACCTTAGTGTTGGTTTGGTTGACGCTACCTAGGTTGATGAAATTAGCTTTGACAATGAACCACCACTAATGGACGGTAGGCGTATACTATATTGGTTGGTGATTTTAGGGTTTGTTGGGAACTTCCGCTAATGACAGTGAGCCGACTTTATTTATCATCAACCAGGCTAACATTATAGTTTAGTGGACCAATTATTTAAATCGGCACTTTGCGTATCGACACTAAAGAGCGAAATTAGCATCTACGTTAGAGTTGATGCTAAAGCAGACATCATGCTGGGATGGAGTATGCAAAGTGATGGTAATAGTAGTAGTGATGGAGGGTCTCAAGCGGTGGAAATGGATCTTTGTATCCGTAGGCAACAATAGTGTAGTTTTGAATAGCGATGATAGTGGAATAGGGGATACAAGAAAATGATAAAAATAAATGTATTATATATTCTTGAAACTAAACACTTTTCGTGGGGACTTTAAAACAATGTTGAAATTGTTTTGAAATTAAGTAAAAACAACTCTGGCTCCATTTTTACTAAACACATTTTATTTTAAGATTTTAAGTTGAAAAGTAGCAACCACTCCGAACGGCCTAAGTAAGCTTATAAAAGTGTTGACAATCATTTTCTCTCTTTCTGTTGAGCAACCAAAATTGAAAAGAAATCCTTTTATTATAAACATCTACAGAGAATGAACACGCTGTGGAATATAATTATATAAAGGCTTGTTTGGGTACCAATTTATTAAACTTTATTGGAGCTTATATATTAAAAAAGCACTAAATAAATTTCAATAAGTGATATTTTAGTGTTTTTTATTTGCATCTAAACGATATTAAAATACAAATGATTATAGTGTGGAGTGTAGAATACAGATTCCACTCATATGTGTATGAATGTTATAATCAATACAATTTATAGAGATCAGGATTGGACAGTCGTGGGGTAGGAATGGCAAGCAGAGGTGTTTCCTTCTTGAGAACAATGCCAAATTTCTCTGATATATCCAACTTTTCTCCTTGTGGTACTTTCCAATCAAACAAGTGCACTAGTGTAGCAAGGAAGTACAAAACGGACCTCTCAGCCATTGCTATTCCTGCACACATTCTTCTTCCAGACCCAAAAGGTAAATAGTTGAAGTCACTCCCACTAAAATCCCATTTGGTCTCCAAGAACCTTGTTGGATCAAATTCTAGTGGATTCTCCCAAATGGAAGGGTCTCTATGAATAGCCCACACGTTCACAAGCACACGAGATCCCTTTGGGATTGTGTAGCCTCCTGCAGTAGTATCTTCACTTGGGCAGTGTGAGACTAAAAGTGGAAGCACAGGGTGCAACCGAAGAGTTTCCTTCATCACAGCAAGCAAGTAAGGAAGCTTAGGAATATGTGACTCTTCTACCATGTTATCTTTCCCAACTACACCTTCCAATTCCTCTTGAACCCTCTTCATTACCTCTGGCTGCTGCATCATTTCCGCTATTGCAAACTCAACTGTGTTGGAGGACGTGTCACTTCCTCCTATAAGCATGTCCTGTTTGTGCTCAACCAAAAATTTCGAACAATATTAGTAACAAAATTCTTCAATCTTTTTCTATTTTTCTTTCGTTAATCAAGTTTGGTTAGACTTTCAAATAAACACAACAAAAGCTTCAGAATTAATAAGAAAGCTACTCCAGACTATAAAAAAAAAAACATAGAAATACACTTATGTGGGAGACATCCATTAAATATACATATTTGTAGGGGGTTTTAACCGCCACAAAGTATTTTGAGGGTTAAAAACGCCACAAACGTGTATGCTTAATGAATGTCTGTCACAAAATGTAAGCCTATCTATCATTACCTTAAGGAAAAGGGCAAATCATATCCTATAATGTTCCTGCGATGCATGAGGTTAAGGGAAGTCACTTCGTAAATCTAATATAGGCGGTGTTATCTTGCATTTTTTGTAACAGCTCGATTGCACAACTCAAACATGTGAGTGCAGAGTCAATGTCAACATGCATACATCATATAGACACTCCACTTTTTCTCAATTTTTTTCTTGTATGATATATCACGTCAATTATTTTTCTATACTTTCTTTTTTTTCTCACTCTAAATGTGTGAACTATACATATGTCTACAAATCATTTTCCATTGCACCTAGGCTCACACTCCTGAATTTGAATCATCTCACAATCAAATTCTCTCTCAATTTCACAACTGAATCATTGATTTTAAATCTAACAATTTAAAAATATTATGAATTAAACTCCACATTATAATTCGAGCCAATTATTTACGTGTCCAAATTTTATAAAGCGTTAGATTAAAATTAATGGTTCATATGTGAGATTCCCACCCAATTACTAAGTATTAAAAATTTGTAGAGCGGTAATGATTAGTGAAATTAATTAATGGAAACTAACATACCATGAGAAGGGCCTTAACGTTGGTTAGGGTAAGTGGCGTCTTGGAATCACCCTCCTCCTTCAAATTCAGTAAAAACTGCAGAAAATCCTTGCTTTCATTCTTCTTCCCCTCCGCCTCCATCTTCACCCGTTCAGCAATCATCTTCTCGAATATTCTATCGAAACGCGGAACCACCTTATGCATCTGTTTCTCCACGCCTTGCAAATCAAACCGGGCCAACCCGGGAAAGAAATCCGACAGGTTCGGCTTCCCCAGAAGGGCCGTCATCTCCGCCGCCGCCTCCTTGAACTCCGCACCTGAGATTTCCCTCTCCGCCCCTTCCACCGACCCTCCCCACATCATGTTCGTGATCACGTTCATCAACGTCAGAAACGCCTGCTCCCCCACGTTCACCGGAGATCCGACCCGACTGCGCAGGTACCCGACTGTCTTCCGGACCTCATTGCGGCGGAGGTCGTAGACGGAGTCCATGGTGGTGTTGCTGAGCATCTTGAGCACACACACTTTCCGCAGCATTCGCCACTCGGGTCCGTACGGGTTCCATACGATGTCGGAGCCACCGTAGAAGGCCACTTTCGCGGCGGCGGGCACGTCACGGTTGGCGAAAACGGTGTCGTGATCTTTGAGCACGTGACGTGCCATGGAAGGTGAGGTGACCACGATGCCAAGCTTGCTCCCGAGCCAGAGCTTGAAAATCGGGCCGTGGATCCGGGCTAAACCGGTGAAATAAGTGTGAAGTTCCGGGTCCAGGGATAGAAGGTTCCCGAAGATTGGGAGGCCCGGTGGGCCTGGAGGCAGTGGCAGGCTCTGGGCCTTGGGTTTCATGAAGAAGAGCCATGCGTACCAAGTTACCGCGGAAATTAAGAAGACTGCAAAGACCAGGTTTGTGGTGTCACTGCACCAATACTTTAGGTTCAGGTTTTGAAACAAACTTGAGAGTATAAGAATCATGGTGCTATAACTAATAGTGTTTAGATTTCAGAAATGAAGGATGAACTACAAGATAAGGAGATAATATAAAAGGTTTAAGAATATGTCTGCCAATGAAATATCATGATATTTTTTCATTATTTCTGTATATTTTTATTTTTCTAAATCAGTCTTTTAAATTTTTTTATTTACTAAATGAGTTTTCGGATATATTTTACCTACTATAAAGTATTTTTTTTGCCGTTTCACAAAAAAAAGGTATGTTTTTGTTCTATTCACAGGGAAATGTAGCTTTTAGAAAATGATTGGCAAAATGTCCTACAACACACAAGCTCCAACACTATGGATAATTTCGCTGTCCAAATTTAATCATCATGTGACAAAGAGTAGTTAGCCAAGCAATGAGTCACATAATTGACTTCCATAAGAAACATCAGAAAAGAAATAAAACGAAACTCATTTGCCAATTTTGGCGGTATTAACAAAACTGATGCTTTCGTTTAGATTCATGGAACACATCAGAATGAAACATAGCAAATCATAATAGAACGGAACAGAATGAGATAAAATATAATAAATTTTTACCTATCATTTAGACATTTTATAATGAAATAGATGAAATATAGCACTACATTGTTTCAATAATGAACGGAACAATATTATCCTTAGCATAAAAATATTAATCACACTCTTTCAAAACACAAATCAACATATTCATCCACCTTTTCCTTTATTCTCGAAAATAAAAATAAGGAATCTACTATAAAATATGTCTATCAAATCTTTCTTTTTTTTAGTGGGAATTATTGTAAAATATTGTTAGACAGAGAAAATTAACAAAAAAAATAATCATTTTTTATGGTTTTTTGTGGCCGGCATGTCTCTTTAGTCTTAACTATATAATCAACGGGTCCGTTTCGTGGTCAGAATAGGATAAGAACAAGATAAAATAAATGATTGGATAAGCACAGGATATTGATAGGATATGATACAAACAATAAAAAATGTATCAAATTTTCCTTGAAATAAAAAATACATAATATTTTTTAAATTTTAATTTTCTAAATAGTTTTTTAAAAAAGTGATTATTCTATTAATTTTTTTTTACATTTTTATAAATAGCTAATTTTTTAATATTAACTAAAATAAAATTATTTTTTATTAATTCGGCTATTTTAATTTTTTCGAAGGGAGTCTATTTTAATTAAAATTATTATACATGTAACTAATGAGTTTTAACTTAGTAGAGGTAAGTGATTAATGATAGAAATTTTTAAAAGATATTATTCTTTCAAAAATATTTTATATTTAAATTATTAATTATAATTATATAAGTAGAGAAATAATTTTAAATAATATCATATGATAATATAAAATTAGTCTTTATTTACTATTAAAAAATTAATATATATATATATATGTGTGTGTGTGTGAGCGGCCTATTTTATTGTTAGTGGAGAATTATTTTGTGTATTTTTATTATAATATAAATAACAAAAAATAATGTTAACTAAGTAGTAATAAGTGATAATGAAAATTTAATTATTTTATATGAGTATCTAATATTTTCACCATTTATAAATAAATTTATTTTTTAATTAAATTTATCAGTAACTAAATAATTTAACTTAACAATAACAATTAGTAATTAATAAGTAATAAAATTAATATTTTATTAAAATCAAGGAAAAAAAGAAAGTTAGAGTATTGTTCATACGAGGAATTGTGAAATTTATTTAATTTAATTATGTTAAAGTACTGAACTTTTGTGTAATCATAGAAATAGGTAGCAAAAACAGTTATCATGACAAGCATGAAGCATGGCTTAGGTTTCCTGAATTTGAATAATGAAACTAGTTCTATAAAATTAACATATTTCTTGAAGTCTCTGTTACTTACTATACATATTCAGATATTAATTAATCATGATTTAGATCCCAACAGTACACCAACACTTTTACTATTAGAGCCATGTTATTGAGTACGATGGGAAGGATATACGAAATGCAAGAACCTATTTTTATCACAAAAACCAAAAGATTTTGTTAGTTAAAAATCTAAAACATATGGAAATCGGAAAGAATCAACGGTTATGATACATGTTGTGACTTTCGTCTATGCATGTTTCGTAATATTAAGCATTCTCCTTATAATTAACCTATTTTTGGTGAACAAGCCAACACTAACTTGTTTATTTCAAGAAGATTAGTATATACTACGTTGCATTCTAATTAAACTAAACCAAGTTTTCAGTTAGATAATTAGGTTCATTTTCTGTAGATTATAATATATGAAAAAATTGAAGATTTTTTTTTTAATTAGTAAATATCACAGTAGGTACGAATAGTTGTGAAAGGTGTGAAAACTTTATATATGCATCTCGCAGCAACCGCTGCAAAATAGAGGCAATATGAAGAATACTTTCTGCGGCGGGTAAGAACCTGCCGCTATATGGCTTCTGGCGGCTATTCTAACAGTTGACCAAAACTGCCGTAGTACGAACCCGACGACACTCGTAACTGCAGCGTTTCAACAACCGCCTCCAACACATATTTTGCGGTGGTTCCACTGCTGCAAAGTGTTCCCCGAACTGTCGCAGTTTACTAAATTTCTTGTGGTGAACGTCACCCTAAGGTTCAATCATTCCCTCTTGATTTCCGATCCAATAATATTTCCATCACTGTCCCATAGAACAAATCTTGTCCCCCACTTATGTAAAGGCTCCAACAGCATCTACATTAATTTTTACAGAACCATGTGGTGGTGGCAACTAGCCATGTCCAAGAGTTGCGTCTCATACAGGAGAAGAAGACCACAACAGGTTCTTTTGGCATTGGTAATCTTGAAGTTCTTTGATTGCATTATGAGCCACCCTCTCAAAGTTTGTTCCTAGCACCCTGAATTCCATACATCAGCCCACAACAAAATTCAGCCACAACATCAAGGGCATTGCGAATTATGTAGGCAATCCAAATCTTTAGTACGAGGAAGTACAAATTTCTCCCCAATCCTTAATAGTAATACACCAATAAGCAGACTTTACACTAAAGGAGACAGAGCGAGAAGCAACCCAAACAAGAGAATCATCCACCATAACATCAAAAACAGGAATCTGTAAGACCCAATCAGCTTCAAAGGGTAGCAATAATGGGTGAACCATAGAAGATCACCAAGAATTCAAATCCTTATTCAAAAGATCAAACACAAAAGAAGACTCCCAATTCAGAGGCCCAAGAGGCCAGACACGAAAGCCATTCTGGTTGGGTAGCCAATTTTCTTCCCAAATACGAATATTGCATCAATTACCCACTCTCCAAAAGCTCTCCCTACGAACAACTCAAATTGCTTGTTGTATACTTCTTAAAGTATAGTTAGGAGTGAAACTCATAGACGCATCAATGAAGTGGGATTAAGGGAAGTACCATGCCTTCAAAACTTTGAAACTCCACCCCTGATTGGGATATCCTCCACCCCTGATTGGCTAACAGAGCTAACAGAGCATCATTGAAAGATTTGAAACTCCTAAACCCCATACCACCCTCCTTCTTAAGGAACACATAACTTTCCAATTTACCCAATGAATTTTCCTCTCTCCTTATCTACTAACCCACCAAAGCTTGCTGATCATACTCTTTATGTGATTTCAAAGACCCACCAGCAATGAAAAACAACCCACAATATATGTAGGGATAGATTGGTGTTTACTCATGTTTTTAGTAATCATAAGAGAATCCACGAAACAATCTAGGACAGGTTCAACAAACGTACTCTTTGTGTACTTATATCGTTGTTTGTCACTTTATAGATGTATTGAACGTGTAGCTTTTAGGGATTTTTAAAGAAATGAATTGTGAATCATTATTCAATTTGCATAAGTCCTATTTATAGAAGGAAATACTAACTACTCACTAACGTATAGTCCATATAAGCACTTGTTATATGGGTCACCAAATTAAGTGAGCCCATTATAACTTACTATTAAAAGGAAAATAAATTAATAATGTTTAGCGGGGCTCTAGCCCAAGTGAAAGGAGAAAGGGTTAATACCCTAATTTACTCTTGCTAGTACTGAGGCTATATATAGAAAAAGGGAATTGCAAGGGTACTGTAGCGAGAGGGAAAAAGAAAGACGAACCAGAAGAGAAAGAAAAGAAGAACGGCGCAGCAACGTATTGGAGGAGAAGAGGATTGGTTTATTGGCAGAAGGGTGATACTCCAAAAGTGCTCTGTTTTGGGTGAAATTGCAGTATGTTGATCCTGTCAGTGAGCTGGTAATATTAGTATATTTCTTCTGTGGTTTTGCCTCCTCTATTGTCTGTGTCAGCACTCTGTTGTTATCCACCTTATTGGTGAAGATTGTATTTGTTCTGTTGATCCCTGGTGGTTCCAGGAGGACTTGTGGTGTATCCCATTAATTTATTAGTGGAGGATTTTACTGGCTTGGTCCCGTGGGTTTTTTCCCTTCAAGGGTTTTTCCCACGTTAATAATTCTGGTGTCTTGCTTATTTCTTTATCTGTTCTGTGCGTATTATTGTTGCCTGAGATATATATTTGGAACCTATTTTAATTGCACGGTGGGGAAAAGTCGATCCAGGTGCTTCCGCTAGTTGTTGATTATTTCTATTATTTGTCATCTTTCCCCAACAACTGGTATCAGAGCTCCTTGGTTGGAGTTCTGTTTGGTGCTCTTAAAATGGGAGAAGGTGATATCGCTGGTACGATGGTGAAATTGGATTCTTCAAATTATTCTATTTGGAAATCCAGAATGGAAGATTTGTTGTTCTGTAAAGATTTGTATGACCCCATTGATGGTAATGGTGCTAAGCCAGCAGAAAAATCTGAAGCAGAATGGACAAAGGCAAACAGGAAAACTATTGGTATGATCAGGCAATGGATAGACCAGAGTATCTATCATCATGTGTCTAGTGAGACTAATGCCCACAGTTTGTGGAAGAAGTTGAAGGACATGTTTGAGTCCAAAAATGCACAGAACAAAGTATTTCTATTTCGGGGACTGGTAAATCTGAAGTACGGGGATGGTTCTTCAGTGGCTGAGCATATGAGCAGTTTCCAGAATATTGTGAATCAGTTGACCACTATAGAGATTAATTTATCTGATGAGCTACTTGCATTGTTGTTGCTCAGTTCATTGCCAGATAGTTGGGAAACATTGGTGGTATCTTTGAGTAACTCCACTAATGAGAAGATGAGTCTGAGTACTGTAAAAGAAGCCCTCCTAAATGAAGAAATTAGGAGGAAGGGACACAATATGGCTAGTTCATCGACTCACACTCAAGCATTGGTTACTGAGTCACGGGGGAGAAGCCAAAATAGAAATTTTCATAAATCTAATGATCGAAGCAAGTCAAGAGGAAGTTCAAGAAGCAGGAAAGACATCAAGTGCTTCAATTGCAATAAAATGGGACACATGCAAAGGGAATGCAGGTTTCTTAAAAGAAGTAAATCAAAAGAAAGAGGCAATGATAAGAAAGAAGATAAAGACACTGCTGCAGTTGTATCTGATGGTGAAGTTGTTGCTGTTTTTGGAGATGATTATGTTAATCTGACATGCCAAGATTATGAATGGGTTGTTGATTCTGCTGCCTCATTTCATGTTACTCCTCATCGTGAGTATTTTACATCCTACACTGCTGGTGATTTTGGGCAAGTGAAGATGGGTAATCAAGGGGTAAGCAAAGTTGTTGGCATTGGAGATATTTGGGTAGAAACTAATATTGGATGCAAGCTGCACTTGAAGAACGTCAGACACATTCCTGATATGCGCCTCAACTTGATTTCAGTACATGTACTTGATGATGATGGTTACCATAATGGCTTTGGTGATGGTAAATGGAAGTGCACCAAAGGGACTTTGGTGGTAGCAAAAGGAGTGAAGAAAAACACTCTTTATTGGACTTCTATAAAGTTGTCTGCTCCTCAGGTGAATGCAACTGAGGATTATTCTACTGAGTTATGGCATAAGCGGCTCGGTCACTTGAGTGAGAAGGGGCTTGACACTCTTGCAAGGAAAAATCTGCTTCCGGTGAAAGGTACATCTCTTGAAACTTGCTCTCATTGTATTGTTGGTAAACAAAATAGAGTTTCTTTCCGCACTTACCCTCCTCATAGGAGGCCACATATCTTGGATTTAGTTCACACTGATGTTTGCTCTATGGATGTTAAATCCCTTAGTGGTTATTCTTATTTTGTCACAT
This sequence comes from Acmispon strigosus, assembly GCA_030819835.1. Classification (NCBI taxonomy): domain Eukaryota; kingdom Viridiplantae; phylum Streptophyta; class Magnoliopsida; order Fabales; family Fabaceae; genus Acmispon; species Acmispon strigosus. The sequence continues at coordinate 17,410,435 of JAUAMA010000002.1, read as the reverse complement.
TTATTGATGATCACTCTAGAAAAGTGTGGGCTTTTGTTTTGAAATCCAAAGATCAGGTACTTGATGTGTTCAAACACTTCCATGCAAGTGTGGAAAGAGAAACAGGTAAATTGCTGAAGTGTGTCAGATCAGATAATGGTGGTGAATACAGGGGGCCATTTGAGCATTATTGCAGGGAACATGGAATCAAGCTTGAGAAGACAGTTCCAAAGTCTCCACAGCTTAATGGAGTTGCAGAGAGAATGAACCGCACGATTAATGACAGAATCAGATGCATGCTCTCTCATGCCAAATTGCCTAAATCATTCTGGGGTGAAGCAATGAGAACTGCAGTAGATCTAATCAACCTTTCTCCATCAATTCCTCTTAATGGTGATGTTCCTGAGAGGGTGTGGCGGGGGAAAGATGTCTCATACAATCATTTGAGAGTGTTTGGCTGCAAGGCATTTGTTCATATTCCCAGAGATGAAAGGTCCAAGCTTGATGGTAAGTCTAAACAATGTATCTTCTTGGGTTATGGTCGTGATGATTTTGGTTACAGGTTTTGGGATCCGGTTGACAAGAAAGTTATAAGAAGTCGAGATGTTATTTTTCTTGAAGATCAGACCATTGAAGACATTGACAAGAATGAGAAGCAGAAACAAGTTGTTCACAGGTACATTGATGTTGATCCAGAGCCTCCTGCCAATGTTACTAATAATGAGGGAGATGTGAATGCAGATGTGGACAATGCAGTTGATGTTCCTGAGCCCCAGGTTGATGAAACAGTTGATCCAATCCCACCACAGCAATCTCCAGAGCCTCAAGTGAGAAGATCCACTAGAGAGCGGCATCCTTCACAAAAATATCCTCCACATGAATATGTGATGCTCACTGATGGGGGAGAGCCTGAAAGCTATGAAGAAGCTATGTCTCATGAAGAGAAAGATAAGTGGAACAAAGCCATGCAAGAAGAGATGAAATCTTTGCATGAGAACCACACATTTGAATTAGTGAAGCTACCTCATGGTAAGAAAGCACTCAAGAACAAGTGGGTGTTTAAGTTGAAATCAGAAGAAAATAGCTCACATCCAAGATACAAGGCAAGGTTGGTTGTGAAAGGTTTCAGTCAAAAGAAAGGTGTTGATTTTGAAGAAATATTCTCTCCTGTGGTCAAGATGTCTTCAATCCGAGTTGTGCTTAGTTTGGCATCCAGTTTGAATTTAGAGGTTGAGCAACTTGATGTGAAGACCGCTTTTCTCCATGGTGATTTGGAGGAAGAAATCTATATGGAGCAGCCTGAAGGTTTTGCAGTCAAAGGAAAAGAGAAGCTTGTCTGCAGATTGAAAAAGAGCTTGTATGGTCTTAAACAAGCTCCAAGGCAATGGTATAAGAAATTTGATTCCTTCATGGTGGATCACGGGTATGTAAAAACCTCTTCTGATCATTGTGTGTTTGTGAAGAAATTTCCTGATGACAAATTTATTATTCTCTTGCTTTATGTTGATGACATGTTGATTGTTGGTCATGACATGAAAGAGATTGAGAATTTAAAAGGAGAGTTGAACAAGTCCTTTGCAATGAAGAATTTGGGTCCTGCAAAGCAAATTCTTGGCATGAGAATTATTCGTGACAGGAAGAATGGTAAATTATGGTTATCACAGCAAAAGTATATTGAGAAGGTATTGGAGAGGTTTAATATGGGAAATTCCAAGCCAGTTGGTACTCCACTTGCAGGTCACTTCAAGTTAAGCTCTATGCAGTGTCCTACAAGTGAGAAAGATATAGAAGAAATGCAAAAGATTCCATATGCATCTGCGGTTGGCAGTTTGATGTATGCGATGGTATGTACGCGACCAGATATTGCTCATGCAGTTGGGGTGGTCAGTCGCTTCCTCTCTAATCCTGGTAAAGAGCATTGGCAAGCTGTGAAGTGGATACTTAGGTATCTCAAAGGTACTTCTAGTGTCTGTTTGTGCTTTGGAAGCGGTAAGCCTGTGTTAGATGGTTTCACAGATGCAGACATGGCTGGTGATGTGGATTCCAGGAAGTCTACTTCTGGATATATGATGACTTTTGCAGGGGGAGCAGTTTCATGGCAGTCTAGATTGCAAAAGTGTGTTGCTTTGTCTACTACAGAGGCAGAGTATATTGCTACAACAGAAGCTGCAAAGGAACTCTTGTGGATGAAGAAATTCCTACAAGAGTTGGGTCTCTCTCAAGAGAAATATGTTTTATATTGTGACAGTCAGAGTGCAATCCATCTCAGCAAGAACTCGACTTATCATTCAAGGTCGAAGCATATTGAGGTTCGGTATCATTGGATACGGGAAGCGATGGAGATGAAGCAATTTTCATTGGAGAAAATCCATACTGACGAGAATGGTTCAGATATGATGACTAAGGCCTTACCTATGGCGAAGTTTTTTACTTGCAAAAGGAAAGCGGGTATGGTCACTTATGGCCTCACTTGATTGGTGAGGGGGAGAATTGTTATATGGGTCACCAAATTAAGTGAGCCCATTATAACTTACTATTAAAAGGAAAATAAATTAATAATGTTTAGTGGGCTCTAGCCCAAGTGAAAGGAGAAAGGGTTAATACCCTAATTTACTCTTGCTAGTACTGAGGCTATATATAGAAAAAGGGAATTGCAAGGGTACTGTAGCGAGAGGGAAAAAGAAAGACGAACCAGAAGAGAAAGAAAAGAAGAACGGCGCAGCAACGTATTGGAGGAGAAGAGGATTGGTTTATTGGCAGAAGGGTGATACTCCAAAAGTGCTCTGTTTTGGGTGAAATTGCAGTATGTTGATCCTGTCAGTGAGCTGGTAATATTAGTATATTTCTTCTGTGGTTTTGCCTCCTCTATTGTCTGTGTCAGCACTCTGTTGTTATCCACCTTATTGGTGAAGATTGTATTTGTTCTGTTGATCCCTGGTGGTTCCAGGAGGACTTGTGGTGTATCCCATTAATTTATTAGTGGAGGATTTTACTGGCTTGGTCCCGTGGGTTTTTTCCCTTCAAGGGTTTTTCCCACGTTAATAATTCTGGTGTCTTGCTTATTTCTTTATCTGTTCTGTGCGTATTATTGTTGCCTGAGATATATATTTGGAACCTATTTTAATTGCACGGTGGGGAAAAGTCGATCCAGGTGCTTCTGCTAGTTGTTGATTATTTCTATTATTTGTCATCTTTCCCCAACAGCACTACATGTGTCTTTTGACACAAGAAACTAACTAGAATCATAAGTCTTCATGCACCATGAAGTGTAACTTCTCTTAACTTCTCCTTGCAATGTGGTTTTGCTTGTTCCTGCTTTGAAACTTGACTCTTCAATCAACGAGTAGTTCATCAAGCACGTGACTGTTGGCGAAGACGGTGTCGTGGTCCTTGAGCACGTGACGAGCCATGGAAGGTGAGGTGACCACGATGCCAAGCTTGGTCCCGAGCCAGAGCTTGTAAATCGGGCCGTGGGTCCGGGCTAACCCGGCGGAGTAAGTGTGAAGTTCCGGGTCCGGTGATAGAAGGTTCCCGAAGATTGGGAGGCCCGGTGGGCCCGGCGGCAATGGCAGGCTCTGGGCCTTGGGTTTGAGGAAGAAGAGCCGTGCCTACCAAGTAACCACGGAAATTGCCAAGATTGCTATGATCAGGGTTGTGGGGTCACTGCTCCAATCCTTGAGGTTTAGGTTCTGAAACAAAATTGAGAGCAGAAACATGGTGCTATAACTATTGGTGTTGAGATTTCAGAAAGGAAATAGTTGAAGGATGAACTACAAGAAAAGAGGATAATATAAAGGTCTAAGAATGTCTAATATCGTGATATTTTTTTCATTCGTTTCTATTTTTTTTTCGTAAATAGTTTTTACTATTTTTTATTTGTTAAATATTGTTTTTATATGTTGCCTAGTATTTGTCGTGGTGCTACTATTGTTTTGTTGAGGAAAATTACAATATGAAGAGATAAACTAAGTGAAGTGAAAGTGACCTGAGAGCAAAACAATGCAATGGAAAGCAACAAAAACGACAAATACAGGTTTGCAAGACGGTGGATGAGATTGCAACACGACGAATGGAACCTTTTCGCAAAGAGTAGTAATGATATATTTTTATCTCATTTTTATTTTCATCCATTTTTTTTATCTATACATTCGTGTCACATCATATATCATATCACTTTTCATTTATTAAAATATTTTAATCAAATTGTGCTAACATAAATATATATATATATATATATTAGTTGTGGTGATACTATTAGAGTTGTCGGTACAAGCATGTTAGGTCCATACGGGCTGATCTACTGCGGGTTGGGGGAAAACATGTTAGGTCAGCCTGGCTCGTATTAGATGAGCCAAAAATTATTGAACCCGACTAGACCTATTACAAGTAGGCAGATTTACGAGTTGGCTCGTTTGTTTTAAAAAAAAAAACCTTAAAAAGGGGAAAAAATTAGAAAAAATAATATTGAAAAAGTTATACAGAATTTACTTAGGACAAATTTAGTGTGGTGAAAAAAACATTGAAAATGTTATAACATAGTTGATATGTGCAAATTGCAACCAAATATACAATTCTGACATAATTTAGTAACAATACTATCACATTACATCATTCACTTTGTACAATTACCTGAATTCAAACTCAAATCCAACGTAATTTAGTAACAATGCTAACACATTACATCATTCACTTTTTACAAACTCAAGCGAACAAAAGACCATCATTGCTCTAGCCTCTAGGGCCGATGGACGGGGACAAATCCAATCTTGAAAGTTATGTACTTAAAATTTCTATATGTAAACTGTAATGTATTTTTATGTATTTAAACTTTCTATACTAAATTTAATTTAATTTTAAGAAAAAGTGTCTCACATACGATCTAGTCCACGAGCTAACCTGTATGACCTGTGGGTTAAGTGAGTCGGGTTAGACTAGCTCAGGGCATGTCTGAGCTGTATTGTAACCAGCTCATCCGGCCTAAGATCGGGTTGGGTCAGGTTGGTCTGCGAATTGGAGCTCGAATTGGTAGGTTAGCTATTATTGTGTTGTTGAGATTTCAGAAAGGTTAGGAAACAATTCAAGGACGAAAATTGCTAGATGAAGAGACGAACTCAGTGACTTGAGAGTAAAGAGATGCAATAGAAAATAGAAAAAATGATAAGTTAAGGTGTTTTGTAAGACCCTCAATTTTTTATATTTATGTTTTGGTCCCTGAACTATTTCATATTTATGAAATCGTATCTGAATTATTAGTAGTTTCAGTCTTGGTCTGTGTTAGACTGTTTATCTTCTTTGTTTGTTTTATCACAATTGATGTTAATAATTTCCTGTGTTTGGAGTTAACCCTTTCTGTTTGTTGTGTGTTGTTTGGGCGCTTGACGCCATAGATAATCAAGACAAAGATGTGCATGGAGGATGAATTTGATGCTAGTGCAAGGTGGTGCAAGAAGGTTTAGAGGAACCAGATAATCTTGCAGGAGTTTATTCGTTGTTTTTATTTTCCACTGTTTTTTGAAATGTTTAGCACTTGAGGTGCAAAATTAATATTATTTTTATTTTTATTCACCTCTCGAATATCTTTGATGTTTGATTAATCTATTATGAGTTAAGTACTATTGTAATTATTTTGAGAGAATTTCAGTTTTGAAAACTTGAGAGTTTTGAGAGGTTTCAAAGTATTATTTCCGCTTATTACTATGTGAACCTGACCTTGAAATTAGGGCGTTACATGTTACGGCCCGCCCAAAAGGCCATAAGGCCTAATAACACTTTAGCCAGCTCAAAGGTCTTGCAACGCCTTCGTGGCGAACAAGATGATTTGCCTAAGAAACATCTTATCCTAGCCAAGGTGTAGCAGAATGATTCCGACTCCTTTAATAGCATTTGTATAGAACTACGTAGGCAAGATTTCGAAAGACCATCCACAAAGATTCCTAAAAACTTTGATAGACGATAAGAACAGTCACCAAACCTAAAAATATAGGTGTAGTTGCTAATTTATGTACGCATTATTCATTATGCAAACTTTGAGTTCTTTTAAGACTTTGAGATTATCTCTTTACTTTATCATTGACTTGAGTATCAGGGTGTCTTCTGTAGACACACTTCTCGTCGCGTCAACGCAGCTCAAATGGTTGAGTTCATCTTAGACTCTGTGATTATCTTTAACTATGCTTCCTTTGTGATTCTTGATAATACCTCAAATAGCCAAAACTATATGTAAGATTCTTTTAGGACAGTCTTGGATAGTGTCTTATAGACTTTAGCAAGCTATTTTATAGCATGTTTCTCAATGTATCAACCAAAATTAAAATAAATCCTTTTATTCAAAACATCTCACAGAGAATAATACGCTGTGAGAAAATTACTTGATACATAAATTACAAACAATTATAGTGTTGAGTGTAGAATACAGATTCCAATGATCCGTTTATGATTGTTATAATCAATTTCATTTATAGAGATCAGGATTGGACAGTCGTGGGGTAGGAATGGCAAGCAGAGGTGTTTCCTTCTTGAGAACAATACCAAATTTCTCAGACACATCAAACTTTTCTCCTCGTGGGACTGTCCAATCAAACAAGTGCACTAGTGTTGCTAGAAAGTACAAAACGGACCTCTCAGCCATTGCTATTCCTGCACAAATTCTTCTTCCAGACCCAAAGGGAAAATAGCTAAAGTCATTTCCACTAAAATCCCATTTGGCATCATCCAAGAACCTTGTAGGGTCAAATTCTAGTGGTTTCTCCCAAATAGAAGGGTCTCTATGAATAGCCCACACATTCACAAACACCCTTGAACCCTTTGGGATTGTGTAGCCTCCTGCAGAAGTATCTTCACTTGGGCAGTGTGGGACTAAAAGTGGAAGCACAGGGTGCAACCGAAGAGTTTCCTTCATCACAGCAAGCAAGTAAGGAAGCTTATGAATATGTGACTCTTCTACCATGTTATCTTTCCCAACTACACCTTCCAATTCCTCTTGAACTCTCTTCATTATCTCTGGCTTCTGCATCATTTCCGCCATTGCAAACTCAATTGTGTTGGAGGACGTGTCACTTCCTCCTACAAACATGTCCTGTTTTTGCTCTCATCAAACAATATTAGTAACAAAGTTCAGCAATGTCTTTCTATTTTTCTACCTTTCCTTAATCAAATTTGGTTAGGCTTTGAAACAATGACACCAGAAGTTTCAAAACTAACAAGAAAGTGACACAAACCTAAAATTTGGAAAGTGAAATTAATTAGTGGAAACAAACGTACCATAAGAAGGGCCTTAACGTGGGTTATGGTAAGTGGAGTCTTGGAATTACCCTCCTCATTCAAATTCAGTAAAAACTGCAGAAAATCCTTGCTTTCATTCTTCTTCCCCTCCGCCTCCATCTTCACCCGTTCAGCAATCATCTTCTCGAATATTCGATCGAAACGCGGAACCACCTTGTGCATCTGTTTCTCCACGCCTTGCAAATCAAACCGGGCCAACCCGGGAAAGAAATCCGAAAGGTTGGGCTTCCCCAGAAGAGCCGTCATATCCGCCACCGCCTCCCTGAACTCCGCCCCTAAAGTTTCCCTCTCCGCCCCTTCCACCGACCCTCCCCACATCATGTTCGTTATCACGTTCAGCACCGTCAGGAACAACTGCTCCCCCACATTCACCGGCGACCCAACCCGACTGTGCAGGAACCCGACCGTTTTTCGGATCTCGTTGCGGCGGAGATCGTAGACGGAGTCCAGATTTGTGTTGCTGAGCATCTTGAGCACGCACACTTTCCGCAGCATCCGCCACTCGGGTCCGTACGGGTTCCACACGATGTCGGCGCCGCCGTAAGTGGCCGCCCTGCCGGCGACGGGTACGTCACGGTTGGCGAAGACGGTGTCGTGGTCCTTGAGCACGTGACGAGCCATGGAAGGTGAGGTGACCACGATGGCAAGCTTGCTCCCGAGCCAGAGCTTGTAAATCGGGCCGTGGGTCCGGGCTAGCCCGGCGAAGTAAGTGTGAAGTTCCGGGTCCAGTGATAGAAGGTTCCCGAAGATTGGGAGGCCCGGAGGGCCCGGCGGCAATGGGAGGCTCTGGGCGTTGGGTTTGAGGAAGAAGAGCCATGCGTACCAAGTAACCACGGAAATTACCAAGATTGCTATGACCAGGGTTGTGGGGTCACTGCTCCAATCCTTCAGGTTCAGGTTCTGAAACAAAATTGAGAGCAGAAACATGGTGCTATAACTATTGGTGTTGAGATTTCAGAAAGGAAATAGTTGAAGGATGAACTACAAGATTAGAAGATAATATAAAGGTCTAAGAATGTCTAATATAGTGATTTTTTTTCATTCGTTTCTATATATATTTTTTTGTAAATAGTTTTACTTTTTTTTTCATTTATTAAATTTTATTTTTAATGTTACCTTGTATTAGTCGCGGTGCTATTATTGTGTTGTTGAGGAAAATTACAATACGAAGAGATTAACTAAGTGAAAGTAATCAAGCGGGTTGACGTAGTGGTTTAGCACTTCGTCCCTTAAGCAAGTGATTGAGATTTTGAATCCCAACTATTGTGAATAAAAAAATTCATTGGTCTGTCCCATACCGCTTCGTGCGCCGACTGTGAGGCAAATGATTAGTCTCACGGCAATCAAATGTAAAGATAACTTACTTGCCCAAAACGGAAAAAAAAAAACTAAATGAAAGTGACCTGAGCAATGCATTGCAATGGAAAACAACAAAAACGACAAATACAGGTTTGCAAGGACGGTGGATGAGACTGGAACACGGAGAAGCGAATATTTTCAGAAAATAATATATTCATACCTAATTTTCTCATTATATATTATATTATTTGTTTTTCTTTTCTCTCTTTCTATTATATTATAGGTGGAAATTAAGGTGTGTACCAAACATTATTCTTTCCCACAAGAAATGAAATTAATTAAATACAGAATAAGTTAATATTAAGAAACGAACCTCACCTATACTTTGAAGAAAATGAGAGATATGATTGACAGTATAGTTAATAAAGAAGAAAGATTTAGGAAAAGAGAGACCTTGATAATAAGACGTAAGAGAAGGAAGAGCGTCAATGTTTCAAAACCCTTCAACACTAAAATAAATAAACATCATATTTAGCACGCCGTGGAGAAATAAGCAGCATGTGGCTAAGCAAATAACTGGATGTTATAATTCCAATGGAAAATACCGAGTAAATAATTACTTCAATATCTAAAAAATATGTGGTCCGCCATTTTAATACAAAAAAAAATGACAAATTTTTATCTCTAAAAGACTGAGACATATAAAGGATTCAATTAATCCCTTTAAAGAGTATAACTCCACATTTTCAACTTTTGAGGAGCTAATCAATTTTTTTCATTTTTTAACAACGAAATTGATCATCAGTGAAAAGTGAAAATAATAAGTTTCATCTTTTAAAACCCAAAATGACCCATCATGTATCTTTCGGGAACCAAAATAGCTATTGAGAGAATGCCACTTACTCTGGATCTAAAAACTTAGTTCAGAGTTGAGAACCAAACATTAAACAAAACTCGCCGCAACCAACACAAAATGTTTGTCAATATGTATCTCGTTCAGATAATTTTCCTTCTAAACCACTTGTATAAACTTCCTTGTCAGCTGTCACCTTGTACTGCCAAACCTACGCAAGCAATCTGCAAAATTGGTAACAAGACCAGAACACTTCAACGGGTCCTTGATATGTTCCTTGTAACATGATAGCGTAGCAAGTCTCTCAGAAAAGCAACGCTCAGGCTTTGGGTTTGGAAGCTTGTACTCCTTGTCATGGAGATCCTTTGCCTTTTGGGTTACTTCCCTCAACATGTTCTCCTCCTGCTTCTGCAAACTTTCCAAAACCTTCTCACTTTCGTGAAGCACAGACCGAATGCCTTCTAACTTGGGATGAGCAGGTTGTACAGACGGATTTGCAGGTAGAAACAAAGGGGACTGCACTGGCCACCCTGGAGCAGCTGCATTCGCGGGCTTTGCTGTTACATTAGATTGAGGATTTTCAGTCTCTTTTGCCACCTTACGTCGAGGCCTTCTAGTTTTCTTCTTTGGCACCGCATCATCAACAAGTTGATTAACAAGTTCATTGCTAATCTGAATTGTAAATTCACCCATAATATGGCAACTCCAGCACAATGTACTGGAAAGATTTCATCAAAGTGATGAAGTTAGAAAAAGAATGATGCAGGACAGTTAGAAGAATTGTTTCAAATATTACATATTTTGCCATATAAAAGGTTTACCTCCAACCCAAGCCTATATTGACAATATTGAAAAGTTAAACAACTAAGCACATTGTAAGTAAGAAAAAAGAACAAATTGTTATATCAGCATAAAGGAAAGCTAGAAATTCATTACAAAGGTATACAAATATGCACAGAAAATTTCCAAATTCTACATAAAGCCACTATCAAGATATAAACTCAATATTATGTATATTGTTAATTGTAGGTAGGATGATCAATGACACATAAGTGGCCAAGGATTGAAGAAAAAGGATGTGATCTATGTCATAGTGAATTAGTGATGTTGCCCCATGGTGTCACAACGTATAGGCAAAATTCTCAATGAACAAAATCCAAATCTCGGTATGTGTCTAAAATTTAGGTGTTAGAACATAATCCCCATGATTGATGCCATAACCCCATAGTCCGATGTGAAAATAACAAAAATTGTATATAGGGGAAAAATCCTCTTTCAACAATAATACTTGTCATGGTTGCGAGAACAGAATCTACACATCAAACTTAACCCTCACTAGACATGCTTAAGTCCTTTATTCCCATCACCTAATTATGCGCAGCAATGAATACTAGCAGTAACTGGTATGAAAAATCTCGCAGGCATAAGCTTCATCAGCTAACACAAACACACATTGAATTATACTGCAAGTTCTCAAAAGAAGTTCCCCAAAAGCAGAAAAAAGGGATGTGATCTATGTCATGGTGATGTTGCCCCATGGTGTCAATCTATAGCCAAAATTCTTAAATGAGCATAATGTACAAGCTTGGTATCTGTCTAAAATTAAGGTGTTAGTGCATAATCCCCCTGATTGATGCCCAAAACCCCATACTCTAATCGTACAAATAAAAAAAGATGTATGTGGGGAAAAAGAATCCTCTTGCAACGATAATACTTCTAATGGTTGCCAGAACAGAGTCTATAAATCAAACTTAATCCTCACCAGACATGCTTAAGCCCTTTATTCCCAACACCTAATTATGCAATCCGACTTCGGACTTCAGAATGCGCAGCAATGAATACTAGCTAGCAGTTACTATTTCCGAAGACCTATTTATGCAGTCAGACTTCAGAATGTGCAGCAATGAATACTAAAAGTTACTGTTATGAAATATCTGGCACATTTAAGCTGCATCATCTAACACAAAACACATTGAACTATACCACAAGTTCTCAAAAGAAGTTATGGAAAAGCAGAAAAAATATCTTAGTAAAACATTCTATTGTCAATATTCTGTAGCAAGCTCTACAGCTATGTATGGCATGCGTTTTATCCAAATTTTCAAGGTCTACATAACAGGATGAGGAGGTTAATATTCTACACTATATACCAGAGCCAAACGCCAAATCTATCCTCTTTCTAACTTACTGGACTGAAATTATCTATAGTTAACCAACACATGATGCAATTCATATATAAAGCCTCAAGAACAACATGGTTTTACGGAATGATCAAGAATGATAGCATTCAAAGCACAATCACAAGATTAAACCCTAGAAATTGGTCTGAAAATCCGAATAGAATGGAAGTGATTAGACAAGAATAATCACCAACAACAACAGTTAGAGCAACAAACAAATTGGGGAAAAAAGCCAAACCAAAATTCAGGTTTGAATCAAATGCATCTGAACACGAAAGAAGAATAACTTACCGAATCGCACGATAATTTTCGATTTTGCAAGTATTCGCAGAGATGGAAACACGTTAGAAGTAGAATTCAACGTAGCTTTGTTTTTCGGTAACCAAACATGGCTGAAGCTTCTTTCTTTTTTTTGCTATTGTGGGCCTTAGACTTGTGATCTATTCTACTGTTTGGGCTTCATCTTTTATGATTGCTTTGCAAGTACTTCTCATTTTAGATGGACCGAACACTTGATCAAAAACAAAGATGGGCCCAACAAAAATGATAGCTTTCATGTGAGAAGTGGGGAGAAAATTATTTCTAATGCATATTTCGTTTTGCTTTTAACAATTTAAATTGTGTATGAATTGAAGAATTAAGCTCCTAATATAATATGTAACTTGTTCTTATTCCATATCATGTTATTATTGTGAAAGAATATATTAGTGATATAACCCTTGGAAAATGATCAGTATAGTGGAAACATCGAACAAGCACACAGAGTGAGAAAGGAAGTGAAGAGAGAGCATCAATGAATGTGATATATGTTTGAAGAAAGAGATAAAAAGAAAAATATAAGGTTTGTTAGATATCTGTACTATTTGTATGTCCGAGTATCATTACTGATATATAATACAACTATCGATCTCTAATTCTTTTTACAATAGCAAATTGCAATGATCTCCCTTAAGATTTATCATTACCACCATTATTTTATTGGGAATATCGCACTAACCTCCCATGAGGTTATTATTATTACACCGACTTCCCCTATGATTTATCTCTATAACACTCAACACCCCTCTATTATTCTAAATATAAATGAAGGAGGTGTGATAAAAGCATTTTGTAAAATAGAGGAAAAGTCAGTGCAATAGTAATAAACCCTAGAGGAGATGACTGCAGTTTCCTCTTTTTACTAAAAATCATTTTTAACCATTGCGACCAATATCTATTGGACATCTATCCTTATGATGTAAAAGAATGTTATTATACTCCTTCTTGCAAGTAAAGTGTTAGGTTATCCGGAAACACATATTATACACACATACACATAATTAGTAGTATATTAATAAATTGAAAGTATAACTTTATAATTTTCTTAAAAAATAAGCAAGTGAAGTCTTAATATTATATTGATGGTTGTTAATTTATTCTCCTTCTTTTAAATTAGTTAGTAACTTTAGGAGTTTATTAATAAATCTAAAATTATAAATTTAAAGCTTAACTACTTATTTGAATGATTTTACTTGTTAAATATTTGAATGGACTTTTGTATTTTATAATAAAAGTTATATTTTTGTTTTCTATTGAAAAAATTGTAAAATTTAAATTTTGGTTAACTAAATTACGGGTAACGGATACGGGTACGGGCATGTAGGTGTCCAGAGGGTACGAGGACGGGCATTAAGGTTCCTACCCACGCGGGTATGGGGACAGATACGAGTACTTTTTGAAATCGCGTGTATGGGGATGATACTACCCTACCCAGATCTACCCATTGTCATCCCTCCCGTCACCTTTAAGTGACTCACACATGTATTAAGAAGTATACTAATGTTCTTGTTTTTTTGTTAAAATTACTTGTAATTTCCTAATATACCCTTTATTTTTCATATTAATTTTAACTTTTCAATTTTTCTTTCATCATTAGGAATTTATTAGGATAATTAATGGTATAGTTCGTACTACACAATTAATGTTTTTTGAAACAATAAAAATGATACATAAATAAAAATAAAAACAAATTCAAAATAGTGACAATTATTAAGGAGATGAGTAGTGCTGAACTCATGTAACACGTTTATCAATCAAGCTAATAACAATAACTAAAGTGCTTATTTAAGTGGAAAGCTAATGCAGCATAGAAACGGTAATGATTAAATTCTTAAACTTAGAGATCCATTGTTACCATCGTTAGATGTTATGTGCACATCTAAAAAAGATTGCCACTTTATATTAAAAATTATCGGCCTAAAGTTGGTTAATTAAGTCCACTGACAATAATTAAATGCAAAGCAGGAGATCATCCCTCCAATTGGTGTATATGTACAATATTTCATTTGAGAGAAAATTAAAGGAGGAAATTTAAGATGAGAAAAAGAGATTCACGTATTTGATTGTTGAGAAAAAAATAAAAAAAAGATTCATTTATTTTAATTTTATTGTTAAGTTGGTTAACCATTTTTATACATATAAAGAATCAATTTACTCATTCTGCCATTTTCCAAATTCTCAATTCCAATACAAACAGAACATTCTCATATGTTTTTCTTTTAGTCAGTTATTTGGGCAAGCTTCTACAGAAATTAGAAGCAATACACGTGTCATATTATTGTTTGAGTATTAGTTTATTATCACTAAATCAAGTAGGCAAGGGATGAGTGAGCGTAAATATCTTGAATTTTAATTAAGACATGAATTGATGTTGCCACTTGTTGTTTAACTTTGTGAGTAATCTTGATTTTGCAATATCTGTCAACTTGTACCGCAAGAAAATCCAAGGGGACATAAAGCTTAATTATCATCACATACAATCTAGCTATAATAGCTAATTAGCTATTCTTTGAAATAAGTGACAAGGAACAAATGTTATGCTAACTCATACTTGTAGTGCACAACACTTCACAAGAAGAGAAGACAGAACCATTCAACATTCATGTCTGATATTTGGTTATTGATTAAGCTCGCTAATCGTGTTGTTTTCTTTTCTGAGTGTTATCATTAGTACCACTAATAAGTACTTAAGCTAATGGGGACATATTTGGTCCAGTGATATATCATGATTCACAATCACAAAGTTCATTGAATTGCAATTCGTCCTTACCAAGTGCACACGCTCTGCTTTATGTTAATTGTCCAAATGATGATAAAGTGAATAAACATGAATTAAACGTAAAAAAGATTTTTAAATGCAGAAACCAGGCTCATATACGATCGTCTTTACTAAACGAATCTATGATAGACTTAAATATAATATTAGAATTTAGGAGATTTAACTCAACTTAATAACTAGCTCAAAAATTAATGATTGGTCATATTTTTAATAAATGTGAAAGTTCTCAACAGAAGCGCCTTTCAATATTTTTCAAGGATTAAAAAAAATGAAAATAAACTTTTTATTTTAGTTTGTTTGCAAAGTTTGTTTGCTAAAAATTGTAACTTTCAAGTTAACCCCACCTTTTTTTAAGGTTGTTTTTGAAAAAGCTTATAATTCAGTGTGATGGAGTTTCTATTTTGTATGATGAAAGAATGAGATTTGATGAGAAGTGAGTGCTTTGAATTCGAGTATGTTTGGAAGTAGCTAAACTTTTAGTCCTAATTAATGGGAGCTCAACAAAAAATTTAAAATGTGTAAAGAGTTGGGACAAAGTGATCCAATGATTACTTTCCTTTGTCTCTTGATTGCGAAGAGGTTGAGTGAGATGATAAAAGAGATTGTGGGAAAGAACATTTTTTTAGCTGTGAGGGTGGCTGATGATGTTGTGTCCGCATCTTATTTGCAATTTGCAGATGATACTTATAAGAGAACCCATGATATAGAATATGTTAGTAATTAAGAGAGTGCTCATAAATTTTGAGTTGGTGTCGAGACTCAAAATTAATTTTCATAAGAGCAAGTTAGGGGGGGTGACGTGCTGAACAGGCTTACAACTTTACTCCATTGCACAACTTAAAATATACATTTTGTCTATTTGAGCATTCCAATTGGTCAAATCCAAGAAGAGGGCAACAAGGGATGTGTTGAGTATGGTGAAGAACAAATTGTCATTGTGGAAGAAACACAACAATTCCTATGGTGGGCATATCAGCTTGATAAAATCCATACTTTCCTCTTTTCTAAGTTTCATATAAGGAAGATTTTTGTGGAGAGGTAGCAAGGAGCACAACAAGATAGCACATGTTAGTTGAAATGCTGTATGTAGGGAGAAAAAAAGATGTTAGTTTGGGTATTAGAGATTTAGAGAAAGTCAATAATGATTTTCTTGGTAAATGGAGGTGGAGGTTATTGTTGGAGAAAGAGAGTCTATAGGAGAACGTATTATGTATAAAGTATGGTGATGCAGAGGTGTATGGTAGGAAATATATTTTTTAAAATGAGTCTTTATGGTGGAGGGAAATTGGGCGGACATCAATTACTTTTGTAAGAGAAAATTGGTTTCAAAAAAATCTTGTTGGATAGGCCGGAGAGTGGAGGTAGGACACGATTTTGATTGGATTTGTGCGTTGAGGAGGTATTGTGTAAAATATTTTTCAGAATGTTTACAACTTTTGAGCAAAAAGAGGGTAAGGTGAGTGACATGAGAAGGGAGAAGATTGTGTTTTGAGGTGGGATGTGGTTTGGAGAAGAGAATTATTCGAATTGGAAAGACCAGGCTTTGATGCAAGTTATCAATCAAAATATGCATAAGCAATAAGGAAATGGCTCTTGGTGCTAGAAAGCTAACGTTTCAATGCGCTTTTCAGTGCATTAAGCTTATGCAATTTTACAGCATAATTTTAGTAGCGCGGACAATGTGTTTTTAAAGCTTCTTTGGTCAAATGTTGTACCACCAAAAGTTTCAATATACCATTAGAAAATCTATCTTGAAAGGTTACAGGCAAGCGACAATTTGTTGCATAAAAGAGTTGCTTTGGAACATAATAATATTCCATATCTTCTATGTAATATTGGTATGAATCATGTTCTCATGTGTTATTATTCTCTTGCTCAGTATCTCATTTTGTCTGGCAGCATTGTATTTATTGGTTTTAAGTCTACATAACACTTCATTTTGAATGCAAGCCCAGTTTTTGCCTTTTTTATGGTAAGCTATGAAAGAAGGTGTTGATGGTTGCTTGATTTGCTATCATTTGATCTATTTGGAGTGCTCGCAATGATATTTATACATTTGATCTTTTGTGGAGAGAGTAAAGACTTTAACTTTGTCATAACTTAGATGTAGATTTAGAGGTTTTATTTTCTATTTGTTGATTGATATAGACATCATTTATTATACCTAACAAGTTAATTTGTAAATGAGTTAGAGTACGACTATATTTTTTTAATGCATTTTTTTACTTATAAAGAAACAGAGCTTTATCTCTCCATTAGATGTACAACACTTATACTCTTTTTAGAAATGGTGATAGCTTTCTGATATGATTTTAAAAAGGATAGTGGTAACTAAGTTGAACTAACATCATGAATAAGCTTCTATTTCTTCAAATTAGTTATGACACTGACAAGGTAGTCACATATACTTCTTGTCATAATTGATTTGTCTTTAAAATCAATTATAAAAAAAAATCAAACATACCCTAACATGATAAAGAGTAAAGCGTCACCGATGTCAAAGTTCGTGGTTATTAATAATCTCCACCTCTGTGTTCTGAAGCTTCTCTTTGTACTATATGATCTTTCTCTAACATTACTGAAAACAGAAATGAAAATTTATAATCACATAAGACTTCACCATTATATTCAAAGTAAACATCTTTGTACAATAGTTTTAGAACCCACTATTACTTCCTCTGACATTTCCCACTTGTTTTGTCTCTACCATACACATAAAATTACAGCATTTTGGAAAGATACATCTAATGTGGAATTTTAATGATTTGGTTTTGGTTTCCTATCATTTTTGTGATTTGGTTGGCGAGGAACATCATAAGAAAAGGTTCACCTTCCATTTTCCAAGTGTTTATCCGGTTTGGATACAGACTGAAAAGTGAAAAACACTTGTTAGAGCTTGTCGACAAGAAAAAAAGCATCGGAAAAGCTCCAATAAGTACTTTTTGATCCACATCCGATTTGTAGAATACTAGCTAAGATAAAATTCAACACCAAGAGCTTAAATTTGAGCCCATGGTATGTTTTGGTCACATGTACAGATTTGACATCTTACCCTGATATTTAAAGACAATTTTCCCTTCACCATATGTGCTGCATGCTAATGCTCCTCCTCCTTCATCTCTATAGTTTGCAATTCACAAGACTCTGCCTCATTGAAAGAGTTAAACCCAAAATCATGAATACCAAAGTCTTCACAGTCAAATAGCCAAGCACAATTATCCTCCCAAGATGGCACCAAACCCATGTCAATTTTAGTATTATCATATGCTATAGGTGTAGTAGTGTCCCATAATGCTTCCACCAATGGAGTTTCATCCAGCCACAAGCTATTTAATAGTGAGTCATCATCTAGCAAAAGGGATTCTTCTCCTGAAGAATTTTCATCTGGGGATGAGCTAGAATTCTCCTCTGAGTTCAGAACCCCTTCAGTTTTCTTGACCTGAGGTTGTGGCAATGGCTCTGTAGGGGATGATGAACTTTCCTTGGATTCAGTTTGTTTATTGAGAGGTTCATGGGTAACTGGATCAATACCCATCTTAAGGAGTTTCTTCTTGATGTGGGTGTTCCAGTGATTCTTAATCTCATTGTCTGTTCTTCCTGGTAACTTGGAAGCAATCTTGGACCACCTAAGACAGCAAAATTTATGTACTCATAAAATTAAACATGTAATTGCTTCAGGTAATATTTTCAACTGAATTCATTATAATTAACCTTGTAGCTTGTTTCAATCTATTATTATTCTTCAAAAATGAATATCAACTTCAGCTCCAATTTAGTAACATTTTTTGCATTAAACATTAATTACACAGGCCAACAAACACCTGGTTTCCAAATTAGTATGCCATTTGGTATGCATGTAGGAACACTTCATCTATAGCTTTTAAAGTAAATAGATGAGAATTAAGATTAGATGTTATTACTATGTCTAACACAGATATCATCCACGAGAGACAATCATGTTTGAGTTGAAAATATCCACATCCTCGTAGGGCTAGCTCTCAGTGAGCGATTTTTCTATACACTACCATCTTGAAATGAATAGAGATGCTAATATATTCAAATTAGAAAACCAATCAAGTATTCAATTGCTTGAGCCTTAAGTAAGCCTTGCTTGAGAAAAAGGTGCAAACACAAGGCAATGCATGAGTGAAAAATAGATAACCTGTTGCCAAGACGGGCATGGAGATCAATAACAAGCTGCTCCTCTGCTTCTGTGAGGAGCCCTCTCTTGAGGTCTGGCCTAAGATAATTAGTCCAACGAAGCCTGCAACTCTTGCCACAACGTTTAAGGCCAGCAAGCTTTGGCACAGCACGCCAACAGCACTGGCCATTGGTGAGAATGAAGTTTATGAGCTTCTTGTCTTCTTCAGCTGTCCATGGACCTTTCTTCACCCCAAGTTTGTCACAGCAAGGTTGCCTACCCATAGCACTAACACAACAACAACAAGACCAATGCAAAAGTCTCACCAACACTCCCTTGTAATGACCCAAAAGTCCCACACCCACCTTTATATAAAGCTCTCTCCTTTTGTAGCCTAATAAATTAATTATATATTGGTGTGACGCGGTATTCTCTATGAGAATCAATTCTGTTTGAGTTGATAAACATCTATATCCTGATGGGACCAACTCTCTTGAAAGGTTTTCCTTTTTCTTTTTAAATGCACAAGACTTGAATCCGTTACATGGTTAAGTAGAATTAATCATGTACCAATTGAACCATCCAACCATTAATAAATTACTTATATTAAATGTATGCAATAAAAATATGCATTTTAGAAAACAGAGCTCTCAAGAGGCAGGGGAGAAACAGGGGAAGGTTGGGGGCTCCACCATGGGTTGTGAAAGGTATGTGGGAACTAATGGGGGTTATTCTGGTGTTTCTAGCTGCACAAAATGGGTGATGCTGAAAGATGGGTGACCCAAGGGAAGGGATGTATGTTAGAATCCTATAAAGTATACAAAATAATGCGTAAAATGATTATGCTTTTTAACATTTTCCATTACACATCCTCTGCCCTGATTTCACTCTTACTCAACCATTTCGTCATCACCACGTTTGTGTCCTTTTGCTATTGCTAGCAATCTCTGGCCTTGATGAACAAATAACCGCTTGATCATTGATCTTCTTCTGTGACACTCTTTTGCCATATTAGAATTCGAATTAGGTCTAACTCTATTTCAAAAGTTAGTTTAGAAAAGAGAGTTGTTCTACTATTTTCTACCATTCATGATAAACATTTGTGGGTTGTGTATATGGTAGTGGTCTCCAATAAGATCAAGATCCTCGGTTTCTTAATGGTATCTTATTTTCTGTCTCAACCATTGAAATTTTGACACGTCAATTAAAAAAATGCATGAATATGACATCTAAGCTACATGAGTGATTTTGAATTAATGTGACATAATTTCATTTGTGGGACAGGGAATGAGACATCAAGATAAAATATCTTTATCCGTCTCCGATAAAGAGATCTAGAATAAGCTAGCATAACATTTCAGAAATTGGGTTAGGCTTTTTAAAATTTGGATTAGAGATAACTCTACTGAAAAAACTAGGTTTTGGGTAGGGTTAGCGCCACACTAAATTCTAAGAGAGCAACTATTGATCCTCAATGTGTTTATAGACATACATAGTGTGTTTGATTATGTGGTTAGAGCCACATAATCACTTCTATATAAAAGTAAGAAAGTGTATGCAATTGCAGATATGCAGAAATGGACAACGATCTCTAGAGATTCCAAAGCCACAACTTTGTTTCTTCCTCCACCCTTACAAATCATAACTCCCAGTTCATTTGTGACCATGAAACTGGCTATCATTACAAATTACAAACGTATGCATATAACCATATGTAGAAGCAGTCCAATAAGCCACGACTTCATCACATTTGGAATTATGACTTTAAGGGCTCAAGAATAATGGTTAACATTAACTTTACTAGTCAGAGCTGCCTCCAAAATTGATCATGAAGATATTTAAAGGGGGATGATTTTGACGTTCTAGTGAGAAAGCTTGGATGTGTTTAGGTAATGTTCAGTGGCACCACTTTGCTAATTGAACCATATTGATTCTCTTAAAAGCTTAAATCTCTAGATCGTTCCATTCTCAGATTTAGCTTCGTGGATAAAGATTGATTGATTGATTAAGCATTCAAGTATGCTTCTTTATGTATATAATATGGCATGTCCAGAGAATTTTCTAATCTTTACTTAACCAGTGAAGAAAAACAACAATAAATTATTAACAAATAAACATCACCAACCACGTACACTCGTAGCCTCACCAGGGAAAAAATGGCCAATATCTTTAGTGTATGCTCAAATTTTCTATCATAATTGATTCTCAAGCCGAAACCAATTTTAGGAATAAGTAGTTTTAGAAATTATAATTAATTTTTAAAAAAAAATTTGAATCCAAACATACTAATATATATATATGAGTAAGGATAAGTAAACATATAATTTATGACCGACATACATATTTATGGTGGTTTTTAATTGATAATCATTTGTGGCGATAAAAACCCCACAAAGCTGTATGTCTAAAGCATGTTTACAAAAAATAAATGTGTCGGAATTATTCTTTGAATATATATTATTTATTTAGTGCAAAATGAGAATTTCTTTCGCAATTGATTCTCATGAAGCTGAAGTAAGATTTTGGAAAGAAGCTTAGTTTATAGATATTAGAAGTAATTCTTTGACACTTGATTAACCAATTTCCTTGAAATAAAACCTTGTTTCAAACAATTTGACCTCGTGAGATAATATCATGCGACTCTAAAACATAATATTTTATGATCTTGGGTCTTTTGATCGACTAATTATAGCACCTGTCATGTCCTGGTTAATTCATTTGTGGGAACGCATGGACCCTTTTCCCTCCATCGATCTAAGCTTCATTCTCATACTTCATTTTACGTATACATATTAGCATACACAAAATCCATTCTTATTCTTATAAATATTGTTACCACAAACCTCTTCATCAAATCATATTTGAATGAACTAGTGACAGAGCATGTATATGTAAGGGTGATGAGATTAGTGAATGAGGTGAGGACTACCACAATTTTATGAATGAAATTAGTGGATGAGGTGAAGACAAAAAAATTAAAATTGTAACATAAGTTTATTTGAACAACCACGCTTTCTTTCACCATATTTTTTTTTTATAATTTTACACAATCAGAATCATAAGTTGTTGAAAAACCAAATGTGAGTAAAAGAGTGATATTGAGTTGGATGAAAATGGATACACTCAACAACATATGAGTGAAATGGCTCATACAACTAATGTGACATAAGGTTTTAAGTGAAAATATGATGACTAATTTACTTGTATTGTTTACTCTTAGCTTAATGTAAAGAGATCTCGGAGTTATAAATATTATTGCCCAGCATAAGTTTATATGAAAAACTTATAAGAAAAAACTTCAAACAACTTATAATAAGCAATTAAATTATTAAATAAGTTTAGCTAGATAATTAATTACTTAAATATTTATATGAAAAAGATTCGTTAACCGTAAACTGAGAGATAAAATAAAATACCACTTTTATGCTGGTTTTTAAGCCACAACAAAAGTGAAAGTGTTATTTTTATTTTAAATTGACCACTTTTGCAGCAGTTAAAACCGCTACACAAGTCATTTTTTTTTGCGTCTCTCACTATTTTTTTTTGTGTCTTTCACTTTTATGGCAGTTCACCAATCACAACTGATATTTATAGTATGAGATAAGCTCACATAACTCATCAAAACAATATCTAATTTAGACTTACCTTATCCAAAAATCCAATATAGAGCGTTGTGCTCATTCATATTCAAAATATTGACTTGCAATGCAAGGCACTGTATGGCATACATGAGACATAACTTGCTTTAAATAGGAGCCATCATCACACACGTACAATATATATGAAGAAGGCAGTTAAATTTCAAACAGTAGTGTCCTACAATGTGATGGGGCTAATTAACCTATTTCATACTTTCATTGCATTGCCAACATATTGAGATGATGATATATCAACAAAAAAAACGTAGAGCTCCAAACCTTAAACATGTAAATTAATTAACATATGCCAACAAATCATGACAAAATTGAGTTACACGGATTATCACCAAGTACTCATTGTAGGAGTTAGGTACAAAGACGTAGAGTGATATGCAGCGATGATGTATAAGCTAATTAAGGGTGGAATTGCTTGCAAGTTGGATATGTATATTACTGTATAGCCGACTAGCCGTTGTGACTTCATTGTCAAATTCACATATGTAATTGTTCCAAACGATTTATTCCTCTAAAGTGTGCAAGTGATTATAATGGATAAAATAAGTCATTACGATCATTAATTATCTCATTTTAGAGGAGTCAGATTCAATTTCAAACATCCTAACATCGTAGTTTTGCTGCAAATTCATCCCCCGGGAGTTTTCTTTGCTACACTAGTCTAAATAGCTTCTAGTTGCACATATGTTTTGGACAAGGGAATATCAAATCCGAGTATCAGACACTGGCAATGATGTAAGAATGGTGAATTGGGACACTCTTCCACAAAAGTATCTCATTCTGGTAGCATTCAGTAGATAGGTGGGCACCGGACGTGGGTACTTTCAAGATACTTCACAGCTCAAGTCAAGAAGGCTTAAGAGAAATAAGAGTTAGGGATGAACGTATAGTATATCCCCTTTACATGTACATATACGCATGGTTGTTACGAACATGGAGAGAATTAAGTGGCTATGTGATATCGCTATGTAATAAAATAATCCGGTAATTAGAGATGTTACGTACCTTAGTAAGGAATCCTTATTCTCGTAGTGTGTATGACCTCGTCAATATTGTGTCAAAGCACTAAGCCTATCATTTCAGTACCACTTATCGCCCAGCTCGAGTATCTGAGGCACTAGGATGCTTGAAATGTCAAAATCCAAGATAGTTCTCAAGTTTGAAGAAATGAGATGCTTGACCTTTCTCTTATGGTAAACTCGTGATCTGGGATGAACTTAAAAATTACATATTTTTCTTTATACCTCTTTCCTTTATAAAGGACCTTCCGAGTGCAAGGTTAGCTCTAGGTTGTCTTACTTACTTGTTATATCTCAGTCGTCATGCGGTCGGTCAAACATTAGCTGGGACGAGGTATTCTTTTACTTAGTCATCCAATCCTCCCTTATGACATTTATTTAGATGCAAGTCATTTGAGTCAAGTAAAATACTATTAAGCATTTTGACCTTTTGAATCTCAACCACTTTACTTAGGGATGAAGCATTAAACTACTACGTCAATCCAGTCGGTTGGTTATATTTAGTTCCTAACAAAATTTGATTTCTTAAATTGACCTATAAGCAGTGAAGTTCCAAGAAATAGTAATAGTGCAAGTTAGCGGTCACAAGTCACAACCTAGAGAGCACATTGTATGGTCATTAAATTCTCATCAGAGAATTTGTACACCATTTATAAATATTAATAATCCTGAAACTAATTAGTAGTAACTAGTAAGCTAACTGCGTAATTAGTGAGTAAGGCAAGCGTCACAGAGAGAAAGACTATGCAATATTAATATACACTAACCACTCCTAGTTAGTGCAAGTGCAAGTGCAAGTGCAGCCTCATTAAAGGTGTTAATTAATTAATATCAATATGCAGTGCACGCTTGAGAAGCTTTTTCAAACACATTAATTGAAAGAGGAGATCGAGTTAGTTCAGACAAAAAACTCTAAAATTTCAACAGCGTAATTTCTGGTCAGAAGACCAGAGCATTCATGACATAAGGCTACTCTTCTTACTTGATGATATAATTTCGAAAGAAAATTTGAGGACAAGCTACAACGTACGAGTTCAAATCATGGAATTTGGTGGTAAACATTTGAAATGCTTTCAAAGTTCAATCATAAGTTAAATCCAGTGTGTGGCTTATATAAAAAAGGTGTCATTTGCTTATACATTGCTGAACTCAAGCGGTGAAACCCTAATGCTAGATTTTGGTAAGAGGGTCACTTTACAAAGGCCTGATTTTGATATTTCAGTTAGACAGCTTACCTAGATATTCTATGGAGGATGGTCTAACAAGAGATTAGACATCTTCAAACTGATTAATTGTTCATGTACAAATTACTTTCTAAGCAATGTTTGCAAATATCCTTCAAAAAAAAAATGTTTGCAGTCTTATGTGTTATATTAAGATACAATTTTCATATATCCACGTTTACTTTTTATTTTATATGATTTTCACTCCCTAGCATCGACTCAAAAATTATAAAAAAAACTTATACTTCCTCCGTTCTCATTTATAAGTGAAAAAAAACTATCTCTCTTAGATTAAGAAAAGTAATTAAAATTCAGTTCAAAAAAAAAGTAATTAAAATTCAGTTAGTAGCAATAAATTTTTAAAGTTTGTTATTAGTTTTCCTAAATCACCCATATTTAAAAGTTTAGCTATTCAATTAATTCTTTTATTACTTTAATTGTCCTTTTCATTTTTTCTGAAAAATCTTTTATTACTTTAATTATACTACTCCATATATCAATGAGTCGGTCATTAATGTTTTGATTGTATATGACTCACATATTTACGGATAACTTCCCTCCAACTTTAATACTAGTCAAACTCAAAAATTAAGCTGCACAATGTATGCTTTCAATGGTTAGACACTTCTAAGTGTTAAATTAGATTCATTTGTCTTGCGAAATAAAACTCCCTCCAACACCAAAATTTCCCTACATTTTGAAATAAAATTATAACACTAAAACTTGTTCCCACCAACAAAAAATTCAGCTTAAATATTGATAATTCTAATGTGTGCTCTAAACAAGTTGCTCCAAATGGACATAGATTTGAATTTGTTAGCTAGATATCCTGAAAGTATTAAGCAAGTTGTTATAAGGGAACCACAAAGTGTTATACGAAATCTTAACCTCGTTGCGGAAGAAGAAGAAGAGTTATGAGAGCCACAAATGAGTTCAATGTTTGAATTGAATGAAGTATTATGCTTTGAAGATGCATATGGTACAGAGAATAATTTTAATGAAGAAGAAGATGACACAAACATAGAAGTGAATGAAGAAGAAGTCCCAAAATCCATTCTTAACTAGTCTACTGGTACAGTATTTTTCTTTATTCCTTTTTCAAAGTCTATTATACTAGTACCCATCAAATCTACTCCAGTAAACTTTTCTGATTAAATTTTCACTCCAGTAAACTTTTCTTATTATACAACTAAAGATGTGCCTCACAACTTGATTCAACTCTGGTTCCTCATATATTTTTTCTCCATCATCATCAGGAAATTTGTTCAAGTCAAATGGGTGACAAATTTTATTCCGATCTTCGTTCTGCACTGCACTTGAATTGGTTAAGGATACCGCACTTGTGTTGGTGAAGGGAATGTGAGGCTTTTTATCTGACTCCATTTTTATGCAAATGTAAACTCCTTGTGCAGTTAGCCTTATAAACTCGTTAAGCACCACAATTCATCTTTCTTTTTTCTAACTTTTCAAGTCAAATGTCACTTAATTGATTCTCGTTTTCACCATGTAAATTTGTGCAGCCTTCTCGTTTTCTAATATATGAAGAGTTTGATTTTTTGTGGTATTAAAGTTAGTAGTAAATGATACGGTCATGGGGAATAATCCAGAATTATGAAAAGTTAGAGTATATGAAAATAAATCAAATATAAAGTATTAATATAAGGGTACATTTAGAAAGAAAAAAATTAATACTTCCTAGACATTGTAAAGTGACTTATATTTTGAAACAATTTTTTTCACAAAAAGTGACTTACATATACAGAGGGAGTATAATTTAGGTTATTTCTCTAATAGCTCTTTAAAATGAAAGAGACCATTTGTCTTATTATGTCATATCATCTTCTTTAATATACTTTTACAATTTAGTCATGATATTTTAACATTGGACTAGAGCATAGACTAAAATGTACTGAACATTCCATATATATAAGGGTATTGAAATAATTTCCATAATTTAGAGCCATCTCAATTTTTAAACACTCCTATAATACCAACTCCTACAATACCAACACTTGACATGCGCCTCACATTTATGCCCAACCATGTTTTTTTCCATAAGCTTTTATCCTCTTATTAATTTTTTATTTGTCAAATGAGTCTCAGTCGCCTCCAAAACTCCTCTGCTAGGATTTTGGGGAAAGCAACACCGTCACCCCTTGAAAGATCCTCCCCCTTCGAGCGAGGGGTCATTTTCCTCCATTAGAGAGGCTTTCTTCCTACTAGTATAGATTTCCCCCCATATTAGCTAGGTTTCTACCACATTAGGTATTACCCAAATAAGTAGGTTGTTTTTGCTTTTTCCTCTTTTATGGCCACCACCACAATCCTCCCTCTGTCGTTCAGCCACCATCGTCCACCTTCTCTGCCGCCACAAACAACCATTGTGAGCTGTGTCACAGATCTAGTTTGAGACGACGCGGCCTCCACATCACTAGCGTCGTTGTCATGAGCACCTTTGCAACTCTTCCCTAGGCCTTCATCTTCACCATCTTTCTTTGGCAGAGGTATGGGTTGAAAATGGAGGACTTTGGTTTGTTCTATTTTGGTGGAAGTCATGTCGCACGGTCGTGCCCCAACCACGACCATCTTTGCATCTGGCACCTCCATCCTCCTCTCCCCCTTTGTTTTGTTTCTGCTTCTAGGTTAGATCTGCAGTTTCCCTCTCTCCCATGGTGCCAATGCTATCGGCTTAACTCCCCTCGGTGTCACTGAAGCCACGACGAAGGCTTCCCTGAAAGCTATAGAGAACACAACTCCAGCAAAATCAAATGAATCGCAAATTAGAGCAATCGGTTATAAAAGAAAGATATACTACTGTTCAAAAAGTGAGGTTGATCCACTTATTCTCTTAGGGGTGCACGATTATTTAGCTTGTTGAAAACTTGTATCAGACTTCTTGAGATTTTAGTTCCGCTAATGTAAGTGTCGTTGGACAACATCTGGATATTAATCTAAGTACCATTGACCCAAAAAAAAAACCAAAACTAAACACATCTCAACCTTCCAAACCAGCTCAGTGATAATCTGAATGGGTTGTAGACAAACTATAGAAAACAACAAAACCTGGTTTATGCCCCTGACAAATGCACTGTAGGTAAGCATCAGGTTTATAAAATTAAGCATAGAGGCTAAAGCTTATGGGAGCATTTATAGTCTGTTTAGTTGCAAAGGGCTTCAGACAAGTAGGCCTCAATATCATGGCCCAACTTGAAACTGGAAGCTATCAATAGTTATTCCCTGGCACAACTCGATGTCGAAACTGATTTCCGATCATGTTATACCCCATGGCATAATCAATACCTCTAGAGCAATGGCTTTTATGTAAACAAACAAGGAACTGTATTTTCTATTTTCTAAGACAGAAAGAAATCAACTTTGTATCATTCAAATTCACTCGGGAAACATTACATCGTTGATAAATAAACAAGATCAGAAGCTATGAGCACCTAAGAAACAGGCCTTACAAACGGTAAAAGGTTTCATGATTTCATAAAAATGCAATATCAAACATTAAGTAACCAAAAAGTACAGGTATGGAATGCTGGAATTTCAAATAAACACCCGACAGTGTTCACTTGGGAGCGGGACCTCCAAATTTACTCATCATTTTAGCAATTACAGGAGCCACCTTAGGATTTCCCTGATGCTTAGCTAAATTAGCGGGGTTCTTCATAACTGCACCAAACCCAAAAAGGAGAAAATGGGATTAATAATCAACATAATCAAATATCTTCTTAGGAATCAGCTATCAAAATAAAGGGACAAAAAGTAAATATGTTCCATAAATTTTACTACTGTCCAGTCTTGTAACTTGTAAGTATACCAGAAGGTCTCTTCAGCATAGGCAAATATGATGTTTTCCAACATTGTATTTGAGTAAACAGCTTAATTAAGCACTTATGGCAATAAACATTTATTCATAAGCTAATTTGAAAAACTTATTGAAGTAAGCTGAAAACTTATGATAAGCATAAACTCTTATTCATAAGCTAATCTAAACAGTTTAT
Organism: Acmispon strigosus; assembly: GCA_030819835.1. Classification (NCBI taxonomy): domain Eukaryota; kingdom Viridiplantae; phylum Streptophyta; class Magnoliopsida; order Fabales; family Fabaceae; genus Acmispon; species Acmispon strigosus. The sequence goes on along the minus strand of JAUAMA010000002.1, from coordinate 17,381,703 downwards.
GAAAATAAGCTCAAAAAAGCTTATAGGGGCCATACCAAACACTTGCGTAAAACCCCGTTTGGGAAAACAGCTTAATTAAGCGCTTATGACCATAGGCACTTATTAATAAGCTCTTTTAAGAAATTTATTATAATGAATTGAAAATAAGCTATATATAAGTATAAGCTCTTTTTCATAAGCTACTCTGAATAGCTTATGAAAATAAGCTCAAAACAGCTTATAAGTAGGTCATAAGCTATTTATATAAGCTCTCCCAAACGCTTGCATAATTGCTTATGCTATAATATAAGCTCAAATAAGTTCTTCCAAACGGGGCCTAAGTGCGTATGCTATAAGATAAGCTCAAATAAGCTCTTCAAAACATGAGCCCCAAATGTAAAAATATGCAATTTTACAATTGTCAAGACAAATCTAAGAACAGATTCTACCATTGATCCTCACAATCTCTATGAACAGCAGCATGCCATGTGAAGCATGTGAAGAGTGTCAAAGCTACACAAAATTACTTGCGGAAACAATGTAGGCCATAAAATATTATATGCTATTTTTGCCTGGACAGGGCAAATTAGGGAACATGAAAAAGACCCACCTATACATAGAGATCAAGATTTTAGCAGTTTCCTATGATGAATCTACGTGTAAAGGATGAAAAGTTTAATCTTTCACATTCTTATCACCTACTAGACTCTTAACAATCATTTTCAATTGGCCATCCAATTCCATGAAACAAGTCAAGAAATTCCATGGGGTCTTTTGCCCAAGCAGGGCCCGGACCGGTGAATACTGATTACTGAATATGAAAAAGATCAGATAATAAGAGAAAGGACGCTTTTTGGAAGATTTTTACGAGTTCAAATGAAAAAGGAAAGGAAGAGTCGTGTCTAATTCTCACTCTCACCACCTATATTCCTCTGAATAAATAGAAACTCCCCATCCAATTCTACAACAGTAACTAACAAGGATAAATAAAAAAATAAACAGGCAAAGGAATTGCGGCTTCAATTGAGTCAGCAGCTTATGACGATTCATGCATCGGCACATGTCAATGGGTTCTTAAGTTAAAAATGACATAAATTAGATTAAAAAAAGGTTGGAACTAGATATCAGAATCATAAATACCATCTTGAAGAGCTGCCATGACCTCTGGATCACTAAATGCCGCCATCAGATCAGGGTCCTGAGAGGTGCCGAGGAATATATGATATCAGGAATATAATAAACATGTGTGAGGGACAGAGGGAGAATATTCACTCAGCAGCACAAAAAGACATCCAAGTCTAGATTTACTTACATTCAAGATTTTGCTAAAATCAACATTTCCAGGCACCCCTCCAGGCATACCACCACCTCCAGGGAACCCACCTGGCATGCCACCACCACCACCAGGGAACCCACCTGGCATGCCGCCGCCACCAGGGAAACCACCCGGCATGCCACCAGGGAAACCACCCGGCATGCCACCAGGGAAACCACCTGGCATGCCACCAGGAAACTCGCCAGGCATGCTGCCAGGATTTCTACTGGAAGATGATTGCTCCTGCTTCTTAGCCTTCTCATATGCAGCCTGGGATACACAGATAGGAAGTTAGCAAAAACCACAACTATATCACATGCATATTACATTTTGTGGCATGCTTTCCTTTTTAGCAATATCCATATCAAAATTCAAAATCGAAAACCTGAGCTTCAGCACGGCGACGTTGTCTCTCACGCTCAATTTTTTTCTCATCTCTTTCCTTATGCAGCCTTTCATACTTCCGACGGTGTTCCTCAATCTTGTGAGCATTTGGTTCCACCTAGATAATCCAGCATTTACAATGAGATGCCAAATAATCCAACCATATAACAAACCTTGTTTTCCCTCGGCTTATTAACTTTTGGTAAAATAGATGTCAGTCTATTACAAATGACTTGATACATTTCAAGGAATTCATATCAAGCTAAACTTCTTTTACAAGGATAACATCACATGCTGTGAATAAACAACAAAATGGACTCAGCAATGTCTAGAATTAGAGTGGCAACTTAATTACTAGCTGGACAAAGCAGTGCATATAGAGCATTCCTAAAAATGCTAGATTTCACTGTAAGGAAGATTTTAAGAACCAAGAAAACTGATATTAAAGGAAGAAACGACAAGCACACTAGCAAAGGAGCACTTGTGCTCGCATACAACCTCTTGGTGATTGTTAACAATAAAACTAGGACTGGGTGGCCAAACATATAAACTTTCCTAGCCTTCGCCTTCCCTGTTGAAAATATGTCTCTCTATCAACGGTAAGCGATATGAATACGTGCATCAATGAGCTAATTTATCATTAGGCACCTATCTCTTTCTTGAAGATGAGCTTGTTTCACAAGATATTTTCAGTACTCCTACACAAACTTTGCTCACTTCTCAAGAAACCAATATAAAAGCCTTATCCCTTTGTAACCAAATTGTTTCCCTTGAATGTACTACCCATTATCTTTTTTTAATTATGCATCTTTTCCTTCATGCTATTAAAGCGTTCCATAACCTTTTGCCTCATTTTTCATTAATTGGTTGACATCCATGACCAAGCATACCATGTTGGGATCTTATTTTGTCCCAACATTTTATATAATGACATTTTCTTTTTTCATATAGATGTCAAGGCAATTTCCATATTCAAATGGTTATATTTCTATATAGTCTGAACAGATACAAACTAGTTTAATTAATTTACATTATCCCTAGCATATCATTTTTCAATTTTTAAGAATGCACACAACCACATCAAGTCTAATTTTGAGAGCTGAGATAATTCTGAACGCACAAAGGTGGGCTTTGGTCAAACAATCATTTAACTGTTTTGACCTATCATCAAAGTATAGTTCTGCAAATATCTCCTTCCAAGGATGCCAAGTGGAAGAAAGCAAACCTTCTTAAGTACAGCACTTATTTCCTCATCATAGTCTAACTTAGAAGCCACATGAAGATCCTTTGCAGCCTCTTCCCACTGGCCAAGCAGTGCTCGTGCCATGCCGCGTGACTTGTATCCTTTAGCAGAATCAGGATTGATCTGGAGAAAGCAATACAATATAAACATTCTTGAATGCAGGCCAGGTGGCAGGCACGTGCAAAAAGTACTGCCACTGGAAAATTTAAAAACATGGGTTGTGTGCATGATATCCATCAAAGAACAGGTAAATCTCAATAAATTAGTACACGTCTATAATCCTTCACCATTTAGTTGTCATACTCAAAAGTCAAAAGTAGAGGTGGAACTAAAAATTGAGAATATTTTGCAACACAGGAAATTTTTGGGATGCCACAGCTCCCCTTACATCCAGTGGCGGCACTCATGAGGACAGGGGAGGGCCATGGCCTCCCCAAGCTCTCAGAATTTTTTTACATAATGAATGGTACTTGAAAAGTTGTTGTATTTACGTGTATATTTATATATGGAACGGTGCACAAGTAATATGATGCAACGTGTTGTTGCCCCAATGGTTAAGTCAATTAGTTTTTACCGGCATGTAGAAGGTTCGATCCCTTTCAACCACTTTTTTAGTAATTATTTCCACTTCATTTTTAACCGCATGATATAGATTCAACTCTCTCTCTCTCTCCTCATAGAAGGTTCTTTTTAGTAATTCTTCCACGTTGGCGTAGAAATTCTAAAATTTGTTTCCGCTACTATTTAAATTTATTTGATGCTTCATGCATATTATTTTAACTATTATTAATTTTGACAATAACTTTTATACTATTGATTAATGTAAGAATCAAAACAATCACAATGATATAATCAAGAGTAAAAGAATAATTTCTTCTTTCAAGAGAAACACTTTTGAGAATAATTAGAAAAACTAATTTAAAGGAAAAATATATCGAGAATAAAAAATTTAAAATATTGTTAAAGCAAATTTTAAAGACTGTTGATATAATTTATAATAAATTTCCAATGAGTAGATGAATTAGTTTAATCTTTATTTTTTGTGTATACATCATTTTTATTTGAAATCTTATATTGGCCCCCTCATATTATTTTTCCTAGTTCCACCACTGCTCACATCGACCTAGTTCTGCCCCCAATCAAAAAGCATATTTAAATGCACATTCCCAGAAAATGTATTTGTCAGAGCAAAAAACTCCTCTTAATTTATGTTTTGTTTCTTAAGTGAACAAGTAAGCATTCACCATTATGCAATGGGGTCTTAACTTCCTTAGTAATTATAAATTGGGTATGCCTTGCTCATTTTCAGAAACAAGCTTACTTCAAATAAGCTTTGTCCCTTTCGACGAGCATAATGCAACAAGAACATTAAACATGTAAACCACAATTATAATTCAAAGACCTATTTCAAGTCAAGCAAGAGTATAACACAGTTTATAACTTAACCCAACAGAGAGGGGAGAGTATAACCTCCAAAGCAGCATTCGCATCACGGATTGCAGCGTTTGGTTTCTTCATTTTGATGTAAACACTGGCTGTAAATGATTTAAAAAACACAAAAGAATGAGCATTTATTTCTGGGTGATAAGAACAAATAACTAGTATACTGGAGAATGCAAAATTCGAACAATCAGATCAAGCCATACCTCTGGTCCCATACATAATGGCAGAGGTAGGGTTTAGTGAAATTGCCTCTGTCAAGTTCTCAATCGCCTCCTCTAAGTTACCTGCATAACGAAGTAACATAAAAACAAAAAACCACATATAAGCTAAGTTGCACGGATACGGGGACGGTACCGGTAACGGATACGCTTATATTATATATATTTAAATTTTAAAGATTATATTTTCAACATGTTAGGAAAAAATCTTCACAATAAAATCTTAAAATGCACATTGTTGTCAAATTGAATAATTGATTGATGCAAATTGAGGATATTGGTAGTGTATTAAGGTTTTTAGGTGTGATACAAGTAGGGATTTCATTTTTTTATACATAAAAAAGGAATAAAACACATTAAAAACATTTAGTTTTGATTAATATGTACCAAGAAGTACTTAAAAAGTATCCAAGTAGTACCCTAAAGTACCTAAATTTTTTAGGTGAAAAACTGTTTGGATACATACTCAATATGTATTTCCAATTTACCCAACGAGTACCCAAGAGTACCGGAACCGGTAGCTAAAATGGAGTACCCATGCATCATAGCATATAAGCATTAGCATTATTGACTTAACATTAACGAATAGTACCTTCAGAAATGGCTTCCATGGCTTTCGCTTTTGCCGACTGCGACGCCTCGCGACTCTCTTCAGTGACCTCAACAGTGGGGTCTCCCATCTGAAACGAGACATGCATGAGAAAAACCCCAATGCAATAAAAATCAACTATAATTTTATTTTTGTTGCAAAAAAAAAGAAACCTTTTGCGGAGGATCATCATCAGGCTCAACGATTTCCCCTTCGAGCTCGATATCAGATTCAACAATCTCGTCTTCTTCTTCTTCTGGTTCTTCCACCTTCACTTGCTCCTCCTGAACATCTTCTATGTCCTCATCATCGCTCTCCACATGTTTCTATCGCATTCATAGACATTCAATACCAAAAAAAAAGTAAATTAAAAGGTAAAGAGAAGGATTTATGGGGAATTAGGGTACCGATTCGGAGAACGCAGAAGGGGGAAGCTTGGCGCCGAGGCTGGAATGAAAAGAGTTGGTGAGTTAGTGGTGGTTTCGAAAGATAGAAAATAGGGATTTGGATTCGATTGAATTCATTCACCTTTCGAGGTAGTCGCGGAAGAAGGAGAGTGAAGGATCGGCGAGGGTGGAAGGGTTGGACTGACACTGTTCGATGAAATGCTTCAACTCTTTCAGCTTTGATGCGTCCATTTTTCTCTGTGACAGCGCTGCTGCTGAGTGTTGTTGTCTTGGGTTTTTATGTTAAAACTGAGCAGGGGACTTACGAGACTGGGTCTGGACTTTTCTTGACGAAAAGGGCTTCTAGTAGCTTCTGGCTTATATGTGTAGGTTTTCTCTCACCCAAAATCAAGTCTCATTTTCATTGAGCAATGAGTGTGCTGATCTTACAGGTTAGGGTTTTTAGATAATTCGTGACACTAAACTCTTGTCTTCGTGTAAATCTAATCCTTAGTTTTTTTTAATACTAAAATTGTATAAATGTATATTTAAATATATATATATATAACTTATTTTTATTATGATTAATTAATTAATTTTAGTCTAAATAAATTAATTATTATATTATTGGTCAAAACACTCACGGGTGAGATTCTATCGAGAATCTACATACTATTTAATGTAATGTATGTTTGATTTAGTGCGTGTTCGAGTGAGGGTTCTTACAATTAATTTTAGAAACAATTTATTTTCGAAATCCCGTCTCCTTCTCAATTGAAACACCCGGCACTTTCTTCTTGAAAGTCAGTTTCCGGGCTGGAACATCCGGCGGTTTCTCCACTGGTCTTGCCTTGACCATAGCAACTGTTAAACTGATGGATACATCAGCACCTGCCATGGATGAGGAAACGACTAACCTAGCAGCGGGGAATGAGTCAATAGGCATAACCGAAACTGGCAGCGTGAATTTCGCTGATCATTCTGATTCTGTTTCGTGCCTTGAATATGTGCATGGTGATTGGCTATTAGTTCAGAAAAGGAAGGGGAAATTTATTAATCATAATAACCAACCAATTTTGAATTCAAATAAGAAGCCAGTAGGATCGAAACTTAAGGAGCGTGAATTTGGAAACAAAGTTATTTCTTCTGCTTCTGATTTGGTCCCTCATGCACTGCACTTGGATGTAGAAAAAGACGTTATTTATAACGCAGGTGCTATTGTGGAAACAAACAATTATAACGTATCTGCTTTGAATGGGAAGAAGAGAATTAGGAAGGAAGTTACCAAATCTGGTGCAAGAACTCATATTATGAATCCTAAAGGCTTAACGCAGACCAAGCAGGATGTTACGAGGAAGGGTGGTCAGAAAATTCATACCACTGTGGACAGCGTTCTTTCAACAGTGCCTCTCCAACACCAAGGAGGCAGCCGTTATCGTGTTCTGCATGAGGAGCAGGAGAAACCTTCATCGTCTAGGATGAAGGTCGTGGATGGGAAACCGTCTGATCCGAGTGAACCTGATCCCAACCATGTTGGGGGGCATAGGACACAATAGTTTGAGTGCGCGCGCGGTACCTTCTCTCCATTCTTTGCTATGGGCAGTACAACCATACGTATAATAGCTTGGAACATTCATGGAGCTGTTGGTGCTCGTGGGCAGAGGAGGGTAAGGGACTTAATCAAAAGTTCCCAACCTTTGTTATTTACTGTAGTTGAGACCCATTGCAGCTTTGCGACAACGACACCTTTTTGGTCGAGTTTGGGCTACAAGCCGGTAGGAGCAGTGGGGCACAGTGGGAGTATTTGGATTCTGGCACCTATTTCCAAAACTGTTAATATCCTGACCACTGACGTACATGCCCAGACTGTTTCTATGTCGTTGTGTCATGGACATAGAAAGTGGATTTGCACCATGGTTTATGCCAGCCCGACACCTTCTAGAAGAGACGAACTTTGGGCGCATCTTAGCAGTCTCCGCCAACGGTTTCTGGACCCATGGCTTTGCCTTGGTGACTTTAATGAAACATGCTCTCCGGCGGAAGTAACAGGAGGGGAGTTTTGTGAAGCTAGGGCTTTACGCATGCTAGGTGTGATGGAGGAGTGTGACTTTATTGATCTAGGTGCTATTGGTGGGAAGTACACTTGGGCAAGAAGTTTGAATGGAAGAAGGACGATGGCAAAACGTCTTGATAGAGCTTTGGGAGATATATGGAGGCATTCCTTTCCGGAGGCATATGTGGAGCACCTTGCCCGAGTGTATTCGGACCACTGTTATATCCTTGTCAGATGTGATGTTGGGAGCGGGGGGCTCGTCCCTTTCGTTTCCAAGCTGCTTGGTCTACGCATCCTTTGTATGAGCCTTTAGTGAAGGATACCTGGGCCCGGCCGCCTAACGGTGTGGTGGGCAAGCTCCTCAACATTAAGGAAGCTTATCTGGTGTTCCATAAAGAGACTTTTGGCAACATTAGCTTGAGGAAGAGGAGGGTAGAGAGAAGACTACAGGGCTTACATAAGGAGCTGGATTGGAGGTTAATGGAGTCAACTCTTCGCCTTGAAAAATCTCTTCGGGAGGAATATGAAAAAATCCTGTTACAAGAGGAACTGATGTGGTTTCATAAATCCATTGAAAATTGGGTCAAATTTGGGGACCGAAATACTAAGTTCTTCCATACACAGACCACTGTGAGGAGGAAAAAAAACAAGATGCATGGTCTGTTCTTGGAGAGCAATGACTGGTGTACCGATACGGAGGTGCTGAAGGTGGCAGCAGAAGCCTTTTTTACTAATTTCTTCTCAGTTGATTTTCAGGTTGTGAGGAATATTATCACGGAGAACCTGACCCCCACCATTTCGGAGGTTGATAAGACATCTTTGGTCCGCCCCGTCTCTCTTGAGGAGGTCCGTCTAGCCATGACGGTTATGCATTCGTACAAGGCTCCAAGAATGGACAAATTCCAAGCTTTCTTTTACAAACAGTACTGGCATATCCTGAAGCATGATCTTCACCTTTTGGTTGCTAATGCATTTCGCCATGGTAAGGCTGACGCCTCGCTTTTGGAGACTTTGGTTGTGCTCATCCCCAAGGTGGATGTCCCTCTTCACTTTAAGGACTTCCGACCAATCAGTCTTTGCAATGTGTCGAACAAAGTCATCACGAAGGTTTTGGTTAACAAATTCTGTCCTTTGCTTTTTGATCTTGTGGGCCCTCTTCAAGGAAGCTTTATCCCAAGAAGAGGGACGAAGGACAATATCATTCTGGCCCAAGAAGTTATGCATACTCTTCATACTCACAAGAAAAAAGGTGGTCTGGTGGCTCTCAAAATTGATTTGGAGAAGGCATATGACCGAGTCAGTTGGGACTTCCTGCGGGCCACTCTTTTTTATTTTGGTTTCCCTCCTGCTATTGTTCGCTTGATAATGTGGGGTGTGCAAAAGGCTTCCATTTCGATCATTTGGAATGGGACCAAGCTTCCTCCTTTCACTCCTCAAAGGGGTCTCGGGCAGGGGGATCCACTTTCTCCCTACCTCTTTGTTCTTTGTATGGAGTGACTTGCTATACACATTCAGAAGTTGGTTGATGCAGGGGCCTGGCTTCCAATCAGAATTACCAGAGAAGGGATTGGTATCTCCCACCTTTTCTTTGCGGATAATGGGTTATTATTCTGCCAAGCCAGCAAGAAGCAGATGCATGTGGTTGCCAACGCTCTGAAGGACTTTTGCGATGCTTCTGGCATGCGAGTCAATCTAGAGAAGTGACGAACATTCTGCTCCAAGAATATTGACCACTCTGTGCAACAGGAGTTTTCTCACATTTTGGGCATTAGTCGGCCTAGCAATTTGGGGAAGTGTCTTGGGCTGCCACTTTTGAAAGTTCGAGTAACAAGGGAAGTTTTTTCTCCGATAATTGATAAAGTTAATTCCAGGCTTTCTTCTTGGAAGACTAAGCTCTTGAATAGAGCGGGTCGGTTATGCTTGGCTAAATCAGTTTTATCCTCCCTCCCTGATTATTCCATGCAAGCGCTCTGGCTTCCGGAATCAATTTGTGATTTTGTTGACAAGAAAATCCGTAATTGTATTTGGGGTAACTGGTAAGGGTGACAGTACGAGGAGTTGGATTTTGGTTCCGTGGAAAGAAATCTCCCGACCGAAGGACAGGGGCGGTCTTGGCCTCCGTTGTGCTCGCTTCAACAACATCGCCATGCTTGGGAAGTTAGTTGAGAGTCCCCTATGCGACAGAGGAAAGTCTTGGGTAATAGCTTTATCTCAAAAATATATGGCTAATGAGATAGTTCTTGATGGGGAATACAAGGTTGGTAACTTGTATGTTTGGAAGGGTATTGTTAGGACTAAGGATTACTTACAGCATGAATTCTGTACGCAACTAGGGGATGGATCTGCTTCGCTTTGGTATTACAATTGGTTGGGGTCTGGAAAACTCTGTTTTAGAGTTTCGTTTGTCCATGTTTCAAACACTCGACTCAAGGTGGCATATTTATGGTTGGGTTCTTCATGGAATTTTGTGCAGCTGTATACAGTGCTACCGTTGGACGTTAAAGAAGAGATCAGTGCTGTTAGAGTTCCTACACATTCGGTGGGGCATGATGCTATTCGTTGGGCAACCACAAACGATGGTAGGTACAGTGTGTCCTCGGCATGCGGAATATTGGGCGACTTTGACGCAATTGATTTGGGGCAGTGGAAGCGTGTTTGGCGCTGTAAAGTTCCTAAGAAAATTAAATTTTTCCTTTGGTTGTTTATGAAGTAGGGGCTTCCCATTAATGAGAAGAGGTATCGGAATCATCTCAGCGATTTGGCTTCTTGCCCGTGATGTAGAGATGCTTCGGAGAGCCTGTCACATCCCTTTTGCGAGTGCCCCCGCTCTTATTTGCTCTTGCGTCATTTTGACTCGATATTACCACCTCTCGATTCACATGTCCCATTCTCGATTTGGCTTGTGAGTTTACTAAAGCAGCAGCAATGTCTCTTGGGGGTGGCTGTGTTATGGTGGGGATGGAGATGGAGAAATGAACAATGCTTGGGAAAGCACAAATGGGAGGTGAACTAGGTGATGCGGCGGGTTGTATCGGATGTCACTGCTTGGCAGACGTTTCTCTGTTCTCCGCAGACTTCACTTTCACCTCCTGTTGTTCGTGTCGCGCCTTTCCACCTTCTGGTTGATGGTAGTTGGATTCTGAGTTGTGCGACCATGGGTGGGGCTGCTGTGCTAGTTGATTCTTCTCGTGGGTGGCACTCTGCAGTTTCTGCAAGCTCTCTCCGTGGTAACGCGTTCCTCGCAGAGGGTTGGGCTGTGGAATTGGGTTTGGCTCATGCTTGGGAGTTGGGTGTCCATGATTCGTCTGTGGGTGTGATTGCGAGGATGTGGTACGGGCTTTACAGATTCAAAATGATATTAGCACCTTTTGGGATAAGGAGGTGATCACCAAGGTGAGGGATAGGCTTAGTTGAGATTGGAAGGTTTTCGTTATCCATGTGGCATGGGAGGAGAATAACACTGCGGATTGTCTTGCGAAACAAGCGGTGCGTGATGGTGTTCCCCGGTGGGTCTGGAAGCAGCCTCCTCCTTTCGCTTATGCGTCTATGTACCTTGACGCTTTGAGTATCTAGTTTTCTTTATTTTTCCTCTTGTAACAAAAAAAACATGAATTGGAAGTAAATAAATTTATGTTTGTGTACATATATATGAATAAAGTGGTTTTTATCATATAATGTTATGAAATTTAGTTGTAAAATCTCGTAGTTGATTATGATCAACACAAAAGGGCCAGGGTTCGAACTTTGAGAAGGGATAATTTGTACTAACTTACTAACAAATAACATTTGCTTATAAAAAGAAAAAAGAAAAAACTATCTTTAGCTCCTAACAGAATTAATTATGGAACTAAAATCAATTCTCCAAAATGAGTCTCAACCATCTATATAATGTCATCTAAAATTAATTTTGTTCTATCATAATGATTTGGAGGTCCGCCAATGAGGAACCTAAATTTGCAGAGGTAAGTTCATCGCGTCAGAACCCTTGCCATCGACAAGAATGGAAGGGCATTGGTGAGGCACGCGACCCCACCCCCACAGAATTGACAAGCCGCCGCAAACGCTGTCGTGCCATATTCATAAACTCCGTTGAAACCACCCTTGGCCTCGGACAAAAAACCCAAAAAAAGAAGAAAAATAGCAGAAAAAGAATGGTTCTTACCTGATTAAGCAGTGAGATGGCCTGAAAAACTCGTAGCAGCGACAGAAAGGCTCGGAACGGAGGATGAAGCAGTGGCTGCAGCGGAGCAGAGCTTCGACGGATTTTTGAATTTTAGAAAGTAAGAAGAAGAAGAACCAAGACCCCTATTTATAGGGGTCAGAGTGGTGCGCTGAAAAGGCACCCCGCTTTAACTCTGTCATAAAGACACCGCACGAGTAACAAAGCGACGCGACCAATCGGGCGCTGCCACGCGTCCCATCAACCCGGTCACGTCCCCTCGGCCACCTACCCACATCTTTTCATATTCAATGGCCTCTCGGTTTCAAATGGGCAATCATGACGCGTGCACATTTCACGAGACTAACACCCACCGAGAGCCCTGAAACCCCGGACCCGACTGCAAAGACCGAAAGCCCTATGTACATCGTACCCTCTCGAAAGAAAGTATACCTCTTAACACTCATCAAGTGTCAGAGATGGGGGGCCACTGTTCTAGAACACACCTTCTCGGCTACCTACCTAGACCCCCTACGCTACCCCTAGGCTCTTGTAACCAAGTTCCTGGGCTGGGGGCTACTATTCCGGGAGTAACCCTCTCGGCCCTTGTAGGAGGGGTTGCTCCGTGAAACACCCTTTATACCAGCCACACACTCTCTCGACTTACCCCTGGGCTCTTGTAACCAAGTGCGGTTGGGGGGCTACTGTTCTGGAAATCACCCTCCCGACACCCGTCAGGGTACGCAACCGAGAGGAGACACCTCCCGACGGGCCCCGATAGGACCTGACAGGCAAATAGGGGCGCCCTCACTCTCTCGACCTATAGGCCGAGGAGCCCTCTGATGAACGTCCGACCGTCGAACGTTCATAGATATCAAATCAACAATCCCTTCACTGGTCTACCCTCGTAGGTGCGGTGCCCTAGGGCCTGCAATTCCTTCCCGAGGAACCCTCCACCGTCCGATCCTCTGAACACGGCAGGAGATCCAACGGCCCAGGGAAGGACAAGAGCAACGTCATCATTACAGACCCTCGAGGGTTGAGCCACCCTCCAACCTCTATATAAGAAGGGTTCACTAAGTCATAAGGTACACACTTCTAATCTCTCACACACTATCTCCCCCTTTCACTTCAACCTCTCACTTTGACATCAGAGTGTCTTCGCATGGACCCCTCTTGGGCACGAAGACGACGGCCGACCACTACTTCTCAGCAGGACCACGACGCTCGGAAGAAGTTCAACACCCTCTCTACCTCTTCCATGTCTCATCAAACACCGCTTGCGGTGGTCTGAGCAGGCTTAGCTTGTTCAAGAGAAAAGAAAGAAAATAGAGGAGAATGAGAAGAAAAATGGCAAAAGGAGGAAAAGATATCACTCCTTGTCCAAAAAGAAAAGCAAGAAACAAAAGTTGATTATCAATGTCGAAAACATTACTGCTACTGCTAAAAAAAATTCTATGGTCATGTCTGGTGATGTTGATGCTGGAAAAGCATCAAAGGTTGCTTATGCTCAAGAACGTGAACTCACCATCCTTGTGTCATTTCATAAAGAATCTAGCAGATCAAGGCAACGATACGAGAGATTGGACCTTACAACTCTACTCCCTTGTTATGATTTTAACCTTAATGATCCTAGTATTGATTGTGAAGAACTTGGATGGATGGAGCATATGACTATTCTTATGGGATTTTGTGAACAAGAAGTCTGAGCCAATTGTGAGAGAAATATAAAATGGAAGAAGTTCTTCATTGATTACCTAAATGAAAACCCTCTTCCTAACAATTATATAATTGTAAATTATGACGGTTATATTGTTGCGGTTTACAAAACTGCCATTATTTTAGGTAAAATACGGCGGCTTGACGACCTGCCATAATGTATAAATAATTGTGGCTATCTTTAACAAAATAGCGGTTAGAACCGCCCTAATTTGCTTTTATTTTTTTAGATAAAAAATTATTTCACTCGCGTGGTGTTATATTTTGTGTACGTGATTCATCTTTTCCAACACATTCAGAGAATAAGGAAGAACAAAGACGAAGGATGATTGCTGCAGCTTATGCTCTTGTGTCCTCCAAATGTTATTCTCTCTTTGAAGCCTTTATTCCTCGTCTCGAATTCTTCAGCAAAGAAGGAATGGAATCGCTGAAGCCTTTCTAACACCACAAGCTGCGAAGTAATAACCCTCATCCTCCTCAATTGTGTTAGGGTTTTCACCGTCGCATCTTCCCTTTCATTTATTGCAAGTGTATTATGGGGTTTTGGACATAGCTCAAGTTGTTTAAGTTAAACTAAGATAAATATTGGTGTTTGATTTTCTATCCCTTAACTCTTTTAATTCTATTTATAACTAACTGAGGAATCAAACTAAATTTAATAAAAAGATCATTGTAAGCTTAGGAAGCTTTTTCTGCTGCTAAAATTTTAAGGTTGCACCTTGGTGCCGTATCTTGTTAGCACTAATTATACTTCACAATTTGCTTTCACCTTATTCTTTCTATCAACTTTTACTAAGTTCTTAACAAACAAAGTTTTATTGTTAAAATTAGAAAAGAGTTTTATAACAAAGTTCAACCCTCAGTCTTGTGTTATCATTGTTTATTTCCCCAATAAGTTTTATTCATGTGCCTGTTGCATATATTACAAGGTTATTTAAGTTGTATTATTTATATTGCCATCAGATTTCCCCAATAAGTTGTATTCATGTGACTCTTGCAACTATTACAAGGTTATTTAATAAGTTATATTAATTTATATTGCAATTTGATGCTTCAAAATTCTAATAAAAAATAATAACCTTTCGCACACCGTTTTTTTTTAATATCCAAACCTAGTCTTCAAAAGACAACAAGAAATCTTTGATATTAAATGGTGGCAACAATTTACAAGACTCACAATTCAACCTTTTCTTGCCATTCTTTGATAAAAAAAAAAAGATCAACATTGGACTCGACTGAAATTATTTTTTAATCAATATAGCTGACAAATTCAACCAGCATTGGACTATATGATATTTCAATTGGCTCAAGAACATTCCATGCAGGTAAACGCAAAAAGTATATATTTTGACAAAAAAAAAAACAGAAATACAAAAGCAAAAGGTATATAGCCTGCAGATAGCAATTGAGTAAAGCCAAAAGGACTCTCGTACATGATTCCATTGTACGATCTTCCAACTAATGAAGATAAACAGAACATGGTAGGAGCCGCAAGCCAACAATAACCTTCTAACAAATGCAAATCATTGTTGCCGACTTCAGAATAAATATAAAAACAAGCTGACCCAGCTCATTACATTCCACAAGGAACATGTTAATTACGTAAATTTAAACACCATGTCATTTACATTCCACATTCCACAAGGAACATGTTACATTCCACATTCCACATTCCACAAATCCAAATCATTGTTCTTCTCTCTGTCGAGTTTGTAACAGATCTAGATCCCTTTCGTGTATATATATATATATATACTCTATTTGTGAATGTTTAAAGCACAAGGAAATAAGTGCTAAGTGCATGTTTGAAATCATTCTTCAATTGATTTTAATAGCAAAATCAACTCTAAACAGCATACACTGTCTTTCATTCTTACATCAAACAGAAAGAGGAATTTCTGTTGAACATGGACTATTTCCTCCTCACTGCTCTCACTTTCTTGTTGAGCTTCCATGTTCATATTACTCAAGGAAGTGAACTGCATAGTAACACTGACAGCATCGAGACGAGCGGTTCGAAAATTTACATTATCCATGTGATGGGGCCAGAGGGGAAGACGCTCACTGAATCAGAAGATTTAGAGAGCTGGTACCATTCATTTTTGCCACGAACTGTTATGAGCTCTGAGGAACAGCCACGAGTGATTTATTCATACAGGAACGTGCTGCGTGGTTTTGCAGCAAAACTCACTCCAGAGGAGCTGAGTGGTGTGGAAAAGAAAAGTGGCTTTATTTCAGCTCATCCTCAAAGGGTGCTACATCGTCAAACCACTCACACCCCAAAGTTCTTGGGGTTGCAACAAGAAACGGGGTTCTGGAAGGAATCAAATTTTGGAAAGGGGGTGATCATTGGGGTGCTGGACTCTGGAATCACTCCTGGTCATCCTTCATTCAATGGTGAAGGAATACCACCACCACCACCAAAATGGAAAGGGAGATGTGAACTTGATGTGACAGCTTGTAACAACAAACTAATTGGAGCAAGGTCTTTCAACCTTGCAGCTGAGGCAATGAAAGGAGAGAATGCAGAGGCGCCGATTGACGAGGACGGACATGGGACTCACACAGCAAGCACAGCAGCTGGCGCTTTCGTGAGCTATGCACAAGTACTAGGAAATGCCAAAGGCACAGCAGCAGGGATGGCCCCTCATGCTCACCTGGCGATTTACAAAGTATGCTTTGGAGAAGATTGCCCTGAGAGTGATATCCTAGCTGCGTTAGATGCAGCTGTGGAAGATGGCGTGGATGTAATATCAATATCCCTCGGTCTAAGCAAGCCGCCTCCTTTTTTCGACGATAGCACTGCTATAGGGGCATTTGCTGCAATTCAGAAGGGAATCTTTGTAAGTTGTGCAGCTGGAAACTCTGGCCCTTTCGGTAGCTCCGTAGTTAACGCAGCCCCGTGGATCCTCACAGTTGGGGCAAGCACTATTGACAGAAGAATTGCAGCAACAGCACAGCTCGGCAATGGGCAAGAATTTGATGGTGAATCTGTTTTCCAGCCTTCCAGTTTTTCTCCAAAGTTGCTACCGTTAGCATATGCTGGAAAAAATGGTAAGCAAGAATCTGCTTTCTGTGTTAATGGATCCTTGGGTGACATTGATTTCAGAGGCAAGGTTGTTTTGTGTGAGAGAGGAGGAGGTATAGGAAGAATAGCCAAAGGAGAGGAAGTGAAAAGAGCAGGTGGTGCCGCCATGATTCTCATGAATGATGAAACCACTGCCTTTAGCCTCTCTGCTGATGTACATGTTCTACCTGCAACCCATGTAAGCTATGCTGCTGGAGTGAAAATCAAGGCCTATATAAATTCCACTGCAACACCTACAGCAACCATTTTATTTAAGGGAACTATTATTGGAAACTCCCTATCTCCTGCTGTAGCATCTTTCTCTTCAAGAGGTCCTAACTTGCCAAGTCCTGGTATTTTGAAACCAGATATCATAGGACCAGGCGTGAACATCCTAGCTGCCTGGCCATTCCCCCTGGATAACAGCACCAATTCAAAACTCACTTTCAACATTGAGTCTGGCACATCAATGTCATCCCCACATCTAAGTGGCATTGCTGCTTTGCTCAAAAGCTCTCATCCTCATTGGTCACCAGCTGCCATAAAATCTGCCATAATGACTTCTGCAGACACACTAAATTTACAAAACAAACCCATTGTTGATGAAACACTTCAGCCTGCAGATCTCTTCGCCACAGGTTCTGGCCACGTTAATCCATCAAGAGCAAATGATCCTGGATTAGTTTATGATATCCAACCTGATGATTATATACCTTATCTGTGTGGCTTAGGCTATAGTGATACAGAAGTTGGGATCATTGCACATAGAAAAATTAAGTGCTATGAGACTTCAAGCATTCCTGAGGGAGAGCTCAACTACCCTTCGTTTTCTGTTGTGCTTGGCTCCTCACAGATATTCACAAGGACTGTGACAAATGTCGGTGAGACCAACTCTTCTTATGTTGTCATAGTTACAGCACCAGAAGGGGTTGATGTGAAGGTCCAGCCAAATAAGCTCAACTTTTCAGAAGTGAACCAGAAAGAGACATATTCAGTTACATTCAGCAGCACAGCATCGGGTAAGAAGACACGGGAATATGCTCAAGGGTTTCTAAAATGGGTCTCTGCCAAACACACTGTAAGGAGCCCTATTTCAGTCCAATTCATATAGGACAATATGTAAAAACTCAGCAATTTGCACTCCCAGAAACTTGTCCTAATACCTACAACATTAATAAAGGAAAAAAATTACATAGGTGTTAAATAGATGTGGCAACTATGCTTCAATTCAACTTCTTTCAACTTTTTTGTAATAGCCAAATATACAAGTCAAATTGTAATTGATAAATTTGTGTAAACCATCAATCTTAAAGATGTTTGAATTCTCAAACCAGTGACTTTAACAAGATCCCCATTCAGCTGAATAAAATGAAAGATTTAGCAACATGTACAAGATACAGATTAGAGCACATGGCAACAACATGAGAAGAGCATGGGAACGGTGGAATACATATAGAAACTGTTAACAGAAACACATTATTAATGTCTTAATGAGCTCCAACAAATACTGCAACAAACGCTCCAGTAACTTAACCGATTCATTTCAACCTTTGTAGCAAAACAACAAAATGATGATAAATATATAGAAAACCAGGATTTTATTTTTTATTTTTTATTATTATTGAAGAGGGCTTCTATTGATCAATAGCTATTAACATAATTCAATATGAAAATCCAGCATCCTTTACAAAAAAATAAAATTGCAATTTGATTCGAAACCTCAAGAATAAGACAAACATTGTGAAAATGCAATTTACACAAGAGCTAAGGGTGGGGGTAACTTACTCAACTTGTTCATATATGGAATCAGAAACAGAAAGTTGCCTAGGTTTCATATTTTCTGCTCCATCGCGATTGAAGTACTACATTGTCGCAATTCTTCCTGTCATAAATTGGCAGATACAGTATTATAGTTACTTGTTGTTGAATTAGAAAACATCAAATCAAGGTCATTCATTCATAAACCACATGGGCAATCAAACGAATCTCTAAACCCTAAAAAGAAGCATGAATTAGAAACCGGATATATATAAACCCTAAAAAGAGAAGAACATGAGAAGTGGGGAATTTTGGAGGGAAGTGTACGTTGTCTTTGAGCTTACGGTCACGGATGATATTCAAAAGAAGCCTGTCGAAGTCACCCGACCTTGTCACTTGACCCGTCTCGACCCATGTCTCTTAAACCCGCATCTCTTCGGGTTTCTTCGGGTTTAGAGACGGGTTTGGGTCTAAAAATTGACCGCGGTCAATGTTTAGGGTCAGGTGAAAGTCAAGTTCAACCCGTCCCAACCCGTCCCACAAACACCATTTACACACTAACTTTAAAACATGGTTTTGTATATCTTTTCTCTAATTAAGTATATTGTTATGAAAAACTTCAGTTCTATATAGATTCTTCAATAATTCATTGATATGATAGAAATTAGTCTTTTTACATAATGATATGTATTTATAATTCTTTGGTGAGATTTGAAATTGATATTTAATTTGTCCTTCAGGCCAACCCGGACCCGTCCTTATGCAGTCGGGTCTGTGTTAAACCCGCACCTCATCGGGCCTCTCCGGGTCTAGGAACGGGTTTAGGTTTAGAAATCGACCATATCAGTAGTTAGAGCCAGGTAAAAGTCAAGACAAACCCGTCCCATGAACACCCCTAGTCCTTGATTTGAATATAAGTGCACACTAGATTTTATTAAAGACAGATTATTAGTTGGGTTAAATATGTTTTAAGTGCCATTAGATTAACATATTTCATAGTTTTTAGTTCCAACATTAATGAAATAATGAGTGGAATTGTCTATTAATTCATTTTTTTAGTGGTTTAAACTGGTAGGAAAGTAAAAAATAAATAATTTGTGGCGGTTAAAAATTGCAGATAGTACACAAAAATTGCCATAAAAAATACGACAAAGGCTAATTTTACCTATTTCAATAATATTGGGACTAAAAGTTATGAATTTTTTTGAATAGACCAAATTCAAGTCACCTCTATTTCACTGTGATTAAAACACATATTTAACTCTTATTAGTTCAATAGCTAACTTATGAGCGGTGCCAAAACGGGATCACTTGTCGCGTCCTGACTTACGCGCCACCGTATCACCAACCCACTTAAAAATAGGGGTGGAAATAGGTTAGACGCCCATTTACCTGACATGTTTATAAAAAGACATCAGGTTTAGACTTTTTAAAAGTCTAATTAACTAAAAAGGCTGAATTTAGGCTATAAAGAAAGTTGTTGGTCTAATAGACCAACCTTTTATTTTGCACTTATAGACCAACCTGTTTAAATAATAATAATAATAATTATATTATTTATTTTTTAAAACTTGGTTTTTTTTAAAAAAAGCAATGAAAAGTTGAAATATTTATTAGCCCGCAAGCCTATTAATCCGCAAAACTACTAGTTCGCTAGTTTATTGACCTCTTTAAGAAGACATTCTCTATTAAATAGACTTGTAGACATTTCCTTATGTAACCAAAAAAAAAACCTTGTAAACAAACTAGTAAGCCAAATCATATCGTGTGAAAAGTTAGACTAGACCGTAAAATTTAGCATATAACATGTCACGTACCAAATTTTAGTCTTGAAATTAGAATGCGGGCTTAATCCACACAAAATTTGGTTTGGTTGGTTTGGTCTGACCTATAACCCGGTCCATTTTAAGATAGGTTGTGAGGTTGAGCTGGAAAAAATAGTAGTTGAGTTAATCCTAGGAAATGTAAAGGATTGACGAGTTAAACAATTCATTCAAATTTCATATGTGCTTAGAGTACTGAACTTAATTTTATGAGTTCAAATAAATCTCTTCTCAATTATCACTGTTTTTCATATTATTTTCCAGACGATTTGTTTTCATGACGTAAGATCAATTTATTTGACAGAAATCCACAAGTTTTTCTACCTAGAGACATGGCATGAAAAAAAAATATATAGGTCAATTAGTTACACTAAAAATAACTGTACCTTTCTCTTTATAACACTATTTCCTACTCCAAATCCAATTCTTTTAGCATCTGGGTTCTGTCCCCTCAGATTCGAGTTCATTGTCGCCGGAGAAGATGCGTTGGTGGTTGATGACGGCGGGAAAGAATGGAGATGCGCGGTTGCGTTTACAGCGAGTGCCAGAGAGAAAGCTGCGAACAAGAGAGAATGAGAGGGAGACGAGAAGGAGACCCGACCCAATGTCTAGTTCCACCCACTATAAATTGGTATCGAGAAGTCCGAGAGAGAGAGAGAGAGTAGAACGAGAGGGAGACAAATAAGGAAGATTGAGATCCAGCACAAACACCACAACCCAATTAGAGAGAGAGAAAGCTACGAACGAGAGAGAAAGAGATAGGGAGATGGAGCCATTACCACCCGCTGTAATGGTGAAGAAAGCTACCCAACCTAGGTTGCAAACTCATTGCCAAAAGGAGAAGTTCGAGATAGAGAAAACTACATTGTTTTTTTTAATTCCAAATTTTAAATTAAAAATTTAATTCATAAGATTATTTATGAAATTAATAAAACAGACTTTTTTATTGAACAAAACGTGTCCACCCACCATTGTAGGTCGAAAGGAGGTTGTGTAATGTTGCAAAAGAAAAAATTTGTGTACATTAGGGGACCCCTTCTTTTCTTATTTTTTTTTTATGTTTTATTACACATGTTGGACTACATTCTGGATCTGATCCATCTATTAACAGAATGTCTTTGCTCCACAAACATTATTATAAGTACATAAAAATTATATGCACATATTATTACATGTGAGTCATGAGTGGAGATAATTATATCCAAAGATGGAATGACAGATCACTCTGTTTATTCCTGTTACAGTATTACACACACATGTGAAAAAAAAAAAAATACAATATTAGTGGTGTTGAGATTAGTCTTAGAAAAACTATCACACAACTCACATGCCAACAACACAATTATGAAACCATGTTAAATCCACCCAAAAGGAGTGGATCTACATTAGTTTGATAATATCTCAAAATGAACTGGAAACCACATTTTCACTTAAAATATCGAGGCATTAGGGACACGAGTTAGCTATTTTATATAATCATTATTTAGTCTATCCTCAACCAGTTTAGGACTCAAGTCACATTTAGATTTGCAACATTTTCCACCTCGCATGTAAGTCACCACACTGATATACTCCACTGGTAATTAGATTTTGGGTTTTGTTAGAAACCTTGACTCTTTCAATTTTATGATGGTAGAACTTTATGGTATCTTTACAATCTTAAAGGACCTTCTTGCATATACAGTCACATGTACATGCCATGCTTCATAGACTATACAGCGCATTTCATTAGATTACGTACAAAATCATGATTTCCTGGGGTTGGAACTCAAGAGTTTTCAAGTAATTAAGCCAAAGACATAGTTCTGTCAAGCTCATCACAACCGTAAGATATTGCAATTGGCCCAGGAACATTGCAAAAGGTAAATGCAATATGTATTTCGACCAAAAATAAGTAAACAAATAGACATGAAAAAGCAAAAGATATAGCCTAAGATGAAGTTCAAAGGGCTTTAATTTTATATATGATTCCATGATACGATCTCCTAACTAATGTAAATCATTGTTGCCCAATTAAGAATATATAATCGTCCACAAGAAACACGCTATGTATATTAAAATATCAGGTCATTTACATGCATATGCTGGCATTGTTCACCTTTGTTGACTCCCCTTTCATAATCTATTTGTGAATGTTTAAAGCACGAGGAAATAAGTGGATGTTTAAAAATCGTTCTACAATTGACAAAATCAATTATGGATAAAAGGGAAATTGATCCTAGCAAGCTATAAACAGCCTTCTCTGTCTTCCATTCTTGCATCAAGCAGAAAGTGAAGTTTCTGTTGAAAATGGATTATTTCCTTTTCATTGCTCTCACTTTCTTGTTGAGCTTCCATGTTAATATTGCTCAAGGAAGTGAGCTTCCCACCACAACCACTGAGAGCAGTTCAAAAATATATATTATCCATGTGACGGAGCCAGAGGGTAAGATCAAGATGTTCACTGAATCAGAAGATTTAGAGAGCTGGTACCATTCATTCTTGCCACCAACTGTTTTGAGCTCTGAGGAACAGCCACGACTGGTTTATTCATACCGGAACGTGCTGCGTGGTTTTGCAGCAAAACTCACTCAAGAGGAGCTGAGGGTTGTGGAAAAGAAAAGTGGCTTTATTTCAGCTCATCCTGAGAGGGTGCTACATCGTCAGACCACTCACACCACAAAGTTCTTGGGGTTGCAGCAAGGCAATGGATTATGGAAGGAATCAAATTTTGGAAAGGGTGTTATTATTGGGGTGCTGGACTATGGAGTCACCCCTGGTCATCCTTCATTTAGTGATGCAGGAATCCCACCACCACCACCAAAATGGAAAGGGAGATGTGAACTTGATGTGGCAGCTTGTAACAACAAACTGATTGGAGCAAGGTCCTTCAACCTTGCAGCTAAGGCAATGAAAGGAGAGCAAGCAGAGGCGCCAATTGATGAGGATGGACACGGGACTCACACAGCAAGCACAGCGGCTGGCGCTTTCGTGGACAATGCAGAAGTACTAGGAAATGCCAAAGGCACAGCAGCAGGGGTGGCCCCTCTCGCTCACCTGGCAATTTACAAAGTTTGCCACGGAGAAGGCTGCCCTGAAAGTGATGTGCTGGCTGGACTGGATGCAGCAGTGGAAGATGGCGTGGATGTACTATCACTATCCTTCGGTCAAACCAAGCCACATCCATTTTTCGACGAAAACACTGCCATAGGAGCATTTGCTGCAATTCAAAAGGGAATCTTTGTAAGTTGTGCAGCAGGAAACTCTGGCCCTTTCAGTGGCTCCTTAGTCAACGGAGCCCCATGGGTCCTCACAGTTGGAGCAAGCACTATTGACAGAAGAATTGTAGCGACAACAAAGCTTGGCAACGGGCGAGAATTTGGTGGTGAATCTGTTTTTCAGCCTTCCAGTTTTTCTCCAATGTTGCTACCCTTAGCATATGCTGGGAAGAATGGCAAACGAAAATCTGCACTCTGTGCTAATGGATCCTTGGATGACATTGCTTTCAGAGGCAAGGTTGTTTTGTGTGAGAGAGGAAAGGGTGTAGGAAGAATAGCTAAAGGAGAGGAAGTGAAAAGAGTGGGTGGTGCCGCAATGATTCTGATGAATGATGAAGTCAATGGCTTTACTCTCTTAGCTGATGTCCATGTTCTACCTGCAACGCATGTAAGCTATGCAACTGGAGTGAAAATCAAGGCCTATATAAATTCCACTGCGACACCTACAGCAACCATTTTATTTAAGGGAACTATTATCGGAAACTCCCTAGCCCCTGAGGTTGCATCTTTCTCTTCAAGAGGTCCCAACTTCCCAAGTCCTGGTATTTTGAAACCAGATATCATAGGACCAGGGGTGAACATCCTTGCGGCCTGGCCATTCCCCCTAAATAACAGCACCAATTCAAAACTCACTTTTAACTTTGAGTCTGGCACATCAATGTCATGCCCACATCTTAGTGGCATTGCTGCTTTGCTCAGAAGCTCTCATCCTCATTGGTCACCAGCTGCCATAAAATCTGCCATAATGACTTCCGCAGACACACTAAATTTACAAAACAAACCCATTGTTGATGAAACACTTCAGCCTGCAGATCTCTTCGCGACAGGTTCTGGCCACGTGAATCCATCAAGAGCAAATGATCCTGGATTAGTTTATGATATCCAACCTGATGATTATATACCTTATCTGTGTGGCTTAGGCTACAGTGATACGGAAGTTGGGATCCTCGCACATAGAAAAATTAAGTGCTCTGAGATTTCAAGCATTCCCGAAGGAGAGCTCAACTACCCTTCATTTTCTGTTGCACTTGGTTCCTCACAGACATTCACAAGGACTGTGACAAATGTTGGTGAGACCAATTCTTCTTATGTTGTCATAGTTACAGCACCAGAAGGGGTTGATGTGAAGGTCCAGCCAAATAAACTTTACTTTTCAGAAGTGAACCAGAAAGAGACATATTCAGTTACATTCAGCCGTACAGGGTTAAGTATTAAGACACGGGAGTATGCTCAAGGGTTTCTAAAATGGGTCTCTACCAAACACACAGTAAGGAGCCCTATCTCGGTCAAATTCATATAGGACAATATGTAAACAAGCAGCAATCTGTACTCACAGATAACAAATGCAATGGTTAGAAAATTGTCCTACTAGCTACAACATCAATAAAAGAAAACAAATTACATGGGTGTTAAATAGATGCAGTAATTATTCTTAATATGGAACACAGATAGATACCATACTTCAATTCAACTTCTTTGGACTTAACACTTTCGAAATACTGTAATTGATAAACTTGTGTAGACTGTAGACCATCAATTTTAAAGATGATTGAACTCTCAAATGAAATATTTTAGCAAAATCACCATTCAGCTGAATAAAATGAAAGATTTAGCAAAATGTACAAGATACAGATTAGAACACAACAACATGAGAAGAGCATGGGAATGACGGAAGACAAATAGAAATCGCTCACAGAAACACATTATTTATGTCTTCATGAGCTCCAACAAATACTGAAACAATCACTCCAGTAACTTAACCGATTTCATTTCAACCTCTTTGTACCAAAACAACAAAATGAAGAGGGCTTCTATAGCTTTTAACGTAATTCATTATGAAGATCCAGCATCCTTTTCAGAAATTTGGTATGAGTTCCTACAAAAAATTACAGTGAAATCAGAACAAAAATAATGCGTCTGAACTTAGATTGGGATGTAAAGAGACCTCCAGAACAGAAGAAAAATTGAAACACTATCCCATTTATCAAGCAAAACCAGGCGGTAGATCAGGCTTCCTTTTCAGAAATTTGGTATGAGTTCCTACAGAAAATTACAGGTAATTGTTGACCTCATTGCAATCAGAAAGAATAATGCGTCCGAACCTAGATTGGGATGTAAAAAGACCTCCAGAGCAGAAGAAAAATTGAAACACTATCCAATTTATCAAGCAAAACCAGGCGGTAGATCAGGGTCTTCATCACTACAATCAGCTGGTGGATTGTGCTCCCCATCTCTTGAAAATCCAGGAAGCACATTGCTATTATCATCCCCACCAGGTACATCCTGTGATGGCTGGGAATCTTCCATCTGCTCTGCAGGGGATCCTTGCCTCTGAACCTGCGCCTTCCCTTTATCCTGTTCCTCATGATTGTTGTTATTCATATGACTAAGCAAGAGAGTGAAACCCGGTGGCTCTTCAGGTCCATTTTCATGCAACGTATCATCAATCTCAATAGCTGAAGCCGATTCACCTTGTCTCTGAACTGGCATCCCATCAGATGCGGATAACAGAACCTCATCTTTCCCTTTGGGGTTCGCCAGTTTGTCATAGACAGATTGCACTGTTTCCGTGATTTCACCTTTCATACCATCATTTGATCTGATTATTTGCCATAAACTATCGGATATCTGGCTCATTACCTTCTCCCTGGTACCCAAAAAAAAAACAAAAATTTGAAACAGAAACAACATAAAAAATTAGTTCACACATAAACTAACCCCAACTACTTCAAACGAAATGTACAAGCAGAGACATACAACATGATTTAGGGGGGAAATTGCAATTTGATTAGTAACTTTATAAGACTAAAGTTGGGGTTAACTTACCCAACTTCTTCATATATGGTATCAGAAAGTTGCCTAGGTTTCATATTTTCTGCTCCATCACGATTGAGTGCCACTGACTGCTTCACAATTGAGGTAATATGTTGTCGCAATTCTTCCTGTTCATAAATTGTCGGATACAATAGAAAACACCAATGTCATTCATTCACAAACCACATGCGCAATCAAACGAAGCTCGAAAAACCGATCATGCGACAAAAAAATGTAATTTTGAAAGTAATTCGCAGATATGTGAAGTGTGATTAGATGCATTTTCATAGGTCGGTTGGAATATTGAATTCAATTTGAAGAAAGAAGCATAAATTCGATATAAACCCTAAAAAGAGAAGAAAAGGAAAAAGGGGGTGAAATTGAAAGGAGTAGGGAGTTTTTAAAGGGAAGCGTACGTTGTCCTTGAGCTTACGAATGATCTTCAAACGGAGCCTGTCGAAGTCGCCGTCGTCCTTGAGTTTTGCGATAACCTCTTCTTTGCCAACCACTTCTCCGCTGCTTCCCATCGTTTACATGCCTCCGTCGCAGAGTGCAAAGCTAAATATGTGTTTTGATTTGAATTCTATAAGTGCGCATTAGATCTTGTTCAGAACAGGGATTGATGGGGTAATTTTGGACACGTTGGCAGCTGATGTGGCTATGACAGCCAAACTTGCCTCACATGAGGCGTTTTTCATGTAAGCTAACTCGCTTTTTGGGTGTTTTCTGTGCTACCGAACTCGCCTCACATGAGGCATATTTCATGCAGCATAGCTCGCCTCAAATGATAGTAAACCCGCTCATTGGCATAAAAGTGTGAGTCTGAGAACTCCAATGTTCCGCAATAGATGATATCAACTCATAATACCAAGCAACATCTTGTATAAGAACTACCTCAAAAAAATCCAACACCACTTGCACATAGGTGTGGTTCAACTTCTTGAGAAATATTACTTATAAGCTTATCCAACCTAAAATTATATGCAGAGAGTTGTCTCACCTTGTCTGGTTTATTGTTCCAAACATGTTCTGAAACCTGCATGAATTGAAGACTCAACAACACATGATTAATCACCCTTTCCCCGGTCATTTGCATTACTTTCATAAAATAAAACTCACTTAGAAAATAAATTGTAATAATTATTAAACTAAATTTAAAATATAAAATATATAAAATTCTTACAAGAGGTCGTTTGAAATATGAAAATGTTGAGTGAGAAGTGTTGAGTGTGATGTTGTATGTGAGAGGATTTAAACACTACAATAATGTGATAATTTAGTATCCAAAAGTAGCGTCGACCACGACACTAGCCCTAATTTTGACCGATTTGCATATAGGAATACAATAAGAATTTTTCCTCCGCTTTTCTTAACAAAAAAATGCTATTATGGACAATTTTAGATATCTTCCTTTAAAAAATAAGATTTGATATGATTATACCGAGCGCGCGGAGGTTGTTTTAGTTTGTATAAAGTCTTTTCAAGTCTACAAACCTTCCAAGCTTCAGATAACCAGCCAAGAGGTTGATCAACAAACACTTGCTCTTAAAGTTCACCTTTCGAGAAAGCTGTCACATCTAACCGGAATATTAGCCATGATTGTTGTGCAACTAAAGCAATAACTATTCTAGTTGTATCTTGTCGTGCAACTGCAGCAAAGACTTCTTCGTAATCCATTGCCCCGTACACTTTCTTTTATCCTTTTCTCCGACGCCATCCTCCAGTCTCCTGCATTTTTGTCCATATGCGGTCGCGACTCGACCACCTTGCCTAGGCCACATCTTTGATTCCATAGAAGTTAGGGATAAAGGAGCATGCGTGTGGAAGAAGTTTTTTTTTAAGTCCAGAACTTTCAGTAGGGCAAAAACTTAGCCTAACCCTACATTGACGTCAAACCATATAAAATTGTCTGAACTACCAACCCAAGCAACCTAACCGTCACATGAGGAAATCGAATCCCAGCTGTTGTCTTCTCCTTCACTCAATCAATTTACTTCGGGTGCGATATTCAATGATCTATTAATACCGAATCGACCCATGCCACCATGAATAAAATTTATGCACAAATAATACATACACAAGTCGCAAAGCATATATAATATGTAAAAAGTATACAATACTAGATTATCATCACTTTTCATTTCTCTAATATAGAGAAAAATGTATTTTCATAGTTTCCTATTATATTTCATTCTTTTTAAATAATGACAGAACTAATCATGTGGGACCCACGTTCGCCACGTGACACAATATCCATGGCAAGCATGAAGCCAACGCACACCAGCGTCCCCACATCGAACGGCCACGGCAGATTTTTTATGGACACCTCATCAAAGATTCGTGAGAAACAAACATTTTCATGAACAACGAGTTATGATGGCAGAGTAATTAAATGATGTCGACCATTTTAGACACCTCACTTTAATTTTGTAGTAGATTTTAACCATTATAAAATGAAATTTTCACTTTATAATGATAAAAAAGTGGTAAATTTTAAATTTATAAAAAATTGTCACAAAAATAAAGGTCTCAAAATGGCCTAACAATATTTTTCGATGAACAACAAAGTAATAATCCCAATGAAAAGGAAATGAAGATTGAAGAGAAGAATCGGAGGAGAATAAGCCGTTGCAATTACCTCCACACATTTTCATTACCTTATCTCTCACCGAGATTTTCCTTTCTTTTTTTTTTTTTCACCCTCCGAACAAAACAACCACACATACCATCTTCAATTTTCCCACTGCCACCACCATCACCACCACATTCAAACTAATCACCATGTTCACAGCTTCCAAACTAGCCTTCACTTTAACTCCGCCTGCACCAACACCCCTAATTCCACTCTCTTCTTCTTCTTCTTCTTCTTCTTCTTCTCGTTTCAACCTCATTCAGTTCAATGGCCGCCACTTATGCCTCCGCCGAAGACTATTTCTACTTTCCCCTAAGGCTACTGCAGATCAACAAGGTCTTAAAATCATCTATGTTTTCTATTCATTACTTGTCCATCTTGTAATTAACAATAGATTGTTTTCTTTCAGGAAAGGTTGAAGAATTTGAAGAAGGTGCTGTTGATAGCAAAATCCTCCCCTATTGTAGCATAGATAAAAAAGATAAGAAATCAGTAGGTGAAATGGAGCAAGAGTTTCTTCAAGCGCTGCAAGTATGGCCCTCAAAGTTTTGTTTTTTTTGTTCCCTTAAATTTGATGCTGACTTATAACATGTTTGGTTCCATGATGAAATATTATATAATCACTTCTAGTTAGAAGCACCTGTTTGGATTCGTCGTAATCAATTCTAGAACCCCGTAATTGTTTTTGACTTTAAAATCAATCGTACACGATTTTCTAACATGCACTAAGTTTCTAAGTAAACATGCTTTGGATTATGTGCAAATTGTGAAACCAAACATCTACTTATTATGAGAGAAAACTGAAAACTGAAATTGATTTTGTTTTACTCAACAGTCTTTTTACTACGAGGGAAAGGCTATCATGTCCAACGAAGAATTTGATAATCTCAAGGAAGAGCTCATGTGGGAAGGAAGCAGCGTGGTCATGCTAAGTATGGAGCAACTTAGTGACTGTGGCTCTAGCTGTTATGATTATTGAATTTGTGTTAAGTGTTATTGGTTGGCTGTGCAGGTTCGGACGAACAAAAGTTTCTGGAAGCTTCTATGGCTTATGTATCTGGAAAACCAATTCTCAGTGATAAAGAGTATGATGACTTGAAAATGAGGCTAAAGGTTTGCTATTTTCATCTCACCCATGAGATTGAGAAGTCTGTTTTGTAGTATGAACCGGAGTGTTTTGATTATTATCTCATGGATAATTGAAGGAAAAAAGAAGTAAAAGTGTATGATCCGGACCAAAATAATGGTTAGGAACTTTCTGTGGATACTATAAACTTTTTAATTAAAAGGACAGCCAGTGTTGCAGTTCATGAAAAATGTCGATTTATGGATTTCATGTCGGAAAGTTTACAATGTGGAATATCAGTACCTGTAGTTATATAAGTCACAGATATTTGAGAATGCAGTTGGCATTGCTTTATTAGATGTATAGATGTACATTTCCCTCCCTCGGTTACCATTCACTGATTTCATGGTTGTTTTCAGATGGAAGGGAGTGAAATTGTGGTAGAGGGTCCAAGGTGCAGTCTTCGTAGTAGAAAGGTAAGTGTTAATCTGTATTCTGCAATCTTATCTCATATTTCAGTTTTGCTTGTCAATTATAGTTATGTATAGTTGTTATCTTTTTCCTAAATCATTGTTGCAATGTTAAATAATAAATGTAGGTGTAATTTTTTATTGTTTCGTTATCAAGAGATTTCTTTTGAATTCGGATATAAGCTACTAAGTACTAAGATCACAAGTTATGAAGGGATATAGGATAAATGCTTCGTTATTTATAGAATTTAGTATTTTATCCTATCATTCAGGATTCATGAATAGTTGGATGAATGGATATACTGTATTTAATCTTTATTCTATACTAACTACAGTCGGTTTATAGGTTTACAGTGATCTGTCTGTTGACTATTTAAAGATGTTCTTGCTAAACGTCCCAGCCACCGTGATTGCATTAGGATTGTAAGTAGCTTTTCTCTATCTCCTTCTCTGTAATTTATCATTGAGTTCATGGGTTCATGATGTATTTAGTGAATTTTTTTTATTCCAGCTACTACCAGAAATTTGTCTCCTACATGTTTAATGATTTCCATCAGTATACACTTTTTCAATTTTTTTATTCTTTTAAAGGTTTCATCCCAAAAGATGGATTAAAGTGTGTCTTTCTTAATTTAATTTTACTGTGAGTCCAACTGACATTGAAGTTACTCTTTGCATTAGGTCTTGGCTTTTTTGTCTTTAATTTTTATTTCTCCCCTATAATCTGTCAGGTTCTTCTTCCTTGATGATGTAACTGGATTTGAGATCACATATCTGCTAGAGGTAGGTTCTCCTCAGTTTCCGCTGTATCTAGAATTGCAAACTGGTCATACGGATGCAATGTTATGTGATTCCAGAATGTCACAGCATCTGACAGTATTTGCATTTTTATGGTCTTTTCCTATCCTATATTCCATTGCATTCTTAATTTAATCAAGTATTGCATTTGTACATAGTTTCTTATATCTTAGTTGGAAAAGAAATCTTCTTAAACTTTAGAAAGCAAAGTGCTAGTGGATCACCATTTTGATGGAAAAAAAATACAGTGGTTTGTATTTTTTTCTGAAGTAGAAGTAAAATGATAAAAATTGTAGATATGTAAAACTTCAATTATCTCATGAAATGGGTCATTCAATTATATTTTTTATGAAGTAGAAGTAAAATGATTACAACCAAAGCTTGGATAATGAGTTTGATTCTTCACATCAATATTAAAAAAATTGTTACAATTAATGCTATTATAACAGATATTATAAATTGTTGGGTGCAGCTGCCGGAGCCTTTTAGTTTCATTTTCACTTGGTTTGCTGCTGTCCCCCTCATTGTGTGGCTAGCTCTGTCAATAACAAATGCCATTATAAAAGATTTTTTGATTTTGAAGGTATAAATTCCATTATACTTTTCTATTGTCGGTAATATTAATTGAACTGCTGCATATACTGACCTATTTTATTTTGAAGGGTCCCTGTCCAAACTGTGGTACTGAGAATACCTCCTTCTTTGGGACTATACTGTCAATTGCAAGTGGTGGTTCAAGCAACAAAGTCAAATGCTCAAAGTATGTATAAATACAGCTGGTTATTAACCATTTTAGCTTCAGATCACTCATATTATTCTCGAAATAGCATTGATCTAAGTTCTAACAATTGAAAATGACATTTGACTCAGCTGTGGCACTGAAATGATATATGATTCCTCTACAAGGTTGATTACATTGCCAGAAGGAAGTAACGCCTAAGTGGAGGTACGTTCCTAGTATACTCTAGAATCTCTCTGCCAAGTCTATTGTTACGTATATGTTTTGCATATGCTGCAATATAATATTTGATTTTGTTTTCTACACTAGAAGTGAATTTTTTAAAAGGTTTGTTAATTTGCATAAGGTAAATTGTATTGTGAGTTGTGACCTTTCCTCTGACTATATTTACATTTTTCCTCTATAATTCAGCCTATTATCCACTGTCCATATGGCTTATTATAACTAGTCTTAGGAGTTTGTTAGGTTGCAATGAAATTTTTTAAAAATAAAGGATTGAAAACAGGGATGCCTCTAGGCTTCAACCATGGCCATATTCCTTATCCATTTTCAATCTTTCTTTTCTCACCTCCAATTTTGGTTCTTGCTGTCCCTGTGAAGCATACCTAACACTTTGTCATCCCAACAACTTTAAACAACAATATGTGGTGAACTTTCTAATAGATTATTACTTTTAAAAACACTGATATCACCAAATGGCTCCTATATAAAATTTCCCACTCTTTTATCTACTCCCAACATTTACATGAGACAAGCTTATGTTTGAGTACGAACTTATTTGAAGATATGTTTATCTCTTGAATAATTCTAAAATAATTTGATTATTCATTTTGCAACAATTAGTATTAAATATGCTGTCTCTACCAACGGATGATTGATTAGAGTGATACATGTTTGATTTTCTTTAAGCAAGATCGCAGGTCCGAGTCGTTGTATATGGAAAATTGTTCTGAACTCAGATGCATATGGCTGATATCCTGATCATTTACATAATATATTTGTGGTACATACAGGCATGCCTGGAAACATAGTCATTGTCCAGCTATGGGAGATATTTAGGAGTTTCTGGTGACGGAGACTGATATATCAATAAGCCAAGACTCAAAGTGTCATTTCTCATGTCATGTTATCACTGACACACAATTGGTGTGATCTCAACCGTTTGTATGTGCCAGTATCCTACTTGTAAGTATATGTACGGGCTTTGTATACTTGTAAGTAATATGGACTCTGTATAGCATACACTGGAATGTTTACCTGAAGGGTAATGAGGGTGCTTAACACCATTGCTGAGTCTAACCTAAAACAACGTGTGCAAGGAATTTTGCTACATTGTTTCACACTTTCTGCAAAATTTAACCTAAAGTTCTGTTCACGATAAAACCCGAAAACAAAGCTAGGTAAGTTACACAACAATGCTCTAGGATTCCTCATTGAAATGAACATATTTTATTCAGCATAGGGGAGCCTCTCATATAGTCCATGTCTCCCCTAATTACATTTTAGGTGATAGAGTGGATCACATCATTACATTGATGAGGGCAGTGGAGATTAAGCAATGACATTAAAAGGGGGTAAAGACCAGGTAATCACACTAATGTGGGCAGTGAAATAGCTAGGAGGCCTGATAATGAGGCGAGGGAGAAGTATTGACGTCTTTCTCTGTCGGTGACCAACTTCCATCAGTAAGTAAGTACGTACTTGGTTGACTCGTGCAGATCTCGGCCTAGAACTAGTGACTTGGTCGTCTGACCTCCCAAGGCTTGGTTTCAAAGAGCCTTGGAGATGAAGCTTGAGCAGGGTGGACAACTTGCTTTGGGATTTCTATGGGTTGGTCCAGGCCCAACCCCTAACAGTCCGAGTCTTAATTTCCTCAATCAATACATTTAATATTGTAATATATGTGAATAGTTCATTTTTATGGTATTAATATCAATTTTCATCATAAAAATAACAAATAATGTTAATTTAGAAAAAATAAAAATAAAATTTAACTATTGACTTTTTGTCTATCGACAAGTTGAAGCTGAAATGGGCTTATAAATATGAGAATGAATGAATATTGTAATCGCTTCAATGGATGACAAGGATGAGAGTTTTTGACCAAAAATAAAAGAATGAGACCTATAAAACATGTACGCACGTTTTTTCACTCATATAAGGAAATCCGGGAATGATAATAGAATTCTAACATCAGTCCCTCTCACGCAAAAAAAACGTAATATTGTTGACTTGGAGATATTAGATAATCTTCGTGGTTATCACGAAGCCAATTAACGACGTGCTATCATAGATTCATAATCGGACATTATATATAAGTATGCTGCATTTCTTCTGCTAAAGAAAGCAACAAATCCAGCTTAACCATGGCTCCAATTCAGCAATCTTGCAGCTTCTTGTTGATCACATTTTTGTTCACAATCATCGGAAACCCTGCAATAGTAGCTGCCATATTTCAACCCAGTCCATGGACTCTTGCACATGCCACATTTTATGGTGACGAAACTGCTTCCGCCACCATGGGTACATTTCCCCTATTCCTTATTATTACCATAAGCAAAATCAAAGTTCATGTCACTTATAGCATGTTATATACTTTGCATTAACACTTTTTTTTTCTTGTGACTAAAATGGTGGCCTTAAAGGAGGAGCATGTGGGTACGGAAATTTGTTCCTAAATGGTTACGGGACAGATACAGCGGCATTGAGCTCGACATTGTTCAACAATGGATATGCTTGTGGGGCTTGTTACCAAATTAAATGCGTCCAAACGAAGTGGTGCTACGCCAATGTTATCACCACGGTGACCGCCACCAATCTTTGCCCTCCTAATTGGTCCGAGGCCTCCGATAACGGTGGCTGGTGCAACCCGCCACGCACACATTTCGACATGGCCAAGCCTGCCTTCATGAAAATCGCACAGTGGAAGGCTGGCATCGTCCCCGTTTCGTACCGCAGGTAAATTAACTTAATTACTTATAGACTAGTAGACTCTATTGCGTACTATTTTGGCTTAATTGCAGTTTTGGTCCTCTTTTAGGGTACCGTGTGTGAGGAAAGGAGGGCTTCGATTCTCTTTCCAAGGAAATGGATATTGGTTATTGGTGTACTTGATGAATGTGGGAGGTGGAGGTGATGTTGCTAAGATGTGGGTGAAAGGAAGCAAAACAGGGTGGATTAGCATGAGCCATAACTGGGGTGCTTCATACCAGGCATTTGCATCACTGCATGGCCAACCTCTTTCTTTCAGGGTTACTTCCTACACCACAAAAGAAACTATAACAGCATGGAATGTTGCTCCTTCCAATTGGGCTGCAGGGTTAACTTATTCCACCACTCTCAACTTCCATTGATTAAACAAAAACCTCTAAAGTCTCACCCTCAGACCCATTCTTTTCACTTTTTAAATTTCATGGTTATTTTTCTCTGTTATGAAGAATTTTCCACTAGAGAACTAAGCATATGGTCATAAATGTTGTCAAGAGATTTCCACTTTTTGCTAGTTATATAAAGCTGAAATGTACCCAATTGATGAAGTTCATGTTTCCATATATTGACACTCTGTTTCTGTGAACTTGCCACTGAACCTTTGCTAAAACTAGAATATTTATATAACTTAGAATAGTTAAAAACGAAGAAACAACACGGAAGATGAACATATACGGTTGCCGTGTAAAACAAGCCAATCTCTGGTTTTTTTGTTTCTTTTTGTTGATGTTTTCTTTTCCCTGCAAAGAAGGTTCTTTTGTGCAGAATAACATATATATTTTGGCGTTTAATTAACTCCCAAGGTAATTTAAGGCAGATTAAACAAATGGAATCTTGACCTCAAAATGGAATCAAACCAATGGGTTGTTTTTAAGAATAAAACATAGCTAAATAAACCAAATTATTAATTTTATTTGATTTTTTTAGGTTAATACTTGTTAAAGACAACAAAAAAAAAATATTTAGTTCAATTAAAACCATCCCGTATAATTGATTCATACTATTGGAAAAATTAGAAATTCTCACATTAATAGCTTAAGAAGAAATGTAAGTGAATATGTATGAGTTCAAAATAACCCTTAGATATTGTGGACAACTTAACACCTTTAAAATAAATCACCTCACTCTTCAACAACTTAAAAAGCTTGTATTGGACTTATCAATGAGTCAATAACTTTTTTAGTAAGCCCAGGGTATCCACTGCCAACACTAACGACTAACCCCTTTGTCGTGAATGCTCGCATTAAGCAATAACGGTTGGCCACAAGATGCGCTCTATTCCCATGGGGTGATGATGAAACCCTTGACCTCATGGTTAAGGAACGAAATGAGCTAACCACTACGCCACACCTTGTGGTTAATGAGTCGATAACTTGGTATTAGGTTTTGGAAACTAGAAAGCATGATCCAACTATAGAAAGTATTAGTGTGTATTTGGTTCAACCTAGCAGAGGGGAGGGGAGAAATTTTAGTCGAGAGGACATGCAAAAATGAGAGAAGGATTTTAATTCTTATCATGCTTGAAATATAGTAATTAAGAAACAAAATAAAATCCCATGCTTGTCGTTGTTATTCTTTCTTTCTTGATGATCGTTTCGAGCTAAATGTAAGTCTTCTAATGGAGCGACCAGGGGAAAGGACGTTGAAGCGACTTGGAGAAAGGACAATGCAGCTAGGCGGAAGGAAGCAGATCAATGAAGACGAAATGGCGAGTGGAGAAGGTGAAGCCAAAGTCTTCATTCAGCAAAGAAATCAGGGTGTTATCCCGTGGAGAAGTGGTAGAGGGAGAAGTTCAACAAACATAAATGGAACAGTAATGGAAGACGAAGGTTACGAAGTAGTAGAACAATCTCAACTCGGGGGAAGACATACTACAACATTCGCCAAGCTTTCTGGGAGTCAAACCAAAAGCATTTTGAAGATGGTGAGGAGAAGAGTCTAAGAAAGGAGGAGTGTTTTTACTCTCTGTTCATAGACGAAATTCATGATAATGTATCCATGTCACATGTTCGAAGTATCTTTAACAAAGTGGGAAGGGTAGTAGATACTTATGTTCCAATGCGTAGATTCGAGTTTGTGAGATATAAAAGCGAAGAGGAGGTCTGGTCAGGTCAGCCATTCGCAGGTTCAACGGGCTATGAACGTGATGATAGATTCAGATATTGTTAGAAATTACACTGAGAAGGATATTGGAGCCATTTTGTAGGAGGGTGGCAAAATGAGGAGGAAAACCTTTCTTATTTTCTCAATTCTTTGGAGGGATCATCTCTAGAGGGGAATCACAAAAGTCCAGTGGCGAAGGCTTGCATTAGCCAATGGAATAGGGAGATGCATTACTCTTGAGTACATAATCATGAAGCCTTTGAGGATGTTTGGCTCGAAAATACATTGAAAGATCCTCGAAATGGTAATTCCCCGTAGATATTGAGAGCTACAACAGTATATGATGTAATCAAAATTTCACCCTTGTTGTAATGGACCAAGAATTAGACAATTACAAGTGATGAGGATTGTTCTGGGACGATGGCCTTGTTTGCTCTGCCAAATACGGGCGAGGGTGTGGTTGTTCTTGGAAGATGGATCAATGATTTGTCTGTGTTTTGGGGTAGCTCCTCCTTCGTCTGCGTGCACTGAGGGTGAAATATGCTAGAACACTCTCTCGTTCAAGTCAGAATGTGGGTGAAAATTAAAGCGGTAGTGGAGTTATGAAGTATATGTACCTTTTGTTCTTCCGTGGCTTGCCTTTTATATAGGTTGTGATCTGGTATGAGGTTGTGATGAGTGTCCTATATGTTCTTGAGCTTCGCGCCCTTGCCTTGGTTGTTGGGCCATAGTCACTTAATGTAATGTGATGAGGGGAAAGCCTTGAGTTTTGGGATCTAGATAAGGATCAGGACATTGGAAAACCATCAGTTCTTTGGTGGGAGCATCGTCAGTTAGTCGGGTGAAGGATTTGGTCGGGTTGCTCCCGAATGATTAGAGCCATTTGCAATCAGGGTTGTTGCGGGTTCGACACCGTCTACCGGAACAGTAGCTTCCTAACTCTGGGTATGCATGTGAATGGATGTCTAGAGATATGAAAGTTTGTGAGATGTTTTGGCCGACTGGTAGTCATCGATGAGGATTCCTTTATCGGCAATCAGTCATTCAAGGGTTGGGGTGGCTTTTGGGTTGTGTCGAGTCCATACCAACATATAGGAATAATGTCGTTCAGGGGTTAAGGTGGCTTTCAAACTGCGTCGAGTCCATACCTGACTAATAGAGTTAAATTTTTGTACTGATTTAATTTCTAGCAAAACATAGAGGCCAACAACAAGAACCTCTTAATATTATTTTCCCATTTTTACCAAAAAGGACCTCTTAATATTGTTCACACACTGGTATAGTGGATTCCGCAGGCAGATATTCTTTAAAGAGTTTCTTTTAAAAGATATCGATTTCTTTTCCTTTTATTTTCTTCTTCTTTATTGTACTGCTACAAGAAAACTCCTCAAGTAGTAGATGTGATAAGAATACCACAACAATCACCCACCTCTGACTTTTTTTTTGGTAAAAAAAAAAAAGAAATAAAAACAGAGGTTACGACATGTGCCCAACCTTATTGTGGCTGTCATCACATGAAAATTGTATACTATGCTGGGGTTTTTGTTGTTTATTAACCGCACATTTCTCATCACCTATCTCATGCAACTCATCTATTATTCTACTTTAATTCTGGTGGACTTCTTAAGCATATTTCTAAACAATGTATATAAAAATGATTTGATTGTAAAATATCTATCCACTTAACAAGATTTTTGAGGCAAAAAAATCAGTCTTTTTGCTTAAAACGGTGCTATATTGGTTGAAGAAGATTGAAGATGAGAAGTTTAAATGGTATATTTTACTAG
The DNA here is from genome assembly GCA_030819835.1 of Acmispon strigosus. Classification (NCBI taxonomy): domain Eukaryota; kingdom Viridiplantae; phylum Streptophyta; class Magnoliopsida; order Fabales; family Fabaceae; genus Acmispon; species Acmispon strigosus. The sequence goes on along the minus strand of JAUAMA010000002.1, from coordinate 17,342,913 downwards.
GCAATCTCCTAAGAACTCAAATTGCAAATTTCTGCTCAAATTAGAATAATCATGTACTAATTAATCTGTTTTTTTCTTTAACCTCAGAAGATAAATTACATGACAAGCGTGCATCCACGTCCTTCTAGTCAGTGACGGATCCAGAAATTTTAACTTGTGGGGCAGCATATACATATAAATTTATAATATTAAAAATATAATATATTATTTTAAAAAAATTCATTTATATTATTATTATTTTCTATGAGTATTCATATTTTAAAAACATTATACAACTTTTTTATTTTCAATACTATCAAGAAATTGGGTAAAATTTGAACTCTTAAGAGAAGAAGAAAGAGAATGAAGCACAGAGTTATGAACCTAAAATATTGTCATATTAAATATAAAAAAGTTAAAATGGTAGATCACAAGAATATAAAATTTGAACTTGTTAGTGACAAAATATAACAACCTCACATTATTTATCATATTTCTTATTTATGTTTTATCTACTCTCATCTCTTTCATGTGAATGTGAATGAAATGAATGTGAACTCATCTTTTTCCAAAGTACAAAACAACGAGGACACTTATTATTTTGCGGGGGCGATTATTTACTGAATATTTTAAAAATGTATGTATATGTAGTATATTGTTTAAAAAGTTAAAAATCTTGTGGGGGCACTTGCCCCCCTCAAGAGCTATGTGGATCCGTCCTTGCTTCTAGTTCATGTAAATAACGTTGTTTAACCACTACGAAGATGGGAAACATTATAGTAAACGATTGTTAATGTTCCAAATTATTTTTTAATTTCACATTATTATTTAATTCTGCTGTTATAGAATGACTTTTCTTCTATTGCAATTGCAATATTGTGAAAACCATGCACCGAAACAATATGTTGCAATTCGAGCCAAAGTCCATCTGCAAGTGCAGTTGGATATTTTTTAACTACCACTTGCGTGTTTGTTATATGTTCATTATGAATTTTAATATGTATTATAAATTTAATACATGATTTAAAAAATTCTCAAAATATCTAACCAACCAACCAAAACTATTAATTAATATAAAATTATCTATTTTATTATGTATACTTACCTATTTTGTTTTCTATTAATATAATTTAAAATTAACCAATTACTAAGTGACTCATTGTTTTGACGAGTAACCTAAGGTTTTTTTTCGAGCTAATTAAATCTCTATAATTTAAAAAATAAACGAGTTTAGTCCTTTTATCAATTTTCATATTCTTCTTCAATTTTTAATTTCTATTCAAATAGTTCATAGTTTATAATAGGCAGGAGAATATAATATAAAATAAAAGTCTAAAGATAAAAAAATTAGTGAAAAAATATTTAAAAGATTGATGAAATTTAATGGAGTGGAGAATGTAATATAAAATAAATGCCTTGTTCAATGTTAAATGCAACATATGCTAAATGAACAGCTGAAGCTCCTCTAGAATTTTCAAACACCAAATCCACCTCCACTGAAAAAGATCAACAAAAGGGAAATTTTACTCGTAACAACTCTTCAATGTGAAACAACCATCCAAACGGGGAGACGAAAGCATCAGAAATGTGAAGGTTCACAAAAAGAGAAGAAACCACAACACCGCAAATGCGTATAGAGGCAGGATAAATTAAAAAGAGAAAGCCTCTCGAAAATGAGCCATAACCTTACACATAGATCTCCAAATGCAAGAGTCCTCTGGCTCATAGGGCATTTTGAGCTAATCACCCATTGGATATATATCATGAAGGAGAAAAACCCACAACTTATCCCTAGAATGCAACATATGCTATTCTTGTTTATCAAGTAAAGTAATATTCTTATGGGCTGACACATTTAATACGTACACAAATCCCCTCCCCACGGGCTCTAGAGAGATAACCATTATCCCACTAAATGAGTATCATGCTTCTCACAATTATTCCAAAGAAATTGTGAGATATCACATTCAACTGATCACAAGTAGACCGGAGCAACCAAAACATGTGCATAACATGATTAGGAATGGAAGACAACACGTAATTAATGACAGTGATACAATCAGCTTTGCTCAGACCCTTCCAAAACGATAAAAATGACTCAAATCACGATCTACTATAAACCGAATCACTTGCATATTAAAACTAGTAATTTGATTAAATATTGTTATATCTCTAATGATATGGATAAAATTGTTATATGAACTTATATTATACTATAAGAAGAAGTGATTATGTTGGAACTAAAAACAGATTTATAAATGTTATAAGTGATGTGCACATTGAATTAAAATCAAACTTTATTTTCTTTCCAAAATAAAAAAAGATATTCACGGGAAAAGAATAATTGGGCATGATCTTGTACAATAATCGGCTCTAAAAGTAAATTTCACAACTATTCATCTTAATTAATTAAAGATTAGAAGAAAAATCAGTGAAACTAGAGAGAATCTAGCTTGTAAAAAATAAATAAATAAAGATATCCTTTTAAAGTAAATATCCTCCCTAGCTTGTAAAGAAAAGTGTATAAATAAGAAGAGAAGGAAGGGGTGGTGGAGCCATTGAATTGAGTGAGGAAAGAGAGAGAGTGTGAGTGAAGACAACCTCTCTGCACCAATTCCGATGCAGAAAACCATTTAAATAATAAAACAAACGAACAATAAAAAGCAAAAAAGAGCTGCAATCTTTTACTGGATTTTCCCGGGAAAATTAACAGCTTCCTTCCACCATGGATGATTCTCCCGGTCACCGGAATCCACCACCACCACCGACTCCGACTCCTCCTGCACCTTCTTCTTCCTCCTCCTCCTCCGCGGACAGTCTCCGCCACGTGGACCGCATGATCAACTCCAACCACTACGCATCGCCTTCAAGAACAATCTACTCCGACAGGTTCATTCCCAGCAGATCTGCCTCCAAATTCGCCCTCTTTGACATCTCCACGCCCCCTGAGGGCCGCGACGATACCTCCAGCGCCTACACCACCCTCCTCCGCACCGCTCTGTTCGGCCCCGATGCCGCCGGCGTCGCTCCTCCTGTCACGCCGGACAAGAGGTCGTCTCCGTCGATGACCTTGCCTAGCCGGAATATTTTCCGGTACAAGATGGAGACTCGGCAGTCCATGCACTCGCTTTCCCCGTTCATGTGTGACGATGCGGTTCCCGGTGTCAATCCAAGCCCCGTCAAGGCTCCGAGGAAGGTTCCGCGATCTCCTTATAAGGTGAATTTAATTTTAATTTTAATTGTTATTGTTTTTGTTGCTGTGCCCTGGTTCTTTCTCTTTTATAATGCTGCGATTTAGGTTTCTGAAATTTGTGGTGTGTTGCATTGTTAGGTCCTGGATGCACCTGCATTGCAAGACGATTTCTATCTAAATCTGGTGGATTGGTCTTCGCACAATGTGTTGGCTGTTGGTCTGGGTAACTGTGTGTATCTCTGGAATGCTTGTAGCAGCAAGGTGGGTTCTTGGATGTAATTTAAGAACAGTAATGCATGTGGTCAAGGTTCAATTTTTATGTGGTTATGAGCTATCTGGTGTTCAGTTTTGCAATTTGGAACTTGAAAGATTCTTTTTTTTTTTTCTTTCTCTTTTTTAACTCTTTGATATGCTTTGCGCAGGTAACTAAATTATGTGACTTGGGGATTGACGACTGCGTTTGTTCAGTCGGCTGGGCTCAACGTGGTACACATCTTGCTGTTGGAACTAGCAATGGCAAAGTTCAGGTAAGAGTTTATTCGTTCATGTTGTATGGCTTTCTAAAAGGTGTATTTGATGAGTGTTTGCGGTAACTGGAGGGCTCAATACTATTCTATTACTCAGCTTTGATTTTCTTCCCCTTAGTTTTCTTTCCTTGTTAGGCTTACTTTGCTCACTTAATATTCTATTTCTCAAATAAGCAAAGATATCCTTTTTGTGGTCCTTAAGGAAGGACTCTGCATAGGAATGACAATACCTTGTGATCAGGGTTTTGAATTGTTGTTGGTTGCGGTTGTGTTGTGGGATTACAGACAAATGCGGGTTGTTGCGATTGCGATCGTTGCACAACTTCGTAACCATTTTATGTAGTGGCCGCAATTGTGGTTAATTGCGACCCGCAATTTAAAACCCTGCATGTGATATCCTGCATCCTGGACAAGCGCTATAACCATTGAGCATTCTGGATGTGTTAGATTAGCAGCATTTACTGATCCTCAGACCCCTATATGTTTGGGCACGCGCACCATCTACACTGAAGGAGAAAGAAAAATCACAAATACAAGGGAGCATTGGGGTAAAGTATAAAGATTATGACGCAGTCCTTCGTTTAGGCTCGAGAGGAAAAAACGGCTAGGAATTAATAACTAATAAGAACTTGCTAGAGTAGATTGGAATCGATGGTGCTACTTTGCGTGATCAATGAGTTGCTAGACATCCTGGAGGCCATCTGAGCCTTGCAAGGGGGCAGGGAGCTTCCTTTTCTGTCTCTTAGCTTTAAGAAGGTAGCACGTGTCAAATTGCAAGCCACTCACAGATTCGTCTGGACTATACAGGATGGAAGGGAAATGATATTAATAGTCATTAAAGAATGCAATGCACTGTAAACTATTCTGATGATTTTTTCCTTCATAAGATAGTTCTTCTAATAAGTGTAGATATGTTTGTCTGGGATTAGTTAGAATAAAAATTGAAGATTTTCTCTATAGCTTTACAGTTGTAACCTTTATCTTATTATTATTATTGATGGTGTATGAAATTGGAAGTTTGGTAAAATTTAGTAATATGTTTTCTGTTCCCTGTCTTTTCACTCACTTTTGGAGACAAGAGGTTTATTTAAAATACTTTCTTGGTGAACACATCATTACCTTCTAAGTATGTTTAACACATATTCTACATATTTGGGTATATTTAATGTATTTAATGATGCTGTCATGTTTGCGTATGCAATTATGTATATTGATACGGTATAATTATTCTTAATATTTTTATGCCGTGTCATATCCTTGCTTAGAATCTTGTCTTGTAGCTGTGTCATATCGTGTTTTGTCGTGTGGTATATTGTTCCTATTGTAGATGTATGTGCTTCATGTCACTATTTCCTTTCGAGATCATTGGAGTTATGTTACTGTGAACTTGGGTTCATGGGGAATTGTATACTTGTCAACATATCCATCATTTAATTTTACAATATTTACATATTTATAATTTTAATTTATGTTTTGAATGATAGATATGTTGCTATCTGTACGGTTCACCAAGCTATTTAATTTTTAACACTACTTTGATTATACATCAAACGAGAGATCCGATAGCTTCTTTTCCTTGTTTTCCATTTTATTTGGCTTTGCATCCATTTTAAATAGAAGTGATGCTCAAAGTATGACAAGGCCATATCACTTTTTGGTGTTCCACCAGGCCATGAACTACTTATTAAAATTGGACTTTACTTTCTTATCTTAGGTTGTGGTTGACATTTTGAGTTGGCATTTATGTAATTGTGCAAAGATTGGATGATGCTATCTGTGTAATTATATGAGTCAATCATTGAATAAATGAATGCAACGAAAAGTAAAAAACAGATTATCCACTCCTAAGCGTCACGGCCATAAAGAGGAAGAGCCTCCAATATAAAAGTGAGTTATGTCTCTCACACCCGTTCCATATGGGACTTTTGTTCCTATGTCGATGGCATTGGGTTAAAAAGAGCGGTCAGTAGTTTGATGCTTATTGATGTGGACTAGAACTCACTCTTAAAAGGCAGGATGACAATAGGGGGGAGACATCAGGGTAATTCTGCTTCACAACATACTCGTGTCAGTAAATATGCATAATAAGTGTTGTGTTTTCAGTTACCGATGTATTCAATACCGTATCTTCCAATATTCACATATAGCTTAAACTCCGGTTGAGCTTGTGCTAAAAATCCGAAACTCGTAGAGGAAAAGCTATAATCCGTAGCTTCTAGTTTAGAAGTGATTCTGCTCTCTACCGTTATATCCTACCGTGTTACCAAACATGCTATTAATGACAGTGGGTGTAAGAAACTTAGTCTTCAGATTTGATAACTTGCATTTGTTTGATAGTTATCTATTGATATATTCCTTATGCATTCATATTTTAGACTTTTAGTATATAACGTTTAATTTGCTTGATTCATTGAATCTTAATATCAGATCAGTAATCCATGCCCATTTTTCCTCAATAGTGTGTAGAGGGTTTCCCAGTATTTCTTTTGTGGCATCAAAAGATGTTTTCCCCCCTCATTGAATACCTGGAAGTTGCTAATTTCACCTGATTTTTTCTTTCATGAACCTTTATAGTCTCTGTTTCTAAACAAGTGTACCCACGACTGACTCTAACTACTATCCATTTAGATTTGGGATGCATCTCGATGCAAGAAGATAAGATCTATGGAGGGTCACCGACTACGTGTTGGGGCCTTGGCCTGGAGTTCATCTCTTTTGTCTTCTGGTGGTCGGGATAAGAATATTTATCAACGAGATATACGTGCACAAGAAGATTATGTCAGTAAACTGTCAGGGCATAAATCAGAGGTCAGGCTTGTTTTTATTTCCTCTAGCTTCATCTGGTCAAGCCGATCTACTGTAAACGTTACATAACATTATTTTGATTCTTTTTTTTTTTTTCCAAAGGTTTGTGGACTGAAATGGTCATATGATAACCGCGAGTTGGCATCTGGAGGAAATGACAACAGAGTACGCAATTGCGAAGTTTATCATTTTTCTGAAATATCCAACTACACTGTATTCTTTACTTCTCTTGCATTGGTACTCATAATTTATTTCATATCTTTGCAGTTGTTTGTTTGGAATCAACACTCAATCCAACCTGTCCTAAAGTACTGTGAGCACACAGCAGCTGTTAAAGCTATTGCATGGTCTCCACATCTTCACGGACTTCTTGCATCTGGAGGTGGAACTGCAGATAGATGTATTCGCTTTTGGAATACAACCACAAACTCACACTTAAGCTGTATGGACACTGGAAGTCAGGTAAAAGTTCTTCTCCTTAACCTGTTTATACTTTTAGATCAAATGCACTGAATTTTAATATTTGCTGCAATTCAGTTCTGGTTATTATTGGAACTACAATGTTAATTTGTTGCTGGAAAATACATGTTCCCTTTGTTGAAGGGTCATTTCAATAACTTGTATCAAGCATGAAAGAACAACAAACTGCTGAACCAAGATCCACAAAATGGAAAATGAGCAGAATAATACGGTGCTTGGAAAATATTATTAAGTACAATGTTGAAAAAATTAAAGAGGTTGAAGAAAGAATGAGAAAAGGACATCAGAGAGTATTGGACCTCAAAATGGACAAGCTCTCTGTCTGAAGTCATCATAGTTCTTTTCAGAGATAACACTGGATGCTTCCTAACCAAACTGTTATACTTTGCTTCTAGTTGAAAGATAACATGTGATGCTTCCTTACGAATCTGCTTTCCTTTCCTGTCTCTCTCTCTTTTTCTTTCTTTTTTGGCTTGGACAGTTAGGTAGTTGATAAATCGGAAGTTCAATAATATGGATTTTACTATGATATATATTTATTTATTTTCCGCATATAGGTTATGCCCGTATTTACATTCACTATTTTCTATGGATCAAATACAAAAGATTCTTTGTGAAGTTTATCAATTTTCAGAATTTGTGGCATTTTGCCTTCATATGGAGAGAAGGATAAAAGGGTCTTCCTGCTCTGCTTTTTTTTCTTCTTCTTTCTTAATACAATTAAAATGATGTTCAACATTATATTTGGCAGGTTTGCAATCTTGTCTGGTCCAAAAATGTCAATGAACTAGTAAGCACACATGGCTACTCCCAGAATCAGATAATTGTATGGAGATACCCCACCATGTCAAAGGTATGCTCTATTTTCTGTGATAAAGTGTATGTTTTAAATGTTTGCTTGAGCATGTTTTACCATATTTCTTTCTCCTGTGATGCAGTTGGCCACCCTTACAGGCCATACTTATAGAGTTCTTTATCTTGCCATCTCTCCAGATGGGCAGGTAATTTATTTCTCCTTTCACCTGTTCCTCTCCCCAGATTACTGAGTATCTATAGCTAAGAAAATGTTTTTTGTATTTTAAATTTTAAATTTTTATCATCTGTACAATATTTCTGGTTGTGATGAGTCCTACTGTTTCAGACTATTGTAACTGGAGCTGGAGATGAAACACTTAGGTTCTGGAATGTATTCCCTTCCCCAAAATCACAGGTAAATAATGAATTAATATGGAGAAAAAATTCATCATATCCACAAACCCTGTTCTGCCTATTTACATTTATGAATATTTAGTTTCTTGTACTCGGAACTGTCTCTATTCCCGTAAACATGACTGGAGATTAGGAATTTGTCTACATTAAATTCACTTTAATATAGTTCTATAAAAGGGCTCCAACATCCCTCCCTTTTCATTCCTTGTCTTTTTCTTTGAGAGAGACTTCTAATCTTTGCACTCAGGAAACGACTGATGTACCTTCCCTTGCTTTATTTATTTATTTATTTCATGTTAGCACCATTAAAGAGAGTGTATATAAGGGACATATTACTTTTTATGCATAACACTTGCCTTGCATACCTCGTGCACTTGACATTAACCAATTGTCAAACTGATTTAACCAATACCAATAAATAACCTCAAATTTAAATAACAAATTTCATGCTAATCCCTTTTAAACTCATCAGTTTTATAGATAAATATCTTTAACAGATGATTAATCATCTAACTACCCAATGAACATTGACAAAGTGGTTAAGTGATTAAATCGGTTTGATAGTTGGTTAATCTCCCACATGTGAGATGCGTAGGGTAAATGCTATGTGTAAATAACACCGTTCAGTTGTGAAGTTACAGTGTATGTAGAAGTGACTATGATCTTCTGGTATTGTTCATTGTGTATATGTTAATGATTGACAAACGACTGTGAACATGGATGCAGAATACTGACAGTGAAATCGGAGCATCATCTCTTGGAAGGACTATTATTAGATGATGGTTCCTGGCTTTTTCGCTTCAATCATGTGGCATATATTTCGAAGATTGGGTTGATGTGCAGAAAGAAATTTCAGAACAGAGAACACCATGGTGGAACTTTGCATGAGAAAAACACCACCACAATGGTGTCCTTACCAATTGTAGAGCCTTTCAGGGAGCTATTTAAGTTATACTATGGCTGCCAGTGATAGTTATTTATTCATGCGGTTCATCTGGAGTCATCTCATATTATTAAAAAGAAAAATTTTCCTCCTTTTTTTTTCGTGGTTTCCTGCATAATTATACATTTAAGAGAGTCAACAGAGAACATCCTTAGCAAGCTTGTAAAAGCCTTTGTATATAATTATTCTTTCTTAGGAGTGGTCTTAATATTTCCTCCTTAAGCTTCTGATTGTGGAATGAAGTTTCTTTGAAATCGTGGTGTTGATTCTACGCTCTCAATTTATGACCTGATACCCCATGGGAACGTATGCAGAAATTAGTTTGAAAGATGAATTTCACTATTTACCTGTAAATTTACAAAAAACAACAAATGGAAAAATTAAGCTAGTGTTGTATATATATTTACATATTAAAGGGTTCGATTTTCATATTCTTTTTCTAAATGAATACATGAAGAGTTCACATTTTTGGTTGTTGGGTTCCAATCCCATCATCACAAGGCTCAGAGCTCGTTTCAGGATTCTGTGGACACCATGTGATTAAGCTCATCACTCATGGGTGTAAAGCAACAATGGCAGTTCTGTTGGCATGGCTGAGGCATAGTAGCACCCTTCTCATGCGACCCAATTGATGATGCACACGACGCATCCTTAAGTGGACCCCAACATTCCACCTTGTTGAATTCTGAGATGTTTGAGTGAAAGTAAATCCAAACCAATGATTCCTCCAACTCTGGGTAGTTGTTGAACAGATTTTCATCACCGTGAATGAAGGCCTTCAATACCTAATTATACATCATGCAAACAACGATATGGTTTCAAATTTCAACACTTGGTTCAAATTCCTGATAAATAAGTAAACTTGGATATCTAGTATACCACTGGAAGCTCTTTGCAGAAGATGAAGTATCTTAGCTTAGCACATAAATCTAGCAGAAAATGGCCTCCACTGATATGACAGTGAACATGGAGAGACATGTTTCCCTTAATCTTTCTCCATTGTGCCACCACTTCATCCCTTTGCAATCTGTTGTACCACCCCTGCAACTGCAATATCAAACTCCCACCTGTTAATTATTGTTATAATGTTTCATCTCCACTAGTTCTCACACATGTATCAGCAACCATTCGTTACCTAATTAAATATTAGAGGTCATATAAGAAGTAAATACCCGAGAGTTGTTGATGGTGTGGGAGATGGCGAGAGTGATTTTAGAGGTTATATCATTATGAGTTAGCGTGTAAGTCCTTGGAAGATCTCCCGGGTGATTATTTTGGTCGACTCCTAACAATAAAACTTTCAGCTTCGAAGCTTCAAAGATGGCTGGCCCGAACAACCTAGCAACCTGCATAATGATCCAACCAAACCAAGTCACAAAAAACACAACTTTTCATTTCTAAATGATCAAGGAAAAGACAAAAAGAATATACATACAGGAAGAATAGCTTTGTTTTTTTTTCTGACTCGTCTAATTCTCTGTGGGGAAAGAGAAAGTTGGTGGCTAGAAAGTGAAGAAGGGAGGAAAGCAGTAGTTAGAGCACCCATGTTTGAATTTGGCAGTTCCTGTAGCTCCAGTATTTGAGGGCTTAAAGTCCAAATAATCGTTCAAATATGAAGTAAATAGTTCCTGTAGCAGATTAATTTGTTTGAATGAATGAACTTGCTTTGGCTTTTACTCTTGAGCAAGAGCAAGAGCGTTGAAAATTGGGACTTGGGAGTGTTTGATTTAGTTTTAGATGCGTGTGGTAGTATCTGAACTGTGCTGGTTGCTTTATACGGTTGGTTAGGTAATTCTAAGTCTATATGTCGTTTGGGAAAGAAAAATTGAAAAAAACAAAGCCAAAAGTTTTTAGATTTGAATAACTAGCAAACATTACGTGCACAATACATCCATTTTTAAATTTAACAGAATTTATAACAACATAATTCAAATGAATAAATGCAACATATAAGATTTGTCAAAAATGAAATGTGGAGGAAATTCATAAAAGTATAGAACCTGTCATGTACTATTTATAAAACTATAGGTGAAACCCCTAATGGATTGTAAGGCTTTTTGTTTTGAGACGAGTATATCTATTGTTGACAATAGTGAGAGTAATCTCTTTCTTGTGGGTGCTTGCAGATTTCGCACTAAGCGGTAAACGTCTGGTCACGCAATGCGTTTTATTTGGGCGAGAATCATACCCCCAACCTTAATATTTAAGAAACGAAGTGAGCTAACTAACACGTCACACCTCATGGTTTTTTTTTGTGTAAGACATATATCGTTCTTCGGAGGCAATCATGTTCGAGTCGGGAACATTCACATCATGGTGAGACTAACTCTCCCAACAGAGATTTTTTCCATCCACAAGACTCAAAAGTGGAATCAAACATTTACCAATTGAACCAACCACTTGTTGGTACACCTGATGGTTTAGGTGTAAGGCTTTAGTGATGTCATACTCAATTAAACTCAATTTTCTTAAATAATACAAAAAAAAAACAGTTTTTAAAAAAATACAAGAAAAGGCTGTAGCACTCAAGCCCCATTCTGTTTTATCGGCAGAGCTTAATTGGGCTATTGTCCGACCCATTAACATTGCCCTGTTACATCTTTGAGATGACAAAGAACAATTTGAAATGGAAATCAAGAAACAATTTCTATGAATTGCGCAAGAAATTATCATGACTTTGAAAGGAATTATTTTAGTTTGACAGTTCACAATCACCCTTGTGAGTTGTGATTGTTGGTATACAACAGGAATTAAGTATCTTAACCAGACATCATGATGAGGGACAGCGTTTATATGGACATTATTTACTTTCCATATATAAATTATGCAGCCTTACTTATATTAGCAGCATTATATCAATTTGTTGCAGCTTTCAAGTTTAATTTGAAGGCATTCGTCTCTCCGGTCGCCCTATGAACAACTCCGTCTCCACCTCCTCCTCGCCCTGCTGATCTTCTACCACGAGTTCAACATCTTGTTTACTTGAACAACGTTGTTGTTCAATCCGACACTACAATAATGAAATGATGTTGGAAATTAGCTTCTAATCAAGGTGAAAATTGAAAAGGATGGAAGTTGACCTTTCAATTAATTAGATTTCTGGCATGTGATAGGAGATGCATGCTCTCTATATTTTATATTTGACACCACAAATGAAACTTTAGAAGAAAAAAGAAATGATCAGTAGTGAGATGAGATGAAATAAAAGAAGGAGCATCAGTACTTTAAAATATGGAGTCGAGAGAGTAATTATGTTTTAATCGACTTCTTTTTTATCAGAATCAATTTTAAAACTCAAAAGTCATTCACAGGAACTATTCTCAGATTCTACTTTTAGAATTAAATTATAGAAGTGTTTCCAGGTAATTAGTTACCTGCTCGTTTAACCGTTTATTTTCTTCGAGCAATGACCTTTCCTGAGGTGAGGCCATAGAACATGAGAATTCTTCAAAGCAATCTAAAACAAATTGAATGATAGATAACCGAGCAACCAAAAAATTTAGTAACATTACCTCTTCTTTTAGCTTCTCAATTCGCTCCCTCAACAATTGATTCTGAGCACAAGTACCAAGTTCTTCAACGTTAGGTGTCTTGTTTATTGATTAATAATTAGCAAAGATCATAATTCTTAGACAATTTTACAGTGAACTATGTTAAAGACTAGCCCACAAACCATTTTTTCTACTAACATGTATGTAATACATGTTATATGTTGCTTATGTTGCACATATTTAAGTCATTTTATTTTAGCTTGTGAACCAGATTTTTCTTAATTCACTATCGATAAAGCCTATATTTTGGTGCAATAAAAAGATGGTAGAAAATTGCAAGCTAGCTAGATTAAGAGTACCTTTCTTGCCCTGATTTTGCTTAAGCTGCGTTCTAGCTGGTCCTCTATCTGTATTAACTCGTCAATAGCGTATGTATCTAGTTCTTCTCCCAGAAGCATCCTACAAGACAATCTCCAACATTGAGAATAGTCATTTATGTGATTCACTCAATACCAATCAGAATGAGACCAGTGAAAGTCAGTTCCTTAAACCTTTTGGAAAGTTCAAGGTACTCGATCTTCTTTGCTATGCTCATGTCACCTTCTTTTAGATGCTGCATGTGTAAAAAGAAAGACAAAAACGATATAAAAATTATTTTGGCTCAATCAGGGTGTCTTTGGTTGTCAATCACAAATGTGGATCTGAGCTTCAAACGTAGATTTGACTCTAAAAAACATGGATCTCCATCTTTTTGAAGATGTTTGGAAACCAATTTTTAAGAATTGATTCTACAAGAAAAAGTAGCTTTTGGATCAAGCTGATCCAATTCTGCGAATGGATTTGGTGATGGTCATTGTCATGTTCAATTATACCCTTTTCCCTTCATCTTTACATGCACCTTCACTAGTTTTTGGTTTCATGGTAAACTGTGTTATAAGTTCTAGAATTTTAGAAAGATAGGTATCCATTATCTATATTTTTAATTCTATTAAAAAATGAGGACAACTAAGGAGATGGAAGCACCAAGGAATATGTTATGAAGGAACTAGTTTGTGCAACAATGGTTATACACAACTTTATTAGGAGGCATGCTGAGATGGATATTGATTTCAATCGTTATGAAGACGAGAACATAGTTGTTGACACAAACGATTATGGTGATGTTAACTTGGAGTCCTCCTCGGTTTTGAACATATCTTCCTCACTAGAGATGGATCATGTTCGAGACTCCATTAGAGATCAAATTGTAATGTTCAAAAACATTAACTAGTATTATAGCTATTTTTCAAGTTGTATTGCACTATATTTTATATTTCTTATTGTATCTTTTAGTGACTACTTTATATTTGCTTGTATGTTAATTTGATGATTTTTATCGTCCAATTTAAACATTCATATATTATTATTAACTTCGTGAAATCAATTTAAATATCATTCGTACATATTATAATTAATGTAGTGAAATTAAATTGTAAATTAATTCATATTAATAAAAAGTTTAAAAAATAATGCAAGTCATATATAATAAATAAAATATTCATACCCATTTTGGTCATTACATAGTCAAAATCAATTTTAATCAAAGTTATCCAAACGAAATTCTATTACAGAAATCAATTACAGGATGATGTATCCAAACATAAATTACGTCACTTAAACTCACGTTACCAGATCCAATTATGGTCAGATCCAATTCTGCTAACGCTGATCCAAACACGCACTGACTCTAAGGTATCAGCCCTAGATTGAGAGAAGAGGAAGCTCACAAATGATCAACAATGATGATGAGAAAATGAATTCTTTCAAAGTGCAGTAGATTGTGTACAGCAGAGAATTTATACAATGAAATGATAACAGAACTCAACCTATCTAGACTCTCATTTGTTGTTTATCTGCACAGTTTCACACTCTATTTGGCAACATTGTCTTAGCTGGTTTGGTATTTCTTTAGCTTTTCATGTTGATTGTGGGGCTAGCTTCTCATAATTTATTAGACTCCTCTATGGCAAGCTCTCTAAAAGAGTCCTTACTGTTTGGTTCAGTTGTTTGGAGCATTTGGTGGGTACGCAATAGTGTTATTTTTCAGAATGATGATTTATGTATTTTATCTATTTTGAGAAGAATTAAGGCTGTAGCTTAGTATTGGCTTAGGTGTAGACCCGATGGTTTTAATTTTTCTTTTGCTGTTTGGTATAGACATCATTTTCTTGTTTAAAGAGGTTAGCTTTGTATTTGAGTTAAGGTAATACTTGTGTCCTCTTTTATTACAATTTTCTTGGCTTATCAAAAAATAAAGAATTCAACCAATAATCGAAGAACTACTCTAACATAATAGAGTAAGCTCCCTAACAAAATCAGTTTCATAACTAACACCTATCATTTGAATCCCCTTCAAACTCAAGGGTGAGGGCTTGATCAAGACATTGAGTATGGCATAATAAATCATGAAAAAGAGTAGAGGCATAGCCTTAGTGAAGATGTCAGCAACTTGCTTGGAAGCAGGTACATGCTGGACTGTGATCATAGATGACGAAACCTTCTCACGGACAAAGTGAAGATCCAACTTAAAGTGTTTTGTGCATGAGTGAACAATAGGATTAATAGTGGGCATTACGGCACTAATTTTGTCACAATAAGTCAGAGGTGGAGTGAAAGCTTGAGGAACACGAAGCTCTGACAGAAAAGACTGCAAACAAATGATTTCTGTTGTGGCCAAAACAATGCGTGATACTCAGCCTCAATGCTTGGTTTTTAGCTTCCAAAAGATCAAGTTGTAGCCCAAGTAAACACACATTCAAAGGTGGATTTAGGATCATCAAGATCCGAGCCCCAATCTGAATCTGCATAGACATAGAGGGTCAAGTTGGAAGAAGGAAGAAGATGGAGACCATGTAAAGAAGTATCCTGCAAGTAACGCAAGTTGCACTTAACAACTTTCCAATGACTATCATGTGGATTATGCAAAAATTGACACACTTTTTTACACAAAATGCAATATTTAGCCATGTGAAAGTGACATAATGAAGAGTAGCAATTATGGAACGATGGAGTGTTGGATCATAACAAGGAACACCCTGAGAGGTAGAGAGTTTAAGACAAGAGTCATTGGAGTGGGAGCAGGTTTACAAGACCTCATGTTTGTGAGGGGGCGAGGTGGGGCCATTAAGAGTTTGTCCAAGTCAAAGTGGTTCAGGGGCTAAGGAGTTGTCATATGTGTCGTTGTCGTTCAAGAAATGATGCTCTGGGCGGCACACGATAAGGCAGAGGAGGACGAAAGATGTTTGCGATGCGGAGGCTTAGGTAAGTGATAGTTACAACCTCTCCCACTGCCAACCGAACATCCTTGCCTTCTGCCTCAAGGACAGAAGACACATAGGGCATTGGCAGCGGACAAACGGACATCGGAGGAGACATGGGTGCTGGCGACGAAGGAGACATGGTGTGTTAGGGAAGAAAGCATAGTGAGAGAGGAAAGTTATTTTCATAAAATACTATCTAACCACAATTTTAATCTTATCCCTTAATTTTTAATTAATATATCCAATGGCTAATATATAAAAAAAAAAAAAAAAAAAAAAAAAAAAAACTTAGTTTTTTACATTTGATCCACCCGTGGACCTCTATGGACCAGCATACTCTAGGTCCACCTTAGATGCCGCAATGGTATGTAAGGGAACATTATGATGAGGCAAGAATAATCTTCTAGGTTAGAATGCTTTTCGGGTAGGTTGAGGAATTGGTAGGTAGGATCTGAAGTGGCTCTTAATTTGTCTGGTTTAGTGGAGGTGGATGAATCGTGATGTGCCAGTGTAGTTGGGGGCAGAACAGTGTCTGATCAAAAGAGGTCATGGAGCTGAATATCAAGGTCAGAGGGTATGATTAGAATATCAAATGATTCCTCATGGAACTCAATATCTCTTGAAATTAAGAATTGCCCAGTGCATATATTATACAATCTGTACCCTATGTATCTAGCTGGATATCGCATAAACATTGTTGGAATGGCTAGGGACAATTTTATTTATTTATTATGAGGGGTGAGATCTGATGCAAAACAAATTAAGGGCAGTCAATCGCTCTATAAGCTGCATGCATGATTTAGAACTTTGACATATAGTTTCTCATAAGGTGACAGCATGTGTCAGGATTTGGAGAAAGGAGCCTGTTTGTGATGAATATTGTAGTGAGGATGTATTCCTCCTATAAGCTAAATGGGCATATATCAGAGCTTTTATAACTAGGTTATTTAAAGTTTAATCACTATTATCTTCATTCTGAGAAAAGTTGAATTTCCGCGCAAAATAGGCTTAGTGAGCTGTTTTGTGAGAGGACTGTCAAAGGACTTATAACTTAGTCAGTTAGACGGTCATTCTGACATAATCATTTAGTCATCGAAGAAAATCATGGTTTGGTCGAAGAATCCCCGGATTCGATGCTCCCTTTTAAAGAATGAAATAAACACAACATCAATGAACAATATTAGAATTCCCCCATAACACCATAATTGTAAATCGCACAATCCCCTCTCACGCTCGATGTACTCAATTGGCCTCCGCCTATTTAAAGAGGTTGGTTAATCTTGTAAAGTCATGTTCATTTAAAGAATCTTAAGGTATAATATGTAAGTTAACCGACTTTGTTCCTAAAAAAATTTTGTGAACACTAAGGATGCATGTTAAAAGTATAATATAAAGGATTAATGTGTCTTCACCAAAATAACTAAAAATTTTTAGGATAGTTATTCATAAAGCTTGGAGCTACATTGAGAAGATGTTGGTATCGATAAGTAGTGTTTTGCGAGGAGGGTAGCGGTTACCATATTTATATAAATGTGCATCAATGGATACACTAGACACCACAAACATAACAAGCATCATTCAAACAATATCCATAGAATATATTCATGGAGGACTAACCTGTGTATTTTCTGGGATTCCTTTGGTGCTGATGAGACCCAGGTCTTTGACTTTCCTTTGATAGCGTTCCACTGTTTTGTTTATACTGAAGCATCTCCAATACACGAACATCAAAAGTTTCTCAGTCAAGATTTGGAATTCAATAAGCATCAAATTAATTGATTTAATTTGTCAAGAGTTTATTGGACGTAGCTAACCAGTGCCCTTAATTAGCACATAGATTAAAGAATTGATAAATCAAAATTTTAATTGAAACTCATAATATATATTTTAATTTTAATTCAAAAATCACATGTTCCAATAAAAGTTTTTACTTATGTTTCCTTTTTTAAAACAGTGCCCGAACCTGTTAGCATTCCTTAAGAATATTTTATAAGGGCACTTGTCTTTTGGAACACTCATTTCATGAAAAGGAAAAGGAGAAGATGTCATAAGACATGTGTTAACAGAGAAAGAGAGAACTAGTAAAGAGAGATATAATTAGATTATCTTATGGTTCAGATCTTTGTAACTGTAGAGAGGATCGATCGTGATCCAAATCGCCAACATCATTTGCACAGGGTATCTATTATAACGCATAAGCAGTATTGAAGTGACCATACTTCAGACTTCAGAGATTGTATAACTTCTACCAATAAATGATGCTCTTGCTTAAGAAAAAGAAACAATTCTTTTTAAGATGTAATTGAAAAAGAGAAACATATTACTAATATATAGTAATATGTTCATCTTAAGATTCCAAGTTGTAGGGTGTCAATAATATTTAAACCTGTTCTATAATCAAATTACAATGATAGGAGTACCATAAAAAAGCTACATAGCGTTATTTTCATTCAGTAATTCCGAAGCTTTTGGAGAGCTATAACTGTACTATCTAGAGGATCCATGTAATCAATATATTAAAACAAGTTTTTTGTCAAATTAATAACAAAAATAAACTACATAACTATGTTCACTCAGTAACTCCAAAACTATTAATCACTGTGCTTTCTAGAGTCTCCATGACAAACAAAAAAACTATCCATTCATTTATTTATTGTAAAAGATAGTAATATAGATCAATTTAAATTTCTTTTTCTAGTTTGTTACTAAACATTATCATAGGAATAATGTACCAAATAACCCGTTTGAAAAAATTCCTGACATGTGTGACTAAAAATATGTATACTTTTGGTCTAGTATAGGATATCTATCGCCGACAATAATGGCTAATACTCCTCTCATCATAGTCCTTTAATTTAATCGGGTTTAATAACAAACTATTCCTTTTGTTTTACTTTTCTTAACACAGCAAGTGGCCTATGACAATCCATTGCACTTATCTAGTGGTTTAAAAGTGAGGTGACGCAGACCTATGCCAATTTAGCCATCAGTTATCTCATTTCTTTTCCTGTTCTTTCTCTTCAAAATTGCTATTTTATGCATATTTTACCATGAGTTTAAAAAGAGCAATTTTTAGGTATCAAATTAATACCACCTCTGAAAAGGGATGAGCTTTATGGTACGAGACGTCCCTGGTTACTAGCAGGCACAACATTTATTACCAACATCTGCATATTGCTTTATATAAGGTATCAACAGTGTTGCCAAATGAGGAAATTATAGGTTTTAGTTGAAAGTAGTCAAATACAAACTATAGATGAAAAACTAGGATAAGATTAGAAAAAAAACACCCTTGGCTGTACACGCCCCATAAAAAAGAGAGAGAAATAATTAAGAGAAGTGAGAAGTTGAATATCTTAGAACATCTCCAATTGTGAGATTTTACTTTGATGTATTAAACACATCTGTTGGGTCTCTACTGTCACATAGGATTTAAAACATACATAAGATCCCACTGCACATTTCACTCTGGTGGTTGTAATCTTATTTTACTTTTAGTTGGACCCACAATACACAATATATTTATATTATTTATTTCCACATAATATTAAATTCAATCAAACTAATAATTCTATACAAATATAATTAATAATTAAAAAAAATATAATATGATTAAATATCAATTAGATAAGAAATACATAATTAAAATTCAACAACATGATATTATTTAGTTGAAAATGAAAGGAAATACATATTATTGAAAAATAAATGACATTACATTTTAAATAAAATACATAATATTTCATAATAATTAATTTTCATCATTCACATTCGCAAATACATATTATTTTCGGTCAGAGGGTTCTCAATACATTTTGTTTTTTTCATATATATTTTTTATTGTATTTGTGCCGTAAACTGAAATGTAATTTTTTAAAATTTCTTCCCAAATATATTTGATTTTGCCATATTGTTCTGGTTATTTCATCTGTGTTCTTTCTTCTCTTTGATTGATTTTTGTTTCTGTTGGTTGTTGATTATTCGTTGTATGAGAAATAAACAATAGTATTTTATTTAAAATCTCACTTTAAAAGAGGAACCAGCTAAGACATCAAAATAAAATCTCAAGCCATGTCACCCCTATCCAATGGGTGGGATTTTACAAAATTCAGATCTTATTTTAAAATCTCACTTTTAAAATTCAAATCTCCAATGGGTGGAATTTTACAAAATTCAAATCTTATTTTAAAATCTCACTTCAACAGCGTAGATTTACATTAGTTTAATAGAAATTCAAACAGACACTTAATAGCATGTTATGTTATAATATCAAGTTTGGATCAGATTTTAAATTTCTAAATACATGACTAATTGTGGCACCCAGAAGATACTCTAATAACCCTTTGATAGAATTAATTTAACTTCAAAATAAATTATAAAAAATTCAAATAAAGGGGTGAATAAAATTAATGTTGAGGTTGAGTGTTTTAGTTTGAGAATGAATAGTGTACCTTGAACTGGAGAACTCATAGAGCTTCCCTGTGGTGGAGAAGATGATGAGTGCGACTTCAGCATCACACAGCACTGAGAGCTCAAAAGCCTTCTTCAGGAGTCCATTTCTTCTTTTCGAGAACGTTACTTGTCTACTTGTCTCATTCTCGATGCGCTTCATCTGAGTTTTCCCCCTCACCATCTTCTTGAAGATCTAAACCCAGAAAACGAGATCTAGTTAATTAATTGAGGATTACTTAGAAGACAAATGAAGAAATCAAATCATATGAGTTGTTTCCAAAAATAGAAAGTATAATCAAACCTGACAAAGATTAATCTGGAAGCAAACAATATAGAGAATCTTTTGAGCCCTTCTCAAGTCTCAAGAAGTGCAGCAGGTTCAGTCACAGAAACCCTAGCAAAATTTTGCCGTGATAAATGATAAAACAAGAGAGAGAAAGAAATAGGGGGGATGAATGACATTGATTGATTGCTAGCTAGTTCCACCTACAGGACCTAGCTTCCTCTTAGGTGTTCTTAGGCTATATCTTTCTCCTTATTATATTATTATTATTGTGTAAGAATAAAATAATTAAAGTACTACTTGGGGTAAAATAATATTGTTATGAGTACTATTGTTATCATTATTTACTTTCTTAAAAATAATTGTGTTGGGGTTTTTCAAATTCAGCTTTTTGAAAATAATTCTTTATTTTATATGAAGATTACTTTAAATTTTGATTATATTTACTAAGTCATATGAAATTTATTTTTTAAAACTGTAATACTTGCCATTAATTATTTAAATTAATTATACATATATATATTTAATTTTTTATTTTTAAAACTATTTATATACGTGCATCAAACTATTAGTAGAGGATAATATATAATCAAAAAGATCTAGATAGCTCGTTAAGTATTAGTTTAGAGTTCGACCCTTGGCCGATGCGTATTGAAAATGATTTGTTGGGAGAAGTTTACCAACTTAATGTGATCTCAAAGCCTTAGAAATTAGTTTCATGATTAATTACTATAAGGTTACCTCAGTTAATTAATTTAGGATAAAAAAAAATTGTATGAACCGGTTTGACCACCCCTTTTATCTTATTAGTAAATTTTCTTATAAAAAAAAAAACCTTAGGATAGAAAATAGAGTAGTATATATTGAGGCAAAAGTAAGTTAGAAAATAAAATGCATGAGTTAGATGAAAAGAAGCGAATCAATCTCTTTTTTCTTTTTTGGGAAAACCTAAGAAAAAAAAAAGGACTCTTCCCTTATTAAGAAAACTTGGTATATATGCTCCAGAATCCACAGTATTTATTTAGCTTGTTCACACCGGGAGGCAGAGAAGCTTTGTGCTATGGTTTATCCTAGCGCCACGTGGCTGTAGAAACCGACAACCCATTCTTCCGGTGACATTTACTCGGACAGTGCTCGTGTTGCAATGGAGGAAAGCAAACAGCCGTGTCGGTTGCCAGTTATTTTCAGACAACTATTGACAACTCTCAAATGAGAAAGTGCAAATGGTGTAAAAAAGGAGTTGTCCGTACGAGAGGCCAGATACACGCGTACAATTATCAACAGAGACAATAGCCAATAAGAGCTTGCCAGCACATGAATAAGAGTATATATGTTAATGTTAATTACTCGAGTTAGGTGCATGTATGAAAGTTCTCATCTCCAACTCCAACTATAGAATTAACTTTATAATCGGTATGTCACGTGTCACCACCATGCGCCTCGTTCTCATTCCTCACCCATTCACTTTTTTTATTCATTTTATTTTAAGTTTGCTTTTTCCATGGCATTGAAATGTGTAGGTGAGGTGTCTTAATTTGACGGGGTTATAACTCTATTGGGACCACGTTTGGTGCTTCTTCAAATCCACCAATCACGATATTATATAGTACATCTCTAGTTTTTTTTTTCTTTTAATTATGGTTCAAATATGATTTTTTGTCCCTTTAAATAGTGTCATATACTCATCTGTTCTAGTTCCTTGCCTGAAAATTATTCACTTCTAATCCTCAAGTGTACCAAAACTATATGTTTAAGTCACCATTTGAATTTGAGCTCATGGAACTAAGTGATGTGTTCAGTGAATGAAGGGGTGTATGAGGAGGATGGAGAGTTTTTTTGGTAAATTATTATATTTGGCTTAGATTTTAGGAGAGGAGGAGAAGAAGGGGGTTAATACTCTCATAATTTAATTTTGTCTCCTCTTTAAAAATTGTGGAATTGGATATGAGATGTTTCGTTAGGTAAAGATGTTATTATTTAGTTTTAAAACTCTTTTAAAAGTAAGAGAAACTAAAGTAAATTTGTTCCAAAATTTGTCTCATCCCCTCGTGAACCAACCAAGAAAAAAGTTATTTCCTTTCACCTCCTCTCTCATCCGGTCCTCTTAACTAAACATGATAAGAATCAATATTTATTCCCTCCATTAAACCCCCCCTCCCTCCCTTCCGTTGAACCAAACACAATCTAGGAAGAGTTACAGAAGCGTACCGTCGAAGGTTTCGAGAGTTGGGCCACCTCTTGAATGATCGATGTTCAGCCCATTGTGTTGAGGCTCGATGTGAGTCAAGCCCCAACATAGACCTGTGTACCTGCATAGTCAACCGGAAGATTAAGGCGTAATATCTAGGTCTGGTAATTATATCACAAAATCCCGAGATCTTCTCCTCACTTCTAGTAACTTAGCCTACTTAGCTAAACCACTTGGGTTCAATGTATCTAGGATTTAGAGTTTGGGACTACCCAACTATATAATGAGAGTCCACAATATATAATGCATGTTCACTTTTACTAAGTATAATATTAAAGCTTATATATTCTCTCGATTTGTTAGTCTTTAGGGTTTATAAATGAACAAAAAGGGATAATAGGTTTATTGCAATCGTTCGATGTGTTGCTATCTCCTAGGGTTTAAATGTTGTTCTTGTAAGTTTTAAACTTAATATTGAAAATAGGTTTCCTCCGACTCCAAATGATTGGTCTAGTGGAGCATGACAGAGTTTTATCTCCGACAAGTTGCAGGTTCGAACCCCCACTAGCTCCTTTAAAGTGAGGTAAATATAAGTCTTCTATAAATGCACTTTGAACCCTATAGCTTTCCTTGCCATAGACTATGGCACCATTCGCTCACGCTAAATTTATAATAACAAAAACAAAAGGATTTCCTCTCTAAAGTAGACCCATTAAAATTCGAAATTAAAAAAAGACAACGGGCTGATCCCTTGGCCCTCAACCTATTAAGGGCTTATGAGACTACAATTTAATTGGCCCAATCCGTCCAATTTAAAAATATATTGACATGTATCAAACTTACTCCTTTGAACCGGGCCAACATATTGACAATAAAAGAAAGAGCTGGCCCAACTCAAGTTTACACATCTTCACAGAAACGTGATAATAATATATTAATGTCACAATTAATATTTGTATGTAACGCCATATATATGGAGATCGGAAGCGAAGGAAAGCACAGTGATAACAACCATCAGTAACTCCATTTCTGAGAGGGTTAGAGGCAGAGATCTAGGATTTTGTCTCTTTCTCTTCTCTCTCTATCACTGGTTCAAAGAATATGGGGTTCCCAGCGAACGCTGCCTCCGGGGAGAAGCCTCTCAAGTTCCTCATATACGGTCGCACCGGATGGATTGGTGGCCTGCTGGGTAGCCTATGCCGGGCCCAGGGGATCGACTTCGAATACGGCTCGGGCCGCCTCGAGAACCGTGTCTCGCTGGAATCCGACTTAGCGGAGGTTAAGCCCACCCACGTGTTCAACGCCGCCGGGGTCACGGGCCGGCCCAACGTCGACTGGTGCGAGACTCACAAGGTGGAGACCATCCGCGCCAACGTTGTCGGCACCCTCACCCTCGCCGACGTCTGCCGCGACCGCGGACTCATCCTCATTAACTTCGCTACCGGCTGTATCTTCGAGTACGACTCCGGCCACCCCCTCGGATCCGGCATCGGCTTCAAGGAAGAGGATTCGCCTAATTTCATCGGCTCCTTCTACTCCAAGACCAAAGCCATGGTACTAGATTCTCGAATCGAATCGAATCGAATCTCATGCTTTCAATCACTGATTTCCAAAATGCAGATTTAATTTCTGGAATTGATTGCTGCGATTGATCGATCTGTTCATATCTCATTTTCATTTCTGTTTAACTTTAGATCTGCTTTGCATATACTCTGATGAATGAATTAAACAGATTTCATATGATTTTACCAACGCTGATTTGTGTAATTTTGATTTGTTTTGGCGTTTAGAAGTATTAGATGAAAGAAGCTAGAATTTGAATTGTTTACTCTGTTTCCCCTTTCATGTTACAGGTAGAAGATCTGCTGAGGAACTACGACAATGTATGTACCTTGCGAGTGAGGATGCCGATCTCATCTGATTTATCCAACCCGCGCAATTTCATCACGAAGATCACTCGCTACGACAAGGTTGTGGACATTCCGAATTCAATGACTATACTCGACGAGCTCCTTCCGATCTCGATCGAGATGGCGAAGAGAAATCTCACCGGGATCTGGAACTTCACAAACCCTGGAGTGGTGAGCCACAATGAGATCTTGGCAATGTACAAGGAGTATGTTGACCCTAACTTCACCTGGAAGAACTTCAACCTTGAGGAACAGGCCAAAGTGATTGTCGCCCCAAGAAGCAACAATGAGCTTGATGCTGCGAAATTGAGTAAGGAATTTCCAGAACTATTGCCCATCAAGGACTCCCTCATTAAGAATGTCTTCAAGCCAAACCAGAAGGTTAAAGCTTGAGTATGAAGGTTTTTACTATTATTATCCTCATTGATTTCAGTTTGCATGGATGCTTTGTAGTTTGTAGATGTCCATCACCGTTCATATGCTTCATGGCATGTAATTTATTTTTATGTTGTATTTTGTACTGATTCAGTCCAAGAATAAATTAGAGCATGTTGGTTTATCAGTTTCTTATGAAAAAAAATTGTTTGGTGAATTGTGTTTGGGTAGATTTTTCTTACTGGTTAGAACTATAGAATTGGGGGTCGGCTAAATAAATGACCCCATGATTAATTGGGGTCATTCAAACATGGGGTTAAATGACCCCAATTAATCATGGGTCATTTAGCCAACCCCATAAAATTGAGGATCTTTTACATTTCTATTTAAAAGAATTCATTCAGTCTAAACCGTCAAAATATATGCAAATTCACTATTTAAGATTCATAAAACTAAAATCATTTCCTTACATAGATGCGAGCGAAGGGGTTGGGAAATATATGACAATAAAATAAAATTAGATGTGAGAATTTAAGCTTTATGATCGTTTGGACTTTGGAAGGTAATTTCATCTATGTTCATGTAGCCTATAAATTCAATGTATTTTTTTTTTCTTTTTCGAGTAAACCTCCAAATTGGTTCTTGAAAAATTATTCCGTCAGGTTCCTAGACGAAAAATGACAAATATGCATTCTTTTGCCACGGTGGCTGTCCAACTCAGCTCCAACGGTCATCTTTGTCAGAAAATGAAAGTGATTGAATCAGTCAAATTAGTTCTCACCTCCATGAACAAAATTCATCCCCAAATTAGAACCCCATAGCCCCAAATCAGAAACCCTAGTGACTTCCAAGTTGAAAATCACTTTGTGCATCCTCTTAATCCCCCAAATTGACTTCAATTTCGTGGTGAGTCTTCTTCAAATTCTCTCTTTACCATGGTTGGAGGCTCGAAATCTCAAGTTGAAGAGAGGGGAGGGCGGAGGAAGGGAGAAGAGGCAGAACCAAGGGCTGAATTGGGAGGACGAAGGAAGGAAGAGGCTTGCGGTTGAGGCAAGTGGATTCGGTGGAGACACCGCAAAGATTGTGCAGGGGATCTCGCCTCAAAGGCAGTGAGGCTACTACAGCGGCTGCTGCAATAGTGCGAAGGGCAAGGTTCTATTTCCTCCTTCCTCTTCCTCAATGTTGGTTATTATTTGCGAATGAGGATGATGTAGGACTCTGGCATGGCAAGGCGGAGCGAGACACAGTGACGATGGACATGGCTCGATGCGGTGGAGGGACGGTGGTTGCCATGGCCAGGGGCGGTAATTCAAGTATGGGGAATGCTCTATTCCTCTTCATTTCTCTTCCTTCTAATTCTGCAACGAGGGGGTTTCTTGTCCTTGCTTTCATCTTCCTTTTCTCTAGTTGTGGATTCAGATTCTGGTGGTTTTGGCTTTGGGGATTCATTAAGGTTGGCTCGATTTGGTTTGATTTTTTGGGGGTTGTGACGGTGATTTTTGAAGGTTCGGTGGTGGTGATTGTTGAAGGTTTGGTTATGATATGATGCTCTTTTTGATAGGGAAATGGGCCTGAGACTTGAAGATTGAAGGTGATGATGAAAATGAAGGAAGATTGTGTTATGGGGCTGGTTCTGTGTTATTATTGCAGGACCAGTTTTTGATGAGGAAGAAACGATGGTGGTGGTTGATGGCAAGGAAAGGAGAGGTCTTGGGTTGTGAGGTTTTTTAATTGAAGTTTGGGAGGGGGTTTTGGAATGTTAAAGGGGGAAGATGGTTTATGGTAGCGTGAGAAGAAAACCACTCCGTTGCCACCGTCGAACGACGATCACAGAACCGCAGGCCTTCGAATTGTGAAACCTTCAACAATGGAGGAGGAATTTCGGGCTGGACGGTACCTCTTCTTCTTCCTCTGCAATTGTTGTTGTTTGCTTAACTGATGGACAAGAGTAGCGGAGTCAAGTCTTATATGGTTGAAGGTGGCAGGGACTTGTTTGCCCGATTTTTGCACCAATCAAGTGGTGACACGTTGTTAGGGACTAATATGATGGTGTTTTTTGGGAGGGAAATGTCTCTAGTGACACACAAGCAGCCACATCAGACGCCACATGTGCAATTATGTCTAGGGACCTGACGGAATAATCTTTCAGGGATCAGATTGACTGACGGGAAAACTTTCAAGGACTAACTTGGTGAGTAAAAAAATTATAAGGACCAAATAATCATAAGTGCAATCATTCATGTGCCAATTTGGAGGTTTTTTTTTTTTCAATACTGTTAAGTGGGAGGAAATGGCCATAAAATGCATTACTACTTCCTCCCACGTTCAAAGTCAATGGATCTTAGTTTAAAAAAAAAAGTCAATGGATCTTGATTATTGGACTGCATCCATTGGCTTCTTTTTGTTAGCTACTAGGTTGAAATCATGCATCACTGGAAAACAAAGATTATAAATACATAAACTTTGTTGAGTCCTCTATAATTAAATTATCCTTAACCTCTATAATTAAATTATCCTTATATTAGGAGACATGTTCCACGGGTAACAATATTGTTTTTAAAATCCAAAGAAATATATATAAATATAACAGCAAACAGCACATGGGGTGTTAAAAACTCATATAGGAAAGATAATAAAAAGGAGGAAAAAGAAAAAATCAGAGTATTCAATCTGATACAAATTAGCATTGGCTACAATTTAGTGAAAGCAAGTAGCCACCATAGGAGAATAATTCACCCAGTAAAAAACCAGATTCCAGAATCCTTCCCATCGCAAGCTCCAATCTTGAGAATAGACAATCTAACATTTTCCATACTGATATAAATTCAAGGCCTAAAACAGCACCTTTAATTAGCTTTCCCCTCTAAAATTCTAGCATCAACACATGAATTTTCATTTTGTCTTCCCCCTCATTCCTTCCAGCATTAGCTTTCTATTGCCCCATCAGAGGCAACGTACAGAATAGAGAGCAAAAAAGAAATTTACAAAATAGAACAGAGGCATCCATGCCATGGTCCCTATTGAATTACCCCTATTTTAGACACCAACATCTATTTACTCCTACAGTACCAGTGGTATCATCAACGCTACAAGATTTCACCAAAATTAATCACCCATCAAAATTCTTCCTGTTATGCAAGTAAGCGGGCACTGTGACCATTCATATAATGAAAATTGAAACTCTTTCAAGATGTTCCTTAGCCACCTCCAAGAAGTATATTTGATTAATTCCACCACTTTTGTAATATCAACCTCTTCAAAGTTAAATATAACACCATTCCTAAGGGTCCATATAGACCAAATACAAGATGCCCAGATAGCCAACCAGTGAGGCGCTTGATTAGTAGGTGTACCCAGACAGTGTTGCGCAAAATGAGACCTACGAGGAGATGGCAGAACCGTGATTGTTCCCACCAACCTATAACATCGTACCCAGCTCAACCAAGCCACTTTTCGCTTCCTCAAGTTATCCTTCGTTTGAACTCGATTAACGGAGGTCTTCCAGATAAATGCCTTGACATTTGAGGGCGCTATTAATCTCCAAATGTTCTTATAAATAATATAACAAACAGTATAAAGGGCTTCATAATAGATGGTGGGTGGGTCGAGGAACCAGTAACAGTGAAAAGAATTTGTGAGAATGTTCTTTGAGGACATGTTCACTAGTAAGGATTGGAGAGGGATTAGTCTTGGGGGAATCAATTTTAAAGCTATCACTGGCCATGGGAACCAAATGTTAACAGAAGCCTTCACTGAGGAGGAAATCCATAATGCAATATGGGAGTGTGATGATGATAGAAGTCCTGGTCTAGACGGGTTCAATTTTCGCTTTATTAAATTCTTCTGGTCAACTTTCAAGCTAGACATTATAAGAGCGTTGGAGGACTTCCACAGGAATGGGGAGTGGCCAAGAGGTGGAAATGCCAATGCCTCGTTTATCGCTCTAATCCCGAAGGTGGATAACCCATCGGGGCTTAATGAGTTTAGATCAATCTCTTTAATTGGTTGTCTGTATAAGATAGTGGCAATTTTTTTGGCTATTAGACTGAAGGGGGTGCTGGACCACCTAATTGATGAGTGACAAACAACCTTCATAGGAGGTCAGAGACAGTGTGGTAGTCGCAAATGAGGTGGTGGATGAAGTGAAGAGAAAGAAAAAAAGTTGCTTGATCTTTAAGGTTGATTATGAAAAGGCCTACGACTCAGTAAATTGGGAATTCCTTATATATATGTTAAGAAGGCTAGGCTTTTTGTGAAAAATGGGTGGGATGGATTAGGAGCTGCTTGCAATCTGCGACTGTTTCGATACTGGTTAACGGGAGTCCCACCCAAGAGTTCTCAATGAAGAAGGGGCTGAGGCAAGGTGCCCACTTGCACCATTTTTGTTTTTAATGGTGGCGGAGGGTCTAAGTGGTGTGACGAGACTAGCAACAACGAATGGGTTGTTCAAGGGTTTTAAGGTGGGAAAGGAGGACGTGGAGGTATCCCTATTACAATTCGCGCATGATACACTGTTCATAGGAGAAGCGTCAATTTAGAATGTACTAGTTATTAAAAGTCTTCTTCGATGCTTTGAACTAATGGCGGGTTTGAAGATAAATTTCTCCAAGAGCAAGCTGGTGGGTATCTCCATAGCAATTGATGAGGTGAGAAGGTTCGCAGTATTGTTGAACTGTAGGACAATGACAATGCCCTTCGTATATTTAGGGATGCCAATCGGGGCAAACCCAAGGAGAAAATCCACGTGTGACCCAGTGATTTCTGAGTTGAAAAAAAGATTGTCATCCTGGAAGCACAAGATGTTATCTTTCGGGGGGGAATTAGAAGCGTGCTCTCTTCTATCCCTCTATTCTTTATGTCCTTCTACAAAATGCCAAAAGGAATTGCTAATGCTTGTGAGAAGATTCAAAGGGATTTCTTGTGGGATTTCTTGTGGAGAAGTGAGGAAGGCGGGGGAAAATCGCTTGGATAAAGTGGGAGGTGGTTTGTAGGCCAAAGGAAGATGGAGGGTTCGGTATTAAAGACGTCGATCTCTTTAACAAAGCTCTTATAGCTAAATGGAAATGGAGTATTCTGGAAGAAAAAAAAAAGTCTGTGGGTGCGAACTTTACACTCGAAGTATGGGGAGGTGGATAGTTGGGAGAATGAACTGAATTCAAACTCAAGCTCAATTTGGTGGCGGGACGTATGAAGGGTGTGCGGAGGGGAAGGGGGTTGGTTCCAACAGAACATAAGCAAAAGGATCGGGGACGGTAGCGATTTCAAATTCAGGACTGATATGAGGGTCGGGGAGGACATGAGTCTCAAACAGAAATTTAGAAGACTCTTTGACATATCTACACAACAATCATGCTTCATTGGAGAAATGGGTGAGTGGATGGGGAATACGTGGGTTTGGAACCTCAATTGGAGAAGAGAGTTCTTTGAATGGGAAAGACATATAACTCTGGCCGCGACAGAAAAGGGACAAGGAGTTACCAGGTGTTGTTACAGCAAGAGGAGGAAAACAAAATAGAAGAGTGGATGGGTAAAAAGTCACAGGGGTAAGATATGTCATGGTTTGCCTATGCAGTAATTTATCCATGAAATATGCTATGATGAACAAGGCTGAGGCTTACTGTGTTTGGGTTGAGGGAAACACATTGCAGGGGCATCTACATTTTCTACTTGTTGGAGAATAAGACCTGAACAATTCATCCAGTGATGTGAAGGACTTATAGGCTGAAATGTATCGAGCTCAGTGGGGGTTACTAAGGCCTGGGGATTCTTTTCTCTTGTTCATGCTACTATCTATTTTTTATGTGCTTCTTTTTCTTCTACTAGCAGCTTGTGGCATGTTGCCTCTGCTAGCTCTATTTTTGTAGAGAACTTATGTACCTTTTTAAAAAGCACTGCTAGTGCTTATATATATAAATTCATTTGCCTTCCAAAAAAAAAGGGATTGGGGTGAGAGAGAGACAATCATGTGGATTAGAGTTAGAAATGATATCTAAGTCATTTTACATATTAAATCTGAATCATCCAATATTTTATTATTATATCAATGGTGGTGAAAAATGGTGAAAAAATGACCATGCACAAATACATGACTTATGAAGTCATGCACCCTAGCCTCCACCTAAAACTTGATTCAATGAATGAACTTTTTGCTTAAAGAACCACATTAAACCTTCAATGTATGAAAAGTAACTAATATGAGGAAAATAAGAAAATTCTCAATTTTTAACACGAAAAATTATTTATGTATGAAAAGTACTCATTATTTTCCATCTTTTCACTCTTTTCACCCGTATTATGCAAATATACTTAAAAGCACGTGAGTTATGTATAAAAAGTGCATAAATTATGTGTATATAATAGTGAAATAGGGGTACATTTTAGATGCACACATCAATACTGATACAATGCGTCCCACATTAAAATTATATAAAATTCAAGCACTTAGAGATATAATGTATGCCCAAATGTTGGAGATGATACAACATGAATGTACAGTCGAAACTCTCTCCACACACTTATCTTAGTTTACGGTCTCCATTACAAAAAATGGAAGTAAGAAATAACTAGAAGAGAGAAAAATAAAACACTATGGTTGTGCTAACAAGGAGCACAGTCATGGTCTATGACATAACCACAGCCGTGCTAACATGAAACATGGTTGTGTTGAATTAATAAAAATAACAACCCTTCTATGAGAAGAACGATCGTGTTTTGCAACACATTTATAATTGTGTTACGAGAGTATGATCATGCTTAATTTCTAATAATAACACGGTCGGGCTAAAAGAAGCACAGTCGCACTTTATGGCACATTTGCGATCGTGCAATTTAGAAATACAATTGTGCTAACGGGAAGCATGATCGTGCTTATAAAATAAAATCACCACGCTAACAGGGAGCACGACTATATTAACTCCTAAAATTATGAAAAAAAGATACTAGTGCCCAAATGAGGAATGTCATGTGCAAGTTGCTTCATGTTAAGCGCTTGTTTAACATAATGAAACTGACCTCCTCAACGTACTAACCCCCTAAAGGCTCCTTTGTTGTCTCTCAAAATTCCGAAGAGCTTCTTCTCCATAATCTCACTCAAACCTGCAACACTAAAAACTTGGAGAAAAATATAGGGTCAAGGGAAACATATTTTAAGTTGGAGGAAAGGGCTTAAACTCTACTGATAGAGAGATCGCAATAAATGTCTTTCAGGTTCGGAGCCTTAAAGACATCAGGGTCTTCTCTATTCTCATCCTCTATATTCAAAATCTGGCTTGAAATGGTCGAAATCAGCTGACGAAAGGGTCAAATTAATAAATCTAACAATTAATAATTAATGTTAGTCCAAGTGCAAGACAGCAGAAATTGTATAGAAGTTCCATAAACATCACATGGCTGAGGCAGTATTTACAGAAGTTCCATTCCATTATTCAAACTATGTACAGAAATTTAATTTTGTTTCCAGTGTAGACTGCAAAAACAGATGAAAAACACTAGGTTTTGGAGATGTAGAACAAAAACAATGTTTTGAGAACAAACAATAAGGCCTCATGACAAATAACTACATGAAATGAATTGATGCATTGCAGATGCTCTTTTTCTCTGAGCTGCTCATGGACCCCACCCATCCTCCATGTAAATACATTTTGGAGCGCGTGGACCAAGTGACTTACCAAATCCAAACCAACGCATTCGGCACCGTAAGAAGCAAGTGGCGGCTTTGAATTTCTGGCCACCCACACCCACACCCACAGGATTATACAGACTCACCTGACATTTCCCTTTCTTAGTGGTGGACCTGGACCACACTCCCCATTCTCACAGCACAGCCCCCTCCACACACGTGTCACACTCCGTACTCCTTCTCTATCACTTGCCATTTCTCTTTCTCTCTTCAACATTGCCTTCATTCTATTAATTAAAACCATTTCACAATCAATTCTTAAATAATCATACAAAATATAACACTAACAGGATTTTCATCTGGATATCAAATCAAATTTATTCAATTCAACAGAAATTCAGATTTTCACTAAAACCAAAAAAAAAAAAAAACTTCAGTGCCGTTGTTCTCATTGATTGGAAGGTCGAGAGTGTTGTTGTCTCAGAGTTCCAGACCCACCCATGAACTGCAACTCTTGCTTATCGTAAATTTCCAACGAAAAATCCCTAAACATCTCAGTTTTCCCATTGCCATTGCTATTGCCACCACCACCACCACCATTCTTATTGTTGTTCTCGCTAGAACTAGAACTAACACTGGGTGCCAGTGCCATGCTGGACTTCGTTGCTACCATGGGCCCCACCATACCCGTGCTTACCGCTGAGTTAGTTGTTTTGTTACTGCAAACAGCCGCCACCGGCCAACCTTCCGGGAAGCTCGCCGCCACCACCGGCGTAGACAAAGTCCACATCTGAGGTGGTTGTTGCTGGTTCGACGAGCCCGGTGGGATCATCCAGAAGGCGTTTGCGGGGACCATCATGCCCGCGTTGCCCACGGCCCAGACCGGAATCAAACCCTGCGGCACCGCGGCTTGAACCGGGGCCAGACCGGACGGGAGCGAGACGGCGTCGCTCGCGTCTATGAACTGGCTGCTCGACGGTCGTTTCCGCTTCTTGGCGTTGGGGGCGGAGGCTTCGTCGGAGTGGTAGAGGCTGGCGCTCGAGGACGACGTCGTCGGGATTTTCAGGGCGCCGCCGACGGTTACGGCGATGGCCGGTACGGTGCCGGTCCCGGTGGCCTCGATGATGGCGTTCTCGGCGTGTTCTAGAAGCCACTGGACGGTTTCGCCGTCGGACCTGTGACCTAACTCCCGGGTCAGCTGAAAGATCCGAGCGGCGCAGGTGGCGGGTAATCGGATCCTACGGCCACGTCCCTCCACCTTCGTGTGGCGGTCCTTTGTGGAGGAACGCTTCGATGTTTTGACAGCCACAGGCATGGGTGCGGGCATCACAGGAACAATCCCCATAGGGTTCGCCTTCCGGTTCGGGTCAGGGTCCGAATAG
The DNA here is from genome assembly GCA_030819835.1 of Acmispon strigosus. Lineage (NCBI taxonomy): Eukaryota > Viridiplantae > Streptophyta > Magnoliopsida > Fabales > Fabaceae > Acmispon > Acmispon strigosus. Next base: position 17,308,779 of record JAUAMA010000002.1, on the reverse strand, counting down.
GGTAGTTCCTCCTTCGGCGGCAAGACTTGTTGGAAACCTCCGGCATCGTAGAGCGTGCGTTGTTCGGCGACTCCATGGTGGTTGTTGGTTTCAGGTGGGTCGCCGCCGTCGCTGGTGCTTAGGTCCGTGGTGGTGAATCCCTCGTCTTCTTGATCCATCGCATGCTCTTCCTCCTGATACGACGTCACTCCACTCATGCTCAATTGGGAGTTAAAAGTGGAATGTAGAAAGGCGCATAGCTGTCAACGAAAGGAACTGCATATTTTGGGTTAAATATGCTTTTTTCCATTGTAAATTTAGGGTTGGTTGATTTTATTCTTTCACTGCACCAAAGTTTCATTTTCGTCTTTACAATTAGAAAATTATTATTTAATTTTGGTCTTCGCATAAATATAAGCGTATAAATATGAGCGTATACAAAGTGTTTACAGGATTTCAATAACCGAACCAATTTAAACAAAATCAATAAACTGATTTAAAAAAATTAAAATTCAATTAAATAAAAAATTGAACAAATTAAAAACCGCAACAAATTGAAATATTTAATTGGATTGGATTGGATTTTAGATATGATTCCAAAATCGAACTAATTCAATCCGAACCGAAAAATTTGCTAATATATATAATTTTAGTTATACATTTAACATATCATTCATTTACAGTATACTTTCTCATATATTTATTATTTGATACATGCTTATTTATAAAAATATATTGGAATAAGAAGAGAATAAAGTAATTATTTAAATAAATAAGCATTAAAGAGAATAAATATAATCATAATTATAGACTATGTTATAATTGTTTAATGTTATATTGATGCTATCAATTATATATCATTGTATTTCTTACATATTATATATTTTTAAGATTTATGTACTATAATGTCAAAGGAAAAAAAAAGTTAAGCAAAAATCGAAAAAACTCAATCCAAACCAAACAACTATATATTGGATTGAATTGATTCGGATTTGAACTTAAAAATAAATCCATTAGATAATGAAATCATAAAACTGATGTGATTAGATTGGATGATTTTTTCCTTCAAAATCGATCCAATCAAATCCGCGAACACCCCTATGTGCTTACATGGTTTTGTTCATGTGCTTTTAAACCACATTAATTGTGTATTTCTAAATAAGAATTATTTTACACATGGAAAATTTAAAATAAAGAAAAAAAAACCAAAATTCTAATTTCCTAATCCATAATTCCTAAACCTAATTAAGAAAACAACATTGTAATATGACACGAAGCCAAGCAATGCACAATCCTTCACCACAGGTAGAGGTCTCAGACAGTGTCTCGCCCTCTTCACTCGGTGTTGGCTCCTCAACCCAGCGCACACCCTCAACTTCATGGTCCACAACTACGACAATAACATCTTCTGAACCTTCCAATCCTCTCTAAAGGGTTTCGCTTGCTTCGCACTTGATGGAGTGGCCACGCTACAATGGTAAGGTGGGATAGCCCTAATGGTGGCTGCGAGTTGAAGCGGAGGAAAACAAAATAATATGGAGGACAAGAGTGAGGGTGAGGAACACCGGTGGATGCGTGGCTTTGGTGCAAGTGTCAGGGAAAATCTTAGGAGTGCCTCTAATTCGGCTTTAATGGAAGAAGATGAAGATGAACTTAGGCTTTAATGGAAGAAGATGATGAATTATGATGAAGATGAATTGTACCTTCAATACAGGAAGATAAACAAGAATTATGGATTAGAAAAAATAGAATTTTTAACTTCAATTGATTTTTTAATTACTAATTATATACAAGTTGTTTTCATTTTAATTAAAAATACACATGTTTTAGTAAATTAGTACAAATTATCCCTCGTCAAGGTTTGAACTCTAGCCTTCACCTTCTACTACCCTTAGCTCAACCAAGTGAGCTACCCTACACCCATACTTAGTATACTAGTATTATAGATTTGTGACACCCATTTTATATCATGTCATCATCTAAATCACATAATAGAGGATTACGTCTCCATTATTACTTGTCCAAAAATGAGGTTTATATTTACAGTTGATTCAAGTCTAGTGGCTAGCTCTTTCATAAAAAAAACTCTCAACACAACACAATTTAACTTTAGGAGTCTTCACGCGGATATGATGATATTTTAGTTAGAGAGCTAAATATAAGTCTGGCTTGACAATAAAATAGGTCACATGAAACCATTTGTATGTTAACTCAAAAACTTTGTCTCTTTATTTTGTCCTAGCCTGATTTTGTCAGCCTGAAGTGCTACTAACAGTTTACCTAAACACATTCTAATAATCAAATATCACGTTAGAGAAGAATAGAAGTGCTTATGTGAACGAACAACTTGAAAATTAGATGGTATGGATTAACACTAAAACTACTTGTAAATTTAGGGACTAAAAACATATTTAAATGAATATGATACATTAGTTGCATGTTAAATTTGCATCTAATACTTGAAATTTCCTTACATGTTTTCTCCCCCTCTCAAGATAAAATCCTAGCTCCGCCACTGCACGTAAGCATTCACTGGACACTTAGCACTTTGCTGAGCTTATTCAAGTGAGGATCAAAATCAAATATTTCTTTAATCGTAGGAACCAAAGTGTAACTCGCCCCGATGAGTAACTAAAATCAAACAATCCTACAATTACCTGGACAAAACCATATTCAACCATTTAATTTTTATTAAACAAAAACAGCTAGTCATTTGCTTGGCTATGGTGAAATTCAAGACAGAAGAAGGAAGTTTGGAAATTTATAGAAGGGTAGGATAAACCTAATAAAAAATAAATCTCTATCAAGCTAAGAACCCTAAAATCTATTATAAAAACTAATCTAACATAAAGAAGAAAGATATATGATAGAAAATTGTCCTTTTTTGTTTTTGAATTTTTCTTATATCTCATAGTAACACCCTTGGACAAGGGCCACCTTACACTGGGCTTCCAGCTAAGCTCTCACTTACTAAGAGAAAGTTCCAGAGTAAAAACATAACAACCCATAAAAACACAATAAACTAATAATAAAAAAATAACAACCCCTTATTAATAAAGTTACCAATTAGTAAAACTCCTTTAGCATGTTTGCGGGCCAAAATCGATGGATTTTGGGTGTAGTGGGTGTGATAATTAAATTGTGAAACAATAGCCATTGCTAATTCTGGATGGAGGTATGACTACATGATAAAAATATCAATTAATAGAGGGTAAATCTCTTATCTCTATCAAGTTGAGAACCCTAAAATTTATCCTAAGAAACTAATCTAACAACATTTGATCAATTTTCTAACCGTTCCCTTGTTCCCTTCTGTATTTAGATTTTCCTAATATCTCATAGTAACCCTTAAACATGGGCACCTTACAATGGGCTTCCAACTAAGCCCTCTCTTATTAAGATAAAGTTTCAGAATAACAAAACAACAACTCAGTCTTCTTTCAATTCAAGAAACATTTGAAAATAGAAAAACAAAATAACAACTCATAAAAACACAATAATAACTAATAAAAAAACAACAACCCCTAATTAATAAAGCTAGCAACTAGTAAAACTCATCAACATGTTTGCATACCATAGTTGAAGTTATTGGAGTTGGTCTAATTAGCCCTTTACCAAAACCACAGACAATACTCACTCCCTCCAAGTTATTTTAATATTTGTATCATATTTTAAAATATATGTTGTTTTGTAAATTCAAAGTATTTTTTTCTCTTTTTTCCCTTATATACCATTATTTAATATTATCTTTTTTGACTACTAACTTCAATTTCATCTATCACAACTCTCACTATACACTTAACAAATAATTATTTTTCTTTCTTATTAATATAACTCAACTTTAAATAGGAGCATTTAGTTAAATATTTACTAAATAATGAGTTAGATTAAGCACACATATAAATGACGTGTTTGTTACTTACTGTACAGCTTCTACTTTTTTATATTCTTAGTATCATTAATGTGATGATATTGTGAGGGCAATCAAATTTATCAGTACGTTCAATTTGGATAATTTGTTTATTACGCGTGTTAATTAGTAATAAAATTTTGGGAATATGCATGTGGCAAAGTTATCCTTATCATCGACGACCATAATTTTTATAAAATCATTCGGGTGTGACACGTGTCGAAACCTGCTTGGTGGGGCGTCAGCCATCTTATTCGTGGACCACTGGGGACAGATTATCTCATTTCAGGACCAATAATAGTATGGGCAGAGGATGATGTCAGATAGACCTGGAAAAGTTGGGCTTTCTGGCTTAATAAATTTTATTCTTTGGTAGGAACCACCCATTTGTCCTGCTCCACCCACCATCAGAAAAAAAAAAAGGAAAATTTTAGGGTTAATCATATTTTTTTTTACTCCTAAAATGAGCAAATTTTGATTTAAGTTCCCAACGATATATCTATTTTAAGAAATAGCCTATTTTTAATCTTCGTCGAGTCTGAACTCCGGCTACTTTACCATTTGTTGGGCAAATGTGAAGTGACATGCTTAAGTATTATTTTTAATTCATATTGATATTACAAGTGTATAATTAATAAAAATAAATAAGTCAAAATTACTAATTAAAAATAAAAATTATAAAAAAATAGTAAATTTAATTCTCAAATCCTATGCATAATCTACTGTAATTCCTAATCTCCAATTCAAATCTTCGTCTTCTTTCTCTATCGTTTTTTTTACCTGAAATATTAATGAAATCTTATTTTCGTACTTAATACACGCGTGCATGAAGTTAATTGTAAAATCAACAACCACTATCAATTAAGGTTATCACTCCTATTTTTTTCCTTCATTACATCGAATCTCATCTCCTTGTGCGTTTAATCAATCTCTCACTCTCTCTGTATTGCTCGTTTATTCGATCAACGTTCTAGAGTAGCAATGCTTTTACTACTATCTTTGTTGCACGTTCTAAAATTGTATTTCATTTCTGTTCTTGTCTATTCTTTTCTTGTTTTTTAAATTATTTTATTCATTCTTAAGTTTGTGTATAATATATTAAGTTCAAATAAGTTGTCTTAAAACTTTGGTTGTTTCAGTTTTTCACATTTTCCAAAACTTCAGTTTTTTAAAAAAATTTAAGACTATTTATCTTATTTTCTTTCATCCATACTCTCATTTAATATTATAACTCTCACCTACCACCTCATATTTCACCTATCATAATCCTTACCATGGTAGTTAAACGGTGGATTGAAAGACATATTTTTGACTTGTGAATCGTGTCGTATTATGTATCGTACGATACAGACACACAAAAAATCAAGTCATAAATGAAAATATATAGTATATATATCATATGATAAACTTCAAAAATCAAAATATTTTAAGTCTTAAATTCTAAGATGACAAAGTTCAAGTGCTCATCACCTCCAAAAAAACATCAATAATATGGCAAAATGCATTGCAAATTACTTTACTACTTGCTAATTGCTATGCTTTGGTTCTAGAACTTAATCATAATCTAAAAAATCAAATCATTCATTATCATCCCCAAGGTCAATGTCACAGTCACTAAGTTCACCATCTCCATCCTCTCCAAGCTCCTCCCCTTCCTCTTGAGCTCCAATGATATTTTCTCCTTCCTCTTGAGCTCTAATGACCGGTAATAGATATTGCCTTATCCTTCTTGGCATTAAAGTTTCTTAGACCTATAAAAGGGGAAAACGATAAGTATCACAATATCCATAACAATATTTAAGTGATTCTTATCCACAACAATATTTAAGTGATTCTTCTAACTCTAAGTTCAAACCATAGTAGTAAGTATCGTACGATTCAACGATACAAATCGCGATTCGTATCGCAGCGATTCAAGGTCCATTTCAAGACACCTTACGATTCGTATCGCTAAGAGAAGAAAAACGTATCATATCGCAGTTGAATCGTACAATACTTACTACCATGATCCTTAATAATTAGCTAACCAATAACCATCATTCTCTCTTTTTATTATAACTTCACTTTATATAAAGATATTTAAGTCAAATTATGAAATCAATTAATAAACTCTTGTACAATGTGCATAACATTAAACCATAATAGTTTGGGAACCAAAGGAGTAAGCTCCGAAAAGCTTGTATCCAAACGAGCTCGTAAAGGAAGACAGATTATAATAGGCAAGGAAAACAAATCTGAAATTAGTACCATTTTGAAGCTTAATCATCCTTCGAACAAAAAATATATACAAATCCGGTAAATACATCAAGAATCGGTGACCGCCACGAAAACAATAAAAGCAGGCAAGTCATGCAAATCAATTTTGACTTCAGCGTAAAAGTATTTTATACTGGTGAGGAAATTGAATATGAAATTTAGTAGGTTGAAGGATGTACAGTGTACTCCTAAAAAATAATGGAGTTCAAATCTAATGTGTTTAGCTCAAATTGTGAAGAAATGAGTAAAGATTCCTCAAATGATGACCATGCAAAAATAAGTTCCAAAATGAAAGTTGATGAGCAAAGACCTATTCAAACGACTTAAACTAGCTTGTAACAATCCAAAGGACCTAAAAGGAGCACATAGTAAAGGGTCCTCAACCATATACCTTTCAGCAACTCAAATTACATAATAAACTCACACCAAAGTTAGTAAGTTACTGATCCCTGATTTAAGGTTTCAAGCAAAATATTTATACATGATAAAATGGCCATACTGCTCAACTTCTCCCTATAACAGAATGTAAACGGAGAACAGAAACAACTCTATTCAAAATATAGGTGAAAATGTGGTGTGATTCATTTTGACAGTGGCTATCAAAACACCCAAATCATATGCAGATTGCAAATCATCTTATCAAGCTAGGTACAAATTCATGAAGACAGCATTTGCATACAACTTAAATATATTTTAATTTTTATCATCAAAGTCAGAATCAATCATGCAATACAAATATCCACATCTGGTAGTACCCCTTCATCACATAAATATGTTTTCGGAACAAAGGAAAATACAATTAATTTGACACTCGGAAAGTTGGACTCTCAAACAGGAGTATCAAAGCACCTTTTTTTTTGGGATTGGTTTTCTTGTATTTACAAGCAAAAAAAAAAAAAACATGAAAGAACAAAATCACCATAAAATAAAGCTTGTATGGGGGAGTAACGACTAACGAGTTAAAAGTGCCATAAAACTTTGAAAGAACTAACTTCCAATAACTGCAATAAAGGATGTAAACAATGTGAAAGAAATGCTTCATTGTTTTCAAGCATAAACAGTGTTACTACTCAAATTTTTCTTCAAATCTTAACTGAAGAAATAAATAAAATCAGAAAGCAAGCTGTAAAATACCTGACAGACAGAAATGACAAATTCAATAGCAATAGTAATGAAACGAGAGGTCTAAGCTTGGCTGTGATCACTAAACGTTAAACTCCAACAGAACAAAACTAATATGAAAGAAACAAAACTCTTGGCAGCAACAAAACTTTAGCCCTGTAGATGTCTCTGTAAAGCATAAATCAGCATCCCCTGCAGAGAAGAGAAATAATTTTATTGACATAGGTGGCTGGTGAATGCTGAAAACCATCAAAGTTAAAAAGTAACATGTATATAATTAGGTAAATCTAAAACATCAGCAAAGGAAATCAACTACACATGAGTAAAGCTGAGTTTATCTGTGAAAAATAATCAACATTCAACTACTAAAAGAGTAGCAAAATGAAATTCTAGCTGTGTGCCTACATGTACATGATAATTGAGTCAATGAACGTTACCTGTCTTAACGTCTATCAGTTTTCCCAGTGGACCGCTTCCCAGAATACAAGTGCTTGGGCTTCAGATTAGGTATGACTCTATCAGCTTCTCCACGACGAGCTTCCTTGTTTCGCTTCTTGACAGATGTCCTTGCAAGTTTAATTGCCTTGACCTTTTGAGCAGAATCTCTGAAGCCTTCTCCAGGCACAACTTCACTGGGTGGGCGTGACACTGACCTGGACCTTGATCTACTTAGACGCTGCTTCTTGCTAGCTGAGTCACCATCAATCTCCATACCATCTCCACCATCAGCAGGTGATCTTTCCCTTTTCCGACCTTTCCTAGAGACAGATCTGCTACGCATTCTCTTGATTGCCAAAGTGGCATCAAGCCCCACAGATGACATCTGCCTTCCCATTCTTTCTGAAGTAAATTGCCTGTCCTTGTCAAATTTCCTTGGAACGGTTGGCCGGCTCTCTGCAGTGCTCTTTTTCATCCTATGCTGTTGGATGAGCAAGCTTTTCTTTTTCCTGATTGCAGCTAAAGCTGCTTGCTGTTCTGGCGTCAACTCAGTTCCATCTATCTCAAAATCATCATCTTCAGCCTCTGCCTGTCTTAGACCCTCTTCTCTTTCCAACTCTTCTAGCCTCTGTAGAATATCAGTATCAATGTAATCATACACATTGTGTCCATCCAAAATTTCTGGCAGAATATCTTCTTTCCATTCATCACTGGCTAAAATATAATTCTTTCTCAAGTTCATTGAGTATACACCTGCCCCACCGTTTTCATCCTCCAGATCCCTTTCAGTTTTTCTCTTCTCCTTCTCAGCTGCTTGTTTAGCTTTAGCTTCTAAAACTGCAGGAGGAATACATGGTGGTCTTTCTTTCTGGTCACGTGGCTTTGGGATTGCAACATGAAACCTATTCAAGCAATCATTAATTTTCTTTGACTTCATCTTTATCTCCACCCTCTGATTCAATAACCTCTCACATGCTGCATTTTTTACTGCAATTACCCCTTCTTCTGTCAAAGTGCTCATGGTCAACAGCACACTGTCATCATCTGTAGGCTCACCTCCTTGGCCAACTATAGTCTTCAAGGCTTCAGTTTTCATCTCCATGACCAACTTCATGTCTTCCGCAGATATCCCCTCTAGTGGTTGCAAGTCAGTCTTGTTGCAGACTACAATTAATGGCTTGTTCAGAAACAATGACTTAATGCTGTGAAATAGGGCTGCTTGCTGCGCAATACTGTAACCACAAGACCCAGAGATGTCCAAGAAAAACAATATCGCAGCTCTCAAATGCGCTAGAGCAGTGATACTGCACATCTCAATAATATTGCGATCTTCAAAAGGCCTGTCCAAAATCCCTGGTGTGTCAATGACTTGGTACCTAAGGTACTTATAGTCTGTATGGCCCACAAAAAGAGACTTTGTAGTGAAAGCATACGGCTGCACATCCACATCAGCTCTAGTAATTTTATTAATGAATGAGCTCTTGCCAACATTGGGGTATCCACAAATCAAGACAGTCCTCGTATTCGGATCGATCGACGGAAGCCTGGCCATGTGTTGTCTAACCTGTTCGAGGTAAGCCAAACTCGGACCAATCCTCTTAATCACAGTGCACATGCGGCCAAGGGCAGCCACCTTCAGAGACTTGCATCGATACAGCGAGTCGCCATACTTCAACAATTTCACATAGTCTTTAGCAATTTTCCCAATGAGATTCCTCGCAGTATTGATCTGTCCAAGTGCCAGCTTGTAATGATCTTTATTGTAGAGCACATGGAGGAGGTCACCATAGAACGGATGAATATCATCCAGTCGAGGGAAATCATCGATTATAGTGGAGAGCTTGTCATGAAAATTTTGCTGGGTATACTTCACTTTGCGCATGTAAAATTGCCGGAGACGCGTAATTGCATATCCCTTGTGTACAACTGTTGGTGTCTGGCGCTGGGTGCGGGAGAGGATGATGTCAACGAAGTCCTTCCCATTTGGTACCACAGTAATCTTCTTAAAGTTATATTGCACCATTTTCCCCTATCAATTCAACCTGCATGAGACATAATTCCAGATCAAAATTAAAAATATAAACAGTTTGAAAAAATAAACAATTCCAAACAAAAATCATCGGTGATAGCAGGCACAGACAACAATTCTTTGAAATTTCGCTGCAGAAATGGATGGCTTTGCTCGATTAAAAATTGCTCCAAACAGAAATTATCGGTGATAGCAGGCATAAACAACATAAATCAAGAATGAAAGTGTGATCAACGCTATCAAAACAATGGGAACAAAAATTCAATCATTGCGGAATCGTAGAAGAACAAAAAAAGGACTATCACCTTGTATGATCTAACAGAAGTGAAACCGCTGATACGAATCACGGGAACTTCACAAATCTTATGCAAATTCAGTGAAGTTGCGGTGATGGGTGGGAAGGGTTTTATGACACGGTTGGAGGCAGCATATATATGCTCCACCGTAACCTGAAGTTAGGTTGAAGAAGGGTTTAAGTATGAAGGAAAGAAAGGCTTCTGGGTCGTAATAATCCAACCCGGCCCGGTTGCTCTATCGGGTCAGTGGTAGCTTTGCACCATTAAAAAAAGCCCATTCTAGCCTGTCCAATACATAAAAGACCACAAAAAAAAGACCATTAAAAAATAATTCCCTTGGTCTCACCTCACGCTATGTCGGCCTGTCACCTCGAACACGACCATCTCTGCCACCGTCATCACCGCCCTCCTCTTCCCCTCCTGTTCTTTGTTGTTGCTAGGTAAAGTTGGTTATGAAGCTGTCTATTTTTCTTGGTCTCAGTGTTGGTGGCTTGACTCCTTTAGGTGTTGTTGAAGCCATGATGGGGCTTCCTTGAAAGCTTTTTAGATCATAACTCCGGCGGAGCCGGATGATTCACAAAAGTTGGATTTGCTGGATAAACTTGAAAAGAATTTAAGTATTGCTCTAAAAGTCTGCCTGATTCACTGTTTGTAGGAATTTAGATTCAATGTCTTTATTTGGTATTTTAGTATGTTAGCTATTTGTATCAGCATGTGTGAGTATGCTTTTGTCCTTAATATTTTATTTGATTGTATTATTGTATCACTCCTTGAGGTTATCGAAGCATCGTTGGCGAAAAAAAATCCATAATTTTTTTATGATTATTAATTTGATGTATTTAATATTTTATTAAATTATGAATTAGATTTAATATATATTTATAAAGTTTATTCCCTGAATAAATAGCCAACTTCAAATATATTTTTTGTTAAAAAATCTCCATCTCTTTTCTTATTAGATACAAAGGCAAGTAAAATTAGTAAGTATCTTGTCTAATACATGGTAATTTTAGTCAAGTTATTACATTAATAAGGACTTTTTCTTTTTTTACAACAAAGAACTTATTTCATTAATCAAAACTTGATGGTAATTCAAAGTCAGCAATAGATGAAATACAACTAGGAGACTCCTGTATCCACACTTTTTCTTAAATTCAACCAATCCAACATGCGAACCAAACTTAAGGGTGCCCGATTGCATTTTTCCCAAATGAAAATTAGTAGCAGACTAATTTTGATTACTTAAAAGAAGTGCATGACCCAAAAAAAAGGGCCTTAAAATCGTGAACAGTAAACACCGTAGTTAACACATTAACACTTAACAGTAAAGCATGACGCATTAACAAAAGGACCACTTTCAATCTTTCACACTCCCACCATCTTGAAAAGCATAACTAGTAGAAAAATCAATATGTTTTGGAATTATTTAGAATTTAGAGTAACTACATCTTCAAATGTTTAAATGGACAATCAGGCCACTTCCGAATTAACTTTTCTTCCCATAGAAAACTAATATGCAAACAAAATACACCTTTCATAATGCTAACCACACTTGATTTCCAGGCCTTAGGCATCACACGCGTTTTCACTAGTTTTCTGTTCATAGAATCTCCTATACATGTTGTCAACTTCAGTTAGATAGAATGTGCCAGGAGATAAAAGGCTAGTTTCCTTGCTTGTCACAAATTCCTTGCTTCCATACCTATGTTCCATTAGCTTCATGATTTCAACAAACTTCTCTGGAGGAAACTGCATAAAAAATTGTAATCATCAAAAGTCTATTCAAATGTATAGCTCATGAAAAGGATTCTGTTTTCAGCATCTTATTGAACATTAAAACAAGATGCATTCATGTACGGCAGGAGCATGCAACTATTTTCAAAGTTAATCTTAACTCTGACATGTGTGGAATACTTCCATTTCTGAAATGCTCTTAAATCTTTAAATACCTCATTCCTTGACTTCAATTTTCCAGCAACATCCATCACTGTAGCAATGTTTGACAAGCTAAATGGATGTTGCCAATCACGTAATTGCAAAGAGAACATTGTGGCAGTTAAGCCACTTCCATAAGAGAATAGTATCACCCTCTTGCCTGCCTGAAAATTGTGAAAAGTGCATCTTTATCAGAAAGTATGAACCTTCGTAGTGAAGAAACTTAATATTTGACTTAGCGGTTAGAAAGCTCACCAATTTGCTATGTTTGTTGTGAATAAGTGAAATAAGTGCAGCGTAGAGCGATGCAGTGTACATGTTGCCAACTTGTTTTGGTAACAAAGTGGTTGGTTGCACCTTGGCATCGTATTGAGGCTTTGCAACTTGCTGGGATGCCTGTAAATCAAAGAATATTGTACACCATCAGCAAAAGTTACAAATTGTCCATTTTTAATACAATTATATTTGAAATCACACCTTTGCTCTCCAACTCAAAGGAAAAACGGAAAAGAAATGAGTAACTAAAACAAATAGGAGACTTTTGTTCTTATTTCCCAAAGAATACTTATGGATCTGCACTCAGACCTTTTCTAAATCACGGCTTTGATAGCTCTCATCACCGGATAATGTCGCAAAAGGTCCCAGTTTTTCTTTGGCAGCTTCATCTACAAAACTGTTTTATACTCAACTTGTAAACATCAATACATGAAAAAGTAAAAAAAAAAAAAAAAACACATTTTAAGAGGATGGAAAAAAGTAAAGAACCTGGTATTCTTCAAGAAGTCATTGAACACCAAACGAGCAAAACTTTTCTGGACAAGCTGCAGCAACTCAAAGCATTAAAGAACAATATAAAAATTTACGTTGAAAAATATATATGTAGATATGAACAAAGATAGATATGATAATGAATGAAATGCAGAAAGAACATATTACACATAACATTCTTAAGTGCCATGCGGAGTTATGATATCCATGAGATTTTTAAATCCTAAACTACCTTATTATAAGGGGAGTGAAATACAAAGTATTCAGCATCAGCAAGAGAAAATTGTTTTCCCTCGAATTTCTCATATCTGCAAAAAAGTAATATGATAATGTACTTCGTTAATATTTATATACCAAATTTCACAAGAATTATATTAGCTGTAGAAGCTTACTTGAGACTGAAATTTTTATAGCAATTATCAAGGGCCATAAGGTAACAAGTTTGAGAAAGCTTCCCATCAACAACCTATAACACATAAATTAAGTGGAATGTTGGAGTTAGCAACCTAAAATGTTCTCAGTAGAGTCAATACTCAAATGAAAAGAATGGAAGAAGAGTTAAGTGTTATCCCTACAATTCTCAAACCAAAGAAAGTTGCAGGGATTGTGTTTATTATCACATTAATGGGCAGAAAAAAAAGGAAATTAGCTTTCATAATAGATGATCCCAGATTCAAGGTTTGCTGATGCAGAAATGAAAAGAGACTGGAGAGTGTACCGGATATTCACTGGCAAGATTAGGCTTATAAAAATCATAGGCATGAGACATATGACTTGCTCTCAATTTGCTTTCAAAAGCAATGGGAGCGTCTGGACCAATTAGCATGGCAATGGCAGCAGCTCCGCCAGTTGGCCGAGCAGGTCCTTCAGCATAGACCTGAAAAAGGGATTCATCAATTACACATGCTTGAGTTGAGAAACTTGTTCAAAGAATTGCGCACATTTAAAAGGAGTGTAAAACATGTTTACTGTTACTAAATATAGTTCAAAGGCCCTGAACATGGAAAAGATCTTACAGCACTGTCAGTGCAGACAACAAGCCCATATCGTCCATCCCATGAGCTGCTCTCCACCCAATTGACACAATTGAACAAAGCAGCAGTTCCTCCATAGCATGCATTAGTTGAATCAACACCCTCGATATCAGTATTTCCATATTTCTGCATGATTCAGATAGATAAGTAAATATTGTATACGGGTGCTATGGCAACAGAACATCCAATCAATAAAGTTATAATACATATAACTGAACCAAAACCATTCTGATTATTGACCATATAGACATAGTTCTGGTATCTAAGCAAGTGGACAATTACTTAATGACAATATAGTGAGGATTAGTATCTGATCTGGGTATAGGATCAATAATAAATAGCCCTGTTGATTATGAGCTACTTTAGCTGTGCTCTATGTTTGACATAAGATTGGCTGCTAAAGAGCTTCCAGTCCAATGTTAAATACTTGCAACTAAGTGTGAATAATCCCATATCTATAATTTGGTAATTAAATCAGCTTAGTTTTAAATACCATCGCAAGGTGAAGAAAGTCACTACACTTTGTCAAAAGAGTAACAATGTGGTTTGACACTGAAAGTATACCTCAAAGATTTGCATCAGAAATGTCTTGATGGATTTGCTTTTGTCTATCACAGTCTCACTCCCTACTTCGAGACGACCAATTAGCTTAGGATCAATGCCATACTTCTCAAGAAGGGAGGTAACTACTGTCAAACTGAAGATGCAAGAGTTAGCCTTCAAGAGATGAAACCAGGAAACATGATCAGCATCATTATTGACGATAAATTTTCAGCATCAAAGTTCTATTGGATATTGACAAATTGAAAAAAGTAAACAGAGTGTAATATATCAAGCTCGCTTTAGTAGGGTGCATCCAAGGTCATATAAACAGTGGAGTGAAAAACTACATCAAGAATAAAAGTCTCCAGAGGATTATACATATTACTATGAAATTGAATTCTTTGTTGCGCAATGCAACAAGCTCATCACCTTCACATAGTTAGTTTGATAGGAGCTGAATCTTCATCATGGTTGGTATTTACCAGAAACACCACTTCATGTCCTTGGATGTACATGAAGTTCCAAAGGGGGGAAAATTAAAAAGGACTTCTCCTCATGTTGTATGTTTTTTCTGTCTTCCATCACACTAAATTGTGCTTATGCAAAACAGAAATAATAACTTCATGCAAGGGCAAGTTCAAACTAAGTGGTATCTACTACTATTGGTAGAAAAATTACAGAGAGTTTGAAATCCAAAATAGAAACCTCATTGAGATGACATCTTCTATGTCTGTACAAAACGCCATGCAGTCCTGTCCTAATCCAATAGTATATTTCCCTTTACTGGCACCATCATGAGCCTCCATTGCTTCCTGCATGCATGCATAACACATGAAGAAGCTGAAAAACCATCACTAATTAAAAATGAAAATTATGAAAATAGCTTCAGTGAGAATAATCACGGTAGATGGAGGAACCGTACACGCCATAATTACGATTCAGTTTAAGGGCGATCTCATGGATTTCACTGGATTATCACAGAACACAATTGATTAAGGCATAGTCCGTTTTTTTATGTATTAAA
This sequence comes from Acmispon strigosus, assembly GCA_030819835.1. Lineage (NCBI taxonomy): Eukaryota > Viridiplantae > Streptophyta > Magnoliopsida > Fabales > Fabaceae > Acmispon > Acmispon strigosus. The sequence continues at coordinate 17,293,445 of JAUAMA010000002.1, read as the reverse complement.
TGAAAAGCGCATCACAAATCTTTCATTGACTATTTTGCGTTTGTTCCCTCTCGAATCTTGAGTGATAGAAATTAAAACCGAATTTGGCAAACATGAAAAGAGAAGGAGTGAAAATGAGAAAGAAATGAAAGTGAAGTGATTGACCTGCTGAACGCAGGTGGAAGGGAAGTAGATGTCGATGGCGAGGATCCCAACATTGTTGGCCATCTCATTTCAGCAATCAGCGGGTTCGGAAGATCCAATAGGTGTCTCACTCTGTTATGCACAAATCAAAGAGAGAAAGAGGAAGAGGTTGAAAGAATCTTATTACGTTCTGGTGTTGGTGTGTGTTGTGTATGTATATATGAGGAAGAATCAAGCACTCACTGAACGAACAAAACCAAATTTAGTGCTATTACTATATGGCACTGGCACGAACCCCAGTATAGACAAGATTCCTCAGTTTCCGTTAGTGACGGAGTTTCACACACATGTTCAAGACAACAACCACCACATTTTGGGTCAGGAGTCGATAATTCATTACTCACTAATTTGAGTTTTTATTCTAACGAGTTCAATAATTATATAATTCAATTGTAAATAAATTTACAAAAAATAATTGTATACCCTTCATATTTCGACATATTTTTTTAGAGATCAAGGTATAATATGCATGTGAATATGGTCGTAGTTATACAACAGACATTTTATATTACTATAGTTTAATGAAAAATAATATTTAGGGTTAATAGCGTGTTTTCCACCGATAAAAAAATTGGTGGACATTTAAAAGGTGTAGACCACTAAAGAAAGATAGAAAAAAAGTAGAGATAAGTGATAAGTGTAATATATGGTGTGATGTAATTAGAAAAAAGAGATAGAGAGAAAAAATAGTGCTAAAAGTATCTGTACTATTTGGATGCTCCAATTTTACTAAAGGTTGGATCTGCCCCTAAAATTTTGTTTGTTTGACTTTATCTTATATTTTTTAATAGTCATGTTTGAGTCCTAAAAAGAACCAATACCTAAAAAAAAGGAATATTGGAGGACTACATTAGAAATTTTCATTTGTCAAAATTGTGTTTTTCACTCCTTGTATTTTGATTCTAGTCACTTTTAAGTAGAGGTGGAAAATAAGCTTTGCATAAATAGGTCTGGAATGCATAAAAAAAATTTAGGCCTAAATTTGGTCGATTGCTCGTGATAGACTTTTTTCTGAATCCGGTCTAGTCTTTTTTATGGTCTAGTATGAGTTTTTGGAAGCTCATTCCATAAGATATTTGAATAGACTAAGAAAGATACTTGTAAATATGTCAATAAGATTATAGGCCAGAGAACTAAATGCTAAAACAAATATATGTATGAATAGACCAATAAAATTATATGTTAATAGGTAAGGTGAAAATATGTAGGTTGTGTTAGGTTTCCTAATACCTGAAAACTTATTTAAAATACAAAAGATATTTAAATAAGTCATTAGTCAATTCCAAATAGTAGGGTTGTCCATCAACCCAAGGCCTTAAATAAGTCATTAGTCCATTCTGAATAGTAGGGTTGTCCGTCAACCTAAGGCCCGACCCAACCCGCTCAATCCGACTTGTTTTTTTTGTCTCGGGTCGGACTAGGTCGGATGGTCAGGTAGAAAAGGGGCGAAATTCGGTTGAAAATGGTTTGTATCGGTCGGGCTCGGGTTGGAAAAATTTATAAAACAAAAATCGAGCCCGATCGCAGCAGTGTTATTTTTAAAAAAAAATGTGGCCAAAACCAAGACTTTCTCAGTTTCAAAAAAAATAAACACGGCTGGCCCATAACGCGTTTGACAAAAAAAAGAATCCAAAACGCTTTTCATAAACGCATTTCAACTCTTTACGTGTTTCATTCAACACATTTCAATCAAACTCCTCATATGTGCTTCTTCCTAACCCTAGCACTCCAATTCACATCCGCTCTCTCTTTACGACGGCGGTGGCGGTGCAAATCTTCCCCTTTCAGCTTCTCTTCCTCTTCTCCTCGCCTCGAGAACCAAAGGTTCATCACTCCATCGGTTGATTCGGGCTTCTTCCTCATCTTTTCATGGCGGCGGCGACGCTACTTCCTCATCCGTGCTTCTTCCCCTAGATCTAAGTTCATTTGGTCTTGATTTGTCTCGACTTTCCTCGATCCGGGCTTCATCTTCATCGTGTGATCTGATTTGGTTCGCGATCTGGTTACGATTTTTTTTTCTTGAAATCGGTTTCAATCGAATCCACCCGAGACTCGCCGGACTCGAACCCGAACTACCCGACATTAGTGTTCGGATGTTGGCAGGCCTGGTGGTTTGACTCATTTCACCCGACCCAAACCAAAGTTTGGGCCCGAATCCAACCATACCCAACCGATGGACAACTATACTAAATAGACTTATTATTTTATAGATCAACATGTGTTAAATCCATAAATAATAAACAATTTTTCTTACGGTCTATATTTAAATAATAAACAATTTTTCTTATTGTCTCTATTTAAATAGGTTGGCCTATTAAAATCTTACATAAAAAGCTATTTAATTGTACCTTAATGAACTATATTTTGTTACAAAGACAACCATCACCATCACTACTAACATAGAGCACCAAGACATCATGATACACACAACCAGATGTCAGCCCCCCTTCATCAGTCATTAATCTTCCTTAAAAGCCCAAGGTAATAATCAGTTTCTTCTAACTGGCATTCACCCCGTGGTCATATCAATCGAAGAAGTTGCAACCTCTATTCCCCTTGCATTGAAAAAAAAAAAAAACAGTGTCATCATCAAGTCACTCAAATACTGAAAGTCAACATCATAGTCTCTTCATTGTTACCTCAAGGCATCCACAATCCTAAAAATGCATGTCCATATTCTCTTTTGTCCTTGTTGTAACAAGGGGAGCTATAACCTCACGATAACACATATTGACTCTTCTCATTTTCCCCTCCTCAAATGAAGATCCATACGATTTTCACTTCCTCAATCCATTGACATTCTGACATGGCTTTATCCCTTCCGCTTCATAACTATTCTTCGAGCAATCTCCACAAATGATAATGGATTGCAGCATTAGTGTTCACAAAAACCTCATTTTTTCTCACAACAGAGATGCTTGGTGGGGGAAATGGGGAAGATCATGTGCAAGCCACATGATCAACCATACACATTAAAAAATGCTTACATGCATGCGCATCACTTACGAAGGTCTCACATCATGAGCTTTTGTTAGAATTTGGACAGAACACTAATTCCATGACTTGATTGCAATGTCTCACAAACTTTGATGACTTGATTCCCTCGTTTTTAAATAAAGGTAGAAATATCACATAATCACGATACTTGGGGACCAAAAGTACAATTTTCCCCAAAAGTACAATTAAGTATATAATAAAACTATAAGAACAATAATGATATAAGAACTATTTAAAACTTCAAAATCTTCAACGTTATTCAATAAGATAATACTCTATACAAAAAGTAGTTCTCAACTTTCTTATGAAATGTTAAATTGCAAAATAGTTTTATTTTTTCCCTCCACAATTTTTGCCTCTCTCTCATTTATACTAAACAACTCAATTCTAAAACAAAGCAACCATAACAATGCAAATTAATGGGAAAATAACAAAAGGGAAAAATGGGTTCAACACATTCATACTTCAATGGTCTTTTGATTTAATGCCATGTATCTCCACCTTTCTTTCTCCACAAAATCTGCATCCAGGAACCTGGAAAGAAAAGCCCAAAGCCTGTAAGCATCCTCAAAGTTTGTCAAGAAACCCAGTGTAGCAGTCAATACAAATATCCCAGGCTCTTGTTGTCTCTTCTTAGACGGGCCCAACTTATCAACAACCTCAGGTGCTCTAGTTTCCAAGGCCCACTGTCTCTCTTCCACATTCTTGTCTGAGAACCTGATATTCCTCAAAAAAGAGCTCCTGAAAGAGATATTGTTCCTATCAGCTAGCTTCTGCACAAGTGCAGGATCAATCTTTTCCCCTTTCCAATCAAATAGATTAAATGCCACAGAGGGTCCTCTATGAGAAATTATCTTTGGCCCATAGATCCTAATCAAGGAAAGTCTATTTTCATGATGTGGATGTTGAAGACTCATCAATGCATTCACCAACCAATTGATCAGACACCTTGTCCTAGTGCTAACCTGTATTAGCCCCACTGAATCTGCATGATCCAATCCTCTAAAATCAAACTCCAAGCTTTGATTTTTCACCCCTTCTCTGTTTTCACCTTTATTTATGGGCATGCTTGACTCCAATATTTCAGATGCTGATGATGCCCCTTTAACTTCTTCAGTCTCATTCTGATGATAAGTTTCAGTTTTTGGTGCAGTTTCTTGCCTAAATGTTGAGACAAGGCTTAGAATTCCTACACTTGTAGCATTTCCTGAATCTTTCAAAGCAGAGATGCTGGATTTTTTCACAAATAAGCACCCAAATCCTGATGGATTTTCGCCAAAAACTTTGTAGAATGAGCAAACCATGAAATCAGGCTTGAACAGAGACATGCCTAAAGTTTCCATCTCTTTAGGCCTCAATGCACACAAATCAAGCAAGACCCTCCACCCATTTTCTTGTGCCATGGACATCCAAACATAGGAATATGGTGCTCCTGTGACCCTTGAATGAAGAGGGAAAACAAATAGACTCCTACCTTTTCTCTTTTCCCTTTTACTTGTTATCATCTTCTTTAATCTCCTCCACTCGATTCCGAGATTGGGCCAGGAAAATTCAGCTGATAAGACACTCACTCCTTGCTTGTTGCAGCTATGAATCATCATATCCAGTGCCTCGCTGCTATGATCATACACTGTGAGGAGCTCTCCGTTGGAGTGAAATTGGAAGGAATCAGCCACGAGTTTGAAAGCAGATACCTCATTAGCTATGAAAACAAGGGTGTAATCAGCTTCAGAAACGTTCATAAATGCCATGATTCTTTCTTTCACTCTAGACTCTAGTTCTGATTCTTGGCCACCATAAAGTATCTGTGACTGCAAATTCATACACTTGTAGGATACATCAAAAAAGGGTGGTTCTAAGTATGGCAATGATGGAGGAGGAGATGATGATGAAGAAGGATCAATTGAAGTTGTGGTGGGGCAAGAACTTTGCTGCTGAGAAAAGGAGAAAAGGCCATAACCAATATAATCGAAACAGATGTTGGAGGGATTCAAGTGTTTGTATTCTTGGGCTCGAAATTGATCAATTTCAGAAGTTATAGAAAATCGAGGGAAAGCTTTGATGAAGCTTTTATATGCCTCGTGTAAAGGAGGGAGGGACTCATGGTTTGTGAATTGTTTATATGGGTAAAGACTTGAGTATGTGGCTTCAATGAAGTCATCACTTGAAGAAGTGTTATGGGACTCCTCAGAGGCATGAAGAGGAGAGGGAAAACAAGCATTCAAGCAGGGCTGTGATGCTTTTCCTATGCAAGATGGGTGCATTTTTGTTCTTGTGTTCAAAATTTCAAAACATTGACTTGAAGTTTATATGATATAAATGCCAAATTCATTGTTAGTCATACATACAAACAGGTTGTCGTGTGGGGGCTTTCAACCACTCTCTTCTTCCACCATCCATTAGCATTTCTTACTTCTAACGCTATATAGTTTATTGGGTACCAAGAATGTGATGGTGTAGGTGGAAGTGACTCGAGTCTCTTAGCCACTTGATTCCCTAGACCCATGTGTGTATAAAAAAACACGGGAGATTAGTCTTTTATTATATTTTATGGCAATTTTTTTTTTTCTATTTCATAACTGTAAAAGTTGAGAAATTCGTGACATATTTATTGAAGGTGTTGAATTAGGCTCGTTCATCACTCACTGTGTTCTGTCTGGACAGCGATGTTGGTTGGGTCAGATCCATGTGTGGCGATTTCATTACCACTTGAGCCCTTCTTAGCCAAGATGAGAAGTGGTTGTGGTTCTTTGTGAAAGGGATATAAGGGGTATTGTGAATTATGAACTTTGGAGTTATTGTGGTAGAGATGCGGAAATCAGAAACAACAAGAGCTAAAGAGCAAAATCTTGGTTTTCACATGTTGCAATCAGCATAACTAGGTTGAAGCCGGTAATTTTCATTACTTTTAGTTCCTATATATAATTGTCACTATTTTAATATGTTTTTTTTTTTACTATTTATTTGTCACGTTTGCAATTTTAAGAGAGTATTGATTATATTTTACTGTACTCTTAATTTAAAGTGATAGGAAAATTCAAAAGTCACATTTATAAAGTAACCGAGTAAGTATTAATTTTAGTGAAATTGCACATAGCAATGGGCTAAGGGGCGCATACAGCCCAATCAGACTACTAGGAGGTCTTCTTGGTTTAAAGACTTTATTTAGTTTTGGGCTAAATTAGTTAGCTTTATTATTGTTATGTCATCTGTTTTTGCTTAGCGTTCAAGCATATTCCACATTATTTGATACTGCCGCTTGTAGGGCTATCTTTCATTTAGGAATGTTTTTGTTAGAATAAATTGTAGCTTGTTTTCTTTTTTAGATTTTATGAGAAAAATGAGCTTTGCTCATCATTTTTCTGTATTCTTTCTCCTTTCCTTTTTCTAAGTTTTTTCTAACTTGTTCTGTTAAAAAAAAAGTTTTTCTAGCTTGTTTTAAGGTTTGAGTTTGCATGCCCTAAATTAATATTTCAAGAATAAGATTACGGAGTATTTTGTTTTTGGGTAAATTTTATAAATATATATGTAAGTTTTTAGTATTTCAGATAATGTTGTTAAATTTCATTTATTTTAAAAATTAAAAAATAGGAAAATATTATAGAATGAGGTAAAACTGTGAAGTTATATTTACAAAAATTATTTTCACATGAGAATGTAAGATTTTCAAGCTATTTGATCGAATGAAACAAAAGGAAAATTGACGGTTATTTCATTCCTGGGGATATTTGATACCCGAGAATCTGATTTTTAACCTTGTAACAAACGTGGGAATATTCATTCCCAACCTCAACATTCTCGAGAATGTCTTTCCATACCGTGAAACAAACGCCCTCTAGGGTTTTGGTTGAGAGACTTTCTCTCATATTGTATATCTGTTGTTGTTGGAAGCCATTGAAGACAAGCTCAATTCCATAATCCAACGTCAGGATTTATTGGACTCACGTAATCAGGCTTTCAACTCCATTCCTTATACTCTTACACAAAAACTATGTACCCTATCAGCCCAGTCAAACCATGTCCCACCACAACCCCCTCCATTCATGCCTCCCCACCCAATTCCTAGCAGACCCCATCTAGTTCCATTGCTGCTATTGGATCTAAGCCTCCCCAAACCCTTTTCCCTAAATCTCTAAAGTTGCAGCTCAAGTTTTTTTGAGGGTACAAATCCCCTTGATTGGCAATCTAAAGTAAAGCAGTATTTTCGATTTCATCAGACACCCCCAACCCATTGTCTTGATCTGATGGCCTTCTAAATGACAAGTAAAACTCTAAGTTGTTATAAATGGATGTACAATAGCTATCTCTGAAAATAATTTTTATGTTAAAAGGAAATTATGTGTAGAAATGCAAATTAGCCCCGCCTTATTATTGTCATCTTTAAGATGACATTTTTTTTTGTAAAATAGGATTGTAAACAAGCTAGTGGACCAAGTTGTCTAAAAGGCCAGGCCAGGTAGTCTAAAGGTCAGGTCATACTTTAAATTTGGCCTATGACAGGTAGAGATGGCAGAAAAACCCAAACCCGCGGGTACCCGACCCTACCCGACCCGAATTTATGGGTAAAACCCGTTCTGATTGGGTTCGGGTTTGGGTTTTACCCGATCTTGAATATGCTGTTCGGGTACGGGTTCGGGTATGAGTAAACCCTACCCGAACCCTACCCGAAACCCGGTCCTATGTAAGAAATTACTAAAATATCCCTATATATATTAGTAGTGATTTAGGTTTTCCAAGGTTCATTTGCAATTTTGCAAAGCAGCAGCCAAGAACTGAAGAAGAGGTGCGTCCCTCACCCCTTCCCCTACCAAGCCGCTGCCGTGTTCCAAGCCGCCGCCGCCTGCCGTCGTCCAAGGCTACAAGCCGCTGCCGCCGCCGCCGTCCACCATTCAAGCAAGAAGGATCTCCGTCTTCGTCTCCGTCTCTCGATCTCCGCCTCTCGTCCGCCGTGGTCCACTTCCCTGCCTCTGTCTCCGTCTCTCGATCTCTCTTCCACTGTCGTCCAAGGCTACAAGGTGCATGTCTTCCACATCTGTGTTTTAGTGCTACTGTGCTGGTTGTTTGATAATTGATATGAATGTCTCTCGATCTCTTTTTCTGCTATTTTGGGTACTCTGACAGATTGTTCTAACAACTCTACCACTGGGAAGGAAATTTCAGTGGCATTCAGACAGGTCTTGTTCATGAGCTTATGCTTGAATTAAAAGGGAGGCTTAATTTTGTCTCCTACGCTATGTTGCTGTTGTGATGGGGCTATGATAATTAGTTTTTCTTTGTTGTCTTTGGCATTGAGTTGAATGTTGTTGGTCTACAAGTTAAGTCCCTTGAACTGCTAAGTGAGTGGGTGTAAGTGGGTATAAGTGGGTTGCTAGCTCTACAGAGAAGGCAAAAAGAATGAGCAATTTTGATCATATATTTATTTTCTAACTTTATATCTCAGGGAGTCATGATTCTATTATATTTATGCTCGATTCTAATTAGATTCACACATATTGATTATATTGGGTTCAACTTGCTCTGGTTCTAGAATGTGCTATTATTATAAAATCATAGTGTTCTTGCTCCTATAAAGAAATTTCTATCTGCCTAGTATTCATTGTGTATGAAAAAAATCTCAGCCAATCTTTTTTCCAAAGAACTTGGATATTCTCTATGAGAACTAGAGAACCTTGTAGACAAATTTTCTGTTTAATCTTCCAATTTACCTGCATCTCATATTGAGACACAATCTATTTCCTTGGTTTTGTTTCTGCTAAAATACCAATCACCAACAGCTTCTGCATTCTGCAATAGTCTGTAAAAGATAGAGCAGTTTAATTAATCAGGTAGCTTATAAGAAATTGTACATGATTAATTAAACTGAAGTCTGCAATAGTCTGTAAAAGATAGAGCAATAGTCTGCTATCTTTTTTATAAAACTTTTGCATGTATAATAGTAGTGTATTAGTATTAACCGATAATTAACAAGAGAAAAATTAGAACTTAGTTGATAGCTACTAATATTTTGACAAATTGCTTTATTTAAATCATTTAGAGAAGAAAAAAACATTAAACAATCACTTGTCAGTATAATAGATTAGTGGTGAATATCAATATCAAATCTTTTCCATTGAACTTGCATACCAATTAAACTCAAAAGTTTATATCATGATTTTAAATATTGAATTTTGAATTGGCTTCTAGAGTAATTTTTTAAATCATCATGAAGAATTAAAGATTTTTCTGTTACTGTATCAGTAATCGGGTTCGGGTATGGGTCGGGTTTTCGGGTTTTTCTGTTTCCTCTCTATTCATCGCGGGTACGGTTTCGGGTATGGGGAACCCGAAACCCAACGGGTTCGGGTTCGGGTATATTTTTTCTACCCGAACAGGGTTTGGGTTTGGGTTTGGGTTCGGGTATGTTATTTCGGGTTCGGGTGCGGGTAGGGTTAAACCCGCACCCGACCCTACCCGTTGCCATCCCTAATGACAGGCCACATACCAGACTTGGACTGCGAAACTAGAATGCATGTCAAATTTGGACCGCGCAAAGTCTGGTCTGGCCTGACCTATTATCGCCCCTATTCCCTTTTGTGTTCTCATCTCTTTCTTGGTGTAAGTGTAAAAGAAGTGTGAAAAAACATTAAGTTGGCTAAACCCTTCCACAAATGAGGTTGAATTTTTTGTTAATTGAATGCATTATTAAACAATAAAAGTAAAACCGAGGAGGATGACAGAATATAATATAAAAATCATTAGTTTTTATTCAATAGTTTAAGCTTTTGGTGATAATTAGGTTTATTGCTCCATTATTCTAATAAAAAAAGGAATTTCAGCACAGCGTAGGTAGACCTCTACTTTGTCTACACTTCAAGCCTAAGTGTACATTTACGTGAAGGGGTGTGTTAAAATATTTTTCATCTGTTCCTATTTTTAATACCGGTTGTGATAATATTGCGCTTATTAAGAAACATATAATGTGATCAATTAATGCATTGGTTTTTAAAAAGTTTATCCAATCTTCCATGTTTACCCTTAATTAATAAATTGGATAGTGTGGAAGAAAATTAATTATAAGTGTTACTCAAACTTCAAAATTAAGAAAGTTAAATACATACAAGGGGTATGGGGTATATATGAAATAACATAATAAATATTCCTAGGGTACATTAACAATAATTCTGACGGGGGTTATAAATCGTCCATGTTATCTTTATCTTTTTGATATAATTGTCTCACCGAGGAGGAAAAAGATAATGAAGAAGAATATAACATGGGATATACCAGTGAGGCCAAGATTGTTGCGAGCCTTCTATAGGCTAAGAAAAATGGCATATATTTCTGCCCTTTCGAGAGTCTTAATCTATCTCCAACGACATGGTTGGAAAGAGAGCAAAGAATCTGTAACATTAATGGAGTAAGAATGAGGTCCATGTTCAGAGAAAAGATAGCAGCAAGGACTATATACCGAATGAATCAATTAAGCATATCCTGGAGATATGCTTCCTTCACCTCATTATAAATGCCTCTACGACCTCTCTCGCTTACTATCAACAAAAACATAATCCACCATTAATTCCTCACAAGAGTTACGTTTCAGAATGACTAAGCAAATCAGCTGCGGGGTTTCTCTCCTTTGGCAGGCACTCCATCGAACAAGACATCAATCCAGTTACCTTGATGACCAGCCAAAGGAGAGTTGCCCTGTGACTGATTCTTGCTTAATTAATGCAAATTACTCAACGTCATCATCAGTGTTATATATGTATGTATCATCCATCTTTGATCTCAAACTGAAGTCCTAATATTAACTATATATGTTTTTGTTGATTTTTAATCGAAGAAGTTCATCTACAAGAGCTTCTTAACAAAGTGAGAAAGTAAGGACGTACCAACCTTTGAAGTTTGAAGTATATTATGGTTTTAAAGTATGATATAGTGCTACTCGATCGTTCACTTTAGAGAAAACCTCCTCTTAAATGAACCCTATGTATGTCACATGGGTAAAATGCATGTCACTGCATAGTGATTTATTATACGAAGCCATTAGTTGCATCTGATTTTGTCCATCGATGGACCAGATTCAATGAAAAAAATGGCAAGACTACTCTGCATTTCAGAGATCAGATAAACTTAAATTCAGTCACCAAATAATTGGAGTGCCCAACATACCCTCCGCAGCTTGCAGCTATTTACTGTAGGTGCAGCTCTTTGCTGCAAATTCTTAACCTTGATTTTTGCATTAAATGATCCATATTGAGTAGTTACAAGTTGAATTGGTCAAAAGTGCAACTATTTTCTCTTAACCTCCATGCTTGACCATTAATTTTTACATTAAATGATCCTGAGTTAGGGATGGCAATGGGTAGGGTTTGAGTAGGGTACTATAGTACCCATCCCCATACCCGCATTTTTAAAAAGTACCCGTACCCGTCCCCATACCCGCGTGGGTAGCAACTTGAGTGCCCATCCCCATACCCTCTGGGTACCTATATGCCCGTACCCATTACCCGTAGTTTAGTTAAACAAAATATAATATAATTTTCACTAATTAAGTATAAAAAGGTAGATAATATTTATATTTTTCCCTTTAATAGGATCATATTAAGTAAGATTTTCTCTCTAATCAAATTAAAATCAATTAGATATACTTTTAATTTACATCAATAATATTTGATCTCTTTGTGATCAAATTTGAAATATGTGCAAATTTTAATTAAAAATTAAATTAAAATTTATTTTTAAAATTTGAGAATATATCTTTTTGTTTGAATACTATTATCCAAACATATATATTATAAGTTAAGATAATAGTATAATTCAGTCAAAAAAAAATCGTAGTATAGTTATAATAATTATATTAGGATGAATAAATAATTAATTAATTAATTATATATATATATATATATATATATATATATATATATATATATATATATATAATATGTGTGTGCGGGTATAGGGCGGGTGGGTACTATAGTACCCATACCCGCACCCATACCCACTAGTTTTTGCGGGTATTTACCCATACCCATCCCCATACCCATGTAGCGGGTTTTTACCCTACCCATAGTGGGTATTTTTTGCGGGTACCCATAGGGTCTGGGTCAATTGCCATTCCTATCCTGAGTAGTCAAAAGTTTTAATTACTGTCATTTTACTATTGTAGAGGTTGTACTGGTAGTAGATTATCCGAATTCCAACATACCATGATTACTAGCGATTTATCATAAACCTTACTAATTAATTGAGTGGTTGTTTTAAATTATATATGCTTAAACCTTAATTCCTTGTAAGTAACTTTCACTTAAAAAAAACACATATTGAGAGAGTTAACCTGCTATGTGAATGTTCAAAGTTCGAACATGATTCACTTTCCGTGGAAAATGTATGACTTAGACAAAAAATATCTATCAACATCCTTCAATTCGAGGAACTAGAAGTCTGTAACAAACTGTTTAACATATGTTCATTTTTCTTTAAAGGAAAGTGTTCATTTAACATATGTTCATCTTCCTTTAAAGGAAAGTGACCATATAGACCTGTGAAATTAGGACTAATTTGGATAACCTGAAGCAGGAGTCTGAAGTTCGATCCCACTAGAGATGCGTTGCACGGATGGGGCTGATCAGACGCCTGGTTGGAAGATACGCTTCTCCTTGATGTTTCCAGACTCATTGTCTTGCGAGCTTGTGAACCAAAATAAGCGACTTAGGTCATGGGGCTAGCAGATTCGGTTGGATTAGAAGGTGTTGGGCTTATTCTCCGAAAGCGGACGAAATCCTTCATCATGTGCGATCTACTTCATGCCTGGGTGGCCTACTTTTTTTTTTAACAAGCCAAAAATGCATTGATAGGGAGCACAAGGGGTGCCCCAACCCAATACACATAGAAAGAATGTTATGTTAAAAAACAGAACAATGTCAACGGGTGACACTTAACAAAGAAAAATTACAGGAAAAAGGAAGCATTCTTGCCATGAAAATCAAGTTCCACATATAGTTAATCCCAGAACTGTCATCCCTCATAAAATCTCCTGCTACCTTCAATTCTGTTAAAACACCTAGTATAACAACATAACAGCGCCTCCATAGGGTGGTCTACTTTAGCTCAGCCCAAAAGGTCGCCCCTCGAAAGCTTGTTACTTATTTGTTCGAATTGTTAAGAGATATGCATGTACCAGGTAGAGGTTTAAGTAGGTTAAAGTTGTTTTGTTGATACATATTCATCATTGTAATCACGTATTAGGTGAATGGTTAGTTAGTGGGCACTGAGTGAGGAATGTCGATTTTCTATAATAGATTATTGCACATACAATATGTATGTTCACTTCAATATACAGAAGGCTAGGCTTGAATTGCTCAAATTTGAGCTCGATTTCCTGATTCACTTGAATAAACAAAAGGCTGAGCTTGAATTGCTCGAATTTAAGCTTAGTTTCGAACGGTATTTCTTTGTTTAAATTTTTTTGTCAACATCTTGTGCCTTTTAGGGTCAACATCTTTACCATCTCTTACTAACTCATCCACCATTTCAATTAGAATAAGAAACGAAATATTTTCCCCTTTTGGTTCGATCCATCAATTAACACAAGTGAGATTCCTTATTTTTGTCATAGTTAAGTTACATCATAGCTAGACTCCCAACAAGAATTGGTTTTTTACTCAGATTCATGATCATTCCTCATTCATCATCAGCAGCAAGTCTCTCTCTCAATATTTTGACACCCATATACCTGCATTGCATCAAATTGGAAAATCAACCCAATTAACCATCATTAACATTTCATATAACTGCTGGAAATTGGAATTATATATATATATATTACATGCATACCTGCCAAGCATCATAACAGTGGCTTGAGGATTAGTTCCAGGAGAAGAAGTAAACGTGGAACCGTCAACAACACGCAATGCGTCGACACCAAGAACCTTATAATCACCATCAACAACCCTCCCAACTTGGCATCCTCCATGGTAATGCCAAATGGTCATAACAGTGTCTCTGCAGAACTGCTCCAACGACGTCGAAACATTCGCGTGTCTCGGCAACAAGTTCACAGGGGAACTTGCAGTGATGTTGAGCAAAACGGAGAGTGGCATGTTGTCGTATTTGAAAGGAGAGAAAGCTTTGGATTCTATTATCTTCTCCACGGTGGTGAGGCCCTGCACGCACCTCTTCAGATCTCGCGGGTCCTGGAAGTAGTTGAAGGTTACGGACGGGTTGTCGTTTGGGTTGCGGGTTTGGAGCTCCAGATGGCCCGTTGAGTATGGGCCCATGATTTTCTCGAGGATGAATCCGCCTCTGAAAGCTGCTTGGTCCAGATTGCCCATTGACTCTATGGCTTTTGAAAGGGCTTCTGGGGTTCTTTGCTTTGGAGGGACCGTCGAGAGTTGACCAATCTGCATTTGTTCACTCATTATCATGTCTTTCATGTTATTGGCAGCAAATTTAAAAAGAAAAATAATATCTTTTAATAACTTTTTAAAAAATTAATTAATTTTTATTGTTGATCACATACTCCTAATAAAATAAAACTTATTGATTAAAAATATAATAATTTTAAATAAAATAGACTCCCTTTAAAAAAATTAAAATAGCCGAATTAATAAAAATTAATTTAATTTTAGTTAATATTAAAACATAGTCTCATTTATAAAAATGTAAAAAAATAATTAAATTTCATAGAATAATCATATAAAAAAACTATTTAGAAAATTAAGTTTTAAAAATATTAAGTATTTTTTATTTCAAAGAAAATTTAATACATTTTTTATTGTTTGTATCATATCCTATCAATATCCTGCCATTATCCAACTCTTTATTTTATTTTGCTCTTATCCTATCCTGACCACTAAACAGACCCTTAGGGCCCGTTTGGTGGACAGGATAGGATAGTAATCATATTCTGTTGTTATTTGTTGGTTACATATATAATAATTTTAATTAAAATAGACTCCATTCGAATAAATTAAAATAGCCGAATTAATAAAAATTAATTTTATTTTAGTTAATATTAAAAAATAAGCTATTTATAAAAATGAAAAAAAAATTAATAGAATAATCACTTTTTTAAAAAAATCTATTTAGAAAATTAAATTCTAAAAAATATTATATATTTTTTATTTCAAAGAAAATTTGATAATTTTTCATTGTTTGTATCATATCCTATCAATATTCTGTCCACCCCAAACACAGGATAGGATAAGAGTCTATCCTGCTCTTATCATATCCTTTGCTTATCCAAACCTTTATCCTATTTTGTTCTTATTCTATCATGACCACCAAACGGGCCCTTAGAGTTTTATTCTTCTTCTTATGCATGAATTGACTTTTTTAATCTTAAATAAGATATTTCACAATTGATAATCGTGAGAGTGAGACTAACAGCAGTGCTATAGTGTACGACACATTGTGGGCACGACGCATATGACTTCTGTTTTCAACCAATCACATTTGATTGTTGAATTTTGACATAGCTACACCATTATATCTGAATCAATCAACATAGTTTGTCGGAGGTCGTGCAGACTATTTTCCCACAAACTAGCATTTTTTTAGACTAATTACTCCACCTCATTTAGGGCACAAGTGGTAAGGGGCTCACCAAAAAGTTTTTTCATTAGTTGGGAATTGAACCTCCAACAACTATGGACAGTTTGATACGCATTTTGATGAATTTAAGGATAAAACTAAACTTAAATATAGTTTACATTGTGAATTTTTTACTATTCCCCAATTATAATATGACACAAGGAATGGAAATTAGTTCAAAAATAATTAAATATTAAATTAGTGGGTAGGTAAATTTTTTTATTGACCGACAACCCAAATAACACCACTGAAAATATTATACTTTAAGTTCTATTCTAAGTCTAATTTAACCTTTTTGTTCTCTTCAAAATCAACCCAAGTAAGAAAAAAACAGATTTTTCGACTACTAGCCATAAGCCCACTCATTATACTTCTATAGTAACTAGTAAGTAATTAATAACTATATGCATCTAAATGTTTAATTAGAACAATGAAATCAATCATAGTAAGAGTAGAATGCTACGACACCGTGTACCTTGGGGGAGAGCATTCCATAGTCCCTTGGTGAACCACCGGCAAAGTTCTCACCGCTGGCAGCTTCAATATAGCTACCAAAGCTTGTGATGCCGACAACCTCAATGAGTGACACCTCTACAGGGACAGGAGATGGGATGAAGATAGCATTCATAGGATTATCTGACATACCCTGTCCCACCAATGGCTGGTCCAATATTACGCTAATGTTATGGGCCCGAAGATGTTGTGATGGGCCTATTCCACTCAACATCAGTAGCTGAGGGCTTCCAAGTGCACCCGCTGATACAATAATCTCGTTCCTCGGCCCGTGCTTCAGGTACGCCTTGTGTTTTCGCCCCAATGCATCCCTGAACACCACTCCATGGGCCCTGGGCCTTGATACACCTTTCATTCTAAACAAGATCCGATGCACGGAGGCATGCAAAAGCACAGTAATTCCAGTGGGATTGGCATATTCCAAAAGATCAGCAGCGGTATGCCGGTAACCTTGTTCATCAAATATGGTTCCCCCAACCTTAGTCCCGTGAATATGATCGTAAGTGAAACCATTGTTAGGCACCACCCCTATCTCCAACAATCCATCCCGCACAGCTGTCTGCCACTGCTTCACCTCTGGCTTAAACGCCACCAGTTTCTCCACCCATTCGTACGACTCGTTCACCGCCTTTCCATCCCAACCCGCTTCCCTAACAATTAAGAATATCAATAATTATGATCCATCTATAAAATTAGTTACCATAGATATCGTGTATGTATATATGTATACTACCTTACATATTGAGGGCTGGCACGAGAGTAGAATCCGGCGTTCAAACAGCTACCGCCGCCAAGGACGCGAGCTCTGGAGTTAATGACGCCGTCTTGAGAGATGAAACGCTGAGAGGGAGAGGTAGGGGAGATGTCTGAGAGAGCAGCACCGAAGGTATCTAAGTTGGTGATGTTTGGGTTGCCATAGGGTGACCCACCTCGTTCAAGGACCAAAACGCTGTAGTTATGGGACAGCGTCGCAGCTAAAGGACACCCCGCTGTGCCACCACCAATTATCATGTAGTCGTAGTATGAGATTTTTGCTGCGGTGGTTGCGTTCTGCATGAATCTATACTTCGGAGCTGTACGTACACGAGACAAGGTAGTTTAGAAGCCATCGATTAGATTTCCCATCAAGAATCAAAGCTTTACTAATCCATAATCCAAAGATAATTAGTTGGGGTTATTTAACTTCATACTCACATGGACCAATAAAATTATCACATAATTAAAATTAAAAAATAATATGAAAATAAATAACACAATCTTATTAGTTCATGTAGACATGGGGTTGAATGACCCCAATTAAACAATGTTCATTTAGCCCTGACCCAAATATTAAAAAAAAATTATGTTCACATATCAAATATATATCTACCTAAATAAAAAAAAAAGTAAGTGATATGACCACGTGAGTAGTGCATATATAAATAAAAAGAAATATAAGTAAAAATAAAATATAAGAGAAGGTGAGCATTAAATGTATTCAAACTTTTCTCAACCGCTACTGTCTTTGTTATAAAAGGAAAAAATAATTTATGTCTGAATTGCCGGCAAGTCAAGATCAAGAGTTTAATGCCTCAAAACATTCAACAAACACAGGAGCAATTTTCAACCGTTCACTTGTAATAAAGTTCTCTCATTTTATAAATGGGTCCTACTAATTAGGTATTGGTTGAAGAATTGAATAATACTCCAAAAGAAATTATTTTTTCAAAATACATTACTACTTTCATTGCCGTTTTAGCCTATTTTCATTTTTTTAAAATGTTTATTGTTTTAAAAAATAAGATATTTTTTCTATATATATACTTATTTAATAAATTTTGTCTCACCTGTTACATTTATATTAACCAATCAAACTCTCCTTTATTCACTATATTTCTTCTATATTCAAGTAATTTTATTATTTCGTGTTTTTAAAATTCAGATTTACTGGTACAAATAATGATACTTTAGTCAAATTATAGTATCAATAAATGACATCTTAAGCTCAAACAATCATATTTGTGGAAGGAAAGTAGTATTTAATAGAACATTAGAAAAAGGAAAAGCACAACTTTCTTTAAATAATTAGAGTGTGTTTAGAACAAAACTTCCATTTTTTATACCATAAATTGAATTTTGTTATATCATTTTACTTCATCCTCCTATAAATTAAGTGGAAAAAAAAAATTAAATATTTTTTACACTTCTAAAATACCAAATGCAATAACTTTCAATTTACTAATTTCTCCCTTTAATATGTAATAGGTAGAAGAATTTGTAAGAGAATAAATCATTTTTCCCATGAATTTCTTTCTTTCTCACAAACGTAGCATTGGAACGTGAGATAATGAAGACAATGGCTATGTGCTAGTTAGTTGAGCGAAATTACGTTTGTTGAGTCTCCATTAATGCTGCACTTACTTTCTTTACTTTTCTTTAAACTTTTCTCGTTTGTTAGCAAGACAGTGTAATGCTTGTCTCGTGATGGAAAAATGGTGTCATGAGGGAATTGAAATGGAAAATAACAGAAAATGATGGCTGTGTCGGATAAGGAAAATAAAACAAAAGTTAAAGTAAATGAAGATATTTAGGTTTTGTTATAGTGGATTGATGAAAAAAAAATAGTTGAAATTGTATTTTAGGCTTCTAGTTATAGTAATTATCATTTATCAAAATCACTATTTTTGCATATAAAGGTTAAAAGGTTTTCTCATCAAGCAAGCTGCAGTAATTGGCTAATGTCATACCTAATTCCTGATTAAATCTTTTAACTAAAGATTTATTTCAGAATTTGCTATGGATTAGTATTTACC
The DNA here is from genome assembly GCA_030819835.1 of Acmispon strigosus. Classification (NCBI taxonomy): domain Eukaryota; kingdom Viridiplantae; phylum Streptophyta; class Magnoliopsida; order Fabales; family Fabaceae; genus Acmispon; species Acmispon strigosus. Next base: position 17,274,387 of record JAUAMA010000002.1, on the reverse strand, counting down.
TGGCTATTGGCTGTGCACTTGTCAGAAATTTGCAACAGAAATTAATGGCTTATTATACACCGCTTACTTAGTTAATGGTATACCCTAATAAAAGTCCATGCACATCACCAAAAATTCTTTGGAAAAAGAAGTGATGATAGGTATAGATATACATTTTTAACCAAATATATATATATATATATGGTAGTAGTGGTTTTTAAACTTCGCAAAATTTAAAAATCACCGCATGTATATATGTCTGGTGAAAATGTATGCTAAAAGAATATGGGAAAAGAACTTCTACAATAAAAAAAATCAATGACAAAATAATTATTAAAGTTTGTATAAAAATAAAAATCTAATATTTTTTTTTTACAAAAATCATATTTTTACTGTATTACTCTTTCATTACATTAATATTTTCTCTTGAACAACAACTCTAATGAATGTAAAACAGAATTAAAGTTTCATGAATTAGGCAAATCACTTGAAAGCAAATTAGGCAAAGGTAATGAATACTTTAATAATTTTATAAAGTTCTAAATAATTTAAAACAAAATTAAAGTTATAAACATATTAAACAATTTACTTATTATGACCTAGTTCCATCAAAATTAAACAGCATATGTTTCCTTGTTTCAGCCTGGTATCTAATCTGCAGCAAAATTAAAGGTTTGTCAGTAGTACCTTTCTGGGAAGCACAATATTCAGGAGACAAGAGAGTCATAGCAAGAGCAGCAAAAAGCAGCTTCCACCACCAAACATCCATTGCAGTTTAGAGTCAACTTAGCTTGTCAGGCACAGAAGTAGAAGAGCTAAAATTAACTTCAAGTCTTCAAGAATGGAATAGAAAGGCCTTGTGATGATGACTCACTCAAGCTTTTATATGCTGCTGACTAAAACAAAACAACCCGTGTTCTTAATTATATGAAGTTGAAACCACCCCAACCATCTTGGCGGCTATAAGATTGCGCAGTAGATCAAGGATGACTAGAACCAAATACAGAGGGGTTGCTGTTGCAGGGAACAGAAACTCAAGAAAAAATGTAGAGATTTCAACGATGTTGCTAATTTATAGCACCAATGAGATGACTTACCAAATAGGTTTAGGATATCTTCTATGGGTTATGATTCATGAACCACTCTACAATGCAGCATCTCGAGACACTTTTTTTTTCTATCTCTCTATTTTGTATACATCACATCATATATCACATCTGTCAATATCTCCCATTTCTTCCTATCTCTCTCTTTTGTAGGTGGACAGGACTGAGGAGTGACAAGCTACCCTTCCATATCTTTTTGGCTTTCCAAAAAAAAGCTACCATTCCATATATAATTTAAATAATTTAATAATGACAAAAAAAAGGGACTAGGATCCATCTCATTCACTTCAAAATTATAGTGGAAGACAATTCAAATTTTCAAACAGTTAATTCAACCTAGTTATTCTACTAATACCCAAGGAAGCTCATACTCTTTATTCCTAAATGCAAATCATATTTAGACAAGGGAAAATCATCATAGTGGTCCCTGTGTTTGGGTCGCCGTCTAAGGTAAGTCCCTCCCCGGAAAATTCTGAGGAAATAGTCCCTCTGTTTGCACACTGTCTGAAATTGGTCCTCGACGGAGCCCGGAGCTCCGGCGAGAGTGCCGAGTGGCAGGACAGTGATGACGTGGCATTATCCACATCATTTTTAATTAAATTTTAATTTCCAAATGTATAATTTATATTTAAAATAATTAAAATTATTAATTAAAAGCTTAAAAGTTACAATTTTTTTAAAATTGAAGAACTCTAGAAACTTAATCAGGTTCTTCATCATCATCATCTGCATTCATCTTTAACATCTTCATCACCCTCTTCTTCAACATCTCACCATGAACCCAGAACTTGAAAACCCATAAAACCCAGAACCTCTACCCACCTCTTCCACCATGAGAGCACATTCACCTTCGTCTTCCCGCAAACCTAAAACCCCACAAATCTTAAATCTTTGAATCCAAATTTGTGGTCTCGATCTGGGAACTTCGACTATCATAACCAACAACCCAAAAATTAGAAAAAGGAGATGAAAGTAATCAAGCTAACAACAGAATCCACATCCATTTACCACCACCTCTCTTCACTGTCAACCACCAAACCCCAAACTTTCCAACACCACCCACAACACAGAACCCAAAACCACAATCTTACAAAGAGGAGATGAAGAAGATAAACGCCAACAGTGCATCCAACACAGAGAGGGAATCGCGGACCAAAGGAAAAACACGATTCAGATAGAATTGCAAAATCACAAAAGGGAAAACATGATTCAGAGAGGGAATTGCGAAAAATTCCAAAACCTACGCTTTACCTCCATCGCCCACCCCCACCCCCACTGCAAACCCAATCCCCCACCTCCTCCTTCTCCTCCTTCAGAAACCCAAAAACCCTAACAACATCTTCAAACAAAATCCTCACCTTCTGATCCAACACACCAACCACCACAACCCCAAAAATCGCAACCAACCTCTCCAGCAAAAACTCCGTTAAGAAGAAGAAGAAGAAGAAGAAGCCATCGCATATCCATATCGTTTCACCTTTCCTCTTCCCGATTTGGGTTTCACCTTCATCGTTTGCTTCTTCCCTTCTTCACCTTCACGTTTCACCTCTGGTAGAAGATGGCGGCGCGGTGCCTGGAAACAGAGGAGGAGAGATCGAGGGGTGGTTCGGTGGAGATGAGAAACAGAGGGGTGGTTCGGTGGAGATGAGAGATTGAGGGGTGGTTCGGTGCCTAGATACAGAGGAGGAGAGATTGGGATTCTTTGAATTTGGGGAGGCGGTGGAATTGGGTTGTTGTTTGAAGAGGTTGGAGGAGTGCAGGGAGAAGGTTGTGGTGGTGGGGTTGTGATGAACGAAAGAAAGATGAACAAGTTGAAAAAAATATAGTTAGGGATTTGGTTGGGGATGAAGAAGGTTGATGAAGATATTTTAGTTTTGTTAATTATAGATTTATGATTTCTATCATTTTTAATTTTAATTATAATTAAATAATTAATTATACATTTGGAAATTAAAATTTAATTACAAATGACGTGGATAATGCCACGTCATCACTGTCCTGCCACTCAGCACTCTCGCCGTAGCTCCGGGCTCCAGTGAGGACCTATTTCAGACGGTTTGCAAATAGAGGGACCATCTCCTAAGATTTTTCCGGCGAGGGACCTACCTCAGACGGTGACCCAAACACAGGGACCATTTTATTGATAATATTTTTAGACAATTACTTTTATGATGAAAACATGTAATGAGATTAATTAATGTAATAGTTTTAAAAAAGTTTATATCATCTTTCGCATTACCCTTAACGCTTTGGGTATGGTTGAAGAGAAGTAATTAGTAGTGGTAATTAAAATTTTAAAATTACAATAATTTAAAAGTGCTGGGGTATATGTGGAAAAGAGTAATCAACTTTTCTGAATTTAGTGGGGGTTGTATATAATAGAAAATCAAGTATGTCTCTAAATAGTCTTATATTTTGAAACAAATGAAGTACTACTTTCGGTTCTTATTACTATCTCGTTTTACAATGTTGTTGTCTTAGCTTTTTCTATTTTTTCAAAACATTTGTTGTTTTAAAAATTCAAAACTTTTTGTCCAATTTTTTCTATTTATACATTCATTTAATAAATTTTATCTCATCTATCACTTTTTATCTTGACCAATCATTTTTCTCTATAAATTAACAAGTGAGTATTATGTGAGTTGGTTGTTAAAACAAGAGAAAAATAAATTATGTAGGTGAGAATAAAAGTATTAATGTCAAGTTATATATCGATAAATGACATCTTATTCTTTGTGCATAACCTTAGAACTAACATTCTGAAATAAAGATAGTATAAGAATCAAATTAGAGGTATATTTTTCTCCTTTATAGGAACCCTTGAAAGTTTTGAAAAAAAAATAAGAACCCTTGAAGATGTACTGCATTAATTCACTACGAGAAAACTCGTTGTTATCATTGACTAAAGGTTGCTGGCAACGACCAAAATTCATCATAATAACATGTTTTCGACGGCTTACGAACGATCACATCACTATTGATAAACACCTCATCAGTAACTGTAATCAATGATTTTTTACAAAGTCATAGTAACTTGTTGGCAGATTCAACTATATGTGCATTTATGATGACCTAGACCGTAAGTAACTTACCGATGGCTTTGTCTGTCGGTAAGTTACTGATGACTTAGGTCATTAGTAAGTTTGAGACCTTATTGACACTATAGAGCTTGAATGTTTCAATTCATCCACATTGCATAGAAACATGATGTAGGAGGTATTGCTTTTGAAGCACGATAGCTTCCAACTTAGACCCTCAAGCTAACAACAACTATATTTGGCTAGATACAAATGTTCAACATAAAGATCTTTCAACATCCAATTATTTTAAATCTATTAAGAAATTTTCATCATTTAAGGAATTTGTTATTGTTCTGAAAATGCAGTTTTTTTTTAAATCATTACTTTCTCTGTTCTCATTTATAAGTCATTTTTACTTAATTCTCTAGAATGAAGAAAATTAGTTATTAATAAATTTGTAAAAAGTTTTAGTATTAGCTTTCCAAGATTATCTATGATTTTCTCTTTAAGTTAAAAAAATTTCAAAAGGCATTGTCTTTTCATATTAAATATTAAATATGAGGATAATTTTAAAAAAATATATTTCCTCCGTCCCAAATTATAAGACCCTTTAGAGACAAACTTGATGTCTCAAATTATAAGACCCTTTCTAGATTTCAGAAGAAAAATAATAATAAGCTTTTCCTTTTTTATCCATTGCATTCATTATATTTTAAATTTCAAAACTTTAATTATCAAATCTACTAATTACTTCTCTTTCATGTTTCCCAACCAACCTTTGATATGTCCAATACTAACATAGGGGCATATATGGAAGATTTGTGCAAAAAATAACAAAATCAAGATATTAATTAACTTATTACATGTTTTCTTAATAATATTGATTGTCTGAAAAAAGACCTTATAATTTGAGACGGAGGGAGTATAAAAAATACCCCCTCCATTCCTTAATAACTGTCACTTTAAGGTTTTGCACATATATTAAGGAATTATATTAATGTTATTGTTTTTATCAAAGTTACTACCTAATTTCCTAACATACCCTTTATCTTTCTTCTTAATTTAGACTCTTTATTTTCCTATCACCATTAATTAAAGGGTATAATTGGTAAAACATAATAATACTCTCTTGAACTTTGTAAAGTGACAGTTAATTAGAAACAGAAAATGGATAAAAATAGTAACACTTAATTAGAAAAGGAGGGAGTACCAACATGTGAGTATGACAACAAAATACATGGCACTCTCTGATTTAATTTGAAGATTAAGCGGCAATGCAATAAATGAGTGGCCCTTTCAACTAGCTGTGAGGAAGCATCGTATCATAATGGGACGACCCAACGACTTTCAATTTCACTTAATGCTTTCGAAACTTCAATCTCAAATTTCAGGCGCATTCATCACACTTTCAATGTCATAACTCATATGCCTACTCCATAACCTACATAATATAAGGAGGATAAGATTGGAAAGAGGTCAAATTATATCCTCATGTTAGTTTTCTCGGTGCTTCACAAACGAAAACTCAATCCATGGAACCCACCATATTATTTCTGTTGCATTCATTTTCATACCTGTCCCAAACAGCTAAGTTGGTAGTTTTCCACTCATTATCAATCCTACCTACTTCCATCCTCACAAAATACCCCTAAACAACCAGAACATGCATCGCTTGTTCTCTCCCTCAAGTTTTATCACACCGCTTTAGAACCTTTATTGCCACATTTTCCTTTCAATTATGACATGGATGCATGCTGCACCATTTTGATAGGAAGCAATTATTTCTATCAACCAAGAATTTTAAGTTCAAAAATAAACAACTAAACAATTATTTCTATGGAGGAAAGTCTTTATAAAGTTAAAAATGGGAAGAAGTTATGGAAAAGTTAATAAGCAAATTTTTCAGCGATTAGGGCTATGACTCAAATTTAACTCTTCAGGCTTCAATTGTAGTGACTTATAGTTTAATTTTCACATTTACTTTATTTGTTAGCATAAAAGTGCATTGCTTTTAGCATGGATGATTTTTTATGCAAAGTATGAGAATCAAGTAATAATAATGTCTAAAGCAAAACGAAAAATGGATATAAATTAAATTTTCAGTCTTTAAACATCTTTATTCTTTAAATGTTAGATTAATGTAATTAGTAGAAAGAAAAAATTAGTATATGATATTTTTAATTTCATTTTTTCCAACGTGACGTTATATTTGGGTCAATAATTCTTTTAAACTTAGCCCAAGTTTAAGTTGTCATGAACTAAATTTATTGAGCGTAGGACTTCTGAGGCTATTTGGTGGGCTGGGCTTCGTTTTGGCGAGGTTCCTTAAAAGAGACTGACGGGATCACATTTGATGCCATGAGGAACACAATCGAGTCTAGGGCCCCAATTCTTTCAAGCCTGAAGACAATCATCTTCCTCACCTCAATTAGTGTTTTAAAATTCGGTTTGGGGATCGACTCGGTCGGGGTATTGAGTTACTGAGTTACTGGTCGAACCAATGAGTCAATGGTTGAACAGCTTAGCTTGATGTATATTAAAAAATTCTTAAAATTAATGATATTAGCTAATATTAATTAAAATCTTTATACTCTAAATTAACAATATTAATACGTGCACGAAAAATATCAAAGAAATAAAACTGATTAAGTTTTTTAACAAAAAGAAAAGAAAGATTTTGAAAATTTGATATCTCGGGAAGCCAAACTTTGGCTTGTATTAACTTTGACATTTTGTCCCGAAGGATAATTCAAGTGGTAAGAGCTGGTGATATATGAGTTGAGAAGGGAAAAGTGTAGGATCAATCCCTGGAAGGTGAATATAAATGTTTTCCGATTAAAAAAAGAAACTTTGACATTTGAAAAGATATGGTGCATACTTTTTAAATGTATATTAACTTTTTGTTTTTTCTAAGACTTAACTATTTAAAATATGATTTAATAATTCTAAAATCATAATTTTTTATCTCTTTCTCACTCTTGCAAAGAAACAGAGAGATCATTTCTCTCCTCTTAGTGTTGTAATCTTCTATCTTCTCCATTTTATTTCTTTCTTTCTCATTCTGTAAAACCATATGCCCTTCTTTTTTTCTGGAAATTTTTGTTTGACCCTTTCTCCTCCTATTGTTTCTTATTATGCTCCTATTTTGTTACACTTTGTCTTTGTAGCGGTCATAACTTCTTAGTTCCTTTGCCACCATGGACGATCTTAAGTGTAAAATTATAGAAGTTGAGGCCAGATCTAGATCATGTCGCTCCATGCCTCCATTATGGAGTTCATCAAGCATCTTTCCTCTACTCAAACCAGATCTAGTGCTTTCAGTGTTCTATCTGGTTTTTTTTCTTTCTAAATGACTCGGTCGGTTCTGGGTTAATGAGTTTTTCTAAAAATTGACCGAGTTGACTGATTCATTCTGGTTCATGTCAGTTCTATAATATGACCGATCCAAAGAGCCCCTCAAATAGGCTATAGGGCCGAGTTCTGGTCCAACCAGTTCGATTGGCTGGTCTGAATCGAGGGTTAAAACTATGACCTCAGCAGTCAGGACTCTTATACTCTTAACTATTGAAGGAAGAACTACTTGCAAGTACACTCCAAGGGGACTCAAGCCCAATTTTCTTCATTCAAAGTATGGGTGACCTAAGTGTCCTTGGGCAACCCTTTGGGTATTGAATTAATTATGAACTATTGATAAAAAAAAACAGTATTTTCCTTAGTCATTAATAGAAAATGTTTTGCAAAAGCATCTATGCATCTAAATTAGTATGGGAGGGAGAATGAGAGAGAGGAACGATATATATAATGTGATAGAAAAATAAACATTAGAAGGATTTTGTTTATTTATATTTAATTTTCTCCTCACTAAATTGTTGACCCTCAAGCTCGACTTGCACTAGTGTGCATTAGCCTGGTGTGGACTGACCTGACCCAACTTATTGGTTGGCTTAGGTGCATTAGAAGATCAGGTTGTGGAGACATCATTTTTCCCTATAAGTGGACGGGCTTGCCGAATCACCACGACATGCAATTTTCCTAGAATTCAAGGATCCTGTCATATACCAATGAACGTTGAGGCGTCAAAATAGGAATTGGACGAGGCAAAGACCGAAAATTGTGATCTAGACTAACAAAGGGTAAGGTTTAAAGTTGTTTTATGATGTAATTGATATTGAGTAGTATAAGAAAGAGCTAAGGCAGCAAAAGAACCTATGCTCACTTCTATATTATAGAGGTGGAGTGTGATTCATATCGATTCTATCTCAACCACCCTAAGTTCACTACTTGAACGCACCTGAATCCTAATAAACTCTATATGCTTACGTAAGCAATTCATGAAGGGATAAGGGCAGGAAAAACATCATAACTAAAACTGAATTTATCTCTAATCATAGTTTCAAAATTTAGCCGCCCATATCCCTAAGATAGGGATGACGGGTCGAGAACTAAAGAAAAAGAAAAACAGTGGAAGTAAATAGTACATTGTAGAATTTCATATCTATATCATGTAGCGAGGTCAAGCACAACCTCGCTAACCAAACTAGCGAACACTTCGTTTTCCATGTCGAGAACCAATTGTTGTGTTTCTCCATCAGAGTTTTTCCACTCCTCAGTACACTTATCCATCTCGCTAATGTAAACCCCTCTTCCTTCTTTCACTTCCCAACCCAAATACAGATCTTTGGGTTTCCCTCGTATCCAATCCTCAGCTACCTTGCAAAGTTGAAACTTCTTCGAATGATCAATTTCGTTATTACTCTCCCCAATTCTCTGTTTGAAGTAGTCAAATAACAGGTTCTCTGCCTCAAAAACCAAACAGTTGTACGGAATTGAGGTTTTCATGAAGCTGACAAGGTCCCGCGAATTGTCCTCAACGTTGTTTGAACATTGGTTTGCAGAATGGTTGTTGTTGTGTGGTGCATCTTCTAGTTCTGAACGTGCGATCCTTTTCTCTAAAACCACAGGCTTCAGTGAAGATACACTTCTAAAATGTCGTCTCTTGTGTGTGGAATTGAAATGGGACTTAATCACTTGTTCATCTTCAAATGGGAAATCTAGCACTGATACTGGACTGAATTGTTCCTTCTCACATGGCCAATCCTGTTTCATGACAGCCAAATTAGTAACAATAAAAATTGATGTAACTCAATAAGTGACAAACATATAATATGATGTGATATAAGCTTAAAGAGTCAGAGAAAAAAATAGTTTTCTCGTAAAGTTGTATTTGTATACATTATTTGGTAATGTATCTATCAATATTTTTTTATACATGTATCATTAAAAATAAGTTTTACATGTTCTATCTTTCCTTTTTATTTTTAAAATTTAGAAGCAATCTGAGTTCTATTTATCAATCCAAACCGATCGAATGAATAAAATTTTATATCCAAAATCAGCATTGTAGTTTAATTTTTATATGGGATTTATTTTGGATTTTATTGTTCATATACGGTTGTTAAAAAAATTGTCTAAATGATTCTCAACAAACTTTATGTTGAATCACAATAATGCTAGGTGGATTAATGATACTTAAAATAAGTGATAAAATATAAAATTTCTAATTTATTTATTTTAAATACAATTAATCCACTTAAAATTATGGTAATTGAGCTCAAACTTTTCCTAAAGTCATTTTCTTTTAAAACTTGATTGTTTTAAGGATTACAATCATTTTAAATATATATATATATATACACAAAGGCCATTTTATAATAATGTTCTAATATAATATATGACTTAAAATTAAATAGCGTAATTTTGGTGTCTAGACAATACATAAAATTAGTTTAAATTCATTATTTTAAGAATGGTTGTATGAATTTGATTTTATTAAACAGCTTTTTATATGGTGTAATATTTTATATTTAAATTACATTTGAATTTCTTATATTTCATGCTATTTGTTTTAAGAAAAATCGATTTTGCAATGATCAAAGGTTAATTTTTTCTCAACATGTCCATCTATAATTGTTGGAGTCATTCACGTGCGTGTAACGGTGTAAGTATTGTGTGAGTGTACCCGTAGCCGCCCAATGCACAGAAATGTTAGGTGAATTCGAAAGCAGATTTCCCAAACTACCCCTTTATTTGAATTCTGCCACTGAGTTCTGCAGTCATCAGTGTCAGCAATTGCAGTGAGTTTCCACGCCGTGGATGGCGCTTATGGACACCACTCTCTTTGGAATACTCACCCTAATTAATTGTAAATTAAATACGCACTAACAATTACAATATTTCTCAATCACATGAGTTAAAAAAACTAAATACTATTGAAATTAAGAAAGGTAGGTGGAACAAATAAATTTATAGTTTTTTCTACAAATTTTTTTAAATTGCCTTCATTTAATAGTTTATTAATTTAATTAATTTTTTTCTTCCTGTTAATATTCTACTATCTCAATAAAAGATAAACATGGAAAAATCATAATTAATGTTTTATAAGTGTGCTAAAGTGACTTATATTTTGTGACAAAAGAATTTCAAAAATAATGACTTATAATAAAGGACGGAGAGAGTACTAAAATACAATGTTAATATGTGATTAAAAAAACCCTCCATACATAATTATAATTAAAGACTATTTAGAAAGACATTTAGTGACTTTTTATATAAATCTCATTTTTTTAGTTACATGAGGAATTATCAATTTTCATGTGTACCGCTTTATTTATTATATTTTTGTAATTCTAAAGTTCTAAATATAGTAATAATTAATGTTTTTTTAAACTATTCTTAGGGTAGATCTGATAGATTGTATAAATTTTTCTAATATTAATATATTAATTAATATCATTATATTTTTTTAATAATCGTAATTATTTGAATATAATTTTATAATTAGGGACGGATGAAGTATTGTAGTATGATTTAAGTAATTTTTATTTAAATTGAAATTTACACTAATCGAAATATTGAAATTAAAAAATTCAACCATCATAATGAAGTATATAATAAACGTTTTGAAACATCATAAAACATTTTCTTTTAACAAATATCAATAAAATGTACTAAATGATCTTATAAAAAAAGTTGACTCATAGTACTCACTTTTTAAGCTAAAGTTTCCTTTTAATTTTTTTTTTAATTAAGATATTCGCATATTCGATATATGTAACACTAATTACCACTTCATGATAAACGCACCAATGATTTGGTTTGAAACTCATCAAGAAATATTTTTTATTTAAAGAGATAAAAGTTGAACCACGATACTTATTCATTTGGTTAGTTGTTTTTTTAACTATTCCAATATTTTGTCTTATGAAAAGAAAATTTTAAAAACTAAATTTCCTGTCTAAACAAAAATCCATAATATTTAGAAGAGAAAAAGATAGTAGTAGTGTAGTAGTAGAAACGTACCATGGTTGTGATTCCTTCTATCTTATGACGTGGCGCGTCATTTTCATCAGAAGAAGTAGTACTCGACGAAAAAGTGAACTCACTCTCTCCCCAGCTGTCGTTATTACTTCCACTCCCTGAACTTGTCGTGGTGATCACGCTCGGTGCAGCCAACGTCGTCGTCTCCTGCTTCAACGACGTCGTTTTGTGATAATCACGATCCTCCAACAGAAGTTCGCGGAAAGAATATCTCATCGTCGCGGCGTCTTCCTTCGACCCCGCCGCCGCTTTTCTCCAGAAGCTTCTGCTCAACAGCTTCCTCGAGAAGCTTCTAGAAAGACCAACACCACCCTTTCCAGAACCAGAACCAGAACCAGAACCACCTTTCTCACTCTTTTGGTTCAACGGCAGTGACTTTATGGCGTTTATCACAACTTTGGAAGCTCTCTGAAGAGCCAACGACATGGTTGAAGAAGATTTTGATTGTCGTTGAGGAAGCGTGTTCCTCCTCTTGCGGTGGAGCTGTGGATCTCTGGAGAATCCAACGGTGGTGCAGCATTGTCGGCGCGGCAGCGATTTGAAACCGCTCGATGAACACGAGCTCAGGTCATCTCTCAGATAATCCTTCAGCAAAAGGGAAGAAGACCTACTTGGGGCATGCTTGGTGTATTTTATAAGAGAAGATTGATCACACGATGTTTTCATACAACTAGGAGCCATATGTGTTTGCTAAAGACTAAAGAGTATGGTGAAGAAGTATAGGTACACGGAGGGATTATATATATTGTTGGAGAGTGTAACATCGGGGAAAGAAAGAAGAAGGTTCGGAGGGGAAGATCTCAAATCTCAAGATAGTTTGTGAGATAATTAAATTACTACTTGAGCAGATACTCTAAATAATATTCGAAAATATCAACAATATGTGAGAACTCTGAGGAGGAGCAAGAAAGAAGAAGGTTGGAAGGTTCTAAATTTGTATTCTTCTTCCTAGTGCGTGATGATGAAATTTGAATCTGAATAATTTACTAGTATTGATTGATTATTAGCTCTATTTGAACCTTGTTGGGTACTGTATCCAGCTACGTGAGTAAACTATTACGATACGATACTCCCGGGTTTGGACTGCCAATAGACCTGTTATTGACCCTCTCAAACAATATTTCTCTGCATGCACGGGCTTAGACACGTGCTCACATGCTTGTGATCTCCTCTCTAGCTAGTTGACTTGCAACTTCCGACAGCAATCTCATGGCTTTCTCTTTCCCTAATAAATGATCCAGTTTCAAATCTAGTTTCAAAACAATTTTAAAATTTGCAAATGCTAGTACTAATGACCAATACATGGTAGTAAACAGAATTTCACTGCTCATACTAATCATACCAAATTTAAACTTGGAGAATGATATACATGTGGTTCAAGTAAGTATATATATATATTGTACCAAAGAAAAAAAACTAAAATATAATTGATTTAAGTGATATATGTTTGATTCTAAAGCTTCACACGGGTTAGATCAAACCGCGCGACCTTCCTGCTTATCAACCCAACTTGAACTGAGCTCAAAATGGTCGGTTGGACCGAATTATCGTGTAAAATTGGTTTGAGAAATAGTAAATCGAATGATTCAAGTCGGGTCTTCAATTAAAGTTTTGTAACCCGTATATCCGACCCCAATCGATACATGTAACACAAAGTGAATTGAGTCCCTCTCTGCCTCACAGATTTATTCAGGCAACAGCTCTGCACTCCTACTTCTTTTCCTTCCGGTCATCTTTAAGAACGTGTCATGTAACACCTCAATTTCACAAGGGTTATTCTTGTAATATCGACCACTTATTTAAGACGGGATTTTTTTCTCCAAAAATATAAGATCGATAAAATAAACCATCATTAATATAATTATTACCAATATTAAATCATCATCCGTCAAGTGGGACTTTATTCAAAAGCAGAAGATCAATCAAGTTAAAAATTCCGAACTCCAAACACCCCATGTGTCACCATGCAAAACCACATGAGAGCATAGAAAGACTACCCTAATCCCGAAGCAGGAAAATACAGACACACATAAGGTCACCCTACAAGCATCCCCACACAACGGTAAGTTCTCTATCCGAAAGGCACTAGACTCACCCTAGACTCTAATCCCCATCCGAAGGGCTCTCCTCATCGGTCGAAACGTCCCTCAACGAAACTTCCAACTACGACTTCAATGATCCATCACCTACGCCGAAAGGTCGACCATGTCGAATAGCTCGAATAGGGCCTCCCCAATGGTGTAGTACTTCATCATGATGTCGACTACCATCGTCTGGCGTTAAGCGCCCACACAATAAACAATGTTCAACTCACGACCAACAAGATATACAACAAGACGAGGCATGCTAACAACCACAGATAATAAATCTAATAAGTCACATATTTTGAACAACCACAACTAAGTCATGTCATCAGTCAATTGGGATACTATCACTACTCAAAATTTAGTATGCGTGTATGCACGTCAAGGTCCGTCCCCTGAATAACAAAATGATCGGAATAAAAACGCCAGCAGCCGCGCAAGTGAGGCGGGACAAACACGACTCCGTGATGGGGGTTAATTGATATTAACACACCGCCGTCCAACCCGACTCCACAATTGGGGTTAATCTTAATAACGCACTGTCGTCTAAAAAGTTTGCCACTTCAACAAGAACGAACCAATGTCAGACCAAAAATAATAGTCAACAGGAACGACCCACGATCGAACTACAGACACACATAAGGTCACCCTACAAGCATCACCACACAACGGTAGGTTCTCCCAAAAGGCACTAGCCTCACCCTAGACTCTAATCCTCATCCGAAGAGCTCTCCTTATTGGTCGAAACATCCCTAAATGAAACTTCCAGATACGACTCCAATGATCCATCACCTATGTTGAAAGGTCCACCACGTCGAACAACTCAAACAGGGCCTCCCCAATGGTGTAGTACTTCATCATGACGTTGACTACCATTGTCTATCGTTAAGCGCTCACACATTCACGACCAACAAGATATACAACTAGACGAGGCATGCTAACAACCACAAACTATACAATCAATAAGTCACATATTTTCAACAACCACAGCTAAGTCATGCCATTAATCAATTGAGGTAATATCACTACTCAAAAGTTAGTATGCGTGTATGCACGTCAAGGTCTATCCCCTCAACAACAAAATGATCAGAATAAAAACGCCAGCAGTAGCGCACGCGAGGCGGGATAAACACGACTCCGCAATGGGGGTTAATCGATATTAACACACCGTCGTCCAACCTGGCTCCATAATTGAGGTTAATCTTAATAACACACTGTAGTCTCAAAAGTTTGCCACTTCAACAAGAATGAACCACAATCAGACCAAAAACAATAGTCAACAGGAACGACCCACGATCGAACCAAAAACAATATGCAATATGTCATGAAGTTAGTCACAACAACAAGACTCATCCTCTGACATCCAAAATCATGCCTAAAGGACAAGCCCAACAACAAGGGTCCACAACAACAAGATATATCACAAAAATACTATCTCATCAATATCTTTAACAAGTCATGCTTGAACATGAGGAACAACATACCAAGCAACAATTATATCAGCATATATCAAAATAAACAACAGTAACAACAAATAGCATAACCACATGTGGACTTTCTAGCCTGAAAGCACTTACCTTGGCCAAATATGAAAGTAGAGTCAACTCGGTGCTCAACCGTAACGTTGAACCTTCACATAATATATTAACCAAACCCTAAATAATCATATCCTACGAGATTTTTGAAATATTTTAACCTTCCAAAACAACACTATACCCGCGGCCAAAAAACAATAAAAAGAGAAGTTTCTTTTTGTTTCAGAAAACTCAGTTTTTCAAGAAATTTTAAAAAATATAAGAACGAATAACAAGAATTTTCCTCAAGAACTTCAACCCAAAAACAAGAACATCTGTGAAAAACTTCATAATTCTAGATCAAAGCGAAAAACTAAAGAAAACTTGAACAAGAACTAAAACTTCAAAAACTATAAAAGATCAAGGCTCTTACCTTGATCGAAAAGAAGAAAATTGAATTGATGGTCAAGATAAAGGTTACATTAGAAATATTAAACAATTACGCTAATAGTGTTCAAACCAAACAAATTGATCGGAAAATTCTCTGTAATATTACCTTAGCAATATTACAGTTAAAATTCTTGAATTTCGACTATGACAACATAAAGACAAACACAAATTCATTTTTCCACTCAAATGATATTTGATGGTCAAATGATCATAAATACGGCGATGCCGTTCAAGAAATCACACAATTACGCTAATAGCGTTCAAACCAAACAATATCAATAAATATCATTAGGAAAAATAGTATATTTAATTAAATAAAATATATTTAATTCCAAAAATATTACGGTCTTACATGTTCACAATATTTTGCCTTATCTTGTGAGATTGACTGCGTCGAGGCCGATAGTGACAACTTAAAAAAATTGATGAGGCAATAAATTGGTGATTTGAGGATCTATATGAAGGTGCGGTGTCAGGCTCTAGAACTTTTGTGAAGTAGCTCATGTTGGACAACAAGTTCTCAAGAGAGAATGGCTATCTTGGAGAATGGAGAGGGAGTTCAATTTTGAACGAGTTCACCTCTGCAGGGAGAAAAGGTCAATGGTGACCTAGGAAATACAAAGAGGTATAGAGGAAAGGCACGCGATGATCAAGGGGATTTCTTTTTGGGTTTGAACTTACTACCCAAATGCGACATCATATTACAACCTTTTCTTTTCTTTTCTTTTTCTAATCCGACCACCTGACTCGATCCACCCCACCTTTAATGCACAGGCTGGTTCAATTTGAGTTTCTGAAAATTGAACCAACCCAACCCATGTATACAAGGTCGGTTCGGGTCCAAAATTCAACTTAACCTGACCCAACCCGACACGTGTGCACCCCTAGCTAATTTTACTTAAATAAAGTTTTAGATTTGAGACTTGTTTATGGAAAAAATCTTGAACCCCAAAGTGAATATTCTTACCCTCAAACCTGGCCCTTCGGGATCGGGTTCGGTTTTTACCATAAACTCATCCAAAGGAGATTTTCTCATTACTCGATTTTACCTTAAAATCATCTAAAGGGAACTTTCTCAGACAAATTGCTTGCAATAAGAATCTTGTAGGAAGGTTTAGTGAATTTTATTTTACATATTGTCTACAACCCTAATGTTTTGTTTTGTTTATAAGTAAAGTGGGAAGAGAGAAAGTGAGAAATATAAGATGATTAAAGAGAAAATTGTGAGTGTTAAAGTAAATTTTATTAGTTGTTTAGTATAGTAGTAATAGAAAAGAAATATAAAAAATGAGATGGATTTTCTCTCCTTTTAATTGGTTGAATTAAAAATAAGAAGAGAGAAGATTATTTTTTAACAAAAGACATTTTTACCCATGATGACAGTGGTAGAGGAGGGGGATGGGCCGATGGAGAATATGAAAATGACTATGGAGGAGGAGGATGAGGAGGGTAGGGACAAGGGAGAAGAAGAAGATGACGGTGATAGAGGAGGAGGAGGGAAGGGCCGAGGGAAATGAAGAGGATGACGGTAGAGGAGGAGGAGGGAGGGGCCGAGGGAGAAGAAGAGGGTGACAGTGTGGAGGAAGGTGGAGGAGCCGAAGGTCAGGGTGGCGAGGGGGAAATAGAGGCGTTGTCAATGACGGTGGCGGAGGAGGAGTGAGGGGTGAGGGAGGAAGGGAATGAGGTTTAGGTTAGGGTTTGGAGAGTGAAGGATAAAAAGACTAATATTGAAGTTAGGCAAAGAAATCATTGACACATAGCGTTGACCTACCCGACAATAAACCTTGGGTCCTACGAAATGATATGTACTTTGACAAATTAGATACGAATCCCACCAACGCTAGGTATGCTGGTGATTTTTGCGTCAATCATAAACCGATGCTAAAAACCAGAGCACGGGCGCTACTTTAAATAATGTTTTTAGCATCCACTTGAATCGACAAAAAATGGCGTCATCCTAGCCGACACTACACTTAAACAATTTTTCTCTTTTTGTGATGATTTGTGTCAGCTAATATGAAGCTAACGAGACAAATTTAGCATGCTGTCATGGGCGACGCCAAATTTAGACTCTAAATCAGCCTATTCTTGTAGTGAAATCATGAGCACCCCAACCCTCATTCCCTATGTTATGTATACAATCCCAACTAGAGTGTTTGCTTGTGGCAAAATCATCTACCATTTTTCAATAGAAAACCAAGTTAGAAAGCCAATTTTCCACTGAAAATTACCATTCAGTGTGCCTTTTCAGCCTGGTTTGCCTTATCTAAATAACCCATAAACACAGAGGGGGAGACAAAATCTGAATCTCATAAAGGTTGTATCTTTAACGTTCCATGAGTGCAGGTGAGAGACAACCTAGATCTGGTAAAGGTTGCATCTTTAAGCGTTTCATGAACCCACGTGAGAGACAAAACTCAGATTTCATTAAGGTTGTATCTTTAAGCGTTTCATGGGCGCAAGTGAGTGATAAAACTAGATCTCAATCTCAAACAGAATCCTTATAATACAAAATAAAAGTAATTCTTTGTTTGGTTTCGAAGAGAAACAGAGCAAAGAGAAGATGAGAGATAAAGATGGAAGATTTGATAGGTTGTTTGATATGATAGAAAGAGAAGAGAAACAATGAGGTGAATAATAGAAAATGAAAAATGAAATTTTCTTTTTACCAAAAGACCTTTTTGCCCAAAAAAATTACAATTTTCCAGCGGTTTATACATGTTGGAATAAGGGCAGAAAAGTTGAGCACCACCCCAAATTTGGAGAAAGGAGAAAAATTTTGTGGGGCCCGCATTAGTTGCCTCTCATCTTAGTAGGTGGGTCCATCAAATGATGTTTATTGCTTCTCTCTTTGAACTCTCCCTCTTCTATATCTCTCCCTTTGCAAATTACTCTTTGCCAAACATTGAGTAAAGACTAGCTAAAAATAATAAGAGGGCATAACCAACACTCGCACTAGCAGAGAGGTAGAATAGGACCTGGATGATGATTGGTCATGGAAGGAGAGGAAGAAAAGGTTGTGCTTAGGAGAGTTGGTTGTGATAATCAGGAATCAGTTTGAAGCTTTTGTGAGAATGCCCAGTCACATTTTGTTTGAGATAATCATATTTTGTGATATTAGTCTCCAAAATCGCAATCTATTAAGAAGAGGGAGGTCGAATACGGTGGCAAAGGGGGATGACGGGTGGCCAAAAGTGATAGTGATGGTAGGATCTGGATCCTCTTCATTCAAAGTGTTTGTTGCCCCTCTACTGCAACAATATTAGCCATTGGATATGTTAAAGGTTGTTCCAATAACACACAACATTTAATAAAAATAATTATAAATTCTTATTTTCCCAGAAGATCTCTCATCTCAATATTGCTCCAAGGCAGTCCTCATTAACCTCAAAGTTTTTGTGAGTTGGGCTCTCGAAAAGAAGATGCATCATGTTGTTATGAGTAGTACCAATCATATCTTATAAGCTCTCCTCAACTGTATAGTCTCATACCTGTTCTGGGAGGCGTGATACACGATGTGGTGGGAGAAGACAAGGGAGAGAAAAAGGGTCGAGAGAGTTGCGAGAGTCCGAGAAATTTCCCTTTGGAGCCTCTGACCAAATAACCCCGTATTAACTTTTCAACCTCGATTTATTTTGTCTGTTAGATGCATCGTAATAGAGGGATAACAAATACTTTGGATGGAGAGGATCCGGATTCATGATGGTAGCCCAGGTTGTGGGTGGTGAAAGAATGCAAAAAATAAAAATACCCCTAATTTTGGGATATACCATGGAGCATGATAGCCAAACCGCAAGTGCACGGTTGATTATCGCGTAACATAAAAAGATCGAACCCAAGGGATAGGTGTCTTATTATTAATTTACTTAGAGCTTTTGTGCAAGAAAATAAAAAGATATATTTTTTATGTTGGTTTGATTAGGACAAAAACAAGAAATAACATAAATAAATAAAGAAGAGATGGTGATAAGACTTAAGCACTTGGGTTGAATTATATAGCTTATAAAATATGCTAGCAACTCCTACTTAATTTCTGAATTTTAGTACCAAGTTCATGATGCTATAGCCTAATGTTTCTACAAGTTAATTCCTTACACATTGTAGAACTTTCTTCCTAATTACTAAATTCAATTCCTTGCAATTTAGAAAAAACCAAGAAGAAGATGAAGAAAGAATTTTCAGGCCAACATAAAGCTAAGTCTATCCTAATACCTTAGTGATATGTCATATAGCTTCTTTTACTTCCTAAGTCCCTTACTACTTACCAATTTCCATTGTTATAAGCAATAAGCAATAACACTTGTGCGCATCAAGATAAAATGAAAAACAAGGAAGTAAAACATGAACTATAGTAATATTATTCAGAAATAAGAAGAAGAAAACTAAAGCATAGATTATAAACTAAAACAACCCAAGATACTTAAGGAAGAAGTTAGCCAAGCATGGCTAAAAGAGTCATTGAATTACCTTGGACTAGGAGCTCAAGTTTGGCTTCCCACAATTCTCAGGAACAATGCTCAAAAGGAAGAAAGAAAGAACACTTGTTGTGTTCTAAGAGGTGTATCTTACAAGTGAAGAAAATACCCCTATTTATAGTAAAAATCTGCAAAGCGCTGGCATCCCCAACGCTTGGGCGTTGGGTGCAATTAAAATCCCACTATCAGACCGAGGCCCAGCGCTTGAGCACTGGCTTCCAACGCTTGAGCGCTGGGTGCAATTCCTGACTCACATCCTAGTCAGAGTCCCAACGCTTGAGCGTTGGGTCAAATACTGGCAGCTCTTCTTGGATGCTTTTTCTTCTTCAATGGTGGAATTGAATGGCTTAATTAACCTCCATTCAGCCTCTATTAAGTTCTGAAACCTCCTCTCCACCACCATTAATCTTTCAAACTTATTTTCCATGTGCTTAAATCAAAGAGTGTTGCTTCATATTCTTGATTTCCACTTTAAGTCCTCTCTTTGCTAGCACTTCAATTATGGCCCTTCAAGTCCTTGAAACTTCACTTTTCATCCTCCGCTCTTGAACTTTTACACTTTAATCATTCCTTTCCTGAAACTTTACAATTCGGTCCCTGGACAATAATGATAAATATACCAGTTTTCCTAAAAATATAAAAATAACTATAAAAATCCCTAAAAATATAAAATGAAGTTAGAAAAACAAATAAAAGCTAATCTATATGCAAAATGCAAAATAAATAGAAAATCTATATAGAAATAATAAAAATCCTATATAAGACTCAAAAATAATAAAATAAAAAGACTAAAAACACCATGAAAATATCATATAAAATCCGGTCATCAGAGCACAACATAAGTTAGACAACACCCATTTGATATAGGTAACCCCAAAACAAGTAAAACAATCTTGCACATTTTGGTTCAGCATCATCTTAGTGGTCAATATGGTTAATTCTATGTAGCACGAGCAACATACGCACGATCAGGGCACAACATGACGTGGAGGCCATTTATGATTTTTATTTAAAACAATATAAAATGAAAACCCCAAAATCAAACCCTCTGTGCAAAACGTTCTAAAATAGAAACCATCGCCAAGTCTTGCCGCCCACCATTGTAGTTGTGCCCAAATCTTCTCACAGAGGAGGGCTAAGCGGAACCTTGCCCCTAAATCAGTCTTGTTGCGGAGGAGGGCTCTGCTGATATCAAATTTTTTTTTATCGGCAAATATCAGTTGTTAGTAAATTAGTTCATTCTCCAAGTTTGAACTTGACCATTCACCTTTTAATGTCATTCATTACCCTTAGCTCAACCATGTGAGTCACCCTTCCCCCCCATCTCCGCTGATATCAGTTAGCTGCGTGAGTTCTACTCGCAGAGGATAGATGCATCGAAATGAAACCTTCTCAACGAGGAGACCTGTGCCGCAATGAAAGCTTGTCGCTGAGGAGACCTGTGATGAAACCTCTGCATTTACTGCGCCTCTAAATTTTTTCATCTTACGCTATACCAGAATGGTTCGATACCAGAAAAGGAAAACAAATTGAATGCACGGCCTAAACGCACTGATGCGGTGCCACATCTCTGCTGAAGTTGATCACCGCGCCGTCTCTGGAGAAGGCTTGATTAGGTTTGATATAATGGAGCCTGTGGAGATTCACCATGTTGAAGAGGGCTTGCTCCCAATTAGATGATGAACTGAAGAATAGGAAAGGTAAAATTAGAAAGACGGACCTAAAATGACGGAGTGGGAAACCGACAGAACTAGCATTTTGGATGTCACTCACTCGCTCGTGCCTATTCATGCTCTCTTACTCGTGCCAAATAGCGGACTGGGCTAATATATATAATATATTGAGTGTGTTTGGTTTCACGTTTAGAGAGGCCGAACATGGATCCAGCAATTCAAAATCAACTATTTCTTGCTTTTGAAAATGTGGATCTGACCCAAACGTGAATCCTGTGTGAGTTTTCCAAACACGCACATCATCAGAAATTTCTACTCCTTTCGTTCCAAATTTAAGACCCTTTAGAGGCAAATTTGGTGTTCCAAATTATAAGACCCTTTATAGATTTCATAAAAAAAATAATAGGTTTTCTTTTTTTACCCCTTACATTCATTATATTTTCAATTTATTGGGTATTGAAGTGCGAGATTTAAATAGGGGCATATATGGAAGATTTATAAAAAAAATTAACAAAACCAAGATATTAATTAGTTTATTACATGTTTTCTTAATAAGTGTGATTGTCTAAACAAGTCCTTATAATTTAAAACGGAGGAAATATTAAATAAAAAAATACCAAAAACGTGTCATTTCAAATTTCAATGAGTGAGGAGAAATTTCCAAAAACTTATTAGTCCTTCTTTCAAGCCGTTCTTATCTACTAGGAGTAACTAGACAACAAAATGAACCCGTGTTAAACGAGGTTTCATTGGCCCACTTAACAAAGAAATATCTACAAATAAATGATTCAGGCGGGGCATGAGAATGCTTCCGAGGAAACACACGAAGAGAAAGAGAAATACTAATAACATTTTTTTTTCAAAATTTATTTTAATATTTTTTTATTAATTGGTTAAAATTTAAGTAGGATTTACTAAAAATATGAAACTTATATTATTTCAACTAATTAATAAGAGAGCATTAGAAAAGAAGGTTGATACCCAAATCGCAAGTGTACGATTCAATATCGCGTAATAAAAAGATCGAACCCAAAGGATAGGTTTCCTATTATTATAATATTTAGTACTTGTGCAGAAAATTTAAAAGATGAATAGTTGATGTTGGTTTTTAGAACAAGCAAGAACAATGGCATAAAATAATAAAGAGATAAGATGATGAGAATTAAGCTCTTGGGTTGATTTACATAATCTATAAAATATGCTAGCAAGTTATTACTTATTTTCTGAATTTTAAGTCCAATTCCATAGTGCTATAGCCTAGAATTTCTACAAGCTAATTGCCTTAAGTCATGTAGAACTTTCTCCATAATTACTAACTCCATAGCCTTGGTTATTAGTTAATTAGAAAAGAAGATGAAGAAGGAATTCGGGCCAACACAAAGTTACGTCCATCCTAATTGCCTTAAGAAATGTATACTTATAACCTTTTTTATTTCCTAGTTCCCTTACTACTCATCAAATGGCCTTATGACATAAGTAGAAATCATGAAATCTTTTGTACACAAGATTAATGAAGAATAAGGAAATGAAACATGAAATGGATATATTATTCAGAAAGGTAAAAACAATACTAAAGCATAAAATTATAAATTACTACAACCCAAGAAACTTAAAAAGAATTAGCCAAGCATGGCTAAAAGAGTCATCGAATTACCCTGGATAGGAGCTCAAGTATGGCTTCCCACAATTCCTAGGAACAATGATCTTTAAGGAAGAAAGAAGAACACTTGTTGTATTCTGAGTAGGTGTACCTTACAAGTGAAGAAAAACTCCCTATTTATAGCAAAAAACCTGACTTCCAGCGCTTGGGCGCTGGCATTCCCAACGCTTGGGCGCTGGGAAGCATTAAAATCCAACGGGCAGAAATAGGCCCAGCGCTTGAGCGCTGGCTTCCAACGCTGCAGCGCTGGGTGCAACCTCTGACTCACATCCTAGTCAGGGGTCCAGCGCTTGAGCGTTGGAACTTCCAACGCTGCAGCGCTGAGACGAACACTGGCAGCTTCTTCTTGGATTCCTTCCTTCTTCAATGGTGGAATTGATTGGCTTAATTAGGCCACATTCAGCCTCTATTAAGTTCTGAAACTCCTTCCTTCCACCATTAATCCTTCAAACCTTATTTTACATGTGCTCAAATCAAAGAGAGTTGCTTCACATTCTTCAATTCACTTCAAGTCCTCTCTTTGTTAGAACTTCAATTCTGGCCCTTTGACTCCTTCAAACTTCACTTTTCATCCTCCTCTCTTGAACCTTTACACTTTGATCCTTCAATTCCTGAAACTTTACAAATCGGTCCCTGGACAAAAATGATAACTATACCAGCTTTTCCTAAAAATATAAAATAGCTATAAAAATTCCTAAAAATATAAAATAAAGTTAGAAAAACAAATAAAAGCTAATCTATATGCAGAATGCAAAATAAATATAAAATCTATGTAAAAATAATAAAAATCCTATATGTGACTCAAAAATAATAAAATAAAAAGACTAAAAATTAACCTAAAAACATCATATATTATCCTGTCATCAAAGGTTGTAAAGAGAATATTACTAATACTTCTCATAAATAAATATCTACTTGCACTTCACTTTCTATTTCATTTTATTTTTCATTGGTTACATTTTTCTATCACTCACTTTTTATCACATTATAATATATTATATTTATTATTTCTCTTTCTTTCTCATCATATATATATATATATATATATATATATGATGTATCTTATGGAAAAAAAATTATATGAGAAAATGAGAATAAATTACAACTGGTTGTTAGATCTAATCATGAATTCTTAAAAAAAATGAAAATTATGACTTTATGTAACCATTAAATTGTTTTAATCCTTTACCATTAATGATTAAATTTAAGGATCATCTTACTTATCCATATAAACACATCTTTCTCACAATATACATTTCATATATATATTCCTCACATGCAATGATACACTCAACTCAGTCAATTTTAGCACACTTGCCATTTCACATAACTAAGCAGCTACTACAACCATTGACAGGACTAACTAACTTTGCTAAAAGGAAACCAACACACTCCGGGAAGCGAATGAACTCATATGACTACTCATGTTGTTCATCATCTGAAGCATGCCCAGAAATCATGCTAACAACAGCGAGGCCAAAGAGGTGTGCAGGGTGTAGAATATTCAAGGAGACGAGGCACCCCGTGTACAGAGGAGTGAGGAGCAGTGTTCCCGGAGTAGCTCTCCGAGAACCTACTACTCTCTTGGGCACTGTCGACGACGACGGCCTAACCACTGATCCCGCCCCACGTTCATCGGACATTGACCCAGAAACAATGACCCTACCAAGAAATCACTCCTCGACGTATAACCCATGGTCCCACCATGGAGCCACGCTGGAGAGCGCGCCGAGCCGGAACAAACGTGGACCACCCGATTGACCTGACACGACCAATAATCCAATGGCCCAGAGATATCCGCTGGTCAGATCACAGCCAGTAGTCCTCGAAGGTCGCGCCTTCTCCAAACCTCTATATAAAGGGGACTCCCCCGAACCATAAGGTACAAACATCTCTCATAACTCATACCCACTCGGGAATATCCTCTGACACTGACCTCTGACTTTAGCATCAGAGTGTCTAGCAAGACCCCTTCCCAGGCGCAGGAACGGTGGAAGACCACCACCCTCAGGCTAACCGGCCCTCAAGTTACCGACTCCCTTACCCCGGGTAGACTTAGTCTGTTCAAGCAGGAACAACAAGTGGGTGTGGGAGGTGCGTGTTCCTAATGACAAAACCACCAGGATATGGCTCGGAACCTTCCCCACCCCTGAGATGGCGGCCCGTGTGCACGAAGTTGCGACGCTCGCACTTCAGGGAACGTCCGCTTGCCTCAACTTCGCGGACTCAGCATGGCGGCTGCTGCCGTTGTTGCCTGCGTCGAACAGTACGCGAAAGAGCTAAGGAGAGTGCCAACAGAGGCCGCGGCGGCAACCTTGGAGTCATGGAAGATGATAATTATAATGATAAACCTTGTTTGCAGCAGTTGAAGGGGTTGTGTTTGGATGAAGTTGAAGTTCCGGGTGGTGTATCACCGTCGGAGCAAGAGTTGCATGATGATTGGCTTCGGAGCATGGAGGATGAGCCTTTACGATCTCCGCTGCATCCATTTGAGGGATCATATGGTAATTATGGTACGGAGTATTGGAGAATTGATCATGTGGAAGGTGATCCTGAAGTGTCCCTGTGGAGTTTTTAATTTCCATCTGATACTATCCCCCTCTACAAAGCGTAACACCATCATCTTTTGGTCATTTTGCATAGCAAGGTTGCTCAATCTCATCCACCTTGCTACGCACCTATTCCATTTTAGGGTTTTACTTCATAGACTTTGACTAATCAGTGTTTCAGTGGAGTATATATT
The DNA here is from genome assembly GCA_030819835.1 of Acmispon strigosus. Taxonomy (NCBI): domain Eukaryota; kingdom Viridiplantae; phylum Streptophyta; class Magnoliopsida; order Fabales; family Fabaceae; genus Acmispon; species Acmispon strigosus. Next base: position 17,248,306 of record JAUAMA010000002.1, on the reverse strand, counting down.
TGTCGCAACTGGGGTCGTGGCGGGGACGGCGCTAAAGCATATAGCACACACAGAGTCGCCACTAATGTTTTTTAAAGGAAAACACTATAAAACCTAAAAAGAAAATAAAAGGCCTACAAAACCTAAAATTCTAGGTTCGGGAGTCGGTTATGCGTGGGGAAGGTGTTAGCACTTCACAACGCCTGATGACCGGATTTTATATGATATTTTTAGGGTGTTTTTAGTCTTTTTATTTTATTATTTTTGAGTCTCATATAGGTTTTTTATTATTTTTATATAGATTTTATATTTATTTTGCATTTTGCATATAGATTAGCTTTTATTTGTTTTTCTAACTTTATTTTATATTTTTAGGAATTTTTATAGTTATTTTTATATTTTTAGAAAAGCTGGTATAGTTATCATTTTTGTCCAGGACCAAATTGTAAAGTTTCAGGAAATCAGGGATCAAAGTGGAAAGGTTCAAGAGTGGAGGATTAAAAGTGAAGTTTCAAAGAGTTAAAGGGCCAGAATTGAAGTGCTAGCAAAGGGAGGACTTAAAGTGAAAAAGAAGAATATGAAGCAACTCTCTCTAATTTAGCACATGGAAAATAAGGATTAAAGGATGAGTGGAGAATTGATGGTAGTGGGAAGGAGTTTTCAAAACTTAATTGGTGGCCAATGAAGGCCATAATGGCCATCAACTCCTCCACCATTGAAATTTTTGCTATAAATAGGAGTGCTCATCCTTTGTAAAAAACACACCTTTCTTAGAACACAACAAGTGTTCCTCTTTTTCCCTCAAGAACATTGTTCCTAGGAATTGTGGGAAGCCATATTTGAGCTCCTAGTCCAAGGTAATTCAATGCTTCTTTTAGCCATGCTTGGCTAACTTCTTCCTTAAGTATCTTGGGTTGTTTTAGTTTATAATCTATGTTTTAGTTTTCTTCTACTCTTCTGAATTTTATTGCTATAGTTCATGTTTTATTTACCTTGTTCTTAATGTTAACTTGATGATCACAAGTGTTTTTACTTATTGCTTATAACAATGGAAATTGGTAAGTAGTAAGGGACCTAGGATTTAAAAGAAGCTATATGACATATCACTAAGGTATTAGGATAGACTTAGCTTTATGTTGGCCTGAAAATTCTTTCTTCATCTTCTTCTTGGTTTTTTCTAGATTACAAGGTATTGAATTTAGTAATTGAGGAGAAAGTTCTACAATGCTTAAGGTATTAACTTGTAGAAACATTAGGCTATAGCATCATGACTTGGTACTAAAATTCAGAATTCAAGTAGTAGTTGCTAGCATATTTTATAAATTATATAAATCAACCCAAGTGCTTAAGATTCATCATCATCTCTTTCTCTTATCATTTATATTGTTTATTTCTTGTTCTAAAAACAACAAAACATTTTCATCTTTTATTTTTCTGTTTAAAGTACTAAATATTATAGTAATAAGAACACCTATCCCTGTGGGTTCGATCTTTTTATATTACGCGATAGTCAATCGTACACTTGCGATTTCGCTATCAACGCCCGTCTAAGACGATACCTTACATCGATTGTGCAAAAATTATTAAAAAACTTGTTTTACTTTAAAAAAAAGAAGATTTTTATATTATTTTTAAGATTTATTATTTATAAAGAAAAAGGAAATGAAACTATTTACAAAACAAAATGTTTATTTTTATTTTATTTAGCCTGATAGGTTCGAACCTAGTCCTATGTGCTTCCCTTAAATGGAAAATCAAGGTTACGTAGTTCTGAATGTTTAAGTGATTTAAAAAGGGTGATTTTTAAAAAGGAGTGTCTGGCGGGGTTGTTGCCCAATCCTACGTATCTCCGAGAAGAAATCAAGGCTACGTAGTTCTTAAGGTTTTTTTTAATGTTTTTAATTTTGAAAAGATTTTCTTTGTTTTTAGAGTTTTTATTGAGTTTTAATTTTAAAGTTGTTCATGCTACCAAATGGGTAGTCATAGGAACCATACGAGGTAAATGATAGAAATGTTATTCTATTACCACCGTTAATTTATTTGAGAAAAGTTGTTTGTTTTTATATTTTTGGATCCCGTATTACCAAATGGGTAATCAAGGATTTTGATAAGGTAATGGGTAGAAATGCTACTCCATTATCATTGATCGTTTATAAAAAAACTATTTTTGAGTTTTATTTTTTTATATGAAAATGCGTATTTAGTAGAAAGAAAAACAAACAAAAAACACATTTAGGATATACACAAAAAGAACACTAACCCATTGCCCAAGAATCTATATGAAAAATCACCTATACCCAGATCCTAATTTAAAAATTAAGTAACATTAAAAAGAAATAAATAATAAAGAAAAAAAAAGAGAACCAGATTAAAGATTAAAGATAAAGGGGGATGAAATAAAGAGAGAAGCGGTAAGGGAGTGAGAGGAAGAGAGAGAAACCGTGAGAAGGAGAGCGGCGAGAAGGGTCGAGCGAGCGGCAGAGGCGGTGGCGAAGACGACAGCGGCGCTTGAACGAGGAGGGTAGGAGCAGCGAGGACGACGGCGGCTCAGGGGCGGTGGCGAGGCGGCTCGATAGTGGTGCGGCCGGAGGAAGACGACGACGGCGCGTCGCGGGCAGGGAGAGAGAGGAAGGAGGACGGCGGCGCTGGAAGAAGCAGAAAAGGGGTTTGGGTGATGTCGCCGGCGCTTCAGGCTATGGAAGACGACGCCAGCAGCGACGACGGTGGTTTGAGGAGTAGCGGCGTCCGGAAACAGAGGAACGGTGGTGGCAGGGGTTCAGACAAGGAGTTGAAGGAGATGGGAAAGGAGGTGGCTTGGTTGAGGGAGATGGTGAAGGGTGATGAAGATGAATCTAAGTGTTAATGGTTTTCCCCCCTTTTTCTTCTCTGTTCACTACTCTTTTATACTCAAAATTCTTGCTCAAATCTCTTTTGCTTGTTGGATCTTCTGATTGGATTGAGATTGAAAGCAATTTCTTGAGCCTTGCAATTTTTGCTTGTTGCAGGAAGAGCATTGCTTTAAATGGCATGACTGCAAACCATTTTTGGCCAAAGGGAAGAAGAAACTCACACTCTATGTTTCTTTCCTTTTTTTCTCAAACCAAATCCCTTAATCAGTTTGTTTTGCTACTATTTTTGGCTTTTTTTTTTTGGCTTTTGTTTTCTTCTCTTTCTTTCCCTCGTGACCTCCTGATTTCATTTTTCATTTTTCATTTTTTTTTCTTTTTTCTTATTTTTTTCTTTTTGGGATAATAATAATAATAATAATAATAATAATAATAATAATAAAGAGATAATTAAAAGAGCACAATTTGGAATTCACATAATTAAAGGGTAACTTTAAGAAGTAAAATCTAAATATCTATAAAAAAATAAAATTCAACTAAGGTGGATAAAATCGGAGAATATTCATTATGCTTTCATGCGCATGATCCTGAAGTTCATGGAGGTTTGAATGAAGTTAAAGAAACGAGAGAAGGATCCCCCAATGGAAGGAGATGAGCGGCACTCTTATCCGAGAGCTCCCTTTCTCCCTGCTGACACGGTGGGACGCCAAAAATTCTGATGCGCGTGTGGGTGCTTAAGACGTGAGAGGCTCTCTGTGGCTGAGTGTTATTGTGTGTGTTGTCTAGTTCTACATGTGATATTTGTACCTAGATAAAAATTGGTGTACACTTTTTAAATGTAGATAGATAAGAATATAGAAAGAAAAAAGAAGTATCTCAAATTTGTCATTGTGTATGACTATGTGGTGAGCGGGGGACAAGAAATGAAGCAATGAATGAAAGTGTGATGATGGTGTGTGAGTGTTACGTGAAAGTGAGTGAGGGACCTCGGGAGAAATAATGACAAACAAATCAAGTGAGTGTGGGTCTGGGTTCAATTCCAAAAGTTAACAAAAATTTCCACTTTTGGGTATTGTTTGCTTTCCTCAAACTATCTTAAAGTGGAACTCAACCAATTTCAATCAATTCATTTTTTGTAACTCTTGTATAAAATTTCAATTTTCAATACATTTTAAATTCAACCAATAAAAACGTGACACTTTTAAGACTAATATTTAACTAATTACGTTTTAATTTTAATTATGGAACGATCTTATTAATTCATTTGAGCATGAGGTTAAATGACTCCAATTAATACTGGAATCATTTAGCCAACCCCTTTATTTATACAAGACACGAAGAGAAAAAGATGCTCTGTATCATGTGACTTGGTGCATCCTCTTTGGAGCGCTGGATGAAAAAGTGAAGTCACTCTCTGCCCAGCTGTCACCTTTACAGCCACAACCTGAACTCGTGGTGGTTAATTATGATGCTCTGGGGGGACAGGTGAACGTCGTTTGTCTCCTCACTCGACGACGTCGTTTAATGAAAATACCGTTCCTAGAAAGAGCAAGACTTGTCGAGAACCAGAACAAGAACCTGCTTTCTTCTCACTCTTTTGCTTCAGCGTACGGCAGTGACTTCAATAAAATGGGTGCGTACTGCGTATGTGTGATATATGCGCATCATGAGATTGAAATGGAAACTAAAAACTCCACAAGGACACTTCAGGATCACCTTCCACATTGTCACCCCAATCTTCCGTACCATAATTATTACCACCATATGAATGCGGCGGAGATCGTAAAGGCTCATCCTCCATGCTCCGAAGCCAGACATCATGCAGCTCTTGCTCCGCCTCAAACCCTGACGGCGACTCACCATCCGGAACTTCAACTTCATCCAAACACAACTCCTTCAACTGCTGCAAACAATACTTATCATAATTATCATCTTCCATGACTCCAACGCTGTCGCCGTTGCAACATACAACCTGCTCACCACTATTATAATTATTAGTTTGCTGCTGCTCCTGGCATCGATCCTCAGCCGCAAACGCCTCAGCAGCCTCCATCGCCACTCTCCTTAACTCCTTCGCGCAGTTCGAATCCGGCAACAACGGTGGAATCCGCCACGCGGAGTCCGCGAAGTTGAGGCAAGCGGACTTCCCACGAAGCGCGAGCGCCGCAACGTCGTGCGCACGTGCCGCCATCTCAGGGGTTGGGTAGCTTCCCAGCCATATCCTGGTGGTTTTGTCATTGGGAACGCGCACCTCACACACCCACTTGTTGTTCCTCTTCCGCACTCCTCCATACACAGGGTGCCTCATCTCCTTGAATACTCTGCGCCCCGCACACTTCTTTGGTCTCGCTGATGATAACATGACTTCAGAACATGCTTCCGATGATGAAGAACATGAGTAGTCAAATGAGTTCATTCGCTTTGTGCTTTGTGTTGGATTCGTTTGAGCCAAGTTAGGAAATTGTATGAATGTTTGTAGTTGCTGCTCTCTGCCAATGTGAAATGATGGTAGGTGACAGTGTGCTGAAATTGAGTGAGAGAGCATGAGTGAGTGAATGTGTGGACTGCATTTATATAGCTTTTGGAGGTTCTCTTATTGATACACTTTATGGTGCGCAAGTGGCTATACGATGGGGTCATGGGCACGGGAACAGCTAGCTGTTATGTAGATGAAGGGTGCTACCACCATTGATTTCAGAAACGAAACACACGTCCGGCTCAGATTGTTCAGCAAAAAGTGCTGATAAGTTATCATTTTAAATAAAATATGACAAAAACCAATTTAATGGTAGCGATTTATTTTTGTGTGTTTCCTCAGAAGCACCCTCCCCTAATGAATCATTGTCCTTTGTAGATATTTCCTTGTTCATGACCTCGGCTAACACCTGCTTATGCTCTTTCATTTTGTCCTCTAGCTACTGGTAGTAGATAAGAAAGTCTTCAAGGAGGGCTAGTAAGTAATATTTATTTTTCAGAAATTTCTCCTCACTCACTGAAAATTTAAACGACACGCTTTTGGTACATAATTTTTTATTGAATGTGTTTTTGGTCCTCTGACTTTGGTAATGTTTGAGTTTTGTACCGTGAGGCTCTAGAAATTTTAAATAACAATGACACGCTTTTAGTACGTAATTATTTTTGGAAATCTCTCCTCACTCACTCAAAATTCAAATGACAAGCTTTTGGTTTGTATTGTTGGATTAATTGTGGTACATGGAAATTTTACAATATTTGAGTTTAGTCCCTCTTAAAGGTAAAAATACATTTAGATTCCTATGATTATAAAAAAGTTTGTACGTCTACTGAGTTACCACTAACGGTTGCCCGATCTAAACATCGAGCCACTCTCGTGATAACCCGATCTAGATCCCGAGGAGACACTTCACAGCGAAACTCAACACCAGGAGATACTACACTCGAGGCCAAATTAACACGTGCGCCAAATTCGAATTTAATAACCACATAACCCCCGAATAATTAGTCATTCGTGACCCCTATGTAAACACTAAGAAGCGCAACCTGAGAGGAGAGAGGACATTCTCGCATCCTTTGTAACCCTCATTGTTCTCCTCCTTCTTCCTTTTTGCTTTTTGTGATAACTTATCCTCTCACTCTTACATTTTTCTCCTCCTTCTTCTCTAACGTCCCAGCTCAAAACCTTGTTCTTAGGAACCAATACCAATTTCCCCCCTCAATCAAGGGTTTTCATGACCTTCACTATTAGACCTCGAGTCTCCCTCTTTGATGCTTCCTTCACTGATTACAAGACCTCTAAAATAGTGCATGTTTGAGTCAGATCCAGGTTTACAGAAGCAAGAAATAGTTGTTTTTGGATTGCTGAATCCACGTTTGACCTCTTCAAACGTGAAACCAAACACATCGTTAGTTAAAGATATTGACCTTCATCATCAAAAAATTGATATTAGCTCTTGTGAAAAGTTCACTTTATGCGTGTTTCTTTGTGAAGCTTGTCTGGGAAAAAAAGACCATAAAATAAAATGAAGATACTTTAAAGAGAAAAGATGCTGTATATAGTATGTTGTGGTTTCAAAAAAAAAGCATGGTTGTGATACCTTTGTATCTTTGTGACGTGGCGCATCCAGCTGTCATTATTAGTGCCAAAACCTGAACTCGTGGAGGTTAATTATGTTGTTTGTGTCCCCATGCAACGACGTCGTTTTGTGAATATACCGTTCCTCCAATAGAAGGTCGCGGAAAGAACATCTCCTCGTGGCACATTGGCTTCCGTCTTCCTTGCCGCCCCTTGCTTTTCGAGAACCAGAACAAGAACCAGCTTTCTTCTTTCTCACTCTTTTTGGCGAATGATATATATTAATCACCACACACTGTATTAATTGCTTTGGAAGGGAAACAAATTCAATTTAATGTAATGGAGAAATACAATGTATATATTGAGAAAAAGAGAGTAATAGTACAAGTAAAACCAACAAATTAAAGACCAAAAGAAGTGACAGAAAATCATAAAAAAATACTGATAATTTTGTCAAAATCTCTCAAGCAAAAGCCTAGCTAATTAATAAAATGAGTTTCAGATGGAAAAGCTCCACAAGGACACCTCAGTATCACATTCCACATAATCATTCCAGTACTCCTCCGTATAATAACCATGCGGCGGAGATCGTAAAGGCTCATCCTCCATGCTCCGAAGCCAATCCTGCAGCTCCTCCTCCGCCTCAAACCCCGACGACTGCAAAGGAATTCCATTATTATTATTGTTGTTGTTATTATTATTGTTATTATTATTATTATTATTATTATTATTATCTTCCACGACACCACTAACGCTGTCGCCGCTGCTACAAACCAGATGATGATCACCATTATAATTATTATTACGTTGCTGCGGCTGCTGCTGGCAACGGTCCTCATGCGCAAACGCCTGAGCAGCCTCCATCGCCACTCTCCTAAGCTCCTTCGCACTGCTCGACGCCGGCAACAACGGCGGAAGCCGCCACGCCGAGTCCGCAAAGTTGAGGCAAGCGAACTTACCACGAAGCGCGAGCGCCGCAACGTCGTGCGCACGCGCCGCCATCTCAGGGGTCGGGTAGGTTCCGAGCCATATCCTGGTGGTTTTGTCATTAGGAACACGCACTTCGCACACCCACTTGTTGTTGTTCCTGCTCCTCACTCCTCGGTAAACCGGATGCCTCGTCTCCTTGAATATTCTACGCCCTGCACACTTCTTTGGCCTCGCAGTTGCTAACGTGATTTCAGAGCATGATTCCGATGATGAAGAACATAAGTACTCAAATGAGTTCATTCGGTTCCACAGTGTTTGTTGGTTCGGTTTGCTCTTAGCTGCTAAGTTAGTTCGTTGTGTCAATGTTTGTAGTAGCTGCTCTCTCTGAGCGAGTGACTGACTGAGTGAATGTGTGGACCGCATATATATAGCTTTTGGAAGTTTAGGAATTGACACGGTTTATCGTTGCAAGTGGCTATTCGATGTGGTCAAGGACACGGGAACAGCTGGCTTTGTTTTTCTAGATGAGTGTTCTTGCACCATTGATTTGAGATAGGAAACACACGTCGTGCTCTGATTGTTCACAAAAAAGTGTTGATAAGTTAAAGATTTTAAATAAAATAGAAGTTATAATAGATTTACGGTTGCGATACATTTTTGTGTGTCTCCTTCGAAGCACTCTCTTGCAATGAATAATTGTCCTTTGTATATAAATAGTATTTCCTTGTTAAGTGGGCCAATGAACCCTCCTTTGGCACCTGCTCTTTCATTTTGTCTTCTAGTCTAGCTACTGTAAGTGGATAAGAACGGCTTCAAGGAGGACTAGCCAGTAATAAACATTTTTAGAAATTTCTCCTCACTCACTCAACATTCAAATAACACGCTTTTCGTATTTGATTTTGGGTTAATTATGTTTTTGGTCCCAATATATAGTAATGTTTGACTTTAGTCCCTAATAGGGTTTTGGGGGCGTTGAGGCCGAGGCAAGGGAAAGGAAATACTTGTGAGAGAAAATTTAGTTTGAACTTGATAAAATGATGTTTTGGTTAGTGGAAAAGTTGTTGTTATGGCTAAAGGGATTTTGGAAAGAATTTTAGAGTTAAAAGCTTGTTTTGGGTTTAAATTTTAACCTTGATAATGGTGAAGTTTACAAAGATTTTTTTTTGAGTTTCGACTTGTTTACTTGATGCTTGTAGTGATTGGAATAATTTTGAAAGAAAATAGAAGTTGTTTTGAGGCTTGGCTGAGGCTTTACAAGGAAGAAAGGAAGAGGAATAAAATCATTTGAACTTGTTTTGTGACTTGAATTAATTGGGTTTGTGAAAAGTTGAGTTGGAATACTCCTGTGCCAAACTGCAAGTGTATCATATCGTGATAATATCATATTTCTGTTACCACGGTTTTGGCTTCAACCGTGGTAATTGATCTATTACCACGTCGAGCAATACCACGGTTCTACATGGAACCGTGGTAACAGATTTCATAACCCCTTTTTAACACAGTCACGCACTTAACCGTGGTAACATGGGCGTGGTAAAAGACAATTCTGTATTAGTAACATCTCGTTGTAGTAGGGTTGTCCAGCGGTCGGTGTCGGTAGGTTTCTTGCCGAGATCAACAGTTATGTCGGTTGAAAAAAACCAAACCACCAGGTCTGCCGCCGACTGTTCACAGGCCACAGGTGGTTTAGGTTCAGTTTTTTCGGTTCGCGATTTCTTCGTATGGGTGCGCACTCGGCACCAAAGGTAAGGGCACTTCGAGCTTTGACTAGCGTGATAATATATAACTATGTACATTGTATGCTTGATGCAATTGTTGGATGCTTGATAAAGCATGTGAGTGGCACATTGATGTGCATGATTGAATGGTTGATGAATTATTGCAATGATTGCCTGAGTATATGATTCACCTGTTGATATGATGTTATAAATTGTATTGTGAAAGCATGACTATATTTTATGACATGATTGCTGAACGTATACCTTTAATTAACTACATGTTTCCTTACAAGTTATTTATCAATTTTAATCGAATGCGGAACTGTTGGCAGACAAAGGGCAAAGCGCTAGGATACGAGGTGATACGACCACTCAGTGGAGGGTGAACCCGGTTGGATGATAACTCAGATTCATATGAAGGCGTCTCCATTTTTTCGATTGATTGTTGATAACATTTTATGCCATGCTCTCATTTATTTAGCGGGGTCTGATAACTATTCAAAGTGCCAGGCTAGAGACTGACCAACGAGGTATGGCGTGTATTCAGAGTCCTAAACTAGAGTTTGGATTATCAGGATGTCATATAGGGTGTACCTATGTAAGTGGCTGCACCAGCAGGGCTGACGCCAGAGTCTATCGAACTATAGAGTGGGTAATTGTCCCGCATACCAAGTATAAAGCTTGCGCTATATCTGAATTATTAATTTTGTGCCGAGAAAGGCACATGCACTTGCTTATAGATTGAATCTAGGGATGAATGTGGATGATTTGGTGTGAGATATATATGTTGTACGTTGTGACGTGACTGAGATACTGGGTATGCTTGTTTGTTGCCTTGTCATATATTTTATGATTTGTATCTTTTTTTTGGAAGTTGACTCTTGCACCCCTTTTTCCTCGTATTTGTGTTATGGGCGTCACCGCCAGAGGATAGAAGATCTATGGGAAGGAATCCTGATTAGGGACATACACCACTAACCCTCCTTAGTGAAGGAGACGAGTCGGTGTGGGAGATGGACCAGGTCACATACCAGGTGGCTTACACGGGTCGCACTGTAGAGGACATAATAGATGTTGCAGATGTGCTGATTAAGAGGGCTCTCTACGATAGGACACTTCATTTTTCTTTACATCCTGATGGTTTTGTGGACAGAGCCGGAGCCCCTTGCCTACAACTGAGTTAGAGTCTACACCAGTGTCGATTAAGCCAACTGTTGTGAATTAAGACCAACCAAATGCTTCGAATGAGAGAGTAAGATCAAATGGAGTACGGGGGCAATGAAACAGTGCAGGGGGCCAAAACCAAATGCTTTGAAATAGAGAATGTGAAGAGGGAGAGAGACGAGATAAAAGAGTGTTGTTTTCCTAATTTGGGGGAAATTAGTTTAGATTAGGATTTATTAGGTTTATTTAGCTAACATGAAACTAAATAGCTAATATGTAATTAATTAAAACATAGTGGAAGTTGCATAAGCTTCGCTAAATAACATGGAGGACTAAACTCAAACAGACGTGTTCACCTAAACTCAAATTCAAATGAGGACTAAATTAAAATATTACCATATGAGTGGGTGAGCTTCTAATGGATGTTAGAGTGGTGGATGATCGTTTTGCAGTCGTTAGTCGCGCTTCGTCGTCTATTGCGGCCCATGGGATTCCCGCAATGACACTCTGATGCCTAATTTAGAGGCAGTTGGAGGAGTGGGAACTCTTACGGTTAAGATGATAAACTTATGAGGTGGAGGGCTTTGCCTTTTATAGGATTGGAGATGCTTTGAGTGCATCGAGGGTGTAATGAGTGACTAGGTCCCATAACTTCTCCTTCACCATTGAATCTCTTTGTAAAGGAATCTACCTCGACGACTCGATCCTTGCTTGGAGCCCTGGACGAAGTTTAGAGCCCTGTGTGGGTACTAAGCATTGTCAAGGAAGACTGCGTGTGTCATGAGGGGCAACAGCCAGTTCTAAACTTCTTTCTAGGAGGCATCCTTAGCAGGGGCCAAGGTCAATGGACTCAACCATCTCCAGTCGGGGCTGAGTGGTAAGAGGTGATTGTTAGGGGGGACAGTCGTTCAGTTGGTATGGAACGATTGTACCTTCCCTCAAAACAGTTTCCCCTTAACTCTAGTGCGCAGGTTATTGCATGCCTAGAGCTATAACTGAGTTGGACCGTTGTTGTTGGAGTACTGTTTGTCGGTTGTCATCGTCGATTTTGATGATTGCAATTTTTTCTTGTTGGCGATTGTGTAGGGACAGTTATTTACCCTAGCCCTAGGGGTGTAAATTTTGTGGCCGAAGGGTTAGTTAGTTTTGATCAGGTTGTTACGATCGTTGGTTTTCTATTGTTGAGAAGATGTGAGGTCGTGTCTGTCACAATTTTGAATTTGAAAGAACTTAAAGTTGAAAGGTTGAGGGAATAAACAAATGAGGCAGGTAGTGGCAAATGTATGTGCATGTCCACATGGTGGGCTGAGTGGTAAGAGGTGATCATCAAGGGGGGACGGTCGTCCGGTTGGTATGGGACGATCGTTCCTTCCCTCAGAACAACTGCAATCGGGTGCGTGTGAAGAATATTGTATTAATGATGGGAATGCTTATTTTGTAAACAATAGGTTCGCAATAGCGAGCTTGAAAGTAAAGGCTAGAAGAGCATGAACCTTGGATAAACCAATCATAATCTCTACTTTGTAAAGGACAACGAGGTGCCACTCTTGGTCTGATTTTCTTAAATCGTGGGGTGCGTATCTTTGAGAAAGATTGTTTCTTAAATTTTCATCGTTATGAATAGAAATTCTACTTTCAATAAAAAGAAAAGGGGGGTGTTGCTAACCACCACCATTCTTCATGATCTAGAACGAACCCGGAAAGAGAAGCGAATGAGAAATAGTTGAAAGAAATGAGAGCAATGTCGTAATCTTCAATTAAAGATGTGATCATGCTTTCCGGGATATAAAATCACAAAGATAGATCGATCAGAATTGGGAAATCAATTAGGGTAGGAATCTCTTGGACAAGCCCAAACTTTCAAGCAAAACACTGTGGATAGTACAACTATACAGACAACTTGTTTTACCTAGACGTGGACTTCAAACCATAGTAGTCAATCCCGGATAGCGGCCAATAGCGGTCGACCCCGAAAGTGAGATAGCGGGATAGCGGATAGCGGGATGGCCGCTATTTTAATTTTTTTATATATAATTAATAGTAATACTATATACATATAAATAATAAAAAAAGGCAAATATTACCTAACATTCATAAATCATAATAGCAATTAAAGTAATAAGTCTTGAAGACTTGAACAACAACACACAACTCAAAACAACATCAAGTCATCAACATTGAAATAAGAGTTACTAGGCTCCTAGCTACATATGAAATCATCAATCATCACTCATCATCATCATCATCATCATCATCATCATCTTCTAGCTCGGGCTCCTCCTTTTCCTTTTCACTTTCACTTGTGTCAAAGTTGTAAATCTCTTCCTCAACCTCCTCTCCAGCTTCCTCTTCACTTGTTTCTTCATCAACTTCTTCTTCTATCATCACTCCCTTGCCTCTCCCTCTTCCCCTCCCTCTAGAGTTTGAAGGCCTAGAAGAAGATGCAGTGGCACCATGATTCCCCCCTCTTGTATTCCTCCTAGTATATGTCAAAGGCTCATCAACACCTCCAGCACATGAGACATCTCCCCAAGTTAAGTTGCCATCTTCAAAAACCAAATCATTTGCATCATCATAGTCATCTCCACCCATTTGTCCCACCATCCACTCATTAGTCTCATCAACGGTATCCAGGACAATGGGGTCAATGGCATCACGACAATCATATCTCTCCTGAAGAGCTTGGTTATATTTGACAAAGACCAAGTCTTGCAACTTTTGATGGTCAAGACGACTCCTCTTCTTTGAGTGAATCTACATTATAATATAAAATAAATATTAGTTTCATAGTTATTTTATGAAATTTTTAACTAATAAATAAAATAATAAGTATTAACTTACATGCTCAAAGATACTCCAGTTTCGCTCACAACCTGATGAACTACAAGTCAAGCTAAGCACTTTAATAGCAAGTTTCGTCAAATTCGGAGTACTTTGTCCAAATGTCTTCCACCACTCAGCTACAAAGGTAATGTAACACAAGTTAGTCCATGATGCTGTAATATTTAATTTAAATTAGGAGAAGCTTCTCACTTACCAGGAGACATTGCAGACCTTTGTCTTATGACTTGTTTCATCCCAAAGAAGCCTCCAGCCATCTTATAAACAGACAAATCACGTATGATTTCATCAACCAATTCATCGGTCTCACTAAGCCTGTCAATTGTTTCGTAGACACCTCTCATGATTTCCTGATTACGATCAATATTAGGATTAACATAATAGTATTCCGGATTCAGAAAATGCCCCGCTGCATGCAATGGATGGTGAAGTTGGCATTCCCATCTTTTATCAATTATTTCCCAAATCTCTTTGTACTTCCTCTCATTATCCTTGAAACCACTTTTAATGGCCTCCTTAGCCCTATCCATTGCTTCGTATATGTAACCCATTTCCGGCTTCCTTTCATTATCAACAAGCCGAAGGACACGCACAAGTGGCCCCATAGCCCTAAGGCAATAAACAACATCACTCCAGAAGGTGTGCATGAGAACAACATTAGCAGCCCCTTTCCCCTTACGGTCTTTAGCTATGTTAGACTTTGTCCATCTGAAGTGAACATCCTTCTAAGGTTGTTTCCTTGAGTGTACAACCTTTGCAAAGTCAAAAAAGTGGAGGCAAACCTTGTAACTCCATGTCTCACTAATTCTGAATTTTTTGTGAATTTTCTCATGGTGTTCAATGCCAAAGTATGATTGTAGACAAACCCAACAAGACTTATGCCCCTTTTGATGGTCTTCTGAACTCTTTGAAGCTTGCCAATGTCTTCCAATATCAAATCTATACAATGGGCAGCACATGGAGTCCAAAATAAGTTATTCCTCAGCGCTTCTAGAAGCTTACCTAAGACCCAAATAAACAACTTCAAATCAGCAACGCACTATTAAATATTAATAACAAAGTAAGTAACTAAGTAATATTTAATGTTACTTACTAGCCAATTTATAGTTGCTTCCGTTGTCAGACACAACTTGCCCCACATTCTTCTCTCCAATATCCTCAACCATGCTGTCCAAGAGGTGGAACAACTTTTCTCCGGTCTTCATGTAGGAAGAACCATCAACACTCTTGATAAACATAGATCCGGATGGGCAATTCACCAGAAAATTTATCAAAGTCCTTTGCTTCCTATCTGTACACGCATCGGACATAATCGAGCAACCATACCTTGCCCTCTCTTCCACATTAGACTTCATCAAATTTTGAGTATATTCCACCTCCTTTTTAAGGAGTGGAACTCTCATCTCATGATAGGTTGGATCTTTCAAATGAGGGCCATAGTTTCCAATAGCCTCTACCATCAACTTGAAGCTCTTTGTCCGCACAACATTAAAAACAATGACATTCCTACAAAAGCATCTAGCAATATATTGGATTACCCTTGCTCTTGCTTCTTTGTCACATGCATCATTCATGCTAGTTTGCCTCTTAGCTTTAGCAAACTTCAAACTTGTCTCAGGATCTCTCATAAGAAGTAAATCAAGTGGGCCATTAACATTTGGCCTCTTAGGAATGGAGGATGCAGATGCACTACTTGAGCTTGTAGGCCTTTTCCCACTTCTAATAGTGTTCATCTTGCCCTTTCTTCTTAGCAAGAGCTTCCTTCAACAACAGCACCACCTCATCTAGAACTTTCCTACACTGATTACAGTCCCCAACTGCTTTCATTTGATGACGTTTGGCCCTAGTTATTCCTCCTGAGGTTGTCACCCCACATAAATCACATGTGACTCTCTTCCTATCATTAGTATTTTTTAAGCTGTTCCGCTGCCATGCTATGTCAATGTTGTCCCCAAAAGGCTTGAACAATCCATTGTCGGTACGCTTGAAGTTGGCGGAAGTTGCTGCACTGTTATTTGGTTCACCTTCAGTGCTGGATGTCATTGCTGTTATTGGAACATGACAATAACCATAATAAGAAATGGAAGAAAAAAATAGAGGGGAAATAGGAAAAAAACAGAGGCAGAAATATAAGCAGAAAAACAGAGGGGAAAGATAAATAAACAAAGGCAGAAATGGAAGAAGAAAAACAGAGGCAGACATGGAAGAAGAAGAACAGCGGGGAAAGAGAAAAACAAAGGCACAAATGGAAGAAGAAAAACAAAGGAGAAAGAGAAGTAAACAGAGGCAGAAATGGAAGAAGGAAAACAGAGGGAAAAGGAAAAAAACAGAGGGCGTAACGGAAGAAGAAAAACAAAGCAAGTCACCTTGAGGCTTTGGGTGGTCGCCGGACGTAGAGGTGGTCTCAAGAGATGGTCGCTGGAGTGGAGGCGGTCGCCGGAGTGCAGCAGTCGCCGGAGTGGAGCGGTCGCAGGAGACTAGAGTGCAGGAGCAGTGGAAGCTTCGAGAGAAGAATGGGAGGAGAGTGAAAGTGAAAAAAAGCGGGGAAAGATGACGAGAAAAGGGAGGCTTGACCTAATTTTTGGCCTGGAAAAACCAAATTTACCCTTAAAATCCCAGCCCAACGGTTTAAACTAAGGGTTTTTTTGAAATTTCCCCCGGATCCCGCGATTACCCGCGATCCCGGCAGCGATTTGCGCCGCGACAGCTGCGACGGTGAAACGCGACGCGATTACAAAGCAATCACGGGGGAGGCCTGCGACGCGACGCCGCTATAGCGACGCGATCGCGCGTGGTTGATAACTCTGCTTCAAACCACAAAACAGTAAACAGAAAGTGAGGAGGGAACTCCAACCGAAAACCTAGTCAACAAGGTTAAGGGTTGAAGAAAAAAGGTCATGCTTGTCTTGGTATGGATATATCTGATTCGAATCACTCAGGTTCATATTGAAAAGCTTCTTCACAGCCGAAAAGTGAGAATTGGTAGCCAAAACAGGGACCATAACAAGAAACTCCCTGTAAATAGGAGTATCCCCATCGATTGGCGAATAAGTAAGGACCCAGTTCACATTAGCATCGGTTAGGACTGACACTAGGTTGGCCGGTGAATGTAGCGTCAACCTCAAAACGCCGCTAATCATCAGTAGGCTGACACTAAGTTGGGTGGTGGTTTTAGTATCCCTCGTGGTCGACGTTGTAGTTAATGGATTATTTTTAACATTTTGTGTCTGTTAAACCAACACTATAGAGCGAAAAATAGCATCAGTGTCTGATTTCGATTAATTAATTAGTTGTTGTGAAATTAATCAAATTATTTAAAACATAGTGGACCCATGTAAGCTTCATTAAATGATGTGGAGTATGCTACATAACCACTCATCGGACAAGTAAGCACACATTTCACCTAAACTCAGCTTCATTTGGTGACAAAATCCAAACTTTTAATAATTGTAGGATTTAGATGCAACTTTACTCTAGGGACTAAACTTAAACATTAACAAATTTACAAGGACCAAAAAACACAATTCGTCCAAAACTAAATACCCAAAGCGTGTCATTTGAATTTTGAGTGAGTGAGGAGAAATTTCTAGAACTAGTAGCTTGAGGACAAAATGAAAGAGCATAAGCAAGTGTAAACCGAGGTTTCATTGGCCAACTGAACAACGAAATATCTAGAAAGGACAATGATTCATTGCAGGAGAGTGCTTCCTAGGAAACACACAAAAATAAATCGCTACCGTTTATTATTATAGTTTAGTTTCATTTAAAAATATTATCTTATCAGCACTTTTTGTTGAAGAATCATAGCACGACGTGTGTTTCCTTTCTCAAATCAATGGTGGTAGCACCCTTCATCTACAAGATAGAAACAGCTGTTCCCGTGTCCGTGACTACATTGCGCACAATAAAGTATATTTCAATTCTTAAACCTCCAAAAGCTATATATATGCAGTCCACACATTCACTCACTCATTCACTCAATTTCAGCACACTTCTCATTTCACATAATCAGAGAGAGAAAGAACAGTTACTGGCTGAAAGCAAAGCAAAGCAAACCAACACACAGCAAGCGAATGAACTCATTTGACTACTTATGCTCATCAACATCGGAAGCATGCTCCGAAATCATGCTTACATCAGCGAGGATAAAGAGGTGTGCAGGGCGTAGAATATTCAAAGAGATGAGGCACCCTGTGTATGGAGGAGTGCGGAAGAGGAACCACAAGTGGGTGTGCGAGGTGCGTGTTCCTAATGACAAAAACACCAGGATCTGGCTCGGAACCTACCCGACCTCTGAGATGGCGGCGCGTGCGCACGACGTTGCGGCGCTCGCGCTTCGTGGGAAGTCCGCTTGCCTCAACTTCGCGGACTCGTCGTGGCGGCTTCCGCCGTTGTTGCCGGCGTCCAACAGCGCGAAGGAGCTAAGGAGAGTGGCAATGGAGGCTGCTCATGCGTTTGCGGATGAGGACCGTTTCCAGCAGCTGCAGCAAACTAACAATTATAATGAGGATCAGGTTGTATGTAGCAGCGGCGACAGCGTTGGAGTCTTGGAAGATGATGATTATGATAAACCTTGTTTGCTGCAGTTGAAGGGGCTGTGTTTGGATGAAGTTGAAGTTCCGGGTGGTGTATCGCCGTCGGAGCAAGAGCTGCATGATGATTGGCTTCGGAGCATGGAGGATGAGCCTTTACGATCTCCGCCGCATTCATATGGTGGTTATACTTATGGTACGGAAGAGTGGAGTGACAATGTGGAATTTGATCCTGAAGTGTCCTTGTGGAGTTTTTAATTTCCATGTGAAGCTCATGCCCATGAAGCTTTTAATTTGCTTTTGTGACCTTGACAAAGAAATCAGTGTTTTAATGATTTTGGCGCCTTTGGTTTTACATGTTGTATTACTCTTTTTATTTTTTCTCAATATAACACATGCATATGGCTCCTAGTTGTAACAAAACAAAACTTTGTGCGATCGCTCTTCTCTTATAATTGTGTTGCTCTTTCTAGAAGGCAAGCCTCTCAAGGAAACTGTGTTAAGCCATGAGAGGAGACGTTCTCTTCACGAGCTCCTATTGGAGGAACGGGATATTTATGAAACGACGTCGTTAAATGAGGAGACAAAGGACGTTCACTGGCCCCCCAGAGCATCATTTCGAGTTGAGGTTTGTGGCTATAACAATATATAACAGCTGGGGGGGAGACAGCGACTGCACTTTCTGGGACATGTCCACCACCCAAAGAGGATACGCCACGTCCCAAAGTAGAATGAATCACAACCATGGTTTGTTTCTACTATTAGTAATATCTTTTTCTTTTTAAAATATCTATGCCTTTCTCGATATTTCCCCCAAACTAGTTTGAGAAAAAAAAAACACAGAAAGTGACAATTAACGTAGTTAGATCCGAGAACCTGCTTACAAAAGAGGATGTGCCACGTCCCAAGATACCAAGTATCATAATTCACAGCCATGCTATAATTGGTACGATTCTACTGCTTCTATATAGAGCATCTTTTTCTCTTTCAAATATCTTAATTTTATGGACCCCCCCCCCCCCCAACTTGCTTCAGAAAGAAACACACAGAAAGTGAACTAACCTAGTCACGTCTGAAAAACTGTTTACATTGTGCCATCTATAAAGCATTAAATAATCACCAATTTTGACCTACTACAAGGGGTGACCAGGTCCGACCGGAACACGCCCAAACCGATGTTTTTTGCTGAACCGGGCGGTTCAGTTTGGTCCGCGGGTGAAAAATTAGTTTTGGGTGGTTTAGATGAGTTGGTTTCAGTTTGGACTAAATTGGCCGAACCAGACCTTTAAGAAAAACAACCAACCTATTTAAACTCTCACCAACTTCAAAAATATTAACCGTCAACGCACATTTTGCTTCACTCTCTTCTCTTCTCCCTCCCCACTTACAACACAGAAACCCAGTTGCCGCCACTCATGGCATTGAGAAACTCAGTTGTCGCCACTTCTCTTCACCTTCTCTCTTCCCTTTCCTGAAGCTAGTTGTCATTTCTCTACCCTGACCCGCGAGACGCATCGAAACACTCCTATCTCCTTGTTCTCTTCTCTGTCCCTTCACCTTGTTGCTTCCAGCCATTAGATCGGAGATCCTATCCACTGTCGAGAGACATGCAAGCTGTCGCCGTCATATCGGAACTCCTCATCGCGTTCAACACCGGATCAATTTCTTCTAGCACCAAATCAGAGGTTAAGATACCATTTTGTCTTCGCCGCCATCTCCTTGCACGATTCTCGTCTCCATCTCCATGCCCCTCCCCATCTCCATATTCTATTATGGCCAGATCTTGATTTGCTTTAGCAAATGTAATAAATAGTAAGTTTATGGATCTTTCAGTTTTATTTGCTATATATTCTGAGTTTGGACAATGTTAAGTTTCTTATCTTATCTGGCTTGATTATTTTCTTCCATCTTCCGTTTTGTGGCATGGTCTTCTTCTTTTTTTTATCATTTTATGAATCCACAAACCGTGCGGAGTGCGCACCCACACGATGAAATCGCTAACCGAAAAAACTGAACCTAAACAACCTGTGGTCGGTGAACAGTCGGCGGAAGACCTGGTGGTTTGGTGTTTTTAAACCGACATAACTGTTGATCTCGGCAAGAAACCTACCGACACCGACCGCTGGACAACCCTACTACAACGAGATGTTACTAATACAGAATTTTCTTTCTACCACGCCCTTGTTACCACGGTTAAGTGCATGACTGTGTTAAAAAGGGGTTATGAAATCTGTTACCACGGTTCTGTGTAGAACCGTGGTATTGCTCGGTGTGGTAATAGATCAATTACCACGGTTGAAGCCAAAACCGTGGTAACAGAAATATGATATTACCACGATATGATACACTTGCAGTTTGACACACCGGTACTTCAACTCAAAACTTTTCACAAACCCAATTAATTCAAGTCACAAAACAAGTTCAAATGATTTTATTCCTCTTCCTTTCTTCCTTGTAAAGCCTCAGCTAAGCCTCAAAACAACTTCTATTTACTTTCAAAATTATTCCAATCACTACAAGCATCAAGTAAACAAGTCGAAACTCAAAACTTTGTAAACTTCACCATTATCATGGTTAAATTTAAACCCAAAACAAGCTTTTAACTCTAAAATTCTTTCCAAAATCCCTTTAACCATAACAACAACTTTTCCACTAACCAAAACATCATTTTATCAAGTTCAAACTAAATTTTCTCTCACAAGTATGTCCTTTCCCTTGCCTCGGCCTCAACGCCCCAAAACCCTATTAGGGACTAAATTCAAACATTACTATATATTGGGAACAAAAACATAATTAACTCAAAATCTATCTATATATTATATAAAAGAAGGTTTATACCCAAATACCCACTAAAATAAGATATAAATCCTAACTACCCCTATTATGACCTACCCACTAAGATCCTACCCTAAATATTAAATAAGAAACGAATCATGACTAATTAATATTAAATTTTTAACCAAATCTTAAGATTTTTTTAAAAAATATTTTTTAAATAATTAATAATTAATATTTATAAAATTTATTACAAATGTTAAATAAGGAATGAATCATAACTAATTAATACCAAATTTTAATAGGAACAAAAATTGATATTGATTACAAATGTTAAATAAGGAACGAACCCTAACTAATTAATACCAAATATTTAACCAAATTTTAAAATAAGGAACGAATCATAACTAATTAATACCAAATTAAATATATATTTTTGAAATATGAATTTTTATTAACAATTAGTCTAATTAATATCAAATTTTTAACCAAATCTTAAGATTCTTAAGCAAAATATTTTTTAAATAATTAATATCTATAAAATTTATTACAAATGTTAAATAAGGAACGAATCATAACTAATTAATACCAATTTTTAATAGGAACAAAAATTGATATTGATTACAAATGTTAAATAAGGAACGAACCCTAACTAATTAATACCAAATTTTAAAATAAGGAACGAATCATAACTAATTAATACCAAATTAAATATATTTTTTTGAAATATGAATTTTTATTAACAATTAGTTTCCTCACTTGATGCTATAAATTGTACCACTACGGTTTCTCTCCTATATCGTTTTAAAAGAATAAATTCAAAAATCAATCGTGAGAACTATTGCATACTTCTAAATAGTTTTTCTGCTACATCATTATGAAAGTAATCGATTATGGTGGTGAGTTTCAAAGTAGAAATCTCTGACTACCTCCAAACTTCAAATTTCATTCTTACAAACTTTGTTTTTCTATTCTGCACGCGTTACCGTGTTCTAATCATTCAATTTGTTTTAGTTTTGATTCCTTCACATGTTGCAATTTTATCTATTTTTTATTTGGTTCTCTTTTAATCTTGATTGCAATATTCACATTCTCCTTAATTTTGTATGGTATAGGAGATGAAGGGGATGGGAAGCACGCTCTTCCACAAGAGAGAGAGGCAAGGAGTTCCTCTATTTTTAAAGGATCAGCAAACTCAAATCCCGTCATGAGGAAATAGATCATGTCAACGTTATTATGTTTGAATTCTTCAATTCATTTTAGTTTTGATTCATTCTAATGTTACAATAAATTTGTTGGTTCTCTTTTTATCTCAATTGTAATATTTATCTTCTCCATATTTTTGTAGTTTGATTTCTTCTGGCTTGCTATGCTTAACCTTATCGAATTGATTTTGTTTGGTACTTTCTCATGTTATATACTCTTCCCCACTTGCTTCTCATAATTGTGTCTTTGGGTTCTACTGGCCACTTTCTATAGACATGCATCAATGATTTTGGAAGCGTAGCACCAAACAACAACAAGAAGAAGATGAAATTAGTAAGGATCATTCTGTAAGAGCCAAACACATTTTTGGATGCTGAATTTGAAAATATTGAATTTGAAAACACATTTTTGGATGCTGAATTGATTTTCGAGCAAAACATGCATCATTCGAGCTATCTAGCATCACTCTAATGAATAATATATCATTGACACATGAATAATGAAAATTATTCAATTGAGAACTAATTTTTAATTTAAGTTAATTAAATTTATTTTTTTGAATGAGCAACAAGTGTATGTAGCAAATTACCATTGTTGACGCTAAGGTATGTGTGTATACCTTTGTAAATTATTTAATTCCTTTTAGAACGATTTTGTGCTCTTTAGCGTCATAGGAAAACCGTTTTATTAATGTCGTCTAACTTATTTTTCTGTAGAACGACACGATATTTTGAACCAATTTATATTAAAATGTAACTATAAATGAAATTTGATAAAATCGTTTTTAACCACGTTATAAATTAAATTTGGATCTAAAGACATTATAACGTGATTAATATGATCCCACCTAAATATTGACAAAATAAAGGATTTGAAATCTTTATTTTGAAATCATATTTTCGTTTAAATTTGACAAAATCTTTTTGCTTTTACTGTTTGTTATGACAAATATTTAAAATTAAAAAAAAATATTCATCTGCTAATTTTCAAAAGTTGGTGTCAAATGATAGTATTGATGCATCCTATTGTTATTCACAATTTAAAAAATCTGATCTAAAACTGAATAGAAGATTTTTAGTTAAATATGTTAATTAGTATTTATGCGATTTGGGATCAAATAATCAAAGCATTTATACTTAGTAATTCAAAAGGAATCATAATAAATTAGTTAATCCTTATAAATAGGTTAATTAACAGCGTGGATATCCTAGACTCATATTTTTAAAAATTATCATCCAAAGTTTTTTTAAATTTAACATTAACATAACTTTAAATATACATCTCTAACAACCATTTATATCTTTTTACACTTAAAGGTATAAAACGTTACAAAAATATAACATTACACACATTTTAGCTTTGATTTATCAAAAGTTATTCGTGCATTTGCACGGTTTAATTTTATTTCTAAACAAATGAATATTCACAAGTAATTTGAGATTGAATTCAAATTCTTTTTGAACTTTTTACTGAAAGCTTTAATGTCAAGTTCAAACAATGTAAATAATGAACATTTTATAGAAATATTCTTAAGTCTAAAGATCTTGAACAAATCAAGTACCATAAAAATAAAAAATAAAAACTTACTTTCATAATTTGAATCAAACATATAATATATATAATTCCTACCATAGTCAAACAATAGAAATTCTTTTACAGCAATTACTTATGAGATTGTCTAAATCACTCAAGGTAAATATTTGGTAGACTCACTTTAATCTTAACCTCTTAGGTCACCAATATATTTTGACATGTATCATAAGATAGAATTTTGCATGTCAAAATATTATTAGACCACCTAAACTATAGTAGTTTTACTTAAAAGTAGCAAATTATCAAAAAAAAATTGGTCTTGACCAAGGTATCCCCACAGCCGATTGTCGTGAGACTAATCATTCGTCCCACGGTCAGCGCACGAAGCGGTAGGGGGCTGGCCAATGAGTTTGCAAATTATCAATTTAATTATATTTATATTAAACGATGGTTAAAATCACGCATGTGAGAGAGTTTGCCCAAATTTAATGTATCAATAGTATAATTTATAATAATAATTGATAAATTTTTTCATTTTAAACCCTTCATGTCAAATATTTTAGTATTATAGTAAACAATTGAAATCGCGGTTTTTTCTTCCTGTATAGGTATGGAGGAACAGCTAAAACATTTGTATGGAACACTCTATCGACATCCATTAGATCGAGAGGTGATATTGTCATTAATTTTACCTCGAGGGGTTTGCTGCACTGTTGTTGCCCGGAGAGAGGATGACGCACTCCAGGCTAAAAATTCTTATACCAATAATCGAGGAATCAACATGACAAAATAACATTTAAATTTAGCACAAGATGTGGCATGTTAGTTAGCTAACTTTATCCCTCGATCATGCAGAAGGGGGTTTCGATCCTTGCCCATGTGAGTTAAGCGCATATTGTCGCCAACCGTTTACTGCTAAGTAACTATTTCTCACGGCTACAGTATTGGCTATATTGTTGACCTTACAACATGTATAAGAAATTATAAAAATATATCATTTCGCACACAATAATTTTAGTTTATCGAGAAACGTGTTATTTGAATGTTGAGTGAGTGAGGAGAAATATCTAAAAATGTTTATTACTGGCTAGTCCTCGTTCAAGCCGTTCTTATCTACTTACAGTAGCTAGACTAGAAGACAAAATGAAAGAGCAGGTGCCAAAGGAGGGTTCATTGGCCCACTTAACAAGGAAATACTATTTATATACAAAGGACAATTATTCATTGCAAGAGAGTGCTTCGAAGGAAACACACAAAAATGTATCGCAACCGTAAATCTATTATAACTTCTATTTTATTTAAAATCTTTAACTTATCAACACTTTTTTGTGAACAATCAGAGCACGACGTGTGTTTCCTATCTCAAATCAATGGTGCAAGAACCCTCATCTAGAAAAACAAAGCCAGCTGTTCCCGTGTCCTTGACCACATCGAATAGCCACTTGCATCACGATAAACCGTGTCAATTCCTAAACTTCCAAAAGCTATATATATGCGGTCCACACAGTCACTCAGTCAGTCACTCGCTCAGAGAGAGCAGCTACTACAAACATTGACACAACGAACTAACTTAGCAGCTAAGAGCAAACCGAACCAACAAACACTGTGGAACCGAATGAACTCATTTGAGTACTTATGTTCTTCATCATCGGAATCATGCTCTGAAATCACGTTAGCAACTGCGAGGCCAAAGAAGTGTGCAGGGCGTAGAATATTCAAGGAGACGAGGCATCCGGTTTACCGAGGAGTGAGGAGCAGGAACAACAACAAGTGGGTGTGTGAAGTGCGTGTTCCTAATGACAAAACCACCAGGATATGGCTCGGAACCTACCCGACCCCTGAGATGGCGGCGCGTGCGCACGACGTTGCGGCGCTCGCGCTTCGTGGTAAGTTCGCTTGCCTCAACTTTGCGGACTCGGCGTGGCGGCTTCCGCCGTTGTTGCCGGCGTCGAACAGTGCGAAGGAGCTTAGGAGAGTGGCGATGGAGGCTGCTCAGGCGTTTGCGCATGAGGACCGTTGCCAGCAGCAGCCGCAGCAACGTAATAATAATTATAATGGTGATCATCAGGTTTGTAGCAGCGGCGACAGCGTTAGTGGTGTCGTGGAAGATAATAATAACAATAATAATAATAATAACAACAACAATAATAATAATAATAATAATGGAATTCCTTTGCAGTCGTCGGGGTTTGAGGCGGAGGAGGAGCTGCAGGATTGGCTTCGGAGCATGGAGGATGAGCCTTTACGATCTCCGCCGCATGGTTATTATACGGAGGAGTACTGGAATGATTATGTGGAATGTGATACTGAGGTGTCCTTGTGGAGCTTTTCCATCTGAAACTAATTAATTAGCTAGGCTTTTGCTTGAGAGATTTTGACAAAATTATCAGTATTTTTTTATGATTTTCTGTCACTTCTTTTGGTCTTTGTTGGTTTTACTTGTACTATTACTCTCTTTTTCTCAATGTATACATTGTATTTCTCCATTACAATGAATTTGTTTCCCTTCCAAAGCAATTAATAAGTGTGTGGTGATTCCTGTATTAATATATATCATTCGCCAAAAAGAGTGAGAAAGAAGAAAGAAAGCTGGTTCTTGTTCTGGTTCTCGAAAAGCAAGGGGCGGCAAGGAAGACGGAAGCCAATGTGCCACGAGGAGATGTTCTTTCCGCGACCTTCTATTGGAGGAACGGTATATTCACGAAACGACGTCGTTGCATGGGGACACAAACAACGTCCACTGACCCCACCAAACAACATGTAACCTCCACGAGTTCAGGTTTTGGCACTAATAATGACAGCTGGATGCGCCACGTCACAAAGATACAAAGGTATCACAACCATGCTTTTTTTTGAAACCACAACAATACTATATACAGCATCTTTTCTCTTTAAAGTATCTTCATTTTATTTTATGGTCTTTTTTTCCCCCAAACAAGCTTCACAAAGAAACACGCATAAAGTGAACTTTCCACAAGAGCTAATATCAATTTTTTTGATGATGAAGGTCAATATCTTTAACTAACGATGTGTTTGGTTTCACGTTTGAAGAGGTCAAACGTGGATTCAGCAATCCAAAAACAACTATTTCTTGCTTCTGTAAACATGGATCTGACTCAAACATGCACTATTTTAGAGGTCTTGTAATCAGTGAAGGAAGCATCAAAGAGGGAGACTCGAGGTCTAATAGTGAAGGTCATGAAAACCCTAGATTGAGGGGGGAAATTGGTATTGGTTCCTAAGAACAAGGTTTTGAGCTGGGACGTTAGAGAAGAAGGAGGAGAAAAATGTAAGAGTGAGAGGATAAGTTATCACAAAAAGCAAAAAGGAAGAACGAGGAGAACAATGAGGGTTACAAAGGATGCGAGAATGTCCTCTCTCCTCTCAGGTTGCGCTTCTTAGTGTTTACATAGGGGTCACGAATGACTAATTATTCGGGGGTTATGTGGTTATTAAATTCGAATTTGGCGCACGTGTTAATTTGGCCTCGAGTGTAGTATCTCCTGGTGTTGAGTTTCGCTGTGAAGTGTCTCCTCGGGATCTGGATCGGGTTATCACGAGAGTGGCTCGATGTTTAGATCGGGCAACCGTTAGTGGTAACTCAGTAGACGTACAAACTTTTTTATAATCATAGGAATCTAAATGTATTTTTACCTTTAAGAGGGACTAAACTCAAATATTGTAAAATTTCCATGTACCACAATTAATCCAACAATACAAACCAAAAGCTTGTCATTTGAATTTTGAGTGAGTGAGGAGAGATTTCCAAAAATAATTACGTACTAAAAGCGTGTCATTGTTATTTAAAATTTCCAGGGCTTTACAGGACTAAACTCAAACATTACCAAATTCAGAGGACCAAAAATACATTCAATAAAAAATTATGTACCAAAAGCGTGTCGTTTAAATTTTCAGTGAGTGAGGAGAAATTTCAAAAAAATAAATATTACTTACTAGCCCTCCTTGAAGACTTTCTTATCTACTACCAGTAGCTAGAGGACAAAATGAAAGAGCATAAGCAGGTGTTAGCCGAGGTCATGAACAAGGAAATATCTACAAAGGACAATGATTCATTAGGGGAGGGTGCTTCTGAGGAAACACACAAAAATAAATCGCTACCATTAAATTGGTTTTTGTCATATTTTATTTAAAATGATAACTTATCAGCACTTTTTGCTGAACAATCTGAGCCGGACGTGTGTTTCGTTTCTGAAATCAATGGTGGTAGCACCCTTCATCTACATAACAGCTAGCTGTTCCCGTGCCCATGACCCCATCGTATAGCCACTTGCGCACCATAAAGTGTATCAATAAGAGAACCTCCAAAAGCTATATAAATGCAGTCCACACATTCACTCACTCATGCTCTCTCACTCAATTTCAGCACACTGTCACCTACCATCATTTCACATTGGCAGAGAGCAGCAACTACAAACATTCATACAATTTCCTAACTTGGCTCAAACGAATCCAACACAAAGCACAAAGCGAATGAACTCATTTGACTACTCATGTTCTTCATCATCGGAAGCATGTTCTGAAGTCATGTTATCATCAGCGAGACCAAAGAAGTGTGCGGGGCGCAGAGTATTCAAGGAGATGAGGCACCCTGTGTATGGAGGAGTGCGGAAGAGGAACAACAAGTGGGTGTGTGAGGTGCGCGTTCCCAATGACAAAACCACCAGGATATGGCTGGGAAGCTACCCAACCCCTGAGATGGCGGCGCGTGCGCACGACGTTGCGGCGCTCGCGCTTCGTGGGAAGTCCGCTTGCCTCAACTTCGCGGACTCCGCGTGGCGGATTCCACCGTTGTTGCCGGATTCGAACTGCGCGAAGGAGTTAAGGAGAGTGGCGATGGAGGCTGCTGAGGCGTTTGCGGCTGAGGACCGTTGCCAGGAGCAGCAGCAAACTAATAATTATAATAGTGGTGAGCAGGTTGTATGTAGCAGCGGCGACAGCGTTGGAGTCTTGGAAGATGATAATTATGATAAGCATTGTTTGCAGCAGTTGAAGGAGTTGTGTTTGGATGAAGTTGAAGTTCCGGATGGTGAGTCGCCGTCAGGGTTTGAGGCGGAGCAAGAGCTGCATGATGTCTGGCTTCGGAGCATGGAGGATGAGCCTTTACGATCTCCGCCGCATTCATATGGTGGTAATAATTATGGTACCGAAGAGTGGGGTGACAATGTGGAAGGTGATCCTGAAGTGTCCTTGTGGAATTTTTAGTTTCCATTTCAATCTCATCGTATGCTCATGCACGTCGTACGCACCCATTTCAGTATTTTTTTTTCACTTCTCTCAATCCATTATTGTATTTCTCTTTTTTTTATCAATAGATTGTGTGATGATTCTTCTCTTATATATATGATATGTCATTCGCCATAAAAACTGCCAAAAGATTGAGAAAATGAAGACGCTGTTTATTAAGCTGAAGCGGCGGGGAAGGAAGACGGAGAAAATGTTCGTCTTTTCTGACAGTATTTTCAAAAACGATGTCGTTAGTGAGGAGACAAACGATGTTCACTGGGCCCTGTTGCCCAAGCATCATGTACACCACAAGTTGAGTTTGTGGCTGTAATGATAACAGCTGGGAACGCTACTTTTTCTGACAGCCCACTTCCTAAGATAGAATGAATCACAACCATGTTTTGTTTCTAGTTACTACTAATAGTATCATTTTCTATCTTGACTTTTATATAAGGATATTTTTTCCTCAAAGTAGCTTCAGAAACAAACACGCACAGTGAATTAACCAATAACAATGCAGGGGCATTGTAGACATTTTGACTACATATGGTCTCACTTCTCAATTTTGTCGCAGTGTTGAGCATAAAACAATTTTGGGTGGAACCCACTCTTTATCTTCGTTCTTGGCAGTTTCTTGTCTAACCAAATGACTGAAAAGATTTTGAAATTTGTATTTTCTTCTCTCTTCTAATTTTTACTTTTTGTTTCTGCTCAAACAGATGATGTGTGAAGGACCGTAAACAAGGCGAAAATGGAATCTTTGCCTGTTTGATAAAAATATGGGTGAAAATCTCTTAAGTGTATACACATTAAGTGATAAATAAATAGAAGAAAGATAAGTGATAGATATAATATATAATGTGATACAAATGAAAAAGAGATAGAGAGGGGGAAAAAATGGTGTATGAAGATGTTTTTACTATTTGTATGTCGATGAATTAAATCTAGTTATTTGGATTAGGGGGAAAATTCGTGGAAGGGAAAACAATATACTTGGGGCCAGCCTGTGTAAAATTACTCCACCATTGGGATGAAAAGTGACTGAAGGACTGAAGTCATGTTGAAATTGCTAAATCCCAACCCAAAAACCTCAAATCCAGGACCCCAAAGAAAGGAAGAAGAAGTTGGGTTTCATTTGGTCATTCTGGGTTTCATTTGCATATCTGGGATCCAACCCTCTTTTGCAGGAGATCAAGCGATACAACGAGTACTTGGATCAACCATGAAAAAAATAGAAACCTTAATAAGAGAAAAAGGTGTAAGGGAAGGGGAAAGAGACAAGTGTTTCTCTTGGCTTCAACTCTTCACGGATCAACTTAGGCATAGTAAGGATGATTTGTTTGATGTTTTTGAGAAGTAAGCTCTCACCACAAAGGATGTTAAAGAGGCACTTTACAAGATGAGAGAAATTCTTGAGCTTCTTACTAAAGAGCTAGGATGCAAAATATGGAATATCAATCAAGATTCCATTTCATGTTCCCGTAAAACTAGAATTCACTGTAGGGTTGGATGTGCCAGCAAGTTGAAGGCGGAGCTTCTCACGGTGAAACTTACCTTCTTATTCCCTTCTTCTTTGGGGTTTTGGGTTTGAGGTTTCTATATTGGATTTTGGGTTTTTGAGTTGAAGAAGAAGAAGGACGAGGAGGAAGGAAGATGCACATGAATAAGGTTGAAAATTTAAGTGTTTTTTGTTATTTTTATTTTTATTAATTTTTTTTAATAACTAGTAATTAATATGGAAAATAAAATAAAATGAAAAAATTCCACATGGAAACACGTGGCAGTGCCACGTAGGACTATTGAGGACACTTGCCTGTGTTGTCGGAACTTAGCCACGTAGTAATAAATCTTGGGGTCCCTAACACTAAATCTGATAAGCTGTGTTATGGTGATTTGACAACATGAGGCGCATCACTATTTAAAGTTGTTTGGCAGTTGAAAACAAAGTTTTTGGGGATGAGGGATGGAATATCCCAAAATTAATTCCTAAAACTATTCCATCAAAGGTAGCTTTACTCTTGTGGATGGAGAGGCTCAACAAGATAGCCTCCAAACATAATCTATTAACAAAAGTGATGTTTCTTGAAGTTGATGAACTATGTTCAATGTTTGGTGCTGAAGCTGAAATGACTGAGAACCTTCTTCTCCACGTGTGTGGAAAATATGGTGTGAGGTCAGGTTGAAGGTACTCAATTGGTGTGTCAAAGTTCTGTTAAAATTTTGCTTATGAGTTGGAAGGCGAACAAAGCAATCTCGGATTGCATTTTATGGGACATGGTTCCATTTTATTTATGCTGATCAATGTGGCTAAGTAGAAATAACGTTATGTATAAACAAATGAATTTTGATGATACTCAATGTCCTAAACTCGATTATTTAAGAGTAGAGGTAAATTGTCTAAAAAGTTTAAACATTTATAGGGAATTAAACCATTTTGCACAATCGTTGTTTATCTATCACAAGAAAACCAAAGCTGAATAGAAGTCAAAGTAAATCATTCAAAAACTAATTAGTCAAAATCTCTGCAACAAAAGCCTAAATTGGGTGCTCATGCATCAAATGGCAAAACTCCACAAGGACACCTCAGCATCACCCTCCACCTCACTCCAATCCCAACCATGTGATTCCAAAAATGGATGCGGAGATCGTAAAGGCTCATCCGCCATGCTCCGAAGCCAATCATGCAGCTCCTCCTCCGACAAAGACACACCCGGAACTTCAATATCCAAACACAACCCCTTCAACTGCTGCAAAGGTTTTTCATTCTCATCTTCTTCCACGATACTAATAACGCTAACATCGCTGCTACAAACCTCACCATCAGTTACCTGCTGCTGGCAACTGTCCTCAACCGCAAACGCCTCAGCAGCCTCCGCCGCCACCCTCCTGATCTCCTTCGCACAGTTCGACGCCGGAAGCAACGGCGGAATGCGCCACGCGGAGTCCGCAAAGTTAAGACAAGCGGACTTCCCACGAAGCGCGAGCGCCGCAACGTCGTGCGCACGCGCCGCCATCTCAGGGGTCGGGTAGGTCCCTAGCCATATCCTCGCGGACTTGTCGTTGGGAACACGCGCCTCGCACACCCACTTGTTTTCGTTCCTCCTCCGCACTCCTCGGTACACGGGGTGCCTCGTCTCCTTGAATATTCTACGCCCCGCACGCTTCTTCGGCCTCGCCGATGCTAACACGATTTCTTCGTGACGGCGGTTAGAGGAGCTCGTCGTTTCCGGTGATGAACATGAGTAGTGCTCGTAACTAGACTCTTCAAACGATTTCATTCCCGGTGTTTCTTGTTTTTTTTTCTTGACCAGTGTTACTATATTCGGATATGCAAATCACCAACAAATTTTGTGACTAATCTACCTTGTCTAGCAATAGACTTGTTTCGTGTGTTGATTTGCTCTTAGATAAGAGAAAAGATTGGAAGTGCGGTGAAATTGAGTGAGTGAGGGAGTGAAGGTGGAGTTTCGTATATGTAGCTATTGGAAGTTTAGTAATTAAGAAACGAAATTCGTGCACGTGGCTACGATGTTGACACGGACACGGGTACAGTTGGCTTTCTTTTTGCAGATTTGCTTGTTAAGTGGGCCAATGAAGCCCACGGTTAACACTTGCTTTTGCAGACACTTCTTAGCTTTCATTTTGTTGAGTAGTGGATAAGAACAGCTTCAATGAGGACTATTAATAGCTTTTGAAAATTTAACCACACTATCCAAAATTAAAATGTGCCGTTTTTTTTTATATTTTTTAATTAAATATGATCATGTGAAATATTAGTTAGTACGTTAACATGAATCTTATTTAATTGAGTTCATACAGTTGGTTTTAAAATTATTATTTTTATTTAATAATTCACAAAAGAAAAAATGGTAAATTTTATTCTATTTACAATTTAATGGATATTGCACTAGCTTTGCCGTCAATTAGTTCTGTGGACTCAAAATTGCGAGATAAATTTAACATATTAAAAAAGTTTGTAGTAATTAAGCTGTGAACATGTATTTTTTATACGTAAATGTTAGTTGTTAGTAACTCATCACTCTTCATTACCATTAACTCAACCAAGTTAGTTATCCTCCCCGAGTGTGAATATGTGACAGTACTGAGTTGTGAACTTGTTATTAACACTTTGACCTGGCTGTGTCCGATACAATTCCTGCCGGCGACTGTGAATCAGAGTGTAAAACGTGTTTTTGGATTTTAGGATATCGGCCTCCTCGTGTTTAATTAGTACGAAGGATAGCATGATCAACAAGGATCATTGTATTTGCCACCAATCCTTCCTGCACACATTGTTATGCTGGTGCATGCTATTCCCGGTTCTAAATCTTTTATCATGTTTTACATAGAACAATTTGATACTGTCGCGGATCAATTTCCACCCTTTTTCTATTACAATTCTTAAGTCACCAACTAGATAGTAAGTTTTGGGTAGGACCGTTAATTGGAAATGTGACCAACTTCATTTAGCAATTTTAGAGATAAAGTTGACAATTATAGGAATCATTAACTAAAATAAAATTAGAGGATCTTAATTAATTACCATCGTAACTTTAAGATCTTTAACCTCTAATTTCCTATTCTGTTGTTTTCTTTGCTTTATATTTTGCATGCTCACAACAAACTCAATCAATATATGATACAACTAAACAATTAATCCATCTCTTAAAAGTAAGTATGCAATGCCTTAGTCTATTGAGTAAAATAATTGGGAGCTAACTTCTATGTTAATTATGCGATAGAATACGCTTACTCTAAAAGTGCGTGTATTTGAAATGCAACAGTTCTTAACAACAACTGACATTTTTGGGCATCAGTTTCCCTCATACTATGCATCCTTGCATCAAACTTTGTTGGATGCTCCTTTGGGTAAGTCAGTCCTTCATAGATGGCAAAATTCATCATCTTGAAATGGCATCAGATCTCGGTAGCCACTATTTCACTTTAGAACGCCAAAGAGCTCCTTTCTTTGTTGACTGATTGTATGACTTTCTTTCCCGTACTCTGCTCTTGAACTAGGTTTATCACCCAGTCCTGCAATAGAAAACTTTGTTTATGCACATGTGACAAATAGAACCTCAACATTTGCAGTATTTGTCGGACAATCCTATCCTCGTTGCCCCATTTTGGTTGGTTGTCATATCATTTTGATCCGTTTTCACACTACAAGAAAATATTGTTTTAGCATTCAAATTTATCATCGACCCTGACATCTATGCTAACTTTGACTCGTTAGCGTCGTCCTAACTAATGCAATGTGTAAAAAAATTAAACTTGTTCAATTCAGCATCAACTGACCCACGCCACTTAGCGTCATCATTCTGCCAATTAGCACCAGTTCAGGCAGATGCTAAAATCTCTGGCCAACGTGACGTCTGCCCATTGATGATTAATGTCGGTTTGTGACCAACGGTACATTCACCTATAAACTTAGTGTTAGTTTTAGTGGATGCTAACTTAACTAAGTACGACCCATTTCATAGGTAAATCCTAACACCTTTTGTCTCCCTTCGCATCTCACTTTGTTTTTCTCCACCACCCTCACCGTTAGCCTATTCCTCATTCCTCTGGCAACCCACCTCACCCTCGACCCTCCCTCCTCCTCCTCCGCCACCCTAACCCTCTCTCTGCCTCTTTATCCTCCCTCTAGCAACAGCTTTGGATCTTTGTCCATTCTACTTCCATCGCCCGATCCATTGTGATGTGGCAGTGTCGCAACCCTACATTCCCTCTGTTGTGCCATTGCCCCACTGTCGCGCCACCACTATCGTCTTGTTATTGGTACTGCCGATTTTACTAGTGACATATTTTTCTTAAGAGATTTGAGAATTTTGATCTATGATCAACGTATCTATGATCTGTATCTGTGAAATAATTTGTTTTTGTTACTAGTAGCTTAGATATCTTTGAAAGATTAATAGCTGAGTGATGGAAGACCCTAATAGAGAATTTTTTTTGGGGGCAATGACTACAAACAACAAGGATCGAGTGAGACAAGTAAAAGAAATTGTCTTTGCTCTTGAGAAATGAATTTTGAAGATTGAAAAGATTATTCTTAGGCTTAAAGTTAAAGTTGTAAAAAAGGATGAAAGTGTTGGATCATGTGATAGAACAAAATAATATTTGTAATAAGACAAATAAATGATTAATATAATACTATGTTTGTTATTGTTGTTGTTTGTTATTGCAAATACCTTCTAGTTGTTATAGATATGTTAGAACTATTTTCACCAAAGTAGCGCCAAATTTATGTTGGGATTAATAATTATCCAATTTCGCCGGTTGTTTTTTTTTTCATTTGATAGATAAAGCTGAATAGTTTTTATCATTGGAATATATAAATGTTTTTTATTTGTCACCGAGTACAATGGATCGTCATTATAAGCTTTGAATTAAATCGTGTAGCTCGGACACTTAATCACGGTGATTTCTCTATTCCCTGGCCCACTTCTCTATCCATTATATGAGAAACGAGAAATTAATGACGGCAGATAATAGAAAAATCACGTTAATTAAATGACTAAGGGGTCGTTTGGAAGAGCTTATATGAGCTTAACTTATAGTATAAGTGCTTATGCAAGCGTTTGGAAGAGCTTATGTAAATAGCTAATGACCTACCTATAAGCTGTTTTGTGCTTATTTTCATAAGCTATTCAGAGTAGCTTATGAGAAAGAGCTTATGCTTATATGTAGCTTATTTTCAATTCATTAAATAAATATCTTAAAAGAGCTTATTAATAAGCGCTTATGCCATAAGCACTTATGGTCATAAGCGCTTAATTAAGTTGTTTTCCCAAACGGGGCCTAAGTTATAAGTCCCAATTAAAAGTCTTTACTGACATGATACTCGGTGACAACAAAAAACATGTATATATATTTCATCGATCAAATTATTCAAGTCTATCTACAATAGAAAATAAAATAAGAGATTAAATTGGATAAATAACAATCTGATTCTGCATTTTGCGTTAATGTGTTGGGCAGTTGTGCAGTGCCAAAGTAGCATCGACCTATACAACCGACGCCAATATTTATGATTTAGCGTTGTACATAAATACTTACAATTTTACACTTGACTCTCTCACCCCCCATATGTAACACCCAAATACTAATCCCCCTCGACTACCTCTTCCAAGTGGAAAATATTTCGCCTCCAAATCAACAATAACAATCATGGTGCATTACTTATTAATGTTCCTTCACTTTTAATTCAATGAATTATTAGCTTTTAACTTGTAGATATTGAGCTAATAAATTATCAGTAAATTTCACTAAACACGCCACAAGGTAGGTAGTCGACTACTATAACAAAATCACGTGGCCGTGGCATCGTGTTTGATTTGAACATTATATCTACGCTTTCTGAAGAATATTATTTTGGTTCACAACTTCACATTGAACCAGCTCGAATCGCCTCGTTTTGTATCATCTCTTTATGGTTTTTTTAAAACTGTTCGTACTTGGTAGCTTAGATTTTTAATAAAAAAGGGTGGTTGCGTTGCGCCGAAATACTGATACATGCAAGATACATGCATATTCCCAATTAGTCAAAACCTTTTAGGAGAAAAGGTAAAGAGAGAAAGAGAAAGCTCACTAACACTGATACTTGATTGGGTAGGAACGACGAACAAGAAGGAAAGTGATGGTGTCGGCCATTTGTGATAACTGATATCACTAGTCAAAAACTGGTTGTGTTCTTTCAAAGTTTGCAGCACATGTTTCTGCGTATCACTGAGTTGATTTGCTTTAATATTCAAATGATCTAATCCCATTTTGATGGAAAAAGTTTCCCCACGCTAAACTTTAGAACAACCCTGCATCACAGTTGATATCACGAACCCCTTTTTATTCCTTTTTAAAACTAGAATGAAATTCATCTTAGTTGGTAATTTAAGTGTGATGCATGAATATTTCTTTTTATTTCTCTTACATTTTTTATCATATTACCTATCACATCACTTATTTATTTCTCTTATCTCACATTTCAAAGAGGTGGAAGTATACTTGAAATGAATATAATTTTTTCCTTAAAAAATCAATACGAGCAATGTGGTCTTAAGGTTTTGACCGGAATATGACCTTCGTTTCTTGCAGGTCTTTCAATAATGGCCCATTAACATATTCTCGTGATTTGGGCTCCGTGTATCCCAAATAAGAATTAAGCTGAATTGAAACTCCCATTTTTTAACCCTATTTATTTCACCGACTTGCAACCTCACTAAGTTTTACAAGAAAAATATTGATTATCCACAACCCAAAGCCCTCGATAATCAGAAAAGTCACGAGTAATGGTAGTTTACTGACGAATCAAAATTCTTCAGCAAAGGACTCTTTGAAAATAATTACCGACGACATCATGTAAAGTCGTTATAACTGTTGTTAAGTAAGCGACGACTACAACTATTGGTAAGTTACTGATGGTTTGAAATGACAACATGCATCGCCGGTGACACTTTAGACGATCACAATGGTCAGTATTATACTGATGTTTGTACCTGTTAGTAGTAATAGAAAAATTTCTGACAGGAAATTTATGGACGGGAAAAGTCGTTGGTAATTATATAACTTTTTTAAAAAGGAAATAAAATAAAATATACAAGGATCTATAGCCAAATCATCATCTTTCTCAGCTTCACCACCTTCTTCAGCTTAAGAGCTATGAAGAGGTGGGCGTTGGGTGAGGAAGGGTGGGTTGGGGGCAAGGCGAAGAGATAGGAAAAGGTGAAGAGACGTGGAGGCGGGGTGGTGGAGTAGAGGGGGCAACAAGGATTTGTAGAGATAGAGAGTTTTAGAGAGTATGAGGGTTTGAGGGAGCTTGAACTGGCGAAGAAGCCATCAAGTGGTAGCGTCGGCCATGATGGGGCTAGCTTGTGGGCCGAATAGATAGGTCTGTCAAGTTCAACTTAGCGCTGATTCTACCGAAATTAAATTGACTCGTGATTCTACCATCGAACTGGAACAGCTACTTAGTGAACAATTGACGGACACAAATTTGGCTAGCATTTCAACGTCTGCCAAAATTGACGATAAATGCATGTGAGTAGACGCTAATCCCTCTATCTTTAAGTGTACAAAGTTTACAATGAACTTTTTGAGTCGGCTTTGCATCGGTTTGGCTCACGCTAATGAGCTAATTTTAGCATGAAAATGACTCTTTCTTGTTGGGCATGCTTTCAACTTAATTTACGTAATTTCAAAAGATAAATTATGCTTGTTTGATTAGGGTAGTCTAGAGTACACCAAATGCTCGGATGGTGTACCGATACACTACTTGTAACTTGTATAAACATAGGATTTCTAACAATATAAAGTAAGATTTAGGTACAGAAAAATGGTAAATAGTAAATTAGCTACTTGGTAACTACGAATTTGCTACCCTCAAAGCTAATTTGTAGCTATTTGGCAGTAGTGTACCGGTACATCACCCGAAGAGGTAGTGTACCGGTACATCACCCGAAGAGGTGGTGTACCCTAGCAATCCCGTTTGATCGTACAGTGAAAAATTCTCGTAATTATTTATGAAATGAAGTTACAAAGGGTAGTTTATTGAGTTACCGTAATTTAAATTATGTAACATTATCAATATTATAATCTGTAGATATGTAAAGAGTACAAATACCTCACAAACTTTTAAATTTTTTCTTTATATCTTACTTCTCATCGTATCATAAATACATGAATTGCATCTTTCACTTCTCTATTTTTCTCCCTCTTGGTGTTTATACCTACTAGGTATATATCCAATATTTTGCTCAATACAATTACATGCTACTAATCTATTTATCACTGCTGTCGATGTGTGATCTGCCTTTTTCCTATATTCCAGTATGGTAATTTAATTTCCACTGGTTTATAGTTTGGAGAATTAAAACGGGAGAGATTATATTAATTATTATATACGCATTGTATATAGATTTATATATGGATCAAAAATAGTTCCACAAAGTTTCTCCACCAGAATTTTCAGGCGATGGTGGTGGGTTCAATCTGGGAGGAGACAGAAGCATTCCCTCAGCCATATCGACCAGCAAATTTGGCATGAAGAATATGGCTTCCTCGTCCAGGAACTCAGTTTCAGACGAAAGAGTAGCATCTGCAGCAACAGCATCATTGTTATTCGGAGGCTCATGAACTGTGTCTGTGTTACCAGCTTCTGCAGCAGCATCAGTTTCAGCCTTCGTTTGTTGCGCTTGCGCAGCAGCAAGCGCAGCGCTGCGGATGTCCGCAGGGGATTCAGATGCCGGCACCGGATACTTGTCGGCGGAGTCAGGAAAGTTGAGAACCGCTCCGCCGCCTTTGAGGGCCAGCGTCGCAACATCATAGGCGGCGGCAGCCATCTCCGGTGTGGGGAACGTTCCCAGCCATATGCGGGTCGTCTTCCGTGGCTCCCGGATTTCGGTTACCCATTTTCCTCTCCGGCACCGGATTCCATGGTACACTGGATGCCGCTCGGAAGATGATGATGAGGCCATGCTTTTTGGCACGTGTGGGAAAATGAGCTAGGAGGGGTAGGTGACAAGGGAGGGTGAGAATTATGGAACTTCTTGAAGCAATTTTGTAGTACTAGTTTTCTTGGAGGATATATATACCTAAAGCTAGGTATGTGGTCAACTACATTTATGGTACAATGGAGTATACATATGATGAGAATGTGAGAATGTTTGGTGTAATTTCTAGTTTTGTTGGGAAATACTTGAAGAATTGAAGGAGGAGGAGATGGTGGTTTGCAGTTAAGAGAATAAGAGTAGATATATGCAAGAGTAGTAGAGTGCAGAACAAAGTGAAACCGTGGGGAATTCGTGGGTTAACTGAGTGGTGACTTTGTTTAGATCTTTCATGAAAATATGGTTGGCGCTTCATTGCGTTCAAACTGTGAATGTTTATGGGAATAATTAAGCAAATTGAAAACAAGAATCAGATATTTAGATAATTGATGGCAATCACCAATTCACAACTCATTAGTACGAAATGTGAATTTATGCAGTTAGTGCACTATATATAGTCACAGCTTAGAAGTTACTTTTACTTTCATGAAGACCTCAGTTTCACATGTTTTCCCCCCTATTATCTGATGCTATGGGCTCAACTTCATATGTTTTCCCCCTATTATCCTTGTCTAACTCTACTCCTTAATTATCTTTGTAAATTAGCAAGAAAATCTATAATCATACATGAATCTTTTGGTGACTTCTATTGAATATTTTTTTCCGGTGTTCATCATGATTCATTCCCATTTCTACTTCACTTTTACATTCAATTTTTATGTATTCTAAATTTACATTCAATCATATTACTTTCACATTTCTTACTTTCTTTCTCTTTTCTTTCTTTCTATCTCCACTATTATTAAAGTGTGAATGAAACTTTAGTAGTTGATGAATTAGCCTTCTAGTGAAAAAACTTCTTGATCAATGATCAATTAAATTTTGCCATTCATGAGCAATGTATATGAATAAATATTTGTTATGAGATGTCTACCCACTTAATATGATTTCTGATCCTGAATTAATTTAAGAATAATGTTTGGTACACGCCCTTTTCTACCCTCCACCTCTTGTAATAACATAAGAGAAGAGAGAAATGAGTGATATAATATGTGATGTGATAGGAAACGTAGAAAGAAATAGGAATATAAATAATATGGAAATGAGATGTTACGAATATATGATTACTCTTAATTTAAATTAGGGACATTGGCGTACCTTTCTTTTGCAGTCACTATCCAAATTGTAGGACTTGATTTTAATTGCAGACAAAACTTTAGCTGTAAGCACCTTTCTTTTGACTCTAATTTTATACGAGGTTGGGAGAGGTTGATTTTCCGACTGACAAGAAATTTGGTTGTCTCACTCTCATTGAAGTTCTCCGTGTCCGGGCATTCATGTATCATTAGTTTCATGTGAGATGCAGGGATACCACAATTTTTAATATGTATTTTTATAACTTTTCCTACTTAAATAACTCAAATCCACCTTTTTATTCAATGAAATTCACATCAAACTCAATAAATGGTGAAATTATGTTGCAAATAAGATTGTGAAATAATATGTCGTCACCAATATTTCTAGGATAAAATTATAGCTCACTCACCACTACAAGAGTTTTAAAAATAACGTTGATTTCAATCGCCCTTAAGAAAGAGGATCCTGCCAATTCTAATGGATGACATTAAGTAGAATTATTTGGGGGGTTTCTGAGAATAATGGCGGTTATAACCACTAGTAGATTAAGGACTTTCTTCAAAAAAAAAAAAAAAGCTTAAGTTTGCTTTAAGTTTTCCACATGAAACAGTACACAATTCTTTGTTGATGAAATAAAAGAAAAAAGTCTCACATAGTGAAGTTTAAGAGGAAAAGAATGGTTTATAAGATAAGGTGTGGGAATTCCAATTACATTAAGACATTTTGAACCAGACCACACTCACATCCATGGCTATCAGTCTACCACTCTCTTAGACCTACACCACAATTTTGGGCCCGCCCACATTCAGCCCAATAAGTGGTATCGGAACCCAAGGCCCAAGATCTAGAAAAAAAGATCCTGTAAAAAAACTAATAGAAAAAAAAGACATTTGGGCTCAAGAAAATAATTAACAACTATAATCAAAGCCATGGAACTATTATGATTATCAAGTTCTAGTTAACTTGAACATCTGATTTTTTTTTAGTATCAACTTGTCCCAACAACACTGTAACTTGTCCCATCCATCTCCAATTTCCAATATATCAAATCCTAAAATATATAAATATCTTGAAAATATTCTCCCTCTAAGTTTAGGATTTGTTACTTGTTCAAAATTCCTTCCTAACAACTTACTAGTTCCATTCGGCTACATTAACTCTGTTTCAAGTTTCAAGTAAGATAATCAATATTTTGGTGCCAATACCTTTGCAGGGTATGCATCAATTATTCTGAGCTGATGCGTTGGGGGTCAAATCTCTTCTTAGAGATGCTAGGCGTTTTGTGTATGTTTTTTTTTTTTTTTTGGGGTATAGCCCCTATATTGCACACAAAAAATGTATAAAATACACATAAGATATTGTGTAGGATAAATTACTTATTTGGTATCTCAATACATTTACCTTTGATTTCAATGCATATTATAATTAAAAAATTCCTTCTTAAATATATTATTTATGTATTTAAATTATCATGATTTTTAAGTAATTGAAAATTTTATTACGATCAAATATTTTAAATAAATTGTGCAATGCACACTAGTATATATTAGTAATATTTTAAGCACAAATGAAGAATTATTAATGAGTTTAATCTAATTAAAACGTTAAATTTATTCAACGATATTTCGTATGATTAAATCCACCAGTTATTAGTAAAATATAAAATACTAAAATTACTTTATCATAACAGCAGTAATTAATAATAAATATTGAAAAATATATTAGTGAAAACATGAAATGATTATATTAGGTATTAATTGAGTTAATAATTTTAAATATAATAATTAATATTTAATATTATTAGGTATTAAAATTACTCAATGGTAGTTATTGTCTATAACTTAAAATATTTGTTATAGGAAATCAGATTACATTTTTTTAAATAATTTTCTTTACATAATAATTTATTTATGAAGAATTATTAATGAGTTTAATTTAATTTAAATATTAAATATATTCAACGATATTTTATATGATTAAATCCACCAGTTATTAGTAAAATATAAAATACTAAAATTACTTTATCATAGCATCAATAATTAATAATAAATATTGAAAAATATTATAAAATATATTAGTGAAAACATAAATGCTTTTATCAGGTATTAATTGAGTTAATAATTTTAAATATAATAGTTAATATTTAATATTATTAGGTATTTAAATTACTTAATGTTAGTTATTAACTATAACTTAAATATTTGTTGTAGACAGCCAGATTACATTTTCTAATATTTTTCTTTACATAATAATTTATCTCCTTGAATTATTTAATTTTGAAATTTACTTTTTAATAAAGGGGAACAAACAACCCAAAAAGACAGGAAAATCAAAGTCAATCCCAAAAAAAAGCCCAACAAAGCAACCACAAAGAGAGATAAGACGCCAATCCCCAAAGCCAAAACTATCACCCAAAGAACCAAACACCTAAGCACAACAAAAAAAGGCCCCAAAACAAAATCAAACCCAAAAACTCTCTCTACAATCTCCTCTGTGCATAAATCTAGGTTGCAATTTGGTTGAGGGAAATCACATTTGTACAATCATGGACTAATTAAGTCTAGATGATGGTCCATCAAAAGGGCACTCTTTGCCCTAGTTATTACACCCCTCGACTCTGAAAGGTCCATGCGCCAAAAGCATCAGCTCCCTCCCAACATGATCAATATCTTCATCTGCCACCTCCGCTGTAACAACTCCACTAAGAACTACAACCTGATCCTTCTTCTTTCTACAGCTCTTCTCAGCTTTCTTGGGCCTTCCTATTCCCCTTGAGGCTTTAACAACAGCAATAACCGCCAAAACACCGCCGGACCCATCACCACTTTGCAAGCAAGGGGCAACCTCAAGGCGTGAGATATCAACACCCTCCTCGTTCCCAAAATCATGTCGACAAACCCTCAAAGCACCAGGAGGCTTCAAACTAACAACATATTTAATTTAATCACATTGAAATTTACTTATTCAAAAAAAAAAAATCCTCAATATGTCTTTAATTAATATGAAATTTAAATGAGTTTAACAAAATTTAATGATACTTTTCATATTTTATGTCTAATTAATTATGTATTATACATCGTTTTTAATTCCTAATATGCAAACTTCACTAAAATTTTACTTTAACATCATAAAGAGTGTGCATATACATTTACTCCTAAGAATAAAGCGAGAAAAATATAAGATAGGATGAGCGATGTGATAAAAAAAATAAGTAATTGAAAGAGAAAGTGGGTGAAATTAAATGAAAATTTACTACTGTATCTACTAATTGTGAGCCATCATTCTTGAAAGTGAAATATCCAACTTCAACACTCTTTCTCACATGCAGCCACATATTCCTTCTAAAAAAATCTCATTGTCTCTCTCTTCTCTATTGGTTGGTGTAATTCACTCTCCATTACCGCAATCATTTTTTGACATACTCATTTTTCTCATTCCAGCATTAATCAACACATAATTAATAATATCTTTCTCTCTCTCATTCTTTTTAAAAAATTTCTATCATTAAACTTGAGATAAATTACTATTTTAAATTCACAATTAACCTACAATTTATTTTTTATTTGAAAGAATTAAGGTAAAATTTATTTGAATAAATAATT
Organism: Acmispon strigosus; assembly: GCA_030819835.1. Taxonomy (NCBI): domain Eukaryota; kingdom Viridiplantae; phylum Streptophyta; class Magnoliopsida; order Fabales; family Fabaceae; genus Acmispon; species Acmispon strigosus. Next base: position 17,204,204 of record JAUAMA010000002.1, on the reverse strand, counting down.
TTAAATGGAATTTCTTGCAATTTATTTCTCTTTATAAGTGTTTGTGTTACTATTATAAAAATTTGATAGCAAAAAGAAACACATTTAATTTTTTTTAGAATTTACATGACTAATTTTTTTTATCATTTGTATAAAAAGATACAAATTAATAAATTTATGATTAATTGTGTTGTTTTATGCAAAAAATAATTAAAATGTAAAATAATTATTAGTAAAGTTTTAAGTTTAGTCAATAAATTAATATAAACATATAAGTACAAAATTGTCAGCAACTTTTTGTATTTTATAGTTAATAAATATAAAATTTATAAAAAAATTGTGAAAGTAACTGTAACAATTTAAATTCATTAGACTGGAATTATTGAACAAGAAAGTAAGCAAATTAAATTATTACACAAGTAAAAAAATTAATAAACAATATTTTTAAAATATTTCTTATATTTGAAAATAGATTTTATGTAAAATATAAATTTATTAAAAATAACAGAATTTTAATTATTAAATAATTTTTTTACATTTAAGTAATATTTTTTGGTAAAAAATAATGTAAACAAAATTTGGGTTGTATCATACATACAGAGAGATAACTCTATGATTACTATTGAATTGCGTGTGTGATGTGTCAATAACCGTTTTAAAAAAAAATTGCATGTGTGATATCATTGTGCTTTCTAAAAAAAATTAAAATAAATATCATTTAATTAAAAAAGTTGTTATATTAATGTAAGTGCGCATAATTCGCGGAACGTATCATATATAACATATATTTCTGGGCATATGCACAGGTATAATACTAATTGAATTGCGTGTGTGATGTGTCAATAACCGTTTTTTAGACTTACATACACATACCACATATTATATACACACATCACTATAGTCTATTGGGCCTGCAAACACAGAATGGAGCAAGAGATGGTCGTTGAGGCCGAAGTGCATTGACTGTATGGGAAGCAAGAGACAAAATCAGGTTTGGACTTTGTATTGAATTGCGTGTGTCAATAACCCGTTCTGTATTATAAATGGTAGTAGTTGGACTTAATTTTTTTTTTGATGTTTTGGATTTTTTATTTTTTATGTTTTATATTCATGTGTAACAAAAAAATGTCATATTGCCATGTTGGCATTTACAGTGAATTTAAATTTGGGGAACCTTAAAAATGCCTGTTGTGATTTAGACAGCAGGTATACCCTCTCTTTGTTAGCCAATGCAAAACTGCTTAGTGTACTGTGTTTGCCATGTCATCTGTTATGTCATCTGTTTGACTATTCAAACTTAAGTTTTGTCAATTATTAATTGTAGTCCTTTGACATTTTCCATTTTCATTTTATTCCCACCATTATTTATATTATTTATTTATTTTACAATTTAGAAAACACAAGTATATTTTACTGGTTCCAGAATCATGATATAACAATTCACATCTCGAACAACAACGTTAGATAGATAAGGAAGTGAAACTTTTGTTTCCAGAATTGGTAGTTGTTGAATTGGGAATCGAATTTTAGAGATGGTCGCGTTGCAGTTGAAGCTGTTCCATTATTCTGCTTCTGTGCCTCGCCAATTACACCCTTCATCGCTATTTCCTCTCCTCTAGGCTCACCTTTCTCTTTAACCCAGAACTTATGCATCCATCCTTCCATACATCACATATATCTTACTTAAGGGTGATGGGTGATGGGTGATGGGTGATGGCTATGCTTGGAATGATGGAATGCAAAGAGATCTATTGTTTGGGTTGTTTATAAATATACTGCTACTTCAATTTTTTGCATTTGACCGACATAGCAGGAAGAACCATGACGGCACGGCGACACAACGGCGAACACGGCAACGAAGTTCGATGTCACGGCGAAGAAGAAGATCACGGCAAAGAAGAAGATGAGCACAGCGACGAACCACAGCGACGAAGTATGAAATCACGGCGAAGAAGAAGATCACGATTGGGAGGAAGAAGATGAACATGACAAGGAGATCACGATTGGGAGGAAGAAGCTAGGTTAATTTCCCCCAAACAAATTTGAAATCTTTAATGAATCAAGTTGGGTTAATTGGATCTATCGATGAAATTAATTAAGCGAAAAAATGAACCAAATTAATTATCAATTACCTGCTGGCGAACGTTAAGGGGATAAATGTCACCGTATGTTACATTCCAGTTGAAGAACCTGTAGGGATCTTCGGCCAGAGTAGTACTAGTGATAGCCAAGAGAGTAATAATGCAGACCAGAGTGCTTCCAAATCCAATATTGTTCATGTTCATGTTCAGCACCATTAATCAATCCAAGCCAGACTCTCTGTCTTGTGAGTGAGTGAGGACGATTGGGAGGAAGAAGATGAACATGACAAGGAGATCAAGATTGGGAGGAAGAAGCTAGGTCAATTTCCCCCAAACAAATTTAAAATTTTTAGAATTAATTTCAATAAAACAATTTCAATATCAAAAAATAAATATTTTCTGAATCCATAATTGTGTTTTTAATATATTGTAAAATTTATAACAAAAATAATTGAAGGACCAAATTATGAATCTTATAAATAGTTGAAGGACCAAATCATGAAACTTATAAATTTAAATGACATGGTACTCTCTTACTATGACATGATACTTTCTTAGAATCTCATTGGTAGCTACTCAGGGGGCATCCTAACCCCCTCTCATGAACCGCCATTTTAAAGTTTTCCTTTAAATTTTAAACCCACTTTGTTTTCAATCCTAGTCATGTATTAAATTAGAATTCAAAATTATTGCTATTTCGCTCAAACGATACGTCGCTCCAAATTTTAGTAGACAAATTGCAATTATAGTGAAGATTTAAGTATTTCTTACATAGACTTTATTCCGTTCATGGAAATGAGGCTGTGGATATTTTAAAGATTTATAATTTATTTTATTTGAAACTTTAATGGATTTAATATTCACCTTTAATGATTGTTTGTGACATCATAAAATAAATTTAGATTTATAATGTATCAAAATTAAAAGTAAAAATACAAATATTTCATGTAAGAATCTTACAAAAGACTAGATACATGCATTGTAGGTCATATCCAAAAATAATTTTTTTACTTAAAATAAAAAATAATATAATTTTTCCTCTATGGACATAATATGAATAAATATCATATCTTATTCTTATCGTTTCAGGTTGAGGTGTGAAACGATTTTTACGGTAAGATAACGCTTGAAATTGGAAAAATCTTTCAAAAAGCATTTGAGCCGTATGCTAAGTGCTTTGTTGTCTACCACTCCACCCTATCCTTCTCTTTCTTTTACTTCCATAAGTTTCCATGGGCATTACTCCAATTTCCATATACTTCCAACTTTCCAAAAAATACCAACCTAAAGCCTCCCCTTTTAAACCCCACTTACAACAACAACAATTCCCCTCTGTCTCTCTGTCTTTTATGTGAAAAAGTGTCAAATCATGTGCAAGTTATCATCCTCTACCTCTTCTACTTCAATTGAGGAACCAAACATGCAAATAACACCTTTGATCCCCAAATCCCCAACATGTCACCAACAAAGCCAACACACACATTTCTCCCTGGCCCTCAAAGAAGCCAAGTGCATTGCAAATATATCATGGTCCATGGTGCTAACTGGCTTATTAATCTATTCCCGTTCCATGATCTCCATGCTCTTCCTCGGCCACCTCGGCGATCTTGCTCTCGCCGGTGGCTCTTTAGCCATTGGGTTCGCCAACATCACCGGTTACTCTGTTCTCTCCGGCCTCGCCATGGGGATGGAACCCATTTGCGGCCAGGCTTTTGGAGCCAAAAGATTCAAACTTGTGGGCCTCGCCATGCAGAGGATGGTGATTCTCCTCCTCCTAACTTCGATTTTCATTGCGTCCTTTTGGGTCAACATGAAGAAAATATTGCTCCTATGTCATCAAGAAGAAGACATAGCCAATGAAGCTCAAATCTACAATTTTTACTCTCTGCCTGATCTTATAGCGCAATCACTGCTGCACCCTCTGCGAATCTACCTCAGAAGCCAATCAATAACCTTACCTCTAACATGCTGCGCCGCGGTCTCGATTATTCTTCACATCCCCATCAACTACCTCCTTGTCTATGTTCTCAAATTGGGAATCAGAGGCATCGCTTTAGGCTCTGTTTGGACGAATTTCAACCTCGTGGGTTTGTTGATTATCTACACAATGGTTTCAGGCGCACACAGAAAAACATGGACAGGTATTTCCTCAGGATGCTTTAAAGGTTGGAAGCGGTTATTAAGTCTTGCAATTCCAAGTTGTCTATCGGTTTGCTTTGAATGGTGGTGGTATGAAATCATGATTTTACTATGTGGGTTGTTGATCAATCCCTCTGCAAGTGTTGCTTCCATGGGGGTTTTGATTCAAACCACGTCTTTGATATACATTTTCCCATCTTCTTTGAGCTTTGGAGTGTCCACGAGGGTTGGCAATGAACTGGGTGCAGGGAATCCCCAAAGAGCAAAACTTGCAGCTATCGTGGGGCTCTTTTTCAGTTTTTTTCTGGGGTTCTCTGCTTTGCTTTTCGCTGTGTTAGTGAGGGATGTTTGGGCTTCCATGTTCACACAGGACAAGAAAATCATTGCTCTGACTTCAATGGTGTTGCCTGTTGTTGGACTCTGTGAGCTTGGAAACTCTCCTCAAACAACGGTTTGTGGCGTTTTGAGGGGAACCGCGAGGCCAAAATTGGGAGCAAACATTAACTTGGGTTGCTTCTATCTTGTGGGAATGCCAATTGCGGTGTGGTTGAGTTTCTATGCAGGGTTTGACTTCAAAGGCTTGTGGCTGGGAATGTTGGCTGCTCAGGGGTCTTGCATGGTGGCAATGATGTTTGTTTTGGCTCGCACTGATTGGGATGGTCAAGCTCGAAGAGCAATGGAACTTACATCATCTGACCCTGCTGAAGAGAAAGAAGAACAAGTGGAGGATGTGGAGGAGGAAGAAGAACAAATTGGGAAATCCATTTTGGGTGCAACAACACAAGAAGCCTCTGGTTTGCTTGTTTGAAGTGCCACCCTCTGTTTTTTATTGATACAGTCGCAGCAAAGATACTCAAAGAGTTTTTATAATTTTATATTGGAGATTCAAAGGGTAAAACATATATTTTCTTTTTAAATTGGATTGATGTTTTTCTAATTTCACTTTTAAGCTATGGGAGCAGAATGCAAGTTAGAGCATTCTTTTTAAACTTTAGACAATTCTTATTTGGAAAATGTTTGGTACACCCCCAATGGGAGGAGATACTCTTGCTGGCTAAGATAAAATGAGAATAGAGAAAAAAAATGAATGTGATACATAAATGTAGCAATGTTTAAATAGTCCCATGTTTAACTTGGGTTATTCCATCCCATGCCTAGGTGGCCCAATTAGAATGTGACATTTCTTTTATTTGTTCCACCTCATTTTTTAACTCTGATTACACTTGGAAATTTTTTCCCATCTCAATTAATTAATGTGTTTATTTAAATAATTTTATGATATATTTTTGAAATTTCATATTTGCATTCAGAACCCCAATTGAGAGAGATCACATTTCAAACTCTCACCCCCACTGTACACAGCTCCTATGGAGTGTGAAATTGGAACCACACCACCACCGTACACAGCCCCCACAGTATCCAGAAACTGTTAAATTGAATTTCGCATGGGGATATTTATGAGAGTGTTCTGGCATGTCATCTTCATCATTGTCATCTTCAACAAAAAATTAATGCTAAAGGTCATACAGCTGGGTATATGAGCCTAAGCTTCCGAGTCCCGCAACCCGCGTGGGCTATGGCCCGGAAAATATAGGCTCATTTAAACGCGGGCCTACGTGAGCTAGCCCGCGAACTTAATGAGCTAGCCCGCGAGCCTCGCGGGCCGTCGGCGGGCCAATGAAATTTAAAAAAAAAACTAAAATTAAAAAACACAACTGCACACACACAAACACAACACATCAATTCAAAAAACACAAAAGTTTGAGTTGTAGGATTAGGCGAGAAAGAAGAAGAAGATGAAAATGGGGATCCAATAATAATGGAGCCACCTACTACAACCATGGGAGAGTCAAGTGTTATATGAACAACAAGAAGATTGATGCGTGTTTGAATTTGTTATCGACTTTTGATGTTTGTTTTGAATTATTATGGTGTTTGACTATTTGTAATAATTGATTTAATATAATTAATTTGGTAAACTACCAAAAAGTTTGCAATGAACTCTTAATTTGATGTAGTATTTTTAATGAACTCTTAATTTTAAAGCTTGTAGTAATATGCTTGTTAAAATTCGATAGTTAAGTTTTTTTTTTACATATACTAGCCCGCGGGCCAGCCCGCAATTAGGCGAGCGCGGGGCGGGTCTCCTAAATAGGAGCTCATTTAGATGCAGGCCTATGCGGGGCTGGCCTATGTGGGCCGAGCTTATGCGGGGCATGCTGACCCGCGTACCCAGCTCTAGTTGCGCAGGCCCTGATTGCTGCAAGAACAAATGTGTAAACCTTTCAACGGATGGATACAATTGTGGGAGGTGTGGGAAGAAATGTGGGTTTTCAAAGATGTGCTGCGAAGGTAAGTGCGTGAATCCTCGGACCAATTTTGAATTTTTGGGTACGGTGGGGGCTGTGTATGGTGGTGGTGGTGGTGCTGTTCTAATTTCACACTCCATAAGGGCTGTGTACATTAGGGGTGGGGGTGGGGGTGGGGGTGAAATGTGATCTCTCTCAACTGGAGTTCTGAATACAAATACGGTATTTAAAAAAATGAACTAATTTATAAATGGTGAAAATAATTGATTTACTCATATAAAATAATAAAATTTTCACTATCACATACCACTGCTTAGTTAACATTACTTTTTTATTTATATTATAATAACAATAAACAAAATAAAAACTAACAGTAAAATAGACTACTCACTATAAACATTGATTTATTAACTCTTCCCCTTGTAACAAAAAAAATTAATTTATTAATAGTAAATATAAACTAATTTTCTATTATCATGTGCTATTAGTTCTCTACTTATATAATAATAATTAATAATTTAAATATAAAGCAATTTTGAAAGAATAATAACTTTTAATATTTTTTAAAAATTTAATCAGGTGTTGGTTGTTGTTGTTTTTGGTGGGTCTTTGTTTATCCTCTTTTTGTTGGGTGCTGCCGCTTTTTTCCTGTTTTTGTGGTGGTAGGGCAGCTCTTTCTCCTGTATGGCGTTTGCTGGTGTTTTTTGGCGGCCTCTGCATTAATAATACATAATTTTGCTTTCAAAAAAAAAAAAAACCTACTAAGTTAAAACTCATTGGTTACCTATATAATTTTAATTAAAATAGGCCCCCTGAAAAATTTAAAATAGCTTAATTAATAAAAAGTAATTTAATTGTAGTCAATATCAAAACATAGGCTCATTTGTAAAATTGTAAAAAAATTTAATATAAAATCACTTTTAAAAAAAAATAGAAAAATAATTTTAAAAAAATATTATGTATTTTTTATTCAAATAAAATTTTGATACATTTTTCATTGTTTGTATATATCTTATCATTATTCTGTTTATAGGATATGATAGAAATCTATCATCCTCTTATCATATCTTGTCATTATTCAACCTTTTATCTTATCCTATTTTTATCCTATCATGACCACTAAAAACGGGCTTAGACACCCAACAATGGAAACACCTCACAGACACGTTATTTTTCTCTATATCTCTCTTTGTATTATATTCATTATATATCACATCTATTGCTTTTTTTTCTTTCTCATTCTGGATGTTTGTTGTGTGTATACACTATACTAATATCTACAAATCATTTTCCTATTTTTAAAAAGAGAGATAAGAGAATAAATGAATAATGTGATGAAAAATAGAGAAAATAACAACAAAAAGTGTAAGTGAGATGAAAGATAAATTAGGTGTACGAATATAAATAATAGTTAAAAATGGGTTTAAAGCTAGTACTTTATACATTTACACTCAATTTATTTTCATTTCATTTTTTTTATCTCTCCTCTTATTTTTCACCGTTCTTTAATTTTTGAAGGGATCAATTGAGATCAACTATCAAATTTATACACTTACATCACTTTATAACTTTTTATATAACGCAAAATTAATCAATACAACCGTTGAATTGAATGTTTTTATAAAGTAGATTAAGTTTGCTAAATTTCATATAAATAAAATACTAGTTATTATTACTTCATGCCACTTTATTTTAACGTATAATATGTTATTTAAATATAAGTAAATATTTACTATTTGATTGCATGCTTATGAATATCCAAATTGTATGAAAGTTTGTATATATGATAATTAGCATAATATAATATGATTCAAAGATTTGGATTGATTTGTGTTAGTGTACATTGGTGTGAATTAATTCATTCCCCTTTAATTTACTCTATTTTTAACTCTATAAATTAAAGTGGAAGTGAAATCTTTGCTTCAATATTTTTTCCTACTTCATTTTGTCGCCTATGATCTAGCTGTTTCCATCCGTGTACCAATTGATGTTTTAATTAGTCAAAAACACCACACTGGTTTTACAGTAACAAATCATGGATTCTTTTTCATTGGCTAGTTAAACTGTACATAGTTTTCAGATGAAAATAGGTGAATTGTTTCATGTGGATTTTGAAAAAGCCTATGATAATGATCACTAGAGCTAAAATTTAGTCAGTTTTGGAGGATATGAATTATAGAGTAAATTGACTTGAAAACTAGTTCTAGATAAACTGTACTGAGGTCAAACCTCATCTAAATTAAGCTACTCTCAACCATAGATTAATACTTTATAAATAACTAGGTTAATAAATACATGATTAAAAAAATATTATCATGGCAACTTAATATAATTATCATACTTATAACAAAAACAAAACTTTGCTGTATTACTTATATTTATATGAGGCTAACTTGTCAAATCTGAACTGCTTATTAACTAAACTTGATCTTTTTAGTTAAATATACATCTTTAAAAAAATGAATGAACAATGTCATATTTTCCTGTAAATTTTCTTATCACTTAATTTCTACGTTATAACGAAAGCGATGAATGAAAAATAAATGCATTTAATATCTGCAAAATATATAAACAAAATATTATCAATATTTTCTTCACTATCTTGACCAGCCCTCTACCGCTTCGTGCGCTGATCGTGGGACGAAGGATTAGTCTCACGGCAATCGACTGTGGGATACCTTGGTCAAGAATAAAAAATATTTTCTTCACTATCATGAGCTTTAGAACTATTCTTCACAAATTACTCTGTCCAGTTTAAATCTCATGCAAGAGAGACCACAAACAAACGCAGTGTTTGGTTCAGCAGCGCACGTCACTGATGCAGAAGTGTTTCAATCACACTGCTTTTCTCACTTTAGCAGTGAATAGCTTAAGCATTATCCCATTTCAATTTGGCAGAACTCAGCCATAAACAACGAACTAGTTAAGAGTGATAGGCCAAAGAGAGGAATAGTCCAAACTCCAAAAAGCAAGAAAACACAGATCATTTACCTCAATATTATTACTTTCCAGAACCCTATTTAATACTTTGATTGATTGCATGGTCCCTGTTCCCTGCCCAACCGTATCAGAAAAAGAAAATCTCACAGCTAACCACAATCCCACCGACACATATTTAAAGGTAGAGAGGGGAAAACAAAACGGAATCACAAAAGTACAGAACCAAACGACACTATATCAAGATATGCCCAAACAATTTTCTAAGTTGCTTCATATAAAAATTACTTAGTTCAGAACTTTAAAATTGTATAATGAGTAATCTGAATGTGAATAATGGACTACGTATCTCTAGGTTTGGTGTTCATTTTAATGGTCTCTCATAGTGTGCTCTTTAAAAAGGTCTTATGAGATTTTGACTGTCCCCCTAAACAGTTTTGTATAACAATTAAACGTATTTAGTTGAGACGGGATGTTCTTTAACTAAATTATTGTCCGTCATTATGGTTCTCATTTGGTTGCGAGACCTTTAAACTGGATGAGATGTTATTGGGTCTTTTGGCATTTTAAGTCAGTCGAAACATGATGGAAGGGGTAGTCCACTATAATAGGATGCGAATGTTTCATACTCAAACAAATCTGAATAAGATTGTTTCTTGTAGAGATAATATGTTAAACCAAAAAATATAAAATTTACAACTTGAAAATTTCATTCTAACCCTAAACTTCACAATCCAACTTATCATGCATTTGCCATTTTGCTACAAATACAAATTGGATAGAATTTAGCATCCTACCATAATGAGGCAACTAGGAGAAGGAAACACAAACTACCCATTTCTAACAACTAGCTTCTCAAACAAATTTGCAGCCACATAAAAATAATTTAATTTCTTAAAGAGGAAAGCAACCCAAACCTAGATGACACATAGCATTTTTGAAAATGTTTCTACATTTAATTTTGAAATGAGAATCAATTATTGGGAGAAGCTTGTGAGTGTCAAGCTAATCCAAACATGCTATAATGTGTGGGTTGCAATCTAAAAGCCTTAATCGAAAATTTCCCATGTTGTTGTTACTACAACAGAGTCAGAATGTTTTAACTGTAGTTGCTGCTGCATCTTAGAAATTTGTTCCACCGCTGTATTTCCCTGCCTCTCCTGCATGTGCTGCTGCTTCTGAACATCAGAATTCACCTTACTCTGCCGTGGCATGTTACCTTCATTTTTTAGGGCAATGGATTCTGGCTTTGGATTCTTCAACTTATCAAGAGTCTCAATGTGCTTCTGAACTCTTCTAACCTTCACACAATTTATTTTGTTCAAAAACGTACAAGTTACAATGTAAATTAAATGGCATAAATATGAATTGAATTGACAGGTTTCAGTTTTGAAAATCAAGAGTTACCTGCTCTCTTCTCTGCAATTTCAGTTCACCCTCACCATAAATTTCATCCAATGCAATCAATATCCTCATCAAATTTTCTGTCAAACTCTCCACATCCAACTGTTCTATCATCTCACCTGTTGAAGCTGCAGCCTCCAGAGCTTCAACCTACCCAAAATTTCAGTGAATTAAAGCCATTTATTGTAACAAAAAAAGAAGAAGAAAAAGTGAAACTCTTAATATTGTTTGTGAAATTGAGACCTTCTTGGCGAGTTTATCAACCTCATGGGTGATTTCTTTCAAGGATTTTGAAGTCTTCTCCATCTTTGCAAGCTTTAACGTCTCAAGTATTCTTCGTTCTCTGCTCTCAATGTCTTCAAACAGCACCAGTTTTGATCCATCTTTGACCCTCTCAACATCAAGATATGATTTTGAATGTCTTTCTTTTTTCTTGAACATCAATTTCTGATCCTGAACATGCAATCCTGTGCGTTCTGTCAACATTTTCTTCAATTCCCCTGCACCCCAAAAACCCATAACCCAATAATAAATCAACTTAGAATCAAAACAATCTCTGCAAAATAATAATAAAACATATAAACGAAATTCTGAAACTGAATGTACCAAAACTTGCATGAGGACTGATACGAATCTCGTGATAGGACGGGCCATACTTCACTTTAACTTTGATGGTGGAACTGGAAACAGAGGAAGAACTTTGATTCATATCTGGGTTACGCTTTTGCACCACCATTCCTCCTGGCCTTAATTCCAATTCAGCCACATTTGGGCTTCCATGGACTCTCGAAAACATGCTTTTGTTCGTTGACTTGGTTGTTGCTAATGCTTCTTTGTTTGTCCCTTTTGAGTGCATCTCAAGTTTTGTGGGGGACATTGGAAGAATGTTCTGCCCTGTTTTGAAAACAGAGGAAATTAGTGCTTCCCTTGTAGGGAAGGAAAGTGGAGAAAGAAGAAAGAACCTTGACCTGCCCAAAAGCGATTAAGTGCAGTGGAAGAATCAAAAGGAATGGAAGGTTGAAGAGAGTAAGATTAGTATAACTTAGAAGGAAGCTAAAGCTACAAAGTACAAACCTTTAAGTTAGTTTGGTGTTGGTGAAAAGTGAAAACTAAACAGAGAAGAAGGTGGAGAAGAGAAAAGGAAACTGACAAGGAAAAAGGTGAAAAAAACAAATTTGGTAACGTGTGAGCGAGACAATTGGGAGGAGTAAGGGAGGTTTCAACTGGGATTAGTAGAAAGTTATTGCATTGTTTTCGAAAATTAATTGGAGGTAGAAGAAATTAATTAATGAGAAGAGAAAGCAGAACCATGTGCTCTGTTTCATGTATTATAATCATCCCCTGTGAAATTATTATTAATTGAAATATTATGTGAGGTAAATACATAACTTACATGGCGATATGGCTTAATAAACAACATCAAGAGGAAGGACAAATTAAAATGAGAAAAAAAAAACAAAGGAATTGCAGTTTGTTGTTTGCATTGGAAAACTATGATGTGTGATGGGTGAGAGGTATAGATTACAGAAACAGTGTAGGGGAAGGTGGAAAGGGAAAAGGTACAGTAAGTAGTATAGAAATCTGCAGCAAAATCTGGTGCCAGTTGGCTATTGTCCATTTACTTTTCCGGATTTGGGTCGGTGGAATTATTCAAAGAAGTCAAAATCTTAATGGAAATTTGTTATAGAAAGGAAATTGAGAGGAAAATGATAAAAAAGAAAGAAAAGTGAAATACTCACTCCGTTCCTTTTTAAGAAAAGCAGTTAAGGTGGTTGTTAGCATTTAATTTGTTCTCAATTTACATTAACTTTCTAAAATTGTCCCAACTTACTTTTGAAAATTTCTATCGATCATTAATGCATTACATAGTGGAAAGAGAAAGAAAGTCTAATTAAGCAAGGGTAAGTTTGTTAAAAAATAATTAATGCACTACAAATTTCAAGTCAGTTTTTATAAAAATAAACACAACACTTCTCAATTTAACTCTTATAAAAAGGAACGGAGGGAGCACTACATAATATGATGTTATATAAAGAGAAATTGAGAGAAAAATAAAGAAGAGCTTTGGAAAAACACATAAGATGTTTGAGTTTGATAGGATTAGGGTGTAAGTATGACATACCGGTGGTGTCAAGTCAACCTTTCAACTCGTTAAAATGGGGTGTTGAGGTTTGCATTTCCAAACCTGCCAACCCATTTTGATCTGTCTCGCCTAACTACAAGAAGCAGGTGGTAAATCAAACCAGCTGTGGTAAAGAAAAAGAAGAGGAGAAGCCATTTTCGGCCAAAGACAAACCAACTGTGGTAAATCAAACTTTCTAAATTCGTCCATCATTTGATTGAGCTCAAATTTTGACACAAGATTTGGGGCACATAGTTCTTGATGTTTACCGTTCGGATCGTCAAGAAAAAGTATGGAGCTTGACATTTTTTCACTCGCACAGTAGCATTTGTTTTAGAAGGAGAAAAAGGAAGAAGATGGAGGAGAGCAAGGGTAAAGCTTCCATGAAGGGACCAGAGCACTAAGAGCTTGGAAACTTGATAAACTCTTTCTTAAGAGGATTAAGGGTTCACAGAGGAGCTTGGATTTCAATTCAAACTAAGTTGTCGGATTATAGTCACACTTGAGTCTACACACCTTTTATCAGTCTTTTCATTTATTCATTTAAGGGTTTCAATGTACTATATTGGTAAATGATACAATTTTCTAGAGCTTTAATTATTTGAAGTATAAGGATTTATGTATAAAGTTTTATTAAAAAAAAATACTACAAGACGGAGGTTGATGGCAGGATGAGTTGGCTCGTTTTTTTTTTTTTTTTTTTTACTTTTTAAGCTTAGTATTATTTACATTAATATTAGTTTTAAAAAAATCAACTATTAAGATATTTTACACCGGCTAAACCGCTTTGTTTTGCTTGTAATAACTCACAATTTATATTTTTTTATTTTTTGGCCGGTCAACCCATCAACTCGTTGTAAACGCACGAGGTGTATTAGCCAATCCACTTTTCAAATGTGGGGCGGAGTGGGTCAGCTTATTTTCATAGGTGCGAGTTGACATGTTTTCCAGCCTCTAGATGTGACCACTATGAAAAGTAAAATTATTTTACCATGTATTAATTTAGTTGCATTCACAATGACTCAAAAAACGCGTTTGGTGGTGTATGTACTATTTGGTGTTTATTTTTTATAACAAAAAAAATAACAACAAAATTATGTTAATACTTACACCTTGGGCGTAAAAGAAAGAAATTAGAGTTATGGTAAAAAAATCTATAAATAAAAAAAAAGTGTAAATTAGATAAAATAGAAAAGTGTGTGAGAATGTAACAAAATTCAAAACTGAAAATTTAAAGTGATTGAAATGTAAAGCTACCAATTGAATACTGAGTTTAAAACACATGGACCGTCATCCAACCATAACAAAAAGTGTAAGCCATACCAAAAACCCACACATATTCCAACAGAAAGTGTGCTTTTGATTAGTGAACAGTACGTGATAACCACCCTTGATTAATAGTTGCATGAATAGCAATTATGACTCAAAAGAATCTCACATTGCCTAAATTAGCAAATGTATAAAAAATAAAAATCACATACACTCATCACCTTAAGTATGAATTTTGTGGTGGTGTGTGATGTAACTTATGATTTCATGGGTTCTTGATTTACCGTGTTGCTTTAGATGTTAATGGCATTCTAACTATGCCTACAGTATGGGCGCTGAAAGCTGTTAATTAAATGCCATGGCAATTAATAATTGGTTTCAAAGTTTAAACGCCAAAATTATGGTTAGACAAGTTTTATAATCTGACATTTTCTAATGGTTTTTGCTTCCAACGATCATGCCCGTGGTTCTGTGTTAGTACTGTTGTTACTTTTTTAAGTATCACATTTTAAAGAAATTCTATTATTCTTATATTTATTTACATTTTTTTTAGTTAAATTGCTCTGAAAATTTCAACCGAGTGTGTGCCTAAAGGTTCAAATAATCACTTTTTACGACTACCATCGGCATCCATTGGGTATATATATTTACACTTTAAAATTTAAAATCATTTTTTTTTATTTTTTCAATTATACTTTTATCATGACCTCATTTTTAATTATTTTACAAATTTATCACGAAACTAACTAAATAGAAAGATAAATAGCATAACAAAAACTAAAAATAATTTCAATACGGCTCGTCTAAATCACCATAAGTAAATATGGAAAAAAATCACTCTAGATTAGGTGGTTCATTAATATTTGGGTGTTGTTCCGATCCCCTCTTAAAATGAGAGGGTTTGGAAGTCTTCTGGTCATTATTTAGAGTATAAATGACTTAATTGCAAATTATAAAAGTTTGTTATAAAGAAATCATAGAAATTTAAGCATAGAGGTTATGAAACCCCTCCATTTTTAGATGAGTACCACATATTTTGGCACGTGTCTTAAGAAATTTCAACTCATAATACGATTCATAATATTACTGGGTCACCTGAGCCTAGGGTGGTTTACTCCATTTTTACTTCTTCTCCCAATGAAATCAAAAATCAAACTAACCACAACATTTTGAAAATCAAAGAAGCCTTTTTTGTCTGTTGATGAACCATTTCTGCCTTAGAACCGCCACTGCTCCATATGCGAACCCTAAGAACCCGCCACAATTTATTTTTCCTCACATTGAACTTTGTTGATCACCTCTAATTCCTCTTTTTCCTCATCAGTCGTACCGCCACAGACACATGGAACCCTAGCTTCATCAGCCGCAACCCCATCCACTATAACCACAGGAACACATATAACCCACATTTTCTATTGATGAAATGCAGAAGAGCTAGGGTTGTTGGTGAGGGTGGATGTTGGTGGATTCCCCAAAAATCCTCGGTTGTTTGAGCCATGTTTTGAGGTGTGGGGAAGGGGGAGGTGAGGGAGAAGAGAAAGGGGGAGTAGTGGTAAGGAGGGGGAAGGGGGCAGTGGAGTCGTGGAGGGAGGGAGGAATAGGGGGAAGGTGGTAGGGAAAGGAAAGGGAAGAGATGGTAGGGAGGAAAAGTTGTGTAATGAAATGAAATGAAATGTGATGAAGGTTGTGGATGAATTAAGTGATTAAGTGATGAATTTGAGTTTCTAGGCGATTAGTTGAAAGAGTTTTTAGGTTTTGATGAACAAGAAGGGAGAAGAAAGATGAAGATGATGGGATATGATGAATTTTTATTTTTAATTTTAATTTTAGTCCATCTATAGTCCATGTAGGAAATAAAAATTAACACATAAGAAATAAGAAGTAACATCTCATCTAAAATGGCCACGCGAACAGTCCACATCATCACTAAAATGGGTGGAGTGACCAAAACCGGTTAATTTTCATAATTTGGGAATTTATTTCTAAGGAAAAATTTATTAGGGACCTGTATCAATATATCAATAATTCACTTGTACATGGATAAAAACTGCCCCATATTTAATTAGGGCCCTATATCAATAATTTAACCCATATTTTAAACACTTCTTCCAAGACATGTGCATTTCCAAAATTCTAAGAACTAAAAATCATCGGATAAGGCCTATGTTAGGCAGTGACTATCTAAATAATTTCCCAGTAACGTCATCCTTACTTTCTAGCCAAGGAAGCAGGCATCATTTGGGACAAGATGACAAAAAAATAACTTGCAATGGGTTGAGAACTATTTAGTACATTTATTCTATACCATACATCAGAGTTCCTGTGTCTCTGTCTTTAGCAAATAATTGAAAAAATAGACCTGTTTGAAGTAATTGTTATGAGAAGAAAGCTAAAAAAACACAGCAATACAAGAATTTTCAGACATTTCTTCAGTAACAGCTTTTATCAACCAGCGAACAACATGTTTCTAGCCACGGAAATACAATTCAATGCTAAAGCCAAAAGTATTAAAATGGCCGAGCCAGTTTCAACTTCAATGACTAAAGGAGCAGTTACAAAACATTGATCCGTGCAAACTGGAAATCCAGTCTCTCCTATTTATCCTAATCTGATTTCAAAAACTCCAATGGGAATAAACTGCTCTGTTTACCTCACTGATCCTTCCGAGCTTTAGATTTGACAGGCCTTCCAGGTTTGATTACTTTACCAAGTAGAATCACAACAACAGGAACAACAGTTCCAACATAATACACGCTTCCATATGAGGCAATAGTTTCATGCAGACTTAATACCTATACAAAACAATCAAAGACTTAATTTCACATTTGCATGTACAAGTGAGCATACAAATTGGACATGTGTATGTTTGGTTCCACGGTGAAATATTGTAGAATCAATTTCAGTTAGAAGCTACAAGTCTTAACTTTTGAGTGAACGTATCTTGAATGTTTTGCAAATCGTGATGTGTTTACATGTGTGGGGGGGGGGGGGGTAGAGAGAAAGAAGACTAACCATGAAACCAACACTGGAGTAATTTAGAACCAGGAGTGTATAAGCAAAATTAATAAACACCAATGCATTCTTAACCAGAGCCATAGTTGGAGGCACCGCTTGCTGCCATCTGTAAATGACTGTTTGAAAAGGAACACAGCAACACAAGTTAACTAACTGAAGAAAGAAAGAAAGAAAGAACAGATAATAAGCGCAATTTAATATGTACCTCTAGAACCAGCAATCATCAATGCTGACTGAACAAAGAATATAATGTATCCAGGATATAATCCCTGTAATAAGAATGTCAAAAGGAAAAAAACTATATCATGGATCCTTAAAGCATATATTCAACAGCATCAAATAACAGCAGCACTTGTTTTCGTCACAACCTTGTTCATCAGCTTGCTAAATTGAATTATATTTTTTTGCTCACTAATATATACTGGAAGAAGTTAATAGATAATGTATATCTTAACAGCAACCATGATAAACTGATGACAGATGAGTGCAGTGACTGTTTGTCTGTTGTTATTACTAAGGGACTACACATAACTTGCAAAAATAGCGAGAAAGCTTGAAGCAATAATAATGTGGATACAAGATAGAGTAGTATTAGAAAAAATAAAATAAAAACCAGCTAAAGTTATACTCACATGCCAAATAGCACTAACAGTCTGTGTGGCAAGTAACTGAAAGAAACCAGGTTTCTTCCCACTCTGAATAAGTCTCTCGTAAACATCTACCAAAGCACAAAAAGTAGCAACATTAATAGTTTATTACTTCAAATAATAGGTGCTCTACATCAATTTTCAATTTATTATCTTGCCCAATTTCCAGGGTAAGAGCAAAAGCATTTTGATGGCTTGATCATGCTATATTTACTGTAAGCAAAACATATACATTATAACTAAAGAAGAGAGGCTATTTTAATATGAGATAAAAAATACTTCGATACAAACTACATACTGGTAACTGCATGAAAAATATTATAGCCACTTTGTTGCCTGGACTTGAAAATCATGCAACAAGGACCCTAAATTAAGAATCATGCCCAAAGTTGAAAGATGTCTAAATTTTACTGAGTTAGCTAAGCAAATACGTGCAAGAGAAGCATCTAAACTCAGTAGCAAGAAACTCACAATGCCGAAGCCAGGTGCTGACTTGTATATTCCACACAGCTGGAATTACAACTGCACTCTTAGCAAGCTCAACACCAACTATATCTACATTTTTGGCTCGGTCCCATCTCGGTTTCGGTGGAGAGGAATCAGTCCAGCCACTGAATCCCAACCCAGAGATGATAATAGAAGCCTCTGAAATTGACCAAATGAAATAATACTTCCAGCGTGCTGTAAAGCCAGACATATACTGGTAACCCAACTTCTTAAAGAATCCCCATTCATGGTATGAAGGATCAGTAAACTTGGACAGAGGGAAATGAGGCACAAGGTTTAAGTACAAGCCCATGCACAACCCAGCTTGGAGTAGAGCTCGAATGGTTGCCCCATAAGGTGAAGGTGATGGCCCTTTTGATGCAGAGCTCCAAATCTACAAATAATAACAACAGTTAAGACTAGTGTTGAAATAGCAAATGTGAGAACAGTTATCATTCATCCTTATCAGCCTAAAAATGAGAAACTGGTACTGAATTTTCTGGTTTTTTGGGTTTAACCAGAGGTATCCTCCACTGAATCAATCCAGTTCGAGTCGGGTATCTGTTCATTTTTCTAATTAATCAGAAATCTGAATAAACATACATACCCCTTTTCGTTCAGTCCAATCGAGATAATCCTTCATTTCAAAAACAGGACCAGCAAAGTGACTCCCCAAGCAGAGGCAGTAACCGATGTACTCAATTAAAGAAGGCAATTCAATGAGGCGGTACTTCTTCTGAGCCTCACGCAAACCCTCTTCTTTCAACAAACCATCATTGTAATTAATCGCACATGAAATAACCTTCAGTGTCAAAACCATTAACGCCCCTAGTACCAATTCAATTCACCCATAATCAATGATCAACCAACCAACACAGATAGCAATAAAGCTCATACATTTCATTTAACCTTCAACCCAAAATAAAAAAAAGTAAAAACCCAGAGAAGAATTAATGAATCAACAGCACTCACCAGTGGCATCGATGCCACCTTCCTTCCATGCATCTCCACTCATGTAATACACATGGCTACACACAAAAAGGGTAAAAAGAGGGGAGATTTATTAAATAAATGAAAAAGGGGTGGAAGAAGGGTTTGTTAAAAGGGTATTATACCAGGCAATGAGGTAGCCGAAACCGAGGAAGAAGGTGATGATTCCGCATCGGGGGCGGTGAAGGAGCATGGAAGCGTAGCCGAGGAACATGGGAACGAGGAAATGGAGGTTGGAGGAGAAGCCGAAGGAGAGGTAGGAGAGGAAAACGCCAATGGAGGCGGAGAAGAGGTGTTTGGGGAGGCGGCCGGGGACGAAGCGCCAGAGGAAGCTGAGGGGGATGGTAGCGACGAAACAGAGGAGGAAGCGGAGGACGGGGACGGAGACGCCGATGGAAGCGGCCATGGAATGAAGGTCAAGCTCCATGGCCATGATTGGTTGTGATGTGTGTGAGTTCGATGGATCTTCAATCTTCAACACAGAGAAGCTTCGAATTTGATTTAATTGTCACGGCAGTAATAGTGAAATGACAAATGTGCCCTCAGAGACCTTGCAGGTTCTGTTCTGCTTCACATCCACACTTTCCACCTTCTGCGGTTCAACCCTCCCACGTAACTCACAGCGAGTCACAGACTTTGTGTTCTTCGGAAACTCCGTCTTTTAACTTCTATTTCGGTTTTTAATTTTATTTTTATTTTTGTCCCCGGTACAATACAAATTAATCGCCGATTTTCTTCTTCTTCTTTTATTTTCTGAATTGGTTTGGTGCAGAAAGAGATGGCAAAAATTGTTTTTTTTTTTTATGCTGAGATGGCAAAAATTGTTAAATTCATAACATTATAACTTGAACTGAAATAATGCAATTTATTAGATAACAAATATTAGGATAATTTCTTAATGATTTTTTTATTAAATAAATAATATAGAACATAAAAAATTAACAAAATCTGTAATTTTTATTGATAATTATAATTTATAATTCCATCCTTTAAATACTGTAAATTGGCGATAATACACTTAACCTTAGCAAAAATATGTCAAAGAGTGTAATAAGAGATAGAGAAAATAATGAATAATAGAGAAAATATTTATTTTAAATTATTTGTTACCTTAGAAATCAGATCTCAATTATATATCGCTTTCTTCAAAATTATTTTTGCGTACTTTTCCTTTTATTTCTAAGATAATGTTGATAAGATTTTTGTGAAGTATGATTCACTTTCAAGTTTCAACCACGACGATAATGTGTTTTCAACAAGGTTGTTATTTTTTTCACTTTTAACTTTTTCACCCTTTGCTTCACTGCCTTTCCACTTTTAGTGGGAGGGAATTTTTTTTTAAATTCAACCTAACTCTACCGCAAAATGTAGCTTTGAGGTTATGATTACTCTCTCACTTACAAGTATTTCATTCGTCATATCTCTAGTCAACATGAGACTCTAACATATTTTTCACGTCTTGGACATTTGAAGCGTGGAAACCACAAACTTCATATTCATTAGAATGTCTCTATCCTCATTATGAGATATCCACAAGGCGGGTCAGATCAATGTCATTATCCTCATCATGTGTATGTATCTAACCGTCGATCAAGGTCTTTTTAGAAAAAATAACATTTCCACAAGGTAGTCCAATAATAGACATAGGATTGACTCTAATGTTATACTAGGATCTAGGCTGTACTTTACTTTACCCCAACCAGCTTAGAAGTGAGGATTTTCCTTCCATTTATAAGTATTTCATTAGTCATACAGCTAGTCAATGTAGGGCCTTAACACTCTCATTCATGCCTAAGATTGGATATGTGGAGCGCAGAGATCAAAAACTTTATATACATCTGAATGTTCATATCTCATCATGAGATGTCTACTGGGAGGGTTAGATCAATGTTCTTATCCCTGTCATGGGATATCTACATGGTGGTAAGACCAAGGCCCTTATAATTTCATCAAAATTATTATGTTGATAAACAAAGCCACTACTAGAATCACCACCACAAGTATTGTGGTTGTATGCTACTACATTTTTTCAAAAATAGAATTGTGCTAGTTGGATGGTACTTATTATTTTTCAAAAGAAACTTATTGTCTTATTCAGCTAAAGGATACAAAAGCTCGTCCGTGACATTAGCTTGTAGGGGGTGCAATTGAACGTTTAAAGCAACTTGAAAAACGTCTAGGGTGGCTTGAGTGTTTTCAAAATCCATTCATTAGTAACCATATGTTAGTGGGATTAATGACAAATTGTGGTTGGTCATACATTTAATCGTGCAAGTTAATAATGCAGACAAAACGATCATTGTGGCAAGCCAGACTCTTTACTGAAGTATCCCCTTTGTCCTTTCCTGAAATATGAAGTCTTAAATAGTGGAAAACCTTTACCAAGTCTTTTGCATTATTTCTTTGTTGAGGAGAATGGGGGACTTCTTGCTTGTGGAGAAAGCTTGAAAGTTTGAAAAGGCTTTTACTTGTTCATTCTTCTTCATAGGAAAAGGAAGACTCCCTTCTTTAGCAACTTTCGAGGTTCATAATTTCCATTAGGCTTAATAGCACTTTTGATCCCTCATCTTTCACGATTTGGCATTTCTAGTCCATCTTGCAATTTATTAACACCCAGAGTCCCTTAACCTTTGAAGATTTTGCATTTTCAGTTTTCCATCCAATTCCGCCAAAGATTTAACGGTTTTTGAACAAAAAATTAATAAAAAAATATCCAGAACATTCATCCAATTCTTCATCATATTCATCAACCTTCATCTTCTTCACCAACATCTTCATCATCTTACCCACAAAAAATCAAAAAACATACATATTCATCTTCCTAACATTATACCTTCCATCTTCATCTCTAACATCATTCCATAAACATTTAACATTCTAAAAAATTCTGAAAAATCCATAATACTGAACCTGAAATTACAATTACTGAAACACCCATTTTCAAGCCCCACCAATTCTGACTTTAACAGCAGAATCTAAGACCCAAATGCCTCAACTTCACAACCAATTTCCAATTTTGATGGCAGAAACGAAGAGGAGGATGAAAACAGAATCAGACAGAGGAGGATGAAAGAAGGGAACAGAGACCAAATTAGAAATGAGGCAAGCGGAGGAAGATGAAAGGAAGAGCAGTTCAACCTCTATGCACAGTCGCTACTCCTCGCGGCCATCTTCATCTTCATCCCACCACCACGCCATCGAAACCCCTAGCTAGAAACCCACCATCAAAGCCGTTGCTTCACTCCACCGCCACCTGGATCCACCGCTTCAATCCCTCAAACAGATCAAGAACCACCGCCCTCGCAGAGCTCCATGACGAGGTGAATGGCGGCGGCACGTTTGTCCTCGTATGTATCCTTCTCGGATTTGGAGATGAGGGGTTTGGCAGAGGAGGAGACTTTGATGGTTTCGATTTGAGGTGGAGAGGGAGGAAGGGAGATGACGACCGAGAGAAGAGAGGGTTTGGTTGTGGCGCCGGGAGGAAGGCTTGGATGGGTTGAAGAATGAGAGAAGAGTGGCAGAGCAGATGATAGGGGGCAGAGAGGAGAGTGGGGGTGGCTGCTAGGGTTTTTGGTTGTGGGAGAAGAGGAAGAAGAAGAAGGTTTGATGAAGGAGATGTGGAACTTTCTGGAAAACCCTGAATTTTATTTTTTTAATTAATTTCAAAGGAATATTCCGTTAAATCTTTGACGGAATTGGATGGAAAACTAGAAATGCAAAATCTTCAAATGTTAAGGGACTTTGGGTGCTAATAAATTGCAAGAGGGACCAGAAATGCCAAATCGTGAAAGGTGAGGGACCAAAAGTGCTATTAAGCCTTTCCATTATCTTGAAGCATTTCCTCTCGTTCCCTTTCTCTCTTTTACTTTGGGTTGCCCTTCTTCCCATTTTCCCTGTGCATTTTGAGTAGTGTTTGAGCAAGAATTTTGAATATCTGGTACGTTATGATGAAGGTGGTAAGAGTTCTTTGGAAATCATGAATGAGGAACCCTATAGTCAGATGAAGCATTGTTCAAGGGTTTGACAGCCAGGCGTTGACTAGGCTGGGTTGCAATGGCCCCCTATAGTTCAGGCCTCATTGGTCCAGCTTGGGAAACTTGGGCCGGTGGAAGCCATTCGTGCTTGCTAATGTATGGCCGAGTTGAGGAGATTGAAAAGAATGATTCCGACTGAGAAGGACATTGAGATTTTGTAATGGACGGATGTAGAGGACAATTCATCGTCTAACCCCGGTTCAATTGAGGTAAATTGGATTAATAACATTAGTATCTCCTAGTTGGAGGTTCTCTAAAAGGCATGATGAGTTCCTTTGACATAGCTGATCAAATTATGCATTTAGAAGGTGAAAATTTTGTTTGTACTAAGTTAGACACATGTTAACATTAAGTTTGATGGGTAGGTTGTACATATTCTTAAATTGAATTATTGGAAGTGTTTTATTTTAGTTTCTCAAGGTATCCTCAAAGCCGAGAAGCATGAAATTAATCCCCGAGACTCTAATATCACGTTAAGTGGGTAGGTCTCTCCCAACAAATGCTTCTTCATACGCACCACTCATGAATCGAACCCTGGACTAGATGTTTAAGAAACTTAACTATCTATCAGTTGTGCTACATCTTATGAATAATTATTGGAAGTGTTGAAAATGGATTTCGAGGTGGTGGAAGGGGTCGTTTACGAGTAATTGATATGAAGCAATAATCAATATGATACCACATGGAGAAAATATGTTGATCTATATTCCATTAATTTTGCATTAGAGTATAATAACTGTATACCTAATAGTTGATAAAGAGCTATTGTCAGGCTAAGTGAGAATTTATTACAACTAACAATTATCTAGCTAATAATTAGGCAATTTTCATAGATAAATATGGGCCCGTTACTTATTGTCGAAAGGCAACGGGTAGGGATACATAGAATAACCCAACGCGAAAGTAAGCTTGCTAATGGCTGACCAGTTTCCGGAACAAACATTTTGAATATAGTGCCACATACCCTGCCACTTCTCTTCTAAAAATTATTCTGATTCTCTCATTGGATGACGGATAGTAGTTTTTTTTTCCGTATGTCTCATAGTATCTCCTATCTGATATGTGAGAGATTAATCTCTCAAGGCACTGTCAAGGCATAAAGGGGATTGAATCCAGCACCACATGCTTAAGAAACTCAAACTTCTTTTACTCGGACCAACATATTGTTAGCATGACGGATAGTAGCTAGCAAAAGCTATCATCAATATTTATTGTCACAGGGATATATTTCATATAGCTTTTGTTACGAAATGAAATGTTAAAACTAGTACTTTGGCTTGATATTAAAGAGATCATACGCATACGCATACGCATATGATATGAGGATAAAGATTCTCAACTAAGATAACATCCCTAATTACCAAATAATATATGTTATATAACATCACCACTTCTCCACTATTCTCCAGGTATTGTTTTATATATGGATACACACTAAGTATGATGTTCAACCCTAATCTTTATTTTTCTTCAACTTTACTGACTGCACCAGAGTTCCTCAACGGTACCTCTAGTGCCACCTAATTATTGTACACGAGAAGAATGAGACCCTTATGCAGAAGAGTGTCCTAATTCACCAATCTTACAACCTTGCCGGGATCTCCGATTCAATTTTGTCTTACTCAAACAATTTTTTATCATAGCTAATTAATTGATTGGAGTTTTTTTTTTTTTTGAATATAGGAAAAAAAATTGTCAGTTTGGGGTTGATTGAAAAATATTTATCAAAATGAAGTTGTTTTCAAAATAGGGCAACATTACAACGTGTTCAAACACGTTAAAATTATGACATGTTTCAATATGTTATAATTTTAACATGTTTCAAATAGGACTAAACAGGAATAAGAATCAGAATTTCCGGTTTGTGTGGTCTGTGTCTAATTGACTGATGGGAAAGGGGAAGCACAGATATGTGATTGAGACACATTATAATTATAACGTGTTTGAAATACGCTATAATTATAACGTGTTTGAAACACATAAATATTTTAACATGTTTGAAACACGTTAAAGTTTTAATGTCTTCAACCTCGTTGCCCTACTTCAAAAACAACCCCATTTTGATAAATATTTTTCAATCAAACCCAAAACCCAAACTGACAATTTTTTTTCCTATATTAAAAAAACTCAATTGATTGTATTAGCTTATTATAACAGAAATGTTTAAGTGCAGAGAATAAAAGTCCTTACAAATATAAATTTTAGACGTGCTAAGTGGATTGCAGCTTATTTCATTAAAAAAATACTTTTATTCTAAAAATAATAATATGTGAAATATTCAAAAAATTTAAACAAGCATAAACTAATAGTACGTTCGAAAATTATTATTTATTCTATACTCATAATCAATACTAGAAAAAAACCTATGCGTAACTAACTTTCGGGTGTTAATATTAATTATGAGTAAAAATAAGTTGATCCACACATCCTATTCCTATTGGTCTCTTTACAAATAGTATTAGTTTGCAGTTATCTCTTCAAAGTTTGGCCTGAGAAGCACTATAAAGGTTGACTAGTTGACTCTAAAAGTATACGAATTGCACAAATAATAAAAAGTGATAAAATATCATCTCCACCAGAATTGAGTCAGAATGCACGTTAAAGACAACCAAGCACTACCAAATTCATGCTCAAGCAATCGACATTAATCTCAATCATACCAAACCCAGATAAAACAACTAAAAAGGAATACCAAGTGGCCAAATTATATCCACATATAGCTAATAAAATAATCCACTTTGTCCTATAACCTCATCCAAGATTAAGATAGTGATTCCATCGGCACACGTATACAATATTCCTCACAGTCCAAGATTAAGATAGAACATTCAGACCAGTTACACATAAAGATAATGCACATATATACATCAATCACATTCTGGCTCCTACAAAATTCCAAACCTAAAAAGAACCATAATAAAAACTTGATTCTTTCTATACCTCCTGACTCAGTCCTAACCTCTCTATACATATTAAATTCTAGTACAGTATAGTATATCTTCACAACAAAAGGTCAAGAGTTGTTCAAAAATGCCTTAACCTTTCTGAATTCACTTGGATAAACAAGCACAGAATCTAAACAGAGACCACCTTTAGTGTGTGTGCAATCAATCTGAGTCATGGAGAATTTGATTTTTGTTGATGCATTGCCATCCTCCACCACAAAATCGCCGGCATGGTAATAGCGCCACTTACCTGGTCCCTTCAGAAAACACTGAGATGTAACATACTGTCCGTCTGAAGTCCAGAGCTGGAACCGCGCAGGTTTTACGTCCCACCCATGAACATGTTCTGTGTTGCAGACACGTCGGCCGAACCTCTTGGAGGCTCGCCCTAGATGTAGTCTGAAGAACAAGCTGTAAGTCCCAGGTGGAAATGGAAACTCAACTTCGCCATCCACTTCAAACCACCAGATTTGCTGGAGGTATGCAACAGAGCCGAATCTGCAAATGATGGACATAAACAATGGCTTTAACACCAAAAGCTCTGTTACAGTGATTCAGCATTTAAACTAGTCCTACTATTTTGGCAATTAAACTCCATGACTTGGAGCTTCACAATTTGCATTAGCAACCAGATTAACAATTGGAAAAGTGGAATCTTCATCATGTTTACATGTTTTCCTTTTTGACAGCATAAGCCAAGAACCAAATTAAGCCGATACAGAAGAATACCAAAAGCCACATGTTTGACATGCTGGGGATTTAGAACATATAGTACAGACAAAATACTACATAACAAGGGGGGGAAAATACAAATAGCCACCAAATTTCTGTTACTTTCAGTTATCCCCTTTTAACTTGATATTTCATGAAAAAGAAAATTCTTGAAATGGA
Source organism: Acmispon strigosus (assembly GCA_030819835.1). Taxonomy (NCBI): domain Eukaryota; kingdom Viridiplantae; phylum Streptophyta; class Magnoliopsida; order Fabales; family Fabaceae; genus Acmispon; species Acmispon strigosus. The sequence goes on along the minus strand of JAUAMA010000002.1, from coordinate 17,176,956 downwards.
TCAGTTAATTGAACTCCATGATCCATGGTTGAAATGATTTTATTATCCTAATGAATCCCTTTCTTCAAAATAATAAAGGGATAGAGTGCATAATTTACTAAAAAAACTCCGAGGCTGATAGTGCAGAGAAATTAAATTTTGTCAACAAAAAAAACAACTTGTAGGGAGAAAATTCTCCTTTTGAATATATAAAATATCCAACCTCAAAACAAGGGAGATAAGCCGCAAAGATAGCATTATACTCGTAAAAAAAGTTACGAACAACAAAGTTAGCAAAGAAAAGGATCACCATGAAGGATAGTGGGAATGGGATAGGAATGGCAGGATAGAGAACATTGATATTGACATTATTAGCCCCTCCAAAAATTTGGGGTTAGGGTTAGCTTGATTAAGCAGGGGGAACATGGGAAGGTAGAAATTCAGGATGGAGTGCAAAGGGTTTTAGCTTCTTTTTTTTTCTCCCTTCTCGCGTTCTTGTTCCATCCACCAAGCAAGTCTAAAAAAAGAAGTGATTTTCATTCAAAACTTTCCCCCTTGCAGAATCAATCCCTAATAGGAAATTAAAATTGAAATTGTTCCTAAACATCAATTTCTCCCTTTCCATTCCAACCTAATTCCAATTATAAAAAATCTCGAAAAGCTAAGAAGATGAAAATGAGGAATGAAGGAAGCATCTCACCTAGATTCTTCAGTGGGGATATGGTTCCAATATCTCCGATCATCAATCCCCGTTATCGAAAGCCCCTTTGCCGACATAGACATACACAGCTTTCCCATGCTTCTATCCAGCCAGACTTTCTACAAACATCAAAATCAACTTCTTCTTTTCAAACTAAAATCAAACACATGGTGTCTTTGCATATACAGCAAAAACAGAAGCAGAACAGAACAGAACAAAACAGAGCAATGATTGTGTTGTGTTATTACCTTGGTGCCTTCATCAAAAGTATTGACCCTGCAAAGGCGCGAATAAATCCCTCTCTTCCCCAAATCTGAGGGGAAATCGTTGAAGATTTTGCGGAGGAGGAGGTGGTAATTAGGGGGCAGTTTGGACTCCCAGACAAAATCCGCCATGGAAGCGCCGCGGAAAGTGCGATTCATGAGGGCGAGCTTGCAAATCTGCGGCGGATCCATGTACCCCATCATCACCGCCACGCAGCACTCCGGCAATTCGCCCAAACTCGGTTCCGAAGCCGCTTCAGGTGAAGGAGTGGAAGAAAACCAGATCCCCATCAACCAGCACGAGAGAGAACTAGAACCTTCCAAAATCAAACCTGGACTCAACAACAACAACGAGGAGTTCTTCTTCTTCTTCTTCTCGTTCTTCTCTATATGCGGACGCGGAACAGCTGTGACTTGTTTGGTAGCTAAAGCATAGTTTGTTTGTTTGTTTGTTTGATTCCTCGGAAAGCGAAAGCAAGCACGACAGACAGCGGGATCTGACTTGGGTGTGCTGTGTTGGACGGAAAGGCAAAACTACCAAGAGTGATCATATATATCGACGTCCCCTCCCGTGTAAAAATATATCGTTTAATTAATGGTTAAATTAGTCGTAATTTTACAAGTGAGCTTCATTTTAGTTTTTTTATTTTAGAAATACGAAGTTTAGCGGCGGTCATTCTTATAATTATAGACTGTTTTTTACTATCATTAAATGTAATTTTTCTAATGAAAAACAAAAATCAAATTCACTTATAAAATCATGGACTAATTTAACCATTAACCCAAAATATAAATGCACAGTGTAATTCCACCAAATTAACCAACTAATATACTTGCTTTTTACCTTTTAAATATGAATTTATTGTGCTTTATTTTCTTAGAGTTCTATAGATATGCACAATGTAAAACTTCTTTACACATGCACTCAATCGTCTTATGTCGTATAGGGTTGGCAATTATGTTTTTTTATTTAGATTAAAAATTTATTTTCTATTTTGGTGTATATAAAATGGGTTCACAAACATTAAAAGTGCATTTGTTTAAGATTTATTCTAAAAAAACCACTTTTTTAATTAAAATTAAGAAATTTGTTAATCTTTTTAAAAATTATTTAATTTTAAAAAGTTGAAATCTGATTATTTGAAAATGTAACTTTAATTAGTTTATGAGGAAAATCTATTTTAACCTATTATAATTGAGGAGAAAAAAAATAAAAAGGTTATTTTAACTAGTATAACCAAACAAAAAATCAGCTTATGTTTTACTCAGTCTCTGGAAAATAATCTATTTTTTAAATAATTAAAAATTATTTCTTTTTATTTTAATCTAAAAAAACTCACTTAAAATCTGGATTATTAACTAGTGTAATAGATATAGTGAGACCCTTTAAATGCATTGAATAGATATAGTGAGACATTTTAAATGCTTAAGAAAAGAGGTAGACACAAAATTCTCATATGACGGTACATGAGAGGATCCAAATCCAGTGTAATAGACCCTGCATCGTACAATGAGTTTTTTCTAAATTTTTTAAAAATTAAATATGAAGTAAAAATTAATGGCTAATTGTGGGAAAAAAAACAATATAAGAATATTTATAACTCAAAGCACTTAATGCATGAAAAAAATTACTATGATACTTAAAAATTAATAAGTATGTATATATATCGTTCTTAAAAGAGAACTAAAATCTAGATAAAAAATACCACCTTGGAATGGTCATAAACCACAATAAAATTGTAAGATGGTCTTCTAGTGAAAGACGATAATTAAAGGGTCATCTATATCTATATTATATAAAAGAAGGTTTATACCCACCTACCCATTATAACCTACCCACTAAGATCATACCCTAAATATTAAATAAGGAACGAATCATGACTAATTAATTTCAAATTTTTAACCAAAATTTTAATAGGAACAAAAATTGATATTGATTACAAATGTTAAATAAGGAACGAACCCTAACTAATTAATACCAAATATTTAACTAAATTTTAAAAAAAAAAATTAATATTTATAAAATTTATTACAAATGTTAAATAATGAACGAATCATAACTAATTAATACCAATTTTTAATAGGTACAAAAGTTGATATTGATTACAAATTTTAAATAAAGAACGAACCCTAACTAATTAATACCAAATATTTAACGAAATTTTAAAATAAGGAACGAATCATAAATAATTAATACCAAATTAAATATTTTTTTTTGAAATATGAATTTTTATTAACAACTAGTCTCCTCACTTGATGCTATAAATTGTACCACTACGGTTTCTCTTCTATATCGTTTTAAAATAATAAACTCAAAAATCAATCGTGAGACATCATTCTGAAAGTAATCGATTATGGTGGTGAGTTTCAAAGTAGAAATCTCTGTGTAAGCAATCTGTTAATTCTTACAAACTTTGTTTTTCTATTCTGCACGCCTTACCGTGTTCTAATATTCAATTTGTTTTAGTTTTGATTCCATCACATGTTGCAATTTTATCTATTTATTATTTGGTTCTCTTTTAATCTTAATTGCAATATTCACATCCTCCTCAATTTTGTAGGGTATAGGAGATGAAGGGGATGGGAAACACTCTCTTCCACAAGAGAGAGAGAGGCAAGGAGTTCCTCTATTTTTAAAGGATCAGCGAACTCAAATCCTGTAACGAGGAAATGGATTATGTCAACGTTATTATGTTTGAATTCTTCAATTCGTTTTAGTTTTGATTCCTTCTAATGTTACAATAATTTTTTTTGTTCTCTTTTTATCTCAATTTTAATATTTATCTTCTCCATATTTTTGTAATAGGGTTTAGGAGATGAAGGCACAAGGAAAGGACTAATGTTAGAGGTAAAAAAAATATTATTGCTTTTTGATCCTTTGTCAAAATATCTTTTTAGATCCTTTGGTTCATCTTTTTACAATTAGAGGTATAAAACGTTACAAAAATATAACATTACACACATTTTAGCTTTGATTTATCAAAAGTTATTCGTGCATTTGCACGGTTTAATTTTATTTCTAAACAAATGAATATTCGCAAGTAATTTGAGATTGAACTCAAATTCTTTTTGAACTTTTTAGTGAAAGCTTTAATGTCAAGTTCAAACAATGTAAATAATGAACATTTTACAGAAATATACTTATGTCTCAAGATTTTGAACAAATCAAGTATGTTTTTTTAGGAAGCTGAAATAATACTAAGAAGAAGTCGTAGATGCAATTAGAAGTCGCAAATTGTCGCCAACCATTTACTGCTAAGTAATTATTTCTCACGACTACAGTATTGGTCATTATTGTTGACCTCACAACAACATGTATAAGAAATTATAAAAATATATCATTTCACACACAATAATTTTAATTTATCCAAAGTTACCTATGTCTCGCACAGGTAAATTCAACTAGTTGTATGGAAAAGAAAGAACTCACTGCGTGATTTTAGACGTTTTCTTTATTACAAAACAAAAGAGACTTTTTTTTTGCGTGGCCAGACCAAAATGTCAAAAAGTCCAAAAGTATCTTAACTGACTCAAAGGTCTCAGGCGAAAGAGTTGAGTTAATTAAGGAATGGCATGTCCTAGTTAAAATTGATTGACCATACGATGTCATATTTACTAACAATCACACAAGGCTGCTCAGAGGCAATCACGATCTCGGAAGTCCCTCCAAGAGGCTTCTTAACAACTTGCAGAAATAATTGTGATGGATACTGAACATATAAATACATGTGTAGTTGTTCATTTATGTACATATTACTCATTATGCACACTTAAAGTTCTTCTAGACTCTGAGAATTTTTTTTTTACTCACCCACTAACTTAAGCATCAGAGTGTCTTCTGCAGGTACACCCGGTCGTGCCAAAGCATCTCTGTCAAGCTTGTAAAGCCAATCAAGCCGAAAGCAAGGAGAGTTGTGCCATCTCGTCTCAAAGAAAAACATTTGGCATCGTCCATATGGGCAACAATTATTTTTCTTTTTTTGAGATTGATGGCATCATCAATGTTAACCAATGTTGAAAACCCAAGGCATTTCCATGAAGAATTCGACGATGTGTGGGTAGAAAATTCCTCATCACATTGTTCACAATTGACGACGTATTCCCTCTCTCAGATGTGATAAGAAGTCAACCCTTGTTTATTCAAGCTTATTCGAACAGTTCAATCTTTTAGTGGCCAAGAAGATTCTATTGGCGAACATGTTGTTCATTGGAGCATCAAGCCAATTGGCATGCAGGGTTTTTCCTCTCTACTTGGCTTTCTCGAATGCACACGAGGAAGTCTTGACTCGAATCCATTCAGATCAGTGTCCACTATTAGTTCATTGTGGTATTTCTGGCATGGAAACCTCCAATCATTCTTTCCGCTTTGTAGCTGCTTGGGTGGACCATCCCGAGTTCCAAAGCCTAGTGGAAGGAGCCTGGAATGGTGGTGAGGGTAGTATTATAGTATCCTCTCCAAGCTGGATAGAGTCAGATTTGAGTCTGTCTCCTTCAACAAAGATGTTTTTGGCAATATTTTTCAGGTGTAAAAGGAGAGTGGAAGCTCGTCTAAGAGAAGTTCATAGGGAATTGGATGTTAAGGTAACCTCTGATATGACCCGGTTTGAAGCTGATTTACAGGTGTAATAAAGAAACCTTTTGAAGGAGGAGGATCTCCTGTGGTATCAAAAAGTGAGAGAAAATATAGTGCAATTGGGAGACAGAAACATGTCATACTTTCACGCTCATACAGTTAGACGAAAACAATATCCACCGGTTGAAACTCAGTGATGGTTCTTGGTGTTTGGATAATGATCGATTGATCAATGAAGTTCATTCATATTTTGAATCCTTGTTTGCTGAAGATATAGGCTTATCGGTTGAAGTTTTCCTTCATGATGCGTTTCCCACTCTCTCGGAAGGGGACAAGACTATTTTGTCCCAACCAGTGAATAAGGAAGAGGTTTGTAAGGCTCTCATGGCTATGAATTCATTTACTGCGCTGGGGTCGGACGAGTTTCAACCTTTTTTCTTCAAGAAGTATTGGGATCTTGTTGGGGATGACCTTTGGAAGGTGGTGCAGGATGCTTTTGATACGGGGAGAGTGGATGTGAATCTGTGGGAAACCTTAATTTGCTCAATTGTTAAGGAATTTCATCCAATAAATTTATGCAATTTACATATAAGCTAGTTACGAAGGTGATTGTTAACCATAATTAGGCCTTTCCTTAACCGTCTTATTGGTCCTATGCAGAATTGTCTTTTGCCTGGGAGAGGCACCATGGATAATGCTTTCTTGGCTCAAGAAATTATCCACTATATGAGCACCTCCACGCGAGTAAAGGGAGCTTGAATTTTTAAATTGACTTTGAAAAAGGCCTATGACAGTGTTTCTTGGTTCTTCTTGAAGGAAACGATGGTCCTGCTTGGGTTTCCTAGGGGTGTTGTTGATCTCATTAGCTGTCATGTAAGTTCGTCAAACCTAGCTATCTTATGGAATGACTCTCGCCTTCTTGCTTTTCAACTGGGGAGAGGTCTCAAGCAGGATGATCCAATGTCTCCTTACCTTTTCGTGCTTTGCATGGAGAGGCTTTCGGTGCGTATTCAACACTTGGTGGACTCTGGTGCGTGGAAGCCAGTCCAAGCTGCTCCCTCTGGCCCCCTATTTCTCACCTTTTTTTTGTGTGCAATTGATGTGCTTTTTTTTTTCTGCCTAGCTATGTCCTCTCAGGTTCAGTTGGTGGCGGCTTCGCTTAAGAATTTATGTGATAGTTCTGGTCTGAAAATTAATTTTAGTAAATCCAAAGCCATAGCGTCAAAAGGCCAATATCTGTTTGTAATATTCAAAACATTACTCTAATTCCGTTTGTCCGAGACTTGGGCAAATATCTGGGGTTTCCCGTTATCAGTGGAAGAGTGACTAGGAGCCGCTTTAATTATTTGCTGGAGAATTCCAAAGGAAATTGGCGTCTTGGAAAACAAATATACTCAACCTAGTGGAGAGAGTGTGCCTTGCAAAATCAGTGTTGGCTTCCATTCCCGCCTATACCATGTGAGTTTTTTGGTTTCCTACGAGCATTGTGAATCAGATTAATCAAATGGTGAGAGTATTTATTTGGTCTAAACATAGTGGCCATAGGGTTTGGCATCTCATTAACTGGAATATTGTTATAAAAGATGAAAAAAAATGGTGGCTCGGGCATGAAGGAGATGGGTGTGTGTTAACACAATGCTCTTGGGTAAGGCAGTTTGACACTTGCTTCAACATTCAAATAAGCTTTAAGTGAGGGTTCTGGATCACAAATATCTGCAGGGTCCATCTATCCTGAGTACGTCACAACGCATAAATTTGTCTCCAATTTGGAGAAGGATTATCAAGGTTCGAGATCAACCTAGGGAAGGTTTCAAGTTCAGATTGGCAATGGGAACTCATCAGTTTGGTATAGGGATTGGACCGAGACCGAGTTGGTTGCATACCACTTCCCTTTCATTAATATTGTTGATACTGATATGCCCATAAGGGACTTGGTCGTTGAGGATCAATGGTCCCTTGGTCAGCTTGCTACGAATCTGCCAGAGAATATAGCTGGTTGATTCTCATGTGTGCCAAAAGCTGGAGCCTACCTACGATGATGTTTATACATGGAAGGAGAGCAATGTTGGTTTGTACACTGTGAAGGATGGCTATGCATGGGTTAGGGACCATAACTTACAGACGGAATTTTCTGTCGGTCATTGATTTGGTCTGGACACAAAAAACATGTTTTGTTGCGAATACAAATGTTGAAGTGACATTCTTATCTGCAACAAAAGGAGCATTTTACGGGTTATTAAAATTAGCATTATTTATAATTTATACGAAAGTGAGAAAGAAGAAGAGGAGGAGGAGGAGATAAAGTGTGAGTAAGATGGTATGTAAACTCCTACTTATAGGTTACTGGCGGTTTTAACCGTTAATAGCTTACCAACGGCTTTTTTGAGTAACTAATTTTTGAATTTTTTAAAGTCCGCAGTAAGCGACAATTTTAAAATTTGAAATTATCAAAGAACAAAGTTGTCGGTATCTAATTTTTGAGTTTTTAAAATTCCGTCAATTTATCAGCAGGCGTAGATTTCAAATGTTGAAATTACTGACGGCCAAGTCATTTGTAAGATCTTTAGTAAAAAAATTTATAACTCATCAAGTTATTGATAGTCGACAATTTCAAAATAATCTCTCCAAAAAAATTTGCCGCCAAATTACCGATGGTTTAGGCCATCCATAACATTTTTTTAAACATGTTACCGACGGTCTGACTTTTAATAATAGCAAGATTTCGTGACGATTTTAAAGTCGTCGATAATTCAGTATTTTCTTGTAGTGAGCATTGGAACATAAGAGAGAAAGTAAGACGAAAAATCGGAGAAAACAACTAAAAGAACACAACACAACTAAAATGATGTCACAAAATTTAGATTTATAATCAAAATTTAAGTTTATCCAATCCAATGTATCCAAAATTTTCTATTAATTACATTTTAAAATATTTATTCAATTTAATATTTAAATTTCTTTCATTAATTAACATTAAATAGATTGAGATATTTCTAAATTGTATAAATTAAAAAATTATTAAGAAGATTTAATATATATATATATATATCAAATTCTTTATATTATAATTTGGTTCTATATCTCAAAAATAAAAAATACTTATGTATTCCACGAGATACTTACAAATTTTATATGTTTATAAGCACATTCCACTTACGAGAAGTAACATATTAGTTTATTGGAACATATAACTCACTTACCATATTTCTTAGCAATAATAATTAATATAAGGCTTTTAATACTAAATAAAATACTAGGCATTAGAGTTACATTATAATAAAAAAAATTAGGATATTATATGAAACTGTCATTTTTATTCATATTTTAAAATTTTCAATTAGTTCGAAAGTATATATTAATTATTAGCTTCTATAAACCTTAGACAACTATAGAATATTTAAGAGTGCATTAACAATCCCCTTTAATCAATGGTCAAGTATATATTTAATGATTATTAAGTATATTTTAAAAAAAGACAATTATAGAATATACTTAATGATCATTAAATATATATTTGACCATTAATTAAAGGGAATTGTTAATGCACTCTTAAATATTTTTAAAAAGGAGAAGGAGAAACTTATACTTTTGAGTATATTAACAAGTTGTAGTTTCTAAAGATGACACTTATAATCTCTTATAATGACGGTAAATGTATTGTTCCACTTATTTTTAAAAGCATTATATATATTAACAATATAAGAAAGAGTTTTTTTAGCATAACAAAATAGCATCGACATCAGTTAATTTTGGCTTTTTAGCATCTGCTCAATGGGCGCAAATTGTAAAGAAAACCAACGCCACTTAGCGTCGGCTTGAGGCCAATTTGCATTTTTTTATAGACCTAAAATTACCGCCTAACTTAGTGTCCACATACCATCAATCAGCGGTGGTTGCGAGCCAACACTACATATGTTGGCCAACATAACATCTGATATGGCCGACGATAACCAGTACAAGAAAATGTGGTATTACAGATGACTTTTTACAAACGGCTACAAAGTCATCGGCAATTGCACGCTTTATTGTTAGCGGTGTCGTCAGTAATAGAAAAATACAAAAAATAATGTTAATTACGGTTGAAATAACTTGGCGGGAAATTTAAGCACGTAACTTACCAACAATATTGATCGTTGATATACTGGCGTGAACATTCTTTTTGATGGAAAAGTTGATTGTCAAGTTACCAACGACCATAATTGTCAGTGAGTTACACAAATTCTGTACATTAAACTATCGGTGATATTTTGATGGCCCAAATTATTGGTAATCTAAAAGCAAAGCTTGCCTGAAATTGTCAGTAATTATCGATGGTCGAAGGCACCGGTAACCTATATATAAGTTCGAAATTAACATCACTTTCACACATTCTCTACCTTTTAATTATACGGGTTAGTTTCCACATATTTTCTTATTTATTTTTGTTATTTTTATTTCAGTGCATAGTTGTAATAATTTTTTAATTGTTTTGTAGTTTAGCGTTATTTTTGTGTGTGTATACTAGTGAGCTTACTATTTAAGATTTCACAATGGTGAATTATTGATACCCATTTGTTTAATTGATATTGAGTATTTATATGATATTTTTATATTACATGATATATTGTGTTTGATGTAATTTGTATTGCGAATTAAAGAGATGCCTCCTAGAGACCCTTCCCGGGGGAAGGGTAAAAAGCATGAGTCTTCTTTGAAGAATAAGACTCGCTCTAGGGCTCCTAGTAGTAGTGTTGTTATTGGCTCAACACCACCATTACCATCTCAACTGGATGACAGTTCTGATTATGACAATGGTAGAAGTTTTCATAGCTCCAAACTCATATTTGAGATGTATGGAGATGGATCTTCTGCACCTCCATGTGGCCCTACATTGGATGATCGGGGCTTACCAACGATTCTTCTGATGGGAAATGAGTAAGATATTAACTTGATTCACTTAATATATATAGTAGGTAAATGGTAATGATTCTGGTTAACTTATAACTTAACTTTGCTTGCAAATTGTAACTTAATCGAGTGACCTCAAGGACCATTACAACTGGTTTCCTTAACCTTTGAAGAAGTTGCATTTCTGGTTTTCCATCCAATTCCGTCAAAGATTTAATGGTTTTTGAAAAAAAAAACTTCAGAACATTCATCCAATTCTTCATCATATTCATCAATCTTCATCATCTTACCCAGTAAAATAAAAAAAACATACACATTCATCTCCCTAACATTATATCTTCCATCTTCATCTCTAACATCATTCCATAAACATTTAACATTCTAAAAAATACATAATACTGAACCTGAAATTACAATTACCAACAATACCAACAAAACCTTCAAGAATCCAAAATGCCCCAAAATCCACCCCTAGAAGAGGAATCAGTGAAGGATGTCCTATCTGAAACACCTGTTTCCAAGCCCCACTAATTCCGATTTTAAAAACAAAATCTAAGACCCAAATGCCCCAACTTCACAACCAAGTACCGATTTTGATGGCAGAAACAAAGACCCAAATGCCTTTATTGCAAAACCCACTAGAGAACCACTAGATTAAGAAAATCATGCAAGGGGAAAAATAACCACAAGATCAAGAACCACCATACACAAAGCATGCACTGAAATTCTGAAACAGGTCAAGAACCACCAGATCTTAGCAAGGAAAAAAAGCAGACTTGAACGACTTCGACAACGGTTTTGGTGAAGGCGGGGCGTTCGGTGTATTGCCCACGCGCAACAATGCGATCGAAGAGCTCACCGCCCTCGTAGAGCTCCATGACGAGGTGAACGGCGGCGGCGCATTCGTCCTCGTATGTATCCTTCTCGGATTCGGAGATGAGGGGTTTGGTAGTGGAAGAGGCTTCGATAGAGGGTGGAGAGGGAGGAAGAGAGGGTTTCGATTTGAGGTGGAGAGGGAGGAAGAGAGAAGGAGGCTGAGAGAAGAGATGGGTCGAAGAAGAAGAGAAGGAGTGGCGGAGCATATGATAGGGGGCAGAGAGGAGAGTGGGGATGGCTGCTAGGGTTTGTGGTTGTGGGAGAAGAGGAAGAAGAAGGTTTGATGAAGGAGAGGTGGAATTTTCTAGAAAACCCCAAAAAGCTGATGAATTTTATTTTTTTAATTAATTTCAAAGGAATATTTTGTTAAATTATTGACGGAATTGGATGGAAAATCAGAAATGCGACTTCTTCAAAGGTTAAGGGACTCTGGGTGCTAATAAATTGCAAGAGGGACCAGAAATGCCAAATCATGAAAGGTGAAGGACCAAAAGTGCTATTAAGCCTTCATTTTTTTACAAATTTTTCCTACATAGTGTCGGCCAAGGCCGACAATATAACATGAAAGTTAGAGTCGGCCAATACGACCGACGCCAGCGGAAGGACGGTACTATCAACCTTTGTGGCATGTATGTATCCTCCTCGGCTTATAGTTGGCTAAAGTAACGCTAAATGTTAGTGTCGGTCGAGTGACCGATGAAACAGGTTATCTTCAATCCTTTTAACGAGCCACGACGCTAGCACTAGACCGACATCAAAATGGTTATAGCATCAATTTTTAGCCAAAGTCAACGCTGACTTGCGCTTTTCTAATAGTGCAATAACGTATATTTTATGAATATAATAATAAATTTAAGTTAACATGACAAGATTATTTGAAGATTTTGGATTGCACAGTCAATTTTTTATAAGACCTATCTTATTAATGTGTATAAAACAGAAAGTTATATAAAATGTTATCATTTGGAATTTGGAAATTTAATATGAGAAAATTTATTTACAATTGTGTTGGGTTGACTAAATTGTTAAAATGGGCGTGCATTCTTTCCAACCTAAACACTATGCTATATTCAGATACATTACAATGTTGCTCTTTTACATTTTTTATTATATTTTATCCGGAAAATGCTATTCTTAAATTATAATATAATATTATTATATTAAAATTATATTCATTAATTGTCTTCAAAATTATTAAACAATTGGGAATATGAACATTATACATTTAAGTATTTTATTTTTAAATATTATTTATTTAGCATTCTCTGAAAAAGTCAATTAAATGAAAAAATAAAAAATGATATTCCCTTTTCATAAGTGGAAATCCGTTCAACATTCGAAAATTTAATATTATAAATGTCATTTATTTCCATAAATATATAAAATATTATTATATTACTTTAGGGTTGTTAAAGCTAGCCTCAGTCCCTATTTATAATCACTGTCATCTGGTCATTTTTCTCCAACCCTTTCTATTGAAAAAAGGTGAATCGGCTGAGGAAGAAGTGATGGGTCGTAGAAAAATTGAAATTAAATTCCTGAAAAAAAGGGAGACTAGAATGGTCACTTTCTCCAAGCGCAAGAGTGGCCTTTTCAATAAAGCATTCGAGTTGTCGATTCTGTGTGGTATTCAAATTGCTATTATTCTATTTTCCCCTGGTCATAACCCTTTCTCTTTTAGCTATCCAAGTGTGGAGGCTGTTTCTGGCAGGTTCCTTTACTCGAGGGGTGAAGAAGAAGATATGGGTGAGTCTTCCCAGAATGATAAGGTCGATCAGCTCAACCAGCAACTTGAGGATTTGAAGAACCAACTCCAGGTGGCCAAGGAGAAGAAGGAGGTTCTTGACAATGCTTTGAAAAACATGGATCCCCTTGGAGGTAGAGATCCTAATTCAGAGGAGCTTCAAGAGATGAAGGCTACATTGGAAAAGCTTCTCGATTGTATTAAAACGGCCAAGAATAAATTGGACTTGGAGGCGGCAACAACTTTACTTGATCTTGCAGATCAAGACATGTAAAAGTTACAAATAAATAAATAAATAAATAAATAAATAAATAAATAAATGGCTTTAGGCTTCTCTCATGCTAATTATGGATTGGTAGGTCGTGTGTGTGAGTACATATATATATATTAATAAATAATATTTACAATATATATTAATAATATATAATATTTTACATTATTTATTCATACATATTAATAATATTTAAATTACTTATTAATATATATAATTTATTTATTAAATAATATTGAAAAAACTTAAATAATTTTTTAAAATTTTAATAAATAACATTATCTCATTAACTAACTTTAAAACATAATTTCGTTTGGTTTAGAACGTCAGTAAGTTGGGCGGTGGCAGTAATGAATCGGTTGACGGAGTTACGACGATCATTTCCGTCAAAGTGAGGCAGTTTGATCAAGCGGTGTGGTTGGTGACTATTCCGATGGTCATGACTGTCACTAAGTTTTCCCCTTCTACTTTTCCTGCCATCAACTAATACTATAGCCTTTTGGTAATATTCTGCACCAAGTGTTCCTACAACCTAAACATTCCTTCCAAGTATTCCTGCTACCTACTGCCGAGCTTAGCCGTCGGTAAAGGGTTTATTTTATTGGGAGAAAAGGTGGTTCTAAAAACTTGTAATTCGGGTAATTACAAAGGGATTTGAGGTCTTCGGTAAAAAATTGTTAGTAATTTCCAGTTTTCTTGTAGTAATAGTCTTATGACTTCATCTTTAAATCTTAATCATTCATGGTTAAATCTATTGGTCAATATTTAAACCTATTAAAATCTCCTCTCACTTATATATATATATACAAACACATGAGATGTATCTTATGAGAAAAATACTTTTATATGAGAATGGTAGAAATAAATTATGACCGTTGTATATTATAAATGGCCATGATTAAAAAATATTTAATGGTAACGACCACTTAAAAATGTCATGTGACTTTTTTTAAAGAATGACATGACTAACTATTTCAAACTTGACCATTCATTACTATATCAAACGATCATGATTTATTCTCATATATATATATATATATATATATATATATATATATATATAAATATATATGCGTATGTGTATATATATATATATATTAATTAAGTATGTATATATATATATTTTAAATATAATGTCATGTCGTAATTGTAAACTTTAAAAAAATATTTGTAAATAAAATTTTCTCATTAATTAACTTTAAATAATTAATTAATTTATTATACATAAAAATATTAATTAGTTTAATTTTAGTATTTTAATTTTTTTCTTGAGTTGTAATTGCTGATTGATATTTCAACTAATTTTAATATTAATTTCCTCTTTACCAAAAAACTAATTTTAATATTTAATATTTTAATCATCAATCAATTTCAATCAATCAATATCAATAATCAATATCAATATATATGTAAAAGAGACTTAAAAATTTACATTAAATACATTATACATTTCCTATCTTAGTATTAAAATACATATTAAACAATAACAAACTACCTTTGTAATAAACATATTAAATAATAAAATTGAAACTAAAAAAATTCATAATGTTACAAGTTATTCAACTTTCTATATTAAATATTAACATTTATAGACTTATTTATTGTAATTTATCATTATTATTTATATACTAATTATAAAACGTCTTATACATATAACTACAAAATAAATTATAATAAGTATTCAAAGTATAATTATCAACCTCAAGTTGAGAAAAAATTATACAAAGTAATATATTTTATAGAAAAAATCTAGTACTGTATCTACTAATTGTGAGTCGTCAATATCAAACATAGTCACTCTTAAAAAAAGACTCTCTTATATGTTGACACGTGTCACTTTATCAACTCAACAATTTCTCCTTCTATCAGATCAGTTTTCCGAATTTAAATCATGATTTGCATGATTAAATAATTCAAATAATTATCTGTTACAAATTTAAATCATGTAATTTATGATTGTGCTTTTTATATAATAATTATTGTTTGATGATTTTACAAATTATATTCAATTCACCTTTATTTATTTATTTTACGGTTTTATCATTAATTTCTTAATGCTACTAACTAGCATATTTTAAAGCAAGATTTTGTCAACATGTATATTTATCCGTTAAATGTGCAAACATCTCCCTAAAATAAAATCACCAATTTTCGATTATGATAATTAGATCATGAAAGCTGCACGTCAATGTCTAATTTAACGGTAAGAATTTTAAATCATTACCATCTACTACTATATCTACTAATTGGAAGTCCTCAATCTCTTTGAAACATCCACACTGTATCTCTGAAATTTTGAAAACTTCAATTCACACAATCATTGATTCTCTGAAATTTTGGTACACAGCCGCACTATCTCTCTCTTAAATCCTCAATTAGTTCCAATTTTCCCTCACACAATACTCCTCATCTCTATCATGTTCTGATTTTCGTATCAGACAACAATGGATTCACTCATTTAATTTAGAATTTTGAAAATCAGTTTCAGGGGTTTTCGAATTCATTCTAACCGAGATTTCATGAGATCTCGGGTGGTTTCATTTTCTGTTCGGATTCCTTCACTTTCATGTTCTCATGAGTTTCTTCTTCTTCTTCTTCTTCTTCGCTCATTTCGTCATTTCATTTCTAATCATTTCTAAATGTGATGATGAATGATTGTGTACAAGAGAAGCGTGTGTGAAACAGATCTGATTCTCAAGGGTTTTCAAATTTGTGTGAGAGAAATTAAGTGTGGCCTATGACTAATTTCTGAGTCTTGGACCCTTCCTGACCGCTCAGCGCCCATCTGAGGCCGCTCAACGCCCTGGGTATGTATAAAGATGAAAAATCCTTCCTTCTTCCGTTGTCTACTCCTTCTTCCTTCCATCGTTTACTCATTCCTTCTTCCATCATCTAAACCTTTCCTCCTTCCATAGTCTAAACCTTTCCTCCTTTCATCGTCTAAACCTTTCCTCCTTCCATCGTCTACTTCTTCCTTCTTCCATCGTCTACTTCTTCCTTCTTCCATCGTCTAAACCATCCCTCATTTCATCGTCTAAACCATCCCTCATTTCATCGTCTAAACCATTCCTCATTCCATCATCTACTATTCCTCCTTCCATCGTCTAAACCATTCTTCCTTCCATTGTCTACTCTTCCTCCTTCCATCGTCTAAATCATTCCTCCTTCCATCGTCTAAACCATTCATCCTTTCATCGTCTAATCCTCCTCCTTCCTTCCATCGTCTACTCCTTCCTCCTTCCATCGTCTACTCTTTCTCCTTCCATTGTCTAAACCTTTCCTCCTTCCATCGTCTAAACCATTCATTCTTCCATCGCCTACTCCTTCCTCCTTTCATAGTCTAAACCTTTCCTCTTTCCACCGTGTAAACCTTTCCTCCCCCTTCCATCGTCTAAAACATTCCTCCTTATATCGTCTAAACCATTCCTCCTTCCATCGTCTAAACCATTCTTCCTTCCATCGTCTAAACCATTCCTCTTTCCATCGTCTAAACCTTTCCTCCTTTTATCGTCTACTCTACCTCCTTCCATTGTCTAAACCATTCCTCCTTCCATCATCTACTCTTCCTCCTTCTAACTGTGTTGATGATGACACTGCATCCTTAACTTCAAACGGTCATAACTTCTTCATTTCTTATCAGACTGATATTAACTTTCTTTATTATGAAAAATAACTTTTGAACTATGGTTAAAACGTGTTGAGATAGAGAAGTGAAATAAGATCTTCACAAGCTTCCTCAACTAAAGAGTTAAAATGTGTCAAGATAGAGAAGTGAAATAAGATCTTCATTGTGTTGAGACTATTGCTACATAAGTATTTGTTGGATATTTTTCTATTTTTGTTATCAAACCTTAATTACATTGTTTGATTTTGGTATGACATAAACTTTAGATGAACAATTTTAATATTAGTCACTATGTCTACTTTGATTTTATCAATTGAGAGATTTATTTACTTCAATATATCATATGATCTTACGCATGTTTACAAAAGTTGACACATGTCATATATTTATTAGCTTTATAACATCAACTAAAAAACTGTTGCGGATTAAATATTAAAAATACCCGTGCATTGCACGGGCTACTTACTAGTATCTTAAATAATATTTATCAACCAAGCACTGAATTAACCATAAAAAATATATTAAATATTAAAATTATCCAATGGTTAAATACCTTTTGTAAATATATATTCTAGAATTTATTTTAAATTTTTAAATTATTATATATGTTGTTTAATATTGACTATAATGTTGTTCAGTGTTATTTTATAAAATAATTTTACGTGCATTAAATATATATATATTATAATTATTTAATTCTTTTAAAAAAATTTATGAAATTATATTTTTATATACAAAAAATATTAATAATTAAAATAATTTAGTAATAAATAATGTAGACAAAATATTTTATAAATTAAAAAAATCCGCTACAAGATTTTTACTATTAACTATAATGTATGTGTGTATTATTCGAAAAAGGTTATTTAAATATTTTTTTAATCTTATATATTAGTAAAAATGTCTTGAGCAAGCATAATAAAGGAAAATAATTATGATCAAAGTTGAATAAATTTAAATTTACTAAATAATATTTTACGTTATTAGAGTTATTATTTTTACAATAAAAGATATGTTATTAAAAATTTAGGATACTTGAGAGAAACCCTCTCTTAAGATACTTGAAAAAATAATTTATTTTATTTAAGTGTTTTTTTATGTAGAAGTGATTTTAAACTGTTTTTCATTGCTTATTTTGTGATTTTAAACTATTTGGATACAAAACCATAAAAGTATTTTTTAAACAATTTGGATACAAAACTATAAAAGTTCTTTTTTATATATAAGTGATTTTAAACAATTGACTTCTTTGTCATTGCTTAAAAAAGTTATTTTACTTTTGAAAAGCAATTGATTTTATTTTAAGTGATTTTTAGAAAAATAATTTTTTTTCTGCATTTTTAAGAAAATTATTTTTTCAATTATTATATAATCAAAAGATTTCAAATATAAATTTGAAGCATTTTTTACCGTGTAAAAGTTTTAAGAGAGTGTTATGTTCCATTCCCTTCCGTTTCAACCTTTTCAACGGAGCTAACGTATTCCGTTTCTGGAGCCTTATGTCTTGTTTCATTCTATCTTAAAAATATGGCAAACACAGAACATAATCTATATGTCCTGCTCCTAGAGCTTTCAATATGGGTTCGAACCCGCGAGTTGGCCCGGCCCAACCCGGCCCGAGGGCGGGTTGAGTTGATTAAATTACAGCCCGTTTAGAATACGAGTTAGAGCAACCCGACTCGTTTAACCCGCGGGTTAAGCGGGTCAAGCGAGCCAGCCTGCGGGTTGGGCAATAAAAAACTTTTTTTTATTACTTTTTCAACATTTTTTAATTGAATTTCCTAATTTTTAGATTTTTTTATTTTTCTACTGCCAAAACGGGCCAGCCCGCGATCTGAGTTGGGTTCATATTTTCTTGGCTCGTTTAGAAACGAGTTGCTCTAACCTAACCCGTGACGGACCAACCCATATAGGTCGGGCTGGCCCGTATTGATAGCTCTACCTGCTCCATTCTTTTTCCACTTGTCTACCAAATGCTACCTTATGGTACATTTTTTAGGGCATGCACAAGGTGTCACATGCAAGTACAAACTTGTGACTTATTACAAATAAGGTTTTTTTTTTTGTATTTTATCATTGAGTTGTTTCTACTATGTAGTACTTGTAAGCAATATTTTCCATAAGTAATACGAAAATTCTCTATCTCTCATGAATGAAAAAATACTTGTTGAATCACATTAATTATGTGTGTTCCCTTTTTGTTTAGGGTCTTTCGAGCTAAGCTTTAATGTTTTTGTTCCGACTTGGGCCTCTGTGGTTCAACACATTGTTTGTTGTCCACCATAAGACACAACCTAGAGTGTCACTTGACCCAAGAGGACGAAGCTAACCTAGTGTGATGGTCATGAACGACTTAACCCGAGCCCACAAACTAAATTACACCCCGCAATAGAGCCTCCTACGATATTTCCATGGAAGGATCTAAAGCCACCCTCCATCTCATTGGATATATTTACATGAGAAAGGTCTAAAACCTTGTACATTGTAGAGGAAACAGATAAGCACCAACTAATGAGTCCATATGGGTCGTCCAATGATTCTAATGATTGCTCGTCCAAGTCAGGGTCGTTTGAGATATGGGTTATCCAAGTCAGGTACGAGAGAGGATATCCTCTGTTACAATCAATGATTCCTTGCGTCCTACGCTAAGCTCACTAAGGAACGTTCCAGTTGCACGACAGTGACAAGCAGTAAATGCATTCTATATATAGTGCATGACACTAGTCATGAGGTACGCACAATTTACCTACTGTTACTCTGTCAAAAATTTACCTGACTTTAACATTAGAATTCCTTTGCAGCTACTCCTACCCCTACGCAACCTCAGCTTGACGATAGAGGGCAACGAATGTTCCACCAACATGTTGATGGAGGATGGTGAAGGACCCCCAACGTGATAATAGAGGACGATGAAGGGCCCTCAACATGGCGACGTAGGAACCCCAACATGATGATGGAGGACGATGGAAGACATTCAACGTGACAACAGAGAACCACTAACTAGACAATGAAAGAAAATTGACGGACCACCCTCTTCTACGACGGAGCTAAGCTGAAAAGACACTAATGTCACTGTTTTCATTGTCTTAATCGATACCCTTAGTATTAGTTCGAATAGTTTTCATAGGAAGAAAATCACACGTCTCCATTTGGTGTTTCATTCACTACCTCAATAATCAATTTGTATCTTGTTAATTAAAAATTTAGGGGTATGGTAATTATAAACTTATATGAGTAGTTTTTTAAAAAACATGATACAATTGTTGGACAGGAAAGAGGACATGTAATGAGAATACAATATTTCAATTCGTTAGCATAATAGGAAAAATGTTAGCTTTTATATATTAGTATATATGTCATCGAATGATAGCTCAAGTGGTAAGAGTTGGGGACATATGAATTGGAGAGGGGAATGTCCAAATGATCAATTCCTCGAAAAAGAACTTAAATGTTTTTCAATGTAAAAAAAAATTATTATATATGTAACAATGCATATATGTGGTAAAAAAATGATGTATATGATTTTCTTAAAATATATTATTAGAAAGATTTGGATTTTTTTTTTAAAAATTAAATGTTTTTCGATGTAAAAAATATTATTATATATGTAATAATGCATATATGTGGTGAAAATATATGCATATGATTATTTTAAAATATATTATTACAGATATATTTAGACGAATTTTTTATTATTTAACACCTTGCATACAATCACTCCAAGACTTAAATGAAAAAAAGAGAGGAATGAGGATATAATAAACTGTGTGATAAAAAAGAATGTTAGAGATAAAAAAAAAATTTCTAAATGTATAGATAAAAAACTGGGAATAAATTAAAACTCAATCACCATGATTGAAAATGTGATGGAATAAAATGTAAGGTGTGAATAATTTAAAACCCGATCATTATACTCTTGCATTATTACCTAAATCTGTCTCTAACAATTTGATTTAACATTTTTTTAAAAATCCACTTCAGTGATGAGTCTTCTATTTAACAAAACAGTTTTGAACATTTAAATATATATTTCTATCAAAATAAAATAAGTGGGAATCATTTTATTAAATTGTACGCCTTTTTGCATCACCTTTTGGCCTTTTCAAATTATCACCACCCGTATATTCTTAATCGGCACCGGCCTCTGTTCCACCATTATTTTATTCTACAACTCATAAAGTTTATAGTCACAACTTACACATTATATATATTATATAGCCAACACAATAACACATGTATACCATGGACATTTTTCTCAGTATAGTTCAAATATATAATAATCGTCAAGGAAATCGCCAAATGAAAAGTGAAAATAATCGTCACCCAACAACTACGTGTGTTCAAATATTAATTGGGTGCAACATAAATAAGTTTTCATTACAAATTATACGAAAAATTTCTGCTAACATTTTATTTAATTTAAAGTGTGTGTTAATAATTGTTTTCACCGGCAACATCAAATATAGCTTATATTAACCTTGTGTTTGTTAGACTCTAATTTTAGAAGAGAGACGTAATCAAGAGAGATTTCGGAAAGGGGGACTTCCACCTCATTTGATTCCTCAAAACTTTGAGAAGAAAGAGTGCAATTACAAAACTCACATGTTTTTTTCCTAATCTTCACAAATTGTGAAGAAATGTAACGACAAGTCGACACAACTTTTTCCCTTACTATACTTTTAATTGTGTGAATGCCAAACTACCGGGAAATGAATTCAGTGAACGCCACAAAATTTTATTTGTATGTATATTAAAATGTCATTTTAACGTGACAAGTAAATTTCTCTCTTTTATTCATCTTAAAAATAACTTATAAAATGTATTTTATTTGTCATATCATTCTCACTGTTAATCTAGTCTCTTCTCCATTTCCTCATAAACCAAACATAGCATAAACGCAGCATTCCTAAAGAATTCCAAAGGAACATATACAGATGGAATTTTATGAGCCGCATAAAATAAAATGAAAAGGCACGTCCCATTCGCTGTCGGCTTCCACATAAGTATATCGGATATTTCTTTTTTTCAAGTTTGTAACAAAAAAAAAAAAAATTCAGGTGCTTTGTTTTTTCAAGTATATATATACTAAATAATATATTTAAAAGTTTACATAATTTATTTATTTATAAAAATCAGAAGACAAACATTAGTAAAAGCCTTCTTATTGCTGCATGTAACTTACAAAACAATGTCATATGATTCAGCCAATTTTAAGGCAATTGAATTTTGAGAGAAAAACTAGATAAAAAATAAGACGAGAAATATATCCCTTAAAATAAAACTTTTACGGTAAATACAACATGTGTCAAACTTGATATTTACTCGTGTCTAAAATGGTTGAATATGCTTTTAAAACCTGTAAAATATGAGAGAATTGAATTTGGTCCTTCTAAAAAAAATAATAATTTTTACTTTGTGACTTTAATAAAATATATGAAGTTAGTCTATGTTGTGCATTTTGCTGAACCGCCATTAACACATTTCACGACGATAGAAAATCGTCATTGACAACGCCATAAAATGAACAACAATGACTAAGTTTGTCTATTTGGTAAATGTTGAGATTAAAATCTATGAATTTTTTTTTCTAGGGACCAGATTCAATTCACCTATATTTTAGGAGGATCAAAAACATAGTTAACCCTAAATAAAACTAGAAAAATGTTAAGAACACCATCTTTTTAGCACGGTCTCATCCATTAGTTAAAATTTATGTGGGTCCATTAAAATATAAGTCTAACTTCCAAATTAGTGCAATCGACATAAATTTTAATCAATTAATAAGAATGTGTTAGATAAGTTTCATTTGAGCTAGAAGGATGGTAACTTGCCCAAAAGGTTGATGAGTAATCCATTCCTTGAAATTCTCTTTGCTTTCATGAGCCAGCATACACCCATGCTCCGATAAACTTTGTTAACAAAAAAGACAAGTGTTTTCTTCCTAAAGAATTAATCAACCGGACCTATCAAGAGATTATCAAATTTTTGGGTAATTTTTTTGTTATGTTTATCAACATTTCTTTCTTTTCAATTACTCTGTCAGGCTCTTCTCATATGTTTTTTCTTAGAAGAGGTTGAAATGGCAAATTCCGATCTCATGGCTCAGATAATTGCTATCCAGCAAGCCGCTATTTGTCTGCATGCGGAAGCTACGTTGGTTGGTGGATGTAGATCTGTCTCAACCGATGCTAAATGCTACATTTCCGACGCTAATTAGCGCTAGCCAAGCCAACATCAATTTTAAGTGAGATTTTGTATGTTACTTGCTTCGGTATTGTGCCACTTTAGCCAACACTAACTAAATAAATTTAGTGTTAGCGTCGTAGCCAACATTAAATTTGGACACTAAAGAATTCATTATTGTAGTGAGTTGAATGGTTGTGAACTCATATTTTTTTTACTCTTAATTTCTTTTCTTGGACCTCTTTCGTCCTACTTTCTTTTCACATAAAAAAACAAACTTAATTGTAAAATTAAGTAAAGTTGTCTAAATCACCTGAAATTCATCTTGGATAAAATTATCTTAATTTATGTGGTCTAATAATATGTTGACACGTGTCTTATAAAATTTTAGCTTATAATACATGTCAAAATATTATTTAACCACGTAAGACTAATACTAACATGAATTTATCCAATATCATACTTTTGGTAAACTTAGACCATCCTTTTATTTTATTTTTAAATTTCATTCTAATAATTTACCATCCTTATTTCTTCCAAGCAGTGTTTTAAGACTCGGACCGGTGATCGACTCGGTCGAGGTACTGGGTCAATGGGTCACTGGTCGGACCGAGGAGTCACTGGTCGGACCGGTTTGACTCGGTGCATATTAAAAAATTCTAAAAATTAATAATATTAGCTAACATTAATTGATAAATTCATGTTTTAATCATAGAGTTCTACACTTTAATCACAAATAAAACTACAAATAAGTCTCAAACATAATTAAACAAACATAAGCTAACAAATAACAACACAAATGCAATAATGTCAAGTTCTTCCATGTCCAAGGAGGCAAAGTTGCATCCATTTCAAGCATTTCCTCTTCATCCAATTGTGGCACTCCTTCAGGAACATTAGCAATTGGATTTTCCATAGTGTTATCTTGCACATCATCATCATCATCATCCAAATTTAATTTATCTGTGAAGTAAATTAATTTAGATGTCATGTAACAATTAAGTATGAACATCAAGTGAAACAAAATATAAAATAAACTCATATATCATATATTCATATTATAACAAAAATACATACCAATATCATTAGAAATTGGTTGGATGGTCATATTGGCAAGTTCATTGCGTAATGCATCCACCTCCTCAACAGTTAAGAATGGGGGTGATTCCTCCAATACCCAATCAGAATGGTCATCAATTATTTCAAAATTGATGGGGTCATAACTTTGATGTTTCCATCGGTTCCTAAGTTAAATAATTTTCTCAAACATCAATATTAAGATCATTAACTGTTGAGGAATAATTTAGGAAGTAACTTAATCGTACCTTTGTTGTAGCCTCAAGTTGTAACGAACAAAAACAAGATCATTAAGTTTTTGATGCTCCAATCTATTCCTCTTTTTTGAATGGATGTGCTCGAATACACTCCAATTTCGTTCACAACCTGAAGCACTACAAGTCTGACTTAAAACACGGATAGCTAGCTTTTGCAAAAGCGGTGCACCGCATCCATAAGATTCCCACCATTGATCTAAAATTAAAATTTCACATGTAATAAAATCAATGAATATTCATATTGAATTAGAAGTCTAGAATCTAAATCAAGAACCAAAGACTATGAAAGTTACCATGCATTATTGTATTTCTTTCACGCACAGCAATTGGCCTGCCAAAATCTAACTCAGCATCTTTGTATATTCTTGTCTCATTTGACAACTGTTGTTCCAAATCAGCATCTCCATAACAATACTTCCCAATATAACTTAGGAAACTCAGCTTCTAATAATCTTCCAGCAGCAACATAATTTGCAGCGTTATCTGTCACCATATGGACAACATTTTCAGGCCCAACAAATAAGACAACATCCCTGAAAAGCTTATGTAACATTTCTGCAGTTTTCGAATGCTGAGAAGCATCAACAGATTTCAGAAAAATGGTTCCTTTGGGACAATAGACTAAAAAATTAATGAGAGTTCTCCTACAACGATCAGTCCACCCATCTGCCATAATTGTGCATCCTGTTTGCTTCCAAATGTCACGATAACTCTCAACAAGTTTCTTCACGTCATCAACCCACTTATTTAACAAAAAACCACGAACTCTTTGCATGTTTGGAGCTTTATACCCCGGACCCATGGCACAAATAGCATCAATCATGGGTTGATAAAATGCTGAGTTAACTGCATTAAATGGCACAGAAGCATCAATCATCCATTTTGCTATGGCAAGGTCACACTTTTCAACCACCTCTTTACTTTGAATCACACTTATTAAAGTGGGCTGAGCTCCTGGAGTTGTTCTGGCCATGAAGTAGTCACCTATGCGACCACTATTCTTCCCCTTTTGAGTGGAGGGTGTTGGCCTTGATAGATTAACGTCATGCACTTCCTGAATTGGGTGTTCATCAAGAGTATTACTATCATCACTTACTTCTTGAATTTTTCTTTTCTTCCTACCTTCATCAATGTTTTTTCTCATAAGTTCTTTAACATCAGCAGGCACTTTCAAGCATTTCTCAACCTGTCCTGTTTCCCATGCCAAGTGACTCTTGAGTCTATTGATTCCACCTCCCCTAATAATCTTTGCACAATAGAGACACATCAAAACACTCTTCCCCTTCTCAACACGTTGTGTACAATGACCCCAAGCTGGATCTGATTTCTGCCTAACGTACTTGTTACTGTGAGATGAGTTTTGACTTGATACTTCTTCCCCAACAGCTTCAGGTTCAGTACTTGACATCTGTAGTTAATAAACAATACGAAAAATCATTCAAGCATCCTAACCCGCCTACTTTCTAATTTCAGCACCCACGAACACCAATTCAATTCAATTAAGCATAAATTCTTGTACTTTCTAACTAAGCATAAATTCAATTTCAGCACATGAATTCAATTTCAGCACCCTTGAATTTCAATTTCAGCACCCAACACACGAATACCCAACACACGAACACCCAACACCGCCTACTTTCTAATTTCAGCACTCTCAAATTCAATTTCAGCACCCAAGTCCCAACACTGGCAACACATGAATTGATGAATACCCTTGTAGTTTCTAATTTCAGCACACACAAGCAATTATCCAACAGAAAATTACAGATACCAACAACAAATAGCCAAATACAGTTTATGTCTAAGTTAAATAAGCAAGGTGAAATCAAAGTATCAAACCTTGGAAAATGGAAATGGTTAGCGGCTTAGTGCTGGACTACACAGTTCAAGCAGGAAGAAGAAGCAAGGATGACGAAACAGAAACGACAGGTAGAAGCAGGAACGGCACCACGACGAACCAGCACAAAAGGAAACTCGAGGAGGGACGATGGACGAAGAAGAAGCTCGAGGCCACGATGGACGAAGAAGAAGCTCGACTGCTCGAGGCCGCGAGGGACGAGGACGACGGACGACGGAGACCGCGACGGAGAGGACGACGGACGGCGCGAGGAACGACGAACGAAGAAGAGGAAGTGAGGAAGTGAGGAATCAGGAACCTCTGTTGCTGCTCTGCTGAATGCTCGATTGGGGATTAGGGCTGAATAAAGAAACCATGCAAAACGACGTCGTTTTGCCTATCCTGTAAAAAAAAAAAAAAGTGGCAGACCGATCTAACCGTGACCGAACCGAGTCGCCGGTTCAACCAGCGAACCGGCCGAGTCTTACCGGTTTGGTCCGGTTCGACTGCAGATCCGATCCAAACAGTGACCCAAACCGGTCACACCACCGGTTACCGGTCGGACCGGTCGGACCGGCCGGTCCGGTCCGGTTCTTAAAACTATGCTTCCAAGTTCCAAGGCCAGAATAAAGGTTACATGCATCAACTTATACATCGATTTCATTTTGTTGCTATGCAGAACTTATTCCTCATCAATAATCATGTGCTTTGAAACAAAATATCTCTTGGACTATCTCCTTCCCATCCCATGATAATGAAAGAAAAAAATATCTAAATCCAGGGTCCAATGACGAGGCCCTCATGAATCCTCAGCTCCCTAGACTTAATTCTCACCATCTTATCAGAGCAAGATAGATAGTCTTCAATCGTGGGATGAGTGGCTACAACAAAAAGAAAGACGTGCAACTGTGAAAGTGAACTTATTTTGGTGTAACAATTCCTTCTTCAAACTGTACTGATGTAGACATGATGTGTGCCCAATGGTAGGTCACTTTCCCACAAAAATGTTTGGTATGGAGCTCATTATTCATTAACTAATAGTTTGTTTTTACTATACCAAACAAAATTGGATACAATAATCATATATATCATCTATCTTTTTTTGGTCATGTGACGTATATCATCTATCTTTTTTTGGTCATGTGACGTATATCATCTATCTATCAATCCATAATCAATACAAAGTAGTATTTCTAAAAATTATGTACCGTAGGTTGGGGATGAAATGACATCTTTTTCTTTCTTTGCTTTTTCACTTAATTTCTATTTCTTAATTATTAAAATTTGAAAAGACATCATTTTATTTTTTTTAAAAATTAATAGGATTAGGTAATGATAAAATATATAAAAAAGAGAGAATATTTTCATCTTGGTTCTGCCGGAATATTTTTGAATAAAATAAAATTAGATAGTAAAATAAATTAATTAAAAAATAACTCTCATATTATAATCTAGGGTTAAATATGTTCTAGGTCTCTGACATATAAGGTCAAATTTAAATAAGTCTCTTAAATTTTTTTATGACTTTTCCTCTTTGACAACTTTTTTTTTATTCGAATAAAGACGCGTGATGTCATGAGACTCACATGAATTTTTCACATCACATTTAGTTATTCTAAGATTTATTTAATCACTTTTAGTCATTCTTGTCCCTTGTCATATTTAATCACTTTCACATGGACGTCATGCTTAGGACATTGCTATTAATAATTGAAGAGCGCTTACGATAAATAAATGTGGATTGTTTTATAATTACTAATTATAGTAGTCAACACAGAAAATGAAAACAGAAAAGTAACATCTTTATACTTAAAAATTAATCATGTTTTAGTTCTATTTCTCAATCCATTGCCTCTCTTTCTCAACTAGTTGCCTCTTACCTCTAATTCCCTCAGCTTGTACAACAATAGATTTGAACCCGCTGGACGACATCAGTGTTCTTATCTTAAAAGAACAAGATAGCAAACTAGGCTGAAACCCTCACGGAGGTAAGAGCTCCTAGTAACCTAGCCGTCATAGATAGATGAGTGAATCCCCTAACAAAATAGGTCACCTCTCCTTTTATAGAGTTGTACATGGATCCGGGCCCTAGTTCCCTAGATGGCCCATATAAATATAACCCACCCAAAAGGGGCAGATTCGCCTAAGTCTATGAAGCACATAAGTCGCCAACATGGCATAATAAACATACAACTCGTCGGTAGGGGCGACTAATATACATGAAATGATGTGGGATCGCCCACGCAATAAGATGTCGCTCATCAGACAAAGAGGCCATAGTTAAGGGCTCGCCCAAGCTAGGTACTCACCCTTGAGGAATCCCTCACTCGCCATGTCCATAAGAAGGTCATCTTGAGGGAAATTTTGTCTCTCGGGTATGTCCTAAGCGAACCCTATATTTGGGCGGCCCTACCCAGTCCGGAAGGTAAAATATCATTCTTATTAACTAAGATTTGAGCCGAAACAAGACAACTAAACCAAAAAGTATGTTAAGTGAAGCGAAACGTCATTGTTTTTAACAAGAACAAAGATCCAAACGAACTATAAGTAGTTTTTTTTATAAGCAACTATAAGTAGGTTAATTATCCATTAAATGAGCTAGCTGTGGACAATTACCCATAAAAAATATGAGTAAGCCTATCTATCGATCAAATTCAGGCTGAAATTTCTCAATTCAACCGACCACATGCGCAACCTAGACTGTAATCATTCATTTAAGGTTTCAATTTCAATGGGTTGTAGGTTGGGTGGATTGCGGGTAATTCAAGTGGTTTCGTACGGGTTGAGACCTCAATTCCAAATATCACAAATAATAAAAAAAAAGATATGAGTCAGAAATAGAGAAAGTTTTAGACTTAAGACTTGTGGCCGTCCATGCCACCACAGTACTGAACTCCACGCGTGGTTGGGTGGGGTTGCTGGCATTTACAGTCGTGGTGGAGCGAAGTGAACGCAATCGTTGGTTATGGTTCTCGAAGGCGTGATCAAGGGCTTGAATTGAGGCAAGGAGCAATTCGAGCGGATTCACTAAAGGATCTTTGAACTTGGTGTCGATGAAGCATGCAGCAGATATTTGGTCATGCAACACAATTCATCTTTTTCGATGGAGAAACAACACTAAAGAGTGGGAGAAGGAGAAGAGAAGAAGACTTGTCTCTTTTGGGTGAGGGCTGTTGTGGCAAATGGGAGGCTTGATCTTGGTGAGGGTGGTTGTTGCCGGGAAGAGGATGAGAGAATAGAAGGATATGAGTGTTGTGGGGGGAGGGAGCTGTTGTTGTTGGGAAGGGGAGAAGGCTAGGGTTAGCCTTGTGCGACGCATGGAGTGGATGAAATGTTAGGAAGCTAGGCTTTCTTTTGCCTCTTTAGTCTTTCTTTACCTCACATTGGACTGAGCCATGTTATTCAGTGTCTGGTTGTGTATGTATTTTGTTTAGGTTGAATTTCGATGGATTGATGCGCGTCTGAATTGCATGATTTTTACAATATTTTACGTATCGTTTTGTGCCTAATTATTGCATTGCCTTTACAGAATTCACATATTTTATGTTAATTGTGCACTAGGCAAGTCGCAGGTTGAAAAAATGGAAAAGAGAAAGAAAAAAAAGTGAAATGAAGCATTTTGTGTAGATTCATGTGTTGAAGAGGAGGCATAACCGTAGAAACCCCAAGGCATGATCGTGCTCTATTAAATTAAGAGCTATGAATGTATCTTCCCCCAGCTCGCTCATGCCTATTGATTTGAAGGCCATTGTCGTGCCTTATACTGGCCATGGCCGTTATGCTGGTTCGGCCTGATATTGACTCGAACTCTACTTTACTTCTAGAAGGAGAGCTTGTACGGTGGAAAACACAGGTAGGAAGACAAAGGTTCTTAGAGGATTGAGTTCCAAAGTTAGGATTCAGAGGAGGATTACTGAAGTGCTCCACCAAAGACATTGAAGAACTAGAATCTACTTTTCTTTCTTGTTATGATGATAACTCTTAGGGTTTATATGATTTATCATTGAATGATGAATATCTAAACATCTCTCTCGATGTTGCTTTGTAGGTGGTGAATTGAATCCTGATTTATGTATGTTTTCGTTCAGTTTCTTTACATGTATACGATCTTTTCTATGCTTAATCCTATATGAAGTAATTAATTATATCACTAGTGATCTCTTTAGAAACAGAATTGTAGATCCATACATGACCACGTTATTGTTGCAGACCCAGGCACCATAAGTAGGATGATCTGCAGCTGGTTGAGGTATTGTCCCATGATGAAACCAATCTTGTTCTTGAGTGAAAGTACCACCTATGTCATAGCCTTGTTTTCCATGTATGATAATTGGATCCATTGAGTTGTTGTCCAACCAATGTGAAATGTGAACCATCAGATTGATGCAAGAACAATGGATTGGAATAATCATCCATTGAAGAAGATGAAGAAGCAGGAAATCATCACAGAAGGTAGGTAAGAAAGATTCAGAAGCAATTGAATCAACACAGAAGATTGAAGAGAAAAGTTTCAGAGGCGAGGGAATTAAAACCTCTGATACCATATAGAGAGTTTAGAAGTTAGTAGAAGAAGATAGAATCTGAATTATCATTCATTATTGACTCACATGTGCAAGAGTGTGATAAACTCTATATGTACAGCCTTACTTAGCTGAAACAGAAAAACTACTAACAATAGAAGTATAACAGAAAAAACTAATTCTGTTACTAACAGAGCAACTAACAAAAACTATACAAGTGCAGCACACGATTGTGTCCAGATTGTATTGGGTAACAATTACTGTTACAAAAAAATAAAAATTCTGCCCTGTTGTTAAAACCTGCACTACTTGATAGTTCTCGCGTAAAGTTTTTGACTGAGTAATTTCCCTAGGACGTGTTATTCAAATTGAGAAACATATATGAAACTACAAAAAGGAAGATGGAATTGCAGAGAGATCATTAGGACATGAACCACACTGACTTAATTTCACTTTCACAAAAGATAGAATAGTAATACCAAATTATCCAATCACAACAAACAAGGAATTTCAGCATCATAAAAGAATGAAATAATGAGCAAAAATTGACTCCACACGTATACTGAATTTCATTTCATTTCATTTTCACATTCAATAGAATAGTAATACCAACGTATCCAATTACAAGGACTTGACAAAAGAATTTCAGCTTACATAAAGAATGAAACAATGACTACAAACGTGTCAAGAAATCTGGACTATATGAATAAAGAACAGAAAACAGTATTGCTGTACTGATAAACAATTGCACCAACTAGTCTTTGAAACTAGTAAATCTTTATCTGCAACAAAGAATGAACAAATAGTCATGACAATTTTCCTACCTACAAAGAATACTCTACCCTTTTTCTCTGTATATATCTGTTGTCTCTGTATGAAGAAAAGAAAATCCGCCGCAATGAATCAAGCTGGCTGAGAAAAAGAGGACGAACTTCCCGCCGCATCAACTGGTGTCCATGCTGAGACCGTGTAGAGAGGTTGATCAAGCCAACTCAAAGTGAGTCCTTCTCCTCCATCCTCCTCCTGCTTCATCACACGGTAATTCTCACAAGAGTACATCTTCAACAGCAACCGGCTCTGAACCACTTCTCTCTCAGTAACTCCCATGCATCTGAACCCTCCTTGCTCCACCATCATCTTCCTCCATTTCGCGAAACTCTCGTGCCTCTCCGACCTCTCTCTCCCTTCACAAGCAATGATGTTCCTTATCTCCCTTGCATACATCTCCTCTATCTTGATCCTCACAGGGCTTTGTTCTGGAAGGCCAATGTGATCAATGGAATCAAACAGAGCTGAGTAGTATTTCAAGGAATTACACACCCTTGTTTCCAACCTTGCTTCATTGTGTTCTGTTTCCTGCTCTGCCATGACAACAACAGTAGGATTCGTGCTGCGAATTAGGCCCAAAAAGTCCCTCAATGCTCCTCCGCTACCATCATAGAGTGTCTTGTGGAGCTGCAGAAAGCAATTCACAGCCACACTTTCATGTTCCTTCACATGAAGCATCCAAAGCCTCACATCTTCAAGCCTGTCCACAACTGGATGAAACTCAAAGGGAAGGTTCAGAGCCTCAGCAAAACCAGCAAGTCTATCTCCGGTTTCGTTCAGCTCTTGCTTGGATTCCCCCACACCAGTGATTCTAACATGGCTTGGAGGATGAGTTCTGGAAGCTAAGCTTTGGAACAAGCTAGGCCATTGAAGACCTTGCTTTATGTCAAAATCTATGATGTGAACCCGGTCTTTCCCTTCAAAAGCCCTCAGCAGCATCTCGTTTGATGTGAAATGAAGGAACTTGGGAACTGGGGTGACCTGGTTCAGAAGCCTAAGTGCAGTGGCGGATTCATCATCATCCAAAACACGAGGGATAGTGGTGACATGAAAAACATGAGGCCAGAGCCTGGTAACCCTGATGGCTAAGGCTTCTGCGAAATAAGCACAAATTCGGCTTATGGAGGTTCTTCCCCTTGGAGACGCAAGTTCACCCAATTTCGCTATGAAATGGTTGATAGCAGTCACATTCCTTGAAGCAATAGCATCAACACAACCAGTGAGAAAGCTTAAAAGCTCAAACCCACGATGCTCCTCTTGCTCATCCTCTTCCCCTGTCTCCACTTCATGGTGATGAGGATTCCCTGAACCATTACCCACTTCATGTTCTGATGCAGCATTCTCATTCATTCTCAGGCTCAAGCTCTGACTCTCTGATGAATCATTGGAGACTGAACCTTCCTTAACATGATGCTGGTGGTGGTGGCTTCCCTCACCGAAATTGGTGATCGTTGTTACAGCAGATTCCAGCCAAGGATTGTCGTTGGAGAAAGGCAAAGGTGCAGAAATCACTTCAGCAGGAGCAAAACACACTCCTTCCTCATCCCCAGAACAGTTCAGGGAGAAAGGAAGTGAAGAAGGAAGGTTAAGGCCTCCAAAACTATGAACAGACCAAAAGCTTCCAAAACTTTCCCCTGCTTCAAGAATCTCATCAGAATTCCCATTACCCTTTTTCGTCCTCTTGTATCTGTTGGTGAAGGACTCATCATCATCTCCATGCTCTGCTGCAACTCTCTTCAAACTCTTGTTACTCTTTGTCTCCCAAAACTCCTCACCCTTGATGATGTCTCCTCCTAGCGGCGCTGTTGTGGTTGTTGCAAGAGGTGGAAGACGAATGTTCTGCTTCAGTGAACAAGTGCTGTTGTTCTTGGATTCATTAGTTTTCTCCACTGAAATCCCCACAGGCCTCAATGGCTGCGACGAGCGTGAAGAGGTTGTTGTGTCTTTCCTAGGGAAGGCGGTGCTCCGTGGCAAGTCCAATCTCTGTGTGCTCATGGAAGAAGGTAGCTGGAAATGGCAAGCTTGAAACTGTGCTGATGCTTCACTCCTCAATCTGTGCCTCGGTGACGACAATGCCGAACTAGAACACCCGGCCAACATCGTCTACGGTTTCTGTAACGCTTGTTCTCTCACTCACCCCAATTGCTGCTGATTCTGCTTCTTTTTCCCTTTCCCTTTCTCTATATAATAACTTGATCAAGTGTGGAAGAAGAAGAAGAAGAAATGTATGGAAATTTTCTTATGGAAAACTAAATTTGCAATGCGTATGCAATGTGTTTGTGAAATTGTGTGTGTGAAAATTCTAAGGAATTCTTTTCAAACAAAGGAAAAAAAGGAATCCGATGAATACACACCCACAAAACAGTTTTTACAAAATGAAAGTGTGAATTGAATCTGTGATTGTGAAATGCCAATTGTTATAATAACAAAAAAATTGAAGTTATGTATATGCAGGAAAGAATGAAAGAATATTAGATGAGACTAAAAATCAAAAGAACCTAAAAAAGATCATCGGATTCCAGAAACATTCAAACAGAGGACATTGGGGTTTGTTTTAGTTTATGATTATGAAGAAGATCAAGAAGGGAAATGAGAAACAGAAACATGCACCTTGGAATTTGTGGCAGAAGATGTCCTCCTGAGAAATATTGAAACCCATATTAGCAGTGGAAGAAGAAGAAACGTGGAACAAGACCCTCATTGCAATTTGCAAAAACCCCACCTCTGCATGAACCCCTTTTGTGCACTGACTTACCAAAAGAAACAAGATGAAAAGAACGGTTGTTTCTTTTATACAATACAACAACTACTACAATGGTGTATAACCTCCACCACCATGTTGCTGTGTGATGTAGTTGTATGTATGCTGCTACTCCTTCTTCTTCTTCTTCAGCAATGTGGGGCTGTCTCCATCATCATCACCATCATGGTTGAACTTTATCTGGTCCTACGAGTGGTTTGATTTTTACCAGCAAAGAATGGAATATGATGATGACAGCATGGTGGAGGGGGAACACTTGACACTTGTGCACCCTCTGATAGAGATCAAACGGCACGGAGAAGAGGTGTTATTATTATATGACCGTTGGTTGATGTCGGTGAAAAATGACCGTTGGAAGGAGTTGTTGGTGTGTACGGATGATTCGTGGTGGAACTGCTGCGACTCGTCACGTGACACCTCGCACGTACTTGTCCCCTGATATCCGTTCGCATGACCGTTGCCATTTGCACTGCCTTGCATTGTTTTCTGGGAACAATTTGCGGGGGGGCATTATTGTTGATTTATTTATTTACACATTTTATTTTTACTTACTTTATTTATTTATTTAGATATGAGTTTACACCCAATTTTCACTCATACTCCTATAGTGAAATAGAGAAGAGTATTATTTTATTCATTCTTATATCTCTATTTTATCTCATTTTCACGCATTTCTTTTCAGATGTGTCATCTATTCATATACATCATCGATCATATCCGCCGTAGTGGTTTTTAGCCGCCGCTAATATAAGAAATTTGTCACAAAATAAATAATGGAGACTTATTTCACATATTTCATAAATGTAAAAGACTAAAAGCTATGAATTTTTTTTTGGAGAAGTTAGAGTCAATTTTAATTTTACAAGGACTAAAAACACATTTAACTCTTAAATATAAAAAAGGTTATACAAGTATGTCATTTTACCGTTTCAGTTTGTTCAACAACTACTTTTACAAAAAAAAAAAATCCTAATTAGGCAGCTTTTAAGCTTGTAAGCTTTTAACTAGCTTTTCATCTTACTCAACAACTAACTAGCTTATTAGTTAAGTGCTCCAAACATAGCCAGAAAAGGAAGAAAAATAAAATAAAGATATGATGTGTGATGTAATAAAAAAGAAGAGAAAAATGAACAGAATAATCATGGCGAATTAGAATGAAAGAGAAAGATAAGTGTAAATGAATTAAAATTTTATTTATTTTTATCACCATACTTATCATATCTTTCATTTATCTATTTTCTAATCTTATTTATCTTGATATGCAAGTGTATTTTCATGTGTGCCTATTTGAGATGTAAACCAACTTTTTTCTACTTTATAATCACCACACATGTTTAACCTATTGTGGCCTTATGGTCACTCACCTAACTTTATGGGAGGATTTTGAGAAATTAAAAAGTGAAAAGTAAAATTCACATGATT
The DNA here is from genome assembly GCA_030819835.1 of Acmispon strigosus. Taxonomy (NCBI): domain Eukaryota; kingdom Viridiplantae; phylum Streptophyta; class Magnoliopsida; order Fabales; family Fabaceae; genus Acmispon; species Acmispon strigosus. Next base: position 17,141,153 of record JAUAMA010000002.1, on the reverse strand, counting down.
CAGTAGTAGTTAGATAAATTTTATCTGATAAAATATCATTAATTATATAATGACAAGTGTAAATAAATGTTTTACAAGATATTTAATTAAACTTCATCATCTTCTTACATTATTGTTAAGGATACTTATAAGGTGAACTAGCAACTATTCTTTCATATGTGAAATACCATTTTTCCACTGTTGGATCAAAATGAGTTACCCAAATTCGTGATTGGAAACTTGATGCAGAAGCAACATTGTTATTGTAGTTTTGCACCACTCATTCTATAATTCTACTTTCACCTCACTCAACCCCTCCAATGCATCGCACAACCCACCTCCTTCCACCCCTTCGACCACCACCCCATCTTCCACATATACCTTTTACTCACCTTGCCTCACAATCATCGTCGTCTCCTACAAACACATTGTCTCCTCTGTGAATTTAATATGTTGGGGTTTTAGGGTTTACTTCAAGAAAGACCAAAACTTTGATACTCTAGTTTGCTTCAAGAAAGACCAAAACTTTCATACTACGGTTTGCTTCAGAGTTATGGGTTTTGATTCCCTATTGATTAATTGATGTTGGGGTTTGCTTTAGGGTTCTAGGGTTTGTTTGATGAAAGACTAGAACTTTGATATTGGAGTTTGCTTTAGGGTTATGGGCTTATGGGTTTGACCCTCCATTGAGGCATTAATATGCTGGGGTTTGCTTTGGGGTGTTGGGGTTCGATCCTCCATTGACGTAATTGCCTCGAACATAACAATGTCACTGTTGTGGAAGGTGAGGGTTTTCGAACAGGGAAGGATTTGGCAATGGTGGCTCGTACATGAGAGAAAGATATTAAGGAAGAGAGTACGTGATTTCCTAACTATATACAAAATTAGAGCATTTTAAAATATTAAACTCTCTTATGACAACATATTTACTCTTAAAACAACTTTTAATCAAACTCATCACTTGACATCTGATGCTCGTGAAGATCCATTGTGATAATCCCTTCCTATGCCTATAAAAACGAAGATTTAGTGAGAGCATCCTCGAACACTTTTTCTTTTTAGAGCATAACTTTATTTAATGCAAAAGCAAACCATGAGAACACCCTCTCATATGGGTTGAACTACTCAGGGCTCACAAAAGCACTATAAAGGCTCAATCTTATCACACCCCAATTTTGTTAAGTGATCTGCCACGTCATTCCCAAACACATAAAATCACATTGCTGCAAATTATTCATGACAATTAGAATTAAACAACTTTAATTTAATTTTATGCAAAACTCAAGTCAACCCTAAAAAAATAGCTAGAAATAACTAAGTTTTAAAGTAGTTAAAAAATATACAATCAATCTCATAACATCTTGTATAATAATCCAACTTAATCAAAATAATAATTCCCATTTAATTTCACATCAAATATTTTCACCACCTCAACTCAAGGATCTCACTAATTTGCCCTGTTTGGTTCAAGGGAAACGGAGGGGAGAAGAGGGGAGGGGAGGGGTTTTAAAAAATGAATCCTGTTTGGTTCAGATTTTTTGAGGGGAGGGGAGGGGAATGGAGGGGATCAAAACCCCTCTTCACTCAATTTTGTGTTCCCTCCAAAAGTAGGGGGATTAGAAGGGAAAATAAATTTTGGACAAAAATGACCCTGGAGAAATCACATACTTCCCAAATTGAAAACAGAATCCCTAAATTGCTTCTCCTCTTTCCCATTCTTGTTTCACGTTCTCCACGGGTTCTGCCTTCCTGCTCACAACCGCCCGTCGTCCGCTGCTGTCCGACGCTCGCCATCCGTCGTCCGCCTTCCGCCGCCGTCCGTGGACCACCGTCCGTCGTCCACCTTTATTCGACAGGTTCTTCCTTCTTACCCATGGTTTCCATCTTCTCTCCCCCTTTCCATTTTTGCTTCTGCTTTTGCTTCTGCGTTTTGCTTTTGCTTCTACGTTTTGCTTCTGCTTCTTCATTCTGTTTTTAAAATCTGTTTTTAAAATAGTAAGGGGTAGAAAAGTAATTTAATTATAAAATCTCTCCCCTCCCCTTATGAACCGAACAAAAAAAAGAGTTATTTTCCCTCCCCTCCCCTCCTATGAACCAAACATATTTTGTATTTAAATCCCTCCCCTCCCTTCCCCTCCCCTCCATTAAAATCCCTCCCCTTCCCTCCTTTAAACCAAACATGTGATTCACTATAATCCCTTACTTTAGAGGTCATTAATTTTCTACCTAGAGATATTTCACTTAGTCTTCCGGTAAGGGAACTTAGCCGTATACCATGGACTCAAGCATCGTCACCCCTCCTTATCATTGGTGAGTTAGCCAATGGACTCCTACTTGAGGCTTGAGGTGCATATAATGAAGATACATCTCTATATCGTTAGATATCAAATATTTGATGAGGATCATGTCTCACCAAATTATACTTCATGTACAACAATTCACACAGGATTCAAAATTTCTACTCAATTTTCATATTTTGGTACGTTATATCCTTGGCCGCCCCGCTGACTCTTACACAATAAATTAGTCACGCACTTATCGGTAGTGGTAGTGGACACTTTTTTTTTGGTCTTGACCAAGGTATCCCCACAGCCGATTGCCGTGAGACTAATCCTTCGCCCCACGGTCAGCGCACGAAGCGGTAGGGGGCTGGCCAATGAGTTTTTTCCATTCACAAGAGTTGGGATTCGAACCCCCAACCACTTGCTTAAGGGACGAAGTGGTGAAGTAGTGGAGACAAACAAAATATTTTTATTAGTTTACCACAATACTTGTATTAACTAGCAAAGTATTAATTAATTAACTTAAAAAACAAAGATGAAAATTTGAAAATCCTGACATCAATAGGGCAGTACCTTATTACGACACTGATCTCGCTCTCCCCACCGCCGCGAACACCCCTCTTCTCCCGCCGGCCAGTTATCTCCCTCTCACCGCCGGCGGCTTCTCACTCTCTGTCTCTCTCTGTCTCTATAGGACTTGCAGCGGCATCTCCCTCTCGAATCAACAGTTGCCGTCCCTTTCTGATCAGTGCGATTTCCTCGTGCCCATAACATAATCCGAGATCGGTTGCTTCTGATCAGATTCAGTGGAGCTTGCAAGACTAAGTGAGTTCTTCACGTATTCTCGTTATTTTGCACCTGGTTTCAAACTTACACACGCGCTGTCTAATGAAATGCCATCTTGATGATAGATTGATAGGATCCTTGGGCGATGATGACAATGGAATTCGAAAAAATATATTTTAGCTGTTTTTTCAAATCTTACCTGTTTGTTTACTCTTTGCATCTTATACTAAAAGATCAATATTGCTGCTAATTTTGTTTTAGAGAAAGAACTCGGTTTACACTGGGTTATTGGTATTTTTTTATACTACTGATACAGTGATACTGCACTTTGGGGTTACAGATGTTAGGTTGAAGCCTTCAAATTTGTTTTATTTGGTGTATGATGCATAGCCGACTATGTGACTTAGTGGGATAAGGCTTTTGTTGTTGTTGTTGTTGTTGTTGTTGGTGTGTGATGCAGATTTTAGTTTGTTGATAGGTTAGTTAATTTCATGACTTAAAGACGGGTTTTAAGCCATTGATACTTAGAGGGAATTCCACGCTTTCCCGAATTGCTACCCACATAATACGTTTAGTTTACTACCACCTCATCTTCCTTAATGCTCCAAGAAGAATCAATTTCTCGTTTACATGGTATGGCAACTATTAGTGTCTTTTAGTAATTTTCTTTTGTTTGTCTCTTCTGTTCCTTATTTTTTCAGAATGCAGAAGTCTTCAAAAAAATGAAATAAAGACAACCGCAATTGAAATTGTTTGATGGATGGTAGTCCTCCCCTCCTATTCCCTTAAACCCAGAAGGTGAGGAGTCAAGAGAAGTTGTTTAATGGATGGCTGTGATCAAGGAGGAGATGATGAAGAAGAAGGTGCAATGGTTTTGGACTTGGGTGATTGGTTCCATCATTTTCCGGCTCATTCTCATCTACTTTCTGAAAAACCTTAACCTCTCTTCTCACCCTGAAGTCTCCACCCCTCTCACCAGCCTCAACCGCCGTATGCCCTTCCTCTCCCTCACCACCTCCAACTATATTTTATACTTGCTTAACTCCTATTTGCTCTTTCCTCAAGTTCAATTTCCCTTTTTGTAGTGGCTGAGGGTTACTGGTTGAAGCAGTCATCAATGTCACCCTATGCTGGTTTGTCACTTCATTTTGCTTGGTTCAATCATCCAATCTAATTCCTATGTATATTTATCATTATTATTGTTATTATTTGTATTCTAAGAAATTTCTGGTTGTTTGCGTTATTAGGATCAATGTACCATGGCTCTCCTTTGTTATTGACACTTCTTGGCCTGCTCACTGTTACAAGGTACTTGCTGTCAATTCTATTAGCTTTTGTTTTGTTGCTTATGTTAAATGGAGCGATGTTTCAAATGATTTGTGTCACTACCAACATCATAAGGTCGTGAAATGCTATTAAAACCAAGGTTGAGTTCCCTATCCTATGATATTGATTACCAAATCCAAGGTTGGATTCCCTATCCTATAATATTGGTTGATAACTTCTAGTGACTATTACAGAGTCAGGTAGGATAGTTAGTTAAGGGAGTGAATGAGAGGCAAGAGGTTATAGATAAGGAGATGAAGTTTAGAGAGGCTTATCTTTGGTATTTGGAAAAGGATCTATAGTGGGAGAGGACCATGTCTTTCAAATACCAGGCTGTGTCAACAATTTTCTTCTTATTGAACTCATTTTCTTCGTATATTCTGATCCAGTTTCTGTCAACCAGAATTAGAGTTCCAACCTTGGAGCTGTGACTGGAAAATCTTAAAGACATAGAGGGTTGTTAAAATGTCCCACATTGAGTAGAGATATGGTCAAATAAGTCTTTATAAAGGGTAGAGTAATCCTCACCCATGGGCTAACTTTTGGAGTAGAGTTAAGTCTAAGCCGAATTCTAAGATGGTATCAGAGTCTACCCTAGAACATACTAGGCCACCCACAAATGGGCCACTCCCAAATCTCCTGTCTTGCAAACTTCACGTTCTAGAGATCTAGCCCTGGGCGTGAGGGGTGTGTGTTGAGAGGTCCCATATTGACTAGAGATAAAGCCAAATAAATCATTATAAAGGGTGAACAATCCTAATGCCTGAGCTAGCGCTTGGAGTAGTTAGGCTTATGCCTAACCCGAATTCTGAGAATTGTCTTGGAGGAGGAACATGTTTGGGTTGAGAGGAGAGAAGGGTGTCAAATAGGGAGCTTGGGACACACATGCAAGGTATGCAAAACAAAATGGAGAGGCTAATGGAGGAGAGCTAGCAGAGTATTGAGGCCCTTTGGGTGTTGGTTGAAAAGTTTATTGCACCAAATAGCGAAGGTGACCTAGGCCCAAATTGTTTGCTAATCGCAAAGAAGAAGAGGACGCAACTTCTGAAGAAGAGAAGGCCAAGATTTCGTTCCCAACCTTCAAAGGGGCCGAGGTTGGCACAAATGGAGGGCCCACAATGACCTTACCACTGTTGCCAAAGCCACCAGATCGGGGTACATCCGCAATGAGTAATGGGCCTCCGCTAAAGTCATAACCGCAAGAGTCAGGTTCTTCCACAGAACTCTAGTATTGGGACACATGTTCAATGGGTAATTTGACTTCTTTGGCAACATTTATGGTTCGTTGCTACTGTTGTGGCGGAGGAAAAGTTGAAGTGGGTGTCCTTTCCAGTCTGAAATAGTTATGTTCTTGTTAGAAATATAATATAAAATCATTCACGTGTCTTCATCCAACTACTCAAGCTTTTGGATAGGTGGTACTTGACATGGTATTAGAGTCCCTATGACCAAGTGGTCTAGAGTTCGATCCTTGTTGCTCTATTATTATCGTAAAATGTAGAATTTCAGCACATGGTAAGTGGGTATGTGCATTGTCCACACTTCAAGTCCAATGACTCTTGAGGGAGGGGGGTGTTAGAAATATAATATAAAGTCAGTCATGTGTTGCTTTTGAGATAGTTGGTTCATGACAAATCTGAAGGTGGCATGATGAGAGATAAAAGGGACATGAGGTTTGCAGGCCAAGCTACCTCTGCCAGAGCCGCTGGACAAGTGTGTTTTCATAGTGGCAAAGGTGATGTTAGCAGCAGTGCAGCACAGATGCAACTTCAGAACCTTTCACCGATGACTAGCATGGTGGCCAAGCAGCCACCAGAAAGCTGCTAGATTGAGCTTTTGATGCGGTGGCTAATAGGATGGTGCTAGGGTTGGAATTGACAGAAATGGCAGCGACGATAAGAGAATGTATTCATGGGAAGCACGAAAAAGGAGAGGCAAGATTGGAAATGCAATTATTGAGCTCAATTTTTGACCTGATGGGTCAAACTCTGAAGGAGATTATTTTTGAAGTCGAATAGGTCAGGCCCAATTTTCCAGGTGCAGCTTGTGGAATAGAAGTTTATTTTCATGAAAACTTCAATCCATGCATTAATCATAGGAGGCTCCAAGCCATTGCCGAAACTTTGGAGCTAGCTACTGTTTTAGGAACTGAAGAAGAGCTGCAGGACCCCATCTTTCATTTGTATCATGGTTAATATGTTTCAAACTTGGACCTGGGTAGGGTTTTTGTTTTAGCTACCACAAGCTATTTGCCTTGAGAGCAGGGGGGGGGGGGATTTAGAGAGTATTGACCTTAATTTGTTTTCAAGAGTATTCAGTGACTCTTAGAGAGTGTGTTAGTTAAGGGAGTTAGTTAGAGATGGGAGGTTAAAAAAATAAGAGAGAGGAAGTTTAGAGAGGCATATCTTTGGTGTTTGGAAAGGATTTAGAGTGGGAGACAACTAAGTCTTGTGGCTGTATCAACAACTTTCTTTTGAATGAACATATTTTCTTCCTGTATTCTGATCCAGTTTCTATCACATACAATGACATTTGGAAACTTTGTTGGTGATACAGAATTGAAGGACAGCCTGATCATTTTTTATGCAGGTAACTTTCTTAGCCTTTTACTTGTAATTAATATTATTGAGTTCTGTATTTCCTAATCTTATGAACCATAATTGTCTTCATCCTTGTTGCTTGGTGATTATATTTATCTTTGTTTACTTGTTGATGAGAAAACCATGATTTTGCAACTGCTCCCAGGACTAAATAATCCTTACATGTGATCAATTATCTTCATTGCTTTTAGAATCCAAATCATACAGTTCGTCATCCTTATTCTTTTTTTGACGTATCTTGTATATTTGGTTCTTTGCCCTTGTTATTTTCTCCTGATGAGTATGGTGTACTTATTTAAGCGGTAAATATCAACTCATTTCTGGATATAGTATGGCTTTTGTGATTGAAGATATCATGACTGCAATGCTCATCCGTGCTGCTGGTAAAAACCTTCAGGTGGCATACAGTTCAAGTTTAAAATTCCTTGACCTTCATCAGTTATCAGAAAAGTCAGGTCGTTAACATGAGCTTCAAGTGTGATTCTTTTGTTCAAATTTCAGATGCTATGGTTGGATGTGCGGCTTCTATTTTTATTTATCATTTCATTTCAAGTGATAAACACAATAAGTGTACAAGAAAGAAGGCCCTTTGCTGCTATAGATATATTATACCATCAAAGAAAGAGGTTTTTTATTTATTAGCAGACCGTATTATGAGATAATCATTGCATGGTACTTGCATGAAGATTGCTAGATAGTATCAACAATTTGCTATGGAAGATGGGGTGCTGCCTTTGAGTCTTGGACCTTGGTTTGTTTTTCTTTCTATCTTCTGGAGGTCTTATTAAAAATGGAAAAAAATGAGGTTGAATGGAACACCTTATTGATCATTATCTTGGCTTTAAACATCAGTTTCTGAATATATTTATAAGTTGAAAGGACTAGTGCCTAATTTCATTGATTGTGTTGAAACTTGTGGACAAAATTACATGCTTGTGTGGTTGCTAATAACAAATGGATGGTGAAGGCTTATATGCCAGTGTGGTTTTTGGGTATAAATAAAGTAGTACTCTTTCCAGAAAAAGGTCATTTTATTGAATTGCTGAAAGAAAAATGATAGTTGCAATCTGCAAATATTGTTCTGCAGGGTAAGTTATGATCATCTTATTTAATGTTAAATGTTCCCTTCTCAGGCTGTGGATCTTTTGAAACTCTGCTAATTCTTGTTTATCCCTTTTAATAGGATCTTCATTGTTTCCAGAGGTTCTTCCTTCAGGAGATTTTGCTGCTCTTGTATACTTATGGAATCCTTTTACAATTATTGCATGCGTTGTTCTATCCACATCTGCAATTGAGAACCTGATGGTTGTGTTATCACTTTATGGAGCATGTACAAGTAAGCAGCTAACAACCTATGGTTTTTAATTTCTGAATTTTTGGATATTTAATTCATTCTATTAACTTGCTCCTTCATTTTTTAATTGGTATCTGTTGATTGTTTTCTTGTTAAGAAATATATGGTCCCTTATATTGAAAAAAAAAAGGCATGGTGTCCTTGTGTGCTGAAAATTGTCTTGGGGAAGTTTTGATGAGAAGTGATGGTAGGAATCTCCACCATCATCACAGTGCCTTCTTTCTTCCCATTCCTGTTGCTCTGCTCACTGCTTTTGTTCGATTTTCCACTCGTGGGGTGCTTTCTTTTTCAGATTTCTGGCCCCTGATTCTTATTTACTTTCTATACCCATTGCTGACTTCCTTTAATCCGATTATGTGCTCTCATCTTGAGATGTACCACTTACTCTAATCCCAAATCACTTACTCTCTTGAGCTTAATTTGATATATCTTGTTCCATTTCTAATTCTAACTAGAACCCCTTGATCAGTGACTTCACAACAGTCCACCATGTCACTTTCTTGTTGCTCCTTTTCCAGCAAAACCACCAACTGAGAGCACCCCTCCTCAGCACTATAACAGCGCATGGAAACTTCTCTTCAGGTACTCCAATTGCCTCAAAATACTGCTCTGCATTGATCAGCCACCGGCAAGCCTCCTTTCCATCAAATGTTGGAATCATCTCAAGAAGAATTCCCACAACTCCTTTCTTGATTGAATCTTGTATAGCTCCTTGGATTTGAAAGCTCTGGAATATCAACTGGTACTTTATTACTCAAATCAGGGAAAATCTCCCTTGATTACGTATACAACTAGCAGAACTTCGAGAGTCTGCAGCCTCCAATGCTCAAAGGCCCGCCAACACTTCAAAATGACAAGACGTCACTCCCTCTCGACCCCTCCTTCTATTTATAAGCAACATGCTTTACTTCTATTTGATTTTTTTTGGTTGAGTGATAAAACCAATAAAACAAGATTACTAATAGGGGCTGAACCCATGTATATGCGACATGTAATACCTATTAAGAATGAAACTTTTTTTGTTATTTTACAATCAGCTCATGGTTTCTGGTGTATGTTCTAAGAAATTTGGTGTCCTGTATCCCTTTTGCCTTTAATTTAGCTAAATATGTAATAGAAGAATTCCATCTTATTAACTTTCTTTTTTTTCATATTTTTCCTTGTTTGCATGGGCACTATTTCATTTGTAATCATTACTTTTTGAGTAAAATAATCTTCATCATGTTAATATCCACTTGAGTGAAAATGTTGGTAATAGCTATATTCAGCAAGAAGATCAAATTTTGGAAATGCTAACAAAGGCTCATCAAGAAATTATGTAATGGGTATTCATAAAAGATTGAAACAGCATCAATTAAACATATTATTATCATTAACTGCCTTTTGATCTTCACCTAAATCTTCGTTTAATGTTGAAACTGTGCTGATGTAACAGGACTAGCTCCTCTGGCAGCTTTTGGGTGGGTCATGGCTACAAATTTGTCTCTATACCCTGCAATCCTTATTATCCCAGTATGTCGTTGCTTGAACTCATTACATAGCATTTGCAGCATATTCTGCAAATCTTTGTACTCTTCTTTAATTTATCATTTTATCTATCTGTTGATAAATCTATTATCTTAATTTGCACTTTGCAGGTCATAATTGGGGTATGGGCCTGCTCCCCCTAGGAAATTTTTCTGGCTAAGGAAAAATCATAAAGTTGACAATTCAACCTCAAGCAATAGAAGTTGTTTAGAAGAAGTGAACAATGAGCCAAGGGCACTATATTTATTCTCATGGAGGCCAGTTGTGCATTTTTTGTTCTGGACTTTACTGTGGTCATCCTATGTTTTAGTCCTTTGTGGCATTTATGTCCAACATCATGGTGGCCTACAGGAGTTGTTCAAAAGGTTTTATTTAAATACTATTACCATTATTTATTTATGAGAACAGTTTTGGAGGTGCCAAAAAATTTCTGGATATTTGTTTGTATTTTGAGGCCAGAGACTTCTTTTTGGTCATTTTAAAAGCTCATTATTATAGTATCTGCCAGTATTTTGTACGGAGTAACAAATAAAGAGAATTGCTTATGGGTGAGCTTTTTCAAGAATTAATGAAGAGTCCATGGAGTATCATGTGAAGACAATTATACACCTCTAAAATGACGCTGAGACTCATGAACAAAGGGCTTACCACCGTTGACGTCCCCCTGAGCTCAAGCTTTTATATTTTGCGACTTTCTTGCTTTTCCTTTTTAACGCTGAGATTCATGAACAGAGGGGTAGCTCTTGTTAACGTTCCTTTGAACTCAAGCCACTATTGTCGTAAGGCCTCTGAGACTCAGACGAAGGAGCACAAGTCATCGACCTCTGAGGTTCCCGCTGAAGGACATTCTCAAGTAAAACAAAAACAAACAAAAATATGTCAAATAATTCAATTTCGGCAGATCTGGGATATAAACAGTTCCTAGCTTAATCCTCAACGTGTATTGTATCCAGAATCAACAAGTCAAGCCAGGGTGGATGCTACATCATGTTGCAGTCATGGAGGATCGAACTCAAAGTACCTGCGAAGGCTTCGTCTTCTCCCCTACGTTGAGTTTGCAGGAGGATGTTAGAGAAGTGTATCGTTTGCTATGAAGATATACGCCGTATTGTTTGCGGTATCGTCTGATACAACATTCTAGCATTTGATCCTCTCGTCTGAGTAGGATCATCTATATAAGGAAGCATCGTCTGATCAGCTACAACGTCTGCCCAGAATGATCGTCTGAGTGGGACCTTGACAGCTGTAGCCAGATATCTTGTCGTACTAGCAATCCCGGATATTCCGGGATCTTACCTTACCTTATCTTGTATTTATTATAGTTTATGTTTCCCAATGTATCAACGTTTCCAATGTAATAGTTTGACCTCAGAATATCCGTCGTCATTCTGTATAAATACAGAGCTTGTAACCGAAAATTATTAAATTAAGAAACTAAAGTGCAATACATTTTCTCAATAAAGCCCTTCGTTCTTTTCTTCACCACCTTCTCTTCCGCTTGCCTTACAGAACATCTTCAATGTTCTTTAACAATGCAACTATATATTTTATATTCTTGTTAAAAAGACAACACAATTTGTTTCCCTGCAAATCCATTTGAGATCGTTTTGAGAGTCTTTTCCCTATTGCCATACATTTAGACAATTTCGGTAAGTTTTTCAATGTATAAGTTTTACATTATGTGGTACGATTATTCATTTTTTTACAATTTTTTTCCTACATAGTGTCATCCAAGGCCGACAATATAACATGAAAGTTAGAGTCGGCCTATACGACTGGCACCAGCGGAAGGACAGTAGCATCAACCTTTGTGGCACGTATGTAGCCTCCTCGGCTTATAGTTGGCTAAAGTAACGCTAAATGTTAGCGTCGGACGAGTGACCGACGAAACAGGTTATCTTCAATCCTTTTAACGAGCCACGACGCTGGCGCTAGATCGACACCAAAACGGTTATAGCGTCAATTTTTAGCCAAAGTCAACATAGACTTGCGCTTTTCTAATAGTGCAATAACTTATATTTTATGAATATAATAATAAATTTAAATTAACATGACAAGATTATTTGAAGATTTTGGATTTCACAGTCAATTTTTATAAGACCTATCTTATTAATGTGTATAAAACAGAAAGTTATATAAAATGTTATCCTTTGGAAATTTAATATGAGAAAATTTATTCACAAGTTAATGAAATGGAATGTAATGGTTTTTGTGTTGGGTTGACTAAAGTGTTAAAATAGGCGTGCATTCTTTCCAACCTAAACATCATGTTACATTCAGATACATTACAATATTGCTCTTCTACATTTTTTATTATATTTTATCGGGAAAATGCTATTCTTAAATTAGAATACAATATTATTATATTAAAATAATGTTCATTAATTGTCTTCAAAATTATTAAACATTTGGAATGTGAACATTATACATTTAAGTATTTTATTGTTAAATATTATTTATCTAGCATTCTCTAAAAAGTCAATTAAATGAAAAAATAAAAAATGATATTACCTTTTCATAAGTGGAAATCCGTTCAACATTTGAAAATTCAATATTATAAATGTTATTTATTTCCATAAATATATAAAATATTATTATATTACTTTAGGGTTGTTAAAGTTAGCCTCAGTCCCTCTTTATAATCACTGTCATCTGGATCATTTTTCTCCAGCCCTTTCCTGAGAAAAAAAAGGGAGACTGGAATGGTCACTTTCTCCAAGCGTAGGAGTGGCCTTTTCAAGAAAGAATTCGAGTTGTCAATTCTGTGTGGTATTCAAATTGCTATTATTCTATTTTCCTCTGGTCATAACCCTTTCTCTTTTAGCTATCCAAGTGTGGAGGCTGTGTCTGGCAGGTTCCTTTACTCGAGGGGTGAAGAAGACGATATGGGTGAGCGTTACGATAGGGTCGACCAGCTCAACCAGCAACTTGAGGATTTGAAGAACCAGATGCAGGTGGCCATGAAGAAGGAGGAGGTTCTTGACAATGCTTTGAAAAACATGGATCCCTTTCGAGGTCGAGATCCTAATTTAGAGGAGCTTCAAGAGATGAAGGCTTCATTGGAAAAGCTTCGCGATTGTGTTAAAACGGCCATGAATAAATTGAACTCAGAGGCAGCAACAAATCAAGACATGTAAAAGTTACAAATAAATAAATAAATAAATAAATAAATAAATGGCTTTATCCTTCTCTCATGCTTAAGGATTGGTAGACCGTGTGTGTGTGAGTACATATATATATATTAATAAATAATATTTACACTATATATTAATAATATATAACATTTACATTATTTATTAATATATATTAATAATATTTAAATTATTTACTAATATATATATTATTTATTTATTAAATAATATTGAAAATTCTTAAATAAATTTTTAATAAATAACATTATCTCATTAACTAACTTCAAAACATAATTTCGTTTGGTTTAGACCGTCGGTAAGTTGGGCGGTGGTAGTAATGAATCGGTTGACGGAGTTATGACGATCATTTCCGTCGGAAATGAGGCAGTTTGATCGAGCGGTGTGGTTGGTGACTATTTCGACGGTCGTGACGGTCGCTAAGTTTTCCCCTTCTACTTTTCCTTCCATCAACTAATATTGTAGCCTGTTGGTAATATTCCGCACCAAGTGTTCCTACAACCTAAACATTCCTGCCAAGTATTCCTGCTACCTACTGTCGACCTTAGCCGTCGGTAAAGGGTTTACTTTATTGGGAGAAAAGGTGGTTCTGACAACTTGTAATTCGGGTAATTACAAAGGGATCTGAGGTCTTCGGTAAAAAACTGTTAGTAATTTCCAGTTTTCTTGTAGTGAAAGTCTCATGACTTCATATTTAAATCTTAATCATTCATGGTTAAATTTAATGGTCAATATTTAAACCTATTAAAATCTCCTCTGACTTGTATATATATATATATATATATATACATGAGATGTATCTAATGAGAAAAATATTTTTATATGAGAATGGTAGAAATAAATTATGAGCGTTAGATTTAATTATAAATGCTCATGATTAAAAGATAATTAATGGTCACGGCCACTTAAAAATGTCATGTGACTTTTAAAGAGTGTCATGACTAACTATTTTAATCTTGACCATTCATTACTATATCAAACGATCACGATTTATTCTTTTATATATATATATATATATATATATATATATATATGCGTGTGTGTATATATATATATTAATTAATTATGTATATATATATTTTAAATATAATGTCATGTAGTAATTTCAAAATTTAAAAAAATATTTGTAAAGAAAATTATCTCATTAATTAACTTTAAATAATTAATTAATTTATTATACATAAAAAATATTAATTATTTTAGTTTTAGTTTTTTAATTTTTTTTCTCGAGTTGTAATTGCTGATTGATATTTCAACTAATTTTAATATTATTTTCCTGTTTTGTTTCAAAAAATAAATTATTTTCCTGTTTACCAAAAAAACTAATTTTAATATTTAATATTTTAATCATAATCAATAAATATCAATATATATGTAAAAGAGACTTAACTTTTACATTAAGTACATTATACATTTCCTATCTTAGTATTAAAATACATTAAACAATAACAAACTACCTTTATAATAAATATATTAAATAATAAAATTGAAACTGAAAAAAGTTATAACGTTACAAGTTATTCAACTACCTATATTAAATATTAACATTTATAAACTTATTTATTGTCATTATCATCATTATTTATATATTAATTGTAAAACTTCTTATACATATAACTAAAAAGTAAATTATAGATAAGTATTCAAAGTATAACTATCGACCTAAAGTTGAGAAAAAAATTAAAATTATACAAAGTAATATATTTTAGGGATAATCAACAAATTGGTCCCTGTGTTTGGGTCGCCGTCTAAGGTAGGTCCCTCCCCGGAAAAATCTTAGCAGATGGTCCCTCTATTTGCAAACTGTCTGAAATAGGTCATCACCGGAGCCCGGAGCTCCGACGAATGCTTATGTGGCATGCTGACTAATTAAATGAAGTCTATGTGGAATTATTTAAATAAAAAACTTAATTACAAGTCAGAAAATAAAACTAATTAAACCCCCAAATTTTCATGTAATTACAAATTACACCCCAAAATCCATCAATCCCTAAATCATTGTTCTTCATCTTCTCCTGCTCCTTCATCTTCACCATTGTTCATCTTCTTCGTTTCCAGAAAAACATGAATATAAGCAAATTCAATTAATCCCTTTTACTCACTGCAAATAGAAAAACATTATGTTTCCCTCTTACTCACTGCAATCAATCCCTTTTCACTTTCCTTCAAATCCATAAGCCAGAAACAGAGAGAAGAAGAAGGGGAAATGCTGAATCAAAACCCAGAAACCTCAAACGCACGCCGTCACGCACTGTTGTGCCTCGAACCATCGCAACCCATCATGCCAGAAGGTACCGCGTCAGGAACGACCACGAGGTCCAGTCGCGCGCCGCCGTTGCCCAGCCACCACCGCACCAGAACAGGACAAATGCGACGAGATGATACCCAACACCCATAGCCACACCCAGCAACGCAAAACCCATAGCCATACCCAGAACCAGAACCCAGCTCGCATAAAGGAGAAAGGAAGCAACTTTCAATTTGGAACCCAGCTCCACCGCTCCATGTTCTCTGCTATCTTTGTTCTTGTTGAAATAGAAGCTTCACGAAGAGAAGGAGAAGGGGAAATGTTGCGTTTTTGACAAACTTTGGATGTTGGGTTTTGTGGAAAGGGGGAAGGAGAGGGGGAATGGGAAAAGTTGAATGGAGATGGTGAAGGGAGCGTGAGGGTGTGTCGAGCTTTGTGGAGGGGAGCGTGAAAGTGCTTGAACCTTGTGGTTTCTAGATACAAGATCAGTGCTGGAAGTGATGGCAAAGTGGCATGAAGACAAACACCCTTGGATGATGATGAAGAAGATGGTGGTGGTGGGATGAGATGAATTTCTGGGTTTAGGGATACAGAAGATGATGAAGATCTGATGAATTAGGGATTTAGGGATTTAGTTTTAATTTGATATTTTTTAATTTAGGGATTGGGGGTTAAATTCTAATTAGTTGTAAATTGGGGGTTTAAATTAGATAATTTTCTGACGTGTAATTGTTTTTTTATTTATTTACAAAATCCACGTAGACTTCATTAAACGCGTCAGCATGCCACATAAGCATTCACCGGTGCTCCGGGCTCCGGTGAGGACCTATTTCAGACAGTTTGTAAACAGAGGGACCATCTGCTAAGATTTTTCCGGCGAGGGACCTACTTCATACGGTGGCCCAAACACAGGGACCAATTTGTTGATAATCCCTATATTTTATATAAAAAATATACTACTGTATATACTAATTGTGAATCTTTAATCTCAAACCTCAATCACTCTTAAATAAAGACTCTCTTATATGTTGACACATTTACTTTATCAACTCAACAATGTCTCTCTCTATCAAATCAATTTTCTGAATTTAAATCATGATTTACAATGATTAAAGGATTCAAATAATTATCTGTTACAAATTTAAATCATGTAATTTATGATTGTGCTTTTTATATAATAATTATTGTTTGATGATTTTATCAATTATATTCAATTCACCTTTATTTATTTATTTTACAGTTTTATCATTAATTTTCTATTGCTACTAACTAACCTATTTTAAAACAAGATTTTGTCAACATGTTGATCTATCCGTTAAATGTGCAAACATCTCTTTAAAATAAAATCACTAATTTTTTATTATGATAATTAAATCATGAAAGCTGCGCGTCAATGTCTAATTTAACGGTAAGAATTTTAAATCATTATCCTTTTCATCCACTACTAAATCTACTCATTGTATCTTCTTCTTAAAGTCCGTCAATGTTTTTCTTTTTCTTTTTTTCATTTTGAGTGAATTTGTATTTTGTAGCAATCTAATTGATCCCTGTATTGTTTACCATTTTAACCAGGTTAGTGATTCAGCTCTATACTTGAGTTTGCTGGGGCTATTTGCTTATGAACTCAAAGGTTATTTATCTTTCTAACTGACCTTCTATATTAAGCAAAATCTATCCTTAAATAATCAAATTCTTTGATTTTCAGATATGAAGTTTTCATTCTTCCTGTTTTCTGGTTACATTGGAGTTTCACTTATTAGTCCTGTGATACACAACTTATGGATATGGAGGGTATGGCGCTTTGGGTTGATCTACATTTTCAAGTAGAGTACTTATCTTGTTATCCTCATTTCCTCACATGTGTAATGAAATTGGCAGGGTACTGGGAATGCAAACTTTTACTTTGCTACTGCAATTGGTTATGCTTGCTTGCAGGTGCTTTATCTCTACTCATTCATATTCACCTCTCATATTAATTTTTGTTGCTGTCTCTTCTTTCTTTGCTTGTAGATTATAATTGTCAAACTATACCTACCTCACACTTCTCTTATTTTTTTATGTTCAAATTTCAACTACATGCATATTCATTTTAAGATAATATCAAACATTGGAGGAGGAATCAACCCCATCCCATTTTCCTTAATATCTCCAGCTAATAATTACTTAGCTACACAGGTTCTTAGTTTGACACAGTAAGAATTAAGCATCAAAATTCACAACTATTCTCCCACTATAATGGAAGACTTTATTTACATTGAAAAGTGCTTTTATCTTAAAATCTTGAGTCACTTTATATTCCTAAGTTGACAAGTTGTTTCAAAACTAAATGATTCATAAGTTGTGGTCCTGTAAACTTAAGTGAGTTTCTCATGTGGGCAGATCATTCTGGTGGTTGAAAATGACAAATCCTGATAACTTTTTAGGAGTATATTTAACTATACTACACGATTGCACTGTATGAATTTCTGGGTTCGGGAATGAAGAATTTTTGGGTTTCGAAATGAAAGAAGATGAAGGCGAAGAAAAGATAAATATCTGAGTTAGCTGGGTTTTTGGAGTTTTATGTTAGAAAAAGATGAAAAGTGGGATGAAGAAGGAGGACAAAAAAGAAGATGAAGAAGGATGATGAACATGATGAATTGATGATGATCATGATCAAGAAGGGGGAAGAAGTATTTATGAGTTTTGTATTTCTGTTTTAAATACCCAGATTTTTTTTTAATTTACAATTTTAAAAAAATTGTATTTGTTAAATTTAATGTTTTATTAATTATTTATCCATGTGGCATGCTGAGATTGAATGTCACTTCAATTAACAAATTCATATCAGCAATTTCTATTAGGTCACTAACGGCTGAGTAACGAAAGGACCAAAACTGTTCACATCACAAAACATGGGCTGAAAGCACGCTCATTTTAAAAACAGGGGACCACTTTTGCACAATCATATTAG
Organism: Acmispon strigosus; assembly: GCA_030819835.1. Classification (NCBI taxonomy): domain Eukaryota; kingdom Viridiplantae; phylum Streptophyta; class Magnoliopsida; order Fabales; family Fabaceae; genus Acmispon; species Acmispon strigosus. The sequence continues at coordinate 17,122,949 of JAUAMA010000002.1, read as the reverse complement.
ATCAAAAATCATTTATATTTTTAAGACAGAGAAGTAGCAATCTTATCCAACAGGCTCATAAGAAGCATCCTCATCAACATTCAAGTGGCTCTCCCCTCACCTCCTTGGGCCGAATTGGCTAAATATTGACTTGGTCTAAAGTATTGATATATTTGTTACAATAATATTGTATTAAAACCTGATTGTATTTAGATTTTCTGCAACGGGTACTTTTAATATTTAGTTTGCAACATTCTTATTTAATTGAATTTATAAAGCTAAGAAATATATGACATAACTCTAATATTTTTAGACATGTGTACGATCACATGAAATAGAAGATGAAGAAAAACATTTTTAGACATAATATTTGTCTACTGCGTATGAATTTGGTGAAAAGGATGATTGTTGAGGAAATTAAGGGAGGTTGATTTGAAGAAAAAAAACTGAAATAAAATATTAATACCATTTTGTTTGATATTATTGCTAAAAATAAGGGATTTTGGGGGGAGGTTATTGCTAAAAATAAGGGATTTGGAGGGAGGTATAGATAATTTCGGAATTTTGAAAGATACACATTTAAAGGGATGAAGAGAAGATGAAGAAAAATAACTGCACACAGGAGCGTGGCACTCACGGATGCAATGCAAGGAATTGGAGAGAGAAGGTGAGAATTTTAAAAATTGCTGAGGTGGCTAAATGTGGAGGAGAATATTCAATTTGAGTGTCTCACTCTCTTTTTTAAGGACTTAAAATTATATGATACATAGTAGATTTTCTCTTTGCCCTTTTCTCTTTGCATTAACACAGACATAAGAAGAGTGTTAATAACATTCTCTTTATTATTATTTTTCTTACACTCACTTTAATTTATTAAAATTAATTTATGTAGATTCCACCAAATTAAAAATAAATCTCATATAATTTAGTGGTTCATACATGAATTTTAAATATAGTGTTAAAAAAGAGAATCATACTAATATTTCTCCAAACATAAATACATGATGCAAATGTGATTTTTCCATAACATCAATAAATAAAAGCACAGTATTTTGTGATTTAAATTCATTGGTACAAGTGAAAATGGACAAATTTCAGTTTTAAAAATAAAAATATTTGGCCTAATTTCAGTTTCTAACGCACGCGTGGTTGATTAGCGGTAAAAAAGATATGGGGGTAGTTTGATTAGATGTAACTTTAAAAAGTCAGGGTAATTGTTGACTCCTAAAAAATATTAGCTATACCATGTCACATCATACTCTTTTTAAGGTCACATCATACTTTAATCTACCTTTTAAATATTTTAAAATACAATAATACATCCAACCATATAAGAAGGAAATCTTGGAGTTTGACCGTAATGCACAGAATATATTTTGTTTTAATAAGTATGGCACATCTTTTAATAAAGGGTTAATGGTTTACTTCGTCCCTGTGGTTGTACTAAGATTTGGCTTTGGTCCCTCTCCGGAAAAAAGTTTGCAAAAGGTTCCTGTAGTTGTACCAAGTTTGATATAGGTTCCTGCCGGAGACCGGAGCTCCGGCGAGTGCACATATGACAGGCTGACTGGGTTAATGAAGGTGACGTGGAATTTTTTTTATTGAAATATAGGTAAGATATTTAAAAAAACAAAAAATTCTTAATTAAATCTAAAATTCCCCAAATCCCTAATTCCTCTTTCTTCTCCTTCCCTAACTCACGCATCTTCTTCTTCAGGTTCATTTTCGTTTTGTGTCTTCTTCCTCATTACTGTTGAGTGTTTTTTAATTGTCTTTGAAGAACCAAGAACCCCTGATTTTCATTTTCAATATCACTAAAAACATTCCAATTCTCCTAATATAAGTAACTTCTCAAATTCCCCAGCAATCAAACAAGAGTAACAAATCGAAACTTTTGAATTTCGCAAACACCAAGAGAGGAAAAAAAGTTGAATTCTTTTCATCAAAATTAAGTAGGTAGTTGATCAGAGTATTCACAAGCTTAACTGCAACCTCTTCATTTGTTTGAATATTAGTTCCTGCACCAAGAAGAACGAAAAATTAGAAATTCAGAGTAAAGATGCAAACACCGAAAAGCGATAGTGGAAGCAGAGCGCACTGAGATAGATCTCCCCGAAAGATCCGCTACCAATCTTCCAACCGAGACGGAACTTGTTCCCAACTCGAGACTCCACAGGACCGAAACCCTAGAAACTGGGAAGTGGAAAATCGAACACCAGCGACGGAACTTTAGCTACGAGTTCAAAGAGGCCATCGAAGAAGAAGAAGAGGACAAAACTGAAAAATGGGGAAAGAGCAGAGGACGAATCAACGACAATTAGGGGTTCTTCAACGACAATTAAAAAACCCTCAACAGTAATGAGGAAGAAGACACAGAACAAAAATGAACCTCAATGAAGAAGAAGAAGAAAGAACCACGAACCTGTGATGCGTGAGTTAGGGAAGGAGAAGAAAGAGGAATTAGGGATTTGGAGAATTTTAGATTTAATTAGGGATTTTTTATTTTTGTAATATCTTACCTGTATTTAAAAAAAAATCACGTCACCTTCATTAACCCAGTCAGCATGCCATATGTGCATTCGCCGGAGCTCCGGTCTCCGGCAGGGACCTATATCAAACTTGGTATAACTACATGGACATTTTGCAAACTTTTTTCCGGGGAAGGACCAAAGCCAAATCTTAGTGATTCAGTATTTATTTTTTAAGCAAGTGATAAGAATTCTATTCTTAATTTTTATAAATAAAAGAACTCATTGATCAAAAGTTTCTACCACTTCGTATGCTAATAATAAAGTGAGTGGTTAATCCCACCATTATAGACGGTGTGAATTTTTTACATATAACACGATGCTAGAAGAAGAAAATGAATGAATGAACCCAAAGTTATCATAGTATTCTTATTTAGATGCGAAGGAGTTATAGGCTACAGGAAATTGGTAATGGCAATTTTACTTAATTATTATATTATAAATGGAGCATTGGTTTTGATTGTGGAAGACCATATTTGACCATATATGTTATATATGTTAGTATGAACAAATCACCGAAAATCGAAAATGTGGTTAGAGTGTTTGATTCACACTATACAAGTTTTTCCTTTTGTGGATGATTGAATAAAAAATGTAAAATATAGCAGTTGGTAGAAGCAGAAAGTACGTAACGTAAGAGATAGTTTGGCAGATTTGATGAAGATGATGGATGGATGCGTGCGTGCTTGTTTTGTTTTGTTTTGTTATTGGTAGTCGTAATAGTACGAACACCGACCTCCGTCCTGTCAAGTGTCGGCATCAGACATCACAGTGCAGTGCTCACGTGATATGTATGGTAGGACTAGGCAGAATCAAATCTATGTCTATTGAATAGATATATCACCATTTTCTACCTGCAAATGCTAACTACTCACTTCCATTGTCACCCTTGCTCTATGTTCTATAGGCTTACCACAATCAAAAGTAAAAAAAAAGTTGATGATATGCAATGTGAATATATATTGTTTAATGCTACACGTATTATTACTCCACCTAAAATGGTCTTTGTTTTCATAGAAAATAAAAAGAAAACATGATAAAGTTAAAAGAAAAATATATATTTTAGTGGAAAAAAAATGAAAAGAAGATAAATAGGTGCAGGTTTGGAGGAGACGAGAGGGAGGTGGGGAAATGAGAGGACGGAGAAAGAGGTGGAGGTTGAAGAAGCTTTGTCGGAAAAATGTGGAGTCATGGCACCCCATGTGGTGTTAGGATTTGGGGAAAGGGAAAAAGCAAGAATGAGATGATAAGAAGCCAAAATTGATTGGAATTATTTTTCACATACCAAAATTGAGGAAAAAGTAAATATTGTGGATAGCCTACATCTAACTAGAATTACCACTTGAGTTAATGACTGAGTAAAAAATGAGTTAAGTATGTGCTAATTATAAGAAACGTTCATTTTATAGTCTAAATTTTAGCATCGGCCACGACATAGACACTATTTGCGTTAATTAGTGTTGATCTAGCCAACACACAACTGCCACTGTGAATTAACATAAGAATTTATTTTCATGAATGTTAGAGTTGGTTAAGTCGACGCTAATAACTCTTGGCTAGAGAGTTTATTGACCATTTAGGCTAACATTAGGTAATTTTCCAGTATCGTTGTTCTTAGCCCATGCTAACAAAATAGCTTGATTCTTATGGCCCAAACTTAGCGTCGGCTACAACAGACGCTCTCGTTAAATGTAATTTATCACACGGAAAGGAGGGCTCACTCTTCCTTCTTCTCCCAATTGTGAACCCTAACCCCTTTTTACCCTTTTTTATTTGTTGGCACTCATCCTCCTCTGTTATCCTCCTTTTCCTCCCACCGTCCCCGTCAAGCCTTGTGAAGCCTCACGTTCTGACAACGCTCGTTCATCGCACGGAAAGGAAGGCTCACTCTTCCATCTAAGTGTTTGATGCGTCATCATGTTTTTCTTTGTCATTCTATTAAGTATATATATATTTACGTCTTACAAAACTTGTTTATGTCATAACATCAGGCTCAGTACCGTGAGAGGTTGAAGACAATGCAGATTCGACAAGTGAGAACTTCAGCGCCACCTCATCCACCATAGATGAAGCTGCAAGGCTTCTTTAATTCTATGGAAGGATGTTGCAGGGTATTAGCTTGGAAATTTTCCCAAGTTTCGGGTTGGTCGAAGCAAACACCGTAAGAGGATTTCGACCAAGATGAAAAGTGCTTCACTAAGGCTAACGAAGCGGTCTATGAAGTTCGACTGAAATATGACAGGTCGAAGTCGAAACCAGTGAGGTCAGGACTTAACGTAAACAAGTTTTGAAACTTGTTTGTTTTCAATCCCGGCCTAGATATGTATAAAACTGCCCTTCGGCGGAGGTTACAGAGCAGTTAGAGCGACCAGACATGTGGAAGACAAAGAAAACAGACAGAAGACACGTGTAAAGACCAGAAGACATAATCGTTGCAAGCGGTTGAGGAAATTGCTTATAAATAGGAGAGGCCAATGCAGAGTTCGAGGTCTTTCGCCCTCATCACGACACGACCGGTAGCGTTAAACCTCGCCCATTAAGCCAATAGTCCATATGGTAATGACACAGCGCAACATGAACGAGAAACATGTGAGTGGCTGAGTGGTGGTCGATTAGCCAAAGTGTTACATTTCCCTGTAATTTACATTTCAATGCAATTTTATTTTTCTTTTTACTTTTTTTCCCCGCTTTCATGCCTATAACCTCTTCTCTCTGCCTATAACCCCTTCTTCGACTATTCCTAAAACACCCACATCCATTCTGCTCGAACCACTTTCGACGGGTTCCTCTCCACGCTCACACACTCCACACGCGCACACGAAAGATTTCCGTACTCCCCAGGACCCGAAAAAAGGATAAAATCCAGGCTCTTCATAAACATTCAGATTTTCTTGTGGTTTTACCTTGGTTACCAAAAACCAGCGTAAACAGGGGCAAAAGACTTCTTGTGATGCTCTATACTTGATTAAAAAAGAATAACATTACTTACTTAAAAATTAGTCGATCAATTTCGCCATAAATTCCGCAACTAAATATATAGAATTGCTTAATTACTGTGTCATCCGTAAGTATGAATAAAAGATTAAGCAAAAACAAAGCTAGAAGAAACCAAAACTAGTAGACAATAATAAGAACAAGGGATTAATATGTTTTTCGTCCTTAAACTACAATGAATATTTGATTTCCGTCCTTAAATAATTTTTTCTTTGGATTACGTCCCTTAACTTGTTGAGTTAATTAATTCGCGTCCTTTAACCAAGTTGACTGCTCACATGGCACTCCAACGTGTAGGTTTCCTCAGGCCACCTCTTATATGGCACTGCCACATCAATTAATGAAATGAGATGAATTTATTTTTCTTTAATTATAAGATAAAATTATTAATTATTAAAAAATTAAAATTATTAATAAAAAATACCGAAAAAGAACCTTGATCTTCCATGAAGATGTGTCTATCTTCATCCATACCTTCATTATATTCTCTCTAACCCCAAATCTCCCTTGTTTGAACTTATATATTCGCTAAAGTTTAAGGACAAAAAAATATTAATCCCTAAAACCAAAGAGAACATGAAATGGAAGAAATGAAAGTGATAAAGATGACGGAAGAAGTGTGGGAAATTGTTTCCCTGGTCTGGAGAGTGGTCCCTGAACCAGACCTAGCTAGAGTCAGAGAGCATCTATCCATTTTTGCTCTGGGATCGCGAGCTCTCTTTCTTTGTTACTGGATTTGATCACATCATAGGGGTGGTCCATTAGAGTTTACTGCTCATGTTTACTTTGTGTACAATGGTAATGCCCTATGAATATTAGGTTCTACTTGTAAGACTAGTCAATAAATGCAGGTCTATTCCATTTACCCGTTTCAAATGGTATGAATCATGAACTAGATCATGTCCATATCATACTATAATCATCTAGTCCAGTATTTAAAAGAAAGTACAAAAACTAATTGTGTAAAATGAAGAAATATATAGCATGGATGGATCACTACGCATAGATCACAACTATATAAATAGAACATTGGGAATTATGAAAATAAAATTTTAGTAGCCAAAGATGTTACTAGGAAGTTGGACATCAAGAATGGGATTAAAGTAAGTCAAGTAAAGAACGCAGTGAGAGATCATTTTGACAGATTAGAAATAATTTCTTAATAGTTGAGAAAGAGCAATCTTACAACCATATGCAACTCTTTGCGCAACTTGTGAAGATGATACGAAAGATTCTTCTCATTTGTTATTTATTTGCTTTGTGATGTCTAAGGTATATGACATGACCTCTAGTTTATATCTCGGGAGAACTTCATTCAATTCCATGGAATTCTTTCATGTTCGCTTGAAAAAAGGAAAATTTGTGTGATGATTTGGCATGCAACAATTTGGCCTTATGGATTGCTAGAAATGGTTTGGTCTTTAACGCTACAAAGATTAGTATTGCTAATATTTTTCAGTTGATTAAATTAAGATGTTTTGGTAGTTGAGGCCAAGATGTAATCACTTATGTATACCTTTTAGTTGTTGGAAAACCAACCCCATATGTTGCTTTCCGTCTTCCTTGAGGATGATCTCAAGGATGATGCTTTACTGTACTTAGAAATGCTAGCAATGCTCTCTTTTACATTTTTTCTGACACTCTCTTTATAATTTGGTCAAATTTTATGTAGGGTCAATTAAATTATATGAATTCCACTCTCAATTTAGTGGGACCTACATGAATTTCAATACCTTAAAGAAAAAGTGTTAAAAAGATAGTGTAAAAGAGAGTGTGACTAACATTTCTCACGTGACATTGTCCTCTTTGGTTTAGTTTTATTTTTTAGTTTTGGTTTTCTCTTTGCAAATGTGCCATCTTAGTAGGTGATTTCAAATTGTGTTGTTTTGTAATATTATGAAATACATATGGTTAGAGGTATCAAAATGAGTTAGGTCCGACGGATTGACCTAGATAGGCCAACTAAAACTATGGGTTGGACTATTAAAATCAAGTCCAAACTAAATTTGTACTAACCTAATCGGATCCAAAAATTGACCAATCCATTGTGAGTTGGATCATTCGCAAGCCTAATTTTTTAATTTTTATTTTTTTATTTGGTTTTACTCAGTTATAATCGTGTTAATAAAAATTAAAATAAAAAATAAATAAGAGTAATAAGAAAATATTTACTACCTTCTTATGTGTTTTATTTCGTCTTAAAGAGCAATGGCCCATGGGTCAGCCACCGGAAGGTTGAGCAAGGCTATAAATTAGTAGCTCGCTTCAACTTTGGCACAATTCAACCCGACTCAATATGCGTTGGCTTGTTATGGGCCGATGACCTAAATGAGTTGGACTAGCTAGAACTAATATTTTTACAAAACGTCTTATACTCACTCATTATTTATAATATGAAATTTTGTTGACTTAAAAAAAAATAACTTCTTGAAATACAAACACATTTTCCTTCATCTAAGGATTGGCAAAACACGTGAAAACATGTGTAATTTTATAAACGATTTGGATCGGATGAATAGCATATTTCATTTCTCTCTCTTTTTATTTCTATTTCTGATGTATTAGAGTGTCGATTAAACTATTTCATTCTTGAGTTATGATAGGTTTATACTCTATTTTCTTTTACAATTTATTTTAACTCAATTTTTCTTTTTATTTCTCTACTACTTCTTATGTCAGATCATCATGGACCATACTAATCATTTTACTCTCTTAAGATATTATATCTCTAGAGTTGTAAAATGGAGAACTGTGTGAAGAAAACTGAATTGTAAAATTTAGTAAATTCTCTATGAAAAGACAAATGTGAACTAGGTTAGTGCAATTAATAAATACATGATTGAACTTTATAATCCCGAAGCAATGAAAAAAGGATTTAAATAGTCCAAAAGAGGACACTTTTTCCAATCATCCTCTTCTGTTTCCTCATCCCTCACTATAGCAGCTTCCTTCGACCTCTCTCTCACTCTCTGCCTCTGGCGTTGATATTAATTTACACATTTTTCATCTCTGCAACTGCAAGTGAAGACAAAACCATTTGCTTCTTTGTAGAACAAGAAATGGGAAAAGCTTCCAAGTGGTTACGCGGGCTTCTTGGTCTGAGGAAATCAGAGCGGAACTCTGCTCCGAAGCCACCCAAAGAGAAACGAGGATGGAGCTTCGTCAAATCATACAGAGAAGACCAACATGACAAACCTCATGCTGCCGCTACCTTCCAAACGGACAACAAGCACGCAATCGCAGTCGCCGCGGCCACGGCAGCGGCGGCTGAGGTGGCTGTCGCTGCCGCTCAAGCGGCTGCCGCCGTTGTGAGACTCACAGGCAACAGCAACAGCGTCAGGATCCGTGAAGTATGGGCGGCCGTTAAGATCCAGGCCGCTTTTCGAGGAAGCTTGGTTAGTGTCCAGTAACAATTCCGTTCCTTTCTTCTTTCTCCACTTCTATTTACTTTTATATCCCTGTCTAGTAGCTTAGTAATTGCTTTCTATTCTGGTCAGTTTTTGGTTGTTGAAGAAGCTGATTTCTTCAGAAACATAGGCCAAACATTTTTTATTATTATTTATTATCATTGCTTTATGATTATATGTAACATATTTTTGTGGTGGTGACCAAGGTTATCATCAGACTCGAGAGTAAGCATACTCGTTTCGTTTTGGGAGTTAAACTAGTTACGAATCAAGCATATTTGACATTTCCAGTTTTCACACTGGGTGTGGGTGGGGTAAATTGTCTGTTAGGTAGTGTGCAAAACTGATTGGGCACAGTTCAATGCTTCTATGAGACATTCTCTGCCCTTTTGGTTAAATAATGACATTGGAGTTTTGGCCTTTTGATTTTGTGGGGACATGTAGTGGGAATTTATTGTTCTAGTGTGAGTGAGGACATTTTTATTATATATTTGATGTTCCCTTAGGTGGGGTTGTAAAAAGATGCAAATTTTGATTTGCATTTTGCAAGCTTTTGGGTTCATGGTGGAGCCTGCTTAGTCTCGTAGTTCAATTAATGCTGTGTGTTCTCTTTGTGGGGCATCTGGTATCGTGTTTTTTGTCTTTTATATATGGTAGAAATTTTTCTTTCAAGTAAATTTTCTCTTTATTTGAGAATTTTTAATTAAGCTGAATAATATGAATTATTATCAATCTTTCTATCATTATTAACTATTTGATAACAAAATTGATAGGCAAGGAAAGCACTGCGAGCATTGAAAGGGTTGGTGAAGCTACAAGCACTGGTGAGAGGTCAAATTGAGAGGAAGAGGACAGCAGAGTGGCTTAAAACAATGCAAGTACTGTTACGAGCACAGGCAAGAGCTAGTGCAGGAAGGACCCTGCAGACATCAAATTCAAGTGCAAAGCAACCATCTACATGCCACCTCTATACAAGTGTAAATTGCTTCTTCAAATTGTCTTTCTCTCATTTTTAATGGATTTCATTTTTGGCTACTTAGTTATTATTCTTTACTTGAAGCTCTTTTCTAGTTCTGTTGGCTTCAAAGTGGATTAATCTGTTTATGTTCGTTAAAAAGCTGATTCACCAATACATGAGTTGATGCTAATAGTTGAATCTAATATCCAATATAATTTGGTTTGTGACTGTATCATGTCATATGCATTGATTGATTGTGTTTGTGCATATTTGGATACATGGTAGAAGACCACGGTAAAACCAAAATCACATTAGACAAAAGCAACTTCTCTTAGCTTTTGTTACTGGCCACCATGATTTTGACCTCCAAGCATGCACTCAATAGTATGTTTGGATTAGCTTCTATTTCCTCATAATTGAGAAGCTACTCACACCAGCTTTTTCCCATAATTGACTTTTACTTCAGAATCAATTCTAGATAGATTATCAAACATGCACTAAATTTGTTAATCAAAGTGCTGATGTTGCAAATGTACTTTTGTTAATATGATCACATAGTTTTCCAATTGACCATTTACAGGGTCCAGCAACACCAGAGAAATTTGAAAGCCCTGTCAAATCAAAGAGCATGAAACATGATCAGCAACCACCTGTACTCAAGGTATGCTCTTGCCATCTATTTATCAACAGGGGTGATTTGAGTGTATTGTCAATTTATGGAGGTACTTATTCATATCATTGTAGAGAAACGGCTCCAAATCCTGTGTCCTGATCAGTTGCAATGAAGAGGGTCAGATAGATGAACAATCATGGAAAAAAGTAAGATCACTGGTAAGATCTTACGGCAGGAACGAAGAAAAAAGTGATAGGATGCTTGAAATTGATTCCGGAAAGCCGCACTTCACCCCGAAACGCAGAAACCTCTCTTACTCTAACAGTGAGCCTCTAGGTTCTGAACATTGTTACAGTAAGAGTTTAACCACCACAAAAAGTTCTGAACAGAGTTCATCTTGTGAAGTTCAATCCCACAACAACAATCCACTTAAACCCAACGAGGTTGAGGAGAGTCCATTCTGCACTGCCAGCAACAGCCCCCAATTTTTCTCTGCCACTTCAAAAGATGATGGCTGCAAAAGAAGTCCTTTTAGTACTCCTACAAGGAGTGATGGCTCGAGAAGCTACCTTCGCGGCTATTCTGATTACCCGGGTTACATGGCGTACACCGAGTCATCGAAGGCAAAGGCGAGGTCTCTGAGTGCCCCAAAACAAAGGCCACAACAATATGAGAGGTCCAGTTCATCTAGCAGGTACTCGCTCAACGGATTTGACATGTCCAGATTGGCCGCCGCGCAGAGGAACCCGGGTGCTTTGCAAGCAAGCTTTAGCAGCAAAGCGTATCCGGGTTCCGGTCGTTTGGACAAGCTTGGAATGCCTGTGGGGTATAGATGCTGATGCTAATTGTCTGTTAAGAAGGGTTTTTGTTATCTTTTTTTCAGAGTCTTTGTCTTAACATCTAATCTTGCTAACCTGTTGTAATTTGGGCTGTATCACTTCATCTTCCATTAGAAATTTACTCTGTCAGCACTCACCATTAGAAATCTGTAACCATATTCAGAGCACAGCCAAGAGTTAATATGACTTGTTCTAGGACGTAATTTCTCAGCTAGTTCTTTAAATTCCTAGCGTGTAATAGTTATCCTTCGTTCATATAGGTATCTAATATCTTAGATAGTTTGATGGACTGTTAAAAAGTGAATCTTCTTCATAACCTTGAAGCCTGAGGCATTTGTTTTATCAGTTACATGGACACTGCACGCTTTATACATGAATAATGACTTTTTATGATATAAGCTGAGGTGAAAAGCCCAAAAGAAAACTCACAAACCACAGGATGGTAAGAATCTCTTTACAATGTGAGTTGAAATTATCACATTAATTAAATATAAAGTTAGTGGGCAAGTGAGTTTTTAATTGAACAACAGCACAAACAGTACCACAAGTATCTTATATATGTTTTCTCCTATTTGCAAACCAGGGAATCTTTGGTAATGAAGGTATTTGAGTATGTATTATGTAAGCTCAAGTCAGAGCCTGTGGCTATATTTAACAAGGGGTCGGCTAAATGATCCCATCATTAATTGAGGTTATTCAGCCCCATGTCCACATTGATCAATAAGATTGTGTTATTTATTTTATTTATTTTCACATTATTTTTTAATTTTAATTATGGGACAATCTTATTGGTCCATATGAGCATGGGGTTAAATGACCTCAATTAATCATGGGGTCATTTAGCCAACCCCATTTAACAATGGAAATGAATAAGCCTGGAACTGTGGAACATGAAGAAAAACACAATTTAGCATGATTTTATGATCTTATACGCAAACATCAAAATAGTGCCCGTGTGTGGCGATTTTTAACTATCAATACACTTTATGGCGATTTTACAATGGACTTCACAAACATGAGTGTTTGATAGTAAATTGTACTATTTGGATGTTCATCAATCTTTTTTCGCTCTATGATACACGAACAAAAGAACGTTATATATGATGGCTTCAATGGGCCAGCTTCAGTTCTTCCACACCTTCGACCCAAGAGAAGTACTATGAGGCCAAGTACCTAAATGACTACTATGAGTATCTCTAGGATAGTATAGTAATTCCCCTTTTAAACCATGTTTTACAGCTGTAGAGTGAAATGCATATAATAATTCTTGGGATTGGGCTTGTCGTCCCTGGACCAGATCTTAGGCTAGAATTAAGCTGTGACGGAAATATTGAATGGGCATCAGAATTCAATTGTCAATTTTTACTTTCCTTTATTATTTCTGCTAGAAAATCTTCAGCTCTCTGCTAGAGTTTATACCTACCAATATACTACCTATTTACTGTAAAAGCCATTTTCCAACAAGAGCTATGATTCATTCACGCTCCTAATATTTTCACTTCATTTTCACCTCTCTTTAAAATAAGTGTCAATGAAAACTTTTTCCTTCCAACAAATACAGGAAATGTGCATGATTGTTGCAAAATGCAAATAGTTCGTGCCGTTTTCGTCCGTCAATAGTTCAAAAACGTAGTATAGCACATTTTTACAAGTTCTCGCGAACACGACTATAGAATATAGATACGTGCAAGCTCTATCATCCCAGAGTTTTGATAGATAATTGTTTAAAAAGTGGGTACAATTTGCATCATGTTTTCGTGGTGTAGTTGGTTATCACGTCAGTCTAACACACTGAAGGTCTCCGGTTCGAACCCGGGCGAAGCCACTTCTAACAGTTTTTTGAGTTTTATTAGACTGCGCTGTGAATTTTTTATTACTAAGCCACTGTAGACTGTACTGTAAGCCATTTAAAAAAAACAAAATAAAAATAATAGTATGTAAATATGTATATACGAACCTAACCAATTAGTTAATAGTATGTAAATCTGTATATACGAAACTAACCAATTAGTTTTGGAAAAAAGAAAATTGATACTTATCCAACATTTGAGTGACAGTTTATAGTTAATAAAATTTTAAATATTCTACAAAATCATCATGTGATAAATCTTTAACTTGTATTTTTATTTTTCAAATGTTTAAGTTGTCTTGAATACTATACTTGTCAAGAATTAAAAACAAGACAGCTTCATTCTTGGCAAAAAATGACCATCTAATTATTGGTGGTCTAGGTTGTCGGTAATATGGCGATACAACCAAAGCTCTTATTAATTTCAATTTTTTTAAATTACTGACAGTCTTTAGGATTCTTTTAAAATTCTCGTCGTGGGTTAACGACAATCAAAGTCGTCAGTACGTTATAAATATCTTGAAAAAAACTTACTTAACTTATAAATAGGTGTGATCACAAAACATCATACTCATGCGTCCACTCCTCCTCCTTAGTTAGTCATAACTCTGAATATTTATATTTACTACCTAGTTAGTACACTACACCATTTTTTACTTTTTGCAACAGCTAAAAAGTGTAGTAATATATATAAAAAATGTTTCAAAAAACTTTACGCAACATTTTTCGACTGTCTCATGTTCTGGCATTACCTATTCCATTTGGCAACAGTTTCTCATACTTTATGTTAATACTTAACACTGTGAGAAAACGTAACATGTTTTTGTGGAAAAGACAATAATTATCACGTAATAAATTTCTTTATTGGAATATAGAAAATACTTATTTAGTGTTGTACTTTATGTTAACACTTAACACTATGAGAAAATGTAACATGTTTTAGGAAAAAGACAACAATTATCACGTAATAATTTTCCCTACTGGAAGATAGAAAATACATATTTAGTGTTGTTAAAAAATGTGCGCCTAAAATGAATTATTTATGGCAATATTCCGAACTGATTCCTATGCACATTTTGGGCAACACGTTTTGCATGTTGCCTATACCCCGGTTGTCAAAAGAAAAAATGATGTAGTATAAAGAAAAGTAAATAAAAATATTTTTGCACGCATTTAAGATCTTAAAACATAAATGAAAAATATTTAATATATCATAGTATTAAGTTTATGAAAAAAAATAATTTAAGATATCTAAATATTTTTACTCATAAAGTTATTAAAACAACTATCTAAAATTTACATAAAAGTGTAATTATTTTTCTATCAATTTAAAAGTTAAAAAACTTTCATGTAAAATTTTTATTTTCATATTCTATTTTCTAATGTTATATAAAAATAATAAGATAAAATTATAGCATACATATTATGAATATATTTTTCATATTTATGTGACATATTTTCAATCTTATGTAGTTATAATTCTAAATAGTTATGTCTATTATTCAATTTATTTAAACGATTGTAAATAAAATTATTTTAATTTTATTTTTGCAAACATTTTAAGAATTTATAACATTAATTAAAATATGAATATATCTTTATATTAAATCATGAAAAATAATATAGGAATTCTAAATATATACTATCAATTCACACATTTAATCTCAATTCATTCTTCTTCATCCATTCATTTCTTCCATAATTTTAAAATTCTATATTTGTTTTCATCATGGCCGAAGTTTTTGCTTTGATCTACTTCAATGGTTGGAAATTTGAAGGCAACGAAGGACAAATGTTTGAAGGTGAGAGGAGAACAACACGAATCAAACACGGCATCAGCTTGAATGCATTAATTTACAAGTCTTACCGTCCAATATGCAGTTATATGTATTTGGTGGTCTCCATATAATTTTGGATGAATCTGACATAAGGATAATATTATTCTCCATTTTTTTACAATGTCATCAAACATAAAGAATTATTTGCATAAACAGGATAAAAATTAACTTACAGCCCACCCGACTTGTATACTATTGAGTTGTGTTGGTGGACCACTTTGAATCCAAATTGCCGATATGGGGTTGTCTAAGGTGAACTACCAATTAAGTAGTGCACCGTGTACCACCAGCTTTTGGCCAATAAAATCGCGCCAAGTGTCCAGGTAAGTAACCGGTAACCGGTTCTACAGGTTATTTTATTTTTATAATTTATTATAATTTTAATTTGTTAATTACTATAAACCTCTTTCTCTCAGTTAATCTTCTTTTTATAATTCATTTTTACCCCTTTTTTTCTAAAAAATGGTGAAAATGTAATTAACTAATTATTATTATTTTAAATTTTTTTAATTATCAGGTAAAAAAACCTGTTGTAGCAGGTCATTTAGAGTGGTGCACGGTGCACCACTTAGAGTGCAAGTGCACCCTAGAAGCCACCGACGCATGTGGTTGATTTGGTGAGGCGTTTTCTGCAGAGAGAGAAACTCCTCATTTGAGGCGTCTTATAAGACTCCTCAGATGAGGAGTTTTGTGCACATGGCTTACCTGCTCCCCTGCAGCAAACATCACATCCATCAGTCAATAGTGAGATTTTGATTCCCTCTCTTTTTTGTCCTATCTACAAAACGCCTCACTTGAGGAGTTTTACAAAACTCCTCATCTGAGGCCCCATATGTGTCTCCTCAAGTGAGGCTAATTGTGAAAACAACCCTATATTAACAAATATTTCTATTCCAACCCCAAACTGATAAATTTTTTTTTTCTATTATTCAAAAAAAAAAACTCGTGAATCTTTATCTTCCCTTTTACTTTCCCATCGAAACCGACTGATCATGCTCTCAATTTGATTGCAAAGACCAATAGGTAAGGAGAAACAACCCATGATATATGTCGGAATGGCTTGGGCAACTGATTTAATAAGAACTTCTCTCCCTGTTGCTGAAAATGACCTTTTTTTCATCCCTTCAACTTCTTCCAAACTCGCTCCAAGATAAAGTTAAAAACTTGCTTCTTCAATCCCCCACAAAAGTAGGAAGCCCAAGATACTTGGAATGACTTTCTACCGCCTTAATTTGCAAACAACCCTGCAGGGCATCTTTCCTATCTCCTGTTACATTTTGGCTGAAAGAAAGCTCCGACTTATCCAAGTTAATGAGTTGGCCAGAAAAATGCTGATATAAATTAAGAACCTGATTCACCCTCTTGGGAGTAGGCTCAAAAAAATACAATACTATGTCAGCAAAAAATAAGTGAGAAATTTCAGGGGCACCTCTTGCAATACAATACCATGAATACAAGCCCTCTCCTGCGCCTTAATCAACAAACCAAAGAGAACATCAGCACAAAAGATAAATAGGTTGCTAGATAAAGGATTACCTTGCCTCAATCCTCTGGTGGACTCAAAAGGTTCACCTGGCCGACCATTTAACAAAGTAATCATCTTAACTGGGAAACCCATGGAGGAGAGGATGCTACCAATTTAAATGCTAAAAAAACTTCATGTAAAATTTTATTCTCGTATATTTTCAAATGTAATGTTAAATCAACCAGATTAAATTTATTTTTACATATTATTATGTATTTTCATATTAATGTATTTTTCATATTAATGCAACATATTGTTGGTCTTATGTGGTTATGATTCCACAAAATTATATTAACTACTTAATTTATTGAAATAAATATAAATAAAATTAAGTAATTTTTTAGTTTTGAGAAAATTTAAGAATCCAAAACACAACTAAAAATAATTTATATTAGTTATATCTAACTTAGGAAAATTAATATAGGATTTCTTCATATATTTACCCATATAGCTATTAAAACAATTATATAAAACTATATAAAAGTGTAATTATTCTTTATGAATTTAAATGTTGAAACACTCAAATGTAAAATGTTTATTCTCGTATCTTCTTTTCAAATGTAATATTAAATTAATCAGACCAAATTGTTTTATACATATTATTAATAGGTTTTTTATATATGCTATATATTTTTACTCTTATGTATTTATAATTCTAACTATTTATATTTACTCCTTATAATGAAATAATTATGAAATAGATATAATTAATAATTCTGGAAAAAAATTAAGAAAACATTAATAAAGAATTCAGTATATCGTTATATTAAAAATATATCTAAATACATTTACTCGTGGATTTATTAAAACAACAACCGAAATATTACAATCAATAAAAATATTATATTAAATTGTAATTATTTTTCCATCTATTAAAATGTTAAAACACTTCCATGTAAAACTTTTATTCTCATTGTATGTTTCGAAATGTAATATTAAATTAATGAGATCAAATTATATTAAATATATTAAGAATATGTTTTTCATATTTATTCGAAATATTATTACTCTTATGTAGTTATAATTAAAAATAATTGTATTTACTAATTAATTTATTTCGATTATTATAAAACAAAATTAATTAAGTTTTACTTTTGCAAAAAATTTAAGAATTTAAAAATTAATAGAAATATTAATATATCGCTATATTAAATTTATGAAAAAATAATTTATAAATTCTAAATATTAGTACTCACTTTATTAAAATAATTATATAAAAATTACGTAAGAATGTAATCATTCGCTATAAATTTAAACACTAATAAAATTTCATGTGAAAATTTTATTTTTGTACTATGTTTAATTTTTTATATTTCGAAACTAAACAAAATGTGAATGACTATTTCATTGTAAATTTGCATGCACTTGCGATTAGTTTAATTGTGTATTATATAAATTCTCTTTTTGAATTTGAACTCTAAGCATAACAAAGCTTTATTTGAGTACATTTTATATATCATATCAGTCTCATCGATTATTCTTAACTACAATATAAATCATTTTTTATCACAACAACAAAGCAAACCAGCACGGTCACCACATGAACCCCCTGAATATCCTTTACTAATACATTTTTGGTTGCATTTGGCATCACCATAAGTGCAAAATCCAATGCAATTGGAGAAGACCCCTGATCCTGTTGTTGGACCTGCAGTAACAACAAAGTTCAAAAATTTATGCACAAGTAAGTATAACTTAATAATAACATCGTGGGTTTATATTAACTTTCGGTGTGCTTGACATCAATAAAAATATAACCCCAGAAATAAAAAACAGAAGAGACAATTCATACATAAAAAGTTGTTACACATCTTACTTGTATAGCACCATAGACTAAGAAGTAAGAACACATTATTTTCCAATTTGCTGGTTGATTTTATGATAAAAATATGACGTAAGAGAGGAAAACCATTTCAATCTTCTTACCTGGAGATAAAACCAAAGCAATGAAGAAAATTACGAGAGGAAGGGATTGGCATACACGAAAAGCCATTTTACTAGTATTTCACTTCAAACTCTAAAATTTTCTATGAAATGAATGTCTAACAATGTTTTCTTATATATTATTTCTTTGACAAGAAGTCGGAAAAAATATATTTTTTACAAAAGGAACACATAAAAATTTGCACTAAAAAATATAATGATTAATAATTTTAATTACTATTTTTCTATTCTTTCTTATTTTATTTTCGCTAAAACCATCATTGAGTTGACTGATATTTTAAGCCATAATGGTGAGACTTTTTGACAATATTAATCATAATTATAATTAAAATATAATTGATAAATAGTGCATAAATATTTTAAATAAATATAATAATATAATCAATATAAGTATTAAGTTCAAATGCTGGTACATAAATTTTCCATCAAAATATCTACGAAAAATTAATCATTAATTATTTTTTAAATGTTGTCTTAAATAAAAATTAACATCTAGGATTATTAATAATTATTTTATTGATGTTGAAATAAGATGATTTCAATATATAGTATTTTACATGTAATTAAAATATAATGGTCATATAAAATATTATCATATGAATTTAAATCTAAAATGAATTGACTGTGTTACTTCTTTAGTTAGTTCGTCCTCAAGGCAAATTTACTAATACATATTTATTTATATTAACTGCAGTGCACAAATGTTAAATAAAAACATTATAATTAAAGAATATTTTTTGAAAAAACAATTATTAACATAGTTCATAGTTTTTAAAATAACTTATACTTAAAACACAAATACTAAAATATTAAATAATGAATTATTCTGTAATAATATTTAATTTATTTAATATTTAAAT
Organism: Acmispon strigosus; assembly: GCA_030819835.1. Lineage (NCBI taxonomy): Eukaryota > Viridiplantae > Streptophyta > Magnoliopsida > Fabales > Fabaceae > Acmispon > Acmispon strigosus. Next base: position 17,103,615 of record JAUAMA010000002.1, on the reverse strand, counting down.
AAATAAATTTAAGTATTGATTAAATGTACATATATGGTCCAAGAAGGTCTCTTTTCTCATGTTGGATGGAAGTTGGAATGCGGAAACGGGGAGAATGGGAGGAGCAGCCATCCTCCATGCCCCGGATGGAACATGACGTTCAGCGATCTCTGAGAGTCGGGCAAATGGCAATGCGTTTCGCGCAGAGATTTGGGTGGTCGGGATAGGTCTCTCCCATGCTTGGGATTCGGGGATTCGATGGGTTGTGTGTGCCTCTGATTGTTTGGAAGTGGTTCGGGTGCTCCAAGCGCCTCTGGTTGCCAACTCCTATTGGGAACGGGACTTAATTTTGGAGACTCACACTTGGTTGGTTGGCTAGGGATTGCAATGTTTCCTTCATTCATATTCCTCGTGAGAAAAATAACGTAGCAGATTTTCTTGCGATGCAGGCATTTAGGGAGGGGACTTCTCGCCGTGTTTGGAGGCAACATCTGTCTTCTATTTATGAATCATTGTATTTAGACATTTTTGCTTAGTTTGGTTTTCTTTTTAGATTTCCTCTTGTAAAAAAAAAAAAAAAAAAGAATGTTCCAAGAAGTTTTCTTATATACTATTTCGTTGACAAGAAGTCAAAAAAAAATTAAAAGAACTACATAAACGATTGCACTAATAAATATAATTATTAATAATTTTAATTACTATTTTTCTATTATTTCCTGGTTTATTAATTTTTTTCTCAAACCATCATTGAGTTGACTGATATTTTACGACATTTAATGGTGAGAGTTTCACTATATTAATAATGAATATTAGTTCAACTCTAAATTATATATTCCTTGAAAAAAAACTCTAATTGATATATAGTGCATAAATATTTTAAATAAGTATAATAATAATCCATATAAATATATCAATATTTAATATATTTATATATATAATTAATCATTAATTATTTTGAATGTTGTCTTAAATAAAAATTAACATCTAAGATTATCAATAAGTATTTTATTGACAATCCCTCTTGTAATTAAAATATATTGGTCATATAAAATCTTATCATATTGGTCATATAAAATCTTATCATATTGGTCATTTGACATTTCTAACATTTGTTTGAGATTTATTAGTACTAGTGTATGCTATGTGAATTTTAATACAATGCCACTGTACTACTGCAAGCTATTTTAAAAAAAAAATGCTTTTAGATGTTTCAGACTTTCAATATGTAAATATGTATAAACGAAATTAACTAAGTAGACTTACAATTCGATGAATACATATAATTCTTGTGTTGAATACTATACTTGTTAAGAATTTCCAAACTTACAGCTTCATTCTTGGCAAATTTTTACCCTTCAGCACGTCAACTTGGACATAGTAGAAGGTGAATAAGTGCTTCATAATGAATTTTAAAGTCATAATAAATTTTAGAGGGAGAAACTTACAGAATTGGTTCCAAGAGAAAATAAGTTGATTCAAACATGCAACAAACTCAAGCTAAATAAATTGGTAGAACTTTTTCTTTGGTTAAAGTTTATCATCCTTTCTTTAACAAGCAATTCGTATTTTCAAGAATAGAAAAGTAATTGATAAGATGAAAATAAGGCAATACGATTGATAATGGAGAAAAAAATTAATGGTACGAAATGAAAATGAGCTTTTTAGTTTTAGATCATTATGAGGCAGAATGAAGTTCAATAAACAATTTTCTTTTCCTTTTTTTCAGAATTTCACTTAGTTACGTTTGATAATGTCAATGACTATCGCTTCAACGAACACTAATTCTTAAACAAAATGGAGGTGATAGACAAAATTAGGCCAATGTGCACTTTTTTTTGCCTTCCCCCTCCTCCCATTGTCAAAACTAGCAACCACATTCAAGCAACCTTCTCATATAGCTCAATAGCTCAGGATGTCTTGAGAAGTAGTACCTGATGGCTGATTCGTTACACATCACAACTAAATATACAGATAAAATATTCCAAAAAGTGATATTGACCCTACCTAAACATAACATACTTATAGAAGTTGAAGCATCAATGTAGCATCTGGATATCAGAAATATAAAGCTACTTCAGCAGAACATTCTCTATCAGAAAAGGAAAGAAGACTTATGCAGCTTTAGCAGTTTCACGAACTAGAGAAAGCTTAGCTAATAGGCCACACATCTGGAGATAGGAACCAACCCCATCACATATTCTCATATGAGCAAATCCAGTTTCCTGCAATTTGACAAAAACCCTGTCAATCACATACATCGAGATAAAATAAACACAAGTTTGGCCAACAGACAATCATCTACCTTCATGAATTCTAATTTCATGTACTCAGCCATATCATAATTCTTTATTATACGAAAAAATGTGGTGATGATATCTGTGGGGGAATATCCCAAGTCATAGAGTTGCTTGAGCCCCGTACAAGCCTCATCAAAATTCCCTTCAATCACATTGCGCACCATATTCTTCACATGCAGTGGATGCGGCTGATCACAAACCTAGAAACCAACCACGATTTTAATGAAAGCAATGGTTGTGACAAATACGAAATTTAAATCAGAGCTGATTCTAACCTTAAAAACATTTGCTTGGTTGACAAACTGGAACCCACTGAATGTTGCTTGCAAGTTATTCAACGCCTGCCTCATATCACCATCAGCAGTGAAAATGATGGCCTCAAGTCCTTCAGGAACATAGGGAACCTTCAACAACAACACAGTTCAATCATGTATTTCCTCAATATTAGCCAAATAGATGGCAACTATAAATAGTTAAATAACATATGGGTTACTCATAACTAGTTCACCTTGCCACTGACAACTGGCAAGAACCTTTAAGAATATGATAAAAGAACCCACACCAGTTAAGCCTCATGCATTAGGCACCCTTTTAAAGACTAAAATGAGAACCAAGGAATGCATACAGAACACAATTATCTTCATACAAGATTTAGTTGTCATATATTACCTGCACATCTAGATAACAGACCTGGTAACATCACCATTCTACTGTATCAAATAGAAGCAACATAAGCAAGGCTAGCCAGTAATCACATTTTAGAATATCATAGTTTTAAGCTAAAAAGGAGTAAAAGAGCAATTGACAAACACTATAAAACATCTTGAACTCATGCATTTACTTAAACAAAGACATTCTGCAAACCTCTTCAGATAGATAAACTATTATTGGCGAGCCAGTTAGTGCCCAACATACAAATCGTACGAAAAATATTATTTGTAAGTTCTTACAAGATGTCAAATATCCTGAAATCCCTCAAACATAAAGCCACCAAGTTTGTAGCCATGGGAAAAATCAAAATGTAAAAAAAAATGTCACCTTCAATTCAAGAATTTTCAAATCAATATATCGCATATCATCCAAAAACATGAAACAGGTCGAGTCCAACTAATGGCATTTCTACGGTCCTGTATATTTCTAATAAGAATATAATTTTTCAATTAAGAAAGCAAGAGGACAGGAAAGGTGTAATACTCCTTGAATGCCCTTCTTCTTAGTTGACTTAGTGAAGCAAAAATTACTATAGTTCTAATCACCCAACCTCCAATATTCCTTAATCATTTTCTTCCTGAGTATACAGAATAATCATCGGACAACATAAGATGAAAATTTCCCTGTGAGGGAAGAATATAAGTAATGGTGTAAGACATAAGAGGAAGACCAAAAAAGATGAGTAAAAGTTAAAAGGAAGGAAAGTAAGGCAAACAATCAGAAGATAATATAGTATTAGATATGAAAATGGCACATGAGATTAATATGAAGACAAGGAAGCAGTACTAACTTTTGGGTTGCCAGCTATAAAGCATGAACACATATACAGACACCGGACACAACATGAATAATTACACACCAACACAAGTGTGATGTCTAAAAAAGGACACAAGGACACCACGTATCTATGTGTGTGTGTGAAGTTAATCTTAACCATCAATACATGATTGTATGGTCAAGATTTTCTCTTCTCACATGTCATGTTTTCACTTGATACGCCTCATGTATGTGTATATAACTACATACATGTAGGTTGAGCATAAAAAGAAGTGAGTTAAGTGACATGCCCAAATAAAGTGCCATGTTGCCTATTGGAACATTTTTTCAACTTCTAAATTTTTTAGTTATTTAAAAACAAAATGAAATTTGTCAATAAGAATTGTGTCATTTCAGTGCCGTCTAAGTGTCTAAGCTATTGACTAGGTATCCTTGAGGTGCTGGTTAAATGTCCAGGCCGATAAAATTTGTTTTTAATGAAACACTTGATAAAGAGTGGACAACATATGTCATAAGTGTGTCATACTGGTGTTGGTAGGCTCTGATACCTCGAGAAGGAAAATGTTTGTGCTTCATAGGTTGCCGGGAATAAAATTACAGACAAATTGTCAGTCCAAATTAAGAGCTCTCCAAGTGTGAAAGAATAATAAAGGAAAAAGATAATAGTGAGTAGTAATAGTAAATATCAATCTAAACTCTAAAGTCATACAATAAACAGGCCATGCAATTTTAACTGAAACAATTTCAACAAAGACATCAAACAAAAATGGTATTAGACTTATACTCCCCTATCAACTAGGTATACCCCAAGCTTAAGCTCTAAGATGAATGAAAGACAACATAGAATTTTAAGGTACCTTCTCAGCTTTAACCACAATCATGAGGCGACCAAGTATCTCTTGATCAGATAATCGCGTAAACCGCACAATGGCACATCTACTCTGAATCGGCTCAATAATCTTAGCCGAGGTGTTACAAGCAAGGGCGAAACGAGTAGTATTGGAATATATCTCCATTGTCCTTCTCAAAGCTTGCTGTGCTCCGGTTGTCATGCTGAACACAAAGAGAGAGAGAAAATGATACAAAGTAAAAAGCCGTAGAAAACAACATCAACACAAGACAGCATGAATTGGATGAAATTACCATGAAAAAGTGAAAAACTCACCTGTCAGCTTCATCTAGTATAACTATTTTGTGTCGGCCCGGGGGCAGCGTTACTTTCTTCTGAGCAAACATCTTGATCTTGTTCCTCACAACATCTATTCCTCTACAGCAAAAGAAAAATTGAATAGCTAGGTTAAAATTAAAAAGGGGAAAAAACAAATAGAGAGAGAGAACGGTGAAATGAACCTATCATCTGATGCATTCAGTTCAAGAACAGCTTCTTTGCAATTGGGACCGAGAAGCTCGTGTGCGAGGGCGAGAATGCTGGTGGTTTTGCCGGTTCCGGGAGGACCCTGAAAATGGCAGAGTAGAAGCATAATTAACAGAATGGGAATGTTGGAGGGTCAGTGAAGAAAGGATGTGAGAGAGAGAGAGAGGGATTACGGATAGAATGATGTTGGGCATGTTGCCGTCACGAGCGATGACTTGGAGGCGAGAGACGGCGTCTTCGTTGCCGACGATGTCGGCGACCTTGGTGGGTCGGTACTTCTCCACCCATGGCACGTCGTAGCCGACGGTGCTGTTGGTGGTGGTTGACGATGAGGATGCCATGCCTTCAGTTCAGTTCCGTTCCGGCAATCAACGGCAAAACCCTATGTGCCCAAACCAAAACCTCTTCAAACTTGGAGGGAATTTGTCCCGCTGCTTTGGCTTATGCGGTCCCAGCACCACTTAGTAGTAGGCATATAAAGCTATTGGGTGTTAGATTTCTCACCCGTTTTTACTTTGCCTTCCCGGGTTTAAAACTCGGAAGGAAAATTTGCCTTCCATGTTTCTTTAGCTTTCAAATAGTGCATGTCTCGCTAATCAAATTATGCTATTATAATAATAATAATAATAATAATAATAATAATAATATAAATATAGACTAAAAGAAACATGGTTAAATTAATGAGTTAGGGTAATAGTTTTATTCAATTTAGAATTAAAAGCTTATTATTTAAAAACTTGTAATTAAATTTCTACGGTATTTAAAATGTAATTCCACACTAACACGATTTTATGTTCAGCTGACCATTGTTAATGTAATAATTTGCAGTAGCGTGATACTTTATGCTTGTCGATTTAACAGCCACATCATCAATGTAAATTTCCACATTTTTGTTGTTTAGATCATGGAAGATCATGTTCATTGCACGTTGGTATGTGGCCCCAACATTCTTCAACCCTAATTGGCCTAACCAACCTTTCATATATCTCAAGAGCCTCTGGGCACCGAAATGTTGTCTTACGAACATCTTCCTCAATAATGAATGTCTACTTGTATCCCACATGTTCATTTATAAATGATATAATACCATTTATGGTAGCTGAATCTACCAGCGCATCAGCCATGTGCATAGGATATTCATTCTTCGGAGTAGTTGGGTTAAGGTTCCAGTCATCGATACATACTCAGAATCGCCCAATCTTTTAAATAACCAGGATTATATTAAACAATCATTCAATATATGTAGCTTTTCTGATAAATCTAGTGTTCAACCATCTCTCCATTTCTTCTTTTACCTTGGGCAAGATTTAACAGTTAAATCTTTCGAGCTTTCTTATGAGGTTTGAAGACATCCTTGATCGAAAAAAGATGTTATGCTAGCTCTCTTGCCAAACCAAACATTTCATGATAATCCTAAGCAAAGTTGTCTTTGAATTCTTTGACCATCTTCACTATTAGTTATCTATCGTGCGTTGCCCATGGGCTCCTTACCCTAGTTGTTTGTGGCTCTTAAGGAGTTCCCAAGTTTATATCTACCAAAGGATCGCAGGCCTCAAAGCTCGGTACATGACTCTTGATGGGTGAAGGGTACTCTTCTTCCAAGGATTGTGTTTCCTTACACTGGCCCTCGATGTTGTTTGTGGTTCCATCAACTTGGCTAGCTGATCTAATACATCTTGCAATACCTTACGGTGTGTCTACATTAAGACTTTCCGATGTTCATAGGTCGAACTTGAAGCTTAGTTTGGAGATTTTGTTTGTTTCCTCTATCTCTGCTGATTGCATAACATGCATTATCTTGGGTGAGCACAATACTACATCGGCTATAGTAACATCTGAGACAAATGAAGTATTGTCTATTTGGCAGGTTTCTATTTTTTCTCCAACCTAGAAGATTAACGCTTGGTGAATGGTGGATGGTACATAAACAAATTCTCTCAATTGTAAACAAACTTGACCACGTAAAGTTTTATCATCTCATCATTGTTTTTTGCGTGTTTGATAATTAAAGAAATAAAAGAAAATTAAATCAATGGCTTGATGAAAAAATAATGCATGGTCAGTTTTTGTTACAATTGAGAGGATCATGATCCAGATGGTACATATAAATTTGGGTGGATCCAATCTCCTCCCAACAACATGTTGTAGCTCGACTTAACATTTACAGTAAAGAATGTTGATCGACTGGTCTTAGGACCAACTACAATGTTAGCTACTTAAAAATGTTGATCAACTGGTCTTGGGGCCAACTACAATGTTAGCTACTTGTACCCTCATTGCATGGGTTGAGCCTCTTGTGCAGTCAATCATCTCTATATTAGTCTCCAAAAGATCATCTGAAGACTTGTCCATCTTTCCCAAAGTTGAACTTGGCATCATGTTGAGGATGATTGCAAGGTCTATAAAAAAATTCAGTAATTGTTTTCAATTAATATGATTTGTCGCATAGATGAGTTTCTCAAAGGGAATGATGACTATGGACTTTGATACAAGTGAATCCCACTATAGTTTTTCGGCTAAACCGTGGTCAACTACCACAAATCGACTTAAATAGTTTTACTAAAAATGGGTCCTATCTAAACCGTGCTCAACTACCACAATTCAGTTGAAATAGGTTTTAGTTGTCCAATCTTATGCAAACATTTTGGTGCAACAATTTCACAATCCAGGAAAAAATAAGCACTCAACTCGATTCACTTTCGCATTGTCTCTAACCAACAAACTAAAGTGGACTTTTTTAGTATACCTATATAGTTATGATGTATTGTTGATTTTCTCCGGTCCTTACTCCATTGTTGTTAGAGGGGGTTGATTTTGGCACCCCGAGAACAGCAAACCCCACCCTCCTATAGTGTTGTAAATTTTCTATAGTGCCCTCATATTTATTTTTTAGTGGGTTCTTAAAACTTGAAACTTGTGATACATTTGTGTTTCGAGAAATAAATCTTAGACCATAAATATACATATTTGTTTTCGGGTTGAGTGACCCGGAAGCTAGTTTCAAAACTAAGTTCTGATAACTAATAATGTTCCCGATGTAGTAAATGTACCTTCCCTTGTTCTTAAAACCTCAGTAGTACGACAATAGGCCCTTGTTGATCATCTAGTAAGAGCAGGAGACCAGGGTACATAGTCCATAATGCTCGACTACTTCAAACACAATTGGGTAGTCCTTACATCTCAACTGGTTCAGTTTCTTCCCACAGTTGGCAACCACTGTGAGGTCTCCTTAGTCGCGACAACCCTGCAAAGTTATTCAAACAATAATAAAGGAAAATGTAATCAAAACTACATCATCAACAAGGATTTCCAAAAAATAAATGCATACATTTGTATCTAAGAGCACCATCCACATAAATGAAGTGACATGGTCCGCGTAGCTAGTCAATACAACATATACCATATTTGAATCAACTTCTATTTCCTATAATCAGTTTTAACCCCCAGAAATTGCTCACAAAGAAGCTTTGATTTTGACTTAACTGAGACCTTATTCCTCATAGTCATAACTGCTTGCCCTTGAAAAAAATATAAGATTTTGTTTACCATCCCCAAACAGCCAAACTCGTTTAGAATCAGAAGGAAAGAAATAAAGAAGGAGGGTGGGAAAAACCACGAAAGCGTTTTGTGGCCTACATGTACCAACTAGTGAATACTAATAGAAATCTAGAAACAACAACATTACAGGCTTACAACAACAAGGTAAGAAGTAAGGAAGAAGCAAGAAGTAAGAAGATAAAGATTACCTACCTTGCAAGTAAGGATGAAACCAAACAACAAAAAACAACGGAGAAGATCAAAAGACAACGACAACATGAGAGGTTGAAGAAGCAATCGAGAACATAGCAGACTCCCACTCCCACATGACGCCGACAGCCACGAACGAAGCAGCGACGGCCAAACCAGAGGGCGAAGACAGAAGGAACAGTGACGAAAATAGGAACAAGTAACAACGACAACACTGTGAAATTTTGATCTTGTGTGAAAAGTGAAAACCTAGAATGAATCCCTTTATGAAATCCGTAAAAAACGCAGCACTTGCAATTTTTCCTCTTTTAATTTGAAACGACGTGTTGTTGTTCTTAAAAAAAAAGAATTTTTTTGGCTGAAAACCGGTCCAAACCCAATCAGACCCGAGTCACCAGTTTTTGACTGAATTGACCAGTTCTCACTAGGTCATTTGCATGGCCGATCTAATGTGTGATTCCAACCAGTTGCATGCCCGGTTCATGATGGGACCGGTTGAACCAGTCGGTTCGAGCTAAGTCAGATAACACTGGTTAAAAGCACTTCTATAGTTCTAACTTCTAAGTATCAAAAGCATAAATACAATCACATTCTTTTTTGGGTACATAAATACAATTAGTGTTTTAAAAATCGGACCGGACCGGCTAGTCCAATCGGACCGATTAAGAACTGATGCCATGGCCGGTCTGGTTGCTCATCAGACCGGTTTTACAAACGAACCGAATAGAACCGGTACGACCTGACCGGTTCAAGGGTAAAACCGGTGACTCGGTCGGTTTTTGGTTGCATCGGCGAGTGACCTCTTTTCTTTTTATTTTTTTTATTTTCCGAACTACTTTTTTTTTGTTTCTGAATTTTTTTTTTGTTTGTTTCTGAAACCGTTTTTTTTGTAAGTATGTTGATAATGGGTTTAAGCCTAATTTGACAAGCCCAGCAATTATTTAATAAAAACGTGAATTTATTTTTAAAAAGTGGTGCAATAAAGAGTTTTTTTTTTTGAACTGCAATAAAGAGTTAAACACAAGACATTGAAGTATAAAAGCAACACTATAACTACTACACCACAATATTATTAGTGATTAATCATGTCTTTTATTATTTATATTTTTAAACTGATTAAAAAATTAAAAAATGAATAATATTATTTTTAATATAAATTTAAAAAATATTAATATTATTTATATTACGATACATGGATGAAATATTTAATACATTAAATTATTATTGATTACAAATTAAAATATTTAATCAATACATATTTAAGAAATGACTAAAATAAAAGTCAAAACAACCAATTCAATTTAAAATATCTATATCCTAAACTTTGAGAATTCTTCATTAGTCTATATCCAACTATTGTGGGGCAATATTTGTTTGTTTCGATTTTGGTGGCTAGACGGTAGAGGTGAAAGTTGTTTTTATAAGCATTCTTTTATTTTTAGATATCAAAAAGATAATTTAAAAAAAAACAAATCAACTTAAATATATATGATGGGTAGGTGGAATTAAACCTGAAATATCAAAAATAAAAATCTGAAATGCAAAATTTAATAAAAATTTAAAATATTAAATTGACAAAAATAACAACATAAAAAATAATTAGTTAGGGTAATGTCTTAATAGGTAGGACATGGTGAGGTAGGTGAGATTAAACCTTATTTTAGTATATATACAGAATCCATATATTATTGAATTTTTTTATATTTTTTTATTATACACCGAGTCAACCGGTTCGACCAATAACCTCTCGGTCCGACCAGTGACTCATTGACCCGGTACCTCGACCGAATCGATCACGCGTGACTTTTAAAACATTGAATACAATGACATTCTAAATTCTTTTGTTTAAACCCAACAAATAGGAACGTGAACTTTTAATATAATAAAAATTTATAGATATTGTCTTAACTCTTAAGTCTTAAGCAGTAATACTACTACTAGTACTATCTATTAATAAATACCTCACCGACATTTCTGACTCTTGAAGCTTCAATTACAACTCATATAGCCACGTGCATCAACAATATAACATGTAAACAAAAGAGCGCAACGTAATCGACGCTATTCCCTTTAGTTTTTTAGCGGGAAATAAAAAGACACACCATGCAGGTTTATTAAGAAAAAAAACTTTCCCTAAAAAAAAAAAAAAAAAAAAAAACAAGAAACACAATAAGCTACCGCAGTTTTGCATAAGAGCGGAATTACAGAAGAAAGAGGCTCCGAAGAAGGAGGCTCCTTCCAAATACACATCAGACACGCTGTTCGAGACGCTTGTCTCGCCAACGCATAAAAAAAAAACTTTGTACCCATTTAAAATAAAAGAACTCCGTCTACCAAAAAAAATAGAACTCCACATTTTCTGCCTTAAGGTATTATCTTATCATATGTAATAAATTTATATAGTTTACAATCTAGTCATATTATTTAAACAATAAATTAAAGGGTATTAAACGCTCTAATTTTATAAGGTACCAAATGGAAAAAAAAATGCAACTTTATTTCCCTATGTTTACAATTGTCGTATTCTATTGCTTTTATTTTTAATTTTTGAAATTCACTTCTTATTTTTTCAATATCATAATTAAACTTCTCTGTTAATTTTTATGGGTTGATTTTTATCTTAAATTTAATGAATAGGCCATAAATATATTATTAAAATATTGATATCAAGTATTCACCAAAAAAAATATTGATATTAAGTGAGATTTTTTTTCCGAAAGGAGTGAGAAATTTTATTAAAAGGCAAAATAAAATAAAATTGAGTTCATGTAAAATACTAACATAGCCAATAATTCGTCTTAGTAAAAAAATGTGAAACTCAAATTTTGGTCTCTATTTTATATAATAATAATATTACATCAATTTTAATAATTGATATTTTTTTAGACTTCAGTGTAAAATAATAAATGTTACTGAATAACTGTAATAAATAATTTTGATATAAAAAACGATGTTTAATATTAATTTCACCCTTTTATAGTTTGATTTACCACTTTATTAATATTAAGAACTTAAATAAGGCCATTTAAAAAAACGTGAACATGTTATAAAAATGTGATCATGTTAACACGGAAAAAATATTTAATTATAAAAATAAATTAATGGATATGCAAATTGAGGGTAAGAAATTCTACATTAATATCTAATCACCTTATGCTATATATATAAGATCAAGTAGTTACATTTATTTTTAATTTTAATTAAATTAATTTCTTTATATAATGAAAATCCAATTTACACCTGCGGAGCATCAATAATTTCTTTTTAAAATATTTGATAAATAAATTCCCACAATTAAAAGTATTGCGAATGACAACAAAGAAAAAAAAAGAAAAAAATGGTAAATGCACTCGTAGAGTATTTTTTTCCACGTGCATTTAATTAATTTTCACCATATAAAAAATCTTAAGTGGGATAGTATCATTGGATTAGAATCTATACCAATTAGTCTCATAAAAAAAAAAATTTGCAACACTTTTTTTTTTAACAGTACCTTTAAATTCATAGAACCCAAATCAGGAATACAAGTAAGCAATCAAAAGTGTAGTCGAGAAAAAATCACCAAGAACGACACCGTACGGACACACCCAAAAAGGAAGGAAATCATCACTCGCCAATTCGGCATCTTAATTTCCGTTTTCCGACACTTCCATTCCAATTCCTTGTTCGATTCTTTCCACCTGCGAACGAAAAGAATTCTGCAACAAAATCCGTCGATTTCAAACACCCTTCTCTGTCAGAAACAAGATTCAGATGTCCTGAACCGACTCACGACAAAAAAAAGAGGGACAACAACAGCACAAACATGGCGACCACGAGGTCCCCGGAGGCCGCCGCCGATCCAACGCCGTTGATCGGGAGGACTTCCTCCGACGAGTCGAATTCCGGCCGCCGTTCCGGCCGCCGTCCGAGTCTCCGGCAGGCGGCGCGGTTCTTGAGGCAGGCGAGTGGTCGGAGGATGATGCGTGAGCCGTCGATGGTGGTGAGGGAGACTGCGGCGGAGCAGTTGGAAGAACGGCAGAGCGATTGGGCGTATTCGAAGCCCGTTGTGGTCCTTGACATTCTCTGGAACTTCGCCTTCGTTGTTGCGGCCGCTACGGTGTTGGTTTTGAGCCGGAGTGAGACGCCCAGCACACCTCTCAGGCTGTGGGTGCTAGGGTACGCTCTGCAGTGCGTGCTCCACGTTGTGTGCGTCTGTGTCGAGTTTCGGAAGCGGCGGCGGCGGCGGGGACAGCCCAACGACGACGCCGTTGGGGGAAGTGGGGATTTGAGCTCCGGTTCATTGGATGGTTCGGGGCATTATGTGAATTTGGGGCAATTCGAGGACTCTGGTACAAGGTGAATTTCTGAAGCATAAATGACACTCTTTGAACTTTCATAGTTTTAGGGATGCTAATGAAAAATTTGTTAGTGCTTTGAGTTTTCCCCTTCTAATCATATTTATCATCATAACATTAAACTAGAATAAGCAAGGAATTCCGGTTGCAGTTGTAGTTTTATCACGGTAGTTGATATTACAGAAAATTGTGGATAAATACTGTGGATGCTGCCACAATTGGGATCATGACATTGCTATCATAACCGTGATTTGGAAACTTGAACTTTTCCCACCACTGCTTCCTAGATCACTTGCACGCTCCCTTTTCCACCTTACAAGGGTGGTGCTGTAAAGGTAGTAGTGTAAAACTAGTGTGACCTAAATATTTTTGAATATGAAATTGAGGTTCCTTTGAGTTGTTTGAGCTATATAATTAGGAATAGGGATAGTGTAGATTTCTATTATAGGTTTTAAGGAACCTACATGCTTCATATACTTCCTACTGTGTGACAAAACTCCATTGAGCTAGTTGAAGTTTCATGATATATTTGACTGAACATAATTTTGGGATGTGCATGTGAAGTTGTTGGGCGCCCAACTCACCTTGTGCTTCTACTCCTGTTAAGCGAGAAGTGGCTATGTTAATTGAAAGTTCTAGCAAACCTTCAATCCAAATTTCAAAGAGCCTGCATGCCAATTTTAGGTTTCTTAACAGTGAAGAAAAAATTATGACGGTTCAATATATCAAATCTTTTAAGTCTGAATATATCTAAACTCTGTCTCAAAATGCTTTCCTGTTTAATATGATGTTATATATAACTTTGATTATGGAAAAAAATCATAGAGGGTGTAATGTGATGAAGACCTAATTTATCCTATAATTGCGTTATTTTTACGCTATTTCTCAATGCACAGGTGGAATTGTGTAGGTTTATGTACCTGTAGATTCTTAACGCTTTTGATTTTTGAACCACAACTGGTGTAATGACCAACTGTAAATCAGCTTTCAGCCTTGGTTTGCTTTATTTAAAGTAGTCAACTAGATGATATGAATAGATGCTTTATTGCCCTGATTTAATCTCCAAAAGTCGATATAATCCCTTTGTTTAAGAGTAGTATCTTATGCTATTTTTTAACATGATGTTTTTTTTTCTTTCATTAGCTAAATTCCTAACCTTTAATGAATATTTTCCAAATTTGTGCGTACATAAACATAGTTGTTGCGTGAGGGTTGAACCAATACTACAACATGTCCAATATTTATTAGCTTGTAAAGTTAGTGCAATCAATGATTGATTTATTCCTCTGTAATCCCCCCCCCCTTTGTGTTATGCGTTTTTATGTTAATCTTTCCTCCCTCTAGCAGTATGGCAAAGCATTTGGAATCAGCCAACACAATGTTTTCTTTTATTTGGTGGGTCATTGGATTCTATTGGGTATCAGCTGATGGTCAAGCTTTGGCCCAAGATTCTCCTCTGCTTTACTGGTTTGTTCTCCTCTCCCTCTCCTGCTCTCTCTCTCTCTCTCTCTCTCTCACACACACACACACACACGCACGGTCGCACGTGCACGCAACTTGTTCATATATCTATTATTATATTTGTTTGTAATTTTATTTTAATTTTTGAAATCTACTTTATTATAGTCTATTAATTTTGACAAAATATACTTGCTTTGCAGGTTATGCATAATATTCCTGGGTTTTGATGTTTTCTTTGTTGTTTTCTGCATTGCCCTGGCATGCATAATTGGTATTGCTGTTTGCTGTTGTCTTCCGTGTATCATTGCACTTCTGTATGCAGTTGCAGACCAGGCAAGTCACAGTCATTACTGGTTCTTGTTTGAGTTAGTATGGATGTATGAATCTACTGCCTTAAGTTAGTATTTATTTCTTAAAATTTGACTCTACTTAGCAGCATTTACTGAGTATTAAATGAAAATGATAGAATTTATGGCTCCAAGTATTATGTATTTTGGGATTTATTGGGGCTAAATGAAATGGAAGGTTGAAATTAGAATGACTGAAATTGCTGTATAAAGAGAGATCCATGTGCTCATTTCTAGGATCTATTTTTGAATATTTAATGGGGTCGGATTTGATAGAAAAATTGTTTGCTCCAGCAAAGCTAAATATATGAAATCTTAAATTTATATTTTTGTTGCTCGTCCCACAAAGTTTGGTTTTTGATCGAGCTCAATGACGTTGTGTGATCCATATAGCTGACCTCACTAAGTGGAATAAGACTTTTGTTGTTGTTGTTGTTGCTCGTCGTGGTGAGACTTAAATAGGTTTCTTTTGAATATAAGATTCTGAGTGTAACTTCTAATAAGATGATTGTGAAGGTTGAAGATCGAAAACTTGCATTTCATCTTGTATAATGTCAGTCATGTGAATTGGCAAGGGAGAAGTATTGCATTTGTTCTTCTGCTGGAGATGAGCAACCTAGGCCAAGCCCTAGTATCTTGAGCTGAAGAATCGCATGTTTGATTTTCTCAGGGGAGCGGGGACATCTAGCAGGCCAAAAGCACCGATTTTACTTTCTCTCTTGCTTAACGTTTGCTAGTAACTAATTTTGTTTGTCACTGACATTTGCCTTTCTGAAAAAAGAAAAGAAACAGTCTTGTGAATACAGATACATTAAGACACATAAGCTTTCTTTATTAATGTTAGTATGTAGAGTTTTAGACTCATTATGATGAACTCTGTGAAGCTTGTGTTGCAAAAATGACTTCTTGATTATGTTTAACTAATTTCTGTATGTTTGCATGAATGATATGGATGGGGGCATGTCCTGCTGTGGAGTAAACAGTAAGCTTCTTAGGTTGATCTTTTGGGAACACCTTGGAGCTGGAAACTGTTTATGAGCTTGTATCCCTTAGATTTTTTAAGGCGTGATGATGAGGTCAACTATAACTTATTATAATTCTTATGATGAAAGGTCGTGACCTGTCCTCTATTTGTTTTGTTCGGAGATACCTTTCTTTATTATGATATTTGTATGCTTCATTCAGGTTTAGTTTTTAACCTTTCTTGGATCTGTGAAAAGTAGTAAATGTTGTCATATGATTAGCTTTCCAACAACTTAGTAGATTGCCAATGTATAACTAATTATTGGACGTTTGAGTGGATATGATGACGATGGCTTGTAGCTTAAGAGTATTTAATTGTGAGTTATGTTTTGTAATGTTATAGTTGTACTGATCGTTGCCTTTCTCTACTTTTTTGGGGGTGTAAAAAAATCAGGAAGGGGCATCACAAGAAGACATTGAGCAGTTGTCAAAATTCAAATTCCAAAGAAAAAGTAATGAGAAACTTGCTGGTGATACAGAAGGACCAGTTGGTGGAATAATGACTGAATGCCATTCTGATTCACCAATTGAACATATGCTTTCTGCTGAGGATGCGGTAAGTTTTACATTTTTGTCCAGCCTTCGTCTCAGTGGTCTTTTTGCTCTCTCTGTTGCTAAATATTATTTCAATATATTTGAAAGGGAAATCTGTGTATGCTTTAGACACTGGATTCGCTATCCCCTGTAACTGAGTCAGAGTCATGTTTTGAACACATTCTCCATCCGGTGGAGAATGTAATATGTATAAATTTTAATTGTATCTGTTCTTGGCCTTCCATCCATTTTTCTTTCTGGGTCTTTCTGGACTGCTGCTATCACATTTTACATGGGGAGGAATTTGACATGATGATTCAAGCACAGGAGAGATGATTATGATATGTTAATAATTGAAAAAACTGGTAGCATCTCTGTTGTTCTCTGCTTATCTGTATTTTTTGTTGTTGCAAACTGTAGGAATGTTGCATCTGCCTTTCTGCATATGATGATGGGGTTGAACTAAGACAACTCCCTTGCGGTCACCATTTTCACTGTGCCTGCGTGGACAAATGGCTGTGTATGAATGCTACTTGCCCCCTCTGCAAGTATAACATCTTGAAAAGTAGCAGCCTTGGTCAGGAGGAAGTGTAGAAAGTGTAAGAAAAGTTTCCAGCAACCATTTTGGAGAATTTGCACACTCTCTTGGTTCGCAGTATTGTAGGCACAACATGTTAATATACTTCAATACAGGTCTTTGTAGATGTTGCTGCTGCTGTGTGCTTGTTTCGTTTTGTAGCGATAGTTCTTTCAATCATTCTTATTTATGTGGCTGCTTATTATCTGTTTATTTTACACCGGTAATAATTATCTTGAGGCGATTAGGTTGTCAATAGTTTTATCATTCGTCATCATCATTGATCTTTAAGAGGTATACTGTGTTTTGTTATAAACCCCTGTTCACTGTTTCTCAGTATACTATGTGAGCTTCTCAATTGTGTTGAGATTTCAACATTACAAAAAAGTCCTTGTATAAGTTATTTGTTTATAGAATGTTAGAAAAGGGTGCTTCTGAACAAGTTGAGATGCATAATTGTATACAAGTTTCAAAGTTATTATAAAATCATCTCGGCTGTGGCAATACATTGAAAAAAATACAAACAAATCCTCAGTGCTTGTCATATTACTGGTAGTTATTGGTTATATTCCACTAGTTTGATAGTTTGCTGAGTCTATTTAATGCTGCATAATAAAACCAACATAATACGTGGCTACAAGCTGAATCTAAGAACTTGACGTTTGTGGCCACGAAAAGTTGGCAGCTAAAGTTTTGCTGAACCACACAAGTCCGAGTTATGGTTTTGTGTACATTACTATCTCATGTATGAACATTCTGGACATATACGTACATTCTTGAGTATATTTCAGGGAGGGATTTATAGAATCAACAATTAGATGAAAATTTATTATTTGAAGCCACGTTGAGCATTGTTGCGTTGCTGATGATTGCTAGAGGAATTGCGTGACTGATGGTGGGCAGCAAAGGCTGCAGGCTGAGGAGAACGATACACGACCAAGTTCTCCTATAGAGAAATTCGCATAGGATGATCCCAACCCACGAAGAAACCAGTGAACTTTGTCATCACTGGCGACGGGGGCTCTAATCGCGGCTAACATCACAAACACTACGAAATTGTTTTTCATAATCATTCACTGGCTTAGTACCGAGCCGCACGAGTTGCAATTCATCATGGAGGTGGAGTTCACGTGCCTTGCGTGAATTATAAGCGGCATGCAACGCATCCCATACGTCTTTTGCAGTGTCATGTCCGAGGGTCTCAGACATGGCCTACTAGGTTAAGGAAGAAATGAGAAGACTCAATACATTTTGAAAATGTGTTTTCCAAGCGACAAAGTTAGGTTGGTTCCTGGTTCACTTTGACGAAGAGGGCTAGTGGAGGCGGTGAGAGCAAAGGTTTGCGACATGAGCGGCAGCAGAGGAGGAAAAGAGCCATCAACAAAGTGAAGCAGGTTTTGCGAGCGGAGAAGAGATTCAACTTGTTTCTTCCAAAGGAAAAATTGGTGGAAGAGAGTCGAACTGTGATCATGTGGATCATGGTAGCAGGGAGGGTTGGTGGTGGTAGTTCCTCACCGGCCATGAGAGAGAAGATGACGACTAGATGTTTGATTACTAGAGTTTCTGTAACCTATTTGATACCTTTTAAAATGGAATTATTCTAAACACAAATGTGGGAGTTGATTTCATGTAGAAAATCGATTACAATGGAATGTAGTACTTTAAAGAGATAAATAACAATAATCTAATTATTCCTAACAGACAAATAATAATAATCTAACTATTCCTAACAAAAACTAATTGAAATTTAATTAAATTATGTGTATTTTCATTTGCTGAAATTGTGTTATGCTGATTAATTTAAGATGATTTGAGTCAAAAGGGGAATTCGAAGAAGAAATGTTTTCCCCCCTTTTCGGGTACAGGAAGAGGAGAAAGGTCACAATTTCAAGTCACACCTTCATTGACCTTTAACCATCATGTGTCAAGGCCACTCCTGCCCTAATCCATTGTATTATTCAATTTCTAAATGACAGACCCTTGACCTTCACCCTGCTCACAGGTTGCCAACACGTCTTGATCAAATCTGAATCATGATGCCAACACTACTCAGAGGTTGTTTTGGACGCACACAACCACTTGGATTTGTATTTTGTAACTAGGTAGATAAATTTTGATATAAAGAATTGTTGGAATCTAAGGATTTGGTATGGCTAAGCATAATAGAGCATAAAAGAACAGAATAAAAGTCAAGGGTGGCTGCTCAATTAGCAATCATCCAAATTTTCAAAACTTGGGGTGTAGACGTGTAGTAATAATTGAATCAATCTTTAATTATGGAGCTACGTATACATTGATTACTTTCTGAATAATGGTCATATTATAAAACTTTCAAGCTAGATTAACTGTTAAGGAAAATTGGTTTGACTGCAAAAAAACTAAACAAAGATCTCAATATCAATAAGTTAAAAATATAAACCATCCAAATGATCAGGAATACGCATGCTTCCAAACCAATAACAAGTGGTTTTCTCTTTGTTTGTATTAAAGCATTTATTCAATCTATAAAGCAAGTCAGTAAAATTCACAGCTTTAAGAAGAGTTCATGATACATATAAGACATTGACAAATTGCTATGCAGTTTTAAAGCTTGTCAAATAATATCAAACAAGTATCTGTGAAGGCCAAGATGTAGCCTATTCATGGTATCTGTAAATCCAGGGTTCAAACATGATTGACTCTCGTGTAGCATAGTGGTGGTGCACTAAGAAACAATTACTCAATGTCACTCAACCATTGACCTGAGATGAAGCAGTGGAGGAATCAAAAGATTTCTTTCTCACCAAGAGGCAAGTGATGATTCTTGAAGGATTGGAATGTGTGTTATCCAGACCACACACCACAAAATCAGGCCTGTGAAGGCCAAGATGTAGCCTATCCTTTCCCACAACAAATGCAGAGGCATCAAGCAGAACATGCCAATAGTTCCTATGACCCTCTGAAACCCAATGCATTGTCCCATTCACATCTGCTGCATAAGCAAATAATCCTTTTGGGGTGATCTTACACTTCCTCCTAAAATTCTGGCTTAGCTGAGACCCTCTGATCCTCAAATCTAGCCACGTCTTCGGTGCCGCGATAACCTTCGATTCCTTAAAAGAAGCAAATTCCTTGATATAGTCCTCTTGTTCACCGAGAATTGTCATGTAGTAGTTTCCCTTAACAAAAGGGTAACTTTCCCCCACCAGCATCATAGCATCCTTGTAACTTGGAGTGAAGAGAACCAAGTACTCATCATCAGGCAACCCACAATGCCTCAAAACCTTGTTTTGGGCTTGGATTTCTGGGATTGAGATGAAACTTCCATGAAACGACGATTTTTCCGTGAGTATATCCAGTAATCTTGATGGCTCCAACTGGGTCCTGTCCATTTCAGGGAGATTACTGCCAAACAAAGGCTCCCTGCATGATCTTGGTGACTTCCTCCTATCATCTGACATGGGCTCTGAAGGCTCCTCATTGATGATGAAACAAGACATGTCTATAGTTCCATTCCCATCTCCTTCAATTACACCTGCATATTCTGGATACTTTGCAAGGACATACTGTTCTACATACTCCATTTCTTTCTGTGTGATTGGACCTGACCATCTGAGATCAATGTCACGGATAACCGATATGGCTTCTGCTATGATGTGAGGAGGAATCATCCCATATTGTTTCTGTTTTGGTACCAATTAAGTCCATTATTGAGTTTCAATGGAGCATAATAACAAACATATAATGTGCCTGCAAATTACCTTTATGACCAAACTGTTTGATTTGGTGTTCTCTGCCATTAATTTGTATATAGTTCCTACAGGAACATTCTGAGGGTTCTTGACTTTATCTTCCTCCATTTCCTGACATAAGGTTCAGAATTGTTCAAGCTTTAGAGCTGAAATAAAACTAATAAATAACAACAAACATGAACTGAAAATAAGCCTTGGAATTTTCATTACTTTACCTCAGATCCTCTATGCTCCTCGCTGTTCGTTACCATATTATTTGTCTTCACCACTTTCAGAAGTTTCCAGTTGAAGCTGTGAATCAAATGACCAAGTATTAATGAAATTAAGAAAGAAAATTGATTTCTCCAGAATCATAGCTTTGGACTTGATATTGATTTCAGACTAAACTAAACCATAATAAAAAAAAAATATCAACTTGGCTTTGATTGATAACTCTAATCAATTTATGTAAAGAACAAGTTAGGAGAAGAGGGTTGAGGTGAGGGTTTCCAATGGCAACAACGACATCACCATATTTGTTAATTAATTGGAAATGTAACGTTACTCATCAGGGAATTTTATATTTTAGGTGAAAAATGACCATTTAGTGGAAAGTCAACACAGCCGTGCCATCATGTCTGATATCAAGGAAACTGTGCGGCTGAATCTTTTTTGCTAACGCATTACATATCAGGCTCAATTTCCATTTCAATTACCAAACACGTTCCAACACAATTCTTTGATAATTGTGCTTTAGTCGAAGATTCAATCCCTAAGCGATGTGAAAGAAAATACCTACTTTTTGATTGAGAGTGAGCATTTGTCAACTGATATATTTCAATTATATATTATAAATAGATAGATTGAAATAGAACAACAACAAAAGTTTTATCTCATTGAGTGAGGTCAGCTATATGGATTACACTATGTCATTAAACTCGATCAAAAATAAAATTATGAGGAAATTTTGTTTACGACCTTTAAAGCGAACATCAAGGACTAAAACCCTATGTTGTGTAGTCAAACTCTCTCCCGGTATTACCTTGCAATCTGTGCATGCCCTCTTATCTACGCTCTCCTGACCAAAAAGAAATCAATTTGTGATTTCGAGGTCCCACTCTTATAGGTAATAAGATGTTCCTCCCACTTTTCAAAACAAGTGTTCAAAATCTTGAGGTGATATGTTATTGTTATCAAAAATCTAATATAGATTGTCCTTCCTCATTAAGTCCTCCAAAGCCAAAACCTCCATAAACTCTAGCAAAGTTCCCCACCTCCCGACCTATGTACCCGTTTAGGTCACCACCAACGAACAACTTCTCTCCTTGTGCGATGCCTTGAATGAGACTCTCCAAATTCTCCCAGAACTTTTCTTTCAAAGATACATTTGATCCAACTTGAGAGGCATAAGCATTGATGATGTTTATAGTCTCTTGAAACACTAATAACTTCATAGATATGATCCGGTCTCCAATCTTTCAACACCCACAACATTCTTTCTTCAATTATTGTCCATAATAATACCCACGTCGTTTCTTCCTTTAACCTTCCCAGTGCACCAAAGCTTAAACTAGTGGTGTTCAACTCCTTAGATTTCTCCCCAACCCATTTAGTCTCTTGAAGCACAATATGTTAATTCTTCTCCGAATCAAAATGTCCACCACCTCCATAGATTAACATGTTAAAGTACTAATATTCCAAGAACCAAACCTAATCAAATGATCATGGGCTAGCTTCTTTACCCACATTCGCCTAGGAAAATGTGAGGACTCTTCCTAACTTAACATTGCATCTAGGCGCTGATGCAACAACTCTAACTCATTTAACACCTTACTCGAGCCATACAGTGCGTTGCTTTTGGGCAACGACCTAGCATTAGCGCAAATTTGTAGTGTTTGATCCTATTTAATACATCAATGAGTTTTACGTTGGCTATCGATACCTAACACAATTTTTCTCTTATGTTCGGGCTTTGGACCAACTACCAAAGCAGAGTTAATAAAATGAATAGTTAATAAAATATTTATACTTGATGTTGATAAAATAGATAGATTGAAATGAGATTAGAAAATGAATAGTTGATGAAATATTTATATATGAAGTCAATAAAATCTCAAATAAATAAATAGTAATAAAATTAAGCTTTACCCTCTCTGTTGCACTCTTTACTTTAGAAAAGCTGAATATGGTGCTCTGAATCTATCCACTTATTCCTCACTTTGCTATGCATTTCACAAAAGGTGCACATTCTACCAGCCCACTTATTCAACAAGCCAGTCCAGCTTGTCCAGTTTAAGCCTGGCCCTAAACTCATTGGATAGTGGTCTTCATTATAAGAATGGCATCAGCGTTAGAATTACACATTTGGATTTCATGATTTTTTACTTTCGCACTCAAACCGAATTGAACCGATGATGTTCAGGTTAGATCGAATGGTTCGATCGGATCTCTATATAAATAATATTAAATTTGAATTATACAAAAATGAAAAAGTAGCAAAAATTAATGCAACATAAAACTAAATGAATCAAAAAACAAGTTATTGAGATGAATCAATCAGGATATTACTAATTTTTCCCAACAAAGTATAAGACAATTCAGTTAATCCCAACCAAACACCAATTGTTATATATGTCCGCGTTCATGGTTCAGTTTCGATTTCATTTTCTCGAACCCGGATTCCGAACTGAACTCATCAGATTTTCCCTTCCATAATACAATTCAACTCATTAGTCCGATTTCAAACGAGTCGTACCGGTTGATTGGATTGATCTGACATGCGTGCATCCCCATACATAATATAGGACGAGAGATGTACCAAGAAAATAACATTGGACGAGAGAAAGAGCTCCCAAGGAGCTCGTTTGGGAATTCTGGCAGAGCAGGTTTTGAAGGGGTTGTTCGTAATAATTGTGGTGTTGGATTCTTGGCTATTCGAGGTTTATAAGAGTTTTTGAAATTTTTAAGATAGAACTGCTCAAAGTCTTGCATGAGTTACGATTTTGTTTGATGTTCGGATTTATGTCCAAAGAAGTTTTCCAAAGTATCATGAGTATGCCTCCATTATAAACCCAATTTGTAGCTTCATGCAGAAGGATTAGACTAAAGATTACTTAGTTTTTAAGGCACTAGCTTGTGCTCTTCTTATATGTTTTACTTTTAAGCATCTTGGAAAAAAAAAAAAGGAAAAGAGAAAGAAGCACAAACATAAAAGGAAATAACAAGAGACAGGCATAGATTGTAAGAAGCAAAAGGATTACCAAGGCATGATATGAATAACGTAACAAAAATTAATTACTCAAAACTCCAGATCCCTTGAGCTTGCAATCATACAACAGAAAAGGATATAACAAAAGTGGCCCACAAGAAAAGGATCATATGGAATTACCGACATTACTGAAACTCAAGTAGTCAAATTCTGATGATTATTCTTTTAAAAAAAGTCTGGTGATTATTGAACTGTTTATGCTGATCACCACACACACAAGCAAAAAAGACATGAAACTTAGGCAGTAGGAGTAAGCATAACTGGATTGTCTACCTTTTTAGTGGGTGAATCACGACACCTGCACATGGAAGATAAGAACCTATTTTAAGAAATCTCATTTAGAGGATAACTTTCAAGAATTTAGGTTCGTTTCCTGGATAGGATTGCAACATATTCAAATATAATCCATTTTTTGTTGCGCCACGCAACAACTGTAAGGCAATTCTACCTCTCTTATTCCATTTTATCCATAAATGATATAAAATTTAACTTGAGAGGGAGACTGTGTTAGAAGTTAGAACCCATTAGGATGACGGATTTCTGTTCCTTTTCACCCTTACCAAACTTAAAATTATTTTAATAATTGTAATTTTTATAATTTAAAATATCTGAATTTATAAATGTAAAAATTTTACGTATAAAAATATATTAATTTTATTATTTATTAATTGTTAGTTGCTGCAACAAAGTTAAAATTATTTTGCTAGCCTCCTACCGTTTAGTGTGCTGATAGTGGAGCAAGGAATTAGTCTCACGCGTATCGGCCGCGGATACCTGGTTAACACCGAAAAAAAAGTTAAAATTATTTATCAACTCATAAATTTAATTTAAAACTTAACTAATTTATAAATGATAAAAATATTAGTTTGACTTATATACAAACTAGGGGTGTTCATGGGACGGGTTGGGACATACGAGTTTGTCTTGACTTTTACTTGGCCCTAAATACTGATAGGGTCGGTTTCTAAACTCGAAATCGTCCCTAGAACTGGAGAGGCCCAATGAGGCGAGGGTTTAACACAGACCCGACTGCAAAAGGACGGGTCCGGGTTGGCCCGAAGGACAAATTGAATATCAATTTCAAATCTCACCAAAGAATCATAAATACATATCATTATCATTATGTAAAAAGACTAATTTCTATCCTATCATTGAATTATGGAAGAAACTATATATAACTGAAGTTTTTCATAGCAATATACTTAATTAGAGAAAATAATACAAATTATATTCACTTGAAACCAGACTATAAATGAAGATATACAAAACCATATTTTGAAGTTAGTGTGTAAACGGTATTTGTGGGACGGGTTGGGATGGGTTGAACTTTTCACCCGGCCTTAAATATTGACCAGATTCAATTTTTAAACTGGAACCGGTCCCTAAACCCGAAGAAACCCGAAGAAATGCGAGTTTAAGAAACATGGGCCGGGACGGGTCAAGGGACAGGGCCGGATCCTGTACACCCCTAATACAAACAGATAACTTTTTCGTTATCCATTGTTTAGTTACTTATATTATGATAATAAAAAAAAACTAATTATTCACTAGCACTAAAATAAACTATTTATAAATATTAATAGTAATATTCTCTTATCTATGCTATTACTTACTTAAAACTATTTTTCCACTTATATAGTTTTTTATAATATAAATATAGACTAATTCGGAATAATAAATAATTTAAAAATATTTTCAAATTTAATAAATTTTATTATTTATCACTTGCTTCTACGAGTTAGTTGCCTACATAATTTTAATTTAAAAAATAGACTAATTAATAGAAAATAATTGAACTTTAGTCAATTTTAAAACATATATTGACTCATTTATAATTTTTTTAATGGAACAGTTACCTTTTAAAAATATTTATATAGAAAAAATAAATTTTAAAATCAGTTGGAATTAAATGGGCTTCTGAAGCGGAAGTAGTTGCTATTCTACATGCTTTATTATTTTATCAACATTTTAACATTTGTAATGTTCTTATAGAGATTAGAGAGTGATTCCGCATCGGTTGTGGGGTGGATTGTAAATAAGGGAAATAGGCCATGGGTTTGATTAATGAGTTCAATCTTATTGATTACTTGTTACATGTGGTTGGGTGTTTTGGGTGAGACATATTTTGAGAGAGGGGAATTGGTTTACAGAATTTTTTGGTAAAAGCGGGATTGATAGAGCATTTGTAGTGTTTGTGTGATCCTATTTATCATGTGCCTATATAAGAGGGTTTGTTCTCATATTTTTCTTCTTTCATTTCGATAATATTTATATTTAGCTTTAGAAAAAAAATATCATTTACTTTTAACCCGAACGAAAAACGGATTCATCTTTTGTTATTTATATCATGTCCTATCATTGTTCTGTCTACCTCAAACACAAAATATGATAAGAGTTTATCCTGCTCTTATCATATCTTGCTTTTAACTAACTTTATACTCTATCATGCTTTGATCATATCCCACCTTTATCCACTTCTCTATTCTATCCTACATAGCCGACGCTAAGAAAAACGTGTTTTTTATTTTATTTTATTTTATGTCACTTGTGTCGGCTTCGCGTCAGTTTAATTGATACTAACTAATTTAGCGTCCATGTCATTGTCAACACTATTTTTAGACACTAAAACAACTTATTCTTGTAGCGTTATAATTTACTATATGTGTATGGTTTAAGGTACCTTATACCTTATTAATTAATTTTGGATGATAAAAAAAAGAGAATAGTAGATGAGGTTGGAGATGATACATGTTTAGAATTTCTTTTCTTCTTCCGCCCTATCCCATATGGTGGATAGTGTTATAGACATGTGATATAATTAAGAATCTCCACAAGACAATGTTTAAGCAGAACATGTAGTGCAGCTTAACTCATGTCTTTCCTTCTGGATTTCGTTATCTTGAGCATCCCCAGAGCAAATTAAAGCTCAATAATAGAAAGTGAACTCAGACAATCTCACATGGTGTGACTCTACAAGTGTTTTAGTCTAACAGGATCCGAACTTTCCTATGCTCGTGAAAACTAGCTACCTTTTTCAATTGCCTGATTGGTTAAATGATTTGATTGAACAAGAACAACCTTGATCATTCCATTCCATTTTTTTCTTTTTCTCCTTCGCAGCCTAGATAGTGATGGAAAACAGTTCCGTCATTTTTGGAAATGTTTTCCTACTTTATGTCAGTGAGTGAGAACTTGATATATTTCATCTTTTCTGAACCTGAATCTTCACATGACAACATGACCCATTCATTATTTTCCTACGTAAATGCCAAGTCTAATTTGTATTGTAGCAGACTTCATAACCGTATATAACTAACAAGTAACCTACCTATAGCTAGCTAGATTTTCAACTTTCTATTACTTAGAGTTGTACTAGTTAAAGGAAATTGTGATGTGTAAGGTAAGTATGATTATGACAATTATAACTTTACATGTGTCAATTAATCAAAAGCTTCACTCTTAGATGTAGGGTCATATGAGTGTAGTTAGATTTGCCACATGAGCATTTCTTACCTGTTTACGTGGCACAATATAGTGCTTGTCTTGATGGTGTTGTAGAAATTAGTGATGTGAACTATGCATTGCATATCCCTGCAATGGCGATGAAGATTTGGTTGTCCCATTATAATGAAAATGATATATACCTTCCCTTTATACATGATGGTTCATATATGCATGTAAGCATGATCTATCTATATATGATTCTCCACAATCTTAGCAACGAAACAGGATCACTTGACAATTATATGCGGACAACCTGAAAAGACAAATGTTAAGGTTTTGTCATGATGGCTAGTTTGATGGATCGGTAACCATGTCCTACATATTTATCGTGCCTTCGACTTTCTGAACGAAGTTGATTGATTGTTCTAGCATTTCTATGATTGTAACCAAATTAATTATAAAAGACAATTTAACTGCGATTCAGCTGCTCATGTGTCGGGTACGGTTTTGATATCATGATTATTGACCACGGTGAAACGGTAATGTTTTATCTAAGTTTGGATTCATTCGCATAGAATTATTGTTTTTCTGTGGTTGAGATTGAAGTTTTTGTCCTCATTAACAAACAAAGCATACAAAAGAACATGAGTTTTCCTCATGGTCAAGCAGACTACTCATTTTAGGATCCTGTATTTAATTATTTTCTGCTGATTTTGAAGCTTAATTCATGAGAAAAAAATGTACTTATAGGGGGCCAGTTGAAAACAAAAGATTTGAGATTTTGATGAAAATAACTCATGGGTGATACCGTGATAGTATACACACAGAACAGTACTGGTAATTAAGTGGACTGAATCGGAAAAAAAAAAGTTAGACTATTATTTTGCAACAAAGAAACTAGTGAATGATAAAATTAAGTTGCTGAAAGTGTAAATGTGGTTAAATTCGTCTATTAAAGAAGGAACTAGACAACTTAATCTTTATTGTTGTAAAATGCGGTCAAGTTTGACATTTTACAATATTGAGAACTAAATTGTCTATTTCCTTTTTTTAAGGGTGAACCTGACCGAAGCTCACGCATTCAGCGACTAACTTCATCATTCACTAAAAAAGAAACCATTTTGTTAAAAGAAAATTATGGACACCCAGAGTATTGAGATTGGAAAAAAAAAAAGTAATAAATGTTATGATATGATACGATAAGAAATAAAGAGAAAAATTAAATGTATATGGAGTATTTATACTATTGGTTGTCTACATTTCAGAACAATTTGTTAAAATCTAAAATCCAAACCACCAAAACCTATCACAATTGACAAATATAATTGTTTGCTTAAGCATGCTGATAAGGGTTCGAAATTGGTTGTGTATGATAATTCCTACATTTTGAAAGGAATTAGTAATTGACTGTGGATAAGAAAATACAATTGGTACACACCTAAAAAAGATATAACATCCAAAAAGAAGAAAAAAAAATAATGTTATAATCAACTATTAAAAATTGTTGTTTGAAAGAAAAAATATATTGTTAACATCAAAAGCCTCGTGGCCTGAGAACAGCGTTCTCACGGTCTCAAGCACGGATGGCTTCCAAGCATAAACCTTAGTGAATAGGCCACACATCATCCTTCATTTATTAAAAGGAAAATTAAATATTTCTTGTACATCATGTTTTTCACGTCATTCATAAGAAGCACAAATTTGAATGCACGTTTCTTTATTTAAAATAATATATGTAAATTAATATGACATGAATAGTGTGCAAATTAATTAATACCATTGTTAACTGTTTGTTAAAAGTTTTCTATGCATGCAGTGTAACTTTCTTTTGAAGCAATGAGCAATAGTTGGTAGTTGGTAGTAAAGACTACTAGTAGTTAGTAAGCCAATTCATCAGGAATTTATTTCTAGATTAATACTAACTATATCAAGGGTCTGCACAGAAGTAAACGTTGCTACCAAATTGCTGAAAATTAGCTATGAGTAGGGTTATTCATTGGGCAGTTTAGGCCGTCGTTCATTTTGTCAGTGAAAAACACCACACAGCCAGGACCACCACAGTTTGAGCAAAGGTTACGGGTTGTTCGGGTGTGGTTAGTATGCGTCACGGTTTTGCTAGGTGGATTCAAATGGTTTCAAGGTTTGATGCAGAAACTTTCAAAAAAACAAGAAAGATGAGGGAAAGACAGACATGAACTCACGAAACAAGGAATGGAGGCGATGAGAACATTTTAGACAAAATAACACCAGTGAACGAAACAGCCTCTGCCTGTTGCGGTGAATGGGGAAGAGAAGAGAAAAGGGTCTTCATTGGGAGGAGGCTGTTTGCATGTTGCGGAAAAGTGGAGAAGGAAGGAGAAGAGAAACGATGCTGGGTGGGAAGTGCAAAGGAAAGTGGGGAGAAGAGAAACGACACATGAGGGAGATTGGTAGTGTGAGCGGCGATAACTCTTTTTTATTGGAAGGCTAGGGTTAGGTTTTTTTACATGTGGGTTGGGCCTTTTATAAGTCCAATCCCACCTACGATCAGTTCAAGTTTTTAGTGATGAAATTCTTCTCACCTGAGCTCGACCACAGTGAACTGTTCTAGACCGGTTTTTTCCATCCACCCAACCGAGAATCGACCCACGCTACTCGAGAAACCTCTTTTTGGTTGCTGACTGGGCGATGACGAACGGACCATACCGTTTTGGACAACCTTGGCTATGAGAATAACAAATTTGTAACTATTTGTAAGTTAATTTTCTAGCAACTATTTTACAGCTATTTTTTCAATTTACAAACCCGATTTTACATGATTACAAATCCTATATATTTATAAGTTATAAACGGTGTATCAGTATACCACGAGAACAGGTGGTTGACGCTAGAAAAAGCCATATATAACTAGCTTATCCTGCATCAGGATCGCGACTTCATGCCTTCCCTAACATGTGTTTCTAAAACGCACTTTTCACAAAGTCTCTGATTTGTGCCCACTAGATACTTTTTGCAGTTCATCATAGAATCAAATGTGACTGCTGTATTATTATTGTGTCACACCACACTTCGAGAGGCTTTGAGCTGTATCTGAGTGTTACGTTACTTAAAGATTGCTTGAAAGGAACAAACCGGATTGACCCTTTTTTTTTTATCAATCACCCACACTTGCATAGTCACAACTTGAATCATCAATTTCAGGACAATTAACCCAATATGATCATGTATACAATCTTACTATATACATCTTTGCCGACATCGATAAGAATTTTTTCCCTAAAATCTAATCTTTTTAAGAAAAAACAAAAGGTTGCTGACATATGAAGCTAACTTATAATTCCAGTCTTGTAACATCTTTGAAAAGGAGCACTAGAGACTAGTGTTCACTGTCCTGATTGATGCTTTTAGTACATGTTTGAAAAATACTGACTGAATTCACGTTTGGGCCAGATTCACATTTTCAGAAGTAAGAAATAGTTGTTTTTATATTATTAGATCTACGTTTAGTCTTTCCATATATGAAACCAAACACACTCTTAGTTAATAATTCAATCCAAAATCGACAAGGGTAGTGCGTGTTTGGTGATATTGAGCTAGCTAAAGTTATGAAGCATGTATACAAGTGGATAGATACAGCTATATATCTTGTCTAACTGATTGGTGCTGTGTGCTATATATGCTATGCTTTTATTTTTGTTGTGATTCATTTGTTCCATCTTCATCCAACTTTTCACCATACTTTTCACCATGTTTCTCGCCACCCCGGTATTCGCGATCATCAGTTTCAATTATTACAACAAACCAGCTAATTAATCAAAAACTGTATAATTAAGCTAGTTGCATGATTTATAATTAAACTAGTTGCATGATTTATTTTTAATTTAACCAACTTAAATGTGAAGACTTATCTAAATGACCTAAAAAAATAATTTGAATTACACAATCTTATTCTAGGGTGACCAATGCAAAATCATCAGCTTTCTGAAAACAGCACAACGGGCAAGGTTGCGACCGGGTACTATTAATAATAATTACCACTTTCTGATTGATCCATTTAACCCCAAAAAAATCATAAAAATAGAAATAAAACATGCAAAAATAATTTAAAAAAGGAACTTGATTTGGTCTTCAATCTTGGTCATTTCAGAACGTACCCCATTCGTATAAGCCTTTATATACGTACATTAGCCGTACGTGTACGGTCCCTTGTCCATTATTCCCTTCCTCCTGAAACTTAATTCAAAATCAAAAGAACCATAGACGAAACGGTTACAGTAACTAACTCAATCGAATAACAAATTTCCAACAAACCATGTGCATACCCAGTACCCATCACAATAGAAACAACAAACTTGTTATTATTTTTTCTTCCAATTATTATTATTGCTTGGTTTCGATTGTTAGAAAATAGAAAGAGGGAAAGAAATTAAAGAGAAAGAAATTTAGGTGGAAAATGTTGGATTGGAAATGGATCGAGTTTTCAAGCGGAAGCGGGCCTGAATCTTTGTCTGCAAGAGTGGCAGGTGATCTCCATGCACGTGGAATCGACCTGTTTGGTTGCTCTTTCTTTGATCCTCTCGGCTTTCTCCACCTCTTCCCTCGCACGCTCCCACATTTGCCTCGCACGTGCGAACTCCGACTGCGCTTGCTCCATCTCCCGCCGCGTCAGCTCCCTCACCCTCTCGGCGTACGCCTTCTCCATCGCCGCCAGCCGGATTTGCTCCGCCGCCTGCCACTTCAGCGCCTCCACTCCCTCGCACATCAGCACCGCCGGCGGCCGCACGCTTATTGATAGCTGAAGGTCAACCGATGGAGCACCGCAGTCCGCCGCCGCCGTGGATCGCAGACGCAGGAGTGAGGAGTCGCCGCGCGATGGCGGTAGAAGGTCGAGTTCCCTGTTTACTTGATCTTCCATTTGAGGAAAAAAAAAACTATGAACGGAGAAAAAAAGAAGAAGAATTGGGTGCGGTTTCAGAGGGAAGAGAATGAAAGTGTGTTTGATCGGGTAATGACGAAAGTGGGAGTTTGGACTGAAACTCCTCCGTAGCGGTAGCTATATATAAACATCTCCTCATGGTGAAAATACCATTTCACCCTTCCTATGTTTAGCATTGATCTTTTGTAAAGTAACAACACGAAAGAAAATGTAGAGGGAGAAAGGGGTCATTTAGATGAAAGGAGGGGTCTAAGTGTTTAAAAGGTGGGAAATTCCGTTATGAAAAGGGAGGGGAAAATAACGGATGACGTTGGGATAGGATGCGATGAAGCCGTGGACTTGAGATAGTGAAAAGTTTGTGGCATCAGCTTTTTAGTAATATTTTTAATAAAATTTTGACCTTTTCTTTTACGGTAGACGAGAAAAGATGAGCAGTGGATCAGTATGGGTGAGGGTGTGTAATCATTGCAATCTCACGTGCGCGCTGGTGGCAAAGTAATAAGGTAAATCAAGGCTCCTAAATAAATATTTGTTTTTAGCTTGATTGCATTTTTTATCCAACGATAAAATATATCAACAATCACCACCAACAAATGTACAAAATGCGAAGTTAAAGGATGATATTTCAACATCCTAATGCGAAGTAGTGTTTCTGAATCCCATTGCTAGGCCTAAGAATCCACTGTTACCATGCATTCTAGAATGAGTTAAACAGTAAAGCAATATATCAGATCTCTTCGTGAACCACCACCAGAAATTGTTCACTCCAAACAAACAAAAGCAACAACAAAGAGAAGATAAGAAACAGGCTGAAGGTTCCGAACAACACGGTGCTGCTTGAAGGAGGCAGGGCGGGGACCACTGAAGGACTCCACGGTGCTGCTCATGCCACTCGATGTGAGCCTCTACAGGTGACTAATGTGGAGGTGGTCCTGAACAACACCGTCGTGGTTACCGGCAGCGTAAAAGAAGGGATCGGCGGCGGCGAAGTGGTGGTAGAAAAACGGTGAAAGAGGAAAATTTGTTTTTGCCTTTGGACCACGAAGCGCGAGTGAGGCAGGGCCGTATGCACGCGCCGCCTCCTCTGCAAAATCGAAGGTGCTGAGCCAGACCCTCGCCTTCTTCATCAGGTCTCTGATCTCCGCCGCGAATCTCCCCCACGGTCTCTTTCTCACGCCTCGGTAGCGTGGCTCCTTTAACGCCGCCCATCTGTTGACCTCCGCCGCTGCAACTACTCCTCTGCCCCTTTTCATCTCCGAACTGATCTATACAAAAAGGGGTTCGGGAAAAGAAGAGAAGAGAAACGAAGACCCAGATTGTGAAATGGTGATGGGTGTTTCTGGAGAATGATGAAGAAGACAGGGAAAAAAGAGAGAAGAAAGAGAGAGAGAGGGTGAAATTCAAAAGAGAGAAGGAGAAGATGAAGTGTGAAAAAATTAAATAAAAAATCCATGTGGGATAAGTGAGATGATGTGGAGGTGATGACTAGGTAAAATTATCTATTGACTGGTCAAAAGAACTTAATTTGATTAAAAAACATTTGTTAGGGATGACATTTTAAAGAATTTTTTCAGGGACCCAATTTGATTCCCTTTCAAATATTATAGACCCCGAAGATGTTTAAGTCTATGATATTAGGATTTAAAAATTGGAAATTTGGGTTTAAATTTTTTATTGATTTGATATTTTGATTAGATAGTTTTTATAGGAATAACATCTGCAATGGTTATAGTGGTTCAATATACAAAGATTTTTTTTAGAAAATGAAAAAATTGAGAGTTTTAAGTACGATAATGATAATAATAAAAAGACTTGATTTGCAACAATTGAAAAGTTGAGAGCAATATTTAGGGGACTAAAGTACTCATAATCAAAACTAAAGGACAAAAAGTGAAATTAAATCTTTGTTTTTTAAGATCAAAGAGTAAGATAATATTTATTAATGCAAAACTTAAATGAAATGCCCTTATTTATACTCAAATATATCATTTATTTTTCTCCAACTTCTCACAATAATCCACATTAATACCTACTCATTAGTTGTAGAACAATTTAACAAAAATTATGATTAATAAATA
Organism: Acmispon strigosus; assembly: GCA_030819835.1. Lineage (NCBI taxonomy): Eukaryota > Viridiplantae > Streptophyta > Magnoliopsida > Fabales > Fabaceae > Acmispon > Acmispon strigosus. The sequence goes on along the minus strand of JAUAMA010000002.1, from coordinate 17,069,035 downwards.
ATTGTAACAATAAAATCATAAATAAAACAAACCATAAAATGCAACTTCTCAGTTTAACACATTAAAATAAACAATACCAAAAAATATACAATAAAAATAATAAACCAAACAAACATATAAGTTTGATTGAGAGTTGTAAAGTACTTAGCTTAAGAGTGTTTCACCATCACAAGTAAGTTACTTGGTGTAGATGGTCTTATAGCTAATACTCTACATGATACAAAATTTATTTTTTAAAAATTTGCCCATGCACTAGTGGAACATACATATACAGAATTAAGGAGGTTGTCTAATTAAATCGCACCCATATTGAATATTGGGTAAAATCACACAATCCTTAGATGATCCAATAATATTTTTACATGTCTATAAGCTAGAATTTTTTAAGACACGTGTCAAAATATTATTTGGCCAAATAAGTTAGAGTGATTTTACTGAAGGTAAATCTTGGATGATTTAGAGAACCTTAAGATTAAGAAGTAAAAGAAAATAATAGTACTATATTTTTTTAAACACTCTTATAATTGATGCTCCCTCACTCTCAAAAAAGATATGACACACTCTTCTATACATGAAAGACTTAATTATACTTTTGGTCATTTTATTATCATGATTGTGTGAAATAGGTCTTTGTATTAAAAAATGAGCGATTGTGGTCCCTCACATTTGTTTGACGTTGCACTTTTGGTCATTTCGTCAATTCTCCATAAAACAACTAACAGTCGTACTTATGTGACACCCGATGAATGATATGGCATGTGATGACTAGAATATATCATGTCCACGTGACATTAAATTGCACAATCAACATGCTGTGCGGCATACATGTAAGCATCTTACCTGGGAATTTTTAAAGTCTAACTAATGAGTGGAGTGGGGGGTCAAACCCCAACCCTAATGTTGCGAAGCCATAGTCTTACCGCTAAGAAAAGGGCTAAGTTAAATGATATATGCACCACATAATATATAAGTAAATCCTATGCAGTAATTCTAGCTATAATATTCATCTTAGTAAAAGTTGAACCTAGGGATGACAATTAAACTCATACCCGCGGATACCCACCCAAACCCGACCTGATTTAACGGGTAAAACTCCCTTTGATTGGGTTTGGGTTCGATAATACCCGTACCCGAACCCGACTGAACCCCCATGATACACTTAAAACTAGAAATGTGTCGTTATATATATATATATATATATATATATATATATATATATATATATATATATTAATAAAGTTAGAGTCATATATATATTGTCTTCAATACATTATCTATAGATAAAAGGGTATTTTTTAAATGGTTTACCTTACAATATTTATGCACAACTTTGATTTTAATATATATGACAAGTTTTTTTTCCTAAACTCTAAGTGCTTTCATGTTAAAATGTAAAGTGAGTTAGGGTAAACCCGAAACCCGATGGGTTTGGGGATGGGTTTACCCGAAAAAATTGGGTTTGGGCTTGGGTAAAGTAAAACCCGGACCCAACCCATTGCCATCCCTAGTCGAACCTCCAACCTTAGAATCAAGAGTAAAGGGCTTTACCACTTAAACCAAAGTTCAAATTTTGGTAAATATGTGCATAAAAAATGTTTATATGTATATAACAGAGTCAATACTTACTCATTATAAATTAATTGGTGTCTTAATACTTATTCGATAAACTATTTGTTATAATGTGAGTGATATCAATTAATCTTAATTTTTATATAAATATTTGTTTTTTCATTACTATAAATATATAAATAGTAAATATTGAAAATCTTAATTAATTAATATTTTTTCATAAATCTTAATTTAATGATAATAAAGTAGTCTAGTATTATTTTTATTTTCAGAAATTTGATTAGAATTCGATATCTAATATATTTTTATATTTTAAGTAAAAAAATCATGGTCTCGTATCATTTATTTGTATTTCCATCATATTCTACTATTTGTTTTTAAAAATAACTATCTATTTTTAAAATAAATTTGGCATATACATTATGTTATTATTGAAAATAAATTTGAAAAATTGTAAATATTTTAACAAAAAATATAATACCAGGCTAATTTGTTATAATTAAATTTACTAACGGCCAGACTTTGATTTTTCACGTTGCATGCTTACATATTTGCCGCGCAGAATGTAGATTGTGTAATTAAGTGTGATGTAGATATGGCACATATTCTAGTAATTCTTAACTAGAAACTTGTAGTATATTTGGGTCAATTTACTTTTTGTCACAATCCATTTTAACACTTAATTCTAATGTCCACATAAATTTCTCTCTAAAATTAGTTTTACTTTTAAAATCAATCAAAGATTAATTTACAAACTTGCCCTAAATGATTTTTAATCTAACAAGCATTTTTATTGTTGTGTGCATGACAAATTTTTAGCTTTATGGTAGGGCTGCGATGTCTGCCCCGGTGAGCCAAAGAGAGTGGCACTTTGTATATATAAGTATTTAGCGAATCCGGCCACGCTCGGGGCAGGTTGGCACGTGGTAGAAGGGCTAATGGCCTAATATATGTATAGAGAGGGGCTAACCATGATTATACTTCACTGACTCTCTCACTCGCCACCCTTCATCTGTGGGGCACAGGTCCTTCTTTTTCATCTTAATTCACCTTCTAACAACATGTATTGTGTAGAATCATGTGGGTGGGATATCCACCATGATCCTCCTTTTCTTATGCATAATAATTAATCAAGGTACATGCAGATTGGTAAAATCTTTGTGGTCTAGCTGGATCATGGAGGGAAAAGGGGAATGTGACTTAAGATTATTGGGAAAATTAAATTAGTTAATAGGGGCTAAGATAATTAAAGTTAAGAAATTGAAACATTGAATTTGGACAGCATGATCTGCAGCTCTTTTTTGAAGAGTATGCAGATGAATTGCATCCAATCATAGAGATGTTAAAGAATCTAATGCAGAACTACAAATTGTGAGAGATAGAATTATATGTGCCTGTAGAATCTATCTATATGTATGTACTGGTTTTACGTTGCTTAATAATTTAATTTGTAGTCAAATCAAAGGCAGATTGTTCTAAAATCTGGAAAATTAGTGGTCTGTAATACAAAAAGTACTCATACTCTTTGAGGACCGGTAAGAGGCTTTCTAGATTCAAGACTTGTCTGATACACATACTACACATACCGGATGAGCGACCCTCTTCAAAATGATCCCTTAAGGTCGTGGCAAGCGAAGGTTCACCATAATGAATATCAAGGTTTCCGGGCGAACCAATTACACGATTAGACGGACCATTTTAGCCTTTAGGAGACGCCCTTTGTAGTGTGGTGAGTCACTTCCCCCATATTATAAGGAATGATTCACTCCAATATTCCTTTACCTGAGATTTGTATTACCGAGAAATAGGGTCCAACATTCTGAGGTACTTCATCCGTTTCAAAATAACTGCTCACAAAGAGAAAAATGATTTGTTTCATAATAACTGTCCACTTACAATTTCGAGGTAACATTAATTGATGTTTTTCCATATAATACCCTATAACAACAATAAATGAGAAGAGATAAAAATACAATTTTAAGGTTAAAATAGTAAAACAAATAAAATGTTTTAAAATTTTTACAATATTAATTGCATTTCTTAATATGCGTGTTTCTTACCTTTCTGGACACTTATTTTGAAACGGAGAGAGTATTAGCTTTTACGTTGTTTGTAGCATATTAGGACTCTTGGGCCACATTTGTATAGTGCCCAAGAGTCCAACGGAGAATTAGGCTAGGGTCTAAGCATTTCTTACTATAAAAGGGAAAAAAGGTTTATTTGTAATTGATATGTTCTCTTGACTTAATAAAAAATGATGACTAGGCTCTCAGAACTCTAACTCCCAATTAGGGTTTAGGTTTGGTCGCCGTCAACGTTTACCAAACATGAACACTTTATTTTTTGAATAATAGAGAAGTTTGAAGAATATTAGAAAAAGAATAATTGATTACATTCTAATTAATGATTGGCCTCTTTTAGTCTCGTTAATGATTTTGACATTGGAGCTATGAAGGGCACCAATTGTCAACTAAAAGTCATTTTTATTATTCAGAATTGCCTTTTCACATATTAGAAGACAAGCTACACTCTGGCAGCGGTAGCGCACACACTTGTTTCTATTACTATTGAATTTCCCTCAAATATGTGGTGGGATAATCCACACCATGTTGTTAATCTTGCTATCTTTGTAGACCTTTGTTTTGTTATTATTATTATTATTATGATATTTAGTTCTAGAACGGTTATGTTCGTTAGACGTGTTTAATATTTGATTTTCATAATAATAATATGGGATTATCTATATCAAAAACTACAATATGAGATTAATAATTTAGAATGCTAGGTTGAAGAAAATGCGATGTTCAATACTGAACAAGTGAGATTTTTTTCATTTTCAATAAGAAAAGAAAAATGAAAATTATTTTACATTTTATAACCCTTCCGTAGTTTTGAATTGATTCCAATATTTATTTTGTTCATAAATCTATTTAAAGCGCTTTTGAAGGCCCAGCCCAAAATAAAAAGGAGTACAAATACAGGAAAAAAAGATTTAGGAAAAGAATAAAAGAAAGATTGTTGAGAGTGGGATTTGAACCCACGCCCTTTCGGACCAGAACCTTAATCTGGCGCCTTAGACCAACTCGGCCATCTCAACTTGATGTTAATGAGGTTGGTTATAATTTAGTAATAGTAAAACACGTCGCTTCTGTGTTATATACTATACAAATTAAATTTAAATAAAATAGTGTTAATTTTCTTTAAACTATCATCCAATAGTTTGTCTCCCATGTCTGAAAATGATTTTTTATTTTAATTAAAATAAACATTTACATAACTGCTTTTGATATCATGTAACCCGGAGTGTGAAAAATATTTAGACACCAGTGTAAATGAGTTTTACACTAATAGTGTGTCAAAATAAAGAGAGTCATATTTTTTAATCTTTTAAGATATACTAGTGCTTTTTTTTGGTGTGATCGATCACAGTAGTTGTAGTAACGAAAAAAAATTAGAATAACCCTTAGTAAGGGTGACAAATTGGGTTTAACCCAGTAGTGGGTTTGGGGGTATGCCACTCACCCACCAACCTACCTAGCCCGCCCTATTTTAGCCCGACAAATGGTAGGTTACATTGAAGGCACCACAAGCCAAAACTCATTGTTTAAAGAAAATAAATATTAAAGACTTAGTAATTTTAGACTTTCTTTTTTCAAGTGGTCCACATGAAACTCTGGATTTAGTGTTTCGTAATTGTCGTTTGAGCCTTACAAACTTTGATATTTTTAGTTTATCTTTTGTTTGTAGATCTAGTAATGGCGTCGTTGACGCTTTAGCTAAGTTTTTTATACTCGTGGTGTTTTTGTTTGGATTGAGGAGTTTCCTCTGGAAGTATCATCTTTCATCCAGCTTGATGTAATGGCTTCTAAGCCAACTTTCTTTTTTTAATGCATGATGTTCAGTTAAAAAAAAAAACTTAAGGGATGATTATCATTGAAATTTCCATGTCTATCATTATTTTAGAAATTTTACATTAAGATCTTTAATAAGTCATTTTAGAAAATGAGAATTTGATCTTCCATGTTTTGCCTTCTACTGATTATTAAATATCATTTATTAACTTATATTATTTATAATTTTGTATCAAGTAACAAAGATTACTGTGCTTTCTTAAAATTTAAGAATTATTAAAGATCTTATATATTGTTCTTAACCCTACACAGCCCTATTCAATTTCATGATTTTGGATTATATGCGCACATATCCTTTTACCTATATCTCTTACTTATCTAATGTGTCAATATATATCCTAATTCGTACACACACACACAAACACAAAAACCAAACTTGAGAAAGTATATGCAACTCTACATGTATGGCTTTATTCAATTTTTACAAGTAAATCACATCGATATTATTTGTAAGTCGTGTTGTTTCTTAGGAACACATACAAAAGGAAAAGGAAAAAGTTTGTTACAAAGAAACAAAAAGAAGAGGGATAACATAACAGGCTCTTTTTTCCCCATCAACTCTTGTGAAAAGTTGAAACCATATATGAAGGGCAGTGATCTTACGCTACAACTGGCAAATTAAAGGTCTTGGGGTTGACGATATTGGGACCCAAAGGGAACAATATGTTAGGGGAAGGCTTAGTTGGAGGCCATCATAAATGAATCATTGCACTAAAGTGGACTCCATCACTCCTTCAAATGGTGCTTATGCAGTTTAGTCTCCTAAAAGCTGAATAATCAATGTGGTTAGAATTGGGATGCAGGCATATCACATGCATCATAATATCATATGCCCACTCAATCCCTCGTGACACTTTCCCAAAGTAATGTATCCTACTTGATTCTATTGCCACTGTAGTTGTTGGCCTAGCTGCTTTCATTTGCCTTTATATATTGCACCCAATAATAGATTATTGAACAGCTTTCTAATTTTCATATTAAAAATATTCACTTTATATAATTTAGAAATATAATTATTCATGTGTAATTTCCCCAACAACTGATACTTTTAGAATAACTAAGTGGTATAAAGTTTGATCTTTATTGCCCCTCCATTCTTTTAAGGGATAATCATCATATTAGTCCCTGTGATTTACTCGCCGTCTGAACCAGGTCCCTCCCCGGAATTTTTTTTGTAAATGGTTCCTCAGTTTGTAAAGTGTCTGACATAGGTCCTCGCCGGAGCCCGGAGCTCCGGTAATTGCTTACGTGGCATTACACGTCAGTAATTAAAAAAAAGAAAAGAAATTAAAATAGGGAAATTACTATTATAACCTTAATGAATTAAAACCCCAATTTGGAGAATTTGAAGAAGTTCCCTCACTTGAAATCCCTAATTTGGTTCATCTTCTTCCTCCCATCATTCTTGACTTAAACAGATGTTTAAGTCAAGAAAAAACATTCACAGATAAGATCCCTGTGTTCCCAATTACTTTTTATCAGATTTCGCAAACCAAACTTTGACAGTAAATTAAGCATTTCATTTGAAACTTCTCGGCAAATAACAGTTAAAAAGTCAATAACTTAAAAAATAGGCACCATTATCCAAATATAATTATCAATATCTGAGCCTAGTTTTGCATAAAGTTAATGAATTCACAACAATAATTTTCACAAGCCAAGCAGAGGTAGCACGAAGTTAAGTTATTCACAACGAAATGGATACAGCCTACAGGTAAGGAAAAGGAGCAATAGCAGTATCATGAAATGGAAAAGGGTAAAGATGAATTTTTTCCTAGTACCTTGAGGGAACCATTGGTGCATTGACCGCCGTAGCAGCAAGCTCCCCTCTCAATGCCCCAACCACAGCTTCTTTTTAGATATTCCAATAATGGGCAACGCGTGAGGAGGACCACCATCGCTGGATAAGAGAGAAGAACAAACACTAGCAGCTGCAAGAATGATGGGAGGAAGAAGATGAACCAAATTAGGGATTTCAAGTGAGGGACCTTCTTCAAATTCTCCAAATTGGGGTTTTAATTCATTAAGGTTATAATAGTAATTTCCCTATTTTAATTTATTTTCTTTTTTTTAATTACTGACGTGTAATGCCACGTAAGCAATTACCGGAGCTCCGGGCTCCGGCGAGGACCTATGTTAGACACTTTACAAACTGAGGGACCATTTACAAAAAAAATTCCGGGGAGGGACCTGGTTCAGACGGCGAGTAAATCACAGGGACTAATATGATGATTATCCCTTCTTTTAATATAAAGTCATTTTTCAGCCCATTATACATTTTTTTTCGAAGAATATTGATTAATAATTTATAGGGAAGTTACAAACATAAGGCAAACTAGCCATTTTCAAGAAGTTCCAACAACATCCTCCATACTACAATCTAGTTTTGCCAAAGCATCAACAAAGACAATATTTATCTCACTAAAAATATGACAAATTATAGATCAATTAATCTCACATACATCTCATTTTTCTAAAATGTTTTTCATATCACATTATATCATACATCATATTCATTATTTTTTCTCTTATCTTCTTTTCTTAGTCTAAATGTCTACTCAACATTTTCTTTTATTGAATATGAATAACTCACAAAAAAGAGCGGCCTCACATAATGTTTGTGTTTTTTTTTTATTCTCTTGAAAAAATGAAGGTCTATAAGTGGTCTTGATATGCCAGATCGGCTCAATTAACCTCATGCTATGGTTGGTTGAGCTAGTCAAACACAAGTTTAGTCTAATGTAGCTTACTCTCATCTGAAATATCACTAGTCCATGCTCACTGACCACTAATAAGTTAGACGAGCTATGACCTTAGTTGTTTTTACTTTAGTATATTATTTTTGTTATGTGGACAAGTTATAATCCACGTCTTTCTATATATTAATTTTAATCTTCAATCTTAAATTTTATGAAACAATATTATCTACTTTTTCTTGTGAAACTTCGTGGCATGAACTTTTATATTAGTTCTTTTTTAAATAGAAATTCAATCAAACTATATCACTAATTTTTAATTAACATTCAATTTTTTTCAATCAATGAAGGTTATTAGTATTAAATATTTTTAAATAATATTCATTAAATTACTTCTTAAATATTTTTATTAAAAGAAAAATATAAATTAATATACTTGTAAATAATCATTAAATTCATTAAATATGATTAGATTAATTTTTAAATTTTTAAAAATTATATTTCGAAATTTTAATTTTTTAATTCAACTTTTATATCTACAAAATTAAAATACTCGAGCATGGAAAACTTTCTAGTAACTAATATAACACTACATGTATTGTCCATTTTAAGATGAATATTTTATTAACCCCTATAGTAGTTTTATTTTAGATGGATTCGTATTATCTATAACAGAAATATCATCCTAGCGATTTGTAAATGTTACAATAACCGCCATAAATTTTGCGTGCTTAATATCGGAGGATGAAAACCTCGGCTAATTTTTTGTTTATCTTTTCACATTTAGCCGCAGCAAAAAAACCACCGCTAGACACATCAGACATATGTCCAACAAATATCGTTGCCAAAACACAAAGTATATGTATCATTACTCTATTTAGTACAGACATCTCGAAACACTTTTTCTATCTCTCTTCTGCACACATCACATCATTTATCACATTTGCCACTGATCTCTCATCTCTTCCTCTCTCTAGTGATTTACACCAAATGAGTACACCAATCTTTATCCATTTATATAAGAGTGTCACAATATGAACTAGATACGGAAGCAATTGATGAATTCACTAAACTTTTCAACTTTGTTTATTAGATGCAAGAAAAAATGGGGTGGAAATAGAAGTTCTCTTTCTGGTTCCTTCCATTCATACGTGGGTTTGTGGTACATGCTTTGATTGAATGACAATTACCTAAAACAACTCATTAAACACAAAGTGCCACAATTAGTCTTAGACATATATTATAGAAGAGTGCCACAATATGAACTAGATAGTAGATACGGAAGCAACTGATGAAACCGCTAAATTTTTCAACTTTGTTTATTAGATGCAAGAAACAATGGAGTGAGAATAGAAGTTCTTTTTCCAGTTTCCTCCATTCATATGTGGGTTTGGGGTACATGCTTTGATTGGGGGACAAAATTCTAAAACAATTCACTAAACATAGGTGCCACAATTAGTCTCAGACATATATCACATAATAGTGCCACAATATGAACTAGATACGGAAAATAACTGATGAAATCGCTGAAGTTTTCAATTTTGTTTATTAGATGTAAGTTACCTTCGAAAGTCTGTGCCCTGATAAGCTCCATTTGTGAAGATGGAGAAAGTAACACCAAGGGTAAAACTTTAGACATATATCACTTTAAGTTTTACCCTTTAGAATATCCGAGACACGAAACTTTGTTTTTAACTTAAAAACAACAACATTGAATATTCACAAGACAAGTTAGATGTAACAATACCATGTTAAATGCACTGTTAACATATTGGTTAGATTTAACACCATACCCAAACTTTCATATTCCCAAAGATACCCTATATTATTTACCTTCACTACACCACACGAGCGCACCACACTGTATTTATTTTCAACATTCCAAATTTTGAAAAACTCGGTATTACTGGATAGTGATTTTTTACATGCTGGAATTTAAAAGTCGGTATTATGTTTTTTAAACATACTAAAATTTAAAACTCGATAGTTTGTGTGTTTTTTAAGATATCGAGTTTTCAAAATTCAGTATTATATTTACAATATACAAGGTTTTAAAAAACCGGAAGTATATTTTCATTATATTGTTTTGTTAATGTCCCGCGATTAAAAACTTAGTATGTTTTATAGTTGATAATGTTAAGAAAAAAAATTGTAACTGTTGTGGGACTTCATTGCTTTCTGGGTTTCTTCACTTGGCCTGGTTCTCACAGATGCAACATTGTTGGTGGAATGTTTTGGTCCACAACAAGAGATGCCTAAGTAAAATGCTTCCACCATATCATTGTTACTACAATAAGTGGCTGAACTATACGGAGATAAGGAAGGGTTGTATCCTCCCAAAGTTTAGAAATATCTTACATATAAAAATTCTCTTAGTAAATAAGTTTATAAATATACAACGGTGCAAAATAAATAAATAAATGTTGATTGTCATAGCGGTACAAACATCATCTTGGCTGCTTGGTGTTGGTTCAACTCCAACTCCACTTTTTTTTTAGAGTAGTACCTCCATTGTTTCATTTTTAATCAAATAATGTATTTTTTTTCTTCGGAAAAAAGGTGTCGAATTATTAAAATTTATTTTCCACTTAACTCTTTAAATTCATTTGAGATCTACATTATTTTAAATTTAATTAATCTTTTCTTTATAGGATTATAATTAATCTTGAGAATAACTTTAACTTTTATATTATTAAAAAATTGTTAATTAAAGGTAAATAATATATCAAGAATAAAAATTTTGAAAAAAATGAAAAGCAATTTTTTTAATTTATTGATATAAATTATAATAAATTTTCAATGAGTATATGAATTAGTTTATTAATTTTTGCATGTATACATAGGTGACTATTACTAATAAAAATATTTTATTTATGTATTGAATTCTAATTTCAACCCCTTATGTATTTTTTTCCTGGTTCCGCCACTGATTATAATCACGGCTTTGCATAAAGTTAATTGGGTGAGGAGGAAGAGAAAGAAATTGAATGTGCTTCTTGAGGAATCCCGTAAAACTAAAATGGCATTGATAATACACTACTTCAACGGCTTGCACTTGCACGTTCTTGCAGAGCTTATTGAAAAGCTTGGTTGAACAGAGGATGTGGGTTTTTCATACCGGGTTTTTAACATGGTTTTAAAATCTGGTAGTGTAAAATAATGTAAATATGAAAATATACTACCTAGTTTTCAAGTTTCATTATTATTGGATTTTAAAATTTGAAATGTAAATAACATTTTGGAATTTTATTTTCCGGAACATAATTGCAATTCAGTTCCGTGATTTTTTTAAAACCTGAAACCTACGATAGTGAAATATTTCAGTTTTTAAAATTTGGTACGTTAAAAACATACCAGGATTTTTTTTTTGGAAATAAATTCAAAATATGTTTCTGGATATAAAATCTTGGAATATATTTAACCAACTAGCTTCTGAGTTTAGGTATTAAAAGCAAATTAATGAGAACATGTTCTAAGTTTTAAATTTCGGTATATTAATCAAACGTGTTTCAACTTTAGAATCTGAGTCCGTAAAAAAAAAACTAAAGGTATTAGTATACATTTTACTATATTAAAGTGGGATCCGAAATTGAGTAGGTAACGGAAAAGGAAATAGGTACATCACAACATGTTAATCATAAATGTGAAAACATTAGTATATAATTAAAAATCATACATCACAATCAGCATAAACTGAATTCCCTCCCAAATTTCCCGCGCGCTTTCCCTAAATTCTGTCTCACTTGGTGGCGTTTACAGTTGAATTCACCATCCACAAAAATCACAGAGGAAAGCGTTTTCCCCAAATCCAATCGTGCTTGAAACTCCATGAACTCTCGGGAAGCTACTCTGGTGGCGACGGCAACTGTGTTCGGTGCCTTGGCCTCCGCAATCACCCTCCGCTTCTTCTTCTGCCGCTCCCAACGGCGTCCATCCAGAACCAACCCCTCGCAAAACGGCACCGTTTCACCTCCTCCGGACCCTTTTGACTCCTCCAAGCGCAAAGAGTAAGTAAATAGTGAACTCGATCAAACCCCTCCAACTCGCCGTGTTTAATTAAAGTTTATTCATTTTTTCTAGCTTAGAACATTGAGGATTCTTCTCTGTCTTAAATTGAATAAATCTTTTTTGTAACAAATCCAGATACTTGTCTTGGGATGATTATTTCATGGCAATTGCATTTTTGTCAGCTGAAAGATCCAAAGACCCTAACAGGCAGGTCGTATTTCATTCCTTTGTTTCCTAATTTTGGTTCACCTGGGTTGGTTTGAAAGGCTTATGCGTTTTTGTTGTTGTTATTATAGGTGGGGGCTTGCCTCGTGAGTCAAGATGGTATAATTCTTGGTAAGTAACGAAATTCGCAATCAAATATTGTTTCCATTGAATGAAATAATATATGTACATATCCAAGAGTCTGAGATTAAACTAACTGCCATAGCTTATTACTAATACTAACTGTTGTAACAAACAAAGCTACTAGCTGAACTGTGACTTGGAAGGTTGTATTAACTGCCTAAAGTCGATTCCAAGCTTTGATAGGAGTGTGTGACAGTGGATTGGTGAGAGTGTTAGGTAGTTGTAGAGAAGAAGAAATGGGGAGAAGGTGGATGAGGTCAGAGGAAACTTTCTCATGAACAATATGACAGTTCAGTTCAATGTGCTTAGGACATTCATGAAATAATGATTGTGAGCTATGTGGATGGCAAGTTGATGGTCACGATGAAGGGAAGCTGGAGATAGAACTAGAATGTTGAAATCATATAACAGGCAGGTGATCCACTGAATTTTATACACAGCGCCTTTAGATGATCTTGCTATTTCCAAATCTACTATGTACTTGAGTTGGTGCAAATCCTTGATCTTTAACTTGCTGTGGAGGGAATGCTTGTCGAGTTTTTGAAAGATCATTTCCTGTAAGAATAACCCCATCAACATAGACAAGCAAAGCTGTGAAGAAGGCATCTCTATTCTTAACAGAGTCTGATAAGAAGTTGATTGGTTTACTCAGTTAATATCCTTAGTTACTTAATTAGTTAGTGGGTTAAAGAATAAGAAATGTAGCCTATAAATAGGAAGAGGGTTGAGAGGGAGGGGTGTCAAGACATTTGAGAAAGTATAGGGCCTTTGGGCATTGTAAGGCTTGGCAAATCCTCGAAGTTCTGCCATTGTGTATGTAATCAAGGAGATTTTCCCTACTTTCAGCAATAAAGATACTAGTTTCTATCAACTGATACCAGAGCCTTCCGCCATGTCTCTTAGCTGCAAACGAGTGGTGTGGGTGGTGATGATGGTATTCACCCAGGACTAGTCAAAGGGGCTAGTGCACAGCCATCCCGCGTGGGCACCTATTTCAGCTTGCACTGCCCGCTTCAAACAAACATGCTTATGGCGCTTGAGAGTAGAATTTTGGTTAAGAAATGGAAGTGATATTCAGAGTTAAGGCATTGTGTTTAAGGGATAGGTTACAGTAGGAGATAACAGAGGAAAGGGGATAGAGCGTCAGGAATGATTAATTGCAGCTGAAGAGGATAGACTACAGTGCTGCAACCTTGTAAGTATATAGGTCTGCTTCTTGGCCAAGTAGAATGTCTGATAGGTAGTTGTGGACTTGTGGTTATGATACACTATGGGTGTGTGGTTCAGGTTTTGGGGAAGGTGGTTGAGGTGTAGGTTGATGTTGTGTTGGTAAGAAGTTGATAGGATGAATGCTGATTTGAGTTGGCAAAGGGATATACAAATTTGTGGTGGAATCTATGGTATGGAGATCTGAGTAAAAACTGAATGTGTTCTGTTAAACCACATTTTGAGACAAAGATTTCTGTTGTTTTCGTGTCATACGATATAAAACCTTTTGTGCTATGCTCGAAGCCCAAGAGTATGCAAGGGGTTTTGCATGTAAGACCTCATAGACTTATTATTGTCTATGACAGGAGTGGTAAGTTTGTTGCAGAGGAAAGCTGTGACTCATAACATAGGACCAAAAATACATGAAAGTTAGAACACTTTAGTTGGTTTGGTTGTCTTGACTCAGAAGTGATCTATTTTGACAATAGCATTCTACTAGGGAGTCTTAAAACAGGAGGTTTTGTGAAACACCACTTCAGATGTAAAGAACTGATCTCTGGAAAATTTTGGGCCATTGTTAGTTCAAATTGTCTCAATTGAAGTACCAAATTGGTCTTCACGAAAGAGACGAAACTCTGAATCAAGGGTAGACTTTGTTTTTATCAAACAGACCCAAGTGCATGTAGGATAATAATCAACAGCTGTAAAAAACCAATTATGACCAGTACCATGGTGTTGACATGTTGCCAGGCAGGGAAGATTGGATCCTTTGCTTCTGGCTCCGCAATGCTGGCGTCAATCAAACCCAGCTTGTTATTGGTCAACAAGCTCATCTTCATTGAATGAGACCAGCTGTGATAAAGTGTTAGAGAGTGCAGGTGAAACTATAACCATATGCAGGTTCTCAGTCTGGTGAATGTAAAAGGGATATGAAGGATCTTGATTATCCTCCACTATGTACAGACCCACTATGTACAGACAAGGTTTCGACATGGAAGAGGACCTTGAAAAAAGATAATTTCAAAGATACATAGGGACTTTGATATCAAAGTGAAAATGGCAAGAAAAAATTGTGTTTCCATTGGATGAAATAATAAACACACATTTAGATGTTTGAGATGAACTAATATAACTCAATACTAAGCAAATGTTGTAACAGACACGACTGCTAACTGAATTGTGATTTGGTAAATTGTATCAGTAAGTTATTTCTGTTCTTCCACCAGTTCCCTTTCTTCTGTGAAACACAGATTTCACACTTGTTTTTTCTTGTGTCAGGGATTGGTTATAATGGATTTCCAAGGGGTTGTTCTGATGACAAGCTACCCTGGGCCAAGGTTGGTATTTAAGGGAGGAGTTGAGTTTTTTCAGTATCATTTAAAAATTCTCATTCAGAAATCTCTTTAAATGTTTCAGAAATCTAGGACTGGGAATCCTTTGGAGACTAAGTACCCGTAAGTGTTTTGCTTTCATATATTACATTAACAATGCTTTGATTTCAAAGATATGCATTCTCATCTGCCCTGAATCTTCTGTGACTTAATAATGTTCCTGCTGAAGTCATTGTATCTTTCATTAAACAAGAGCTCATTGTGATGCTTTTGTTTTGTCTATTTCAGTTATGTTTGTCATGCGGAAGTAAATGCTATTCTTAACACGAATCATGCCTCTGCTGATGGACAAGTGAGTTCCTCTTACTCTCTAGTTAACGTATCCTTTAACTGTCTCACTTGATTCAGAATATTGCAGCTTCAGGGGACTATTTTCACTTATGGTTTATTTATTATATTCCTCTCATAACTTCCACCTCAACTTTTATCATTCGCACGAACAACTGAAACCACTTGCTCCACTTAGCATATACAAGAAAATTCTGAGGTTCCTTAAAACAGTTTTTCCCCCTTTACCACCTGATACTAAGAGATTCCTATTTGTTTAATCCATGCAGCGGCTATATGTGACCATGTTTCCTTGCAATGAATGTGCTAAGATCATAATCCAGGTTAGTAGCATTGTTCTGCATGATGCATAATATGTTTCGGTTATCCGTTTTGCAGGTGAGATTTGGACTTCTTAACCCAACCATAGGATTAAGAAAATGCAGAGATAGCGCTTTTCTTTCCTTACTGTGTTTATGAAATAGAACAAATCACTTCATATATGCGAGTTTCTCCTATGAGATCTATCATTCATGCTGAATCAGTTTTCATTTACAACTGTTCCATTTTGTCATTGCTCAATACTACTGTAGGCCGTCTTATATGGACGCGGGAAACTAGTCGAATTGTAACATTAATATTAGTTCTTTTTAGTGATAAGTTAATAGAAGTTTTTGCTGGAAGGATCTATGGCACTATCACCACTTGCACATGCTGTGGTGCATATTTATGTTGTCCAATCTTTAGAAGAGGTGGATTATATATCTCAATTCTTTCTTGCAGTCAGGAGTTTCTGAAGTCATATACTTTGTGGAGAAGAGATTAGAAAATTCAGATATTGCATATATTGCCTCTCACAAGCTACTTTCATTGGCTGGTGTTAAGGTAACCTTTTCAAAATTTTCGGGACGTATATTATTTCACTGAATTCAATTGGCTTAGTGATAGTTTTTTGTTTTTTTTGTTTGTTTTTGATAAGCAATTAGCTTAGTGTTAGTGATACTTACTGATATTCATTCAATATAATTAACTTCTTCTACATATGTCAGTTTCTTATGTTTTTGTTTCATATCTCTGGCCAAACTCTTGAATGTAACATTGATGTAAATCTTTCCTTAATATGCAGGTCAGGAAACATCAACCACAGATGAATGAAGTTCATCTGAAATTTGAGGAGCACTAGATTTTGGATCTTGGCATGAATTTTCGGTCTTTGTAGTCACTATCAACAGGGTTGCTGAAAGATGATGGCTCTATCTATTCTGAATATATATTGCAGAGGAGTTCCTATAGTTGAATCTCTCCACAAAACCATCGTAAGACAATTTATACAGGAATAAGGTTAAGGCGTTAAGTAAACAGCCAATGAGTTTATGTCTGGGATTTTATTTTTTTTGAAATTTATGATGGCAATTCAAGTTGAACTTGTCTAATGTAAATTACCTGTGCTCCTTACTATTAGTTCAGTCCTATTTGCTTTATTTTTTAAGATTCCGTTCTATTTCTCCCATCCTAACTTTGTTTTCTTATAGCAAATTAGGAAGGATATGTGCTGAACAACTGTCACTCTTATCTCCATGTATTACAGTCCACATCAGTGATAGTTAAAACACATCAACACCATTAAATAGGACATGTCAGCGTCCACTTGGAGGAAACTGTGTAACGTATAGAACTTCTATTCATATTGATCGACACATTCAACCTTGGGGACAAGTAATGCATTTTTGGTAGCTTAAGGATGAGTCTGAAGTCTATGCTTATTATAACTACACCGACAAAAGACTGACAAAGATCTTAATTCATATTCAAAGTTGTTTTGGCTAGCCCAAATGGTTGTATGGTCCACTATCGTCTTGGTCAGTCTAAAAGATGCACAGTTAAGCAAGTGAGTGCCCAATTGGTTAGTTGGGAAAGCCAAATTAATCTGATTGGTCGAGACGACCAACTGATTAAAGCGACACTTGCCCAACATAAAATTAGCCCGTTGAATGGCTAAATTACTATAGTCAGCAACATTACGACTCGGCAAAGGTTGAACACCTATATTATTACTCATGACAAACTCTATAAATACAAGTGTAATGGTTCAATCACTTAAACATTATATTTATTATTTCTCAGATTTAGCTCTTCCCTCCTTAGAGAGCTCTCTCTAAGTGTCTTGTGCCATTTGAGGTGCCTCAACCACTATGGATACACAATTCTTCACCGCACTCTCCGCCTCTTTCATCACCGTGCATCGCCACACATTGGCTTGAGGTACATCTCTCGAACTTTTTGGAAGAACAAAAGTTAAGGATACATATGACGAAAGTTATTACGAACTAACTATATATCCCAAAAGTTTAAGCTGTTGGACGAGTTAATTGTCCTTAATCTCTTGGATGACATGTGAAGAGAACTTATATTATGAAAGTGCTGCCCACGGTTAGAAACACGCTCCCTTACAAGAATTTATTTGAACTTGAAGCGTGGACAATGCATATTCTCACCTACCATGAATGCTTTCATTTTTCTAACACACCAGAGTGCAATGTTTACCGAATAAGATCTTTATTGGATACGTCACTAAACTTTGTTGCTATATAGATGCGTACCTTTCTTGGACTTTACCACGAATAAGCAAATGTTGGCACTCACTTGTGGTTTTTGCAAACTCCATATCTGCTCCATATTTGATCACTTGGTCCATGATAAATATGGAGAATTTGAGGTGATGTGTGTAGGACCGACTTAGCGTGGGGACGAAGGTAGCAGCTCATTTAGGAGCACTGACGCAGTACCCAATTTGTTACTATTCGAGCATGCATGAATCAAATTAGGTAGCCATTTTGAGTAATTATCTCATGTCATTGTAACGAAGTGAGTTCAATAGGATGCGTAGTAATAGTAGTCCTAATAATAGTATTAATTAATGATGTGTGATTCGTGCTTGCAAATGGTTTCTACTTTCCCACCAGAAAATTAAAGCTATGCCTCATTTGGTTTTCTTTTCAAGAACAACCAATAAAAAGCTGCTTCACTCAACCTGGAAATCCTTAGGCATAGAGCATCCTCTCAAACCATTTCGGGAGTTTTCGTTTCGTGTTTTCTAATGTCATGCGAATAATCATACTCTCCTTCGAAATTTTACACTTATGCAATAACCTCATGGTGTGGGCATGTATATATAGGGCCATGTAAGCCACAAGACAATTGAGCCAATTGCGTGTTAGATCCTTTAATTGCGTTAGGCCCAAATAAAAATATTAGTATTTAGATAAAATATACTATTGAGACTTGAGGGAAATAATGGAATAATTAAAAAACAAGTTACGACTACCGCCCCCTTCCCCCACCTCCCCCTCTCGTTCCCCCACCGCACTGTAATTCTTTTTCTCTAATTCATTTTATCCTTTTAAACGTCAATTCATTGAACCCACATATTCATTTTTCCCTAATTTAGTGATGCTAATTTTTAACTTAACGCAAATGTAACTTTAACATTTATGTATAATTGGTTGTTGTTAAGTAGTAGTCTAAGTGAGACTGATGCAAATTCCTATGATCAACCAATACTAGATTTTAGCATTGACCATCATTTAAATTCAATAAGTGATTGTTTAGCATCGGCTTAGCTAAAGCTAATTAGTGCAGGTTTTTAGGAACAAACTTTATGCGTATGTTAACTTTAAGTTTTTAGCATTTGCCCCATATATGGACGCAACATCGAAATTAAAAGACTTCTTAACATGCACTTTGACATGTAAATTAATGCTAATGGAGGTGATAAATTAGGTGATTGGGGTACTAATTTTAATTCCCTTTTATTTTAGATTGAATTAAGTTTGTAGTTTTTGTTCAACCTAACCTAATAAATAGTAATTAGAAGCCTTGAAGTCAGATAATTTTTTTTTCCTTCATCTGTGTGGCAAAAGCAGCAATTACTTTCTACTCCTTCGGAATTGGATATATTCCGCTCTTTTTAATTAATGTAGCTTGTGTAAGAGGAACCATTGAATGACTTTACTCTCTTTTTCATCCCTTTATTTTCTTGGTGATGTCCCCACGCATGCACAAAACAAAATATATCTTCAACTTTAACTTCAAATTGCAAAATTCCTTTCTATACCTCATCTTGTGCTTCATCCACTTATCAACTTGCGCTATGTGAAGATATAAAAGTGTGACAAAGAGATTATTAGCCTGAGGAAGTGCTTCGCATGTTAGGTAACAATATCATATCAATATCATGGTTTACCTACTTCCCTAAACCTAACGTATCTCCTAAACGTTAAAGTTATCACGTGGTGTGCATTGCGAATCCAAACTAGTCCCACTATTTTTCAAGGTTCATTCTTCATTGAGTAACCTAAACAGAAAATGCTGTAGTTTATCCCCTCTACCGTAGAAAAGTAAATCAGTGGTGAATAAATTCCATCGCAACGTGCTAAAAATTCCGTTACTACATCAGTTAATGATGGAAATTAAGACACAATATGTGTCATTACAAACTATGTCGTCGACTCGTCGCTAATTTTGTTATTAAATTTATAGTCGTTCATAAATTAGTAACTCAATCATAATCTTAATTTCATTCAATCAATTATAAATCTTCATCATTAAAATATCCTGACGGATTACTGACGATCTAGCTTCCGTTTGTATAGGTCACATCGGTAAATATTACCACAGTTCAAATTTCATCGGTTTAGCTCTCGTCGGTAAATATTAATAATAACTTGTTTGAAATTTATGTGTAATTATCGACGTACATGAATGTCAACAACATACCGACGGTTTAGACCGTGGGTAAGTTACCAACGGCCTAGACTGCCGTTAATTCACTTGACCCGCACACAAAAGACTTATTATGTTGTGCATGTAAATCTCATGTAAATGAAATTTCTTTCCACAAAAGTGACATTTTCATTTCAGCAGAAAGATTCTTCTTTTTTCCATTCAAACTACCACTATTCATCGTTTCATACATTTCCAATTATACATGCTTAGTATTTCTAATCATACTATAAAAAATATTAAATTGAAGATGATTTAATGGCAAAAATAAAGGAAGGTTGAATGAAAACGTATGAGAGGAGGATGAGCATGAAGAGAAGTAGAAGTTTGAGGAGGAGGAGGAGAAGAAGAAACATACTTAC
The DNA here is from genome assembly GCA_030819835.1 of Acmispon strigosus. Taxonomy (NCBI): domain Eukaryota; kingdom Viridiplantae; phylum Streptophyta; class Magnoliopsida; order Fabales; family Fabaceae; genus Acmispon; species Acmispon strigosus. The sequence goes on along the minus strand of JAUAMA010000002.1, from coordinate 17,048,492 downwards.
GAATTCATGTATTCGTTAATTTTTTTGAATAATTTTAGGGGTTTTGTTAACTGAAAACAGAAAACAATTCTGAATAATTTTAGTGGTTTTGTTATAAAAATTGAAAAATAGGAATTTTTATCCTTTAAAGCAGGTTTTATTAAACCTTTTTTTTTTCTATTTTTAAAAAATTAAAAACTGTTTTACAAAATACTCCAGTAATCAACTTTTCTTTTCCTGTTGGCCTTCCTTGTTTAAAGGTAACTTAGGTTGAAAAACATCTTCATATTATCTTCTTTAAAATTGTTACATAAAATATTAAAAAAAATAAATGACCATTTGATAGATAAAATATTAAAATTAAGCCGTTGTGATAAGTTGATTTTTAATACTTTGACTAATTATTCATACCTAAAATCATATTTAAAGAAAATTATAAATATATTCTTCAACGAGGTAAAATTCAATTTATAAAAAAACAGATATAATGTTTTTTTTATGGAAATTCAGAAATAATGTTAAAAAAAACTGTAATAATAGTTGATACGTACCATTAAACAACACATACACGTTGGAACACCTTATTTATTCTCTTAATTTTTCTGTTACGCTAAAATTAAATATTAATAATGTAATTAAAAAAAAGAAATAAAGAGAAAAAGAAGTGTCCTACTTTTGTTGTACACAGGTTGTTATCTATTAAAAAAAAATCTGATCAGGTCATAAGGTTATGTTACGTGTTCCATTCCCAATCCCATTAAATTTTGGGGTCTCTCAGTCTGCATTCCCTTATCTTCCTCTTCCTCATCATCAAGTATAAAGTCTCTCATCGTTGCAGCTATATAGAATCAGAGAAAACGAGATTCAATTTGCAGCAGAGATTTACAAGTTCATGCATCCTCAACACTTTACATTTCAATGAATTGAAGCCTTCTTTGTTTGTAACATGAAAAGGCCACTGCGATATTCCCAGAAGGAACACACCCAAAACGACCATAATTTCTTAGATGCTCTGCCTGATGACCTCGTCGTTTTCGTCCTCTCCAAACTCACCTCCACCCTCTCTTCTCTTTCAGATTTCATCAACGCCTTCTTAACGTAAGTTCCACTTCCCAATTCCCATCCTCACACACAACACAACACTAACAATTTTCTTTCTCATTACACGCAGATGCAAAAGACTCAACCGCTTATGTTTTCATCATCTCGTATTATCAAAACTCGGACCCAAAGCATTCACCATAAAACCCCAAAACTGGTCAGATTCCGCTCACACTTTCCTCAACCGCTGTGCCAACGCCGGCAACCTCGATGCCTGTTATATTCTCGGAATGGTTAGTTTCTGCATGTTAACAATTCAGCAATTAGTATTGTTTCTGTGTTGTAAGTTGTAACTGAAGGATGTGGTGGATTTTATTAATTTGAAGGTTTTGTTCTGTTTTTCAGATCCGTTTTTATTGCTTGCAAAACTGTAGGAGCGGGCTTTCTCTGATGGCGAAGGCAGCGATGAAGTGCCACGCGCCGGCGCTGTACTCGCTCGCGGTGATACAGTTCAATGGCAGCGGCGGCACCTCCAGGGATCTGAGAGCCGGCGTGGCTCTCTGTGGACGAGCCTCCCTCCTCGGCCACATTGACGCGCTTCGCGAGCTAGGCCACTGCCTCCACGACGGTTACGGCGTGCGCCGCGACGTCACCGAAGGGCGCAAGCTGCTCCTCCAGGCTAACGTGCGCGAGCTCACGTTTGTGATGCACGCGGTCGCGCAATCCTCTTCGTCCTCCTCCGCAACCTCTCTGCTGACGTGGCGCGATTGGCGTTTACGGGACTGCAAGCACCTCGCGGATTCGGTTTGCTCGCTGGCCGGTTATGGCGGATTGTCGGTGCAGCCGGTGGATTGGTTCATGAGGGAGTGGTTCGAGTCGGGTTGCGGGGGTTTGGGGGAGGGGCTGAGGCTGTGCTCGCACATTGGGTGCGGGCGCGTTGAAACGCGGGCGCATGAGTTCCGGCGGTGCTCCGTTTGCGGCAAGGTGAACTACTGCTCGCGGGGTTGCCAGGCGCTGGATTGGAAGCTGCGACACCAGATGGAGTGCTCGCCGGTGGAACTTTGGGTTGAAGACAACGGCGGCGGCGGTGATGTCGTGATGGGAGATTAAGAACGTGACGTCTGGTGATTTGAAGCGTGATTTCGTGTACAGATGTCTGATAGAGCTAATTTTACTTTTTTTATCTTTTGGTGAGAAACTTGCTAAAAATTAGCAGGGATGGACTGGTGAGAATATGGACCGGTGAGAATTATGATTTTTTACCGTACTTCCCTACTATTTTTATTACTGAGAGATGCTACCTTTTAGGTTTCTGAAAAATTAATTTGTAAAATGTTATTTCTAATAAAAAAAAATCAAACTAAGTTATCTTGACTAATTTTTACCTGTCAATTATCTAGTTGCACGAATTTTACATAGTCATCGCCTCTACATTATCTCACTTATACTAGATGAAATTTTTATTTAATTTTTAATCTGCCACATATTCACCTTCATCCTCTTCCTCTTCCCTCTTCTCCTCCCTCCTTCATCCTCAAACCCAGAAATTTCAACAAAATCCAGAAGCTTTTCCATCCTTCCCATGAACATCATACAATCCCTCTCCAATCTGCTTCACCTCTATGTTTTCTCAAATCTCAAAAGCCTCGACCTTTCACACAACAAGTTGGAAAGGAACAAACCCTGATTGCACGATCCTCACCTTGTTTGATTTATCCAGCGAGAGGTTGCCCACAGACGCCACCGCGTTGATATCGTGACGCTACCAGCGGTCGTAGCGTGAAGAGGATGTGCGGCGTGCAGAGCGTGAACCGAGCTTCTTCCCTACTCCTCGTGATGCTCCTCAGCGAGATGACACCTTCTTGCTCGAAAACCCCGTTGCTGTTCATCTTCTTCACCAATTTCCCCTCCTTCGAGGGAGGGCGCTAGGGTTTTGAGCTTCGATCTCGTAGGAGGAGCAGGAAGAAGAGGAGAAGCACGTGGGTTATCCACGACGGCCTTCAACAGCTCCTTCTTGGAAACCCTAATTCTCTCTTTCGGCACCGCCTCCGCCATTGCTTCACAAACCAGCTTGTTGACAGAGGAATATTCAGGTGGGTGTGGGTGTGGAGTACTGGATTTGCGGCACTGGTTGAGGATGGTGGTTTTGATGTTCTCCAACGCGTCGCTCCTTCCACTTGTTCTTGCCATCACTGGTTGTTTGTCGCTGCTGGTGGGGCGAGGTGAAGATCCGACTTGGCAAAGTACACTAGCTGCAAGATCTGGTTGTGGTGGTGGTGGTTATGACAGAGGGCATGGAGGTTTTGGCCGTAATTTTGGATTAGTGATGATTGGGTGGGTGGATGGAGGTTTCTAGAAACCATTTGAAGATGATGATGGATGATGAATGCATGTAGGATAAGTGAGATGATGTGGAGGTGATGACTAAGTAAAATTCGATGTTGACTAGTCAAAAGGACTTAATTTGATTAATTTTGTTTTGTTATGGATGACAGTTTACAAATTAATTTTTCAGGGACCTAGATTGATTCCCTTTCAAATGTTAGGGACCCCGAACATATATATAAGCCTTTTATTAATAATCATTAAATTTATTTCATCCTTCTTACAAATTTTGATAAGAGATTTATGGATTCGGATTCTCTTCGGTGAGGGTTCTTTAAAGTGTGACCAAGATTTAATGACTCATACTCCATTCGTTCCTTAATATCTGTCACTTTAAGATTGTGATATATGTATTAAGGAGTAATAATAATGTTTTTATTTCTATCAAAATTAGAACTTATCTTCATAATATATCTTTTATCACTTCTCAATTTTGGCCATTCAATTTTTTTATCACCATTAAATAAATGATACAATTGGTAAAACATCATTAATACTTTCTTGAAATTGCAAAAGTGACAAATAAAAAAAAAAAGATTAAAATAGTGGCAGTTGTATAGGAATGAATGGAGTATTTAAAAATTTTACTGTACACTTAAAATATTTCTTTAAATTAGAATCGTGTGACTAGAACCAAATGTTATAATAAGTCCATGACTTCACTGAATTCAGGAGTCTCTAACTACATCAAATTTGAATTCAAGATTTATGGATATACACAATTAGTGTAAAGAAGTTTTATATAGATATTGAATCATATTATGCCACATAAAACCTATTGGTTACACTTTATTTTAATTACAATAAAAAAATCCAATTTGACAGATGTTAATTGTATGCATGTGTTTAAAATGATTTCAAACAAAGTTTATAGCAACAGTGCATCAACTATTACGTGGACATGCATGAGTGTGCTCTCATCTAGACCATCATATTATTTTGCTTCATCTTACCCCTTCATCAGCATTTGAGCCTTGGACCTTTGTAACACAATGCATAATCAACGCCTTCTTGGTTACATATATGTATGAGTGTGTAAAAGAAAAGGAAAATAATATCTTTAGTATGAAATATAGGATGTATCATATGAGAATTATATTTTTATATGAGAAAATGAGAATAAGTTACGATTGTTAGATCTAATTATGAATAGTCAAAATTAAAACAATTTAGTAGTCACATTACTATTTAAAAATGTCATGTGACTTTTTAAAAAATCACATGATTTTATGTTTTGATCTTGACTATTCATGATAAATCTAACAGTCTTCTTACTTTTTCATATAAAAATATCTTTCTAACGATGGTATGAAATATTCGGATACAAATGCAACATAATTGTTTCACCTTTTGCACTTATTACTTTAATTTAGAAAATGCATGTGAAATTTATCATACGAATGAATTACCGCATGGTAATGCTCCATCAATGATCAGCATGATAGAAATGAATAAAGAAGGATTTAATATTTAACTATGGTAACTAAGCATAAAAAATATCAAAATTTGTATTACAATTTTTTATCACAAAGTAATAACTTTTTACTGATGGTGAGTGGTATTAATAAATAAAATAATTGTACTTTAAATATAGTAGTTTGAGATAAATAATTTTTTAGATTAATCATGAATTTAGAAAATTGTTCATAGAATCCTATAGATTATGACAGAATAGAGACAAGGAGATAATTGGACAAATTATAGAGAGGTGATTTTTTTTATTTATCTCCATAGCCGAGAGCCACAAGACACAACTATGTTATAATTTGTTGGTGTTATTTTGTATTTCTAAGGTAATATTTATTGTTGTTGAAAAACAAAGTAATATTATTATTGTTATCTAATCTTCCATTTTTTTCTTCTATTTCATGCACATTTGCATTCTTGACATTTTTTATATCAAAATCTTAGTTATTTTAAAATCCTAGATATTGCTTCTCGTTTTTTCTACACAGGTAAATTTGTTTAGTTGTCTACCGAAAAAATTGTTTAGTTAATCATCATATAGAAGTTTGATATGTGTGAGTAATATTTTTCTTCATCTCTATTAAATTCAATTTATAAAATTTACTTTAAGTCGTATGTTGAATTATCGAATCTTAATAATTCAATTTTGACAATGTAGAATTCAAGCAAAAGGAATCTAATGGACAGAGAAAATCCAAATTCCACCCAAAATCGTCCTAAGAGCAAAAAAAGTTTTGTTCAAAAGTTATTCCCAGGCTGTATGGTAGTGAAAGTAGATGAAGATGAAGATGAAGATGTTGATGTTGCAGCATCTAGACCTACATATGAGATGACAGAATTAAGATCCTCTCCATCTTCTCCAACAAGGAATTCTCCTCCAAGACAAATTGAGCCTCGTCAAGAGTCAGTTTACTATCCAAAGAATTCTTCAAGTTCTAAGCCTAAGGAAGTGTCTTCTACAAAGTGACTGAATTACATTAGTGATCACAAGAATGTTCTATGGTGTGACTTTTTAGGGAACTTATATATATATAATAAGTAGCACTGATTGATCCTAGTTTTAGGGATTATTGGTGTCTTTTTATTAAGGTTCAGTAATCCTAATTAATTTTTTGTATAGAAGGTCTCAGGTTTTGTTTAAATAAGAACGCCCATAAACTAACTTTTTTTAAGAGGCAAACTAGTTCGTTAACATGGTACTTCAAAGCTCCCACCACTATAGGGTTCAGAGAAGAGGGTCATACCTACTGTGTCTATTGTGGGTAATCTTGGCTTGCATTTGCAATAATATGTTCAGAACTAAACTGTTTGATTTTTTCTGAATTTACTACTGCCATTTCTCTCTAAATGAATTTTGGTAGCTTCTAGTCACAGGCATAAATTTTTTGTTACACTAAGTCATGGCTGACTTAATGTGTTCATTGTTGCTCTTATAATAATTAGTAGATAATAACAAACCCTCATCGTGTGTGGCTTATGATAATGGGAATTATTAGTTCTTTATATGTTCTGAGATCTATCTTGCATTGTGGCATGGCAGATTCAGGTAGTTCATTAGAAAATATAATTTAACTGGAATTAGCTGCAAAATAGCTTGGCATTAGCTGTTAAGTCGCTGCTAACCAGCTTTGAATTAGCTATGAAATTAGCTGTAAACTGGCTAGAAATTAGCTACAGAACTAGCTGCCAACTAGCTGTCAAATTAGCTATGAAATTAGCTGCACACTAACTGCCGAATCAGCTACGAAATTTGGCTACCGATTTAGCTGTGAATTGCTACGAAGGATTTAGCTACGAAATTTAGCTACGAAAGTGTGCTCTGAACTAGGCGAATTAGCTGTCAAATTAGCTGCGATTTTAGCTGCCAACTAGCTGCCTTATTAGCTGCGAGTTTGCTGTGAATTTCGTAGCTAATGTCCAAGCGCGAGAGACCACCCACATTTCACACGCAACCATCATGAATACGATCACCTAACCGACACCCATTCTCACCAGAACATAACAGACTTGGTGCAACACAATGCTTCTTCTTCTCACCCACCGAGATAGCTGCCGTCCGCCGCCGCCGCGGCCACCTTCTCCCACCACCTCGATCTCCATTTCGCCCCAATTTCCTCTGGATCCATCTCTTTGCTTTGGCAGCATTTGGTGAGCTTTATTTTCTTCGATCAATTTTAGTTTATCTATGCTTTCAATCTCGTTCTGTTTTTTATTTATTTGTTTAGTTATTTTCAGATTCCATTGTTGAATTTTCAATCTCGTTTCCTTCTTCTCTATGATCTTCTAGTCAGTGATGATGAGAATTCAACTTTTGTATTGGTGTTTGTTTTACCATTGTAAATAAGTGATTATTGAGGTTGATGTTGTGTTGGTAAGCAGTTGATAGGATGAATGCTGATTTGAGTTGGCAAAGGGATATACAAATTTGTGGTGGAATCTATGGTATTGAGATCTGAGTAAAAACTGAATGAAAAGCTAAAATGTGTTCTGTTAAACCACATTTTGAGACAAAGATTTCTGTTGTTTTCGTGTCAAACGATATAAAACCTTTCGTCCCGTGCTTGAAGCCCAAGAGTATGCAAGGGGTTTTGCATGTTAGACCTCATAGACTTTAGTTGGTTGTCTTGACTCAGAAGTGATCTATTTACATTGAGGAGGTTTTGACAATAGCATTCTACTAGGGAGGTTTAAAACAGGAGGTTTTGTGAAACACCACTTTAGATGTAAAGAACTGATCTCTGGAAAATTTTGGGCCATTATTAGTTCAAATTATCTCAATTGAAGTACTAAATTGGTCTTCACGAAAGAGACGAAACTCTGAATCAAGGGTAGACTTTGTTTTTATCAAACAGACCCAAGTGCATGTAGGATAATAATCAACAGCTGTAAAAAACCAATTATGACCAGTACCATGGTGTTGACATGTTGCCAGGCAGGGAAGATTGGATCCTTTGCTTCTGGCTCCGCAATGCTGGCGTCAATGAAACCCAGCTTGTTATTGGTCAACAAGCTCATCTTCATTGAATGAGACCAGCTGTGATAAAGTGTTAGAGAGTGCAGGACTGCAGGTGAAACTATAACCATAGGCAGGTTCTCAGTCTGGTGAATGTTAAAGGGATATGAAGGATCTTGATTATCCTCCAATATGTACGGACCCACTATGTACAGACAAGGTTTCGACATGGAAGAGGACCTTGAAAAAAGATAATTTCATAGATACATAGAGACTTTGATATCAAAGTGAAAATGGCAAGCAAAAATTGTGCTTCCATTGAATGAAATAATAAACACACATTTAGATGTTTGAGATGAACTAATACAACTCAATACTAAGCAAATGTTGTAACAGACACGACTGCTAACTGAATTGTGATTTGGTAAGTTGTATCAGTAAGTTATTTCTGTTCTTCCACTAGTTCCCTTTCTTCTGTGAAACACAGATTTCACACTTGTTTTTTCTTGTGTCAGGGATTGGTTATAATGGATTTCCAAGGGGTTGTTCTGATGACAAGCTACCCTGGGCCAAGGTTGGAATTTAAGGAAGGAGTTGAGTTTTTCCCCATTGTCACTCCACCGTGAGACGCACCCCGACTCCGACTCTGCCGCAAGCTACTCAACTTTTGATATCCAAACTCGTTTAATCATGTTTTTTAATCTTTGTTGGGTAGTTTTTTCTTGTTTTTTTATAGAGTTCCGCACATAAGTTACTTGATGAGAACTCTTAGTATGATTGTTTGTTTTCTTAGAATCAGTTATTTTAATCATCAGTTAACTAGCTAGTTGATAGGGCTTGATCCTGTGAAAAGAGAAGATATAGCGTTTTATGATTGCGCAAATGAGTTGAAAAGCATGAGACAAGCTTGCTTTGGATTACATTTGTCATTATGTATTGTTTTTCTTATATGCAAAATTACAATTATTTGTGATATATTTTAAACTTGTATTATAATTGGTTCATTATGTTTTAATATGCTTGATGTTGTGTATATTAGCTTTAGCTTCTTAGTAATGGTTGTCAATGTAAAGTTCATGACTTACATCATTTTTAACAGTTTACAATAGCGCAAATTTGTGTTCTCAAGCAGGCCAAACATTACCCTTAATTTGGAGATACTAACATAGTAACTCCAAGTTAAGGGTAGTGTTTTCTTTGGTCGAGAGCGACTAATTTACAGGCCTGTAATCTGTGCTTAATGGTGTAAGTCATCATTATTTTTGCATTGATAGTTAACGTTAGTATCGGTCATGGCCCACACTAAATAGAGTTGGTTTATACGACCGACTCTAACTTTTATGAATTTGCGTCGACCAACATCTCTAACGTGTTGCGTTAGCTTTGAGTCGTTCCATCAATTTGGCTGAATTTACGAGTTAGCTTCGACCATTTTAATGTCTGTCCTGCTACAATGCTAAGTCAATGCTGAATTGGTTGTAGTGTGTGTGAGGAAAAGCCGACGCTAATGAACATTTTTCTTGCAATAGTATGAGTGTAAAAAATAAATATTATACTCTTTAGAGTGAATTTTATATTACATAAATTTCGAAAAGAAATTATAATAGATAGTAATTTCAGAGAAAAGCATGTCAAGATTATGGTATGAATTAATTACCTCGTGTCAATGCTCCATAAATGATTAGCACGATAGAATGAATAACGTAGGATCAAAAGATTGATGATGAATTTAGACAATTATTAATATAGTAGAATGCTATAAATGGTGCGTTTGTAAAGTTTATTTGTAAATTATTCGAGCTTATCTTAAAAAACAAGAATATTTATCAGACGTTTGAAAGAATTTATGACTTTTTCATAAGCCGATCTTATAGAAATAAGCTGTGTTCAGCTTATGCGGAAATCACTCAACCAATGCCACTATTCGAATCCCACAGCTTCATTAAATGACGTGATATTGTCACATAGGCTCTACGTGATACATAAACACGACGGTCAATGCTATCACTTCAGAATGATGAAAATCAGCTATTTCCAATAGCTGAGGGTCTTTTTCCAAATTTACTCCGTCGAGGGACAAAAACCCGCCGAAAGTTCAGGGATTAAAAATGTATCTAACCCTAAAATATATAAAAAAATATTAAAGACACAAAACCAAATCTACCTTCCACTAATACTTCTCCACGTGTACAGGGATTATTATCTTATCCGTGAGATAAGAGGCCACGTTTGGTCCTCTCAATCGCATTCGTATCACAGCCTCTCGTATCCACACTCACACTCACACCAAACCAAACAAAACAACTCAATTTCCTTCGTTCGTTTCAATTCCACACTCACTCCTTCATCCTCTTTCACTTTCTTTCTTCCTCTCTTCACCAAAAATGGCGTCGTTGCAGCACACCACACCTTCAATTCAAGCCAAACACACCATCCCGAGGAACATCCTCACCCAAAAACCCATCCTCAACCTCTCCCTCCCGAGCTCCACCTTCACCCCTCTCAACCTCAAACTCGCCGCCGCTGTATCCGCCGCCCCCTCCCGCCGCTCCGTCGGCGGCGCCCTCGGTGCCCGAATGAACGCCTCCGCCGCTACCAGCTACGCCTCCGCCCTCGCCGACGTCGCCAAGGCCAACCAAACCCTCGACGCCACCACCTCCGACGTGGAGAAGCTCGAGAAGCTCTTTTCCGACCCCAAGGTGTTCGACTATTTTATCAACCCAACCGTCCGCATCGAGGACAAGCGTAAGCTCATCGACGATATCGCCGAGGGCTCAGAGCTCCAGCCACACACCAGGAACTTCCTCTACATCCTCGTGGACGCGCAGAGGATCGACCTCATCGCTGAGATCGTGAAGGAGTATGAGATCGTGTACAACACGCTCACCGACACGGAGCTCGCGGTGGTGACCTCGGTGGTGAAGCTGGAGTCGCAGCACCTGGCGCAGATCGCCAAGCAGGTGCAGAAGCTCACCGGGTCCAAGAATGTGAGGATTAAGACCCAGCTTGACCCAAGTTTAGTGGCGGGTTTCACAGTGAGGTATGGGAATTCTGGGTCCAAATTGATTGACATGAGCGTCAAGAAGCAGCTTGAGGAAATTGCTGCTCAGCTTGAAGTGGGTGATGTCTCACTTGCTGTATGAGCTTGCTCTGTTTTCTCTCTTGCAATCTTTTATGGTACTATTTTTTTGGGGTTAAAGTATATGTATGAATCCTCAATTGTGTAGTGCAACCTTCTTACAGTGCCTTATGTGATTTTTAATTTTGAAAAAGTGGGTTTTTTCCATTCTATGTGTGGGAACTTTCTACCCAAAATCAATTCTGGTAAGAAGTTTATATGAGAAGAGAAGTTGATCCAAATATGCTAGTAGTAGCTGATTGTTCATTTCAATTATTGGTCACTACTCAATTGTTCATTGCAATAGGATGGAAACTCAGGGATTAAATACAACTGTGTTATATGTAGGATTGTGATTTATCCCCTGTAATTTGCATCTTAGAAGAGAAATAATGGGCATAGAGACTTCATTGTTGACTGGCCTAATTTATTTTTTTGAGATTTTGAGATTTTGCCATGTGATGAATCAGACAAACCAAAACAAAGTTTCCTATAATAATCTTCCATGTAAAATTTCTCTAATGTGATGATGGACTGAACTTAGGATTTTACTTTTCTTAATTTTCTCCAAAAGGAATAGACTTAACACTTATCCCTCGATTGGTTAGTTTATATTAAACTTTAAACCTCAGCTAAATTGGGCACGTGAGACAAGTTACATGTTCCATGCTGCAAATCACAGGACTGTTATTACTTATTAAGTATCCCCAGGCCCAAATCACTGGTTCAACACATATAAATAGAGGGTGTGCAATGGCTAAGGTACACCCTGTTTACAGTACTATCCTTTGTATTATTCAAGCATGGAAGGTAATGAGAAGGGTTTGAGAATTTCATTAGAATACTCAGATTTTAGAAAAAAGACCAGAACTCAAGACATAATGTAGCCTTTATTGCCATAATGAAAATAAAGACACAACTTTACATAATTGATAGGAAAATACACATGAACCTAAAATCCACTAGTGTAGCTACTTAGAATGCATCTTAATTGTAATTGGTGTATTGACATGGTGTTTACCATCAGTCCAAACCAACACTCCATAGACGTAATCCACAATTTCCGACTTCAATGTCAATGTAACTTTGAACTCCACTTTTTCACCCAGTTCCTTAAAGCTCAATATGCGAGGCTCTACTGAAACTAAAACATTTGGAGGTGCCTTGATGTACAGTTTATACTTGCTTGGGGGGCCAACATTTGTAAGGGTACGAGTAGCATTCGTAGGATGTCCAACTAGGAGGTTAGGAATCGTTATTGCTGGATAGTTGAAATCTGCTAAATTGAATGACTTTGGACAAGTGTAAGGCCCCTGGTAGAAAACCTCAATTTGGGAACTGGTGAAGCCACGATAACACAAGAAGTTCAAATAATCATACGTATTAAGGTCATATACAAGTCCCGGGTCCATGGCAAGATTAGGTTGAATGTGCCCTGCACCGTACGCAAATCGGGCTGCCTCTTTCATTGATGATGAGTCAAGTATAGGCCTTCCAGTGTTATCATTTGTACTTGCTGCAAAAGAAAATGACATAAGAAATTGAATGCAATGGTATTATTGTTATAGGTGGTGTGTATGTACAAATAATTTGTCTACCCGTGGTCATTATTGCTGACTTGATAGCAGCTGGACTCCAAGATGGATGAAGAGTTTTTAACAATCCAACAACGCCAGAAACATGAGGACATGCCATTGAAGTGCCTGACATCGTAATGAAAGGAACTCTGCGCTTATCTGATTCTTCTTCTGTTGGAGATATGGCTTCAGTGTAAGCAGCAATAATGTTAACTCCTGGCGCAGTGACGTCCGGCTGAAGCAGAAAAAAAAAAAGATACAATTACATGGTCACTTAAGGTTTAAAATAGCCTAAATGGTAATTGATAATCATAAAAATCAAACACCAAACCTTGAGGATTGCTGCCTCAAGAACACTTGGGCCCCTTGATGAAAATGAAGCCACAACTGGAGCCGGCTTTAAACCCAGTTCTGTTTTCACGCTAGAAATATAAGCCATGGGAGACCTGAATCATATGTGCAAAATGTAAAATTTCTATGTATGACTTCAGAATAAAAATGGAAGATTTAAGTATGAGAAAGAAAATTACTTAGTGTGATTCATGTAATTAAAAATGAAATTAGCATCCTTAAAGTTAACATGTGTAGCAGGAAGCACATGAGGGTCAGCAAGGATTTCATTCCCTGAATCCTTATCATTAGCCAAAATCATTCCAGCAGCGCCTGCCCGAGCAGCTTCTATGCCCTTTTTAATTCTAGCAACATCACCTCGGAGGCATACCAATATTTTCCCTTTCGCCTTCGTTGGATCAAGAGTACCATTCTTGCAAAGAAGGCTACAAAATTTGACAAAATTTTAAGGAAATGCTCACTAGAATAGATAAAATTTATTAGATAAGGTAAACTTGGTGTAAGAATTCTTACGCTTCTAAAGGATTTGCACTCTGGAGTTTGACATCAATACCATTTACCAATGGGTACATCTTCCCAGATGGTAAGCTAGAGTCAGAAAGACTTGCTCCCTATCAATCAAATAACATGACAAGATTAGATGCTACATGACACTTACTTTGTTCTTGTAATTGATATTGGAAATTTTGGGTGTAAAACTTGAACCAAATTATCAAAAGGAGATAATAATACCTTGAAATTTTCCTTGTTACCAAGAGTGACATAACTAGCGAAATCTCTATCAATTGTGCTGGCAGCAACTGTGATCACCCACGGTTCCAAATTTGATACAGAGTAAGGAAAAGGTCCTGAGTTTCCTCCAGAGGCCACAACTACTATGCCATGTGAAGTTGCATGGAAGGACCCTATGGATATAGCACTTTCAGCAAAGGTGACGAGCGTTTCAAGGGAATCCGAACCCAAAGACACAGAGAGCACATCAACGCCATCAGCGATGGCAGCTTCAAATCCAGCCAAAATATCTGCATCATAACATGAACCCCAGCACACCTTATAGGATGCAACTCGAGCTTTTGGTGACCCTCCTCTTGCTATTCCCTTGCCTTGGCCAAAAACACTTGCTCCATCAACTAAGTTGCCTCCAGCAGTTGATAATGTATGTGAACCATGACCTTCAAAGTCACGAGCACTAGAAAAGGTAGCATTTTTCGGAGCTTGACCAGATGCTAGATAACCTTTGTAAAAATATCTTGCTCCAATTAACTTCCTACATACATATAGTGAAAGTGAAAATATAAGCTACAAGGATCAATTCAAATATCAAAGGCAACTAGTGCAAATTACATTGTGTTCTATAGCATACTAAATAGTGTTTTGATGAGTTTGGAAGAGTAGAAGAATAACCTGTTACACTGAAATTTATCTGTGTTCTTTTCGTCAACTTCACATTTTCCATACCACTTTGCTGGGATTGGCCCCATCCCTTCATCACTAAAACTCTTGGATTCTGGCCAAACACCTATCACAAAACACAGCATCAATAAAACTTCAGTTTTTGACACTTGTTACAGTATGTGGCTGTTATTGTATTATCTTATTGGTTTTAAATATTGTGTATTTGGGTGAATGTTTGTAAAAAAAATTAATAACAAAAAAAATTTAGTGTGAGGGGATTGTGTCTCAGTCTAAGTAAGAAGAACGGTCGGGCTCAAAGAATATAAATTGAAGTTTTGGATTTAATTCTTGTAAGGTAATGAGTCATTGTAGAAAGTAATAAATAATTACGGTGATTGATCAATGGATGAGATTTAAATGTCTCAATTATTTTATTCTTGACCAATGTATCTCATGGTCGATAGTGGGAGACTCGCCCACACTAGCAAGAGTTGAGAATTAAACTTTCAACCGCTTGCTTAGAGGACAAAGCCTTGAATCACTATATCTCCATTATTTATATAATCACAATATAAATCATTAATTTCTCAATGTGGAATCATGTTAAAGTGAAAATTAATAAAATTTTCATGCCTTTCATTAAATAAATTTGGGTTAACCCTTATATTAATTCATGGTCTGGTGACTAGATTAGTGAATCATTATAAACAAAAAAATACACGTCATTTAAACAATTTAAACCCAGAAAAATGAAAAACCCAAAAAAACCTAGAGAATAAAAACTTCATCATCTTCAAATCTGAAAAATCTAAAGCACCCCCTTTCAATCCCATGGACCAAATTGCTCTGACGACACAAACACATGAACCAATATGAGTGTTAACCCAATAAATTTTATACAAACGCCCAATTAGATTTCACTATTTTATCATATCATAATTAAATTAAAATTAAAAAAATTGTAAGAAAAATCAAAGTGAATCAAATTAACCTAGTTAACGAAATTAAAATTCTGTTTGAATATTGAAGATGGCCCCTTGGGTATGCTCTATTTCATTCAACTTGATTTAATAGTCTCTCAATCAGTTTATTCTTAATTTTCTTTCAAAAAAAGTAAACCTAGTTACCCAAATTCAAAATTTGCGGAATGATTCATGCTGCTTAATCGGGTCATCAGTTAAATCAAAATCATGAATAGTAGAAAGAAATTCTCATCCTTTATTAATTATTAATTACCTGTGTCTAAATTTCCAATAATGACGTCATCCCCAAGCGATCTCTGCCATATTGATGCCCTTGGAATTTTGCCATTTGGTTTGTCTAACCCAAGGAAATCCCATGAGTGAGTTGTGTGAAGTTTATATTTTCTGTTTAAGAAAACTGATACTACATTTGGATGCTCTGCGTGAACACAAAAAACGCAGCAATTAGAATACTAAAATAACTATTAAAAATCAAAATGTTAGGCCAACAAAAACAAGAAATGCTATTTATCCGCCACTACCACATGATTTCTGGCAAAAAAACATATTTCATTTCATGCAATTCGGATAAATGTGAGATAAATGCACAAGAATGAATTACTTACTTGCAATGTTAGCTGCTTCATCTTCATCGAGGAGTGCAGCAAAACCATTAATATATCTATTATATGAATAAAATATTGCTTCTTTGGCCTTCTCAGTACTGCATGTGTATAACAAATTTTGAAAGAAAGAACAAAAAACCTAATCAGCTCATATACAGTGGTTTTACACCAGAGAATTTCATGATTTTTGTGGTGAAATTCTTGTATACCTTCCAACGTAAGATCCGAGCAAATCATAGTGATAATTTGTGGCTGATTCAGTATCAAGTGATGTAGGATTTGAACCAAAGGAATGTGATCCTAAGTATACAACATAAGACTAACAAAACAAAAATAAAATTGACTGTTAATTAGGTCACATTTCAAATTAAACATCCACATTTTTTGAAATTTAAAAACACCATATATCATGAGTGATAGATGAAGCTTGCCTGTTTGATTGCTTGGGTAGGTTTCTGAAGCAAAACGAAAAGAAGAACTGACAATAACACATGAAAAATGGATGACAACATTGTTTTGTTTCTCTGAATGAATGATTTTGTTTGGCAAAACAAATTTCAGAGATGTGCAAAGGTTCACTGCTTTCCCTTTCTTATATAACTCTGTATGTGACTGATTTTAAGATCAAATTCAAATCAACGACCTCCTGTGGATAACTATTAGGCATTCCAAATGAAGCAACGATTCATTTTCTTTAATAACCATTTAATATTTTTCCAAGGCAGAGTTTCTCTAAAATAAGGAAATAAATTGATTGTAAAGATTTCTGTTTTTATTTCTAGGCGAGAAATCATGTATAAAGAGAAAGTCAGTTATGAAATATTTCAAAAACACGTTTTCAAATGGCAATTTCAAATTAATTAATTTAAAATTTAACCTATATTTAATCATGGAAAATTTTCAACACTAATTTATAAATGCCTATATATATATATATATATTATCTTTAATTTTTTTTTCAAAAAAAATCTTCTTATATTTATTTATTTTTAGGTTCATCTCCATTAGTTTCTTTTTGTCCCCATTAATCTTTTAACTTGTTAAGTTTTTTTTCTTTTTGAAATGCCTGTTAAGTTTTTATTAAGGGCCTGTTAAGTTAATATACGTATGTGTGTGTGTTGTCCTAAATTTTTTTAAGCACAAATGAAGAATTATTAATGAGTTTAATCTAATTAAAACGTTAAATTTATTCAACGATATTTTATATGATTTAATCCACCAGTTATTAGTAAAATATAATATACTAAAATTACTTTATCATAACAGCAGTAATTAATAATAAATATTGAAAAATATTTTAAAGTATATTAGTCAAAACATGAAATGATTATATTAGGTTTTTTTTTTGGAAAGAAAATGATTATATTAGGTATTAATTGAGTTATTAAATATATTTAATAACTGCTGTTATGATAAAAAAATATATTTTAAAATATAATCATTTCATGTTTTGACTAATATATTTTAAAATATTTTTCAATATTTATTATTAATTACTGCTTTTATGATAAAGTAATTTTAGTATATTATATTTTACTAATAACAGGTGGATTAAATCATATAAAATATCGTTGAATAAATTTAACGTTTTAATTAGATTAAACTCATTAATAATTCTTCATTTGTTCTTAAAATATTACTAATATATACTAGTAATAATTTTTTTTTGTCAGTTCAAAAAAAAAAAAAAAAAAATTTTTTTTGTACTTGACGTTGTCCTAAATTTTTTTTATTAATTTTTAGGTTCATCTCCGTTAATTTCTTTTTAATAAACTGTAGAAAATCTTGATCCGTTCTTCTTTGAAAAATTTATCTTTTACAGGGTTAGACATAGATATGGAGCCAAAAATAATTTGTCTATACAAAATCTACTCATTTATTTACTAACTAGTAAATAAATAAATATGAACTTTTTCTAAATAAATAAAATATAATTTTGTCATTATTAGTTTTTTGGTTACTGTGTCATTATTATTTTAAAGCAATAAGTTTTAGTCTTTAAAATATACTTCATTTTCGTTTATAGTTCTTGACAATGAATTTTTCATCCAACTTTGACAAAAGTACACGAGGACCTGGCATGTGATTCTTTTAAATAAGTTTTTTGTCCTTGAAATATATCCAATTTTAGTATTTAGTCCTTGCAATTTTTTATTGTGTTTTTCATCCCTCTAAAAATATCAGTTTTATTTTAATCGTTAGTGTTAAATTTTTCATCCAACTTTAACGGAAGCCTATGTGGATCTGACATGTGGTGTTTTATTTTTATTTTTTTTACTACATTTGAATTAACACATGGAAACATGGACCCCAACACACTCTCCCCCACCCCTCCCCTCACGTATCTCCATCACCCTTACCTCTCTTACCACCTTCCTCTCACTTGCTCCCACCCTCTTTTTGCATGGATCCCCATCTTCGCCTCCATCCTCTAGCATCTTCTCCCTCTTCTCACTCCCCCAACTCCTCTTTTCCCCACCTTCTCCCTCTCCCCCACCCACCGCTCCCCTTACTCACCCCACTTCATCTCCCCAGCGCTTCCCATGTCCTCCCTTTTCCTCACCACTTAGAAACAACATTTGGCCAAATAGTTTTGCATCTCTTTCTTCATGGCGCTGAACCACACCGACGCCTCCGAGAGGGAGAGAATGAGAAAGATGGTGGATGAATATTGAGCTTTGATGAAGAGGACGTTCCCTGTAACGCCCCGATTTTTTCCATCGAGAGTCACATAGTAACCATGCGGAAATAACACTTAAATTTAAACCTTTCAAAACATCTCAAGTTTTCCAAAACGTTCGTCTCTCATAATATTAAATAGTGTAACCCATACTGTAATACATTTGTACATCAATAGGAAAACAGACGTGATGAAAGTATTATATTGCACAACATGTACTATTTGTTACAAAAAAGAAACATAATACAACGGATAACAAACTAACATAAAGCTCTAGTCTTCAAGCTTCACAAAAAATTGTCCTCGTCTGCCTCCTGTCAACTTTGAGTATACCCTCAGTGGTGCTCGTCTGGCGTTATACGCCAAAGATAAAGAAAACACAAAACAAAAAAGGGTTAACTCCAATACAGACGAGAATCAATAGACATAAAATACAACAATAACAACGAAGTATAAACTTCAATAATAGCAATAGCAGTCCATGATTCTCACAGACAATTTCACAGACATATGCTTGTTAGTCCTCAATAGCTAGATGCATAACTATGGCCAAATGATTCGCCTTAAAACTGGGCCAGGACGATTTTGTGAGACAATACTTTACCACACCACCCTTGGTATGATCCCGCGGTGCATAATAGTCCGCCACATCTAAACCTGAAAAATCCTAAGCATGATGCATATACTATGACAATCAATCATAATCCTCATGAACAAATACGGTTCACTCGTTTCCAGAATCCTCATGAACAAAGACGGTTCACTCGTTCCACAGTCATAGTAATATCATATGCATAATATAGTTAGTTCATCCTGGAAATATTCCAGTAAATCACACAGTATTCACGTAACAGAGTAACCAAATAAAAAAATCATAGCATAATCAATAACACAACTCAGTTACTCAAGCAGTAATCATCACAGATACTAAGACAAATTTAGGACATGAGTTACCCTTACCTTCTATTAGGTTGCATACACTTGATATAGAACTTCCTAATGTTCACGTTGCCTTCGTCTTCTGTGCTTTTACTAGTCCAGAGAAATGAAGCTTCAACTGGTTCTTTTCAAAGAAATAGAACAGAACTCGAACTTAAGAAGAAGAACGAACAGTAATAGATACTTCAGGTTTCAGAGCTTTCTTCCAATGAAGGAAAGAGTGTATAAAGTTTCAGAGAAACTACAAATTAACGTACTACTAAGGGTTCTATATTTATAGAGTGAATAAACCGACTCTCTGACTACCATTTAATGAAAAGTGGTCAATGAAAACGGTGGTCATTAATGCTTATTAATGACTCTGACACTTAGACAAGTCAACAATTACAGAAGTTTATCATTCCCAATAGTGGCTAACAAACCCGACGAGTCACAAACCGACTTACCACACAGTCATGTCAAACGAGTACTAAAGACTAGTACCAACGGTCATGCCAGAAGAATACTAACTAATTATGCCAGATGAGAACGAAAGGTGTCTCACAAGATGAATACCTAAAATGTCTCATACCAGACGAGAACCAAAAATGGTCACGTAACAAGCCACCAGACGATCTTCTAAAATGATCATCTACTTCAAAAACTTCACGTTTCCAAGCCAAACTTAATCAACACATATTCAATATATTTTTCACACATATATTCATAACATCTAACTCAGACAAATTCAAATATAATCATTATATCATATATATAAAAGAAAGGGTCTTACGTTCCCCTAATTCAGCGATACCTCCGGTGTACAAGGATGAAATCAGGAGCTAGATCGGTGAAGGAATTTCAATGGGGGTAAAGATCTCAAGTTGAATTAAATTTCTTCTATTTTTGTCACTGATTAGTTGAAGGGTAAAGGTTTATGGATTTGGGTGGTTCACATGGTAGCTGGAACGTAACATTGATGATGGATGGTTGGGATAGAGAGGTGTGGATGGTGATTGTGGCAACCATTCCAGCACCTTCGGAACGGACCACTCACAATTACTTCTACCCTCACGCCGGGCTGCTAGTACTAGAATATACATATTCATACGTACCGCCATAGGCCTGTGACTAGATCCACAGACTAGACCTTGGGCGTAGAAAAGTCAGCTATGATGGTCTCCATGGTTGGTTGTGCCATCCGGGAGATAGGGTGACTCCTCTGTAAAACAAACTGTAAGAGTGAGCTACATAAACAAATAAAGCATAAGCAACTACATAAGGAAACAAGATAGACATCAAGTCAAGCACACAATCAAATTTTTCATCAAGCACAAACGTAATCATGAGACAAAGTACAATGCATGCCCCCATCTCTTTGTCCTCATTATTCTCAGAAGAATGACTCATTCACCCTTAACCAATTTCTACATGAATGATGGTGCCCTTGGCTATACACAGTCGTATTCTTCGGAACGCCGCTCGGGAACATGGGCACATTATGTTGGCCTCACTCCTCTTACCGAGCAATGATTACTCTCTTGGCTTTCATTCGGGATGATGCAGCCTTTTGCGGGCTTCCCACTCTACGAGCCAGAACATAGGGGAACCCAAACTCAACAGTCTAGTGTTGAGTCGCTCCACTTAGTCATCCTCAGGTCACCCCATCTCTGAGATAGGGCCTCAGGCATCTCGGGCATCCACACCAGGTGCACACCAATCTATCCATAGTGGAAGTTGTCGCACGTTCCTACTCCTTATCCCTCTGTACTAAACATATGATGCATAATAATCAATCACATACGGAGCAATCATCCCCCCTTATAACCTTTGCATTTCACAGCCATTACCGATACTCCATATACGTCCCTTTGGCTTGGTCTACATTCACTTGCCATTACGAGGACCACTCGACATCTCGTCTCCACCAACTACAAGTTAGGAGTAACTTGGAATTAAGATCGACCTCAAGTCATGTCCTCGGAATCCTGCTTACACATGAGAAATAGCTATACAACAAGAAATTTAAAATGAGATGTAAAAGAAAAAAAAAGTTAAAATGAGATGTAAAAGAAATTTAAATGTGAATACATTAAAGTTGAAATTTTATAGAAGTCTCCATTGATTCGCGTGTAGTTCAACTCCTCGTTATCAAACATTCTCTTCCCATTTTTTCTCACTATTTTATTTTTGGCGCACACTTCAAAGCATGTTATTTTAAAATCTACAAATCGCAACTTATTGTTTAAAGTTATTTTTTTTTGGTTAGATGTGGTTTCCAGATCGGATGACAATGGCTCCTGGATCCATTGGGTACCCGCAAAAATTACCCACAATGAATAGGTAAAAATTCGGTAGATGGCTATGAGGTTGGGTATGGGTAAATACTCGCAAAAAGTAATGTGTATGAGTACTATAATACCCAACTCGCCCCATACCCGCACACGCATATTATTACTATTATAACTACTACTACTACTATTATTATTATTATTATTATTATTATTATTATTATTATTATTATTATTATTATTATTATTATTGTTGTTGTTGTTGTTGTTATTATTACTATTATTATTATTATTATCACTATTATTATTTTTATATGTACATATATTTATATTCACAAACATTTGGTAATATATTAACAAACTTAAAAGCTATAACTTTCTAACTAATTCTTTATAAAAAAAAATAAGTGAGTAAGGTCTTAATATCATACATAGTTGTTAATTTTAATTTATTCACAAAGTTTGTAACCTACAACTTTAGAACTATATTAAAAAATATAAATTGTAAGTTTAAAGTTATAACTTTCCTACTTCTCTTAAAAAAAATTAATACTTAGTTGAATGATTTTATTTATTAAGTATTTAAATGGTTTTTGTATTTTTTAACTAATTATTTTTATTTATAATAGCTGCCATATTTTTGTTTTCTATTGAATAATAGAAAGAGTGAAAGTTATATTTTACTTAACTAAATTGCGGGTAATAAGTACTGGTATAGACATATAGGTATCTAGAGGGCGTGTGGACGGATATTCAAGTTGCTACCCCAGAGGTATTGGGGTACGGGTAATTTTTTAAAATGCGGGCATGAAGATAAATACTATATTACCTTACCTCAATGTTACTCATTGTCATCCCTATTTCTAGAAGTGAAATCAAACACCTACTTAATAAAGCACTAAATTGTACTCATCGCAGCAATGCAACTTGACTATTTGTGTTCTTTATTAGTGACGTTTAATAGTGGGTTTTTGTTCAGTTATGCATGCAAGGAAATGAGAAGGGTTTCAAAAATTCATCAGTATATCCATATTTTAGAAAAAGAACAGAACTCACATCATAATGTATCCTTTATTGCCATGATGAAAAGAAATAAACCCACATTAACCTAAACCCCACTAGTGTGGATGCTTAGAACTTAGAAGTCATCTTAACTGTAATAGGTGTATTGACACGATGCTTACCATCACTCCAAACCAATCTTCCAAAGACGTAAGACTCAACTTGAGAGCTCAAGGTTAATGTAACTCTAAACTCCTTTTTTTCACCTTTTTCCTTAAAGCTCAATCTGCAAGGCTCAATTGAAACTAAAACTTGTGGAGGTGCCTTGATGCGCACTCTATACTTTCCTGGGGACCCAACATTGGTAAGGGTACGAGTAACATTAACTGAATGTCCAATGACAAGGTTATCAATCGTGATTGCTGGATAATTGAAATCTGTTGCTATATTGAATGACTTTGGACAAGTGTAAGGCTTGGGGTAGAACACCTTAAGTTGAGAACTGGTGTAGCCACGAGCACATAATAAGTTCAAATAATCATAAATGTTAAGGTCATATACAAGTCCAGGGTCCATGGCACGATTAGGGTGAATGTGGCCTGTACCATAAGCAAATGGAGTTGCCTCCTTCATTGATGAATCTAGAATAGGCCTTCCAAATTTATCTTTGGTACTTGCTGCAAAAGGAACAAAAAATGGTATAAGAAATTGAATTCCATGATGTATGTATAAACAATCTCATAATTTACCTGTGGTCATTATTGCTGACTTGATAGCAGCAGGACTCCAATCCGGATGAATAGATTTAAGTAATCCAACAATGCCAGAAACATGAGGACATGACATTGAAGTTCCTGACATTGTAACGAAAGGACTCTTGCGTTTATCAGATTTCAATTCTGTTGGAGATACAGCTTCACTATAAGCAGCCATGATTTTAACTCCTGGTGCGGTGATGTCAGGCTGAAGCAGAAAAAGTTACAATTACATGATCCCTTAATAATGTTTAAGATGTTTAATATTTATAAAAATCAAACACTGATGAACCTTGAGGATTGCTGACTCAAGAACATTTGGGCCCCTTGATGAAAATGCAGCCACAGATGGAGCCGGCTTTACACCCAGTTTTGTTTCCACTCTAGAAATGTAAGCCTTGGGAGACCTGTATCATACGTGAAAAATATAAACTAGTTTGTATGTAAGTCTAACTTTAGAATAAATTAAACTAGCAAGATTTAAGAAGAAAATTACTTGGTATGGTTGATGTAATTAAAAATGTAACTACCATCCTTAAACTTTATATGGGAAGCAGGAAGCACATGAGGGTCTGCAACAATTTCATTCACAGTCTCATTGCTATTAGCCAAAATCATTCCAATAGCGCCTGCACGAGCAGCTTGCATGCCCTTGTCAATTCTAGCATTATCACCTCTAAGACAGACCAATATTTTCCCCTTTGACTTCTTTGGATCAAGAGTTCCATTCTTGCAAAGAATGCTACAACAATTGACAATATTTCAAGATATATAACATCCCCTAGCTACCATAGAAAGAAATTTATTAGTATAAGTATTCTTACGCATCTTTAGCAGATGCATTGTGGGCTTTGACATCACCACCGCTGGCCAATGGGTACAACTTCCCAGATGATAAGCCAAATTCAGAAAGGCTTTCTCCCTATCAATCAAAGAACAAAAAGGATCAAGCTAGGTAGATTATAGAATGTAAAAAAGTACATTTGAAATTTCTTTCATGCAATCATAAAGACAATGTATGATAGACATAATAATACCTTGAGGATTTTCTTGTTGCCAAGAGTGACATAACTCGAGAACTCTCTATCAATTGTGCTTGCAGCAACTGTGAGCATCCAGGGTTCCAAATTGCATGCAGAGTAAGGAGAAGGTCCATAGTTTCCTCCAGAGCTCACAACAACTATACCATGAGAAACTGCATGGAAGGATCCAATGGATACACCACTTTCAAAAAATTCGAGGGGGATTTTACTAATTATAGACATCGAAAGCACATCAACTCCATCACCAATGGCGGCTTCAAAAGCAGCCAAAATGTCTGCAGTAAAACATGTACTTGCAACCCAGCACGCCTTATAGGATGCAACTCGAGCTTTTGGTGACCCTCCACTTGCGATTCCCTTGCCATTGCCAAAAACACTTGCTCCATCAACAAAGTTTCCTCCAGCAGTTGATAATGTATGTGAACCATGACCTTCAAAGTCACGAGCACTAGAAAAGGAAGCATTTTTCCCAGCTTGACCAGATGCTTGATAAGCTTTGTAAAAATATCTTGCCCCAATCAGCTTCCTACATACATATACTGAAAGTTAAATGTAATTAATTTAACAACAGTGTTGGAAGGATTTTGAAAGAGTAAAAGAATAATTAACCTGTTGCAGTGAAACTTATCTTTGTTGCTATTGTCAACTTCACATTTTCCACGCCACTTGGTTGGGACTGGACCCATTCCTTCATCACTAAAGCTCTTGGATTCAGGCCAAACACCTATATATAACAAAACACTAGATCTATAAAAAAGAGATAGAAGAACATATGTAATGCAATAATAGCATACAGAATTTCTCACCAGTGTCTATATTTCCAATAATGATGTCTTCACCAAGTGATTTCCGCCATATTGATGCCTTTGGCATTTTACCCTGTTTACTCTCCAAACCAAGGAATTCCCATGAGTGAGTTGTGGCCAGTTCATGTTCTCTGTCTGAGAAAACTGATACTACATTCGGATGCTCTGCATCAACCAAATAGAAATACAGTTAGAATACCAAAATAAATGTGAGACAAATGAATGAAACTTGTAATTACTTGCAATATTTGCGGCTTCATCTTCATCAAGCATCGCAGCAAAGCCATTAATATATCTGTTATATGAATAAAATATTGCTTCTTTGGCCTTCTCGCTGCTATACGTGGATAAAAAAATTGAGAAAAAAAATAATCAGTTCATATAAAGTGGTTTTAATTTACACCATAAAATTTCATGAATTTTGTGGCTAAGTTGTGGTGTACCTTCCAAGGTAAGATCCAAGTAAATCATAGTGGGAGTTTGTGGCTGATTCAGCATCAAGTGATGTAGGGTTTGGACCAAAGGAATGTGATCCTAAGTATACAATATAAGACTAACAAAACAAACACAAAAATGATGATTAGGCCACAGTTCACCATACATTATGAGTAACATGTAACCAATTTTAATGTTATCAGAGAATTTTAGTGAATAGTGATATATAGATGAAGGTTGAGAAGCTTGCCTGTTTGATTGCTTGGGTAGGATCCTGCAGCATAACGAAAAGAAGAAGTGGCAATAACACATGAGAAACGGATGAGGACATTGTTTCTCTCATGAATGATTTGTTTAGCAAAACAAATTAAATTTCAGAGATATATGTGCAAAGAGTCTCTGGTTTCGCTTGCTTATATAACTGTTTGTGACTGATTTTGAGATTAAATTGCTGTGGACAACTACTAGGGGCATTCAAAATGAAGATAACTATGGTAGGATAATAACCATTCAATATTATGCAAAGCAGAGTTTAATTTCTCTCAAACAAAGAAATAAATTAATTATGAAGATTTTTATTTTTACTTTTTATTAGGCGATAAATCACGTATATGGAAACTTTCACAATAAAAAATGTTTATGGACAATCATCTTTTACTACATAATAATAATAATAATATATATTTATAAATAGAGAGTCGTTTATGATATATTTCAAAATACGTTTTCAAATGGCAATTAGAAATTAATCGATTGAAATTTTAATCTTATTTCTTCAAAGGTAAGAAATTCATGGCATTTATTAATTACCGATATATATTGTCTTTAATATTTTTAATTTTCAGGTTCATCTCCCTTAATTTCTTTTTGCCCCTTTAATATTTTATTATTAAATTAATATAATTTTTTAAGAGAATAATTTCTATGCACCAACAATAGAAATTATTTTACACATCGTCATGGTGAACCAACCAACAAGATTATTTATAAAAAAAAATGGCCAACTTGAGATAGGGTTTAGTTACCACATGAGTAATTTAGACAAAATCATTTTAAGAATTTGGAAAAAATAGATTTAATTTAATTTAATTAGTTGATGTGGCACATTGATCCTATCAAGGAGTACGAAGAAAATTGATATGAGGTCTTCTTGTTGCACCGAAGCCCTAGCAGAGAGGAGAGAGAAAAATATTGACTATAGGGATTTTTGTTTAATTATTTTTATTTAAATAATTAGTTTGATCACTTAGAAGAATCATACTCTTATATGTAGTGTCTGAAACACAGTCTCCATTAAGATATGAGAGAGAAAATTGAGGTTAACCGGAAAGTAAAGCTCACTGTTCAAAAAAAGTACTCTCATTTTTTTCGGATAAAACAACTACTACAAAAATACTCTTTCGGGACGAAAAAATCTGTCGCGCAACCGTTAAAATTTTCATCCCAAAATTATTTTGGGACACAATTTGTGACTAAAATATTTCATCACATTTGTGTGGGTCACAAAAGCTTTTGTTATCTGAGGTACAATTGTTTTCATATTTTATATAACAATTGAGTTATATATACATATTGGTTCAATATTATTAGATGGTAATAAGGTGGAGATGACCATGACCTAGTGCGACCCTCGACCATGCTTAGTTTCTGCTCGACAACGACAAGATTATTAACGACATGCATGGTTCCTCGTTTGACATGGGTTGTAGGGGCTCCAAGGTGGAGGACTTCTCTAAGGTGGCTCTTTGCACGGAGCGAAAGCGGTTATTGAGAGCTGCGTTGGAGAAGCGTTATGCCCTCGTCGGAGCCCACATCACTTACTTATATTCCTTTTTCGATTCGCCAGCTAGGACCTCTTTATCGCTTCCTATCATGTTCTCAGATTTCCCTCCGATGAAGGCAAGCCCAAGAACTCCACATCCTCTCCTCTTCTTCGCCTTCCATCTCTCATCATGATTCCCCTTCTCCAAAATTTTTAACCCTAACAAAATGATGATAGGGTTAAAAAAATTTATTGGAGGTTTTAAATAGCTAGTAAGTTTTTAATACAAGGAATGAATTCAAGTGGCGATTAACACGCCACTACTTTTCTTTTACTATTACACTAGGTATAATATATGTGTGCGTTGCACAGGTTTATCTACCGTATATTTAAAAATTATATAACATTATTATAATTTAAATAAATAATTAAAATAAATTTTAATTATACATATAATAAAAAATAATTGCATTGATCTATTTTAAAAAAATAGTAATAGTAGAGTTATCTATGTATAATGCTACCCAAATTTTATTTACCAATTATTCTTACCAAAAATTAAAATTTTAAATTATTATTAAATAATTAAAATTCAATCACTTTTATTAACTTTATAATTTTATTTTGTAATGATACGATATATCATTAATAAAATTTAAAATATGTTAAATCAAATAATTTTTTTAATATCATCATTAAGTTATATTAATATATAATTTTTTATGTTTTCTTATCAATAATGAAGTTATTTTAACTTCTAAAATTATAATAACTTATAACCTTAATATCTTATAAATCATTAAGTAAATTTAAATTTATCAAAATATTATTATAATAATCTCGTCTCTTATACTTCCTCAGGTCAGTTTTACTAATATATAATAAATAAATAAATAAATATATTTAAATAACTTTTTTCAATTAATACACACATGCATTATAGTTAATAGTAAAAACTATACACTAACATTAAAAAAATATAAAATACTTTTTCTAAATTATTATTAAATTTTTTAATTCTTAAATAAATTTTATTAAGTTTCATTATAATACTTCTAACATTCCCCCCTCAATTTATGGTTGATAAAAGTACTTTTTTTATAAATATTATTAATAAAAATGGTTGCGTTTCTAATTAATTATAATTATTAAATATTATTATATAAAAAATTACATAGTTTAATTTTTTATTTTTTCTCTTAATTTATGGTTGATAATTATATTTCTTACTAATTTTAATTAATACCTCATAAGTTAATCATTTACCTAAGAAATTGAAAAGTATATTATTTTTAGTTAATACAATTAACAATAAAAATAGTTATCAATAAATTATTATGATTCTTATTAATATATTTCTCAAGTTAAGTTTCACTTAAAAATTTAATTTAATTTAAATTAAAGAGGAATGCAACTGTTAGTCATATGTTGCACACATTGATTGGATGTATGTGTACAAAAACTTTACAATGACAGTGCATAAGATTAAACTCTTGAAATATAATAATTTATAACTTTCAAATAAATAAATAATTTTATTTGGACTTAAGTCATGAATAATTGTTTCCTTTATGTTTTCTTAAGTTAATTTTTTTTTTTTGGTATTGACCAAGGTATCCCCACAGCCGATTGCCGTGAGACTAATCCTTCGCCCCACGGTCAGCGCACGAAGCGGTAGGGGGCTGGCCAATGAGTTTTTTCCATTCACAAGAGTTGGGATTCGAACCCCCAACCACTTGCTTAAGGGACGAAGTGCTGAACCACTACGCCAACCCGCTTGGTTTTCTTAAGTTAATTTTACTTATATATGCATTATAAAATGTATATAAATTAAATTTTCAAATAATATGCACATAATCATATAATATCATTTGAAAATTTGCAAACTATTTTTCTCATAGAGTTTTTAATAAATAGAATTATTTCATTAAATAAATTAAATAGTTAATATATTTATTTTAAATAGAAATATTACCCAAAGTAATTTTATTATTCTATAGATTTTTTTTCTTAATATTTAAGTTTTCTCCTTTCTGACTGGACTGACTCGAGGAAGGGTCATAAATGTTATTATTTAATGTAGGTAGTTGAATAGCTTTTTACAATGTCATTTTTTTTGTTTTTTATTTTTTTATTTAATGTATTTAATACTCTTGTAATTTGATTTTAAAGGCACTCAATATAGGTTCTAATGTATATTTAATACTAAACTTAAGTGTCCTTTACTATATAGACAATTGCAAAGGTTGCGGCGATTATTACCACAGCGCTTTTTTATCCACCTTAACTTTCAAGCTTTAGTGGCGGTTACAGGTGCCACCAATGATGTATATATATTTTCGGACAGTATCTTCGGCAGTTGCTTAGTACCGATGTTAGATTGACTAACGGCGCCATATCTGGGGGTACTATGCAAACCGCCGCTAAGGGGTTTTATGGAAGTTTAAGCCCCGTTATTGTACAGTACAGTCGCTGCTAAAACTACTTTTTGATGTAGTTAATTATAGAATGTATATTGACGACGTTTGGAGTTGCTAAGTTTCCAAACATTCTCTTTGCATCCTCTCTGTCCACATTTTAACTTCACTGACAAAATATAAATTTAGATTCATACACTTAAAAATAAACTGTAGGAAACTTGATTCGTTCTTAGATCTAAAAAGAGTAAAATACATACGGGTTCTCTGTTTGCTTTGATTTAAGGTAATGAAGTTCTTCCGTTTCCTTCATCCTCTCATTCTCATTCTCATTATAATTCTAATTGGTCAATTTGTTTATACAATAATGAAGATATGTATAGAAGAGAGAGAATATAAGGTTGCAGCAGTCAAGTGACAGTTGTCACAAAGTAGTGGAGATCAGACACTGACAGCTTTCCGTACTGTCAGACGATACAGACTGAACACCAGACGATGTTCATCAGACGATAGAGCAGACGATGCTCATCAGACGATAAAGCAGACGATCAACACAGCAGACGATACAAATGTTCTTATTTGTATTTTGCTATATATATATTCCAAACAACCCCTGCAAGTTCAAGGTGGGTGAGTACGTAATTCAAAATTTGTCAACCACCTTTAACTTGTCCCGAAGTTCAATGAAGCAAGTTGGAGAAAGAGCTTTGGTGAGAATGTCAGCATATTGGTCCAGGGAAGGTACATGCTGAACGATGAGAGCTTTAGACTGAACTTTTTCCAGGACGAAGAAAATGTCTAGTTCCATATGCTTAGTTTTGGAATGAAGAACTGGGTTGTGGGTGAGAGTAACTGTGCTCATGTTGTTACAAAAGATATGAGGTACTTGAAAAGGAAATTTTAATTCACTTAGGAGGGATTGGATCCACAAAACTTCTGTTGTAGTGTTGGCGAGACTTCTATACTCTGCTTATGTGCTGGAGCAGGCGGGCTACAAGAGTTTGCTTCTTAGAGCTCCAAGATACCAAGTTAGGTCCTATGAAAACACACCGTCCAGAGGTGGACCTTCTGTCGTCTACATCAGATGCCTAATCAGCATTGCAATATGCATTTAATGAGAAGGGTCCAGTAAGAGTAGCTGGTTTGAGATGAAGACCATGATTGGCAGTAGCTTTTAAGTATCTTAGGATTCGCTTCACATCCTTCCAGTGTTCTTCTAACAGTTGAGATAGAAATTGGCAGACTTTGTTGATTGACAAGGAGATTTACGGACGAGTGAGTGTGGCATAGTGCAGTGCCCCTACTATGGATCTGTATTCAGTGGGATCACTCATGTAATCTGAGCTCTGTTTACTGTTTACTGAGCTCTATACAAATATCTTACCCCAAAATAAAATATCAACTCCTAAAATAAAACATAGACTCATAAAATAAAAGACAATAAAATATAGACTCATAAATTAAATTAAACTTAATTCCTAATAATTAGATGCTAACAATACTCCCCCAAAAATCAACCTTGTCCTCAAGGTTGGAAAATTTTTACAGCTTCAAAGTAGACAAAAACGTCTCCTCCAAGATCTCATTGTAAGCGGCAAACCAGGTGAAAGTCCAAAACAGCAAGAGCAACATTGCCCATATACGACAGCATTGGAGGAGGCAGTTGGGTCAACATGGCGAGGACCCATAACTCCAAGTGCATTGAGGGTTCACCCCTCCTTGTTAGTGGCCAGCTTCATTCACAACGACGAGTGATGATTGAGTACCTTGTTGTCCGAAAACTCCTTCTTTGAGACCTTCAGATTTCAAAATATTGTCATGCTTGGACTCATAATAATCCGAATCAGACTTGGATGAAAAATCAACCTTAGTGGATTTAAAATTCTTCAGAGTGACCTAGTCAGGATAATCTCTCACCTCAAAAGTACCTGCAACAGTCTAAAAAGTAGTGTCCTGCTCCTCAACATATTTCTCTCTAGATACCTCGTCATCAAATTTTTGAAGCATGGCCCGAATAAAAGAAGTCCAAGAGAGAGATGGAGTGTGACGGCGTATGAACTATACACTACTAAAAAATTGTAAATTAACGAGGGAGAAATCTCTCGCTAAAAGTGTTAAAATCTCTCGTTAACAGTTAGCGTAGGTTTGTAACATAAACGCTTGTAATAATTTTATTAATAATGATACTTAGACATATACATAATATAAACACCGTTTACCGTATATGGAATGGAGAATATAAATAGTGCATATAAATAGTTCGAGTCTCGCTCCTGAAAACGAAACACATTTTAATATACTAAATACAAATAGTATATAATTTTAATATATTATAATAAATAAATAATTTGGATATTTTAAGAAAAATATAATTTAATTTGTGTTAGAATCACTTTTTATAAATTAATTCTCATCTAACATAATAGTTGTATTTCTTGATAAGTCAATTAAATTAAAGTAGGTTTTCAAAATAATCTGATTTCAGTTTTTTTTAAATAATAATTTTTTAAAAAGCTAAAACAGTTTTTTTTTAAAGAAGCTAAAACAGATATCTTTTTTTTGAACTGAAAAATAAAAGATATCTGTTTTTAAACTTATAGTAAAATTATTTTTCAATTAAAAATTTGATATTTAGTAAAATAAACTGAAAGGAACATGTACCAAAAAAACTGATATTCCAATTTTTTTGACCTTGTTTCTCAGGCTCTCAGCATATCATGTTTTGACCCGTAACTAAAATTCAATTAGAAACTGATAAGATTTCAACAATACCAGAAATAAAAGGGATGAGTTCAGAAACAGAAACAGAAACTGATAAGATTTCTCAGCATATCATGTTTACCTTTGCTCCTCTGGCGCGTAACGTGATTGTTGAGTGAAAAACACACCAACCACCAAAACAGAGTGAAGGGTCAGTGAGAAAGTCAAACTGGAAAGATTCTGGGTATCCAAACAGCATATCAAAGATTCAAATCAAACCCATAGTTCATCGAACTTTATTTATTCGACTTCTTCACCAAATTCCACATCACATTGACACCAACAATGGCGGTTGAAGAGAGGATGATTCTGGTGGTGGTAACAGCGTGTTTGCTCATCAACTTGAATATCGTTTTTTGTCACATTCAAGGATTTGGAGAGCAGCCACTCTCCAAAATCGCCATCCACAACGCCGTCGTTTCGCTCCACGGTGGCGCCTCCGTTAAAGCCACCCCTTCTCTTCTCGGCACACTGGTAAACTTAATATTATGACTTTGATCACTGAAGTTGACTCAATACTCACTTAGATCAATGAAGTTGACTTATTTGCTTTGGTTTGATGTGTGTGATTTCAGGGTGAGGATACACAATGGGTGACTGTAGATATTGATTACCCTGACCCATCTGTAGACGATTGGTTGGGAGTTTTCTCTCCTGCAAATTTCAAGTAATGCACATCTCTATTTCTTTATGCTGGACTTTAATTATTTCTGACTTTGAAGATTGCACATCTAATGATTGATAAAATTACTAAATGGGAGTATATTTTTTTTAAATGGCAGTTCTTCAACCTGTCCTCCTGTAAATGATCCTAAAGAACAGACTCCGTATATATGCACTGCCCCAATAAAGGTATGATTAAATTATATGGGGTTGGATTAAATTTCTAAGTGATGCATTACTCATGTGATTTATCTGAATGTTTGTACCAGTACATGTTTGTGAATTACTCCAACCCAGAATATACAAAGACAGGGAAAGCTTCTTTGAAGTTGCAGTTGATCAATCAACGCGCAGATTTCTCCTTTGCGCTGTTTTCTGGCGGACTATTGAATGTGAGACCGAGACTATTGCAGCTGTTCTTAGATTTGTTATTTCATTCTCAATCTGTTCTTACACCAATATACTACTAATATTGTACCAGCCTATCTTCATTCAGAATATGTATATGATTATGTTGTGTGCTAACTAGTAATCATCTGATTGAGCTTGCAGCCTAAACTTGTGTCCGTTTCCAATTCCATATCATTTATCAATCCGAATGCGCCTCTATATCCACGACTTGCTCAAGGGAAGTCTTGGGATGAAGTAAGTTTGTCTTTATGCTTTGAGGTTCTTGATATTATGCTCACCCAAGTAATAGTATTCATTACTTGTACTCCTCTTATTATGGCTTTATTACAATGATGTAGTTCCTTTATAGAAAGCATGAAGTTGATGACAAAATTCTCTATCCTAAGATAGAGTTAATAAATTTTGCAACCCCCCCTAAGTGATGATAGCTTTCTGAAAAGATATCAGTACTCATAGGACTTCATAAGCTTGCTATGATGCCAAAGGAAAAGGAATTGTTTTTTAAACTTTCTGGAACCATTATTCAGACTACAAAACTGATTTCAGGAGTTTTTGTGCAGATGACAGTTACCTGGACAAGTGGATATGACATAAATGATGCTACACCATTCGTCGAGTGGGGTCCTGAGGGAAAAATCCCAGTGCAATCACCTGCTGGAACATTGACGTTTGGTCGTAACAGCATGTGTGGTATGGTTTATTTAATTAGCTTATCATGGCACAATATGACCCAGTTAGTATTTTTAAGAAAACCTAAATGATCAGCTGGATTTCTACTTGACACTGTTATTTACGAGCCCTGGCTAAGAGTCATCATGAGCAGTAATTAATTTGAATCTGAATAAACTGAAATCACTTGGTTTTTATAATGTTCCATATAGTGCATGGTAAAAATATACCAAAGAGCACAAACATGTTTTCCAGAAAATTATACTAGACTAGCACCTTATGAAATTATACTAGACTAGCACCTTATGAAGTGGAGGGTGTGAGGGCAAGAAAAAAAAGAACAAAAAATCTATGCTGTAGTTATATATGCTTCCTTAAGCTGAAATCAGTCTCAGTACATGGTCAGTAATGCTTTTCTTGGTTGAATTGCCATCAAATCTTGTTTCTCATTGTTTTTATTCAATCTGCAAAAGTTTCATTGCAAGGCAAGCTATTGCTTCCTTGTGCGCCTGGAACTAAATATTGTAATGTTGATCATGTCTTTACTATATGTTTGAATTTGGAACATCAGTATATTGCTGTTTTTTAATTCATTAAAAAATGGATCTCTTTTTCAATAGAATTCCTATTCTGTAACCTCCGCAGGTTCACCTGCAAGTACCGTTGGTTGGCGTGATCCTGGTTTCATACACACTAGTTTCCTAAAAGATCTGTGGCCAAATTCAGTGTATGCATTCAGATATCCTTTTATGTTTATACCACAATAAGGAAGTGGCAGAGTTTGTTACAGTTTTTTAACAAAAAAAAAATATTTTTCAGGTATTCATACCGATTAGGCCATCTTTTGTCTAATGGTTCATATATTTGGAGCAAGAAATATTCATTCAAGTCATCACCTTATCCTGGACAGAATTCACTGCAACGTGTTGCCATATTTGGCGACATGGGGAAGGTAATGTTAATTGTTTCGAACTAATATTTATATGAAGAGAAAGAAGAAGATATTCCGAAACTGTCTTTAGGTGGAAGAGCCTAGCCTGCTCAAATCAAGTGCAATATTTAGCATATTTATGTATGACAGAGTAGGGAAGGCTTTATCAAGCAAAATAGCTCAATCTTTTTATTTGACTATTCTAAACTAAAATTATATCGATTATCTCTTCACTTTCACTGCAATCTTGAAGATCATATATACTATTGGGTGACAATATTAATATATTGGACATTGTTAGGTTGAAATATTTAAGTTAAATAGTCATTAACCACCTCCTTGTGTACCTCAGATGTCCATATGATTACAATTGTTTCTTTTCTGACCACTGAAATGTCTGCTGCTGAAGATTTTTTTTTCCACCCTGCAATCTGGCATCAATGAATGGATCAATTTCAGATCTTCTTTTGATGCTACTGAACACTGATTTTGGCCAAATTCTCTTTTGAAGCTACTTAAGCCAGAAAAAAATAACTGTATTGTATCATTTTCTTTTTAAATTTCCCTCTTTTTCTGTTTGATGGGGGAAGGGTAATAGGTCTGGTCTACTTGGAGGACTAAGTGGAAGTCAGTTATGCTCAATACTGTAATCATAGAATTGAAAACTTGGGATCCATGTAAACTAGAGCTCATGAGATGGCTAACTGGTCAGGTTTAAAATGATAAAATTGCAAGGGGAGAAAAAGCTCACTTTTCTTCCAATATGTTTCAGGCCGAGCGTGATGGTTCAAACGAGTATAGTAACTATCAACCTGGTTCACTTAACACCACTGATCAGCTCATCAAGGATTTAGAAAATATTGACATTGTTTTCCACATAGGAGATATAACTTATGCAAACGGATATATCTCACAGTGGGACCAATTCACAGCTCAGGTGGAACCAATTGCATCAAAAGTGCCATATATGATCGCCAGGTTTGTCCTATTGTCTATACCTTCTTCCATTGGCAATTAATTAGATTCATGTGTTACTTATATATTGAACATTGATTGTGTAATCATCCTGCAGTGGAAATCATGAACGTGATTGGCCCAACACAGGATCATTTTATAACACTACAGATTCAGGTGGTGAATGTGGAGTTTTGGCCGAGACCATGTTCTATGTTCCAGCTGAAAATAGAGCAAAGTTTTGGTAAACTCAGTTTCATGAAAAAATTTAAATCTGTTCAGTTGATTACGTGCATAGTTGAATTACATTAATTTTTTAAGAATTTTTTTTTTCAAAAGTTTTCTTAGTAAGATATTTACTATGAGCTGTTTTGAACACAAAATAAACTAATCCAAGCTCATTAAATTTGAACTTTGCAAATACAAGAGTGCTGCTGCACATATTGTCATTAAATCTAATCAAACTAAACATTAAATAAACTGAGTTAATGTTTTTGCTTCTTACAGAGGTGGTCAAATTAAATTTATTTTAAACTCAAATAGAGCTATTTAAAAAAAAACGGTAACTCATGACCATGTTTTAGTATTTAACATGAATAATCTGACTTATACCCATACTATTGAGTTTATAATTCTTTTTTCTTCATGAATATTAAGTTTATATTTCTAATATGCAAGTGATGGTATTTTCATATTTGTTATCCGAGTAGTAAAAGAAATGAGATTCTGAATTTTCAGGTATGCTACAGATTATGGCATGTTTCGCTTCTGCATAGCTGATACTGAACATGATTGGAGGGAAGGATCTGAACAATACAAGTTCATTGAGCATTGCCTTGCAACAGTAGACAGACAAAAACAACCCTGGTTGATCTTTGCTGCTCATCGTGTGCTTGGATATTCCTCTGACTTTTGGTATGGGTCGGAGGGGTCCTTTGAAGAGCCCATGGGAAGGGAAAGTTTGCAGAAACTTTGGCAGAGATACAAAGTAGATATTGCATTTTATGGCCATGTCCATAACTATGAACGGACATGCCCCGTTTATCAGGTAATGACAATAGCCAAACATACCATGATCTTATTTAAGTGTTTGTTTGAGTCAACGTTGTTAGAATTGATTTTGGATGAAATTGATTTTGGTAAAATTGATTAGGGTACAAGTGAGTTGAAAGTGAAGTGATTTATGTTTGAATATGTTATATGTATATGGGGAAAGTGATTTCTACATGGTAATCCGTTATTGATCCACAACAGAAACTACTCTCTCTAGCTTCTCACATAATTGATTTAGGGATTAAAATTAATTCTCGATGATTTATTTTCTTCATTGCATGCATTTCACGGTGTGCTTTTCTTCCTTTTCAAAATTGTTGGATTGATCTGTAGATGTGTGCTCATTCGTTTCATATAGCTTATGTTTTCCTACTTTTGCAATGATGAGTTTTTAATGACTTCCATGTCAATGCTGATTTTCTGATACCGGATGCATATGCAGAACCAATGTGTGAATACAGAGAAGTCTCATTATTCTGGGATTGTAAATGGAACAATTCACGTTGTTGTTGGAGGGGCAGGAAGCCACTTGTCCAAATTCAGCCAAGAGACCCCAGATTGGAGTCTTTACCGAGATTACGACTTCGGCTTTGTCAAGTTGACAGCATTCAATCATTCATCTCTCCTCTTTGAGTACAAGAAAAGCAGTGATGGAAATGTCTACGATTCTTTCACCATTTCAAGGGCTTACAAAGATGTTTTGGCCTGTGTGCATGATGGTTGCGAAGCAACCACTTCAGCAAGTTAAACTGCGTCTTGTTAAAATTCAGCCATAACATGTACTTCACTACTGTGACTTGAGAGATTTACAATTTGTCATAGTACTTTCAAGTAAAAGTTATTCGTTACACATTTTGCTAGGAGGAAGCTTAGCCTGTACAATTTGTGTGGTTACATAGATGTAACAGCGCGTTACGAGGTCTCCTAGCGTGTGAAACGTGAAAGGAATCTAAGTTCTCTGCTAGCGTTTAATTGGCTTTAACTTAAAGCCAAACATGCACCTAGGCTAATACAAAAAACTGGAAAAAGCAATCGATAAACAGTGCCTAGGTAGACTCAGGAATGACAATTGAACCAGATTCGTAAGAATTTCTTTATAATAGGTAAGATATTTATTTGCTCATCAAATGAGACTGGTTTAGGCATGAGCAATTATGTACAAATTTGTGCAGGTAACCCAATAACTCATTTCTGCACCCCTCTTCTTATTCCAGGATTTAAATCTTGGAAGCCAAATTTTCTAGGATTTGAAATCCCGGAAGCAAAATTTCCGAGATTTAAATCCCATAATGCAAAAATGGGAGCGTGTGAAATCTTGTTCATTGGGTGAGAAATACAACAGTACGTGAGTAAAGGTACTACTATGCGTCAATCCGTAATTCTACCTTAGAATATGGTTACTATATTTTATAATTAGAATTTAAAAGATTATTGAATAAGTTTTAGGTTAAATTAACTAGTAGGTCCATGTAATTTCATTCTATTTTTTAACCAAATCCCCTGGAGTTTTTAAAATGTACAATTAACTTCTTTCACACTTACACTATTTTATGTTACATTAATACTACCATTAGTAAGGACCACTTACATTCAAAATGAATGTTATGCGTTTGACATATAGCAGGTAATGTTAGTCTTTCAGCCACCAAATTAAAAGAGTTCTAACACATCAACACTTTTATTTTACCTTTCATCTAATTTCTACTTTTTTTTTCTATTTCTTCTTGTATTTTCTATTACATTACATATTATATTACTCTTTTTTTTTATATCTTATTAAAGTGTGACAACATTTAAAGTGTGAACATAATTTCCTTCAAATTAAAATCACTTCGGAATTTACTATTTTGGTCTCCAGTTGGTGGTGTGAACACTATCGTGATATATTAGAAATATGAATTTAAAATCGTAACCATTGGGAAGAATAAGAAGATGTGGACCTTGACCGGCAAGTGGTCTAGATTAATTAAAAGCAAGACATAGCATTCAATCAATCAATTAAGGGTCAACTATATATAAATATGATTAAATTTGATATCCTACATCTTTCAATAAATTCAATGGTTCATCTGTTTGGACTCAACTACGTCCGAACAAATAACCATGATTTCAAACTTCTTGATTTTTTTATTTTATTTATTGGAAATTCAAATATATAGATAAAAAGTAAGAGGGATTTCGACCCAAAACCAGACAAGGATTATAAAGACCTAGAAAAAAAAAACTAAGGGGAGAACAAAAACTCCCGCTATCCTCACACTTCGCGATATTAAGGATATGATTTAGAAGTTTATGAAGAATTAGGGTTCTCTTAAGAGTTTTTAGGGGAGGGAAGAGAAGGAGAGAGCAAGAGAGGGGAACAGTGAAAGTCATTCCCTTAATTTTAAAAATACCACAAATTTTTCCCCCATTCATCAAATTTCTCAAACAAGAGAAGAGTTTCTCATAGTCTCCATCTTCGCTTTCATCGCCTCAAAAACTTAACTCACAAGCACTCTCTAAGTTACTTATGAGAGTCATTTAACCACATTATAAGTTGATAAATAATATTTAAGATAAGTGAGTCAGAAATTTCATAATTTTTTATTTTGTATTTTACAAATAATCTTATTAGCTCACTAGGATGAGGTTAAACAACGCTCATTGACAATTTAGACAACTTATTATGAATTCGCATTGATTCGAAGATCAAATGGGTCACCTTATTTATGATTTCCAGTTATGGTGACTTCCTTTTGCTTTCGAGTAAAAAACTTTATTAGGCCGCTTCGAACCCAAAATATTATTCCAAAGCGACTCAAGGATGGCCTTCCCAAGATTGCATTGTAAGGAGAGTCGTTTTCCACTAGCAAAAACTTTATCGTTTCAATTCTGTTTCGAACTCCCATCCCAAGAGTCACTCTTAACTCTAAGATTTTGGGTGGACTGATCTTCCTTCTAGTGAAACTGACCAAATTAGCCACCACTGGTATAATGTCCTTGTGTTCAAAGCCCAAGGCATTCATGCAATTTGAGAAAATCACATCGGTCGAACTACCTAGATTGACCACAATCTTCTGAACTCCGACATTCGCCATTTGAGCTGAAATTACTACAGGTAGATTTCGGTCAACCATGCGACTTTGATTTTCAGTATTCGTGAAAATCATATCTGAATTTCCTCCCGAATGCTTTATCGTGTACTTTCTTTTAGCCAATGCATTGAGGTGCTTTTTCCGTGATCGTGTTGATCATCCTCCCCCAACGAATCGTCTAGTGATGGAGCTTACCGAAGTTTGTGATCGTTTAAGAGATCGCATCTTCATGTTTTGGAACTTTTGCTACGTAAGTTCCTCACAGACGGCGCCAATTGTTCGGACCTGAGATTCTGAGCGATTCTCTCTTGGCTGTGGTGGTGGTTAACAATGAAAAGGTGAGGTTTGCAGTCCTTGAGGTCATGGCAAAGCTCTAGGTTCCACAATGTGAGGTACCTGCAGTAGACACTACAACACTCAAATCAATGTTTGGTTTAGGAGAGAACCTCAAACACTCAATTAGAAGTCAAGTCTAGAATGGTAATAATGAATAGCATGTTATGTAAATGAACGATATAACATGTATTTATAGACTTGAAGTCCGTGGCAGTTGTTTCTACAATTGTGAGGGAAGCCCTCTAAACTAGGCTTTCGAGCGTGCAGTTAGCTTTTAATCATCCTGCCTTGATCTGTTGGTTTCGGTCCTCTAGAGGTCGAGCGGACACTACTGGGAGGGATGCTTCTTCCTGAGTCATTTGGTTCAGCCTTATGGTGAATGCTTCAGTGCATGCCTTTTGATAGCCGATGATGTCCTTATGTCGGTGGCTGAGAAGTCGGTCGAAACAGAATCGTTATCATTATTGTCAAGGCATTATATTTCCTCAACCAGATCTCATATTCTCCTCCACCTATCCAACTTTGACTACCCTCATCGCGTCTCACCCCCGATCTTGTGGTCACTGTCGCTAGACCATAACAGCCTTTCCTCATCCCAAACTGCTCGTGTGAGCACTTCTACGTGGGGGTAGAAATAGGTTAGGTTTGATTTTGCATAAATAGGTCTGACCTGCTAAAAAAGCTCAAGGCCTAAATTTAGGCTGTTACCTGCCATAGGTTTTTTTTTTCTAATTTGACGTATTTGAAAATCGAATCTGGCCTAATAGTCGATTTAAAGACTTTTTTGATAATAAAATATTTAAATAGATGAACAAACTCATGTGTAAATAAGACATTAAACTTATAGAGTAATGATTTGTTTTTTTTGAACTTGAATAATGAACTTAAACATGAAAGCAGAGAAATCTATTTTTTTTCTTACATAGGCACATGACATCAATGCTAATAACTTTTATAAATAGATATTCAATCAAAGTATATTAGTGGTTTCTTTCCAATGTACCGATAAAAATATGATTTTAAAGTAAGATTTAAGTCTATTTGATCAACTAAAAATATTTCAAAAAATTAATAAAAACTATTGATATTTTTTTTATTTATAGGAAAAATATTGATGTCATAACTCAGGAAAAAAAGAATTTGTTTGTCCAAAAAGAGGTAAAGACCACACAGCGTGGTTAACAATGCGTGAGTCGAGTGACCCAAATGCAAAAGAAAAAACTGAAAAACCACAACTCCAGCCAAGCCGGCCAACAGTGTCTTTCTCTCTCCCTCTGATTTTCACTCTTCCCAAACAACCCCTTAACGACGACATCTCTTTTTAAAAAACATAAAACAAAAATACCACAAAATTCTGACATATCCGAGAATAATGCTCATCAGCATGTAATGTTCTTTTTCCTCCTTTCCCTTTCTCTCCTCCTCACTCCTCCAACAATTCCATAACCCCAAACAAACCCTTCCTTCTTCCACTCTCTCTCTCTGTGCTTTCACACTTCCAATCATCTAAAAAAGGAAGGGAAGAAGAAACAAACAAACAAACAAAAAACCCTAAGACCGTTCGTTTCGGTGGAGGAAGAAAGAATGGCCACCACCACCAGTCTCGGCGGCGGCGCTGGCGGAGACGACCGCGTCCTTGCGGCGGCTCAGCAGATCCTCAAGAGCCTCAAAACCCCCAAAGAGGATCGCGATGACATGTTATTGATCTTCTCCACCTTCGATAATCGCCTCTCCGGCATCTCCGACCTCATCAACAACGGCGATGACTCCAAATCCTCCACCGACGAAGACCTCGACCGCTTCGACGCCGCCGAGAAGGTCATCCTCTCCGACGCCTCCCTCTCCGGCCAGCCCTCCCGTCAATCCACCTCGCTCTTCGACCCTCCCAACGACCCTGCCGAGTATTTCGCCGCTGTTGATGAGATCATCCAGTGGATGGAGCAGTTCTCGATCTCCTCCGCTGGAGAGACACCCCAGGCCATCACTGACCGCGCCGAGAACGCGATCCAGCTCGCCATGACGAGGCTCGAGGACGAGCTCCGCCACGTGCTGATCTGCAACACCGTCCCTCCTGATGCCGTCAGCCGCTGCGGCTCGACCCGGAGATTCTCCCTCTCGTTCGGCTCGCACGACGGCCCGATCTACGAG
Organism: Acmispon strigosus; assembly: GCA_030819835.1. Lineage (NCBI taxonomy): Eukaryota > Viridiplantae > Streptophyta > Magnoliopsida > Fabales > Fabaceae > Acmispon > Acmispon strigosus. Next base: position 17,005,530 of record JAUAMA010000002.1, on the reverse strand, counting down.
AACCTCGAGAGCTTCGGTGATGTCAGCGATCGCGGCTGTCACCGGTTCAACCCGAGCCTCGGGGTCGATTTGTTCATCGATTTGGTCCGCCCCGAGGCGATTCCGAACCTCAAGGACATAATCGATCGCATGGTAAGGTCTGGCTACGAGAGGGAGTGCCTTCAGGTGTATAGCGGCGTTCGTCGCGACGCTTTGGATGAGTGTTTGGTTATTCTAGGCGTTGAGAAGCTGAGTATTGAAGAGGTTCAGAAGATTGAGTGGAAGAGTTTGGATGAGAAGATGAAGAATTGGGTGCAAGCGGTTAAGGTCGTTGTTGTGGTTTTGTTGAGCGGGGAGAAGAGGCTGTGTGAGAGTCTGTTTGGTGAATTGGATGAGTTGAAGGAGATAGGTTTCAATGAGATTGCTAAAGGGTGTATTATGCAGTTGTTCAATTTCGCAGAGGCCATCGCCATTTGTAAGAGGTCGCCGGAGAAGTTGTTCAGGATATTGGATATGTATGAGGCTTGGAGGGATGCTTTGCCTGATTTGGAGGCTATGGTTTCTGTTGTGTATGTGATCAATGAGGCCAAGGTGGTACTGAAAGGGCTTGGTGAGGCAGCGAAAGGGACATTTGCTGAGTTTGAGAGTTGTATTCGGAATGAGAATTCAAAAAAACCAGTCATCACTGGGGATGTTCATCCTTTGCCTCGTTATGTCATGAATTACCTGAAGTTGCTTGTGGATTATGGTGACGCCATGGATTCGCTTTTGGAAATCACTGAAGAGGATGTTTACCGTTTTCAAAATGATTTGGGTGGTGATGCTTCCCAGTTAGAGACCATGTCCCCATTAGGACGTCAAATACTGATGCTGATGTCCGAGCTTGAGTACAACCTTGAGGAAAAATCTAAACTCTATGAGGACGCCGCATTGCAGCAGGTATTTTTGATGAACAATCTATATTACCTAGTGCGGAAAGTGAAGGACTCAGATCTTAGGACGGTGTTGGGTGATGATTGGATTCGTAAGCGGCGTGGTCAGATAAGGCAGTATGCAACAGGCTACCTCAGAGCCTCTTGGAGCAAGGCCTTGTCTTGTTTGAAGGATGAAGGGATTGGTGGGAGCTCTAATAATGCATCAAAGGTGGCCTTGAAGGAGAGGTTCAAGAGTTTCAATGCATGTTTTGAAGAAATATACAGGGTTCAGACTGCTTGGAAGGTACCGGATGAACAGCTTCGTGAGGAGATGCGAATATCTATATCAGAGAAGGTGATTCCTGCATACCGCTCATTTGTGGGGAGGTTTAGGGGTCAGCTAGAGGGAAGGCATTTGGGGAAATACATTAAGTATACACCAGAGGATTTAGAGACCTATTTATTAGATTTATTTGAAGGGTCCCCTGCCGCGTTGCATCACATAAGGAGAAAGAGTACATAGTTTATTATAAGATATGCCTTTAACTGGTGAACTCATTTTATGAGGATTAGTTTGAAAATATTTCCTGTTCATGTGTATCCTCTACCTGGATAGGTGTTTATTTTACAGATCTTAATGTTAGAATGGGATTTTGTGAATTCAACTTTCCTCCCAAGTCCCAAGCCCCTTCCCAAACATCCAAAAAAGGTTTTTCTTTCTTTTTTGCTCTGCGAATACTGTAGTATTTTTTGTATATATTCATGTGTAGTGTCTTACACAGCTTATCGATGTCATTGTCATTAATCACTATACTTGTTGAAATAGTTCTTTCATCCTTGTAGCTACTTGAAATCCTGATATTGTGTAATTACATATATGCAATTTACATAAGTTTCAGATTTCTATATATTGAAAGGACAGTGATTTTCTTACCTGATGGATACAATATTTTTTGTGATTATTTCATGTTTAGCTATTAATAATTCAAGTGAGGAAATGAGATTAAAATTTCCTCATGAAAAGGCTTACATGTTTGTTGGAATGGTATTGATAATCCAGGAAGAATTGAAGAAATAGATCAACAGCTATTATGATATTATCTGAAACTTTGATGTGAAAGCTGAGTTAATCATATTGGTTGATGAAAGTTATGCTTTAGTGAGTTGTGCCATACGGCAATGATATTAACTGTTGGTACCTTCTGAGCTTACTACATTCTAACACCTACTTTCAACACTCTTAGATGTCACATCGGTGCACATCAATTATTCTAAACTGCCCTTGTTATATCTCAATTAGTAGCCCCAGCTACGCGGATATGCTAATGTGCCTTTGCCTCAAAGTTTTAGCTACCTTCAGCAATTATTCTGAGCTGCCTTTGTTATATCTCAATTAGTAACTCCAGCTATGTGGATATGCTAATCTGCTTTTGCCTCAAAGTTTTAGCTTTGGCAAGAAATTTGCACTCGTAGCAGGATTTTGTATTTTTTTTTTTTTTGCTCAACTGAACTTTCAAATTAGGCATACTTTTTATCAGTCATTTGCATGTATTGAGACTTCATGACATTGCATCAGACACTAACTGAAACTAAATTATTATCTTTTGATTATTGTTGTAAACATTCTTCTTTGTTATTGTTTATATGAATCTTCATTGTTGGTAGTGTATGGCAGCAGGGGTGGGTTGGAATCAAATTCACTCCTGTGTCTAGTAAGTTTGTGGATATTTACTTATTGAAATTCTTGTCATGTTTGCCAGTAGTTTTACTTGCTAGAGATTACCCGTGCCCATTGCTTTTCATCCAGGTATTACTTTGCAGTTATACTTTTTGTAAATGGCCAAAACAAAAATAGTAATTTGTCTTTGTTAAAAACATATTTACAAGTTTTCATGTTTCAGAGCAATTCGGTTAGCTTTGGCTTGCCTAACCTAAACTGCAATAATCCTGAGCACATGAAGCAGCTTGCTTTCTTCATGGAGAGTTGTAGTTGTAATTAGAATTACACATCGTCTGAGCAAATCATGATGTATGGCCACGGTGCTACTATTTTTGATGTGTAAACTGTCCTATTTAAATATTTGTTTCCTGATGGGAAAAAATCAGTCCTGTTGGATAAATGGTTTGAAAGTAAGAAGTAAGAACCTTAACATTGTGAGAGGGCAGGATAGTAGCTAATCTAGTTTTCCCTGTCCTGCCCAGCTTTTAGTCACAATTAGCAGCAGCACACAAGTTGTATTTTAATTTGTTTTCCACGGTGAAATGCTGCAAGGCCACTTTTGCTAGCCTTGACTTTTAAGAAAATGTGTCATGAATTCTGAGCAACAGAATTAAAAGCCCTCATAAGGATTCAAGTTAAGATCAACTTGAATGTACAACTCCCCTCATAAGGATTCAAGTTAAGATCAACTTGAATGTACAACTCATTTGTGTGTTTGGATACCAGTTGAATGCATTGTGAAAATTCTTAAATCCCAATTTTGAAGAAGTGTCCCGTTTACTATTAATGAATTTTCAATCATAGCAGAGGATCAACTAGTAAAAATGAATTTTCAATCATAGCAGAGGATCTTGTTCCTTTGGAATTGATGTTTTTTTCCTCGAAGGTTTTTTCGTTAAATTTGTTTATTGGTTCTGAACATCATACGACCAACTGGTGGTCTAGCTTATTTTCCAAAGTGTTTGAATGACATTGGATAAAAGGACAACCAAGAACAATGTTCTTTACTTCTTGTATGGTCATCGAACATGTTGCACAAACTTAACGGCATCCCTCCATATCAAAAGAATAGAGTACTTTCTTCGTGAATGTCGACCGACTTCCCAAGATATCCGCTGAGTATCATAACTGTAGGAACTAATGAAACCCTGGAAATCAGGAATGACATAAATAACGTGATGATTATGAATGCTAAAAAAGGAATGATTTGGCACTCATTAAATGGTGCAGATGGTACACATATCACAGATAGCTCACTTTTGTATTTTGGGGCTAAGTTAGGGAAATTCTTTTATTTTCTTCATGAAGGTCGACCGACTTACCAGGATATCCACCGAGGATCATTACTGTAGCAACTAATGAAACCCTGCAAATCAGGAATGACATAAATAACGTGATGATTATGAATACTAAACAAGGAATGATTTGACACTCATTAAATGGTGCGGATGGTACACACATCAGAGATAGCTCACTTTTGTATTTTAGGGCTAAGTAATGGAAATTCTTTCCCGCCCCTAGATTCACTTTGTGGACAAATGGTTTGAAGTAACTTTTCTTCAGGAGAATTTTTGATCGTTTCCTTTTGTTTTCATACTTCCCTTTGTTTTTCTCAAACTTCCTACCTCAACCTGACAGGTGCAAGACTTAAAGACTAATTACCCGGTAAGAACCAAGTCACATACATTCCAAGCAACCCTCGAGAAGAAGGGGTCCGTTTCGTCACTCATAAAATACCAGTCGATCGTTTTCCTAGCTACAAGCGAACTGCAATTCCAGTAAGCTCTTGGGCCTCTTACCTGGCTTTCATTTTCTGTATACCCATTTTTCCATCTTAATAAGATGTAACAAGTGATATATTTTGCGCATTCACTATAATTCAGAATTATCAGAGAAAACATAGACAGAATAAAAACAAAACTACATTTCAATAGTGACAAAATTTATAATTACACCAGAATTTATTTACATTTACAACACACAGTCTCACTCTAACACTGATTAAAACGGGTGCAAACAACTTGCACACTGCCTACACATTACAAGCACACAGATATCTCTGTATTTTTTTCATAAAAATTATTATTATTAAGGGAAAAAAGGTGTTGCAAGAGCAGGTTAATCTTCCTTGATGCCTTGCCTGTTAAACCCTGCTGTTTGCAGGCAGAGGGAGAACACCATCAAAGAAATCACCAAAATAGCCACGCGGCTCATGCACTAGCCTTGAGATGATATCTCTCAGTGTGATTAGTCCTTGAAGACTCCCATCATCATCCACAACATAAACCCTATGAATCTTCTCACGGTCCAGCAACTGAATCAACTCTTTGATATTACAGTCCTTTTTGCATGTAAGAAATTCACTTGACATTGAGAATGCATTTTTATTCTTCTCTAAGTAGGTTCTAACGGCAGCCAGGAAGTCCTTTACTGTAATAGTTCTGTTACAGTGTGAACATTCAACAAGTATTAAGCAATAAAGAAAGAAGATATAGGAATTGTACTATTGCAGCCTAAACAAGTCCATTGTATCAGATTAAATGTGATGATGTACCTATAATCATGATATATTTCTGGGGCGGTAAGCAAGAACTGAACATCTCGCAAGCTTACATTACCAACTGCAGTTGTGCCACCTCTTTTGATTACAGGTACCCCTCCAATCCTCTTTTTCCTCATCAGTTTAAATGCTTGAAGGACTGGTTCGTCCTCATAAACCTGAATAAAGTTCATCAATATCAACAAGCCTACTTGAAAGGGAAAATGAAATAACTTATCCAATCTCACAGCATTTGTCATATACATTTAGGAAATGCATGATAGCTTTGTCTCCATATGCAGTAAATTTCAATCTTTTTTTATGTAACACAAGTATCCTCCACAGGAGACAATCCTAATCGAGTCTTGGACATCCACATTTTCATGGGGCTAGCTCTCCTAGCAGGAGGGCTTTCGATACACAAACTCTCGAATCCGAGACCTTACTTAAAAGGAAGTCAAGCATTACCACTTGAACCAACCACCCGTTGGTCAGTAAATTTCATACTTGATATGGTTCAATGCAGTGAAAACTTAAATTATACAGGTAGTAATGTTCTAAAGTATATAATAGCTTTATGCTAATCCTATTTCATATCGTAGTTGGTGAATTGTGATACGTTGTAGCTTAACTGTTAGTTAAGGTTTACTATTAATATATGCCAGTTCCAATCCGCTACCAACTTAAGATTAGTACACACCGTGATGATATGATCTGGTGTCACAAGGGGAAGACCAACTTCAGATATTTCCTTAGCTCCCCAACTTTCAAACCACTGAAGCCCAACACATTCTGCCAACATGTGAATCACTGCAGATTGTGTAATAATGTTACCAATTCTACCAGCACCTAAATCCACCACAGGAACACTCTTCATCTTGTACTTGGAAAGCAACAAGAGCATGGTTAGAAATGAATTTGATCTCTCTAAAGCAAGAAACGGGGCCCAGCGGAATGTCCCTGCAATATCACGAACCTGAAATAACCAAATAAGATTAATCAAACTAAGTGCTGGAACAGAACTGTTCAGAAAAGAAATTGTCTTTTAGGCTGATATTGCAAAGGCAGGTATAAAACCTTGGTGTTCTTATAAAGTTCAGAAGAAGTGAGATCCTCAAAAAAGTTTCCTGCAGTTGTTGCAGCAGATGCAAGGCCTAAGGCTTCAAGTTCTAGAGCAAAAGCAACTCCGTTAGCTTTAGCTGCAATCGCGCTTGCACTGGATGGAGTCGATGGACTCCTAGGAGATGAAGGTTCAGACTGTCAAGAACATTGTCACATTAGCTTGGTGTGAAAATGAAGCATCCAAGAAAATTACTTCAATCAACAGGTATCATATCAGGTTTTAATTATTTCCCCTTTCAAATGATCCATGATTGTATTGAAAACACAAACATGTAATAGTAACAATCAAATCATCCTTCTACGAACAAATGACCAATTGCATATATTAAATTCATATTAAACATAATACCAATACCAAATTCAACTAGACATGTTTTGAATTAAATGAAATAAAAATTACAAGAAATGATCTAAGTTTTGGATTTATATGTTTCTTTCCCTCCTTTTTTTCAGAAAGAGGCAGAGGGGATCAATATCCAAATTCATAATTTTTTCTGGATTAATCAAAACTTCGATCATTTATTGTTATGTTTGGATCAACTCCTATTTCCTCAAAATCAATTATGAAATCCAGAAACTACTAACGTAAGTAGTTGATTCTGACTTTAAAACCAATTGTAGAAAGATTTACAAACATGCAATATAACTAATTGAATTCCTGTGTGGCATAATAATATGTTTACCTGATGCAAAATCCAGACAACAATTCCAGCAAATTCAACTATTCCTATGTATCTATCAATCCAACTAGCATCTTCAGGAGCATCAACATCCACAACAGGCGCACTGAGAACGTTGTGACGTGCCAGTATCTTAACAGCTTCAGCCAGCGTAGCGTCTGATTTGATTTCAATTTCTAAACACAAAACAACAAAATGTTGAGAATGAAACAGAGAAACAACAAAGAGCACAAACAATTACAGATATATAATTACGCTTGTATTTCGATTTCCGTTGAACGATACACGTTCGCACTACCTTGGTTTAAAGGAGGCAGAGGAAACGCAGAGACAGGGATGCTTTCAAAGCAAGCGTTGAGCTTCTCAGTAGGACTTAGCTGTGGTTCCTGAACATCCCAAAGGTCCTCCACTCGCATCCCTAGCTTCGCTTCTGGGCTCCTTGGACACTCTTCGATCATTGTTGCCATTGTTGCAATTTCTCTCTCTCTCTCTCTCTCTCTCTCTCTCTCTCTCTGTAACTGCAATTCTCTCTCTGTAACTGCAATTCTGTATTTCTAACAAGCTTATAAGATCTTTCTTCTGCAACACTTTCCCAAAATTAACTACTAAAAAATAGGATCATTGAACCTACTTACACATTCTAAATCACTTTCCTGCACCTCAGATCTCGACCGTTTGATCTGTATACTCGTTGAAGTGAGTAAGAGTTGACGGCTACGATACGATGAGGGTATATTGTGAGTGTGATGTAGTGTAGTGGTCAATGCAGATAGTTGCGTTCCCCTTACTATTCGCTATGCTTATCCAAATTTGTAATATTATTGAATATTTATGGAAAGGCATGCATGCTCATCCGGTATTTACTATGGGCCACAAGGGTGTGCTGCACTAATGAGAGTCATCGAGTGTTTTGCGCGCACACAGGATTTGACTAGTCACGATGCGTCTTCGTCATTGTATAATTATTTATTATCAATAATGCCCAAATCTTATGGGTGAAACATTTTTTAATTCTAAAGACTATATAATGATTGATCATTTTTTTTATCTTTTTCATACCTCATACAGAGGAGTGAGAACTGATATCAGTGCGGTTGGTAGAGTAAAATGGCAGTTGTGGTGTGTGCTTATTTCCCAGCACTACAATTTTCACGGTTTAACCGTTATGTTTAATTTTATGTATTATAATAAAAAATAATAAAATGGCTAACTCTAAATGTCACCCAAAACAACGTTTATATTGTTATCTTGTAACAAAAAAAGTAATAGTTGCACCAAAAAAGGCATCCAAAATTGATTGATGTGAAATTGCCTACCGTGACGTGGAAACGATGTGTCAAACAATTATACGAGATAGAAATAAGATCTTTATTATACATTGACATCGTAACTTCTCTATTTTTTTTCATTATTTAAAACAAAAACACGAAGATAAGAAGACCACGTCACCCGTTCTTTCAAACATCAATTTAGTAACTATGTACGGAAAAAAATTCCTGTGACCTTGTCGACAAACATAGGAGCTGATTTCTCGTTGCGGATCGGTAAAGAATTAGGGATTTTTTATTACTGTTTTTAAAAATTATTTTTTATTTTTTTAAAATTAAAAAACTAATAAATTTGTTTCACAAAATCTGTTTTTAAAAGCCGTTCTTATTTTTAGTTTTAAAAATTAGAATACTAGAACAGCTAAAAGATGTTTTCAGTTTCTGCCTTTAGTTTTCAAATTTCAGCTTTTTAAATGTTGAAAAACATCTCATTCAACCGTCTTTTTTTTCTACTTTTATTTTGAAAAGCAGTTTCTAAAAACTCATTTTAAATACGGTTTTCAAAAACTACCATCAAACATGCCCTTAACTATTCTAATAACTTAAACACTTAGGTAAAAATTTAAGAATTATTTTATATTATATTAGAGACAGCAATGATTGAATTCTAAACTATTTGGTCACATAAACTTTAATACTATATTGAAGAATCAAGTATTCTAAAAGCTAGTAGTTAGCTAAAGTTATTCTGAATAATTTTATATTATAATTCTAACATGAGTGCTTGCATTAAGCGGTAAACGACTGAGTATAAGATGTGCTATATTTCATGAGCAAAGATTGATCCTCAACCTCATGGTTAAGAGACTAAGTCACTTAACCAGTATGCCGCACTTGTGGTTCATGTAGGAAAAAACTTTGAACAACTTCCTTAATTTTTTTCATAGGTTCTTCATTAAAATGATGAAAAGTTGATTTTATTAAAATAAAATGGATTTGATTTGACTTAAAAAAATATAGGGACTAAAATCACACAATTAAAAATAAAAAAACTAAAATCACCCAAAGAAAATAATATGGGGCCAAAATCATGCAATTGAAAATAAGCGGATTAAAATCACATAAAGCTAATATTAAGGAGACCAAAAGTGCATTTACTTAATTCTATATCATTTTCTCTAAAACTAATAATAATTACTTCTCTATCTATTTATTAAAATTTAATATAGTCAGTTATCTTAAACCCAAAAAAACAATATAGTCAATTATCTCCAATTTTTTTAAAAAAACTGTTTTGAATTACAATTAGCATAAAATATTAATTTTACCATATGTACAAATTACTACATATTACTTTTATAGTAATGTTTTGAAATTTTAATTTTCTTAATACTTTTTTAAAAATACATTTCAACAAATTATAATATAAACTGATAATATTAATATATGTATATAGTAATTACTTTTGATTTATACGTACATTCAAATATTAATTATTAAATTTTATTTTTATTTTATTAATTATTAAATAACAATTTAAATAGATTAAATTTTATTAACAAATCGTGAGCATTTTTTTTAAACTGTTAATAACTTGTATATTAGAGAGAGGAACGGTTCAAAAAAAAAAGAGAGAGAGGAAAAAAAAGCAAAGAAAGCCCAGTGATTTTGATTTTCATACAAACAAAAAATGTTGCTATGATATCACATCACAGTAGGATCCATAGTCAAGTGAGAGTCAAGGTCCAGTTTATGCATAGAGATAGAGAGAGTAGACTACGGTGGTGTTGGCGCGCATCTCTCTGAGTGATATATTCACTTTGTGAATTGTGATTGATTCAATTTGGTTTGAGGGTAATAATGGATTCAAATCCTTCTTCTAGGGTTTCTCCATTTCTCACCAATCTTCCCTCCAGAGGTCTCTTCTCTTCCCCGACCATCTCTTCCAATCCGGTACAATTTCTTCTCTTTCTCGCTTCAACTTTTTCAATTTGAACTTCTCTTCATACTCCATTCAATGCTTGTTTGCTTAGAACTGGATATGATGTTTTTGATCGGACATTCTTCCATTTTTTGTGTGTAAGCAAATGGCTCTAGGTTTTTAAAGACCCCTTTCATTTCATATTAATCAAGTGGATGGGTTGCTTTTAGTTTTATGGAGTTTTTAGATCACTTTGCTTTTCTAGTATGAAAAAATAGGATTAGATTAGAGCCATGGAAAATGATGTGTACTGGTTAGGCTTGAGTGATTGAAATAATGTGAACGCAGGTTGTTGCTTTAGTACAAAATGATTAGTTTGATACAAAGAGAGATCGAGTTCCATTCCCATTTGTATAAATAAGAGTTTTTATTTCAATGTTCCTTATCATTTGCTTTATCAGTGTCTGATATATGGTAGAAAATACCTAGTGATTCTTTCATCCTGCTTTCTTTGCCGCACCTGGGTCTTATATGTTAAGCTGTCAATGTATTAATATGTTCTTTTGGGTTGTGCAAATCCAGTTGTTGGGTACTCTTAATGTGCATCATCTTTTAATACTTTTAAGAGATTTTATGAGAGACATTATGTTTGAGTTTGACCTTCTGATTGTGCAGGGTGGGATGCGTGTTTATGTATGCGATCATGATACTTCACCGCCAGGTCTTCTCAATCATTATCTTAAAGTATTTTTAACATGTTACAACTAGCAAAACCTATCGTAACAGTTTCAAATTTCAATGTTTATGTATGACCGTCCCAAAGCAGTGAATTTAGGGAAGAAACCAACACAACTTTTTATCCTTTTTAAACTCTTATCTTCCCCAGAAATAAACCTGTTAGGATATATAAATATTGGTATGATTATCTATTTAACCTTGAAAAACCTTCTTATCACCAGAGTTAGAAGAGTGACCAGTGTAGTCAGGGGCAGGGGGGCTGTAAATCGTAAATCGCACAATCGTAAGATTTAGCAGATTTCCTACTTATATATTATATTTTTATACGTGTGTGTGTGTGCGCATATAAAACAGGGAACAGAGAACAGCGTAAAACTGTCCCTTTGCCTTCGTCGCCGCGCCGCCATAACTGGTGGTGGTGATCATTGTCCGAGGAGTTGTCGCTGTCACTGGTCGCTGCAGGAGTGAGGTCTGTTTGGCTTCAATGGAGTGTGTTGCTGTTGGCTGTTAGCAAACTGATTGAAAAATAGAAGAGAAACTTTGAAAGTAAACTGAAAGTTAAAGCTGATTTCAGTTCATAATGTGAAGAGTGCACAGTGTGCTATTTATAGCAGCAGATAGTTACAGGAAGTAACTGAAACTGAAACTAACTGCAACTGTAACGTCTAACAACCAGCCATGTGCAAGCATGAGCTGACATAACAGAAAGTGCCAGCCTGGCAGGGTAGACGGTGCGAGCACACCATGGTAGACAATGCAAGCATAGGAGGGTAGATGAAGCTGTCACATTACTGACTTTTTAATACTGACTCTAACACAAACCCTAGGGATTTACAAAATGGAAGCGGGTCACATTTACAACAGACCGAACCCGGAATGGAGCGGATCTACTGAAATGGCTAACTCCCCCAAAATTGCGATTTTACAGCAAATAAGGGAGTTAATGTGCGATTTTAGCCCAGTTTAGCTAGATTACAATTTTGCTTGCGATTAAATTGCTGGTTGGTCTTGAACCGCATGATCATTTGATTTTGCGATTTAAATTGCGATTTTGACTACCATGAGAGTGACTCTTATATAAGGAAGTTCAACTGCAATTTTATCTATAAAATAGTCTATATGTGAACTTAATGTTTACTATGTACTTTGTCATGCCGGAGTTTAGTATATTGGTTACTGCTTAATTCGTATTTCTTTTAGTAGTTTTAATTAATATTGAGTAGTGTAGGATGATTTAGTGTTCTTTACATTGTTTATGTTTAAAAACGATGTTCTCTCAACTTTATCAAGAACCTTTGTCGTCTTAATTCCCCTTACTTAAATATTTGTTTTCTGAATGTATAATGTTATCGAATTTTTATTCCTATGTACTTTGTATAAATTAAGGAATCGTTTATGACATTAAAAGCTCCTTCCACCCTCTTGGTCATAATGCAATGATAAATATTTTTCTTAAACTTTGATTTCGTCCCATAGATTCTAACTATCTCTTTAGTGGCTATTAAAGTAGATAGTTGGTTGTATAATGAAGATTTTTACTCTCTTGTTCATCCAGAGGACCAACTTATTAAGACAAACCAACAGAACATACTGATTCGATCACTCACCCTTAAGAGTGGATCCGATGCTTCAAAAAAGAGGTATTATTCCCACCTTTTGTTGAAGATTGATACTTCCAACTGTACAATGTGATCTATACACAAAACTCCCATTAAATTTGCTGTGTTTTTCTCTGTATTGGTGAAAAAACTTGTGAGAAAAAATTCTCATAAGGCCTGTTAGCTTCTCTCTTTGAAGAATTTATGTCATGTCTCATATTCTTTGATGTCTATATTTTTTTCTTGATCTTATGATATGGAACTCTTTCTCATCAAAATCTTTATCAGGACTGCTGAAAAGGCTTTGGATAGCAGAGCTTCAGCTAAGAGAACAAATAATCAAATAAATTCTCGACAAGGTGGGTTCATGTAACCTTCATTTAGTATTGGGTGCTGCCTGAAATATACTTGGAGATTTTTGTTTTGAATTTCCTACACCCTTATATGCGTATCGATTTTTGCTGGGGACAAGAATGTTTTTTTTTTCTTTTCTGAAATTACTAGTTCATCTTCGTAATTGTCCGGCATTACTCATGGTCTCATGTGTCATGGTTACTTCCTGACGCATTGGATGACATTCTGCTGGAGCCTGATACATGTTTAGGCATGCACATCTAGCTGAAATCTTTAAATACGTGAACAATAGATTAAAAAAAACCAGGTTTAAGTTGTGTTCTTGAAGGCATGCATTTACTTAGTTTTAGAAAAATGTATTTGAGAACACTGGAATGTGAGTATTTTAAACAAGTTTTGTAAACACTAACAGCCATTTATAATTAAATCCCACATCCATGAGGATCATGTTTTATCTTAAACACTTGGAATTTGTTTTGACCAATACAAACGAAATCATGTTTGGTATAGTGTAGTAACTAGTAAGCCATGATCTTGAAAGGAATTGTATTTATTAGTAGTTTTGGAAAAAGAGAACCAAGGTATGTTCATTGGTCTTGTTTATGTACTTGTAAATTCAAACTCAAAATACCTCAAAAGTGTCAGCCTTGTTTTTGAAAAATATGATAGTAATAATATTTCTGCGCGTTGATTTGATGCTTGAGCTTAATCATTCTGATATACATATATCTTAATGTTCTGCAATATGTTTTCCTTTTCCTTTCCTACATGTTTTATGTCATCGAAATGCCTTTTTTGGTGTAGAAATTCTTATCAAGTGGGGTTTTTCTTGATATATTTATATAACTAATGGTCACTATTTAAATCAATAGTGAGCCAAGAACAACTGCATTCATTATTAAGATCCTTTGTATGGCTGATGAGCTTGTAGTTCACTTGCCAAGGCCCAGTTTTTGAAGCTTTGATCTATTGATAATAATGATAATAATAAAGTTGAACAGCCTGGTGAGCTTAATGCACGTGTTTAGGAAAGATAAGGATTTAAGTTGTTGTCATATGTTCAAGCCATGGACTTGTTTTGACCACATGTATTCTGCTGTATATCTCAGCATTACTTTTTTTTTATCAAGTCTTACTAAAACTTTTAAACATGCTGAAGGATCAAACAGTCAAACACCTAATAAGGACTTTCACAGCTTGACTGTGGAGAAGCTTCGAGCTCTATTGAAATCTAAAGGTCTTTCAACCAAAGGGAAGAAGGCAAGTAGTCCTACAGTTTAAACATACATGCATACAAAATTGCATTGAGACAGCATATACATAAGAGGCATATGGAAACCACTCATCAGTTTGCTTGATAATATTTTGTTTACCCATATACATCATAATGATATAATGATTGTGAACCGGTATATTATTTGTCCATGACTGATTATTGTCAAATTACTTTCTAACATAATTTTCATACATATATTTTTTATTTGGGTCATACTAACTCGTGGAGTAAAATCTGTAGGAGGAGCTTATTACGCGTTTAAAAGATGCAAGTACTTAAGCAGCATGGAGGGAATGTGCTGCTCATTAAGCATCTAATGTAAGAGTAGTTACTGTTTCATTGTAATGCAACGTAACTATACATGTAACCCTAGTGTGAACTACAGTTAGATTCGAATACTATCGTTTTGGTGCCTGTTCGTTTAATGACTTTCAGTATAATGTATGTTTTGTTCTGCGTGGGCATTGTAGAGGTCAATTGGACTATTAATTAACTATATCATAAAGAGTATGCAGTGGTGTTGCCAGCGTTTCATTTCAGAATTTACCTTCTTTATTTGCATCCTTTCCCTCAGACATCAAGTACCTCATGCATCATTGTATGGAGATTGTTTAACAATTATCAAGCTGTTAATCTCAATATCAGTTTGGCTTTATCTTTTATATTAAACTGATAATTGTGGCTAAAGGATTTTCATTGGGACAGAAGCAGATTAATTAGGATATGTTTCTGTTTAGTTTTGTTCCATTATTCTTGGAAATCAAATACGTTACTTTTTAACTTCCAAGTTATGCTTTTTAGGGCCCGTTTGGTGGACAGGATAAACAGAGACAGGATAGGATAGGATAGTAATCATATCCTGCTGTTATCTGTTGTTTGTTGCGTTAGCAGGATAGGATAACACTATCCTGTCCTTTATCCTATCCTGTCCATCATGTGTAAAAGTTATCCTGAGGGGTAGTTAGGATAGAAATTATCCTGACAGGATAGGATATCAGTTTTTTGTTTGTTTATTACAATGACTCAGAATTAATTTCAATATTTATATTTTATATAATTTATAATAATATTAATTAATAAATATAAATTTTTTATTTTAATAAAATATTAATTTTATTACTTATCAATTACTAATTGTTATTGTTAAGTTAAATTATTTAGTTACCGATAAATTTAATTAAAAAATAAACTTATTTATAAATGGTGAAAATATTGGATTTACTCATATAAAATAATTAAATTTTCATTATTACTTACTACTACTTAGTTAACATTATTTTTCGTTATTTATATTATAATAAAAATACACAAAATAATTCTTCACTAACAATAAAATAGGCTACTCATATATATATATATTAATTTTTTATTAGTAAATATAGACTAATTTTATATTATCATATGATATTATTTAAAATTATTTCTCAACTTATATAATTATAATTAATAATTTAAATATAAAATATTTTTGAAAGAATAATATGTTTTAATAATTTTTATCATTAATTACTTACCCCTACTAAGTTAAAACTCATTGGTTACATATATAATAATTTTAATTAAAATAGACTCCCTTCGAAAAAATTAAAATAGCTGAATTAATAAAAATTAATTTTATTTTAGTTAATATTAAAAAAATAAGCTATTTATAAAAATGTAAAAAAAATATTTAATAGAATAATCACTTTTTTTAAAAAAACTATTTAGAAAATTAAATTTTAAAAAATATTATGTATTTTTTATTTCAATGAAAATTTAATACATTTTTCATTGTTCGTATCATATCCTATTAATATCCTGTCCACCCCAAACGCAGGATAGGATAATAGTCCATCCTGCTCTTATCATATCCTGTGCTTATCCAATCCTTTATCCTATCCTATTCTTATCCTATCATGACCACCAAACGGACCCTTAAAGTACATCAAATTCTGCTAACATCTATGTTTTCATTGTTCTGCGTAAGTGGGAACGCTATAATGTGAAAAATCAAGATGCATAACTCTCGTGAGGCCTCCCTCCATTATAAAAACCGCCGTTTCATATTAACATAGACACCGACCAACCAGTCTGGAATGAGAGGAAAGAGATTTACACAGTAATTGGAGGCAAGATAGAACCACGTTCTATTATTTGAGTGCTAAAAGTTAAAGGATATGAAAATGGTAAATGATACTTTTAATATTTTATTTACAAAACCAATCAATTTCAGAATTAATTTTAAAACTACTTTCTTTTTAGATGCTAGACATCCTGCACTAATAAGTATACAATATGGAAAATTGGCTATTAACATGCACTATTGATAAAATAAATTCTTACGTTCTCATTTATTCCTCCACAACTTATCAAAACAATAGTTTTTTCGAACAAACATGCCAGAAGAAGAGTCTATCCGAAACCAGCCTGTAGGGGAAAGAAGCAATGTTCCCAAAAAAATTGGATTCCTTGTAGTTATCTGAGTCTTGATTGCTTTCGGATCTTGATGAACCATATAAGTTGTCCAAATTTTTTATCAAACAACTCAGATTACATGAATGTATGAATTTATGATTGCCCTAATTGCTAGGAACCCTAATTCAAGGGGCCATAGCACCAGCATGGTGGTGGAAAAATTCACTGTGACGGTCACATTGGTTGGAAGTTGAAACCACCAACCACGAATCGCGGCTGTTTCCAGCGCCCGAGACTGGTTGGAGTTCTTGTTCTTGATGACTTCATTGAACATTTTCTCTCGTGAACTCAAAGAAGCAAACCCTGACCTGAAAATCCAATTCAAAAGCAGTAGCTAGTGGAAGTGGCGAGCTGGATGAGTAAAGCAAGTGGTTGTTTTATGACACGGCCATGACCATGAATAAGGTGAACGGTGGCGGCCAATAGGAGAACAAGTCAGTTAATTATATTTTTACAATAAAATTCAGTTTCTTAAAGTGCAGTGGCGACATTCGTCTAATCCTCACGAATTTCATGTGATAATTCACTATTTTTAGCTGCATGAAATATTCTACCAACCTGGAGAAAGATAAAATAGAGTTCTAACCCAAAAAAAGTGTACCAAGAAATAGCGTAATTGATGATAAGCAAGATGTTAGCTAGGTCGTTGTTCTAGGCTCAATTTACCATAGTGAATATGGCAATAGGCGATGAGAATCAGTTGATAGAGATACAACATGGTTTAGGGACTCCAAAAATGAGCCCTATCAGAAATCTTGAGTCCATATACTCGTGTACTTCACTAGAAAAAATTGAAGGATGGAACTTAAAAATTAGCAAAGTTGGAGCAAGACATTCGAGTGATGTCAAAAAATTAACCACCTCCCCCACTATAAGAAAGAAACAAAAACAATCTATTGTACACTTCTTCCTCAGATGTTTCCAGGAGCATCACTCCGAGCAGTTTTCCGGTTCAGGTAGCGAATGATAGCATCCTCAACCCTGGAAATATTAATAAAAGAACACAAACTGATCAGGAATAGCTTTTGATTAAATATCTATTGTAATATATTTGATGGCCTGTATTACCTCGAATGAACAAAAGATACAAGAATTCCTAGTCACATGAACAAAAGTTTATTCTTCATTTAGTCACTGGCGCTTAGTTAACCCAGAACAAAAGTTCACTCTTCATTTGGATCAACTTATTTCTTCTCATAATCAATTCTAACACCCAAAAGGCACTAACATAAGGTTCTCTCTAGAATCTATTGTAGAATGATTTCCAAACATGCTCTTGGATGCATGCCCACACATACAGATGGGGAAAATTTCTACCATTAAAATTATGTTTAAATATAGAATGCTTTTTGCTTGTAATTTCCTGTTTATTAAAAATACCTTTGTGGTGACTAGAAGACCTTATGAGAGAAGTGGAAATTTCTTACTTTTCTATTAAATAAATTATTTTAGGTGAGAGACTCACAAAATATAACTATATTTACATTTCAAAAAGAATTCTACCTTACCATCCAAACAAAAACCTGCTTAAACTTACTTGTACAATAACATGACCAAACACAAATCACTTTAACAAAATACGTGATAGGTACCCACATAGGAAGTTAGTTAGCAGCTTTGTTAGTTTAATTCTGTTAGCATTCATGTTAGAGTTTTATTCAAGGTTGTCAGACTCGTGAGTCTACACAGACTCTTGGGTAGGTAAACTCGACTCGTCGAGTTGACTCGTAGACTCGTAAGAGTCTACCAAAAATGAAAAAGGAGAGGAAGGAGGAGGAAGGAGAAAAAATGAGGAAGGAGGTGGAAGGAGGAAGAAGGAGGTGAAGGAAGGAGGAAGAATGTCGAGGCTTGACAAAAGGCTTAACTTATTACATGGCCTGTAAAAGTTATTTTTTTGGCCTGTAAAAGTTATTTTTTTGGCCAAAATTGTAAAGGTTCTTTGAACTGAACCAAAAAGAGAGTGTATTAAGTAGCCTACATCTAATATGGGCTATGGCCCAAGTAAGAAACCCTAGTTTTTAATTTACCATTCCTATCAGATTGAGAACAGAGGCGCCGCACCTCTTTCTCTCACTTCTTTCAACACTCATACCCCTTTCTCTTCATCTTACTGCTGCTGGTTCACAACTACTTCTTCTTCTTCTTCTTCTTCTCCATTCCTATCAGATTGAGAACAGAGGCGCCGCACCTCTTTCTCTCACTTCTTTCAACACTCATACCCCTTTCTCTTCATCTTACTGCTGCTGGTTCACAACTACTTCTTCTTCTTCTTCTTCTTCTTCTTCTAGACTCGGAAAATCGGTCCAGACTCGCGATTCTGACCGAGTCGGAGCGAGTCTGAGCCAAGTCACAGAAAAAACGAGTTTGTGAGCAAGTTGACGCGTTTTCCTTACCTGGACTCGAAGACTCGTAGACTCTACGAGTCAACTCGCGAGTTTGACAACCATGGTTTTATTAGCTTAAGGAATTAGTGTGGAGAGGATATTATAAATAAGAGGGGTAGTGAGAGTGTTAGGCATCTTTGGGATCATTTGTGACTTAGGAGAGTGATGAGTCTCTCAAATACTCAGCAGGTCTTGAATCTTCTCTGATTCCCTAATTGGGGAATTAGGGTTCTTGAGAATAATACACTACTTCTATCTTCTTCTTGGGGAATTACCCAATCGATAGAACCCAGCCAAGAATAATGTATGCATCATTTCAGAGCACAATCAAAACTCTGTCGAAGTCATAAAGTGGTGATACAACGTGGAAAAAGTTACTCTAAAATGAGTTTGTTTCAGTAATAAAAAAGCATTGATGTATCTACTTCTGAACCTGGTAGATTAAGATCACTATAGACTTTTAAATCAAGTCAAGGGTCTATTCACCCTTGATCCCTTTGGTGGAGCCAGGTTTATTTCCTATTAGTTACAATCTAAGAACATGGAACACAGACGAACACCAGAAAACTGTGTGAAAAGTAGTATTTAAGAACTAATTTAAGTGCCATCATGTCTAAATAATGTGTTGACACAGGATAGCTACTCTTTCCAACTCTTAATTCTAGCAGATAAATGCCACCATAAGTCATAGCCAATCAAGAAGTAAATTGAATACCATTCAAGCATGCTTAACAACACAAAAGAGAGTAGGTATATGCTTACCAAGATTGGTTGTAGAATTCAGAACGTCGTTCATTATCAGCATTATGGCTGGCATCACCAGCAACAAGTTTTAGATCCTTGCTCTGAGAGGTGATCAAAGAATTTATAAACTCTGCAGGTGACTGACTAAAGCCAAGAAAGAAAGCCCGCCTCCTAAGATGCCCTTGGATCTTCTTTATGGAAGAACAAATTACTTCATCAAAGTTATCAATCTCTTTGTGCTTCTCAATGCTGGCCAAGAATGCAGACATATCTTTCTGTAGTGAAAGAGGTACATCAACCTGAATATCGTAACAAGCAGTTCCGGTCGGACTATTTCCAGAAAGCTTGATTTTATGCTCCAGGTGTATAGGCTGTGGTAGAGACAAATGTTGTGATATCTTTTGTGAAGCCATGGAGAATTTCATTTTCTCTTCCCCAAACACTCTTTGAAGAGAAGCATCACACATGAAGAATGAAGGGTCATTTGGGCTCTGTAGCTTCTTAGACTTCACATAGTGCCAAAGTGCAGCTATTATCCTAGGCCGGGTATCAAACTCAATCCCCAAAACTTTAGACAGTTGTGCTGAAACCATGAACTTCTCAGGCGAATAATTCATCGTAAGTCTGATCACTGCAGTGAACTCCTTGTCTCCTTTCCTCTTCACCTCAAAACCATCCCGTTGAATAGGCGAGCGAGCACTATCCCAAACAATGACATGATTATCCGGGTAAAAGCCCTGGTCCAAGTATATGGTAATTTTCTTGAAGAAAGCGGAAAACTTTGGGCACGAAGGATTTTCCCCCTGTGAAATTCCTGCCACCACAGGATCCTTACCATCTTCCAATACCCTTCCGGTTATCTTGAGTGACCAAGAAGGCTCCTCTGCATTATTATTCCCAGAATCCGTTTTATTCTGATTTGAAAAGGTATTATACACATAAACACGCATAGTTTTCTGAACACACAAAGGGTTTCTAACAGCCTCTTGCACATCAGTCTTTTTCCTAATCAAAGCAGCGTCTATCTGAGCCTCGAGTTCATGCAACCGAGTATAAATGGCACACTCAGGCACAAGCTTAGCCACCCTTTCCGGGATTAGCTTCTCCGGGTAGCTTCTCTTTCTCCTCAGAGGAGCCGGGGTCAACTCCATGGTCTTGAATGCAGAGGGTTGGTTAGCACTGGGTGAGCCTTGAGGGCCGCGGGAAGGCGGCTTCTGATTAGCACGCTTCGCACTCGCAGTAGCAGTTCCAGTTCCAGGAGCAGTACCCACATTATGCAATTGGTTAACAGGCTTGTGCTGCTGCTGTTGTTGATGCTGTTGTTGCTTCTGTTGCTGATGCTGATGTTGCTGCTGCAGCATTTGAGGGTGGGGACGAGGTTGTGCATATTGTGCTTGTTGTGCAATCAAATGGGTTTGAGGTTGTGAAAGCTGAAAGTGGCCAGGGAACTGAGTAGCACCTTGGGCTTGGGGCTGAGACTGGGTGAGAAGCTGAAACGACGGCGTCGCCGCCGGATTCTTCGCCGGATTGTTGTTGTTCATTATTCAGGGATTGGTGGTTATGGCGTAGCAAAATCTAAACCTCTATCTCAGTAACACGGAAAATTGCTTCTTAGATAAACTGGGATTTTGGAAAAGAACAAATTTTGGATCTAAATGCGTTCGGGAAACGTAAAGAGTGAAAACCCTAATTAGAAAAACGATCAATCTGCAAAAATGTGAATAGGCCTTTGATTTTGATGGTGAGTATAAGAAGAAAGCGTTCTTACAGTTAGGCTTCGATTGAATCACTTCACTTCATCACTTTCGTTGTGGCTTTCTCCTGCTACTGCTATACCCTTTCTCTTACACCCCTTTTCTTCATCTTCTATTCTCTAAACCTCTGTGTAAAATTTATAATGTCTTTTAAATTAATGTATTTAGAAAAAATATTAAATTAGCATAGCCGTGAAGCATATAATGTTGTGTAAAATCTAATTTTAATTCTTAATACATAAATTATTTATCAATTTATTTATTTAAAATAAATTTTATTGATTAATTTATTATAATTGGAAATGCATAATTTTTTGGATCATTCATCCATACATAAATGAGTGGAAGGAAAAAAAATTAAATATTTTAAATTTTATTGCACACGGTTAATGGGAAAGCATTGTGCTTGGGCTCTCAATTCAAGTGGGAGGTACACAACTCTCTTTTTGGTCGAGAGACGTGCAGGTGCGGGGCATAAATCCCCGGGGAGGCACTCTAAGAGGAGTTGAAGTGCACGTAGTCGAGGATCGTTAAGTGTCATTTTTACATAGACTTTTATATTATTTTAAGCACTTATTTAACATTTACCCTTGCATTATTGGTGATTTTACGTCAAAGTAGTTAATTGTGTAAACACTTAGTTTTAGCATATAAATCATGTAAATATTATGTATTTTGTGTTGAATCTTTTGCTCTTGATGTAGAGAAGAAGTTCAAGAAAATTACAGGATTGGAATGAAAAATGAAAATTTGAAAAAAGCTTTGCGCATACCACCACGTTTCGACGCTTGGCGCCAATTTAACAGAATGGAATGAAAGGAATTCGCGGTTTAGCGCCAATGAAACCTTCTCTAAAATGAAAGCTTGCGCTTAGCGCTAAGAACTCATGCTTAGCACTAAAGAGGAAAAAAGAAACCTTAATTTCAAAGTAACCTTAGTGCTGAGAGATGGAAACTCGTGCTTATTATCATTAAAGTTTAATGATTTGATCAAGGTTGAATTGGTAATAGTTAAATAGTATGTTTTATATAACATAAAAACTAATATTGAAAAGATCAATATTTCCTATTACAAAATAAAAATCATAAAGTACGGTTAGCAACGTTTATATATAAAGCTATGCTACTTATTACGAAACGAAATTAACGAAGGGAAATTTCCACCAATCAGATCATTTATCCAAGGTGAAGTATCATGAGAGAGAAAACTTCAAAAGCATAACTAACTATTTTACCGTACATTCGTGAGATTCGTCCAGCACAACTTCGTAATAAGGGGCATTTTCATTATATATATTTTAGAGAAATTATAAACATTCTCTTAATTTTGCTAACATATGAAAGCGTGTAGCTTTATTTGGGCTTAATAAACATCAACCCAATCCCAAAACTCTAATAATCCCTCTATGCAATGCTCCTTTAGTCACAAACCTTTCTGTCATTTCAGAATGACAAAAGATTTAGTTTTCTATATTTAAAAACCGTTTTTAGGAATTATTTTTGAAAACACTTTTTAAAAAAGAAAGCAGAAAAAATTGTTTGAATGAAATGTTTTCCAACATTTAAAAATTAGTAATTTGAAAAATAAAAATAGAAACAGAAAATATTTTTTAGCTGTTCTGATATTTTAGTTTTAAAAACTGAAAACAATAACTGTTTTCGAGAACAGGCTGTGACAAATATAATTTTAATTTTTTTTAATTTTTACAAACATAAAACTGTTTTTAAAAGTTATAATCAAACATATCTTAAGTCATCATGCAAGTGTCTTTTTTATTTTCCATTTTTTTGTTCGGGTTTTGGCTGACCCTATCAATTCTGTCTAGTTTTAATAAACTTGAAAAATACTTCATCCATTGATATTTACAAGACACCCTTTAAGATAATTATAGTTATTTAAAAAATATACAATTAGATTGATTAATGTATTTATTTTTTAAAAATTATCCAATTTTCTATATTTATAATGTATTTGATAGTGTGAAAAATAATTAATTATAAATGGCAGTAAGAATTTCAGAATTAGAAAAGCTAAATAAATAAATAAATAAAATATTCATAAATTATGAAGTTTTAAGGAACATCAACAATATGAATATGAATATCTTCACTCTTGAGAGTCTTATAGAGAAAGGAAGGAGTAGTCCAAATCCTCTCTGCATCTCCGGTCAATCACATTCTTCATCGCAAGCCGCTGCAAGTTCTAAGCAAACAAATTCATTTTCTTAGTAACCTCTAGAATTTTCCCAGCAACCAAACAGACAGACAGACACACCCACTCCGCGCGAACCAAAAATGGCGGATCCGGTACCGACGCCACATAGATCCGCCACGGACTTCTTCTCGGATCCACTCGACGCTCACCCGCTGTGGTTCAAACCCGCGTCGTTCCTCTCCCCGGACTTCGATTCCGAATCCTACATTTCGGAACTCCGAACCTTCGTCCCCTTCGACACTCTCCGTTCGGAGCTCAACAACTACCTCTCCTCCCTCAACCACGAACTCATCGATCTCATCAACCGCGACTACGCCGATTTCGTCAACCTCAGCACCAAGCTCGTCGACGTAGACGCCGCCGTGGTGCGGATGCGGGCCCCGCTCGTCGAGCTCAGAGAGAAGATCGAGCAGTTCAGAGGATCCGTCGACGTTTCGCTTGTCGCCATAAAGAACGGTTTGAAGCAAAGGTCTGAAGCTGCCTCCGCCAGGGAGACTCTGGAACTTCTCCTCGATACATTTCACGTCGTTTCAAAGGTAGTCCTCAATTCTGATTCTAATTACTAATTAGACGTAGTATCATAAAATTGAAGATCTTTGATGTAACATCCTATTTGCAATTCTTTTGTTTCTGATGAAATGTTTCTAGAATGATAGTGTAATCTTACTACTTACTATAATGCGGTGTTTGAGTAGGAAGAATAAGCTTTTAAATTTCTATGTTTTATTTATTTTTTTACATGTGTCAATTCCAATTATAGGTTTAGGTTGGGTCTTGTTTGGTAATGAAGATTTCTACACTGGTTAAACTTTTCACTATAGGCCATTGCATTTGATAAGGTGTGTTTGTTGGCAATAATTTATTGAAAC
The DNA here is from genome assembly GCA_030819835.1 of Acmispon strigosus. NCBI lineage: Eukaryota > Viridiplantae > Streptophyta > Magnoliopsida > Fabales > Fabaceae > Acmispon > Acmispon strigosus. The sequence goes on along the minus strand of JAUAMA010000002.1, from coordinate 16,981,002 downwards.
AGAAGGTATTGGCTCAATTTTTTTCTCTTTGCAATTGTATGTGGACTGTGGTAAACTTGTATATGATTGCAGGTTGAGAAACTAATAAAAGAGCTGCCCAGTGTGCCCTCCGACTTGTCAAATGGTGATGTAAATTTGTCAGAGAGAAGTCTCTTGAGCAATGGGTTTTCTGTGCAGCATGTTGAGAATGGGACAAGTATCAGAGAGACGCAGAGCATGCTGCTGGAAAGAATTGCCAGTGAGATGAACCGGCTAAAGTTCTATGTTACCCATGCAAAGGTTTGTTTTAAAACTTTCCCCACTTTTGTTGGATGATGTGTGTATCTATGTTGAAAATTGTAATGACAATTTCTAGAAATAATTGTAAATCTTTTGGCATTAAATTTTAGTGGAAAACTGAGTTGGAATTGTTTACAGAAGCTTGGTGAGAGTGAGAGGTCACGTCATATCATTTGTCTTCATTGTTATTCTTATTATCAATGCTGTGCACCACCCATTAATTAGAATTCTGAAATAGAGAGAGGGAGGGGGGGAGGAACCTGAAAGGGACAAATTGGACCTAAACAGTCAGTGTACCACGTTGACCTGGTAATTAGTAGTTGTTTAAACCTCTGCAGTCTCCACGATAAAAAGATCCTTCAACTAGTCATATGCAATTCCTCACAAGACAATGCTGTATTGGCAACACCCATGCTTCTAGTTATCCTTCTTTATTTACTGTGTTTACGCAGGAGATGGAGACACTATAAGCATTTACATGAGAATGCGGCCTTCTATCATCATGAGCACCTTCTATCATCATGAGCACCAGTATGAGAAAGAGTAGAAAATGAGGGATGGATGAAGTATGAACCACTAGACACCATGTTTTGAAAGAAAGGTGGGATGATAGAAGAGAGTATTAGATTCTCTCGAAAAATGTTCAGAACCGTAGTTCCCCGCCACTCAAGCTGATGTGCTACCCAAAATTTCTGTCACTTTATAAGTTGCAGATATCATTATTTTATCATATTACTGGCGCTGTATGTATATCCAAATGAGGACCAACAGGAAGCTGAAGTATTTAGAACACGAATTTGTTATCAAAATAATTACTCTATAATCAACAAATTATTGCAGCCACCTTAAATTGACAAATAACATAATATCACATGAACAATGACCCCTAGTTCGTTGAGCCAAGCTCACCTAATCGGAACATTTGCTTGTAAGTTCTGGTAGGGGGTCCGTGATGGAACATGCCCTCATATTTGGCGGTGCCTCTCTTGGGCCCTAGAAATCTAGGATCCTAGAAAAATGTCAGTTCATAAATCATAACAGAAATTCATCTGACACATAGATCATTAATCCAAAGTTAGAGTAGTGTTTACAGAACCGACCAAAGAATCAACATTTTATATACCCATCTAATTTCATGAGTCAGCAAGTCACATGAACACTTACAATTTAAAGAACTCAAACAACTTAACTCAAGGACTGGAGAACCATGGCTCTTAGTTACACTTCACAATGCCTATAAACACCTGGAAAACACAAGTTATTGATTAGTTTTAGGCTTTTGGCCCCAGCCGGAATTATGACAACCACTATACTTCCGTATTTTCATCCTCAATTATCTGTCCGCAGGCATAATCTAATCCAGTGCTGTCAATACTGTCAAATTAGGGATGATCAATGCTGTACTAGTAGAACTTTTTTGACGGTTTTTAGAGGCATGCCAAGAATTATTGGGTAACTTCAGATAGGCATGTAGGTGAGAGTATTATATGTCCCTTGAAGTCTTACAGATGTACTATATTCTGTTTTTGAGAGCTGTGATTCATTGTGAAATAGACCTTTTGTTTAAGGTCTTATTACATTCTGTGCTCATCTCTATTTCTCTATTACGCCAGTACAGAACCTGCCTTTTATTGAGAATATGGAGAAGAGGATTCAAAATGCAAGCCTAACAGTAGATGCAAGCTTGGGACATTGCTTTGTAGACGGTCTAGAGCATCGGGATGCTACTGCAATTTACAATTGCTTACGTGCATATGCTGCTATTGATAACACCAAGAATGCAGAAGAAATTTTTCGAATTAATGTTGTGGCTCCATTGATACAGAAGATTATCCCACATGGGTCATCAGCTGTGGTTGCTGGATCATTTAGGGATGGGCTTGAAAATGATTATCAATTAATTAAAGAGTGCATTGATAAAGACTGTACGTTTTTATTGGAAATTTCTTCAGCTGGTACGTTTTCGGACTTCTCACTACTTAGCGAGAATAAAATGGACCCTTTTGGACATTACATTTCTACATTTACCATCCATATGAGCCTTAATCTGTCGTACTTATTTCTTGGATCATATCATATCAGTCCATGTTGAGGCTTTCCTTAGTCCTTGGTCTTTAAAAGTTAAGGCTTTCTAGATTATTTATGGGTATGTTGTGGTTGTGCTAACATATATCATGCTTACATATGAAATATAAAACCAATATACTTACATGTCTGAAGCTTGGTCTTTGGTGCAGAAAATTCAGGTTTACATGTCTTTGATTTCTTAGCCAATTCGATCCTTAAAGAGGTTCTCTATGCTATTCAAAAGGGGAAACCAGGTGCTTTTTCTCCTGGAAGACCAACAGAGTTCTTGAAAAATTACAAATCAAGCTTAGAGTTCTTGGCTTACCTAGAAGGTAGCAGTCATATCTACCATTATCCCTTCTTCATATCTTATGTTCACCATGAGAAAAAAAGGACAGAAAATATGGCCCTTAAGTTTCAAAGAATTTTGTTGATTTGATATATGATTGATGTGTGCTTATTTTATTGATACATGTCATTAGGAGTATGTATTCACTAATATTATTACATTTTTCATGCAAGACCACTGTCCATCCAGATCTGCTGTTGCAAAATTTCGATCTGAAGCAATATATACTGAGTTCATGAAGCAATGGAATATCGGAGTGTATTTCTCTCTGAGGTCCTTCTGCTGCTTTAAGATGGTCATAATTTTAGAAGAATATCTGTCTTCAGTGTCATGAGTCTCATATCGTCAATTGCCTCAGGTTTCAAGAAATAGCAGGGTCCCTAGATTCTGTGCTCTCAACAGCCAGTCTTATCCCTGTTCAAAATCCAGACCCTGGCGAAGCAAATAATCAAGATTTAACATTGAAACAAAGTGTCACTCTGTTGGAGAGTTTGAGATCTTGCTGGAGAGAAGATGTTCTTGTCCTTTCTTGTTCTGACAAGTTCCTTCGCCTATCCTTGCAGCTTCTTTCTAGGTCAGTTTAAGCTTGGATATTAAGAATTTGTATTTTTTTTCCCTGACAGACAAAAGCTAACTGTTCTTTGAACTTGCAGATACTCAAATTGGCTGTCATCTGGACTGACTGCACGCAAGAACCATAACACAAACGCTAACATTGGGGGTGAATGGGCTGTTTCGGCTGCCATAGATGACTTAATTTTTGTATGCATCATGCCCTTACTTTATTTTTATATACATATACATGATACATTCACATTCCGTATTTAAGTAGAACTTGGAGATTCAGTTCTTTTAATACTTTATACTCATATGTATGCCCCCTCAAGAATTAAGTCCTGTGCTGGAATTATTTGAAGTTCCGTGTATGGAAGTTGTAAAACACAATGATATTGACCATGATAAGATAACAATGGCATTGATTGCGATATGTTGCCAGAAATCCCAAATGAAGATATGATTGTACTTCACCTTGAGTTATAACATGTGAAATCATTTGTAGGTTATTCATGATATAAGTTGTTTGGAGGAGCTGGTTCGTGGTGATTACCTACAGCATGTGCTTCAGCTTTTATCTTCGTGCTCCCCTGATGTTCTTGAATCAGTAAGGCAGAGCATTTTACAGGGTGCGCAAACATTGAAATCTATAGAACCTTTAGTCATCAAAGCAGTGGTGGAGTCGCTGGTGGAAAAATCAGTTGAGGTAAGCTTGTAGTCTACTAGGTTTATTCTTTAAATGGGTTGCATTATTTAGATCTGGGGGGGTATATATAAGTTTTTAATTTTGTAGATGATCTTTTTTCTTTTGATTCTCCTCCCCTTCAATTTCAATTCATTCATTTATTTCTCTTGTTCAAAATTAATATAGGACTTGAAGCAGATGAAGGGGATAACAGCAACTTTCAGAATGACTAATAAACCTCTACCTGTCAGGCATTCACTATATGTTTCTGGGGCACTACGCCCTCTTAAGGTATGCTGTATGAAGTTTTAGGGTTTATTTTATTTATACCCTGATTCCTTCTTTTCATGACCAAACGGTGATATATTTCTGGTAGTATGTGGAATGTGTTAGGATCCGAAAGTCAGAGTTGAAAGAATCTATTATCTATTATTATTAAATGAAAAGAGTAGGAGAGTAATCTCCTCTAAGGGTTTCCCCTTACAACTGAGCTAATGCTCTGTTTACACAAATCTGAAAACTGATCAGATGTCCCCTCCAGTATCACATCCCTCTATTTATATATATTGAACTAATCCCCGCCTGATAACTAACTACTACAACAGCCTTAAGTCAGGCTTTCAGGTCCATTAACATTGAACTGTCAGATTACATCCTAACAGGATGTCATGATCGCAGGGAGTTTTATTCATGTAGGCATCATTTTATATTATGGTCCATTGGAAGTCCAGCGGGATTAGTCATTTAGGTGTCACGTTTTCTGTGAGCGATTGGCCTCAGATCAACAAAAAAAATTGATTTTGTTGCTTAGCTCTTTATTTGGAGGCTTGTAAATTTGTGGTCATGCAAATTCAATCTAATATAATACAGTGGATGGCATGCCCAATTTTAACCACTCTTTTGTTGTCTAGACATACGATAGAAAAAAATACAAAGATAAACATGCCTTATTGAAAAAAGGAAGCCAAGATGTAGGGACCTATCAATATTTTTGGGTTACTCATTTGTAAGGAATATTGAGTGTATATTGATGGCATGCAGGCTTTTTTGGATGGAGAGAGAACCACGAGATATTTAGCAAACGAATCAAAGAATGAGATACTCCTTTGTGCTGCAACTGAGATTACTGACCGTTATTATGAATTAGCAGCTGACCTTGTTAGCGTGGTGAGAATCCAAACGTCATGGATGAAATTTTTGGATCTGTTGGATTCTGTCTTTGATATAATTTTAATAAATTTTTATTATGACTAGGCAAGAAAGACAGAGTCTTCACTCCAAAAAATTAGGCAGAGTGCTCAAAGACGAGCTGGAGCAAGTTCAGATATCTCAGATAATAATATGTCTGATACTGGCAAAATCTGTATGCAGTTATTCCTTGATATTCAGGTTGGTATGATGCTTATTATTCTGTTTAATTGTTCTCATATTATCAAATGCAACGCATAACTCGTGGATGTCATGATTTCTGAATGATTTTTCAAGTCGTTGTCCCGCAAACTGTTCCTGCTTTCATTTGATAACCTTCCTCTTTTGCATATTGTGATCAGGAGTATGCCCGTAACCTCTCTGCCCTAGGGGTTGAAGCAGTCAATATTGCATCCTACCGTTCATTATGGCAGTGTGTGGCTCCTGCGGATAAGAAAAATTCAATTAGCCTCTAAGTTTTCACCTGTGGAGTCAATGCGGCCTTTAGATTGCTTTCTTCCTGGTCAAGATTTTCTTGTGCAACTTAATTATGAAATTTATAATAAACACACAAATCAGTTGCCCTTACTCAATAGTCATAGGTTCTCTTAATTCTTAAATGAATATAATATAGTTTGCTTCTAATTGCTGTTGTTGTCTTTTAGGTTCTCCGCATCACTGATATGAGATGTGTCTTTTGCTGTTGGTTTCTTATCATCATTTGTTTAAATTGCATTTGCAAACTTATGAGCAACTTTTATAAGTGGTCAAACAGACCAATATAAATTCTCTTGTATGCCTGTAATATTTGTTTGGTTTTTGGTTACAATCCTTCAAGTAATTCACTAAGTTGGAGAATAAATTTGCTTGTGTAATTTGATACTTTTTTGTATATCCAGTATATAAATCCTCCATCTCCCCTGTAAGAAATGGCGAAGTTTCAGACAGGAGGCTGTAGTTACCAAAATTTTCGATGGTTAGAGGGTGAGCACAACTCATCCTGCTCCATTGACTCTATTCAGTTTGAGTCGTTCTAATTGGGTTTAGTCCTATTCTAGAGAAAAGAGTAAGGGTACTAACATCAGGTTTGGAACAAGTTTGGGTCCAGGGTCTTCTTTGACAAGGGAGGATCAAGTTACTTTATGTTAGGTACCAGATATTCAGAGAAGAAAAAGAGAAATTGAAACATAATTGTATTGATGAATTCTGGAAAACTGAGATGAACTTAGAACGAGATTAGGGAAATACAAAGGAAAAAGAAGAAAATTGAAATGAAAGTACAGCAGAGGCAAATTCGAGAGTGCCCTTATTCTCTCACAAGTCTTATCCCAAATTCTCCTACCTCTCCACTCCCACCACACACTGTTATACCCCCTGATTCCCTTACTCTTTCCCACTCACCTAATTGCCTCACACGCTCCACACTCCTTGCCACATCAGCAAGGCAGTTAGCACCACTTCTATCGGCTTCTATCAGGTGCATCACACCTCTTCTTCCTGCTTTCATGGACTCTAGTCATATTGGGCCTATAACTAGAAATTGGGTCTGCAACACTTCACTTCCTAACCATTCATCTTGTTTGTGAGAGATATTAGCAGCTATGATTAGTTACTAATTGCCCATGTACGCCTCTTTCTAATTACGTTCCAAAAAGCTCAAGATTTTGTGCTTTTTTCTTCGTCTAAGTAGTAGGATCTGCATAAGGAATTGAGTAACCGGTGCAAGTGGCACTGGTGGAACTCCACCCTTGAATAGTATCTCATCGATTTGTCGGAATTGGTTGCTAAAGAAAAAGTGGGTTCTTAAACTTACTGATTGAAAGTAGTGACCCCTAATTGAAAGTGATTGAAATGGCTTCTTAACCCCGTAACGAAGCTTTATGGTTAAGTATCAGTCTATCATAGTAGTTGAGACAATGATCTTATATTCTGCTTTTCTAGGCAAGAGTAAACAAAATATAATATTCAGAAGGGTCGAAGTCCAACGTTCCTAACGGTATTGTTTAGGAGGAGTTTCATCATAGTGCAGCCTTATCGCATTAAGATGATGTTCTACCAAGATTTGTTCCACCATGTTACTGTCGAAACTGATAAACAACTGTCATTAAGTTGGTTATTATGTGGTTTTATCCAAAAAAATCTCCGTAGCTTGGACAACCATGTTGTTTAGCATATACTCCCCTCTCTCCATACTTATAAGTCATATTCTAAAAGCTTTTCATATTCCGTAATATTAGTCAAAATTTTAAAAATACAAAATTGAAAATTTGAATTTAAACTATATGCTCAGTGTTTGAGCTAATATAAACCGAAACTTATTATGCTTTCTGTCATATAATTGTTTTCTCTTAAGTGCTTTCTGTTATATGGTTAGACTTCCTGTTGCAGCTGTTGTCAACCCTGCGAGTTATTTAGAGTTAGTTACAGCTTGTAAATACAGACATATTTTAATCAATAAATTTTACTGCTAAAAGTATACAGGCAAATTTAATGTGGTACTGAAAGTTAAGCAAACGTCTTTGTCTTAAGTAATTCATATGTTTTATTGGACTAATATAACATTATATTTATCTCAAAGTTGGCATTTGTATTTCTATGTTTACTGTTTTCAATTTCTTTATTTTTTCCTAGGTTTAATTAGATATTTTTAACTGTACTACTGTTAAAATAAACAAAAGGCACTCTACCAAAAGAAAAAAAAAACGTAAACAAACAGGTAGATGGGTGGTGACGCGGACATTGCATAATTCTTCTCAGACTAGTCAAAGGACTAGTGCACAACTCTCTCCATGGGTGTCAAGCTTGTAAAGTGCGGTAGAATGTTAGAATCCATTAACAATGCATAAGACAGTGTCTCACATTGGAAGTATGAAATTCTACTGTGGGGTTGGGTAAGATATCTAACTACCATGAAATTCTACTAGTTACATGATGGATATGTATTGTACCCCTTAATAGCCTTTTTTTAGTTGCAGTGATACAATGAAAAATAGAGAAAATGCTAACTAACAAATATCATGTGGTGCAAAAGTCCATCAATATACAATTGGATACTTAAGCAAAAAATTTACTTCATTTGGTTGTAGGTTCTCATGATTACAGGGGTGTTTACAAGCCAAATCACTAGTATACACACTAATAAATTCCAACATCAATGCCCCTTGAAATCTTTTTGTTTTGGTCTCAACCTAGGAGTTGTCCGTCCCAAAATATCGGTCACCAAATTCTCCTAGCCCTGGCATGACACGGAACTGGTCATTTAGTCCTCCTTCAATCTCCGAAGTGACAATTTTCAACTGCGGAAAACGTTTACATACACAATGTATTCCCTCAGGAGCCTGAAATCAGTTTCGAAATTTGTTATGTTGGTATTCATCAAACATAGGGTCTTTAGTCTTTACTCGTAGTATTCAATTGAATATTACTTACAGATATGAGGTTGAGAAATACTATTCGGGACTCTGGACATCCCTTCTTTATAAGAAGCTCGATTGCTTGGCTGGCAGTGTTACCTGGATAAATCAATAAGATGCAGCTTATCAGAAACTAAAATTTTGTTTTGTGATCTGATCTGGAAGATATCAATCTTTTCCAATCTTTTATTTATACTTGTGAGCATTTAGAAGAGCGGTGTACAAACGAAGAGCAAAAATGATGCTTCCAAAACGATATTAAACTCACCTGTACCGAGTATTGGGTCCATGAGAAGAACATGTCTCTCCGAAATATCTTTTGGAAGCTTCTCATAAATAAGCTTAATGGAATAAAAACATGTGTTACATTTGCCGAATTGTATCATCCTAGGCAGAAATCTAACAAATTCTAGAAAGAATGAACACAGTAAAATTGGAAAACCATTACCTGGGTTTCATCACCTTCACGGTGGATGAGAATTTTTCCTATTTTAATTCCTTTACAGCATGCACGCAAAGCATTTTCCATGCTTTCACCGCTGAAACGTTACGAGGGAGACCAACTCATACTGAGTTATAAAATTAATGTTTATTTAAATAAAACAACTTAACTGGATAGAAATCATTAACATTATAGCATCAAAATCCAAGAATTCACTTAAAATGCATTCGACACCTCAGATTAGGGGTTAATTATTATATAATGTATCCCATATGAAATTGGTTTCAGACAGAATAAATTTGTTATTAGATTAAACTAGGTTTGAATTGAAAGTAATATCTTTTGGAGAACGGTACCTTGAAATAACAAATGCTAACACGTTTTCTTTCTTACTTTACCAGAAGATTAACAACATTTCATAAGAATAAATATGGAGTATGGAGACAATAACTCTATGAAGAATCATAATGACAGTAAACATTTTGAACTAGGAAATTACCTTCTAATAACAGATACTCCGCACAATTTCTTACAAAAATCAACTCCAGTATAAGTTGACCCTGAAATGGAAAAACAAGTATAACTTTGTGGAATCTTTCTTTTTGGTGCATGCATGAATCGTGAGTGGGGTTTGTGTTAACAGTGTGAAAACTGAAAATGTTGAGAGATAATGAAGATAGCAAAGCTTTGATGTGTCATTCAAACAGTTAATTTTTTCATGTTATGCTAAAACATAAATAAATGAAACACTTGCTGGCAGATTCAAACGATAGAATGGTATTTTCTCTTCCTTAGACAGACCTGTAGGGGTAATAACTTGTTTCTCTGTGAATGGCAAGTAGCCGAGACCATGTTCCACTACCTGTGAAGTCAGTGATACTAAGATTAGTTTGTCAATAGGTGCCATAAGTCCTGTATACAGCTCAAAGTCATTACCTACCAAACGAATTAGCCGATCTGAATAAAAAACAAAGTCATGTTTTGATATTTCCCTGTCACGAATTAGAGTGTGCATGCCTCTAATCTGTAAGAAAGCTTCAACATCAGAAAGTAGCGTTGGGAATGTCTCCTTGGAGAAAAGAAGCAAATAGAAAGTTTAGGAGAAGATGATGCAAGATGAAAATTACCTGGAAAGTAGACTGTATAACATTCAAATTTGGATATATCTTACAGAGGTTATGTTGGCCAAGCTTAGTACGGATATGTTGAACAATCAGGTCGATTGCTACATGATTGTCTCCCCCACGAGGTATGATGACATCAGCATACTTTTTGGATGGAAGAATAAAATCATCGAAGGCAGGCTTGACAAATTTTGCATACTGAAGAAAATTTAATGAAGATTTTTCCATATCAGCCACTTTATTTCATAGGACCAATGAGATTCAATATGCTAAGTACATAATTACTACTCTCCGAAAAAGGTAATACACTATATGTTGCTTTCTACCGATCTGTCATACCAGTGCAGAGAAATTAAAACCGCAATACAAGACAGCGATATATTATCTTTATGCCCAAACAAAATATTTTTTCCCTTTTTCATTAGATATAATAAAAAACAATGAAAATCCAAGAGTTCTAGGATACATTGTTTGCTTATTACGTGGCAATTCGATCTTGGCTCAAAGAAGATGTCCTTTACAATTAATGGAACTGAATTCTTGTTTCGAGCAATGGCTTGTCACAACACAATTATCTTTAGAATGAGTATTAGGAGCATTATTTATTTATTGTCTTTTGAAATAAAAAACTTCTTAAGTTTATCACATTTTACCAATTTTAAGATATCAATATAAATAAATTATTAGATACTAATCCTTATTTATGATCCGGAATTCCTGACATCAGTCAATCTGATGATGTTATAATAAAGGATAAAGATTATAAATCTTACTCTTACCTGTTCCAGTACAGAGTGTACATCTCTACCCCTATCAACAGTGTCACGACGTATTCTGCGAGCAAGCCTTACATCAGGATCTACATAGCATACAATGCAATATCAGTATGACAAGTATAAGAAAAATATAAAACTCGCCCACAATTTCTACAGAGGAATCATTATCATAGAAGATTGTTGCAATGTATCATCTCAAATATATACTGATAAAGAGAATCTTCTAGGGAGGATGAAGAACTTTGGATGGAGAAGCCGAACACAAAGAAAACTCTCCTTACTATACTAGATCACATGATTTCCCATTGCCAATCATCCTATTTATATGGAAGAAGGTTAGAAGATTAATAGGTTGGTTTGTCCTTAGTCTCTTTCTGATGCACATGAAAACAGATACGTGGATAGGATATCTTAATCAGTAATCACAAAGAAAGCATGATGTTCAAGAAACTAGAGCTTAGGAAGACAGAAATTTGCATTTCCTTCAATTATCAAAAAGCACGTCTTGATTACCTTTTTTATCAGTGAACATAATGTTAAAAACCTGGAACTCTATATCTGAACTGCTGGACCTCTATACCTATAGTCCAAGGTTTATGGCCAGGTTTCATCAATTGTAGAAATATATATAAACCAAGTGGTCATGAGTTCGATTATTTTATTTATTCCTATGTCCTGTTAACAACTAAACGCAACCTGGGAGGAGAATTCTAATTATTCTGCATCATCCTCTCAGCATCAAATTTCAGCTGAGACAGTAGAACTTTCCAAAATGAAGATTGATCAATTTTCTATGAAATGCAACAGTGCAACTTTGTCTGTGTGTGTGTGGGGGGGGGGGGGACAAGGCATAGCATAATATATGCCAGAACTAGCCAAGTGCAGTACCTTTTATTTATTGACTCTAAAAGCATATCTTTTACCCTATGATAAACAAAATTCAGAGCATTTTAACCCATTTAACCTGTAATAGATGAGAAAACAGCCTGAAAAGATAAAAAACAATGGAAGAGCGATTGACCTGCATCAACAAATATCTTCATATCCATCATGTCGCGGACACGTTGTTCATGAAAAACCAATATACCCTCTAGGATGATTACTTCAGATGCATTGACCTGCCAAATGGTAAACAAATAATAACATCACCAACACATACTAGTACAAATTAGCATTTTACACGAGTATTTCACCTCCAATCATAATTGTCTGAAAACAGCTAGCATCTCAGGTTCAATACTTAGTGAAGAATGAGTATTGAGTTTTAAGGAAAAAAAAATATTCAAAAGACTAATGAGATAAATCAGAAAGCTATACACTCTCTTCTTCTGAATAAATACAAACATAATTATATATATACATGGACAAGTTGGCTCTTTAGGAGCTCGGTAACCGCAGGTTATCCAGTACTTGCATAAATGAAAAGATTCAATCGGAAGGAAGGGTACCTTTCGGGATCTGTCAGGAGATCTCTGGTGAAGCTTAAAATCATATATTGGAACCTGAACTGACAGTCCAGATTTGAGCTTGCCGAGGGTTTCTACAAGCTGCTCCGTATCAAATGCATCTACCAAAACCAAAAGATTTACTTAAGAATTAAGATCACTGAGGATTTGAGTGCCAATGGAAGTGCCTAACAATCTTAATTAAGGTCCGTGCTAGCATACCAGGATGATCAAAATTATACTCATGACCGCATTTCAACTCCTCATTTGTTAAACCACGATAGAACGAATCCTGGAACAATAACAGACGATTTCCCTCAAGTTACTGGTAATTAACTTGAATTCATTTCTACTCACTTTTAGATTAAGCCACAAATCACAATACAAGGAAGAAATTCAATGATTTCGTTCATGATCCCCTTATCAACCAACAGAAGAATGCAACTAGAGATTCAATCGGAGTAACCTGACTGACGAGCACAACTCTGTGATCTTGTAGTTGTTGAATGATCAAGTCACACACTGTGGTTTTCCCCGAAGCCGTACCTCCAGAGACCCCTGATTCACGCAAATCGAAGTCGAAGAAGAAGCACACATAAACAACATTTGCCATTAACTTTCTCTCCGGCGAGAAATTGCGAGAAAATTAAGAGAATGCAGAGATCGAGCAAGAAAAACAGTGAGCCTTATGCATGTGTGTATGTATGCGCCAGAAATGTTCATTCAGTCAGATTCACTCATACGAATACTGAGATAGTTTCTATGGTGTTTGGTTTCCGAGAAAGTGGAGCATTCTTTCTCCATTTTCCCGAGAACCAAACGGATTGAAGGAGTAAGAAAAAAATTTGCAAACATGTGAAGAAAGAAAGAAAATGAGTGGTGGAGGTTATATATACCGATCACGAAGGGAGGATGGGAAGGTGAAGGTGAAGGTGAAGGTGATGGTGTTGGAGAAGAAGACGACGTCGTTTTAGGACGCCAACCGGAGAAGTGCGCACCGGCGGAGAGAGCTTCCATTTCGTCGTGCATTGCCGTCGTGTTTCTGCTGCATTCTGATTCTGGTGCTCTTATATATACGTATGCGTTTGCGGGTCAATTTCTTAATTTTGTTCTTAATTATTTTTTGCTGTATAGTGTTTTTCTAACAATTTACTCACAGTGATTTGATTTGTAAGGTGTATAAATCAGCTCCAATCCACTTTATTTTTTTAATCTCTCATCCAAATTTTCCAGTTTTGGAAGAGAGCTAAAATGAGTCATGGATTTTTAATTTTTATCCCTTTAAGCTAAAATTTTCCAAATAAGATTTAAAATTTCCAAAAATGCATTGTCAAAACTGAAAACATACCTACAAAAACTCTTCCCTCTCATCCAACCGAACCGAATACTATGGTAAAATTTTGGCTTATATGGGTTTTTTTCTTCTGAAATAATTTTCATTTTTACTCCTTGTAAAAAATTTATAATTGTGTCACTCTTTAAAAAAAAGACTACATTATATGTTGACATATGTCACTTTATCAACTCAATAATTTATCCCTCTATCAAATCAGTTTTCCGAATTTAAATCATGATTTGCGATAATTAAGGAATTAAAATAATTATTTGTTACAAATTTAAATCATGTAATTTATAATTTTTTAATTTATATAATAATTATTGTTTTATGATGTTACCAATTATATTCAATTCACCTTTACGGTTTTATCATTAATTTCTTATTGCTACTAATTAGCCTATTTTAAAGGAAGATTTTGTCAACATATTGATTTATCCGTTAAATGTGCAAACATCTCCTAAAATAAAATCACCAAGAATATCGTCTTCTACTCAAATAGAAGTATCATCTAAAGGAAAAGAAAGAGACTGCAGCGTCAAAGTCATATCTCAAGTATGACCTACAACTCTATCGTCTGCTCAACAAATATCTCTATCGTCTACTCAATAAAATAGAAGGCTGAAATAGCTCTGTCGTCTGCTCGACGAAATAAAATGTGAAATTATCCTTGTCGTCTACTCGGCAACACTGTCTACTCTAGAGAAGTATCGTCTGAAGACAAGGAAAGTACCATCTAGAGAAGGTCTAAAGGAAAAGCAAGAGACTACAACGTCAAAGTCATATCTCAAGTATGACCTACAGTTTTATCGACCGTGAGTTGTCCGCAGTACTTGCTACCTACTCTTGATGCGAATATTGTCAATTCTGCTTTACAAAACAATATTAGTCTTAATCTGTCAATAAAATTATTTCCTATTTATTGAAAAATATTTTGATTTGTAGATATTCTTCTTATTTCTTTATTTATATTGTTTGCTTAATTTATTTTGTATTGATCTAACCTCACAAATTTTTAAAACAAAAGAAATCAATAATATTAAAATGTAATTTAATATAATAAAATTTGAAAAGAAATAAATACCATACAATTTCGTCTACCATTCCTCCTTCCAAACGTGTTGATGATGACACTTCATCCTTAACTTCAAACGACTATAACTTCTTCATTTCTTATCAGACTTATATTAACTTTCTTTATTATGAAAAATAACTTTTGAACTATGATTAAAACGTGTTGAGATAGAGAAGTGAAATAAGATCTTCACAAGCTTCCTCAACTAAAGAGTTAAAATGTGTCAAGATAGAGAAGTGAAATAAAATCTTCATTGTGTTGAGACTATTGCTACATAAGTATTTGTTGGATGTTTTTCTATTTCTATTATCAAAACTTAAGTACATTGTTTGGTTTTGGTATGACATAAACTTTAGATTATTTAATATTAGTTATTGTGTCTACTTTGGTTTTATCAATTGAGAAATTTATTTACTTCAATATATCATGTGATCTTACGCATGTTTAAAACTGTTTTATATATTTATTAGCTTTATAACATCAACTAAAAAAATGTTGCAAATTAAATATTAAAAATACCCGTGCAATACTTACTAGTTTACATTAATTTTCTACATCAAAATGTGATGAAAATCCAACATAACCTTTTTATTCCACCTAAGCAGGAAATCTCACATTTCTACTTCTCCCCCACATCGCTTTCCTACTTCACACATGTGGCTCTATTTAAACGATCAACATGTTGCTTGAGTGTTTAAGTTTTCTAATGCTGGTAAATAAATTCACACTATATATGCTTAATCATTATGCTCTATATATTAGGCGTCAGATTTGACTAGAGAGGTACATATCCATGATGTCTTCAAACATACCCACATCAAAAAGAAGAGCCAGACCAGGGTCGACAAGAGGTATGAAGATATTTTAGTAATTAACTGTTAGCTGGAGAATAATGTACTCCGGTAGCAAATTAAGTAATAGAAGACCCAACATGATGAGCAGATCCAACATGAGTTCGCAGTAAGCAAGCCAAAAAGGGTTGCAAAGTTGGCGGTTGCACAAGATAGCAGTGCTTATGCTGGTGAGGCATGTGCTTGTGATTTGATGTACATGAGATAAATCCATATAAATTTAGAATAATCATCAACTCAAGTAAGAAAGTATGATCTATATGTGCACTCCATTTCCACCCACAATGATAGTGAGCATGAAATGGTTTATCAGGCATAATATACAAACGAATCAATCAATGAGACAAATAATGCATCCGCCATAACACATCAATTAATCTACACATCTATCACTAGTGCATCTTCATCATAACTCTAAACTCTTCAAAGCTAAGCACGCCATCCCCATTCAAATCAAACCGACCAATCATCACTTTACACTCCTCCATCGATTTCGAATCCCCCAGCTTCTTCAACATCCTCTTCAAACTCTTAGGCGTTATGAACCCGCACCGCTCCGTGTCGTACATCTCAAAAGCTTCCCTCAAATCCTTCAACTTCTCCTCCTCTCCTCCTGATTCCATCAGCTTCACCAAATCCTCCAAACTCAGCAGCCCGTCGCCGTCCGAATCCAACGCCTCGATAGCCATCTCGGCCTCCTTCAACCGCAGCTCGGCACCGCCCATCATCGCTAACCGCCTCCTCAGCTCGGATGGCGAAATCTTCCCGTCGCCATCCTCATCGAAATAGCTTAGAACGCGCTCAAATTCTGCGTCCTTGATCATGCCACAAGACATTATGGTACTGTATACAAAAATTAACACTTGGTTTGAACTATAGGACTAATTATATTACAATAAGTTTCAACAAATATTGAATGAAACTACTATGTATTAGTATAGGAAATAGGAGCTATGTATGCACACAAGAATGAATTTGTGTTGGGTTATTGGATGAATTAGTGTTAGGATCTTTATATATATAGATATAGATGCGATTATGTGAAGTTTAGTTGGTGTATTTGGCGCGTTAAGAAGGAAGGAAGTTCGTTATGCAAGTCGGTTCGAGGAAGAGGAAAATGCCATTAGCGTCACGCCATATGTATGACTGGGGTCATGTCATGAGACGAAGAAGAAGAAGTACAATTGGATAACGCGGCTGCAGGCAAGGACTTTCAAACGGCCTAGAATATTAACTGTAAACGGTCAAAGGGATCGTGATTTATTGTTTTATGATTATTTATTTATAAAACAGACAATTGTTTTATGATTTTTTTTTGTATTTTATTTGTTTGGTGTTGTTAATTAATTAGGTAAAATGAATGAATGAATATGAATATTCTCAGTTGGGCAACGAACACATCCAGAAAGTACGTCGGTGGAATCCCAGTCACATGGCGCACAGCCTTCTTCGAGTTAATGCTTATCCGTGCGGAAGCCGTGTCGGCCGTTTATAATTATTAGTTTTTCAAAAATAGTAGGTTTGTTATTTTCTTTTTTTTATCACGGTATCGCCGTCAGACTAATCTTTCACCTCACGATCAGCGCACGAAGCGGTATTGATCGGTCTAACACATTTTTTTATTTGTTTTATTATTATTTAACACATTTTTTAAAATCTAATTAATCGGCAGCGGTATACTTTTAGTGTAAATAATAATAATAATAATAATAATATATTATTCTATGACCAACGAGTTCGGTTTAAATAATACTTGTTTGATTTACTCTAAGTTTTAAGTAAGATTTTATATTCAAGTATCGTGTATAGCAAAATCTCCGCGGAGAGAGTTAATTCATTATGATCGGGATATAACAGCAAATTGGTGATATCATGTCATAATGGATCAGTAAATTTGTGGGCCGAGCTGGATTTGAACCAGCGTAGGCGTATTGCCAACGAATTTACAGTCCTTAAATATGATTGCCTATTATGAAAGATGTAATTGTTTTACACAAAAAAATATTATTCTCTAATAAAAATATGTAATTAATGAAAATGACATAAACTAAAAACAATGCTCGTATACAAATAAAATTGTCTAAATCATCTAAAGTAAATATTAGGTCAAATCATCATAACTTATGTCTTAATAATATTTTGACATTTGTCTAGCTCATTATACATGTTAAAATATTATTAGCGGTCACCTAAAACTTTAAATATTTTATCTAATATTTACCTTGGGTGGACCATACAATAAAAAAAAATACATATGCATAATTTTACAAATGAAAATCCAAAAGAATGCTAAAAGTTAACTTAATATAAAAGAATAGAATTTTAAGAACTTACAGCGTAAACAGTTATAACATTTACACAATATCGCAGGACACCCCCAAATAATGGGGGGAAAATCATGTCGTCATAGTGACGAGAGAGAAGCGATAACGACTCTGCTCCAGTCTCCCTTCAAGATTCAACTTAGCATTCAACTACGACAAGAAAGTACATCATACATGCATCACATCACATGTGAGGAGGATTGTATGTAGGGATGGCAACGGGTTGGGTCGGGTGCGGGTTTAACAATACTCGAACCCAACCCAAACCCAAACACTGTTCAGGTAGAAAAATCATACCCAAACCTAATCCCGTCGGGTTTCGAGTTCCCCATACCCGAAATCATACCCGCGGTAAACAAAGGGAAACCATAAAAAACCCGAAAACCCGACCCATAACCGAACCCGATTACTAATGCAGTAGTAGCAACATCTTCATAATGATTTAAAAAATGACTCTAGAAGTCAATTCAAAATATCATATTCAAGATCATGAATATATATATAAAGATATATATTCAGAAACTTGAAAGTTGAAACAATGAAATCCTAGTAATCACTACTAAAGTACTAATATACATATATATATATATAAAGATATTTTAGTAATTTAATATATAGAGATCGAGTTTCGGGTAGGGTTTCACCATACCCAAACCCGAACCCAAATAGTACTTTCAGAATCGGGTAAAACCCGAACCCAAACAGAACGGGTTTTACCCGTAAATTCGGGTCGGGTCGGGTCGAGTACCCGCAGGTATGGGTTTTTTTGCCATCCCTACGATGATAATTGTATGTATCAAAGTAAGGGACAAGCCTGACATAGGAGCGCGATAACATTAAATTTAAAATATTAATTCATTATAAGTTAATATTTTAATTTTAAATGTTTTAAAAATGAGTTTTCCCGTAGTGATTCTAGTTTATACAAAAGCACCACCTCGAGAGCATCTTCCGGATCTGTGCATGGTAATTAAAGGTTTCCTTTTATGTGAACCACAAGCGATGACTCCAAACAGAAACAGGTTCTTAGTTAGTTACTAAGTTCAGTTTGTTAACATGCGCATTAGAAATAAAGCAATCTCAATCATAATATACATCTCATTCACAATCACAAATCACATGAGAAGATAGTAAGGACTAAGGAGTAATAGGGAGGTAACAACAAATTCAAAGGCTTTGCTACTTTTGCATCACTTGTATTTTTGCATTGGATAAATTTTGACAAAATCTGAATGTAGATTTCATCTAGTTATCATCATCAAAGTTTCTTCCTCCAGTTGGTAATCATTCAATGAATTTTTCTTTTCCTTCAGCTTTAGTCCATTTGCCTCCTCCTTTTCCATCCTTTGCCTTTTTTATTAAATATTATTTGACAATTTTAATTATTCATTATCCTTATTAATCTTGACGATCCATAAATTTTGGTCAAATTTAGGCCAGGAATCATCATGCAGGATGCAGGTAACAGAGATCATAAACAGAAGAGAGCAAAAGTTAACAGTGATAAAGACTACAAAGAAGATCTCATCAACCAATTACCAGATGGAATTCCTGGAGCC
The DNA here is from genome assembly GCA_030819835.1 of Acmispon strigosus. Classification (NCBI taxonomy): domain Eukaryota; kingdom Viridiplantae; phylum Streptophyta; class Magnoliopsida; order Fabales; family Fabaceae; genus Acmispon; species Acmispon strigosus. The sequence goes on along the minus strand of JAUAMA010000002.1, from coordinate 16,961,534 downwards.
ATTTTATCCAAATTGCCAATAAATGAAGCTGCTAGGACCAGCATCCTCTCAACAAAATGGAGATACATGTGGACATTTTATTCAGGGACCTTAGAATTTAATGGCTCACCAGTTATGAAAGACATGAAAAAAGATCTTAAGAGGGTTAGAGGAAGGCACTTACATATGGCAATGGAGACCATGTTCAATGCTGAAAGGCAAACATACATAAATTGGATCAATGAATTGTTGAGTTCACTTAAAAGTCCAACTCTTCAAGGATTGAGGTTTTGGTTTCATGTGGGAAAAGGCTATAATGTTGACAAATGGATTCACTTTGCCATTCAAAAGAAGGTTCAAAAGCTTGAGCTATATTTTGGGCATGCATTTGAATATGTTCTTCCACTGCAAATGTTTAAAATCGCAGGTTTTGATTCCTTGCGCGTCTTGCGTCTGAGATTCGTTGCTGTGACGAAAGAGATGCTTGAGTATTTGCTCCGTTGTTGCCCGCTACTTGAAACGTTAAGCTTGCTTTACTCAGTTGTTCCGGAAGCCATTAAGGTTATTTTATCAAAAAAGTATCCCAAAAGCTTAGGCCGTTTCGTTGAAGACACGTGAATGATTTTATATTGTATTTCCGACACAGGTTATAGGTCAATCACTCAAGCTGAAGTTTCTGGAATTGGTAAGATGTTCCAACCCTACAAGCGTTGAGATTTTTGCTGAGAATTTAGAGTCGTTCAAATACTATGGATCCTATTTGGAAACAGAACTTATGAGTGTTCCAAGACTTAAGGAAGCTACATTTGGAGGACTCTTGGTGACATTTGTTAGACAAAGCTTTCTCCCACAAATAAAAGTGCTGAAATTGGATATTACAGAAACCACACCTGACGAGGTAGCTTTTTCTTCCTTTCATTTCCTTTGTTTTAGGCTTGCTTTCCTTGTTAACGGAAGTACTGACATCATTTGTTACTGTCTTAATTTTAGATTTACTGGTTACATCAACTTCCTGACTTGAACAATCTCAAGCATTTGGAGTTGGTTGTGTGTATTGATGATGGCATCACACTTAGTGCTTGTGTTCTGCTATTGAAGGCAACACCATCCCTAAGGAGGTTCACACTAAAGGTGAATGAATATCCTTGTACTTAAAGGCCTTTCTCTTATGGACTGAATCAAAAATATTGACTTTGATTTAGTGATTTCTGTAAATTCTTCTACAATGAATTCTAAAGTCAAAATCAATTCCATGGAGGAAAATCTCTTGTGAATAGTTTTTGGATTTCAAAATTGATTCTGAAAAAAAAAATGATCCAAACATGTTATTGGATAAGGGCAAGGTGCACACAAATCTCACTATTTAAATGGGGTGACAATTTATCCACATCTCCAACTCTACCACCTCACTCTGGTGTAAGGTGGTGTGACTCTTGAAATTGTGCATCAAGTATCTTTTGTGCTCAAAAGCTATGATAGTTGAGTCTGAATATGCTTTTCTTACATGTTGCACTTGCAGATGCTAAATGCAAAACCTACCTTTAGAACAGAACGCAACTTAACAGTGGAATCTGAGTACAGTATTAAGGAGTTAGAGTTGGTTGGGTTTTGTGGAGCAGCATGTGAAGTTGAATTAGCCATGTTCTTGGTTCAGAGTTCAGTTGAACTCCAAAAGATAACTATTGATACAAGGTTACCAACTGAACCGAAATTGAAGCACTTACAAACTTGGGATCATGAGGAAAACAAAAAGCGTGCTCTGAAACTTCAGGAGAAAATACCACCCGGGGTTGAATTTATTTGTCTTTGACTTCGTATTGGAAAAGTATTATTTTTGTTTTGAAAAATATGAGGATCCAGTTCTATTGTTTTTTTCTTTTGAGAAATCTGGATTTGAATTTGAAAATAACTGCATGCTTGGAAAGTTATCCTGGAATCTCGTATGAACGAAAAACCAAGGATAAACCGATGTGACTAGCTTCAGAGTTTCATGTATTTTTTATTTTTTTACCATTCAAAACGCAGAAACAAATACATCACAAATAATAGAGGAAAGAACATCTGAATTTAAATTCAGAATGAATAAGTAATATTATTCATTTTATTAAGGCGTAGCTGATCCACTAACAATCCAAGGTACTCTCTAGCTACACTCTACTTTTTTTCCTAAACAAGCAAATTTGTTTAGTGCAACATAGCAAGTGATACATGTTGAAATGAAATCAATCCTTAGATGCCCTCCTCAAGCATTGCTCGAACCCTCATGGGAAGACCATAAAGCCGAATAAAGCCCTTAGCATCAGCTTGATCATATATCTCCCCGCTCTCGAATGATGAAATGTCTTGCCTATACAGGCTAAAGGGGCTCTGCCGACTGGTTACACCAACAGAGCCTTTGTACAGTTTCAAAACCACAGAACCTGTTGTGGTCTTTGTGATCTCCTGCATAAACGCGTCCAACGACTCGCGAAGCGGATCAAACCATCTGCCAGCATAGACTAACTCTGCATACTTGAGGGCTAATGAATCCTTGACTTGTATTGTTTCTCGGTCAAGCGTCAGAAGCTCTAGCTCCTGTGCTGCAGCGAACAGGATGGTTCCGCCGGGAGTTTCATAAACTCCGCGGCTCTTCATACCTACAAGCCGATTCTCAACCATGTCAACCCGGCCAATTCCATGCCTTCCGCCAATCTCATTGAGCTCTGCTAGTAATGACGCTGGTGAAAGCCTGTTCCCGTTGACTGAAACTGGAAGCCCTGCCTCTATCCCAATTTCCACATATCTGCATGGCATCCCGCATGCTTTCATAAATGTAAAATACAAATCCAAAAATATGTAGAATACAACATTTTCAAAAGCATGGCCGCAACTTGGAGGAAATATATAAAGTGAAATCACAAGTTCTGAAGGAAGCTTACTCTGGTTTGTCTGGAGCATCCTCAGGATCTACAGACATCATGTACATATCCTTTTTGGGCTCATTAGCTGGGTCTTCCAAAACATCACCCTTCAGTGTCACAGATTGCATATATTAGAGAAACAGAAAAAGGTCATTTCCAAAATATAGTTTTTATAGCTACAAAACATAAAGCATAACCCTAGATCATATTAAAGATTAGCAACTTCTAACATTACAGTAAAGAAGTGATCCTGTCGTCCTATGAGCTATAGACTAGTAACGAATTAGAGGATTCCTTGAAATATTTTCATGAATCTGTTTCTTGCTTTTAGAAAGAAATTACAATAAACCCTTGTCTTTCAAAGATTCAAGTGTCTTCATTTTAGTTCTTGGAATATTTTATCACCAATTTAGTGTGTCCATTAAAAAGTTAAAATATTGTCATTTTAGTCCTTCTGTTACTTTAAGATAGAAGGCCCTCCAACAACCACTAAAATGGCAAGCAGGTAACAGGCCGTGTGTGTGCATCCAAACAAGCAGATAATGGGTTATGTCAGCATCCGTTGCACAACCTTCCTAACTGAAGGACCCAAACGATGACATTTTGAATTATTGAGGAACTAAATTGATGACTAAAATCTCTCATGGACTAAAGCGATGATGCTTGTACCTTTGGAGAACAAAAATGAGGGCTTTCTTATGAAAAAGGTACATAGAAAAGGCAGACATGTATAATCAATGACAGTAATATCCAGTCCTCGGATGAATATGGATGTGGGAGCTCTTATAATAGTGAACTATGAACTGATAGATCATCTTAATCAAAAGGAATACAATCTTGATTCCAAGTGCCAACATGACAACCCTCAGTTATCAAGATTTACTAAACTGCTGAGTTTTAAAGTTGCATCTTCTCAAGTTATATGGCTATCATGCTAGGAGATAGTGCTTTTTGTCTATCACCCCTTCTAATGGTCATGTAACATAAGAGGATCCAAATCCATGACTTCGAAAAGATCATCAAACTTTTGACCTTCAATTCAATCACAGCTAAGACCCCGACAAAAGAAGGGACAAATCATTAGACATAGATAACTTTCAACACTATAACTAAAGCTAGACTGAGGATAACCACAATGCATACCTCATGGCTAAGGTGCCACAGGTTTCTATCCCTGCTATATATGGATTTCTTTGTCACTGGCACAGGAATATTATGCTTTTTAGCATACTCGATAGCATCTTCTCTCCCTGTAATATCCCACTCCCTCCATGGAGCCACAACTTGTAGTTTGGGGTTTAGAGCGAAGAACGTCAGCTCAAATCTAACCTGAATGTTCATATATAAATAAATGTGTCAGAATAGAATAATTGAGATGATGTTGTTTTGTGAGCATAATAATAGTAAGACATGCCTGATCATTTCCTTTCCCGGTGCACCCATGGGACACAGCGTCAGCTCCAACTTCTTTCGCAACATCAACCATGGCCTATCAGTCAGCAGGAGTCAATCAATACGTGTTTGTATAAGAGTGGAACATATAACTAAGTTCCGTTATCATTTGTCATGACAATTCTTGTCAATATATAAAATGAAAAAGTGAATACTTCACTCTAAGAGCTAACAGATTGATAGAAGAAATAGTTTTACCAAGTGAGATCAACTAGCACACTTCAAGAAGAAGTACCTTTGCAATTACAGGGCGGGCCATCGAGGTCCCAAGCAAATACTTCCTCTCATAAATGGCTCCAGCACGCAGACAAGGGAATATGTAATCTTTAACAAATTCCTCCTGCAAGTCCTTTACCACTAATTGAGAGGCTCCACTGGCTTTGGCTTTCGCTTCTAAACCTTCCAACTCTTTTATTCCCTACGTAATTTAGTTTTGTTACCAGACACGCAGAACATAAAATACTAATTGAGTAGAACAAATTCCCCTAGCCAGAAGTTCAGTCTTAAAATATCTTTTCTAATAACCCAATTTATTGAACAATAACTTTGATTAAAGAAAAATGAATTCTAAAAGGCATAACATACTTGGCCAACATCAGCAGTGAAGCAAACAACTTCACAACCGTAATTTTCTCTGCAATGCCAAAATCACTAAATCAGAGATCATATTAAGAGCACAATTATACAACAATAGGTAACTTCACAGGGTATCTACTGTTCAATATCCAAGATCACATCCAAAATTTCTCAAGAATCACCAGTTTTTGCTCCCATGCTTTGCTACAAAACATGAACTTTTTGCGTTTAAAACTCATCAGGTCATCGATACTGCTATACAGTCTCAAAATGGTTTCCAGTCTCTATTCACACATTCTACTAAAAAAGGTCAACATCTTTTTCTACAGAGAAATCAGTAACTCACAAAAAGGCTACATTTCTAACTCCTGAAGCATTTGTAATTCAGAATATATAAGGGATACAAAAAATCCAATATCACGAGCTTGTTAAGGACGTCTAGCAATACCTCAGCCATGGCACAATGACGGATGTGTCTAAGCCACCACTATAAGCAAGTACAACTTTATTCAATTTTCCGCGTAGCCCACCACCCTTCTTGGTTTCAGAAACTTCTACATCTGTATCACTTCGTAGCACTGCTTTTATAGCTGCTTCAATAGCATTACAGACATCAAACTTAAATATCAAACAGCATCAAATCAATGTAGCAAGTGGTGAACACACAGCGTCTCCAATGAACTCATTTGTTTCCAACATAAAACCACCCATAACCTAAGAAGCCACAAATAACCCCTTCTGAAATCTGCTTGTTTATTGCCGTTAGACATAATTCTGTTAAGGAACTCTTCGTTACAAAATACAAGTGAAAATAGATAAGTCATTTCCAACAGATGAAAAACACGAAAGGGACACTACATGTTACTAGCTAGTAAGTTTTTAATTAAAAGATTCAACTATAAAGAACAACTAAGAAACATTATATGTTAATGACCAATGCTGCTCTCATAATTTAAAGATGCACCAATTTTCAAAATGTGCTAACCCCAGGTGGAACTTGAAACAAAAAATTGATTACGTGAATGCATTGTGTCAGTTTAGTTCAAATGCCAATGGCGATCTTATACTCAACCCAGGATGAAAAATTAACCAAGATAAGCTCTTCTGAGTTGAGTTTGTAAATCAAGTCATTCGATAATAGTAATGAAATCCATGTACTCATGTCTAGTTTCCCTTAGAAAAGATAATCTCACCTTGAAGTTTACCAGCACCAACACAAGCTCTTGGTCCAAACTACAGACAGCAGAGGAGACCCATATAAGACCAACATGCGTTAGTGAACTTTAAGGAATAAAGTTTTGATTTTTCTAAATTATCACCTCTTTGAACGATGATGGCTTTGCCTTCCATAACTGATGATGCAGAAGGTGCTCTGCAAAGAAGGGGTTGTTAAAATCGAGAAAAACATGAAAATGCCACTGAAAATCTCTAACAAAGAGTGAAACAAAAGGGATTGGAACCTGTTGCATGCAGGGAAGGAAGAGTAGCAGAGGATGGATATGCAGGGAGTGCTTTCAACTGCGCCATTCGTGCGTCGCCTCAGTGTGAGAGTGAAAGCTTGTGTTGTGTGTTGAAGCTGCGTCGCCGGCTCTCAAGGGTTTCAATTCAAGTAACAGAACAATGTCAGCTTTTGTGCTTTTGACTTTTTTTTTTTTACTTTTTAGTCCTTTATTTTTAGCTTAATTTTTTTTACATTAATTTTGTGAGATTTATATATAGAATATATTTTTACTTTGCAAGTAACTTTCATTTTCAATTTTAGCTTCAATTCAATGCGTGATGGTCGCAGTGGTAAAAAGTAACTGTTTGAACTCTTAGGTCGAGTGTTCAAATTTTAGGAGCAGCACTCTTGGGCTGATCTTTGGCTTTGGTGTAAGACAGGTATCCTCCTTCGATGCAATCTTGTTCGAGTCGGGAACATTCACATCATAGTGAATATTCCTGAACCCTAACTCTCTCAAAATGCGAGACTTTGCTCAAGGGGAGTGAAACATGTACCACTGTTGGTATTGCGAGACTTTAGCTTAAAAAAATTTATTTATTTATATAAAATTATTATTAACTCATCTTTTTATTAATTTTTTTATTTAATTTTTTTTTTTATATATTCTTAACAAGAAATACCTAGGTGATCAATTGTCCTCCATGGTGCTCCTTTAAGCATAACCTCTCCATCCTTTATCGATCAAACTTAACCATAAAATATCCATGACCCACGCCCATAATCTGGAAATCTCAATCAAGCTACTTTTTTATAAGATGAGGTCCCAAATTCTACTGAACTTGACAATCAGATAAACTCCATGCATAGAACACTCAATTCTTGAATAATAGAGCATGCTACATTCATCTTGGGAAGCAACATATTTCCTCCTGCAAATTATGTTAACGGTTGAAATTACATTAATTGATAATAAGTGATAGTTTAAAGTAAAGAATACGAATTTAATTTTTTTTATCCAAAATAAGGATTAGGATGAGAAAAATTGGATAAGATTTTTTATTTGAATACACAAATAAGATTTATAATTTAAAAATTTAAGAAGTATAATTAGATAATTTTTACTTGCAAATAATCTCACTCTCACAAGTTATAAATGAATTTATTATGGAACCTGACAAGAGAAAGAATTTTAAAAGTAATTGATATATAGTGGAGTGATAAGGCACTTTCATGTTGTTTAGAATGGAAAGAGTTCATAAATTGGTAAGAAAAAAACTCATGGAACAAACAGTAGTGGTTATCTAGCTCATCAAGTTGTTTGGGGAGCTAATATGAGGGATTGTTTGATTACCGTTTTTAAAAATTGTTTTTTATTTTTAAAAATTGAAAATTTGAAAAATTTGTTTGCCAAAACCTGTTTTTTAAAAATGTTTTTATTTTCAATTTTAAAAATTAAAATATCAAAACAGTTAAAAGATGTTTTCTGTTTTTAGTTTTCAAATTTTAATTTTGTAAATGTTAGAAAACATCTCATACAACAATTTTTTTCTGCTTTTATTTTAGAAAACAGTTTTTAAAAACTCTTTTTAAATATAGTTTTCAAAAACTACGATCAAACAGGTTAGTGTCATAACAATGCAACTCCTTTAATTAAATACTTAGGTATAGAGATGTGTGCTTTTAATAGTTCTACTTCACTCAAACAGTATTGCCTCACCTTAAATATATATGTGGTCTAAGACCAAAAATTATAAAAGTTAAAAAAAATTATAGTAATTGAAAAGTAAAAATATATCATGTTTAACTTGTAAAAAAGGCAAACTAGAAAAACAAATTACATTAATTAAAAAATAGTATTTTGATATTTAATTCAAATATGACAATGCATTTTGTAACTCTGACAATAAATTCTGGATTCTTGTTATACTCTTTTGTTCTGTATACCCACCTTGATATTTCATATTCATGGTAATCTTTTATTATCGTTTGTTATTTGACACTTTTTTAATTTTTTTTTAAAGATTTGCAATTTTGCCATTTGATTCATTTGAACCTTGAGCAACATAACCCATCATGCAAGCCTAAAACAAATTTTCCATTGAATATATATCATAGCATCACATGTTACAATTTATGCAAACCAATGGCTAACCATGAATCCTTACATAAAAGAACAATTGTTTCTATATAATCTTACATATTATGCAAAAAAAATCCAGGTATTTACAATTTCTAATGTTTTGAATTGAATTCGATTAGTCCATTAGCTATCTGGTTTATCTCATCTTAATTTAGTCATTATACTTCCATGTCAAAAATAAAAATTTGAAAATCAATTATGATTTTTTTTATATATTTTCATATATTATTCTTGTCCTAGCACCAACTTTATTAATGAGAAAATGAAGAATCTTTTGTATTTCACAAGAGACAAGTTTAGACTAGTCCTGAAATATACCTTGAAGCATAAACAAGCTACATCAAAGTTTAAACTACTTAACTTTGGACATTAATTAGGCATGGAGAGCCTTTATTTTACATGCAATAGAAAGGAAAGTACAAATTCAAGACCCTTATATTAAAAAAGATCAAGCTAAGGCTTATGATTCTCCTCCTCCTGTACAAGACTCAGAATTTTGGGGTTCTTTCTACTAGTTTTTTTAATGTTGATTCTATTTGGATGAATCAATCTTTGTTGCATGAAATCCAACAGTTGTGACTGTAATTGTTTGTTTATCACCGCGACACGCTTTGTCATCTCAGCTGCCCTTATATGACTTGCTTTACTTGTTTCCATTTTCATTTCTATGCCCATAGACATACTCATATTTGATTTCTGCCCAAAAGAAGAAAAATGAAACACATTATCTTTGCTGTCATATAGAACCAAATACATTAGAACATAAAGATGCAAATATTCTAGTTTTTCTGTCTTTCTAGTTTAGGAATTGATTGATACGATTGTGAAGGATCATTTAACATTGACTAGTTATCCCTGAGCAGGGTTGCCTCCCAACAGGGATTTAACTGACCCTAGATGTTTGAACCCTCGACCTATGAGGAATTGAGAGTTAAACCTGGAATCTATGACCAATGGTGTCAACCTATGTTCGCTTCTCCATGTTAGTTACCATAAGAGTAATTGTTTTCAAACAAACAATATGTACAACTTTTTGTGCAACAATGAGAGTCATGGGAAAAGAATAAAGAGAATATGGAGTGATATGTTTGATGCGATGAGAAGAGATATAAAGAGAATTTTTTTACAAAGTTTGTGTTAATGAATGAAAGCAAACCTGTGAATCAGACATGTTCTGTCTCAATAATCCAGTACTTTGTGAATCAATGGAAGTTTCTTTTTCTTTGTGTAAATGATGTAGTGAAAGGAGAGTGGTATTTGTGCTTGAGGAGTCCAATTGAGGATACTTTTCAAGTGGAGAAACACCATATTGATTAGAGACTCTCTTATGGTTTGATGTAGAAACTTCCCAGAGTCGTTGAACTACCACAAGATTAGTTATTTTCCCTGCTATTGATAAAAAATCATCAACATTGTTTAGTGTGTGTCTTTGTAACTTGGTTATAGAACAATGATCATCACCATTAAGAGCTTATATAAACTGACATTCATGAAAATTCATACTGACTCATCTTTAGAGATCTTTTGAAGCAACAAAATGTGAGTATTTTGCCCCAATAAACAGTTTATACATGCCAACTTGAATACTCATATCCTTCACCATAAATAGTTTATATTACCTTTTTGGTGATTGAGTCTTCGAATGATTTCCCCATTGATGACATTCCAAATGCATATCATGCAATCTTCAGAGGCTGATATTAGGCATGCCTGACTGGTTGTCAAGGAAGTAATGGCTCCACTGTATAGTTGACAAAAATTAAGCAGGTTATACTTTTTTATAAGCTAAAATTCATTCAAAAGAAGTGCAATGGTGCTTCAACCCATATACAAAGAAATAGAATATTACAAAATGTTTATATGGGACCAAGATCATCAATACTTTTAACGCTACAATTTTCAGAGAAACAATAAGAAGCTAAGACTCAGTTGTTTCCATAATGAAAATTTTCCAAAACAGCTTTCTTGAATTATTTCATGTCATTTTTAATGTTTGACATGGTATTAGAGGTTCAACTCCGAATCATTGTCAAATATTTTGCATTAACATTCTTGTTCTTTGCAAATATTGTTTAGATTTTATGGGTTCTTGTCCTCTTCCAAAAGTGTCATCGTTCTTATCTTAGTGTGTGTATATATATATATATATATATATATATATATATATATATATATATATATATATATATATATATATATATATATATATATATATATATATATATATATATATATATATATATCCCCTCCACAAACCTAGAAAATCTTGGCCTTGGAACCAAGGATTGAGCACCTATACTTAACCTTACTCTATGAACATAACTTATATTAAGGTTCAAAACTACAATCATAAGTTTATCACTCAAAATTGGGTTCACTTAATATGCACAAAGAAAAATTTGTGCAACCTTGCACACTATTAGAAAGTTACCCTTTTACCCATGTTTCAGGAATTAATTCCATCATCATCCTTCCATCACCTTCATCTTCAACATCCCGCCACATTTATCAAGCTTCCTCATCTTCACTTCAACATCCCGCCACTACCCCAACCCAAGCCCACATTGAACCACCACTCCCAACCACCGCAACCCATATTTCATAACTCAAAACCCTGATTCTCACCCCAAGAACCCAGAAGAAAGAAAGAAAGAAATAAAGAAAGAGTGGAAAAAATTAGTACTTTTTAAGATTGGTGGAAGAAGAGGGAAGCATATCGGAGTCGCAGAGGCGCTGGTGAGGAAAATCAGAGGTCGAAGGCCTTTTTACCATTGTAGAGTCCTCTTATTCCCATGATCTCCAGTATGTTGAACTTGGAGGTGGAGGGTTTGTTCCCCTCTGTAGATCTGGTGCTTGTCAAAGGTGCTTCCTTTTACAGCAACAACAATGTCCGCTACAAAGGAGATTATCTTAGATCAAGGCAGATCAGAAACTACAACCTATGCAGGCTAGGGTATGGAACGGCAGTGTGGCCGCGATTGATCTTGACGATTGGAACGATGATGCTTTCTATGGTTCCATACACCTAAAGCCCTCAAATTGACGGAAACCCTAACCCCCCAAATCCAGAAATCCTAAAGCCAAATTCCCAAATTGACACACCCAAATTTTCTCTACTTCTGATTTCGCCTCTTATTCATGATTCATGATTTGATTCTGTTTCGTTATGATTTGAAATCCTAAAGCATTGCTTTGCTCTTCACCCTTCGACTTCTTCATGGCATCTTCTTGAGAAAAAATCAAAGGATTGGGTTTCATACTAGATCTGAGAGAAGAGAAAAGAACCACAAAACCCCAAATCCTCCACCTCCCCAAAAACCCAAATCCTCCACCTCCCAAAAATCCAAATCTGAAGCGTCTCGTGGCAGATTTGCAGCAAGGAGATGATCAGGATGCTCGCGAAGGTTGCACAAATTTTTCTTTATACATATTAAGTGAACCCCTCAAAATTTACTTACTATCGTTAAACTTACACAAATTCGTTCTAAAACAAGGCATTGAAAACATTCAAATACATAAATACAATTTGTATTAATAAAACTATTTCTGGATAAAACATCTGGATGTTCATATTTAATAAATAATTATGCAATAACTTTTCACTAAAAAGTGTGTGCTTTGGTTTTCACTTGTCACCTGGTTTATCACTATATTTGTTGAGATGAAATTATATTCTGAAAAAACATTGAGAAATAAGAATCTTTAAGCATTATATATAATTACTTGTGTCCATTCAACTTAGGTGGATAGCCTATTGTAATATTGGAAGGACTTTCTCCAAGACCAACATCAAGCTTTTGGACAATAATTGTTCCATTTTGTGTTCCATAAAACAAGAGACCAGCTCCTTGGTGAAAAGCGCTGGAAGTTATTGCCACATGATAAACTTGAGTTTGCATAAGCCTTCCTGTGATAAAGTCCCAAACCTGATAAACAAAATATCTCATGAAAATCTAACAATTAAAATTGTAGGAGTTAGAATCTTAATGCACAATTTCATTACCTTGCATGTTCCATCAAGGGAGCTTGATATTAAATTTGAGAAGCAAGTGTCACTTGTAGTTAAAAGACCTGTTATAGAGGATGTGTGCCCTGACAAGCAATGTAATAAAGAATGCGAGCTTCGTATTTCTTCAACATCTAACAAACTTTCATCAATTTAAATAGAACAAATACATTAATATAAATATTCTTAGTGGCCAATACATTTTCTCAAAAGCCAAAATAAGTTTCCAGGGAAAGAAAATTTTAAATTTACCTAATCATTGACCAAACACAGATCATACCATCATCTGAACTAGAAATAAGAAGAGAATTGTCATCTGAAAATAGAGTGTGGTTTAGAGATTTATTATGAGCACGCCAAGTCTTCAGTAGTTTTCCACTAGTTACCTATAATTGACCATAAACTTATCAGAATTTACCCATAAATAAGTGTTCCCATAAATCTCACATACAAGCTAATACAATGTATTTTACAACCAAATGTTATCAAAGTTGAATCAATCTACGTCATAATTAATATACGAGCAATATGTGTATGAGTAAAAAGTAAAAACATAGATTGAAAATGGCTAATTGAAGAAAAAATATTTTGACTTCGATACATTCCTAATAAACAACTTTAGATAAAATAAACACCTTAAAATGTGCTTACATACATTCCAAATATAAGCATTTCCAGACAAAGCTCCTCCCACAAGATATATGCCATCTTTTGTGCAAGAAAGTGGCCCAATGGCCTCCGCTGTGTAATTCAAAAGTGGTCGTTGAGGCTGAAACAATGATATAAGAGTACAAAGAGTTCTCAGTAGAAAATTAATCTTAATTCAAAATGCACGAAAATATGGTATTTCTATCTAACTTATTGCTTTGTCATGACAATTATACCGAGCCCTACCACTGTTTGCATGTAATTCCTTTTTCCTACAAGACAACATTTTTCTAACAAACCATATATATCGGTTTATCATATCATTATAAAAAATATATATCATGAATTAAATCTAAAATTTACACTCATTTTGACGCCAACTAATTTTATGTGGAATTAGTTACCATCAACTTACTGATGACCAAGACTACAGGTATTTTGAAATGACTGCCTAATTACCAGCGATCTAGGTCATGGGTAACTTGTCAGGCTTAAAAAACTTTGGTCGTCAGTTACCGATGGTCAAAGCCTTCGGCAATTTCAAGTTACTTTATCAATATTTTTATCCGTATAATTTACTTTTAATACTAACCGGTTTCAAATGTGAGTTAGGGGTATTTTTAATTGTTTGTGTGATCTTTTTTAATAGAGTGTTATGTTATGTTCTTGATAGCAAGCCTTATATCTTATTTTGTTCTATCTTAAAAAATATTAAACATGGAATAAAGCCATATATCTCGTTTCCATATATTTACCAAAGCTACCAATATATCTTAAAAGCACAAACAACTTGATACAATTTTTTTTGGTTACAACTTGATACAATTTAATAATATGGAAAAATATCGTATATAATTTTAAAAAATTCCATATATCATGCATTGATTAGACATGCAGGCTTATATCAATGAGAAAAATATGTTGTTCCATTTCATATTTACTATTTCTTGTTTTTATTCATTAGAAAAAAATTATATTTACTTTTCAATTATTTTAATTGTATTTTTACAATAAATTTTTTTACTACTATTTCTCTTTATTTCTTGAGAAGTTTAAAATAATATTAATTATCATCTTATTAATTATAGCTCTCTTATCATCTAACTAATCTATAAATGGGAGAATCATTCTTTCCACATGTAAAAAATAAAACGAAGAATCATTACGAAATAAATATTAAATAAATAAAACATATATAAAAAAATAAAAAATGATTTTAATATATTTTGGTGAATAAATAATAATTTTAATATAAATGGGTGTATATATAAAATAAAAACTTTAAACAAAAAAAAGTAACTAATCAAGTAGAGTTCTACTGTTTTTTCTTTCCCATTCACCAAAAAAGAGTACTACTGCTTTTAAACCACTTCTTGAACGTTAAACCAAAGGTCAAAATTCAGTTCTATATTTACCTGCATCGCCCACTAATATAGGATTTGAAGTTGTAAAAATAATTGTTTCGTTGGATTTTATTCATTTCATATACATTTTTTCAATATTTAATTTAGCTAGAAATGGGGTTTAATCATCCAAATCCTTATAGTTAAAAAATCAAAGTGTAGACAATATTGATGAGCAAATATATCATCGCATTGCATCAAGCGGATTGGGTTGTTTATAGTTTTCTAAAACTGTATACTAACTCGACCATCCAAATTGTTTTATATTATAGTTAGAATTAGATTTTTTTAATCTTACCTAATAAAATATGAGTCATCCAAACATAAACTGCACATCAAAGTTTGTATTTTGACCACAGTGCACAACATTTTCAATGTTTGTGTAAAATATTCTTCCGAAGCACCAAAAAAATGTTTTGTGTAAAATATTCATGGTAAATGCTTTTTTTTTTTTTTTGAAACACATGGTAAATGCTTTGAATCCTACAAATCAGTGGGTCTTCATAGCATTGATGATTAAAAAATCAAATAAATTGATTAAAAATAGTATTAAATATATCAGTAACTGACAAATGTTGCTTTTAATAAATAGATATTATTATTTAACCATAATTGATACTCCACCACTTCAGAAAATTATTTCTATTAAAAAAATATGTAATGAGTCTAATTAATGTATTGATTTCAAAAATATATTTATAATATTTTATATTTATTCTTTATTATTGTATTAATTATTTCTCACCATAATTAACTTAATTGGGTAGTATTAGAGAGATAATTAATAGTGGGTGGTAATCAAAATTTGAGAATTGAAAAAACAATTAATATAAGGGTTATATAGGGAAAAGAAAAATGTTTTTTTTTCTGAAATTTAGTATGGGTTTTATATTAAAAAACACCAAAGATATCTCTAAAGTCATATAAAAAGAAAACGAAGTGAGTATTTACTGAGGTATTGGTTAGCTGATTTGTAAGGTTTTGTCTACCATGGATAGAAAAATTTAGTTCATAAGTTAAAATGTTTTTTTCAAATTAATTTTAGCAAATAAGTAGCATTTTTTGAAAGCAAAATAAATTATATATCACCAAAAGAAATTGGGAAACCCTTCACAACGAAAGAGAAAGAAGGCAGCCTAAAGAAAAAAGAGAGACGCAAACATCTAAAAGAGAGGCAACAAAAAGCAAAAATCCACCAAAAAATTCCCACAACGGCCTCAAAACAAAAACCTTTAGAACCTGCGCAAAAAGAAAACTCCCACTAGCCAAGAAAAACAACAATCAAACACTAAGAAGAGAATATCTCCTTAAAAAGTTTCTCCAAACCGTGAATAGCTTCTAAGTCACTGATGTTTAAGACCCAAAATTTTCTCGAGAAGTCATATCTTTTTCCTTAGAGCTTGTGACCATTGTAACAAGATCTCATAATATATTAAATATTAGTAGTAAAAGCATGGTTCATGTGTGGCCAAATTTTTAACATGATCCATCACATAATTATCCGTTTTTTATGCTTATTGTTGCCCAATAAAAAACGACAGATTATAAAATCAAGAGAATAATTTTAAATAATCCATGATTTGCTATCCATTTCCATGTTTTTTTTTATCAAAATTCAAACATTTTTTTCTGTGCAATATTATTAACAACGTGTTTTACTGGGAAAAAAATTTGCCAGAATCTCAAATCTCAATCACTCAATCTTCAACCCAATCCATCACTATGCACCACATAATGAATGTTATTGTGTAGTTTTCACTTCATAAAACTTTGTCTTCATAAAACCTATGTAATTAATTTGTAACCCGGAACATCAAAGGACCCAAGCTAGGTGAGCCAATTTGATTATATATGAGAAATAAAAACATGTTCATTTGGAAAAAAGAAAAAAAAAAGGTTTGGATGAAAAATGTTACCTTGTTCAAGGGCCAGACAACAATGGATCCACCACCAACAGATCCATGTTTGTTGATTTGTGATGCTACGAGGAATTGGTTTCTTAAGCACACCAATCCAAACGGTGGTGAAGAACAGGTTGGTATGTGAAGTAGATTTTCACCTGTGTCCATGTCCAACACTGTGATCCCATTTCTCATGCTCTTGTCACTGCACATCACCAGTGCCTCCCCTGCCATCTTTGAACACTGAAAAAATTGAGATGACTCAGATAAGAGAAGTAGAGAGATCCTCCTCCTCCTTCTTCTTCTTAATTATTTTTCTTGCAAGTTTTTTTGGTTCAGAGAAGCCTCTTTTGGAATTTGGCTAGTGCTTTAAGGCATGTGACCTGTAATAGAGTTAATGGAATGCAGAGTGAGTTGGAGAGGTATGTTTCACGCTTGACATGTGTTTGACTTAGCTTTGGATATGATCACACTCACTGACAGTCTAACACTGGTTACATTCTTGCTCGCGGCTTGGGTTAATTTTTTTTTTTTGGGTAAAATACACCCACCCGTTAAAATTTAGAATAATGAAATCCTTATCCAAATTTTACACCTCACTCTACTTTAGATACATGATTTAGAGACAGAAAAAATTCATCGCTAATAGAGAGAGATTTGTGATGCATTGACGTTATAATGGTGAAGGTTTCAATTTATAAATTCGAAACATAATTAAGGAAGAAATTAGTCCATCTCTAGCGACTAGGGAT
This sequence comes from Acmispon strigosus, assembly GCA_030819835.1. Taxonomy (NCBI): domain Eukaryota; kingdom Viridiplantae; phylum Streptophyta; class Magnoliopsida; order Fabales; family Fabaceae; genus Acmispon; species Acmispon strigosus. The sequence goes on along the minus strand of JAUAMA010000002.1, from coordinate 16,944,333 downwards.
GACAATTAAACTCATTCTCATGGGTACTCCACCTGATTTGACGGGGTAAAATTCTCTATGACTGAGTTTGGGTTCGAGTTTGGTATTAGTGATACCCGCGCCCGAACCCGACCGAACTCGTCCGATACACTTAAAACTACAAAAATGTATTTTTATTTATATATATATATATATATATATATATATATATATATTAATAAAGTTAGAGTCATATATATTGTCTGGATCCAATATCTATAAATAAAAATGTCTTTTTTTTAAATGGTTTATCTTACAATTGTTTACGCACGAATTTGATTTTAATATATATGAGCAGTTTTATTTGTCCTAAATTCTATGTGTTTTCATGTTAAAAAAGAAAGCGAGTTCGGGTAAATCCAAAACCAACAGGTTCGGGTATGCGTTTCCTTTTCTGAAACCCAAGGGGTTGGGTTCGGGAAAGGTGAAACGCGGACCCGTCTAGACCCGTTGTCAGCCCTACTAGCGGCGTTACTATCTCTTATGCCCATTATTTTTCTTTTTATATTTGAAATAGTTTAAATAATAAAACCAATATTTTTATTTGATTTAAAATTTATTATTTAATCTAAAAATATTAATTTTATTATTTAAATTATTCTAAATGGACGATTTTTTTAATCTTTAATCGGGGTAAACTTATTCAGGAAACTGTGCGAGTCCCTCCCCACAAATAATTTTTTCGGGGTTCAAACTTGTGTTCTAACCATTATGAGGATCTAGATTGCCCCAACTAGACCAACACATTGTTGGTTAACTAGATGATTCAATCCACAATAATTACATAATAGACATATTACTCCCTCTCTCTTTTGTTATAAGTCACTTTTTTTTTGTCTCAAATTATAAGTCACTTTACAATAACTATGAAACATTAATTTTTTTCCACGTTTACCCTTATATTTAATACTTAACATTCTTATTTTCCAAAATATTACTTGATTTCCAAGACCATTATCATTTAGAGATAGTGAAACATTAATATGGAGAGAGATTTTAAATAAAGGTGATTTGAAAAAGTTATTAGGATAAGCTATAAATTTATTGCTACTAACTAATTTTGACCACGTTTCTTAATTCTATAGAATTGGTTAAAAGCAACTTATAATAAGGGACGGAGGGAGTACCTTTTTAAGGTAATAAAGGGGTAGGGACAATCTTTTCATTTAGAATGCAAATAATTACTCCCTCTATTCCTATTATAAGTCAATTTTCTTGATTTTTTTTCCAAAATATAAGTTATTTTACAATAGCAATATGAAGCATTTAATATTTTTTCTAAAGCTACTCTCATATTTAATATGAAAGAGATAGTAAAATTTTAAAATACTGACTTAAAGAGATAAATTCATAGGTAATTAATGAGTTTTAAAACTTGAATTTTACTATAAACATGTTTATTAATTTCAATGTTCAAATATATTAGGTTCATGTATCTTATATTTTATCAATAATTAATCTAATTTATTGAAATTATTTATTAACATTTTAAATTTTAAATTTTAATAGTATTAAAATATTTTTTTAATATTTTATAATTACTTTTTGATAAATTATATTTCTATTAACTACATTTATATTAATTACATTTTTTTAATAGTTACAATTTTATAAAATTATTAATTTTATTAATTAATTTTTTCTAAGTTTTAATAAATTAATTTTAAATTATATATAATTAGTTTTTAATTTAATAATTATCCTACTTGAAAGTATAAATCATTAATAGCATTTAAAGTTTTTTACTGAGAAAATAAGTAACAATATTAGAATTAGTAATATATGATGTAAGAGAATAATATTTAGGATAATGATGTATGGCACACCACTTGCACACCACTTGCACACCAAGTGTATTTAATGAGATTCTTAAATTATTTTATTCTCTAAAATTATAATATGTTATTTTCAAATGATAAAATTGTGTGTGGTGTGCATCTTGGTCAACGAATCAAGAGTAATTAGGGAGGAGATCAGCAGTAATTAGGGAAATTATATTTCAGCATTAATTCTTGTAATTTTTTATTTCCTTAATTAGTGAGCTTAGCTGTAATATAAATAGGCCTACAACCTTTTGATTCAAGCAATAAAATAATTTCTATCTACCTTATGTTTTCTAATTCAATACGGTATCAAAGCAGCGTTCTTTGATCTTGACCAATTCCACTACTTTCTTCCCTATCTTTTTCTGAGCCAACAACCTGAAATCAACAAACCATGTCAGACGTTGAAGATAACTCTAACACCAATCCAACCCAAAACAAAACCCAGAAACTAGTCAACATCTCTGATGATTTGACCCTTCAGATTGCAGCTCTACTGCGAAACAGCCTTGGAGCACAATCCTCAAATTCTGAGAATCTGTCTCTCAGAATCAAACTCAGTGGAGATAACTATCCACTATGGGCAGCCTTAATGAAGAAAGCCATTGGAGGCCGAGGACGAAGTGCACATATCACCAGAGAACTTGCACCACCATCAAAAACAGATCAGAGATACACACGTTGGGAGCAAGATGATCAGTGTATGTTTACCTGGTTAATTCAGAACATCGAATCACATTTGGTGAATAACGTCTCACAGTACCCAACAGCGAAGAACTTGTGGGATGGACTAGCTCTGACATACGGCACCGGAATTGATTCTTTGCAGGTATTTGACCTTCACAGAAGGGCGAATTCATTGCGGCAAGGTAGTGACACCTTGGAAGATTGCTGGAACAAGCTACAAAATCTCTGGATTGCCATTGATAGGCGAGACCCAAACCCGATGACATGTCCTGCAGATATTCAAGTTTACAACAACAAAATACAGGAACAGAGATTGTACCAACTTCTCGCAGCCATCAATGACAGGTTCGAACCAATTAAAAGAGATATTCTGAAACGTGAACCTCTCCCCTCAGTCGAAACAGCTTTCGCCACCGTAAGGCGGGAGGTCGCCAGGCTTCACATATTGAAAGCGACAACCTCTGAAATTGACTCATCATCGGGAATCAGTGCGGGTCTAGTGGCCAGAACAGCAGGGGATCGAGGAAACAAGGACGCGGGGCAAGCGGCCGGCAAAACCAAGGCTCATTCAAGGGACAAGGAAGATAAATCAAAATTGGTGTGTACCCATTGTGGGATGAAGAAACACACTAAGGAAACGTGCTTTAGGATTGTGGGTTATCCTGAATGGTGGACAGACAACCACAAGGAAAAAGCTGAACCACGAACAGGAAGGGCTGCCGCCGCCGCCACTGGTTGCTTCCACGACCGAGTAGCCACTCCAGGGCCACCGGACCATCGCGACGGAGACAGGGAAATCGCTGGCAGCCACCGTGCAAAGGGCAACGAAGAGGGAGCCTTAAATCGCGCCGCCAGCGAACGCGAGAGGACTCACGAATGTGAATGGAGCAGCGGCGCTGTAGCGTGTGTGGCTTCCAACAAAGGTTCTCACCTAGGAACCTATGGTAGTGGGTTTGGGATCCATGACCCAAGCCCAATTTCTCCTAACACATATTTTTTGACAGAAATTGGGCCATAAAACATTGGGCTGAAAACTGATTTTTATTCTAATTTCTGTTCTGATTTTTATTCTGATTTTTTAATTAGAAGTGATAAAACAGAGTCCAAAGCTTATATAGCCCAATCAGCTACCAGGGATAATTCTGGAAAATCGACAGACTGGATATTTGACTGTGGGGCCACAGACACTATGACCTATGATCACAAGGATTTTTTAAATTTGTCCTCACCACCTAAGACTCATATTGAGACAGCAAGTGGAGAACTTATTCATGTGAAAGGAGGAGGCTCTATTATTTTTTATGACAGAATGAAATTAAATAATTGTCTATATGTCCCAAGTTTATCTTCAAAATTACTGTCTATCAGTCAAGTGACCAAAGATCTTCATTGTGTGGTTCTAATGTATCCAAAATTCTGTCTTCTGCAGGACATTCTTACGAAGGAGATCATTGGGCGTGGTACTGAGCGAGGAGGCCTTTACTACGTTGACGAGGTGGTTCATCCGGGTCATGCCATGCTTGCTCACGGAACGACTGACAAACAACTTTGGTTATGGCACCGACGTCTTGGTCATCTCTCTTTTGGATATCTTAGGTTTTTATTCCCTAACCTTTTTTCGAATAAATCCACTACTCTAAAGTGTGAAATTTGAATTCGTGCTAAAAGTCATAGGACTTCTTTTTCCTCAAATAATACTAGGGTTGACTCTGTTTTTCCTTAATTCATTCTGATGTCTAGGGTCCAGCTCCAAATTCTAATAAAAGCCGATTTCAATATTTTGTATTGTTTGTGGATGATTATTCTCGCATGACTTGGATATACTTTATGAAACACAAATCAGAAGTGCCTGAGAAATTCTTTATGTTTTACAAAATGATCCATACTCAGTTTCAAAAAAGAATTCAAATTCTTCGCTCTGATAATGGTAGGGAATTTGTGAATCAGTCTATGCAAGCATTTTCTCAAGAACATGGCCTCATCCATCAAACCTCTTGTCCCAACACACCCCAACAAAATGGTGTCGCCGAACGCAAGAATCGCATTTTACTTGAGATGACTCGTGCACTATTACTTGATTCTCAGGTTCCTACCTCTTTTTGGCCTGAAGCCCTAGCCACATCTGCATATCTCATCAACCGTCTTCCTACCCAAATTCTTGCTCACAAAACTCCCTTACTAGCCTTAGCCGCCCAAACCACCATTCCTTCTCTTCTAACCTTACCTCCCCGAATCTTTGGGTGCTCCGTATTTGTTCATGTTCCCAAAGGTGATCGAACCAAACTTGACCCTTGTGCCGAGAAATGTGTTATTGTGGGTTATGCCATGCACCAAAAGGGGTATCGGTGCTATAATCCAGTCACTCGTCGTATTCATGTTACTATGGACTGTGACTTCTTAGAATCTGAATTTTTCTACCACCAACTTCGTGTTCAGGGGGAGATTGTTAGTGAATCACTAAGTTGGTTACATGATCTAAGTTGTTCTGATACTATTCCAACAGAGCAGGTAGATGGAGCCACTGAACCCACTCCTATCAACATAGCCAGGGTCGACGGACCGGTTCACGTAACCAATGTCCCGACTTCGGAAGATGTCCAACATGAGGTAAATGAATCTAACTCCAATGATTTTTCACTTGATTTAAATGATGCCACTGCTCATGATGACAGTCTAGAACCATAAGAGCCAGAATCTGAAGCGTGTGTCCTACCTCCTCGAAGAAACAGAGGTGTGCCTCCAAATCGATACTCTCCTGAACATGTGTCCCGTGCTTCGAGGCATCCAGTGAATATAGCCAGGGGGAGAATTGTTGAAGTTGCAAAAGCATTCTCAGCTACTCTTCTGTCAGAAGATATCCCAAAAACGGCCCAGGAAGCAAGCAAGAAAAGTGAATGGAAAAAGGCGATGAACACAGAGATGGAAGCCCTTGAAAAAAATGGTACATGGGAAAAATGTGTACTACCAGCAGGAAAGAAACCAGTTGGGTGCAGATGGGTCTTCACCATCAAGTATAAGGCTGATGGGAGTATTGAGCGATACAAAGAAAGGCTAGTTGCCAAAGGCTACACGCAGACTTATGGCATTGATTATTCAGAAACCTTCTCTCCAGTTGCCAAAATTGACACCATTAGAGTGTTGTTCTCATTAGCAGCAAATAAAGACTGGCCTCTTCACTAGTTTGATGTTAAGAATGCGTTTCTACATGGAGATCTAAAAGAAGAAGTGTATATGGAAGCTCCACCTGGGTTCTCAGGAAACTTCCAAGGAGAAGAAGTGTGCAGGTTAAAGAAGGCCTTATATGGGCTTAAACAATCTCCTCGTGCATGGTTTGGGAGGTTTACTATGGCTATGAAGCAATATGGATACAGACAAAGCAATGCCGACCACACACTTTTCCTTAAAAGAAGAGGTGACTTGGTCACTTGCCTCATAATATATGTGGATGACATGATCATAACAGGTAGTGATGAAGAAGAAATTTCTCAGCTCAGGAAGAATCTCTTTGCAGAGTTCGAGATGAAAGACCTTGGGTGGCTGAAATACTTCTTGGGCATCGAAGTCCTTCGATCTAAAGAAGGGATTTATATTTCTCAACGAAAGTATATTCTGGACCTGTTAGCAGAAACTGGGATGGTAGATTGCAAGCCCAGTGATTCTCCAATAATGGTAAACCACAAACTCAAGGTGGATGAAGGAACTGAGCTAGCTGATAAGGAGAAGTATCAGAGGTTGGTGGGAAAGCTAATCTACCTATCCCATACTATACTAGACCTGATATTGCATATGTTGTTGGGGTGGTAAGTCAGTTTATGCATCATCCACAGATAGAGCACATGGAGGCAACTATGAGGATTGTCCGATATCTCAAAGGGACTCCTGGAAGAGGTATCATTTTCAGGAAAAATGGACATCTGGATATTGAGGCCTATACCGATGCTGATTGGGCCGGTAACCCAAATGATAGACGATCCACAGCAGGATACTTTACCTTAATTGGAGGGAATCTTGTCACTTGGAGAAGCAAGAAACATAAGGTAGTTGCATTGTCAAGTGCAGAGGCAGAATTCAGAGGCATTGTAAAAGGGATAACTGAGATTATTTGGCTAAAGAAACTGATGAATGAGATTGGTTGTCTAGTGAAACTTCCAACCCCGCTTAGGTGTGACAACAAGGCGGCAATCAGCATCTCAGAGAATCCTGTTCAACATGATAGAACAAAACATGTTGAAGTGGATAGGCATTTCATAAAGGAGAAGATTGAAGATGGCACTGTTGAGCTACCCTTTGTAAGATCTGAAGATCAGCTAGCTGATATTCTTACCAAGGCAGTAACAGGAAAAGCTCTGGAAACAGTCTTGCACAAGTTGAGTATTGGAGACCCCACTATTCAACTTGAGGGGGAGTGTCAGAATATTCATATATTAAGGAAGAGAATCAACCAAAATTTGGTCAACGAATCAAGAGTAATTAGGGAGGAGATCAGCAGTAATTAGGGAAATTATATTTCAGCATTAATTCTTGTAATTTTTTATTTCCTTAATTAGTGAGCTCAATTGTAATATAAATAGGCTCTGCCTACAACCTTTTGATTCAAGCAATAAAATAATTTCTATCTACCTTATGTTTTCTAATTCAATACTTTCCACCGGATAAAAGCAAGGGGGTTGGGTTGGGTGGATTCTTCTCAAACCTGATATTCAAACCTAGCATGGTTGGGTTATAATAAAAACCGTTCGTTTAACCTGTTGACTCAATCCAACTCGCATTTTTTCTATTAGATCGGGTTAGGTCGGACGAATTCATCGGGTCTACTGACCCATGTGCACCCTTACCTTACACATGCAGTTCATATACATTCTTCTCTTTTGATCTTGACCAAAGTTCACACAGCCAGCCGCTAATCCTCTACCCCACGATCAGCGTACTATTATTGATATTAACTTTAAAAATGCTTAATTAAGATTTGAAGGTTAAATATTAAAATTAATTCATACCACAAATTATTAACTTCAAAATATGTTTTCAAATAGTTGAATGAAGATATAAATTACAATTAAAAATAAAAAATTTGATGTATGAGAAAGTAGCTATTATTCATTAATATTAATAATTAATGGCTCCAAGTAGTTTTGTTTTTAATACAATTTAAAAGAGATATTTTGGAACCCGCATTTTCAAAAACTATCCGTCTCCATACTTGCGTGAGTAGTAATTTAAATGTCAGTCTCCATACTCTCCGAATACCTATAATGATGCCCGTTACCCACAATTTGATTATCCAAAACTTAACTTTCACAATTTTTCAATGGAAAATCAAAATGTAACTGCTATTATAAAACAAAAGCATTAATTAAAAATACAAACAATCTTCCACATAGTTAAAAATGCAAACAATCTTCTAATAAGTATAAACTTTTTAAAAAGAATAAGCGAAAAAGTTAAGCTTTAAATTTATAAATTCATGTTTGTTAATGAACTCCTAAAATTGTAGGTTACTAACTTATTTTAAAAATAAGTGCGGATAAATTAAAAACTATATATAATATTAAGACTTCACTTACTTATTTTTTATAGAAGTTAGAAAGCTATACTTTAAATTTATTAATATAGTACCAATTATATGTTTGTGCCTGTATAATATGTGTGCGAGTATGGGGCGCGTTGGGTACTATAGTACCCATATACGCACCCATGTCCACTACTTTTTGCAGGTATTTACGCATGTCCAACCCCATACTCATCTAATGGGTTTTTACCCTATCGATTGTGGATATTTTGTGCAGGTAGCCAATGGGTTGGACCTATTTCCATACCCAAGTGCCAAAGTGGTGTAACTTGGAAGTCATTTGGTACGTCGGATTAGGCATAATAATACAAGCTTATAAGTACATTATATGTTTGTTCATTGTTTGGTACTAACATTGTATTGTATGTGCATATCCGTCAACATACTATTATACATTAAAATGATTGATTATTTTATTCACCATATATACGTGGGATGAGACCGATAAGATTGTGGCGTATTAGCTACATAAAAATATTTCAACTTACGATCACCGCCACCAACACCTCCTCCACCATGTCCCAACAATAGCTACTATTACTGTCGCCGCCACCGCTTCCACTACCACACACACATACTCACATGTCTTATATTATACAATATTCCAAACAGGCCATTGGAGTGGGGTGGGGTGAGGGTGAGCTACGTATCAATCCCCTTTTTTGAAGATTCCAATAGTTTTCAATGGCCCTGGAACTCTTGAAGCAAAGCCACCAGCCCACCATAATCAGAAAATGCTTATTTTTTTTGAAATTAGGAAAAGGTTTCAAAATATGGGCTTTATTTAAAAAAAAAACAAAAATGTTTACCTCCTTTCGGGTGTACCCGATCCATGTTTTATGAACCAATGAATCATCCATCACAACTTGACCACCCTTAAACCCTAATAAACCCCAACTAGTAGCCAATACAAGCAGCTATTTTCCCTTTCCCTCTCTCACTCTTCTAGGGTTTCGGTTTCCGCCATCAACAATGGCGCTGTTCCTGCTCTACGAATCTGCCTGTGGCTACGCCGTGTTCGAGGCTCATGGCATCGACGAAATCGGCCAGAACACCGAAGCGGTTCGGAACTCCGTTTCCGATTTGAACAGGTTCGGCAAGGTCGTCAAGCTTTGCTCTTTCCATGCTTTCACCTCCGCTCTCGATGCCCTCAAACAGTGCAACGCCGTCTCTGAAGGTAAGTAACCCTTCAACTGTTCACTTTCTCAGGGTGTGTTTGTTTCAACATTTTCATCGGTTAGAGAAAAAAGCACCCTTTTTTATTGCATGTAATGTGCTTTTACTCAATGGAACACTCTTGGATTAACCAAATGTGGTTTCAGTTTCATTTCAACTGTAACCCAAACATACTCTCATTTTGTGGTTCTATGTAAAGCTGTTACTATGTAATATACATGCATAGTGATTCTAGTTATTTGTTGTTGTTGTTTTTCTCTTGCTGTTTAGGGATTTTGACTGATGAGCTGAGGGCTGCTTTGGAGAAAAACTTGCCTAAAGTCAAGGAAGGTAAGAAACCCAAGTTCAGTTTAGGTGTGTCAGACCCTAAGATTGGTTCTCAGATAGCTGAAGTGAGTAAAATTCCCTGCCAAAGTAATGAGTTCGTGAGTGAGCTTCTTCGCGGCGTGCGGCTCCATTTCGATAAGTTCATTGGTGATCTCAAGGTTAGCTGTTTCCTTTAGCCTCTTTATGTTATGTTTCTGCAGGACATGTCTTGCAGAATTTATTTATCTTTTGCTCATTCTTTTTATGTTTGTCACTTCGCAGACAGGAGATTTGGAAAAAGCCCAACTTGGTTTGGGGCATAGTTACAGCAGAGCAAAGGTGAAGTTTAATGTTAATCGAGTTGACAATATGGTCATCCAAGCCATCTTCCTTCTTGACACACTTGATAAGGACGTCAATTCATTCTCCATGAGAGTCAGGTAGTGTGTGTTGAATATTGAATACTCAATTAAATGCAGGATTTTCGTATTGAAAGTAGTTTACTTCCTTGAAGAGAATTAATAAACTTGAAGAGTTGATTGCTGTACTTGTTTGCCAATTATGTGTAGAGAGTGGTATTCGTGGCATTTTCCTGAGCTGGTGAAGATTGTAAATGATAATTATCTGTATGCCAAAGTTGCTAAATTTATTAAGGATAAGTCAAAGTTGTCTGAAGAGAATATTTCAGACTTAACTGATGTTGTTGGAGATGAAGATAAAGCAAAGGAGATTGTGGAAGCTGCCAAAGCCTCCATGGGTAGATCTCTCGTGCTTTTGCATTAAACTTTTGTTTCGTTCTCTATATTAATTATCTTTCTCTTGGTTTTTTCAGGACAGGATTTGTCTGAAGTGGACTTGATCAATGTCCACCAATTTGCTCAGAGGGTCATGGATCTATCTGAGTACAGGAGGAAGCTATATGATTACCTGGTTGCTAAAATGAGTGATATTGCACCCAATTTGGCCTCTTTAATTGGTGAAGTTGTTGGTGCTCGTTTGATTTCCCATGCTGGTAGTCTCACAAATTTAGCAAAGTGTCCCTCTTCAACTCTTCAAATTCTTGGTGCAGAGAAGGCTTTGTTCAGGTTTTTAACTCCACTTGTTGTTTTATTTTAAAGTTTCAACTGCTTATCTGTTCATATAAGCTAACAAAGGCTTCCTTTGTGAAGCTGCAAACATTTGTTTCTACTACGTAGGTTATGTGTTTTGTCAGGACAACATCTCATTTTGGTCTGCATTGTTGACACCACTTTTCCTGCTTGCTCTCACCTCTAATTTATTGTACCTTTGTTTGCTTCATTCAGGGCATTAAAAACAAAAGGAAACACTCCCAAATATGGTTTGATATTCCACTCTTCTTTTATTGGAAGAGCATCAGCCAAAAACAAGGGCCGAATGGCTCGGTACCTTGCAAACAAATGCTCAATTGCATCACGCATTGACTGCTTTTCTGGTTTGTTTCTTGCACATTAATTTTAGTAATCTATCAATCATGTCCTTACTTTTCACCTTTATGATGATTTTGTGGTACTGTCGTGCAGAAAGCAGCTCTACTGCTTTTGGACAGAAACTCCGTGAGCAAGTTGAGGAGCGGCTTGACTTTTATGATAAGGGAGTTGCCCCTCGTAAGAACATAGATGTCATGAAGTCTGCTATTGAAACTGCTGCGAACAAAGGTAGGGATGTACAAAGAGACCTCCTGTGCCCTTCAATATTATGAGTTGTTTGTGATTACATCTCAAACTTGTGACTACCAACTTTTGATGGAAATTTTCCTTTTTTACTGAGGCTATATGATGGAGTTAAATTTTTAACTTTATGAGCACATATGTTGTAGCCCCCATTGTATGGAATTGTAACTATTACTAATTATTGCAGATGCAGAGATGGAAACAGAAGAAGTGCCTGTTGAAGTATCAAGCAAGAAATCCAAGAAGAAGAAGCAAAAAGCTGCTGCTGATGAAGGTGATGAGATGGCTGTGGATACAGTTACAAACGGTGATGCAGTGGAGGACCATAAATCAGAAAAGAAGAAAAAGAAAGAAAAGAGAAAATTGGACCAGGAGTTAGAGCTTCATGATCAGGCTGTTGATAATGGTACAAATGGGAATGCTAGTGAGCAAAAATCAGTTAAAAAGAAGAAGAATAGAAAGGATGACAATGGAGAAGTACTGGAGGCTGCTAGCGAGTCTAAGAAGAAGAAGAAATCAAAAAGGAAGGATACCGAGTAAACTATGATGGGTTGCAGTTTTAACTGTTGAAATTGAGTATTTATTGTTATAATTTTGGATAATGTTAAATTTTATTTTGCTTTGAACTTTTACCAGTTAGTGCTCGTTTAAGCTTTTGTTGACTGCCTGCTTTTGTTGACTGCCTTTCATTTAGCATGCAAATTTTGCCCTAGTAAGTTTCAACATAATTTTAGTATTTGAAAAGTATTTTTCACAAGATATCTCTTCAATTTCTGCTGTCTTATTTTGAAATTGTAGAATAAAATTGGATATGACAAGAATTTTTTTTTTCTGAAGGTAATGACAAACCATATTTTATGAAAAAAACTCTTTAATTTTTTAGGATGCGATTCTATTTGCCGTAGTTTTGAAAATCCGACAGATAAATTAATTTTCTATTGCAGTCCTTCAATTTTTTTTGTCAAATATAATGCATGCTTTATTTTTGTGGTCAAATATAAAGCATATGCTTTGTCAATGTTCAGTAGCAGCGCATGACAAGTAACCTTTTGTAGAATCTTTCCAAGTCAGCACTCGCATATTGAACGTAGAAGATTACTCACAACCTCGTGAATATTATTGTGAAATTGTCATAAATTGATATAAAATAAGGTAATAATGGGGAACAAAGTTCCTAGAAGGCAGAAGCATTTTCCTTCCAAGCGAAAGGCAATTGGTGAAGGATAGAGCTTTTATCAACCTTTTTATATTCTTTTCATTAAGTTTTTAATAAAGAAAAATGATTGATGCATCGTGGATGTAAACTTCTTTTGCACATATATTCAATTGATTTTCATCACATTAGAAATTTATTTTTATTTTAATTAAAATTAAAAAAATGTAACCGTTTGGTTTGGTCTTATATGAAGTAATGTAATTGTATGTCAGTGAAAAACTTCTTTATACCCATTATGCATATCGATTAATCTCATAAATAAATAATATGTGAAATTGGTATTTGATAATATCTTCATCCCACCCTATCAACTTTAAAATAATTTGGATTGTGGCCATTTTTTAAAATAACTTGTGCATAAAACAAACTACATATTATATTTTACTTGTTTAAAAACGTATAAGATAAAAACAGAAAATGAGGCATAACTCAAATATTTCATAAGTGTTGCAAATTCTTTTTTCCATTTGACGGACAACAATTGAATAGCTGTCACCGTGTATATTTTGAACATGTGCCAAATTAAAAGTGCTTGTGATAAGTAAGAAGCATGAAAAGTGGAAAAATACCCTCAATCCAACATCTAGTATTTGGGTTTATAACATATGTTGATGTACCTGATCAATTAAGAAAGAAACTATATAACATTTGACAAATATGATAATGCATTTTCATTTGCTACAACACAAACTCAAAGGCGTAGAGTTTTACAATCCATAATAAAGAGGACGATTGTTAGTAGAGATATGACATTTGTTGAAGACCTCTTAAAGGAGACAATGATTCCACATAACTGTGAAGAAGGTCAATGACAACCAGATTAAAATTCCTGATGAGCACCATTGCCTACTAGATTGGAGGATTATATTGTCACTAATATTAGACAATGATGAATTCTTTTACAATAAATAATATTTAATGACATTAGGTATTCATAAAATGACTAATCTCATGAGTAATCCATAATTTTTCTGATCAATCTTGTTTTATAATGTGATTGATAATATCACCATCTTTCCTACTATACATAAAATGGTTTTTTTGTGTGTAAACTATACATAAAATGATTGATAGCTATTTACAATTTAACTAAAAACTCTTCAATCGTTTGAAAAGCCAACAGCCAACGAAAAATGTTTCAATAAAATTATGGTGATTGGTCCATTGTTTCATGCTTAAATAAAGAGAAAAGGGGGGCGAGAAGAGACAACTAAAATATGATGGTGACCGATACATGGATTTCATACTTAAAAATCACACAAAGTCAAATCTTCAAATGTTTTTTTTTTTACATAGAAAAATAAAAATCTTCAAATGTTAAAGAGAAGACACAACGACTATAAAATTTTATTTCCAACTCCTTAAGCATTAGTTCAGGGTTTTATTGAGAGATGTCAACCTACTTAATGTGATTTTCGAATCTCGAGAGATTAATCTCATGATTGTCACCAGTGGAGATAACCAGTGAGAATATCTTAGGAAAAAAATCATTTTCCTATTAAATATTACACAATCAATTAATAAAATTTTATAATTTTTAAACACCATTAATTATAGATAAATTAGTAGGTAATAATGCTTATGGGAAGAACAAAATATATTCCACATTTTTTGGTTTAAGGTAACATATTCCAAATTTAAGTTTTCTAATAAAACTAAACTATCATGCAAGTTGAAGTGAGAATAAGCTAGGTCGCTTTGCATAAATAGATTTGATCTAATTAAAACATTTAAGGCTTAAACATGACTGTTATTTGTCATAAGTTTTATTCGAGGTCTAATCTTATTTTAAAGTTTGGTTTGACCTGATAACTTTTTTAAAGATTCATTTCATAATAAGACATTTAAGTAAACCAACAAATTAATGTGTGTATAGGTCAATAGACTTATAGGCTACAATATACTAAAATAAATCTTTCTATAAACATGTCAGTAAGATTATAAGCTAATAGTTAGAGATGGAAAAATGCTAGATTATCTTGGTTTCCTAAGGCCTGAAAACCTATTTGAAATCTTGCTCTATTTTCTTTGCTAATATGTCATAATCCATTTCTAAATACATTTATATGCTTAGTCGACCTCTTTAAATCTACGAATATGTCAACCAGTATGTAATGTCAAAATATCATTATAAAAATCTCTCATAGCAATAATAACAATGAAAATATATTTATATTGATGATATGAACTTAAATAGGTTGGACTATTTTGGTCATGAGACTTTTTGAATGACATTAAACTAATCTTTTTATTTTATTTTTATAAAAAATGCTTGGATTAAAATCCAAAGAGTTTTCCTACGACACTTACATCGTGTTAGAATATAATTCTCCTATAGAATGATACTGCAATGCAATAAGGTAAGTAAATTAAGAATAATGCATGCTCACTCATACTGATACGTGTAGCTAACACACTAAAAGTCATACAAAAGTCCATAAACTCCAGGATTCAACGATGCACAAGTTGACTTTTGAGCGGAAATAGTTTTCCCCTATGTTAATTAGTGCTCCAACTTTTACAACTTGTCAAGCTCTACTAGAGAAACCAACATCCCGACTCTAGCGGCACTAAATGAAGTCATGCCAACACCACTAAGAACACGAACGGGAAAACACATAGGAGGGAGACTAGATGGTGGCAATGGTGGCAACTGAGACGACAATAAAGGCGGCGAGGGTAGAGGCAGAGGATGTGGTGATGGTACACAACAAGCAAAAGGCTAATTACCAACGATCAAAAGGCGTCAGTAACTACTAAAAGCTGCCAGTAACGTAACTTTATCGACAAATGAAAATTTATCAGTATTTACCTTATCAGTAAATATTATCGACATATTTTGAAAAGTTATTGCTAAATTAGTGGCGTATATGATCGTCCATAACTTACCAACTACCTTGTTTGTTGGTAACTTTCCGACGACTATCCGTCGGTAGTGGATAAGATTGAACCAAAAAAACCTCTTTGCTATAGAAGAAAGTGCTTCATCAATGGAAAAAAAAAACTTCAACAGTTAATTCTTTTGGCCTTTTGTAATAATATCATAATCTCCAATAACCTAAGTTATGTATTCATACCTGATACCTATGTTTCTAATGAACTACAAAACAACCGACATTTATTAATAAGATATTTATAAAAAGTGATCAAAATTAATAATAAATTACAAACTGAATTTTAAAATTCAACTTGGAACCTACTAATAATTGTCCCTGTTTGATAAATATGTTATTAATAAAATGATAATTATTTTATGATTGTTCGGGAGCAAAGAATGCAGAATGAAACTTAGATGAGTGGAGATTCATAAAGGAGGTAAAAAAAATAAAAATTATGGTTTTTTCCACCTATGAAACATACCATCCCTAACAAATGGGATTTTTTTTCAACCATAAATTATTATATAAACAAGGTATATATTTATAGTATTAATAACTTAATGAATTACATAGAATTTAAGTCTTACATGCTAACAAATATTAATTTCATACATTTATAATTAAATGTGCTCACAATATATGCATATGAAACATAGTTATACTAACCTCATTGATGAGTAAGACTTCTTAAATATGTCCTTTCAAAACCGCAAATACTACAAAATTGAGGAAAAAAATAAAAGCTAAATAAAAAAAACTAACAAATATTTAAAAAGTATATTGAAATACTGAATATAAGAAGAAGGAAACAAAGATTGAATATAAGAAGGTGGTGTGGTGAAAGTGACATACCCATTTATATAGGTTACTAACGGCCGAACCGTTGGTAATTGATAAAATGTTCAACATATTAACAGTTTAAACCGTTGGTAAAATGGATCGTGCCATTAATGAGGTGGTTGACGGAGTTATGGACGACTGTTTCCGTCAGAATAGAGGATGTTTGAGGCAATGGTCGTTGATATTACCGCCATTTAGGATCGTTGGTACATTTCATATACCGACGGTACAACCGTCAGTGAGCTTTCCTGCCACCTGAAATTTTCCCACCAAGTTGTCTTGCCACCTATCGACGGCCATAACCTTCGATAATGGTTTTCTTCTTCATGAAAAAAGGCATTACCGACAGTTAAGCGGTCAATAATTCCCTCAATTACCGATGGATGTTAGGCCTTTGGTAAAAGTTTGTAAGTATTTACCAGTTTTCTTGTAGTGGTAGTGGGTAGTGGTTGTGATGAACAAAAAAGTAGAAAATTAAAATAGAAAATCCTACATAGAGGATATCAAAGTCCTACCTAGATGTTAGAAAAACTCTTACACAATAGAGAAGAAAGCTCTTTAAAAGAGTAAAAAAACCCTAAATAGGAAAGAAAACCTCGCCACCACACTCCCTTGGGGAAGGAAGGGAGGTTGTTGGACGTTTATTGAGTGCAGCGCTCTCGGACAACAACTCTTTTAAGGTTTTAATTTCAATCTTTTTAGTTAAATAGGTTTTTAAAAACCTTAACCTTGTTCATTTATTAATTTGGTATGGCCCGAGTCTGATGTAAGCTGTACAAGAATTGTATGGGAGTCGTCCTCGGAGGGACTTCCCAAATGACCATACCAAGTAATATTATCGTACTTCGTGGAACTATTGTTGTTAGTCCTACAGAGCATGCCCAAAGGCCAGATTATAGGAAGTGGGCCATACATTTTTTGTTTTCTATGAGAAGCTCTACAACACCAATGATTCCCAATAGTTAGTCGTTGTGGCCCCTTCGATGCCCGCTTCTTTCGCTATATACCCCCTCCATCCTTCAGAGGTGGAAGAAAGAAAAGGTACTAACATGCTCGATTGATTGTTGTTGAAAAGGTTGATGAGAATATTATCGGTTGAATTTCTTTCATATGGGAAGGTGGTAGCATATTTATAATACCCCCCACTAGCAAGGGAGATGATTTTGCCCATCTTGCACTTTCACGCACTCAATCGAACTAATTAGTTAGGTAGGTATGTGAAAAGAAGAGTGCTTTATTAATAGTTGTGGATTCTGTAGGCCCCATTGTCTTGTTGATGTGTAGCTACTATTTTCAAGTGTTGGAGGTGAGTTGATTAGAGCTCAGGATTTCCTTAAGCGAGTTCAAGGAAGTGACATGACGTCCTCCTATGAGAGATCTGACCTATTTCCACCTCTATTAACAAGAATATAAAAGTAGATTTGTCGTGATAATTAGTAACCAACATTTTCAGTAGTAAACTCGGTAGACTAACATTGGTCATAATTTAACATACCATTCATTGTACCGATTCCTTCTTTATAATGTCATTATTAATCACATTATTTAAATGAGTGATGAAATTTTGGTACATAGATCGACCGATCTTGATAAAAGCCGCTCATCTCGTAATTTCTTTGGATGTTGCAGAGATCTTTATAACAAGATTAACCGAGACCCACATATTAATCTACACAAGTCTCCATGTAGGAACACAACCCATCATAAAGCCCAACTTCTGGAAGCTATTTTTCACTTGTGAAAGTTCAACTTCTGAAAATATGTTTTATTAGTGAATCCGGATCCGAACAATTGCCTTAAATATTAAACGGTTGGAACCCAAACAATTTAATAATTAAAAAAACAGTCTCACCTAACGCTTATACCGAACGAAAGGGCAATAAGGCCAAGCAAAAAAGTGCAAGACGACGACTTGAATTTGAAGCATTGGAAGATCCAAAACCCAACGTTGCTGAAAAGACAACGTTGCCCTTTCTCTTCTCTTTACATAATCCTCGTCCCTGCTACGCGTGTTTCTGCTCCTACACTGCCCCCAGCAACCCCCAACGCCATTACCAACCACCACACCAACCGCTCCAACGGCAATGGCGAACTTGGAAGATGTGCCCTCCGTGGATCTCATGTCCGAGCTCCTCCGCCGCCTCAAGTGCGCTTCCAAGCCTGACAAGCGTCTCATTCTCATTGGTCGGTAACCCCCATCTATCTATCTGTTTTTTTTTTTCAAATTTTGTGAATCATTTTTTCGTTTTTGAACTCTCTGCCAATTCAGATCCGAAATTTGGAAAACCCATGTTTGAAAAGTTCGATGCTTTCGGAATAAAAAAAAAAAATTTGTTTTTTTGGAATGTTGATGCGGGTTTTTTAGGGTTCCTCTGTGGTTACACTAAGTGTTCTATTGTCTATGATTTTTTTTATTGTTTTTTAGGGAAAACAATCTTTATTGCTGTTTCATGACGAGATTGCACTGAGAAACTTGAGTAGTTATGTTTTTATAATTGAGGATGGAGATTCTCTAGTATCATATGTTTGCTCTTTAATTACTTGAGAAGAAATGGAACTGAATCTCCTTTCTTGGTTTGTGGATTTGCTGTGTTTTTATGTGTACTTAGTTTTTTTTTCCTGCCTTTTAATCAGTGTGTGATGGATGAATATGGTTTTTGAATTAGTGAAATTTAGGAGCATGTGTTTGCTACCTTATGCTTTGATGTTATTGCCTGATGGTATAGCCCAGTGTTTTCAATCCCACGAGGTTTTGTTGAATATGCTTTGATGTTATTTATACTTGTCATGTGAATATGGTTCTCTATATTGGTGAATCTACATGCATCCATCTCCTTTGTTGGAAAGACGTTTGCAAGAATGTATGTCTGTGGTTGTTTTGTTGAAATATAATTTATATATACGGAATTTATTTCCTCGTATTAATTTGCTATATTATGTATGTTATAGTCTATAAATTGTTATCACCAATTGTATTTGGAATTCAGAAAAAAAAATTCAGATTGCTTTTTCTCTGTTTTCAAGTTGGTATCGAAGAGCTCAGCTTCCGCATTTAAACCCTAGCTGCCTTTGTTGCGGCCAACCTTAGGTTGCGTTCATTGCAACTCCTGTATGGTTTTGCACTGTCCATCTTTTATTGCTTTCTGCGTGCAATTGTGACAGCTACTGCCTAATTCCTGTCCTTCGAGATTGGCTGGATGAGACTTGCACGCCCCAATCTGAATCGTCGCCTCTAGATCCGCCCTTTCCAGAAGTGCCATCGGTGGAATTATTGCCACAGCTTTCATCACTGGCATGTGTAACTCAAACGCTAACATGGCGGCATTCGTTCGCGATACCACTACCACAAAGTTTGATGTCAGAATATCTTCGTCCTGTTTAAGGGATAGATTGGTTCAATCTTTGTGCATTTTGGCTGCTGTAAGAAGCCTTAGATCGGTCCTTTTTGGTTGATTCACACTTTGCACTTCTCTGCCCTTTTTTTAGCTATTACATTTCGCTTCACCACTCTTTTGCTACCGGTTGTTTATTCACCCCTATTCTCATGTTCGCAAACTCCTATGAACTCTTCGAGTAAGCTATTTGGAACTTGTTCTCTAACCATGACCGGTAAAAAATCTAGCCTCTTATTCTTTAATGCTTCTAGTGCTGTAGGTCTCTAGATTGTTTTGTCTGGTTCTATTGAACGCATGACACCTCATTCTCATATTTTTCATCCCACACCACTTTAACCATTAAGCACCACATCAATGTAGCCAATGGATCCAATTTTTCCATTATCGGACGTGGTTGCATTCAACCCCATCCTTCTCTTCACTTAAATAATGTGCTTCATGTCCCTAAACTCTCCAATAATCTTGTGTCTGTTCACAAACTCACTAAAGATTTAAGCCGTGCAGACTGCAGTGTCATTTTTCCACTCCCATTGTGTCTTTCATGATCTTCACATGAGGAGGGCGATTGGGGTTCCCTAGGAACAAAGCGGGTTATACTATATGCGACACGAGAAAGGAAGGGCAGTACAAGATAGAAGGTTTTTACTTTCAGTCATTGGACAAGTTCAAAATCTTTGACATCGTCCCAAATATGGCTTTAACATAGGAAGGCATCTTTGGCATCCTCCATTGAATGCCTTTAAATCTTTGATTCCTTTTTTGTTACAAAAGTTTCTCGTGAGTCCTTTCATTTTGATGTATGTCAGTTTGACAAACACCATTGGACACCTTTTCTTTTATAAGTGCTGAGCCTTTTGATCTTATCTACTCTGATGTGTAGGGACCTGCTTCTACATCTAATGTGTCTGGTGCGAAGTGGTTTATTTCCTTTATTGATAAATGTACTCGGCTCGCATGGGTATTCCTTATTCCTTATGAAAGATAAGTTTGAGGTGTTTCAATTGTTTATTAATTTCTTCCGTATGGTTCAAACACAACTTGGAAGGCTGGTTAAAAGACTATGTTTTGACAATGGAAAAGAGTATGTGAATCACCATCTCTCCAAATTTTCCAACGTAATGGTGTTGTTCATGAGTTAACTTTACACTCCACAACAAAATGGGAGTGCAGACTTGTACAGATTTAGATCTAATTTGTATAGATTCTATTTCCTTCTATCTATTTCCTTAATTAGGTATGTTATACTGTAATAATTATTTATATTTTGAATTAATAAATAAAATTCAGTTTACTTCTCTCTTTTCAAGTGTTTTGTTTCTATTTGGTCTCAATCAAGTGCTGCTGATTCCATCTCTGTGACTTTTTAATCGATTGGTAATCAATAAGAATTGTAGTTTAGGTCAAAGTAGATGCTTTCTTATTGTGATGCATATTTTAGTTGTTAGAAAAGCATTTCTCCCTTCCAACACAATTAAGTTGCTTCATTGACCCTTTCAACTTGAATCTAAAAATTGAAAAATTTAATGTGTTCATTCTTATAATTCAATTGTAAATGGGAAGTTTGTTCTAGTATGGATACTTCCCTTTCATGATGTTACTCTTTTCTGTTTATTTTTTGCAAAATAAAACAGTAAAACACAACACTACATGTCTTCCATAATCTTTCAAATTTTTTGAAGTACATAAACTTTCAAATTGAACCAATATTCTGTGATGTGCTAAATGGCAAGTAGCTCTTAGGTTTTTATTGTTCCTTAGTAATGCTTATAGACTGCTGTTTTAATTAAATATTTTATGATGTCATGTACCTTACACCAATATTCTAATTACTCAATAAGTTTTTGTAGTTTTCAGGTAGGGTAATTCTCCACATTGGTTAACATATTTAACATTTATCTTTAACTACTGGCCAATATATATTTGAAAAATATTCAGAAATCCAAGTAGATTATAACTTGAAAAAATGTTATTGCAGGCCCACCTGGATCTGGAAAAGGCACCCAGTCACCAATCATAAAGGATGAGTACTGCTTATGCCACTTGGCTACTGGTGATATGTTAAGAGCAGCTGTAGCAGCTAAAACCCCTCTTGGTATTAAGGCTAAAGAAGCTATGGATAAGGTGAGGTCTTTTTGCATACATCCAACGAATTTACTGTTTTACTGTCTACTTTCATAAAAAAATGGCTAATGTGACTTTATGTTGTGATTTTTCAGGGAGAGCTTGTTTCTGATGACTTGGTTGTTGGCATTATAGATGAAGCAATGAAGAAACCATCTTGTCAGAAAGGTTTCATTCTAGATGGTTTTCCTAGAACTGTGGCCCAAGCGCAGAAGGTATTACATTCTTTTGCAGCTGAGCTACTCAGCGAGTTTCTTTGTTTTAAAAATTGATATTTTCTGTGTATGTCTGTATGAAAACCGAATAACTTGATTGTGTTACTGTTTTTTGTTGCTGTTCTTCAACATGCTATGAACTTGCCTTTTCTTTCTTTGCAGCTTGATGAGATGCTAGAAAAACAGGGAGTTAAAGTTGATAAGGTGCTAAATTTTGCGATTGATGATGCAATCCTTGAGGAGCGAATTACTGGTCGCTGGATACATCCATCCAGTGGCAGAACCTACCATACAAAATTTGCTCCTCCTAAGGCTCCTGGTGTTGATGATGTAAGTCTGCATCTTTATTTTAAACCCTGTCAAATGTTGGTTCCTGAGCATGAGTTTTGTTTATAGTGGTGACCCTTCTTTAAAAGCTTCAGGTGTCATTATGACTTGAATGTCAATGCTGCATATAATGAGGTGCCACACTTTATTGTTGAAATAGATGTAGCCCCAATTTCAATGATAGGGCATGCTAACAAACCTTATTTTAACTTTTAAGGAAGCACTGGCCCTGTTACCACCTTCATTGTCAATTTTTGTTTTCCTCAGGTTACTGGTGAACCTCTTATCCAGCGCAAGGATGACACTGCAGCTGTTCTTAAGTCAAGACTGGAGGCATTTCATAAGCAAACTGAGCCGGTATGTTCTGAATCCTTTGGATGATTATATAGATATTTTGAAATCATCTTGGAGAATTGACTTTCCCAAAATTAATTTTGTGGAAATGCTAGAGAGTAGCTTATGCTTTATGCTGTGGACATAAGCATTTGTCAAAAACCTAAGTTCTCATAAATGTATCTAAACACAAATGACTGCACTTTTAAATCACTTCTACAACAATCAATTTAACAATTCTATTCAAAATCAATTATGACAAGCTTTGCTAAAGCTTTGGTGGTGTCCTGTAGCTGTCAGCAATTTTCTATTTCACTGCCCCGTGATAATGTTATGTAATAGATTATGCTTTATTGAAAGTTAATTTGAATTATCTCCTCTTATTTATCTGGCTTTTTACAATATTTCTTGCTACTTCCTTTCATGGTCACTAATGAAAATCTATGCTTTGAACATGCAGGTTATTGATTACTATACAAAGAAGAGTATGGTTGCTAATCTTCATGCTGAGAAGCCTCCGAAAGAGGTGACAGTTGAAGTCGAGAAAGTGCTGTCTCAATAGAGTTCCCTGTTGGGCACTCGGGCTCAAACTGCATTTTTTTATACAGGAAAACTTAGTTTGCCAATTTGTGTTTCAAATTCAATACATTCTGAAATGCGCTTACTTTTCAGCTTTAGTGCAAATGCCGGCTGTTCTCAAACTCAAATTTGAAGAGTTACTTTGATGGAATAAAAAGGTCAAATTTGAACTCAGTAGTATTTTGTACCCTTGGAAGAGGTTGGCAGAACGCTAGCCACTTGGCTCAGATGGTCAAGTAGATAACTGCTGAAAAATGCCGGACACAAGTCCCTTGAGCTGAGGGTTTAGGGGAGGACCAAATCCAGCTATTTCTCTAATTGTGGGGATGAAAATCTAAAGTTACCCGACAATGGTCTAAAACCAAATCCTGCTCAGTTTGAGGGACTACAAACTTATTTATCCCATTTTTTTTTTCATATTTTGGGCTTAGTTTTTCACTTTTACACTGTTTTGCCACATGATATGACAACACTTCTGTTCTTGGCAGCACTAAGACAATAGTTGGTGGAGGCATTAGTTAGTGCACATTCACAACCCTTTTTGTTTAGTGCCCTTTGATTTTGATTTAAAAACAGTTCATCTGTAAGGTGCTTACCATGAAATTCAAGAGTCGTGTGCGCCATGGATATCGTTTTCCTCAATCCCATTGTAAGCATATTTCACTCTTGTAGTTGAAAGAGAAAAATATGATGGCTTACATATGCAACCACAGAAAAATATAAATACAACCTAAAATATGAATAAGTAAACGCAAATGAAGATAGTAAGGACTATGGCAAATTTTGAGGACCATGGAAGTTTTCCCAAGTGTTTCTTCCTCTTCCTTTTGGCATCATCATCTCCTCCTCCTCCTCCTCCTCCTCCTTCTCCTTCCTTCGGTGGTAAGATGAAGTTCCTCCCTTGTTCCATTGAGCTCTTCACCCTTCATTCCTTTTGGCATATAGATTGGAGGTTCTCCCATCTATTTTTTCCTTAGCTCTACCATGAGCCAAATCTAAAGGAAATAGTGATTATATTTCAATAATACACCATCACCTTTGCAAACAAGACCCTTGACTTCACTAGCTGCAAGTTAATCCCTTCTCTATTCACTTCTTCCAATTTGTCGATTTATCCTCGCAAAAGATGAACTCATAAAATTAGATTAGGTCCAATATATATTTGGGTCACTAATATTATGTTAATGGGGTCTATTGTGTCTCAGTCTCCTTATTTTGTACCGTGAGATAAAACTTGTCATTGAGTTAAACTAGCTTATGGAAGATTATTGAAGATGTTATAGTTGTCCCAAAAATTTGTCTTAATCATTAAGACTATCTTCACTTGCATTTAATTATTCATATTTCGGGTTCTATTCATATTTTTCGGAGAGTTGATTATATAAGTCAGCATATTTTTCTCTTTTAACTACAAGAGTTCAATTGGGTAGAGATCATGAAATATGTTTGCTTAGGCAATTAGTTTTTAGGATCAAGGTCAGATGACATTGTCTGTTCTTTCTTATTTAGATTCTGCTAACTCATTAGGAAGTGCTTCTTCCTCTTCTCTTAAGGATACAAACTTATTTTAAGTTTAGCTTCGATTTCTCACTCTTTGAACTATCATTGAATTGTATCCTTCCATCCAAATCCATCTAACTGCAGCTTATTCCAAATTTTTCGTTACACCTTGAATGTCCACAACTAACCCATCTTAATACACTATATGAAAAAGAAAACATGGGATTAAGGTACTCCAACTTTACATCTATACCACTCTATACCTCAAAGGACTTAACAGGATTAAATGTTAGAACAAGAAACTATATCACACAGTCTTACTGCCTCCAAAATAATCACGCCAATTGAATCATTGGACTTTGATGATATGCAAGTCTTAAATTTCCAATCTAAACCAAACAATTCTCTGAACACAACATCTTGTTTTTTGTTCATTTGATATACACCATGTATGGATTTGAAATTTTCACCAGGTACTTGAAATCTCAAGCTTTTTGAAAGATAAAGATCATTAAATTTGAAATTTTCTGGCTTTAGATATAATCTTACAGAAGGGATTATTCTGCATCAAAATTCTGAATCAGGTTATTTTCTGGTTTTCTATGCACTGCACGTAGACTGTCAGACCAAAATTGATGAAACTTTACAGGACCACACAACTTCATATTGTCTTTCAGACCCAACCAATTTCACTTGAAAAGGATATTTGTAGCTCAAGTTATGCTCATTTGAACAGCTTTAGTGAACTTAAAAACAGCGTTGGAACCATGGAGAAGCTACTCCAACGTGGATTGTAGAACGTTGACTTCAACGTAGATTTATGTTGAATTAAACGGGATCCAAATGGGTAACTACATATCTATGTAGTGCTTCTAGGATGACTATCATGTGAAGACGTGATGCTTGTTTTCCTTCTATGTAGATGTGAAGATTCTACTCTTGCTATTTGGCAATTAACTAATGACGTTAAAATATCAAATAAGGGTGGTTTACAATAAATGGAATCCCTGCATTAAAACTAGTCATATTTGCTTTTGTCAGTGGGTTATGAATATGATGTGATGGACAATTGGAATAGAATCTTAAATCTGACTTTTGAGGTGTTTGAA
The DNA here is from genome assembly GCA_030819835.1 of Acmispon strigosus. Classification (NCBI taxonomy): domain Eukaryota; kingdom Viridiplantae; phylum Streptophyta; class Magnoliopsida; order Fabales; family Fabaceae; genus Acmispon; species Acmispon strigosus. The sequence continues at coordinate 16,918,549 of JAUAMA010000002.1, read as the reverse complement.
AATTATTTCCAAACCAATTATTAGTCTCACCAAATGGTCATATAATCATTAATGATATAAGAATTGATTTCTAGATTCTCAATTAGTGATTGAAAGCTTCTGGACATGTATATGTGGTATTTTGGATTCCCATGTAGTAAAAGCTCCTGTCATAGTTGAATTGCACTTGTGAAGACCGCACTACAGTCTCTAATAAAGAACTAATATAAATTCGCCTCAACCAATAAAGTTTTAAAAGTCATAATCATGTAATCCCTTATGAATTTGTTATCAAGCTCTTACAAATTCGAGTAGTACATGTTAGATTTATCTTATATAATATCTGAGACGAGTCTTAGCTAAAGCTTTGCTAGAAGAACAGTTTCACCAAAGATATGAATGTTCTAACTGAAATATGATAGAAAGAAGTTTTCATTAAGTCGATAGAGCATTACATTTGGGATAATAAAAATTTATGAGATTAACAAATTTTCCTTCCATTTAAGACATTCATTGACCCTAGTTCAAGGCATGTGATGGATGCGTTGCGGAAACTCCTCGTCGAGCCAAAGGAACTCCTTGCTATCATCCACGGTCTAAGTGTGGCTTGGAATCATGGGCATCGACCGCTAGAGTATTATTCAGACTCGGCATGTCGTGACTTTCATCCATAATCCTCCATGACATTTCATGTCAATGTAGTGTTAATTGAATTGTAAGATTTAGCTGCTTCATACTCTTTGAAAAGATAATGATTGTACTAACTTTCTGGCCCTTTGCTCCTCCCTTATGAAAAGATAATGATTGTACAGACTTCTTGGCCCTTTGCTCCTCCCCTGTTGACGGATGCTTTAGGAACTAGTTACGCTCAAACTTAATTGCTACGTGTCTTTTTTTACTTATTGACTTGTATACTGACATATTAGATTTAAATCATGTATTGCCACATCTATTTCTTCTTTTTATTCTATATAATCTTTCAATCGTTCGTTAATCGTTTATATACATTATCCTATCCTATTGCCGGCTAGGTATTGCACTATGCGATGAAGTATTTCTATACTTGATAGTTTTAAGAAAAAGAAAAACTAAATTAATCTTAAATCCCAATGTTACACAAAGAACTTTACAAAGTTTTTTGTAGTGTAACAAATAAACTTCTCCCTCCCTACCTCCCTACCCTCCCTCTCATTCTTACTTTTGATATTCAAGTAAAATGAACTCAATCTGTAATTTCTCCGAAGGAAAACATAAAGAACAAGTTCTTTCAAAATCTAGGCTCCATGGAACAACTTCATATTAAAAGTAATTCTAGAATAAACTGTTGCTTCGGAAAGTGAAATGCAAACAAATTTATATTGCAGAATCTCGAGCATCTGAAATTACCTAGTCGAGACTCAAACCTGGACATGCACTTAAATAATCAATTAATGCTTTCAATTAAGTATTTCGATTTACGTTTTCAATTAAGAGTGTTTGGTTTTCTATCTATTGGCAAATGCCAAATGTGCTTTCACATTTTTATGCATACATTATTTCAAGGAACACACCATTTATGGATGACGAGTTGAAAGGTTGAGAGTATGAAGGCATCAGAAAATAGAGCTATCAAGAAACCTCTCTTCTTACAGTCCTGAGATGTTGGATGGTTCAGCAGATACTTAACATGGTGGATTTGAGCTAGGATCCGAGCTGTGAATGTTGTATCAAATACTTCACATATCGTATTTATAAATCAACAGAAGAGAAGTGGATGTAAACCAACAGAAGAGAACTTCGATATGGCTTCACCAGCCTCAACGAGATCCATTCTGTAACTAAAGTACATAAAAAGACCATCACCAGAGGAATTTCAATTGAAAAACAAGCTAAATTCCACTGATAGTGATTACATGGCTACTCATATTGAACATAGTCAAATTACTGACAACACCCACCAATAGCAGCGGTGAAGCCACAAAGTAAATTTGAGCATCAATATCACCTCAGCACCTTGTTGGCGGACATTGCCATGCTTGTCAGACATCCTGCCGCTCCACAAGCATGTCTTCATGCCATCAACCACTTGTACCCCATTTCCCGGCATGCAGAACTCAAAAATCAATTTAGTAGGGGGGGGCGGGGAGCATAGCAGGAAGTAGGGGAAGAAAATGGAACTAGGCACATCATTTTCCAAAACTTCCACACAAATTCAGAAATGACATGAATACCTGTTGACCAAGTTGCAAATGAAAATGCCCTGGCTATTGATTAATATTTTTACATATATCCAACAGCTACCAGTGCTGGGCGAATCAATTCACCTCAACTTTTAGGAGCATTTCCTGGTTTATTAAGTGCAGGACAATAACAATAACAACTCGAAAGCCCCAATTAGACAACACAAACAAAAGAAAAATTGGAAATAGATAGCACGGGATAAGAGAATACCATCGCACAAACTCATCATTTATTTGTGACGTCCTGAAATATATGTACAACTCTTTTAATGGCATCAGAGGGGATACATGAAATTTCAATGAAGAAAAGAAAAACAAGTTATGTCATACCTTCATTGCTCACCCCATACATCAATCGGCCACTTCTAATTTAATCATACACAAAAGCCTAATGGAGTTCATTACAGGATTACATCATTCTTAGTACTTAATGATCAACTTGGTAAGACAAATTTGGAAACAATGAAAATAGCTTTGTTCTTGGTATTTCACCCATCCAACATAAGTACCTTTCCTAGCAGTTCCAAGAAGGAAAAATGATCTTGAAATCAGCTTTGGGATGTGGGGCTTCATGGAACCAATCATGAAGAAGAGCATCTTCTGCAGTTATCCTCTACAAAGGGGGGAAAATTTTCTATGAGTTACATACTTTAATTTACTATTCACAAAAAAACTACAAAGAATTTCCATGAATAGCATTTACCTTTTCAGGGTCGCAAGTTAGAAGCTTCGTCATCAGATCAAATCCTGACTCAGATAAAACTGGTGAGCCAGTGAAAGATTTTGCTGGAAATTTCTTCCTTAGCAAATTATATCTGAAATATCAATAACTTCTAGTTAGAGTTGGCAGAGTATAAAAATATTAATATCCATAATATGGCAACAATATAAAAAATGAAAAGAGAGAAGCCAAACTTACGGTTGCTTAACAAAATTGGCTTTATAACCAGGAAGTTTGGATAATCCAGGCCAACTTTTCTCACTTGGTGTGCCCAGTGTTCGAAAAATCTGCAGACAGACAAAGTTAGAAGTGTTAATAGGGTGAAGAGTTCTTATACAAGACAGATGATGTGAAAACGTAAAATATGAAAGTAAACCAGTAACAATACCTTATCAAGTTGTTCAATTTCAGTTTTACCCCTGAATAGAGCCTCCTTGGCAACTAATTCAGCCATTATACAACCCACAGACCACATGTCAATTGCTGTCGAGTATTCTTTGGCACCTAACAAAAGTTCAGGAGCTCTGCAAAGACAACCAAAAAACCATGCATGAGTTGGTCACATAAATCATCACTTATGAATAATAAAACTTAATAATTACAAAATAGATATTTGATAGATTGTAATACTACTCACCTATACCATAGTGTAACCACAACAGGAGTATATGGCTTCAGTGGGCTTCCATACTGCCTAGACAACCCCAAGTCACAAATTTTCAGCCTCCCTTCGCAGTTCAGCAGAATGTTTGATGTCTTCAAATCCCTATGGAGAACCCAATTATCATGGAGATACTTGACACCTTCCAGAAGTTGCTGCATCAAGGATTTTATTTCACCTATACTAAAAGGTTGCTTCCTTACCTCCATAACCCCCTTGAGGTCATACTCCATGTACTCCATTACCATAAAAGTACCATCATAATCATCCACAACTACTTCTTTAACATCTACAATGGAGGGATGGTTACAAGACAAGAGAATGTTAACTTCCCTCAAGGAAGACATCGGAAAGCCATCCCTCTGAATGTTCATCTTCACCTTCTTCAATGCAACTACTTCTCCGGTCTTCTTATCCCTAGCTTTATAGACAACACCATAAGTTCCTTCATTTATTTTCTTAATCATTTCAAACTCACACACACTTCTGCAACTCTGAAGCATGTTTATATTTCTCTGCACAGGCATCAAACCACCATCTTCATATGAATCAGAAGGAGAATCACTGACGTCACTTCGCTCCTCATCTTCAGAGTCAACAAGGAACTCCTTTTCAGAGTCAGTATCACCAGTAGAAGAGCCCAAATAATGATCTGAATCACCAAGATCTCTTCCACAACTCCCTGTTGATCTAGTGATTGTGCTCTCCGAGCTCTCTCTTTGGAATTCATCGATTTCAGGACATGAGCTTCCTTTGACTTTCTTGTGTTTCCCATCACCGCCCACCGGCGAAAGACCATCAGAAGCCCATCTTGACATTTTGATGTTCCATCCTTGCTTACCGCTTTCTTCATCCACATAAGAGGAATCCGGTGAAGATGCACTCAAAACACCACCGTTGGCTCTCGCTTCCTTCTCCGCCATGTCCCACACAATCGGAGAAATTTTTCTTCTCTTCTCCGGAGGGGGCGAAACCCCGTGTTCAACATAGATCTCACCTTCCTCACGCTCCTCTTTTCCACCACCCAATTCCACGCCGTAAGAAACATTCTTATAAGAATCAAATTCCTTTACGGAACTGAATTCGTAAGATTCCCTCCTCCGAAGAACACTTTTTTGCCCTGCCGCCATGGGATTGAGACAAGCACAAGTCCTCTCAATCAATAATCAATAATCGAGGAAAAGAAAATCCCAATTTTCAAACCCAATTTTCAAATACCCGAAAATCCCAATTTTCGAAACCCTAATCCCGCAAGGATTCGATTTTCAACAATTCACAAAAGTCAATCAACAATCGGAACAACAAAAACTGAAAACTGAATCAATTATTGGTTTCTTCTTCCTTTTTTATCTCTTCCCAATACAATCGAGAACGAGATGTGTCGATTAGGGAAAACAAAACAAAGACAGATGAAAAGAACACAAAAAGCAATCAAACAAGGATGAGAGGAGAAACAAAACTGTAGAAGGTGGCTTCGTCGCGATAGTTTTCAGAGGTTTCGAATGGCCTTACCGGCAACACAGAAACCGAAGGAGAATGAAGCGGCGCAGGAGAGAAGAAAAGCCGAGTCTTCGTTAACGCGTTTTCTACGATTTGGGGTTACTGACTTCGAATGAAAACCTAGCCGACCTTTATATTGGTTTGGTGGATCAATGGATCTCACACGCTAAGCCCTAATTAAAATAGCTGTATTATATTTTTTCAAGTGTAACTCAAAAAACTGAGCTGTATTATACGTATTTTTATTTTTACAAAAATACACGCGCCGACTTCCTCAAATAAAATAAATTCTTTAATACATCACAAATTCACAATATTAGACAAAGAATGAAAGACTAACTAACACACCGCGATTTCCTTAGCAAAATAGTCTCCAAATCGAAGCACGGAGTGTCAAAGACTCGAACGCCTGCCGCAAGAGATGTTGACTTCGTCAAAAAATCTACAGCAACATTGCAATCCCGGGGAATCATCTCATAGAGATTTGCCATCTCTGCCAAGCAACTCCTAGACTTGCATAATCTCATGCATGAACCGGGCAGCATCCTGATCATGGATCGCTACCAAAAGATCTCTACAGTCCACCTCGCAGATGGTCCTTTTATGTCTCCGACTCCAGTCGTCCCGCAACTCCGCGGCCTCTGCCAAGAATGCATTACCACCCATGGCAAAGGACGAGAAATCCCAGAGACAGACGACAGCCGTGTTCATGATGCTACAGCCCACTTGAACCCATGCAATCCTCACGACCACATTAGCTGCCTACCACTCGATTTCTATTATTTTAAAAAATATGTTTTCTATTAAACGTTACAAAAATGTTTAAAAAATTATCAAACTAATTCTATAATTTACTATATATATATATATATTTATGCAATAAGTTTTCCTCTTGTAAAAAAAATATTGTAATTAATGATTTTTTGGCAAAAAGGTTTATAATAATTATTTTAAAGAACCTAGAAAATCTTCTTTTCATTTTTATTGGATCCGAATGCAGTTTTCCATCACTGATTGTAAGATAGTAAGAATTCAGTTATTCAACTCTGAGCTAATATTTGCAAATCACTACTTGTGTTTCTTGAAATATGCTCAAGATAGTTTATAAGTAAATAAAAACACTCATTTACGTTAATATTAATCAATATCAAAATATATATATATATATATATATATATTAATCAATATCAATATATATATAAAAGAGACTTGAACTATTGCAATTTTTAAAAATTGGAAAACAAACTATTGCATTAAATACATTAAGTAATAAAAAATTCTTACCTTTATATTAAAATATGTTAAGAAATAAAAAAATTCATTTGTAATAAATATATTTAGTAATAAAATTAAAATTAAAAAAAAATTGTAATATCTAAAGCTATTCAACTACCTACAATAAATAATAACATTTATAAACTTATTTATTTTCATTTTAATTATTATTTATAATTTTTTATCAAACTTCTTACACACATAACTAAAAATCTATATATCTATTTATATATATATATAGAAGATGTATCATATGAGAAATATGTTTTTATATGAGAAAGTAAGAATAAATCATGACCGTTAGATCTAATCATGAATGGTCAAGATTAAAACATGAAGTTATCTGATTTTTTAAAAAGTACATTTTTAAGTAGTCATGTGACTACTAAGTTGTGTTAATTTTAACCATTCATGATTAGATATAACGGTCATGATTTATACTAAAACAAGGTTTAATCCCACCTACCCCACCATGTTCTACCCACTAAGGCTCTACACAAACTAATTATTTTTGGTGTTGTTATTTTTTTCAATTTAAATGGATAAACTTGTAATGTGTTGTATAAGCTCATACTACCAGACCTAATATTGTGTACCAAACGAGTCCTAGGTAGTATAAAATAGTTAACTAAGATCACTCGTAATGAGAGTTGTTTAATTCAGTTAAATGCAATGTTTTTGTGAACTTAATAGATTATAAAGAAATGACTAATATTTTGAAATTTCAATATCACATTATACTAACTCAAGATAAATTGAGATATCATAGTAATATTTGATTAGTCTTTTTGTTTTTACAAGAGGAAGACATATTTAAAGAATAAATCTACTATTTTTTTTTTACGTTTAATTGCAATTTTCATCTCTCTAGTTTAATATAAGCCAATGTGTGATTTTAGACCCCTATATCATTTTTAGCAATGGTTTGTCCTTTAGCTTGGTGCTGGTGATTCCTTTTGGTTTTCGAATTGGGGTGGCAAGGGACCTTTGGGGGCAGCAGTGTCGTTTATTCATATTTCAGACACGGCATGTTGTCTAAAGGATTTGATTGTTAATGGTAGCTGGGATGTTTCCTCTTTGTGTACTCTTGTGCCTAACCAGTTCCAACAAGCTTTGTTTGACGATTACTTCTTGCCTTGCCAGGGTACGGACGAGAGTGGATGTGGATTTGGAAATTGCAAGTTCCAGAGAAGTTAAGGGTTTTTGTTTGGCTGCTATTTCATGGCAAGACTCAGGTTAATGCTAATTAGTTTCCCTATCAACTTGCTCTGTCCCCTGGTTGTTCAAGATGTTCACATGCGATCGAGGATAATTTACATTGCTTGCGCGATTGTCCTCCTTCTCACAAGGTTTGGCTTCGCTTTAATGCTTTTGCTTGGCCCAGGTTCAATGATTATAATATTTAGTCTTGGGTGGGACATCAACTCCAAGGGAATCATATTGTCTTGTTCCTTGCTACGATCCAAGGCCTTTGGCATTGGAGGAACAACATGGTCGTTGATGACAACCAGTGGACGGTGGCTTTTGTCTATGAGTGGATCCAACAGGAGTGTCGTGAGTATAATTTTTGTCTAGGGGCTATGGCTCTTCGTGATTCTCCCTCTCGGGCTCGTGTGCGTTGGGAATTACCTCTAGAGGGTGTTGTGTCGTTGATGGTTGACAGAGCTTATAGTGCTCAACATCAACGTATGGGTATGGGTGGTGTCATCCGTGATACCGTTGGTGCTTGGATCAATGGTTTTATGCGGGTAGACTCGGGGGAGATCCTCTTCTTGTTGAAATTCAGGCGCTCACATGGGGCTTATGTTGTTATGGTACAAAGAACTATAGGAAGGTAGTTTGTGGTTTTGATAATTTAGAGCTTGTGAGGACTATCACGAAGGATAGATACAAGTTTCATGTGCATAGTAGTGCTATTTTGGATATTCATCTCCTCCATTCGCGGGAGTGGGATGTCAGACTTTATCACGTCAACTGGGAAGCGAATGACCTAGTTGCCCGTCTTGGAGCTTCTTTGCAGTGTGTTGGGGCTGATTTGGAAACTTCCTCGAAGATTGTGTTGCTTCTTCTTGCTCGAGATGTGTTAGCCCTTTAATTTTTTGCTGTTTATTTTCCTGCTTACAAAAAAAAAACAATTTCAGTACTACCGCAAAAGGATTAGCATACATCAGCTGCACCAGTCCTGTCTTCATCTCTGGAGCTTTCTCATTATCAGCTCCTCTACCAATCCTGATCATGTTCCTGGGTGTGAAATTGATGAATCCAGGATTGGGATCGGCATCTCCACCGTTTGGATTCTGATTCGCCATGTCTGGCTCAGAGTGGGTTGGTGAAGACGGCGAGGGTGGTGAAGGGGTAGAAGTCCCCTGGTCTTGTCTTAACTTAGCTAGCTGCTTCCTTTTCTTTGTTTTACTGTTGTTCCTCCTTGCTGTAGCTTCAATTTCTGGGTCGAAATGAAGTTCCTCAACTGGAGTCTTACCTCGCATAAACAAAGATGAAAAACAACCTAAACAGAAGTATTAGACCACAAATAAAAGAAAAATAAAAATAAAAATAAAAATAAAAATAAAAATATTCACAAATGCTTAAACAAACAAAATTAAAGCAATGCAAACTCAAACAACGCTGCTCCCCGGCAACGGCGCCATTTTGTTAAAAGGGTTTTCACTTCTTTTAATAAAAACCAACACTTAAACTGCGCTCAAACCTCTTTTAAGATTCAATTGCAGTATAGTAAGGGTGTTATCGATCCACAGAGAGCAAATGTGTTTGAGTGCCTTTCTTTAATTAAGAAGTAAAGCAAGAAAGAAACAAGAATTATTTGTTTGGAGAAATTTGTATTCAAGAGCAAGAAAATAGGAAAGAAACGATTGAGAGAATAATAGATTGGGAAAACAGTTGGATTATGGTTTCATATTTCACTATCCAGGATTTATTAATTCTTGATTACAATCACTTAAAATCTTTAATTTATTCCCGCCAGTTCTTAACTAACTCACCTATTCCTAGTATGAGAAGTTGATTCAATTACTTTCCTAATTACCGCTTCCACAGGTAATTAATCAAAACAATAGTAAATACACAGGCGTTAAGGAACTAGGTGATCTAACACTATTCCTAGCAAATTAGCTTCTCCTAGATTAAACAATTTATATCTGATTAATAGAGCAGCTTCCACATACTAAATTAATCTCAAATCATATAAAAGATGATCAAGCAATTATAAGCAATAAGAACAAAATTGTTTAATTAAAATTAAAAATAGAAAGTAAACAAAGAAGTAAATAGAATCCTATCCAGATGAAATACTACGCCTAAATCCAACTAAAAGGGAGCTTAGTTATCCATAGAATGGAAACTAGCTTGCTTACAAGGAGAATCAATTAGGAATTGAGGAGACGATGAAGAATCCAAGCATCCGTGGTTGAAAATCCTCTTTTCCTTCTCAAATCAGAGCTCTCTCACGTCCAAGGGGTGTTTGGAGGAGACTGGGGTTGAAAGAATGATACAAAATAAGCCAAAATCGCAATTATATAGAAGCTGGTCGCGCAAGGGCGGTGCAGGGGCGCTTGGCGCCCTGGGCCAGGCCCAGCGGCGCTCAGCGCTAGACTCCTCTTCGCTGGGCGCTAAGCCCTCTAGTGAGGCGCTTAGCGGCCCTCTTCTTGTGCATATTACGCGCTGGGCGCTCGGCGCCCACATGCCGCGCTTGAAGCCCGCGCGCCCCTCTTGTTCCTAGTCGCTGGGCGCTAGGCGCCCAAGTCTGGCGCTTAGCCACCAGCATCCTCCTTTTAGCCTTCCGCTGGGCGCTTAGCGGCCCGGGGTGGCGCTTAGCGCCCAGAACCCCCCTTTTCGCTCTTTTTGACCGCTGAACGTCCTGAGTCTCGATTTCTTCACATTTTCTTCCATTCTTTGCTTCTTTTGAGTCCTGAAACATGTGACAAATACCTCAAAAGCACAAGAATATATTTAAAAGCTTAGAATTACCTTACTCTTTTATTTAACCATAAACTCTATATAGAAGGGTATTTTATAATGAAAACACTGATAAATGCCATGAAAAATATATGAAAACTAATAGCAAATTGGCATTTATCAAACTCCCCCCAACTTAGGACCTTGTTTGTCCTCAAACAAAAGGTAAAGATTTTCAAAAGCAATTAACAGAACCCAAAGAACAAGACTCAAGATAGGATTTCAGCAAATATATAATCCTGCACAGAAGTGTCAAAAAGACACGAGATTTTCAAAAGGAATAAGTTGCAATCCTCACAATTGATAATAAGTAAGAAACTCCAAGCAAGAATCACATAAGTTCTAGACAACAAGCTTTCCCCCTTTAAAATCAAGGATATAAAGAACTCAAAGATGCGAGTTCAGGGTTAAGTGTTTACGCTCAAAACCATCAGTTGAGATACAAAAATTAGTTTTGCTACCCGTCTCACAAACTAGTTAAATTGCATGGAAATTCTAGGATCTCAAAGGTCTTTTAAGAAGGTTGAAATGGGGCTAGGCTATCAAGAACTGGGTTTTTCAGGATAAAAAACTTTCAAAACTAAGAGAGCAAACAAAATAAACTTAATCACTACTCTCTTTCCCTTCTTGTTCTTGCTTCCAAAGATTTGCTTTCTTTGCCCCTTTTCTTCTTTAATTCTCCCTTTTTCTCACTTTTGATTCTTGCTTACCCTTTTTACTTCTCAATTCTTTAACTCTTTTATGCTTTTCTTTTGATTTTTCTTTCTTTTTCTCACTTGCATTTTTGCTTTTTTTTTTCTTTGATTCTTTTGAATTGAGAAGCTTACAAGCTATTACAACCACTTTCAATTTCCCCCCAACTGTCTTTCTTTCACAATTAATTTTGCATGCTCTCCTAAGTTGAGAAAGTAGAGGTGGGAACTGTTTGCAATAAAGGGCTCGGGGTTGTACAAAAGAAATGAAATTTAATTCAGGCTCAAAGGGGCTTGCAAGGGATGTTCCTAATCAAGGTAAGCTATTTGGCCAGAGAGGGTAGAACTAATGAAACGAATGCCTAAGATCATTTCCTTTCATAACCATGCAATCACTAACAAAGAGACTCAAGCAAAACCAAATTTGTAAAACAATGATGATTCACTCACTCACAAATAGTGTTTGGCTCACTCCTCACTCGGTTGGGGTCCTTGATTTCAAAAAGTTTAAGCAACAGGCCTAGGAACCCAGTGATAATTTCTTAGATACTTAAATATAGCAACATGTAAGACTGCTAACTTAACCCAAGATTTTCTAGAACAACAGGATTATACATTAGTATTTCATCTAGGTTCCAGATTAACAAAGCAAAACTTAAATAACGACTGAGACTTGGCAAACATGTGATATCACACTATACTATAAAAATTGAACAATAAAAGCAAAGTAGAAAGAACTCCCTCATGATGCTGTGTCTCATATGCTTCCAAATTGCTTCAAGGCTCATCCCCTCCAAGAAATTTGGACTGTCCTCAGGCCAAACAATACCAGCAACAGACGGTTTCTCAAAACTTGCAAAACTCATTCTCTTCTTACAGTAAGTACTGCAACAACACATGTAACCACACCAAAGTGCATAGTCTCAAAAAAAAAAAAAAAACAAAACAAAACAAAAACTGTAAAAGTTACCACACTGGGTTGCCTCCCAGCAAGCGCTTCTTTAACGTCACTAGCTTGACGTGTGATTTGCATAAAATCAAGGAGGCCGAAGACCAGAGGAGAAAGTAATTCCCCTCTTCCTCTCTGGTTCCCTTTCAATTTTCACAAGAGCCTTAAAACAGCTTTCACAGGTTTTTACCACTTTCCAAACCTGTGAAAATCTTTTCTTCTTCCTGGTCTTTCTTGTCTTCTGTAATCCGGAATTTGCTTTCTTGGGAACAGCTTCCAAGACCACTTTCTCAGGAGAAAGGTTGCTACTGATAGCAACTGGTTTGTCAGTTTTCAGCTCTGGCCATTGCTCAGGTATCTTATCCTTACTAGGATCCTGGATCTCTTCCACCTTAGTGGCTTTCAGAACGGTAAGAGATGAATTCAGTGTATCCAAGAGTTGCGGTGCTGCAGAATCATCATCATATGCGAGACCTGCATAAGAATCGGTTAGAGCTAACTCTAAGGGATCATTTACCTGTGGTTTCCTTTCAACTTGTTTGATGCCATCCTGAAGCGCATCTACTCGGAAACACTGGCTCTTTTTATTTGGGGGCTGCGGAGTCTCAAAAATGTTAAAGGTGACTTCATCATCATGGACTCGTACTTTCATGGTACCCAATCCCATGTCAATCCCCATTCTTGCAGTATTCATGAATGGCCTTCCCATAATCAGAGGTACCTCTGGATCCTCTGCAATATCAAGAATAACAAAATCCACAGGAATTAGAAATTTGTCTACTCTTACCAGCACGTCCTCAACTACGCCCAGTGGGCGTTTAGTTGAATGATCTGCAAGCTGTAGGGACATCCTGGTTGGCCTCATCTCTAGCCCACTAATCCTTTTCATCAAGGATAGTGGCATCAAGCTCACACTGGCTCCAATATCCACAAGGCCCTTGCCAACAGCCATATCCCCGATGGTTAGAGGGATGGTGACACTGCCTGGGTCTGCTAACTTAGGAGGGATGCCACTAGTGATAATGGTGCTGCAGGTCGCTCCGAGATGCATTACTTCCTCCTCCAGATATTTTCGCCTCTTAGTCAACAAGTTCTTCAGGAATTTGGCATAGTAAGGCATCTGTTCAAGAGCTTCTGCAAAAGGAATGTTAACTTGCAAATTTTTAAAAATGTCCATAAATCGAGCAAGTTGACGATTCTTATCTATTTGAGAAGGGGCTTTGGGATAAGGAAGAGCCTTAACTATCTTTGGGACTCCCCCCTGACTTAGCTCATCCTTCTTTTTCGCAGCATCATTTTCTTTTCCCTTACCTGCAGCTACACTCTCATCATTATGCTTAGCAATTTCTACCCCTGTGAACTCTTTAGACTGTTCTTTCTCTACCTCCTCATCTTCCTCAACAATATTAGGCTCTCTAATACCATTACCTACTACCTTCCCACTACGGGTAAAAATGGCCTTACAATGCTCTTTTGGGTTGGTTTCAGTATTGGCATTAAATCCGCCCTTCTGCATCCCAGCAAGTTGGTTGGCCAGTTGGCCCACTTGAGTTTCCAGATTCTTGATAGAAGCTCCCTGGTTCCTTTGACTGTCCATGGTTACCTGCATAAACTGGGTTAGAGTATCATTCAGTTTATCAAACTTACCTTCCAGGGACTGCTCCTGCTGATTTTGAAATTGCTGAGGTTGCTGGAATGGAGGGTTCTGAAAAGATTGCCTTGGAGCTCTATTAGAAGAAGGACCTGAATCCTGCCTCCAAGGCTGATTGCTATACTGATTATTGTCCCTGGGATAGTTATTCTGGTAGGGCCTCTGCTGATTATTCAGATAACGAACCTCCTCCTCAGAAAATGGCTGATAAGAATCAGACTGTTGCCCTGGTACTTCAGCTGCACACCTGTTCACCTGTTGCATATCCCTTATGCTATTGGGCAAAGCATCCAGTTTCCTGGTCAGATTATCAAGCTGCTGCTGAAGAAGCTTATTTTGAGCCAACATAGCATCATTGGCTCCAAGCTCTAAGACTCCTGCTTTCCTTGCTGGGCCTCTAGAATATTGGCTTTGTTGGTCATTCAGAGCCATAGCCTCTATGATATTCATCGCCTCAGTGGGGGTCTTGGACATCAGTGAACCACCAGCAGTGGCATCAAGAATCAACTTGCTTTGTTGATGCAATCCATTCCTGAAGATATGAACTTGGGTCTTTGCATCAAAACCATGATTTGGGCACTTCCGGCACAAAGACTTGTACCTCTCCCAAGCCTCACATAGACTTTCACCTGCAGCTTGAGCAAAAGAAGAGATGGCAGTTTTATAATCCATAAATTTGGAATCAGAAAAGTACCTTGCCATGAATTTGTTTTCAAGCTGAGACCAGTCATTCAAGATAGCTTGAGGTTGGTCGAAGAACCATTCCTTTGCTTGACCAATTAAGGTTAATGGAAAAAGCCTGAGGAATACTGCGTCCTCTTCAGAAGGCCTCATCCCTGCCGTGCCACAGAGTTCATAGAATTTGGTGAGGTGATTGTAAGGATTCTCATGATCTAACCCCGCAAAAGGATTAGCATACATCAGCTGCACCAGTCCTGTCTTCATCTCTGGAGCTTTCTCATTATCAGCTCCTCTACCAATCCTGATCATGTTCCTGGGTGTGAAATTGATGAATCCAGGATTGGGATCGGCATCTCCACCGTTTGGATTCTGATTCGCCATGTCTGGCTCAGAGTGGGTTGGTGAAGACGGCGAGGGTGGTGAAGGGGTAGAAGTCCCCTGGTCTTGTCTTAACTTAGCTAGCTGCTTCCTTTTCTTTGTTTTACTGTTGTTCCTCCTTGCTGTAGCTTCAATTTCTGGGTCGAAATGAAGTTCCTCAACTGGAGTCTTACCTCGCATAAACAAAGATGAAAAACAACCTAAACAGAAGTATTAGACCACAAATAAAAGAAAAATAAAAATAAAAATAAAAATAAAAATAAAAATATTCACAAATGCTTAAACAAACAAAATTAAAGCAATGCAAACTCAAACAACGCTGCTCCCCGGCAACGGCGCCATTTTGTTAAAAGGGTTTTCACTTCTTTTAATAAAAACCAACACTTAAACTGCGCTCAAACCTCTTTTAAGATTCAATTGCAGTATAGTAAGGGTGTTATCGATCCACAGAGAGCAAATGTGTTTGAGTGCCTTTCTTTAATTAAGAAGTAAAGCAAGAAAGAAACAAGAATTATTTGTTTGGAGAAATTTGTATTCAAGAGCAAGAAAATAGGAAAGAAACGATTGAGAGAATAATAGATTGGGAAAACAGTTGGATTATGGTTTCATATTTCACTATCCAGGATTTATTAATTCTTGATTACAATCACTTAAAATCTTTAATTTATTCCCGCCAGTTCTTAACTAACTCACCTATTCCTAGTATGAGAAGTTGATTCAATTACTTTCCTAATTACCGCTTCCACAGGTAATTAATCAAAACAATAGTAAATACACAGGCGTTAAGGAACTAGGTGATCTAACACTATTCCTAGCAAATTAGCTTCTCCTAGATTAAACAATTTATATCTGATTAATAGAGCAGCTTCCACATACTAAATTAATCTCAAATCATATAAAAGATGATCAAGCAATTATAAGCAATAAGAACAAAATTGTTTAATTAAAATTAAAAATAGAAAGTAAACAAAGAAGTAAATAGAATCCTATCCAGATGAAATACTACGCCTAAATCCAACTAAAAGGGAGCTTAGTTATCCATAGAATGGAAACTAGCTTGCTTACAAGGAGAATCAATTAGGAATTGAGGAGACGATGAAGAATCCAAGCATCCGTGGTTGAAAATCCTCTTTTCCTTCTCAAATCAGAGCTCTCTCACGTCCAAGGGGTGTTTGGAGGAGACTGGGGTTGAAAGAATGATACAAAATAAGCCAAAATCGCAATTATATAGAAGCTGGTCGCGCAAGGGCGGTGCAGGGGCGCTTGGCGCCCTGGGCCAGGCCCAGCGGCGCTCAGCGCTAGACTCCTCTTCGCTGGGCGCTAAGCCCTCTAGTGAGGCGCTTAGCGGCCCTCTTCTTGTGCATATTACGCGCTGGGCGCTCGGCGCCCACATGCCGCGCTTGAAGCCCGCGCGCCCCTCTTGTTCCTAGTCGCTGGGCGCTAGGCGCCCAAGTCTGGCGCTTAGCCACCAGCATCCTCCTTTTAGCCTTCCGCTGGGCGCTTAGCGGCCCGGGGTGGCGCTTAGCGCCCAGAACCCCCCTTTTCGCTCTTTTTGACCGCTGAACGTCCTGAGTCTCGATTTCTTCACATTTTCTTCCATTCTTTGCTTCTTTTGAGTCCTGAAACATGTGACAAATACCTCAAAAGCACAAGAATATATTTAAAAGCTTAGAATTACCTTACTCTTTTATTTAACCATAAACTCTATATAGAAGGGTATTTTATAATGAAAACACTGATAAATGCCATGAAAAATATATGAAAACTAATAGCAAATTGGCATTTATCACTTATATATGAACTTTTTTGGTTACATAATGTAAAACTTCTTAACACATCATATTCATGCTCAAGGTTGAACATTTAGAATGTGACTGAACATCGGTATGTGACTCATTTATATGTGGCCAAATAAATAGATCTATAAACTCTAATCTCATATTAAAATTTGAATTATGTCTAACTCTGCCTCAAAATCTAGGTACGGGTGATTATTGCTCTACCATACATGGACTTATTTTACCTTATGTATGTTGAATGTGTGACTTTTTAACATCAAGACCTTAAATTTATTAACTGGAAATCATAAGTTAGTTTTTTTAATAAATTAAATTTACTGTTTTTTAAATTTCAATTTACTGTTGAGAAAATCATAAACTGTAAACTCCTTGTATAATTTTCTTTTCATCGCACTAGACATAATGCATATGTTTCACCATTGAAAATAACCGCAATTGCGAGCTTTATTCTTTTTATTTTAAGCATAGTAATGAACCCAAGTCCTTCCATAACCTATGAATGATAAAAGGACAGAGGAAAACTCAGCTTACACATCAAAGACATGCTCCAAAACAATCAAACCTCAAAGTTTTGATTGTTCCTTAGGGTGATGTATGACTATATAATTATAGGCATCCAGAGTCAGAAAATCATCTAGTGTTGGAGATGTGCATTGCCTGGTAAAAATCTTGCAAGCCTCTTTATACATTCCCTTGTTGAATTTCTCTTTCCCCGCCTCTCTTTCAATCCTAGCCATCTCCTCTTCAACCACTCTCCCAAAAATTTCCTTATTCAGCTTCACTCCAACACCATCACCATTCAGTTCAACTCCATACTTGAGCCACTGCCAGTTCTGCACCCTGCTAATCTCAGCGGTGGCGGCATCCTCCATGAGGTTGTAAAGAGGCACCGAGCCGGCTCCGGTGAGCCATGCCGCGACGTACTGGACCCCCACCCGCGTGTTCAGGCGGAGACCTTCCATGGTGCGGGCGCCTCTCGGTATCTGCAAGAGGTCTTCTTCAGTTATGTTTGCAGCCTCGTCGCGTTTCATTGTTTTAATCTGATTAGGAGAACTGCCCATGTTGGTGTTGAAAACCTCCATGCAGGTTGGGATTAGGCCAGGGTGTGCAGCCCAGGTTCCATCATGCCCTGCCTTCACTTCTCTGAGCTTGTCCTTCCTTACCAGTTCCACTGCTGCCTCATTAGCCACTGGGTCATCTCTGATTGGAATCTGTGCTGCCTGTTGAACAATTTCATCTCAGAAACATTTTCTACAAAATCTACTAAATATCTATCATAGTTAAAAGTACTTTCATTGAAAATCCAAACATACACACTTTGTTAATACGATAGATTTATAGGCAGGCCTTGTAAACTTTGATTACTATCTAATTTTTGTATCTGATAAAGTTCAGTTAGCATACAACATTTTATAGTCTACTATAGTATGCATAAACACTTTGCTAAGAAGTTAGAAAATTAATTAACTAGTGTACCAGAGCCGATAGTGCGACGATGTGACAGTTATAAGTATGTGTGGATAGCTTTTGTTGATCTTCATATTAATAGGAAGACTTTGATACAATGAGCTGTCATCATGATCGAATTATTGCTCTGATACCACTTGTTATGACACATGGGAAGCTCAAGCGACTATGAGCCAAGATTAAACAAGAGTTACAAGATAATAAGAGAGTAAGACGCCACATCTTTTCCAAAAAACTTAATACATTAAAAGTCCGTTTAGATGCGGACCAAAGAACACTTAACCAATACCCAGACTCACACTTGTATTCACAACACTTACCATTCCTCCCATGGCATGCACGCCGCGCCGATGGCATGTCCTGATGAGAAGATCAGAGTAGCTCTTCATGAAGTGTTGATTCATGCCAACCAGGACCCTATCTGGAAGCAAGCGATCTGGATGAGACTGGAAGGTCTTAACATAACTGAAAATGTAATCCCAACGCCCACAGTTGAGACCCACAGAGTGATCCCTGAGCTCATACAGAATTTCATCCATTTGAAACACAGCAGGAAGTGTTTCAATTAAAACAGTGGCCCTGATGCTTCCTTTTTCTATTCCTGCCATCTTCTCTGCCTTCTCAAACACATTGTTCCATATCTTAGCTTCCCTGTCAATCGCAATTAAAGTTAATCAAAAGCTACAAAACCAATTTTCTCACCTTTGCTAAAAGCTTGAAATCTATTAAATTATTTTTCTATTGGTGAGTGAATGGTCAATTTGATCCCTAAAATTCTTGGACGCTCAGCAACTTAGTCCTTAAAAGAAGAAATGTCTTCGAAAGTCTCTGGATGTGTAAAACGTCGGTCAAATTAGTGACTAACCACTAAGGTCATCCAATATAATAGATGTAAGAGCAAGGTTCAAATCCTGAGTTACATCTATTATATTGCTTACACCTAATTCATTCTTAACTAATGTGCGACTCCGGATATAACACTTGAATCAACAGACAAAGTGCTTAATTACCTTGAGTGCTCCATTTTGGGGAGATAGAAGAAAGGGCCAAACCCAGCACCTTGAGTGCGCCTGAAGGTTGAGTGGTTGTGGTAGAAGTAGAGGCCAAAATCAACAAGGCAACCAGTTGCAGGTTCACCATCGATCAGAACATGAGCCTCAGGTAAGTGCCAACCTCTTGGCCGCACAAAAAGTTTAGCTATCTGATCATTGAGCTTGTAAACCCTGTTTCTGTTCTTGTCATGGAAACTTATGGTCCCAGACACAGCATCCTTCAAGTTCACTTGGCCTCTCATAAGATTCTCCCAGCTAGGAGAGAGTGCATCTTCGAAATCAGCCTTAGAAACAATAAAACAAAATTCAGTGTTTCAGTTTTAGAACTGACCAAATCAAATCAACTTCTGATATATGTAAAAAATTGAAAGGGAAAAAAGTACACAACAAATTTTTACACTAATATGTGTCTCAATCTTTTATTAACAGAGAATATTAGAATAGTTAACAGGTTGTCAACTTTTGATTGATTAGATTATGGTAACTTTTGATAACAGGTTATTAGTCTGTCAACCAATTTTAACTTTTGATAACATGTTTTGAAATCTCTTTACGGTTAATTCTAAAGTCAAAGTCAATTTTGGGAAGAAGTTAGTGAGTTTAGTTTCCCGTTGGAATGTCGCATAATCAAATCAATTCTGAAAGTGTAAAATCAAATCTGGACCAAAGTATTAATGTGTGGGAGTTATTTTAGAAAATTGATTACAAACTCAAAATCAATTTTGGTAGAAGATAGATAGGGTTAGCTTGTATTAACACAATCAATTATAATGAGAATTTGCAACTGCCCAACAAAAACCACTTTTATAAATGTGTCCAAACATAAATCACTTCACTTTCAACTAACTTTTATCATAATCAGTTTTACCAATACCAATTGTGATACACGCCCATCCAAACACACATGTGAGTAGCTTCTTGGAGCCAAAATTGATTATTAGGAAAGTGTCCTGCTATAAAAATAACAATCTTTCTGTCTTTGTCAGTTATATTAATTAATGCTATAAGCATACCAGAATTAGTTCATGTGAAACTTGTTTAACAAGAAAACACATGCACAAAGCATAGAAATGTATAATTAGTATACTAAGTTACTAACCATGAAGACTTTAGCTCCAGAGTTAAGAGCATTGATGACCATCTTCCTCTCCACAGGGCCAGTGATCTCCACTTTCCTATCAGAAACAGCTGGTGGAACTGGTGCACACACCCACTCCCCTTCTCGTATGTACTTTGTGGCAGGATCAAACCCTGGTAGAGCACCTTCATTGTACCTCTTCTTTGCTTCCTTTCTGCACTCTAAAGCGTACTTGATGTGGTTTCTGAACTCACGTTGCAGGTCAGCAACGAATTTCAAAGCATCATTTGTGAGAATTTTAGCAAACTCTGCATCATATCTTCCCCTAATGTCCACTCCTTCTGGCACATCATAGCTAGAGTCAATCTTTTTCGCTGGCACTGCTTGTGGGGGATAGCCATAACCCAGGTCCATGGCTTTTCTTTCTGCCTGTAATAGTGGTGTGAAAATGGATTGTGAATTGAAAGCAAGGACTATGTAGAATTTATATAGCTTATTGGGAAAAAAAAAACTAATTTATACAGAACAAGTGGGATAGTTGAATACTTGAATGTTCTGATAATGTTTTTGGGTTTCTGTTTTTATTTTAGTTGATATCTTGTTTGTTTGTAAATTATAAAAACATTATTTTATCTATGTTTTTATTATTTTTAAAACATTGTGAAGAAAATGATGAAATCAATATTTTATATAAAAATAAAGTGATAGTTTATTATGTACAAAAGTATATAAATAAATTAAGTGCGTGTTTTGGATGAACATTGTTCAAATGATGTTTGATACAATTGATTTGGACAAAAATAATTATAGTAAAAATTAGTTAAATTGAATAGAAACCGAACTAGTTTTTTTTATTAGTTTTTGAAAATATTTTCATGAGACTATTCCCTTGAGATGCTAAAAGTCTAAAATCATATTAAGTGGGTAAGTCTTTTCTAGCAAATCTTACATTCTAAAGTGAATTAGTTTATGGTTAGATATATTTATGAGAAAAATATTTATGCACATGAAATCCAATCATCTATTCTCACACTTGAAGTTATATATGCGGTAGAAGAACTCATAATTCTTACCAATTATCCGGGCATATCTACTACTGTATCTACTAATTGTGAGTCCTCAATCTCAAACCTCAGCAACTCTTAAAAAAAAGACTCTCTTATATGTCGACACGTGTCACTTTATCAACCCAATAATTTCTCCCTCTATCAAATCAAATTTCCGAATTTAAATCATGATTTGCGATAATTAAGGAATTCAAATAATTATTTATTACAAATTTAAATATTAAAAACACCCGTGCATTGCACGGGTTACTTACTAGTTAAATGAAAAGTTAATACGATTGATATTTTAGAAATATATGTAGAAGAATTTTTAGCAGAGTATAAGATTACTCTTTGGCTTTTGTTTTGGCTGAAAATTAAAATAGGGAAACTAAATTTAGCTTTATCAACACAGGTCATGGGAGAGAGTGTGCGAAAGAGGATAAAATGAGACAAGAAAATGACCATAACATGGCCATGGAGGATAAGAGGAAGACGTTATATATATTGAATTTTGTGCCCTCCTTGGGAGGTGTGGTCAGTGACCATCTTAATCTCTTTTGTCTCATCATCAATACTCAAATTTCAACAGTATCCGGCGGGTACAAATTCAGACTTGTAGTTGAACCTTCCGCTAACCAAGCCCATAAAAAAATCTAACGAAGTCCATAACCATTTCATTTCTTTTGGGCTACTTCTTTAAGACAAAAAATAGTAATAATGTGGCTACTCTGGATTATGGAGCATATATAAAGCCTAAATAGAAGGACACATTCCAAGAGAGTCCAAGCATAATACATGTGCGACACATGGAGATAGATTATCTCCCTACATATTCGAAGAAAAATTAACAACAAGGGAAGCTAGTGTGTGTCTAGCAGTATTGGTTTTAAAGTGTTTTTCTTTTTTTAAATGGGGGACCAAATGCCCAGGTTTTAAAGTGTTTCATTTAATGAAAAAGAGAAGCAGTAATTGTACTTATAAGTAAGCTAATTAAAGCATTTGGAGTAATATATTTGAGTTTATCTTTTAATACAAGCTCAATTATGTTGGAAATTCTGTGGTGATTAAGACTCATAGTAGTTAATAATGGACTAAGATGTGATGTTGAATCATTATACTTATCTTATCCCTTAAGTTTAGTATAGAATTCTCTCCCATTTTTGGGCTCCTCCCCGCGCACTCGAACAACTTATAGACAAAGTTGGTTTGAAAGCGATAATCAGAGCATAATTGATCACTTATACACCTGTTTGAAAGAATTTATGTAAGTTGTGCTATACCTATGTGTTATTTTAAGTTTATTTTCATAAAGTATCAAAACAAGGTATGAATAAGAGTTTATGTATGCTTACTAGTAACATATTTACTTATTTAAGAAAGTTTCACAATTTAGCTTATTAATAAACGCTTATCGAAACACATGTATAATTTTATCTTATAGCATAAACTAACTTAAATATTTATGAACACTTGTATCCACTTATAAACTAATAAAACAGACTTTTTTTAAATAATACAAAAATATATTTTAATTGTCAAAATGGGATACATTCGAAAATAATTGTTAAAATGGGGTAGTTTGTTGAACTAGTCTCACATGAGGCGTGTTTGAAGATAGCTGACATCAAGCTTGTTTAAACAAGTCTGGAATCAAGCTTGTTTAAACAAGCCTGGAATCAGGCTTGTTTCAATAAAACAAAAAGGAATCATAATTTGTACTGTTTTCAATGAGACATGGTGAGATGTGGGAGACAATCTGATTTGACCACACACGCATTGGGAAAGGCGTTTTGAGACACGCCTAGGGGGAGGCTGGTTCGAACACGCCTATCCTCAATCGTTTTCAAACAAGCCTCACTCTAGGCTTGTTCAAATGGGTCTGGTTCCAAGCTCGTTTGAATGGGCCCCACATTAGCCATATTTCAGCTGGTACGCCCATAACACTCTGCCTATATAATTCATCCTCTCCCACACTTTGGTCTATTACAATGGTAGAAAATTCGAAGGCAGTGAAGGGCAAATGTTCGAAGGTGATAGGAGATCCACGCAACTCAAACACAGTTTGAGCATGAAAAACCTCAAGAAGAAACTTCACAACAAGTTGAAGCTTAGACGCAACCAGCTTATGTCTTCCGTGACCTGTCAATTTTTAGCTTCACGCAATCTATAGCAATATATTGGTCTTGAAGTATGCGACAATGAAGATGTGGGAATCATGATGGACACATTTGCGCAACAGACTTTCATGACAGCGCTAGAATTGTATGTTGACATTGATGAGACCGGTAGTTCATCCATACATGTCCTACCCGATCTGATGAACATACAACAAACATTAACCTATGATGAGACATATGGTGGAGAAGAACATGACAATCAAGCTCTCTCTGTTCATTTGCCGATGATGGTGACAACAACAACAATAATTTTAATGTAGATCATGACGCCTATCACTCTGTAGATGATGATGAGCGTGATGACGGTCAGCTTCTTAATGAGGATTCCTCGGATACGGAAGGTCTGAGGGCACCGGTTTGACCTTCATCCCCAAATCCAATGAAAGTACCAATCAACATCCATCCAGAAGCACATGGTACGTGACATTTTTTATCTTCACATGTTTTAATGTTTATGTATTATGTTGTTGATGATTTAAATGTTTATGTTCAGATGGGTCTACTGTCCCATTTTGGAATGATTCTCCACATTATACATACATAATTGGGAACACCCAGATCAAGAAGCAGAATGAGATTGTTTGGATGTGCCTGGCACTTGGGAGGTTGGCGATAAGTTGTATGTTGGCCTACGCTTTGATTCCAAAGAAGCTGTTCAATTTGCTTTGAAGCACTACGTGATGAAAGATGTTATTGTAAATACGTTCATACCTTCCGTCAAGAGGAAATCCTTCATTCAAAATAGGCAAAGAGTTTGGGCCTGTATTGGGAATTCTCGTCTGTGCCCATAGCTGAAGAAGTAGTGTGTATCCAATAAAACCAGCACGGGTGTAGTCAATTGCCTTACATAATGAGTGGTAGAGATGTGATAGGGCTGCTGAACTCCAGCTGTAAGTTCCGGCTATATCTAAATTTCGTAGTAATAGCAAGTAACATAACGCTACCTCAGAACCGGAACTATCTGTGAAAAGTATACCTCCCATCATACGTAATATGTACACATGAGCAAACTGCTCCAACATCACCTCACCTTGGTACTCATTTACGTTGTGAAATTTTTTATTCAACCACTTCATCTTCAACCGGTTCCCGGTGAGGTCCGCATTTGTCACTTTATTTTCAAGCAATTCCAAAATCACCTCGTTCCAACTATTGTGTGTCTGCCCAGTAACCGTCTTACCATCAATCCTGAAGCCAAGTTGCAGTGCAATATCTTCTAAGGTTACAGTGGCTTTGCCTACGGGAAGGTGAAACGTGTGCATTTTAGGTCTCCAGCGCTCCACTGACGCGGATAGCACATGATGGTCCGGGATGACATCCACCACCAACACAAACTCGTAAAATCCAACACGTTTGAGGTGGTCAACAATTTGAACAGGTCAGTGATAAGGAGTCGCTCAACATTTGACTTGGAGTCGCGAGCCCGTCTGACTTTTAAAATTGTGTGTAAAATGTAAGAAAAGAAGAGACTAATTCAAACACTTCTCATGTGAGGCTAATTCAACAAACTATCTCATTTTGACAATTATTTTTAAATGTACCCGATTTTAACAATTAAAATATATTTTTTGCATTATTTAAAAAAAAAAAAATCAAGTTCACTCTTTTTAGATTGTTCCCGGTTTAGAATAGGATACCGCATGCCACTTTATATATATCACGATCTTTAAAATGTGACGAAGGGATTCTAGCTACTTAGCTTTAACGCGTCCAATTGTGGTTGGATTCTAACGCTCTAATTATGGCAAGCGGAACACTATGCATGATCAGCAGATTGTCTGCGCCAATTTGGTTTCCTTTAATAAACGAATACTAGGACACAAATACAATCAATGTCTTTATCTTATAGATTGCATTAGTTCAACTTGCCTTGTATACTTATAGAAAGATCCTATTTAACTATTAATAATGGACTCATCAATGATGCGTTCGATTCTTGACAGAAACCCTCCTTGACAAATGAATTTATCATGAAACTATAACTCTAGACCTAATGAAGTAGCTAGCCACAAGGAAAGAAAATTTAGGAAGCGCATGCGGGTTATGCATATGCAAACGTGGATATCTTCACCTTTTCAAATTGGAATAAAATTTGTTCACACTCAATTTTCATTCCACTTGAGACAAATTAGAAGGAAAAAGAAAAAAATAAGTGATATGTTATGTGTTACTATTGGAAATGTTGAGAGATAAAAAAATAGTGAGAAATGAATACTAAGAGAAATGAAGTGTGAACATATCATAACTTTTTAAAGTCTATTTCATTTTTTGTTGATAAGAGTTTTAATATATTTACATCAAGTTTTTCTTATATTTTATTTTAGTTCATTTTTATTTTTATATTTTTTCCTATTACATCATTTATCATATCGCTTAATTTTATTTTTATCTCACTCTAAATGTAAGAGGGAATTTGGTGTCAATGTGACATTTTCCTAAATCCTATCATGTGGTCGAATAGCTAGTGACAGATTGATAAAATTTAAATTGTGGGGATAACATGCCCACAGACACAAATGCAATAATAAAAATATAATAAATTATACAATTAAATATATGAATATTGATCGCAATTACAACTCGTTTGGATGCAAACTACTAATAGATAGATCCATACACAAACGAGCTCTTATTCTCTTATAATTTGGGAGCATTGAATGATTTTATTTTTCCATCACTAAGTATATAGATTGACCAATAAAGTTGGATTAATCCGACTGAATCAACGGTCTCGAGATTCATCCTTAGATATATAACTATGTTAAATACTTGTAGAAAGAGTTTTATTGTATACATCAGTCCTACATGTCTTGTGTATTTAAGATTGTCTCATATATACGAAGAATATCAATGGTCATAAAAAGTATCATCTTCAATATTATATATAAATCTTTCAATGTGCATATATGGGTGTTACTTAAAAACTAATCATTTAATTATTAATCATTCACTCAATCTTATATTTGATTCTTGTCTCTTGATCAGAATCATAGTGAAAAAAACTCTTTCAACATCTAACTCTTTAAATTAAAAAAAAGTTAAATGTATACAATTAGATATAAAAAGATGTAGCATAAAAAGTTGATTGATATATTCTAAAAACAATATAATTAAGAATTTAATTAGTCTGCACCGACAAAGTGAACCCTTTTACACCGCTATTCAATAATATCTTTGCATTTTATTTTATTTTCAGTATTTTATAATTTTAATTTAATTATGATGTGATAAAAGGTGAAATTTAATTGATTGTATGAGTAAAAATTATTTCTACACTTATCATATCCTATTAATGTTTGAATTAATTAATACATAGACACACATATTTGTTAACAAAAGAAAGTTTAAAAGATGAAAGTTTAGTCTTTTTATAAAATGATAATAACTACTAAGTACAAAATATTGAACACTAAATTATTTTATCACAATTCAAAGAATATGTAAATTATTTTTGACATACATTTATCATATTTATAAATAGAAATTTAAAATATCTCTAGACACTTCTAGATTATTTCTATAAAGTCTAATGTAGCGTTTGGAAAATGAACGGAACGGAACAGAACAAAATCGAATGGGACAATAATTTTATGTGCAACGTGTTTGGTAAATACAAAACAAACAGAAAAGTACCACATAGTTAATTACATATATACCCCTAGAATGTTAATGTTTGATTAAGCATGAAAAATATATTAAATAGAATAAATTTTTCATATATATTATTGTATACAAATTAAATTATAAAATTTAAAAATTGTTATTATTATCTTATTTTATAATAATCTTTGTCAATAATTTATAAACAAATTTATAAATTTATGAAAAATATGCATAAATATTAATTTAGTTAATATTAAAATAAAACCTGCATCTGAATGTTAGATTCGTTAGTTAAAAAAAATATTCACTAGTTTTTTTAACAAAATATAAGGATTCAGATAATAACATCTGAATTTTATACGTTAGTTTACAAAAAAAATTGTATTCGCTAGTTTTTTTTTAAATATAATATAAAAGTTTTATATTCGTTAGTTTAAAAAAATATTATATTTGTACAGATGAAAAAAATAGAAAAGTGCAGTGCGTGAATTGATTTGGAGAGATTGATAATAAATTTAGGGGCAATGTTATCTTTTATTTTAACTGAGTGTTTTGTTCTATTCTCTTTTATTTCACCTTTTTTCACATAACTAAGGTGTTCTGTGATGTTTCGTGTTCCGTTCATTTCCCACGTTTCTACCAAAGGTTACCCAAGTCTTTTCATTCAACATGTATATAACGCATGTTTGTATACAAGCTTATAATGCATGTTTATATAACCAGTATATAAAACGTGTTTACTATCTATATATATGTGAGAGAGATACGGAGGAGAAACAAAGAGAAGAGAGAGGGGAGGGAGAGATAGAAATTTGAAATTCCTTCATTTTTATTTTATGCCATTTCAATTTCTTTAATCTAACTAGTAAAAATATCATGTTTAATTACCATGGATTTTACAATTCCTTTTAAAAAGTACCCAAACAATGTATTTCAAGATAAAACATTTTAAATTCCTCAAAAATTACATTACCCTTAAAGAAATACTTCATCCAAACACCACCGTTAGAAAACCTTGATTTAGCGACGAATTTCAGAGAGGGAAAAAAATATGTCGCTAATAGTGACAGATTTAGTGAGGGATTGACGTTTTTGCTAAAATGTAATAAATTCATAAATTTACGACGGGATCAGCGACGAAACTTTTCCCTCTCTAGTTTTCCGTCGCTAATTCCTTCACTGTTGTACAGAAGGTTTAGCTAGGGATTTTACGAAGATTCTATCCCTCTCAAATTATCTGTTGCAAAAGTCGCTCTAAATGATTCTAACAATTTTGAGAGGGAATGTTCCGTCGCTAACAGCGATGTTTTATAATTCTGCCACTAATTTGATATAGATTTTTGATCCCTCTCTATTAGAGATGAATCATTTCCGTCGCTAATATATTTTTTGGCGTGAACTGAGTAATTATTAGTTATTTTAAATTATATATTAAATTTTAAGTTTTAACATTATTAAATATTATTTTTTGGCCTTTTCTCAGTCTTTTCTCTCTCTCGTGCTCACCCTTTGTGCGTCGCAGCAATAGAAGATGAGAACATCGACCCACTCCCATCGTCCCTCATTCCCGTCATCTTTCTCTGTTTGTCCCATATCCTTATTTTGTCTTTCTTTTCAGAAGAACATCGAGCCTCGTTCATCTTAACCGTGCTTCGAATTTGTACCCATTTTATCTAAACTAGACTAAACATCATCCTGACCTCGTCATTAAGAACCACGGCTTCGTAAAGAAGTTCATCTTCACCGTTCAACCGCATGGTGAAGAAAACGAGTGATGGTCGACTAAACGGCAAAAGGAAACAAATTGAGGAACAATTCAAAAGCACCACCAGGAGGGAGCAACAACAAGAGGCATTGATCGCTCTAATCGAACATTATGCCATCAAAATTATCCTCCATTGCAATCTTATTACCAATCTTAGATCACTCCTTTCAATAAGTTCAGCTCCTACTAAAATTGCTGCAACTATTACTACTTCCCCACCAATTTCACCCTTCAATGTTTTTGTTACGTTTGCATTTCTTGCTTTTTCTTTCAAGATATATAGCAGTGTTGTTATCTTTTTTTATTATCACGATTTGTTCTAAAGTGAAACTTTGTTGTATGTTATAAATATAAGGTGTAAATTTATTGGTTGATTAATATAAAATTGTGAATGATGTGCATCTTGATCAAGTGGAGAAAAGGTTGCATGATTCTGAATCCAAATCGACTTGCGTTTGAGGTCAAACCAATGGAGATGATGGAATGAAATATGTGAAGAGGGAGCGAAGATCACACAGTCTCATTAAAAGAATTAGATGCTATTCTAGGAACCAACATCAATCTAAACCTGAACTTGTTATTCCAGCCGTGGGTGATGCCAAGATCTTCTACAAATGGTTCATTAAGTTCCGATTTTGAAGCCAGTGAAGGAGATAAGGCTAATAAGTCTCATACTAGAGTTTCTTTTTAGCAGCTAAACACTGAAGCCAATGACAAAGTAGCGAAAAAGAAAGTTGGTGAGGCATTCTTCTCTCGAGTCCATTTAGGGGGAAGCTGACGGAACGTTACATACACACCCCCTCCACCTTTGCACATAGTGAGTTATATGAATAAAATAGAGAAATGAATGATATGACAAGTGATGTGATAGAATAGAGAAAATAGATAGGAAGAAAAATAAGTGCATGTAAGAGAAATAAGTTCGTGAACATATCAAAATTTTATATGGAGTCATTTAGTTAAATTAACAATTTTTTAGTGAGCTCTCTCTCAAAAATCATGTAATTAAATTCGTTGAACGACAAACATTTTTAAAGGTCGGGGATTAAACTCCAAAAAATACTATTTATAGAGGTACTAAGACGTATTGATTGAGTGAATGATCAAAATAAATTTTTAAAATTGTGAGTGCCGATAAAATTCGTGTCTTATAAAAAGAAATAATCAAAGTCATTAATGTTATAAAATGTCAGTCAAACTTATTTATGTCACTGGGAACAAAATTGTCTATTTTGTTCTTTAATGGCGAACTTGACTTACACCACAGAACCAATTTAATCATTTAGACCATAATATCCATCTCTTTTTAAACTATTTTATGTAAACATTTTTTTTTCATGTCAGGGGCGTAAAACCACAACCACAAAAATAAAGGTGGTTTCAGATTCCCTATCATGGAGATCACCAAATATTCAAAACGACTTTTATGAACTGTGCTAAACTATCGACATGTGGAGTTTGCTAGCTGCAACAAAAAATTTGCACTCTCAATAATGGTACCTTGGCTTATGACAAAAACCTTGCTCCATTCCTACCTAATCGTACCTTATGTTATATCCTTATGGAGGCATGGAGTACTTGCTTCACCTGCAATCCACACCACGTACACCATTTGCATTCATCTCTAGCTAGGCCCATGATAGCAGCTCTATTGCAAATGTAGGAGCCGATCAGAACCTAACAGAGAACCAGTGGTTATGATTACTCCACTTGTAAAATTTCTGCATGCAAATGGGGTCCACGTTTAACGATCGTCAAAATTATTGCGCTCCAACTTCAAATAATATCAAGGTCATGAATCAAGAAGAAGTTATAGGTACAATAGTACTCTATAGATTTTTTGACTTCAGAGTTGACGAGCTCGACGAATGAGGGCATGTTTAGATACGTGGCGTGATTCTAGTTCTATTCTAGCTAGATTTCTGAAAAGCCTTGGTCCAACTAGTGCTCATAGTTATCCATTGCGCAAACAATTTAAAAGGTTTTTACACAGAAGTGGTTAGTAAATTAATTCAATCACAACCATTTATTACTCTACATTATTCCTAGCTTAATGTAGTGAGCTATCCTTTCTCCAAACAGTTCAACATGTTACTAGAAATTTAGTAGATCTAGACCGGAATAGGAAGATAAGAGAGGAAAATGTGAATTATAATAAGTGATGTAATAAAAAAAAATTAATAAAAATGAGATGAAAATGCTGTAAATGAATCAAAATTATTTCAGATGTCTTGTATGCATTTAATTTCCTAACTCTCCACGTAGCTCCGACCAACAACTACGTTGGTTGGCCATTGCTAGGAGGCTACCGTTTCAAATATCTCCAGTGCATTTACTTTCTTGACCAATAGCTACGCTGGTTGCCTTGTTGGGCATAGTTAGGAGGCTGCTATTTCGAATGTCTCTCACGGGTCCATCCATTAGACTCCTCACACGTGTACCAACAATAGTCTTGTCACGACTGCATCCGAAATACTCACCCATTCTAGGTTCAGCACAACTTCGACCAAAAGCTTCATCACTCGGACACACCAACTAACCCTGTGACGTAAGTGGCTCTGCGACGTATATCTTGATCCACAAATGAACGCAGGCGAGATATTCGCTTTAAACCGACTAAGTATGTAATACGAAGAGATAGCCTGCCTTGTATCGACTAACTAGGCTAAAGCTGAGATATTTGAATAGTACTAAAGAACTTAACCTCACTACGTTCCGCCTGTGATACCACATGACCCGATGGTCAGTCGTTGATGTAATGATAACGTGAGGGCAAAACATCCTTAAGCCAACAACCTTAGGCAAAAAAAACCCAGCCATGCGACACAAACTTTCACAATAATGCACTTGGTGAATAAAAGTACTTGTCTAAAACCAAACCAAAGCTAGCCAAAAGGAAGACACAACGATTATCATAGTAATTCAATAAATTATTTCTTAAATTAGCTTATAAATAAACACTTAGAGGAGATTTAAGGAATTGAGTTACTGGATTTTATGCTGGACGCAATGAGAGAATCCTTTCAGAGTTGGAATCTATGCTTTGAAGAGTGGCCTTATCCTTTTGTGGGATGCTAATATTCATCGGGCTATTTGTGGGGTTGATTGCCTTGATATTGTGGAGGCTTTAGTAGATGACAGATACCAATTTCATGAGCTAGCTTTTGATTTTCTTGAGCTCCGGCACTCTTGGATCGTGATTGGAGTGTCGAGCTGTTGCATATCTCTAGAGAAGCCAACGAAACAGCAGATTGCCTTTCTAATATTGTAGTTAATTTGTGCTTGCTCCCATCTCTGGAGAAGCCAACGAAGTAGTAGGGTTCTCCTTCTCGTCTGGAGGCCCTGCCTCTTTCACTTGCTCTCATCTTAGCGAGGGATATGATAGCCTTTAGTTTATTTCATTTGTTTAATTTTCTGATATACCAAAAAAAAAAGATGTTTTCCAAACACACTCATTGTATAGCTAGCAGCTACCATTTAAAATTAGATTTTATTTTTGCAAGTACCATCAGGAAGTGATTTAGTGAAACCAGCTGGTAGGATGACATCAAGTTTTCGTTGTATGGTGTTTAAGGCTTAATTGTTTATACTTAAGAGTATCACTCATAGCCGCATCCGTTAATAAGAAGATAGAAAGTTTATAATATAAAATTTTTGCAGTTAATTATTGGAGCTGCCTAACGCAGATGTATTAGAAAAATGATCATCAGATCTTTGACAAAGTTGTTTTCTATTTTTAGTATCTTTTTTTCTATATTTAGTATCAAGCAAAAGGGTTTATGAATTTCTCCAGTTAAATTCGAGTATAATATGTACATACCATTTTGTTTAGTGAGACAATGGCGCGTGATGTGAGGTAGGCCTAGGTTTACACTTCTAAATACATAATGAACCTGTATAAATGGACTTGCCTCGGTTTTTAGATAAAATTAAATATAAATTTATTTAAAAAGAAAAATAAATAAATAAAAAGTCTGCATTTGAAAGGAAAAAAGAAAATGTGAAAAGTCACGTGAATATCAATGAAAAAAAATTCTTTTAAATTTAGACCGGAAATGAGATGAGGAAATATATGTACTAATTTATTTAAAATATGTTTTCCCATTCACCAAAAAATTCATTTAAAATATTTTTCATTTGACATCTTATAAAAATAATGAATTTTTTTAGTATTAATATTTATTTAATTGTATTCTTAAAAATATATACATCACATCTTTGTTATTCAAGGATTTTTATGTACGTTTCAAAACAAGGATGTTTATGTAATCTCACAAATATACCTTTTCTTTAACTTTTTCTTCTCAATTTTTGTTATCTTAATAATCTTAAATAATCAAAACAATTGTTTTCGTTTCCTTCAGACTTTTCTAACTTATTTTCTTTAACCAAAACAAATTTTCCTCACTTTTTCCTATAACCAAATAAAGAAAAAAGCAACAACTTAGAGTAGATTGGTGTAGTTCTGGAGACACCCAGCTGTCTTTGCCGTTGGCATTGGCACACGTGTTATCATGATCTAGAAGAAGGAATGAGTCATCTCATATCACATAAAAAAGGAAGTTCTATATATATTTAATAATACATTATACATGTAAAAAAGGAAAGTTCACAAAATTTTACCACAAAACCCAAATTGGAACAGTGAAATTTCTCTCATATACCATTATATATGAGAATTATATATATATTTCTCACTTCTTAAACATTTGAAGGATTTCACTATATCTATTTAATGTATATATGTAAAGAGAGATAAATACAAAACTTTTACCTTATAATATATGAGAAATTTCACATGAGATCATCCAAATCCAAAAAACATATATAGCGGTCAAAGTTAAAGTTTCACAAAACACGAAGCTCGCGGTGTACGTGTCCCCCTTTAGCCGCTACGACTGTGCACTCCTCCTTCTCCCATTGGCCCTCACACTCTTTCAAACCTTCTCTCTCTCCATCCTTCCGCCACGTTTCCCTTCGCAACCAATCCCCTTAACCCCACTATTCCTCTCACTGTTCCCACACATGTCTCATCTCATACGTGTCCCTTTCCCCTCTCCCTATAAAACCAACCCTCTTCATCTCCCTCATTTCCCTGTCAAAACGCTGAGTTTTCAATTTAGAAGAATTAGATAGACAGACAGAAATTAAACTGAATCATCAATGGATGGGAGAGGAGGGTGTTGCATCGCCCGGTGTGCCCCCGGTGCACCTGATCATATGTCCACCATGGATAGGATAATGCTGCGGTTCCGCCCCATCGCACCCAAACCAGTCGCCGCCGACGGTTCTTCGTCGGAAAGCGGCGGCGAAGCCTTGCTCACCCGCGGCGGAAGAGGTAGTAGAAGAAAGTACGTCAGAGATAACAGCAACAATAATACCAGCAAACGAAGGAAGAAAACCGTGTCACCTTCGCCGGCACCGGTTGTGACTCTTCCTTTGCTTCCGGAAACTCCCGATCGGAAAGATCCTCCAGTGAGGGATCGGAGCACCAGCAAGAGTAACACGCCTGCGGCAGCGGGGTGGTTGAGTTTCGAGAACCGTGGTAAGATGATGGAGGTAGAGCCGTACTGGTGGTGCGGCGGATCGGTGGATCCGAGCTCGTGCGTGACGGTGGAGTGCGTGACGGACGCGTATGTGGAGGGTGAGGGGCTGGGGAGCACGGATGAGGAGCGGAGGGCGAGGCTGAGCGAGGACACGTGTCCGGGGTTCATATCTGACGGTTACGGGAGGGTGACGTGGACGAACGGTGGGTATAAAGAGATGGTGGGGCGTGATGAGGCGGTTATGCTGGTGATGAAGGTTAGTTGTGGAGTGATGATGATGTACCCGTCGTTCACGTGCAGGGTGAGGGTGGTGCAGTTGGCATGTGGTGGGAGGAAGGAGAGAAGCTCGCTCACAGTGCCTTGTGATGTGTGGAGGATGGATTGTGGTGGGTTTGCATGGAGATTAGACGTTAAAGCTGCTCTTAGCTTGAGATTAGGAGGTTGCTAATTAAGTGCTAACTAACTCATATAATCACTTATCAAAGGTATCACCAAACCATGTTGTTACATCCATGGTGTAATCTTCTTTTTCTTCAGACAAGTTTAGATAATTAGATTACACTGTACTTTTTTTTAATTTTAATTTTGCATTTTTCCTCCCTTAGAGATGTATATTTTATCTTTTAATTTATTTTGATATAAATGAGTTCTTTTATGCAAGATCAGTTTGAACTTGATCTCATCATAAAATATTTTTTTATGTTAAAATTAATGTAATTAAGTATGATATTTCATCTTTTAGTGGGGAAAAATTGAAGTTTAACAAATTAAATAAGAAGGTTTTTTTGGTGTACTAGTTATAGTTAGAACCGTAAATATGTAGACGACAAGGCTAGCTAGCTAGCTTACTTGACTGTATATTTGTGCAATTTGATGTCGGAGCTTGTCTTTGGTTCCCGTGGGTTTGGGCTTGGAACAACAGTGTGTTAATGAAGATCAGCTACTGTTATCATGTAATTAATGTTTCCTAAACCTACTGGTTTCCTAAATAGTTTTGTGGACTGAAGTAGTAAACTTATCCATTTTCTCTGTTCAGTATTTTGTCATTTTAGTTAAATTAACTTTATTTAATTGATCATCAAATTGTTTAAAAGGTTATTCTTTAATCAAGTGAAAGATAAAGAATATGGTATATGCATGAAGGGAATTGCCGAATTGGTTTTTGGTTGTTAATTAAACTGCGTTTCACACACGGATCAAGTAGGATTTGTTGATTTAATTAATCATTTTTAGTTGCTTAGACCATAGTAGTAATTTGGTAGGTTAATTTGGAGATGGGACAAATGGGCAAATGGGTTAAAAGCTGGTTTGGAATTGAAGAAGGATGGATACGT
The DNA here is from genome assembly GCA_030819835.1 of Acmispon strigosus. Classification (NCBI taxonomy): domain Eukaryota; kingdom Viridiplantae; phylum Streptophyta; class Magnoliopsida; order Fabales; family Fabaceae; genus Acmispon; species Acmispon strigosus. The sequence goes on along the minus strand of JAUAMA010000002.1, from coordinate 16,883,001 downwards.
GGTCGTATTGAATGTTACTTGGGATGTGCTGCCATATATTGAGCAATCAGTTATGAATTCTGGCATCTGGTGATTGCACCACGTTGCCAAATCCCAAAAAAGTATGCATGCTTTCACGTTTCTAGCATCAGATTCAGAAGATTTTTCAAATCTAAAATGAAAGTTACACATAAAATATCGGTTCCTTTGCTGCAAAATTCGTGCTGAGAATTTCGCCCTGCTCTCGATTAGCTGTCCTGCAAAGTGGAGACATCAGGCATGTGACAAATTATGAGTACTATCTCACAACATTATTTACCTTCCCTAGCTCCTGCATAGTACATTTAGGACCAAGGAATGGCACCGAGAGGGGTGTGTAATGCCCTATTTATATTTTTTTCCTATCATATTATTTTCACATATTTTCTTTTTGAGCAAATGGTTAAATTGTCACTGAAAATAATAATAATAATCCTAAATGTGCTAATGTCGGGCGTGTTAGTTCTAACCTCACATTCATTAATAAAACTTAATAGAAAAGTTGACGTGACGGGTAAAGTGTCTACTTGGGAATTATAGTGTCTCTATTCTCTATCTAATGTTTTACCCTTCACTTTAGTCCTTCAAGATGTGTCACAATCTGGAAGACAAAATTAGAGTGCAATTTCGTCTTTGCCACCTTCCTTTTCTCAAGTAAACCATTGCCTCTTTTGTTTCCCTCTACTTAAGCGACAATTGTTTCATGAAGGAGAAGTTTTGAAAACCTAAATATCATAATTCAAGAGTGTGGTGACGTTGAAGGTTTGGAGTGACAATGGCGAAGAAGGTTTACTCGGTGTGGAAGTTTTGTTGGGGTAAGGAAATAGTTTTTGTGGTAGTTCATTTTTGTGGCGATGATATGTTTTTTCTTCAAAACGTTAATTTATTGTGTTGTTTCGCTTGCTTGGGGGTTTCATACACACTTGCTATGTGATTTAGGGACTTTATATACTCTTTAGCAACAATGTGGGGGCCGGGCAGTATTTCATCCTTCATACGTAGATATAATGCGGGTTCGGAAGTTGATATTGTTATGAATGTGTGAGATTGTCGTGTGTTAGAGATGATGTGAGTATGTGGATGCGTTATGAAATAACAATATATTGATTGTTGGGTTGGGACGTTATAAGAATATTGGTTATTACCGACGCTCCATAACTAGTCAGTAATTTTTTGTAACGTTTTTTTCCTGAAAAAAGACTTTTTGACAATTAAGGATGCCACATGGCGGGAAGACCTAGCGAGAAGGAGTTATTGGCAGGAATCAACAGCAGAGCTATGTTAGAACCAACCGAGTGGCTTTTTAGCTTACAGAGCTAAGTGGACCCCTATGGGCGGCCCAGTTGAGCTTGAGACTCCTTGAATATTCACAAGGCTCATTCATGGACTTCCTCTGCTGGTGAGCCCTTCCTGCATCTGGCGGGTTATCCTCATGTTTTAGTGCTTCGAACCCTAGAGCGAGCCAAGTGTGTGTAATGACTCATGGGTTGTAAATGTATAAGGCCCAAAAGTCCAATGTATAAGGCACAAAAGGAAAATGTTCACTTGACATGTTTGCTAGACATAATACAAAAACGGTTCGGTCTTGAAGAATTCCTACTTTCGTAAGAGCTCTGACTTGATTAGCTTCATCGTTTACTCAACATGAATAATTAGAAAATATCAAAAATAAATTCAAAAATTCTGAAGTTGTTTTTTTATAGCACCTCCATCATCCAGTTCATTTAAAATAAACTTAATTTTGTGTTTGCTCAATTTTGCTTATTTCTGTGATAAATCTTTTAGTTTTGTTATTTTTTTTATTTTAGAGTTTGTCCCTTTATGACTAACCCATTTTTTGCACATAAATAATTTTTTTCTTTTAGATTTTTTTTAAGAGAGATATTTGGGAATGTTAGGAGAGTGCAAACGAAAAAAGACTTTTTTTTTTTTTATTTTAATAAACTCAATCTCAAAAGGACTTCCCAATTTTTCGGGATATCCATAATAGAAACCCCCTTTACAACACCACAAGGCTGATGACAGAAAAAATGCAAGGTTATATGACTCTAAAGATTGCCAACAATGAGCTAACAACTTAAAATGCAAAAGGAGCATAACAGACACTACGATAAACAACCTTGTGAGGTCTATGACTCAGCAACAAATCATTAGGATTAACTCTAAAGTCCAAATATCCACCTTACTAAAAATTCTTCCAAAAAGCTTAGTATATGGTGTATACTAAATGTGCCGAAGCCAAATTGACCGTGTAATGCTTAACGCATAAATATTCAACATGCTAGAATTTCACTTTACCATGAATTTTAGAAGGTATGTAAGACTCTGTCAAGAATGCAAGTGTATGCACAGATAACGCTTCAAGCTCAAACTTTAGTACTCCTTTCTGCAGCATCAGCTTTAACTCCAACCTCCATCGTAAAACCTAATATCCTAATACAATTGTCCAAGGTCTCTACATAATGAGACATCTTTTTCTTTTTCTCCTCCACATAGAAGTTCCTGATTACACTCATTACAAATAAAGGTACTCAACTAATCCTTGAAGCTAAAACTGTTGACACGTCAATATCTATGACTCCCTAAAATTAGAACAATCAATTAAATCTGACACTATGAATCAACAAACTCATTGGAAAACTAAGAAAGAGATGAATTTATTTTTGCATTTTAATTCCACTTACACCAAGTAAAAGATAATAAGAGAAGAGAAAAAAATGACAAAAATGGTAATTAATGTAAAAAAGAAGAAGAGGTAGAAAATAAAGTGAGTGAGTGAGTGAAAATGAGATCCAAAAGAGTGATTAGGATCTAGAGAAATTAACATGATACTGGTCACTGGTTACTGGTTAGTGCCTACATACACCTCGTTGTTGTTCCTTCCCAGTCATAAAGCTTGTAGACCACATTGATATGTACATACATAGTATGTAAAATTCATAAAATCTTAGGGGCCACGGTATACATAGTATGTATTCTAATACTATTGAGATTTTGGTAATGTTATCATGATTTAAAACTGCATTTATTCTGGGTTCTAACATTCAGCACTAGCATAACTCTACCAGCTTTTAAAATTAGATATGTAAATACCCTACCACTATTATCGAGTTTTAGAACTTGGAACTACCCTAACAATAATGGTTTCTAAAGCCAGGTAATTAATCATTGACCGCTACTACGAGGTTTTATAATCTAGGGTTAATGGTTTACTGGGTCCCTGTAGTTGCACCAAGATTTGGAATAGGTCCCTGGCCGGAAAAAAGTTTGCAATAGGTCCCTGTAGTTGCACCAAGTTTGCAATAAGTCCCCGCCGGAGACCGGAGCTCCGGTGAGTGCATATTTGGCATGCTGACTGGATTAATGAGGCTGAGGTGGATTTTATTAAATTTAAATAAAAACAGGTTACAAATTAAAGAAACCCTAAATCCCCAAATTAAAACCCCTCACCCCCAATTTATGGTCTTCTTCGTCCTCCTCTTGCTGCGTTTCTTCTCCTTCTTCTTGTCATCTGGGCTACACGATTTTCTTCTTCTTCTTCTTCCTCCTTGGTGCTTGTTCTCTCTCGTTGTGGGTATTCTTCCCATCTTCCCACAGGGCACGAGTTACCCATTTTCGTGTCCTTGTTCTTTCTTCGTTTTCTTCCTCTTCGTTCGTGCTTCTGTGTTATTCCTCTTCGTTCAGATCTGTTCCAGTATCTTTGTTGGGTTTTTGTGCTTCATTCCAAGAATTGAACATGGCCAATTCTTCTTCATCTTCCTCACGTGCTTCAACCCTTCATCTTCCTCACGTGCTTCATTCCAAGAATTGAACATTGAACAACTAGCTACTGGATTAGGGATTTTTGGGGTTTTTTAGTTTCTAATTTTGATTTGTAAGTTAAAGGGTTGATTTGGGTATAATAATCAAGTGTGAATTAAGGATTTTGGGGGTGAAGGGTTTTAATTTGGGGATTTATGATTTCTTTAATTTGTGACCTATTTTTATTTAAATTTAATAAAATCCACCTCAGCTTCATTAATCCAGTCAGCATGCCAAATATGCACTCACCGGAGCTCCGGTCTCCGGCGGGGACTTATTACAAACTTGGTGCAACTACAGGGACCTATTACAAACTTTTTTCCGGCCAGGGACCTATTCCAAATCTTGGTACAACTACAGGGACCCAGTAAACCATTAACCCTATAATCTAATACTACCCTAACATTATCGTTTAATTTCTAAAACCCGACCACTAAGATGAAGTTGCGCTCCCATAGGGGAAGCTTCGTCGCAAACGACTCGAAGAAAAGGGAGAAATAATGCAATTAACTAGATAAAGAGGATGAAGAGGGCAATGTGATGGGAAGGAGAGGGAATGAGAGCCTTGAGGAGGAGATGGTGAGGAAGATCGAGGATTAGAGAGAAGAGGAAGAGAATGGTGTGGTGAAGGGGAATAGAGAAGTAGAAGAGGCAATGTAGTGTGCCGCGTTATAAAATGAATATGGGCATTTTATTAAATAGAGATTTCGGGTGGGGTTGAACAACCCTTTTTTTTGGGTCAAGTCATTTCTTATTAGAATTACTTATATTAGTACTGTTGCTATTAGACTTTTTAGTTAGTTTATCAGTTATGTTGTTGAAGCTTGTTAGTGATTAGATACATTATCTAGGTTCATTCACTTAAGCTGCATCTATATAAAGCGGCAATTGTAATCAGTTTCAATTTATGAAAATCACAATGTAGTTTCACATTTGTTATATGGTATCAGAGTAAAATTTTCTCTACTGCTACTCTGATTCAGTCTCTTTAATCTTGATTCTTTTTCTGCAACTTTTTGGATGTTCTTGATTCAAATTCGGTTCTTCTATGAGATTGAAGCTTTGATCTTCTTCGTCGACTGTAGCTTCGTTCTTCATTCATTCCACTTCTCCGATTCGTGAATGATTCACAATCTGCTTATGGTTCGTGGTTTATGTTTGCGATCTAGTTCCACCTTTGGTCTCAGAATCACTTTTTTTTGCAACTGGCATCTCTGATTAATGAGTTGTTCTCCAAATTCGTGGTTCATCTCTGTGATTCAAGTTTTAATTCAGCGATTCACCAATTTCTTGCTCTGCACGGTTTTTTTTTTTGGGGTCTCTCGAATCGTGTTTGGCACTTGCAGTTTTTCATTCCTTGGCTGTATTTCTAGTTGATTGTTTCAGGTTCTCCTTCCAATTTTATCTCAGGTTCACGCTTCTGTTCTATGATATAGTTCAAGATCGGTTTAGCTTGTTAGTTTTGATCTCTGGTTTGCTATGATCTTGCCTCTTGATTGTGATTTGAAATTCAGACTTTTATAAAATTAATCCTCAATTGGTTCAAGAATTGGTTCTGTTCTTGTTTTCGGTTTTGTTTTCCCAATATTCATCAGAACTAGTTCAAAACTGCAGTTGTTTTCTGGTTTATCCTCTCCATGCCACCCGCGGAAGAGCTCTTTTGCCGTTGACGATCCTCCTATGTTCTTCACTGAAGCAGTCGTCGATCCTCCTATGTTCGTCACTGCATTTGTTCTCTTTCACACCGCTGCCTATGTAAGTGTGATTCCAATCTTTCTTACGGCTTCATCGATCCTCCTATGTTCGTTATTGAAGCTGTGATTTTTGATACCACTACTTATGTATGTGGTAATTTCATTGGGTTCTTCTTGACTGCATTTCTTTGACGCAAGTTTGAAGAAATTCTTCTTCTTTATTCTTGCAACTCTTCATCGTTCTTATTGGATTTCAATATCTTTGAGTTTGATTCTGAAGGTGTTAGTGTTGTTTGTTATGTGGTTGCGAACATCCCGACGAAAGGCGATTTTCTCTGTGTTTTCCACTTCAGTTCTGAAATTGTAGGCAAGATGTTTGAGCTATTGTCTTAGAGGAGTGTGAAGTTTTACTCTCCTATTTCCTTCAGTGCTTGCGTTCTTTGGCTTGCTAAGAATTTGTTTGTGAAAGGACTATGAGATTGGAGATCTCTTTGTGCTGCTTTGGTTGTTTTTTGACGCGCTTGTTTCGTTGGCTTTTATCATAAAGTGCAAGGTCTCAAGCAAGAGCACAGAAGGTTACAAATGTGTTAGAATTATTGACATGTTCTTACGCTTTCCTTTTGGTGGGCAATTGGATTTTCCTGTATGTTCTTTGTGGTTTCTGAAATTGCACATAAGGTGTTTGTGCAATTGACTTCTTGGGTTCTCTTCAAGCTGATTTGATTCTGGAGGATTCAGTTACTGCTTGCTTTGTGTTTGTAAAAATGCCTTGTGCATTTACTAGTGTTTATGCTGAGAATGTGCATTATGGCTTGAGTGGTGACACTAATGTTTCAGAGATATCAACTTCGGAAGTTGATTTGGGTTTTACTGCTGCAAATTCCTAGTGTTCTGTTAGGAATGCAGAAACGATAATGGTTCAGCTGGGTTTGTTTGGATTACTTGGATATGTGAGCAAGGCAAGATCAGTTCTGGATTCTTTCATCTCTTATTGTCCAAGCTTGGAATTTATGGTTTACATTCCAGCTTGAAAGGGGGTGTCGATAATACTTTTGGATAAGCTAGATTCTTGTCTTTGAGACTGAGTTTCAGCTTCACTGTGTCGTCTTCAAGCTGGTTGTGTTAATGCATAACACTACGAGCTTGCAGGGGTATATTAGAATTACTGATATTAGTAGTGTTGCTATTAGACTTTTTAGTTAGTTTATTGGTTATGTTGTTGAAATTTGTTAGTGATTAGATACATTATATTGTCTAGGTTCATTCACTAAGGTATTGTTATATTTCTCCCCACTTGAAATGCTTGAGCGTGGTTTTTGTATCCACAAAATAGATTGGGCTTCCATCGATTCAAAAAAACCAGGCCTAACTGAAAGCAGTTATATGAATCCAATAAAAAAACGTTATATGAATCCAGCGAGTGTTTGGGTCTAGCTGGCATGGCGCAATTAAATAAGTCATGTGCGTACTGCCCAAATCTTCATTTTCCAATCTTCATCACGTGGAAGTGATGGTGAAAAGAAACGTCGTCGGCAATGTTTTATTTCTCCACCATCCACACAACAACTCTCACGGCGCGTGCGGTGGGCCACACTCGCCACACAAAACACGACCCAAGAGCCAAGAACCATCGCGTGGAGCGAGTAGCATTGCGCGTGAACCACACAAGAAAGCGAAATATCAACAGTGCCCGTCCGTTGGATCAAGAACGGACGCTCGAGAATGAGATTCAACATCAACGGCTGCGATTTTGGGAATGACGGCGGAGAAGGACTACACCGGGTATCGCAATTATTCGCAGATTTCGATCTTGTATTTTTCTTTCTCTGTCTTTATAGGAACAGTTAAGGTGTAAGCGAGGAAGGGAAAAAGAGGGTTTTCTAGGGTTTGTGGCGCATTTTGCTTGGTCCTGTTAGAGATCCAGGTTTCGAATTTGGATTCTTGCTTAGAGTTCGCGCTTGCTATTGCTTCCTTTTCGCGCATTTTCTCAGCTTCAATTGGTTGTTTCCTTCTTGATCTACGGTTCCTGATTTCCCTCTGATTCGGTTTCCTTCTTCGTTGGGTACTTCTTTTCGCTCGCATTTCTCTATTTTCTGTTCAATTTGAAATACCGAGGGTGCATTGTTGTGTGTGAGCATCGCTGGGAGGGTTTCCTCTAGGGTTCTGGGGTCTATTGCGTTGTTCAAGCTCCTACACATTCATTTCTGTTGTCAAACAACATCAAATTTCTGTTGCTGCGGGAGTGCAGAGCAGAAGCCTAATTTTTCAACATTTTTGCTACTGGTACGTAGAGACTGTATAAAAGCAACGGGCGAAATTGCTATATAGTGTTGATTATTTATCTGCTTAAAGACCATTATTTTAAGATAGAGATAATAGGATAATTAAAGAAGAACAACATAATTGGATTTAACTTTGATTTGCATTGAAAACTCGAGAATTAGTAAGACCTGGTTTGTACTTCGGGGGAATACAGATTTTGCTGCTCATTGTCAAGATTGATATGTGCAGATATTGGAATTTTATCTCATGGCACCGACTGTACTTGTAGAACTAGCTGGACAAAAGGAATCAAAGAAGTGCACTCTTACACAGGTGATGGGCAAATCACGAAAGTACTCCAAAGGTTATGCTACGGGTTTTGTTCCGGATTTTCGCCATGCTGTCCAGACTTTGGGGGAATCACAAGGGCTTGGTAGCTCGGGAAGGGTTGACAGTGAACATAGAGTAGCGGAAGGCTTGTGTGCCCCCAAGAAGAAATATCCCAGTTTGGATGTTGATGGCTGTGATAGTTTTGGTGTACCCTTTCAACTATTGCCTTTATCGAAGATGTCACGTTCTGAGAGACAGGACTTGAAACTGAGGTTGAAATGGGAACTTGAAGAAGTAAGGAAACTTCAAAAGAGAGCCCCATACATTAATCCAAACACAACTGCTGCATTATCTTCCAGTGAGGGACTGAAGAGGCCTTTACTAGAAAGGCAGCACAGCTCGCTGGAAGCATCAGCACCACACAGTAAGAAACATCTCCCACCAAGGCCTAATGGTTCTAAAACAAAGAGAAGTGTTTCTGGGCGATTTGATGAATCCGAAAAACCCGCACCAGTGACTCCTTCGAATGCTGCATTGATGAAACAGTGCCAGTCCTTACTTAGCCGTTTGCTGTCTCATAAATTTGGTCCGGTTTTTGACAAACCAGTTGATGTTGTAAAATGGAACATCCCAGATTATTTCACTGTCATCAAGCATCCGATGGATTTGGGTACTGTGAAGAGTAGACTGGTCTCGGGCAAATATTCAAGTCCTAAAGATTTTGCTGCAGATGTGCGGTTGACTTTCTCAAATGCAATGACTTACAATCCACCCGGCAATGATGTCCATATCATGGCAGACGCACTAAGTAAATATTTTGAAACTAGATGGAAGCCTATAGAAAAGAAAATTCCCGCCATTGGTGGTGTTGTGCCATCTGAGCCTTCAAAACCCACTACACGTGTTGAAACTGAATTTGCTGATCAAATAACTCCCCTTAAAAAGAAGAAATTAACACCAAATGGCACCAAAGTCGACCCAAAGCCTATTGGGAGAATCATGACTGATGAGGAGAAGCAGAAGATGAGTCTGGAGTTGGAGGCATTACTTGCAGAGTTGCCTGAAACCATCATTGATTTCTTGAAGGAGCAAAGTCATAGTTCTGGGCAAACAGATGATGATGAAATTGTGTTTGATATTGATGCTCTCGCTAATGATACATTATTTAAACTAAGGAAGCTTCTTGATGATTATGTGATGGAGAAGCAAAAAATCGTGGCAGCAACTGAACCATGTGAAATCAAGGTCTCTCTCTTTATCTCTTCAGGCAAAACTAGTGCTATGTGTCTGCATATAAATAATCTGTGGCATGTATGTTATACAGACTTATAGTTGTTTGCTTGCTTGATCTTCATGCAGCTTGCAAATGAATCTGGGTTTAGCAATTTATCAGGGCAACAATGTAAAGGTCTATTTTTCTTCTTGTTTTGACATTTTTTGATACCCTATTGGGACGAATTTGTGATAACTGGTATGGGAAAATAATCATGATCCTTTATTTCAAAATTTTAATGTGTACAGGCAATGAACCAGTTGAAGAGGCCATAGATATTGTTGGGGGGAATGATCCTCCTCTTTCAAGTTACCCTCCAGTGGAGATTGAGAATGATGGCCCCAACAAAGACAGTAAATGCAGTAGTTCTAGCAGCTCCAGTAGCGAATCTGGCTCTTCTTCTAGTGGTCCGTGTTATTGCATACTTTTTCATGCTTCCCCATTTATTGTTAGCATTCTGATATTTGCAGCATGCACACATGTTTTTACTCCCTTAATATTTATTATAGATGGTGATTTATTTTTCTTATCCAGTTCAAACTTTTGTAAAATTTTCAAGGCCTGGAACTATTTTTTACCAATTTGATTTCCTCAGCTATCTTTCATGTGATGGATTTAGGATGCTGCGTTTGGATAAACAATTTAATTAAGTGCTCAGGGAAATAAGCGCTTATCGCTTAGGCGCATTTACGAAGCTTATTGAAATAAGTTCAAAATAGATTATAAATAGGTATAAACACTTCTTCATAAGCCAATCTGAGCATCTTATGAAAATATGCTCAAAACTATAGGTAGGTCATAAGCTATTCGCATCAGCTCTTTCAAATACTTGCATAAGCTCTTATGCTATAAGATTAGCTCAAATAAAGCTCTTCCAAACGAGACTTTTATTCATTTTATAGTGTAAAGTATTTCTGGCACTTTATTTCACATGATATTCCACTGCCGATGTTTGCTATATATTTAGTGTTATTCTCCCTCTCCTTGACTCTCTACTTGGGTGTTGGGATTCTGATATATTGGTATAACTCATTCTGATTCCGTTTGCTTATGAAGTCTGACATTTTTGTTAAAGATAATGTTCTCCCTACTATTTTGAAATGTAAATTATTTCCATTAGTAGTTATAGATTATATTTCAATGTTTTGATATTTCTTGAAGCATCATTTGTTTTTTTTTTTGTTTGGTTTAGTGTCTACTTGTCTAATATAATTACTTGATTTCTTTCACTTCGATTGTAAATCTGTGAATTATCTTGTTAATGGAAAACTTTAGATCCTGTTTACCAAATTAAATGACTTTGACTATACATATTGGACTGTGCCACATATTCAGGAGTGATTAATTATTTTACACAAGCCATCGAGACCGTTCTGTATATATTTATATGCAGATTGCATTTTTTTAAACCTTGTTTTGAACTTGTATGTTAGCAAATATGGTTATGATTGGTATTCTGGCTGCTATGTTGATCTTATGGTCACTTGTTTCAATTGGGATGAACATCATTTGCAATTTGTTCATATTTTTTCTAGTCTTTTTTTTATCGATTCATTTTCTGTAAGTGTGTTGAGTAAATATCTGTCATGCACCAGTGTCTTTTTCTAATGTAACAGTGCCCTGGATCTTGAAGGTATACATGGTCCAGTCCAAGTTTTTATTGGTTATTTACTAAAATAATCTTTTTGAAGGAGGGTCTAATCTATTGTTTAGTATGGATGATTTGGAAGGCAGCTTGACTGCGAAATGGTAGGTTTAATTTGTATGGTTAGTGGACTATCATAACCGTTGATCACAGTTAGTTTTCTTTGGTTGCGACTGGAGTTTGCACCGGGGGCATGTTAGCATGTCAAAATACATTGTGGTATTCTCAAAGAATCGTACTATTGGAACTTAGAGGGTTTGTTAATCAGTTGGTTAGGTTAAGTTGTATGTAGTTGAATAGATCATTTTTTCCCCATCATTGTGGTGACATTGATTGATTCGACTGCAATGGTTGACCAATGCATGCCACCCAGTCAGGATAGATTGTTAGTTGTTGTTTAAGGTGTTGACTCTTTAACTTGAATTTGATACTAGCTCCACACCTGTAGTGAGCGGTGAGTGACTTGTCCAGGTGGTATGTTCTCCTGAAAGGGCATACTAAACTTTATTACAGATTTACAGTAACTTGATGCTAGCTCCACTCCTGGTAGATTATAATGTTTATTATGATTGCATAGGTGGAATAGAATCAATAGATTAGGTTATCATTTTGAATGAAACTACGGTAAGTTCAGAATCTTCAATATTGGTTTTGCTTTGGTGGGCGCATAACATTGACATGTGCAATAAAGTCAAAGGCAAAAGAGCCTTCAAAGGTCTCAGGCCTGCTAACTCTTAACGCCTTGAGGTGAGCAGGGCCAAAAAGTGCATGCCTTAGAGAAGAAAGTTGTGACAAAATTAAATATTTGAATTAAGCATTGATGACTTTTAGGGCCTTGCAACTAACTTTTCTTCAGCCAGTGTACTGTATCGTTTTTGAAGCTGCTGTTGCAGAAGCAGAGGCATCGTCTACAGCATTTTGGTTGTCACAAGTATTAAGAAGTGACAAAAATTGTTCTGAAAAAAGTGTTATGCTGTTCTGTATATGGAATCGACAGGAGTTAGTGTTGTTGCACTATAAATCAAATTATAATGGTACCTAAATTCCCTAAGTAAGTTTAAAAAATGGAGAATAGTTGTTAAATACAATATCAATGAAATGAGTCCTAAATAATGAAAAGAAAATGCTGAAATCAGATGAAAACAAAAAATGGGATAACCTTGCTTCATCAGCGTTAACATAGTTATCTATAAAAAGTTTTAAACTAATTTGAAAAAGGCCAAATAACCCTAAAAATATATGATTAGTAATTCTTTCAGGTGCCTTTACTTAAATGCTTAAGCTGTCGGTATAGTTGATTCGTGACATGGTATTAGACTCTTTTATTAAATGGTCAAGACTAGATCCTTGCTGCCCTTGCTTTTCACATAAAAGTTGAATGTTAGTATAAGGCATGTGACTAAGGCTTTTTCCACACTTCAAACCACTGTTGTCAAACTCGCGAGTCAACTTGTAGCGAGTCAACTCGTAGACTTGGCGAGTTTGCGATTCCAGGTTGCTGAATTGAGTTGACTCGCTTGCAGACTTTTTTTTACCGTGACTCGTGCAAACTCGGTTTGACTCGAGCAGAATCGCACAGACTCGCGAGTTTGGCACGAGTTGGTGAGTCTGGGAAAAAATCCAATTTTGCCCTAAAATCCCAAATTGAAACGGTGAGTTTGAGCTATTTGGGTTTGTTTTGAACCATTTTCTTCTCTTGTGAGTCTCGCGATGAACCTACTAGGGAGAGAAACGAATGGCGACCTGAGAGGGAGAGAGCTGCCCAGCGCTGCCGTCTGGAACCTTGTCATTGTCGTATGCGCCGCCGCTTCATCCTCCTTACCTCTCGTCAGTATCTGAATCTCTAAGAAAGTTGGCACTGCTTGGTGTTGGAGAGAGAGTGAAACAAGTGGATATGAATATGATATATATACTCACTTATCTAATCTAATATATATATATATATATATATATATATATATATATATATATATATAAATTTGTCAAGAGAATATAATGACACGTAGCAAGTATTGTCTCTACTTTTATTTTTCAAACTGCAAATGCTTTTTCCCCCCTTTCTGCTCTTACATAGATCCACTCTAGTATACATATGAATGTGGATGTATCTTGCCTTTTATTCCTCTTCTTACACATGTTCTTTTTCCTAACCTTAATATTGCTTTTTATTATTGTGGTTTGTTGAAGTTTGTTTTATTATGAAGTTGGATTGTGAACTTATTTGGTTTATGTCTTATTAATGGTCTTAGTAGGCTATATTTATACACCATGACAAGTTCTTATGTATTTTTTTATTTTTGGTAGACTCTTACAAGTCTACGCGTTAACTCGACGAGTCGAGTCTACCTACCTAAAACGAGTCTGGGTAGACTCACGAGTCTGACAACCTTGCTTCAAACCTTCAGGGTTTTTGCATGTGAGAGTGTGTTTTCAGAAATGTATTAAAACCATTCGTGGCCCTTCACAAATTAAACCAAGTTTTTGCGGTAGTTGGTTGCAGACAAATATCAAATAAAAATTGAAAAGATATGTTTGACTTGATTAATTTTGTTTCAAGCTGATTAACTCCTGGATTGCCACTGCTATCTATATTAAAACCTAAGGCATAGCAGGGTTGTTAGTAGCGCACTGTAGTTGTGGTGTGTAGTGGTCCTAGTTGTAGCATAGCAGTGCAGTTTGGTGTAGCAGCTGTTGTGGCTGCTTTAGCGGAGAAAATAGTGGCCATAGTGGCGCTATTTGGTGGAATTGATAAAAGGCCATAAAGTACCCTCATTAAGTTAATGTTAGGGCATTCGTGGGGGCATTTTAGGGTTTTTGCTTCAGAAATATACTGAAAAGGCTCTACTTTGAGGAGTAAGTGATATAGAATTGTTGATAGTAATGAAAGTGATAAAGAGGAAGACTTGGATCTCAAAGAGGATGATAGCTGATTCCTGTTTAGGAAACTATTATTTGAATTCTTACGTTTCTAGACAGTTTAGTTTAAGCATTAGAGGCTTAAACTTCTTGGTTACCTTGACTTTTTTTGGTACTTGTATGTTTTGTTTAAGTCACCTATGACTTTTTATTGTTATTTACGAGTGCCATGAATTTTAAGTACTTTTACCATTTTTAAGCATTTATATATGTATCTAGTTAAATTATATAAACTGTTTAAAAAAATCAGCATAGCAACCATCCTGCTCTGTGCTGTACCACTATAGCATTTTTGGGGCTGCTTTTGTGCGCCGATTGACAACACTGAGGCATATGCTGGCCTTTGATGATTCCCTGCTTTATATGGCGCGCCCCTGGAATGGCTCTGCTTTATCAGGCGCGCCCCTGGAATGGCATGCCTCTCACAAAAAGAGCCAGCACCTCAACTAGCAAGAGGTGCTGGATGTTCAATTGTGGGTAATCACTATCAGTGCTGGAGGAGCATTTTTTAGCACCTTTAACTACACTAGAAGTGATTAAATTGCAATTGGATCAATGATAGATGTCGGTGAACCATATTGGTGTCTTTTTATTAAGGTTCAGTAATCCTAATTAATTTTTTGTATAGGAGGTCTCATGTTTTGTTTAAATAAAACGCCGTTGCCCATAAAGTAACTTCTTTTAAGAGGTAAACTAGTTCATTAACATGGTACCTTAAAGCTCCCACCACAGCAGGGTTCAGGGAAGAAGGTCATACCTACTGTGTCTATTGTGGGTAATCTTGGCTTGCATTTACAATATAGTATATTCAGAACTGAACTGTTTGATTCTTCTTAACAGAAAAGTTCTTAATATTGGGCTAAATCTTAGTTCACAGCGCTCGATTGGAATTTATAATTAATTTATTACTTCTTAGGCTAAAGTGCGGTAAAAATATAACTTGGATAGACGTGTTATCTCTAAACCCGTAAGTTCATTACAGATTCAGTTCGTCTTTTCTATAGACTGTTTCATGACGACCTTTATGTTAGCATATTGATATTGATACTGGGTTCCTCCAAATTTGCTTTTTCTTTTATTGTGCACGCTTGGGTGGAAATGAAGCTGGTGATTTTTTCTGAATTTACTACTGCCATTTCTCTCTAAATGAATTTTGGTATTTTCTAGTCACAGGCATAAAAAATTTGTTACACTAAGTCATGGCTGACTTAGTTTGTTCATTGTTGCTCTTATAATTAGTAGATAATAACAAACCCTCATTGTGTGTGGCTTATGATGATGGAAATTATTAGTTCTTTATATGTTCTGAGATCTATCTTGCATTGTGGCATGGCAGATTCAGGTAGTTCGTCAGAAAGTGAGTCAGACATTCCTAAAGCATCTGAGCCTCTTACTCCTAGCAAGGTAATCAATGATACCTTTGGCATCTGATGTAGTGGTGTTAGAATGCATTCTTTTGCTTTGACTCTAATATCCCTGTTAAAAACTGTTTCAGGAAAAATTAGGACCGGGCTTGTCTTTAGATCGAAAAAATGGGGAAATTGGTAGTTCAGAAACTGGAATAGGTGAGTACCAAAGTTGCTCGTGTTCTTTTAGTATGTTCTAAGTATTACTTATCATGTGCTTGGTTTTGATGAGGAAGTCTAAGCTACTTAACTTTATAGCCAACGATCTCCTTTATATGTAGATTCAGTGAATGCAGTTGGCCAAGTTGAGCAAAGTTCCCTGACAACTCCTGTTACTAACGAACCTGAAAGCCATCAAGAGGGTAAGCTTGAAATATGAAAAAATCTGTCTGCTAATAATTTTGGGGCATGGTCTCACCATTCATGCGTTGACCTTTTAGGGGAGAGTGCTCCATCTAAGAGGCAAGTCTCTCCCGATAAGCTTTACCGTGCAGCATTACTAAGGAGCAGATTTGCTGACACCATACTTAAAGCTCAAGAAAAGGCACTTGAAAAGGTAGTTACGATTGAATGTGGTATTTAATTATTTACAGATGTGATGGAAATTTCCTGATTTGGTAGCTATCGCCATTACAATCTTGCGAGTGTTTTCCCTGCTTTACTGCCAATTTTGTTTGAAAATTGATGGTTTAAGTTGAATTTGATCTCAGGTTGATAAGCAGGACCCTCAAAAACTTCGGATGGAACGAGAAGAGCTTGAGAGACGTAAGAAGGAAGGTGTGTTTTTATCTTGAGCCTTGGAATGTTTTTTCCGCCGGCCCTCAGTTTCTCAAGTTCTAACTGAGATATGTACATTTTGTTTTTATGCATCCTAAGAGAAAGCACGATTGAAGTCTGAGGCAAAGGCCGCAGAAGAGGCTCAGAGGAAAGCTGAAGCAGAAGCTGCAGCTGAAGCCAAAAGGAAGAGAGAACTGGAGAGGGAACAAGCTCGTCAGGCTTTGCAAAAGGCAAGTCCCACTGAATAGCTTTGGATGAGTAGTACTTTTATGGATTTAAGATGCAAAGTCAGCTTTCCTTGTAAGTTCCACTGAATAGCTTTATTTTTTTTCAGATGGAGAAGACTGTAGATATCAATGAGAGCAGTCAATTCTTGGAAGATCTAGAGATGCTGAGTGGTGTACAAGATGACATACCTTTAGCAAGTTTCGCAGAGGAGTCGAGCCCAGATCGTCCTCCAAACGGGTTGGGTTCTTTCAAACGACAAAATAGTAGTAATCCATTAGAACAGCTAGGGTTGTACATGAAGAGTGATGATGATGAAGAAGAAGAAGAACCGCCTGAGAATGAAGCAGGGCCAACAAATGATGTAGAAGAAGGAGAAATTGATTAATTATATATTTATATGGATATACGACCAATCTTCATATTTTTATTTTCTTTGTCTCCCTTTAGCATCCTTGTAAATATGTAGTAAGCACATGTTCATATGTTGTAAGCTTAGTAGACATACCTAGCGAGTGGTGAGACAGAAAAATATTTGCAGGTGGAAATCTATTTACCTAATCATTGCTCTCGGCTTATGAAATTGAACTAGATTTCTGTGATCATACTTCAGTCACTGTAGGCTTATTGGAAATATCACATGTTTCCATTAGTATACTGGTGAATTCCATTAAACAAAACAATGATGTAAAATTAAAATATCTTAACATGGTTCAATCATCAAGTCTTTTGACTGATAGTCCAAATTAGCTGCGAAATAGCTTGGAATTTGCTACCAAGGATTAGCTACGAATATGTGCTCTGAAGAAGGTGAATTAGCTACGAAAATGTGCGCTGAACAAGGCGAATTAGCTACCAGTTTAGCTTCCGAACTAGCTAGCAATTTGCTACCAGGGATTAGCTACGATTTAGCTGCGAAAATGTGCTCTGAACAAGGCGAATTAGCTACCAAATTAGCTGCGAATTAGCTACCAAATTAGCTGCGAATTACCTATGAATTTGCAACCAACGATTAGCTACTATTTAGCTACGAAAATGTGCTCTGAACAAGGCGAATTAGCTGCGAAATTTAGCTACGGATTTAGCTACCAGGGATTAGCTACGATTTAGCTACAAAAATGTGCTCTGAACAAGGCGAATTAGCTACCAAATTAGCTGCCAAACTAGCTACGAATTAGCTTCCAACGATTAGCTACGATTTAGCTGCGAAAATATGCTCCAAGGCGAATTAGCTACCAATTTAGCTGCCAAACTAGCTAGCAATTAGCTATGAAATTTAGCTGCGGATTTAGCTACGGATTTACTTCCAAGGATTAGCTACGATTTAGCTGCGAAAATGTGCTCTGGACAAGGCGAATTAGCTACCAATTTAGCTGCCGAACTAGCTAGCAATTAGCTACCAAATTTAGCTACGGATTTAGCTAGGAATTTGCTACCAGGATTAGCTACAATTTAGCTGCGGAAATGTCCTCTGAACAAGGCGAACTAGCTACCAATTTAGCTAACGAACTAGCTACGAATTAGCCACGAAATTTAGCTACGGATTTAGCTAGGAATTTGCTACCAGGATTAGCTACAATTTAGCTGCGGAAATGTCCTCTGAACAAGGCGAACTAGCTACCAATTTAGCTAACGAACTAGCTACGAATTAGCCACGAAATTTAGCTACGGATTTAGCTACGAGCTACCACCGGTTAGCTACAATTTAGCTGCGAAAATGTCCTCTGAACAAGGCGAACTAGCTACCAATTTAGCTGAGAACTAGCTACGAATTAGCCACGAAATTTAGCTACGGATTTAGCTACGAATTTGCTACCACCGGTTAGCTATAATTTAGCTGCGAAAATGTGCTCTGAACATGGCGAATTAGCTACCAATTTAGCTGCCGAACTTGCTACGAATTAGCTACGAAATTTAACTACGTTTTGCTACAAAGGTTTTGCTACGAAAGTGTGCTAGGCGAATTAGCTACGAAATTTAGCTACGGAGTGAATTTGCTCCCAAGGAATTAAAATGTCGATACTTTTCTTTTCAAAATCTCTTTTCAACCAGATTTTTAATTGACTTCAAAGACTTCAACTCCATGTTTGCATTAAGATTAAGAACTTCTCCTGAGACATCATATTCTCCTTGTTCCAAAGCATGGACGAGCTCGACAAGCTTTCCGCTCGCTTCGTCCTCACCATGAAGCCCACATTTTCTCTTCCCCTCGTTCCAACCGCAAGCGACTGAGTCGTGTTGATCTCGCAAACCCCCACGCACCTCCATAACACCTCCCCAAACTACTAAAATCAACTTCGAATCCAGAGCAGGCCCTAAACCTAGGTGCAAACCCCGGCCTCGATCAAACCTTCCAACACCAAGTTATTTTAGCTCGGTAAACTTACTAAATGTTTTATACACACAACTGCTCATTTCTATAACATTAGATTTCACCGTAATTAATAAGCAAAGCTAATACATAGAAAAACCTTAGTAAATGAAAATACTTTTAAATGAATATAGCAGAAATCAAAACAAACACTTTGCTTCATTGCCTGAAGAACAATCGAAAAACTGACAGCCCGAATCTAATCAAACTGATAACAGAAAAATCAGTTTTCCATTGAATCAGATTGAATTTTAAAAATCAATCCAGTCCAAGCGGAAGACTTGCAAATACACATAATTTTATTACATTTCATATCATTCTTATCTACGTATATATATCCTTAAATGTTCATATATTTATTTTATGACAATTGCAGCGAGTGGAAGTCGCAAAAGCGGTTTACTATCCAACCACCAGCTATTTCAGTTGATTCTGATGAGTTGTTTTTTTATTAGAGCTACGTTTGTTATATTAGCTACCCACTTTAAAGAGTGCATTTCTCACAAATATCAACGAAGTAAAGATCATTTCTTTACCCAACTATCAATTGTAATTAAAAAATTAGAACACACGGATATTCTATTTCATGAATGGAAACCACATTAATCCCGTGCCAACTTTCGTTTGAAAATATTCATACCATTACGTTCGCAATTTTATTTTGCTCATTTGCCAACTTATGCGACCAATGCAAAAACCATCTATTATCACATTAACAAAAAGCCGATTCCACAAAATACATAAAAACCTGAAATAGTTGATCCCTCAATGTATTAAACAACCAAAAAACTAACCGCTCCATCACGGAGCAACTTCGTGAGAGTTCGAGAAACCAATTTATTACTGACATTTCAATTGGGCACGGTCAAGAATGCCTAACTTGAACAAGATTCATTGTAAGAAACACACTTAAGCCAGTTGGTCACTTTGCAGCACCAACACCTTAAAGAGATTTTGCAACATGGACAATCAGGTCAACCACACGGGTGCTGCAGGACAACAGAAACAAGGAATTAGATGGCTTAATTAACAGAAAGAAACTTCATAACTAGCTGGATTCCGCTACTTTATGCAACCAACTGAAACTACCGAGCGAAAGAAACAATATTGAAGAAAAAAGTATAAAGTTGATTACCTGTAACCCATCTCGTTGTCATACCAAGAGACAAGCTTGACAAACTTGTCATTCAAAGCAATTCCGGCCTTGGCATCAAAGATACTTGACCTGAAATTTTAATTAAAAAAAGACTCAAAACAATTACTAAAGGGAGTCCACTACTTTATGCCAAATGCGTAAAGAAATTTTTATATTATACCATAAAACACTTGGTCGTGAAATATTGGATAGGCCAAGAACATTTACCTGTTGTCACCAATAAAGTCAGTTGAGACCACATCATCTTCAGTGTAGCCAAGGATTCCCTTCAATTTGCCCTCAGACTCCTCCCTGATAAAGACACAGATATTAATTAAATACCATACGAAAGGGGATTAGGGAGAAAATACAGCAGCCGTCTTTGAAGATATCATATTACTAAAGAACATAAAAGTCCATATAAAAATACATAAAAAAATGCTACTGAGTATTAAATACAACTTCAAGAGAAGAACCCCTGCATTATGCCCTTACTTGATAGCAGCTTTAATTTGATCGTAGGTGGCAGCCTTCTCTAGTCTGACTGTGAGGTCAACAACTGAGACATCCACAGTAGGAACTCGGAATGCCATTCCGGTCAATTTTCCATTCAAAGCAGGAAGCACTTTGCCAACAGCCTTGACAAGGAAAGAATGAAATAAGCTTCAGATAACAGTGACAATGAACAACAAAATACTGGTTGTAAAGTGTGTGAAACACCACATACGGTGCCAAATATCTTACCTTAGCAGCTCCAGTGCTGCTGGGAATGATGTTGAAGGACGCAGCCCTTCCACCTCTCCAGTCTTTTGCGGATGGTCCATCAACAGTCTTCTGAGTGGCTGATTTGCACAACAGCAAGAGAAGAATTATTTAGCAAGTCATAAGATAAGAAATGCAACAGTCCCTAACTAGCAATATACCCACCAGTGATGGAATGAACAGTGGTCATCAAGCCCTCAACAATGCCAAATCTGTCATTAATAACCTACAAAAATGATAAGTTACATGTAAGACATCATACAGCCAAAGCAGAATTAAAATATCAGATATCTGTAGGGTAAAAGAAAGGAAACCTTTGCAAGGGGGGCAAGGCAGTTGGTTGTGCAGCTAGCATTGGAAATAATATTAAGCTCTGGCTTGTACTCATGCTCATTGACACCTACCACAAACATGGGAGCATCTTTGCTGGGGGCAGAGATAATAACCTTCTTGGCACCACCCTGGATCAAACACAACAAAGACATTATCATACCGCACCACACCATATGAAACCAATCATTGGTTTTATTATACCATTTACACACAATTCGTTATAACTTCACATATGGTAGCTTACTAGAACAGAATCCAAAGTTGGTTAAAAGGAATAATACCCCTATTAGCCTTCGGATTATATCTAGAACTTAATCATTGGTTTTATAATACAATTTACATTATCATTCATGAATGCAACAAATCAGCAATGTATAGGCAAGTTCAAGCAACAGGTTGCAATCAGGCCAAACTACATGAACAGAGACCCACTCTGATAATACACATGCATAAGTAAAGAACATCATAGTCTTTATCAATGGAAAAATATACAACAGAAAATGGGAGCCACATATATGGAAACCTTCAAACAAGTAAAGAAAGACAGGTTGCCTTCAGACAAGTAAAGACAGACACGTAACTGCAAAGACCTAATAATCACATAAAGTTTAAATGAGATGCATCATGAATGAATGCAACAAATCAACGAAGTATAGGGAAATTCAAGCAACAGGTTGTTACAATTAGGCCAAACTACATGAACACAGACCACTTGATAATACATGCATAAGCAGTTAGAAAAGAACATCAAAAACTTAATTAATGGAAAAATATATTCAAACCTTCAGACAAGTAAAGACCTAATAATCACATGAAGTTTGAAAAAAGGGACAAATGAGATGCATCAAACATGAATGCAACAAATCAACGAAGTATAGGCAAGTTCAAGCAACAGGTTGCAATTAGGCCGAACTACATGAACACTGACCGCTTGATAATATACATGTATAAGCAATTAGTAAAGAACATCAGAATCAAAATCTTAATTAATGAAAAAATATATTAACAGCAAATGGTAGCCACATATATTCAAACCTTCAAATGGGCGGCGGCCTTGTCCTTATCGGTGAAAACACCAGTGGACTCCACAACAATATCGGCCCCGGTCTGACCCCATGGGATCTCCTCTGGGTTCCTGAAGCACATAGTTCAGGGGATGATTAAAACCAATGACGTATCAATAATAACATATAATTTAATTCTCGAATAAAACTAAAGTCTAACACCTTAATTATTCATGATAAAGAAAAAAAGTAAATAAATAATCACATGCATAGCAATCGAAATGAGAAAAAATACCTGTTTGCGAAAACAGTGACTGGCTTGTCACCGAAGAGGAGGGTGTTAGAGTCCTTGACAGTCACATCGTGGTGCTTCCACGGACCGTGAACACTGTCATACTTAAACATGTATGTCTGCACACAAAACACAAAAACAACTTGACTCAGCCAAACAAACACGAATCAGATCTAAAAAATTAAACAAAAACCACTTTACTCAGCCAAACATGCACGATTCAGATCTAAAAAATTAAAGTCGAACCAATATCCGATCGGAAAAGCTCAGCAAAATTTGAGAAACAAAAATAGATAAATTCAGTAAGAGTCTAGTACCATGTAATCGGTGGTGATGAAGGGATCGTTAACAGCAACAAGTTCAACATCGTCTCTGGTAAGAGCAACTCTGGCCACCAAACGCCCGATCCTTCCGAATCCTGTGAGTAACCGAACAAATATTTAAAAAAAAAACGAAACTCCAAACAGTTATAGAAAATAAAAGATCCGATCTAATCAGAGAAGAAGAGAGATCGAAGGATGAAGAATGTTTACCGTTAATTCCGATCTTGATCTTGCCTGATCTCAAACATCGAAAAAAATTTCAAACAAACAATGAGAGAAAAATCAGATCAGATCAACTCAAACAAATTGAAATCATCAGAGAAACAGGAAAATTCATGAAACGGTTGAGATTACCCATGGCTGAACTGAAAGGTAGTTGAGACTGAGAGTAGGTGTAGTAGAAGCAGAAGATTGAATAGGAAGGTTGTGGAAGAAATGTGTAATAGGGTTTTGGTGAAATAAAATATATATACAAAGAGGAAAGACTGGTGGGTAGGTTAGTGTCGTTAGGGGTTTTGTCCGTGCTACAAAACCCGTGTATGACTCGTGATCCTGCACCGGGAAAATCGGTGCGTGATCTGTGAGCTGTGTGGGGCCCACACATTGATGCAGCCTCGGTGGCCACGTCACGGCGTTGAAGATTCGAGGCCCATACGTGTGGCCTGCTTTTCTTTCGGCCCGTAATAATATAATATAATATAATAGACCTTGTTCTGTTTTACTTTTTCTTTGCTTTTTGGGGTTCGGAACTTATGGTGTTGGTTTATTGAGTGAAAATGAATGAAGGCATATTCCAGGATTACTATAAGGCAGAGGCCAGGCCTGGCCACTCGTTGGGTGGAAAGGCCCACGGCCCTTGATTATGATTGATGAGGACTGTTAATATAATCATCTATTGTTGTGGTACAGAGTTTTGGGTATGGAATTTTTATTCAAATTCTATTCCTTACGTTACGACAATACTCTAGAACCCAAATTAGGAGAAGTGGTGGGGTTGTGGATGAGAATATTATCAGTTTATCACTATGTTTGGCTCTGCATCTCAGTTGTGGAATCCTAAAAGTAATTATTTGTGTTCCTTTGGATTAGTGTTGAATTCAACCTAAATTCACATCGGAGCCCGTGTGTCAAAATCTTGTTTTTCTGATTCATGTTAAATACAATATGTTAAATTTTAGATTCTTCTGTTGATGTAGAGAAAGAAGACACGTGCAATTACGTTTACGTTAACTCTAACGTCAAACCAAACATGCACTAAATTTGCTTCATTTTAACGTGATTTCATGTATATGTGATTTTTTTTAACTAAATGCAATTTAATTGGTAATGAGCAAAACCCCAAAAAATTATAAGTAAAGATAAATAAGAGACACTTTAGTGAACCCAACCCTCATATTCATTTATAACTTCGAAGAAAGGAACGAAAATTTAAAGTAGTTCACATGTAAGTCCTAAAGAGGACTTTGGGCATAAGTTGTTTAAGTGGTGTTTTTCAAAATATATGCTGGTTTAAGTGGTGTTTTCCAAACTCTTGTATTATTTCATATACACAAAGAAAGAAACTCGGTCTTTGGGCTTGCCACTCCATGTTACAAAAAAAAAATATATACTTGGTCCTTAGTGATGAGTTCGTTGGTAAGGGTATTTGAATGGTGGGCTTTTTGTTCTTGGTACCGTTGAAACAATAAATATTGCCTCTAGGTGTGCTTACATTGTCGAGCCTCTTGATATTTGATATGGAAGAGTAGGATATAAATGTTGGTTCAATTAAATGTTGGAAGAGTAGTGATGTCTTAATTTGTTGAACCAAACGTTTCAATAAATTAGGGATGTAAGCGAGTACGACTACACTTGCGAACCTGATCAATCCAAACCAACTTAATCACATTTTAATGGGTTGGGTTGGACCATTAGATAGGTTCAGATTTTTTCACTACACTTGATCACAATCGGTTTAGTTTGGAGATTGAAGACCTAACCTAACCTGCGAAACCGATCAGCCCGAACCAACACAGATAACATAACTCTAATATTAGAAATACTAAGTAAGTCTTTTTCTACACTTAGTCTATAGGTTTCGGTTGAGTTTTGCCCCAACCGTCACTCTCTCACGACAAAACCCTAGCAAAAAACCTATATCTTTGACTTTGTTGTCATTTCCATGGCATGTCTCTGACCTCCGCCAAATAATGAATTATTTCAACGACCTATCCTTCACATTTTTGTTATGATTTCTCTTTCTAAGTTGTGATTCAATCTCTTTGTTTATTTAGCAGTTTGCACTCTCGACATTTCCTCTTTATGCATAGACCCCTTTTTGTTGTTTTTGGTTTTGTCTATTTATCGTTTTCTTTTCAAATTTAATGCAGAGTTCAAAAACTATATTATTTTATTCAAATCCAATCCCTGATCCAAACCAACTCATTCAACATCAGGTTGATTACATTCGGGCTCAGAGGCAAAAAAGTGAGAAAACTGAACCAACCCAACCCGAAACTTTTTGATTGGTTCGGACTTATAAACACCTTAAATCCAACCCAATTACACCCCTATAATAAACCATTTAAACCTTTATTTAATAGGCTGATCAAACTCTTGGAACTACTGCATTCAAAACTAGGAAATAGGTGGTCAGCCTTGTGACATTTCTTAGGAGAAAGTCTTTTAAATCGGTTGCATTTCTATTGGGCCTTTTAGCTTAGTAGTCGGTCGGAACACCTATCTTTCTCTTGTTACCTCTTGCAAAGAAGATACGGAATGAGAAGAAAAATGAATGAAGAAAATCATAACTGTGTTACACGACCATAAATGAATAGTGTTGTGGTGGCATCGTCTGCTAGGATGAGCATGGTGGTGACTTCTTTTGACAAGAGGAGCGCGACTACCAAAGGAGACTATTGTGGATGACTGGTGCGACTCAGGAATGAGAGAGGAGGAGATTGTTGTGGTCTCGCGAAACAGAGAGGATAAGTGTAAATGGTTTGTAGGGACAAATAATTTATAATCCTATCGTGTCCCTTTCTATCCCAAGTCATCTCGTGGGATAATTTTTTTAACTAAACGAGTAGGATAGTATAAGACAAAAAGGGTAGACTATCATATCCTATTGGGCCAACAAACACTAGATTAAAACACGATATGATAAGTATAACATCTTATCCTGACCAGTAAATGGGCTTAATTGTTTTTTTCATAGCACCTGAATTTCAACAAGGCAACATACCTTATAGTGAAATTGATGATATACAGTGTGGATAAACTGATATGACTTGTATGAAATCAAAAAACTGCACCACGCGAAAGTGAAATTGATGTTATGACAGGTGCATTATGTCATTGTCTACTTGATGTTATGTAGATTACCTTTATCTTGTTGGATGTCAATGCAAATTTAGTGATGACTTGCTCATTTGCTAACAGTTTGGGGTCCCTAAGTTGACGGTCTCATGCTAGCCAAACAATACTCTGACTTGGACATACTAAGCATAATAACTCTAAGTTAATGTACCGTTTGGTCTGGACAAAAGCGACCAATTTAGGGGCCTATAAACTGTAAGCAATTTTTTTATCAGCATAAACCTTAAGCAAATGGTTGTAGTTCATTATCAAATTTGCATTGACATCTAAAACTAGCGTTGGCCGCCATCGGGCAATGCAATTTTTTATTTTCTACATCGTACATAACGGTTGTCAAACCAACGCTATTAAGTTTTATTCATTTACGTCGACTGAACTATTAAGTGAGTTGCATCGGCTAAACCGACACTAAAATTTAGTGTCGGGCCTTTAACTGACGCTAAATAGTTACCTTCATGTTATGTAACGTGAGTCCCGACGCCAATGTTAAGTAGGCGTAAGCACCCGTTTTTTTTAACTTAGCGTCGATGCCAATGTCAATTAACGTTTTTTTTAGTGATATAGTCGGTTAAATAAAAGTTATCAATTTTCACATACTGGATAATTGACTAAGGAATGGTCTTAGTCGTTAAATCAGAAAAAAATGGCTTTTACAGCTTATTTATTCAATCGACCAAGTGGGTTCCTAATCAAGTAATTTAAGCAAAGGTCTGGGTTTTTCATACATCTTAGTCGATTAAGATATGCAATGTTTTAGTCTTTAAACTCCACTGAATTCGAAGATTGCAACATGTATTACTTTAAACTCAATTAAAACATAAATTAAGTACTTCAAGCCATGAAGAACCAACCCCAAAAGCATTTACTTGAAATCATTTGCATGAATAATATCTTACTTTTCTCTATTAAAACTACCTGGTGGCTGATATGTCTTATCTGACAAGAACCATTTCCAAAAGACTACCTGGCACCTGACTCATTGGTCAAGAACCAATTTGATGTAGCAGAGTCCTTTATTGGTGAATGGTGATAGCAACTAGCAAGTGACAATATTTTGTGAAAAAGGGTCTGTCTCTAAAATGCAAAGACTAGGATCACCAATGCACTAGCTAAAACACAAACACGCACTGACACCTAACGTGGCTGTGACCCTGGCTGCTTTGGAGAATTGTGTATTCATTATACATTACAAATTTATAAGTGAATAAGATATCATCATAAAGACTCATAACTTTTCCTCCCTTTTATCATCATGAATCGTAATGGGGTCGTGGGGTCTATTTGGATTAATTGAAGCTTAGAGAATCAATGAATTTAAGGGTCAAACAAATCCTCCACCATAATTAGCCCCTACAAGTCAAACCAATATCACAATACTTGTTCTTAAAATGGCCAACATCCCATTTGCTAAAACCCATGTCCGTGCATGGTGAGAATTATGGGTCATATTAGGGTGTGTTTAATTTTATGTTTAGAGAGGCCAAACGTAGATCTAATAATCCAAAAATAACTATTTCTTACTTCTGAAAACGTGGATCTGACCCAAACGTGAATCTTGGGTGAGTTTTCCAAACATGCGCCAAGTCTTCACTAGTTTAGTTGTTTTTTGTCCTTTTCAATTGCGACAATACATTTTATGACGCTTAATTAGCCCCTATGGATATTAGACATCAAACATCGACATCAATATCAACTTATGGTTGTTTAATAACACAGTTAACTATGCCTGTCTTGTTTAAACAGAATCAACAACCCCTTATTTCCAAGTTCTATATTGGCCCCGACATTGGAGGCAGTTGCTACTGTAAATCAATATGTTTTGTCTCTATTTCTTGGTAAAGCGAGAATATTTTAGCTGTGATACAATCTGGATGATGAGGTCGGTATAGAGGCTGACTGGTTGATAACTGAATTTTTGAATGATGTCAAATGCTCTGGAATTCCTGATCACAAATTGGTGTTGAAGAAGGGAGTACCCATGATGCTTATGCGAAATTTGGATATTTATCGAGATTGTGCAATGGTACGAGGTTAATAGTTGAAGATCTAGGTGACTATGTTATTGGTGCTATTGTTATAACAGGTACACATGTCGGCACCAAGGTATTTATTGGTAGGTCATGTCTAATGTCGTTGGATGAAACATTACCAATAAAGTTCAAAAGATGGCAGTTCCCTCTCTGTGTTTCATTTGCAATGACTATAGACAAAACCTAGGACAAACATTGTCACATGTTGGTGTTTATCTACCAAACCTGTTTTTTCACATGGACAATTGTATGTCGCAATATCTTGCGCGAGTAGCAGAGCTGGACTAAAGATATTAGTCTGTAGTGAGGATATCAACCAACGATTTGTCACGAAGAATATTGTCTTTAAGAATTTTTTTTCCAGAAGATATACTATTGATATCAATAGTTATTATTTGTGACCTTCCACTAATGATGTCTTTCACGTATCTTTTAAGACATGTAATTTTTTTATATATATGCCTATGATGTTCACACATTATCTATGGTTGCATTCTTATTACAAACACATGATGGATCGATCTATTTGCAAGTAGTTTATTGTCAATGATATTTATAATACCCATGCATTGTAGTTCATCTCTTGATTACTATGGAGTTATTGTAAGGTATTGCCAATGATACTGATAATTGTATTAAGATCCTTTATTATACATTTTGTCTCTACACATAAAAAACTAGTAATAGCTAAGCAAAATGTTTATCTAATATAGTCATTGAGTAATCTGACCTCACATCTACTAAACGTTGTAATCTCGTGCATCACACGCACATAATCACTAGTATGTCTAATAAGAGATATACGAGGGTGATTATATGTGTATTTACAATTTTTTGAAATCATCCAAGTGACGTTTTATTGTCCGTGAAAAACATATGTAAAAGCGGATATATCTACCATTATATCTCTAATCGTGAATTGAATAACGTAAAGGTGTGATACTGGTTGCACTTAAAAGATCGTGCGCTTGACGTTTATAAAATTTGTGAGACGGCTGGAATCTTTTGAGGGTGTGTGGAACTGTGGATATATATCCGTGAGGTATAGTGGTAAAGTAGTTTATATATTTATGTGGTGTATAATATTAGATCGGAGAAATTTGTCCATGAAAAAAAGTAGATGGATAAAAATGCGAAATGACATCAATTTGATTAAGGGTAAGATTTGAAAAGAAAACCATTTGCCAGCCATGTCAATGATCAATGATGACTAGTATAAACGATTATAGGTAATTGCCACATTTTATCATTTTTTTACATGTATAAAATTCAGTTTAAAAAAAAAAATACATGTATCAGTAAAAAATTCGGGCCAATGTTTAGCTATGTTGAACAAAACTCGAGATCTAAATCTTATTAGCTGAATCAGATTTTTTTTTTCTATCACATGATCGATCTATTATATTTCTCATGTTTTTTTCTCCTTTCTTTCTATTTCAGAGTCTGAGTGGAATAAGTATAAATAGATTATTATTAATGACATTGTTATCATTATCATTGATTGAAATGAAAAAGGTAACGTGTGGTATAGTTGATAAACATGTGAAATAGGAGATGTGGGGCATTAATGTACCAGCATATGTGCGTGAAATGTTTTGCTATCACAGAACTTAAATCCATGGGGTGAATATAAAGGGTCGATGAAGTGTGGGATTTGGCCCCCTCTTTAATAATTTTACAGGAGTAATTCTACTCTCATTTTTTATCCTTACTATGCAAAGAGTAAAGAAATAAAAAGAAAATGATTTGTGAGAGTTTTCAACCTCCGTCAATAACACTAATTTTGTGAGTGTTACTGTACTGTTTCTAAACCATTACAATTTTTTTTAAAATACTCTTCAAATTGTGACAACAAAAAACTGCCACAATTCACATGACGAACCAATGTCGGGACTTTCATGTCCAACAAACTATCATCCATAAGAGAAGTGAGAAAAAACAGGAAGAGACGTGTAAGATATGAGCGGCCTACTGTAATTCAAGGAGAAGGCATAGATAGATAAATAATTGTAAAAAATGTTATAGAAAAATGAGACAACATTATAACTATTTTTTAATGACTTTTAAAAAAAATATTTTGGGTATTGAAATTATCTTCCCATGTTTGATCATGAGCTACTTTTTTATTATATAATAGATTTGGTCAAAGACAAAATCTATTAACCCATTTGAAAATTTTATTTAAGTAATAAAAATCTTAATTCATGCATCTTCAACTCCTCTTTAATGCAATGTTTGTCTATGAGGAAGAAAGAAATATATTAGAAAACGAAGAGATATAGAGTTTAAATTTTTTGATAGGAGATATAGAGTTTAAAATTGGTAATATTTGTAAGGGTAGAAAATGTTAATAACACGTTTTCGTAATACATTTTAACATTTTTTTTACAGGCTAATAGATTTTAACATACTTTTATGATTACTTCATTTTTAAAATTAGTTAACATAACTAAATAATTAGCTAACATGTAACCAAAAAAAATAATTAGCTAACATGATTGCCTCATAATTCGATTACTTTTTAAAGCATTTATTATTTTAATAAAAATAAACTATTTGTTCAGCTAGACTATCCGACTTACTTCCAGGTTGTGCTTATGTGTTGAACTCCAAGCTTTTGTTGGTGGAAGAACATAAGAGGTCATTTGCAAATTTAACTCTAACACCCGAGTCGGTTTGTGATCAAGCAGAATGAAAGTGCAGTACCTCAATTGTGACTAATGACCTCTTATTTATAATTAAAGTTGTTTTATTAGTTTCTTGCTCCCTCTATTCGAAATGTCTGAGATATTATGAGTGATCTGAGGAGGACAAAGATCCTCCTTTATCGTTTCGGCTCGAGATAAAGTCAGTTGAATTTGGACCCTCAGCCTAGATCACAACTAAGTCTTGAATTGGTTGGGTCTAAATCCAGAGACCGATCTTAGTTAGGACCGGGGCATGCTATGACCCCAAACTTTTAGAAAAATCTTATCTAAATATTTTTTTGGGTTCAACTATAAAAATATATAACGATGCATATGCTTTATAAAACAACATATAAATTTTAAAACTTAATTTCCCTACTAATTTTTAAATATTTATTTCATATTTCATCTACATCTATTTCCTTATCATTAATCTTGGTGTATGGATGCGGATGTGCTGAAACAAGAAACTCAGAAATCTTAATTATATATATATATATATATATTTATTTATTGTTAATAAAAATATTTTAGTTTATATATTGAAATCATACTTTGGTCTTCCAAATTTTTTCTCCCAGCTCCGCCACCAAGTCTAATGGATTGAACCAAGGAAGACAGAGCATGAATAGGGTATGTAACACTAATCATAAAAGCATCTTTAATGCAGTACCTTAGCCCCGGTTCTTAAGCTAAGACAAGAATCTTATAAGGTACTAAGTGTTGGAGGAAGTTGAGGTGGGGAGTATAAGATTTTATTTTTAAGGTCTGTATCTTCTACAAGACACTAGTTCTTAGCAAGATTTTATATTAAAAAAATATTTTTTCTCTGTTGAGGTATTTCATTTAAAATAGAAATTAATCTTTATGCAATATTATCTATTTCATTTAAAATGTATTGTTATTTATTTTTCTGAATTTTAATTATAAGTCAATTAAATTTTATAGAATTAATATTTAAATTTAAATTAAAATTAGATGAAATAAAAAATATAAATAAATGGTGTATTATGGAACAAACCAAAAGTAAAATAAATTACCGTTATTATAGTAAAATGTGCATTAGTTGCTTATTGCTACGTTATATTCTACATGTCATTTTGAACCTACAAAAATAGTGATAATATATATAACATTTAGATCATCTTATATATATATATGAAAATGTTACTATATATCATTGATTCAATTGTTGTTATTCCAGTGTTTATTAATTAGGTGACTGATTCCAAGATAAAAAATGTTAAATAAAAGAATGCGGGCCAAGGGAAGTCCACAAACTATGGCTAATTATTATCGTTAATATCGTACGATACAAAAGAAAAGCATTGGCCAAAGGAAGTTGAAACCCAGATTAGAAGAAGAGGACAAAAAGTGGGGCACATGCTTCACATGATTCGCACATGAAGCTCTCTCTATCGACAAGAACGCTCTGTGCAACCATTATGGCCAGCATAGACTTCAACTATTTTCTCATGTTTGACCTCTTCGTATCTATCTTTTATAATCATACGTATTTTTGTCATGCATGGTAGTTGTTTAGTTATGCAATTTTTTATTTTTATGTTTACAACTTTGTATGATGCGATAATCATTGGCTTCAATAATGAGCTAAGACGTCGCTCTTAATTGTTTTTATCATCAATAATCAGGCATTCCATGATCACACCCTTTTGATACCCTAAAGAATAACATGCCATGATACCTAGCTAAAACCTTGCTGTTTTAATCATTGATTATTGGTATTTGTTCCTAAATGTGCAGTGCCTATAATAGAATAAATGACAAACCCTGTTTCAAATTCTAGCCTGGCAAGTGCAAATAATGTAATCCTATTCA
This sequence comes from Acmispon strigosus, assembly GCA_030819835.1. Taxonomy (NCBI): domain Eukaryota; kingdom Viridiplantae; phylum Streptophyta; class Magnoliopsida; order Fabales; family Fabaceae; genus Acmispon; species Acmispon strigosus. The sequence goes on along the minus strand of JAUAMA010000002.1, from coordinate 16,850,521 downwards.
GATTTTGTAATTAATTAGACAATTGTCTCCTCTAAACCTTTTTATTTTCCAGTTTGCATATTTTTGTGTCTTAGTGCCAAGAGCGATCAGGAATAGCATGTTTCATTGAATTTCTCTGTTTTGTAGAATTAATTTTGAGATCCTACAAGTTATAGAATCAATTATTGATTTCTAAACATACACAGTGTTGATTGTTGTTTAGATTTGGAAGATTTACCATCAAATGTTGGAAAACAAAATTGACCTGTGAGTGTAAAGTAGAAATCTGTGATAGTCTTGGATTATATTTTCAATGGATCATTGGTTCAGACATAACAAGTAGGGAATTGAAGCATGTTTGAAGTGTACCTTTTGGAAACTCGTTTGAAAATGATTTTCAAGGTGAAGTCACAGTGGAGAGAAACAAAAAGTAAAAGACATTACTCCTGTCACTATGATTTTAATTTTACGGTGATTTTTAAATGAGTTTTCAATTGAAATGTGAAAAAAAGTAAGAGTACATGTATAATATTCTTAAAAGAAAAACGAGCAGAGGCGAACGTCCAATTGAATCCATCCCAGAGCCCATTCCAAGCTTTCAACCTGGTCCTACATCAAATATATATAGAGCAAAACTATGTTCTCATGCATGCATCTGCATCTGTCTAAACTTCAAAATGAGCATTAATTCATTCACACCTTCACTCCATTTTCACTTTAAATCGAAGTTCAAAAATTCTGAATAAGAACTACTGGATTGTTACTTATTTAAAAAAATAGTTAGAATAAAAAAATCTAAAGAAACCCTTGTCTTTTGATCAAAATTTCTCTTCTCTTTCAATCAATCAGATCAGTCATTATATCACTTTCTTTTACTTTTCTTCTAATAATCTTTCTCTTGTCTTCACCTTTTACATCTATTACATCTATTTAAGATGTGTGAACCTAACTTAATTCATTTTTATGTTAGAAAAAAGAGCCCAATTTTGTGCCAATTTTCATTGTGCATTAAAGTATCCTACAACCGACAACTTGACCAACACTTCTGGAAACTCTCTCCGGTAAATATTTTTTTCATATGTATCTTGTGCCAATTTGAGTAACTGACAACTTAAGTGAAAACTGGCTAAAAGCAGGGGCATTTTTGTACCAGAAAACTCTATAAAAGGGGGAGGTACATGTATGGCTGTTTCCAAGCACAATATTCTATCCAAACACAATCCAGTTCTATCTCCCTATTTTTCTATTCTAGTTTCAGCAGTCAAGAAAGCTATGGTGTCTAAAGTGGAGGAAGCAATGAAGAGGAACAAACAACCACAACAGCAGAATCAGAATCAGCAGAAACAAATTATTCAGTGCAACAAAGGAAAAACTGGCAAGTTCAAGAGAAGCAGCTCCAATCTGGAAGAGGATGGTGTCTCTTCTGCCATTCTCTTTCTAGCTTGCATTGCTTGTGCCCCTTCATTTGGGTAGCACAGAACAGAGACCCCATTACTCTAGATATGCTATTTAGTTTCTTCCACCTTCTTGTTTTTTCCACTCTTCTGATCTCTTTGCATCTTGTCTATAACCTATGGTGTTAGAACTTAGCTTTCATCTCATCATTCTTTCCTACTAAGTGTACCATTACTCAGTAGTATTCATTGTAATTCATTTGTGCAAGATTTTGAAGAATAAATCAATATCTCCTCTGTTTCAAGTATTTTACTACTAATTTTTTGTTCACTTGCACAGTTTGTGACATATTTGAAACACCTTTTAATTTTTATTTCTGCTGTGTGACTTATATAGTAATATAATATAGACAATACTTATTAGATGGTAATGCAACTATACAAGTAAATGAAACTACCAACATGCAAAGGTAACCGGTAGTAGATAGTTGAGTTCATTAAGCATATAGCTCAGAACCAATTTAACGTTTTTTTTATATACCGACTTACCTAATGTAATCTTCAAATTTTGAAAAATTAGTCTTATAACTGTCGTCCGTCGGATACCTTCATAAACCAAAAATGAAACATGTGGGCCTATATTGCTCGCCAGTACATGGTAGTGGTGCACCACACATTTCTGTATAAGAATCCAAAATAATTTGGTTGCTATATGCTAAATCGTTCATAGTTAACACATAGCAAATAATCAGTAATGTACCACAAAAAAAAGCAAATAATCAGTAACTGATCAGTAATTAAATTATTTAATATGTTAAGAAAGAAATGTTATAATTGGAGTTGTGATTGCATATGTGAGGTTTCACAACAGAAAAGAAGGATTGTATAAATTAATGAAGGGATATTCAATGAAGGTCATGAACTTAGGAAGTACTGGGTCCAAGTGAGCACTTAAGCCATTGCAATGGGTTAGTCTTCCATTCATAGTGAGAACCACACACCTTCCATCTTGTTACGAATCCACCCACTGTGCCTTTTGAATTAAGCATATTCTGCGGCCGAAAGACAGGGTTTTACGTTTCTAGGAAGATAATTTGTTCTTCAATTTACGGATAACAGGGTCCCATGTTGTAAGTTTACTCGCACTACTACCAACCGGAATACCCAGATAGACGAAAGGTATTGGCTTCACCTTGCAATTAAGAATAGACGCTAACATGCTTGTGACCCCAGCATCCACCGCAATAGTTGCTAGCTTACTCATGTGAAAAATCACTTTTAGGCCAGAGACAAGTTGAAAGCACCGGAGTAAACATTTCACCACTCTAACATTCTGGATGGAAGCTTCACGCGAGAAAAGGGTGTCCACCAATTTTATATCCATTGTACCTGCCCAAATTAGACACCTGCTTCATCAGACCATTGAGCCCTTCTGCAACAATCAAGAATAAAAAAGGTGCTAGAGGATCGCCCTGCCTAAGATCCTTTTCCATCTTGAATTCCTCATATGGACTTTCATTCACCAGCACAGAAACAGACGTAGACGACATAAAACCCTTCACCCATTTCACCCACTTACTACAAAACGTCATTATTTCCATCATATAAATAAGAAAGTCTCAATGCACTGAATCATAAGCCGTTTCGTAATCCACTTTAAGAATTATGGAAGGCTTTTTAGACAGTTTTGCCTCATGGATAACTTCATTCACAATCACGACGTTGTCAAGCATATTTCACCCACCGAGGAATGCAAATTGATTTACAATAATCGTGTTAAAATGGGATGACCCATCAAATAGCCAGAGGTCAAGTGTGGATTGAGTTGATAAATTCAGGGTTTGGATCCTTAGAAAAAAACTTGAGAGCGATAAGTTGGATCTAACAATTAATTTAGTTTTCTCTCACTTGTTTAATTATTAAACACACATAAATAAATGGTTAATGGTCCAACTTGACACTCTCAAATTCAATCTCAATCTAAATTTAGCTCAATCTAGGTTTTTTTACCTCTATAGGGCATTTTTAAATTTTATTTACCATTATAGTGTAGCTTTTATTTTAGTTACCTAAATAGTGTAAATAGCCACTTAGAGTGGGGATCCCTTTTTTTTTTTACTTTCTTTCTTAGTGACGGGAGAAATCTGTCACAAAATCCCAGTATGTAATATTGAATCAATTAGTGATGGAATGTGGAGAGAGAAATTTTTCGTCACAAACAAATATTCAATTGCTAACTTCTTTGTGACGGAAAAATTCCCTCGCTAATCCATTTTCTATAATTCACCAGAATTTTGCAACGGACTAAACTTCGTCACAAAGAACATTCTGTCTCTGAATACTTCATGACGGAAACCTTCTCACTCCATATTCCATCACTAATTTCGTTTACATTATAGTATATACAAGAATTTTGTGACAGATTTGTTTCCGTCACTAAGGAAAAAAAGGTGTCACCACTTGTAGTGGCAATTTCATAAAAAGAAAATATTGCCACTCTAAGTAGCATTTACACTATTTAAGTAATTAAAATAAAAACTACCCTATAATGGTAAATAGGTTTTAAAACTACACTACGCATCTTAAAAAAACCCAATCCAACTAGACCCTTACCATCAACTTGGGATTACTTTTTCCACACCTCAAACTTACTATTTACACGTTCAAATTTTACTTTTTACAACCTTTCTACAACAGTACCCTTATGCCATTTTTTTTTATTAAATTGTTTTGTGAAGGCAAAAAATATCCCTAAGAATAATGATAATGGGTGGAAGGGAAATGGTGGAAAAACTAACTTTATAGTTGTTTGGATGATCATGAAAAATGAGGGGAAAGGAAAACGGCCACCATAGTCCATAGGGCATAGGCCCACAATTCAATTTTCATCTTCCAACTAGTCAACTACCGAGAAAATGATAAAAAGCTACACAAATCACATTATTTCCAAATTTACTCCTATTTTTACATTTTCAAACTCATTTTGTCAGTTTTTACAGCAAAACAATGTTTATTAATTTAATTTAATTTAAATAAAATAAATTTACAAAAGTAAACTATTTTGAATCATTTAATAAAATATATTTTTGACGTAAAAAATATACAACTAAATGTCAAATATAGTTAACAATTTCATAACAGTTGGACATTGGGACTTTTTTTTCGTTGCCACCACTTTAAAATGTGGTGAACCAGGCAAATAGATACTCAATGTCAAGCGAAAGGTGCCCAGTATAGAATAGAACAACAATTATTATTGCAAGACATTCTAGAGACCTCCATTTGTTTTTTTTACATGTATACTGTAGTTTTTATAAAATTTGAGTAGAGTAGTGCAATTTTTTTTAATTACAAAACTACTATAAATCACCTTTATAATTGGCAGTACGGTTTTTTATTTATGAAATCGCCACGGCTAGTGGCGACACGCTACACGTTGATACCCTTTTTTTTTATTTTCTTTATTAGTGATGAAAATAAATCCTTCACAAAATTTTAGTATATAATATAAAATGAATTAGTGGCAGAATGTGGAGAGAGAAATTTTCCATCACAAGCAATATTCCGCCGCTAACTTTTTTGCGTAAGAAAAATTTATTCTCAAAACTCCGTCGCTAATTTATTTCTATTATTCACTAGGAATTTTTGTCGTGTTTGGCGGCAACCACGGTCGTCTATTTATCGTCTATTTATGTGTCATTGTATTTAGATATTTTCATGAAGTTCTTGTTTTTCAGCTTTAACAAAAAGAAATCTTATGTTTTAATTTTTTTTAAAAAATAACCCATAATCTTAAATTCTTAATGTACTAAAATTTTATAATATTTATCTTCATTTACGAGTTTTAAAAACGAGTGTTTTATAAATAACTTTATTTCTTCGTTTGAAAGATATTAGCTAAGTAACCGTGCTAAGTGAAACTCAAAAAGGGCCACACGGAACCAAGAGAACGATGAGAAGAAAGGATGGACTATATAATACTATATAGCTCAAACAAGCAAGGGATGACCTAATCTAGATACATTACTTCCGCCCTAGATTCTATATTTACTCAGTTTGTATGTATAGTTATTTTTTAATTTTTTAATACTAAGTGTAGATTATTATTTATGAAAATAATATATTTCACTTATTTTCATAGTCATAATAATATTTTTTTGAAATTTTAATTTACTATATGAGGCTTGAAGCAATCATAATTGTTTAAACATTCACCAAACAATGAACCAATTGAATATTAAAAAAATCCAAAGAGAAAGAAAAACAGATTGTCTCCACCTCAATTGTTCGACTTATAATTTTTATAGTTTTGATTTCATATATACATGTACTCAATTACAATTTGCAAAGTTGATTTTTTCCATTTAATTTTCTAAAATACATGTCAATAAAAATAAAAGTTAAGGTCTCTGTGATAGCAATTTGGTTGTTAACTCCATGATCAGCCCTTTTGAAATCGAACATATAGCATAGCATAACAACCGACAGAGGTATGTGTTTTACTTTTACTATAGAAATAGAGATCTTATACTCAACCCTCCCATGATGATAAGGGCGCCTTCGGAGTTGAGTTTGTAAATCAAGTTATTCAACAATGGTAATCAAATCCTACCGCAAAAATTGGACTCTAAAAGCGTGATATCATACCGCGAAAACCCTCACCTATGCCCCCTCTCCACCACCAGTTTTTGCAGCGATGCCACCCAGCCTCCACATCAATTCTGACGCATCGATCGCCTCATTGTTGCGCTGCTACCTTTGCCGCGATCCCATGTCGTGATGTCATCCTCTGCATGCCGAGGCAACGTCCCACTATCTCAATGCCACCTCTATCGCTCCTCACTTCCGCGACGCCGCTCTCTATCGTGTTGACGTGTCGCCTGCTTCCACCGTACTCGTTGCCCTTGCATGGTGTATCTGCCAGGGTCGTGAGCTCAAGAGCATGCTAGGCACCACCTTCCGCCAAGACCTACGATCGTCGCGCCCCGCACTGCGCCGGTGCCCCCATCTCCACTATGACTAAGCACAAGTACTACACAAGTAGCCAAATTTAACTAAATCTGAGCTTTTATTTTGCTTCACAACTTTTGGAATGCTGATTTGTCTTATCTATTATATTTTGCTAGGATGTGGTTGTTAATAAAAAGTTATAGTGAAGCTAATTTCAAGAATTGAAACAATAATGGTACATATGATCAATCCTTATTCATGACTCAACATGTATTTGCAATAGATCTGTATTTGCGAAATATAAGTTTTGGCTTGATGGTTGTGAGAGGCGGTTAGGGATCAATCGCTTGTGGTTTCTTCTCTATTCATTATTTGCATTTTGTTACTAGAAGCTTAGATACTGAGAAAGAGTACATCAGATTAATTGTAGAGTCATACAAGATGTGAAAAAAAAATGTTGTTGAATGAGTGACAAGAGACAACGAGGATCGAAAGAGACAAGCACAAGGCATTGTATCTACTCTTCAAAAATGGATTTTGAAGATTGAAGGAGCGACTCATAAGCTTAAATTTAAAACTATAAAAAGAAATTTGAATCATGTGATGAAACAAAATAATATTTGTAATAATACAGTTAAATGATTAATATTATATTATGATCGTTATTGTTGTTTGTTGAAAGACAGTCTTGACGTAACGGTAAAATGTTGTTGTCATGTGACTGAGGCCATTGGTTCAAGTCATGATTTGTCATAAAGTACCGTGCATTTTTGTTGAATGTTTTGAATTTGGTCGTATAGGTTGGGCATTCAATTATTGTGATTTCCTTATTCTGCGCTCCATTTCTCATGAGCGAGGATCAAATTAACTCTTAATCTTATAGTTAAATAATGATGTGAGCTAACCACCACGTCACACATTGTAATTATTTAGTTTCCTGTTTTATACATGGTCTATGAAAACTTCCCTTTATTTATGATATAAGACTGTAATGGAAAAACTCAAAACATTTTTATGTTTAGTATTTTCATTTTAATAAAATAAGAAGCCTTATTGGTTTTATCTAAATATTAGATCAAATTTAGAGAATATATTCATTTTTATAATTCAATTAAATTTAAAAATTAAAGTAAAAGCTAGCTAAACTCTCTAGAAGTTGGTATTTATATTTGCTTGGAGGGGCCCATCCTTTGCTGTCTTTTTATACTTGGCACTTGCTGATGCAGCTGTTTGTGTTTTTGCATGCCGTTCTTGTAAGCTGCCAAAAGCTGCCTCTACAAATGCTTCCAACTTAATCTGTCTTCCAGGCCTGATTAAATTACGGAACTTGTTTTGCTTTTTGGGTGAAAAAACATATGATTAATGAGAGACGGAAATACATTCATATCTGGATCATAGTTGTAGTGTATAATAATATATATGATAGTTAAATCAGTTAAGTAGTTAAGCTTCTGTAAACTATTTAATTGATTTTTTTCATTAGTTAGCTTGTATTAGTCAGTTATGTATATAGTACAACTTGTATTGTTACTGAATCGATGGATCTGTTTCATCTTCTTCTCATATTCAAGGTTTCTTTTATCAATTTTCACTTTGAATTTGCAGTTAGAAAAACTACAACTAAATATCGAGGAGAAAGTGTAATAGATTTTTTTTTTTTAAAGTGAAAATGGAATAGTTAGGTTGTATTTGATTGCAGGTTTTAAAAACTGTTTTTTATTTTTAAAAACGGAAAAAAAAAATCTGTTTGTCATAGTGTGTTTTCAAAAATTGTTTTCAAAAGCGGTTTTTATTTTTAATTTTTAAAACTAAAATACCAAAAAGTTTAGACAGGTTTTGTTTCTGTTTTTAATTTTCAAATTATAATTTTTTAATATTAAAAAACATCTCATTTAAATCATTTTTTTCTCCTTTTCTTTTAAAAAACAATTTTAAATACGGAAAACTAAAACTTAAATCAAACAAGCTCTACTCATGTCACTTTGTTGTGTCCAACATCATTTTTTTTCAATGTGCCACCATTTTCATTACAAATAAATGTTTTAATCTACTTTCCTATTTAGCCATTCCAATAACAGTCTTTTTTTTTTTTGAATGGGAAGATATTTCCAATGACAATATATAATTAACTATAAAAATAGTTTCACAAAAATAAAACAATAGGAGACAATGCTTGGTGGAGCATATTAGAGTTTGGACTAAGCCCAACTTTACAACAAAAATTAGTACATAGTGATGATTGCTCGACCCTTTGTATGAATTTTCTACTTTATTGAGCTCACAATTTGTGAGGTGAAGTTGATTGCTTTGGAAAATCCACTGAGGCCAAGTAGGTTGCACTCGGAAAGTTGTGAGCCCTGGTTGATTTTTGAGTGGCGGTAAGTAGCCCAATATCGGATTTAGGATAAACGTTGATATCATAATGAATTTGAGTTATAAATAGCATACAATATAATCCTTCACTTGTTTTTTTTTTCATTTAGCTTTGATTTTTTTTTTTTCATTTATCACTACAAGAAACCTTATTGTTATTGACGATCAAAAACCATTAGTAACAACCTATAAAATCGCCGGTAGAGGTAAATATCAAACTTACAGACGGCCACGAATCTATCAGTTTAACCTGTGTCGTTAACTTACCAATAAAAAAGGCCATTGGTAACTTATTGACGGAAAATGCCAACATTAACTTAACAAAGGAAAATACTATTAGTAACTTTGTACTTCTTTTCAAAAGAATTCTTTTTGCAGAATTGCAAGGAAAATAAAATATAACATGCAAGAAAGAAAAATTGAATATCAAATGAACAAATAACATAAAATAGAGAAAATAAACCAAAATAAAACAATGCGTCAAAATATTAGAAAGTGGTATTATCAAGAAAAAAATAAAAATAAAAATGGAAGATTGAATGAGAAACTAACTAAAAAGCTAAAAAGCAATGTACGTCGAAAGTTATAACATGAAGTGAACTATATGAGAAGAAGAGAGTAAAAAGAAGGGAGCGTGAAGAAAACGCTATGTGAATATATATTTATAGGTTATTGCCGATATTTTTGTTGGTAAATGGGTTAGTAAAGGCAAAAAGTTTAAATTACCAACAGTTATGTTGGTAAAGTTGTCAGTAACATCAAACCAAATAAACAATTACCGACAACATTTTTTCGCCAGTAATGCCTTTGGTAAAAGCAAAAAATTCAAATTACGGATGACATTTTCTATCGCTAAAGCCATCGGTAACAAGAAAACAATTACTAATGGTCTTTTCCGCCGGTTATGCCGTCTGTAAAAGCAAAAAAGTTCACACTATTGACGTTGTTTTTCATCAGTAAAATCGTTAGTAACAACAAAACAATTAACTACAACAAAACAATCAAGTAAATAAAATTTCATAAAATTAAGATAATATTAAAATTAATAAGACAACTTCATATTAAGATAATATTTTTTAGCATACATTATCTTAAAAAAATATTAAGATAATATATGCTTTTTAAAAAATATATAAAATATTGACTTTAAAATTGGTTGTCTTTTAATTCTTAATCAAACAAATATTATATTGATATCACATAATTTATGTTTTTTTTTTAAACTCACATATTTTATGATTGAATTGCTTAAATTCACATTATATGAAAAAAGGGAGAGTACGTAATTCTTTAATCTATAGCAACTTCAATTCCATACTTCATTGAAGTTCGATATTCTAGTCATTTCAAGCCGCCAAGCAGTTAAAAAATTTGAGATAAAGATGTCTTTAACATAATATTGAAATTGACATTTTGTTGAAGACAAAATTCCTAGTAAGAAGGAAAAGTAATCCACCTACATTTTATACCTTTTGTTTGCATCCCTTGTCTTTCACGTCGAAACAACCGACTGTTGCATTAAATTTCACTCTAGTTTATCTTGAAGCTACAATTTTTTAATTTTCTACTAGTGCCATTCTGATCTGTGAATCTCCTGTTTCATTCTTTCTGTGGGTCACTCAGAATTGATTGTTGGTAAATGGTAACGATTTCTTTTATTGTGTTAACGGGAGTTAGTAAACGATAAACCTAAATTACTGTCAAAACTACACAGTAATGTTTGGTGACTGAACAGAACATAATAAAATACAACATAACATAAGATTGTTATATGTGTTTTGTGTTTAGTAACATTTAGAACAAAACACTTTTATTAGAACATAACCATAAATTTAATTGTAAATGTTTAAGTAACCAACTTAATTAAGCATTATGGTAATAATAATGCTTATTGCATAAAAACTAGCATGTTCCTTTTATGACTCATTCTGATGTGTCGAACAAACACTAACTAATTAATTAAGGCAGCCGTAAAACACTTTGCCATGCATCTGGTTCATTTCACGATATATATGCATTGAGTTGAGACCTATGTGTGAAACTTTTTAAGTTACTACTAATTAAACTCTTAACAAATAAAAATTAAAAGTTCATACCAAGCTTCCATTGTGGCTCTCTCGTATATAGCATTAACAAGACAACATAGAAAGTGACAAGGATGGATCATGTTATTTAATCACCCACTTGTTCATAAAAATTCCAAAATCATAGGAAATTCGATGCTATATCGAGATATCCTATGGATCGAAGCATGCATTGCTGCGTTTTAACAAGACAAGGACTTTGACAGCTTCTGCTACGTAATCTTATTCTGTCCATAGCACAAAACCTCGTACGTAACGCCATACAAGGAAGCTTCATCATAGGTTCGTTCTAATGCTCTATATAAAGTGGCATCACCTGAGAAGTGTTCTTTCAGAGCGATGTTGAATATCTTTAGAAAGGAAAAAGAGAAGCGAGTTATATATCAGCAACTTAAGTTATGTCCCTTCCTCTTTATAGTGTTTTTCTCGAAGATGAAAATTCAGTGTTTCTTCTTGATCTTGATCTTGACCTCTCTTCCCCAATGGGTCTCCATGCCTATCCTCATCTACCTATTTTGGATAGCAGTGTTCCCAATTGGACCTTACCCTTTTCAATTTCAGATGAAACCTTCAGGGAGAGCAAGAAGATTAAGAGAACCATCCCCATTTGCTCTTCAAATTTCAGCAGCTCCTCATCAAGCAGTGTTGTGATGAATAGCATTCCAAGGCTCAATTTCAGAGACCACATAAGGACTTATAAGAGATACCTTGCTGCTGAAGAGGTAGTAGCAGAAGATGCAAACAATTCTGAGAGTGTTGGAGGTGAAGAAGATGGTTGTGCTGATGGAATGAGGCTTGTTCAGCTTCTAATAGCTTGTGCTGAAGCCGTGGCGTGTCGCGACAAGTCACATGCTTCTGTGTTGCTATCTGAGCTTAAATCCAATGCCTTGGTGTTTGGATCTTCATTCCAGAGAGTTGCTTCTTGCTTTGTTCAGGGTTTAGCAGAGAGGCTAACTCTGATTCAGCCAATTGGGAGTGCAGGGGTTTCAGCATCCATGATGAACATCATGGATGCTGCCTCAGAAGAAATGGAAGAAGCATTCAGGTTGGTTTATGAGACATGCCCACACATTCAATTTGGACACTTTGTGGCTAATTCCACTATATTGGAAGCCTTTGAGGGTGAGAGTTTTGTCCATGTGGTGGACCTAGGTATGAGCCTAGGTCTTCCACATGGCCACCAGTGGCAGGGACTGATCCACAGCCTCGCCAACCGCGCTAGCGGACACAGTCGTGTCCGCCGGCTCAGGATCACCGCGGTCGGACTATGCAATGCCAGACTTCAGGCCATTGGTGACGAACTCTCGGTTTACGCAAACAATTTGGGCATTAACTTAGAATTCTCAGTGGTGCAGAAGAATTTGGAGAATTTGAAACCTGAAGACATCAAGGTGAATGAGGAGGAAGTTCTTGCTGTCAACAGCATTCTTCAGCTGCATTGTGTGGTTAAGGAAAGCCGTGGCGCTTTGAATTCAGTGTTGCAGATGATTCATGGCCTTTCACCAAAAGTGTTGGTGATGGTGGAGCAGGATTCAAGCCACAATGGACCTTTTTTTCTTGGGAGGTTTATGGAGTCACTGCACTATTACTCTGCTATCTTTGACTCATTGGATGCTATGTTGCCAAAGTATGACACTAAGAGGGCAAAGATGGAGCAGTTTTACTTTGCTGAGGAGATAAAGAACATTGTGAGCTGTGAGGGACCATTGAGGATGGAGAGGCATGAGAGGGTGGACCAGTGGAGGAGGAGGATGAGCAGGGCTGGGTTTCAGGCTGCACCTATCAAGATGGTGGCTCAGGCTAAGCAGTGGCTTGTGAAGAACAAAGTTTGTGATGGTTACACTGTTGTGGAGGAGAAAGGGTGCTTGGTGCTTGGGTGGAAGTCTAAGCCAATTGTTGCAGCTTCTTGCTGGAAATGCTGAATGAATGAATGAATCTCCATTCCTCTGCAGCGTGCTGTGTGAAATCAATCCAATAAATTACAGTTTCATTGGAAAGTTGTTGTGTTGTGTGCTTAACTAATCTGTTTTTTACTTAAATAAAAGTGAATTAGGACCAAAATCAGTGATTTGAAAATACTTTTGGTGTTTGAAAATGCTCAAGGGATTTCAAAGCACTGAAGATTGGGGGGTGAGAATAAATATTTTCTTGTAATATATATGTTGTGGCTGCTTGGGGTGGACCAGAAATAAACTGTTCTTGTTTGGTGTGCATATGGGGAGGAACTTGACATGTAAATTCCCACAATTCTTTTATTCTATTTTCAACAAACCAAATAATACTCTCTGTAATGCTTTTCCTGCACTTGCAATTTTAGGCTTATCAATGCAACAGCTTGGCCAAGATGCTGGAACCACTATGACAACAATCAAAGCCCAGTGTGAACATTTAAGGTAAGATTACATTTAGAAAACCTTGTGTTCTAGCCGATATCCGACCAACTGGCCCAAAACCATTAGGTCAGCCCAAACGTATTGATAAAGCTTCAACTCGGACGAGATAAAGACCAAACTTCCGTTAGTTAACCGGCTGATTAAACTGCCCTTGTTAAGCTGGTATAACTATGATCAATCTAATACAACTAAGCTTAATTATTTTGTCCCGTTGCTGGTCATTTACGTCATGTAGGCAAACAGTTAACACCTAGTAACTGAACAGTCAAGAATGACCAACAGGTATAAATATAGTCCTCCGCAAACAAGGTAGACTCATTTTTGTTCTCTATTGCTCTTTCTAGGATATTCTTTGGTTTGACTTGAACATTAAAGTGTTTTTTACAAGTACCACCGATTGTGCTCCGCCTTTGCTCCGCCAGTTTACACGGCAGAATTCTACTTTGACGACTTTGAGAACATCAGATCAAGCTCTGATGTAAATAAAAATAGAGATGCATGCAATGTGAATCAAGTGCAAGTACAAATTAAGTAAACTAAATTGCCTTTCTCTCCTAGTTCAATAAAATTTGGATGTTAGATTTCTCACCCCATGAACAAGATTTCACACTCTTCTATTTTTGCCTTCCGGCATTTAAATCCCGAAAATTTTGCTTCTAAGATTGCAAATCCCGAAAAATTTGTCTTCCAAGTTTTAAATCCCAAAATGAGAAGGGAGATGCAGAAATGGGTTGTTAGGGTGAGAAATCTAACACCCTAAAATTTTGACATGTTTATTTCCACGAAAAACGGTTTATTGTCATTAAATAAATTAAAAAATGCAATTTTTTAAAAATATGACTGGTTGAAATCTGCTCCACAACTTGGCCAAGATGCTGGAACCACTATGACAAGTTGGTCACTCAGCAATCAATGCGGGAAGAAGATTTCAGGTAGAAAACCTTGGGTGATAGACTCAGCCACTCAGGAGTATGACAAATCATATTACTTGTGATTGTGAGACGTTAAGAGAGAAGCAATGATCAATCAACCACCTATGAAGACATATTTGAATTGATACTCAGCAAGTAAGTTTGGCAATTCAAATCCTCATGTGCAAACGGGTAGCTATTAGAATTTGTGAGACATAATTTTACTTTAAAAATTAGTTTATAGGTGAGAATTATCTTCCCACTTATAAGCATTTTATTAATCACGTCCGTAGCCAATGTGAAACTTAACACTCTCTCACGTCCAAGACATTTGACGTGTGATGGTCAATGATCATGCTTATATCCTTCTCCATAATTGAATATTTTCTGAGTGTGACCCAACAATAAACTTAAGACGGATATTGTTACCCGTTTCAAAAGTTAGATATGGGGATTGTTAAGAGTGATAAAGTTAAATGTTAATTAAACATAGAAATAAGTGGATGACATGAAATTTAGACAAGTAATAGTTTTTTATACCTATAAGATGGCATCTTTGAATATTCCAGTATCTAAGTCACAAGTTATACATAGAACAACATTTCCTTTATTTTAATTTACTTTACATAGTATTTGTTGAATAATTATTATAATATCCATTATTTAATGTAAATATCTCATGGACAGTTTTATTCATTATAATAATAATCAGAGCAAGACCAAACACAAGGTGTACCTGAAATCATATGTACCAAAGCAGAATACCAGCTGCTGAAAACTTGCAATTCCTTGCCAAAACTAAGTCAGCACGTGTCCAGACACATTGATTGAAGCATAACCTAATTTCAGCAAGAAAACTTATGTGCAACATTGTGAAATCTTATGATAGATGTTTATAATTAACAAACATCTATCCATTGCAAACAGCTGCATACAAAACACCAGACCTAGACTTCCTTTAATTAAGATTACAGTCTGGTACTCCTACAAATTGAGAGTAGTGATCCATGTAGTTATAATATCGCATTACACAGAAGTGTATACTAGGCACTAGCCACCTTAAAACACAGCAGACCACAAATTTGACACTTTGGAAGTACAACACTGGAAAAACAAGAGGTAGATATAAGATCTAATACAAGTACAACTTATATACAAAAAGGAACATTACTCTTCTTTCATAATCATATAGGATTTTTTTAAATTAACTTTTAATGTAACTTCTGGTTTTTAATGCTTTAGTTCATTTTGAAAACAATAAAAAAAATTTTGAATTATACTTTTTGAGCTATTTATACAAATTGTCAATAAAGTCACACCTCATAATTAGTAATAAAGTTGCTTATCCCATTTATTTCAGCTCAAAAAAATAATTTTTAAGATCTGTAAAAATATAATTTTTAAGAGATTTCATAATAATATAAACTATTTCATATTTGGTTATCATCATAAAAAAAAATCTTTAAAAGCTATTTTATATTGGTTGGGTATAATTTTTTTTTAAATTACATTAAAGAACATAAAACACATTTGATAGAAAGGTAGAGCTTGTCATTTATAAGCACCAACCGAGGATAAACTTATCAAATGAATTATCATGAAGTGTTGTATAAAAAAACATTAAAACATTTTTTCTCTTCCAAAAATAATTACTTTAAAAAAATACTTATGTAGAGCTTTTCTAAAAACTAAGATTAATTATTTTAAGATTTTACTATATTCATGATCTGAAACAAAAAATAGTGAAATTTTAAAATTGATTATTTTAAAAAAATAGTAATAAATGATAAAACAATTTCCACAATAAATTAATAATGAAAAAAGTCGCTGTTGGTCTTACCCACTTCCCACATCCAAAAGTCGCTGTTCATTCATTCCTTCTTACTCGAAGCAAGGTTTGGTGGAAGCAGTGACCGCCGCAGCAGACAGCGGAGATGGCAGTGTTCGGTGGAACCAGTGCTGCAGCTTGTGTCACATCCTCTCTCCTTCCAACAACAACAACAACACACTCTTCTAACAACAGAACCATCATTACCTCATCCTCCAAATCCAGAATTCACCAAAACCTCACTGCATTTCCCTCAAAATCCCATCTTTTCTCATATCAGTCTCCTTCCTATTCCAAATCCCTCCGCACCAACAAACCCCGCATTTTCCTTCCCCATTTAATTGCTTCTCTGGTTTGCTCACTCTCTCAACAATTGCAAATTTTGTATCTTTTATCCTCCCTAATTCACCATCACCGTATTCGTAAATGTCTCCTCTTGTTTTTCTTCTAATGTGCAGGAACAGGTTGACCAAACTTACATAATGGTGAAGCCCGATGGAGTGCAGCGTGGCCTTGTAAGCCTTCTAATTTGTGTTCACTGCAATTTCATATGTTCTGCTTTTAGGATTAAAGGGGGGAAGTGAAATTTAAATATATAAGCTTAGAATTTTTAATTTTTATTTATAATATACTGGTCTTAACTCTTCTGTTCTTTTGGATAATGATTAGTTATGGTCCTGCAAATGCTGAATTTTTCTTGTTGTGTTGAACTGGTTTAGGTAGGAGAAATTATTTCTAGGTTTGAGACGAAAGGGTTTAAGTTAACTGGCTTGAAGCTCTTCCAATGCTCAAAAGAATTAGCTGAGGTTTGTGCTGTATTTATACTGATCAAACACTTCTGGTTGTATTTTGCAACTTTTTGATTTAACCTGAACTTTTTGTACCAATGCATCACTCAGATAAATGATAGCATTGTATTATGTTTAAAATGATTCGTGTTAACTTCTATAATGCTGATTCTCCCTTTCGGTTTAAGATTTGTGTCCTTATGTTAATTTTATGTGTTGTATTACAGCCATGTAATGTCCTGTAACTCTTAAAGTTTGTTGTATCCCTATATATCTATGCCGTATTGTATCTGTATCTCACATCATATCCTTGCTTTCTATCATGCTTTAAAGTGTAAATGTTTTTTCTTATTGTTGGAAAATGAAGTTTATATAGAAAAGGAGGAAAAAAGGGAGAAAGGAAAATGTGATGTCATGATGATATTATACAAAGCGTTAACCCAATGGTCCTACTCATACTAATAATACAGTACATCAAACTGTATTTCTGATTAAATAAGGAAATAGAATGAGAAGATTGCTTTCTCAATTATAAGACTAATTGATTCCACAATATATTTTAAGAATCTTCTAAGTTATTCGAGGATACAGGGGAGATATAATGATATATTCTAACACTAGAGGCACTATTGTAAGGATGCACAATGGAGAGGCACCTTTGTGGGAGCATGAAAGGGGTGGGTGAGCCAAGTGACATCTACGACAAAGCCAATATGTGGTAAGACAAGTTGGAACAAAGTTAACCTGTGGTAAGTGGGGAGCTGGGACAGAAGCGAAAAGATATGAGAGAAAAAAGGTCAGGGTTTGGGGGTGGCAAATCATGATTTTTACAAGTTCTATAAACTTGACACATTTCTTCAGGGTGGATCCTGTGGCCTGATTATGAGATTTAGGTAGAGTAGAGAAAGAGAGAATAGATACTCCTAATAATCTATTAAATTGTTATGGTGTATGACGATATGATACAAAATATTAACCCAATGGTCCACTAAGACAATAGTGCAATAAATAAGTTAACCCTCATTAAATAATGAAAACAGTGAGAATATTGCTTTCTCAGAAGATATTATGATATATTCTAACAATTCTATGATTCTATCATCTAGAAGGTATAGTAGAATTATTCTGCGTATGTGTTCCATAAAAAATAAGTTACTGTTATCTAGTTGTTCTTAACATGTGCTATTTGATTTAGCTGTAGTTGCATGAAACGTAAGATTATGGAGTGCTTGAGTAACTCAATCAAACCATCTGATTACAAAATCTCAATGTATCCATGTTTTCATGATTGATTACTATATCATGATATTAATTTTCAGTCTGTCACATTGTGTTTGCAGTAATGTTGATTCTATCTGTGATGTTTGTTTTATATTCAACTTGTAATATGTTGTAAGGCTTATTGTGACTGTTTATGGTTCCAGGAGCATTACAAGGACTTAAAACAAAAGTCATTCTTCCCTAAGCTGATTGACTATATTACTTCTGGTCCTGTTGTGTCTATGGTATAACTCTCTTCCAGCAGTATCCTATTTTCACTTACATTTTTGCAATCCACCTGTTGAATGTGTTCTCTAATCCTGATATAATGCTATTTTGCAAGGCTTGGGAGGGTGTTGGTGTAGTGGCATCAGCACGTAAGCTTATAGGGGCTACAGATCCTCTTCAAGCTGAACCAGGCACAATAAGAGGAGACCTCGCTATTCAAACAGGAAGGTAAGGCCTTTGTTGCTTTTTCATCTCAGTGGTGACTTTTGAGTGCCTTGACTTAGTCAAGAATCAAGTAGGCTGCAAAAAATTGTATTTCTTGGTGATTTGAGTAACATTAATGACAATTCATTATTATTAACTTTTGTCAGGAATATTATTCATGGCAGTGACAGCCCTGAGAATGGAAAGCGTGAAATAGGTAAGCCATGTACGGTATCCAGATTAACATAAATTGCAAAAAAGGGTATAAAAGCTAGCTATCAATTTGAACATGAGAAGGTTTCAGGAGTGTTATGAATACAGAATAAAGCTTAAGTTTGAATTTCCAAGAAACTTTTGGAGCTTGACTTTGCAAGTGTCAAATAATGTTTTATTGCTACTAGTTAAGGCTGGTGCAAGGACCACATATGGTGAAAAAAATGGAGTGCTCATTTACAATTAGCAATTAAATGCCTTTTATCGTGGGTTTGTGGGGGTGGTTGTGGTACTATCCATCAATAAGGTTTTGAATGAGAATTTAGGTAAAGTTGTAGAACTCTAATGAACTCAAGTCACAGACTCAATGTGCAGATTCTTTCTTCAAAAACATTGTTTAAAAAACATATCCTGGTATGTGAACATAATTTAGTATCATGTCCCTAATTAATATTCAACATTCCAACACCATAACTAAACAAAAGAAAGTAAGAAAAGATAAACTAAATTCAATAATTGACCCTGTCATGTGTACATAAGCCCAACACATCGTTTTTGTAGCTGAATACTTGAATAAAATACAACAAAAATAACAATGAAAACTTCAAAACTCTGTTCAGAGAGAAAACCAGGTGTGAATTTGACCAAATGCATGATTTTTCATGCTTATACATGTAATCCATTGTTAATGTAATCAATAACAATTGAAATATCTTATTTTTCTGTCAAAAGTGAACTAGCCGCTTTAGAGGAGCCAAAATCAAACCCAATATATTGCAGAACATAGGCAATTCAACCCTAGTCTCCAAGAACATCAACCAAAAACTGTACAGGCCATAACTGGTCAAGTCCAAGTTTGTAGTCTTGCTAATAGAATCAAGAGTTTATTAGAGTTTATAACAACTTATACCTGTTCATGCAATTTAACTCACTTGTGTTCTATGATCATAAACTCACGAGAAATTGAGATGAATTCGAGAGTTAACGGAAGAATTTAATAACCATTTCTATCAGTATACTTTTTGTATTAAAATTAACTGCAGCATATTGTATTGTATATTGAATACATTATATCATCAAGATCAGTCGCATTATCTTATCCATTTGTTATGAACTTCTAGCATCAATTTTGCGATTGAAAACTGCTGTCATTCATCTTTCAATAACTGCCTTAGACTACCTGCTCGTGGACTCATGATAGTATCAGCCTACCATGGTGCAGAAGTTATTGATGTTGTAATCATTTTTTTAAACTGCATTCCTTATCTTTCCAAAACCAAATAATCTGGTGCGTGGGAAGGTAGTGGATGCAATACAATTGAATTGGGCATTATTTGGGAATAGAAAGGAGAATTTGTACTGCATTGTAAACTTTTCCCATTATAATGTGATGCTTGATTAACTGGTTTATTTCAATTTTTGGCAGCTCTCTGGTTCAAGGAAGGTGAATTATGCGATTGGACTCCTGTTCAAACACCATGGCTAAGAGAATAATAAAATCACGGATGCCCAATTACAATACATGCAGTTTCCAAGTTCAACACTTCATTAACTTTTCAAGTCAAAACAAAGTTCATCAGAAATTTTTATAAAATTTTGTGATTGCCTGAGGCTGAGATTCAAGTTCATCATACCATTTTCTTTTACGCCGTGTTTACCTGAAGTTGTTGCAGTTCAATAAAATTCAGCATACTAATGACATTATCTACTGAACAAGATTGATGAGCAAACAGCCAGAGATTTAAATTACAAAAAACTACTCAATGATGATAACAATCTTTGATTTATTTTAAATAACAATAGATGGTACATTGCAGATGGGGTAAGCTAAGAATGAATTACAACAACACAATAAGAATGATAAAATGGCAGAGTTACCCATTACCCATCTTCATTCTAACAATTCACTACCGTCCAAAGTTTGAACACTCTCCATTTCACTATCGTTATGAGATTCAACAGAACCGGAGGACGATACACATCCAGAGCTACCATTCTTCGATTCTTCACCAGATGACACAGTAACGTGCCTTGGTTCCTTAAATTTAAAGAAATGAAGAATGGAAATATCACCTCGCTTTCGCCGTTCCGAGCTCCCGGCGGGAACACCGTCGCTAAAACTCGGTGATGCAGTTACAGAAGAGCAATCCGTGACTGTGTCTGTGTCCATCGTGATTATCCCATCATCTGGTGAATGATGATCTGAACTTGAAGCGCTTGCTAGATGACGATCTGCATCCATTTTTGCTTCCTCAGGTGAACTAACTGAACAATCAGTCACAACCTCTTCCATATCCTCAGAATCTGCACGGGAACTTGTATCGCGTTGAGCACCGAGTTTCAGCTTCATGAGAGTAGCCTCTGGATGAAAATGAAAATAAAGGTAACAAACGCATTCAGGATTTCATCAATTGAGCAATTACCTTCATTCTCTAAAAGTGAATTAACAAAGGGACGAAGAACTATGATGAGAGAGTACCGTAGATGGAGAAAGAGTCATCTTTGAGAACCTTGGAGGGACAACCTTCCAGATTTTCCAGCGACGAAGACGAAGCCCTAATTTTGCCGAACATTTTCCGATCTCACTCCGACGGTTTGGTTCGGACCGGGTCGGGTCGGGCCGTCCGTGAAGAAGAGAAGGAAGTAGGTATAAATAGGGAGATGAGGATCAGATTTCGTTGGCGCCGTTTGGATTGAAATACAGAAATCAGAGCGGGAAATGTACTTGGCACACTTCTCTTTCAGTTTCTGGTTTTATTTTTAGAATTTATTTATTTATTTTTAGACAAAAATATGATCCACAAATAACAGCACTCTATCTGGGCTGGGCCATGTATGATGTTCCAGTTAAAATAGTTTGTATTTAGGACGCGTTTAGATAAATAGTTCAATTAAACATTTATGTAATAAATACTTATCGCATAAACGTTTATTAATATGCTAATTTAGAAAAGTACTGAAGTAAATTGAAAATATGTTATAGATAAATATAATCTTGTATTTATAAGTTAATCTGAACAATTTATAAAAATAAACTAAAATTATAGTAAGAAAAACTAGAGATTGATTGAATATTACTAACTTACCCTTTTATATATTTTTAGAATTTTAATTTTTGGAAAAAATATTAGAAATTATGGTTGAATACCTTTTAAACATTTTGTTGTTGCTGATTATATATTTCACTAGATATGTTTATTCACTTTTATTATTTGTTAAAAATTTTAAAAATATTAAACTTATGATTTGATATAATATTTTTTTTATCTTCTCTTGTAAAAAAAAAAACATAATGCTTTTTTAAATATTAGTGAATAACAAGTCGCTCTGTTCTTGTATAACTGTCACTATTTTAAGAGGTTTTTTTGTTCATATTTATTTGTTACTTTTAAGATTTCAAGAGAGCATTAATTATGTTTTACTAATTATAACCTTAATTTAAAGTAATCCTATGTAGTTATAGGAAAATTGAGGAGTCAAAATTAATAAGAAAGATAAAAGGTATCTTAGAAAGTAAAATAATAATTTTAATAAAAATGAGAACATCAATGACAGTTAAATAGGAAGAAAGAGTATTTTCTTAAAAAAAAAATCCAAAAAAGCATTTATCACCAAGGTCCAGCATAGTAGTTTATCTAACTTTTCTTCTTCTTTAAAGATGTTAGGTCTTTTACACTCAAACGCAAGTTCTTTATGCATGTATTTTACTAGAGCAAAGAAATTGTGGCTTATTGAGAAAGTCATGGGGCTTGAACATCTCAAGAGGGACGTAGAAGCTATTCACGGTTTAGAAAGTTCTTAGGGGGGATTTTTTATCCTCTTATTATAGTCCAGTGGTGTTTCTAGGTCTTTTTTTGTTTTTGTTTTAGGGGCTCTCTTTGTGTAGCTTTGCTGGTTTTTGTTTGGGTCTTGAGGCTCAGATTTTAGTGGGTGAGTTTTTGTTTTCGGATACCGGATTTACCACTATACCCACAAAAATTTGCACCCCCTTTGCCTTTTCGAGATTTAAAACTCGGAAACAAAATTTTCAGGTTTTGCAAAACTCGGAAGATAAGTTTCTGAGTTTTTAAATCCCGGAACGTAAACGAGGGTTGTGTGAAACTGTGTGTGTAGGGTGCCAAATCCAATCCCCTTTATTTTCCGCTCTTTGGAAGTGTTGTTTCCTCTTTTTGGTTTGAGTTTGCCTATCGTCATGTCATTTGAAAAGGATCTCCTAAACTTTTTCTGGTGATATATAATATTTTGCTTGAAAAAAAATACAGATTTAAGCATTGTTGGTAGATAGTTGGACTTCTTAAATATTTACTCCAAAATTCGATTCTTAAATAGTGATATGAAAAATAATTTGTTTAGACCCGTTTGGGGTGGTTTTTGGTTTTACATTTTTACGTTTTGAATTTTTTTAAAACTCAAACTGGTTTTCAGTTTTAGTTTTTTGTTTTTCAGTTTTAAAAAGTTGTTGTCAACTTTGTAAATGGTGGTGTAGGAGGTGGCAACGATAACAGTGGTGGAGGGTGGTAGCAGTGAATGTGGTGGTGCGGGTGGTGGTGTTTGCATCACCCAACTGTGGAGGTGGTGGCGGATGTGGGTGTTGTCTAGTGGCGGTGATAATGGTGGCGGCGGCAGCGGCGGTGGTATTGGTGGTCGTGGCGGAGACCATAATGGTGGCAGTGGAGGCGGTGGCGGAAGTGGCAGCAATGGTGGCGGTGGTAGTGGTAGTGTGGAAGGTGGTGGTGGTGATGGAGGTTGCACCGGTGGAGGTGGTGGTGGCAGCGTTAATGGAGATGGTGGTGGAGGTGATGGTTGGGATGGTGGTGGTGGACGGTTGTCGCGGTGGGTGGTGGTAGGGATCATACCAAAATCATAACGGAAGATCCTTTACTATGAGGATCTTGTGTGAAATCACACAGTAACCTCATCATAAATTCCTAAATCTTTTACCATTAAGTTGCAAAAAAATTAATTCCAGAATGCTATAAATCACCATTTAGGAATTCAGTAATAACTTCTCTATAATTTACGGGTACTGAAATTGAGTTTAACTGCATAGTTGTCGCAAGATATGATACTACGAGATTTGATTACTGCAAGTGTTTTAACCAAGCTTTGCCAGTCTTCCCAATTTCAAGGGTAAAAGGTATAATGGCCGTTTTCCCCCCCTTATATATAGTTTTCATTTCTGGTTTCATTATAGGATTCACAGTTTGTGTTTCTTGCAGAAGCTAAAAGATGTGCAAGAGTTTTTACGATTGCCACAATTGGAGTTAAAAAGCCGTTAGCTTAAGGTAAATGGACGATCATTATCAGACCACTTTCAGAACTGGGGTGAGGTTAACAAATAAGATACATGTCTTTTGTAACTACTTAATGTTTTTCATGTTAACTTCTTTATATAGGTTTACTTTTTCATATTCAGATCCACAAATGGGTGAGCGGATACTAGACATATTCTGATTTGTGCTGTATAATGCAAACAATGGTGTGTGACATATCAAGAGTTTGGTTCACCCTCTTTGCAAGTAGAAAGAATGCAACCCCTTGTTCCAGAAAGTCTAAAATCTGAGACTATGGAGGAATTTGAATATGGTACTGGTGTAACACAGGAGAACCCTTTATGCACTACCGGTGGTAAAATCTATTGCTCCTCCAAATCACACAGTTTGCGTTGCATCATTCTATGTGTAAGCTCGTCTTGTTCTGGTGGAATTTTGTTGGTTAAGGCAAAAAAATTGCTGTTGCACCGAGCACATTGGATTTTGTTGCTTCTTCATGGAAAGCTTGGAGAGTTGGTGTTTCAAATTATAATAATGCTCTGAAGGCATCATTTAATAACCTCCAATCATTTTGTTAAATAATTTGTGACTTTTGTTATATTTTATTTGATTAATTTATTATTTTTTTACAAGCATCTCTATTAATCTTGTACTCATTGGATAAAAAAGAACAATTTTATTTATGACTTTTTCAAAACCAAACAAGCCTATTTATCATCGTTGTTGTAAAATGACGAGTCAAGAATGAAGATCGGAATAGATTTGGTCTGAATGCCTAACAACAAAATAGTTGATAAAGTTATTAGTTTGGCTTGCAAGTTTTGGAAGAAATTTCAGATGAAAAATCAAAGTTTGGGGAAATATTGATCTTTTTATTATGGATGTGAACAATGGATTGTGTTCTATTTTGTTTTGAATTACCTATATTATTGGATTATTTTGGTGTGATTTCTTGCTAATTTTTAGACCTTACGGCACATGTTTGCATGGACCTACATTTGGACTTGTGATTTTGTTTATTTTGAATGAATTTGTCCCTAATTTTCTCTATTTTATAGTTGAATTACTAAAATTAAAATGGTCCGTGAAGTTCTCATTAAACAATATGTAGACACCATTAGATAAAGAGAACTTTTCATGTTGAAGTTCTCATTGTCTAGTGAAGTTCTACATTAGGTTCTCATTCGCTGGTAAAGTTCTCCAAAATCCTGCTATTAGATAAGTACTCACTTAATATATCTTGTAGTTGGTAATTCTTCATTAACTTTTCCTGCTGTAAATACTTATATTGTACAACGAATGTTGTAAATACCTATATTATGATGTGAAGAAAAGAAGTATAATGGATTGGGTTGTTTGATCCCTGCAGACATCGGCAGCAAAAACTGATGCTAGTTGTGATTAGGTTTAGGTTAACTTCTACATTTTCATAATCATTATAAAAATTCATTTTAATACAAAATTTAAAACTTAGTACTCAAACTCATGACATGACTGTAAAAAAAAAAAAAAAAAAAACTCAAGACATGACATAATATGACACTAAACGCCTTTTTACTGGTCAATAAAGGGAGGAAAGTCCTGCCCTTTAAACCAGATGGGGCATGGTGGGAGAGTTAAACTTAGTACAGACCCCATAATGTCGTTAAACATTTCCTCAAAATTTCAAAAAATGGTAATGTAATCAATCTTGTCCAGAAAACATATATCAAGTACAAACCCAAAACATTCTAATATTCCAAAAACTGCCTGCTGAGGCACCGCTAGATCTAATTGTGATTGTCATCAATGTTGAACTTATATACCATATCCAAGAGAGAATATTTGAGTACACCTTTCTCCAATGGCACACAAAGAATTGATCAGCTAATCAACAAACTATACGCACGTATATTCCATACCTGCCTATTTATAGTGTGTTTGAAAAATTCAACACACATGTTAAACTACTGCTTGTAGTTTCGCTTTATACACGATTTTGGTGCATAAACATTGCCCGCTATCGTGCTTCCAAACATGCAATTCGTACCTACTGTCTCCAAAATAACATTTTTTGTAAACCACGTTTCCTACCTCTGGGCTTAACATCCTTACCTGTGAAACATCAGGTGAGCTCAGATTTAGACATAGCTGGTTTAGTAGAATACAGAGGTATCCGAATATGAAATGGACACATCAGAAACAATCAAGCAAAGAAAGTAAACATGCTAGGCATGCCGTTTTGAAATGCAAGCATAGATTATAAAAAAAAAAAATCAATGATAAGGTTTAGTGGAATCTATTTTCAAATGTGTGTCTTAAGCAAGAGTTACAATGCCACCTTTAAGTCTGCCAGCTTGAAACAAAGCTTCTTCAGCAATAGGTCTCCACTGTTCTGCACACGAATAATTGATTCCAAGTCCAACGCTAAGTCCTCTCAGTAGATGCACCGTCCGAAGTACAGAAAACAGTTCTTCTGGAAAAGCCTACAATAACCAGGCACAGGAAGAATGGAAAATCTAGTGAAGAAAAAATAGTAGCATAAGATATTAACAAGTTATTTCCTGCTTGTTAACGTTACCATACATATATCATTTACATATATGCATCACTCAATTCCTTATTTAAT
This sequence comes from Acmispon strigosus, assembly GCA_030819835.1. Lineage (NCBI taxonomy): Eukaryota > Viridiplantae > Streptophyta > Magnoliopsida > Fabales > Fabaceae > Acmispon > Acmispon strigosus. The sequence continues at coordinate 16,824,035 of JAUAMA010000002.1, read as the reverse complement.
ATTTTGATTCAGTTTTGCCACCAACCTGATGTAGAAGAGACTAGAAACTTTAGTCAGTGTTATGCTCAAGTACACCCTCCATCCCATTTTCTTTTTGGTTTGACCACAAGTGTAATCTTGTTCGAGTAGGGATGATCCACATTCTAGTGGGGCTAGGGTTTTTTTCCATACACGAGATTCGAACCTGAGACCTTGCTTAAGGGAAATCAAGTATGCACCACTTGAATCAACCACTTCTTGTTGGTCCATCCCATTTTCTTTACTTTTAAGGTTGTTGCACAAGAAGCAAGACATATTATTGTTTATTTTTCATTAAAACTATTGTCTAATTTCTTATTAGGCCTCTTATCTCGTATATTGATTAATTTCTCTCTCACTTATTATTCTCTTTTTGATGTTTCTCTCCATAATAATTTGTTAAGTGTAGAATGTGAAGAAGAAATTGTTAATTGGTATTGTAAAATGACAATCAAACTGAGATTAATACCTGAACAGCAATTTTTTTAATTGAAGATTCGTCAGAGAAAGGTTGCAGCATTGTCACCCCAGGGGGCAATTTTGTATCAAACATTGTCTCTGCTAGTTTAAACATTTCTTGTAGCTCATTTTCGCATTTGCTCAAGGTTTCTATACCAAGCTCCCTATAAAATAAGAGTAAACAAAGAGTTACGACATTTGATGTGAACAAAGCCATTAACGAACATCGTTTTCAATTCAAAATTATGAAGTCAAGGAGTCAGTTGTCCTCCTCTGAAGTCCATATTTCACACAATCCAAATAGATTTTAGCAGTCAACCATTATGGTAAAAGTGAAATACTTCAATATCTATAGCAACCGTAACAGTAAAATGAGAAAAAAATCACCTTTACAAAAGGAGGGTCATGTACCAAAGCATATCTATAAGTACCAATCAGGGTTTCATATCAATTTAGGATTTCCACCAAAAAAATTATTAAAGATGAATCGAGATTCAAGACATGGTTCCTTCATCTTGGTACAAAAGTGCGATTTAGAAAGCCATCAAATTTGAGGTTACTAATGATGAATTATGTAATTTAGATTTTTAATATTTTTACAACATTCACTTTAAATTTTTTTTTTCTCCCCCCGTGTCTTATCTATCTTCTTACTTCTCACATCAATTATTCCATGCTTTTATTATTTATTCCCAGCAGCACCACTAATGCAGTTAGTCAGTATCAGCTAAGTTATCTATTTCAGATCTTATTTCCACTAAACAAGAGAAACATTAAATATAGAAGGCTGAATTGAAAATTTCAGTACCTATAGCTTTCTGAAGCTCTTACTGGGTCACCATCAGCAATTGCAAGAACTAGATTAGCATAACCAAGCCTTAACGGTTCTGGGAGATCCTTCACCTGCCCATAGTCTAGCAAGGCAACCTGACTCGAGGGAAGATACTAAAATTAGGGTGGTTAAAAGTAACAAAGTTACGACAGGCATCAAAATCTAAAACTAATTTTCAATATTCTACCCCCAAGTCATTTGCATATGTAGTCCTCTTGATTAAAACATCTTTTCAATAACAGCAGGATACTCATACATAGAGAAATGAAATAACATTTAAGGAGATATCCTGAAAGAATTATAGCTAATGACTTGCCTCCGATCCTTTACAAATCAGGATATTTCCTGGATGAGGATCTGCGTGGAAGAATCCACTTTTCAAAATCATTTGACCATATGCTAGAGTCAAGCTTTGAAGAATTTTCCTGCACTTTTAGAAGAAACTTAATAGAATAATACACCTTAACTACGTGCATAAGTATGAAGCATCAGCTATGTATGAATCCTTCAGAGAAAGGTCAGTTTTGTTGTTATTAAAGCTTAACCATCCCCACTGTATTATCTGAATATGTCATTCGTGGACATTTACCAAAAAATTTCCAGACAGCAAACATCTATTCAAAATTGAATGAGCACCAAGATTTATCAAACTTAATTGGTCCTAAAATTTGTTGATTTGAGTTTCATTGTCAAAAGCATGACAAGTTTGTTATTTAATTGTTTATACCAAATTTATGTTTAATTATTTTAAAAGTATAAATTCAATTAAGCATCATTGAGCATACAAAATTCAATCATGAAACAAATCAATCATTGTAAGAAATCATTAACTATTCTCCTCATGGTTTGTTCAAGGGAGTGGCCGATCTGATATAAATTGTTACTACCAAGTTTCTGTATTCTTAATTTTAATAATTTTTGTCATGTTCTTTCCTTTTTGAGGATATCCTATCATCCAACTTTTACATTCCTTCTCATTAATTAATTTATTTTTATGTAAAAAAGACACCATCTGATTGGTACTAGCAACAAACACTTTATCAGGCTTTCATAGATGAGGGATATTGTGTCTTCTATGGCATCATCAATTTATAACTACTGGAAATGATCAACCAGCATAGCAGAAAAATCTCCCCAAGAGATCATAAAGTTTTTAGAGGAGGGATAGAGTTGTTAAGGAAATCAGGGAGACCATGGAGTCAATGAGGTCATGTATAGAGCAGATTGCATCGAACATACCAAACAATTTTCCACGACACCATAACTGACAAACTTGCTGATAGGGAGGAAGGGGAGTGAATTAGTTTATTTTGATGATTCACAATACACAAGAAAACTAAAAGCAAATATCAAGAGTCAGGATTCAGTTCTTGTATAAAGTCTTAACTAAAACGAAAGCGGGGCATACAGGACTAATGATAGGATAGCTCAGGAGCTTACTGCTTTGCTACAGCTGCAACCTTACCACAAGGATTTATGCCTCTCCTTGCTATTTCATCACCAAGGTTCATTATTGGAATCCCATCCATATATTCCATAACTAGGACCCTTCTGCACAATCAAAGAAGCACATCATTACTAAAAAAACTCCTTACAAATGAAATCGTGTGAACCAATGCATTGAGTTAAGACTTCAGCAAATATATAAAAATATTATACCTTTCTTGGCCGTTTGACCAAGAATGAAAGTGTAACATAGTAAAAAAATATTCCAGACTGGATTTTTTATTCGTTGTTTTCGGTTCAACCTTGATTTTACCAATAAAGCGGCTTTTCACAACATTTAATTTTTGGTATAGCCAGCTTAGAAGTTAAAGATGACATGCTGGACTCACTGCGTAGAATTATAGGTCCTGATAAAAACTGTGTACAAAGCCACAAACTTAACAGTGCGCTACCATTCAAGCTTTTAAGTTATTTCATGTTGATATTTTGAACACCAAAATATTCACTAAATCAACCAATTAGCAAAACTAGTTTACCAGAGAAAAAAAAAACTCATTTGAAAACATAAAGAAATTAGTAAAGTAAGCACCAATGCCATTTAACATGTGATTTTGGACTTTGGAGACAAAAGCAATAATTGAGAAAACGTCAATCATTTCTAAAGCGGCCTTACACTCCAAGTCCAATGAATAAAAGGCTGGCACGTATTGATATAGTAAGTTAAGCATTCTGGTCCCATTACTGATATCTCATCTAGATTCTGTAAGATGCGGGAAGTAATACCTAGTAACCATATCTCTTATTACTCTTGGCACCAAAACAGGGGTCCTTCTGTTATGTTCATACAAGAACTTTCTAATCCTTGTCATTGCATCAGCCTCCCTCAAGAAGTCAAATTCATATCCAATCTACAATAGTTATCAAGTAGAAGTTCAGAATTAGTCATGGTAGATTGTAGAAAGAACCTCAGTTTTAACATGACTATGAAACTATAAGCATAAAAAATAAACTAAATCATTTGCACAGAATTTTAAGATAATTGACTAAAAGATAGTGAGGAGTGAGCCAGTCTTATTTTCTCACTCAAACATCAAACCTGTTCCATTACAGATAAAGTACTTATAGTCCAGTAGTCTAAACATGATTTACATGCTAAGTGAAGATAAGCTTGCTCCAACTTCTTTAGAGAAGTAATAAACCTTCTAAGCCTAAATTGCTTTCTCCTCCAAAAACCTCATTAGTAACACAATTTAGGTGGGAAAATATGTAACCAATTTTCTCATCAAGGTACATCAGATGTGTTCATTATTTAAACGAACTGAGTCTGGCAGTACAGCCATCATTCATTAACATTTGGTTGGATGTCAAAACCAAGATACCAATGTCAGAAGGACAACATCCTGCCATTCGTTTAATGTGACTCATTAAAAGCGCAAGAAACAAATAAGGTACAAGAGATCAGGTATGTTGATAACTTCCTTACTGCATATTTGTTATTGTATTAACAGCTAGCATGAACTGCACCCAAAACCCATCAGTCATACACTTTACATGTAATGAGGATGCGTAGTATTTTAATTTATTTTTTTCTAATAGGAACTTCTACACTAATCTTCAATTGAAATACAAATCCAGCAATGTGTTTTTTCTTCGATTAGGATGCTACTAATGAAACAAACCCACAAAACAGGGGAAGAAAAATGGGCGGGAATCAAATAACCCATGTAGAATAATAAAATAAAATAATGTCCACCTGTTTTTCCATTTCCTTTGTCACTGAAAATAGATCAAATTTGATATCAGTCTTTTGCATGTACCAAGCAAAAGCTTGCAAATTATGGATATCTGTCATCATCAGATCCTGAACTCCAGGATGTTGAACCTATTATATGCAAAAGAAATCAGAATCAGAAGTTTAATGGTATCATGAATCCATAAGGCTTATGAGGTTCAATTACCTTGACAACAACGTCACCTTTATCACCTTTCAGTCTTGCTCTATGAACCTAATAAAAGCACAACACACATGTCAGTTTCATGGTCCTAAATCTTCATAAGAATTCATGACAGTTATCACTTATACTTCTTTCACTAAGTAATCACCCTCGTGAAGACTTATATGTAATATGAAAATGAATATGAGCCCCACGAGGCACTGCAAAACTTTTAAAAATGCTGCAATTCAAACCAAGACCACTACTCAATCCAGTGGAAAGATAGTAGTTCAGACGTTTATATCACGGACCTGAGCGATTGAAGCAGAACCAAGGGGCTCCAAATCAAACCTCTCGAACACATCATCAATACCCTGTCCCAGCTCATTCTCCAGCACAAGCTTCACAGTATCAAACGGGGTCGGAGGGGCACGATCACACAGCGTCACAAGCCTTCTCACCCACGCAGCCGGGGCCAAGTCTGGCTTCCCAATAATTTGGGCAATCTGTTTCACATTTCAATATCACGTAAACAGACACAAGATGAGCAAATCATTCATAACAAAAAGCAAAAGTCATTACTAAAATGAAGCAAAGACACAAACAAACAAACTGCAAATCATAAAAATCCTCTGAAAATTCGAAGAAGAGGTCCATAAATTCTCAAGAATAAAGTAAAACAAGAGAATCTCCTATCGCATGTAAAACATTAGAGCCAAAAGGTGAAATCCGAGTTCACATAACTATAGAACAACAAAGAAAGCATAAATTTGGGGGCAAATTAAATAGAAAAAATTGAAATCGATGGAAGACCTTGAGGAAGAAACCTCCAAGGTCGGAGCACATGGCGTAAATCTTATCGGCAGCGAGCTCGTGCTGGCTCTCCCACATTGCTTCCTGCTTCTGCGCATCCTTCTCGAAATTGACTCTGACTTGAAAAACCTGCGAATTGAAACGTGAATTTGGGAAATTGATTGAATTAGCAGTTTAGCACACAGCATTAGCAACGATGGTTGAGAGAGAAACCTTGTATCCAGTGTAGATGTCAATGGCTCGAACCCAGAAGTGAAAGGAACGTTGCCAAGGGCGTAACTTAAAGGAGAGGTTCTCCTTCATGTCGTTGAGATCGATTGGAATGCGAGGGGGTAACATGTTTATTGTGTGATCCCACCACCAACAACAAGCAACACGAGATTTCGCATATGAATTTATTATTTGCTGCTACGTTCTGGAAAGTGTGGCTCTCACAAACTCAAACTCACTCTTGAACTACTTGTGACTCAGAAGCAAAGCTATACTGAAAAGGTAGCTCAGCTTCCAAAGTAACGTTCCCCACTTCCTCCTTTGGGATTTTTCGGATAAGCTGTCTCGTTTTCTTTGTCACCTCATTTTTGGAACACAATTAATATTTCTTTCTTACAAACTTGTCTCATTTTTCTTTTAGGTAGTTACCCACATTCATGTTTTTCATTGCTTCTTTATCTACTCCTTCTAATTCTATTGAAAGCTCTTTTTTTTTTTTGAACTATTCTATTGAAAGCTCTTACTTTCACTTTCAGATAAAAATGTCTTCAATTCAATTATGGTGAACTGATTCACACGTTTAAAAAATTGTTTAAGAAATTTAGTTAACTGCATTCAATTTATTGTCGATAAATATTCAATTTCTAAAATTGTTCTTAACTCACTTTTTTAAATTGGGAATTAGATTTATCACCCTAACCACTAAATTTTAAATCTCACTTTAACATAGTAAAAAACACTAATACCCTTGTTTTTTTTTTCGGGATTTGTAAACCCGGAACAATGTTGGATGTCCATAACGAAATTTAAAACCCGGTACATTGTCCCATCATTAGCATTCTAGGTTCTTAATCACGGAAGCTATTTGATTACTTACATTCCGAGTTTTTAAATCCCGGAACACATCTTAATACACATCCGAGAAATGAATTCCCGATATGGTTTTAACATACCGGGTTTTTAAATCCCGGAACATATGTCAATTTTTCTTCAGGGAAATAAAATCTCGGTATGTATATTTGTGTTTTTAACATACCGAGTTTTTAAATCTCGGAACATATTTTTATTTTTCTACCGGGACATAATATCTCAGTACGTATATTTGTGCTTTTAACATACCGGCCTTTAAAATCTCGAAACATATTTTAATTTTTCTTCCGGGAGATAAAATCTCGGTATGTATAGTTGTGTTTTTAACATACCAGGTTTTTAAATCAGGGAACATATTTTAATTTTTTTTTCTTCCGGGAGATAAAATATCGGTATGCATATTTGTGCTTTTTAACGTACCGGGTTTTAAAACCGGCAGATTACACCACAATAAAAAAAACACATCCGATTTTTAAATCCCGAAATGTAAAAATACACTCTGAATTTTAAAAATCCGGTATATGTTCGAAACACAATTCCAATTTTGTAAAACTAATTAAAGTAAAAAGGGTATTTTCGGTATTATGAAAAAAAAACTTGGGGTGTCATTTTGTGTGCTGGGGGTGTCATTTCTAACTCCCTTTTAAATTTCTATGCATCATTAACGCTTAAGGGTGGAAAGATAGAAAGTTCAATTAAATAAGGGTATTATTGTCAAAAAGCACCAGTAACTCCAAGTTAAATATTATAAAAATGATCAAAGTAAACTTCCCATTTAATTCTTGTAAGTAAGACATGAGGTAATACTATGTATTAATATTGATTTATTTATATTCATGATTAAATAAAAAAATTTAATATAAAATTTTCCAAGTTAATGTTTTTTCTATGAATTGGCGGTTATTAGTTTTTTGGGTAAAACTTTAGGGCAGGAACTTCACAGCCCTAAAGATAAAGATGAGAGCAATATGAGTAAACCTATTTTCTAAGATGATATTTTTGTGAGGAATTGAGTTACTTTAAAAGTATCTAGTACACACTCTCAAGCTATACGGATCAAGCACACTTTTACTAACAAAACTTCCTTTCAGTTGATTGTTATTAGTTTAGAATGCATAAGTAGGACTGAGTGATTTTTTTTGAACAAAGGATTTTTTGATTAGATTGGCACTTTTGTGTCTTTTTTTTTACAGAAACTGATATGTCGTTATTGAATCGTAGAATATCCTGTGTACTCTCTTTGTCGATGCCTCTATGGCATAAATACACACCAGTACTATTTTTTTAAATTTTGTTCTAATATTTATAGAATGTAATAATAGAGTCATATAAAGTGATGATTATCCATAACATAATACTCAGTAACTCTAAAAGTCTTTGAAATATAAAATGCGAAAAGTAGGAAACAATTTTGGATTCAAGTAATATGCATCACTAAAAACGTGGTGCACCACCTCTGTTTACTACAATAGGTCACCTAATTTTAATGAAATATTTTAGTTAAAAATAGTTAAATTTAAGTTAATTAATTATATCCTCTAATTAGTTCTTGTATAATCCTTTCTCTTAGCTCCATCACTTTTCTTCCTCCTCTGCTACTCCCTCTCCCTCAACACCGCCGTCCATACTGCCGTCATCTCCACTGACCACACGCTCCATCGCCGGATCAAATCATGAGGCGGAGCAGCGATGTTCAGGTTCTCAATCTCGTTCATATTGTTCTTCATGCTTCTTCAATGTTTCAGTAGCAAAGAGAGTGTTCGTTCTAGCAAAGAGAAGAATAACATAAGTGTAGTGAATGAGAGAAACATTTGTGAACTTACTCAATCTAAGTTGTGAAGCATACTTTCCAATAGTTGTGAATAGGAAATTAAGCCAAGAAGCCTAAGTGCATACAAACCTGTGTGCGACTCCGGCAAGTAGCAGCACAACTTCGGCGAGGTGCGACGGAATAATATTTTTCCTCAAATATTAGGAGGTGTAGTTCAAGTCTCACTCCACCATAGAGAGAACGTTGGCGATTTCATTTGAGGATTTGTCATAATATTTGGAGGGTGTGGATGGTGGAGATGGCAGCGGTGTGGACGGCAGCGTCGAGGGAGAGGGGTAGCAGAGGAAGGAGAAAAGTGATGGAGTTAGAGAATATAATTAATTAACTTAAGCTTAATTAACTTTAAGTGAAATACCTCATTAAAATTAAGTAACCTATTGTAATAGGTAAATAGAGGTGGTCTAAACTTGCACCACTTTTTTAGTGGTGCATATTACCCCTGATCCAACAAAAATGTATCCAAAATTTTGGGATTACAGTACAAGGGTTTCACCTACAAGTATGAATATTATATGATCTTTTGGCCGTTGGCCACTGAGTAGTGATTGTACTTTTTCCTACATTTTCGAATAGTTAATATTGTGAAATTCCACAATTATTTTATATCCACGGTAGATTTTAAAATTTATGACTTCATCTCATAATTGATTTTAGACCTAGAATAAATTGTGAAAGGAAATATCATCACACCAAAATTTTAGTGGATAATCAAATCTGACTTGCAATTGTGGATCCAAACATGTCAAACTACAGAAGCCAAGGATCAAACACTAGAATATCATCATAAAAACAATCTAATTGTTTAAAGATAATTATACTGATTGACATGGATTCAGTAAGCTGGGTTGTTCAATAATTTGGAAATAAAATCAAATAATAGACTAAAGAAATGTCATGTTTCACGCTCAATTAGAAAAATGCATTCGACAGTTCCTTGAAATTGTCAATATCTGAGTCTTTGCAATAAACTTTTAATCTAAAATAGCAAAAGACAACCTAAAGATCAATCACACGTGACAATTTCTGGATGCGGTTCAATAGGAAGTCCCCTTGCTTAATAGTTGCTTGGTAAAGTGCATTTTTAGCATCAGGGCGGTTAGTTTCAAGAACGCCGGCAACTTTATCGATCTTGCAATGAAGTTTCCCTGCTGCAATAAAACGTGAGAGCTCCCTGAAAGCAAATGAATGTAATGAGTTACCTCCAACAGCATTTAAAGGATAATAAGATACTTAAGTGTGTTAGGTTGAGCTTGTGCTCAAAATCCAAGGCACAGTGGAGGAGAAGCTACAACTTGTAGCTTATAGTTTAGAAGTGATTATACTGTCCACTGTGATATCCCACTGTGTTCCTAAACATGTAATAAAACCAAAGTTGAGCTAGTGAAATGCATTCACTTACAGATCAATGAAATCCACACTGACTCCAAAGGCTTTTGCCATGGCTTCAATTGTCACACTCTTGTAAGATTCCAAAAACTGGGAATAAACAACAGTTCTGACCTCCCTCATGTAATATCGGAAGTGTGGATGCAGATAGCGGTCCAACTTAATTTGCTCTGTCAGGCCAGCTGAGAAAAAAAATCAAAATAAAACAGAACTAAGAACATAGGACCAAACAGATAGGAATGATTAATGAATTATCTGCCAGTACTTAGCAACCCCTATTATACAATAGATGATTTCCACATATTCTCAACTTATAACAGAAAGTTAACTTACAGCATGAATTGTCTCCTATTAAGAGTCAAACACTTCAAGAAATCACTAAAAGATTACTGAGATTTTACAGAAGTCTGCTCACCAAATGCCGAGAAAAAAGACTTGTATTGACAATCATATAAGGAGTTCATAAACTCCGAAAGATGTGGGATTTTGCCAATCACTGTCAAGATCTCAGGAGCATCCACTACCTGATACAAATTAGCTTAAGTTAATATTTAGGTAAATGCAAAACACTTGCTAACAAAAATTAAATTCAACAACAGTAAAAAGATAAAACATAAATTAGTATGAAGGCTTCATGAAATAATCAACATACCTTTTGCTTTAAGGAAACTCTATCCAATGATATAATGCTTGTCAAAACAGTGTAAAATATAAAGGTGTCATAGGGAAAGAGTTCATAGGTTGTAAATGTTGATATAGAATCCAAAAACAATTCGGCAGCCTTCTTGAAATTTCGAGAGGACATGCAGTACAGGCTTTCATACACTTTCAGTCGATTCTTCCTTTCCCAATCACCACCTTCTTCAAACAAGCTGCAACCACAACACTAACAGTTAGAAAACCAATCCTCATTCGAAAAATATAGCAGATGACATAGTTACAGAGAACTGTAATTCAATTCATTACCTTTTGGCTTTGTCAATGCTTTTGGAAATGAGATCAAAGTCCATGTCAAAGAAACCAAGCTGTAACGTATAAAACACCAGGTCCATCTTCTGTCCAACTGCAACTGTCTTAGTTTCTGTTATCTTGAGCTGTTCCAAGGCTTTCTCCTGGTACATACGAGAGTATCATAAAAAACTGGTTCCAGCATCCGACAGGAAATGAGCAATAAGTTGTAATAGCTACACATACCTTGTCCCCAATCCGGATGAAAAACAAGGATTTTGCCAAGTGAGCCTCACGGACTTCACTCTCCCCCAAGTTTTCCTCAGCATCAGCAATCCTAAAATGAGGCATCCACATGTACTATCATAAGTTCAAGGATTATCAAACTTGCCACTTTTCAAATCATAGTTTGCATCTCAAGGAATTGCAAAATGAAAAATGCTATGACTATGATCCATCTGGCCCACCATCTGTATTTTTCGTTTTCCTAGTATCAAATTTTCTAGGTTTTGGAGGACAATCATACTCCCCCAGATATAACTTCCTTCTTTTCACTGTAATATCTTATTTCTCTTTAGACACGAGAAAAGAAGAGCAGACCATCATATAATCAGTGTTCTACATGTGGCTCTCATTGCCAAATGGAAAGCAGCAAAGAGGGTTCATCATTTGACATCTTCCTTGAGTGGTGGTGGACATTGATTACACTACCGTTGCAGCTCTCTTGGAGTGAAAATGATGCGTTTTGGTATAATTCATCCCAATTTTTTCTCAGTCAGCCTACAGCTTTGTGATTTTATGCGTCCCAATAGTCATTCAGCTTTATCTTTGTGCAACATAGTTGGAGCCAAACAGATGTGCCTTTATTGATCCTCTTCTATCTTGAAAAATGAAAATAATAATACTATCCTGAAATTGTCTCTTAAATACACTCCATCCAAATCTAAGCTCAGTTCTATGGTCCTTTTTCCACAATATCTTCCTGATAGACCCATGTTTTCCTTCTTTCAAGGTTTTTGCTTTTGGTTGAAATATTTATTTGTTTTATAGTGGCTTTTCATTATATAAGATATTACTTAATCATCATTATTAAGCATATGTAAAATGTTCACATTTATTAAAAAAAGATGCTGCCTTGCCTTAGTTATGGTGGTTACCATGTCATCTAGTACGCATCATGTATGTTTTGGGGTTTTTTGCCAATGGCGGCCACATGCCACTAGCGAACTGGGTACATAACATGAATTGGCCAAGTCACAATATATACCAACATTGCCACTAGGACGCTAATTTAAGACATAGTCTCAACATAAATAATTTAAATAATATAATCATATAATTTGAAGCACACAATAACATTTTATTTTCCCTGACAATGCATCATTATTCATTAAACTCGACTTTTCATATTGAATTCAATATCAGAGCAGTATGGGCATATGAGCCTCAATGATGACAGTCATAGTGATGACAAACAAACAACAATCATCATAAAAAGAATAATGAAGGAATAAACAACATGTACCAAACAAATTAGTGTAGTACAAATAAGCAAAACTCACATTAGAGATTAATTGGAAAATAGAACATGAAGAAGCTTAGTTTGCAAGGATGATCATACTACTATGGTAATATGGTATCACTCTCCCTTTAAAATCACGTACATTCTTTATTTAACAGTTTAACCTACTGCCTTTTAAATCCAACATTCTCAATCGGGATTTGCTACACCCATCCCCAAAAAATTGGGCGAAAAAGCATCCTAGGTTAAGAGAGGGGGAGAGAGAGAGAGAGAGAGAGAGAGGGGCGAACAGACAGAGAGACTCACTTTTCATCAAGCTTTTTGAGTTCATCATCAATTTTTGCACGCATAGACTCCAAAAGGGTACGATCCATGTCGAACACAGATTCAGCAACTAACGTTTCGTACAAAGGGACCATATCTGTACCAAAAAAAGAAAAAGAAACTCAGGGCTTCATATATATATAGAGAGGGGGGGAGAGAGAGATGGAAAGGGTGTTAGTTACCGTTATCCTTGACATGATTGAAAACATCCTCTTTGAAGCGAACCTTGTCAATGTCTTGGACATCCGGTTGTTTCAGAAGGAATAGTTTGTCAGCCAGCACAAGCTGTGGCTGCTGAGAACCCTCTTCTCCTTCCATACCCTTCCCCTTGCTTACAACTTTACTTGGGAAGGAAAAAGTAAATAACAGTGCAAGGGTCAGGTTAGGGATGGCAGCATCACAACCACAACGTACAAATCAGTGATCCACAATCTCACAACCACAAACCAATTTTTAATGTAATTGCAAACACTAAACCAATGGTGAGTAAATCATCATCTTGCAAACTAAGAGCATGAGATGGTCCCTTGGAATTATATGCAAAGAATATGCTCATAAAAGACACCTTTCGAAAGCAAATGCTATTATGCATGGAATATTGCCAAAGCTCACACTTCATAATTTAGGCCAATCAAGAATCATAGTTTAAGTTGAAGTAAGCTGAATACAATAAAGCATTAGGATTAGCTTTATAACATCCATTACGGCCTACCCTAGCAAATCATTTATTAATTACTATTGTTTGGATCTGTTTCAAGTGCTTCCTTAGCAACAGTCACAACTCACAACGTGCAAGCTCATGTCTATATCTTACCACCAAACAAAATTTACAATCATGGAAGCCAACATTTCAATCACGTTCAGACATCACAGTTTCAGGCACAACACAATAATTTAAGAAAGCACCATAGTAGCAAATTACCACCATAGCAAGTAAGAAGAAATCATACCAACCATATCTTCTTCTACACATAACAAGGATATTCCTACTACACAGCATGACTCATCTCATCCACTTCCAAATATACTTATAAATTTGAAATATAAACTAACACCATAGACAAACTTTGAACAATTTAAAGTCACAAAACATTACAAAACTAGTGCTAGCATAAAACCTAAATTACAACCTCTCTAATGTACAAGGAAATTGACAACTTCCCATTTAAAACACAAATGCACCTGAAATTTTTAATCAAATCCACCACTTCAAAGACAAGTTTAGCATCACCATTCCACGAACCAAAAACAACACAAGATACAGAGCAAGAGATCTTCCACTAATTAACAAGGAAATACTTCCAATTTTTTGTGGCACTAAGCTATGCGAAATTCACATCGCAACCAAAATCTTCAAAACTAACACTCCGTCAACAAGTGAAACTCATATTCTTATACATACACCATCAATAAATTTAGGAGGACAAGTGCAGTGGAATAACAATACCTGGAGTGAGAGGCAACTGCGAGAGATCGAGAGATCTGAGGCAAAAGAAACCTGAAAGAGTGAGTGACGGCACCGGCACGGAGAAAGAGTGAGAAAGAGAGACGGAGAACTCACCGGCGGTGGCTATCGGCTGATGAGGGGCGGCGAGTGTGTGTAGAAGACTGTAGAGTAAAGTGAATGAGGGCGTCGGAAGGAATTTTGGAACAGGCGAAGGGAAGGGAAAGTATACCGTGCAGTTAACGATAGCATATAATAAAAGAAATTAAAGTGAAAATTAAATTAAAATATAAAATATTTTAAAATTTTAATTGCACTTTTTTTATGCATCGGAAAACTATACATAAAACTAATACTGCAAAAAGAATTCAAATTTAACTGATATAGAATTTATCAATATATGAGTTCTAATATTTACTGATCGAATAATTAAATAAATAATATATTTTGATTGAATAATTATTTAAAAATATTAATAATATTATTGGTTTATAAAATAAAATTAATAATTAATAATATACGTTGTTTGAGTGAAACTATTTAAAAATATAACAATCATTTAAAATATAATCAATATTCATTTGTTTTTATTTTTAAAATACCCTTTTAATTCTTGTAATATGAGGTCTATTGTTATTAGTCTTCATATTTTTTTGGCATTCCTTAAATATAAAAATTGCAAACATTTAGTCCCCATTTGTTAGACACAATTTCAATTTGAGAAAACTTGAAAGAATTTAGATTTTAGAAGATCTGGATCCCTCTTGTATGATCTCAAGTTCTTTACATTTTCTAAAACTTGTTCAGTAAGAGCCACAAAGGCAATGCCCTCACTCTCCCTTGCACTCAAACCACTGTGTATGTGTTTGGATATCAGGTAAATGCATCGTGAATGATTTTCGCCCCATCCCACAAGAAGAGTTTCATTTACTTTTTATCTCGAAATAAATAAGAATGTAAATGTGTTTTTGTGCCAACGAATATCTAAATATAATCTATATCTACATATTTGTGAAAGTCATTAACTATTGCAAACTACATTTTTAACCTTACCCCACCATGTGGGATGACATACGAGAGATATCGCTTATGATGGTGATGTGGAACTTTGTTAACCAACGCATAATTTAAAAGTGGTCAACTACCCATGAGAACTTAAACACATCCTAGGTTTCAAAATTTCTCCCTATTAGGGTTTACACAAAGAACCGTCTGCCACCCCTTTTGGGGGTCTCCTCCCCATTAGGGGTTCTCCCTCCCCTATGAAAGTTTCCCTTTTTTCTAGGTAGGTGTTTCTCCCACATTAGGTGAGTTCTCTTCCACATTAGGTGGATTTATTACCTAATAAGTCAGATTTTCTCTTTTTTGTATGTTTTTTTTTTCCTTTTGTGGTCACCACCTCCACCCCACCAAATCCCTCTGCATCACCTCCTTAACTGCCACTAAGGCCTCCACCTGCGGCACCTGCGCAACCTCCACATGTAGTGACCAACATTCAACCGCGACCACCATTGTCTACAGCGACACCTTTGCGCCTCAACCTGTGCTATGGTGTACTCCTTTCATCCCGCATTTGATCTTCTGGAGATTATGGTTCCTGGGTTTCTGGTGCTACATGTGCACCCTTGGTGATGGCCTTTTAAAAGATGTAAAATTTTGCTGATCCGACGAAGCTAGTAAGGCTTCAAAATAGAATAAGCGATATCAAAATTTCACTTTGAAAACAGAAGATCAAGTTTTTATGAAGTTTTGGAGTATGCTATTTTAGTTGAGGTTTATGTGTGGTCTTCCCTTTTTCTACGCGGGTCTAGTGAATTAAAGCATGATAGCATATTCTGTAATGAGTATCTATTGTGCTATGTTGTAGTCCTCTTTTGGGTTAGATACCATGAGTTTGTAATTTAACTTGACTTATGCCTTATGTAATTACGAACTTTTGACAAAAACAAAAAACTAACAATGAGATCAAATGTGGGTAATTTTTATATTTAAGGGATGTAAACAGATAAAAGGGTTTTATAATGACCGAAAACGATAGACCCTCATGTTACCTAGACTAGAATCATTTTTCCCCTTGATTTATTATAAAAATCATTATGCATGTCAAGGTTTTTTTTTTTTTTTTTTTTTTAATTTTGAATGGATATGCATGTCAAGGTTAAAGGAAGACGTGATATGATAAAGAAATATGTGATGTGATTTTATGAGATTTAAAAATGTAGACTCAAATTTAATATATGGTGATAAATTTAGGCTAACACTTTTTTTGTCGAATTTTCAGTCAACACTTAAGTTTTTAAAAAGAGAATGGAGGGCCACACCACCCCCACCTCATGCTTAACCAACTTTTTATGAGCTAAAGTGAAGTGGATTCAATAAATTGTTGGGTTGGATACCCATAACTCAGCTGGTTAAAAATGTCGAGTTAAACAGGCTCACCCTTATCTTTTTCCATATAAATACTCAAAGTATTTGCATGTCTTACATTTTATTTGGAAGTCTCGTTTCAAAAGTTTCCTTGTTGAAAAAGGATGCAGTTGAAATTGAGAGAGTCAATATAAGATGAGTTATTGTATCAAATAAATGATAAATAATTGATTTCCCAGAAAGTGAGAATACCCTGTATAATTGATAAAGTGTTGAAATATCATGAAATTCAATATGCTTTGATACATAAAGCTTATCATGTTGTAACTGAACTCCGGGTGTTGGGTTTTGAGCCATTCCCATCAGACTCTACACCACCTCCTATTTTTCATAATTTTAAACATACCCTTAATGTAAAAAAGGATTTTTTATTTTGTATTATATTGATCGCACTTAAAGGTGCGGCCAAGACTACACGGTCACTGCCTTGAAATGTCACTGCCTTGAACTAGTTAGTTTGTAAAGATAGCTAGCTACGCATAGGCTTTGTTAAGCCATACATATGCTTGGAGTTGGTCATACATATGCTTGGTGTTAATCGCACATATACTTAGAGTTGGTGCATATACGTGTGTTAGCATGTGCATGTACTCTGTTTTCTCTACTTTCTTTCTTTGCTCTTTGTTTACTTAGAGTTTGAGTTAGTTTCAGAGTTTGTTAGTTCGTTCCTATGTTAGTTACTTAGTTAGCTTCCTTGCTTTGTACGCTTCAATATAGAGTATAAATATGTTTCTGTAATGCATAATTAGATGAATGAAAGATTACATTCTCTAAATAGCTGTATCAACAGCTTCTTTCCTTTTCTTAAGTTTGATTTCTAATAGTGTTTGTCGGGGTGAGGGGAGGGATTTCTATAAAATGCCTTTAAGATTGCTCTATGACGTAAATTACATCCATTACACAATCAGCAAACAGTAAGAGTGGTTATTAAGTGCAAATAGCCATTAGATAAACAAGCCTGCAATTATAGTTGTTGGAAGAACAAGCCTTTTTCTGGGTTTGGCCTCTCATTTGCTTGCTTGGTGGATTGAGGTTTCTGGACTGAAGGTGAGGATTACACAAATTTTGAGCAACACCTGGAAAATGGATTACTAAATAGCTCATGCAATAACCTCTTTCTTGGCTTAATGGTCAAGAGATCAAATAATGTTTTTGTGCCCTTTACCAACAAAGCGCCTTACTAGCTCAGTGAAAGTGTTTAAAAGTGTCAAGTGCGCTTTCCTTCATGCGCTCCTATTAATTCTCCATTAGTCCTTCGTCGACACGGAAGTTACCTGGAGGAAAGGCCAAGGTCAACATTACACAGTACATCTTCCTGTTTTTGTCAACCCATTCACCCTGGAAGATGATAGCAACAGTATACAGCCGGCAGTAACAATTAAGTTTCACGTGACAGGGTAAGAAGTTCTGCTAGAAACAAAAGCAATTAGATGGAGCATAATTTTGAAGAGAGCAGGGATTAGGGAACAGATGAAAGGAGAGAGAATCAATAGAACCAAATGTTGATGAATAAAATGGAGAACTGAAAACAAACAGATGATGCTCATAAATTGCACTTCATATATTATAGTCCAAGTGAACAATGCATTACGACATAGAATGTTGCTCCGTCAATGGAGGGGGGGGGGGGGGGACCTCCATAAAATGCGCATGAAAGAATTAAACATGTCTAGGTGGATTAGTAATAGTGAAAATAAGCTTAAGGTAAATCATTAAAAAAAGGCAATTTGAAGTTTCTGGTCTCACTCATTTGAGAAAAATGTAATGTCAGTTACATTAGTATGGTCATGTAACTTGGACAGGGTACATGGGCTTAGAATAAAGTAATGTGAAAAGGCAAGAAAATAAAACCAATCAAGATTCAAAAGGGACAGAAAGTGAGATTACATTTGAAACTTGTAACAAATGATGAAAAAAAAGGACAACAGGATCATACAGTTGACACACAACCAACATGAAATGAACCCATTGTTATTTCAGCCTATTCTGCCATGTAACAAGAAATGCCAACTTAAAAGAGACAGATGTTACCAATCATGATGGCTTTGCTTTCCATCTCGATTTTGGGATGCGACGAAGCTCTTGAGTGCGACTCTTCATATCACTGAAATTTGCCCAAGAGAATTATGAAATATTGGTGCAAAACCTTTACTTGTTAAATAGCATTTAAAAATACTGAAATGCACCTTTGAACCAAATAAAGAAAGAGATAGAACACAGGAAGTAGCACTAAGATCAATGCTCCAGCAGCCAGGCGGAAGAAACTTCCTTGCTCCTGTGCAGAGGAAATATATCAGGATTCATAAATAGCAGTAATAAATTAATTATAAGGAAACTAAAATTTTCAGAAATTGTGGCATAATGAATTGAAAATACAAAAAACTAATGCCTAAAAATTCTAAAACCTTCCTCAGAAAAGGAAAGGTACTGTGACTGCATGTTTGACGTTAGATGAAAGACAAAACGCTAATGCCAAAAATTTCTAAAACCTTCCCAATAGAAAAGGATGCTGCATGTTTGACTTTAGATGATAATTTAAGCTAGCCTAAAACCAATGGTTAAAGTGATGTCAATAAGGCTTTTTTCCAGGGCATTTGTGAATAGCAAAAGGCCTCAAACTTCACAAGACATCATCGATGAGTAGAAGTATACATATCCCTGTATTACTAAAGTTAGCAATGACAGACTTCTAATAAAAGCACAGTAAGATAATCAGGCCGTACCTTGCCTCCTCTAGAGAAGGGTTTATGTTTCCCTGAGCAGGTGTGAGCATCACAAAATTGGTGCAGAAACAATTCTACCAGCACATCAGGAAATCACCATAAGAAATAAATGAAAAAAAAGAAGAGAGAAATATATAAAAAAAAATTAAGAAAAAAAGTGTTACAACAAACATAGTAGCGGCACAATAAGGATTATGGAGTTAACTGTAAAAGAAAATTTAAGTATACCATGAAGACGGCTTGCTGATGGACCCTCGCTTATAGGAAAACAACTATCAGCAAGACTCTGAACAAACAGTGCATATAGATTAGGTAGAATAATTGGGCTGCAATGGAAAGTAAAAGCAAACAGGGAAAAAAAATAAAAGCAACCTCACATAGGTGAAGGTTTCTTGCAGCAGCTGCTGGATTACACTTGCTTCTAGTGGACTTGGAATTCATCGCAGCACCACAATGCAATGCCCCACATAAATCAGCCAAGCACTTCCCATCAGTCTGTATTTAAATTCACCGAACAAGTAGTGGAATTATGGAAACTAACATTTTATGATTAATACTATAACATTAAGTAGAACTGACTGTAAATTTAAAGTACTAAAAAACTCATTCAATCTTCCAACAAGTCTCTTTTGATTCTATTGATTCAGCCTCCAATATTAAAATTACCAAAATGATGATATGCAGTAGGAAATACTAGGATTGGATTGTTTATTCGATTGGGACAGAAGCCAAGGACTAATTTAACTTTTCTGGGGAGGCCAAATATAAAATTATATTATATAAAATTATGTCTACGTTGCAAAAAGATAATTTAAGGGAAACTTCTAAGTTAACTCTGCAAAATCAGATAGCCTAAAGAGTCTCTGGCTATCTATATGTTGGATATTGAACTTATCACGTAATTAAAAATAACAAAAAGTTTGAAGTTAATAGAAAAATGCAATTAATAAAAGCTTTACAGAATCTCATTTTGGCATAAAAGAAATCAAAAGTCAAAACTACAAAGCACCATATTGAGATTTCACATAGAAAACAGTAATAGCTGTAACCTGTAAGGTAACATTGATTCAATATGTGCATTCTAACCAAACATAACAGAACATACAGACATATACAGACATATTAAAGAGAACAAAGTCTTTTGGTTCAAATGTCCCAATCATGGACATATATAATCTGAACATACAAAATTGGGAAAGGGGTAACAGGAGCATTTTAGAATTTTAAACTCATCACTGATGAAATTAAAGGTTGGACTGCAGATTACTTGTACTCCATACAGAGTAGAAGTGAATGAGAATTGACTTACTAGATTCAGATGATTGTAGTGTCTATTATCCAAATGCTGATCAAGAAACTTTTCCTCGCGGAAGCTTTTCCTACAATATCCACATCGCCACTCATGACTGTCTATGTAAATTCTATGCTCTTCTTGATCCCTGAACATATCATTCTCAGGGTGAAGTCTGCATTTTCTTGAAAGCTGATAGTTTTCTTTTTCCACAAATGGTGTCAAATACTACAGAAACATAAATAAATAAATAAATAAGAAAAATATTTGATGAGAGAGAGATGAGAAGCATGTGCTAAAACTCATGTGTGAGAATTCCATCTCAAACTCAATATTTATATAATGAATGTAAATACAAAGATATGATTTCCTAATTACTGTGTTTACATGACACACTAGACCTAACCATCAACACTGATCCAAGACACTAAAATATTTCTAAAAATATTCTTTGATGATGTGATTCAAATTTTACATTTCATACTGCAACTTCATAAATTTATGATAAATTGCCAAAGGAATTACAGTACCTCCTCTATTATTTTCCAAGCTACCCTACTTCTCTCTCTGGAGCAATGCACTTCAGGAACACGCTCTTGTTCTTGTTTAAGATTTCTACAAAAAGAAGGACAGCTAAGTTAGGCAAGAGACTGAATCGTGTGAGCAAAGTTTAAGGTAGAAAGAAGACAATAACAGGAGAGCAAAAACGATTAGTACAATTGTTGTTATAAGCTAGGAATAAAACTAAATGTATCTGTTTGGAAATACAACCTAAAGATCAAAGTAAGGATATTTCATATTTGAATGAAGGACTAATTAACAATAACAAAAAATTGTGAATCATTCCAGTACCTTCCACCTGAAGATTCCTCATAAACCTGGACAAACATTTCAAAAGAAATATAGAAGAAAACAAGTGTTAACATCGTAATTTTCAGCAATAGAAATCAAGCTTAATTGAAATGTAAGGTCAGCAATTTATAACCTAACACTGAACTTGAACCCTAAAAGTTTCACTATTCCATTTTACAAATCCCAAACTCAAATTCCTTAGTTGTTAAGCTATTTGTTTTATTGCAAATTCATTAATCAACCAAAAAACTAAACCCTCGATTCTTTATATATTTAAGCCAAGAGACACAATCTCATGCTTCTATCAAATACAGAAACTGCTGAATACAGATTTCATTATTTGAAGCCAAGTACGAAGAAGGCACGCGTCATTTACCTGGTTTCCGAATAAGAGAGGTGACGAATGAACATGGACGAGAACTTGAAAACAAAGTACTGAGATCAAGAAAGTTGAAACAATTGCTGTGAGCCTCTTCATTCGTTACTCTTCGTTGAAACCTGGGCTCCTCTTCCGCAAAACGAAGACAAAAACGCGAAAAGTTTTTTTTTTCGACAAAAAAAAAACAGTTTCATTTTTCGGTTTTTCCAGTTTTTTTAAGCCTTATTATAGTAAGGAGTTTTTTTTTGGAGTAGTGAGGAGCTGAGTAAAGAGTAAAATTATCATGTTTACGGTAATTAAGATATCAATTTTTTTTAGTAAAATAGTAGTATATAATTAAAAATTGTCTTTTTTTTTTACGGTAATCTTTATTGATAAGTCTTACATGAAAAAATTATCTTTTAAAATGATATTGTATGTGTGAAATATGATATTTTTTAATTTAAGTTTTTAACTAAGTATGAAAATATAATATTGCCTTGGGTAAATTTTGTAATTTCATTTGGTGGCTTTGGGATAAATATTGACCGAAGGAGGAAGGAGGTTTGGGGTTCAATATGATGCATGAATTTAAAAAATTGCTGCTAATGAAGTTAGTTGGGGCTTGATCACTAAATGACTAAACCGAAGGCTTTGTGAGTTTGGGTTCTTAGAAGCAAGTATCGTTGCGGGGATAACTTGGTCCCTACTATTACAACTAGTGGGTGAGGGGTGCGTTGTATGTGGAATGATCTGTATAACAGGTTACGGTGGAGGATCGGAGATTGGAAAACAATGTTGTTCTAGTCTGATATGTAATTGTGCTATGATGTTATCATCTAATATAATGAAAATAGAGAAAGAAAGAAAACTAGAAATTGAATCAATTTCCCAAGTGATTATAGTGTGAGACTATACTATATATAGTATTATAGCGTAGCTTGTTCAACAAGCAACTGCACTAACAGACTTTCCTAATAAAATGACAGTTGTACTAACAAACTCCTAACTGTGACAATTGTCACAACGGCTAACTCATAACCGAGTAACAACTCTATTATACTCTAATACACCCTCGCAAACTCAATGTACCACAGTAAGTGAGAACTTATCTATGACATTGAGTTTGTCCCTCAAAGTCCCAAACCAAGTGGGGGATAAAGCCTTGGTAAAAATGTCAGTTGGCTGATCAAGAGAGGGTATATGAAAAACAACCAAAGTCTTGTTGATGACCTTCTCTCAAACAAAAAAGATATCAAGTTTTAGGCGTTTGGTTCAATTATGTAGCATTGGATTATGGGTTAGAGCCACTGTGCTCATGTTATCATAGTAAATATTGGGAGATTGAAAAGGGATTTTTAGTTCTGCTAGCAAAGACTACACCCATAAGAGCTCTGCTGCTGTGTTTGCTAGGCTCATGTATTCAGCCTCAGTGCTGGAATGAGCAACAAGGGTCTGTTTCTTATAACTCCAGGAAATCAGATTAGGACCATAGTTTATACAAAACCCTGAGGTGGAGCACCTGTCATCTGGGTCAGCACCCCAATATGCATCACAGAATGCCACAAGAGAGGGAGGATTCTTGAGAGAACAAGGTTTGAGTAGAAGCCTAGATGGAGAGTGCCTTTGAGATACCTAAGCACCCTTTTTACAGCTTTCCAGTGATCTGCTAGAGGCTGACTCATGAACTGACAAACCTTATTTACTGCAAAAGTAATTTCTAGTATGGAACCAGCCTGACAGAACAAATCTTTTCATGAACCAGTGAGTTTTTGAACATTTTTTAAGGGTTGCAATGGTTCATGATGACTCTCCAGAATCTATAAATACTTCATGGAACTTAGAATTCGGGGAACAACTTTCAGATCACAAACTTACATGATTTTCAAGTGATTTCACAAAAACTATATTCATGGTCTTATGCTGTTCAAATTTTGAAAAACCAAAATCATAAGCCCTTGAGTATTAGAGTTCTGAATAGCAATCTTGATAAGGACACTATCTTCTAGATTGGATAGAGAATTTCTAAGCCATTGTAAAATCTTCTTATTCATTTTGAATCGGTTTAATTCTTGGTCCGCCATAGTGTTTGGTGATAGAGAAAACGTACTTTGGATTAGGGTGATTCAGAGTCCACAGTAGGGTTCGGTAAGTGATGTGTTACGAGAAAGTGGTATGTTTTTTTTAGGGTATTCTTGAGAGTCTTGGTGTGACGCTTGTACTAGACATCATTTGCATAGTGGAAAATCTCTGAATCAGAAAGGAGGACTGAACGTAGCCTTCGGTGGTTGAAGGTGAACCGGGATATATCGCTATTTGTGATTTATGTATCCCTTATCTCTTTACTTTCATCATTTCCTTTATTAGCATACTTGTGAATTATTCTAAGTTTTCTTAATACGCTTCCGTTACGTTTGAATTTGATGTTTGCGTTTTTAGTTTGATAATATTTCTGCAAACCTAATTCACCCCCCTCTTAGGTTGCTATCTAGTTTTACATGTAATTGACCAAAGCAACAACTTCAGTCATCGTGCTGGACCTCAAAAAACTTACAGAGATAATTGAAAAGAAGAGAATGAAAAAGCTTAAGTGAAGGTGTGTGTTGAAAGTGTAGGAGAGGATGAATTATATAGGCAGAGTGTTCTAGGCGTACAAGCTGAAACATGGCTAATGTGGGCTCCATCCAAACAAGTATGGAACCAGGCCCATTTGAACAAGCCTACAGTGAGGCTCGTTTGAACATGATTTAGGCTAGGCGTGTTTGAATCTGCCTCCCCCTAGGCGTGTCTCAAAACGCGTTTCCTAAGCGTTTTTGGTCAAACTAGATTGTCTCCCACATCCCATCATGTCCCCTTTAAAACAATACAGGTTCTAATTCCTTTTTGTCTTATTGAAACAAGCCTGATTTCAGGCTTGTTTAAACAAGCTTGATATCAGCCATCTTCAAACATGCCTCATGTGAGGCTAATTCAACAAACTACCCCATTTTGACAATTATTTTCCAATGTTCCTCTTTTGACAATTAAAATATATTTTGTATTATTTAAGAAAAAAAGTCGTCTGATGAAGGATGAGTTAAATTTAATGTTGATGACTATTGTAAGAATCTTGGGCTGCACAAGGCTCACACTCACACAGGAGTGTGAAGAGATCCTATGGGTCCCTGGCTGGTTAGGTTTTGTAGGAAACTAGGGTTGTCGAATGTTCTTTTAGCGAAACTTTGAGGTATCCTGTCAACTGTAGAGATAACGTGGAACCTTGGGATGGTGAATCTTGTTGTTGAGAGTGATTCCACTACAACCATTATTTTGTTGGCTAGTCCTAATAGTGGAGTCACCCTTATAGTAGTATTATTTCTTAGTTCTTGAATTGGAAGAGTAGGCGGTGAGGATTACGTTTGAGCATATGTTTCGGGAAGCTAACCAGGTTACAGACATGTTGGCCGTTGAAGCTCATTTTGTTCCTTCGGGGCTCCATAAGCCTCTTGGTAGTATTACGAGTTTGTTTTTTCAAGATGTTATCAAAATATCTTTTCCTAATTTTTTTTTGCTTTCATTGAGCTCTGTTCGCCCTATATTTAGGCATTTTTAAAAAAACGTAGTATACATTATGGCTTGAAAAGATAAAATAAAGTGTTTTACCACATTTCATTTTTTATTTAAATTTATTTATGAGGTGAAAAAATAATAAATTCTCATCGAATATATGTGTAAATTTTACACCATTAATATATAGATAAACTTGTAATGTATCGTAGGTTTGGTATTTCCATTTTTCTTTACCCCTATGGTTAAACATCTTGAAAAAAAAGTCTAGTAAAAACTCTCCTTTTTGTGCAACTCTACCTACAATACATTAGGAGTTTACCTATACATTAATGGTGTAAAATTTACACATATATTCAATGACAATTTATTATTTTTTCACCTCATAATAAATTTAAATAAAAAATGAAATGTGGTAAAACACTTTATTTTATCTTTTCAAGCCATAATGTATACCACGTTTTCTAAAAATGCCTAAATATAGGGCGAACAGAGCTCAAGCTCAATGAAAGCAAAAAGTTTGGTTGACACTTAATTTTCTCTCACACCAATAGAGAAAATTGATAAATGAATGAGAAATGTGATGCTTTTTTTAATCAGGTATATCACGACCAACAGATGTGAGACTAATCTCTTGCTCCACTAGTATGGTCAGCACACTAAGCTGTAGGAATCTCGACAATGCAACTTTATTTTCCATGACAAGAGTTAACAATCGAACTATCAACTATCAGCCACTTGATTAAGAGACAAAATGTTTAACCATTACACTAACTCACTTGATTGAGAGATGAGATATATGAACTAATAGGAAAAAGAAAAAGAAATAAGAAGAAAAAATAAATAAATAAGTGAGATGGAAGAGAAAGTTTAGGGTAGATGATTTTTTTTTGTAGATAGGTGGATGAATTAAAATAAAGAGAAAAAATAAGTCTTTTTTATACACACCACACCAAAAAGTGATTTTTCAAAAGAAATATTAAGTGTTACCCTCCCTCTCCCTTCATGTGGCATTTATTATCAACCGTTATTCTAGATCTGCTGTTCAATGGAGACTTATTGAAATGGCAGTGGTGGTCAAAACCAGGCCACTGAGCGTCTCCAAGGCTCAATAGACCTTTTCTGGTCAACACCCCCAAGAAGAAGAAGCTTCCATGGCATTATTTTTGTGTTATGGCGACCCCTTTTATTCTCCATCCTCCTTTCTCTCCAAGTATCTCCCCTTCTTATTTCCCCCTTAGGACCACCATAATCCCAAGTTGGAGAAATGTTGCGCTACCACATCCTTGATTCACCCCCCACTTTCCAAGACTCCCTCAAGGCACTCGAGGCTGACATTCAACATGCCAATCTGTTGTGAGTTCTCTCCCTCTCTCTTGCATTTTCGCTTGCTTTGGCCTTAGTTGGGAATGAGGGTTCATTTGGTGAAACACAATGTGTAATTGGCATTTTAAGGTTGCATAATATATCTAGGATTCAATATACAGGTTATAATACAGAATATAAAGCATTCTATTTGTGTTTAAGGTACATTTGGGTAAACAATTTAATTAAACGTTTATGGCCATAAGTTATTATTGAATAAATGTTTATTCATGAGCTAATTTGAGAAATATTGTAATAAGCTGAAAATAGGTTATAGGTTTGCATATAAGCTGTTATTCATAAGCTAATATAAAACAACTAATGAAAATTCATAAGGTCAAAACATCATATAAATAGATCATAAATTATTTACATAAAGTCTCTCAAACAAACTATAAAGTAAACTCAAATAATCTCTCTCAAATAGGCCTTAGTCTATATTAAAAATAGAACATAAGATGACATGACATGAGATAAATAAATAGGATCACATCTTGGTTCCACTGAAAAATTGGAACCAATGAGAATATAACAGAAGAGTGTCAAATGTTACTGTGTATATGAGCTCTTCTCACATCAGTGGCATATTTTTTGTATTTGAATCCTGTTTATAGAGGTTACCTTTGCAATATGAATTTGCCGAATAGTGGGTTGTTTTTATCCTTTTCTTCCTCTTCCATTTGCCTTTCCCACTCTCCCTCTCTTCACTTCCCTCCTGTAACTGATTAGAGAGAATTTGTTTCTTCTGTTACTTGTTTCATGTTACTCACCACAGCTGCTTCTTGCAATCTAACCGTTAATGCAAATAACTGTTGGAATTGGGGAATATTTAAAAGCTATAAGTTTGTATGTCATTTTCAGTATTAGTGAGTGGTTGTACCTTTTTAAATGAAAATTTATGGTTATACGCCTTTTTGGAGGTGTATCCACCTTGGGAAGAGAGTGATAGAAAGAAAGATATAAATGAGAGGTAGAAAATATGAGGTGGGGAAAAATCATAGTTCTTTTGAAATCTACTTACTTGCTACTATTGTGTTACTTAATCAATAATCAGTCAAGTATGAAATAAGGAGAGTTTTGTTAGGCAATTAACAGTTAACATTAACTAATTTTCAATCCTAAATAGATGTGTTGACTATGTTATAGTGAGTATTATGATATCATATGATGTAGTATGAAGCATGCAGCTAACCTCAGTTAGGTAATTCTTCCGAGGTTAGATGACTCTACTTGCTTAACTTCTAGTAGATTACTTGTCATTATAATTTCCTTTTATTATGATGAGGCCTAGCCTCTTGGATAATGCATTGATCATTGGATAGTCTAAAAATAAATCGTGCTGTTAATGGGGCAGGATACTTCTTAATCTGGACACTGTATTATTGTTTATTTAATCCTTTCAAGTTAGTTTGAAAAATGATCCAGTCACACCCAATTTAAGCTCCACCGTGAGAGAGATAGGAATAGAAAAGAGAAAAGTGAGGGGTATGATGAGTGATGTGATAAGAAAAGAAGAGAGAGATAAGAAGAAAAAATGGGTGGAAATAGGATGGAACAAAAAGTAGGGTGTGAATATATGAAAGTTGAGTTAGTTTTCTTGAATATTGATGATATAATATTTTGGTTTAAATTCAAAACTCTATGCAGGGCTGCTTCTATTCCAAGGGGCAAGGGAAGTGCTTGCCTTCAAATGAAGTTACTTTGCCATGAATTGGCACCCATTTTTCTTATTTTTACATCAATGGATGGATTTCTCATGTTCGTGTCTACTTCCAAGTCACTTCAATCTTTTCCGTGTAATTGTGTATAAGGCTAGTGTCTCTCTGCCTCTTATTCTTTTCTACATTGAAGTATTGGCTTCTTTCTTTAATTTCATTTTTTTTGTATTGATCTCTCTCTTTTTTGTCTTATAGGTTCACACCAATGGGAAGCCAAATACATATTCTTATGGTAGGAAAGCAACCATATGGGAGTTCTATGGTAAGTACTAGAAACCTTGCTTCTGCCTACAGTGTGCTATGCTATTGCATAGAAGGCTGTTTTGATTCCACAGAGCTTTTGATATGATTGTGTTTTACTTTATTCCCCCTGCTTGACATAGTTAGTGATTTAAATTCTACATATATTATATTGATCAAAGATGGCACTTCTGTTTTGTTTTGTTTTGTTTTTCTTGATGAAGGAGTAAGTTCATCCAATAGAGATGTACTGTTTTTGCACTTAACTAGTCCAGATTCATTAATCTACAATTGCAGGTGTTATATTACCTTCTCTCCAACGCCTTCACGGTGATTTAGTAGATGCTAACATTCTGCAAGAAAAAGATCGCAGCATCGAGGTGGTTATCGATAGGAGTGAGGATGATTGGAGGAAGCCTTTTGATTTGGACTCAGACAGAGAAAATGAGTGTGGTATCTGCTTAGAGTCTTGCTCAAAAATCGTTTTGCCTAATTGCTGCCATGCTATGTGTATAAAATGTTACAATGACTGGTAAGGTCATGACCTCAGTTTTTCTTCTATTAACATGTTAAAACTAGTTATTGTTAATCTGAGAATGGAAGAATGGAGTTATCATTAAAAGTTAAGATATCTGTTTTTCACATTGTTACAGGAACACAAGGTCAGAATCTTGTCCATTTTGCCGGGGAAGTTTAAAGAGAGTTCATTCGGGGGATCTGTGGGTTCTAACGAGCAGTAGCGATGTGATTGATGCACAAACCGCATACAGAGAAGATATTCTGCGTCTCTATCTCTTTGTAAATAACCTGCCAGAACATATTCCAGATGCTCTTTTCTTTATGTATTATGAGTACTTATTTTAATTGAAGAAAATGTACAGGTGAGAAAAATGCTAGCCATCAGTGTACAGAAGCTGGTCAATGTTTCTTCTTGATTATTTGTTTGTAGAATACTCAACTCAATTGTTACACTCTTGCATATAATATTTCAGACTTGAATGAAATGTTCTGATTCATTATACTATGAAATAGAGTACAATATATATACATGAGTAATTCCATAAGTTTAGGGATAACAATCTGAAAGAAATTATCTATTCTAATTTCTAATTAAGGTAATAAAGATACGACAGACAAAATATATGCACTCCCTATCTACTCTATTTACGACATATCTCAACCTCCTATACCTTCCTGGACCAGAATAAGACTCCCCCTGGTTAGGTATAAGCTTCACATTAGGATCCATGGGAGTACCCACAGGCTTGCAGTAAAAATGCAGACTTTGATGGAGCTGCTAACCTCCTATATCAAGTGCAACTTTGTTTCGCAAATAACAATGCAGACTTTGATTGAGCTACCTCAATCCCAAGAAAGTAACACAGAACCAAGACCCTTAGTTTGAAAATGCTAAAACAAGTGTTGCTTCAGAGCTTGGATGTCTTCTTGATCATCACCTGTAATAACAATATCATCCACATAGACCACAAGATAGATGAACCTCTTTGATGATGAACACTTGAAGAAATCTGTATGACCCGTTTCACAACTGACTAACCCAAAACTGTTTAATAATCTTGTTGAAATGGCCAAACCAAGCTTGAGGTAATTAACAAACTTGTCCTGACTCCCCCTGAGCAATAAACTCTGGTGGTTGCTCCATATAGATCTCCTCTTCCAAATCATCATGTAAAAAGACATTGTTAATGTCCAGTTGAAACAAAGGTCAATGTTGCATAGTGGCCATAGCCAAGAATAAACGAACAGGCGCCATCGTCGCAACTGGTGAAAAAGTATCACTAGTCCAAGCCTTAAACCTGAGTGTACTCTTTAGCCACAAGTCGAGCCTTCAATCGACGTATCTTTCCATCAGGGCCTACTTTAATATTAAAAACCCAGTGAAAACTAACAACAAATTTCCCTGTGATAAGAGGAATAAGCTCCCATGTATTATTGACTCCAAAACTATCATCTCATCAATTATCGCTTGATGCCAACCTGTGTGAGATATTGTATCCCGTATAGTCCTAAGAATAGTAATGGGTGATTTGATCGAATGAAAAGCATAGCATGAGGGGACAAGCGATGATACGAGAGAAAATTATAAACAAGGTGATATTACAAGTATAATGATTAACTTTTTGGAGGGCAATGGGCAAGTCAATAGGATCTAAAGCAGGAGAGGAATCTGGAACATGAACTAAATCACAAGTCTCACATGATGAAAGAACTGAGTCTCGAGGCTCATCTGATACTGCCATAGTTTTAAGACTCGAACTGGACCGACCAATCAAACCGGTTCAACCGAGACTCGGTCTCACAACCGGTTTGATTTGCTGTATGGATCGAATGTGCGCCAGGCTCGGTGACAAGCCATCAACTCGGTTGAAACTCACTACGACTCGGTCCCATTGGGCAGTCAAACTCGGTCAACAAGTTGGTCAACCAAATGGAACACAGAAATTGGTAAAAAAATAGAAAAGTGCCATGGGCGAGATTCAAACCCCGATGGATTAGGTTGGGTAGTGAGCTAATTACCACTATGACAACGCGCTTCTTATGTATAAATTGTGCATAATTTTATTTATAGCCTTATGGAAGGAGAGTAACCCTTATACCCCTTCTGGACACGAGAGTAACCTAAAAAGGCACAAATTACAGCTTGAGCAGACATCTTATCACGACCTGGTGAAAGATCTTGAACAAAACAAGTACAATCCAAGACACGAGCAGAAAGTGGCATCCGTTTATCAAATATCCAGCAATCCGAACAACTTCGACCCCAAAATAAAGTACGAGTAGTATCGATAACATGCCAATGTTTTCTTTCAACTACCCCATTTTATTGGGGTGTATGTAGACAATCAGACTAATGGGTAATGCCATGAGACTTCATAAAGGAATTAAAAGAATCAGAAAAATACTTCTAGCATTATCACTTCGCAAAACACGAATTTTATTATCGAATTAGGTTTCAATTTTAGAATAAAATGTTTGAGAGATACGAAACAATTCAAACCTATCTTTCATAAAAAATATCCAGGCAGACGTGGAAAAATCTTCAATGAAACTAACATAATACCTATATCTTAATATAGAAGAAACACGGCTTGGACCCCATACATTTGAATGAATGACATCAAACAGAAATAATGAATTAGGGGGGCCTACAAAAGACACTCCGACACTCAATCAGTAAGGAGCTCCGAGAGCGTCCAAGAGCTCAGCTCAAACATGTAAGAATGCATAGCAAACTTGTAATAAAGAGTGAGTAAGAAGCGTAGAAGTCAAAAAGTGGAAAGTAGAGACCAAGTTCGAAGTCCTGAGTGAGACGATAGAACCTGGTATTTATAGGCGCCAGAGGTGTCTCTGCAAGTGTAGGGAAAGCTCATAAATGAGGCTTCTGAGTGGGAGTGGCTGTAGGCCGAGCGACATGTGAAGCGCTTTCCCTTTGGCCTGTGTTTAGGTCGGTTGGATAAGGTATCACTAAACCGGGAGTACTCGTCCTTTAGCTAGGTCGTGCAAGCTGCCTCTTAGATGTATGCTTAAAAGCATCCATAATGAGTCTACTGCTACGCCGTTGGGCCATATGACTAAAGAGCCTACCGGGACACTTTTACTTTCAATAAAAATTTCATATGTATTATTAATTTTAACACCTTCCTTCCTTTCATAGTCTTGGAGAGGATGGATAAAACCCCCATTAAAGTGGACACAAGTAGAACTATTACTTACCCTATAATAATGGAGAGCATTTATAAATAATGATTGATACAACACAACCTTTCCTCTTTATTTCTCTTTCTCTATCATATCAACCATACATTTCTATATTTCTCTCTCGTCTCTTCCTATATATCACCTCATTGTAAAAAAAGAAAGTTTTGCAATTCTATTGTTCAAGTATAATTTCTCATAATTAAGCAAGACATGCACATTTATCTAGTTATATGATGATGGTGGTGAGGCACCAAAGATGTAAGCTTTCCTGCTTGTACCCACCCATTGCCATTTTAGGATTGGTAGTTGTAACATGTGGTGCTTAAGCTACTACTTGCAATTGATTGTTGAAAAACACATGCCATGTCTGCAAAGTCATGAATCATGAGATGCTACAGTATCAGAGTGCGGCATTTAAATCAATGCAGCAAGCCCCTTATTGCTTTATTAAGTATGCTTAACACATGACAAGAATCGCTGCAACTGTTTTGGCAACTGACCGTTTATCTTCTTAATGAGAGTGAAGAGGAGGGAGGATCTATCCATTTATTAGGACCAC
This sequence comes from Acmispon strigosus, assembly GCA_030819835.1. Lineage (NCBI taxonomy): Eukaryota > Viridiplantae > Streptophyta > Magnoliopsida > Fabales > Fabaceae > Acmispon > Acmispon strigosus. Next base: position 16,791,199 of record JAUAMA010000002.1, on the reverse strand, counting down.
AGGATCAGACAAGCATTAAATGTTTTCCAGCTTCTTTATTAGTGTGATTTACAGTTTGAGGTGTTCCTTCTGTCCTTTTTAGTAATTTTTACTTTTTTATTTTATTGAGAATGGTGGAAGGAGATATTGATAACTTTCCACAACAAGAAGCATGTGCTAATTAATGTTGATCACCTTCTGCAGACTGCAAAACCCAAGCAAACTGGAAACGAAATAAACTGGAATTCTGGAGTACTAAGTATGGCATGAACTCATATAGGTAGTTATAGATGCTTCATTGCTTAATTCCTCTCTTTGGTTCCACCTTCCAAGAGGCGGAAACAGATCTTCTGTTCCCTTCCGTGTCTCACCTTCGTGTCCCACCAATGAGAGTTTGCCATGAAAATTAAAAATACATGGGTGGGGGTTTACAAATTTACATGAGTACCATTTTTGCTGATATGTTAAAATTTCATTGCTGTATAGACAAATGAGACACAATTTGGGGACAATAGATTTTGATCCCCAAGAGGCTTACCCTAATTAGGACGAAGTTAGGCGACCAACTTGGTACGTGTCTGGATACACGGTGGAAGACCATAGTAAGACTAAAATCATTACGGACAGTCAAAAAAGCTAAGAGAAGTTGTTTCTTTCCACCTGTTTTTCGTAACAATGCGGTTTTTCCACCATGCATTCAAACCTGCACTAAAAATATATGTTTAGGATTCTTCATTTTTCACCTATCTGACTTTCTGAGAATCTCTCTAGTTTAAGATAGCTATGGGAATTGAGAAATGAAACAAATACAACGAGTTCTAGTAAGAAAAGATAAAATCTGATAATTCTCTCACAAATAGCTACATTAGCAAACGCATAAAAGCCATAAGGACAAGCAAACTCCAAATATGATTATTCTTGAGTGAACCATTCACCCTTGCCTCTCTTTCCTTTCCAACAAAAAATTAAAAGGAGGTTGGCTAAAGTTTCCTTGAAGAAACATATCAGAAACAACCTTATACATGGCCTCTGTTAGGTGAACACCATCCCAGTTAATATGCTCGGAAGGGCTTGTGCAAGCTGTGGCATTAGGCGTGCCACATGTAGCGAACACACTGAAGTTGTAAGGTGGATCTCCTGATCCACAGCACACTTCGAACACCTCTTTGAATCCGTACTTGCTCGGATTCTTCATGACAGCGCGGTAGGCGTTCCAGTAATCAGCATAAACTATGGTGGCATGGGGGTACTGTTTCCTGAATTCCTGTATTTTTGCTTGCAGCACAAGGTTGTGAGTGTAGCTTTGGTTGTTGACACTTTTCACGCATCCAATGTCATCTCTATCATCTTCAGGAGCCAGATACATGGCCAATGGCAAACACCCAGTTAGTGGCAAACCCTGTACGACTAGGTACTTGGCACCCTTCTGAAGCAATGTCTGCAAATCAAAGAATGAAACAGTTAATGAAACCATATAATTTATTCATTATACTCTTTAGAAGGATGAAGGTTGCGTTAGGTTTTCGGCACCCTTCTGTAATCTGGATAGTCGACCTCAAGTGGTGGGATAAGGTTACGGTACTCTTCATAGATTCACTTTATGGATCTAATGTAGGCAGTCTTACTTTGCATTTTTGCAAGAGACTGATTCCACGACTCGAATCTATAATTGGAAAATCACATAGCAGCAACCTTACTGTTGGCCGAGGCTCGCCCTTTTAAGATTATGAGTTTGAATTTGAGTTTGAACTACTTGTTATGTTGGCTATAAATATTATTACCTGTAAGGCTCCTGAGACTGTGCTTATTGAAAGCTTCCTTATGGTGTCACTTGAGATTGAAGATCCAAGAGTGTAGGCATAGTCATTGACTCCAATCTCACCAAACCAAAAAAGAGTGTCATTAAAGTCTTTACACTTTGAATCCACTTCTTGGCATCTCTGGCTCTCTAGGTACCTGTTGAACCACAACATCTGGGTTTGGATGCTCTGAGGAGTGATGTCAAGGGAAAGGTTGTTCATCACAAAGAACAAATGGTTTATTGCTGTGGAACCAGCAACAGCAAAGTTCACACCAAAAGTGTCATTGCCTTTTTTGCTGTGACGGTAAGGTAGAAGGTATGGCAAAGAAAGTGCTTCAGTGACAAAATCAATCACAAGCCTTCCATCACAGTATCTGTTTGTGGAGTGGTTGAAGAAAGTGGTGCCGTAGGGTGAGTTTGATACATGACCAAACCCGCTTGGACCTTCAGCGTTCTTGGTGTTGCCAGTGTCTGTGAAGGAATCACCAAAGGCATAAATCTTCTTGAAGGGTCTTGCTGCAGGGTCATCCTCCACTGTTGCTGCTGCTGCAGAAGCTGGTGATGATAAGACCCAGGAGAGTATGCAGATGGTGATGAGGGTGATTGAAGAGATGGATACTACAGAAGAAGACATTTCTAATGACTACCTTAATTGTTTTTGGAAGAGCTGCTGGCAACTTGGTTGAGCTATTGAGCTCTGGGGCCTATATATACGTGGAAAAAAGTTAAAAGGTATACTAAATTTAATGTTTTATTTGATTTCATTTCGATTCAGATTCCTTTTGCAAGGATACTCTTTATTCACGCAGTCACTCAATGTGTCGTTCCATCAAAATCTGACAATAGAGCTAAATTTAAAATTTGAGTCAACTAATCTTAATCAAAGGACTCATATTGCATGACTACATTAATGTATGAAATTCCGTAGTGTGAGGATCCAATTCCGTTTTAACGTGTGTAAATTTTTTAATTCATATCCTAAATTCACATCAATAGAAAAATAAGAGAGTTATGGAAAAAAATCGGTGAAAATATATGGAAAAGAAATGTAATTGTGAATGTATCAAATTGATCTTTCAAAATCACTTTTAGTTTCTTTCACAATCATTCATCAAAACTTACTGATTTCCAAATATACAATTAACAACCAAATTATATAAGTAATGTTGTTAATGTTGAGTGATCATATTGAAGGACTAAAGTTAACTGTCACTCAACTACAAAAGAAGAACTAAGGACCAAAATTGCGAAATTGTCAGGATCATCTAATCATCAAAAGTAATTATTATTTCAGAAAGAAAAAAACATTATTACTCAATTCCGTTGCGTTGTAATCACCCCGTCTCAAATTATAAGCACTTGTTCAGACAATCACGCTTAGTAAAAAAACATGTAATAAGCTAATTAATATCTTGGTTTTGTTATTTTTTGTATATATCTTTCATATATGTCTCTATTTAAAGCTCTCACTTCAATAAGGTTGATTGGAAAATATGAAAATGAAATAATTAGTAGAGGTGTTAATTAAAGTTTTAGAATTGAAAATATAATGAATGCAATAGGTAAAAAAAGAAAAGCTTATATTTTTCTAAAATTTAGATCTTTAAAAGATTTTATAATTATAATTTATTATGGAGGGACTATATCTAAATGCATCCACAGATTGACTTTTCGTCTTTTCCCCATCCTTCTGCTTCGGCACCGTCTTGGGATGCAATGTCAATCTTACATTAATAATTCCACTGAATAATATTAATATCTATGGTATGGGGGTAGCTGGGGAGCTCACGGTTGCAGTTTATTCTTTTGATTTGATTTATTTATTTTTTATTTGTAGAACTGGTAATTTTGTGATAAATTATTTGGCCAAATTATCCTTTTTGATTAACAACTTTGTTAGGATTGAGGAAGTTTCACCGGAACTTATTTACTTAATCCAAATTAATGTAGTCACATATATGCTGAATTGCTCATTATTCCTATTTAATACAGTTTAAATCTGTTTTAAAAAACTATGGTAAGGGTCTTTCTCCAATTTTTATCTCATGTGGGTTTGTATATCTCATAATAGGCAGGGTTGATTAATTGCCTTTAGTGGAGTACGCTTATGATTTGAATAAAAAATTCTTTATACTGTTATATTATATTTTGTTGTTTCCGGGTTATATACATTACGTATTTAATCGAAGTATAACTTATCGTCTCTTTTTTTTTCTGTTACATAAGGAAATAAGACAAAAAGCAAGAAACACACTTATTGTCCTCTCTATCTATTAGTGAGTGGACATCCATGTGAGTAAATTGTGAAAACCTGAAGAAAAATAAATGATACTATATATATATAAGTATAAGTAAAAATATTTCAGAAAAAATTTATAGTAATAAATGACATCTTACTCTTTATACTCCCTTCGTTCCTATACAACTGTCACTATTTTTATCCTTTTTTTGTTCCTAATTATCTGTCACTTTACAAAGTTCAAGAGAGTATTAATTATGTTTTACTAATTCTACCCTTAAATTAATGGTGATAAGAAATTAAAGAATCTAAATTAAGAAGAAAGATAAAGAGTATGTTAGGAAGTTAGGTAGTAACTTTGATAGAAACAAAAATATTAATACAATTCTTAATATATGTGCAAAACCTTAAAATGATGGAGTATATCACATTAAATAACAAACATTTTGAAATGAATTTCATCATTATTTCACAATTACTTCAACTAACTAATACTACCTCATTTGCTAAGGGTGGAACTAGAAAAAATACCATTTAATTATTTATATTATAAAATGATAATTAAAATTGATAAAACATCAGATTAAAATTGATTTGCACGAGTTATGAGGGCCTTAAAATTGATTACAAGAAATTAGAATTATTTGATACTATCTGATATTTGAGGCCTTAAATGAGCATGTCCCCACAGCAACTGTTTTTTGTGGTGATTTATGGAATACTAAGGAGGTTTTGCATCAAATACATTTTGGGTTGGTAGAAGTAAATATGCGAGCAATCTTTGGTTGCTTGGGTATGCATCTCATTAATGGCCACCCAACGACCTACATCAATACTTCCCTGGTTCAACAGCTAAATGTCACACGTCTAACAAAAATAGTTAATGCTGTATGCCACTTATCATAATAATGAAAATAAAAAAGTTTGAGAATGGTTTAGCAAATAAATCGTAACTCTTTTTTCCTCTTGTAACAAAATAAAATAAAATAAATCGTAACTCTTAATTTGTGTTTTCTTGCGTCTTTATTGGCTCTTAAAAGAAAGATTCAATCTCATATTGTATTAGATGTACAAGATAAATAATGAAATAGCTTGATAAATAAACAATATTTTAAGACTTCATAGTTTAAGACAAATATTTTCATTTCTTCGTTCTTATCTCTAATTTATAATTACTGTATATATAGTCCAACACAGTTGGTAGATGGTTGAACTCCTTAAACTTTAGTTTATGGTTTAATCATTAGGAAATGTGTATGAAGAATGATTTATTAAGAAAAACCTACCATTTAATATTTAATATGATCTCCAACTCTTTAAAAAATAGTCTCATCATTGGTGGAAGATACTCATAAATATAATAATATATTGTTGGTTAAGGTAAATGATATTTGACTCTCCTTAGTAATAGAGATGGAGAGAGATGTTGATATGAAAACAAACAGGCTGATAATCCTGGCCCATTTCCGACCAAGTGGACTATTGATTATGTCAGGTTATGGGTAACTTGGCTAGTGCGGGTCAACATGGCAACGAGTGTACTTGTCAAATCTATTTTCGGTGTACTTAGGATAGAATGGGCCCATTTTAGTTTTAAAATTCAATCAAACAGTATATAATTATGGCTTAATAGCCACTTTGGTCCACAAGTATCACGATTTTGCATTTTTGGTCCCCCTTGTATTTTATTAGCACCTAGCATCTCTAAAAGTTTAAAGAAGTTGCAAAACAGGTTTCCGTTAGCATTCCGTTAGGAAACTAACGTTGGTTGGGTAAAGTGGGACCCAGAATGTGAGGTATCATGCATATAGGAGAGAGAAAGAGGCTGAATGAGAGAGAATTGGAAGAACCAGCGTTCTTCTTCCCCTCACCCTCATTTCCTTCGAAACCCACAACCACCAAAAGCAGCGCTCTTCTTCCCCTCTCCCTCCATCTCTCTCACGTTCCTCTTCACGTTCTGGAAACGCCGCCCCTGCGGCCTTCCTCTTCACATTCTGGAAACGTCACCACCGCTCCATCTCTCCTGTTTTCCGGCGACGCTGCACCTCTGATGGAAAAACCAACAGCACCATCGTGCTCCCCTCACCGTCCGCAGCAAAACCCCTAAGGTAATTTGATGAACCACCGTCGTTGGCTGCCGTTGCCGCTGCCTTGGAGGCCGTTTTTCGGCCAAACCCTTTGGTTTTTGGAAAAAACGCCACCGCCACGTCGATCCTCGCCACGAGAAGAAGAGGAACCTGTGGCCGTTTTCCGTCGCCGCCGTGCTCCGCCGTGGAGGGCGATTTCGGGCGACCTCTCCGACGAACCTCTTTTCTAGAAACAGGGACAGTCCCTCGAAGCTCTTCCTCTCCTCTCTTCGAATTCCACGGCTGAATTTTTGAGAAGAGGTAATTTCCTATGTCAATTTTGAGTTTCTCCCCTTTCAAAACCCTAACTCCCTTGTCCAATTCTTGAGTCTGTGTTCTGAGCAAATCCCTGATTGGTATAGTGATTGGTGGTCCCTGCAGAGAAGTAGGATTCAGATAGAGCAAGGAGGACTTGGAGTTCGATTTCGTGGCTGTGGACTTGAAGAGGACAAACAAAGAAATGTATAAAAATTATTTTGATTCTGTTTTGGTCTCTGCAATTAAGAGATTATTGTGTCTGCTGTGTTCTGTTCGAACGCTGCTGAACCTTTTGTTGAGAGTACCTCTATTTCCTTTTCTTCTTCGTTCTGGGTTGGTCTTGTTTTTTTCTCGTTATTATGCTATCTATGTTGTTTCTGTTAGAATTGTCATAATCCTGTTATTCTTTCTTTTGAATGTTCTTTGAATCTCCATGGTTTCTTCATGCTGTTGTTCCTTCTAGCCTCAGCAATTCTGGGGCTATACTACCGGTTGTTTCAGTTGTATGTTTATGGGTAAAAATCACTTATGGGCTCTTTAATCAATTCTGGGGGGAGAATGCTGCCATCTATTTTTCTCCTTTGTGACTTTGTGTTTCCTTTGAATCTCCAACTTTGTGTGCGTTTAGAGGAAGAAGAACGCTGGTTCTTCCTTTTCTCTCCCAGTCAGCCTCTTTCTCTCTCCTATATGCATGACACCTCACATTCTGGGTCCCACTTTACCCAACCAACGTTAGTTTCCTGACGGAATGCTAACGGAAACCTGTTTTGCAACTTCTTTAAACTTTTAGGGATGTTGGGTGCTAATAAAATACAAGGGGGACCAAGAATGCAAAATCGTGAAACTTGGGGGACCAAAGTGGCTATTAAGCTTATAATTATATATATATATATATATATATATATATATATATATATATATATATATATAGGGGCGTATCAAATGAGAGCAATGTTTAATATAAGAGATGAGAGCGTTAAATTATGACCGTACAACCATTCATGAGTGGTTGAGACTAAAAGTGGTTTAGTGGTCACATGGCTATTTAAAAAAAGCCACATGCCATTTTATTTTAATCTTGGTCCTTCATGGTAGATTTAATGGTCAAGATCTAATGCTCTCATCTCTCACAGTAAACATCGCTCTCACTTGATATGCATATATATAGAGGATGTATCATATGAGAAAAAAGTTTTTATATGAGAAAGTAAGAATAAATCATGACCGTTAGATCTAATCATGAATGACCAAAATTAAAACATGAAGTCATGTGATTTTTTAAAAAGTCACATAGCATTTTTAAGTAGTAATGTGACTATTAAGTTGTTTTAATCTTAATCATTCAAGATTAGATCTAACGATCGTGACTTATTCTCATTTTCTCATATAAAAATACTTTTCTCATGTAATACAACCTCTATCTATATATATATATATATATATATATATATTTTACCAAGGTATCGCCACAGGCAGTTGTCATGAGACTAATCATTCGCCCCACAGTTAACACATGAAGCGGTAGAGGGCTAGGCCGGCTAGCCAAGGGTATATAATTGTATATAACTTAATTTACTGTAAAAAAACTTAAATTTTAAAAACTATTAATTCATCGATATATTAAATATTACACAAAATACCAACAAATTGTTGGTCTATTAATAAACAGCCAGATCTCGTAAGGATGAGAACACAAGTTCGAATCTCGTGAAAGATATTTGTTGGGATAAACATCAAACTGTTTTTTAAATGGGTGACGACATGCGTCAAAGACAAAAAATATGGCACAAAATAAAAAATAGGTTAAATACGTTTTTATCCTTCAAGTTGAAGCCAAAGTTAGTCTTCAACTCTCATCGGAATAAAGTAGCAAAATAGTCCATTTGTTTAGAGAAATATGTGACATTTAGTCTCCACTAAAGATAGAGCTCAGACGAGCTTGCTCATGTTTCATTTTTTTAGATACATTTTCCATATAAGATTAATGAGAACTTACAACCCCAATCCCAAAATTAAAACACCAATCAAACTACCAATCAATTAAATGACATAACTAATTAAAATCAAAACAAAATAGAAACTCAAAAGTCTCTGGTAAAAAATAATCTCTATAAGAAATTTGTTCTTGTTTTCCCCTCCCCCTTTTGTGAGCTTTGTGGGTAAGTTTGAGAGTGAGTTTGAGAGTGAACATTGGGTATGACAAATCAAGTGGTTGAGTGTGGAGAAGCAAGTGGTCGAGTTTGAAGAAGCAAGTGATTGAGTGTGAAGGAGCTGCAAGCGACTCTAGGTATGTTTGTATTCACTCCTTGAGTGTGTTGGGTTTTTTATCTTTGAAATTCGTTGAAGAATTTTTGGTTTATAGATTCTACTGGGGGGTGTTGGCGAGTTCATTCGATAGTATCTCCTGCTCACAACACCAAACACTCTTTGTCGTCTTCTTATGCTGCATTCACTTGTTGGAAAACTAAAGGAACCAAGTTGTTGAAACAAATTCAAGTAAATTCTTCTAAATACTTTGGGGAAACGTCATAATCCTTTGAGAGGAATCCTTCAATCAACTATTGTTAAATTAATCTCTAGGCATCGATAAAATCATCTCGAGGAAATAATGAGTAAGCAAAGAACAATTTCTCATCAGAAGAAAGATCGTCGTATTAAGTAGACTTGAGTTTTAGTGGAAATTCCATTCTTAACCCCAATACTCATGATTTAGAAACAAAGGCTTGATAATCTTATATTTGATGTTGCTTAAACCTCATCCACAAAATCGTTGAAATACAGATAGAGATTCCTCTGCGTTAAGCCTCTGTAGATGATACGACTTAACCTTGCAATTATGACTAACTACAAGATTGCCACGTATAGTTATTGCCCCCATTAGTAAAATTTGTTGAGTCAAAAGTAACCTCGTGGTTAAAAAAAAAAAAAAAACTAGCCTGACCAAAATTTGGTACTAAGCAATAAAGTCTAAAATGAGTTATTTTTTTTTTTGGTTACATAAGGAAAGAAAAAAAAACAAGCAAAAGAAACAACTAAGCTACTGCATCCCTGCACAGAAGCGGGATCACCGAAGACGGAGGCTCCTTCCAAACACGCAGCGGACACCCTGTTTGGGACGCTTGTCTTGCCAAAGTATCCGCCACTACATTTCTATCACACGAGACATAGGAGAATTGGACATTCCACCTCCCAACCAACATAGCTCGAATAGAGGTAATAGTATCCCTTTGCCAAAAATTTCGAGTGTCCCTATTTTGGCTCAGAATCTCCAGAATCTCCACAATCTCCTTACAATCCATGTAACACACTATCTCACGGAAACCCAATTCCTCAACTAGCTTCAGCCCAGACCGGAGCGCCAGAAGCTCTGCTAGAAAGGCACACCCAGACCCATAAGAACAACTAAACCCCGAAATCCATCGGCCTGTGGAGTCCCTCACCACCCCGCCGCCACCCATCTGATCAGATCTAGAAGTCCAGCTGCCATCTGTATGGAGGTGAACTAAGTTGGTTCCCTTCACAAACATAGTTTCTCGAGGATTCGGCATCATCGTCCCCCATCTCGCAAACTCATTTGCTGTGATCAATATCTGACGCCAAACCGCTTGAATAGGCCACGGTTGAGGATCAAAAACCGCGCTATTGCGCCAACGCCAAATACACCAGAGTGTTGCAATCGTAAATGCCTGATTCGGTCCCTGAAGGATGCCACGAAACCAATCTTGGAAAGTGCTCGTCGCGGGAAGGGTTGGCAATAAACTTCGAAAGTGGTTCCATGTCATCCGCGATCCATGGCAGTTTCGCAAGAGGTGTTCAACATCCTCCTCCTGCTCACCACACCGGGGACAAGTCGCGGTCAAGCTCAGATGGCATTGCCGCCGCTTCAAGTTTGTGGGAAGAGCACCACGACCCACGAGCCAAAGGAAAAATCTAACCTTCTCTGGTGCCTGGGCTTTCCAAATTACCTTCCAATCCCGAGAGCTCATTTGATCCTGACACCGAACCATATGATAAGCAGAAGCCGTTGTGTAGATTCCGGAACTAGTTCCTGCCCACAGAATCTTATCCTCCTCATCTGACCGCAGCGGAACCTTGATTTGAACAATTTCATTCACTATCTCGGGAGGAAGAGTCGTGTACAAAGCAGCGAGGTTCCACGAACCCTGACTCCAAAGATCTGAGACTCTAAGCTCTGTATCTGAAATGTGAACATAAGGAATACGATGACACAGGTTCCCCGTTCCCAGCCAATTAGAGTACCAAAACGATGAATGACCCAAACACGGCTGAAACCCTCGCTTTACTGCTTCTTTAGCATTGATAATTCCTCTCCACACATAAGAGTCCCCGGGGTGGTATACCGCCGCCAACACCGAATCAGCACCCACATATCTCTGTCTCAACACTTGGACCCAAAGCATGTCCGGATCATACATGAGGTTGTTTACCAACTTCTCCAAGAGAGCAATGTTATTCTGTCGCGCGCTGCGAATGCCAAGCCCACCTTTTTCCTTGGGCAGAGTCACATCATGCCAAGGCACTAGATTCCAACTCCGACTCAACCCTCCTTTGGACCAAATACAATTCCGAACTAGCTTATCAATATGTTCACACACTCCCTCAGGGAGCCATAAAGCCTGCATAGTATAGACTGGTAACGAGGACATGACAGACTTTGCCAAATATAATCGTCCCGCCTTATTCAAAAGCTTGTGCTTCCAGGACGCCAAACGGGTGTTCATCTTATCAATTATGGGTGCAAAAACATCTCTAGTCACTCTCCCTTTAAGGAGTGGTATCCCCAGATACTTACCAAGATTTGCAGCCCTACTAATTCCGGAGATATCCGAGAGTTCTTGCTGTGTTCTTCGGTCTATGTTTCCTGAACAGAACATGCGGGACTTCTCTAAATTCACCTTCATACCTGATGCTTGACAGAACACCGAAAGTGTGTCCGAAATCAACCGCATTTGCTCCTTAGACGCTTGGCAAAAGAGAAGGACATCATCAGCAAAGAAGAGGTGTGAGATACCAATACCTTCCTTTGTAACACGAATAGGTTGCCAAACACCCTCTTGGACGAGCCGTTGAATATGGATAGCAAGCCGTTCCATACAAAGCACAAACAAATACAGAGATAGAGGATCACCTTGCCTTAACCCACGCTGCGGAGTGAAGGAAGGTAATTTAGATCCGTTCCAAAGGACTGAGATATTCGACCCTTGTACACCCCACATAATCAAGTCTACAATTGATGGAGGGAAGCCAAAATCATAAAGTGTTGCCCGAAGAAAATCCCAACTGACCCTATCATATGCTTTCTCCAAGTCAATCTTCAATGCCACTAGCCCGCCTTTCTTCTTATGCGTGTGAATCGCATGCATCACCTCTTGGGCAAGAATGATGTTATCTCTGGTCCCTCTCCCTGGTATAAAACTTCCCTGAAGTGGTCCAACAAGCTTAGCAAGAAGCGGTCTGAATCTGTTTACTAGCACCTTTGTAATAACTTTGTAAGCAACATTACAAAGGCTAATCGGCCGCAAGTCCTTCAACCGAACAGGGTCGTCCACTTTGGGAATAAGCACAAGCAGCGTGTCCAGTAATGAAGGTTCCGCTCTCCCATTCTGAAATGCCATGGACACCATATGGTGAAGATCCATACCCAAGATATGCCAGTATTGCTTATAGAAGAATGCTTGGAAGCCGTCAACTCCGGGTGCCTTAAAGGAATGCATCCCCATGACCGCCCGTCGAACTTCGTCAAAGGAGACAGGTTGAGCTAATGCCACCTTATCCGCATTCGAAATAACCGGAGTCCTATTCGTCATGACCACATTTCTGCACACCTGCGTGTCAACAGAAAAGAGGTTGATGAAGAAGCTACGGGCCTCCTCTTGGAGTCTCACTGGATCCGTGCACCAATTTCCCTCTTGTATGAACAAACCATGTATCTTATTCCGCTTTCGTCGCACCATAGTTTGAGTGTGGAAGAACTTCGTGTTTCTGTCCCCCAACCGTACCCAATTCTCCCTGGATTTCTGGTACCACATGATCTCCTCCTATGTAAGAATATCCCCATACTCCTTTTGAAGAGAACGCTCCAAGCGACATAAGGCTTCTGTCTCACGCCACTCAAGCTCCTTTTGAACCCCATGCAGTCTCCGCTCTACTCGTCGTTTCCTCGCATGGATATTCCCAAAGACTTCCTTATTGAAGGTAATAGAAGCTTCTTGGACATTCAATAATTTCTCTATCAAGCCAGTAGAGAACTTGTGCCAAGTATTAGTCACAACGGCCTCAAACGACGGGTGGGTAGCCCAGGCCGCTTGGAAGCGGAATGGTCGGGTTGCCCGATCACCGGAGGGAACCTCGCAACGCAACAAGAGGGGTGTGTGATCAGAGTACACTCGTGCCAGAGTTTCAACATATGCCTCAGGGTGTAGTAACCGCCAATCAACATCCCCCAGGGCACGGTCAAGCCTCTTTGCAATCAACCTTCTACCATTCTCCCTCCGCTCCCATGTAAATCGGGGACCTGTCGCTCCAAGATCGATGAAGCTACATGCGTCAAGCATCTCAAGCATAATCATTGCCCTTGCATCACAATAATCCCCACCGATAACTTCTGACAGTGAGCATATCTCATTAAAGTCACCAATAGCTAGCCACGGATCACGGCAACGGAGCCGGAAAGACCCCAAATACTCCCAAAGCAGGCGACGCTTCACAGGATTAGGACTAGCATAAACGATAGAGCAAACCCAATGTTTACCCCGACAACGGATATCCACCGACACCATTTGCTCATGAATGTCAATCACCTGGATCGTAAACTCCCTACTACATGGTGAGAGAATCCAAATCCCTCCGCTATGTCCATGCGCAACAGCTTCACCAACTAAAATGAGTTACTTTGATGACGTTTACAAATAAAATGGTTGTGTAAGTGTAACCAAAAAATAAAATAAAAAAAGTTGACAAATAAGATGGAGGGTTGTGAAATGGAAAACGACGCGCATAAATGAGGTGGCTTCTAGGGTGTACTTGCAGTCTAAGTAGTGTACTGTACACCACTCTGAATGACCTGCTACAGCAGGTTTTTTTACCTGATATTTAAAAAAATTTAAAATAATAATAATTAGTTAATTACATTTTTATCTTTTTTTATTTTAAAAAAGGGTAAAAATGAATTATAAAAAGAAGATTAATATAGAGAAAAGGGTTTATAGTAATTAACAAATTAAAATTATAATAATTTAAAAAAATACAATAACCTGTAAAACCGGTTACCGGTTACTTACCTGGACACTTCACGCGATTTTATTGGCCAAAAGCTAGTGGTACGCGGTGCACTGCTTAATTGGTAGTTCACGTTAGACAACAAGAACCGTGTTTGTTTAGAAAACAAGAAACGGTTACGGCATACACACACGAGATAAGATACCGATACGATCTAATGATCTGGATCGTCCAACAAAGGAAACGACAGGGATGGGTGCGTTTTGATTTGTTTTCCTTTGCTTTTCCCTCAACAACACCACATTCCTCTCCTAATTCTCCTTCTCCTCCATTCCTTCCTTCCAAACGCTGCAGCAGGTGTTCGATCGAGTTCCTCCTCGTCCATCAATCCATTCATTCCTCTCTCTCTCTCTCTACCTTCTGGCTGGCTTTCTCACCCCATGGCTTCGGTATGAAATGCATCATTCTTCCATTTTCAAAATAATTCATGAAACTTGTTTCATGTTTTATCAATTGATGTAATTAGTTGAATCGCATTTCATAATTGCGTGCTCGCATCATTGGAATGGAATTTCATCTTTTGAGAAAACGTGTCTCTGATCTCTGTAGCTTTCATTTTAACGGATAATGTATAGGTTGATAAATGAGTTCGCACTTCTGTTCTGTTCTGTTCTGTTCAATTAGAGGGATCTATTCCAAGGAATTGAAATGTATAGGTTCGTTCATTTTGGAATCAGAATGATAACGCTTGTGTTCATGTGTCAATTCCGTGCAATTGAAATTATTTTATGTGTATCATTTTTCTGAAACCTGGTTGCTTCAATGGATGAAAACTATTGCTCATATTGCATCATTCTGTTCTGCTATGCATGTCCTCGTTGTAATATTTTTACTTTACTTTTTGGTGGAAAGGGTTAAAGAGGTTTTCTTTCGAATCAAATTATATTTTAAATCATATCTATAGGGTTGGACAGTTAATCCATAATGTATAAACCAGCCAATGATTAGTTTAGAATGTAAATCAATCCTGATTTTTAAACACCGAATAGTATCAACATCTATCATGTCCCTCTCTTATCTTCCTTACACATATCATTTCGGGTGTAGTGGGGGTGTCTACACAACATTTCCGAATGTACATTGTAAGCATAGTATCATAATATGAATTCGCAGTAATGGAAAAGAACATGCTATGAAAAGATTAAACTCATTGTGCACTAATAGTTTGTTTGATCCAACTTCTCTGTTTTCAGAATCAATTCTTAAACACAAAAGCTATTCACATTGGTTTGACCCCCAAAATTGGTTCTGACTTTGAAATCAATTATAAAAAGATTTTCAAATCAGCTCTAATTCTTGAACTTTGTTTGTTTTTTTTCATGTACAGCAAGATAAAGGTCGGCCATTGCCTAAATTTGGTGAGTGGGATGTGAACAATCCTGCGTCAGCCGAAGGGTTTACTGTGATATTCAACAAGGCTAGAGATGAGAAGAAGACCAGCGCTTCTGCAACTAACATGGCAACCCCACGTAAATCTGATGCTGAGTCCAAGAATGATAATTATGCTCAGTTTCCTCCTACAAAGGTGAAATTAGATAGTTAACGCTAGTGTTAATTTTCCAGGGGATTTAGTTTCCCCTGCCGTCAGTCAAGGAAATCTCACATTCATGCAGTCAAGCATTGATTGATTGGACGTTTCACATTTTAAGTTATAATGAGTAACTTGGAATGTGAGTCCTCCGATCTTGATCGGACGTCTCTATGTTGGAATGCGCGAATGCAAGATTCTCCTGACTGCACAAAATCGAATTAGTTCAGGCTTGGTGTTTGAAGGCTTCATTTAATTTGTGAGTAAAATTATAATGCAGAGGAAGTGGTTTTGCTGCGGTTAGGTGCCTAGAGAGCATGGAATGTGCTCCGAATATGGATTAGACCAGAGGAGCCCTCGACTAACGCCAATTGTTAATGTGGATCATGTTCTTGCACATTTGGTGGAGAAGGGATGGCTTATGATTCTATTTGTTCACTTTCAAATTCTTTTTCCTTTTTTTCCATTTTGCTTTTTCTTTTCACCTTCTTTGCCTCTGCAGGATCACAACCTGGTATTAGTTATAAGCAGATTGAAATCTGAGCACCAGTTTTTTTCTTTTCTCACGTTGATCGAAATTGATTAAGTTCTTACTGTGTGAGAACCTTTCACTAGTGCAAAACCCAAAAAAAAGAATTGTGAAGGTGGTATGATGGAAAAAAGTCTACAAATATAACATTAAGAAAAAGAAAAAAGTGTATGTAAAATATTCACATATTATGTACTATTATAGTATTATTATTACTCTTACCGTCTTATGTTCTTTTATCAGTTCTGTACTTTTTCAGTATTTAGTTCTTCCCTCGTCAACTAACACGATACGATCCACATACTTTATCATACAAGAATTTACAGGGGAGGAGGGTTTTTATTCTTTGGGGACTACAAGAACTTATCAATGTTGAGCATGTTTTGTTACTTGTAAATCCAATGAAAACCGAGAAAATGAGTTTTCTGAGGTAAATTTTATTAAAGTAACTAGTATGTATGTCTCGATTTTCATATTTCTAATGATAGTGGAGAGAAAACAAGCTCATAAGTTATGGTTTATTAGTCATACTTTTAAAAAAGTTCTTTCTTTTAATTATGAAATAAGAGATTTTCTCTGTTGTAATATAATTCTTTTCCAAAAAAAATTCCTTCAAAATAAAGAGTTTGTACTTCAACACTTAGATACTATACAAGTGCATCTTATTATTGGGGTGTAAAGTGCTTTATTGTAAAAGCTTCATCAAATTCCTTTTGTTCATCAGATATTATAATGTGAGATTGATAACTAAACATAATGTACAAATTTTGTTAAAAAATCATAATATTTTTAAGGAACCAAAAACCTATTTAATAGTAAATAATTAAGCTGAAATGTAGAAATCATTTACTAAGCTAGGGTTACTATAGAAGACTTTTTTGTCAATGGCGATTAGATTGAAGCTACAGGGAGGCCAAAAACTTACATCAAACAAATGGGAAGATAAGTCTCATAAGAGCAATACTGCAATACTTTAAGCACTACAATACAAGACATGTTCATTCACAAATCCATAATAAACACAAGCAACAAAAAAATATAAAGATAAAGAAATCCTCAAAATCGACCTTAATTAATAAAACTAAACCTTGGACTAAAATACTCCATAAATCGAATCATTTGCTTTGCTTCTCAACCCTTATTTTAGAGCCCAGCTAGCTTTGCTGAAGCTTCTGTTTGGAGAATATCAATCACAGAACAAACAGTTCAGCCGCACCAAATCAAAAGCACATAAAAGTTGGCTGAAGGGACAATTCAAAGGAAAGAGGCAATGGAGTAAACTGTGGTAAAAGAAGGCGGAGAAAGAAGGAAATTGAAGGAGAAAAAAAATTGAAGGAAAAATCAGATGAGATGACAAAAGGAGGAGGGGCAGCTGCCCAAGGAGGAGGGAGGAAGTATGGAAGAGAGGAAAAACATGACAAATTCTACCCCCAGTGGCTGCCAAAAGAAAAATAAGAAAATGAAATGCTTTACAAATTTAGTTAGCATGTGGGTAATGAGGTCATAAATTCAAACTTTTGGAGATAAAAAGAAAAACTCCATTCTCTCATCAGATGGATTGACCTATCAACTTTTTAATCCACCAGATGTATTGAACGTCTGTCAAGGCTAACATACTAAGGTTCATAACTCCATTGGCAACTGTAAAACAAAATAACCCACATTCACAATTCATACCGGTCCAACTATATAATTCAATTTAGAGAAAACAAACCAGAAAACAAAAGATAATCTACAGATGCAGATGTCACTTGTAATAGATACATCAAAACATCTGGTTGACATATATATGTTGCTATTTTCTGCAAAGCTTGTGTTGCCTTGGGCAGAGCCATGAAAAGTTTAATAAATTTATCATATTTAAGACTAAAAACTCTTGGAGATATGCATAGTTAAGGCTAGAAGGTCCTTGACAAAGAAGTTTACACAGATTGCTGAATCCTCACATCACTTGCACCTGCACTTCCACCCATCCCAGTCACCTCCACACTAGCCGAGTTTGTGTAGGGTTGCGGGCCAAGTCCAGGAATCATCGCAGGAAATGAGCTTATTGGGTGGTCATACTTACAAGCTGGTCCAAATTTGCAAATTCCATATTGACTGTAATGCAAGCAGACATTCTGACCCTGGATTTCATGACAAATAAATGTGTAAGAGAAACTAGCCAATCAAGCTTGTAGTCTTGTATGACTAATCAAACTAAAGGATTGTCTTTCCAAAGAACAGCAGGATATCTTACAGGTCTCAGAGGCAGACCCTTGTCACTGAGGATGCATGGAGGTAATCTTGCAACTCGATTCCTTGGATGGTGGAATTTACAATTAGATTTAAATTTGCAAGCCCCAGTTTTTAAGAAGTAGCTGCATTCAGGTTCACCAGGCCTTTCTGGATACTCTTCAATTGGCATCTGCACTTGACGGTGCATGTAAACATTTGTTTCAATTGCTGGGTTGTTCATGAGATACGAAGAAGGTGGATGCATGCTCCTCTCAGATTGGTAGACAGGTGCCTTTACAAACAACAGACAGGTCAAGTTGATGGGAAAACAACAACTTGCGAGAGTTCAGCTATCAGAACTAACGTACACATTTGAAAAGAAAGAAAAAAAACCCAATAGAATAACCACTTAGTGTATTGCATTGTATATTAGTGAATGAAACACTGCCTCACAAAAATAAGATACAGAAAAAACAACAAGAACAAGAAAAGAAGGGGAAAGGGGAGGTTTTGGATGTGCCTAAATTCAAAATATTAGATGATATACTTAATTTTGTTTATTTGTTTACATTTAGCGCTCAGTAATAGGAGCAATTTTAAATTCATTAAACTAAAGATCCATTGTTTAATCTCTGCATCATTCTGGAATATGCTGCTTGTTTAACAAAATGTATTATACTCAGATCTACTAAATAGCCTAAATAAAACATAAGGATGAAAATATTTTTTGACTTTTGAGCGATTGATTTTTGGCATATAAAGTCAAACCTCAAGTAGCTTAATATTCATTTCACTATTCAGTTTTCACTTTACAAGTAACAAAAAACATACAGGATAATGACAACTCTGCAACACCCAAGGGCCAACATTATCTCACAATCTAGAAATTCATTTCAAAATAAATCGGTGCGTCAATGGCAGGGAAACATATAACAAAAAGAAAAACAAATAGGTGATGGTCATGGAACTGCTGATGCATCATATGCAGCAGAAACAGAGAGCGTTAACTTTGCATGATAGAAAGTTGACAGACAAAATAGTATCTAGAACTAATTATATAATGAAAGGCCCCTTGCCAGATGGTTATTGACATTGAATACCTGATATCCATTCCAATCAGAACTTTGGGGAGAAACTCCTTGACTAGGCGTAAGCTTCAGTGGCGCAAAAGAAGTTTCATTTAATGTCCTTGAAGAAGACCACGAGGGTACAGATGGTGGTGATACACCTTGAAATGACCCTCCATTACCATACCCTGAAGGAGGATCAGATCCTCCAACAGTTGTAGGATCAGGATGATTAAACCTGCAGTTTGCTCCAAACTTACAAGAGCCAGTGCGCATGTAATAGGGGCACTCCCTCTCTCCCTATCATGGAAACCAACATATTTATATTTGTGTGACAACTTTGTAGAATACTTCAGAGACAAAGATAGTATATATTTTTCATAGATAAGAAACTAAGATCATACCAGACGAATAGGTAGGCCAAGAAAGTTTAGTCCTGTTGGTGCTGTTGAACTGTTTCCTTTTGGGTGGTTATACTTGCATGCTTTTCCAAACTTACAACCCCCAGACCTTTGATAATACTGCCATGACATCAAGGGAAAAAATCATTATTAAGTATGACAATGTCAGGAATAGTGTCATATGCTGAAGATATGGCTCAAGAAAGAGATTAATCATACACATCAAATATAAACATGCTTCACCAATGAGTAGTTTCAGAAGTCCAATTACTTTGCAACCTTATAATTGATAGAGTAGCTCAAAAACCGTGTATTTATAAATGTTTTCATCCATCCATTTATGAATATTGTTAGTAATCTTAATATCGTCTTCATTATCCTAGTTAGCATGACATGATAACACTTAAAAAAATCTACCAACAAACAATACATCATGATAAAAACCAAACCACCATGCAAAAATAACATCTCTTTGTCTCTCCTAGGCTATTTACACCATGTAGACAGCATAGATCAAAACATAAACCAGACATGAGAAACCAAAAGTGACATCTCAGCCACTGGCAACTAGATATTCATCAAGGAATTCTAATATAGAATACATTGTCTATGTATTTATGTAACTTCATAAAACCCAAGTCCCCTTGTGGTCACAGATCACAAGTTTTGCAATGACTGACAAAATGATAGAACCCACAATTGAACATATAACTTCTTAAATGATTTATGATCTCACTGTCACTAAGGAAATGAAAAATATGAAGTTATATGTTAGGTTTGAACCTTCCTTTTGGTCTTTGACCAGCATAGCTATGGGATTAACCCACGGGCAAGGCGAGGATAGGTAAATCCATTTAATTAAACACAATCTTCCATGGAAAATCAATAGCCAGAGGAACTTGTATACTAATGATTATCAACACAAAAGCCAAAGTTATAACATATTGAAATATGAAAATTAAAATACTTTGAGCCACAATAGAAGCAAAAATTTGACAAATACCTTGCATTCTGTCAGGCTTGATCTTTCTGTTGGTTCTTCTCTTTCTCCTGCCTTCTCCTTAACAGCCTTCATTTATGGTAAAACAGCAAAAAAAAAAAAATCAGTCCAAGATGCGAACGTTTTATAATATGTTTCCAGTCATAAAATGGCCAACAGAACCCAATTGGTTTTCTGAACCACCATATACCTATTGACCCTTCCAAGATAATACTTTTTCTTTCTCCTTTTAACCCTAGTGAAGTTCTTATGCCTTAAAGGAGACCTCAGAAAATGAGGAAAAAATTGAAGTTTGAAGTAGTTAAGCAATACCATAGAGGAAAAAGAAAGACCAAAAGGTCCAAAACAGATATTTTAAAGGCATATTAACAAGATAGCGATTCCTCCAAAAATTTCAGTCCAATATTATTAGGTGTGAACCAAACACGATGTAATAGTAACAGTCATCACCAAACCCTCCAATCAAAGGTACTACCTTCAGGGAAGGCAAAATGCCCTTCTCAACCAAACGATTCCACTGATAATACAATGGAACCATAACACACAAAGGGAATCATGGGCCAAAACAAAACCTCTACAAGAGTGAATTCCGAAAGTAGCTTTCAAATTGAAAAACGGAACA
Organism: Acmispon strigosus; assembly: GCA_030819835.1. Taxonomy (NCBI): domain Eukaryota; kingdom Viridiplantae; phylum Streptophyta; class Magnoliopsida; order Fabales; family Fabaceae; genus Acmispon; species Acmispon strigosus. Next base: position 16,770,133 of record JAUAMA010000002.1, on the reverse strand, counting down.
TGTAAATGGATGCACCAGCATCACTAATAAACACTGCTTCAACCGAATCACAACGGAAGAAACACTAATAAACTTAATATCTCATAAAAGTAAAGGAGAATAAAGACAGAAGAAATACTTGGTTCCTCCTCCTAATGGGGTGATTAAACCTGCAGTTGAATCCAAACTTGCAGCTCCCAGTCTTCATATAGAATGCACAATCTTCAGCATCAGGCCTCAAAGGGTACTGGGGAGTTCTACCACTGCTTTTCTCTTCATTTTGCTCCACTCCATCAACACCACCATAAACATCACCATCTCGACCACCATATGCCTCTATACCCACCTCTCCAACATCACCATAAACATCACCATCTCGACCACCATATGCCTCTATACCCACCTCTCCAACATCACCATAAACATCACCATCTCGACCTCCATATGCCTCTATACCCACCTCTTCATTTTGCTCCATTCCATCAACATCAAAATCTAGACCTCCATATGCCTCTCCACCCACATCTTCATTCACATTTCCGTCCCAACTACTGGTCTCCCAACCCCTGCTACCTCCATCAAACCCTTCACCCCCCTTACCAGATACCTCATCATCGCGAACTGCTCCATCATCGTTAAAGTCCGGAACTTTCTCACCAGTTTCGGCGCCCCTTTCATCCGCACCGTTCAAATCCAACTTGTTCAGAAACTCTCCACCAAGTGCGTCCTCCTGCTCCTCCTCCGCCGCGTGATTGAGATCTGACGGTGGAGGATGAGCAAGGGGAGAAGAAGGCTCAGACCCCAGTTGTTGTTGTTGGGGGTCTTCTTCGCCATTGGAAACTGCAGCAGCTGGATTGGACTCAGAGGGTTCCATTCTCCCTCCACATTACAAACCCTAATAACGGCAAATGATTTTTATGGATCACACACACACACGGGGAATGAATGAATGAATGAAGAAAGGGGGAGAAAAGGTTGTGTGCTTTTTTATATGCGGAATCAATCAGCAAAGCAAACAAGAAGAAGAAACTTGACGCAGTGAGTGTGAGTGTGAATGGGAAATGAGCAAAATGGAAAAAGTGTGTGCTACTTTATGATGTGTTGGTGTAGTGTGTACAGTCCTTCTACACTTTTTTAATTTTAATTCTTCCGGTGTTAACTAGTTGTCCTTATTGTTGATAAGCGTGGCACTAATCACCAGCTTCATTAGAATTGGAGTAAACTTCCATTTTAATGTGTTCATTCATGACTCTCGCGTACTCGACATGTATTTTTTTCCCTAAATGTGTAAACGTCGAGCAAACTAGTTTTTGAAAGAGTTTTTTGTTCGTCCCTCTAACGGAAGTACATATGAGGCCTTTTTTTCCACACTGGCGTCCTACATGACACCCTACGTGTCACCTGTTATTTTTTCCTCGATGTATAGTTAAATTAGTCACTGAAAATGTAAATCGTCCATCAATTTGGTCCTCCGTTATTAAAATTCTGAATTTTACAAAAAAAAAAGTGTGAGTTGTGTTCGAACTAGGGACTTGGAAGTAGCAAAACCAAATCTTTGTCAGTTGAGCTACCTAATCATTAGGGAACCTCATTGCTATTACCCAAACAAGCATGAAACGTATGCTTGCGTATTCCTCCATAGGTTAAATCAGATATGTAATTATTGAAATAATTATTGGTGACTCGAAAAAGAAATCTTTATTAGTTCTATTTACTCATTTTTATGAAGAGAATGAATATTTTTATCCAAGGATCATAAAAGAATGGGTCCAGACCTCTTGCGGCGATACATTTATACAAAACTTCTACCTGGAGCACACCCAATTGAGCCGTAGACAGTCAAGTGAAATCCAATCCACCAAAATCATTCGATCTATGGACAACATGGTAAATATGTGAACACATAATTGTTCTTCTTCCTGTTCTTCATTTGCAGCATCTGTCTCTTCATCTTCATCATTGTTCTTGTTCCTTTTTCTCCATCAAACAAAAAAAACTATTTTTACCCAATTAAACACAAAAACTCCCCAATCTAATTCTTCATCATCATCATGGTGGGAAACTACTGTCCATTAGAGCTTGAGCCAGAGCATCACCACTCAAAGCATACGTGACTCTTCCTCAATGATTGACATCGTGTGCTACATAGTAGTTATCGTGGGCATGCCTCTTTAACCCTTGGTGGTTCAATACACGAGTATGGGAATTATTGGATCCAACACTGCTATTATTAACAGACGTTGCTATTATGGTAAAATCCTTGAGAGAAATCATAAATGTCATTATTAGTTTTGCTGAGGTCTATCATTCCAGGGAATTTCACACCACCTTCCAACATCTTTCACACTAATGAGTCATGACCGAAGCTTCAAGTCTTGTTAAATCATAAATTAAACCATCGGGAAAAATAACAATTATAGCATTTGAAATTTGAATTTACAATAATCTCCTTCTTCTTCGGCGAGGAAAAGGAACACTAAGAATGACTTGATGAAGAAAAAACAACAAGAAGAATGATTAAGGTGAAGATGTTGCAGATGAAGAACAATAATCATATAAATATATACGTATTCATATATTTAACAATTGATTAAGTATCTCAATTGGTAAAGATTTAGTTTTGCTACTTTCAAGTCTCTGTGGTTCAAACCCAACTCACACCCTCAAGGACAAAAAAAGTACATTTCTAAAGTACGAGGACGCGACAATTATAAGTGAACACGTTGAGTAACCAAAATAGAGGTTTACTCCAAGAATTATGATTCAAGTCATCAACCATTTGCTTAAGAGATGAAATTACATTTTATTTTTTATTTTATTAGTGTAGTCTTTTTTTTTTGTCTTGACCAAGGTATCCCCACAGCCGATTGTCGTGAGACTAATCCTTCGCCCCACGGTCAGCGCACGAAGCGGTAGGGGGCTGGCCAATGAGTTTTTTCCATTCACAAGAGTTGGGATTCGAACTCCCAACCACTTGCTTAAGGGACGAAGTGCTGAACCACTACGCCAACCCGCTTGGTTTTATTAGTGTAGTCTGGTAGAGTATCATGATTAATATATTTTCATCCTGGCCTAGTAGAGCACATGTAGTGTAATGTACCTCAACGCAGTTTTCCATTGGAAACAGGGGATCAAAATATGTTGCAGGTGTTTCGGCTTGAGCCCTAAGCTTGAGGAATTGCGTGTTTGGAATGAGAAATTAGTTTGTTAGGAAAGATAGTACATTCACACATTAATTTCACCTCATACCCACAAGGGTTGCACATGCACCAGATCTATCTGATTAACCCGACTCAAACCGATCTGAAGTCAAAAAAGTGGACTGGATTGGACTTATGGATTAGAGTGGATTCTAGAAGGAAAAATCCGATGAGTTCAGTTCGCATTCCGGGTTCAGAAAATGAAATCCGAAAAAAACCATGAACTAGAACATATATTACAATTAGTGTTTTGTTGAGATTAATTTCAGTTACCTTACACTTTCTTGGGAGAAATTAGTAACCAGCTAGTTAATCCAACTCAATAACTTGTTGTCTGATTCACTTAGTTTCATGTTGCATTACTTTATGCTACTTTTTAATAACTTTTTTATTTTTTTTATATTTCATAATTAATATTATTTTGTTAGAGATCCAATCAATCTATCTGATCCAACCTGAACATCATTGGTTTGGTTTGAATTCGAAGATTAAAAAGAAGTTAAATCTGATGCAAACTAACCCAAACATTTTTGATTGGTTAGGATTCTGTTTTGGTCAAGAACTGATCCAAACCAACATGTGTGCACCCCTAAATTAGCCACTAAGTAGCGAGTATGGATGCATACAGGTTGGTTCAAATTGGGTTTTGGTTATTTTTGAATCCAACCTATCAAGAATGTTCGAGTTGAATTGGTTTGGATTTTACGCTTTTTTTATGGACCCAAATCGAATCGAACGACCATAATCGGGTTGGATTGGATTGGGTGGTCAGGTTACCAACATCAAAATTTCAGAAAAGGATGGGAAATGGGGAAAGTTAACAGGGTAAATAAGGAGAAAATTAGAACAAAGAAAAATTAAAAAGGAGAAGATTAAAGGGAATCTATAAAATGGAAACCATCTTACAACAGAAATCAAACCAGAAATTAATCATCTTATCCCTCTCCAACCAGAAATCAAACCAGAAAGGCAAAATTAAGAGCAAATCAACAAACCATTTAAATAGAGCTGTCAATTTGGGTTCTAATCTGCGGCCTAACTCGGTTCGTAGGCAGGTTGGGTTGGTTAAAATACAACTTGAGCAGACATCAAACCAGTCCAACCTAGCTAATTTAATTCGCGGGCCAAACATGTTAGCTCGTGGATCAAACTCTTTTATCATTATTTAAATTAGACAGTGGAACTTGTGTCAGATTTGGAGTTTGAATTTAAATTTTGATGTGTTATTAAATTATATTGGATTGGGATATTTGGTTTACACTTTGCACATTTGAACTATATTATAACATTTTAAATATTTTTTCACCACAATAAATTAGTCATAAGCATATTTTTATAACACTTTCGATATTTTTTCTAATTTTTTCATTTTTTAGCTTTTTTTTTCTCTAAAACAAACGAGCCAACCCGCAAACCCCCAACTTGCGGCGGGTTGTGTTGGGTTCAACAATTTCTGACTTGTTTAAATGCGAGTTGTGATGGCCCAACCCATTTTTCCTAATCCCCAACGGGCCAGGCTATATGGGTTAGGCTGGCACGTATTGACAGTTCTACATTTCAAACCATCTCATCAACAATACAAAACTTGAAAATCCTCTCAAGGAGTAAGGAAAACATAAGCAAACCCCTCTCCATTATCTTATGCTACTATAGTTGAACTTCCCTCCACCAACGCCGCTCCTGGCGTAGCAACCAGGAGTTGGGTCGATGATACTGAAGATGAAAGTCACTCTTTATTGACACCTCTGCGAGACTTAGAACAACGAGCGCGACAACAATCTCGTCCCTCAACGGTGAGATAGACATGGTCAAATGGTGAGATAAAAATGCATGAGGTAAGGGACCATGGTGAGGGGCGAAAGGCACGATGGCTGGAATTGAGGGGATGGTGACAACTGGGGTTCTTTGAGTCGGAACTGGGAACTAGGTTATTTTCTTGGAAGATAAATGTGAAACTAGATTTATAAACTCTAGGAATAAGTCGTGTTGTTGAAATTAAGATATCCTGGTCTTGGGTGGGTTCAGATTTCAATTTTTCGAACCCGAGACCTTAACCGAACTTCATCGGATCAACCCCTAATCCACCTGAGTACACTCACTTGCCTGAACCGATCCACCTTTTCCATATTGTTTCAGGTTGGGTCGCTCGGGTTGATCATATCATTATGCCTTGTGTGCACCCCTACCACTGAGATATATATAAATAAAAGAAAGATATGATGTATGATGTGATGAAAAATAAGAATAAGATATAAAGATAACTTAGGTGACAGTAAGATGGCAAATAAAGTGGGTGTGAATATATCAAAACTGAATTTATTACCACATTCAGCATGTTTAGTTAGCGTCACCTAGGTCAGTTTCACATATATAACACTAAAAGATAATATTCAAAAATTCAAAATTACATTATTATTATTATTATTATTATTATTATTATTATTATTATTATTATTATTAAATACACGATTCTCTTCAACATTTTAAACATACACATTGTCTCTTTATATTGCATTCACTCGAAGCTAAAAGGTTGTTATCGTTCTTTACACGATCATGAGTTTTAGGAAACCACGAGGGGTGAGACGAGGAAGAGGATGGAGGAAAGGGAGATGATGGTCAAAAGTGATGAGTGATATTTTGGATGAACCAAAACTTATGGGAAAAGTCTAGATGGACTCCCTTCACCTGATTAGGCCCACCACGTGGATTAGTGATCAGGTAAAAATGAATCATGTATGTACTACGATGTAACTTATATTTATTTCAAATAAAAAAAATAGGGACTAGAAACTATTAAAAAATAATTCATGGACCAATTTAGATAAAACCCTATATTACAGATTTAGAACATATTTTAACACTAATAAATAATAGAAATTTGAGTTTATATTTGACTAATAATTAAAAATGAGATATAATTAAAAAAAATATGGTACGGATTACAAATTGATTATAAGAAATAAAATAAGAATTAAAATTGAAGAGGGAAGAGAAAGATAACGAGAAAAATTAAATTAAAAATTAAGAAAGAATATAAATTGAATAAAAAAATATAATTAGAATTTAGAATAGTTACTAATTTAAATTATAAATTTTGATAATTAGTGATATTCTAAAAAACCAAAAATGTAAGAATGTGAACTGAAATTTATATTTAAAGTTATAATCATGATTAGAATAAAAATAGTAAAAGGTTTTGAATTTAACTTTCATTAGAAAATATATAAATTCAAATCATTTTAACATAAGAAATGCACACTCTTATAGATAGTGTGTATAGTTTTTTTTTTAAGTAGTGTGTAAAGTTACTATCTAATCCAATGAGAAAAGAAATAGAATATTGAAAATGAGTTCATTGAGATTAAATAGTGATATTAAGATGTTCAGATTCACGACGTTCAGATTTTGCAAAATTAATTATGTTACTCCCAAAACTATTAGGAGTAGCTTCTCTAAAATCAATTTTCCTTCCAACGTGAAAATTTATCATTCATTCAAAGTCCAAACTTTTGTGAGACTGAATAGAGAGTTAATTACTTTATTTCCCCTTTCTCTTTTCCTATAAGCTAAGATTTGGTCACAGCTCTATGTAATTAATATAAATAACTAAGTTGATGAAAAATAAATTTAAAGGTTTGAGAAAAAATAAACTAAATTTGTGTTTGAATACAAGTTGAGTTACTCTAAAATGACTTCTAAACTAATGGAATACCCAAGCTCCTTTTACTTGTTAATGTATTTTCACATTGGAAAAAACTGGTTTCCAAACATGCTCTAAACATGGGGTTCACTTACTATGCACAAATAAAAATTTGTGCAACCTTGCACACCCATGCGAATTGTCCATTTTACCCCTCTTCCATGAATTAATTCCGTCAGCATCCTTCCATCATCTTCCCATGATCTGCTGGAGAAGACGACCTCCGCGGCAGCACACGACGGCGCACGGAGATGATGTCGCTAGAGAAGATCTGAGGGTTGGAACCTCTTCTCATCCTAGTTGTAACCCCACAAACCAAATCCAAACCAGCAACAATCATCGGGAAGGTGGGAGAGAAATCCCGTCCTTCACCCCATCCATCCTCCCTTCCGTTCTCAACCTCCTCTTTCGGCGCGGTGTCTTGAAGGTTACTGAGGAAAGAACGAAAGAGGGAGATCTAGTGTGCGTGCCAGGAAAGTGGAAAGAGGGGCGGAGATGGTGGAGGTGCGGCCGGAGAGGATCGAAGAGGAACACAGAGAAATCAGTCATATAACCACCACCACCATCAACTTCCCCCTTTTCCCCGCAAATTGTAACCCAATGTAGACGGAGAACCAGATAGATAAGGTTGATGACGAGAAAGAGAACAAGGACGACAACTTCTCCAAGGGTGCGGCAGCCAGGAAAGTGGAAAGAGGGGCAGAGATGGTGGAGGTGCGGCCGAAGAGGATCGAAGAGGAACACGGAGAAATTAGTCACATAACCACCACCACCATCAACTTCCCCCTTTTCCCTGCAAACCCTAACCCAATGTACACGAAGAACCAAAGAGAGAAGGTTGATGGCGAGAAAGAGAACAGGGACAGCGGCTTCTCCAAGGGTGCGACGGCTTCTCCATGGGAAGATGATGGAAGGATGCTGACAGGATTAATTCATGGAAGAGGGGTAAAAGGGACAATTTGCATGGGTTTGCAAGGTTGCACAAATTTTTCTTTGTGCATGTTAAGTGAACCCCTAAACATGTGAGATAGCATTTTTTTTATCTTAGACTAGAGTATCGCATGCATTAAACATCTCAATCCCAGGTGTCTCATGCAATTGAGAGTAATGTTCAAACAACCTTAGTTTGGGGATTACGCAATTGAGAGTGATGTTTGAAGGATAAAAATTGATTCACACTCTAAATTCACTTGCACCAATAGAGAAGAGAGATAAAAGAAGAGAAGAGAGACATATAAATAATATAATATAAAAAGAAGAGAGATATAAAGAAAAAATGAGTGAAAATAAGATGGAAGAGAAAATAAAGTGTGACAGACTTAAAACTCATGTTGAAATAACATTTTGAAAATGAGATTAGAATGTGTGCGTAGCAACAGAAAAAAACAGAAAAAAGTGTGAAAAGCAATCCCTCATAACCTTTGCAAAAAAAAGATGATTGAGATCATCCCATGAACCTTTTACCTTGGCATCTGATGAGTACGGTCTGCTTGGAGCATGCTAGTTCATGAATAAAGTATGTGATGTGTTGAAACAGTAGTTGCACGAGATATATAACGTACGTTGGATGAGAATCACGTTTTCATAGCCAAGCAATTGCTTTGATTGCAATAAATAAGTGGGTACAAAGAACACCTACAGATGCAGAATTAATAGTTACTCCGAATGGCAATTGCAGGATATCCTAAAATTGTTATCAAAATCTACTCCTAGCCTGTCAAGTTGAGCAACAGATTCATAAATAAATTCATCAACAATGTTAGTAATATCAATTACAACACTTGCTATTCACGACTCTTCTTTGCTGCATGACCAGTCTTTCGCTTATGACGACTGAAATCAGAAACAAATCTGAATGTTTGAGCACAACCCGGCTCGGCACATACATATGGACGAGCACCGGTGTGCACTCGAATATGTTCAGTGCGAGCCCATGCCCACTTGAAAGTCATCTTGCAGCCCTTCCAGGGGCACTTCAGGGGACGGTCATCATCATGAACCCGGCGGTGCTGCACCAGATATTTGTGTGAGAAAAACTTCTTTGCACACCCTTTCACAGGACAGATATTTCTCTTATGAGTTGTCAGCTCCTGTCTACTCTCAAAACTCATGGTGCATCCCTCAATGTCACACTGGTATTCTCCTTCCTCAACCTTTACTTTGGCCTTGCCACCTGAAGCTTTAGAAGCTGCTGCGTTCTTTGCTCTTTTCCTTTTGGTTTCTTTTTCTTTCGATTTTCCTTCAGGTTCCTTCTGAATTTTAGGGACTCTCTTCCTAAGGCGTGTGCTAGGACCACCTTCTTCCTCCTCTTCTATTAGTGAGCCCTCATCTCTGTAGTTACCAGATTGACTATTCAACACACGAGGCTGCTCCTTCGTTTGCTGAGGAGCCTTTGATTTCATTAGCACAAGGGCACCTCGCTTCACAGGCCTGGATGTCTTGCTTCTTGCACGGGGAGGGTTAGCTTGTTTCATTTGTTGAAGAGTCTGTGATTTAGATTGCTTACTTCGAAGAGTTCTCCTGGGTTGCTGATGAGAATCATCCTCCATTTGATCATCTGAACTTATGTAGTCTTCATCCATGCATTTAGCTTGCTTCCTTTTAGGAGTCCTGCACAGCAGATGAGAATTATTCTCAGTTGAGTCATCCAAAACTTCTCTACCACTGCTTTTACTTTGCCTTCTACTTCGGACATTTCTCTGGGGCTTCTGAAAGTTGTCATCCAACTGGTCATCAGACATTGGAAACTCCTCATCAACGCATTTGGCTTGCCTGCCTTTAGGAATCCTTCTTTGATACTTGCGAGAACGATCCTCCATTTCGTCATCGGATATAATATCCTCTTGAGCAAGGTGTTTGCCCTGCATGCTTTTAGGATTTCTCCGTTGCTTCTTCTGCATGTGGTGATGCAATTGGTCAACAGAGATCACTGTATCATTTTCAGAAAGGTATTTGCTTTGGCTGCTTTTAGATATCCTCCCTTTCTGCTCCTGAAAATAAACCCCTGTTTGATCATCAGAAATCACATCTTCCTCGGCAATGATTTGATCTTGATCATACTTGCTTTTACGACTATTACTCTGCAATTGACGAGAACCAACTCCCAGTGAATCCTCTGAAATAGCATCTTGCTTGTCACTAAGCTCTCCCGAATGTGGCCAATCAGAATAATGGTCCAATGTATCATCTGAAACCACATCATTGTCAACAAGTTTAGCTTCCTTGGCATTTCCCTTCCTCCATCGCTGTAAAGTATTATCATCCAGTGAATCATCTGAAACTGCATCACTTTGCATGAATTTTGTCTGCTTGCTTATGGGCTCTTTATGATGCTGCAGAGGAGAATAATCCCCTTCTGAACCAGTATCATCTCTCTCAATATGCCTGGCTTGCTCACTTCGAGGAATCCGCCTTCGAGATTTATTGGATTTATCTTCTAAGGAACTATCAGAAAGCCAATCTCTCTCGGCAAAACTTCCTTCCCTGGCTCCTCCACTCTCGATGGCCATTTTCCTTTTCCTACCAGATTTTCTAATCATAGTATTACTTTTGAGGGCACTTTCGGATCTTTCAAATTTCTCATCAGGTAATGGCCACCCATGTAAACTTTTCTCATCCTCAACATCTTCCGGATCTCTTTTTGCTAGAAGGGGATGAACTTGATTAGACATCCAGACTTTGCCACACCATTTCCCAGCAACTACCTTTTTCTGTTTGTTGGCCCTTCTCCTATAGACCTTGGGTTCTGTGGGAGAGCTTGCTGGAGAGCTAAAACCAAATGCATTATGTATAACAGAATTGTAAGGCATCTGCTTACTATAAAGTGGAGAGCGGCTAAGATTGGCACTATAAAAGAGATTGATTCCCAGCTTTACAGCCCAGTCCCCATTCCCAGGATTAGCTTCCTCACTATCCAGAGCCGACTGGATCCTCTTCTCATCTTCCCTGTTAGCATGCCTGTATACAGTATTCTTCCACATGTAACCAATCCCCAGTTCTTCTGCCACAAACTTCGCTTCAGCCTCTATCTTCGGATAATCTATAGAAATTAAGTAATGTAAATCATGCATTGGCCAGAAGAGGAATGCCAGTACTAATAAAGTACAAACACTTGTAACCACAATCCTATGCAGAGACAAAATCTGCTGACAAAGCTCAAAAGTTGATCACAGTAGCAAGGAAGTGATATACACAAATTTAATTTCTCTGGATGCATAACTATTGTACACAAATGCTGATTCAAATCAGAAGAAACATCATTGATGCGTTGACATGTGCATGGATTTTGGGAATTCTAGTCATAGCTTTAAAATCATAAACTATGAGTTAACTTAAAGCTTGAAATATGAGACCAAGTTAAATTTGAGCATCCTACATTGTCTATACAGGTTTGTAATCGCGAAACACAATGCCCTTGTATAAGTTTATTGTCTTCATGGAAAATGGACCAATCACACCACTCGATTTTTCATATTAGTATATCAGAATAACCTTTTCTTCGGGGGGGACTTTCTCTTACCTTGCAACCTAAATTAGACACAACTTCATTCACAAGACCGGCATGTATACCAAGGTTCCTTTGAACAAGTGTTTCCTTTGAAGAAAAACAAGAGGGGAAAAAGGGAAGGGGCAGAATGCTTTTACAAAGAACATGGGCATGGGATAAACAATGCAGACCGAAATGCGCTCCTTTATTAAGAAAAAGAACTTACGGAGAACGGTAAAATAATGAAACACCAGACCTGGATGACATAAGAGGAATATGTGTGCTCCTCCGATTGGACGAAGTTGCTTTTCTGCTTCTGCAGCATGCTCTAGACAGAAGACATGCATTCTGGATGAGTCTTCATCAGATGGTGGCACCAATGAAACATTATTATTATCAATGGGAATCACAGCCTTGCCAAACAATGATGTTTCAGCACGAGTGTCTCGGGAACAAATCATGGCGGAATGAGTTACATCCCTATAATTTTTTAATGCTACCTCTGAAGTGATGGTATAATCTTCTGACTTAACAGAGTGGTCAAGAGGACTCATGATGCCCTCAACTCTCTTATGCATATAATACTCATAATTGTCAATACTCTTCAAAGGATTATCATCTCCTCTATCCAGTCTAACCATGGGACTAGCATGGCAATCTTGAAAATGAGAAGGCAAACAAGATATCTCCTCCTGAGATCTACTTGTGCTTGGATGCTTCATCGCATTCAATTCATCACCTTCGACTGCAATGTCTGAGCCATCCTGATCTTCCTCAGAGTCAGAAGAATTTCCATATGCTGAAGCCAATAATGCAAGAGCTGTAGTGCTTTTTTTGCTTTCAGTATTTAAAACCTCCTTATGATTTTGATCAACAATCTGTGTCTGCTGCTCAACAGATTGAACAGGAACATCATATAAATCATTTCCCGCATTCTGTTTTGTCCATCCTGCATAGTGGAATAAAATGTGTCACTAGTTTTACCTCGGTCAAGGAAAACGCAACTGAGAATTTATACACATAATTTTTTTGGGAGAGAAAGTAAAAGAGGTATAAACTATAAAGGCTTTTAACAGCTTAGATAGTTAAGTTGCTTCTTTTCTTATGCACACCATAAAGGCTTTGCATAGGCATTAATGCATATATGCTTTTCCCTTTATGTAAATAATGGCAAGAACGCAGTACAAGAGCAATACAGGACCGATACCAACATCCTGGATCCCAACCAAGTCAAAAAATGCAATAGAAGAAATTAGAATATATTAGGATAGAAGGGAAGGGGAACAATCCGATAATTTAGTTAGTTGGGATATTATTTAGTGTTGAAGTACTAGGAGCAGTTAGGGAAGTAAGCTAGCTAGTTAAGGCGATTTCAATTAGATAAATAGGGAGAATAAGAATAGAAAGGGTCACTAAGCCTTGGAACAGCTGTTGTAAGAAGTCTGACGAACGACACATCTTTTTCCCTTTTGGGAGGGTACTCCAAGTAGTGAGTAACTGAGTACCTTATAGGACCTCAACCTGAGAGGGAGCACTGTTTCACCCATGGGTACCAGTCCAATGGGCTTGCCTAGCCTGATTCAAGAAGAGGCATCATTTGGCCCAGCCAGAAGCACACTGAGCCTAACATATTATATAGATAGGGGCATAGAAGAGAGCTCTAACTCCATCCGGATCAAAATCCAGCACCAATGACACCTTCCAACCAAGAAACATGGGAACTAGTCAGCTTCCTTAGAGAAGTAAGTCAGAAGACAGGAAAAAAAGAGATGTTTTCAATGTGAACAACCATTCTGTCCCATGCACAAATGCCCAGAAAAATGCATTAGGCTTATGATCTTGGCAGAAGATGAATAAGCGGCTGGGGATGGGGAGATTGTCCAAACTCAAAGCAGAGAAGCAATGTAAAGAGATGACCAGCGAGAAATCTCATACAATAGGAATCCCCAATTTCCACCTTGAGGACAAGGTGGACTTTCAAGGGGGGGATGGTTGGGACAGAAAGGAATGGAAAAATTAGAGAATTTAGTTAGTCGGGATACTGGTTAGGAACAGTAGGACAAGTTTGTAAGTTAGGGGGGGGGGGGGACTGGGGAAGATCAATAATATGGATAGAAAGGGTCATTTAAAGACTAAGAAAGTGTAGAAAGGGGAAACACTTGGAGGAGAATTATTTCTACTTTTCTTTTTCAGATTTCATTCTTCAGTAACTGATCAATCTTGGTTTGTTCTACCTATCATTCTATTCTTCAGTTCTGCAGAAGAAAGTTATCAGGACATGCTGTCTATGAGGATCATCTTTTACATACAGGACACTAAACAAACAAATAGTCCAATTTCCCAATGGACATGTGACAAACCTGACAAGGGTGCGTAGTCATTATTGATAGTATGAGAAGAAAGCCATAACAGCAGATTTTTATTATAACAACAACAGAAATATCCCACTAAGTGGGGTGAAAGACACCAAATAAATAGAACCTGCCTGTATATGTACTCGGCTTGGGAATATTTGCATCTTCATTGGCAACAGTAAATTTATTGCTGGTTAATCCAGAACCATCAATCCAATCATTAAAGAAGCTACAATCAGCTGACATAAGGTATCTAGCTGCTGGTTCTTTAGGCTGTACAACAGCAACACAGGAAAAGCTTAATATTCCACATGTGACACATGAAAATAGTCGCTGATCCGACAACCCATCTCCTTGACTTGTTTCTTTTTCACTGTCTCTTTGCATTGTTTTTGAACTGGAAGTGCATACTTTACCATTTGCACTGAATGAACAAACCCTGTTCCTTTCACACAAGGAAGCAAACTTTTCTTTTACAGAATAAAAACCATTTACATTGTTGACACCATGATTCTTGTTGAACACCAGGTTATCAGAAATAAAACCTTTTGAAGAATCCATTCCCTCGGAATTGCATGCGTTGAGGAAAGATTCAGACTTCACTTTTAGTTGTCGGGATCCAACACGTAAATTTGAGCAAACAGAAAAGTCAGAAGAGCTACGAGGAAGAAGTACTACAGATGATTCGTTGCCGAGTATGTGAAGCAGATCATTATTCTGTAACACATCCTGTACAAAAAGTTCTTTAATTACAGTTTCTCCTGCACCCTTTCTCTTATCTTTTAGTCGAGAACTCCGCGGTTCAGCAATGCGTCCAGGAATTCTGCATGGAGAATACGAAAATATTTACAGGGTGTATATATTATAACAGTTCATATAGGCATCAGAATTTTTTGTATTTCTGTTCAATGAGAACATAGTTGAGATGAAATTCTTACAAAGGAAAACCTAAAGAGTAATGGTCACTATCAATAACTTAATCAGAAGTTACACATACATGGAAAACCTAAAAAATAATGGTCACTATCAATAACTTAATCAGAAGTTATACATATATGTTAGATTACATCTAGAATGATTAATTAATCCACAGATTTTAAGTGCCCTGCAACTACATGTTTATAAAGTCAAAAACGTTTTGTTAAAAATCATATAAATCTACTGAAATAAGTCTGGATCATTAAAAAGAATCTTGTCAGAAATTGGTATAACTCTCCTATACACAGAAGAAAGAAGTTGCAAAAGAGAAAGACAAACCTAGAACACAAAGCAAGGCCAAGGTCATAAAGTAACTGGAAATGTGAAACCATGGGAGGATAATTAATTGAAGCCCTCCGAATAGCTGCATCTTTAGCAACCCTCAACCACTCAGGCGTTGCAATGTTAGCTGCCTCTCCAAGGTTAAAACCTGCAAAGCACCCAATGGAAGGATTAGAAACTCTCAACTATTGACAGAAACAATAACCACAAGGACACACTAGCCACCCTGTCTCCTTCCCCCAACCCAAAAAAAAATATGAGATCTTTAGCCTACAGTTACATTCTGAGGATTGTGAACTGTCTTACCATGACTAAATCCTGTGTGATAGGCTCTTGGGAATGTCACAACAAATTCACCAGCATTTTGAACCAACCTGACTCAATGCAATTAACAAAAAGTAAATGTTAAGATATATATCCAAATTCTCAATATATATACATAGAGAGAGGGAATGTGTACAATACAACAATGGTCAGGATATAATATCCTCCAAAACAGATAAAGAAACTAAAAGGGAAACAGAGATAATCAAACATGAAAGCTTGCAAGCCTGTCAAGACTCCCAGCCTATCAGAAAATGTAAATCCCCTGAAACTGCCATAGCAGAAAACTCAAAAGAACCCATAACCCATAACAGCGACCCTAGCCTAAAGCAAATCCAGGGACAAAGAGACTTGAACCAAACACACACTAAATCATTGCTTATTTGTTTCAGCCAGAACCTTAAACGGACCCAGAGACAAATAAAGTAAAAAAATTGCTTCTCATGGAACTGAATAAACTAGCAATCCAAATAGAACAGCATCACCAACAACAACAACAAAAAATTTCCGAAGCACAAGGCAGAGGACTACCAACTACAGTACCTGCAGCAAGGAACACCTGCGCCAATGAATACTTCCGGGGACATCACTGTAGTTTTTTCCCCAAGAATAGCGAAAGTAACTGTTGAAGTAAAACAACATGCAACCATTGTAAGTTTTTGCCAAAAAACAATAAACACGGACAAGCAATGAGCCAAGTTAACAAACTAACCAAGAGGGTTAATCTCTCCTCCATAGCCATGAACTCTAACTACATCTTCAAACGCAACAGCAGCTTCCTTTGGCACCCCGTACCAGGTCTTCGGAGCACCTAAGTGAAGGTAATTCAAGCTATGCAAATCATGGTCCTCAACATGCCAAGCGAACCAGCTGAACATCATAGCAACATACACCATAGGTGAAGTAACACCAGGAATCTCCTCCTTCATGCACTTCAACAGCGACCCATTGGCCCTCGAAACCCCTCTCATGTTCCACGCGGTCTCGCCGACGGTGACGAAACCGTCACCGCCGCCAAAAATGTTCTCCTTCAGGGGGCAAAACGCGGACCCAGGCATGTCGTTCGCGTACTCAACGGAGAAGGGTTTATCCACAGTGGCCTTCCAGTAGAGGGTTTCAACCTCGAGAGGGGAGAGCGGGGTGGACTTCTTCCCCTTCTTGAGGAAGCTCTTCTCGAAGGACTTGGCCTTGTACTCGAACTCGCGGAAGGAGTAGTGGTGGCCGCTGTGCCAGACCGGGCGGCGAACCGGCTGGGGCCGGCGGGGGCAGAACCCGATCTGCTGCTGGCGCGTGGTGAACCGGGGCTGGGACCGGTTCAGGTTGGAAATTGCGGTTTTCTTAGGAGAAGGGGAAACAGGGGGAATGATCTTGCAGATGCCGTATTTGGAAGCTTCCTGCTCTATCTTGAAGATGTAGCCGATCGGATCCTGGAACTCCGCCGCGGTGGGCCGGTACTCCGGCGCCACCGGCAAAGACTTCAGCCACGAGAAAACCTCCTCCGAACCCGCCATTGCTGCCACCCTCGTCTTCTCTCACTCATTCATTGTCTCTTGAGATTCCATGCTTAGCGTTTCTCTTTTTTCCTTATATCTTTTGGAAAAATAATTTGCCTTTTAAAAAAACTCAAATATGTTTTTTTTCCACTACTCCGTGTGAGATCACATGTTCAAGTCTCAAAACCGTCTCATAGGTAAAAACAAGATAAAGTTACGATAGCGATTATTCCCCGAACCTGTGTATGCAGAAGCTTTGTGCCGGGCTTTCGCAGTGAAAAGGGAAAATGGAGAAAAAAATTGGGAGGAGAGGAGTGCAGTGTACAGAGTGGGTTTGAGAGTTGAAATGTGTGAGTGGGGGTTTTTGTTGTGGGGTTGGAGTTGTTGAAAATGGCCATGGTTGGTAGTGTTATTTACAGGAACTGCCACCGCTATTTTCTCTTTCTTTGCTGTTAATGATAATGATGATAATAAATTATATCCGTTTTGCAAATTGCAATTGCAATTGCGGATAATATATATAGAAAATAAATAAATGCGAAAACGGTGGGTATTACTTTTGCTCGCTTGCTTCGCTGTCTGCTTATTCTATTTTTCCGCACAATGCTTATTCTGATTTCTGACACCCAGAGTCCTCTGACGTTCAAATCGATTCCTCTAATTTAATTTTTTTTAATATACAATTTAATCGAATTTAATTAACCGTCCAAAGAGTGCTTTTTTTTTTCCTACTATGTGTGTCTTTGAATTCATGTTGAATTCGTATACATTCCTAATGAAATTAACGTGTTAAAATTTTATTTATTTGATTCGCATTAAACTTAACATAATAAATTTTAGTATATATGTTGCTAAATCACGTTTGTGTTGATTCTAACATCAAATCAAACATACATTAAGTTGTTCTCATAATTTTAATCAAGACGCGGTGAAACTTAAATATTCTCCAAGAATATGCTTTTCATAAATTTAACGCTCGACCTAGAGTGAAAGGAGTTTAAGATTAAGGGCTAGGGGGACTTCAATCATGCTTTGATTAGTAAATACTAAACAGGTCTGAAAGTTGTTAGCCTTAGGAAACTCTTTACTTTATAGAGTAAGGAAGGCTAAATATTTTCTTAAGAAGAATTTCCTTGAGGCCAGGTTTGGTTTCCAACCAAACTATGCATGGAGGAGTGTTTGGGGCACAGTTAAAACCACCATTAAGGAGGGCATGGAATAGAGGGTGGGCAATGGAGTTAATATTGATATCTGGCTGGAGGACCCTTGGCTTCCTGGCCCTCAGGGATGGTTTGGTTAAATCTCCACCTTAATTTCTGATGAGAAGAAAGAATGGAATGCCTCATAGATCAAGTTTTTTCTGTTGAGGAGGCTCATATAATTAGATCGATTCCACTGGGATGGAGGGACATGGAAGATAGAGTTTACTGGAGATGGAGCAAGAATGGTAATTTCAATGTAAAGATGAATAACTCAACAAGTGGGTATCAGATATTGTTTTCCCCTGGAAGAAATTGTGGGTTGTGACATTACCTTCAACAGTGAAACATTTTACTTATAGAGTGGCCACTTATGCTTTACCATGCAAGGAACAATTAGTAAAGAGAGGGGTCCAATTCAATGTGTGTGCTATATCAACAGCAAATTGAGGAGACACAGAACCACATTTTCCCAATTGGGGTCGTAGAGTACCCAATTGGGGTCGCAGTCTCGTAGAGTACCCAATTGATGAAATCTTAGTTGGTTTCAATCGGTACCGAGTCATTGAGCTATTCACTTAAATCAATCAGATAATAAAATATAAGGGAAATTTCTCTTTTTTTTTTTGTTAGAGTAAAAAATATTCATAAACATTAGACACTTTCATTTTTCTCTCTATCTCTCATTTCTTATCACATCACATCATATATCACATTCACTATTTATCTTTGTTTTCTTTCTTTTTCTCTTTGGGT
Organism: Acmispon strigosus; assembly: GCA_030819835.1. NCBI lineage: Eukaryota > Viridiplantae > Streptophyta > Magnoliopsida > Fabales > Fabaceae > Acmispon > Acmispon strigosus. Next base: position 16,751,379 of record JAUAMA010000002.1, on the reverse strand, counting down.
ATCTACACCTAAAGATGTCTATGAATCATAACTCCGGTAAAATATTAGAACCGATTTCCTTTTTCTTAAAATAATGAAAAAAAAATTCTTGTCAATATGTAAATTTTTTTTACTAAAATGCTTATATTGAAACTCAAGAGGTAAACATATATCTCAGTTATACACCAATGTTACGGCCTACAAAATTAAACAATATTGAACAGAGCATGGTCACTTAAACTGATATAAACCAACTAAAATAAACTTAAAAAAAAAAAAACAATGTAAATGACCTTAAACTCCAATTGTTATTCTTGTTGTGCTACAACTTTTACAAATATAAATAGTTTTGCCGGTGTTGACCTCAACTGAGCTAAACAATGTCTAGTGTATGAAAGCAATGTCATAGGTGGTGGCGGTCGTGGTGGGGAGGGAAAATGCATAGATGGAAATGAGAATGAGGTTGTGTCTAGAAATAAAGAAGACCAAATATGAGAAGCAAAGAAAAAAAATTGAGAAATTAAGGATGAAAGCATGTAAAAATTTGTTAAAACAGAGAAATAAAGATGACCAAATGTGTAAAAATTTCCTGAAGTACGTATTATTATCTTTGGGCTCAAGCAAAAATGTTAGCCCGATTGTTGAAAGTCCTGATGTCCAACATTTCTCATTCCTTTTTGAAATGGAAAAAAGAGGGTTCCCCCAGGCACTAGAATTCTAGAAAGTACCGAAGTTTATTGCTGTAAATTTAAATATTCATTCTTTTGATAGATATAGTTTTGTTTGGTAGATGTAAATTTAAATATTATAAACCCTAGCTTAATTTTTTAATTATCCTTATTAGAAAAACTTTTAAGGACTTAAAAGTTAAAAAAACAGAAGTTGATGCATTGTTTGGAAACAGAAGTTGATGCACGATCTGGAACATGCCATATCTCAACTCCCACAAGGTAAAGAAAGTGAAGCTCCACGAGAAGCAGCGACCGTGCCATAATAAGAGTAATAGACGAAAATTTGACATGCTAACAAAGAAAGAAAATCAATGCCGAAAAATACAATATATGCCCTTCTAAACTCTTGATGCAAAGATCATCCTAAAAGCTGTTAATGAAATAAGAACAACTTTATACAACGACCGAGATAACAGGAATATCTGTCGGTGAGATGATTCTGGAAGAAAAAGGTTAACTAAAAAGAACAGATATAAAGGATCAGAGAAGTCCAACCATCCGAGTTGGAAACTAAAGAACCAGCATACACGAGAATCAACAAATGTATGGATGTTGTCCTCAAAATGCTGAAGCCCAGGATAGTTAGACATCTGTGGCAGACGAATCAAACAATGGAAGAAGCCATCCCTTTGCCTGGGCATGCTCCACATAGAAGTCAAATTTTTCCTTCGCATTTGGAATGTCCAGAGCCAGATCATCAAGACTATCCTTGATTCGGGTGAACCCTTTAGTCATCTGGTTGATGGTGATCAGTCCTTCACTGAAGCACTCCTGCAGCAGATCTAGCATCCTGTCATTCTTCTTCTCCATGGCCATAACTAGAGCTTTCTTCACTACCTCATGGTTGAAGAAAGACATTCCCAGGTCACGAATACACTGGCATGCTTCGCTCACAACCCCGCTGCTTTCATACTCTTCCAGGAGCTTCATGATCTTGTCCTTAGCATCCTCCACAGCCCATCCAGTCCCCCCACCCCAGCATCTCAGAAGCCTTTCTCCAGCATGGCGAGCAGAAACCAGAGTCCGAGCCATACGCACAGTTTCACTTCCACTGCATTTTGGTGGCAACCTGCTGCCAATTTCTTCCAAATTCAATGGGGCAAGTACATCATCAATCACAGCCCGAGCTAGAAAAAGAGCAAGCTCATTTGAAGCATCCAAAATATCCAGTGCTGTGTCTTCTGCACCTTCCAGAAGCAAGACAAAACCATTAACTATATCCTCGGTTGAGAAGATCTCTATATGAAGAGCAGATAACAGGACAGATGCCATTTCCTTTTCTCTGTTCTTTCGATCCATAGCAAGAGTTATAAGCTTCTTCAAAAATATTGGGTTATACTCAGGTGCTCCAAGATCTTCTAGACTTCTTATGAGTTCAGGAATGTCATCAGAGAGGAAATACTCATGAATTATAGTTACAATTTCCTTTTTGTACTTCCTCACCTTCTCATCTTCAACTTCGATCTCCCCATCTTCCCCAGCAGAATCGGTAAATGAAGCATCGAGCCATCCTTCAGATATTGCCTTGGGAACAAATGACTGAAACAAAGCTTTAGCTGATGGAACATCAAGAGCAAGATCATCCAGGCCTTCTTCCAAACGAGAAAACCCTTTCACCATTTGACTGGAACTAATGAGTCCTTCTTCTGCAGCTTCTTTTAATAGCTTCAACAATAGAGGTTCTGCTGATCGAATCTCCATGGCAAGTACCAAAGCCCTCTTCACAACCTCATGATGGAAGAATGAGACCCCCAATTCACGTATACACCTGCAGGCTTCTAATGTCTCACCACTATCCACATATTCTCTAAGTAAATCAGCAATCTTCTTCTTCACTTCTTCGACAGTAATGTGAGTGCTACCACCCCATCGCCTTTCCACAAGTTCTGCATGGTGTGGAGCTGAGAGATAACTCTTCTCAGCAGTCTGAATTACCTGAACTCCCTTAGAAGATTCTGGAAGAGCCTTCCTTGCCCTGGCAAGAAAGGCTGGAGGAAGAATGTCATCAACAACAGCACGTGCAAGGAATAAAGCAAGGATGTCAACTGCATCCAAGATATCCACTGCAAGATCATCAGCAGATTCAATCAGCATAAAGAACCCGTCCCTGATCTGCGCAGGGCTAATGACATCAGCATACAATGCTGAAAGAAGAACAGAAGCCATTTCTTTCTCCTTATCATGCCTATCCATTGCCATGGACACAAGTCTCTTAATGAAATATGGATAATATTCACTTGAGCCAAGTTCTTTGAGGTCAGACGCTGTCAGTTCAACATCTCCATTACTGAAGTATTCCTCTATGATGGATACCACTGCTTTCTTGAATTCATCCAATGGGTCAGTAATGGTAGATCCAACCAGTTGATAGGGTTCCTATAAATAGCAAGAGTGTGCAAACGCGAATGTGTTATGTGCTTATTTATGCAATCAATTTGCAATAGCAGAGAGAGAGAGAGAGAGAGAGAGCAAAGCAGGCAAAAAGTACAGTTAAAAGAAATTAATGAAAACAAGGACAACAGTCCACTACTGCTACTACAAGCATCATATCAAAGTTTCAAGTAGCTAGTGTTATGAAATATATGTTAAGAAAACTACAAATAAAAAGTGTAAAAATTTCACCTCTCCACTGTCATAATTTGGATCATTCCGGTCTATGTGAGATACAACATCTGTGTCAATTAATTTTCCCCAAGTGCCCTTTCCACCAGCACCATCTGCATCACAAGATAAAGAAGGTAAAATCACATGATGACTACTATAAAACTTAAAAAATAAATTCTAACTTCGAATGTTGACATGGCAAGAGAAAGCAATGAGCAAGGAAATCTCAACAATACCACATACTAACATCATAATTATCAACCCAATATAAAAAATCTAAAACTATTAGTCAGAACACTAACAAAATCTACATGGTTATGTCAATCTACAGGATTTACATAATCTGCATCCCGAACAGATTACTCTAATCTGTATATATTATAAGTTGATTGGATAGTTGTATGTCCGACCGAAGCTGGACAGCAATCAATTAGCCCCATTTGGAGTAAGAAAAACAACGAACATCAGATCAAAAAGCTCAATATTGTTTCCTGTTAATAAAGATGATACAAATAAAAAACACAAGGATGCATTTATAAGATTAATCAAAGTAAAATATGTTGGCCAATTTCCTAAGAATTTAAAAAACTTCTAAACGCAAATGTAATTTTTTCTCACTCTTACAAACTAATGAAATTTCAATCTTGTTTTGCAATCGTCTGCCTCATAAGTAATCAACAATAAATAATAGCAGCATCATGGAAGCAAGAAAGCATTCTGTCATAAGGTAATAGTTAGCTAGACACAGATACACAACTTCACTTTTAAAGTTGATGAGCAATCCGCCACCACGAGAATGATGGGATTCCAGCTCTCATACATCAGGTGTTCAAGACCCGAATCAAATCACCTTTCACTAACAACCACTCACCGTGTATGTATCAATTATCAATTATTACCCAAAAAAGCGGTATCTACTCTGGACGATACTTCTATCGATCAGTTCTTATAGATTGGGAGGCTAATCCACTGATCATAATAACATCAAAATGTCACAAATTTCATAGAGAAATAGCAAGCAAATATTCGATAATTTCCATAGCAAATAAAAAACAATGAACAGTACCCGCGCAGCATTGGTTAGAAAATTGCCCAATCCCACGGAAACTTCTAAGATCTTAACTTGTTCAGAGTTCACCTATTCGTCTAAGTACCCTTGGATCGTCTTACTTCTAAAACCTTCTCAAGAAATCCAACGGCCTAGCTAAGCATAGATATACTGTAATTCAAAAAACAGGGGATACAGATACAACAGAGAAACAAACCAGGTGTGTATAAGCCATTCAAAACAAAAGCTCAGAAGGACATGAACTAACCTTTCTTCACCCGCCCAAACTTTCCAGAATGTGACCGGCGCACATGCCTCACGGCTATCCCAGCTGTCTGCGCCTTACCACCACCAGCAGGGGCCTTTATGTGATGTTCAGAGAGCAACGACGATGGGGATTTCGGCGACGAAGACAAAATCTCAGCATTTTGACTAGCAATCTTGAGCACTTCCCGCTGCCCATCAGTCAGAAACCCCTCGCCGGACGCCATTTACACACACACAGAACAATAACAATCCAACCCTATAAACACGTTTAACCAATTATCAATCCCATTACTATATAAACAACAAAAAGCAAATGCTACGTTAAGTGCCCATCAGTTCAAGATTAGAGCAAAATCGCATCGATTAAAGAACACACCGCTAAGCCGCAAACATTTCCGTGCTCTTTTCCACGCGTCATATATATAGCAGTTGAAGAGTTAATACAATAAAAACATGCAGTACGCACCGTTTTGGCTTTTCTTCCCAACAACAAACAAAGAGTTCTAAGAGACAAAACTAAAACCACCCGTTTGTTTCGTTTTTAACTTTCAACAACGCATCACATCGCCCCCAAAAAAAAAATCCAAATCACAGAAAAAAAATATCAAGAGAAAAAAAAAATTGAAAAAAAAAAGAAACGCAAGAGAGATAGATGAATGGTACGAACCAGTGAAGGCGAAAATGGAAATCAGAACGGGATTCTTCTGTTCTTGGCCCGGATCTCGAGCCAAGACAGGAGAAGCAAGCGGGCTTTCCGATCGAGCGCTGCGAAGAGGAGAAGGCGATTCGGGAGAGAGAAACCCTAAAGGGTGGTGGCGTGAGATGATCGGAGAGTGAGTGAGTGTCGGAAATAGAATGAATCGGTGGAAAGTGAAAGAGAAGAAGAAGAAGAAGAGAACAAGAGCGAGAAATGGATGAGAACGAAGGAAAAAGAAGAGAAAGGCTTATATAGGGAGGCTACGGTTACCTGTACACGTCACCAATGGGCAAGGTTTTCGGGTTTGGGCCTATTCTATCCCATCCTACTCGCCTATTATTTTTGTTCTCTGCTTACACGTGGCGCTGGCGCTACAGGCTGAACCCGATCTTAACCTTTTTCGGATTCCCTTTTTTACCCCTGACCTAGCCTCCTTTGGATTTGGTTTGGTAATGATAATAATTTCCATATCCAATATTCACACAACTTCTTCTTAATATGTTACTTTTTACGAGTCATGTATGTTACTAGAAACTTTATATTGTTGATCTATTCAACTTGAGATTTTCATCACTAATTGAAAATTAAGGATATGAGTTCTTGATTAGTGAGGTCATTGTGAATTCTGAAACTTAATCCAATCAATTAATTTGAGTTCTTCTGAGAGTTCAATGAGCTTCAATTAGGTTAATTGGGATTATTATCTGAGGATGTAAGATTAAGTTATGGTTAAGTAAACTCTCTCCCCCTCCATCTTTCTCCCTTAATGCTCTCCACTCTTTTTTCAGTCTTCCCAATCCATCCTGAAACAAACAATGCTTAAGAGAAGTGTACTATGCAATAGAGAATGACTCTTGCGTGCTGTCTCCAATGATATGCACTCCAAAGGCAAACATGCTTTGTCCTCATTTTTCAGCCAGTGCATAGAAAATTAGGTTAATATCTACTCTTCCATTCCTTAACATAAGAACCAAGCTACTTCACATCCCTAGAGAAATCTTGTTAAATTAGTTAATCGTGTTAAAGTTGTTCTTAATTTATATTAATTTTCCATAATTATCCTTACCCATTTTTCTAAATTTATATGCAACATAAATGTTTGGGAGAGTGCAGAGAGAAAATTCAATTAGATATAGTTATTTTTATCAAAAAATAATAAATGAATCACAAAGTTGAAGTTGGTTTTTATAAAAAGAATCAATGTGCATCTCATATTTTGTTCTTATAATAAGAAATCCAGGGAGTATATATTTAAAAGGTATAGGACTGACCAATTACCAAGGTATCCCGAGAACTAGTTGTCGTGAAACTAATCTCTGTTTCACAGTCAGTGTACTAAGCAGTAGTAGAACTGACTAATAATTATTTTTTTTCCATTTATAGGAGTAAGAATTCAAACACTTAATCACTTATTTAAGGGACGAAGGATTAAACCACTCGTTAGAATTCTACTACACATTTTATAAAATTGTTACTTGTCTTTGTTTAGATTTACCCCTCAATTTTTTTCTTTTATAGAATAAAACATCACTGTCAATTTGTACGAGAAGCAGTCCTTAATGATTAGGAATCATCAATCCTATCTAAAATCATGACGCAGAATGAAATGGCCACTCCATGACCTTTTTTAAACCAATCAGGCGAATGCTCATTCCCATGGAAAAGAGGCATATTTCTAGCATGCTAAGTATAATCTCATAATGCATGGAAACCAGTGGAGGTTACACTCATCATCAATATGAACAAAATATCTTGATGGGTTTTTCAACATTTAAATTCAGTCCCCATGTTGAATGTAGATTTCAGCTGATTCTATTCAACTATCAGATTCAGATGCAATACTGTATATCTGCAGTGTCAAAAAAATTAACAGAGCAAACAATGACATTGGCAACATTTTACGCATATAGATTATAGGGATAAAAAAATGCAAAATAACCTATTTTTCCTCAGCAGCTTTGGTACAGTCATTAGAGCTGTGGGAAAAAACAAAGGACTCCTTACCATTGCTATAATTCTCAGAACATTTGCACTTGGGGATGGATAAAGCAAAATCCTTATGCTGTGATGATGCATATGAAGAAGAGAACTTTTTATGAGGCCAGAGGGTACGAGGAAAACAGTTAGATTGATTATCTAAATCATGGGTTGTTGATGAAGCAAGATGTTCATAATTACACACCTCTTCCTTGAGAGAATCAACTCTAGTAAAAGAAATCCTTGGAGTCTCTCCACCTGCCCTATTCAAGAATACTTTCCCTGAGCTTAGCAAATTCCCTTCACAACTTCTCAAAGTTGTTACAGCTTCTATTCCATGGTAGGACTCGAGAGGCGGCACCCGAGATTCGCAATCAGAGGAACAAGTTAGAGCTCGATCCTTCATCATGGGCTTTTGTGAGGTGTGATCAGCATAGTCTGATTCACTTCCTTGTTCTTCAGATGATAATGATTTCCCAAGAATTCTGCGCGAACAACTTAAAAAATTGAATGACCTCTTTAATTTCGCATACTTAGAATCTGAAGAACAAGGTACAAGATTGATTCTGAGCTCGATGTTACAGCCCAATATGCACTGCAGGGAACTTGCAATCAGTTTCCATGACTTCTCAGCCTTGGCTAAATAGTCACGATGGTGGAACTCCAACTCCACAACTGCAAGACCTGAAAATCGGAATTTTCTCCATTTAATTAGTTGGTAATTAGTACTCACTATACCAAGGAAAAAAAAAGTGAAATATCTTTACACTAAGAGCATGTTTGGATAGCCAAAATCTCAGTAGACAAAACCAACTTGTCTTAGCTTTTGTGGCTGTTCACCGTGAATTTGTTTTCATCGTGATATTCCACTATGTATCCAAATGTGCACTAAGAAAAAAGAAGTGTAATATGTAGTTCGCCTAATGTGCTAGGTCAAAGAATATGAAAATAGCTGATCAAGATTATGTAAGAGCTGCTGAACTTGACCCTATCATATATATTATTGCTGTAAAACCATCGTTTTGATTGTATACTGAGATAGAAAATTTCCCTAATACAGGTTAGGAAGCAAGCACTGGAAGCTCCTTCAAAAGAAATAAACTCAAATAAAAAATTAATAAGAAATTCTCTAAACACAACTTTAGATAAAGAAGGAATCCTAAGTCCTAATAACATACTTATTTTTTCTAATATTGGTCCCATTAAATAACCTATCCTATTCTGTTAGGGGACCTACATGGGGTTTCACATAATAATAGTGTTGATTATTGGATCCTATTTTAGGAAATCAGAATAAGCATTTCTCTGGACAAAAACAAGCACTAAGAACACTGATCATAACAGTAGGAAGAGATTATACAATGATGCCAGAAACCTCAATGAATGCAAATTTAGTCAGTAGACAAGAAACGGTGTAGATAAAGCTACAATATGCACCTTGATTAATGCAAACTGAAGACAACTTCCCCTGCTTCCTGAGAAAAGTCTTGAGCCTGCTGGATTGACATATCTCTGTAGCATTATGCCATATGGAATCCAATATCTCTTGGTGATCCTCCTGCACTCCTAATCTATTTGACTTCTCATCACTCTGAACTGTAGCAACATGCTTCAAGCTCTCCCCTGTAGAAGATGTACTGCACAAATCAGCATCTGCACCAGTTTAAAGACAAGCTTAGAATGCAATGTTCAACAAGATCAAACCATTCCAATACAGCTAACTCTATTCTACAAACCTGTTAAGGAAGATAGGGAATTAATAAAAGAATGGAGAAAGAAGTCAAGCCCACCTCTACTCGAAGCAGCTTTCATGAACAACTTGGTATCATTTGCATCCACAGATGAGCATTCTATAGAACTTAACTGTAGAAGAGCTGCAGTGAACCATGTTGCTTGATTCTTACAAATTCTCAATTGCTTCTCTGTTTCAGATAGAATTTTTAATACGTGACTAAATTTCTGCTGGTCCGCTTCCGCTGTGATGGAGAAAATAACCAGTCAGACAGCAGAAATAAGAACAAGGGGAAGAGTTTACAAGGTGAAACACAAGCATGGACCGCGATAAAAATCAAACATCCAATTTATACACTCAAAGCTAGAAAAGATATTATATATTATACATTTAGAATGCGTCTGGATAAACAACTTAATTAAACGTTTATAGCAATAAGCACTTATGTTATTCATAAGCTAATTTGAGAAGCTTATTAAAATAAGTTCAAAATAACTTGTAGATAGGTATAAGCGCTTATTCTAAAGCTAATTTGAGTAGCTTATGACAATAAAATCAAAACAACTAATAGATAGGTTTTAAGCTATTTTCATAAGCTTACTAAAACACTTGCGCACTGATACTATAAGATAAGTTCAAATAAGTTCTTCCAAACGGGGCCTAATACTTGAAAGCACTTACATGTATGACTACCAGAAAATCTTCTTCTGATTTCAGAAGAACCAAGTTCACATTTCCCTGCAAGAATATCCATAATAATATTTGCCATCTGTGATATAAGTTGTAAAGGATCTACCCTTGATCTCATCAGCTCCCTGGCTCTTTTCACTGTATTTGAAGTGTCAGATGACAAAGCCATATCCAGCAAATCAAGCAATTCATCATCAGAAATGACCCCAGTCTGCAGAACAACAAAGGGAAAGACATAAAGCTCAGAAACAAGAAAAAATGAAGACAGTTTCAAGGACATATATGTATAGAACAAAGCACAACACTTACAAGCTCGTAGACTAAGGAAGTTGTAATCTTTTTACCAAGCAAACTCAGCTGATCAACCATCATTTCTGCATCCCTAAGGGAACCACAGGATTTAGCAGCAATAAAATCCAAAGCATCTTGTTCATATTCAAGACCTTCTTCACCACAGATTGTTTTCAACCTGCTTGCAATGTCAGCATCTTTAATCTTTGCGAAGTGGTACCTCTGAGCCCGTGAAACTGCACTACGAGGAAGCTTATCCAAATCTGGAGTAATCATCACAAAAACCACATGCTGAGAAGCATTTTCTAGGCTATTCAAAAGACTCGCCCATGTTTCCCCATGCAATAAGTGGCACTCATCAATTATGAACACCTTAAAACGCGAGGAAGCTGGAGGTATGCATGCATTCTTCACAAGGGATTTAACCTTGTCAGCATGATTGATTCTCAAAGAATCCACTTCCTTAACATCTTTACTTCTTCCGGAAAAGAACAAAACACATTCTCTACATAGACCACATGGCCTTTGCTCCTCAAGGGAGAGGCAATTCATTGCAGCAGCAAATATCCTTGATGCAGAGGTCTTCCCCGTACCACGAGGACCATGAAAAAGATAAAATGATGCTATCCTTCCTCTAGAGATGGCACCCAAAAGAGATTTTCCCACCATATTCTGTCCAACCAAATCATAGAAACATTTTGGCCTGAATTTCATAGATAAACTTCTAGGAGTTTCCAAAGTTGGACTACCTTCACCACCAATGTTTCTCATGCTTTTATGCCCATGAAAATCTGTCTCATTGACATGGTGCAATATCAAGGGAAGGTCTTCTTTTTCATAATGATTTGATTCTCTAAACCTTGGGGACTTTGACCAACAACAGCTTAATCCGCATCCACGGTGATCAACTAAAATATCAATATCTTGAGTTATAAGTGCAGAGGCATCATGAACAGAAAGGCATGGACTCCCTACATGGCCTGCGTTATCACCCATCACTTCAGATGGTTTCACTTGACTCTTGCGTAGCGATTTTCTAATTGACTTTGAGTGATCTACTCTCCCTAATTGTGATGATAAGGTAGTAGCTAAATAGGATGATTCCTCATCCTTCAAATGATTACTAGGAGGCATGATGGAAGCCAAACCCGATCCTCTACCTCCAAGGTTGCTACTACAGCTTTCACTTGGTGATTTATTACCAGAAATGCTTTGTTGCTTAGGATTAGAGTAAACTACTTCATCATCATCTCCAAAACACAATAGTTCTTTAGAGATCCCACCATAGTTCATCTTAGTGTTCAACAGGCGACAATCCAATTCAAAATCAGTAGTATCCTGATATCTCTCCCCCTTAAAATCTAAATTCTTTGATCTTAAAAAATCATTATAGTCGGAATCATAAGCATGAGAAGCACTCAGGAACCTCAGAGAAACCCCATTACCAGAACCATTTCCCCAATGTCCATCATCAATCAAAGGAGAGAGCTTGCTAATGCCATTGGTTGATGGATCCCTCAGTGACCTGACTCTTCTAAGTGCTACAAGAGTTTTAGAAATAGGAATATCAACAGAATGCCTCCTACCATCCATCACTGTCTTATTCTTATACAATCCCACCCACTAGAAATAGTACAAATCAAAGTATCAAACCAACCTACAAGAGAGGAAAAAAACATCAAAGACAGCAAAATGGAAAGCCAAGGAAAATCAAAATAACAACTTTGGCACAGAAAATGAGGAGAGAGAGAGGGGATGAAACATCAAACAAGTAACAACCAGTAAAGTAGTAAACCACACACTCTAAAGATAAGCATGAATTCGTAATCCCTCATTCCATTCGAAAAAAAGCACAAAAATTTTGGGCGGTCAAAAACAAAAGCAGAGTTTGTCTAAAATGGGAGAAAAGCTAGCTCCTTTGCTACTACTGAGAACTGTGCAGGTCCATTCTAGCGCCAAATAAGCATCATAAATTGAACAAACAAAAGAATGTGAAATGTGGTACTTATAATCAAGCAAGAATCAAAAACAATCCCATTAACGTTGGTTCTTACCTCTGCAGCAATGTCTACTGTTTCCATTCCGTCTGTATTAGAAAGCAAAACATGACGGGGGAAGAAGGAGAGAATCTTGAGTTTACAAAATTATAATGTATCAAAAAATATTGATAATGGAAACAAACAACGTGAAAGGACAGAAAAAACAAGTCTCAGCAAATGAAAACAAGGAAAACCTTCGAAACTGACAAAAAAACCACCTTGAATCAGGTAACGTAGAAAATGGGTTGTTGAAAAACCCAAACTTTGGTCTTGATGGGGGAGCCAGGTGGGTGACCAAGGTGAGTGAGCATTGAAGAACATTAAAATGGGGAGATAAAGAATTAGAAGGAAATATAGTGGCAAAATAGTAAAAAAAAATTAGTAAACCACGCTACAGTAGAAACCATACTGCCACAAAAAGTATTTTATAAAGCTTTTCACTCTACGGTCTAAAATTGTCACAAAATAAGAGTCTAAACACTTATAGGTGATTCATGTGATGGTAAAAAACGTGATAGTAAAAAAATGTAGTAAATGCAAGGGGGTGGTAGGCACGCCATGAGTCATGTTGTGACAAGAACAAGTGTCAAGCTCTGATGAATGGCATAAAGAGGGTGACTTTTGGTCTATAGAAGCTTTGTTTTGTTCCCTTTCAAGGAGATGCAGATGCTGAGGCAGTGCAGGTGCAGGTGGTGAGGGAATCAACACTTTTTACAGAAAGTGGGGATGGGGTGTTTGGTAATTTCAGTTAGAACTTGGAAAGGTTTTTAGTTGAAGGAGAAAAGCTGTGTAGCTATGCTTCCGTTTGCCTTTGAGGGAGGAATGTTGTGCCAAAGAAAAATGTCAATACAGGCTTCACCGAAAACTATGGAGAATCTTAGATTTGTTGAGGAAAAATGTTTAACAAATGAGAAAAGGAAAAAAGGAGGAACAAAATAGTGGAATGGAATATGTAAAACGAATCTTCATGTATAACTGTCTCACTTTTTTAGGCCATGTAAATATTCGACATGGTTAACTTTTAACTTTATCATTTTTTACCGCCTTTGGGTTCATTTGTGGTTTGACTGTTGCATGGTGTCCTCACAACCATAGTTTTCAGCATGAAAGATAGACTGAATACTCAAATTGATTTTTGAAAGTGTGAGATTAGTCTTTGAAAATTGAAAACATGAAAAATATACCTTCCCTAGTCTTTGATGTTGGAAATGGTCAAGTCACATTAGTGATATTCCTAATTCATAGGAATAAAATGCATCTTGTGACTAGTCATTTACAATTTAGTGAAAGCAGTCACATCTCATAGCAAATAAATTACTCACTGTTGTTGACGGTGATGTGCTGGACTCACCAAAAAGTTAGTCTCTAGTGTCCCAAACATCAACTTTGACCGACCTATTTGAGCATTCACTATAAAAGATGCTAGTATTTTTTAAACTAGGACTTCATTTGGATCTATTGATTTTAGGTGGAAGAAATACTCATGGATTGAAAACGACTGGAATTTTTAAAGTGGAAAACTGTACAGCTACATTGTGTTATCAGTTTTTCGTACAAAACTGCTGTGAAAACTCAAAATATAACAAGATTGCATCCATTCGAAATTATCTTCATTTATTATTTGTTCACATTTTAAATTTATTATAGAGAAATATAAATATTACAGGTGGTCTAAATAATCTTAGAAAAAATTTGGGTTAAATAATCATATTCTTAAATGAATCAATAGTATTTAAGATAAATAAATAAATATGAAATACTCAGCCCACTTATCAATGTCATTCATCCACCTAAGATTATAAATTACGGTGATTTAACTTAAATTTTATCTAGAGTCATTTAAACAATCCCAAATATTAATTCCTACACAAAAGATAAAATAATAAATATATTTCTAGTAACATATATATATATATATATATATATATATATATATATATATATTGATAAATTGGAAAGCTAAAAAACAACAGACAAATAAAAAACAAAACAACAAAACTAACTACTGATATGCTCCCGTTTCCAAAAAAAAAAAAACTACTGATATGCTCCAATAGAAGAAGAACTTCCATGGGAGGAGAATTCCAAGTTTTTAACTATTTCTTCTCCCTAAGATTCATTTTAGCATATATTTGTTTTATATATATATATATATATATATATATATATATTTGTATATATATATATATTATTGATATTACCATATTAATTTTTAATTATATATTAAAATTGACACAAATATGGTTCTAATCTAGAAGATAAATTAGTAATTACACATTGTACTTAATTCTTTTCTCTCTCATTTCATTCTATTTTACCTATTTCTTCACACAATCCAAATAATTTAAAATCATCTAATTTTAGTGTTATATTCTTTCGTCCTATATTTCTTTCTCTCTTCTTCACCTCTACATTCAAACATAGCATAACACTATGTTTGTTTGAAGGGAAATGATGAAAGTTGATAAGAAGAAAAATAAATGGAAAATTGTATCTTCATGTTTGGGAATAGTGGAAAATGGAACGGGAGAAAATTGAACATGAACAGTGACATGTCAATTTTCCTTATAAAAGAGGTTAGAAAATAGTGAGAAATGTCGAACTAATGATAAAAAGATATAAATGCCCTTTTAATTTGTACTCGTATAGTATTTTTATTACAATTATAGTAAGCTTATATTTAAGGGCACACCCGGGTGTTGAGCAACTGGTTAGCCCGACTCGACCCACTTATTTCAACTCTTTTGAATAAATATTTGAAACTGTATTCAAATTTAGTATTATGACTTTATAAACACATTCAAAAGTTTAAAGACATTCAAAAGTTAGAGTGCAGAAAACCTAACCAACTCCAAGAAATATACAATTATAACAAGATCTCAAGTAGGCAATACATGCAAATGAAAATTAAAACTCTATGATATATGGCTTAAGAGTTTAACAACCCATCATCATGGGTGAAAACTCATAAATAAACAAGAACAAAAAGAAAGACCTGCGACCACAATATTTTCTTAATGTGTAAATGTTGTTTTAAAATGATAAAGATGTAGGGCAAATTTATAATATATATGACACACATCTTTTCCCACTTTTCTTTCATGTTTTACTTTTAACTAATTCAACTGACTCAAAAATCACTATAACTTTTTCTCTCACAATTTTTTTGGTTGCAATTAAGTTTGGGTGGGTTCTCCTCTGATGACTACCACGGGACATTGCATTTTTTAGGACTTTTAGACTTTTAGTCGCTTACAGAGTTACTTACATATTATCCATCAACACAGCTCTCTCATCAGTAGTGAGAATTGAACACACAACCTTTTAAAGGAAAGTAATCTCTCCTTACCAACTGAGCCAACATGCGTTAATTTTCTCTCTCACTTTCAATCAAATATCCAAACAAAGGATACATGAGAAGATGCATTATATGTTACTTTTTAAAAATAAACCAAGGTATTCACTTTTGACAATAATGACTAGAGCTGGGCAAGAGGGCCGAAGTTCGCGGACCGGCCCGCAAGATCCACAGCTCGCGCGGGCTATAGATCGGAAAATAGAGGTTCATTTAAATGCGGGCCTACTTGAGCCAGCTCACTTACCCCGCAGTTTTAGTAAGTTTAACCCGTGGGGTTCGCGGGCTAGCCCGCGCAAAGGCGGGGGGCAAAAGTGGGGTCATTTAACTGCGGGCCGGGATGCGGGATGAGCTGGACCGCGTACCCAGCTCTAATAATGACTAATCCTATCACAGTAGATACATGTATCAAGCGATAAACGACTGATAATGAAATATATTACGTACTAAGGAGACAAAGATCGAATAATATTGAATAGCATTGTTGATAGCCAATAAAAAATTTCATAATATAATATTAATAGTTTTAAATCTATTTGTTTTGACTATTTAAAATCATTTTTTTTATCTTCTCTCATTTATTATAATGTATCATAATAGATTTTTCTAATAAATTAATCAAGGTAGCTTTTCAAAATAATATGATTTCAGTTTTTTTTAAATAATAATTTTTTAAAAAGTTGAAACAAACATTTTAAAATTAAAAAAAAAAGATTTTTCATTGAAAGAAAATAAAAAAATAAAATTGAAACAAATGCACTATAAACCTTTAAAAAGTGGATTACTCACAGTATGACAGATATAGATTAACGCATGTTATAGATAAAAAGAAAAGTCTGTTTGTGGATAAGATCTGAACATTTCACGCTTTAGGACTCGTTCTAATCATGTTCAGAGAGCCTGCAAGCGCAGACCTATTTCAAGTAACATTATTTATTTGTCACTTACCACAATAATACTACCACCAAATCCAGTACTCAGCAGGTTTATATCAATGATATTCAAATAATTACATTTAAATTTAATTTACTCAATATGAATTGTATTTTTCCCGTAAAAATAAATTATATTTATTTGTAACTTAATGATATTTAATAAAAGTGGAATTTTATTACTATTTTTAAGTGCACGATTCACAAAATGTCATTATTTACATCTAAATTTAATTATATTTTATTATTCAAACAGGATATTTTTCAACACTTATATTTATATGTTGATTTTTAAACACACTTTTTTCTTTTAAGTTCAATTTTAGAAAAATTAGCTAAATAAACCTAATTCTGCAAAATTTTAAAATAAATGAATCCTAAATCTTAGTTTTTTTCCCTACTAAATCTTAGTTTTTTAAGTTTTTTTTAAATTATTATATTAATAAATAATCTTATAACTTTGAGATTAGGTTAAGTGGGAAACCTATCATAATCTTATGCACCACTCAATAGTCGAACCCAAGATGCTTAAAGAACTCAGCTATATATATATTAGTTGTGTTCTACGTTGTTAGTGCGTCGAATCTCTCTACGGTAAAACTGAAGTAACTTTTTGTCTTTATCTCAAAATCAAACGTAAAACATCAATAAATAATAATTATGGGTGAATATTGAATTTTATGTTAGTTGGAGGGTAAAGCATTCAATTCTGCAAGTTACTGCGTCGTGAAAATAGATCGATCCTTTCAATATCAATTCTGCCACGGCCCCGCAGAGTGTACATAACTAACGTGATGAATGCAAACGGCGCTATTTTGGTGGTGGTGGTGCTGCTGCTTCTGATATTTTCATTCACTCAAACACCCACCACTCACGCATGAATTATTAGGCTCAGCTACTATCAAATATCAATGTATAGCGTTGAGTTAATCCACCAAACATGATGGAGAGTTGGAGTCCTAACCCCCACTAATCACTTTTCACTCATGTGCACGAGTGTAGGTTTGATTTTCAATTTAAAATAGCATTTAGTACTTCGTAAATTAAAATTACGATTTTCAATGCACTTGTTGGATTGGGGGAAGTAACTGCAGCTTATGCTGAGACTCGTTGAGGGTAGTGAAAGATTATTCGCTCTTCTCGTCATCTTTCTCCTACAAAATCTTGATCCTCCATTTATTTTCAATGCCTCAAATTAGTAAATGCATTTTGATAGGTAGTTAAAAACATATAAAATTGCTACTGCAGAGAGATTCAAAGGGTAATTGGTTGAAGATGATCCAAATTCAAGGGTAGCTACAAAGGATAATTGGTTAAAGCCTAACATAGAAACTCTTGCCTAAGAAAAACTACCAGAAAATTTTATCTATGTTTGAAAACATTTTAATACATCTCACCCTTAAAGCATCTCCAACCATGGTGTGTCGCACAATAGACACTTCAACATGAGTGTCATTGTTGGAGCAATTATGATCCACACCGCAGCAAGCAATGTGTAGACACAGTTTCTATTAAAAAGGTTCATGAAAAGCAAACTAACAATCATTGACGTAGATAAAGTTGGGTCCATAAAAAAAATGAAGAGTTATTTGGTTGGATTAAAAAGTTAACAAAGGGGTATAATCAGGTAGATGATGTGATATTATGAAGAATTGTAAAGCATGATATAAAATAAAGTGCAAAAACTTTAGTAAATATCATAATTAGAGATGCTTCATTAATCATTAGTTCTATCATTTTGATTACCTGAAATGGAGACAATAAAAGCAGAGGAGCTGAATATGGAGACCTCAAGCTACAACTGAAGAGGAGGTGCTCTAAAAGAAGCATCCAGCTTGAAACAAAGGAAGGATAAGAAAATAAGCACATATAAAATATACATCAGCTTGGTATTCATCCAACCCTTCATCTTAAAATTTGTACATGATTTAATATCTTGCTATGATCGAATATATGTGCGGATACACAGCTAAGAATGAAACAGTATCATGCAGAGATGGCCTAACACTTTGGCTATTCTCTACATTGCCACACTCAAACAGTATCATCACAACATTTCCATTACAATAAAATTCTTTTATGATGATGATATCCCATTATTCATGCACTTCTATTTTCTCCCTTTTATGGTTCTGGTGAGCTCCTTCACATTGTCTCTGTTATCAGAATTAAATAGTTAGGAGAAAAAGAGTAGTAGGCCATAATCAGAAAAGAGCAAGAGGGTGGTGAGCTTTGAGTGAAGATTTTAATTTATAGGATTTTGTTTTTTGGGTTAGGAAATAATAAGGTTTTGGGGCTGATCTGTTCTCTCTTGGATGTTTTTTCTAGGTATGGAAGATTTTAATTTGGGTCCCGATATTTTAACCCCATGCTTCTTGACATACAAAATACATACGTGTTTAGCGACGATTTTTAGTATACACAAAATGTTTTTAAAAAAAGTTTAGCGGAGGCTTTAAACCTCCACTAATAAAATCCCTCAACTTTTGTGGTAATTACTACAGGGCTCATAAACCGCCAGGTTACTTTTTTTATTTTTTATTTTAAATTTTTACAAATTTGTGGCGGTTCCAAACCCTCACTAAGCGCGTGTTGCAATTTTTTTAATACCTTGCATTTTGCAGAGGTCAAAAATTGTCATTAAACACGTATTTTAGTTAGATGTGGCAAAAAAATGTTACGGGCGCTGGTTACACTTTTTTTTGAGAGTGGAAAGGTTTTTTAGTTCGGCCCTTAGCCCAATTTATTTTTTTTAGGAGGGGGTGTTGTGTGTTTCTGGTACAAAGAGGATATATTTTTTCTTCTCTTAGAGGGCTTCTTTTTTGTGTTTGGGCCGAGCTGCATTTTTTTAGAGAGCGAGGACATGAGTGTTTGTTTATTATTTTTTTTGTTCTTTTGAGTTTTTTTTTTTTGAAAGGAGGTGGTTTTATAAAAAAATAAAATAGTTTAGTATTTGACTACTTTGACTTTTTAAATGTGTTTGCAGAAAAGATAAGATAGGTTAGTCTTGGATCTATTTGAATTTGGACTAAATATTTGATTGTGAATATGGTTGATAGAGAGTAAGTCAATAATTGATCTAGCTAAGCATCTCTAAGTTCATTCGAGAAGCAAGTATATAGAGATTATATTTCATTTTTTGAGAGATTAAGTTTATAAACAGAAGTAGATTCTCTTGAATATTGTAAGACAAAGGATCAAGTTGCTGAAATTCTGACAAAATCTTTAAAAAAAAAGTCAAATTTCATGAGTTGAGAATGAAGACAGGTGTAAAGTGGTTAGTTAAAGGAATTGAAGGGTGTGTGTGTTAAAGTTTAAATTCATTTTTCGTTGTAATTCTAGGTACATGCGTGTGTGATAGAGTTAATCTATAAATAGTGTTTTTCACTCTGTTTTATAAATTTTGTGTAATAATTCATCCTACACTTTGATAATAGAAGTTGCTTTCATAAAGAGTATCTCTCATTGTCCTATGTGTGTTTTTCATTGAATCTCCATTGTTTCTAACAATTCATGGGCTTATTTTGATAAACTTATTTAAGTGCATGTAGTTTATTGATAAATCGATACTTATAGACTAATATAAAAAGTTTATGAAAATAAGATCAAAACAACTTATAATAAATATATCATAAGCTATTTAAATTATAAATTTAACAAAACACTTTAGTTAAATATTCATCCTATAGGATAAGTTTAAATGAGTTATTTCTAACATTTATACAAAAGTCCATAAATTAAACAAAACTCTAAGATTAATTTCAATCCATGACTGATTAGTCATTTGACAACTTAGGTAGGTACCTGACCCCCTTATCCCAGTTGGTGCAGGACAGAATGTTGCCTTTATGATGTGTATGAAATCTGATAAAGAGCAAGAGTAATGATTCATAAATTACTAAACACGTTGGGATTTTTTTTTTTATTTTTCTCTTATGCACACAACATATCATATGATACATATACTATTTATCTCTTATATTTTCTTATTTTTTTCTAATAATTTACACCTAAATAATGTACACCAATCTTTATTGATATAGAATGGAACAGTTATTGAATTAACCAGCTAATACATATTAGGGCCTCTTTTAATTTGGCCCCTTCCTACACAAATGTTGCTGAAAATTGTTGGTTGTTTATGATTAGCTCCACTCAAAAGCCTTCTAATTATTGTTTCAGACCATAAATGATGTTTGTTAAACCTAATATTAATTGAGCCGCTTTTTGTAAATGATGATGATGATGATGGGGTACTCTATTTAGGTCCTTATATCCCTGATCTTTACTCGCACAACGGAGCACGCAATTCCCCTTCAATTCTGCTGTGAGCTTATCGGAATGATACTCTTCTAATAACAAATCATATTATATTATATAATTACTAAATACTAGCCTTTTAAATATTTTTGCCGAGTTAAAATTGCACTTTATTTAAAGGAAATATAAAAGACATTTCAACTAACTTAAAATTTATGTTTCTAATTTTTTTTTTTAAAGTGTTTGTTTAATGAGCTTATTTTAGTAGATTATAACTTTTTTAATAAACTACTTGAGGTAACTTCTAGCTTATACGTTAAAGTTTATTGAATTTATTCTCATATTTATTTTTATTATTTTAATAAGAGTCTATCACTATTATTTTATATTTTAAAAAATCTTAATCACTAATTACAATATTTTCATATAAGACTTATCTCCTAATGAAGTAGTCATCGCTTCATCCGCCTTAAATATTTTATTAATTTAGATAAATATAAATTTATTTAATAATTAAATTATAATGTTATTTTTTATTATTGTATCAATGTAATAAAAAATTTAATATATTATATCTTTATGATAAATAATTTGAAATACATTAAAATATTTAAAGTGATAATTATATTAAATTAATATCACATATTGATATTGATGTGTTTATAAAGTAATGTTAAATATAAAAACATTCATATATGATATATATATATATAAGTATGTCATTTTGTATCACTTTACAAATTCAGTTTGTTTAAAAATTAGTTTCGTCAAACACTTTTTTAATTTTTTTGCTATCAGTTAACTTTTCAGTTTTCAACTTTCAGCTTTCAGCCTTTAACCTTGAACTTTCAGCTTTCAACCTTCAACTTTCAACTAGTTTATCATTTATCATCTAGGCGTTGTCAAACATAGTCTTGTTTGTCGTCGTGGATACGCAACCCAAAACTGCATGTATTATTTGATTAAAATTAGGGTGAAAGAAAATTTATTACTCTAGCACTTATGTGGATGAGAAGGGAAAAGAAATAAATATGGTTAATGGTCAAATTAGTCCATGCGTTTCTCACCGGCTTTTAGTTTCGTCTCTCGCTAGAAAATTTGCAACATTATGCCCCTGCGTTTCGGGAAAATATGGCTTTAGTCTTCGCTGGAGGGTGAAACTCCAGAGACCTTTCCTAGTAGCTGGTCAGGGCTGATATGACATTATCCACGTCATTTTTATTTAAATTTAAATGACTCATATTTAATTAATAGTTAAATTAAAATTTGACAATAACATAAAAATCATTAACCTTCAATTTAAACACAAAAGTCTTATAATTAGGAAAGATCAACAACACAATTTTTCATCTTCTTCAACATTTTATGAAAAAAAATCTATCTTAATTAACAAACCCATAAATTATCTTCATCTTCTTCTTGGATCTTGATCTAATCTCTCATCTTTTCTTATCTTCTTCCTGGATTTCATCTAATCTCTCATCTCTTGAGTTTAAATGGATCCAAAAAGCAGAATTTGACATGCTGGCTTCAATGTTAATATACATTAGTTCAACAGAAATTCAAACGAACACTTACCTTTCTTCATTTTAGAGGATTCAAATATCTAGTGGAGATATCTAGTGGATATGTGTGTTTCATCAAAATAATATCTATTAATATATACGTGTAAGTGTACATGGAGGGGGAGGGACATTGATCGTAATCTACTAATTAAAGAGAAATTTCATGAATTTCTAACCAAATTAATGTAAGTATTCAATTTAAGCTATAATTAATGCGGATCAACGTCGAAGTTAGTATGCTAAAAACCTATTTTTTTAATCCATGTTAAACTTAATATGATAAATTCTAACTTATTCATTAATGTTTTAAAATATGTAAAATCACGTTCGCGTTAGCTGTAACATCAAAATAAAATTGCACTATAAAACTGATCGAAGTTGAAGGGGTTAGATTGATGTTGATACATGCACACAGCATGTGGTATGCCATGTGCAGAAGGAGAGATTATTGGTATGAGAGAGACTGCCACATGGCAGGGAGCAATGAGCACCAGCCACCAGGTGTTTGAGTACGTATGGTAATGGTATGTGGAGGTTGTTTCTATGTAATTGTCAAAAACCACCCTTCATCTAACATGGCTGTGCTTTTAATCAAAACCCTACCTTAACTGCTTAACAAGGACCCTCACGTTGTTGGTTTTGTCCTGCAAAATCACTTTTTTGAATAAACTTCCATTCCCATTCCACTGCCACTCGGCTAACTAGTGGATTAACTATTCCCATTTATCTTCAAATCCACAAGGAAAGGCTGGGATTATTTTAAACGACAATTCCTTATCTCCATCGGATAATAAAATCAACACATGTCATTGCGTGGACATGACATATATATAGAAATCGCTCGGTAGGTAACACTGAAATTAAGCACGGCTCAAAACTATACCACTGAGTTTTTCCGATTTACAATTCAACCTCCAACCGTTTAGAAATCAATTGTTGGTCATAAAGTATGTTTTTAAGCTGAGAGCGGAATCTCACACCTATCCTATTGGTTATGAAAATAGCTAAGCTTTTTAAAGGTTAGCTCATACTCTACAAAAATACTTTCTAAGAATAAGAGTACAGTAAGATTAACAAATCGTAGTAATTTTGCACTTTGTCCCTTACACAAGTGGTTGAAAGTTCGAATGTAATTTTTATAGTTGTAAAATCTTCATTAGTATATCAGCTAACGCATAGTCCTGATCATGAAGTGAGAGATTAATTTTACACATGGACTTTAACAAAAAAAAAAAAAAAAAAAAGAGTGACAGGACCAACATTCAATTAGGTTATTATTTTTGAGAAAGGACAAATGGCTGTCCTTATCGTAAGAAGTTCCGTTGTGCCATGTCAGCACGGAAGTGTAAAATTTCGGCGAATTTTGCGGTCTAGAAAACCAATGAAACGCGAAGAGAATCAAAGAAAACGAGGGAGGGAGAGATACCTTGGTCCTACAAAAAGCCACCCGAGTTTGATTTTTGAGTGCAAAACATGTGCTTCTGTCACCGAGAAAAGTTTGTTTTAGATCCTATCTATTTATTTATTTATTAATTATTATTCATTCAAATATGTTGAGGAAAAATAGAAACAAATTAATAATAGAGCTTGAAAAAAAATATTAGGATCATTTCTGTTTCACACGGAAGACAAATTCTTATACGCTTTCTTCCAAACAAAACATGCAATGCCAAACTTGAATTAGCATTGCTAAATTCCGTTCCTATATTAAATGTCATATTTTGATTTATGAAAGTAGAAAAAATATGATATTTTTGAAGAAAGATGTGACAATTACCTTATCCCTACTCTATATAAATAAGGACAATATTTCCAACACATTTATTAATGCTTTACGGTTCACACATTTATGCAGGAGAAAACTAGAATGTAGGAACTAATTATAATAAAGTAGTAATATTTGAGTATATTGTTTTTTATTTATCTATTGAAATTCATGTGATCAGTTCCACTATATTGAAAGTAAAACTGACATTTTTAATGAATTTTACATAAATTTTAATTAATCACGGAGAGAATATTGCAAAAAGTGTTACAATAAGTATTAATAGTATTTTTCATTATAAAATTATGAATAACGTTATTGCATGAGTGCTTATCTGCTCGGAACTCATTGGCGCCACTCTATTTGGCATTTGCTTTTCCTCTCTGTCTTGCATCTTATTTGAGTCCCACATCTCTTGAAGCTCTGTATCCTATCCACTTAGTTTTGATTCATTTTCTTTCACTTTTAATATATTTTTATAATTCTAACAATAATAATAATGTTAAAAATATTAAATAAAAAAAATAATATTCCAACCAGCCAATCTGCACCGCCTCGCCATGAACCCGCTTTCTTAGTGGGTTATGCATGCCAGGTAAAAAAGATTGGTGACTTGGTGGGTTTGGATGTCATGTTTTAACGAGTTTACCTGTTGAGTCAGACCTATTTTTTCACCCTTGTGTTACATAACTCAAGGCCTAATTAGTTGCCAAACGTTATAACTAGATGGAAGGATTATTCCCCCCCCCCCCCCAAACTTGTGAAAATTATGAATGTTTTGCGGACATAATTTAACTTAATTGTTTTCCCTTGTTTCACAAGTAAAGGAAGAGTTTGGGACCCATGAAATCCAACATATCATTGAACAAGTAATTATAAAATATCCTATCTAGATTAATGTCCTTTTAGCGATTAACAAACAAAAAAAGTCCTTTTAGCGTCCCCGGCCATACAATCAATATGGATGAATTTATTTTCCAAAAAGTGGGCGATTTATTTTTCATAAAAATAAAAAATTTAGGTTTAATTGCACTTTTGATCCATGAAATTAATGTGTGATTTTGGTTCACCAATATATTTTCAAATATATTTTTAGCAAATTTAGACTCTCAACTATTTTATTTATTACAATTACGTTCCTTGATAACTCTAATTCTATTTGAAACTCTTAATTTCCTTTTTTTTTCTAAGCAAACTCTTTACGAATTGAATAAATTTGATCAAGGTACACATTCTCTCAAAACTCACTAACTTGAACATAAATTTCAACAAAAATTAAAAGAGCTCTAACATTTTCCCTATCTAAGTCCGAATATAATCCTTCAAAATTTTCAATTTTTCACTAAAGCTATGAAAATTATTTTAGATTATATCATAACTCTAAATTCATCATAAACCCTGTCATATTTGAAAACAAAATGATAACTTCAGGATTTTATATGTATATAATAATAGACAAAAAGACTAATTTTGATTATTGAGTGACCAATCTTGCTCAATTTTAAATGTAGGAAGACTTGATTAGCTTAAAAAAAGTAGATGAACCAGGATAACTATAGTCCAAACTCAAGGAATAATTATGTCAATGAAATATATTCATTTATAAGAAATTCAAGAAAATAAATCATAATAGTTTCATGTTATATTATGTATTCAAATGCATTTACTTATTTATTTTCAAAATGAATTTTTTTCCTTAAAAAACTCTTTAAGAGAAAAAACTAAGATTATTGAGAGATTCTTACTATTACTCCAAGTATTGCACCTTAAATAGTAATGTTTTTCTTTACATGGAAACCTATCTATCTACCTAAATTGCATAACAGCAAGCATGTGTGGGGGAGATGATTAGATGAAATAGTCATTAACAATAAGCAATGGCTGTTATCCACGCCTTACTTAAAGGTCATTGCCCCTTTCGGTGTCGGTGTGTTTTTGCAATATCATTATATTGACATTTAGTTTTCAACTGTGTAGCAGTTATGTGATGTATTAATTAGTATTGGGGGAGAATCATTATAAAAAATGACAAATCAGAAAACTTTCATGATCCAAATTAACTTTTATTAATAATGGGATTAAATTATAGAACTGTTAAAACGGACTAACCTAGCTCATTCAAGTTGGCTCGCCATGGGTTGTGAGAGAAGTGGGTTGAGTCAGCTCGACTCATTTTTTAACTAGCCATAAAAAATTAACGGGCCTCGACATACTGCTGATTGAGCGCTTGGCTCGTGAGTTTTTTCAAAAAATGAAAAATTAATAAAAAAAAATTTTTTTTTTGAAAGAGTTATAATAAAAAGACAGAATCCATTTGATTTTTAATTTTCAAAAGGATTATTAATCCTTAACTTTTCGATGAATCATTCATCAATCCCAGATTTTTCTCAATCTTTATGACTTACTCATACGGAACCTGGGTCGAAAAGATTAAGAAATAGAACCATTTGATTTGATTCGCTCTAAATAGACATGAGATAATCATCTTAGGGTGATCCTTTTGACAGAGGATACTCCTACCATACTCGTATACTTATAATACATTTAAATAGTGCATCCAACAATTTCACACCTTCAAAATCATAATATTATGGCTCAAGGGCTAGCCCAATGCAAGCTCGTTTGACATGCAAGTTGGATTAGTCATATCAGTCTAATCTACAATTTACGTGAGCTGGACTTTGACCAATCTAACCAGATAACATTCCAGGCTACGTCAGGTTGGCTAACGAGTTGCGAGCCAAATTGAGAGCTCAAAGATTAAAAGACAAATAATTGGTGGTTTTTATCGGCCGGCCTTCACTACTTGCTTCTCCTCTCCTATTGTCCTTCGTTGTATTGTAATTATGAATAAGCCTCTCCAATATCCAATGGCAATTAAAATGCTGGATATAAATATCAAGCTCAATAAATTAAAGTATTAGATGGACCCATAGGAGCAAATAAGTCAATCTCTTCTAGAAGGTAAAACTTTAATTTTTCACTCACTCGGCCTTTAATATAAAACAAAGTCAAAGAATAAAGAATTTACTGCCATGTATATGTATAAATGGGACATGATGAGTTAATTTTTGCAGTCAATACATACTATTTTAGCTAACTTAACTGCCCTGTACTTCATTACGCGATACATGGCAATTAAGGTGGCAAAGGAAGGAAGGAAACTTCTTTTAAAAACATCTTTATTTGGGAGCTTAATTAACATTGGTCTTAATATTTTTTTTCTCATTCTGTTCACAGTGAATATGGTAGGTAGAACCTACTTAACTATTGAGAGCAGTTCTAGAATCTGTCATGCCACTCTGGGTAGAATTTCCAACTCCCAGTTCTCACTTCTCAAAATCTGAAATTGGCATTTAGAGATTGAAATCACTTTTCATCTTATATATTCTTTCATTGAAGAAAATACAACGGTAGTTTTATCTTCAAGACTAATGTTCTTTCTCTCGATTGTTAACATTTTAAATGTGATCGAACGAATCCGGTCAAATCACTCCAAAAATGTTGATCGATGGGACAACGGTGAGCTTTCAAAAAGGTAGGTGGTTTCCGTGGTGGATGAGGCAGCTCTGTTGTTGTGTAGCTCGGGTTGCGAAAATACACCGACTCCCAAGTTAGAGTAAAGGAGTTGGCAGGTGCAAAAGAAGAAATGAAATAGATTGTGTGTATCTTCCCCTCTTCTAGATGTGCCTTATACTGGAAAAGGCCTGGAATTTCAAGGTCACAATGAGTATTAGGTAGTGTCTGTGATGGAGGACGTTAGATATCCTTTGGCTCTAGGTTTGAGCGAATGACGAATGGTAGGTTTATGTACTACCGTTATGATCTCAAGCTCTGCGCTTGCACCTTCGTTATTGGGCCGCAATCACTTGATGTGATTGGGTGAAGGGAAAGCTTCGAACCTAGAAGTCTGGCATGAAACAGGGGATGTCGAGACGACGTCAGCGCTCCCATGCCGATAGTCGGGTGGACTGCTCAGGGACTGTGCAATCATATGTCGAAGAGCTAATTGATTGTTTGGTCACTCCAAGGTGATTGCCACACGATTTTAGTGCTAAGGCTCGTAGGCCTCTTGTAAGTTAGGCTGCTTAGTTCATGGTTTATCGAGTATCTGAGAGCTATGTTAATGATTGGTGTACATAAGTGACTTGGAATGTGTTCGAGGGTGGTAAGTGCTAGTAGTCAGGTAGTTCCCTACCACCGCAACAAAATGATTTTAAAAAAACATTCTAAAATAATTTTTGTTTAAATTTTATCATATATATTAAAAGTTTAACTTAAAAATAAATTAAACTATAAAATAATATAAAGTATTCAAAAAATGTGTTAATTTAAAAAAAAAAACATGATCTAACTATTAGAGAATTAATTGAATAATAATTTATAAATATTTCAATTTGATTAATTGAAGAGATTTAATTAGTGTTTAAAATTGAAGAAATTAATAATATATATTGATTAAAGAGAAGGGCAATTGAATTTGAAAATGAGTCGGATGTAATGTGTAACTGTATTATACTTTGTAATAAAAACAAGGTAACAATGATTGTCCTCCTGCTCCTGCATGTGCCCTTTTCCACAATTTTCTTCCTTTGACTGTTTGGAACTTCCACCATAATTTGGGGCTTGCTTAACGGACAAAACTACCCAACTGGTATCCGTAAAACCTGAAATCACGAAGCACATTGGTCCTACATGTTCAGTTCAATCACGCCATTTACCCCGCCTCCACTCCACTTTATATACACCACTCACCCCACCTACATTCTCCACACTCACCCCCTTCTTCATTTATTCTCTTCTCTCCCGAAAACATGTCAACCACCACTTCCCTCCTCATCTTCCTCTTCTCTCTCCTCACTCCATCCCTCATTTCCTCTTCACCTCTTCAAAATCCTGAATTAGTTGTCCAAGAAGTAAACCGCAAAATCAATGCTTCTGTGGCTACTGCTAGGAGGAATTTGGGCTACCTATCATGCGGGACTGGAAACCCCATTGATGATTGCTGGAGGTGTGACTCCAATTGGGAGAAAAACAGGCAGAGGCTAGCAGATTGTGCAATTGGCTTCGGCAAGAACGCCATTGGCGGAAGAAACGGCAAGATTTATGTCGTCACCGATTCCGGCGACGACAACGCGGTGAGCCCGAAGCCGGGGACGCTCCGGCACGCGGTGATTCAAGACGAGCCGTTATGGATCATATTCGCCAGAGACATGGTGATTCAGTTGAAGGAGGAGCTCATCATGAACTCGTTCAAGACCATTGATGGAAGAGGCGCGAGTGTGCACATCGCCGGTGGGCCCTGCATCACGATTCAGTATGTCACCAACATTATCATCCATGGGATACACATACATGACTGCAAGCAAGGTGGGAACGCTATGGTGAGGGACTCCCCACGGCATTTCGGGTGGAGGACCATATCGGACGGTGATGGTGTTTCTATCTTCGGTGGTAGCCACGTTTGGGTGGACCATTGCTCGTTGTCTAACTGTAACGACGGGTTGATCGACGCCATCCATGGGTCCACGGCGATTACGATCTCTAACAATTACATGACGCACCATGATAAGGTCATGCTGCTGGGCCACAGCGATACTTACACCCAAGACAAGAACATGCAGGTCACTATCGCTTTTAACCACTTTGGAGAAGGCCTTGTTCAAAGGATGCCAAGGTAAAGTTAAAGTTAATTTCATGCAATTACTATTACTATGTGGGGCCGGCCATCAAGTTGAGTTGAGGATGAAATTTGTGATATGTGATGCTGCAGGTGCAGGCATGGATATTTTCATGTGGTGAACAATGACTATACCCACTGGGAAATGTATGCTATTGGGGGAAGTGCTAACCCCACCATCAATAGCCAAGGCAATAGGTTTGTTGCACCTGATGACAGATTCAGCAAAGAGGTAAATTAGTTATATTTCTTAATCTTATAGTAGTAAATTATTATATAGAAAAATTGATGTATATATGAATGAATTTAATTTACACAGGTGACAAAGCATGAGGATGCACCAGAGAGTGAGTGGAAGGGGTGGAATTGGAGATCAGAAGGGGATTTGTTGTTAAACGGTGCGTTTTTCACGGCAACAGGAGCAGGAGCCTCTGGTAGCTATGCAAGAGCTTCAAGCCTAAGTGCAAGACCATCTACCCTAGTGGGTGCTATAACAACTGGTGCTGGTGCACTCAACTGTAGGAAAGGTTCTCATTGCTAGTTTCTATAGCTAATTAATTATGACCCCTCGAGCAAATGACTCTGCAGGCCGGTCTATTATTTATTTCCAAAAAATATATTATGATTGAAGAAAAGTGCAAAAAGAATGGCCCTATAGAATATGGGTCATTTCCTTAGCTAGGGTGTAGTAGTTCCCTATGTCTATGATTTCCTTCCTCTGCTTTTTCCATGACTAGACTACAACCTCTGTCTGTTAACCTCTCTGGTCAAAGAGAAAGCAAGTGCAGAAGAGTTGATTTATTTGTAAGATTTACTCCATATTTCTATGCAGAACCTTTTCTTCCTTTTTCTCTTTCTCTTTCTCTTTCTCTCTGTGACCGACACTTGCCCAGAGACAAAAATGCATAGTGTTGACTAAGGCCAGGAAAAAAGGTGACGGCAAGTGCAGTGAAATGGAAAATACACTAATTGAGAAGTGAGAACGACCATCCCGCCAATCAAGCTAGACTGGCTGGTGTGCATTGGAGATGTAAAAACTAAAAAAAGATAAACAAATCAAAGTAACTGTCAACTAAATCTGACAATACAGTACAATTTTTATTAATTTTTAAGTCATTGAAGATTAAGATAATCAGTAGTATTGTTTTTATCTGTATAATAATATTGTTGATAGTAAAATTATTGTATGATTTCTTCCTTCACAAAATTTTCCCTCTTATTAATTAATTTGGTGAAGATAAAAGTGTATTGGCAAAATCATGATAAATGTACATGTTTATTCTAAAATGAGAGAAATGTTAAATCGAGAGTGGAAGATCTCTATTAATCATGTACATGGTACAAGTAACTTGGTCTTGGATGTGTTGACAAGACAAGTGACTAGAGATGCAAGTCTTATGCTATCTTGGAAGTTCCCTCCTTCCAATTTGATTCAATTGATGTGTAAAGATGTTCTTGTTTATTTTGTTGCTTCTTTAGCTTTCCAAATGTTACAAAATGACCCTTGAAATTAACAATAAAAAAGAGGTACAATTAGATGGATCTTGGATGAAATAATTAATATTTTTCTAAAGAAAAAAGGCCTAAATAATAGCGGGCCACATTGAGCATTGGCCTGATGAGAAATTCAAAGCATTGATCTAGTTCGGTGGCCTTGCTTATTTTCTTGTAATTTTTTAGTATGAAGTTGAAGTTGTGTGGACCGAACCATATGGTCTTCAATATAAGGATGGACCATTGGAGATTTCAGGTCACCTTGACCGTTGAGGAGGCCCATTCCACTTATAATGTTTATATGACAAACATAAAAGTTTCCTGTTTTAATTTAACTAACTTTTTTTAGTTAAAGTATCCACCGCCGATAGTTCCATTCCCGCGGATGATGACCAAACACCCGACCTCATGGTTAATGGACGAATTGAGTTAACCACTACGTCATACCTTGTGGTTATTTTAATTTAACTATGTTGCACTAAACAAGTGTTGGTAAAAATTCAATTAATGTTTTTTTTTTGTCCATTTAACACATAAGAAGCCCAAAAGGGACTAGATAATATTTCTTATTCAACGTGTTATCTAACTTACAAATGAGATAGTTACATTTGAGATTATAACATTATCTTTGGTGGATTAGTAACATTATTTATAAACAAAATAAAGTTAAAAATAAGTGTAAATACATATTTAGGGTTTGTAAATACAAATCTCATCAAAATACATATTTACGGTTTGTTTGTTTTAATGTAGAAAAGCAATTACATACACTTCAAATCAAAATTAAAAAGTACATAGAACTCTTCTTATGAATTAGACTAAAAGTTCGTTCTTGATGCATTTATGGTATCCAAAAACGCATTAAGTAAATAATTTTCCACAATTTATGCCAAGCTTATATGTTGCACAACATGTTTTCGCCCTTTCATATAGTTCTTTCCTCCGAACGAGGTCAAAAAATATCTATCATGATAAAAAGGATGCATGACAACCTTGAAAGATGATTTTTATATTTTAGAGGCTCTTTGCCATGTTTAGACGTTTTCGATCGTGACATGGACGGTTCATGTACCCTCTTGGGTTTAGGGTTGGCTTAATCACACTTCCTCAAAATATGGTCGACTAATTATGCACTTGATTTTATTTATCCATGTTTTTCCTTAAAAGACTTGGTGTCTGTTAAGCCGTTTTCTTCATAAGGATTTGACCAACCTTGGTGGGTTATGACGAATAATTGAGATGACTAAATAATGGTCAATTTATAGGCATAAGTGTGAAACGACTAAATAAGTTAGATTTTTGTGGCACTTATTAGATATGATCAAGAGACGGTCTCATGTTCATTTATATTGATTTATGATTATGTAGACTTTACAAATAGGAAGATTATAAGCTTCAACAAATAACCGATAACCTATCACATGCTAGACCTATTGGCCACACTTCTCCTTAAAAAGTCTTGTTGCCCTTAGCTTGTGTTTTATCATGGAGATCGACCTACTTCCAAGCATGAATTACGACTGACCCGTTTCCACGTATGAATTACGTTAAGACTTTTTCCTCAAGATATTAAGAATATCTTCCCCTGCGATGACTAGCTGACAAAGTTGTCAAGTTATCGGCAATTTTATGGTCTTAATATAGGGACTCGTCCTGAAGCCAAGGAAAGAATGATCAAGACGAGGCTGAAAATGAACGATTTGGTCAATGGCGAAGGGAGGGGGAACATGCGACTGCCATGGCCCCCCAGATTTTTCAATTTTTTTACACATGACGCATATGTATGTATTTGTAGAAAAACTTGTATGTATGTCATATTCTTTGATCTTCCCCCCTTAATCTTGGTCCC
Source organism: Acmispon strigosus (assembly GCA_030819835.1). NCBI lineage: Eukaryota > Viridiplantae > Streptophyta > Magnoliopsida > Fabales > Fabaceae > Acmispon > Acmispon strigosus. The sequence continues at coordinate 16,718,424 of JAUAMA010000002.1, read as the reverse complement.
AAGTCTCACATTCCTGCCTCTGCCACTAATTTTGGTATTTTTTTAGTAGCGTAAAGAAAAAGACACGCATGCTCATTTTTGTATGTTATGAACATACTCGAGCCTACCTTTGTCTTCTAGGTCCATTATGTGATCCTCTCAAGTAAATTGACAATGTTAATTGTAACATTGTGTTTATCTTTCTCTTCATAAATATCTACAGAAATCACATATTTAATACATGTGGAGAGAGATATAGACACGAAATTGTAACTCGATGAAACTTAAAAAAAATTACAATTGAAAGGATTCTGATTTGTTCCTCTTCATGTATTTTCTCAAATGGAGAATTGTAACTGTGAGGGCTAATATAACCCATGATGGCCCGTATAGTTTAGTTAAAATGAAAGCAACAATGAATTCAGATTGTTTCATGGCCATCATGTTTTCCTCTTATGGGGAAAGGCAAGGATTAAGTAAAAAATTTGGAGAGGAGTTTTTTGGTAATTTAAAATGAGTATGTCCGTGAAAAAAAGCCCAGCATCAACAGCTATTCGTGTGGTAGTTTTTTTTTTTTTTTGAACTGTATTCGTGTGGTAGTTATTTTTGAAAAAGAAAACAAATTTTGACAAAAAGAAGATTAATTAAAATGTCCTTTCACTTAAAAGTAAATAGTCACTTAGGCAACCTTTTTGGGTGTTTATCTAAACATTTTTAACAAAGAAAAAGGTCCGATGTGTTATTTGGAAATTGCCGTAGAAAACTTAGAGTTGGATAGTGGCAACTGAGTATTTTCTCATTCATAAAAAAATGCTAGGAAAATTCATTAATAAAATAAAAAGACTAATTATTTCTCTCTTGGGTCATGGATAATTGGCGAGACAGGATTTTGGGCTTGTATGCAGTGTCTGGTTGGGTCTTTTGTTTATTGGGTCTTGGACACAATTGAGTTTATTCGAACCATATTCTCCATTAATCGGTTATGGGCTTATTAGGTTTTTTTATTTTTATTTTATGAAGGGCTTATTAGGTTGTTAATCTACCAGAAAATAGACATATACGGGGTTACTAATGTATACTGAATTAAATAATGAACTAATGATGTATACTTTTTTATAGTTTCAAAAAAAAATGTATACTTTTTTATACATTGAAAAATATTTAAAATCCCTTACCAGGGATCAATTCCAGAACCTCCCCTAATCAATCCATACATCACAAACTCTTTCCACTTAAACTATTTTCGGGGACACTAATCATATATACTGAAGTAATTGTGAAAATAAAAATAAAAATAAACAGTGACATTTTGTTATCTTAAATATAAAATAGTTACGTAATATATGAATTTGTACTGTCGTTTAATACATATTAATGATGTAACACTTACAAGAAACTCACGGACCTTTGAAATACTAATTTTGGTTATCAACATAAATAACTAAAATATTAATTGAAATAAAAAATATTGCTCATGTGTAAAATTTGAAATGTTTCACCAACAAAGTGTTATCTAGTGTTAATTAAGTTAGACCTTTGTAAAAATGAGAACACAAGTTCAAACTTTAAGAAAAATATTTGTTGGGAGGGACATGCAACCATTTCCTGTACCGGAGACAATTTACGTTAAATGCATTTTTTTTCCTTTCGAAATGTCTACATTTTTGGTAAATAAAAGTAGAGTATCCAAGAAGACGTTAAAGAAGAGTTTGACACTAATTAAATTTTCCTTCTAACAACATTTGTTTTATTTATTTAATTATTAAATTGCTTTTGATATTTGACCAGAATAGTGCAGAGGAGATCAAAAGTCTCTATAGAGTGTAATTGATAAGATTCAAACTTTAAATTTAGTGTTCAAACTGACACTTTTTGTGACTGACACGCGTTGGGAAATAACATTGCTTTATAGTAGGTGTGCGTACATGACCCGACTCTGTCCTTTAACCCGTCATGACCCACGCCCATTCAACCCGCACTTCATCAAGTTTTGCGGGTGTAAGGACATATTCAAATTTAAAAACTAGACCCGGTCAATATTAGGGTTAGATAACGAGCACAACCCGTCCCACGAAGGACCCTAACCCATTGGCTTGAGAACATAGCTTTATCGGAACTGTGTAAGGAGGATTACATTTTTCTTAATTAATATCACAACTAGATAATTTCATGTAATAGTAGCTTCAATCCTCCACCAATCCGATATGAATCTATGCCGAAATACTATATTAGAAACGTATCTCATTAGTTAGATGAATTTAATTTTCATGCACGCCAGTGTAATCTTTCTTTACACAGACATCTAGTTGTATTATGTCATATTAGAAAATAAATTATTATTTATTTAAAATTAAAAAGCAATTAAATTGTTTAAATAATATGATGTTATGTGAACTAAATGATTTGATGATTGTGTAAAGAGATTTTACACGGTCGGTGCATCATAATTAATGGCATATATAGTTAGAATAGAACCTTGTGTCATACAAAATTTAGTACAAATGATCTAATATTTGTGTTATTTTTTTCATAGTTCATTAATAGGATTCAAAATTATTTTCTCACAAAATGGAAAATATTTATAATTGTAAGATATTTATTTCCTTCGTTTTAACATGTATATGTCTCTATGTAATAATGGTAAAAAAAACCACTAACATGTAAGTGTTTTGTACATGCAAGCGGATATTTCTATTAGAAGTGAAAATGAACTTAACATATTAACTCCACTTGGTGTTACTCTTATGAAAAGAAATTCGAATCAAGATTTGGGTTGTATTGATGTAACATGAGATTCATCAGCACAAGTTTCCTCAACTAAAAAGTTAAAACGTGTTAAGATAGAGAATTGAAATAAGATCTTCACTGTGTTGAGACTATTGCTACATAAATATTTGTGGGATGTTTTACTTTTTCTATTATCAAAATTTAATTACATTGTTTGGTTTTGATATGACGTAAACTTTAGATGAACAATTTTAATGTTAGTCATCGTGTCTACCTTAGTTTTATCAATTGAAAATTTTATTTATTTTAATATATCATAAGATCTTACACATATTTAAAAAATGTTGATATATGTCATATATTTATTAACTTTATAACATCAATTGAATAAAAATTATTACAAGTTAAATATTAAAAATAGCCGGTGTTGCACATGCTACTATATAAATAACTAAACATTACGATAACATATTCAAAAGGAATAGATGTCGAACATAATGATAATGTGGGCAGCGGCGCATCACCGTTGAGCTAATTACGTTCACGAAATCTATCATCGTCGGCTCCGACACAAATAAGAAATTACATTCTTTTAATTTCAGAGGTGGACCCGGTCCCGAAACATGTTTTTTATTCAGTGAATTATAAACCGCAACGTGGCCTATTATTATTGATTTATTGTTCTCTTCTCCCCTAATGAGTTGGAACAACTTGGAATATGGATGAGAAGGAGTTGAGTTCATGATCCTCATCATAAACCAAGTTTATTCAACGCTTCCAATCTCCAAGGGCCGTTTTTAACGCATGAGGAATCACTGCCACTCACTCAACCTTAACCATTCCTCATGAGCTGGTTTATCCATTCCACATCAGATTATAACAGAAAATTCCATGTTGTCTCGCTTTTTGTCCAGCAATGCTTGTATATGTGGAAAGTGGACATTGTTAATTCATGAGCAATGCTTGGTATATGTGGGAGTGGACATTGTTAATTCATGAGCATTGAGCAATGCTTTGTATATGTGGAAAGTGGACTTTGTTAATTGATTTCTGCAATCAAGTTCCCATCTCGCGTGCGCAAGCAAGAAATTCAGTTGGAGGTGTAAATCCAAACATAATCAACAAAACATGTCTTCTATATTGAGAACGGTTTTGTTTTTTCTTTCCAAGACAACATCATTGTAAGGGGTGCACAGGGGCCGGACCAATCGGACCAACCCGATTGATCCAATCTGATTCAATGATAAAAGTCTTGTTCGGTTCGAATTGGTGGGTTTGTTTGAATTTATTTTGTGTTAACTCAAAAAATATGTTTGGATCTCGAATTTAAAAAAAAATGGAACATATATGAATAAAGTACCTAAACTATCCAAAATAAATATAAGTTTCATACTTTTTTTTGGCTTACCACTCCCCTTTTTGTATGATCATTTCTTGACATAGATAACACACTCTGTCTTACCATCGTCCAGTGCCGATGCAATAGCCTCAACCACAATCTTGAACCTGCCACTCCCATCCTTAACCACCACAACGCTGACCTTTAAGCCTCCTAACCTTGCTCCTAACGCATGAGGGAAAGTCCCTATTGAATGGCTCATCATTGAATTGCTCATGAACACCATTTGCAATCAAAACAATAAGTAGGGCTAGAGAATTTCATGATCTTGAAATTGAGTCCTCGAGCTCAGCCTCTATTATTTGATTTTAGATTCTTCTTGTTCTTGCACATGCTTCTTCTGCTTTTTCTTTTTCAGATTTTTTATTTTATTCAAAATTTATAATTATTTTATAATTTTAACTTTTTATTTAGAATTGGGTGTCTGATCCGAACCAACTCGATCATTACTAGTTTAGATTCTAATTAAAAAATTATAAAATTCGATCATAACCAAACTGAATCTTTTTGATTAGTTTAGATTCTAATTTTGTCATAAACCAATTCAAATCGACATGTGTGCCCCCTAATTATTGGTAAATTAAAATTGGGCCAAGTTTTCAAGTGGTATATTGGACTAAACGAAGAAGTTGAAGTAGTAACCACACACTTGTCAGGTTCAAAAGAAAAAAGAAAAAAAAACACACACTTGTCAATGTCTCAAAATTTAGTCCCATGTCGATAAGAAGATATTTTGGGTAGCTGAAAAATATCTAAATATAAATGAAGTGAAATGCAGATATTATGAATGAGGGTTTAGATAAAGATATGATGGGGGGTACTATTTTGGGATGAATTTGATTCCTACCAAATAACTTTTACAATGATTTTTTGTTCATTACTACACATAGGTAAGAAGGAGTGCCTTATTTATACGATGCGCATTTTCAGCAGGACAGTAATGGTAAATTTCGTTTAATCACATTGAATTAATAAGCAGGTGAATCCGTCCCAATTTATAAGTCATATTTACTTAATTTACTAATATTAGAAAAAAATTACTAACAATAAATTTGTAAAAAATGTACTGATTTTCTGAAACTACTCATAAATTTTTCTCTATAAGTTAATAAGATTTTAAAATCCACTAGTTCTTCCGTATTAGATATGAAAATAAATATAAAAAAGTAACTTGGTAAATATTGAAAAAATGACTTATACTTTAGAGAAAAAAAATCGGAAAAAATGTGATAGAGGAGTACCTTTTACTGCCCTAGTGGACAACGAAGATATCACTGGCTATAACTGTTCACATCCTCTGGTAGCAGTGACGAATTAAATCAAGTTGCAACAAGAGGTTTGATATATTCACAATTTAATTTCTCTTATATATTATTTTAACTTTTTTTTTCTCTCTATTCCTATCGCATTACTCATCAAATTAAAATGTGAACCAAACTTTTTCCGTTGCAACAAACACTGATAAGTTACTACCGCCAAACCCTCACATTTCACATGGTCAAAAAAAATTATAAAGGATTATTAATAATTATAAATAATGAGTAACTCACATGGTTGAGTTAAGAATAATTACAAGTGAAAGGATCATGGCTCGAACCTTGCTCCTAACATTTATTTACTTATAAAAAAAAACAATTTAACCTGTTCCACTCCTATTAACCGGTACTCAATTTCATTAATTCATTTATAATATTACCTAATGCTATCCTCCTTTTTGATTTAGCAGTGTATACAAATCGGGTGTGCACCACAAGTATAATATAAAGTATTTCTTATACAGTGAAATTGGAGTAAAATTCTGCAATAGTAGGTAGGTTTTTGTTGACTTGACTGAGTGAAAACGCGCCTATTTATAATAGCGCGTCTTAATACACAGAGCACACAACACCAACACCAACACCATCCACGGCACTCTGAAGCTGAATTTTCCGCGTCGGGTCACAACCTTCCCCAGATATCAGATCTCCAAGATTCCCTTAAGTAAAACAACCTTCCTCAATTCTCACAATCATCTCCTTCAATTCCAACCAAAACCATCGCAAAATGGATCCCCAAACGAATAACCTCCACACCACCCAGGTCTTACCCGAACCCGATGTCTTCATTCACACTTCCGACGGAACCCGCATTCCAGCCCACGCAACCATCCTGGTACGTTTCCCAATTCTAACAATTCATTTTCATTTTTTTTTTATTAAATTGCTCTCACAATTTTAAATCTAATAATGCAGTTACAATCCTTTCAAACAACAAGATTGATTTTCATTTTCACTATTCGCTTTTACTTGTTTGCCATTAATTAGTTTGCTTACTGAATTCAATTCATTGCTTCTGAAAAGGCTTCTGTATCGCCGGTTCTGGAGAACATGATCGACCGGCCGCGGAAGCACCGGAGCTCCGAGAGAATAATCCAAATCCACGGCGTCCCGTGCGACGCCGTAACCGCATTCCTCGGCTTCCTCTATTCCCGGAGGTGCACGGAGGAGGAGATGGACCGGTACGGGATGCACCTGCTGACCCTCTCGCACGTGTACATGGTGCCGCATCTCAAGCAGAGATGCACCAAGGGGTTATCAAAGCGCGTGAACACAGAAAACGTGGTGGACCTGCTCCAACTGGCGCGTCTCTGCGACGCGCCAGATCTCCACCTCCGCTGCATGAACCTCCTCACGAGAAACTTCAAGGCGGTGGAGGACACCGAAGGGTGGAGGTTCATAACAAAGCACGATCCGTGGCTGGAGCTGGACGTGCTGCGGTTCATGGACGAGAGCGAGACGAGGAGGGAGAAGTCGCGGCGGTGCAGGGAGGTGCAGGGGCTGTACGCGCAGCTGAGCGAGGCGATGGAGTGCTTGGACCACATCTGCACGGAAGGGTGCACCCATGTGGGGCCCTACCATGTGGAGGTTAAGAAAGAGAGAGAACCTTGTAACAGATTCGCCATGTGTCAGGGGTTGCAGGAGCTGATTCGGCACTATGCCACGTGTAAGAGAAGGATGGGTGGAGGGTGCTTGCGGTGCAAGAGAATGTGGCAGCTCTTCCGACTTCATTCCTATGTTTGTGAACACCCTGATTCCTGCAACGTTCCTCTCTGCAGGTAAATTTCACATATAAATCACGTGCATATTGCCATATTCGCACACATACCACATTTTTCTGCACATTTTTTCGATATTAATCAAAATATCCGCTCATTCAAAAAAAAAATCAAAATATCCGCACAATCATAGCCATAAAATTAGTCAATTGTGTAACTGATAGCAAATTAAGTGGTACAAAACTAATTAATGAGTTTTTTTATTCACACACATTTTTTTGCCTGATATAATATTACAATTAATTAATTATTAAACATAAATTGGGCGGTTTTTAGTTCATCGAGGTAAATTAGAAGTGATTAGTGATTTTGATTTTTATGTTTGAAGGGAAAATTTGAGATATAAAATCATACCTGTGAATTAAATTGGATTCGGTCATAATTGTAAATTAAACTGGATAGGTTATAAATTTTTTGACGGTGGATTAATTGATAAGATATATATGTGGGCTTTATCAATTTAGCTATGCCTATGAATTTTTTTTTTTTTTAAACTGTATGCCTATGATCTTTAAAATATATAGAGTTGGCCACTATGTTAAAATATTGGTCATGCTTACGACTTTTCTTGTTTTACTTTTTCTCTCCTTCTCCCCGGTTTTTGTTTCTTGCAACACAAGTTGTTTCATAGGATCAGGATTATCTTTTTAATATGTAGGATAAACCTAAGACTGAGAAAGACAGAAGCCAGAGGTAGATACTTAATATTTAGGTTTCATTGTAATTTTAGGCCGGTCTCTAGCTAGTTCTAGCTAATTAAAAACCAAAGATTAACAAGTGGCAAGTGAAGTTAATCTAGTTTTAAAATTAAATTAATTTGATCAATATATATATATATATATAAAGATCTTAAATTTATTTTCTATTTAAATATTTAGAGTTTATGATGTATTTAAGAGATTAAATTAAATAATTTAAAAATTTTTAAAATAAAATTTTTAATGAAAATTTGACATACTTTTAAAAATGTATACAATTTGAGATATGGTTTAAAGAAGAAAAAGTTCCGATTTTAAATTTATTTTAAGTGAAATTTAATATTTTAATTGGTGGGCTTTAAGTTGAAGGTTTTAAAATGCTTTAATTAATTAAATTTATACGAATTTTATTTAAAAATGAAAATTAAAGAATCTTAAATATAATAAAAATAAGAGATATTTAACCATAACAATTTGAAAAAATCGAGAACTAAATTTACTAAAAAATCGATTCACCTTTGATCAGGTTGTCACATTATGTTTAAACTGGTTTATCACATTGAAAAATAGTGAATTTGGTGTTGGTGTCCAATCAGAAATTGGTTAGCTATATTCATCGACGGATTGCTTGTCGTGTTCCCTAGCTCATCCTCACACTTTTCATGATATAATTGGTTGGGCAACTCGCAACTTTATGCCATTAGTCCATCGTCGTATATCATTTAACAGCTTTCGATTTGCTATCTTCATGACCTTAGCTCGTCATGTCCTAGTCATGGCTGCTTTTCATTTCACAGTCCAATGCACCAATTAATTAGGACGATATCAATTAAGTCCATCACATCAACATAATAGTGTATATGTAGTGTAGCTATTAGATATTTAGATCTACCTTCAATTTGGGAAAAACATGGCATGGCTCACGAAACGTGCCAAACATGTTTCAATCAGTCATGGTCCATCATGGTTGGCGATATGCTGCTTGTTATGTCGATAGGAAAACATATTCATCAATAACTTGTTCAATTTGGTTTTTTTTTACTAATAATTAATTGAAGTCTTATTGTCAAATTAAAAGCTGAGGTGGCATCTTCAACTCCATTTAGCTGCTCTCCTTGTTTTCTTTCTTCTAATCCTATTATGATTGTCTTGTCTTATCTACTTGCTGTAAATAAATATATTAGGAAGTTTCTCAGCAATTGCAGTTAATAGAGGGAGTGTGAGTGACACTTACTGTGTTAACCTAACCTTTGCTGTTTGGGGTGAATGCTACAGGAAATTTCAATTGAGAATGCAGACAGAGAAAATGAAAGATGATGAGAAGTGGAAACTTCTAGCGAGGAAAGTGGCCTCAGCCAAAGTCATGTCATCCTTGTCTATGTCCAAAAGGAAGCGGAATGAGGAAACTGTAGTGGCGATGAACAATCCAGGGATCACAAGTTTCAAATTGCAATGAACTTGTGATTATATAAGGACTTTTTGTTTCTTATTGCTAGGGCCCTTTCTTTGAGGAGAATATTCTGTCGTTTTTTGTGGCAGTATGAGGTTTTTAGATAGTGTTAAATTGAGCATTAGCTTGTAATTGTAGATCCTTTTGATTTATTGTAGATATGAGCAAAACGAACCTCATTTTGCATTGTCATCAGATTTTAACACCATTAATTAAGCTAGCTAGTAATAAACTTGATTAGTATTATATATGTGTAAAATTCACGGAATGATCTTAGATAACAATTTTTTTTTTTTTTTGACATTTAGATAGTAATTTAGTTTACATTAAGTGATTATTTGTCTAAATAAACTTAGAAAAAGTATGAGTTAAATCCCCTTAGTTCTAAGTGAACTAATACATTTAAGATAAGTAAATTAGAAATTTACATTTATTTATGTTAAATATAATTGGTCTACCTAGGATTATGATGATTTAAACAAAAAAAAATTCTTAAAATCATTTAAACAATTTGTAATTTTATCAATGTATCAAATATGTGATAATATATTAATATGAGTGGAAGAAATTCATGATTGTTGAGTAAGTCTCTTTTTCCTAGTGATAATATATTAATATGAGTGGAGAATTTTATGATTGTTGACTAAGTCTCTTTTTCCTAATCAAGTAATTAGAAGCTAATTCTTCTTGATGGATAGACTATTCGGGTAGAGAGCAATTCTCTACCAAACTAAAAATCCTAATTTTTAAGTTAAGAACTAAGAAAAATAAACAAAAAAGACAAAAGACATTGATTTTCTGATTAACATTTTATGATGAGAACAATACAACTTATACTAATTGTCTACTCTAAGGGATTCAAGGTGACATTACATGTGGCACCATCTTAAGCAATAGAATATTCAAGAACATTAAATATAATAAAATGCTTGAATTATTAAACTAATATTAATAGAAGAGAAATATAAATAAAACTAGATATGTTGGCCCAACTAATAGAAGCCCGGCAAATGAGGCTTCTATCATATTGTCTTCTTTTCTTTGCGACTTTACTCTTTTTCTGGGTAAATAGTGAAGATCATTGTCTTTTCTTCGTAGATTAGATTGCGAAGGTACTTTGTTGCTCAGTTGCTCAGAATCACACTGTTAGCTAGTCAATTTTTGTGTTTGCTTTAATCATGGATTCTGCAAATCCCTATTTTCTACATCCAAATGAAAATCCTAGTGCAAATGTTGGAAATGTAAAATAAAAGCTAAAAAAAAAAAAAGTAAAGGTGGGAAATTGGTATGTTAATATTGATGGTTTAATTGTGTGTTCTTTATAAATAACCACTCCCTATTTATAAGAGGGAGAAATCAACTAAATATAACAATTATGCTTAGAGCTGTCAATACGGGTCAGGCCGGCCTGTATGGACGGGCTCATCACAGGTTGAGTTGTAAATGGGTTGGATTAGAGCAACCCACATCTTAACGAGTCAAGAAAATATGAACCCAGTCTGGCTCGTGGGCTGGCTCGCTGGCTCGCGAGTTGATTGGAATAAATAGAAAATTTAAAATTGGGGAATTGATTAAAAAATGTCGAAAAAGTAATAAAAAATCATATTAAAAAATTACTAACACATGCATTTTGCCAAATCTACTAATGCAAGATCATAACAATATTGCACCATACACTTTGTGCATGTCTAAATTCAACTAGGTCCAAAAAAAAAGATTTTTTTCATTGCCCCGACCCACGAGCTAGCTCGCTTGACCTGCGGGCTGACCCATTTAACCCGCGAGTTAAACGAGTCAGGTTTTACTAGCCCATGTTCTACCTGAGCTATAATTTAACCAACCCGAATATGAGCCGAGTTGGTCCAAGGGTTATAACCCATATTAATAGCTCTACTTACGCTGGCCTATTACCACTGACTATTCACACAAGCCACTTGTACATCGTGAGGTGTTAATTAGTGTCTTCTTACTCCTAGCCAGTCGAGAAGACTTTTTTAACCGATCTTATTTGTATTTGTTGGTTCATAGTAGATAACCACCATCCATATTCCCAAGGAACGGAACTAAAGCTTGAAGTGCACGTGACAAAATCCTAATTTCTAAGTGTAGTGTCAAAATATCTTATCTTTCACATGTAGGTTTTTGCTTTTGTCCACAAATTTTGTCTAGATGCATGATTTTTTTTCATTTAGCTCCCATACAGCCTTATCTCAACGGCTAGCTTTATTACTTCGGTTGTTAGGCCAACAACTAGTTCCTATACTACAACTAGCTAGTTTTTTTCCTACCTTTATAGCCTTTACAAATTTTTTAGGTGCCAATAATCATAAGATAGAAGCTCCTACCCTAACTAACAAACGACAACACCTCCTATGCAGCTTAAGATATATAAATAGCAAAATAGTAATTATCTATTACACTAATTTTCTTTTAATATTTCCTCACGTGCCCGAAACTTGAAATATTTATTACATTGATTTCTTCAGTTGAAATTGAAAATTAACACTTTTTCTTTATTGCCTTCTTGCCGTCCAGATTCGGTGTCTTTTTTTATTTCGTTTTGATTTTTAATAATTAAGAAATGAAACACGAGTTAATTTAATTGGCCCTTTGCTTTTCATCATGGCATATGTCACCTCCGGATTATATTTTTTTGACTCATAATATAAAAAATTGAGTTGATTTGGCGAGATATAAAATCATTAGTTTTACTTTTACCTCTCTAATTATGAAAATAGTAATTCCTTACTTTATTAAGTCTAACATATATTTTTTTCATGTTATAGAAGCTAGCCATTGACACACTGAACAAGCTTGCCATCCTTATAGAGTGGCTGCTAATCAATCCCCTTAAGATGTTGAGGTCCTCACGATCGATCGTCTTTGAGTCGAAGGATCTCGGCCTGTTCTCGCCGCAAGAACAGTGAGGCGAGGAACTCATCCACGCTAGCTAGCTGATAAGAGAAAAATGAATTTGGGTTGGAGATTTAAAAAAGAGTCAATTACAGGTTGGTTTCAAAAATGTCCAGTTCGATTGCTCTTTCAAAAATTTGTAACCCTTCTTAACATGGTGCATAATCATTGTGTCTAATTGACTCATTTTCCATGATATTAAGCGACTCTTGGAAGGTTACTTTTCTATGCTTGTCGGAAACTTGGGTCTTCGAAACTTCTGATTAGTCGTATGCAAGTAGAGCTCGGGAAATGACGGAATTAGCCGCAAATATGCTCAAAGTTTGGCTGTAAACTCGCTGTGAATTAGCTGAGAACTAGCAATTAGCTTTAATCTAGATGTAATTAGCTCCGAACTGGCTGCGATTTAGCTTCACCCTAGATTTCAATTAGCTTTAAATTGGCTGCGAGGTAGCTGTATATTAGCTGCGAACTTGGCTGCGTATTAGCTATGAAATTAGGTGAAAACTAGCTGGGATTTAACTGCGAAAAATTAGCTGCGAATTTAGCTGAGGATTTGCTGCAGGGTAATTAGCTACGAATTTAGCTGATGAATTGCTGCAGGGAAATTAGCTACGAAAATTAGCTACGAAACTGTGCTTTGTAATAAGCGAATTAGCTTTGAATTAGCTATCGAATTAGCTGCCAGACTTGCCTCCATTTAGCTGTGAATTAGCTGTGAACTTGCTGCGAATTACCTGCGAAGAATCTGAGGAACTAGAAAATTGGCTGTGAAAATCAAGGTAGTGCTGCTTTCTTTTTCCGATGAGATTAGGTTTATTGAGGACTAATTCTGATATGGTTGTTGTGATGATCTCTTTGTTATTAGCTTACTGATGAAATGCAGGTTTCACTGATGGTGTTTTAATTAGTCACATAGGTGTTTAAACACAAGTACTGAAAATATGTGTTCTTCTTCTTACTAACTAATTGTTTTGTTTCATATGAATATCAGACTGCAAGCACCGACAACACTTGCTGGTTCTGGAACAGCTGCAGTGACAGTGAAATATGGGGGGCCAATGGATGTGGCCAGGCATGTTCTGAGTTCAGAAGGGGGCACAAAAGGTATTTTCAAGTGCTTGGTTCCAACTATGGCATGTGAAGTGCCTCGAAATGCTGCAATGTTTGGTGTGCAGAAGAAAAGTTTCAGAAACGAGATAACAGGCCTTTATGTGCACATTGTGGTATTCATACACACCATTCATAAGTGCTTTCGTCTACATGGTTTTCCAATTCTGCTCTTTCAGCCCAGATGTGATCAAGTGGCTTCTAATTTGACAACTGCTCAGTGTCAACAATTTAATTTCATTCTTATCTACAAAATTGGCTTCATCATCCACCACTGAAAATCAGAATTATGCAATTCAAGCTTCAGACCCTAACATGGCAGGTATCATCATGGCTACATCTTCTTTTCACTCTTTTGCACCTTATTCTTGGGTTGTAGACTCAGATGCCGTGCCACATCCCACATTTGCTATCTCAAAATTGTCTTTCATACATTTCATCCTTTGGAAAATTCCTTTGTTATTCTACCTACTCAACTCGAGTTTCAATTCTTGGTACAGGAAGTGTACAGGTACTTCCATCTTTGCTGCTTCATAATGTCCTATACATCCCTTCTTTTAAATTCAATGTTCTATCTGTTAGTGCATTGTTCAAAATTTATGATTATTCTGTTACATTTCATAATTATGAATTTTATATTCAGGATCCCAGAACCTTGAAGATGATTGGGAGGGGTGATGTGCTTGATGGACTATGTGTTCTTAACAGTCAAGTCAGCTCTTCTGTTCATACTTCTAGTCATAACCATTTTAATTTTGTCAAATAAAGGTCTCAATTTGATCAATAAAACTCACAATTTGATTCCAAAAATTGATGATTCTTTCATTGTTCTGTTTGTCATCTAGCTAAGCAACATAGATTGCCATTTGTTTCTCAGTAACATTTTTCAGAACAAATCTTTGATTTAGTCCATGCTGACCTTTGATCAAAAAAGTTGATGTTAAGACATAGCATATGATGCTATGCTAAGGTGGTTAAGAAGAGAGTAAAAGGCTCAAGAAGCAAATCAGTGACTTTTATTCATTTAATAGAAATCATGACATGTTGCACGAATAATGAAAGCAAACAAATTGATCTAGATCTATTTCTACGTGACACACAAACCTAACAATCTTGATGTGGAGATACTTTAGGCATCGAATATGAAATGCATATATTATTAGTTCCTGCGGCTAAGAGGAACACAAGAATCACTGTTGATCAAGCTTAGTCTCATGGAAGCATTTAAAGTTCATCTTTAGGAATTTGTGAACGTTTTGTTGGGTCACTAGAGGAACTTTTGATCGGATATGAGGCCTCCATTGCTATGCCACATTGACCTTGCTTCTTAGATATGCCCCTTTTCATCCTAATGTAACCTTGTTCTCCCCATTCAGCTCCCCATGAGTTCTTCACAATCCAATATTTGGTTCCATCTTGAGTTGCTCCATATCCCACAATTGCTACTCCATGATCCAGTTCAGTGCCACAGTCTCCAGTAAATACTCCCTAAAATTATAGCATGGTTAGATCAGCTTCTGTTTCCTCGGAATCAATTCTGACACGTAGAAGCTACTAACATAATTATTTTGGTTTTAAAATCAATTTTAGAAGAATTTCGAAACATTTTTTTTGCTCAGAATCATATGTTTTATGGTGATTATAATTCTTTTGATTTTGAAACTATTCAATAAAATTTCCTTTGAAGAGGTGGATTAGCATTAGAAATTAACCTCAGAGTAGAACTGGAAATCAGAACCCCCTGCATCAATGGCTACAGATATAGGTTGGTTTGCAGCAGCTTTGAGCAAAGCATCCTCATTGTTCTCTGGCACAGTCTCATGACCATCAATTGACACTTCTGTTTCATTCTCCTGCAGTGTGAATGGTTTGTTTATCTTTAAATCATTGCCCCATCACTTAATTAAATTTAATTAGTATATTAAGCACAATATATAGATAAGTGTTCACCTTTTTTACATCACAGGTTCCATCTTTTGCTGTATAAGGGTAAACACTTTCTGTTGTTATACCCTTTTGCTTGATGAACTCGAACGCGGTTGCCATGAACCCACCATTGCATCCTTCATTCTCTTCAATGTCACAATCTACAAGCTCTTGCTCAGACAATGACACTAGCTTTTGCGTCTTGATTTGGTTAATCCCTTCAACAGCTGCAATAGCTGAAAACGCCCAGCAGCTACCTGCACAAGATATTAAAAAACAAGCATATTCAACACAACAGTTTCCCAACTGCAACATAAAAATGTAATGGGTGCCTTTCAATGTTACAACTTTCACTAAAGCCTTTCCACTCTTACTTCTATAGCTAATACCAACAAAACACTTATTAGCATTTGCTTAATGTTATAAAGAGATAAGAGATAAGAGACCCTTCTGTGCTATATTAAAGAAATATGCATAACACGTATGTTCCTAAATTGTGTCTCATTTAATAAAGTTTTGACATTTCAATTAAACTGAAAAGAGATATTTGAAAGGACAAAATGACTACTTGAATAGTAATAGTGATTAATTTTTGCTTACCACATTGGCCTTGATCCTTTACACCAGTAACAGCACCATTGTTCCTCCAATCTAAGGAAGGAGGAACACTGTCAACATTCTCATACATGAAGGTTCCATTACCACGTGGGGTTCCATGGAACATTCTGTGATGATCAACCTTGGAGGAAGCATAGATGCTTCTAAATTCATAGTTGGTCATGTCAGCGAACTTGTTCAACTTGAGCTTGTAAGGCTTGTCCAATTTGTTGGTGTCATGGACATGCCTCACATTGGCTTTGAACACGTTGAAGCGCTCTTGCTTCTCATCAAGGCTTCGAGAAACCGTGTGGTGGCTCCTCCACCTTTCATACAAATCCCACAAGCCTTCCTCGGATGCCAAATCTTTCTCATGGAAATCAAAGCTCTCTGCCACACTGAGAAACAGAGCAAGAGATAACAGAGCAACCCAGAAGAGCTTCTTCATTTCCATGTTGCTTTGGTAGTTGGATATGGTTCAACTCAATGGATGGTGGTGAGAATAGAAAGCATGTGAATGCTTTATATAGAGAAATGAA
Organism: Acmispon strigosus; assembly: GCA_030819835.1. Classification (NCBI taxonomy): domain Eukaryota; kingdom Viridiplantae; phylum Streptophyta; class Magnoliopsida; order Fabales; family Fabaceae; genus Acmispon; species Acmispon strigosus. Next base: position 16,701,992 of record JAUAMA010000002.1, on the reverse strand, counting down.
AAACCACTACGGAGGAAGAAAACAATAGCAAATAATTAAACAAATGAAGTTATAGTTTCTTATAGGAATAGAACATAGACCAAAGTTGTTGCACTCGAGAATTGTGAAGAAGAAAAAAAAGAAGGATATGTTGGTTTTGCTCAAGTATGGAACAATGACTTAGATTAATTTATTTGTGAATCGAATTTTGATATGTTGACGTTTGATTCTCTTGCATATCATTTTCACCTATTTATCTTTATATATTTTTTTCTATATTTCTATCATATCATTTATTGCATTACTCATTTCTCTTTTTTTATTCTTATATCTCTCTAAAGGTGTAGATGTGGAGAGTTGTGAAGACAAAATTTTCCTTTATTTGTACGTGTAGATGTGGAGAGTTGTGAAGACAACATTTTCCTTTATTTGTACATGACATCTCTGAAAAAGTTTTTAGAGAATAGATAATATTTTCATGACGGTAATTTGTAAGGTAAAGAAAATAGAGATAAGAAATAAAAACGAGCAGAAGTGAGATGACATAAAAAGTGATTGTGCATGTATTTAACTGCATAGAATAGAAGGAAACATGAGAGATTTTTCTTGTTGGGAATTTTTGTGTGGGAGTTATGTTCCTAATGTAAAGCCTTGTGTATAATTAACTGCTATTGTGCGGTTAGAGTGATGATGGTGGAAGAGTGTGACGTGCATGGTTTACTTCTGGTTTTGAGCCACCATGTGTGTTGCAAGTGGAGAGCATTGTGTGATAACTGCTTTTATCCTTCCATGTGCAGAAACGAAGATGTGGGAAACTGCAAATTTGCAGTCAATTCTGTTTCCAAACTATGCAACTCTTCCATTGCATATAGCAATAAGATAATGAGATAGTTCAAAATGATGACGAAAAGCTGTTGGCATTTATTTCACATCTAACTTGGCTGGCTTGAACGTAGCATTTGCTTCCATTACGTATAGCAACAAGACAATGAGAATTTCAATTTTGATTTTTGGCTTAAATAAGTTTTTACCCCTGAATATACTGCAATTTCATTTTTAGTTCTTGATGGTAAATTTTTTATGCAACTTTAACAAAAGTCGGTTGGATTTGGCATATGACATTTTAAATAAATTTTTGATCCCCGGAGTATACCACATTTCATTATTACTCCTTGCAATATTTTTGTGTGTTTTCCATCCTTTTAAAATTATTAGTATATTTTTAGTACTTGACGTTAAATTTTCCATGTTAATTAGCATGTAATTTTTTTCATTTTTTATCACGTTGAACTACATATGGAAACTTGGACCCACCATGCGTTCTTTCTCCCCCCACTCTCCCCTTTCCCCCCTACCCTCTCCCCACCCCCTTCCCACATGGCTTCCCGTCTTCCCTACCATCCTCAATCGTCTTCTTCCTCATTCCCTCACTGCTCTCCCTCCCTTACCATTTCCCCCACCTTCTCCCTCTCCCCTACTTTCTCCCTCTTTCCCCCACATTCTTCCTCTCCCCCCACCCACTGCTTCCCCTTCTCACCCCCACCACAAATCTCCAAAGCCACACGTCTCATCTTCTCCCCACCCCCTTAGAAACAACATTTGGCCAAACACCTTTGCAACTCCTTCGCCATGACGTTGAACTGCACCTCCCATGACGCCTTGAAGAGAGAGGAGAGAGATAGAGGGAGAGCAAGAGAGAAAGATAAGGTGGGAGGGAGATTGGAATTCGAAGGAAAGGAGGTTTCCCAGCTCCAGTAGTCTTGCCGAGGTATAAGGACCTGGATCGGTGACGAGTTTTTAATGGGGTGAAGATCCAAAGTTGAATTTTCTTCCATTTATGTCGTTGGTTGGTTGGAGGGTGAAGATTTATGGATGTTGATAGTTCAAATGGTGGCTAGAGAGTAGTGGTCGATGATGGATAGTTGGGACAGATATGGGTGGACAGTGGTTTCTTAGGTACTGGCAGAATGTCTCTTAGTGTCGTTGTCGTCGTGGGGGCAATGGGGGAAGGAGGAGGGGGAGAAGGAGAATGTGAGGTGTTTTGCTTAGGCGGAATAAGAAATTTAAAATAAACCATGTGTCAGTTGAGTTGGATTTTCGTCTAATTAGATGGAAAATTTAGCGTCCGAGACTAAAAACAAAACTCTTAATAAAGACTAAAAACACAAATTTTTTTATAAGGATTAAAAATGAAAAATGAGATATATTCCAAGGATCAAAAACTTATTTAAAGTAAATAAAAGAAAAAAAAAATCCACATTTCAAGTCTATGTGTACTTCCATCAAAGTTGGATGAAAAGTTTAATATTAAGACTACAAAGCGAAACTGGTAATTTTGGAGAGATGAAAATCACAAAAAAAAAGTTGCAAGGACTAAAAAAAATAAGCCATATTCTGGGGACAAAAACTTATTTAAGCCCTATTTTTTATCCGAAAAATACAAAAAAAAAAAAAAGTTCTCTTGCCCTCTCAATTTTCAACACTACGCAACAATGATGCGCACACCACCAATATTAAAGACAATCTGGCCGATCTTCCTTCTCTTCTAGGAAACTGTGCTTGTACTTTAGATAGATTGACAGCCTATGGCAACAAAAGTTCTCATCAATTTCGGGCATGTTCGCAGACTTCCAAGCGAATAAGTCAATGTTTGCTTTGAGGAATTGGACCAACTAGTCTTTATCAGTCGTACTCTGGCATGAACCGATTGGATATAATTGTTGAGAGTTTCTCCAATTCGGACCTTCTTTGTCTTCTCTTTAGGCAGCATGCGTAAGAGGTCGGCTTAATCGTTTTCAGAGCCAATGCGGGGGTCCAAGTCGATCAAGTTACACTCACTCCAAGTGATTGGGTTTCTCTCGCTTTTGGTAAGCTTTTTGTGATCCTCGTGTTATTACGGATGAGACCATCAACCCCTACCGCACCACCGCTCTGGCGGAAATAACCATCCACATTAGACATGACCTATGACCCAAATGGAGGGGACAAGACCAAGCGAAAAATCTGATCCGGAGCAAGATGGACTGCTGTCCAATAAGATTTCACACTCCCTTACTGAGGAAGAGATATGGTGCAATACCACCTCAATTGTCCAAGGGCTATCATCAAATGTTGCATTATTTTACCAACGTGAAATCCGCCAAATGATAAAAACAAACATTCGATGCTCTTAATGGTGAAAAAGAAAGACCAACCATGTTCGCAAACTGTTGTGCAAGAAGATAGGACGCAAGCATGGGTCTATTACACTATTCCGTAATATAGATGATGTATTTTATGATAAATATGTTTTATATGAGAATTGTATGAATAAATCATGACCATGATCATTGAATCTAATCGTGAATGGTCATAATTAAAAGTTAATGGTCAAGAAGTTGTTTTTTGTAAAGTGAGAAGTGATTACGAGAGGATAAGAAGTGCACCCAAACAAATATTCACACATGCACCAGTACTGAAAGGCTTAGCAGCATAATGAAGTTTTTCCCATCATTCTTCATTCACAATTAAAATGTTGAAGTTGAAACATTAACAGATGATGTTTTGCTAGAAGAGAGTGAAGGACACAAGATGCAAATCAATAATTTTATTATTTTAATAGAAATCATGGCATGTTGCACGAATAATGAAAGCAAACAAGTTGATCAAGATCTATTTTTATGTGATACAAATATTATTAGTTCCTGTTGTTACAGGGAAATCCCTTACACACAAGAAATTAAAACAACAACAAAAATTGATCAAGGTTGATCTCATGGAAGCATTCAAAGTTCATCTTTAAGAAATGGTGCTGGGTCACTAGAGGAACTTTTTATTGGATAAGAAGCCTCCATTGCTATGCCACATTGACCTTGCTTCTTAGATATGCCCCTTTTCATCCTAATGTAACCTTGTTCTCCCCATTCAGCTCCCCATGAGTTCTTCACTATCCAATATTTGGTTCCATCTTGTGTTGCTCCATATCCCACAATTGCTACTCCATGATCCAGTTCAGTGCCACAGTGTCCGGTAAATACTCCCTGAAAATTATAGCACATTTGGATCAGTTTCTATTTTCTCAAAATCAATTCTTTTCTGATATTCAGGAGCTACTCAATAAGCTTTTCCTCGGGATTTATGTTAACTTTAGAAACATGCACTTATTTATAAACCAAATTAAGATATCCCATGCTCTTTATTTATTTTTATTTTCTAACCCGGAATCATATTTTTTATGATTATAATAATTAATTTGATTTTTAAAACTATTCCATAAAATTTCCAAAGAAGAGGTGGATTAGCATTAGAAATTAACCTCTGAGTAGAACTGGAAATCAGATCCCCCTGCATCAATGGCTACAGATATAGGTTGGTTTGCAGCAGCTTTGAGCAATGCAGCCTCATTGTTCTCTGGCACAGTCTCATGACCATCAATTGACACTGCTGGTTCATTCTCCTGTAATGTGAATGGGTTGTTTATCTTTAATTAATTTCCCCATCACTTAATCAAATTTGATTTATATATTAAACACAATATAATTAAAGCTGCACCTTTTGGACATTACAGGTTCCATCTTTTGCTGTATAAGGGTAAGTGCTTTCTGTTGTTATACCCTTTTGCTTGATGAACTCGAACGCATCTGCCATTAACCCACCATTGCATCCTTCATTCTTTTCAATGTCACAATCTACAAGTTCTTGCTCTGACAAGGACACTAGATTTTGTGTCTTGATTTGGTTAATACCTTCAACAGCTGCAATAGCTGAAAATGCCCAGCAACTACCTGCACAAGATATTAAAAAACAAACATATTCAACACAACAATTTTCAACTAAAACAACTAAAAATGCAATGGATGCCTTTGAATGTTACAATTTTCAATAAAAAACTTATCGCTTTTAATTCTTTAACTACTGCACTTAGCATTTGCTAAATGTTATGAGTAGCTAAAAGAACCTTCTTTAGCAAATTAAAGCAATATGCACAACACTGGTTCTGCGGTTGTAACTTCATAATTACTTATAAGAAGAAATTATAAAATGTAACTTATGGGATTACTGTGCTTTGAATTATGTGTCCCCTGCTAATCCAATTATGCTAAGAAAGAAAGATAGTTAAAAGGACAATATGAACTGCTTGAATGGTAATAGTGACTAATTTTTGCTTACCACATTGGCCTTGATCCTTTACACCAGTGACAGCACCATTCTTCCTCCAATCTATGGAAAGAGGAACACTGTCAACATTCTCATACATGAAGGTTCCACTCCCACGTGGCGTGCCGCGGAACATTCTGTAATGATCAACCTTGGAGGAAGCATAGATGCTTCTGAACTCATAGTTGGTCATGTCAGCAAATTTGTTTAACTTGAGCTTGTAAGGCTTGTCCAATTTGTTGGTGTCATGGACATGCATCACATTGGCTTTGAACACATTGAAGCGCTTGTGCTTCTCATCGAGGCTTCGAGAAACTGTGTGGTGGCTTCTCCACCTTTCATACAAATCCCACAAGCCTTCCTCGGATGCCAAATCTTTCTCATGGAAATCAAAGCTCTCTGCCACACTGAGAAACAGAGCAAGGGATAACAGAGCAACCCAGAAGAGCTTCTTCATTTCCATGTTGCTTTGTTAGTAGGATTTGAATATAATCAATTGGATCGATGGTGGTGAGAACCGAAAGCCTTTGAATGCTTTATATAGAGAAATGAAAAGCCACTAGGGAGGAAGAAAACAATAGCAAATAATTAAATAAATGAAGAAGTTCCTTATAGGCATCTACAATCAATAATGATGATGAACATAGACCAAAGTTGATGCACTCTAGAGTTGTGAAGAAGAGAAAAAGGATATGTTGGTTTTGCTCAAGTATGGAAGCAAGGAATTAGATTAATTTATTTTTGTACATGACATCTCTCAAAGGTTACCTTATACCCATAGTGATATAGAAATAAAAGACAAAGAAGTGAAAGATATAATGGTGAAGTGATAGGAAACTTAAAAAGTGAGTAGGAACATGGGTGCAAATGCATGGACGGTAAATTTTGCTTAATGTGTTAAATTTTTACCTTTTTAACTCTCTTTTCTTTTTCTTTCTTGTGTAAATGTATCAAAACTAACTACAGAGAGTATAAGGAAACATGAGATATTTTCTTGTTGTGAAAAAAATATTTGGTAGTTATGTTCCTAATGTAAAGCCTTGTGTAAAATTAACTGCTATTGTGTGGTGAGACTTGAGAGTGATGGTGGAAGAGGGTGGCGTGCATGGTTACTTCTTGTTTTGAGTCACCATGTGTGTTGCAAGTGGAGAGCATTGTTGTGATAACTGCTTTTATCCTTAGCCGACGTGATCACTTTGAAAGGAAGACGTACAAAACTACAAATTTGCAGTCAATTCTGATTCCAAACTGTGCAGTGCATAGAACAATAAGATAATGAGACTTTCAATTTTGATTTATTATTCGAAATAGCAAAGAAAATAGTTCTCTTGCACTCTCAATTTGCAATGCTACGATTGAGATAAATTTATTATAGCTTATTTGTTAGAGATGAAGATAAACACTCGTTTGGGAAGTGTTAAAATTATGTTTGCGACGGAATAAATCTATTTATTGGTGGATAAAGATTAATATTATGGCCTTTATAGGTAATTGTTATTTCCAGGTTAATTGGTTATGAAGGTTAATTTGCCAAGAATTTCTGAGTCTTCAGTGATTATCATTTGCCTAGTTAGTTGCTTGTTGCTTGTAGTAAAGAGTTACATTAGCGTAATGCGTTGGGCACTATCATAACTTGAAAAATTGAAACTAAATTCCTGATGAAGCATTTAACTTTCTTGTGGTTGAAGTACATCAAGTAGGCCATCGTTATCCGAGCTATCACTGTGGTCAATTCTGTGATCTTCAGTTTTATAGAATTAGTGATCAGTGGCGTGCCTTAATTGCCCCAAAAGAATGTTTCATCCCCCCCTCTTTTTCCAAGGTATAAACCCTTTGTTTTGTTAGTCCTAAGGCATGAACTAGAAGGTGATGATTGGATTAAAACCACTAGAGTTGTGGAAAGACACTTACATAAGGTACATGGAGGACAAACTCCATATAAGCAGAACAAAAGAGTAATATCATCATGCTTCAGAATTAAACACTACAATACTCAGCATGTTTGCCAACAAATCCACTACCTAAGAAAACATCAAAACACAAACAGCTAAAGAAATGCTAAAATAAAACCTACTCAATTAGATTTGACATTATGAAGTATAACTTCAAATTTAGTGGACCTTGTTCATGTGTGTGTCCTCTATGGATATTACCAACAACTGGCATTTGCTCCAAAAAAGAAAATACCCACAATAGCAAGAGTTGTACTTCTGCCCAGACTTAATCCATGTGTTGGCATCACTAACAATAACTCTCAACAGGCCTGGACTTAATTCAATTCCAGATTACCCTTTTACTGTAATGATTCAATAACCAAGAGAAAAAAGAGAATTGAACAGAAAAAATCCACGTTGAGCTGTCGCTTCATTTCATCCGATCAATAGAGAAAAATAAAATAAAATCATATTCATGAATTAATGATGCATTAGATACTTGGGTAATACTAATTTACATGGATAAGACTCCTAAGCTACATCTATCATTGATTCAAATTAAAGTACATCAAAATCTTAACCCACAAAGATCTAAAGGTGAGTCTCGAGCACGTTGGATTACAGTTTTCAAAAACGGTGCTCAAAAAGAATTTTTTAGAAACTGTTTTTCAAAATAAAAGAAAAAAAAAACTGTTTGAATGATATGCTTTCCAACAATAAAAAAACTGAAATTTGAAAACTAAAAACAGAAACAGAAAACATATTTTAGCTGTTCTGGTATTTTAATTTTAAAAACTGGAAATAAGAACTGTTTTCAAAAACAGTTTTTAAAAATTGGTTTAGCCAAACAAGTTCTTCAATTTTTCAGTTTTTCAAAAGCAGAAAACCGTTTTCAAAAACTATAATCAAACAGGCCTATTTACTAATTGTAAAGACAAACTCACTTTAGAGGAGCATTTTTTATTTTCACAAGCCCCCTTCCCATGGTAATGTTTTAGTTCCCACTTCCCAAGAGGTACTTGCTGTGTGTGCAAAAGGGCAATGCCATCCAATTACTGAATTACAGGTGAATAAGGATGAAGCTATATGTAGGTAACATGTCTCAATAGAAATCTCTTTACTGCAGGCAAGATAAAATGACATGTTTGCACAAATTTTTCCAGTGCAATATTAGAATCCATAATAAAGCTTGATCACAAACTAGTCAAGAGTTATCCATGCTTCACTTGAGATACTGAGAGAGAATAATCTAAATGAAGCTTTGTTAAAAAATGAAATTTGATATATACATTGTTCCTAATCTGAGTGGTATATCATGTATGAACATAAAACAGTTCTAAGAAATAATTCAACCAGACAATTTGAAAACCGTAAAGTTGAGATTTACCATACCCCAATGCATGTATGCAAAGCCCTTTTTCTTGTGGGGTCAAACTCTTGAGTGTATTCTCAGAAATGAAAAACCATTATTTCCAGATGCAGACAATCCCATTCTTGTCAGCTGAAGCTAAGGGTTTTCCGATTCCGCTCCACCTACAACATAGAACAGAGGAAGTATGCTCCTTCAGAGTACTGACAATTTCACTTTTAGATACTGACCAAATATGGACAGATCCATCAGCGGACCCAGCAGCAACATGACTGTTGTCTGGACTAATGCAGGAGCGACTCCAATTAGAAGCCACTCGGTTTCCAGTGGCTCTAAACGTACCGCAAACTTCCAGAGATCGCACATCAAACAAATTGTGCACATTGTCCCTTCCACTCGTCAATACAACATTTCCGTTTCGAGAAAGGGATATTGATGTGACAGCAAGTGAATGTGCAGCAACCTCACTTAGTAGCTTTCCACTCTGAATGTCCCACAACCGAAGATTGCCATCAACATGTCCAGAAAATATGGTCTGTCCATCCATGCTGAAGCAAAGAGCATTGCAGTTGCTGGCAAAAATGATTGTGTTTGTGCAGTAACCTTTCACTAGGTCCCAAATTTTTATAGTACGATCGTAAGCTGCACTGACAACATGACGACTGGAAACCTTGCTGACATCGACAGCACAAACTTTATCTTTGTGTCCGGTAAGGGTATGATGGACCCTGCCTGAGTTGAGATCCCAAACATACAAGTTGTTTGAGCTGCTTGCAGCAATGACAGAACGATTATCCTGGGTGATTGTGAGATCCAATATTGAGCCAATGCAGCCATAAAGGTTAGAACATACAGATCCTGTATTAGTATCCCACACTTTAACTGACTGATCCTGTCCCCCTGTAATTAATCTACCAGAGTTGTACTCAAACAATATGGAAGCACAACCACCTTCATGTGCATTTAGCCTGAGTTTGCATGTGGAAGGGACGTTGGAATCCAGAAAGAATTCGGCACCTTCTTCACTTCGCCGAACTATGCCATCCACCTGCTGCCTTGCAAGTTGTTCTAAGCCACTGGCCTTTAGCCTCTCAACCATCTCTTCATACAGGGCATTTGCCTAAAAGGATACAAACTAAATTATTAGTTGAATCAGCAGCATAAGGAAGCGTTTAGAAATATGTGCTACTGGAATTAGTAAAATCACAATTTAGTGAGGGTTCTATATCTAAATATAATAAACTACTGGTGTAATTACCACAAATTCAATCTCATTATGCACTCTGACTTTCAAATAGAACAAGTGAAAAACTACTAACGAACAAGGTTCATTTTTCAAACTATCAACAAAGAAGTTCAGAAGTACATGCAGTGCCGGTGAAATATGGCTGAACAAGGTAAACATCATTTACCAAAAAGCTGGCATGCCAAGGCATCAGATACAGGTAAGCAGCAGCTGAACTTAGTTCTAAACTTCTAATAGTACAAGTAGCCCAAGAAACTTATGTATAATAAGAGTTTAATGATCATCAAGACTGCACCACTTGCCAAAGCCAAATCCACTCTCGCAGAGAATGTGCACCAATACAAAAGTTCATATGGAGAAAATACTGTACCTCATTTAGGCGCTCAGCATCCTTCATCTTTTCTAACATCCAGCGGTCAATCAACATCTTATTTTCAGCTTCAGCTTTCTTATATTCGGCAGTCATCTGCTCCAGTTGTGCTTTAAGTTCTGAATTCTCACTCACAATCACTTCTAATTCTTTGATCTTTTGTTCCAAGTCCATCTTTAATTGAGAGAACTCATCCCTACAACATAAATTAAGCTGAGATCATTTAACACAAACTTAATTAAAAAAAACAAAAACAAAGTGTTGGCGGTTGTTACAACACATTACACAGAAGAAATATGAACCAACCTTGTTTCGGTTAACTCCTTCTGCATATCAGCGATTGCATTGTCTTTCTCCTGAACCAAAGCTTTTGAAGCTCTGGAGTCAGCTACTTCCACAACAAGTTGCTCAGAAAGCCGAGACTGAGCTTTGTAGCATTGCTGAAGTTCCACTTGCAGGTTCTCTGCTTTCTCTTTCCACTCAGAGCCCTTCAAGGACACACACACACAATAAGCAAATACCCATGTCAAGAAATCACTAACAATTTCTGATAAACACCCCCCCCCCCAATTTCTCACATTTTCAAAACTGTGACAATGCACCCATGATCAAAAACCAATAACTTTGCATAAAATTGTTGACAAGCACAATTTGGTGGAGCATGAGTGAACAAATTTCTTACACTGACACACAAAAAGAACAAGAAAATTGGATTTTTCGTCCTCACAAATAAGACAATCCCTGAAAAGCATGAATATTGTTTGTTTTGTTACTTGCGAAACGATGGGTCTAGAAAGTGCCAGAACAGCGGGAGCGTGAGCGGCTTCTTCGAGCAAATGGCGCTTCCGCAGAGCCTTCAAAGCATGATTGATAGCTTCTTTGGCAATTTCTTCACGCGACTTGCAAACTTTCGCCATTACTCGGAGAAGCAATTCAGCCACCAAATTATGCTTCGAACCGACCTGATTCTGTTTGGTTTCACAGAAAATTAAACTCAAGAGATGAAAATAATGCACGAGAATTTGCAATTTTGGATCCCCAAAGAGAATCGATAATTTGCAATAGGGTTATAGTGACAATTTCAGGTGCAGAGTCGTAGAGACATGAGACATTAGAATGGGGTCCCACACCAGAAGCATTTTCCTAACTCTTGGGGGGTCCAGGCCCACAACACTAGCACTGCGAATAAGGTTTGAGAAATATTTTATTTTTGGATCAAAATATATTCATTTCTTTCATTTTACAATGGGCCTAGGGTCTTCAATTTCATGCAAACTATGGTTACGCATCTAATTAAGCAATAATTGGACACTGTTACTTAACCCTTTTTCTTTCTCAAATATATCCTCACAAGTAACAAGCAGTAATCAGATTAATTCCTCGAGTCTTTTAAATTGAATTAAGTGGGTAAGTCTCTCACAACAAATTTTTCTTCATACGCATCGCTCAAGAATCAAACTCTAACATAATTTTTTAATATATAGATATGTACATTTCAAATATTTAACAAATTATTAACAATTTGATATGTGCACTACTCATTTTTCAGGTGGTGTTGATTTGAAGTGCAATTTCACTGTAAATTTTGTTCGAACCGGGTAAAATCACTATGGATGATAAAATCTCTTTCTACCAAGTATTTAACACAGTTGCATTTACATGAACTCAAACTTGGGACATTTGCTTAAGTTAGAACAAGCTCATCGGATTTGAAATGCAATTTGATGCCTCATTTTTTATGCCTCATGTAATAACATTAACTGCAACAATATGAGCAAGTTACTAGCAATAAAAGCAAGAGAAAATCAAATTTAGAAACTAACAAGTGGAAAGAGTTGAGATAAGAAAATATTCATGACAATTTTTACAAATCATAACAAACGTCCACCTTTAGGCTATAATCATTGGATTCATTTTCTATGTTAACACTAAAACAAGGTTAGAGTCACTTGAACTCAAATCCTAACATATCCAGATTTACATGAACATTGCAATTTAACTGCTCAGCAACATTAGCATTATGTGAACAATAAGTTAAACCCCCTCCGGTGTGAGTGATTGTGTATCTTTGTACTATCTCCCTCCCTATACCAATCCCATTACCAATTTCAGAGATGCTTCAAGAGCTTCAGCGAGCTCGAATTCTATCCAGCCAATCGATGCTCTTCCTTGCCCTCCCAAACTGAACATCAACGCTCTTCCGGGATTTATTATCATGGTGCTCTATGTTTCTCAGAGTTCTATCCCTCTGGTCACAAGAGATCCTTGACTTCTCTAATTTTTCAACATTATTGAGTTTGTGTTCATGAAATTTCAGTTTTTCTTTCCAATCAGTGCTTTTCCTTGGTTTGTCCCTCTGATGAGTACTCATCCTTGGAGCTTCAAAACAATCAACACTTTTTCTGGCTTCTTCAAATCTATCCATGCTTCTCAAAAAACTTGGTCTTTGCGTTGGTGACTTTTCTATTGTTGATATGAATTTTAAGAGATGTCGAAGGTATTCCGGATAGAGTTCCAGGTTACAGTGGTTCCCTCCTTTGACCCATAGAGGTTCATATTTCTCTTGACAAAGTTCCCACAACTGCTTGCCATGAGAACAATCAACAACCTCATCAGCGGTTCCCTGGAGAAAGTAATTAGATGATGCTAAATTAGTAAGGCAATGCTTGTGCCCAATTCATCAGCCATCATGATTTTCATCAGAATTGGCAGCAGAGAAAAAGAAGATATTAATTTGATCAGATAGCTGTTACAACCTCCAAATAAAAAATGATAATATCCACATGATAACAACGGTAAGTGGGAAACTGAATCTAATAAATGTTGAGTACTTACATGAATGACTAGCACTGGACATTTCACCAATGGAATTTTATCAATGTTCTGTACAACAATAACAAAACAATGTTCAGGTACAAATACATAACCTTAAAATCAAATGACAACAAGCATATAGGACATTGACAAAGTATCTGACCTTGTAAATATCAAACCAGTATGTCCGTTTGACAGCGTACATGACTCTCAACCCTGATAGTATAGGACTGTGGAGAACAACAGCCCTTAGTCGGGGTAAGCGAACAGCAAGATCCAAAGTAGGACCACTTCCAACAGATTGACCATAAAGGATTATGTCTTCCTGCTTAGTACCAAATTTATCTTCAAGACATTTATATGCAGCTTCAATGTCAGCATATGTACTATTCTCACTTGGCTGTGGAATGATATCCAGATAAGTATCCCGCTGGGATCAAAAGAATCAAATAATCCAAAGATATGAGTATAGAGTAATTACCTTTCCAGATGACTGACCATAGCCAGAGTAATCATATCTGCATACATGAAACCAATGAAGAATCACTGACATGAGACTTGTAAATATGTTCTTTAGCAAACTTCAGAGCTATCATATAAAAAGTTAGAAAAATGCTGATCAATTTAAGTTTACAACTTCCTTTATTCAGAAAAGATTTAATGTGACACTCCCATATATATATATATATGGAGCTAAATCTAACAGTGCAACTGATGTATATATGACATTACCATTTTCTAAAAAATTCTAGAGAAGAAAAAGGAAACACATATCTGAGAAGAATAGGAAATATAAAGGCCTAAATCGTGTTACATTTAGTGTTGTGCAAGGCGGCTGATGTGGCTGCCTAGGCACTAAGGCAAGTAGGGTTCTGTGATTAGTCTGGGAAGAGCTGCTTCTCCTTGTTGCAGCAAAGCAGATGACGTGGCCGCACTAAGAAATTTCCGCAATACTCTTCTTACTTAAAACACTCAATAGTCGACTGTAAGGGATCATCTGAACCAAATACAACCTAGAATACCACTCCTAAATTGTCAACAGACCTTGGCTGCATACGTTAGAGAGTCACGATACCAAAAGGCTGTCGGTTAACGTACTTTCTGTTGAGAATATTTGCAACATGACTTGCAGTTGGTTGGATGTGCATTTAATTACGTTGTCATGACTTAATTAGCATTTAAGTCTTATGCATGTGATCAATTGTTTAAGTTTTAATCTGTTAGCTTGCCACATCAACTCTTATCACCTCACGACAATGTTGGTGGCATTGAAACCGATCCGGTAGATGGCCAAAACTAACCTAATCATAAGTGCAGCTGCAACCCACTTATTGTTTCATGAAAGCACTATTTCATTCCAACCTATCCAGCAGATAGCCATAACTAACACACTGTTTATCCAACCTAGATATCATTGCATTGATACCTACCCAAAAGACGGTCATAACTGTCCCGATCATCGCTTCACGACAACAATGGTTGCTTTGATATTTCAAATCTATCCCCCATCCGGTATATGGCCAAAACTAACTTAGCCGTATATCCTCAGATTGCATCTGTCGGATAAGTAAATTCAAAATTTCTTTCCATAATCAAAGTTACAAAAACTGCTATTTTCAACTAATTTAGCTAATATTTTGAGCATACTAAAATGAAGGAAGAGCACTCTCCACCCTTAACTCATGATCTTCAATTCATGGAAGAACAACATGAAACACACACTGGGAAAGCAGATCTACACTATACAGATGAACCATAAGTCATTACTCCTCCCCAAACCCCCATGCCAGCAGATCAGATTGAACACATGACCTAACCGACCTCACTGCAATTTTATCAAGCCTAAGGTAAAATGGCACCCACCCTGTCAAAATCAGAACCTTATAAAATCAATCCAATAGCATGTTTGGAACCTCATTTGATTTCCACATTGAAGCAGAATCAATTTTGAGTGAATTGGTGGGGGAGAAGCTACTCTGTGGAGCAGAATTGATTCTGAGTGAGTTAAAGGCAGATCCAAACAAGCTACAGGCCAAACAGGACAATTGAACAGCGTGTGTGCTAACTGAATTGCCAAGATTCAACACCTTCGCTAACCTAATTCAGCAAATGGGTATCCATACTTCGCTAGAATTTCAGCAAACGAAAATTCACACGCTCACCGACAAATAGACACATCCTATTTCTGAACAAACATTAATTCAATGCGCATGTATGTACAAGAAAACGGTGTTGATGAGAATAGAGAGATGAATTTTGGAGAAAAGGGGAGAACTTTGAATTACCCAAAGAGGTTGACACGCAAGTTGAGGCTGAGCTCGAGGTAGAGCTCGTACATCTGACCAATATCAGCGGCATTCCCGTGCGAGTAAAGGACGGTGGATTTGGCCATGGGGTGTCGGACATACACCGCCACGATCTCAGCACCGCGGCGAGTTTTGAACTTCACAACTTCCACGTTCTCACGCTTCGGGAAAGGCTCCAGCGCCAACAACCCTGTCTCCGCCTCCTTAACCACCGTGTACGACGGTGGATTTGGCGGGAAGAATGCGAGTTTTGCAGCCATGGAAGAGGTAACACCACCCATATCTCTCTGTTTTTCTCTTCTGAGTTTGTTCACAACGCATAAAGGAACACAAATTAAGCTACTTCTTCACATTCCTTCTTCTTCTTCTTCTTGTTCTTCTCTCTCAGATGCATGTAACTTTTATGCTAGTTTTAGGACCATTTATTATAAAGTGTTTGAGCAAGCGTGTGAACTAGGCTCGGAGCTTTTTTACTTTTATTTATTTATTTATTCTACTTAATGAACTTTTGTTTGTTTGTTGGGAAAATAATACTAAAAAAATAGTTTTCTTATGTTCATATTCTCTTGTTTCTGATAAATCTCATATTCATTCTGTTTTTCATCTAATTTCGCTCTTCTATTTGTTTCTTTGATATCACTTATCATATCATTTATTTTTATATCTTCTATTTCTTTCTCTTTCTTTAAAGTATGGGGTGGAAACCAAGCGGGTTGGCGTAGTGGTTCAGCACTTCGTCCCTTAAGCAAGTGGTTGGGGGTTCGAATCCCAACTCTTGTGAATGGAAAAAACTCATTGGTCAGCCCCCTACCGCTTCGTGCGCTGACCGTGGGGCGAAGGATTAGTCTCACGGCAATCGGTTGTTCAGCCCCCTACCGCTTCGTGCGCTGACCGTGGGGCAAAGGATTAGTCTCACGGCAATCGGTTGTGGGGATACCTTGGTCAAGACAAAAAAAAAGTATGGGGTGGAAGAGGGTGAAATAATATTTTGTGAAAAATTAAAATTAAAATAATTTAATACTATTTTAACTAGGATTTAATGAATAGTGTATGATATCATTATAGTTTGTACGTCAGAATATAAACTAAAAATATAATTAAAATGGAAAATAATATTATATTTAAGTTGATTTGGCATAAAACAATTGTATGTCAGTGCCAAGCAAATTAAATTTTTTCATTATTTTTATATGAATTAAATAACAATATACGATAGTGTGAAATTTCTTACACTTATACTCAATTAGAAATCATTATTTTGTTAAATCATGAATAAAATTAAAATAAAAAACATTGGAAAATTATTTGAAAAAATAATTAAATGTCTGTATAACATTATTTACAAATAATCATCACATAATTTTTAAATTGTTTACTAATCAAAATTGAAAGATGCGAAAAAGTTCAAGTTTTTACTTAATTCCGTAAAAAAAAATAGCTTTTTACTTAATTTAGAAATTATATTAAGTAGAAAAATGTACATTATCGGTGTATAAATTCTATTCTCATTTAGTATAATATATGTTAATATATCATATCAAAAAAAAATTGTTACATTTGATATGTTAATGTATCATATCAATTGTTTTATTTAATTAGATATAATAATGGTTTTTATTATCATTGCATGATTATATTTTACAAAA
This sequence comes from Acmispon strigosus, assembly GCA_030819835.1. NCBI lineage: Eukaryota > Viridiplantae > Streptophyta > Magnoliopsida > Fabales > Fabaceae > Acmispon > Acmispon strigosus. The sequence goes on along the minus strand of JAUAMA010000002.1, from coordinate 16,685,192 downwards.
GAAGCAAAATGCTATAAAAAAATATTGTGTTTTTGTGCTTTTTTGTTCTCTCCCTCCTTTATTCACGTCGATTAAGAACTTTTTTAAGGGAACCCGGTTGTCTTTTGCTCACGCTCACGTGGGGCGTTACTGCCATGGCCCATGGACTTTCTTTTCTTTTCTCCTTCTAACTTGTGGTCCCCACATTTTTATTTTATTTTTTGCAGTTTTCATGTTATTTACATTTTTTGTAACATGAAGTTGCATAATTTCAAAATTTTCGGATTACTAATAATTGAGCTATAAATTTGTTTGAAATTCTAATGATGATTTATTGCAAGTAATAACTATTTATTAGAAAGCTTTATTGGAAAGTTATATTATTTCAGGAGTTGTTTAAATGAAATTCGAGAAAAAATTATTTAAGTAATTTGATTTTACGTGGAATAATTATATTTAAGATAAGTAAATTATAAATTTTACATGTCTTAAATATCATTGATTCACCTAAGACTATAATAGTTTAACCAAACTTTGTTTATTGTAATTTAGATAACTTTATTAATTCAACAAAGAGATGTGACTCATAAACACATTATCTTAAAGTTTTAGGTAAAGATGTGGTGTCTACTTCTCTTTGTGGTTTTATGAGTTAGCACATTGGTGCAAGCTCCCCCACATATTATATATTATTTACCACATTTTTAACCATTTGTTTTTATCTCTCTCCCGGTATCACCAGTCTTAGTCTAGTCCCCCCACCCCTGTCATTATTGTATAAGTTGTAGGAAAATTATCTATTAGTTGAACCAATTATCCCAAGAGTGTAAGTTACTAAATAAAGATCACATGAATGATTACACTTTTAACACATCCCTCGTCTAAAAATCCATTTGTGTTTGAAGCGTAAAAATTGCACAAATATATTTATTATGTGCTGAAATTCAATTTCTTTTATTAAATAATTAAGGGTGGAAATGGTCGAACTCGATACCACTTAGTCATACCTGTCATGAACCTATTATTAAAAAAATTAAGCTATTAAATAAATTTCACATGAATGATTATATTATAATTACTCTTAATTAATGGTTTCACATGGTAATTGCATCATGTGGATGTTGTTCGTCCCTTTGATTCTCAAAGGCTCAAGACCTCAAGTTCCTTTTCCATGAGATTTTGACACCATGAAGAGAGACCTTATTGTCTTTGTTTTTGGCAATGGGACCTCACATTAACATGGGCGCAGGAATGTCCTCTTTAATGCAGAGGGTATCCGCTAATGTCATCTTTCTTAACCATTAATCAATCACCCATAAACTTTTTAATTCCCAATAGGAAATTTCAACAGAAAACCTGGTTTTCTGGTGATCAAGACAAATCAGGTTTTAATTTATGGTAATCAAGACACATCTCAATGGCTTCAAATTTGTCTTTAGCCTTAGAATTCAAACAAACACACATGTTGCGGGAAACAATGTTTCATGTGTCCATCATTCCATGTTTCCTTCTTACCGGTGTCATGTGGTACGGAAGCCATGAATCAAAACGACACCAATTAAAAATCAATTGAAGTTTCCTACCAAGAAAAATTTGTATAAAATAAATTCAAGTTATAGCTTTACCTGCATGTTTTAAACTTCCAGACGCAAAATTCTGACTTTGGTGCTGTATTTCCAGGAAATAAAAAGGTTAACAACTTTCCAAACTTTTTTTAATGTATATAATTGATGCGAGGGGACTAATGAACTTACATTTTGTACTTATGAAGTTACAATATCCGATCACTGTCATTTAAACAGAAATGAGATTTAGATCTGAAATAGGACAAAAAGTTTAATTGAGATTCATTATGAGTTTGAATATGTAAACATTACCAATATTTTTTGTGACGTTTGTCACATTGTTACTGTCATCTGAGATTAGAAGCTTGAGACATTTCCTTGATCTTATTCTTGAGGGAGTGATGTACAATTTGCCCATACGTAAAAATTGGCTTATGAAGGTAGAGAGATCAACGTGGGATAACGATTGTCCCTGACTTTTATTAATAGTCATTGCAAAACACAGACAAATTGGAAACTGTCTTCTTGAAAACTTTAATGGGTATCTCGAGTCAGTTGGAACCAAATCCAATCTCGAAATTTAGACCACGTCATTGATATTAGTTTCAGTTATTACCACTGCTCGAATAACATCTGGATACAGTTTATCAACTATTAACTGAGTTCCATTACATAAGCCAGCAGTCGGCTCCATATTCCTCAACAACATAATTGTTGCACCCTCCTTCAGAATCAACTTGTGATTTGGCATCCCATAACACTTGATATCATTTAAAAACTCAATTGTATACCACTCTGATCGTAGTTGACAATCCTCATCTGATTGGCAAGTAGTATTAGAGCTTAAGTACTCTTTGTGATCACCAGGAATTAAATCCAAGACAAAATCGCTGTCCATCCAAACAGAATCCAGTGTTGGATATCATATGCATCTTTCTTGAGAGAAAAAATGGATCTTTCATTTTCCCGAAGAGGTTAGGGTATGCAAAATTAACCAAATCAAGAAGTAGGTTTGCACCTAGATTAATTAACAGATCAGTTGGTACTTCTATATTTGATTCACCCCACGCATTTGATTTAGAAGATCCATCACCAATTTGAAGAAGTCAGCCAGCAAATTCCTTAATTTCACATGCCTCTTCAGCGGACCCAATTGTGGATAATCTCGTGTTTTTTGTCAATTTCAAGACTTTGCAATGTTCCCATAAATAGGAAGAATAGATGGCAACTGATACAATATCTTTTCCTCACCCAAATTTAATAACAAGAAGTATTTGCCTGAAGTCTCCTCCAAGTACCACAACCTCGCCACCAAATTGGTTTGTGTAAGTTCCTTTCATCTTGTACTCTCATGATGTCTCTCAAAGTTCTGCCAAGAGCCTCAAAGCAATGTTTATTCATTGTCGGAACCTCGTCCCAAATAATGAGTTTAGTCTGCAGTAGCAAATTGGCTCGTAAACTCCCTTGTTTTATGTTGCATGTAAACTATTCAACCATTGCAAAGGGATGCAAAATCTAGAATGAGTTGTTCGTCCTCCTTAAGTAATAATGAAGCAATACCACTTGAAGTAACATTTAGAACAATTACCTCTAGTGATCTGAGGCATGCAGATAGTATATTCCAAACAAAAGTCTTTCTTGTACCTCCATAACCGTAATTATTAAGATCGTGGTACTAAGAGCCAGTCAATGAACTTCAAAGAGAAGAGCTGTATATAGTAGTTGTATTTATTGACGTAAAATAAAGAGTAGCAGTAGCTCTACCTGCATTAATGTTTTATTGAGTGCTAAGATTATACGCGATAAATATGTCTTAAGAGATCGATAATTCCAGATTATTAATATTTTTGGTGATTTTAAATTTTGTTGGTAATTAATTTTTTAATAATTCAAAATTATTAATTGTGGTTATATTATTTTTTAAAGAATCTTTAAGAATTTATAAAATTGAACTTGCTGCTTTTTTAAAGTTCTTTATTTTGTACCTCTGATACAGAGCGTATTATTATGCCGCCATGTGTCTATTTAAGATCTTTGGATTCATTCACCTAATCAGTCAAATACATTTTCTTTCAATCCTAGTGATCTTTGCAAAACTTTTTTATGTTTAAGTACTCCCACTCAACATTAATTATCTCTAAATTCACATTTGAATGAATTGATAAAATAAAGCGTTTGCATCAATAAGTTATATCACAAGTTATTGTAGATATTTGAACTACTTAAGCATTTAATTTAGGGTTCAATCATTGGGCGGTACATATAGAAAAATATTTGTTGGGGGAGGTCTACCCACTTAACTTAATTTCAAAATCTCGAAGGATTAATCCCATAGATGCGGGCTGTGAATATATTGAGTAAAAAAAATCAAGCGTATGCACTACTTACATTGAAAATTTGTATAAACTTACTTTTAAAACAAACTTAAAATATATAAATCACTTCTAAGTGGAACAAAGCGCTGAAATTTAGGAACCCACCTCTTCTACTTCTGTTTGATTTTCATCAAGTAGATTGACAAACACGAACCAAGTAGAAGTACAAAGTCCATTAATCTCTTTTCTTTGTTAAATATAAACATTTAATAGAGTTGTCACGTACGAAAAGCTTTCAAAAACTTTGTGGGCTAGGGCCAAGTCATGAACTTATAATTTTCAAAAACTTTGTCTTTTAAGACACTTAACCCCAAACCGTAAATCATAATCTGTAAATTTTTAACACTAAACACAATTTGAATTGGTCGGGTCGGCGAATCGACGTCGAGTCAACATCAGTTCCGGCGAGCCAACAACGGGTTTGGAGAGTCAACGTCAAGTCAGTTTGAGCGAGTAAGCATCAAAAGGACGAGTTGGCATCGAGTTAGGTGAGTCGGCGTCAAATCGTGCGGGTTGGCGTCGGTTTGGCCAAGTCAATGACAGGTCGGCGCGTGTCAATGTCATGTCAGAAGTGTCAACGTCGGGTTGGGAGCGCCTGCTTCAAGTCGAGGGGGTTAGTGTCATTTCAGGCAGTCAAAAGCCGATTGGCACCAAATTGGGCGATCAACGCCGAGTCAGGCAGGAAAATTGGCTGCCGGTTCAGATTGATGGTTTAGGGTTCAGGGCGATTTTAGCGTTTAGGTAGGGTTTAGGGTTTAAGGTTGATTTAAGGCTTCGGGGCCTGTCGGCACCGGTTCAGGCGGGTCGTGTCGATTTGGCGCCGAGTCAAATCGGATTTATGATTTAGGGCTTAGGGCCAATTTTAGGGGTTCAATGTGGGTCAGTGTCGAGTCAAATTGAAATTATGGTTTCTAGGTAAAAATCGCCAATTACTTTTTTTTAATCTTTTTATTGTCAATTTGATTTTTAAAGTCACATTTTAAGAAGAAAAAAAAACTGAATCATGTACTGTGGGGCCTGTGACTTGGCCTTGGGACTGACCATACCTAGCCCATTAAATGAGTGGATTGTGTGGGTTGGGGCTCATTTGGCCGCCACTTACTAGTGAGAAAACAAAAAGGCCAAAAATAGGGCTGAATGGGATGGCCTTGCGCCATGGGCCTAACCAACAATTCTAACTTTTAAAATATGACTTTCAATCAAAATGTGCTAGAAATCTAAAAAAAATCAAATCTAATATATGATGTGAGTAAAGGCAGTGGTACCCATGATAGATATTTAGATATAGCCAACCATTGTGGGAAGATCAAAGAAAGTAATTTTTTTAACGTAAAGGGTGGAAGGATAAGACATTATCATAAACATGTAAGGAAGTCTTGGTTAAATGAGTAGCTCAAGTCGTACCAAATTATGTTACGAGTTGTTTTAAAATTCTTCTCGCCTTATGTGATAACGTTGAATCTTTGCTGGTCAAATTCTAGTGGGGACAAAAACAAATGAGAGAAAGATGCATTGGATGAGTTAGGAAAATTTATGCATATTCATTGATGTTGGTGGATTGGGCTTTTAGTGTCTAAAATTATTCAATAAAGAAATATGAGGATTTCCTAATTAGTTTAAATGTTTAAATAAAAAATGCCCCTCTCATGAGGATTTCTTAATTAGTTTAAACATTTAATTAAAAAATATTTTATTGATAAAAATAACTTAACACATTGTTTTTTTTTTGAAAAACTAAATTTGACTTCAAAAATTAGTTAATCAATAGTAGATTTTTTTATCATAAGTGATTTTGTAAATATCTAATCATATAATGTTTTTCTTTTTGTCAAGAGCATATAATGTTAAATTGGATGGGTCTTTCTTTCGACATGTAATAATTTGGATGGTTCCATAAAAAAATGGATGGGTCCGTAAAAAAAATTGGATGGTTCCATAAAAAAATGGATGGGTCCATAGGATGCGCGAAGACTTCGCAAAACTTTTTTCGGCATTGTTATTAGTGTTATCCCAATAGCTATTCATATCATCTAAAAAATGCGGAAAATACGTGAATACCCCTTGGTAAAGTTTTTTTTTTCACCCGCAGTTACAAATTGCGTAGGTACACAGTTTGTCACTGTGTCTAAGGTTGTCAATAATCACCTTCATCTGGATTCGCCAACGATCCCAGTTTTTGCCATCGAGAACGGGGAGATTTGACGGGAAATTTTCATTATTCTGATCCATCTTTCTTGTTCACCTTCTTGGACCTTAGAGAAAACAGAGAGACGATAAAAAAACATAACAGACGATGGAGAACATACGATAGAGAGAGGACAGTGAGGACGTAGTTTATGCGTGCCTACGCAGTTTGTAATCTTGTGATGGAGTCGGCTAAAACAACAATTGTAACGAGGATGGAGTAGCAGGTTGTAGATGAAGAGTAGAGGAAGGATAATGTCTTGTTCACACTATAAAATGAGTGGAAAATAGGTGGAGGTAGAAGATAGATAGAAAGAGGAGAGACCCAAATGAGGGTGGAAGCGGCACATCGGTTTTTTGGTTTCTCTCTTGCTCAAAGCTTTGCTAGGGTCATTGGTGCCTTTTTCTTCCTTTCTTCATTTAGTATGTACGATGATATAGAAGAAAATAACATTACGCCAGTTATGATGTTGACATTAGGGTTTGATTATCGTGTTTGTAAGTGATGTTTGACTTGGATTTATGCTTTTATTAAATCTCCATTAAAAAAAACACGTGATAATGAAAAGATCACGTAAGATGCTAGATTGAGAATCATATCAAAATCACTCTCTGTTCTAGCATCATATATTATGGTGCTCAATCCTTGTTAGTGGGTTCAAAAGAAGAACTTTGTGACGAATCCTCTTTCATGAGTTGCTCACTGTAACTCTCAACTTTTTACCTGTATTACTAGCTAGCTTCAATAGGTAGGATCTTTTATTAGTTTTCTTTTTCTTTTTCTTTTTCTTGTTGTTCTTCTTGTTTTTACCTTTTTCCTTTTATCCCAATGTTCATGTCAATATTCAGTAGTTTAATAGCCCCACTCATGAAGTATTTAGTATTTACAAATTACACACACCATATTTTGTCTTGTTAATTTGGTCTATATTTCGGACTACGTGGATAAACCCTTTTTTATCTTAAAGTTAGGAAGAGTTAGATTTTGCAATGAGGACCGATCCCCTAACCTTTGATGAAAAGCCAGGTTAGGTCTTGAGAAATTTCTTCAGTCATCATTTTAAATTTTCATTTGTTGAGGGTTATGCACATGTTAGGGAGCACGCTGACAGAGATTGGGGTTATGTTGTGTATTGTTCAAGAGAAGAGATTAGCTAAGCTGAACAACCTATAATCAAAGAAGTATATAGGTACTTTGTTGTCAAATGGATATTATTTTTTGGTTTGTTATTAGGATGTGAAGAGAAAACAGGAAGATGAAAATTAGTTAAAAAGAGAATATAGAAACACTTAAATAAGTTTTTTCCCTTTAAATATACTCGTTTTTTTTAATAAGTAAAATAATATTAACAGGAGCACAACGGGTGCATTTGCCCAAATACATCCGGAACTAAGTAAGTTAAAGTGAAAATATACTCGTTTTTTAATTTAATTCTTGTCAAAAAAATTCCTCTTTGTATCCTCTTAAAATTTAAAATTTGTATTTTAATGTTAGTGGGAGACACCGCTAAGAGCTATTAGTGACCGACTTTCGCACCAGTTAGCAATTCTACGCTTTTGCCACATCACGTGATTGCTGACGTGGATTTTTGCAATAAAAAATGTTTTGTATCCATGTAATATATGGGGTTGTCGCTTTTTAGTCCCGCTAAAATTTTTCATCAGTTTTAGTCCCTTCAGATTATCAATTTTAGTTGAAAAGATCACAGAAGACACAAGAAATGGGGTTAAATAGTATTTTAAAATTTTCCGCAAAATTTTAACTAGAGTAAACAATGTGAGTAAAATCTTTTCAATAAAACTTATCATACTCCTCCTCCTCCTCCTCCTCCTCCTCCTCTGGAAACCAGGATAAAAACTCGTATTCAACACTGCATGTCTTTTCTTTATGTCGCTGGCTCTTTTAAATCATAAGTGCCTTCCACAACCCAGCAAGGTTGTGACAAAAGGGAATACGAGCGTGCTTAGCATTACAGATGTGCCACAACCGTGCTTAATAACATGTTCCACGACCGTGATGTTGAGGAGCACAAGCGTGCTTAATAATTTTTCCACAATCGTGCCTCATTCCTTGTGTTGGGCGTACTGTGAGCATAACCACGATCGTGTCGATAGAGTCCACAGTCGTGCTAATGGGCTTGTATAAGCTCTTCTAACTTTCTCTTATTTTCCACCTGATATGAAATTTGTGAGTTATGTAAAGGAATTGCAATAGCCAAGCGCAATTAATGGTATGAAACCACATGGAAAATGCTACTATTTAGAGGTCTATCAATCTCCCGACACTTAATTAGATTCTGCTTGTCCTCAAGCAAATACTCAAACTATCAAATAAGAGAAAGATGTAAGCAGAGCATTTGGATAATGAGGTGTGAATGGCGATGTAAGAAATATCTGACGAGTGAGTTACAGGGAAAGGGTCACCGAGTTCTTGTGTTTGACACATGAAAGTGAGGTTTTAGGTTTCAAAGTGTAAGGGAAGGGGGAAAAAGGAGGAGAGATGGGGGCGGAAGTTTAATTGTGTAATCTTAGCCGTCGGAGGTGGTTTTAGAGTTTGGGGAAGAGGAAGAAGGGGAAGAGAAGAGGCCAAAACTGATTTGAAATTTTTTCAGGGACTAAAACTGATACAAAATGTCATGTGGACAACCTACATTTGACTAGGATTACCATATAGATAGATGGCTAGGAAAAAAATAAGCAACACATGCGTTATGGCGTCATGAGTTCTTAATCCAAATAAAAAAATATTGAAGAATCAAAAGTTATGAAAATAAATTTCAAAGACCAATATTCGCACCTATATTTTAAGGACTAAAAACATATATAACCCTTTTATCTAGTTGATATTTTTATCAATCAAATTTCATTTTGATTAAAATCTACTTTACTTATATTCATATATAACTCGGGTGTTTTTTAATACAAATATCCTCACACGAGGTATATAATTTTATTCAAGTTGAGAACTTTGACATATTAATAGAGTTACTCTCGTGATGAGTTTCTTTTATACACATAGTGAAACTCAAACAATGCTCAAGAGAAGTAAAAAATTTACTACTTGAATAAACCACCGCCAAAATGTCGATTCAATTTTAAAAAACTAATCTAATAAAAAACTAAGATCAACTTAGAATACCAAATAGATCTAATAAGTATCGGTTAAAATGATAAAAAACGACTCGTAAATGGAAAATTTGATCTTACGAGCCGCACCCTTAAAAAAGTTTTGGCCCTCAACACATACATGTCGAAATTGCATCTCAATTTAACATAAAAAAAAAGGAAACTGATTCTAAACTCTAAGAGCATCTCCAATGGAGATGTTAAAGTGGGATCTTAAAATAAGATCCAGATTTTATAAGATCCCACCCATTGGAGAGGGATGACATGGCTAGGGATTTTATTTTAGTGTCTTAGCTGGTTCCTCTTTTAAAGTGGGATCTTAACTAAAATACTATTGTTTCTCTCTCATACTATTGTCATTTATTTTTCAATAATATGTATTTCCTTTCATTTTCAATTAAATAATATCATGTTGAACTTTAATTATGTATTTCCTATCTAGTTGATTTTTAATTATATTATATCTTTTTTAATTATTAATTATATTTATATATAATTATTAGCTTAATTTAATTTAATCTTAGGTGGAAATAAATAATATAAGTATATTATGTATTGTGGGTCCGTAAAATAAGATCCCAACCACTGGAGTGAAATGTACTGTGGGATCTTATGAGTGTCTTAAATCTATGTGGCAGTATGGACTCACCAGAAATAGTTAAAATAGCAAAATAAGATCTCAAAATAAGATCTCCATTGGAGATGCTCTAAAGTCTAAAGTGTAAACCACCCATGAATAGCTCTAGTCCCTATTATGTGGTCAGCACTCAAGTCAGCGCACTAGTTTACCTTAATGGCCTTTCTGCTTCGTAGGAAAAAGCACTTCAGAATCGCAACCGCTCCTATTGTCCCGTTGCAATTGGTATCAAAGGAACATGCATTTTGCTTTACGAATCAAAATCAACCTAAGTGTTTCATTCCATGTGCACATAATCATTGAGACAAAAAGCAACCATTTTATGCGATTATAAAATATATCTGTTGCATTCTATGAACCCAAAATAATTATATTTCTCAGTGCACTTCCATTGGCGTGAAGATTTGTCCAAGAAAAAAGAATAAGGCGACATAGAATGACACGTTTTCATCCTAGGCAAGACCTATGGCACAAACAGGTTTAAAATTAATGGAGCCCTTTACATTGATCACTAGTATTGTTTAACGCTTTTGGTATAATGTCATTAACATGTTTTGTTGTATCCGAGGGCCATATAATATATTTTACTCCTCTTTTGTGGGCTCCTAATGTATGTTGCATCAAACTCGTGTTTCTTGCTTAGGTATCCTAATAATGTCTCTCAGCAAAGGGAAATAGACAATATAGCGTGGTAAATAATACTAAATTGTCGGAAACCAACTTTGTTAGAAGACGTAGTACGGAAAAGAAAACTCAGAAGTTGCATTCATAAGAAACAGAAGATTAATGGAAAATAATAAACAATAAAAAGGTTTTTTTTTAAACCGGAATAAAAAAGATTAAAGTGGTGATTTTTACCTAAGGTTATTTAGACAACCATGGTAAGTTATTAAGGTTAAAGAAAAAATAATCATCATTATCTAGGGCAACTAAAATGGTGTTGATTTCTTACAAGAGAATTTAGTTATAGAATCAAATTAATTGATCTAGATATATATAAGAATTATTCAAGGGCTAAAAAATATTAATTGAGGTAGTTTATTGGTTGAGTGGCTTCTAATACTCTTCACCTAACATCATTTTATTAAGTCAAAAATATTAAATTTAAGTGGGACAAACTCTTTCAATAAAAATTTTAAATGCACAATACTCGAGTATGAAGATACTTCTTAAGATATTAAATGTTTTTTCGATACTACGGAAAATTTGTTAATCTAAAAAAATATTATTTACTTTCACATTTTTCTACATCTGTTATTTTCACTTTGGATTATGAGAAATGTGAGTTGATGATGATGTGGATTTAGGACGATTTAGTGTCAGCGTCACGACTGACGTTGAATGGACTGAAGCTAACTTATAGCGTTGACAGCTACAATTTAGCACCGATTAAGTGGACAATAAGCCGACACAACTCACTTGGGAAGTTGGTCGTCGCAAATTCATAAAATTTAACATCGGTTTTATAGGCCAACTTCAAGCAAACGCTAATATTAATTGTTAGTGAAAATTTGATTATGAGTTACATTGATCGCTATCGTCCAGCCAAATAGTACCCTAATTTGGAGTTACTATCATAGTATGCCAAATTAGGGGTATTGTTTAGCATGCACAAAACCGCTAACTCATAGTCCTCAAAACTGTTAGCAAATGGTGTAAGTCATCACTAAATTTGCTCTAACATGTTAAATTTTTAGCACCTAAATTATTTATATATATAAGTTCTCTCATTCTAGCTACACCATTAATAAGAAACATCAATAAACTATTTGCAGTTAAGCATAAAAAATAACGCATTCAAAGGCTTTGGAAGGGTAACTATCATTTTAGTGTTTATATATGTAAGACGGTTCGATTTTTGTCCTAACTAGAAAAAAATTTAACTTTAAGGAAATGTTGGAATTATTCCTCCCTTGAGGGTGGAGCTTCGAGCTCAGAGAACTTGCTTATATACGTGTCCGAGTAAAACTGACTTGACATGTCTACATGGCAAGTGACGTATTAATTGATGGGCTAAATTAAAATAAATTTTCACACATTTTTTAGGGACAAAAAACTCATTTTATCTATCTTCATATTCATCTTCACTCTTTATCGCCAAGAACACTCATCGTACCCGCACATACTTGAGTCTTTTCACCTTTTGCAAATTAAAGGAAAAGAGAAAAAAATCATGGAGGCATGAAGCTCACATATACTTTTTCCTTTCTCCCCGATTTTCTCCTTTACCTCAAACGGCCACAAGTTCAATTGAATAAATGGTAGTTCACACTTCAACACCTCAACCTAGTAGAAAATAAAGGAATGCGAGAAATATTAAAGATATGATAGGTGATGCAATAGAAAAAGAAGAGATATAAGTAGAAAAAAAAAAGGTGAAAATGAAATTGAAGAGAAACAGACGTGTGAATAAAGAGTTTTGATACATGGACCACTCAATAGTAAAAATACTTCTCAAACACCTATTTTTCTTTCTATCTATCTCTTTCTATTAGATCACATATGTCATTTATCTCTCTTTTATTTATTCTCTCCTTTTAATGTTCGGGTGTTTAAGACACCCTAATGATCTACTAATATTTTTGGTGAATAAATCATAACTGGATCCAATTTCCGCATGTACTTGACTTATTCTTCACATATCGTGAAAAGCGAACCATCAAATCAGTCAATCAACAATTATATGAGGATATATTTAGACTTGAAGCTAGTTTTTAAATTAAACGGTAAATCATAGACTTCATAGTTTAGTTCATAGTGAATGTTGGGGAATAATTTGAGGTTCTCTCTCTTGATTAATTAACTTAACACGTACGGCCGGACATGACCAACATTTATTTGTGAAAGAATTTCTCAACTAAGATTCGCCTTCTTATAAAGAGCTAGCGACACGTTGGGCAATCTGATTCGTGGGTCCAACAAATCACAGGTGGATCCCACCACTAATTTGTGCCCCCACCAAGTTACTTCTCTGACCCTTCTCCACTCGCCACGTGTTTAACTTTCCAAACCTGCCACGTGCCCCTCCAATAACAAATCCCAACCACTACTTATGCATGCTCCCGCTTCAGCAACTCCCTCACTCCATCCATCAAAATCCATTATCACATTCTCATAAGAAAAAGAAAAAGAAAGAAACAAAACATCAAACAAACATGAATGACTCCAATAATCATACTCACGCATTGGACAGAATTAACGTTTTGAGTCTTCGGTTCCGATGTGTGACTTCCCTTAAAACATTAACACCCCACATCACCTGCCTTGCCGTCCACCGGAACCTTCTCTACGCGGCATCCCTCAACCTCATCAACGTCTTCGACCTCTCCGATTACACTCTCATCGACACTTTCAACCAGAGCCCCCGCTCAGGCTTCGTCAAGTCCATCACGTTCACCGCTTCAAAGGTCTTCACTGCGCACCAAGACTGCAAGATCCGCGTCTGGCTCATCACTCCCTCTAAACGACACCGTCTCCTCTCTTCCCTCCCCACCGTCAAGGACCGTCTCCACCGCTGCATGGTCCCTAAAAACTACATCACATCCCGCCGCCACCGGAAGAGCCTCTGGATCCAGCACAACGACACCGTTTCGGGTTTAGCAGTCAACGGGAGGTTTATGTGCTCTGTTTCGTGGGATAGGAGTTTTAAGATTTGGGATTTAACGGGTAGTTACCGGTGTTTGGAGTCCGTTAAGGCGCATGAAGATGCTATTAACGCTGTTGCGGTTGCCGGTGACGGCACCGTTTACACGGCTTCCGCGGACGGGTGCATTAAGGTTTGGACGAGGGACGACAAGTTGAAACGGTACGTGCTGGTGAGTGCTGTGGTGGGGAAGCAGAGACCTACCGTTAACGCGCTTGCACTCGACGGCGGTGGTGCGGCGTTGTTTTCTGGCGGTAGCGACGGGACGATCTGCCGGTGGGAGAGTGAGTGCGGCGGAGGCGATGATGATGTGGTGTTGGTGGAGACGTTGAGGGGTCATGTTGGGGCCGTGTTGTGTCTGGTCCACGTGGCTGGGTTGTTGGCGAGCGGGGCAGCGGATCGGACGGTGAGGATCTGGCGGCGGGAAAAGGGGAGTGGCGGTTATTTTTGCGGGGCGGTGTTGGGAGGGCATGAGAAACCGGTGAAGTCGTTGGTGGCTGTTTCGGGCGCTGAAGGTGAATCGAACGGCGTCGTCACGGTGTTCAGTGGAAGCCTTGACGGGGATATTAAGGTGTGGGAGGTGTTTGGTTAGGTCTGAAGTTTGAACCTGCAGTCATCAATATATCACACCAAGTAATTGGCCGCTTAAAATTTTCTTCCATAAATTATGGTCATAGCTAGCTAACACGATAGCTCTTTTTCCCAGTTAACCATGTATCCTACAATTAATAGGTTTGGGACTAATATTTTATCTCACCGTTAGCGTTACGCTCAGTCGTGGGATGCTGATTAGTTTTGAGACTAATATTTTGTCTCACCGTCAGCGCGCTCAGCTGATCAATATATAAGTTCATTCTCAAGAGTTAGAATTGAAACTCTCTGCCAACACCAAATGGTTAGATAATAAGATAGCTAGAATATAATATAAGGTGGTTTGAATGATGAAAACTGGATGTTCCGGCTATGAAGGAACAATTGCTAGCTATATTCAGAAATATATGCCCTTTTGATTTGTAAAGTTGGTAATATCAGCACGGGTTTTCATATATAAGTTTGTTTAGAAGGCGGGTATGTGGAATTTATAAAACATGTTACAGAAGATCCCTTGCATGCATGTATATTTTGTTCATTTCTCAGTTAATAAGTACAATAGTACTGCTTCCTTGGTAGTTTGCAAATGATTTCCAAAAGGGAAGAACAATTATTCTTCCACATTTCCAACCAATAAGATACAGACAACATAAATAAATAATAAATAAAACACACTGGAAAATTCGAAGAGGAAAGCACGTGAGTACGTGACTCTTCCTCCACTATCATTTTTTGCCTAATATTTAACTTTTTCTGCACCATATATTGATCTCTCCAATGACTCATGTGGACTGCATGCGAGAGACACATGCTTCCGGCTCAACAATTATCAATCTCAAATTAAAGCGCGTTTCTTCAGGCTTTATCGTAGTTAATTAACCTCAAAATCCAAATGCAATCAACGCTCTCGACCGGCAATTGACGGGGACAGTGGAGGTAGAAGAACAACTGTAACGAGGATGGAGTAGCGCAGGCTGTAGATGAAGAGTAGAGGAAGGATAATGGTTTGTTCAAACAAGTGGAAAATAGGTGGAGGTAGAAGATAGATGGAAAGAAAAGATAGAGAAAATATTAGATGTGATATTGTGAACAACAATGATACGTTCATAATTTAGATTCTGTTATCTTATTTTCATTTGTTTTTTTCTTTCTTATCTCTCTCATTTGCTTATCAAATCACACACCATAACTCCTAATTTCCTCTCATCTCTTCATATCTTTCTCCATTATGTGGAGGTGGATAAATGTGAACAAGTCATTTTCGTATTGTAATATGTTAGAGGATAGGAAATGAAGAGAGAAATATAAACAAAATCTAACAGAAATAGAGTGGCAAAAATTTGGAGTGTGAATGAATCAAGATTCATAGAGAAGGAGGCTTCTTCCATATATACCACAATTATTTACTGTTTCTTTTCCTTTACTTATACTTTAATTCGCATGTTCATACATTTTTGTGTTTTAATACCTTAGATATGGAATGTGAGAAGCCCTAGCAGGGAAAGCAATGAAAGAACAAAGAAGTACACGACTCTATTCAGGTTTCCATCGTGTATTTTTTGAACAGTTTTTCTTTTTGTTTTTGCTGTCATTTTTCAATTGGTTGGAGTGAATCATTAATTTTATCTCTCAACATAGGTTAAGAACTTATGAAGCAAAATATAGAATTCAAAGTGGACTACGAGAAAGCATATGACTCGGTAAAGTGGTAAACTTTCTAAGCACGCCTGATTACATTTTCACATAATTATTTAAGTTAAGAATGTTGTTAATATATGACTTGTATAATTAATCATTATATTCTTAAGTGTACTTTTTATGAAACGAAAGTGACTACTTATATAATTATATTAAGGATGATATCTTAGTTTACCAAAGTTGTTTACATGTACCGCAATAGGAAAACTCTTCTCAAAATGTTGCCAAATACATTTTTAGGAGCACAAATCTTAACAAGTTTAGAAAAAAGCCCCATGCCCCATTTCATTTCGTTCATCATGAAATGTTGTTCATCATGAGATGCTCCATCCATGATGAAATATTTCATGATGAATAAAAATGAAGCGGAGCATGCTATATTTGAGAGTATGAGTCGTCAAGGTTTGTGTTCTCTCTCTGCAAATGTATTTTATCACATCCTGAGAAATAGTTTTACTACTTTCGTACATATTGACCATTTCATTCCCATCATAAGAAGTTATTTTTCATTTAAAAATACATAGGGAATACCGAAGGCCTTGATTGTTGGTAATAACTTTCTGTACATTAGCGACAATCTTGATCGTCATTGATTTACCAAAGGTCATAACCATAGATAAATACCGAGGAGTCCAATACCAACTGACTTTAAGCTGATAATCAGGAGTGTGTAAATTTGCCTCATTTACGGTTTATGGGGTTATTGACGTCCTTTAACCTGCGCAATAAACATTTTTCTTGTAGTGACTAGAGTATCCAATTTATAAAGCTTCCATGGCTTTGCCGGAATCTCGTCGGTCAATTCGCTGTAGGCCATGCTTTATTAAAAAAATTAATATAAGTGAGGATAATATATTTTTATTGGTGTATTAAATTGCTCTTGTAATTTCAAATTGAGTGTGGTGAATACTAAATATCCCTCTCAATCTAATGGTCAAAGTTCAAACAATTTCAAATTGAGTCTTTTTTACCAATGCGACCGGCACACGTTGAGTGGTGAGGATAATCTATTGTAGCATGTAAAAGCAGGAGGCCCATAATTGGGCCGGTTTGGAATTGGGCCAAATTATTTTATTTGTTTTGCGTTATGAGAAATATTGTTATGTGAATCGCACGGGTAAATAAATTCATTTAAAAATTAAAAGTATCCGCCAAATTTTTTCACTATTTCATTTTAGGAAAACTTCCAGCCACTATTCTATTTCCCTCCAAGCGAGTGCGCATTTGCAGCAATCACAATGGAGGAACCCACCTTTGAGCCTGTAAAGCTCTACAATCATTTCCTCCTCCATTTTCATCTTTACAACACTTTTTCTTTTCTGAAATTTCTGACTTCTTCTTCCTATTGGGTACGTGATTCGCAGGATCTGATTCGCTCCATTCTCAAGCGCGTTTGGGCATTGCGAGCCCTTGGTTGATTCCACACCTTCATTCTTCTCCTTTACTTCTCAGCTTGCAGGAATCACTAACATGTTTTTTTTTTTTTTGTGTTCCCGTTTGCAGAGCGTGAAAATGTTGGATCCAGCGAGGCTTTGGATTCTGAGGTTTTCAAATTCATACCCTTCGCTAATTCACCTCATTTCAATTCTAATTCTGTATCTCTGTTGATTGAGGATGAGTGTTTAGTATTTCTTTCTTGAAATTAGTATCAATTTTTGAATTACCCTTTTGGTGAATTTTGGGACTTTTGAACATTGGAATGGTTTTGCCTGTTCTTGATTTATTTCCAACAATGCATTATTGGTGATTAGTACATCAGTGGAACAAAAATTCGCTTTCTTTTAAAGCAGAGCCTAGTATCGGAATTTAAAAAAGAAAAGGGGGAAAATGGATATCTTCTCATAAAACTGCATTGGGGTTAAATTCTATACCACTTTTATAAAGCTTTTTTACAATCCATACTATTCAGATATCTCTCCTTCTTACTGTCCATGTACTTGTTGGCACTGGTTAAGTGATGTAAGATTATGCCTGTGGCCTATTGCTCTTGGTATAAGACTAACAACAAATTATTCACTGCATGCATTTGCTCTACTTGTTTTTTCATCCACTTATTAGCTATGCAAACTACTTTTGGTTTTCTTCTTTTTTTCTTATCAATTGCTATATTGATTTTGTTCTAATGCTGTTTTGCACATTGTCATTAGATCTTCCAATTTCAGCTACATTATGGGTTACCAGATCCCTACCCTACATATCATCTTACAGTCTCACTTTGTTGATCTACTGCATAAGAATATAATATCTCCCAAAAATTTATTCAATTGTTACTTTGATCACATCCTCAAAAAACCTTCGACTTAAAACTCTAAACATATGAATCTAACTGACCACAAAGTTTCCATGTAGACCATTTGCTAATAGGTTAATTAAAAAGTTTCTTTGGCCTCAAAACATGTAGAGTTAATTGTGGTGCATTTATATAAATTTAAGGCTGATTTGTGTTGGTTTTGTTAATATATGAGAGATCTGTGTTGTAAACACAAAATAAAAGGGCGTGATTCCATTCTTGTATTTAACGTTTTTTCTCACATAATGTTTGGTAATGGACCTTTTTCGCCCGGAAGGTTTCCCTTTCAATTTCTATTCTTCATTATTTAGGTTTTGCCACATTTATTTTCAGGGTAAGGTGGTTCTCAAAGTATTTCACAAATAACTTGATCCTCAAAGTAAATTTTGTAATCTATAACTGACTTGTTGCCACTTTCCATCAATTGCAGTAGCATCCTCAGTAGGATCTATATTATCTAATATTTTAGTTATTATCTTTGATTTTGAATATATCCTGCATTACTTGTTGGATTGTGTGTCAATAATCTACAAATGGGTTTTACTGCTCCAGGTAGGAGCTGGAACATCCAGGAAGAATCGTCCAACGTCAGGTATTTATGTGATATATTTGAAATATATCTTTTTTGGTGGAGGTTCTATCATGATGTCACACTATAGTAATGTTGGTATTGCAAAATGGAAATTCTCAAGGCACTACTTACTCGTTTGTCCATCTTTTTCCATGCAGCTAATGCTAATGCTAATGTTCTGAAGCTTACCTGTGAACTTCTCAGGGTTTTTATCACAGGTTCATCCAATCTTAAAAGCTAAATACATATGTGCTTGGTCAAGAGTCTCAAGACTGATTTTTCACATATTCTGTATCATCTTAACAAAACATTTCTTTTGATGCAGAGGCTGTTCAGCGTGCTGCTGAGGTTGCAGAGGCTGAGGGTGCTAGTCAAATAGAAGCTTCTCATTTGGAGTGCATTCTTCCTCAGTTGCTTTTAGATTTCTAAAGCATCTGAAATACTTACATTCAACTTCTACTTCCCCCTATAATCAATCTAGTTTACAGCTCAGCTAAATTTGTTGGTGAAAAGCTATATTAGATACAACTAAGAAATCAAAAGAGTTTGTTTGGATATATGGTTAAACCTTTGAGAATCACTTCTCCTTCTGCAAAAGCTACTCCTAGTAGCTTCTCCCAATGTCATTTTCCCTAATGTGGAAATCCACCTTGTATTGTGTGTGAGAACTTTGGAGTATCTTCACTCTCATTTCTTTCTATTGCTTTAGTGCTTTTTAACTTCTACTTCTTCATTAATTAAGCTACAACAATGGAGGGATTAATTTTCTTGTGTTTAATCTTTGAATAATAATACTGAAATGATTTTTAGGATCCAGTACCTTATCAAAGTGCAAGCTAACCGCTCTATATTCGATTAGACAGAGATCTTTACAATGCTCTTTTGAGTTATTTGGTCAGGAAGGGGGGACTGAGCTTTCTGTGATGAAGTAAACAATTTCATATTGGGTCATTTGCATTTTGAACTAACACCTACAATCTAGTATCTTTGATGTTCTTAAACACACCCCAAATTAGTCTGTCTATCACAGCATGGATAGTTCACTTTTCCCTCTATTCTGGCTTCAAGAAACTCTAAATATTTTGAGATGGATTCAGCATAGTAAGCTAGGGATTAAAGAATAATTATTATATTCAATAGCCAACACTGCAGGTAATTGTCGAGGCCTTAGTGAAATAACTAAAGATTTGGGAGGAACTGACATATGATTTCCTCTTATTTGCTAGTTATTTATATACCCGATAAATGAAGTCTTAAAACAACTTTAAGTACAAGTCTTGTAAGGATGCAGTTAGGACCAAATCTGGTAGTAAGATGCTGTTCCAAAACTGTAAACAGCTAATTAAAAAAACTCCTTGCAAGTAATTCTTGTATGAACATATTTGCAGTACATAACTAATACAAAATTCATTTTTTATTAAAATGATAGTACCAAAGATGATGAAGTTCTTGCCAAATTTAGTATAATGTTGTATTTTTTTAAAAAGTTGGTCAATATGTTATACTTAATTTTCAATTGATTATGTTAAGTAAATGTCTCAAGTTCGAGTAACTATTAATGTAGTTGCGTTAAATACTTGGTATTGAGAGTTTTATTGCCCACAAGAGGTCGTATCAGGCTCGAACATGATTGTCTCCTAAAGAATTATTATGGTTTAAATAAAAATGAAGACAAAAACAAACTGATAGATAGATATAACTATTTCAATATAATCAAAAAGTCAAAATATAACCTCAAGGTCTCGTACTGTGCACTGTGCAGGTTCAACCCTTGCTAGTCCCTTTGGGTTGAGGTATATGCATGCACGGATCTACATAGGGTGTGAGTGGGCAAGTGCCCCCACAAGATTTTTCATGATAATATACTACATATACACTACATTTTTAGAATATTCAGTAAATAATCGCCCCCACAAAATAATAAGTGCCCCCATTGCTTTGTACTTTGAAAAAAGATGAGTTCACATTTATTTCACTCACACTCATATAAAAGAGATGAGAGTAGATAAAACATAAGTAAGAGATATGATAAATAATGTGAAGTTGTCATATATTTGTCACTAACGAGTTCAAACTTTATATTATTGTGATATACCATGTTAACGTTTTTATATGTAATATGACAATATTTTAGGTTCATAACTCAGTGCTTCATTCATTTTCTTCTTCTCATAAGAGTTAAAAGTTCACATAATCTTACCCAACTTCTTGATAGTATGTGAATAAAAAAGTTGTATAATGTTTTTAAAATATGAATACTCATAGAAAATAATAATAATATAAATGAAATTTTTTAAAAACAGTATATTTAATATTATAAATTTATATGTATATGCTGCCCCCACGAGTTAAAATTTCTGGATCCGTCACTAGGTATATGTAAATCTTCTGTAAGTGCTTTTTTTGAGTCTGACAGTTTTCCCCGCCTTAGACTTAGACTTAGACTGCAGCACCATCCACTCCTCTTTTTTTTTTGGTTGGACCATCCCTTCACCCTAAATTTTTAATAAAAAAAAGTCAAAATATTTACAGTTTCCAAAACCCAGGAGCTGAAGAAGTTTACGTGAGAAAGCCCAAATTCAACAAAGCCCAACCTACATCTCCAAACAGTAAGCCCATCTGAACGGACAAACAGTACGACGGGCCTTGGGATGGAGAATAGGCTCACACGTGTGAATGAAAGTACCAGAAAAAGAATAATAACAGCTTTTATGAAACAGGGACACTTTTTCATTCTGCCTAAGCGTACACTCGCGCTGATCAGCGTCACAGTCCCCATCATCATTTCGCATCTCCCTCTCCCCAAACCCTAATTTCAGGATGGAGGTAGGTAATCCCATTTTCTCTCTCTCGAATGCTAATCACTGCGATAAATTATGAATTAGTTTTCAATCATTCGACTTGAGTACCATTAATTCATCATCCTGGGTTCACCTTTAATAGTTTAATTTAGAACTGGTGCTTTTATCAATACTTAAACTAGTTTATGTTTCGTAATTGTGTTATTTTCTGTAATGTTGAATAAAACAAAGGGATATTCAAACTAAGTGTGATTTTTGCAAATGATACAGCAATTCTGGTCTGGGAGTGCCGTCAATAGAAACAAAGGGATGGTGGAGAATTTGCAGCGTTATGGTGTGATCTCGTCCAGAATGGTAGCTGAAATAATGGAAATCATTGACAGAGGTTTGTTTGTGCCTGATGGAGCCGAACCTTATGTAGACAGCCCCATGCCGATAGGCTACAATGCCACTATATCTGCACCGCATATGCATGCCACCTGCCTTCAGCTGCTGGAGGAGAATTTGCAACCGGGGATGCGTGCTCTCGATGTCGGCTCTGGTATAGTCCATGAACTATCTATAATTAGCTATGTATATTTATTTTGTAATTAATCTTAATGTATTAAAGAGAATTAGAAAATGCTTGTTTATTAGGGAATAAGTTTTATTCCATGAATAATGTGTACTAGATAAAATGTTGAAGTTACTATGCCATTTTGATTTGATTGATTACTGAAATAGTTGGTACTTGGTAGTATTTATACTAGTTGATAACACAGCTGCAAACAGTGTGTAGAAAAGAATGGTGGGTTCCTTTCCTTGATGGAGTTATGGAAGGTCAGGAAGGATGATATGACGTCTGACCATGACTGTGTTTGTTGACAAGATAATTGGGTTCCTCCTATTGTTTTGCATAATCCCAATTTAATGTTGATTTTCTTTTTACGTTCCAATATGTGATATACAGAGTTAAATGATGTTCTATTTGACAGGAACTTCACTGCATTTTTTCTACATATTCTCTGGCATTTGATGCTCCCAATTTCTATACTTTGCTTCTTTGCAGGAACGGGATACCTGACTGCATGCTTTGCCTTGATGGTTGGACCCAATGGCCGGACTGTTGGTGTGGAACATATTCCTGAGTTGGTTTCTTTTTCAATCCAGAATATTGAAAAAAGTGCCGCAGCTCCACAATTGAAAGATGGTTCCCTATCTGTGCATGTTACTGGTATGGTTTCTATAATTTCTGTGGATCTGAAGGATTGAAATTCTTTTACTTTTTGCACAACAGAGTACAGCTTTGTTTTACCTATTTGATTGCGACGGTTAAATCTAGCCCATTTGTCAGTTATGGAGAAGGAACAAGAAAGGATTAATTAGGATTGGATAGATTTAATTTTAATGAGTCCTGAAGACACATAAAGGCGTAACCTTATTGGTCGTGATTTGGGTGAAGTGATTGAGTAAACTGAAAGTAGGGTTGATTCTTTAGCATTCTTCATGTTATAGTCTTCCAAGATATTCCTGTGTCCATTTTACAATCGCAAACTCTTCCCTGGCCAATGGTAATAGCTGCGTGGTTAATCATTGTTTCTTGAGCAGTTAAATACTTGCTATTTCAAGTTGGTGGGTCAAAAATTTCAAATATTTGTGTAATTGTTGCGTTAACAGATGGAAGGCAGGGTTGGCCTGAGTTTGCTCCTTATGATACCATTCATGTTGGAGCTGCGGCACCAGAAATTCCACAAGCACTTATTGACCAGTTGAAGCCGGGTGGTAGAATGGTTATTCCTGTAGGAAACATATTTCAAGATTTAAAGGTTGTGGATAAGAACTCTGATGGTGCTATCAGTATCCGGACAGAGACTTCTGTTCGATATGTTCCTCTCACTAGCAAAGAAGCACAACTGCAAGGTTAGTGAAGTGGATGGCAAATCCTTAATTCTTGAAGGCTTGTACTTTCTGCTATGTGCGGTAGCCTGCACTGCATGCTGTAAGAATTTGTATAGTTGAAGCTGGTGTTACAAGAGAATTCATGCATGTTGTTTTTTACTAAGAGTAAAAATATTCCACAAATACTTGCCTGGGTTGTCTGAATCTTTTTTTTTTTTTGTCAATTTATTATATAAAACTATTTTCCGTGTAACAGGTGGTAGAGTCCAAAATTTCAACACTTGTATTGTATTGTATTGTATACTATATTAATAAATCATTTGAAACTTTTATTTTTATGATGAATTAGGCAATAATAAAAAGTTCGTTTGTGATTATTAAAAATGGTGGCATGAAAATTTGAACTAATTAATTATTAAATTAGAACTATTGAATTAATGTTATAGATACTTATTTCAAAAACTATTATCATTATTTTGTTTGTGTTGACGCGAATACAAACATGATTGTATGTATTTTAATGTACTACGTACTAATGGAAGTAAGAATTTATCATCGAAGAAGCAAGATTTTATCATATTTAGTTTAACATCGAGCATATCAATAAGGTGTTGGTCAAGTGGTAAGTAAGGTAGACCCTTTTTTTAATATTGAAGACAGGAGGTAAAACTCAAAACACCCATGCTACTCCCCCACTCTTCATAGCAATTTATCCATGGCTACTCAGCTTTCGGTAGATGTCTTAACAGAATAGATTTGTGACAAAAGGATGGAGATCTCTTATGGATAGTGAAGAATAGTGATGGCAAAAATGGCTGAAATGTCGAAGTTAAAGTGATCTCACACATTTTATGAGCATGGAGTGGTGGATGATAGAGCGGTTCGGCAGAGGAGTACCCAGATGCCAAACTGGATTGAATCTTTCCTGTTGGTGTCAGTTGCTAGTATGGAGAGAGGGTTTTGTGGGTCTGGATCTGGTTTTGTGGGTTTCTTTCTCTCTGCTTTGGAGATATAAAGATTGAGATTTTCTCACCTTTACTAGCATCTGCTTCTCTCATCTCTCGATCTGTGTTTCTGGTCTCGCATCTCTCGTTCTGGTATTCTGCTTCATTTTGGACAAGAACCTTATGATGAAATCCAAGTTTCTTCATATTTTAGAAACATTCCCCTGTTGATTTTTCATGATGGTGGTAGGCATAGAAGAAAAAGGAAAAGAAAGGTTAAGAATTGTTGGCTTGTGGGTTATCAGGGGACGTTTTTCAGGTGGGTCTTGGTGGTGGTGTGATGATGAAGATGGTGATGAACATTTAGAAACATTCATCATGTTTCTGGTTTTTTTTTTTTTTTTTTTAATTTTTTAATAACTTTTTTTATCAGAAACCGTTAAATCTTAGACGGAAGACCAAAGTTACTAATGGAAGTATTCGTGCGAGATCAAAATCGTGATTTTTTTTGTTGGAGATCAAAATCATGGAAAGTGTGTAAGTGGGGGACCAAAGTTGCAATTAAGCTTTTATTTTTTTTTCCAACAAAAATATGATAGCCCGATCACCTTCTCATTTATTTTTTAAATATTTGTGAATTCAACTTTCTTTCTACATAGAACCTTTGAAAAACAAGTTTCAACTAAGTAATTTTATTCTTTTCAATTTTACCTATTTGCTTGTCTCCACTCTCATGTATGGGATGAAGTCTACTTATTCTCATTTTGTATAGATGAAAATCTCATTATATCAATTATTTATTTCTATTTTCACTGTTCCAACCATCCAACCAAATAAATTGAAAAGACATTTTATTTTCCTTTTCTGTTTATTTTATCTCCAGTTAAAAACTATAGAGAGCCCATTTTTACTATTTTCTCAATTTCTATTTACTTTTTATCTTAGTTTACCCCACATCCAAACATGGGGAATTTAAGTAATTGATTTATCCATATGCTTCCTTTAGTTTCATTAGTATCCTGCAGAGGGGTTGTAAGGAGCTACTTAGTAGTATTAAAATCTTGGCAAGCTTAAAAAACTAACGGACATGTCCCCCACTTAATGACCAATAGAAAAATGCCTAATTTATTAGGCTGCTATGTCATCTGTTTGACCAGTAAGTTTTATGTCCCAAAGTTTAGTCCCTAAACTTCTTAAGTTTTGTATTTTATCCCTCAACTATTTACAATTTTTTATTTTTAAAATTTAAAAAATCATATTAGACTTGATTAAAAAGAATTCAAATTAAAAAAAAATCAATTTGTTTTGTTAAAAAAATCAAAAGAAACACTCAACCAGTATCAATTTTCATTAACCCTAAAATTTTCTTAGCCCCTGCACCTCCTTCCTCTACTTCATCCTTTTGCTGTGTTCAGCCGCAGCATCGCTAGTGGTGGTGGACGTTCGAACAAAATAGAGATGGTAGAGATTATGAATTTCAATTAGTGATTACGGAACAACGATGATAGAGATGAAAAATGTCCCAAAATGATTTAGCATGAAAAATGCCCCAAAAAGGGCAACATTGGATTGGGATTTCAATTTCATTCACATAGATGATTTCCCCCAAAATTATTTCCTTCCACTTGTAATTGATGAAAAAGGAGCTGCAATTGGAGCAAACAATCACCCATAAAGAAGATTGAATGAAGCCAAAACAGGAGGAACGACTTCTTCGATTCGAGGGGATGAAATAGAGGGAATGGCTTCTGTTGCAACAAGAATAACGAGAGGGAGACGAAATTGTAGGAACAACAGCGGTGGAGGTAAAGTTAACAGCGATGGTGATGGTGAGAACAAATCAACGATGGTGGAGGTGCTAAGGTGCAAAGAGAACGGCGATGGAGATTAGAGATTTCAATTTCACGATGGTAGAGATTAAGGTTTATCTTTTCTAAAATGATTTCTTAATTTTACAATTTAGTTAAACATGTAACAAGAAAATAATTATTTTCTTAAACATTTATAATACAAGTAGTTGAAGGATCAGCATACGAATTTTAAAACTTATGATGACTTGTCACACACCTACATGTCAGCGTTCATTGATTGGCTATTAGAGAAACAACATTTTAACCCCTCAATAACCAGCATCTAAAAGTTTTCCTAAAATCTTTTATCTCCAAGCCTATTATTCGTCCCAACAAAACAATTTTGACACATCAATTAAAAACCACCCTGTGAGTTTTGTAACCACCAATCATTTTTTTTATTGACATAACAAGATTTCATTAGTGTGACAGATAATTGTGAAGATCTTAATCCCTGGTAAAAAACCCAAGCTTTTTCACATGGTTTATTAAAAACTTAAACTAGAATTAAAAATTATATGAATTAAAAGAGATTATGTATAGACCTAAAATTTAAAAGAAAATTGAAAACGAAAAACAAATCTTGTCCAAGGGGAAAATAGTAGCATATTAATAAGAGCTTACTGTAAAATTAGCCAGACAATTTAATGGAAGATTTGTGCTAAAAGACAAATTTCTCTATTTCGTTCATCGATAGCAAGCAAAATAGGGAGGGAAAAAAAGGGAAAAACATCAAAAGACTTTCTTCAAAATCCCTAGAGCTGGAATTATAACTTAAATAAATTTCATCAGGGCATCAAACTAATAACATACAACAAATATGCAAATCTAATGTGAAACCAGCAACTAAAGAGGAAAATTTAAAAAAAAAAGTGGACACTATCCTCAGCCATGAAAAAGGAACTCAACCAGTGGACATGGAGAATTACTTGAGCTACCACTCAAAAGGAGCTACGCCTGGACCTTCCCTCAGCAACACTCACTCTCATTGTTCTCCCATCCAAGCTCTGCAGTATCAATATTTCATTACAAAGAATTAACCACACAATGTAATGATTCAAGCTTAAAAATGTACAAAAGAAAAGGCAACTTCATAAGCTGTTTGTTTAAAACATTGACCACATGAACACTTACCTCAAGCAATCTTATTGCATTATACATGTTATGACTTATGAATGATCAAGTAAGAAAGTACTTGTGCAATACCTGACCATCAAGAGCAGCAATGGCATTATTAATATCAGCTTCAGAGGACATTGAGACAAAGCCAAAACCACGTGATCGTCCCGTCTCTCTGTCATAGACTATCCGAGCACTCTCAACCCTGCCATATTCACTGAAAACTTGCTCCAGGCGACCATTGTCTATACTCCATGGCAAGTTACCAACGTAGAGATTGAAACCGGAATCACGGGAACCGGAATCAAAGGAGCGGGGTTGGCGTTGTTGTTCAGTCTGTGCTTCTCTTGGAGAAGCCTTATTAACAGTCAACACTCTTCCATCTAATTCCTGTCACAGAAAAGATGGATAAGATCCAAAATAACTCAACAGGCCATAAAAGAAGCAATTAGATAAGAATTATAAACAATACATGTGTTTCTTTCCATAAAGGATATGTCAAATGTAGGACACATTTGAACTCGGAAAAAGAAAAGCTAATACATCTTTATAGTTTGTACAAGCAGAAAAATTTCCATACTCAAACAGTGTTAAGAACATAAACTCTACAGACTCAATTTTATTTCGTTCTGTAAGCATAGAAGTTTATAATTACAAACACTAATATTCCAAATATAAATGCATACAGGTCCTAATATTAAGACAGAATTAGATATTGAAGTAAAAAGGTATACAAATGTTATGAGGCAAAAACTACCAATTACAAGTTTTCGTCTGAACATTTTTACAAACTTTCATCAGCATTTAATCTCAAACAATTGTACCATGATGAAAGCCAAGCATCGTTAGAACTTAGAACAATGAACAACAAAGGGATAACATTTACACCAGCCAGGAAGTTTAGTAAGCCTCATAGACCAACCTCATAATGTCAAATGATGTTTTCCCCTTCTCATCTATATAGCATAACATCAATCTACAGGAAGCTACAAACTGTGCAATGCTCCAATATAAATACATATAAGTGGCACACACACTTCTTAAATGGATGAAATGAGATACATTAAACATAAGTTTTGCAGGTCCAAAGAAGCAGAAAATTTCAACTTCACAGGGATATTATCCAAGTTGGTTAACTAAAACTAAATGATCAATTTGTTTAGCTTCCTCTTTGTAGTTTGTGTGGGACAAATTCCCATCTTTTCTTTCAGTTGGGGGCGGGAGTGAAGTTAGTAATGCACAACAAGTTAGTAATGCAACTCAATGTTAATAATCTGGCAGCTAAGTACATATCTGTTTACACTTCTACTAAGCTATTAGCATTGAGAATTAGAAACATATCAAAAGGCCACCCACTTACCAGTAACCATTCTCCTTTTTTATTCTCTAACAGATTATTTCCGACCATTTTCTAACAACGACAACCCGGACAACACTCATATGACATGAGTCAAATACTCCTCATCAAGTATTCCATTAAAACTTAATTTTTATTGGCCTGGATACTTAGCCATCACCTAAAAGACACTTAGCCAACACGATGTGGACACTTAACGGACACTCATATAAGGCATGACATTTGAATGGCACACCTCGTATTGAAAATTGCATTTCGCTCTCGATTAACTTTCTAAAAGTGAACTTGTGTCATAACAAAATGAGAAAACCTGAAAAATGTCACAATAGGTCACCATAACACCTCATTTGGGAATGTCAAATCTTCCTATGTTCACCCTTTAGACATAACATTGGTTGATATGTGAGTGTTCCTGTGTCCGTGTCTATGTTTCATAAATCATAATTACAACTTTCTACTTAGCAACACAATATAAAATATGAAGAGCCAACTTACATAGCCACTGAACTTCTTCAAAGCATTCTCAACATCTTCAGCCGTACTCATGATTACAAATCCAAACCCGCGACTTCGGCTAGTTTCCCTATTATAAATAACCTAAAACCACAATACAAAAGCAACATTTAAACACCCTCAGATGTTGAAAGTTCGAAACTTGTAACATAACACCATTATATGCATAACCTCAACCATGAAATCGAAACGGGTAAGTAAGAACTAACCTCAGCAAACTCCACGGTCCCAGCATTCTCAAAAAGCATGCCCAATTTCTCACTATCAACATCCCATGGCAAGTTCCCAACGAAGATCTTCAAATCTTCAGAAGGTTCAGCACCCTCGCTACCTTCGGTTTCATCAGCATCTTCATTTCCCCATGTGGGTTCGCCCTCGTTCTCCCACGTGGCTCCACCCTCTTCTTCTTCTTCTTCTACTTCTTGCTGAGCCCAACCCGAAGTCTGGGCTACAAATGTGAGGAGAGGGGAATGATGGGTTGAGAGGGAAGGTGAAAAAGGTGAAGACTTGGAGCATGGGAGGTGCAGCTTGAGGGGCTTAAGCGAATTAGAGACAATTGGGTATTTGGTTTTGCAGTGGAAGAGTGAGGACTGAGAGAGTAGGCACGATTCTGCAACTGTGAGGAACTTGAGCGCAGGCATGGTTGTGATAGACATAGAGAATCGGAGAAGCAAAGGGAGAAGAAATGGAGGAAGAGGGTTTAGAACGATACAACACAACACA
This sequence comes from Acmispon strigosus, assembly GCA_030819835.1. NCBI lineage: Eukaryota > Viridiplantae > Streptophyta > Magnoliopsida > Fabales > Fabaceae > Acmispon > Acmispon strigosus. The sequence goes on along the minus strand of JAUAMA010000002.1, from coordinate 16,655,348 downwards.
GCGGTTGTGGATAAGGGGTAGGAAAAGGATTGATTGAAAGGGTTTTAGAAATGGTGACAGATATTATAGATATACTTTTTATTTTTTTATTATGGTTTTGGCCTGGGCTTTTTATTTTTCTAATTTTTGCAACATGGGCTTCTATGATACTTACTATACAACAAGTCATACACTCACCTACATTGTCCAAAACACAAAAAGAAGACCTCTCACCGACAAGTATAAATGAAAGGGGATCCTCTCCTCCATCATTCCTCCAGCAAAGTTTCATCCATTGATTTTTAAATTTAAGGGCTATGATTAACTTAAGGTGAGAGACAAATTAGTTGCTTTCTTCTCCCATTTACCTTTTAATACTAGTGGACCGTGCATCTATGATCGGGATCGAGATACATAATGTTCAATTAACCTAATGTGCACTAATAGTGTTTTTTGCCGTATTAAATTACCTTCGTTATTTCAACCCGGGTGTGGTGAATGTCAATGTCTCCTCAAGAGTGCAGCTCCTAATGATCGAACTTTAGATTTTGGAGTTTAAGCAATCACTTTTAACCACTGCAACCAGCATCCCTTGGGAACACTAGGTATGTTTATTTACATTGATAATTTTTTTATTGAAAAATTATATCTAAATTTCCTTTTTTTGTTATATTTTGAGAGAAATGCATTTCTATTATATACAACATAAATAAGTGGTTAATATTTATTTAATAAGTGGTTAATATCTAAATTTCCTGGTCTTGGTTTGTTTTATCCTTCTAAGAATGACAATCACAGCTTTGTCTGATTCAGATTAGGTTGGCCACAACAATGAAAGGAAGTCTATTTCTTGTTTTTGTGTTCTATTTGGCACTACTTTGATTTCATGGAAATCGATAAAGCAAACTACTATTTGTTGTTCTTCATCTGAAGCCGAATATTGAGCATTAGCTTCTTTAGCCCGTGAGTTACCATGGCTTCAATCTCTAACAAGTGATCTCCATGTTGCAGTATCCATTCAGTTTAGCATCTATTATGATAGTATGTTTTCTATTCACATTGCCAGAAACCCAGCCTCTCATGAAAGGACAAAACACATTGAAGTGGATTGTCATTTGATCCATGAAAATCTACAATGTGGTCTTGTGCATCTGTTCCATGTCTCTTCTACAAATCAACTTGCAGATGTTTTTACTAAGGCCTTGTTTCCTAAGTTCTTTGAAGCCAATATTTCCAAGTTGGGTCTTATAAATATACATGCCCCATCTTTTCACTGTTTTGATAAATGAATACAGAAAAGTTCTCCACGATGTTTTCTCTTCCCTTACCTTTTCTCTCAGTCATGTGCATTCTTTTTTTTATACATCGGAAAGCATAATCATGTGCATTCATAAGAGATGTAGATCTAACATGAGCTGAAATACAAGCTGGGGAGTGGATGCTACCTATTACACCAATGTTAAAGAATAATTACACATGATTAGTTTTCGTTATCCTAGCAGGGATTGAAGTGAGGTATGAGCCATTTTCGCTGCTCCATTTTCTTGGGTATTCGTAATCTCTGGATCCATCACGTCGTGCTTATCTTCTTTTCTTTTCTGTGACGCTATTTCTGAGAGGATGGGTTTTCAAAAACCTTAGACTTCTCTTCTTGATCGGGACGACGAACGGGAGAAACATTCACCGCCGTCGTTCAGCAATGTAAGGTCGTCGTTCACCACTCAAAACACCTGACGAAAGTTTAAAAGGACTAACCTAAGATAATATAAACTTATAGGGACTGAATTTTGAATTCCGTCTGGTAAACTTGACATACTATAAGGTGTAATTATGATCTTTCATGAGTGAAAGACTTAACCCACATCTTTCATGAGAATATGGGCTAATAAACCACTCATTCCTTTGCTAGTTTCTTGGTTTAATAACACTTTTGGTCCCTCAGTTATTACAATTTGACATTTTTTGTCCTTAAACCAAAAAATTAGCCTAAATGGTCCTCAACTTATACAAAATTTGACAGTTTTGATTTTCATCCAAAAACTAATGGAATATTCCTTAAAAATTAATTAAAAAAATAAAAATATGTTCAATGATGAATGTACATTATCTTCATCTTCTTTTTCATAATAAAAAACCTGAAAAACCCAGAAAATCTTCATCTTCCAACCTCCAAAACCCATAATATTTCATCCCCTACTTTTCGCAAAGCCATAATTCTTCACCGCTCTCATTCTTCTTCCTCTACATAAATTAATATGACCAAGGTATATATCGTGTTGAATCCAAACAAGTCAACATAAAAGGGGGAAAAACAAAACCCCAATTTGCAGAAATTGCCATAAAATTAACAACACAGAGAGGGTGTTGCAACTTTCAATTTGAGAGATTCTAAAAGAGAACTAATTAATCAGAAAAACAAAAAAAACCTTAAAAATACTCTCTTAGCCGCCACTTACCAAAGGCTCATATTCTTCACCTTTGTCTTCTATCTTCACGCCCAAACCTCAAAACCTCACCCGACCATCGTTACTTCACCGATCTCCACTGATCTACCCCAAAGTAGCCATAAATCCTCGATTTGAGACACGAGACCGTTTCATGCCGCCGCTGCAACCGTTTCTCGTTCATTTGCAACTCGATGAGCTAGTGATCTGATCCGGGCTCTTCTTTCTCGTTCGAGTCTGGTGGTGGTGGTGTTTGTGGCGAATCCAGGGCCTGTTTCTTCAACCTGGCATGTGAATCCCCCTCCTTTGCGTTGAATCAGAACCTGAGTAGAGCAACCGTGAGATCTGGTTCTTCAAACACAAAAGGGGGAAGAAATTATGTGCCCTTGTTCTTCTCATGCTATTTGAAAGTTTTGGTGATGATGGTAGAAGGGGGAAGAAATTTTGGATTTTTAGATAAGAATGATCAAGAAGATGCGTGAAGAAGATGATTACTCATATATTTTTGAGTTTTTGTTTTTATTTTTAATTGCAACAGTTTGTATAAGTTGAGAACCATTTAGGCTAATTTTTTAGTTTATGGACCAAAAATGTTAAATCGTGATAAGTGAGGGACCAAAAGTGCTATTAAGCCTTATTTATTTATGTATAATATCTAATAAGTGATTTGTGCTTTTAGAGAAGAGTCTCACAATCCAAAGGATTTCGATCCGCTCATGTGTTAATCTCACATGATCATTTCATGTGAATATTTGAGTCTTTAATTATTTTTTGATGGATTCTGAGTTCTTAATGGATATATGGAGCGAGAAAATTAAAATTGTGTGGAAAATAATATTGATCATCAAAGTACACAAAGGGACTAATCCAATCCAAAGTACGCAAAAGGACTAATCCCTAATAGTTTTTCTGTGTATTAAATTATTTTACAATTCTGATATGGGCGTAATAAATGCTAAAAATGTCCCTAAAAGTGCAGCTCTTAAGGATTAAAGACTCAACTTGAAAGTTTAAATTGTTTCTTTTTACTGACACTCAATAAATGATACCAAAAATAGTTTAGTTAAAATAAGAATTACAAATATTGTAAAGGAGGGGGCTATGGCCAATGGCCAATGGCCTCTACTTACCCCCTATGTCCATTCTCTTTATTATATTCTTTGTAATGGCCATTTCCTTAATAAGTGTATGGATAATAATAAATTAATACAAGTGTATTAGGTTGAAAGGTGTTGTGCGAAGACATCCAGACAGATATTACAAATTATAGAGATCACCCGTAAATTCTATGGATGAGTTTTTAACAACTTTGTGGACCTAAACTACTTAAAAAAGTAAAATATCATTTTCGTGGTGTTAGTTGCATTTTCACAATAATTTTTTTTTACATAAAGTAGCTCCTCATAAAATTGACACAAAATTATATTAAACCAGTTTTATGTGCTTACTTTTTTCATTTAATTTTTATTAAATTGTTCTAATAATTCTGATTTGAGTGTGGCCAAAGTTCAATATTTCTCTACTTAAAAAAAGTAAGTTAAATATTTCTCTAAGTGCAGCTTTTAAGATATGAATTTTCAACCAAAAAATTCAAAACAATAACTTCAAACCATTATTTCGAAGTTTTTCTTAACTGTAATGGTAAACAAACGTCCCTGGCTAAATTAAAGCTAATCTCTATGTAATTTTTTTTTAAATTTAATCTCTATGTAATTTAAATTTATTTATATATCTAAGTAATTTTTTTTGTGACAAATGACAAAGCTCACATGAGAATAAAATAAAATGACCTATACGGAAGGGAAAGCCTAAGTTAGTGCATTTTTTCTTTGGAATGAGACCTCCCTGACATTATCATTTAATCATAATCTTTGACCGGAAGAAAATTAATGTTTATCACCAAATGACTGGTCGGGACACGTCTTATAAACATTAACAATAATACAGTCTATTTTGGCTTCAACCTGCAATTTATTGCTAACATTGGGAAACTAAATACCTTTAGATATTTTGTCTATAATTTTTGTTTCTTAATTTATAAATATCCAAAATTTATCATTTGAAAAAAAATTATATAGGCAAGCCTGAACACCAAAAATCCATCCTCCCAAATAGAGTACAGCAGGATATAAAAGTACATGCGATAACATATATAATTGCTTTTTATTATAAAAAATAGTTTTATTAATAACAAAAATATTTTAAAAATAGTGTCCAATACATCTTGTGAATGAAAAAACTCATTGGCTAGCCCATACTGTTTAGTGCGTTGACGGTGGGCGGTGAATTAGTGTCACGGCTACAATGGAAGCCCTTGGTCAAGACCAGAAAATATTTCAATAGAAAGACCAGCACATTTAATACATAGTTATATTTCTTAAGCATCTAGTCAAGATTCTGATTTGTGAGTGGAGTGTAGGATGAATAATTTATTAGAAATGAGCAGAGACCTACCCATACAATAAGATCTCATAGTGTTCGATGATTAGTCTAATGATCGTGAAGTCAAATAGGTTTGGTGCAACCAAAAATATTTCAATAGAAGGAAGTGGTGATCAATCCAAATCATTTGAGTCCAAGGTCTAAAATTGCAGTTGTCATCTTAAGTTGAACACTCATACGCGATTCTTGATATTACAAATATGGTTAATACAACCACAGTTGTGGTCACGATTCAGGACAATGATTGTGATGCTTCGAATTTTTATTGATATTACGACCGCAATTGCAATACGCAATCTTAGAGCACGTGAATTTGAACCGACTTTCACTTGCACATAAATTTGCAGAGTTGAGGAGTTACTGAAAGCAATAGCAACACTAAGAATAAGCAGCACCATGGATGTTGAAGAAAATGGCAACACTACTAGCTCTCTGAACCTTGAACAAAAGGATGATTATGCCATCGCTACTGCTCATACTATTGACCACGGTATCACTTTTTCTATTCTCTGCTAAATTCTATTCAAGTATATATGTTTGGAACTAGAAGTTAGATTTTCATATTATATGTTAATTACCCGCAACATAAAATTTCTGTATCCGTCACCGAGCTAAAAAGATGCTAGAAATTGATTGCAATTTGCAGATTCATGGCAACAAGTGGGGTTGATGATGGTAACAGCGTTCAATTGCGGGTGGGTGTTGAGTTTTTCTAATCTGATCATGGTGCCACTGGGTTGGACTTGGGGTATCATAGGCCTTGTAGTTGTGGGTCTCTACACAGCCTATGCAAACTGGCTTTTAGCAGCTTTTCATTTCATCGATGGCAGGAGATTCATCAGATACAGAGATCTCATGGGATTTGTTTATGGTCAGTTTTTCATTTTCATTAAGTAATTGATTAATACATACTTCTATCCAATATCTTAAGGATGTTAATAATTTAATTTTTCTTTGATTTTTTAAAGGCAAGAACATGTATTACATCACGTGGATTTTCCAGTTTTTTACCCTTCTTCTTGGGAATATGGGTTTCATCCTCATGGGAGGCAAGGCGCTTAAGGTAAATAAAGTTGAGCTAGTGACAAAGTTTATACTTTAAGATATGTGTAATTTCGATTCACTTATGAATCATGTTTTTACTACTAAACGCTCATTATGTTCTAAAATTAATTTAAAGAGAAGTCTTTTTAATTCGTGAACTAGATTTTTCTCGATTTGTGTGGACAAAACCATAAAATATAGGTCAAAATGATGAGTTAAATTTTAGAGAAAGTTGTTTTTTTTTTTTTGTTTTGGCAGGAAATCAACTCAGAATTCAGTGATTCTCAGTTGAGGCTCCAATACTACATAGTGATGACAGGATTGTGTTACTTTCTTTTTTCCTTCTTCATCCCAACAATATCTGCAATGAAAAATTGGCTGGGAGCTTCTGCAGTTCTGACTCTCACATACATAATATTTCTTCTAATCGTTTTAGTCAACGATGGTAATTAATTACTAACACATTAGCATGTTTTTTTAAGGTTAATTTGCCTAACCTCAATGTAATCAAGATACTTGTTAATTTGTTGGTAGGGAAATCAAAATCGAAGAATAAGGATTTTGACCTTATCGGAAGCAAAGTGAGCAAGGTGTTCAACGGTTTTGGTGCCGTTTCTGCTATCATTGTTTGCAACACTGGTGGATTGCTCCTTGAGATACAGGTCAATGTTTTTCTTTTCAACGTGATTTTCTACCATGTATCTAAACATAAAGTAATTAACTTGTATATGTAATTAATAAATGGTTTGATTTTGAGGGAAGTTGTGATATATTATTTTTGCAGTCCACTCTACGTGCACCAGCAGTGAAGAACATGAGAAAGGCCTTGTACTCGCAATATACAGTGGGAATGATGTTGTATTATGGTGTGAGCATTATGGGATATTGGGCTTATGGATCAATGGTATCTGCATATCTTCCTGAAAACTTAAGTGGTCCCAGATGGATCAACGTCACCATTAATGCAATCGTCTTTCTGCAGTCCATTGTCTCCCAACATGTACGTCACATTTTAGCACATGGCTAGCTAGTTTTCAAATACAAAATTCATTTGATTTGATATCTGCATCACCTATTTTATAAATGAACTAGTGTCATGTTTATTAAATACAATGACATAATTTAATGGGACATAATTTAATGGGTTAGACATGGTTTTATTAAATACAATGACATAATTTAATGGGACATAATTTAATGGGTTAGACATGGTTTTGTCGCATGAATGGTTCATTTTAGTCCCTTAAAATAGTACTATAGTACTGATTCTTCACTCATTTTGTAGTGGTTTAAACTGCTATTAACACATATTGTGGCGGTTTTTTATATTAGTTACGGTTTTTAAACCGCAACAAAAACTTATGCACGAAAATCGCCACAAAATGTGTTAATGCGATTTAAACTGCCACAAAAATAAATAGACGGATCAAAGTCAATAATTCACTATTTTATGGAGACTAAAATCAATGAAAAATTAAAGAACATCTAAAATTGATAATTTGTTATTTGAGGAAGAACAAAAACATCTTTAACCCTAATTTATTAATGGAACGAGGATAAAACATTCGGGTCTAGTTTTCAAATGGTGCATTTTAAATTATAATTCTGAAAATTGTCACACTTAACCCACGAATTAAACAAAAATGATTCGTTTATCCTGTTTTTTTTTACAACATCAGCAGTTTGTGATGGTTAGAAAAACATTTTTACCGGTGTTGTTGGTGTCATAAAAAAAATTAGTGTATGTGAATTAACATTAACACTGTGAATTAAATCACCTAGATCAATAGTGTATTTATAAAATTTTAAGTAAAAAAGTGAGTGCGGTTCTAAAACACTTACTATATAGTTCCACTTATGATGTGATTAGTTACACTTGAAATCGTTCCAAAAAAAAAAAGTTATACTTGAAATAAGTTATGCAGTGTATGTATGAATCAAGTTCTCTTTCTCTTTTAAGTAGAAACAATTTTCACCCATAAAACTTACTCGAAAATAACATGTTTTAGAAAGTTGATTTTGACTTGAAAAGTAATTAGAGAACGTAGTAGTATCAATTCCTAATGAATTGAAGAGGGTCTCTGTTGAAAAATGCAGATGTTTGTAGCACCAATTCATGAGGCGTTGGATACTAGATTTCTAGAACTTGGCAAGCCTATGCATTCAGGGGAGAACTTGAAACGCTTATTTCTCCTCCGAGCATTCTTCTTTTCCGGGAACACGCTCGTGGCTGCAGCATTTCCTTTTATGGGTGACTTTGTAAACTTGCTGGGCTCATTTTCACTTGTTCCTCTAACCTTCATGTTCCCAAGCATGGTTTTCATCAAGGTTAGTTATTTCTGATAATTAATTAGAGTTTGTAATTAATGTGTTTCTGCCTGACCCTTAATTTTGCTTCAATTTTAGGTTAAGGGAAAGACAGCTAGAGCAGAGAAGAAGGCATGGCACTGGTTCAACATTGTTTTTTCATTTCTGCTTACAATAGTAACCACAATTTCAGCTGTTCGTTTGATAGTGAACAACATCCAAAAGTATCACTTATTTGCGGATGCATGATTTTGCTCATCTCTTTAACTCCATGCCTTGGTTTAATCAAAGTGTCCCACTTGCCACTTCACTTTCTAACTTATTATTATTCTCTTTTATTAATTTTAACTTTTTTTTTCTAATGACATAAAATATAAATATTATAATGAAAATATGATAGGAAGCTGAATACCTATCAAGCTAGAACATTTAGATCTAATTAGAAAAGTTAAGAAAACCTAGGAACAAAAGAAAATGAGAGCAAACGGCTCAACTTTTCAGTAATTGTAAACATACAAAATATAATTTCTGATGTTTGATTCCATTCGATCCTTATTACATATCATTATTCTGAGAGTTTTTTATTTTTATTTATCTCTCTCATTTTTATAATTTTAAGAGAGCTTTGATCATAATTTACCATTTATTTTTTTAAAGCAAAATGATTTTATAAGAGTCCAATCAAGGGACAGGCAACCCAACAAAAAGAGGGGCCAAGAACTCGATAGAGCAGGAAAGAAAAAACACCCGGTAAAGTTATACCCAACACAAGCCTAAGCAAAAAAAACCTCAAAAACGTACAAAAATTGCACAAAAAGAAGGCTCCCAAAGTTAGGAAATAAGCAACCAAAACCAACACCTCTAAGACGTTAAGAAGAGAACATCGTCCTAATATCTTCCTCTAACTCGCGGATAGCTTGGAGGTCACTGTCTGAATATTCAAAACCCAAAACTTTCCCGATAAGCCATGAATTTTTACCTCTAGTAAAATATCCTCCAACAGAACTCACATATGAGGGCGCATATTCTAGAACCTCTACATAAATAGGAACGTCAAACAATCCAGCCCCCTTCGGCAAAGCCAAAAGCCCAGCACCAATGGAGGAAACCACCACAAACTGAGAAGGTCGCCCTCTCTTTTACTTCTTAAGACGCCCACGAAGCCTTGTAGCAATCTCTTTAAGACCTCATAGTCCTTTTGTACAACATGGCTCTTCTTCATGATAATAGCCTCATTAGGAGATGGTGGGATAGCTAAGCAACCCTCAAGATAGGACGTTCTCGCCACACCATAGGTCAACCTAAACAGAAACAAATGTATACTCTCAAAACCAAAATGTGGTATACGAAGCCCCAAGACCTATGAGCTTCTCTCCACCACCGCCAAAGCACCGTAAATGAGTGAATTGTTCCCAACTCCTTTGCCAAGTCGCCATCTTCTGGACAACCTTCATTCACCACCAGAATAAGATCTCTAGAACCCCAAAGAGGTATCTCTGGGAAGAGAGCCTCCACCGGGTCCCTTGCCTCGAAATCACAAAGGAAATTTTTAACCTCAATCATCCTCTCCTCGATCGGTGAAGATATGGCCTCACGAGGAACCGCCGGCTTCCCGACTAGAACATCCTTCCAAGATGAAAACCTCGAATTAGCCCCCTTCACTTGCATTCCCTGCATCCACAAACCTCAGCGAGAGCCACACCGTGAACGCCCAAGAAGGGGAACCTCGCCGTCTTCACCGCCGAAAAAGGACCACCGCCTTGAACTGTCCAAAAACTTAATCGCCATCTTCGCACAAGCCAGAGATGCAAGTTTGACAAAACCAAAGCGTCACCGCCGTCCCTTCTTCTTCTTACGCTGAACAAACACCTTCTCCGACTTCCCATGTTGCGAAAACAAGTATTTGATATGGTTGTATCCGCCCATTTTAGAGATTTCGTTAATGAAAAGAGTGACGCAATCCTGGAGATCCTTCGCCAACCCACCTCGCATCATCATGGCCATCTTGATCTTCACCCTCTAATTCACCTTCATCCAGATCTAGATCTAGATCCATATCCATATCTCCTCCACCCTGAGAGCGTCCTCGACCGAAATTCGCTGCACCGAAAGCTTGCCCCATCACAAATAACGCAAAGGAAGAGTGGAAAAAGGAGGGACGACGACACCCCAAAAGCCAAATCGCGAACCAGAGAGACCGGATGTAACACAGAGGACAAAATGAGAACCATAGAGAAGGGGGCTAGCTGCTGCTGCCGGGGACGACAGCCGCCATCTTGAGAGGGTTAGGAAAACCCTAGCAAAGAGTCATCGAGCGAGAGAAAGACTAGAGCATTTTTTTAACTATTGTTGATAGTTTAGCTTCTATTTTTCAGCTTAATGCAATCTCAGCTTAATGCAATCTCATGGAAAAATTGTTGATGGTTTCCACTTATACTCTTAACTTAGTCATATATACTTGATAGAAAAATTGAAGAGTCAAAATTAATAAAAAAGATAAAGGTATATTGAGAAGTTAGTTAATAATTTTAATACATCATTAATATTGTTTCTTAATATAAATGCATAGCTTTTAAGTGACATATATTAAAAAGCGTAGATAATATATTTACCGTATATATAGAGGAATAACATCATATAAAGCAAAATTTCTCAGGCGATCCTTCTAACACAATACGTTGTTGGTAATCCTTGAAGGCCATAACCCATGTGAGGTTGCATCTTCTGAGTTCTGCATCCGAAAGGAGCAGGATTGCCCTGCATGAACAGAAAATTGCCCCCAAACAGATCATTCCAGTGACTCTGCCCATCCTTCAACCTCTTCAAAGCCTTGCTCCACGAGACTCGGACTCGAGACACCAACTTCGTTGTTCTCTTTTTGAAGAATCTCCTCAAGCCAGCAATGCGAAGCCTTGGCCTTCTCCTTCCTGATAGAGCCTTAAACTTAAGCCACGCCCTTGCTTTTCTCACTTCTCTTTTCAATATTGTTTCCCCATCCAATTCTTCATCTTCATAATTTCTCAGTCTCTGGTATGAAGGCTTACCTACTGAAACCATTGGTACAACTCTTAATTTGTGAGCTGTGATTATGGGTCGAATTGCCTTTATGAACTGTTATTGAACATTATAAGCTTTGGCCACGAAACAATATTGCATGTGCACACTAGTCAGGTGCAATTAATTATACTAACGGTGCTGAAATTTCTGGTAGCGCCTTACACTATCTCATTAATGAAAGCTTATAAGAAAGGGATGTCACATTGTCACGTATAACGTGGCATTATCTCTGTCTTTGATTTAAGATATATACTCCAAATTGCATGTGCATGGTCACTTTCTTATAACAAGAGAAGATCTGTGATATACTCCATTTGATTTGATTTTGGCAGTACAATATGCTAATAGGTTCCTCACCAGTGGTAGCTGTTCCTGTAGGTTCAATCCAACTCATGAGATTTGCAACTCCACAAAAAAAGAAAGAGGGGTGAAAGTGAAACAAAAGCTGATTTTTTTTTCTGGTTACCAAACTAAATAAATGTTCAACCTTTCGCACGTGATGGTTGAACTTCCACGTTCACATGCAATTTGATGCTTTAAACTTAAAATATCTATGAAGTTGTAAGAGACTTGTTCACATTGTTTGTTTCTGAGTTAGGGAAAAAAATTGAAAACAAGTTAATGTGTTGCTAATTGCAAATTTAAGTATACCACGTCCTATGTATAGGAGAGTTGTCCTAGATGTAGAAGGAAGGGCGGCTGACTCAATTTTTAATTAAGAGTGATATCAGCACTGTGCCCAGAGTAAGAGTAAGAGTTGGAGGTTCTCCTCAATTATTCATTTTAATTGAGATGGTTAGAATGAATAATGAGTTAAAATAAATGAACGACGACACATGCATATTTTTGGACGTCCATGAGAAGCTTTTATGAAAGTGTTTGAGCGTAAGGTTGGCTTCAAACTACCTTACTTATTAGTTATGTCCCGGTCGTTGTGAGGTTGCTCGGACACTAGTTGGGACGAGTTGGGATATTTGGAGGCTTTGGTTTCTGGAAGGCTAGCTGAGCGCATCGTCAAATAAGGCGCAACGACATGGTTATGCTTTAGCTTTAGAAGAACCTATAGACTTTGAATCACTACAAGAAAAATGTTTATTATTGATGGTCAAAAGTCGTCGGTAAGCCCAAAAAACCGTTGGTAATCATTAATTATCGATAGCAAAAAATTCGTCGTTATTTGGTTCATCAGTTATTTTTTTCGACTACTTTCAAAATACTGTCAGTAACAACAGACAGTTTTTTCCCTCGCTAACTTACCAACGATTTTTTCCGTCACTAACTTATCGACGAATTTTTCTATCACTAATTGCCGACGGTTTTTTCCGTTAGTAATTGATTTGACATGCAAAAAAAAAGCTCATTTTGTTGTGAATAAAAATGTCGAATGACGATTTTTTTCGTCAGTAATTCATTTGGTCTGCAAAAAAACTCTTTTTGTTGCAAATAAAAATGTCATATGACATTCTAATATTCAACAAAAGGAGCATTTTGTGGTCTTTAAAATTATCATTATTTATAATTTATAAGAAGAAGGAGGAGGAGGGGGAGGAGGTGCAAACTCGTATTTATATGTTACCGACGACTTTTTCGGGATATTTATAGGTTACCGATGGTTTTGGTCGTCGCTAAAGTCGTCAATAACTAACTTTTGAATTTTTTTTTAAGTCTGCGATAGACAACAATTTCAAATTTTGAGATTATCGAGAGTTATTTCCGTCTCTAAATTACCGACGGATTTTCCGTCACTAAAACTGTCGGTAACAAATTTATGAATTTTTCTAAAGCCCGTCAAGTTATTGGTAGATGACAATTTTAAAATTTTAAATTACCACCGGCTTTTTTTGTCGGTAAAACCTTTAATAATAATTTTTAGAATTTTTTAAAGCTCGCCAAGTTATTGGTAGGCGGCAATTTCAAATTTTAAAATTACCAAAGGTTTTTTCCGTCTGTAATTTGGTAGTAACTAATCCCACCAAAAAAAATATTACCGCCAAATTACCGATGACTTTTACTGCTAGTAAGTTAAAAAAACACGTTACTGACGGTTCAGCCGTCGGTAATAGCGAGATTAAGCGATGGTTTTGGGACCGTTAGTAAAAAAATTGTCAATAATTCAGTGTTTACTTGCAGTGAATGAAGATGTATCAACATGGAGGATGTTGTGCGGTTTTTGTCCAGAAGGTTTGAAGACCAGTGAGAAGACCTATATTTGGTTTTGTCAATTTCCAAAGCGAAGCTTGAAGGTGTGAGAGCCATAAGGGAGCTTAATGGAATTAAATGGATAGGCAAGCTCACTACAAGAAAAGGGTGATTTAGCAGCTGTTATAAGTTCAACCGATTGCAGTTAGAACCGCAGCTAAATATCACTGACGACTGTTGTCGCCGGGAATCCGATAGTCGCCAATATATTTACCTGCGGTTGGGCAGATCGCCATGTAAACCACCAAAAGAGATTTAACGGCGGTTAGAACCACCGCTAATATTACTTCCTCAACACTTACAATCATGGGGTTCACGACGGTTGCAACCGCTGCAAAATTGCAGGAAAATATGGCAGTGGTTTTAACCGCCGGTAAATTTTTTATTATTTTTCGAATATAATGGCGGTTCCAACCGCCACCAATTCTGTTTGCTTAATATTTTAGCGGCGATTTGTCAACCGCCGCCAATATCCTACATAAAATATTATTATAAATTTATTTTTTTTGTTTTTCTGCCTATATTTTTTTGCCCTGCTCTATTATTTTAGGTAAAAAAAAAAAATCCTAACACACACACATATAGCAAATAAATCCATTCAAACAAACCAAAATACTTACTTAAGTACCATATCAATAAGTCTTACAAAGCCAAAAGTGCTTTAAAAAAAGCCAAAATAAAAATAACATATGATTGCGATAGTCTAGAAATCAAAAAAAGCCAAAAGTAAAAAACTAGAAATCTTAATAATCTAAATGGTTTATTGAGATGGTGCTCTTCGATCTTCAAACACGTGACTAGACGAGGAAGAGGACCACATTTCTCTTGATGACTTCAAGTTAGTGAACTGAAATAAAAAAGAAATAATAGATTAAGTGCTAGTTGGTGAATAAGTTAATAATGCTTCGCAAGCTGAGAGATTTTATTTTACCCCATTTTCCCTATGAACTTGCATAAGGAAAGCAAGTTGTCCCTTCAAAACATCCATTTCAACAACTTGTGCTTTTAAACTATCAACTTCGGCAGCTTTTTCTTTCAGAGGCTCAATTTCACATTGCATTTTTTCGATCTTGCTATCATTTTCAACCGTTGATTTGCCAAACTTGGATCTAGTGATATGAGGAAGACAAAGTGAGTGGAAGACAAAGTTAACTTGGACTGTTCACAAATTACCATTCGAAAGATGACAACCGATAGTCATACTTTTTTTGCGGTTAAAAAACTCCCAATAGACCCTGTCCAGGTTGACAATTGAAAAACTAATATACAAATGAAATTATTGAGCTAAAACCCTCATCAATAGATTCTCTTCATGTGTAAAATAATATTATGTTCATGTTATTTAATATTTCTAGGAATGGGAACAGACGAAAGGAGACTCCAAAACTAGATAACAAAACCACAAGAAAAATACAGAAAAGTATAATAATTAGAGTGGGAGCAACAAGTTCTGTTTTAAATAAATACAGTAAAGTCCAATACTTGACCTGAACAACTTTGTTTACAGCTAACTTTATATTATTGTGATCTACCATTTTAACTTTTTATATGTAAAATGATAATATTTTAGGTTCATAACTCTGTGTTTCATTCACTTTCTTCTTCTCTTAGGAATTCAAAGTTTCAATAACCTTACCCAACTTCTTGATAGTATTGAAAATAAAAAAATTATATAATATTTTTAAAATATGAATACTTATAGAAAATAATAATAATATAAATGAATTTTTTTAAAAACAATATATTATATTTTTAATATTATAAATTTATATGTATATGCTGTCCATACGAGTTAAAATTTATAGATCCATCACTGCCGTTGATGGCTCATGAATGGAATATTCGTCTTCAAATATCTCTAGGAATGACAATGAACCAGCTAACTCCCTTACTAGCTTGTATTCGAGTTCGAGCTGATCTTCAATGTGCTTCTACAGTCCTCGGTAGGCCTACTCAAAGGATTGAGCCTCTTTTATCCAGAGATATTTTAGGCTTGTTGTTATTTTGTGTAGTTTTCTTATTAAAAAAATTGATTCTTAATTAATAAATATAAGTTGATCAATGCTAAAATATACTATTGATTCATCCGTTCCTAATTGTTGTTATACCTCTAGCATTTATTAAACTTTTGTAATTTCAAGATTTTAATTATCTCTAATAATTAATTATCTTTAGTGCTACCAAATACATTAATTTAAAGTAAATATGGAAGATTGTATCAACATTTACAAAATTAATACATTAATTGATTTCATTACATATGTTATTAATAAGCGTAATTGTGTTAAGAGAGTTTTATATAATTAAGAACGGATAAAGTATATGATCTGTATTAGTGGTGCTAATGGTTAAGACCATCCACAATGGAAGTATCTTAGGAGTATCTTATCACTAAGTAACCATGCCTTATTTTTTAATTATTGGAGCAAGTCTATGTGGCACTCAAAAAGCTTAAAAATAAGTAATGGTTGCTTGCACAAGCAACTACTATGACTTAAAGTTGTTTAGCGTGATTTATAATTAAAAACCATTTTTTCTCTCTCTCCTGCATTAATAATTTTGTCTTTCTCTTGCATTAAAATAATATTGTTTCTCTATTTTATATTAACGATTCATTCTCTCTAAGTGATAGTAAAAAAAATAAAAAAAATATATAAGTTGCATATAAAAATATAAGAAACTACCATTGAAATAAAATCTACATTAGTTTGTCTGTGGATTGTTTAAGTACTATGTGATATTTAAACCCATAAAATAATATTAAACAACTCATATAACAAAACACCTCCCCTATATATTGGAGTTGGAGCCTTGGAGGTGATGAGGAGCAAGAGGCTGTTTGCTCTATCTATTTTGTATTCTCCTGCATGAAGCATTGTCGGCATTTTTTGTGTTCATCTTGTTGGTAGGTTCCTTAATTGTGCCAGCTAATTTGTTCATTTGGTCTTAGAACATTAACTTTATTTTATTATTTATTATGAGAAGACTGACGGGAGGATTAACAACCAATAGTTTGCTGTGCCTGTAAACAAAGTTGTTCAGGTCAAGTATTGGACTTTACTGTATTTATTTAAAACAGAACTTGTTGCTCCCACTCTAATTATTATACTTTTCTGTATTTTTCTTGTGGTTTTGTTATCTAGTTTTGGAGTCTCCTTTCGTCTGTTCCCATTCCTAGAAATATTAAATAACATGAACATAATATTATTTTACACATGAAGAGAATCTATTGATGAGGGTTTTAGCTCAATAATTTCATTTGTATATTAGTTTTTCAGTTGTCAACCTGGACAGGGTCTATTGGGAATTTTTTAACCGTAAAAAATGTATGACTGTTGTCTCCTTTCGAATGGTAATTTGTGAACAGTCCAATTTTTCTCGTCAAAATAAATTCTAATTTGTGAACAGTCCAAGTTAACTTTGTATTCCTCTTGTCACTTTTGACAAGAGAGAAAAACAATTTCTAGACGTTTCCACCACCATAAACTTTTTTTATTACTTCTCTTCAATTACAACTTTTGGAGAGACACGAAATAATGTGTGTTTGTATTTAGGTCAAAATTGTTAAGAACACATTCATTCGAATGATATAAAAAATATGAATTGGCTTACCCACCAAATGTGATATTAAATTCTCAAAATATTAGTTTTGTGATTATCGGTTGTGGATACCTTGATAAACAAAAAGTGATATGAGTTATCGGAATATACTGACCAACAACACAATTTTTTTCAATAAAATACACATTCCACAAAATGTACTAAACAAAAACAGCATAAGAACTGGTAACTATCAAACGAAAGAAAACCATAGAAGTAGAAGCAGGTCAAGAGGACTCACAAGTGAGGTGTGGAAGCAAGATGAACAAACTGAGTAGCCGGAGGAACGAGCTTAGTGCGCACACAAAGAGGGAGGCCGCAAGAAGCTGTGACTAGAAAAGCAGTTACGGAGCGAATGCAAAGAGAACGACCCTCGGTGATGACATGCAGCAACAGGCGGCATGGAGCGGAGGTAATGGGGTGCAGAAGGAATGAATGTCGAGTGGCAGTGACGATGTTGAAGAGCGATGAAGTCGAGACAGGGAAGCGGGAAGACGAAGGGTTTTTCGTGAGAAAATGGTTTTATATTGCTATAACAGGCTACAAAGGCCCATATTTTTAATAAAATAATACATATTACCCCGGTTCCCTGATAACCGGGGTAATAGACAATGTCAGATAATAAAATATTAAGCTCTATTACCCCGGTTCTCCTTGTAACCGTGGTAATTGTATTTTAATTACAAAAATTAATAAAAACTATCTCAGTTACCACGGTTGAGACAGAACCGGGGTAATATAGAACATCAGTTACCTCGGTTCAACACGGAACCAGGGTAACTGAGTTCCGGGCAATATTTTACTTCGGTCTGAGACTGAACCGGGGTAACAGGGGCGAGGTAAAATGACAAATCTGTAGTAGTGATGACCCGATCAATTCGATCAGGCACTCGCCATCTATTTCATTGTTCAACTCTTTGACAACATGAAAAAACCAAAAGCTCTGCCCCTTATCTATTCAAGGGATGGAAAAGTTTTAGTAGTAAAAAGGGAATCGATTACCACTATAGTACCTGTCTCTACTAACTGGGTATTGAATTGGATTGAATAGAGGGAGTTCGAAAAGGGAATCTTATTCTATTTTTAGTTAGATAAGCGACACAAGAAAAAACTTATATACACCCGTGCAATGTTGTAGCTAACACGTTAAGTATCCCGCCTGGGGGAGTACGTTCGCAAGAATGAAACTCAAAGGAATTGACGAGGGCCCGCACAAGTGGTGGAGCATGTGGTTTAATTCAATGCAATGCGAAGAACCTTACGAGGGCTTGACATGCCGCGAATCCTCTTGAAAGAGAGGGATGCTTTCGGGTACGCGAACACAGGAGGTGCATGGCTGTCGTCAGCTTGTGCCATAAGGTGTTGGGTTAAGTCCCGCAATGAGCGCAACACTCGTTTTTAGTTGCCAACGCTGAGTTTGGAACATTGAGAAGACTGCCGGTGATAAGCCGGAGGAAGGTGAGGATGACGTCAAGTCATCATGCCCCTTATGCCCTAGGCGACACACGTGCTACAATGGCTGGGACAAAGGAGTGCGAGCCCGCGATGGTGAGCTAACTCTAAAAACCTGTCCTCAGTTTGGATTGTAGGCTGCAACTCGCCTGGATGAAGCTGGCCTTGCTAGTAATCATCGATCAGTCATACAGCGGTAAAAGGAGCTGGTACAGAAAAACCTTTTGTATAAAGTTGAAAATGGTGAATTGAGGTAGAGTAGACTGATGATCCTGTAGTCATTTGGCCGGCTATTGAAAGAAAAAGCTTGCATCTCCTCTCCCTATTAGATTATATAAAAGGCCCGATCTCTCTCCAAACCTAATGTGATAGTTTCCCATCATAGGGCTTTCTATCTATAGATTGAGCCATTACCAATGAGCTAATTCGTTCAGAACTAAGTTGACTGCTTCTATAGATAAGGCAGAGCGTCCTTGGCTCAGCATTATAGCACATAGGGCTTCAACGCTACTACAACTCTTCGCTAACTCGAAGCGCCTCGCTATGAGAATCTAGCTTCGTTAACACTCGGCTAAGTCTTGAACCTTAGAATTAGGTGTTGAATGATTTGTGGCCCGAGTCAGGGTTAAAAATGTGAAGAAATTTGTTTCATCTAATTCTACTGAAATTGGATTTGAGAAGGAATTTGTATTTATATGTTGACATGTAGTTGTTAAGCTGATTTAATTTCAGGCATGGTTGAGAAGAAAAAAGGTTTGATACCATTTAGAGTGTGAACAAAGATGCAAACGACTAACATAATTTATCATTATGAGAAGCTTAGCTAGCAATATACTTGTCTCTTATTTTTTATCCCATTAATAAAATTTTGACATATAAATTTGTAACTACCTCATGTTTTTTTTAATTCACATGACAAATTTTATTAGTCGAACACGAAATTGAGACACGAATTGGGGGACAAAGATATGAATCCCTCCCCCTCCTCCTCACTACTTTACTTCATTTTTGTGGTTGCAAGTGCCATAAGGGGACTCTTTCTATGCATGGTTAACCCAACTGTTTCAGACAAATCCAATGTTTTCTCCCCTGCAGCTCCACTTGGTATTTCCCAATCAAATTGATGAACAAGGTTAGCCAGCACAATCTCATTAGCAACCATGGCATAAGCTATCCCTGGACAACCCCTCCTTCCTGCTCCAAATGGAATCAAGTGGAAATCATTCCCTTTGATATCTACTAAGCTATTCAAGAACCTCTCAGGTTTGAACACTTCAGGCTCACCCCAGTATGTAGGCTCTCTTGCAATGGCCCAGGCATTGATGAACACTCGCGTGCCGGCTTCCACGTGGTAACCCTTCAGCTGAACTTCCTGGCTGCTCTCTCGCGGGACCAGTAACGGAATCGGGGGGTGTAACCGCAGAGTTTCCTTAACCACAGCCTTTAAGTATGGCATGTGATCCAAATCATCTTCAGTTATGTGTGCTCTATCACCTGCTACATTCTTCCCCTCATCTTTCAGTTTCTTCATGACAAGTGGATGCCTCAAGAGTTCTGTCATTTCCCATTCTAACAAGGTAGATATAGTGTCTGTACCTGCAGAAAACATGTCCTAAAACAAGTACAAATCCATGGTCAATGGGTGGCTGTGTGCAATAGTACTACTAAGAACTCATATTGACATAATAATCTACAAGCTAAAGCTCACTTTTCCTATTAATTAATCAGCTGTGGTTTTAACGTTAGTCATTTCCTTATGACTGTAAATCAAATTTTAATTTAAAATTTCAATTTAAAACATAACACCCCTGAATAACACATATAATTCGCAAAATAAAGTATTATCAAATGACATGACCAACGGAAAAACATCTCAGCCGTCCAAAATATGTTAGATAAAGTTAAAAGTATTATAAAGAGCTGAGATTTTCCTCTAGGAGTGATGTTATATGAAAGTTAATTTAGTATTGAATCAATAGATGGAGATATGAATTCGGATTCCCTATAGTTAAAAAAAAT
Organism: Acmispon strigosus; assembly: GCA_030819835.1. Classification (NCBI taxonomy): domain Eukaryota; kingdom Viridiplantae; phylum Streptophyta; class Magnoliopsida; order Fabales; family Fabaceae; genus Acmispon; species Acmispon strigosus. The sequence goes on along the minus strand of JAUAMA010000002.1, from coordinate 16,634,805 downwards.
TCTAAATTATATAGTCAAACAATTTGAGACCTTGGTAACGGTTCAAATTCTAAGTTTTATTTTGTCATTTCATCTTGATATATGAGTCAAACCAATCTTATTTGGAGCTCATATTTCTTAATTGCGTGAGTGTAGGATTGTTTTGAGTGCTTAGGGAACTCAAATCCATCACATGCGCGCAGATGCAAAGGTAACATAGAAGATGTTGTGCTTACCAATATCAACGCCTTGATGGCAGTTCTGTCAATGGGAAAACCAAGTGCGTTTGTCCTTTGGATCCAAAGCAAAACATCAACAAAATCACCGTGGCCTTCAGCATCTGAACGAGCATGTTCCTCATTGCTGGCTCCTTTCTGCCGATTGATATGCTCTTCAACCACTTCCTCCAAAATATCATCAAAATCTTTAGCCACTCTGTTTGCTTTTGCATAAACTCCAGAAACCCATGTCAACCAACCAAGCCAAGGCACATAGTCCCCAACAATAAACGCACCAAGCAGCTCAGTGAACTCCTCCAGCAACTTCTTGAACCCCTTTCCACTCTCTCCACCATACTTTCTTCCAAACGCGACCTGGCAAACAATATCATTGATCGCCGTCGCGACTAATCCACTTAAATTCACCGGAGAAGAGGACGAGCAAGAGTTTCTTATTTTCTCCATCATCAACTCGGTCTCCTTTTCTCTCACACTGCGCAGAGATTGAACCCTCTTCACACTGAGAAGGTGCAATACGGAGATGCTCCTTATCTGCCTCCAGTATTCTCCGTAAGGGGCTGTCGAAACATCTTTGGAATCGTACAAGAGTATGTCGTACAACTTCCCGTGCGGTCTGTTTGCGAAGACGCGGTCGTGTGTTTTCATTATCTCCCGCGCGGCTTCAGCCGATGAGATCACGAGAACCGGGACGCTTCCGAGACGGAGCAGCATCACGGGGCCATGTTTTGTTGCTAACGATTGGAGCGTGTGGTGTGGGAAAAGGCCGAGTTGGTGGAGGTTCCCTATTACAGGGAGCTTTGGAGGTGAAGGGGGTGAGTTTTTGCGTTTCGTGGAGGTGGAATAATACCATTTGATGATGATTTGCAGAAAAAGGATGACGAAGGTGGACAAGAGAACTATGAGTAGCATTGTATCGTCCTAAGGTGCGTGGTTCTTTGATGTGCGGTGTGCAACACTACGTACAAGTATATTTGCATCTTTTACGGGGGGTAGACACTTACACAGAGAGAGAAAGGAAAAGAAGATAAATAAGTAGTGAATGTTATATATAATTGATGTGATAAAAAGAGAAATAGAGAGCAAAATAAAGGTGTATATGAGTGTCCGCACTGTTTATACGTTTATGAATATTTTTGTTCTTTCTATTTTACACTTTTAAAATTATATAGGAATAGAAAGAAATAAATAATATAATATGTAAGGTAAGATGAGTTGTAAATAAATTGTAATAAAAGATGAGTCGTGTACATAACTCCCACACATGTGATGTAAGATCTCATTTCATTTTGGGAAAGTTCTTGTCGTTGGATTGGAATTCTATTCATGAAAGAGTCCTCACCCATTAAAATTCTATCCATTCCAGTCTCATTTATATAAAAGTTTTGGTCCATTCAAATTTGAAAAAAACCATTTCACACTCATTGATAAAAGAGTTCTAATGCATTCAAATTTTTTATCACATCACATTATATATCACATTTATTACTTTTTTCTTTTTTTCATTTTTCTCTGTGAGCGTCTACACTCAAATAAATGTCTATAAATCATTTTTATCTTTTAAGTGACATGATAAAAAAAATCTGAACTCCTGCCCATAAACTCAATATTTTATTGTTAATTTTCTAAACTACTATTTTCTAGTATGCGTGTCATATTCTAAAAAAATCATATCAAGTTTTATCATCTCATCATTAATTTTTGTATATTTAATAATTAAAAAATAAAAAAAAGATTAAATCAATATTAAAATGGTAAAACTTGACGTGATGAAATTTTTTACAATTGAAAAAATCATAGTCCATAGAATGCACATATGGAAATATTAAATAGCATGAACAGAAACTATTGGTGAAGGTAGGTAAGGAATGGTGTTGTCGCAACTATAATAATAACTAAGTAGCCCGTGCATTGCACAATGTTTTAATAAAGAAATATCATTTAAACTATTTTTTAGTATTATTAATTTTAAATTTTAAATATTAGATTTAATTTTTTTTTAATATTTAATAATTATATTAACATTTGAAATTCCACCTATAATAATTTAAACACTTATAAATATAATCTTGCAAGTGACTATTGCTGGTTATATTTGATATTGTTATAGAAGTCACATTGTTTTCATGTAATTAATTATGTATATTTTTTATTCTATTTAATATAAATAATATCTGACTCAAATATAATATAAAAAATTATCATTAAAATAGAAAATAAAGTAAAAACATAACGTGAAAGTAAAATAAATATTATTTTAGAACTCCAATAACTTTAGCACAATAATAAAAAAAAGATATCATAATATTAATTAGGGTTAATGGTATGGTAGGTCCCTGTGTTTGTACCCAAGTTTACGATAGGTCCCTCGCCGGAAAAAAATTTGATATAAGTCCCTTAGTTTGCACCAAGTTTGGGTTTAGTCCTCGCCGGAGACCGGAGCTCCGGCAAATGCTTACGTGGACTGCTGACTGTATAAATAGCGCTGACGTGGATTTTTTTAATTATTTTTGAAATTCCAAATAATTAAATTCATTTTAAATTTAAAACCCCTAAACTATTCTAAATCTTAAATTAACCCCTAAACCCCCAATCCCTAATTCAATTCAATTCTGAAACACTAAAAAAACCCTTCTTCTTCTTCTTCTTCTTCTTCTTCTTCTTCTTCTTCTTCTTCTTCTTCTTCTTCTATTCATGTAATTTCTGGGTTTCTGTTTTTCTTCCTCTTCTTCTATTCCTCTAATTTATGGGTTTTTATTTTTCTTCCTCTTCCTCTTCTTCAATTCCTCTAATTTGGACACGATTTCTTCTTCCTCGGGGGTGGTTGCTGGTTCAATTTCAGAGGAAGAAGGGGAAGAGTAGCAGCAGCTGGGTCGGGTTGTGAGCTGAAGCGGCGAGGTTGATGATGAAGTAGCGGTGGCTATGGATTCTTCTGAGCTTGAGTAGAGGTGGGTTGGTCGCAGAGGAACTTGGGTTTTTAGAGTTCTTGATTAAAAAAAAAAGTTATGGGGTTCACCCAAAGGAGCAAGAAGAAGAGGAAGAGGGTGTTGTGTAATTTTGCAGAAAAAAAGTTGCGGGAAAAACGCGAATTTCGCAGCCACTGATCCCGTGACATTACCCATTTACACGACGCACAAACCCCACTTCCAGTTTGCGCAGCATCAAACGATGACACCAGAGGATTCTTATTCTTATCCTCCAATTGTTCTGTTCTGTCTTCTATGTGAAATATTTTTGAATAAAAATTATGACTTTATTGGTTTGAGAAAGAGGGTGTTGTGTAATTTTGCAGAATTTTGTGTTGGGGATGATGGAAAGTTATGTATGTTACTTGGGAAGATAGAAAGGTGGTGTTGGTGTTGATGAAATGGAATTGAAACGGAAGAAAGTGGGTGGAAAACGAAGAGAAAAGGGAAAGAAAGTGAAGAGAACGGTAGAACCCCATTTCAGAGACGCTGGAGGGAGGAGGAGGAGGAGGGTTTTAAATTTAAAATGAATTTAATTATTTGAAATTTTAAAAATAATTTAAAAAATCCACGTCAGCGCTATTTATACAGTCAGCAGTCCACGTAAGCACTTGCCGGAGCTCCGGTCTCCGGCGAGGACTAAACCCAAACTTGGTGCAAACTAAGGGACTTATATCAAAAAATTTTCCGGCGAGGGACCTATCGCAAACTTGGGTACAAACACAGGGACCTACCATACCATTAACCCTATTAATTATGATAAAAAATTCTTAAAACATTAAATAATTATTGAATCATATTATTTTAAATATAATGACATTCAAAAATATATATGTTGTAAATTATAGTAAAAAAAATCAATAATTCTATTAACTTCATGTCATAATAAAAACATATAAAAATGAAAATAGTTTAAAATAAAAACGGGTTGAAAATAATATCCTAATGTTGATATTGCTCTTTTATTTTATTAATTTTGAAATATTTCTTAATATAATTTAAAATTAAAAGCATTGTGAACTTATCAAATGATAAATGATAGGGAGAGAAAAATAAAGAGAAAAGTTCAGATTTGATTTTTGAATTAAATTTCAAATAAAAGAGGGAGTAGAAATTTTGGATTTAGAATTGATAGAGGGAGAAAAATTGATTTTTGAATTTGAAAATTGAAAGAGGGAATAAAAATTGATTTTTGAATTTCGGAATTGAAAGAGGGAGCATAAATTTTGAATGAGATTATGTGAAGAGTGAACCCATTATGATATGAAGTCTGAACCCTGAAATTTTGAATGAGATTATGTGAGACCATTATGATCTGAACCGTGAAATTGATGATGAAGTTGTGTGCGTAGATCATGAGATTGAAGAGGTAGTGACAATGAATCCGTTTGAAGGAGGAGGAAAATAAGGAGTTAATTTTTATGATTTATATGATTAAATAATTCCAAATTATTTGAGAGAGAAATTTTTTTTTATACGCGTGTGAAACAAATATAAGTCAACTTGTGAGCGGAAAATTTTTAGTTTTAATGGAGAGAGAACAAAATTTGTTTTTAAAATTTTATTTTTTAAAGGAGAGAGAAAAAAATTTATTTTAAAAAAATTACGTGACAATTTTTAAATAAGGGTGTTTTGTGAGAGTGACGGAGATTTAAGAAAAATTAATCATGTTACCGGATAAAAAAAAGATAAGTGCAAACCGGACACGCGTACAACCATCAATGGATCAAGGTTCGCAACTACTCTATTCCAGCTCCAACAAACCTAACCTAACCATGGTTAAAAGGCTGGCCCAGATCCAACAATAATCCGCAGTTTACAGGACATTCCACCCAAGCAAGATGCTCCCTTGCAGCGACACGTGGACGGTGATATTTCATCTCAAAAGCCTCCACGGTTATTAGCCTAACAATAAAATTAGGGTTCTCCAACTATCTTCCTTCAAAAAAATCAATACCTTTCTTCCATCCGAATCTTTCAAGTTTTCGTTGTTCTCTGAAGAATCATGGAGATGGAACGCGTCTTCGAATTCCCTCACACTCACATGGATCGTCGCCCCAGAAAGAGAGCGAGGTTAGGCTGGGACGTCCCTGAGGTCCCCAAGGTAAAACTCTTTTCTTGCTCTTCAAATCTCAGATCTGACCTTTTTCCTTTATTTTTCGTGGGTTTTTATTTTTCTCGATGTAGATCTGGTGGAAATTATGTAGATTTTGTATTTTTGGTTCAGGTAACATTGATTTTTGTCTCCCAGGATTTATTTGATGGTTTTTCCTCCTGTGTTGTTCGATCTATTAGGTTCTGATATTTTTAATTAATAATATCGATCTGGGTGTGCGTAAATATTTTGATCTGATTTTTGGTCCTTTTTTTGTTTTTTTTTAATATGATTGGTCTTGGTGGTATAATTCTGATGTATGTGTGCGATTTGGTCTTACATGGATAATTTAACATTCATCATGAGCCAATTTCTTTGTTATTTACACCTGGAATCTTCCATTGATGATAAAGCTTGATCTATATCAATATTAATGTTAAACCTTTTGATGTAATCGTTTTTGTAAAAATCACGAGTTGCCACACAAGATCTAATCTCTGAGATCTCATCTTAATGGAATTTAAAGATTGAATTACCTGTCTATTCTATTTTAATGTGAATTTTATAATATATTATAGTTTTTTAAAGTTTGAACTCAAATTTGTGTTATGCTCTTGATGATTAATTTTGTATGTGCTAGAACATGCTTAATCATTGTACTCATGTCCTTTTAGTGATTGTAACAAATTGCGGTGGTAGCGAGGGCATTCATAGGGGCTGATAGTGGGGTCGAATATTGTTTTATTTTTAACTGAGTGGTGCATGAATGGATGGCTGTGTGTAGGCTCAGGTAGGATTGTTTTATGGACAAGATGTTGGGAGTATTTCTGGCTATGCTCCTTCAAGGGGTCCCTCTGAACATACCAATTGTTCTCTATTTTTTAAGGGAGTTGCTCGAAATGGTTCCCCCCCTTGGCGAGATGATGACAAAGATGGGCATTACATGTTTGCAGTTGGAGAAAATTTAACATCTCGCTGTAATTACACTTTACCATCATTGAGATATTTATGTTTCTATATGTCATGGCCAAACCCTGGTTTATTCTTGCCTTATAGTTCTGCAATTATTTTCTAGCAAAACTCATGTATATTCACTCCCTTAATTTTGTTAATCTGGGTAACATCTTAAGTGATCTCATCTCAGTTGTAGGAATTTTATTACAGAAGCTTATATTATAAAAACATTTGGTCATTATATGTTACACTGGATGTTGGAATTTGCTTCATTGGCAAGACTTGCATTGCTTACACTTGTTCTTTATCATGTTGCAGATAAGATCCATAGCAAAATGGGTGAAGGAACTTTTGGGCAGGTCTTGGAATGCTGGGACAGAGAAAGGAAGGAAATGGTTGCCATTAAAATTGTTCGTGGTATAAAGAAGTACCGGGAGGCAGCCATGATAGAAATTGAGATGTTGCAACAGCTTGGGAAACACGATAAAGGAGGCAACCGGTAAGAGAGTAGTATTAGCTTTATTTTGTCATCAATACTAGTACTATGTAAAAAACTTTGATTCCATTGCATTGGTTAAATTGGCTTATTCCTTGCAGTTGTGTTCAAATACGGAACTGGTTTGACTATCGTAATCATATCTGTATTGTAAGTATTTGATTGATTTGTAATGGATTGTTTTCCCCAATGTACAAATAATTTGGGGGTTAAAGTGTCGATGAATTTAAATGGTTTAACAGGTGTTTGAGAAACTTGGACCCAGCTTATACGATTTTCTTCGGAAAAACAATTATCGCTCATTTCCCATTGACCTTGTCCGTGAGATTGGCAGACAACTGTTGGAATGTATTGCATGTGTGTAGTATTTACTTGAACTGGTTTCCTTTAAGCTATTTCACTTTATATTATCTAAATTATGTTCTATAATAAGGTGATAATATTGCACACCATCTCATTTGTATCACATCCTTAGGAGTTAGTTGTGATATAATGAATCATCAGTATGTGTTGTTTTTGTCACTGGGGTAGCTTTCTAATTGTTTATTTCATTTGTGAATCTGCAGTTATGCATGACTTGTGCATGATCCATACCGACCTGAAGCCTGAGAACATACTGCTAGTTTCACCAGAATATGTCAAAGTTCCTGATTACAAGGTGTATTTCTTGTTTTCACACGTTTATACTTTATATAGCTCTTTGTAGAATTTTTACTACACATGGTACCCCTTTCTTTTGTATGAGAAGTTAAAATTAAAACTTGTAGCACTGCTCCTGTTTTTCAACGGCATAGATTGATTCAATTACTGACATTTTTTTTTATCCAACAGAGTTCATCTAGATCACCAAATTCCTATTTCAAAAGAGTTCCCAAGTCAAGTGCTATAAAGGTTATTGATTTTGGTAGCACCACTTATAAGCGAGAAGATCAGAGTTACATTGTATCAACTCGCCATTACAGAGCACCTGAAGTCATTCTTGGTATATACAAATTCTGTAGAATGAAAGGCTACATTCTAATTTAATGATGATGAATTATATGGTATTGGCTATATCAACTGTATTGTTGATTTTGGCAATTGTTGTGTAGGACATGGCTGGAGTTTTCCATGTGATGTGTGGAGTGTGGGATGTATATTGGTTGAATTATGCACGGTATATTTGACTTTTGTAAACCTTTGTTGAGTGCACGTTTATCCATCTTTTTCAAGTTATGACTTGAGAGCTTCTGTTGCAGGGTGAAGCTTTGTTTCAGACTCATGAAAATTTAGAGCACCTAGCCATGATGGAGAGAGTACTTGGTCCATTACCGCAGCAAATGTTGAAGAGAGCTGAGTAAGTGACTTACAATAAGAACTTGAATCAATAGATTGATTTTTGAAAATAACTAATGAGTATGTATTTTGTTGTGCCTGTTTAGCCGACATGCTGAGAAGTATGTTAGAAGGGGTAGATTAGATTGGCCTGAGGGTGCCACCTCAAGGGATAGTATTAAAGCTGTAATGAAGCTTCCCAGGCTACAGGTTTGTTTAGTCACTGTTTGATTCCTGATTTTACAGCGTAAAACAAGTTAAATCCTTTATATTGACTTTATACTGTTTTGTGTCAAACAGAACCTTATAATGCAGCATGTTGATCATTCAGCTGGTGATCTCATACATCTCTTGCAGGGGTTACTTAGATATGACCCCTCTGAAAGACTTACAGCTAAGGAAGCTCTGAAACATTCTTTTTTCATGAGAGATAATCTTCGGAGATAAATCCACCCAACAACATACACAGCAGCTGCTGCTGCTGCTGCTGCATCACTTAATGCGAGGCGCAAAGTGTTGCTAATTGAAGGGGGAGGTGATGGGCTGTAAATGATAATTATAGTTTTGCAGTAGCCCACTTCAACGCCTTGCCTCCTGAACCGTGTTTAACAAGTTTTGAATGAATGTGAATGTATTCATACCTGACTCAGAATTTGGATTCCATGTATATAATTTTTTACACATCCCAAATATTTCTCTGAAATATCTTTATTATAATAAAACAGAATTCTTCCACTTCGGAAATATTATAGTTATGTTAAATAGTCTGATGAATGTAGTGCGCATTTTATGAAATTAAACGCAATTTACCCACATTTCGACTTATTTGTTTGGACAGGACACCTTGATAGTGGAAAGTAGAATGCCCTGAGAGAAAGGGAGAAAATAGGGATTTAATAGAATGTGATATGAAAAGAATGAGATGTCGTAAAAATCACTCCTATTTCTATCATGCTCTTGTTTCTCTCTTTTTTGTTCTTTTATCTCTAATGTGCGAGTACGTGTAAATAAAAGAAAAAGTGAATTGGGAACGAATTTAAAACCTAAATCAAACTCTTGCTCTAAAGTGACGTTACCGTCACGGCAAGCAGATATAAAAGACAACTTCACATGAAACAAGAAATATAATGAAATCAAAATAATCCAACTCTTTATATGACTCATCATGTAACTGGTGAGGAAATAAATAGCTTTGCGAGATTTAAAAATTCCAAAATAATGGGGACAGTAAAAAACATTTTTCAACGAGGGACGATAGTAAAATTTAATTGTTATTGCAGGGACTAATATTATCATTAATCCTATATTTTCTTAAAACAAAGTTAGGTAAACATGTTAACATTGTAATTAAGAAAAAAAGCAATCACATGAAATGCATTAGAGTGTGTTTAAAAGGGTGTGGTAATACTTCTATGAGAAGTGCTAGCAACATTTTCTCTTTAATTGATTAAAATATATGTAGATCCTACCAAATTTGAAGTGAGACCCATATAATTTAATAGATCTTGACCAATTGTTGGCATTTTTTCACTTCTATACTACCTGTGTAGTGCACGTTGGGAGAATGCATGCCAAATGGGTAACGTCGTCGCGAACCTTACCATTAGAGAGCGAAGCATACGTAATTATTATCCGAAAGTCTAACCCCAAAATCGCATTATCCTCAATTACCACCACACAAAGCATAGCTTCGTTCAATCTAGAATTAATGCATTCGCGTCGTTGTCAGACAATTATTAATAGTGTTCGCATGCATATATGTAAATACATTCACATGCAAGCAAGTACAAAACGGAATAAAAAAAAGCATTGCAGATCACACAGCAATATTTTATCATGTAAATTAATTCTTTATTTTTTATTTAGATTATTTTAAAAAGCATAGTGTAATGTGCGAGGCATAACTATAGTATAAATCATAGTTTAAACAAAATCAAAATATTAATTAACTTATTACATGTTTTAAGCGTAATTGTCTGAACAAGTCGTTGTAATTTAAAACTGAAAGAGTATAATAATGCATAAACGTCAACATTTTGTCCTCTCATTAGGCTGATAGGCTTTTTCAACTTGTTTTGTCCTCTCTAATCTCTAATTACAGGTCACTCTTTCTTGAGTTGCTAATCACCGTAGCTTTCTAGTTTCTGCAATGTTATCAGTATCCTATTCACCAAAATATTGGATTTGTTACCAAGTAGGAACCACCGCTAGGCGCCTAGGCCACAACAATAATTCAATAATATTGTGGCAATTTTAATATATTATATATATATATATAAATGACAAAAGATAATAATAATATTTAATTTAGGGTTAATAGTCTTTTTAGTCTCTATCTTTGCACTCATGTTTGCGTTAGATCCCTCTCCAGAAAAAAAAAATTTAATTTTTGAATTAATAAATTTCAGAGTTTTATTTAAAAAAGTTATTTTAATTATTGATTAATTATCCACGTGGAAAAAATCATGTTAACTCCGTCATGTCACTAAGCCACTTCGCCGGAGCTCCGGCCTTAAGCATAGACCAAACGAAAACATAGTCCAGGGGCTTATAGCTTGAAGTCATCCCCTATAGTGTTTTTAATTTTCTTTTAATAAAATAGGGGTTGTCGCACCTATAAATGCGACCACCCTCAGAAAATTGCACTTATAAATGTTTTTAATATTTTTTTAAAACAATATGTAAGTAATAAAATTTATTTTTAAAGGTAATTCGGTAATTGAACTATTAATAAGGATGGTGAAAAAACCAGTGGGAATAACATTAAAAATAACCCCTAGAAAATTTGGAGGTTACTTCTCAAATAGAAAGTCAAAGGTTTTGAAAGTAGTTAGGAGTAGATATAAATGATATGTACTTTGGAAAATAAGAATTTTGAAAACTCTAAATTTTCTATTAATGCTAAGTATTAGATAAAAGCAAATATGGAAAAAAATTATTAATTTTGCATAAATATTATAAAATGACTTATATTTTAGGATAATTTTTTTAAGAAAACACAGTTTATAATTTATAATAAAGGACTGAGGGAGTATTATATAGAGTAATGATATGTAACCAAGCGGGTTGGCGTAGTGGTTCAGCACTTCGTCCCTTAAATAAGTGGTTGGGGTTCAAATCTCAACTATTGTGAATGGAAAAAACTCATTATTCACAGTTATTCTTACTTCTCTCTTCTTATTATAAGTGTTGGAGGGTGGAAAATGACGTGTATCAAATATTATTCTATTATATATATGTTTGTGGACTCTCTCATTACCAGACGAAAGTTGTGAAAACTGAAAAGAATGGCTCTCAAACAATGGTCATTTGATGAAAAAATGGAAGAAGTGTTATTTTCTCCCTTTTATCTATCTCTGTTCTTCTTTGTCAGTGTTCTGTTGATGCTGAAGCTAGCAAAAAGAACAAAAACCCATCTAAATCTGCCACCATCTCCACCAAAACTACCACTCATCGGAAATCTTCACCAGCTAGGCGAACTTCCACACCGCTCTTTCAGAGATCTCTCACGCAAGTATGGTGATATGATGATGTTGCAGCTGGGGCAGAGGAACAATCCAACCCTGGTTGTTTCGTCTGCACATGTGGTCATGGAAATGGTGAAAAATCATGACTTGGCCTTTTCGAATCGACCCCAGATGACATCTGCGAAGATCTTACTCTACGGATGCAACGATGTTGGCTTTGCAAACTATGGAGAAGATTGGAGACAGAAAAGGAGAATTTGTGTGATTGAGCTTCTGAGTATGAAAAGGGTAAATTCATTTCATGCTATTAGAGAAGAAGAAGCTGAAGAATTGGTGAGTACGCTTCATGAAGCGAGTTTAAGAGGTGCAACTGTGAATCTGAGTGAGATGCTGATTTCAACATCAAACAACATCGTTTGTAAGGGTACTCTGGGGAGAAAGTTGACAGGAGGAGGAGAAAGGGAAAGTCACAGCAAGGTGAGTGAGTTAGCGAGGCATGTGATGATTCATCTGGCAGGTTTCACAGTGGGTGATTACTTTCCTCTGTTTGGTTGGGTTGATGTTCTGAGAGGGAAAATTGGGGAATACAAGGCCACTTTTGCAGAACTGGATGCGGTATTTGATCAAGTGATTGCAGAGCATTTGGCAGCGAAGGAGGTAAAGGGGAAGAAAAACTTCGTGGATATCCTCCTACAAATCCAAAAGGAGAACATGCTTCACTATGAGCTCACCAAATCTGACATCAAAGCGCTTCTCATGGTTAGTTTTTTTTTTCCTTTATCACTCTTTCTGTTTCATCAACACATTCACTCACAGGCACGCACGAGTCACTCAAAACTAGTAAAATGATCAACAAAGTTTCATTCACACTTAATCCATCATCCAATAGGACCTTTTAAGTCCTGGGTGGGTGGCTCCTTCCAATTTCAATGCTCAACAAATCTCACATGTCATTAGATTATGTATTATGCTATTTTGGTCTTTCTCTCTCACTAATAAAATTGTATCATATATAGGCATGAGTATGGCAATATATAACCTTATATACGTAGTTTTTAAACAATAAAAATTGTTGTAGACGGCGGACCATACTTGTGAGATCGGAAAAGATAAGAGATACATAATATATGTGATATGTGATGTGTTATGTATCACATCTATATAATAATTAACTTCTATTCTATTATTAGCAGTTACAAATTTTTTAATTTAATAATAGATATAATATTGTGTATCTCATAAAACTAAATAAGTTAACTTTTAATAAAATAACACTCGCATAAAATAGTGTAATAATGCATATATACTAAAAAAGGATAAGATTTCATCACCGGAGGCGGTGAAGGGACCTCCTTTTTGTCACCAGTGGACTGGTGATGCACATCTTGACTTTTGGCAAACTTGCACGCATATAGTAAGATTGAATTGAATAATTCAACTTACAGCCATAAAAGTCATATTACTTCTAAAAGTGGAATAAGTTTATGTTAAAAACCCAAATTCAACTAAGGAGATAGTAGGAGGAAGGAGAAAAATAAGTAATATGATAGGGGATGTAATAAGAATAAAAATAGAGATAAGATAGAAGAAAAAAAAAGTGTGAATAGTTAAAATTCTAAAAAATGGGCCTACCTAACTTTTTTTTTCTTGAAAATGGGCTTACCTACAGTGTTCAATCATGGAGCCTTCATAAGCCTACAGTGTTTAACCTTTGAGTTCAATCAATAGCATATTTTAGATTCTTGTAATTTCTTAAGCGTTTAATGACTTGAGCTTTCTGTAGCATAGTAAGTAACATATCACTCATTATAAAGCCTATTAAGTACTTTAAAGCAAGAAAATATTCAATGCTTTATTGTTACAATTTAATTTCAGGACATGTTTGTGGCAGCAACTGACACAAGCGCAGCAGTAATAGAATGGGGTATGTCAGAACTCATGAGACATCCAAACATAATGAAGAAAGTACAGGAAGAAGTCAGAAAAATTGTAGGTAACAAATCAAAGATAGAAGAAAATGATGTGAATCAAATGCACTATTTAAAGTGTGTAGTGAAAGAGACTCTGAGGTTTCATCCACCTACTCCTCTTTTGGCTCCTCGAGAAACAATATCTGATGTAAAACTGAAAGGATATGACATTCCTGCAAAAACAATGGTATACATCAATAGCTGGGCAATTCAAAGGGACCCTGAATTTTGGGAAAACCCAGAAGAATTCATGCCTGAGAGATTTGAGAACACCCAACTTGATTTTAATATTCAAGACTTTCACTTTCTTCCATTTGGTTTTGGGAGAAGGGGGTGTCCTGGAATGAATTTTGGAATAGCTGCTGTTGAGTATCTGTTTGCTAATCTGCTTTACTGGTTTGATTGGAAGGTGCCTGAAGCAGATTCACACCTTAATATGAGTGAGGTATTTGGACTTGTTGTCTCAAGGAAAGTACCACTTCATCTCAAACCAATAAGCTTTTCATTTTCAACTACTTCTTAAATGAAATGTTTTGGGCTCATAAGCCTCTATAAATAAATCATCAAGATTGAATTTACAAAACTCAGTTATTTACTGATTGTGCTTGTATTTAGAGTGATTACTGATGTAAATTATATTCGCTTTGTGTTGTGTTATTCTACTATGTATAATAGTAATTATGGAAGTATTGTTCACCATGTTCTTAGATTTAGGAAGATAATAAATTTGAGATATGTATGATGTTATTTAATTATGGTTCTATGTTTGTTCATTTATCAGGAATTTAATATGATTTATAAAGTTTAATCAATTGTTGGTACTTTTCACCAAATAACGTGGTGTACTTGTGTTGATTTCATAAACAAAACTCTAATTGGGCACAAAAAAAAAACTGCTCAAGTAAAGAGAAGCAATATTAATTTAGTTTGATATAAAGATCATGTAGCAAAAATTAAATTTATGTAACATGTAAGAGAAGCTAGATAACGAAAACTCAAATAAATGTGTGTGTTAGACCAGCTGAAATGGGCCACACACTTCTAACACTTGACTAGGCCCAAACAAAATACCAGGAAGCTTGGCTGGTTGATCAATTTTTCCATCTGTGTGGCTCTTCTGAATTCACGAACAGAAGATAGTTGTAAAAAATTAAAAGTGAATGAAAAGGGGAGGAAGAAATTGAGCATTTGCTCTCCATTTTTTATGGTGTTCTTGATCTATTACTGCATTTGTTTTGCTGTTGCGATTCTTTGGTCAAGAATAAGAATAAGTATGCCATAGCTAAGTGATCTAAATGAGAATCAAGACCGTAGATAAGTATACCATCAAGAAACACTAAAACAAACATTTGTAAAAGATGATGTAAGAGATAATTAATAGTTGTCTAAAAGGTAGAATGCGCATTTGTCAGCGTAAACGACATAATTAGAAACTCGTGATGACAGACAGTCTGATAATACGGGGTAAAATGGTGTTTTAGAGTGTCATTTAGTTGTTTTTATTTTACATTGTTGAGTGTCATGTAGTGTTGTAGAGCATTTTAGTGCATTTTGTGCATTTATATGTTATTTTAGAGGCTCGTTAATTTTTAGTAATTTTCTACGATTTGTAGTTATTTTTTTCTTTGTTATTTGAATTCCTAGGTTTTGATTTTATCGTGGTTGCATTTCGCCCGTTGTTAGTGTTTTTCAGAGTTCTTCACAGGTAAAAGGAGTTGGATGTGGCTAATAGAGACCGGAAGGAGTTCAGAGAATAATGCAGAAGAAAAAGAAGCCTTGTGAGCTGAATTGATGGCACCGCATATGCGGTAGCCTATGTACCGCATATGTGGTAATTGACCTCCAGTAAAACCACTGGGGTAGCTTTCTAATTGTTTTTTTGATTTGTGAATCTGCAGTTATGCATGACTTGTGCATGATCCATACCGACCTGAAGCCTGAGAACATATTGCTAGTTTCACCAGAATATGTCAAAGTTCCTGATTACAAGGTGTATTTCTTGTTTTCACACGTTTATACTTTATAGCTCTTTGTAGAATTTTTACTACACATGGTACCCCTTTCTTTTGTATGAGAAGTTAAAATTAAAACTTGTAGCACTGCTCCTGTTTTTCAACGGCATAGATTGATTCAATTACTGACATTTTTTTTTATCCAACAGAGTTCATCTAGATCACCAAATTCCTATTTCAAAAGAGTTCCCAAGTCAAGTGCTATAAAGGTTATTGATTTTGGTAGCACCACTTATAAGCGAGAAGATCAGAGTTACATTGTATCAACTCGCCATTACAGAGCACCTGAAGTCATTCTTGGTATATACAAATTCTGTAGAATGAAAGGCTACATTGTAATTTAATGATGATGAATGTAGTACGCATTATATGAAATTAAACGCAATTTACCCACATTTCGACCTATTTGTTTGGACAGGACACCTTGATAGTGGAAAGTAGAATGCCCTGAGAGAAAGGGAGAAAATAGAGATTTAATAGAATGTGATATGAAAAGAATGAGATGTCGTAAAAATCCAATCATAATCCCATCAACAAACTTATAGACTTGTGAGCTAAAATACAATAATATGATTATAGGGTATAGTTCAAAGTAAATAGGTATAATTATTTTCTAAAGAAGTTTTAACGGTTAATTCATTATATAGTCCAACGTATTTAATCATATAAATAAGTCAACAACTATTAAGTTTTAAGATACTATAATAAAGACTTCAAAAAATATATTATAATAAAAATCTAAAATAACATGAATCATAAAATAAACTAATATTTATTTAAATAGGCCTGCCTGTTAGGCTCACAAAGATTTTTGAGTGGTTCAAGTCTGGCTTTTTTAAATAAATAGGCTTTTAAAAAAGCCTTGACCTTATGTATTTAGTAATTTGGCATAGTCTAGCTTGGGTCTGATGTAGGCTAGGTCGTAGGCCCCTGTCAGCAGCCTGGCCTACTTCCATCCCTAATGACATTCCAAAGGATTTTGCTTCATACGCACCTTGTATTCTTTTACATCTTATTTCCTCTATTTCACTTCTATTCAGTGTTTTAAAAACCTAGAAGTAGAAAAACAACACTATTACCACTACACCGCAACGTTGTTAGTGATTAACTTGTAGAATTCAGAGGTGTTCAAGATTGAAAGAGAGAGAGAGAATAATAGAATTGGGGAAATATATTTTTTTATTGAATAAACTGTAGTCTGAATGTAATGTACAAATACAATAGGTCTAGTCACCTATTTATACAACTATTCTAATAAGCCCTTTGGGC
The DNA here is from genome assembly GCA_030819835.1 of Acmispon strigosus. NCBI lineage: Eukaryota > Viridiplantae > Streptophyta > Magnoliopsida > Fabales > Fabaceae > Acmispon > Acmispon strigosus. The sequence continues at coordinate 16,618,047 of JAUAMA010000002.1, read as the reverse complement.
TTTTATTTACTTGGGCCACAAGTCTCAGTTACTTAACACATAAGTAACTGACTAACTAACTAACTAAACACAGCAAACTGATTATTCCTAACACTCCCCCTTAATCAGTATGCTCAACACATGTAACTCCTAACATACACCTCAGCTTCTCAAAGCTTTCCCACTTTAATGGCTTAGTTAGGAGATCTGTCACTTGTTCCTCAAATCTGCAAAATTCCAGTTTTAGCTTGTTCTTGCTGACTTGATCCCTGATGAAATGAAACCTAGTTTCAATATGTTTACTCCGCCCATGTGCAACTGGGTTCTTAGCTAGGTTTATAGCTGACTTGTTGTCAACAAACAACACAACAGCTTTATTCTGAATCATCTTCAATTCTTCCAGCACATTCTGCAACCAAACTGCTTACCAACTTCCCATAGAGGCAGCCGCATATTCTGCCTCACATGATGACAAAGCAACTATTTGTTGCTTTTTAGAACACCAACTAATTGGTACTTCACCATACTTAAACAAGTATCCAGTGGTGTTTTTTCTGTCAGATTTGTCACCACACCAATATGAATTAGAAAAGCCTATCAACTTATTTTCCATGGCATATTTTTCAGTAGGAAACATTATGTCATAGTTCAGTGTACCCTTTAGGTACCTCAACAATCTCTTGGCAGCAAGTAAGTGAGAGGACTTTGGATCTTCCATGAATCTACTCACTAGACCCACACCATATGCCAAATCAGGTCTGGTATGACATATGTACCTAAGACACCCTACAATCTGCCTGTAGAGTGTTTTATCCACTGCTGGTTCAGTTGACTCTACCTTCTCAAGAGCAATTCAAGTTTCAACAGGAATTGAAGTTGGATTGCAATTGGTCATGTTGAATCTTTCCAAAACATCAGTGGTATACTTCTTCTGGTGCATGAAGATCCCCTTGTCTGTTTTCTGGAACTGAATTCCCATAAAATATGACAATTCTCCCAAATCTGACATTTCAAATTCTGCTTGCAACCTTTCCTTGAAGCTGTCAATTTTCTCTTTACTGCTCCCTGTGATCAAAATGTCATCAACATAGAGACAAGCAATCAGCAAGTTGAAAGTTGACACCCCTTTCACATAAATGCCAAATTCAGTGGTGCATTTGACAAAACCAATTCCAGCTAGAAAGGAATCAATCCTTTTATTCCAAGCTCTAGGGGCTTGCTTTAGACCATAGAGAGCCTTGTACAGCCTATAGACTTTATCCTCCTTGCCTCTTATCTCGAATCCAGGTGGCTGAGATACATAAACCTCCTCATCTAGGGGTCCATTCAAGAATGCTGATTTCACATCCATTTAGTGTAGTGGCCACTTGTTGTAACTAGCAATGGCAATCACCAATCTAATTGTTTCAATTCTTGCAACTGGTGCAAACACCTCATCATAGTCTAGGCCATGTTTTTGCAAGAACCCCTTAGCCACTAATCTAGCCTTGTGCTTTGCAACTTCACCATTTGGTTTCAGCTTAATTTTGTAAACCCACTTGACAGCAATTGGCTTCTTCTTCGCTGGCAAATCAGTGAGTTTCCAAGTCTGGTTTTTCTCAATGGAACTCAGCTCCTCTTGCATAGCTTCTATCCATTTAGAATTTCCCATAGCTTGCTCAAAATCCAGCGTGTCGCAACCGGGGTCGCGGAGGGACGGCGCGTAAAAAGAATATGAATCAACAGAGTCGCCACCAATATTATTTTAATGGGAAACATTGGAAAACCCAAGAAAGAATGGTCTACGAGACCAGAGCGAGTTGGGGAGTCGATTACGTATAGGGAATGTATTAGCACCCTAAAACGCCCGTCTAAAAGACGGCACCCCTAATTAACTGTGCATAAGAAATTAGCTTTCGAAATATTTATTTCACCCCTAAAGAGAAAAAAGAAGTTGATTACTTGTTTTGATTAAGAAAAAAAGATTATATATGAAATTGGCTTGACGGTTGTTGATATCCGCTCCTACGTATCCCCTGGTGCAATGGAGAATTCAAAGCCACATAGTTCTCGATTTTTATATTTTTGAAAGGCTTGAGGTAAAGCTTGGATTTGAGGGGGAACCTTAGAGAAGGTTTTTATTGGGGTGTCTGTCGGGAATTGTCTCCCGGCCTACGTATCCTCTGTGAAGAGGCATCAAGGCTACGTAGTTCTGGGGGAGAGGTTTGATATTTTTTTGTGTTTTTTATATTTTATTATTTTTGTTTTTTTTTAACTTGATTAGTTTGCGAAGAGCATGGTTTGAGGTGATGACCTTTAAGAAGGTGGAGTTGATAGGAGATAAGAGAGAAGCTTGAAGAAGCTGAGATTTGATTTGAGAGACTTGAAGAAGTCGGGGTTTGATTAGAGAGGCTTTGAAGAAGCCGGAACTTGAAATTTTCTTGAAGAAAATATATTTGAAGATTTTTGTATATTTGAATGTTTGTTAGTTTTTTAGAATTTGATTGTTCATGCTACCAAGTGGGTAGTCATAAGAACTTTACGAGGTAAGTGATAGAAATGTTATTCCGTTACCATCATTTACTTATTTGAGATAAGATTTTCATTCATTTTAATTTTGAAAATCCATGCTACCAAATGGGTAGTAGGTGATTACAATGAGATAATAAGTAGAAGTGTTACTCTATTATCATCAGTGATATTGATTTAAAAGAGTTATTATTTAACTTTGAAAAATCATGCTACCAAAGGGGTAGTCAGTGATTTTCAATGAAATAATGAGTAGAAAAGCTACCCTATTATCATCATTGACATGTTTAGAAAAGGTTATTATTTTTGGATTTGGGATTATATACATGTGTTTTGATATTTTAGTTTTTTTGACTAAACAAATCATTTTTGGGTTTTTTAACATTGAGACCAGACAAATATTTACATGGTACAACACATATTTACAACATTTTTATCACTCATTTATAATCAAAGAAAAAGAAAGATAAAATTGCTGGGCCAAATCTAGTATAGTTTTTTTGTTGTTGCTATTTTTGGAACAGAAGGAGAGTTAATGGGCCTGGTCCAATTCCAAGCATTCTCCAGCACTGAGCAGCCCACACCTCTTCTCTTTTCCTCTTTGGAACTGACATGGTTAGAGAGGGAGGGAGAAGGATCTAGAAACAGGGGAGTGGTGAGAGAAGAGGGAGAAAACAGAGAGAAGAAGCGGCGGCGAGAGGGAGAGAGAAGCACGACGACGCCGGAGCTTCGGTGGCGAGGCACGGTGGTGACCGATGACGGTGGCCGGTGCGATGGCGGCATGCGAGGAGCATGGTGGTGGCGAGAGGGAGAAACAGAGGGGGAGAGCGTGAGAGAAGGAGAAGCGATGGAAGAACAGAGGCGAGGTCGAGAGTGGCGTGGCGAAGCCGGCGGCACGATGCAACGACGGAGGAACGGCGTTGGGACTCGATGGTGGCGCGGTGAAAGTGTGGTGGGTAGGGATGTAAAGCCGAGGCTAGATGATTGCTGCTGTTGAAGGCTTCGGGGAAGGCTCTGTTTGGTTTGATTCCTCTTTCTCTGCTCTGATATGGTTACGGTCTGGAGAAGGGAAGTTCTGGGTTAATTAAGGAGCAAAAGGGTGTGATGGTGGAGGTAGAAAGGGTTGACGGTGAGGCTGAGTTTTAGGAGTGATTGATGACAGTTTGGGGTTTGATTCAGTTTAAGAATGTCTATGAATAGTTTAGAATTAAGTTTGCTGCACTTTTCTTACCCACTCATATATATATGTTTGAATGACGATGAAATTTTACATGAATTTGCTTACTGTATATTCATTTTAATGGCATTATATTATATGTACAAACAAATCATGCCAACAGTTAAGCACAGAAAAGGTACCCGGTTGAAGATTTCGACTTTAGAGCTCCAAGATCCTTTTTCGTTCTCCTTCCTTTGCTTGATTTTCAGCTTCAAGGATTGTCCAAAGAGTGAGCACAGCAGCGACACAACCTTCCTTTCACTGAATAAGGTGTATGCACTCAAGGATGAAGGCCTAAAGATGAGACCTTCAGCCATTTTTAGAAGGGAAGTGAGTTCCCTCCATTGCTAAGTCCCACATTGGGGAAAATGGCTCCACTCTTTTCAGCCTCCCCCTCTCCTTCTCTGTTAGCTCTCTTTTTATACTCAAACTCTTGTCCAAATCTTTCTCTTTTGCTTGCTGAATCCTCTGATTTGATTGTGAGATTAAAGGCAATTTCTTGAGCCCTGAGTTTTGCTTGTTGCAGGAAGATTTTTGCCTACTTGGAGGAAATAACAACTCATTTTTGCTATAGTAATTATGAAGGCCGAGTTAGAACACAAACTCTGCAAACAAAATTCTGCAGAAGTATCCCATACTCAATGTTTCTCTTCTTCCTTTTTTCTAAACCAATTCTAATTTGTTTTTTTACCCATTTTGGTTTCTGTTCTCATCTTTTTGTTAATTTTCATTTGGTCACTTACGTGACCTTTCTCGTTTCTTTTTTTTTTTGTTTTTGTTTTTTTTATTTTTTATTTTTTACTTGAAAGATAATAATAATAATAATAATAATAATAATAATAATAATAATAATATAAAGGGGTATGACAAAATTGGGTGTTCACACACAGGTTCCATCTCAGCCAATAGTGCCATATGCACTAAATCTCCTTCTGCAGTCACGGTAGAATCTGAAAATGTGCTATAATCATTGTACCTCTGAGCTCTTTGTCTCTGCCTTTGTGGCCTATCATTGTTGATTGTAGGTCCAAGCTGGTGTACTTGTTCTTCTTCTGCCTCTGCAGTCTCAAATTCTGCAGTTTCAAACTCTGCAGTCTCAAATTGCATCATAGAAGTCAATTTTGAACTGCTTCTGCTCAAATCTTCTTCACTAATTCTGGATTTTTCCCAGTCCCAATGTCTGTTTTCATCAAATTTCAAATCCCGGCTCACTATAACCTTTTCAGTGATAGGACTCAAAATTTTGTTTGCCCCAGTTGAGTGGTAACCAAGCAGTATATGTTGTTCCCCTCTGTCATCTAGCTTCTTTCTTTTAATTTCGGGAACATGTTTGAAGCAAATACTTCCAAAAATCTCTAGATGACCAACATTTGGCTTTATTCCAGACCAGGCCTCCTCTGGTGTCACACCATCTAGCCTCTTTGTGGGGCACAAATTGAGCAGATATGTTGTTGTAGATACAGCTTCAGCCCAAAACCTCTTAGGCAGTTTCTTTGTTCTCAACATGCTCATAGCCATGTTGAGAATAGTCCTGTTTTCCCTTTCGGCAGCACCATTATGTTGTGGTGTGTAGGGTGCAATGACTTCATGGTAAATCCCTTCCTTCTCACAATAGGAGTTGAATTCTCTTGAGGTATACTCACCACCCCCATCACTTCTCAACAATTTCAATTTAAGTCCCTTTTGCCTCTCAACTTGAGCCTTAAATTTCTTAAAGGCCTCAAACACATTACTTTTCTTCTGAATTAGATATATCCATAGTTTCCTAGTAAAATCATCCAGGAAAATTAAGAAATACCTATTTCCTCCAATTGATTTGACTTCAAAAGGACCACACACATTAGTGTGAACAACTTCTAGGGGCTGTTGTGTTTTTTAGGGTATGAAGGAAGAGAAGGAATTTCTGGACTGTTTGCATGCTAGACAATCTTCACATAGAGCCTTAGGAGTGCTTATACTAGGCAATCCTACTACCATTCCAGTTCTGTGAAGTAAATCAAGACTTTTCCAATTTAAATGTCCATACCTCTTATGCCAAGTCCACACCACACCACTATCTTCTGCTTGAAAGCACTTATTTTCCCCAGCCTCAATCTCTACTTTGAAGGTCCTATTATTTGAGAGTGGTGCCTTCAACAGTAGCCTCCTTCTTTTATCAAAAACCTTCATCATCTTGTTTGCCATAGACACTGTATATCCTTTTTCCAGTAGCTGTCCTAAACTGAGAAGATTATTTCTCATCTTTGGAACATAAAGAACATTTGAGATGAGAGCTGGGTTGCCATCCTTCTTCTTGATCATAACTTTCCCTACTCCCTCTGCTGAAATAGAGCTATGATCAGCAAACCTTACTGTGGTTTTTATGGCTTCATCAAGTGTGACAAACCACTCTTTATGGCCTGTCATAAGATTCGAGCACCCTGTGTCTAGGTACCAAATTGTGTCTGATTCATTCACAGCCTTGGTAGTCACCATCAGCAAGACTTCATCAGAATCTGAACTGTCTTTCTGTGCAAGACTGGCCTCTGGTTCTTTGTCTTTATTTCTCCTATCAGACTTTCCACACTCAGCAACATAGTGCCCATAGTTTCTGCAAGCATAGCACTGAACCTTCCTCCTGTCCACCTTCTTCTTGGTGTTAGAATTTCTCCCTCCTCCTTTGGAGTTTGAATTTTCACGGTTCTGGGCAGAATTGTTGTAATTCTGCCTCTGTCCAGAATCTTGTTTTTGATTGCTATGGCCATAATCTTGCCTACCATTATTCCCTTTTCTTTCATTCTTCCATTTCTCCTTTCCTTTCCTATTACCATTCTTCTTCCAAGATTGTGCTTGCAAGGCCTGCTCAGAATTTCTTTCCCTCAATCTCTCTGCTCATGTGCTTCCAAAGAACTTTGCAGCTCCTCAATCTTGAGCTGCTCAAGATCCCTTGACTCCTCAATAGCCACTACTATGTGATCAAACATGCTGGTGAGTGTCCTAAGCACCTTCTCAACAATATTTTGATCATTGAATGTCTCACCACAACTCTTCATCAAGTTGGTGAGGGAAAGAATTCGAGTAAAGTATTCTGCAATGGATTCTTGATCATCCATCTGCAGTAATTCAAACTGTCTACGCAAGGTTTGAAGCTTTACCTTCTTCACCTTTTCTGCCCCTACATAACTTTTTGCCAAAATGTCCCAAGCTTCTTTTGCTGTAGAAGCTCCAGCGATCTTCTCAAAGTTAGCACCATCCACACATTGATGGATTAGGAAGAGGGCCTTGCAGTCCTTCTTCTTGGCAGAAGCAAATGCAGTTCTTTGGGCCTCAGTTGCGTTTTCTGCTGGAATTTGATAGCCTTGCTGAACAATCTCGAAGACTTCTCGATATCCAAGAATGGCCTTCATCTGCACAGACCAGCGGTCATAGTGCTTCCCATCCAATGTGGGCAGTGTCATCACAAACCCATTTGTGTTTGTCATCTTCTTGCTCTAATCTTGAATTACACCTTTGCAGCAGCAGTGTACGAACACACAGTTCTTCCTCTGATCTTGAATAACACCTCTGCAGCAGCAGCGTACGAACACACAGTCGCAGCTTTTGACGAAACCGCAGCCAAACAATCACGTTCTTGATCTGAATCGTGAATCACACAGCGGTAGAAAAAATGATTTCCTTGATCAGAAATCAGAGCATCACAACAGTAGCACAAAATTCCCTTGATCGGAATCTTGCTCTAAATACCATGTAGAATTCAGAGGTGTTCAAGATTGAGAGAGAGAGAGAGAAAGGAGAGAGAGAGAATAACAGAATTGGGGAAATATATTTTTTATTGAATAAACTGTAATCTGAATGTAATGTACAAATACAATAGGTCTAGTCACCTATTTATACAACTATTCTAATAAGCCTTTTGGGCTTTTATTTACTTGGGCCACAGGTCTCAGTTACTTAACACATAAGTAATTGACTAACTAACTAACTAAACACAACAAACTGATTATTCCTAACATAATTATGTGTTTCATTATTCATATTTCTAAACTGATTAAAAAATGAATATTATTATTTTTAGTATGAATTTAAAAAATATTAATATTATTTATATTACAACACATGGATGAATATTTAATACTTTAAATTTTTATTGATTACACATTTAAATATTTAATCAATACATATTTAAGAAATGACTAAAATAAAAGCCAAAACTACCAATTCAATTTAAAATATCTATATTCAAAACTTTGAAAAAATATCATTAATCTATATCCAACTAGCTACTGTGGGACAATATTTATTTGAATTTTTATAGTATATATATATAATTCATATATAATTATATTTTTTTATATTTTTTTAATATACATAAGTCAACCGATCCGACCAGTGACCCATTAACCCAGTACCTCGGCCGAGTTTATCAAATTACACATGAGATCTCTTGTTTCTCTCTTTTTTGTTCTTTTTATCTCTAATGTACGAGTCTAATGTGCGAGTACGTGTAAATAAAAGAAAAAGTGAATTGGGAACGAATTTAAAGCCTAAATCAAACTCTTGCTCTAAAGTGATGTAGCCGTCCCAGATATAAAAGATAACTTCACATGAAACAAGAAATATAATGAAATCTCAATAATCCAACTCTATATATGACTCATCATGTAACTGGTGAGGAAATAAATAGCTTTGTGACATTTAAAAATTCCAACTTTATGGGGACAGGAAACAAACTTTTTTTCGACAGGGAGACGAAAGCCAAATTTAATTGTTATTGCAGGGACTAATATTATTATTAATCCTATCTATATTTATATATTATATAAAAGAAGGTTTATACCCACCTACCCACTAAAATAATACCCACTTATCCATTAAAATAAGGTATAAATCCTAACTACCCCATTATGACCTACCTACTAAAATTCTACCCTAAATATTAAATAAGGAATGAATCATAACTAATTAATATCAAATTTTAACGAAATCTTAAGATTTTGAAAAACAATATTTTTTATTAATATTTATAAAATTTATTACAAATGTTAAATAAGTAATGAATCATAACTAATTATTATCAAATTTTAATAGGAACAAAAATTGATATTGATTACAAATGTTAAAACCCTAACTAATTAATACCAAATATTTAACCAAATTTTAAAATAAGGAACGAATCATAACTAATTAATACCAAATTAAATATATTTTTTTGAAATATGAATTTTTATTAACAATTAGTCTAATTAATATCAAATTTTTAACCAAATCTTAAGATTCTTAAAAAATATATTTTTTAAATAATTAATATTTATAAAATTTATTACAAATCTACTACTGTATCTACTAATTGTGAGTCATCAATCTCAAACCTCAGCAACTCTTAAAAAAAAGACTCTCTTATATGTCGACACGTGTCACTTTATCAACCCAACAATTTCTCCCTCTATCAAATCAAATTTTCGAATTTAAATCATGATTTGCAATAATTAAGGAATTCAAATAATTATTTATTACAAATTTAAATCATGTAATTTATGATTGTTCTTTTTATATAATATTATTCTTTTTATATAATAATTATTGTGAATTATCCTCAGTGCTACCTACTTTTTATCCAGATATTGTCAATTCTCTTTACAGAACAATATTAGCCTAATGTGTCATAAAATTATTTCCTATTTATTGAAAAATATTTTAATCTTTATATATTCTTCTTATTTCTATATTTATATTGCTTGCTTAATTTATTTTGTATTGATCTAACCTCACAAATTTTTAAAACAAAAGAAGTCAATAATATTAAAATGTAATTAAATATAATAAATATTTAAAAGAAATAAATACCCCACAATTTTGTCTACGCTTCCTCCTTCCAAACGTGCTGATGATGACACTGCATCCTTAACTTCAAACGACCATAAAATCTTCATTTCTTATCAGTCTTATATTAACTTTCTTTATTATGAAAAATAACTTTTGAACTATGGTTAAAACGTGTTGAGATAGAGAAGTGAAATAAGATCTTCACAAGCTTCCTCAACTAAAGAATTAAAATGTGTCAAGATAGAGAAGTGAAATAAGATTTTCATTGTGTTAAGACTATTGCTACATAAGTATTTGTTGGATATTTTTCTATTTTTGCTATCAAAACTTAATTACGTTGTTTGATTTTGGTATGACATAAACTTTAGATGAACAATTTTAATATTAGTCATTGTGTCTACTTTGGTTTTATCAATTGAGAACTTCAATATATCATGTGATATTACGCGTGTTTAAAAATGTTGACATATGTCATATATTTATTAGCTTTACAACATCAACTAAAAAAATATTGTAAATTAAATATTAAAAACACCCGTGCATTGCACGGGTTACTTACTAGTGTTATATAAGGAACGAATCATAACTAATTAATACCAAATTTTAATAGAAACAAAAATTGATATTCATTACAAATGTTAAATAAGGAACGAACCCTAACTAATTAATACCAAATATTTAACGAAATTTTAAAATAAAGAACGAATCATAACTAATTAATACCAAATTAAATATTTTTGTTTGAAATATGAATTTTTATTAACAATTAGTCTCATCATTTGATGCTATAAATTGTACCACTACGGTTTCTCTCCTATATCATTTTAAAAGAATAAGCTCAAAAATCAATCGTGAGAACTATTGCATACTTCTAAATAATTTTTCTGCTACATCATTCTAAAAGTAATCGATTATGGTGGTGAGTTTCAAAGTAGAAATCTCTGTGTAAGCAATCTGTTCATTCTTACAAACTTTGCTTTTCTATTCTGCACGCGTTACCGTGTTCTAATCATTATAAATGTTAAATAAGGAATGAATCATAACTAATTAATACCAAATATTTAACCAAATTTTAAAATAAGGAACGAATCATAACTAATTAATACCAAATTAAATATTTTTTTTGAAATATGATTTTTTATTAACAATTGGTCTCCTCACTTTATGCTATAAATTGTACCACTACGGTTTCTCTGTTATATCGTTTTAAAAGAATAAACTCAAAAATCAATTGTGAGAACTATTGCATACTTCTAAATTATTTTTCTGCTACTGTGTAAACAATCTGTTCATTCTTACAAACTTTGTTTTTCTATTCTGCACGCGTTACCGTATTCTAATCATTCAATTTGTTTTAGTTTTGATTCCTTCATATGTTGCAATTTTATCTATTTTTTTGTTTGGTTCTCTTTTAATCTTGATTGCAATATTCACATTCTCCTCAATTTTGTAGGGTAAAGGAGATGAAGGGGATGGGAAGCACGCTCTTCCACAAGAGAGAGGCAAGGAATTCCTCTATTTTTAAAGGATCAGCGAACTCAAATACCGTCATGAGGAAATGGATATGTCAACGTTATTATGTTTGAGTTCTTCATTTCGTTTTAGTTTTGATTCATTCTAATGTTACAATAATTTTTTTGGTTCTCTTTTTATCTCAATTGTAATATTTATCTTCTCCATATTTTTGTAGTAGGGTTTAGGAGATGAAGGCACAAGGAAAGGACTAATGTTAGGGGTAAGAAAGATATTATTGCTTCTTGATCCTTTGGTTCATCTTAGTTTTGATTTCTTCTGGCTTGCTATGCTTAACGATATCGAATTGATTTTGTTTGATACTTTCTCATGTTATAAACTCTTTCCCACTTGCTTCTCATAATTGTATCTTTGGGTTCTACTGGCCACTTTCTATAGACATGCATCAATGATTTTGGAAGCGGAGCACCAAACAACAAGAAGAAGATGAAATTAGTAAGGATCATTCTGTGAGAGCTGGTTCATTAAATATATGGAGGAAAATATTGAATTTAAAAATACGTTTTTGGATGCTGAATTGATCTTCGAGCAAAACATGCATCATTCGAGCTATCTAGCATCACTCTAATGATAATATATCATTGACACATATGAATAATGAAAATTATTCAAATGAGAACTAATTTATAATTTAAGTTAAAATTTTTTTTTTTGAATGAGCAACAAATGTATGTAGCAAACTACCATTGTTTTTTTTCTTTTTCGAAAGATTAAATATATACATATCAAAGAGGAATATACACCCTAGAGAAGCGGCCGACACCCAAAAAACAACCTCCTCAAAAAACACAGAGAGAGAGGACAAAGCCCACGCCACAATCCAACAAAGGGATGAACAAAATCCAACCAAACAACGCATCCAAAACAACAGAGAAAAAACCCCAAAAAACAACAAAGTCACAAAGAAAGGACCTTTCTTATGAGATTCTGCTTTCCATAATATGAGCCGCTATCTGCTTAACTGCCACCTCATCGGGACAGTAAAAAACCACGCCCACCTGCTTACCCGCTGCAACGGCCCGCCTAGCTCTCGTCAAAACCCCTGGAGGCACCAAAGACTCGGACGAAGGAATAGAGAGTTGATGATCTCCGCAGCCTTCACCTCCCACCCTGATCTCCACCTGAGAGAGGATGGAGTTGGAAAGGTTACTCAAGCCCTGGCATCTGACTACCTTCCTGGGGCGACCCCGAGCCCTCTTCTCCTCATGCCCATGAGTCATGTCTTCCACGCCTGCTACTACTGAAAGGTCACCTATATCCTCTAGTTCCTTGGGACGTCCTCGTCTTCTAGAACGATTTTGTGCTCTTTAGCGTCATAGGAAAACTGTTTTATTAGTGTCCTCTAACTTATTTTTCTGTAGAACGACACGATATTTTGAACCAATTTATATTAAAAAGTAATTATAAATGAAATTTGACAAAATCGTTTTTAAGCACGTTATAAATTAAATTTGGATTTAAAGACATTATAACGTGATTAATATGGTCCCACCTATATATTTACAAAATAAAGGATTTGAAATCTTTATTTTAAAATCATATTTTCGTTTAAATTTGACAAAATCTTTTTGCTTTTACTGTTTGTTATGGAAAATATTTAGAATTCCAAAAAAAAAATATTCATCTGTTAATTTTCAAAAGTTGATGTCAAATGATAGTATTGATGCATCCTATTGTTATTAACAATTTAAAAAATCTGATCTAAAACTGAATAGAAGATTTTTAGTTTAATATATTAATTAGTATTTCTGCGATTTGGGATCAAATAATCAAATCATTTATACTTAGTAATTCAAAAGGAATCATAATAAATTAGTTAATCCTTATAAATATGTTAATTAACAGCGTGGATATCCTAGACTTATCTTTTAAAAAATTATCATCCAAAGTTTTTTTTTTTAAAATTTAACAATAACATAACTTTAAATATACATCTCTAACAACCATTTATATCTTTTTACAATTAGAGGTATAAAAAGTTACAAAAATATAACATTAGACACATTTTAGCTTTGATTTATCAAAAGTTATTCGTGCATTTGCACGGTTTAATTTTATTTCTAAACAAATGAATATTCACAAGTATTGAATTCAAACTCCTTTTGATCTTTTTAGTGAAAGCTTTAATGTCAAGTTCAAACAATGTAAATAATGAACAGATAAGTGGTTGAGAAGATGAACAAACAACTTAGTTTTCCTTATCTTTTATCTTTTTTTGAGATGTGCTATATTGTCATAATTATTTCCATCAAAATACACTCTTATCGCTTTGAGTTGCACTATATCTTAAAAATCATTGAATAAATTGTAATTTTTTACTTTTTTATCGGTTTCCAAATATACCGTCTTCACATATTTAACAGTATAGATACCAAAAGTCACTTATCTTCTGTCTTCTCTGTTTGTAGTGAGGAAGTTTTAGGTTTTTTTAGCAATAAAAGAGCTTTATTTTTATTTTCTACCATAAAAAAAAAACTTATTTTCATAATTTGAATCAAACATATAATATATATAATTCCTACCGTGGTCAAACAATAGAAATTCTTTTACAACAATTACTTATGAGATTGTCTAAATCACTCAAGGTAAATATTTGGTAAACTCACTTTAATCTTAGCTTCTTAGGTCACCAATATATTTTGACATGTATAATAACATAGAATTTTGCATGTCAAAATATTATTAGACCACCTAAACTATAGTAGTTTTACTTAAAAGTAACAAATTATCAATTTAATTATATTTATATGAAACAGTTTTTAAAATCACACATGTGAGAGAATTTGCCCAAATTTATTGTATCAATAGTATAATTTATAAATAATAATTGATATTTTTTCATTTTAAACCCTTCATGTCAAATATTTTATTATTATAGTAAACAATTGAAATCGCTAGATTTGAGCGTTGTATACGAAAAAAAAGGTGATTTTTTCTTCCTGTATGGGTATGGAGGAACATCTAGAACATTTGTATGGAGCAATCTATCGGCATCCATTAGATCGAGAGGTGATATTGTCATAATTTTATCTCGAGGGGTTTGCTGCACTGTTGTTGCTCGGAGAGAGGACGACGCACTCTGGGCTAAATATTCTTATACCAATAATCGAGGAATCAACGTGACAAAATAACATCTAAATTTAGCACAATATGTGGCGTGGTAGTTAGCTAACTTTTTCCCTCAACAATGCAGAAGGGGGTTTCGATCCTTGCCCATGTGAGTTAAGCGCAAATTGTCGCCGACCGTTTACTGTTAAGTAACTATTTCTCACGACTACAGTATTGGTCACTATTGTTGACCTCACAACAACGTGTATAAGAAGTTATAAAAATATATCATTTCACACACAATAATTTTAGTTTATCCAAAGTTACCTGTGCCTCGCACAGGTGAGGCACAGGTAAATCCAACTAGTATTTTCTTAAAATAAAGTTAGGTAAACATGTTAACTTTGTAATTAAGAAAGAAAGCAATCACATGAAATGCATTAGAGTTTGTTTAAAAGGGTGTGGTAATACTTCTATGAGAAATACTAGTAATATTTTCTCTTTGATTAATTAAAAATTATGTAGATTCTACCAAATTTAAAGTGAGACCCATATAACTTAATGAACCCTATATAAATTTTAACCAATTAAAAATATAGTTACTAGCATTTTTCCACTTTTATATTAGCTGTGTAGTGCACGTTGGGAGAGCGCATGCCAAATGGGAAAGGTGGCGAACCTTGACCATTGGAGAGCGAAGCATACGTAACTATCCACACAAAGCATAGCTCAATTATATTATTTGCATAGCGTCGTTCAATCTAGAATTAATGCATTCGCGTCATTGTCAAACAATTATTAATAGTGTACGCATGCATACATTCACATGCAAATCACACAGCAATATTTTATCATGTAAATTAATTCTTTATTTTTTAATTTAGATTATTTTAAAAACCATAGTGGAACGTGCGAGGCATAAGTTCAAACTCCAACAACTAAATTATCAATTAAATTATTTTTAAATATTAGTTTTCCAGTCAAAGAAAAACAAAACGAATGTGAAAAACATAGGTGGCTGAAGTATGTTTTGTTTTTTTTGTTTTTTTTCTAGAAGTAGGTAGCTTTAATTAGAAAATATTCAGCAGAACGTCCGAAACAATAAAACGAATGAACCAAATTGAACCGAGTTTCATGATTTTAGGATAATGAAAACTTAGCAAGTCAGTGCCCCAATTAACATATGTATTAATAGAGCTATATAGAAGGGACCGAAATTCTCTATTCTCATTTGATGTCTCATCCCCATCTTACTAGTTAAATTTCACATATCATTTATAAGATAATAATTATCATACTTATACTTATATGTTATAGTTTAATTGGAGGGAAAGATAATAAGAGATCAAATGACAATAGAGAATCTTAATCTATATCAAAATTCAGTTTCAAAAATATATCAAAACTGGATAGATTGATTTATACATAAATTTAAAACCGCTATAACCGGAAATATGGGGGGCGTTGTTGAAAATTCAATACATTAAACAAAATTAACGATGAAGAATTAAAAGAGACAGTGTAATTTTTTTAGAAGGGGCGAATATAACATTTACATACTATTTTATTAAGGAAAATTTTACTTCAGAGAGCGATTGGTGTAGACCATATTAGAAAGAGATATGAAGAAATGAAAAGTAAATAATAAATGTAATGTATTATATAATATAATAAGTAGAGAAATATAAGAAGAAAAAAGATATATGAAAAATGTCATTGCGAATATAACATTTAAACAGAAATAACAAAAAGTCTTATCGTGAATTATGAGATAAAAAAAATGAAAAACAAATAAAGAGAAAAAAAGAAGAAGAGAAAACGTGAGACGATAATGAATACAACTCTATTAGCTCTACAACTTGGACTGGACTTTTATTATTGGTTATTGTTTTTATACATAATAATAATGCATAAATTACGTCAACATTTTGTCCTCTCTCATTAGGCTGATAGGCTCTTTCAACTTGTTTCAACAATAATTCAATAATATTGTGGCAATTTTAATATATATATATATATATATATATATATATATATAAAGATAATAATAATACTTAATTAAAAATGATGTGCACTTGCCACCATGTAACCGTTGATTGCCGGTAGGCATGTCACGCGTATACACATGTCTGACACTTGATATTTTCACTAGAGCTTAACACGAACTGAAAATAGAAGGAAGAAAAACAATGGCTACTGGAGCCAAGAAAGGAAGAAGAATAATAGCTACTGGAGCTGAGAGAAAAAACAGCAATAATAGCTGCATTGAATGAACTGAAATTTTCATTACTCAGAAAGCATGTGTTACATGTATTTATAGCACTAACACTAGCTTCTAACTAACAAGAAACTGAACCCAATTAACTAACTAACAATGCAACAGACTAATAACAAACAGTAACAGAATCTGTTAGACTTCTAACTTCCAGAATCAATTTGCACACGTGATACTCCCCCGCAAGATGAAGATGGGTCGAAAATATCGAGCATGTTCATCTTGGAAATCAACAAGCGAAATCGTGCAGGAAGTAAAGCCTTGGTGAAGAGATCAGCTGTTTGTTGTTCAGTGGTTAAGGGAAGTAGCTTCATGAGACCTTCTTGGACTTTAGTGCGAACAAGATGACAATCAATCTCTAAGTGCTTGGTACGTTCATGGAATACCGGATTAGCTGCAATGTGCAGTGCACTTTGATTGTCACAGTACAGCACTGGTTGCTTTGCAGTGGAAACACCCAAATCCTGCAAAAGAAAAACTAACCACTGCAACTCACAAGTAGCACTAGCCAATGCACGATATTCAGCTTCAGCTGAAGATCTGGAAACAGTTGTCTGCTTCTTAGCACGCCAACATAGTGGAGAAGATCCTAAGAAAAAACAGTAACCACTAGTAGACCTTCTAGTGTCTTTACATCCACCCCAATCTGCATCAGAGAATCCCATAAGCTGCACAGTAGTATCTCGTGGATAGAAAAGACCTTTGCCCGGGGTTCCCTTAAGATAACGAAGAACTCTTTGTACTGCAGCAAAATGAACCTGAGTGGGTTTAGAGAGGAATTGGCTCAATTGTTGTACAGCAAATGCAATGTCAGGTCGAGTGGTGGTGAGATACAACAATTGACCAATAAGCCGTCTATATTGTTGCACATCATCATGAAGAGGCCCTGTATCATGATAAAGAGGAATACTAGGATCCAAAGGAGTTGAAGCTGCCTTACAACCCAAAACACCTGCTGAAGTTAAAAGATCAAGACAATATTTTCGTTGACAAAGTGTAATTCCAGCATGGGAATGAGCTGCTTCAAGTCCTAAGAAGTATTTGAGCTGACCAAGATCTTTAATACCAAAATGAGAATGAAGCTGTGATTTAACCTGAGTTATAAGATTCAAATCATTGCCTACAAGGATTATGTCATCAACATAAACCAGCAAGGCTATAAAAACAGATTCTGTATGCTGAATGAAAACTGAATGGTCAGAATGAGCTTGAGTGAATTGCATAGCCAGAAGTAAAGTAGAAAGCTTTTCATACCATTTTCTACTAGCTTGCTTTAAGCCATAAAGAGACTTGAGCAACTTACAAACCTGACCTGGAGCAACTCCCTGAACCCCTTGAGGTACTTGCATATACACTTCCTCATGGAGATCACCATGTAAGAAAGCATTGTTCACATCTAATTGGTGAACATGCCAATTATGCACAGAAGCTAAAGCCAGAATTACCCGGATAGAAGTAAGTTTGGTAACAGGAGAAAATGTTTCAAAATAATCTACCCCTTCGGTTTGATTATATCCTTTGGCCACTAATCTGGCCTTATATCTTTCAACAGAGCCATCTGCCTTTCTTTTGATTCGATATACCCACTTAGATCCAATAGGTGTTAGTCCTGCAGGTAAATCTACAATTTTCCATGTGTTGTTAGCTTCAAGAGCCTGAATTTCTGCTTGCATAGCCTCTTGCCAGCACTGATGTTGATTTGCTTCTGCAAAAGTTTGAGGTTCACTAGTGCTGGTTAAAGAAAAAACATAAGCTCTATATGCAGGACTCAACTTTTGATATGTAAGAGCAGAAGAAATGGGATGGACCACATGACTAGCATTACTAAGATGATAGTCAGCAAGATGAAGAGGAGTGGTCTTTGGTCTAGTAGATCTTCTTAGAGGCATAGAAGAAGTTGATTCTTGTATAGACTCTACAACTGGAAGTGAGGATGCAGGATGTGACTCAGCAATTAATTCTTCTGGAAGCAAAGAAGTAGGAGAAGAGTTTGTAGGAAGTTCAGGCTGCAAATTAACAGGATGTGCCTCATGATCTATATATGTCCAAGGCTGAGTTTGGGAACCAGAACTATGCTGATAAGGAAAAATCAATTCCTGGAATTCTACATGCCTTG
The DNA here is from genome assembly GCA_030819835.1 of Acmispon strigosus. Taxonomy (NCBI): domain Eukaryota; kingdom Viridiplantae; phylum Streptophyta; class Magnoliopsida; order Fabales; family Fabaceae; genus Acmispon; species Acmispon strigosus. Next base: position 16,599,567 of record JAUAMA010000002.1, on the reverse strand, counting down.
AAACAATGATTTCCTTAGCAGTTAGATCATACCCAACATAACCTTTGATCCCTGGCTTATAACCAAGAAAAACACACTTGATTGCCCTTGGTGCAAGCTTGGATCTGTTGAAGGTAGATGTGGAAAAATAGCTCAAACAACCAAAAACTTTTAAATCTTCTAGAGCAGGCAAGACTTGATGAAATAACTGATATGGTGATCTGAATTGTAAGACTTCAGTAGGGACCCTATTCATGATGAATACAGAATGTAGAACTGCATAACCCCAAAATTTAGAGGGAAGAGAAGACTGCATAAGCAAGGCTCTTGCAATATTGAGTATAGTTTGGTGTCTTCTCTCAACCCTTGCATTCTGTTGAGGAGTACTAACACAACTCCTTTGATGAACAATTCCTTTTTGATTGTAGTAAGTAGACAAAGAAAACTCAGGTCCATTATCTGTTCTAATAGTTTTAACCTTTGCATTAAACTGATTTTCAATAAGATTAATAAAGGTTTGAACTTGACCTTGAACTTCTCCTTTATTCTTAAGCAAAACAACCCAAGTGTATCTACTATAATCATCTACTATGGTCAAAAAATATTTATGCCTATGCATAGTCTCAACCCGAAAGGGACCCCATATATCCATGTGAAGTAATTCAAATCTATTACTAGTGCAAGTAGTGCTAATAGGAAAAGACTGCTTTCTTTGTTTAGCAAAGTGACAAATGTCACAAGTTTTAGCTTTGTGTACATGTATAGAAGGAAAATCTTTGCTTAAAACAGTCAAAATCTTATCTGCTATATGTCCTAGTCTGAAGTGCCACAATGCACTAGTAGGTAAAAGAAAAGAATTAGCTTCTTTGACTTCAGCACCCTTTGAGCAAGAAAACGCAGCATGCTCCACATTTAAGTAGTAAAGTCCTTTGTACAAACTACCCAAACCAATCATCTTCTTGTTCAGTCCCTGAACATCACAACCTGTCTCAGTAAGTATGACTTTGCAATGCAAATCATTAGTAAATTGTGAAACTGAGATTAAGTTGAACCCAAAATCTGGAATAAACAAGACATTCTGTAAAGATATGGTAGCTGCGAGAAATACCAATCCTTTATATGATGCTGTAACACAACTTCCATTGGGTAATTTCACATTAACAGGTGATATCTTGTAAACAGATGTGAATAAAGAAATTTTATTGCAAATATGATCAGTGGCTCCTGAATCTATTATCCATATTTGATGTGAAGGCATGAAATCAGAAGGAGAAGCACATAATATACCTTGAACCTCTTGTGCTGAAACTGAGATATGGTGTGCTTGTGCTTGTTGTGATCCTTTCACTTCAATAGGAGAGTGATGCTGCTGTAATAAGGCCTTTAATTTTTGACAATCTTCAAAAGTAAACATGTCATAAAATTTATTATCCTTAGAATCCATAGTTTGAAGATTATCTTCTTGCTGCTCATTTTCTGGATCATAGTCTGCCATATTGGCATGATGTGAGGAGGAAAATTTTGCTTTAGAACCAAATGTTGTGCCAGTATTTGGAGGAAAGCCATGCTTTCTGTAACAAGTCTCAATAGTGTGTCCTAACCTTCCACAGTAAGTGCACACTCGATTGAGTTTACTTTTACCATAAGAACCATAGGCCTTTTTTCCTTCTACTGCATTTACATTTATTTGATCCTCATCCACATTTGTTATTTGTCTTTCATGTTGTAAGGCTAAAGAGAAAACCTTAGTTAAAGGAGGTAGAGGATGACTTAATAAAATCTGTGACTTAACCATAGCAAAATGATCATTTAACCCCATAAGAAACCGCATTACTTGATCTTGCTGTTTATACTCTTTTACTGAACTACTAGCTAAACAGGCACATTTAATCGTGCAAATGCAAGCATGTAAGGGTCTGTAATTGTCCAATTCTTCCCACATGACCTTCAATTCTGTAAAATACTCACTAACACTAAGTGAATTTTGCTTAAAAGCATAAAGTTCCTGCTGTAATTCCGCTATTCTCACCAAATCCCCTTGAGAAAAACGATCTTTCAAGTCAATCCAAACATCAACCGCATTCTCAATAAAAACTATACTTTGTGCAATAGAACTAGATACAGAATTAAGGATCCAAGAGTGTACCAAGTTATTGCATCTTTGCCATGCTTCAAAGCTAGGGTGAAAAGAATCTGGTATTTCAATTGCTGGATCAATAAATCTGTGCTTATTCTTTGAGATGATCGCCCTCTTCATCGATTTTGACCAAGAATAGTAGTTTTGCCCATTCAACAGAGGATTAACAAGCGAAATCCCAGGATTTTCTGAAGGATGTACATAAAATGGACTAGATACATCTTGCGATGGATCCAACAGAACTGGCTGAACTCGCGGAGGTGCCATCGTGAATCAGAATGCGCAATAGAGCTTCAATAAAGAAGCTCTGATACCATAACACGAACTGAAAATAGAAGGAAGAAAAACAATGGCTACTGGAGCCAAGAAAGGAAGAAGAATAATAGCTACTGGAGCTGAGAGAAAAAACAGCAATAATAGCTGCATTGAATGAACTGAAATTTTCATTACTCAGAAAGCATGTGTTACATGTATTTATAGCACTAACACTAGCTTCTAACTAACAAGAAACTGAACCCAATTAACTAACTAACAATGCAACAGAACTAATAACAAACAGTAACAGAATCTGTTAGACTTCTAACTTCCAGAATCAATTTGCACACGTGATAGAGCTCCGACTTTAAGTATGGACTAAACAAAAATATAGTTTAATTAGAGGAACTTATACCTGTATTTTTTCTGAGGACTAAACAGACCATTAATATATTCTTCTATTTAATAATAGTTTAATATATTCAATTTTATGACCAATTTAATAATAATTCTGCTATTATTTTCATCAATTTTTTCTTCTTCTTTTCTACTATCCTAAAATATAATAATGTATTCTCGAGCTTTTTTCAATAGAGGACTTTATCTATAGTGACTAACTACTGTTTCAAAATAAAATAAAAAGAACTACATGTTTAATATAGCAGAGGAATGTAGTACTAAGTACCAACATTTAACATGAACAATTTAGAACTTGCTCATTTGGATCGTTGCAATTTCATTGTTCGAAAAGTATCAAAATTGGAGTACTTTAGTGTATAGTTGCTCAATATTTATTAATTCATTTATATTTTTTTGTCTAAAATATTAACTTGTTGTCAATATGAAATTTTGATTTAGGCGGGAGCTATTGGTTGATATTTTGCTTCCATTGTGTGAATGTGTATTCATTATGTTTGAACAATCTCACGATATATTAAGGCTATTTGATTAAAAATTTAATTAAATGCTTATGATAATTAATGATCACTTATTAGTTATCATATAAGTGTCTATTTAAATAAATTTATTTGAGAAGTTTATTTAAATAAATTTAAAATAACATATAAGTATAAGTGATTTTTTATAAGATAATTTGAGGAACTTATGAAAATAAATTTAAACGATATTATTAATAGATTATAAGTTATTCTCATAAAATTTATCAGACACTTGCATAATTGTTTAGGTTAAGCAATAGATTCAATTAATAATAAAAGAGATGTAATCATACAAATAAAAGGCAAAAGTTATTTTACGATAAGAGCTGGTCTTTATTAAATTTTTAAATATAATTTTAAATAAATTCAGGAATTAAATTGAAAATAATAAAACCAATTGTAAATGTAATATATATATATATATATATATATATCAATTAAATTAAATAAGTTCCACATTGTTTTCATTAATCCAGTCAGCCTGCCACATATGCACTCGTGGGAGCTCCGGTCTCCGGTAGGGACTTATAACAAACTTGGTGCAACTAAATGACCTTTGTAAATTTTTTTCCGGTTAGGGATCAAAGACCAATATTGATGCAACTACAGGGATATAGTAAACCATTAATTTTTTTTTAATAAAAATCTACTTCACATCAAATTTATAAACAAATTATATCTTTAAATATAAGTCCACCGATTTATATATAATATAATATAGCCATATTTCGAAATCAATTGTTTTGACCAATCAATTACTAGCTTGCACAATAAAAGTCAATTGTTTCTGATGAAGAAAAAAGAAACAATAAAAGCCAATTACCCATTAACATGAGTTTGTCAAAGTAAAGGACAAACGACTTTATTCACCTGGAGTTTGAAATGGTAAAGTATAGCACATACAATTCAGACAACCCATGTCATTGAAGGAACATCACATTATCTATTAATGTCCTTTACTTCAACAAACTCATGTTAATGGATAAAGGCCCCGTTTGGAAGAGCTTATATGAGCTTAACTTATAGTATAAGTGCTTATGCAAGCGTTTGGGAGAGCTTATGTAAATAGCTTATGACCTACTTATAAGCTGTTTTGAGCTTATTTTCATAAGCTATTCAGAGTAGCTTATGAAAAAAAGCCTATGCTTATATATAGCTTATTTTCAATTCATTATAATAAATATCTTAAAAGAGCTTATTAATAAGCGCTTATGTCATAAACGCTTATGGTCATAAGCGTTTAATTAAACTGTTTTCCTAAACGGGCCCAAATTCATTTACTTAAAGTTTTCTTCAATATGCTTATTCAGATGAATAAAGTCGTTTGTCAAGTTTTCTTCACTAAACCAGGATGAGTGTTAGTCAGTTTCTGAAAATAACAAACATCACATTTGAAAAGGTACAAAAATAACCAAATTAAAGACGGTTATCAATTAATACCGAGTCCTGCTTTCTCGTGCCTTTATATCTTGTGCCATTCAGTGTTTTCCATAAAAAAATATTTATAATTTGAGAAAACTCATTCAATTCTTTCAACACTCTCGTTACAACAAGAGTCTCACCGGCATCTGCACACACTTTTATTGTTTTCACTAGAGGTGTTCCCGGTATGGATTGGTTTGATTTTGAAGAAAAAATCATTGGATTCAATCATTTCGGTTTTGTCACTTCATCATTCAATCGGTTTTTTCTTTTTTTAGATCCGAACCAATCCGATCCAATTTTCATCGGTTTGGATTGGATTGGATTTTGGTTTTGTAAAGACATTGTAAATATCAAAATTAATGAGGAAATAAAAATTAATTTGAATCGTATAACATCACATTACAAGTCTAAACGATGATAGTTTAGAATAAAAAAATAAAGACAAACCAAATGTCTCAAACAAATTTCCACATTCATCATTTTTGGCTCGGTACCTCTAAAATAAGAAGAAAAAAAAGTTAATTTTGCATAGTAGATGACATATTTTTAAAATACATGTTTACTTTAATACATATTTTTCAAATTATTACTTAAAAATTTATTTACCCAAATATATCTTCATAAATAAGTACATGTCATATAATAATTATATAAACTTATAAGGACGGAAATATGTAAGCATGAATTATATGTATATTTATTAATAAAATTATATATATTTGCAAACATTCGGTATGGATTGGATTGGTTCGATTTTGAAAAACAAAATCTAAAATCCGATCCAATCCGACAAAAAAATCAATTTTCTCGATTTTGGATCCCTTATGTTTTTAGCTTAATTAGAATTTTGATTTTTTAGATCAATTTTTCGGTTTATATTGGATTAGATCGGTTATAAACACCCTTAGTTCTCACCAAATCCAGCTCGGTTGGGCACCTCTCTCCCACTTAGCAGTTTTATGGGATAGAATTATTAGAAGTCCTATATTTTAGCGAAAATGTGGCATATATATAGAATGAACAACCTTCGACTCTTAAATTAATTTTTTGTAGTTGAGTTATGCCTTTTAAATTTTTATATGGCATTAGAGACTATTATAGATTCGTTAGTTGAAGGATGCTTCACTTGTTTGGGTCGCCCCGCAAATGTCTAGTCCTGCATATTCTACGCTTCAATGTACAGTCGGAGCGTAAGGTAGTGGCGTGGGTGTTAGAAGTCTTACATCGACAAGAGATATGACATAGATAATCTTTATAAGGGTAGATGAACTCTTAAATTAGTTTTTGTGGTTGAGTTAGACGAAAAAATTTCTACTAATCATCTGTTTTACTTAAGATAAATTACCCAGACTAAAAATAAAATTTGGGTGTTTTCTTGGCGGCCCAAACAGTCACAATGTCAAACATCATTTCGGACGACCCAAATATTTCATAACTAAGTAAATATCATGTTTGTCGGCTGGGACGACCAAAGTAAAAAAATTATCTCATCTAACTGTCAGTAAAACAACACAAAGTTGACACACTACAAAATTACAATGCTACTCAAGCATAACAGAATATGAAGAGATATAGGAAAATATATTAAGTGGAAATTAATTGAAAGAGAAAATGTGAACGTGTGAATGTATAATAAAACTTGTTGCTACAGTTGTCTTAACATGCTATATATATTAGTTTCAAAAAAAAACATGCTATATATTACTCCCCCGTCCCTTATAAGGCGGAAATAACCAATTCATCAAGATTAAAAACAGTGGTTAAAAGTAGTTAGTAACAATGAATTGATAGATTTTTTAAACAACTTTCTTAATTTACCTTTATTTAAAAGTCTATTAATTCAAAAATTCTCTCTACTTTACTCCATATTTATAACCTGGTATCTCTACAAGTGCGACCACACTTATAAAATCACACTTATAAGCGCGATTTTGTTTTTTAAAATTTACGCTTAAAAATTATAATTTTTGACTTTTATAGCTTTGTAGAGTAGCTAGCTGTTCTTGCGTCAACAATCTCACTCATGCCATGTCTACTCAACATCAACTTTTCCTTTTAATACTATATTATAAAGATGATGATAAAAATTTAACCTAATTAATTGGAGTATACTTCGCCCCTATAGTGTTTTTAAATTATTTTTTTTAATAAAATAGGGATTGTTGCACCGTAAGTGTGACCGCTCTTAGAAAATCATGCAATAGTGTTTTTAATTTGTTTTAAAAAGATAGATAAATAATAAAATTTATTTTTAAGGGTAATTTGATAATTGAACTATTAATAAGAATAGTGAAAAAATCATTGAAGATCACATTAAAAATAAGTTCCTAAAAAATTTGTATGTTACTTCTCCATAATAGAAAATCAAAGGTTTTGAAAGTATTTGGGAGCAGATATAAATGATATGTTCTTTGGAAAATAAACCTGAACTTTGAAAACTATAAATTTTCTTTTAATGCTAAGTATTAAATAAGAAATTTTTTTAACTAATGTTCCATAAATATTATAAAGTGACCTATATTTTATATTTTATAGAACAACTTTTTTTCTCACGATTTATAATAAGAGACACAAGACAGTATTATTTGGAGTAATAATACTCCCTTCGTCTCAAATTATAAGACCATTTAAAAACAAACTCGGTGTCCCAAGTTTTTCCTTTTTTACCCCTTGCATTCATTGTATTTTAAATTCCAAAACTTTAATTACCATCTCTTCTAATTACTTATTTCATATTCCCAACCAACTTTTGGTATATCCAATACTTACATTAACAATTTTCAGATTTTTTTAAATAGGGGCATATTTGGAAGATTTGTATAAAAAGTAACAAAACCAACATATTAATTAACTTATTACATATTTTCTTAATAGGCGTGATTGTCTGAAAAAGACCCTATAATTTGGGACGGAGGGAGTATTATTTACATTTATTTTCTCTTCCATTTCACTTCCACCTTATTTATCTTTTTATTTATCTCTGCATTTTTTTGTCACATCACATATAGTATTACTTATTTCTCTCTTCATTGTTTTTATTATAAGAGGTGGGGATGGAAAAGGGTGTGTATCAAATTATTCTATTATATATATGTTTGTGGACTCTCTCAGTACCACCAGACGAGAGTTGTGAAAACTGAAAAGAATGGCTCTCAATCAATGGTCATATGATGAAAAAATGAAAGAAGTGTTCTTTTCTCCCTTTTATCTATCTCTGTTCTTCTTTGTCAGTGTTCTGTTGATGCTGAAGCTAACAAAAAGAACAAAAACCCATCTAAATCTGCCACCATCTCCACCAAAACTACCACTCATCGGAAATCTTCACCAGATAGGCGAACTTCCACACCACTCTTTCAGAGATCTCTCACGCAAATATGGTGATATGATGATGTTGCAGCTGGGGCAGAGGAACAATCCAACCCTGGTTGTTTCGTCTGCACATGTGGTCATGGAAATGGTGAAAAATCATGACTTGGCCTTTTCGAATCGACCCCAGATGACATCTGCGAAGATCTTACTCTACGGATGCACCGATGTTGGCTTTGGAAGCTATGGAGAAGATTGGAGACAGAAAAGGAGACTTTGTGTGATTGAGCTTCTGAGTATGAAAAGGGTAAATTCATTTCATGCTATTAGAGAAGAAGAAGCTGAAGAATTGGTGAGTACGCTTCATGAAGCGAGTTTAAGAGGTGCAACTGTGAATCTGAGTGAGATGCTGATTTCAACATCAAACAACATCGTTTGTAAGGGCACTCTGGGGAGAAAGTTGACAGGAGGAGGAGAAAAGGAAAGTCACAGCAAGGTGAGTGAGTTAGCGAGGCATGTGATGATTCATCTGGCAGGTTTCACAGTGGGTGATTACTTTCCTCTGTTTGGTTGGGTTGATGTTCTGAGAGGGAAAATTGGGGAATACAAGGCCACTTTTGCAGAACTGGATGCGGTATTTGATCAAGTGATTGCAGAGCATTTGGCAGCGAAGGAGGTAAAGGGGAAGAAAAACTTCGTGGATATCCTCCTACAAATCCAAAAGGAGAACATGCTTCACTATGAGCTCACCAAATCTGATATCAAAGCGCTTCTCCTGGTTAGTCTTTTTCTTTCCTTTATCACTCTTTCTGTTTCATCAACACAGGCACGCACCGAGTCACGTAAAATCATCACTAAAGATTCATTCACACTTAATCCATCATCCGTACAATTATGACAGATTAGGATAGTATTCAGAACTATTTGATTTGATACCAAATACACAACACTTTCCCTCCATATAATATTTTAGATACACGAGTTAGCGTAACTCAAATTATTAATAAGACATAACAAATACAATTATTTCATTATTCTCAAAATTTAGGAATTTAGTTAAGTTTAATTTTTTTTTTACGAATTTAGTTATTATTATCATCTTTACTTTGTATTTTACCTCCAAATTAAATTCCTCCTTGCACGGTGCAAGTCTAAGACTAATGTGAAGTAAAATGAGTAAAAATGAAATAAAAGAGAAAAAAATAAAGTATCTGCACTATTTCAATTGGGATGTATCTTTCTTAGTCTCACCAATAAAAGTGTGTCATATAAGCATCAGTATAACCATGTATAGCCTTACATGTGTTGTTTTTGAACAATAAAGATTACTGCACACTCAATGATGACGGACCACACTTGTGAGATACAAAGAGATGAAAGATACATAATAAATATAATGTGATCGGAAGAGACATTAATAAAATAAATGATGTTCCATGGTATAAGCATTGTCTCGTGATACATGTATCATTAGTAGTTTTTAGGCTTGTGTCCCACAATACAGTAGCAAACATTCATATACACTTTTTTTTTTCCTTTTTCATTTCTATTTATGTCACTTTAGGTCTGTCACATCTATATAATAATTAACTTATATTCTATTAATAGCAATTACAAAATTTTTAATTTAATAATAGATAAAATATTGTGTATCTCATAAAACTAAATAAGTCAACTTTTAATAAATAAAAGCACTCGCATAAAATAATGGTGCATATGTAAACTAAAAAAGGATAAGATTTCCTTTGCTGTGGTTGGTGCTTTTTGGAGTGTAAATCCAAGAATTGAAGCACGTCAAGAGAGTACAGCCGTGCAAATATGTGACATTTATTTGACCAGAAATATGAGTTTTGATTCACACATTTATTTCATCTTATCACGCATTTTTTTTTTTATTAGTCTCTTCTGTTCCCATCATGGCTTACATTTCTCAATTTTATTCCTATTTTTTTTAAGTGCGAGTGTATTCAAGAGTGTCAACCAAACTTTTTATAAAAGGAAATGTTTTGCTGACACGCGATTTCAATTTACAATTAGAGAGGCCCAAATATATGAAAGAGAAATGAAAAATATGATGAATGACGTCAAATGAAAAAAAAAGTAAGTAAAATTGAGATAAAAAAAAAATTGGTGTGAATAATATTTTATTTATAAAAGGGATCATAAGTCCATAACTACTTTCATCCACAGGAGGGAGTGAAGTGACCCCTTTTTGTTACTAGTGGTGATTCACATCTTGACTTAGGGCAAACTTGCACGCATATAATAATGACTGAATTGAATAATTCTACTTATAGCCATAAAAGTCTTATTACTTCTAAAAAATGGAATAAGTTTATGTTAACAACCCAAATTCATCTAATAGTAGGAGAAAAAAGAAAAATTAGTAATATGATATGTAATATGATAAAAAAAAGTATATGAAAGAAAAAAAATGGAATGAATGAATCAAAACCCTAAAAAATGGGCTTACCTAAGTTATTTTTCCTTGAAAAATGGGCTTACCTAAGTTACCCCACACATGATTACCTAGATAACATATAAAATTAAACCTGAAGATGGAAATCGCTATTCAACCATGGAGCCTTCATAAGCCTACAGTGGTTTAACCTTTGAGTTCAATCAATAGCATATTTTAGATTCTTGTAATTTCTTAAGCGTTTAATGACTTGAGCTTTCTGTAGCCTATTAAGTAACATACCACTCATTATAAAGCCTATTAAGTATTTTAAAGCAAGAAAATATTCAATGCTTTATTGTTACAATTTAATTTCAGGACATGTTTGTGGCAGCAACTGACACAAGCGCAGCAGTAATAGAATGGGGTATGTCAGAACTCATGAGACATCCAAACATAATGAAGAAAGTACAGGAAGAAGTCAGAAAAATTGTAGGTAACAAATCAAAGATAGAAGAAAATGATGTGAATCAAATGCACTATTTAAAGTGTGTAGTGAAAGAGACTCTGAGGATTCATCCACCTGCTCCTCTTGTGGCTCCTCGAGAAACAATGTCTGATGTAAAACTAAAAGGATATGACATTCCTGCAAAAACAATGGTATACATCAATAGCTGGGCAATTCAAAGGGACCCTGAATTTTGGGAAAACCCAGAAGAATTCATGCCTGAGAGATTTGAGAACACCCAACTTGATTTTAATATTCAAGACTTTAACTATCTTCCATTTGGTTTTGGGAGAAGGGGGTGTCCTGGAATGAATTTTGGAGTAGTTGCTGTTGAGTATCTGTTTGCTAATCTGCTTTACTGGTTTGATTGGAAGGTGCCTGAAGCAGATTCACACCTTGATATGAGTGAGGAATTTGGACTTATTGTCTCAAGGAAAATACCACTTCATCTCAAACCAATAAGCTTTTCATTTTCAACTACTTCTTAAATATGATGTTTTGGGCTCAGTAAGCCTCTATAAATAAATCATCAAGATTGAACTTACAAAACTCAGTTATTTACTGATTGTATTTGTATTCAGAGTATTACTTATGTAAGTTGTATTCGCTTTATGTTGTGTTATTCTACTATGTATAATATGAATTATGGAAGTTTTGTTCACCATGTTCTCAGATTTAGGAAGATAATAAATTTGAGATATGTATGATGTTATTTAATTATGGTTCTATGTTTGTTCATTTATCAGGAATTTAATATGATTTATAAAGTTTAATCAATTGTTGGTACTTTTCACCAAATAACGTGGTGTACTTGTGTTGATTTCATAAACAAAACTCTAATTGGGCACAAAAAAAAAACTGCTCAAGTAAAGAGAAGCAATATTAATTTAGTTTGATATAAAGATCATGTAGCAAAAATTAAATTTATGTAACATGTAAGAGAAGCTAGATAACGAAAACTCAAATAAATGTGTGTGTTAGACCAGCTGAAATGGGCCACACACTTCTAACACTTGACTAGGCCCAAACAAAATACCAGGAAGCTTGGCTGGTTGATCAATTTTTCCATCTGTGTGGCTCTTCTGAATTCACGAACAGAAGATAGTTGTAAAAAATTAAAAGTGAATGAAAAGGGGAGGAAGAAATTGAGCATTTGCTCTCCATTTTTTATGGTGTTCTTGATCTATTACTGCATTTGTTTTGCTGTTGCGATTCTTTGGTCAAGAATAAGAATAAGTATGCCATAGCTAAGTGATCTAAATGAGAATCAAGACCGTAGATAAGTATACCATCAAGAAACACTAAAACAAACATTTGTAAAAGATGATGTAAGAGATAATTAATAGTTGTCTAAAAGGTAGAATGCGCATTTGTCAGCGTAAACGACATAATTAGAAACTCGTGATGACAGACAGTCTGATAATACGGGGTAAAATGGTGTTTTAGAGTGTCATTTAGTTGTTTTTATTTTACATTGTTGAGTGTCATGTAGTGTTGTAGAGCATTTTAGTGCATTTTGTGCATTTATATGTTATTTTAGAGGCTCGTTAATTTTTAGTAATTTTCTACGATTTGTAGTTATTTTTTTCTTTGTTATTTGAATTCCTAGGGTTTGATTTTATCGTGGTTGCATTTCACCCGTTGTTAGTGTTTTTCAGAGTTCTTCACAGGTAAAAAGAGGAGTTGGATGTGGCTAATAGGGACCGGAAGGAGTTCAGAGAATAATGCAGAAGAAAAGGAAGCCTTGTGAGCTGAATTGATGGCACCGCATATGCGGTAGCCTATGTACCGCATATGCGGCAATTGACCTCCAGTAAAACCACTTTTGTGGATTACCGCACCGCATTTGCGGTAAATGATGTCGTGGCCAGTTGTTGATTTCATGATTACCGCATATACAATAGCTTATGTACCGCATATGCGATACGAGCCTATATAGGCTGTGTTTGGTTCGTCGTTGGCTTCATGCAGAAGCGCGTTTCACCGGCGTAAACGTGGATCCACTCCTGCCGAAGGTGTTTGGCTGATCTTCTCTCACGCGATTCTGCACCAGGACGCGAGTTCGAGTGGACGCAACTCTGACCAGCTTTTCCATTGGACGAAACGCGGTTCCTGTTGGATGAATCTTTGCTGAAATTCACTTTTCCCTTCATACCCATTGCCCCTTCACCTTCAATTGGCAACTGGAAGAATGTGGGCGTGCACCCTGAGGTATACTTCTCATCGCTCTCTTCCGTTTTGATCCCTCCCTTTCTTCAGTTTGCATTCCTCATTTTCTATCGATTTCCCCTTCTTCTCGATTCTCCCTGATTTTGTTTTAGAGTTGAAAATTTTCCCCTTGTTTCACCGTCAGTACTCAAATCGCGGTGGCGAGAATGGTCCCCACCATGTATTCAATTTTGCGTGCAATTAATCATCTTTTTCAATTTTGACCCAATCCAATGGTTTTGAAAAGGAGAAATATGGAGTTCATTTTGGGGTAAATTCAATTGGAGTTTTATGCATGTGCAGGGATAGATATATATAGAAGCTTTCAGGGGAAACTTCGCCCACAAACTATTTATTTTTCTTAATATTATTAATGCTAGGTGCACTAATTTCCCCAGATAAGTTTTATATTTTAATGTTACACATCTAGATACATGTGTATATGTATATTTCCCTCTACAACTTAAATTTTATGGATCCGTTATTAAGTATGTGATCCAGTTTTCTTGGTACAAAGCTAGACCGCTGATCATTTCTTGAATGGTTTCCTATGTACCGTTCAAACTGCTGATCATGCAACAATGGTTTCTTGAATGGCTCTGTTGTACATCTGTTTTGTGGCTAGTAGTTGTGTTTATATGATAATGATAATTTGAGAAAGAAAGAAAGGGTGAATTGCTTCATAGGATTTTACATAAGAGGAGCTTCTCTATATATTAAGGTTAAGATGTGATTCACTTAAATTACTATATTGTTTACAGTATGATATTTTATTTCTGAAATCCATATCCATAGTGATATGCATTGTTACATGGCACTAATGGCTTATGGTTTTATGTCTCCTGCATTGTTGCTCGAACATTCAAAGACTTGTGATAAAAAGTCTGAAAATTTTCATGCAAGAAATAATTAGGAAATACACTGAATCATCTGGTATTGGAAACAAGTAAGCAGCTATTGCGAGTTCCCTGGGACTTCTGACATGGGAAAAGCCCTTATATTCTGAGTTTCAGCAATTGGCAAGGTATCAGTGTCTGTCCTCCTAGAAATATTTATTTGTTATTTGAGGAAAGCCTCTGCTCTCTTATTGCATCCTTCGTACTTATGGTTTGTTGATGAGATATTAAAACACAAACTCTGTCGAAGAGAGTGGATTCAGATTGAATTCTGAAGGAGGAGTACTGAAAGGTTTGTATGATTGTATCCTTATTTAATATTTTGAAGTATAAAGTTTTCGGGATATTTTCTAACCAAAGTAAAAGCATTCAATGTGCAATGGCGGGATAATGAGGATTGAAGTGACAATTATACTAAGCATTTTTAACTTGAAAATACTAAGCATTAAAAAGAGATGATTGTTAATTTGTTTGCATGGCTGTTTTCCCATTGATCAGAGTCATTAACATTTATAATTGGATAAAACACATGTCCTCAGTATGTTCAAAATTCACCCAAAACTCTGAGGTGAATACTGCAATGGTAACGTAGATTAACCATAGAAGTTTTCATATGGCTATAGTAATCATGAAGTTGAATAGGATCATTGCCAGTTGTAGTTCATTGCTGTCAAGGATCATGTCAATGACTTGAATTTTATTTCCTCGACTTCCAGTGAGCCCTAATAGTGATGACTGGTAAATTGGAATTTAATCTTTAATCTGAGGGTTTAGGTGCTCGTAACACAAGCTTGATTATTGGATTAAAAGTCTTTCTTGTATAAGGAATTAGCAAGTGAAGAAATTAGGCTAGATCACCATCGAGAGTAATTTTAATTTCATACAAACAAGTATGATTAAGGCATAAGTGATAATTGTCGAAGCTAACCCAGGTGGTACTATCTTTCAAACGAAGTTTCACAATCGACCTTTTCGCTTTCCTTATTTTCCTTATGCACTTGAACAATTGAATCTATTTCCCCCCAAACCTTTGTTTTTCTTCGCATTCTAAACTGAAGAATTATTAGAATTAATATTAAAACACAATCTCTGTGAAGACGATAAAAACCCGATACTATACTATGATTGAGTCTTGAAAGAAATTTAACTGTAGTCATTTGAGGAAACCTTCTTGTTAAAGTATCTTTCATCACTCTTAACAGTCTTAAAATTTGTGTTGGAGGTCAATTTCAGAAATAATCTTTTTTTGAGGCACCACCTGGTTCATCCAATAGCTCAGCAATGGTAGGGATTGAGAAATCTCCAATGCGGTGAGTTTAGTAGTACTCTAATATGATGGTCATGAGATCTTAGGGGTGGGAGGCCATGAGGGGTAGTAAAAACATGGGCAAAGGTCTGAAGTAGGTCACAAATCTGTGGATTACATGAAAAAGGGCTCGGTAGTGAGGTCTTTTAGTTATAAAAGTTATGGGGTATAGGTAAGGGAATTAAGAGACTCACAAAGTTCATAGGATGAAACTCTGCAATAGAACACATTTTCAGGAAGATCTTAAATTGATGAAAGGTAGCATGTATGATCAAAGGAATCTCTGACCGGAATCTCCTAAACTCTGCAACTAGTTCCAAGATAATTGGTTTAAATATGGGAACAAGAGCACTGACTTTTTCATAGGAAGTCATCCTAGTGTTGTGGGCGGAACACTATTGAAAATATTATTGATAATGCAAATGTTTCTTAAGGCGAAGAAGAAAATATTGTTCGGGTGCTTACAGATTATTTTAGTAATATTTTCCATATATCTTTCCCTTTCAACATTGAGGACGTCACTTTGTTGGTGAAAAACAAACTCTCTCACGAGCATGTACCAATTATGACTTCTCCTTTTTATAAGGAAGTTATTGAGAGGGCCTTCTTCTAGATGCATCTGACAACTTTATTTTATCAGAAACTTTGGAATATTGTTGAGGATTATGTGGTTACCCTTTGCCTTAATGTGCCGAATGGTGGTATTTCCACTTCTTGTATTAATTAAACTTTGCTGGTTCAAATTCCTAAGATTTAAAATCCTATGATGGCTAGCCAGTATAGGCTAAGATTGGCCACGAGCCAAGTTATGGTATTTTTAGAAATGGTCCTTTGATGATGTTGGCTGGTTTTTGATGTATTGGTTATCCTTACGTGTCTTGGTGCCCAACAGGTTTGGTTCGCATCCCTCTCATTTTGCGCACTTCCTAGTTCTTCTTCTCTTGCGCCTTTTCTGCAGTGCAGGGTGTTATTTTGTGTGTTGTTATATGTTTTCAGGGATCGTCGAATCATGACTCTTTTCCATGGGAAGTGTGACATTATTGTTTTTACGCTTTTGCGACTGTTGTGATGTGTTGCCCGGTGGATTTGAGGGACACCCCTCTTCATATACCTTCGTTGCCTCATGCTTAGTCTCATCCTATGGTTGGGTATTTTCAGTTAAATTTTGATGACTCTTTCAAAGGTCTGAGGCATGTTGGTTTTCATTTGGTGGCTCGTGACTATGCTGCTAATTTATTACCTTGGTTTTGTTTGAGTTATTTTTTAGACTAATTGTGTGGTCGTTTTTAATCTTTGGGAGCCTAGTGTCAATAATGACACTTTTTTGGGAGGTATTATTAACTATTAAGCTTCTTATTGGAGATGCCTCCTTTAAGAACATCTTTACGATTAAGAGTATCCTGAGATGGTTCGAGCTCGTGTCAGGACTTAAAGTGAATTTCTATAAGAGTAAACTTGCAGGTCTATCAGTGGATGGAGAGTTGATAAGCCGCCTGGCAGCTATTTTAAATTGTAAGGTGATGGATGTTCCTTTTGTATATTTGGGAGTGGAAGTGGGAGCAAATCCAAGAAGGGCGGAGACTTGGGAACCAGTGATCCGGAAGTTAAAAAAGAGGTTGACCCCTTGGAAGATGAAACATTTGTCCTTTGGTGGCCGCATTTGCCTGCTGAAATCGGTAATTAGCTCAATCCCTCTTTTTTATCTTTCATTTTTTAAGATTCCGGTGTCTGTGGCTAACAAAATTAAAAGTTTGCAGTGTAAATTTTTATGGGGTGGGGGGGAGAGTGAAAGGAAAATACCGTGGGTAAAATGGGAAAAAATTTGTAAACCAAAGGAGAATAGGGGTTTGGGGGTAAAGGATGTTCTGAAGTTTAATAGGGCTCTTTTAGGTAAGTGGAGATGGAGGTTATTGGGGGATAGGGAGAGTTATTGGGGGAAGGTGTTGGCTGCAAAATATGGGGTTGGGTTTAGATTGGGGGAAGAGGAGTGTTTTGGGGAGGGTTCTACTTGGTGGAAGGACTTGGGTAAGGTCTGTACAGGTAGCTTAGAAGGGGCCTGGTTTGGGAAGAATTTGAAGAGAGTAGTAGGCGAGGGTCGCGAGGTCAGGTTCTGGGTTGATGATTGGTTGGGGGCTGGGTGTCTGAAGCAGAAGTATAGGAGGCTGTTTGAGTTGTCGGAACAAAAGGAGAAGGTTGTAGCGGAGATGGGCTGTTGGGGGGAAGAGGGGTGGGAATGGAGATTTCATTGGCGGAGACCGATGTTTGAATGGGAAAATGATCTTTTTACTAATTTTATGCAGGATGTTGATCATTCGAAAGTTTCCTTGGGAGTGCTGGATAGTTGGAACTGGTTGGCGAGGCAAGAGGGCGAATACTCCGTCAAATCTGCCTACATAGCGCAATTGCCAAGGGAGGAGCTGCAGAACATTACTCCATTGAACAGAATAGTATGGGCATCCCCAACCCCTTCCAAAGTGAAGGCTTTTATTTGGAGACTAGCGCTGGAAAGGCTACCAACAGTGGATAACTTGATTAAAAGAGGTGTGTTAAGCATGCATAATAATGAGGGGAAATGTTGTTTATGCAGGGGCTGGTTGGAAGGGACCTCTCATTTGTTCTTTTCGTGTGAGTTCTCCTATGGGGTGTGGATGAAATGCTATTTGTGGTTGGGTGTTTTTTCTGTGTTGCCAAATAAGTGTTTAGATCATTTCTTGCAACATGGTTTTTGGGGAAGGAATAAGTTTCAAAAGGCTGCTTGGAGGGTAATATGGATTGCTTGTAATTGGTGTATTTGGATTCATAGAAATGCAATCGTGTTTCAAGGGGAACAACCGAATGCTGAAAAGGTGGTAGAGTTCGTTCAACTCAAGGCTTGGTCATGGTTACGCACGTTGGAGAAGAGATTTACAAGGTCTTTTCAGGAATGGCTGAGGGAACCGGCGCTGTGCATTGCAGATTTATCCTAAACTGGTGGGGTGCGGTACTGTAAGGAGGTGGCTGTGTTTTGCTGCTGTTTTTTTTTTTTTTTCTGGTTTTTGAATCGGTTATGGTTTTTTTGGGTGAAGGATGGGCAGCTGGTAGTAAAGCTTAGTGTTGTTGTATTGTTAATTAATGTGTCTCTATTTTATTTGCTATTCTTGTACTTTGGGTTGGAGTACCCCTTGTACTCCCTTTTAATTTATTGTTTTGCTTGGCTTTTCAAAAAAAAACTATTAAGGATAGCCATGATTTAGCTTTATCCCTCGTTTATGCAGATTTGGTGTTTGTGAAGCGCAATAGAAATATCGTGGCTAATTCCTTGCTAAACTTGCTTCTTCTCATCCAATCTATACTTGGATTAAAGAAAGTCCTCTTGGGTTTCTCGTATTTTGCAGTCTAATGTTTTTTTTTATAGGTAAAGAATTGTATTAACAGGAAGTACAAGAGGTGCTCCAACCCTTAATACAAAAGAGAAATAAGAAGAATTACTAAAAATCACAAGCAACTAGGAATACTAAACAAAGTCTGAGAGATAAAAGGGAGAAATCACTAACTAGAACTCATATACCATATTCCAGCACAACTCAAAACCAACACCTCAAAGCAGAATCACGCCCAACATGCATTGGCAAGGTGTGATGAATTGATTTAGCCAAGGCACACATATAATAAGCCAACATTCCAACAATTCCAGAACCAATACTACAACATCTTCAATATAAATTGATATAAATCAAGGCTTCCAGCAAAGAGACCACACCCCAAACAAAAGCAATCTTCTATTTAGTCCCTACATGCATCACCAACCCAGCATAGCAGAAGAAAAGGACCAATCCCCGCCACTAAGAAGAAAATTCTCCGGCTATAGCAGCTCTTTCCAAGTTGCAAACCTTCCACCAAAATCCACTAAACTGCAGTAAATAGAATACCCAATGCAGAATAAAAATGTAACTACTCGCATGACTCATTTGAACCATTCTAGTAAGCCCATTGATCATGAACAGCTATGGGAAAACAGATAGAATAATTATTATATAGCTACTTGAATTAAAGTTGAACTCCAGTCATGCAATTTCAAGTCCCATCTACTCCACCCCTCCGTGGCCGATTGAAATTTAGGAGTCCTGCTAGGTGTGAGGCCCCCAATTAGAGCCACAATCCATCCTCCAAACTAAGTCTATTATGCAAAGAAATAGAACATAATGTAGAACAGAATTAAATAGCCTCACAGAACAGCAAGGCAATAGACTGGGTTCGAGGTCCATTCATAAGATGAGAAGCGGAAGCTTGGGAATTTGGCACGAAGCCAGGTTCAAACTCTTAATTGAGCCAAATCAAAAGTCTTCTCTATATTTTTCTGCTCCCCTTTAAATATCATGGCATTCCTGTGTAGCCAAATTGACCATACAACAGCAGTCCAAATTGCCATAACCCTCCTCCTTTGCTTGGCATTCCATGAACCGGATAAATGCTGTAAGAAATGCATCCGACTATTTTCCGGCAAGACAGTTGAAGTACCTAACCAGTTGTAGCACGCATACCAAATCTGGCAGAGAAAGGACATGTGAATAGCAAATGTTCTAGTGTCTCCTCCATTCGTAAACAGAATGGGCAAAGAGTATCTCCCACATCCAGAATAACACCCCTCTTACGGAGGTTCTCCTTTGTTTGAATCCGCCCCCAGAGGACCCTCCAAACAAAAGCGATAACGTTTGAGGGGGCTGCTGTTTTCCAGAGGCTTTTGAATACCGGAATCAGTTCTTCGCTTCCAGATCCTTGCAAAAAGAAATAAGATGATTTTACAGAATAATCATTCCCTTCGCCATTTATTTCTGAGCACCACTCATCAGGTTGGCCCTGGATAATGGTGTATTATTTACTTGTTGGTTTCACTTACTTTGTGTAAAATTACTTGTTAGTTTCACTCATTTTTTATAACAAAACTATGTTGGTTCATATTAGCACCACCCGACTCAAAATTCTCCCTCCGCCACTGTATATATGCCATAGTACCTCCCAAAATTTTGGAATTCTTATAATATAAATTGACATAAGAAAATAAGACAATGTTTTATTGAATAAAGTCTATAGTCAGATAAGTGTGTAATAACTTTAGTCATTTATAAAATCAAGTTATCTAACATAGTCTAGAGAGACGAATTTTAAAATAATTATACATTTTACTATTTTTATTGTGATCACTCTCACCTAATTAAAAGTCTGCCTCCGCAACTGCTTGAGACTTTTGATCCCTTAGGGAACAACATGGTGCCAAACGCATGCAGTGACGAAAGACTTGCATGATCAATGTTCAAAGTCGATTTCAGTTTTTCCCTGTCAATTTATTGCAAAACTCAACAATTGGTCAGATATTCTTTTTCGTAAGGTTTCGCCCACTGAATGTGATTATGAATTAACTACATCAAGTCAAAAGCATCACGGGAATGAAACAATTTCTTTCCATATTTTATAAAATGTCAATTTCTTGTTAATCATCGGAGTAATGCCAGTTTTAAGTAACACATACAATCTTTTTATATATTTATATATGTAATCCTTTCAATTTTGTCACCTTGTTTATAGAAATGTTTATTAACACTATCTTAACTGCTAATAGAGAAGTGATTGAGATATTTACCAATAGTATCTGAAATTCCATTTAATGATAAAAAAGTTGTCACGTGAAGTGTTGGGGTCATTTGCCCACTCACAAAGGTCAAGGTCCTAACAAGGACTGGACTATAGTATAACCTGTACCATAGCTGACTTTCTTAAATATTAATATTAGTTTGATTTCTCAACCATGAACCATGCATTTTGATAATAATTTGTTTAGAGATTCATATTCACTTTAATGTGTTTTAAATATTTAGAAATTTAGTTTTATGACTATCCAATGGTATTTCAAAGAAAATAAATGTCATAATCCAAATTATCGGGTATGACATTAGTGACATTCTGAAAAGACCAGCAGAAAATCACTTCTGAATAAAAGCCACCAACCGGAACTTTATAGGACGCCGAAGATTTAAACATCAACCTATGGAGATGTGAGAGTTAAATTCGAGTGAAAGGTTGTCGCAATAAAAGGCATATATATGATGAGAATAGATAAAGGGGAGAAAAAGGAACACATTCCCATTGGGGGACCCTTTTCATGAACAACTTGGGTCCTTCCACTGATTGGGGCGGGTGCAGTTCTATATGTTCTTGGGTCTCCTCTTCTCAACAACCTCGTCCACTGAACCAGTTGTAGAGACTCCATTTTCTACGCCGCCATGGCCGTGTTTGTGAGCACCGTTTCTTCCACCTCTGCTACTTCCTCCATCTTTTCATTCTCACCCAACCCAACTGCTTCAAAAAAGCTCACACCTTTCCTCCTTCAACCCTTCAAATCCCAACAACTACCCTTGATCAAGCCTCTCAAATGCATCCAAACCCATCAAAACCCTTCCAAATCCAACCCCTTTTCGTGCTACGCTCTCGCTTCCGAAACCGCCGAGGTCGCCGTTCCCTCGAAGCTCCATCGCCTGGCGGAGGAGTTCCGCACCCTGCCGGAGCCGGTGGAGCGTGTGAAGCGGTTGCTGCAGTATGCGGGCCTGATGCCGCCGATGGAGGACTCAAGCCGGGTCGACTCGAACCGGGTAATGGGGTGTACGGCGCGGGTGTGGGTGGAGGTGAGGATCGACGCGGAAGGGAAGGTGAGGGTGGCGGCGGATAGCGATTCGGAGATCACGAGGGGGTTCTGCGCGTGCTTGGTTTGGGTGCTTGATGGGTCGGAGCCGGAGGAGGTTCTGGAGGTGAAAACGGATGATTTGTTGGCTCTGAATGTCGGGTTTCCGGGTTCGGGTCGCTCCCGGGTGAACACGTGGCACAACGTTCTGGTTACCATGCAGAAGAGGACGAAGCAGTTGGTGGCTGAGAGGGAAGGGAAGGTGCCGTTTCAGGCTTTTCCTTCTCTGGTTGTCTCTGCTGATGGGGTTCTTCCTAAGGGTAGCTACGCTGAAGCACAGGTTAGCACTATCTTGCCGTTTCAATCACAGTGATGTTTGTTCTTTCTTTTTTCTGGGAGTGATTACAGAATCTTTTGACACCATTGACAAATAGAAAGAAACAAAATTGTGGAAATAAATGCATCTGGGTGGTGGCCTTTTCTGTTTCAACTTGAATGAATCTGATTCTTTTGTTTTTTATGTTTTCTCATGACTTTTGGATGCTTACTTTGTAGTGTGGCGGCATTACCCTTTGTGCTTTTACTTCAATTTTATTCCCTATTGAAAAGAACGTTTTAAAACTCTATGTAGGACACGCTAATGTTGTACACCACAATCTTGTATTTACTGATAGCTCCTTTGTACCTAAAGCCAAGGCATTTTTTGGCGGGTATTTCAGTTTAGCGAGTTCTTGTCCCCATATTTATATTCAAGAGGTAGATCCTATGTAACTCGAGGATGGTGACAAAAATTGCGCACTAAGTTGCACATATTAGCACATTATACACGTCCTCATAAATTTGGAGTGCGTTTAGGTAAACAGCTTGGAAATAAACGCATATTCATAAGCTGATTTGAGAAGCTTATTGAAATAAGATCAAAATAGCTTATAGGTAGGTATATAAGCACTTCTGCATAAGCTAATATGAGGAACTTGAAAATAAGCTCAAAACAGTTTATAGATAGGTCATAAGTTATTCTTAAGCTAACCCAAAAACTTGCATAAGCTCAACTTGATTTTTCTGCAATTTCTTCTCTATTTATCTTGGGCTAACTTAACTTTAAAACATTATGTCTCTGTTCTGTTACATTATCACTGCGAGTAGTTTTTTCCCTGTAGAAAATGTTTACTTCACTTCATAATGGATGGCTTATGCTAAACTTCTAATCTTCTAGCTTTCCTGCAGGCAAAATACCTGTTCCCCAATGAGTTAAAAGTTAATGAACTAGTCAGTGTGCTGAAGGAGAAGAAAATTGGTGTTGTTGCGCATTTTTACATGGATCCTGAAGTTCAAGGCATTTTAACTGCTGCTCAGAAGCAGTGGCCACATATCCATATATCTGATTCACTCGTCATGGCAGATGCAGCAGTCAAAATGGCAAAAGCTGGATGCCAATTCATAACAGTGCTGGGTGTGGATTTTATGTCAGAAAATGTGCGTGCCATCCTTGATCAAGCTGGTTTTAATGAGGTATATCTTCCTCTGTTTGCCTTCTCAGCTTTGAAGACAGTAATCAGATAAAATATACGATGATATGTGATTTGAAGCCTGTATGAAGCAACTCACATGTGCTACATGTTAATCCTTAGTCCTTTTTCTTCTGACAATTTTTTGCAGGTTGGTGTGTATCGGATGTCAAATGACCTTATTGGCTGTTCTCTGGCGGATGCTGCAGCTACTCCTACTTATATGAAATATCTTGAAGCAGCTTCTAGGTTTACTTCTTTGCATGTCACATACATTAACACTACGTTAGAGACAAAAGCATATGCTCATGAGCTTGTGCCAACAATAACCTGTACTTCATCAAATGTTGTCCAGACTATTCTACAGGTTGGTGTTATGCAAATGTTTTCATATTTCTCTTTGGATTTGGAGTGGTTTGGCTAGGGTTGTTTATCTTATCAGGTTTATCCGATAATTCAAACCAAACCAATCAAATTTGTTCGGATTGGTTTGTGTAATTGGTCCATTTTACTTCAAACTCGAATTAAATAAATTACAATAGGTTTGCTTCTTGGATTTTTTCTTTTTTCCAACCTGAACCATCCTGATCACCCATTTTACTTTTATGTATTTTAGCCTTTAATACTTAGAATTATCATTATCATATATTTATGTCTTTTGTAATTCATTTAAACCTTTTAATGGAATGCTACTAATTTGTCTTTGGTCATGTTTATTATCTAATTTTATCACATTTTACATAAAGATATTAATGAGGTATGTAAATTTATAATTGTACAAAATGTTTTAAATATTAATCAAATTTTGGCCCTCGTGGGTGCCGGGGTTGCGGGGTGTGGTGGGATGTTCGAGTCCAATTGCAAGGTATGGGACTTGGGTCCCCCATTGGAAGTATGAGCTTCTAGTGTGGGGTTTTTAAGGCCTTGGGCTCTCCAACTACAACGGCTAGTCGTTTTGGTATTGTACTATTGTGCTCTTGTGGTATTGTACTACTGTTCTCCCAAAGTTCTTGTCAATCCCAAACCAAACAAACCTGAGAAGACCCCTAGTGTTCACATGAATGCATCAAATGATGACCATGACCAGGCTAGTTCAGTGTTTTCTGAAAATGGAATATCTTACTATGCAGGCATTTGCTCAAGTGCCAGATTTAAACGTATGGTATGGTCCTGATTCTTACATGGGTGCAAATGTCAAAGAATTGTTCCAACAAATGACAAAAATGACTGATGAAGAGGTTGCTGCCTTACATCCTGAGCACAGTGTGGACTCAATTAGATCATTGCTACCACGACTTCACTATTATCAGGTAAGAGTTTTAGCACATTATGAAAAGCTAAGGAAGAAACGGCTTTATTTCCAATTGGATGTGAAGCATTAATATGTTGCACTTTGTAATCGCCATTTTGGGGTGCTGGCATGGAGTGAAGTAATTTTTTCCTACAATTAATTCTGTGTCAAATTAAATATGAATTCATCTTATCATATATTGCCCTCTCTCTTGTAACCAAAAAATATATTTCCTTCTCTCTCTCTCTCTCTCTCTCTGAAGTTAGTATGGTCTTTGTTAATATAATTTTTTCTCCTCTCTCGTTTAGTTTCGGTCTTCGGTCTTGGGTTTATGCGAAGTGAGACTTGGAGAGAAACTTGTCCATGCCTGCACTTTTGCTTTTGTGGTCTTCTCTGTGCTTTGAAATTTTTGTTATTGATTCTGTTTGCCTGGTATCAAATCTCACCCATGTTAGGTTGCCTTGATCTTCGTGTTTGTGTTTTATCTTAGTAGGCTAGGACTAGCAATCTCTGGCTCTATATTCTTCATTTCATGATTATATGCTTTTGCCACTTTGTGACAGGACGGAACATGCATTGTTCATCATCTTTTTGGCAATGAGGTTGTGGAGAAGATAAAAGAAATGTACTGTGATGCATTCCTTACTGCCCATCTTGAGGTACCTGGAGAGATGTTTTCATTGGCTATGGAAGCAAAAAGAAGGGGAATGGGCGTAGTAGGCTCCACACAAAATATTTTGGATTTCATAAAAGATAGAGTTCAGGAAGCTTTAGATAGAAACATCAATGATCATCTCCAATTTATCTTAGGAACAGAATCAGGGATGGTGACTTCAATTGTGGCAGCAGTTCGAAGTTTGTTGGAGCCTGCAAAGTCCTCTCCTCAAGGAGCAAAAATTACTGTTGAAATAGTCTTTCCAGTTTCATCAGAGTCAATCTCAAGAACAACCTCAAGTCTTAATCCTGCTGGAGTGGGTGATATCATACTTCCTGTTATACCAGGAACAGCTAGTGGAGAAGGCTGTTCCATTCATGGTGGTTGCGCATCATGTCCTTACATGAAGGTATGATTCATCATCTGGTTTGGATATAGCGTCAGCACCATTTATAATCAACTTGAAATCTGCTCATAGTAGGTTATTGGTAAGAATTCGATGTGATAAAAGACTTAAATTCTGTCATTTTCTCATCAAGGTTGGTTAACGGTGAATGCTTGATATTTTATTTTTGTTTATCTGGACTAGAAGTAATTAAGTTCTCTTCAATTTACTTCTTGGAAGCTGTCATCTGATTGTTTCTTCAAACCTTTCAGATGAATTCTCTCAGCTCACTGCTGGAAGTTTGCCGACGCCTACCGGATAAAGAAAATGTCCTTTCTGCATACAAGGCAGAGCGATTTCAGTTGCGGACGCCAAATGGCAAATCAGTGGCAGACGTTGGATGTGAACCAATTTTGCACATGAGGAACTTCCAGGTTAGTTTCTTGGTATAAACTTTGTATACTTTTGACATGATGAGCATCATGTGCTTTGAATTTACCTTTGGATTCCTGCACAGGCTACAAAAAAGCTTCCGGAGAAGCTGGTTGATCAGATTCTTCATTCCAAATAAAGTGGAAGGTCGGTGTGTTATACTTGAGAAATAATGTTATACGCAGACAGATTTTTGCTGCTATCTTGTGACCAATTCCAAGTTGCAACAATGACAATCGTTGCTACAGCCAGATTTTGTTGTATGGTAGTTTCTCTTCCCATAGGGAGCTCCTAATATAGATAGGATTACTAGACGGATACGATTATAAGAAACAACATGGATACAAGGACACGGAGAATTCTTAAAATCTTAATATATATGTCAACACAGCTCAATAACATGTTACGAAAGTACAAGTTTTTTCATATGAACCTTAGAACGTCACTGATAGTATATCATGAATACTATTTGAAACAAGTTTTTGGCTTTATTAAACTATGTACTAGTACTGATTGTATCATTTTCATTTCTCTCATCGGTCATTCCCATCAGTGAAACAAGTATAGTTCCCCTGTCTAGTTTATCAAGAGATATAACCCTTCCTGTTCAACAAGTCCACGGCCTTCCTCAAATGGATCATTTACATCTTTTCCAATAATATTTAACAGCATTCTTCCTCTTTTATATTCTTATTTTTTTGCTTTTGACAAAAAAACACAATCTTATCTTTGCGGACTATGTTAAAGATTGAAGTGCACATTTTCTCTTCAACCTTGTCTGTCTTTTATGCATTCTAATTCCCCTCTCAACCTATTGAAGAATAAGACTAAGAAGTTTTAATGTATGTTGTTTTAAATGTATTCAAAACTTATTAAAGGCGTATTTCGAAAGTATTGGACATTCATATCTTTATCAAACAAAAATATTCTCCTAGGATACGTATTTAAGAGTATTGCATGGCAAAACAAGTTTGATATATTCACACCCCCTTCAATTTGGATCATCTGCCATTGCTGCACCGTGGAACTGTTTTAAATAACTAGTGGATTTTCAATAATTCATCACCTTTTTTACTTAAGCCAATCTTCACCATTAAAACTATAAATTAATGTTTGGGATTTTACCGTTGGGGAGCTTTAGAGAGTGATTGCAGAGGATTGCACACCTCTTTCTCTTTCATCTCATTCTATTCATATCTCTCTTTTCTTTTCTCATCACACCATTCATCATATCTCTCACTTCTCTTTCCTATTCATATCTCTCTAGAGGTGGATGTGGAATTTGTGTGAACAAAATACTTTCCAGTAAATCACTTTGATATATTCGCATTTGAGGCTAATCGATTCCCCTCATCATAAACAATTCAAACAAACTATATTACGCCAACAACAAAGGGGAATCCACCCGCCACCTCATCATAAAAAGAAGGTAATGGAATCCCTCCTGAGCGGTATTTTGAGGCTAATCCTTCAAGACTTTCGCAGTAATTACATGTTTAAAATAAATTTAAATAAAAGTATTTTAAAGAAATCACTTTTACGATAAATCATATCATTTTAAATCACATTTACAATATGCAATTTTAGTATAAATAAAATAAGTTCTATTGACTATGATTCAAATGCACTTAATCGAATCTGTCAATATTAAATATCAAAATTAGCTAAGGGTGAAAAGAAGTTTAGTATAAGTTTTCAAATAGAAGAGAAGTAGACTCATGACTCATTTAAAAGGTAAGTTTTTAGTGCTTATGGAAGCGTTGATCTTTCAAGTTAACTTGTGCGGGTAACGCTTAAAATTTTGTTGGATTTGGCATGAAAACGTTGGTTTTGAAAGGCTCAATCCATCTTGAACCCACACAAAATTAGTTTGTTTTGTAAACTTTAAACTAGTCTAAGAGAACTTTTATCTAACTCGGAGATTGTTTGTTGATTAAGATAGAGATCTGGTTGGGTGAAACGCTAACGTTGTCAACGGCCGGTTAGGAAGACAAGTGGCGTTAAAGGAAACGTGAGTGAAGGACCTTACCTTAATCAATACAAACAGTGGCAGTCCCGTGTTTCTGACAACTCAAAAAGACAATTTTATTAACGTCCAAAAACATTTTACTCCGATCCATTAAATTTCCATTTCATTCACAATTCCCAAAATCATTTAACTCTGTCTCTGTCTCTGTCTCTGTCTGCACAGACTTATTAGGTTCCAAACCTCTCTCAACGCAATCGAACCTCTTCAGTTTATGAGATTGAGCTTATCGTTCTCGCGATTCAATATCTCTCTTTCAGTGTCACATTATTATTATTATTATTATTATCACAAGTACGTCCTCTTCCCTTTTGCTCCCTGATTATTTCTCACGTTAGAGGTTGTTTTTATCCCTGATTACAGCAATCTCTGCATTTCTTCTTTCAATATTTTGATCTATGTGCTGTTTTATACAATGAGAATATCATGTCATGTGTTTAAGAGGGTTTTGTAAACTTGGTGGTACTAGATAACTTTCGTCATATAATATATATGCTTTTTGTCTGATTTGGATTATTGTTGATGTAAAGAAAAATTGAAACTTTTTAATAGATCAGTTTAGTCACAGGTTAAGATTATTTGTCTTTGTAATCCCCTGTTTTCAACACTTAATAGGATTTGATAGAATTCGTTTCAAATGAAGTGACTTGCCAAAAGCTGGTAGGATGAAAAGATTTTCAATTATGTACATATTCGAATACCCACTCATGCTATGTTAACACACAAAGTGTGAATAAATTGATGTCATTCCAAACAAGTCTCAAAATTTGTAAATGAAAATGATTTTTTCTATCGTAGATTTCATAACATGTTGTACATGGCAAGTCATATTTTGATGATGCTGTATTGTCCCATAGGAGCTTGTGGAGAGTAGAGAGATACGCCATGGGTTCTGCTAATATTAATGGACTCGAAACTGAACATGTAAAACAACCTCTCTTTTCGTTTGGATTGATATCTGATGTCCAATACAGTGACATTCCTGATGGTCGTTCATTCCTTGGTGTTCCGCGGTACTACAGGCATAGCATTCATGTCTTAAAGAGAGCAGTCAAAAATTGGAACACTCATCATCATAGGCATAAATTTGTCATAAACTTTGGAGACATTGTTGATGGATTTTGCCCAAAAGATCAATCTCTTAACACAGTAAAGAAAATTGTGAATGAATTTGAGACTTTTCAGGGGCCAGTGTACCATTTGATTGGCAATCACTGTCTCTACAATCTGCCTCGCCGCGAGTTACTTCCACTATTGAAGATCCAAAGTCTTAAAGGCCATGCTTACTATGATTTTTCACCAGTGCCCCAGTATAGATTTGTAGTTCTCGATGGCTATGACATAAGTGCCATTGGTTGGCCTCAAGATCATCCAAGAACATTGGAGGCCTTGAGATTCCTCAAGGAGAAGAACCCAAATGAAGATAAGAACAGTCCAGCAGGTTTGGTGGACTTGGAAAGAAGGTTCCTCAAGTTCAATGGAGCTGTAGGAAAGGAACAAATGGAATGGTTGAATGGTGTTCTTCAAGAAGCAACAAAATTGAAACAGAAGGTTGTGGTTTGTTGCCATCTGCCTCTTCATCCTGGTGCATCATCAAAGGAGGCATTGTTGTGGAATTATGATGAGGTGATGAGTTTGATACACAAATTCAATTGTGTCACGGTTTGTTTTTCTGGACATGATCACAAAGGTGGATACTCCATTGATTCCCGTGGTGTACACCATAGAGTTCTTGAAGCTGCTTTGGAATGTCCTCCTGGCACAGATGCATTTGGTTATGTGGAAGTTTATGATGACAGAATATCACTTTATGGTACAGACAGAATGCGGAGTACAGACATGTGTTTTAGTCCTAAACTGGATTTGTGATGACTAGATATGTTGGGTTTTTTTTTCAGACACCTATTCATTTATTGATAGTTTGATACTGAGGAATTTCTCTTTAATGGAAAATAGAATGTCTCATTTGAGTAATTGAGTTGGGTAACTTGCAATTCCATGACTCAGCTACTTTTTGCTTGACTTTTTATCTTGCTTCTAGGAAAGACATATATGCAACGTGCATTTACATCACATGAGCTTTCCTATGAAATGATTTGCCCTGTGAATTTTTATTGCACTTGTGAAATTGTCAGGATGCTTTTCTTGAGATATTTGTTAATAAAAGAAAAATTTGCTGTGATCATGACCAAGTGCATGTTCTTAAGTGTGATTACAGTTTCTATTAGTAGTTTGTACCATTTTTTATGATAAATCGGAAATTTGATTGCTTCCTACGTGACTTCTAGCCTAATTGGTAGGTGCCAGATTGTTCAACTCATTGCTAGCTAAAAAAAAGTGATTTGACACTTCAATTGGATGTTTAAGCTCAAATTAGAAGCATGAGAGGAAAAATAATGAAAGATAGAAGTGATAAAAAGAAAGCTCTAACAGTATTTACACCATACATATATATCTCATTTTTCTCGCCACGGTCGATCCTGTTACAGCATTTAAAAGTCAGCATTGGAGCTAAAAGCTAGCTAGAAGACCATCTAATTTGAGTATCAATTATGATATTTGAACATCTCACTACAACCTACACCTTTGCACACTTGATTGACATTTTTATTATTTTTGACTTCCATTGCTTCCCTCATCCTCTTCACAGATAACTTATTATTTTGATATTAAATATCTCTCCTCTTCCTCATATTAAGTCTTCGTGGAGATCATTCATCAAATGGATGTGAAATTTAATTATACATTTATACCAACTTGCAATACATACATAATAATATAGTATGTTTGGTTTCTCATTTGCCTCAACACAAACAAAGGAGAAAACTTACATGCTAAAACACACACATCAGTACATGTTAAGATTAACAAAAATCTAAACACACACTTATTAAATATCATGTAATAAAAGCATTGGTAAAAAACTGAAGAATCACTGGTGTGATCATGAAGAAGACTTGGTCTTTCTCTTCTCAATATAGAAGAACACAAACAGGGACAGCACCGAGAACGCACTGAAACAAACAGAGCATATATCAAGCGACATGTGTCGCCCGCTGATTGCCTGGATCTTAAACAAGTTAGTTGTCTTCTTAGCATCAGTGGTTTGGCCGTAACCAACTTGCACGTCGTTGGAGTCAAAAGCGTAGGCGCGTACAAAGTACGTGGCTTCAGGCACGTCCCTGTCAATCAACCACTTGAAGCTTTGCACTGTAGCATCGTAGGGTTTGGCCACGATCTTGTGCAGGCATGTCTTGTCCTTGGAGAGATCGTCCACCGTCTTTCTCCACGCGCGGTCTTGCTGGCTGATCGGCGCGTAGCACAGCTTCACCTTTATGGTTTTGTAGGAAGAGTCTGTTCCAGCTGCTAAGGTCTTGTTCAGCGCCCATGTTATAGTTATGTTGTCCAATCCAGCTACCACAACTGCATATATACCTTCTAATTATTAGCAAATACTATTAGGAACGAGTTTATGAATTTCAAAATTAATTTTAAATAAAAAAAAGTTGAATTAGTGAACGGATTCATGTATGAGAAGTGGGATCGATGTTGGAATTGCTTACCTTGTCCTTGTTTGGGGGAAGCGGTGACATCAAGGGTTTTCTTCAAGGAAGAGAAAAGGACTTCCCCATAACAAGTTCCGGCTAAGCAGAAGAGAAGTGATGCTATGATCATGAGTCTGTGTGCTGCCATAGTTTCAAGCCACCAATAAGCTCTTTCTAAACAAGGTTAGGTGAAGACTTGAACGAATTGGAAGTGATGTACTTAGATTCTGAGTGGGGATGCAATTACTTTAAAGTTATTTATACAAAGCCCAGGACAAGTCAACAAGCCCAAGTTGTCTAATCTAAAAATGTTTTCAAGACAAAAAAAATGTAATAGCAGGAAGAAGCAAGTGGTAGAGTTGGCCCTTGAACATGGTGAATGGTAATCCTTTTCTCATTAGGACCAGTGTATTTGGCAATTTGCACAGTTTAGCATTTTTTTATTATTTTTATTATTGGTTGACCTTGTTATTGTCTTTCTATCTTCTTCTTTCCCCTTGTAGGCTTGCACTCGGGGTTTTTGATGGACACAAGGTTACATAATGCATTAGATGTGCAAACTAATTTAATAATTTAAATACTTAATCATATAAACTCTAGAATTGCGCAATAGAAAAGGGGGAAAAAAGACCTCATGTTTGCCTCTTCGCAAGAGTTCCTATCCCCCCCTTCACAAGTGACTGTAGATTGAAGTTCATATCTGATATTAGTTTTGTCCCCTTATGTTTTGGAAAGGGCACACAAACACGAAGAGTACGGATTCAGAATGCCACGTGAGTCAGAGGGTTTCCTTCCCCCAAACAGAAACATTATTGTTGCCTTTTCCATTATTAAATTAAAACAGGGTGACACTTTGCATTACTCATAACTTGGCCTCTTCATCTTGATTCATCACCTAACAATTAATACGAATAAGAAAAATATAAGTCCCAATCATGTTACGTACCATTTTGTTTAAATGTTTAAGAGAAGTTCTTAGGGTATACAAATGAACGGATGATATTGTATATGCGCCAATCTGTACTTATATTATTATCATGAATAGGAAGTATGCCATATCACAAAATCAAATAAGCTGCCCACAATTCTTTTGGAGAGTATTGCTATAAAAAAATGATTGTAGGTTGCTTTTTGAATTTTGATATAGATGTTCATAAGACCTACAAGGTGTTGGTTTATTAACAAGTAAACTAGATCCTCTAAGAGTCGGAATATAAGTTCGATAAAAAAAATATTGTGAGGGACAACTACAGTTTTCAAAACGGGTAGTAATATTTGTCAAAGATAAAAGAAAAAAATTATGTTGAGACGGACATTACTATTCATTTCGTATTTCTACCATTACTCCAACCTATCATAATAAACACCTCCTATTTGGACATAAATACAACAAAAACCCATTATGGTGGTGTTTGACTGTTTTTTTTTGTCAATGCTACCCTTTTCAGATCAATTGGGTTTTCCCTAAAATTTTTAAGGGCCCAAAGTCTTGGTCGCCTTGACCAATTGAAAGAAAGTATATGAACAAGCTAGCATTGACAAAAAAAAACCAGCGTTATTGTATGCAAATGGGTTTAACAAAAAGGTTTAGACAAAAAAGGCCCATTGTCAAGAAATTTCCATAGCCTAAAGTGCTTGGACACATGTTTAAAAAAGTGCTAGCACTAAAATGTTTTTTTTTTCAACACAAACCCAACTTTCACCCCCTTGTCTTATATTGCACTATTTTCAAGCCTCCCTCGCCGTGGACAGGGCTCCCCCTCATGAGGAATGGCTCATGACGAAACAGGAAATAGCATGAGCTACCGCATATGCGGTAGACCATGTACCACATATGGGGTAAACGACACTAATGTTGTGTTTTTGGCATGTATGGCATATGCGACGACATGCGTACTGCATATGTGGTAAACGACGATGAGGTCGTGGAGCTAGCATGTATTGTATATGCGGTGGTACATGTACCGCATATGTGGTACGACACTGTTTCTGAATTTATGTTTATTTGAAAATCTGACTTATTGTGGGATTGTGATAGAATTTAATGGGATATTATCTTGTAATATCTGGATACCAGAATTCTTATATATTGTAACATTTTAACCCTAAAACATAATTTAATGAAACGGAGTTATAGCTACTCTATATTTGTAGAGGTAGTCTTAATAGGCCAAATTGCGTGAACAAAAATTTGTGTCTTACAATCACGATTTTTCTACTCTACTATGTGCAATCAAGTTGTTTGTGCTAACACTTTCTTTTCTTCCTATCTCTCTCATCCTTCCACCTTTTTCCACCTCCGTTTGAGGTGTGAAAGTAACATTTTTGAAAGAGTTGTGATATGGTCACACTCCACTTACTCTTACAATCCATTTACACATAGTTTTTCTTCTTATCTCTCTCTATTGTATCAATTACATCACATATCATAACATTCATTTCTCAGCTACTACCTCTCTCTCTCTCTAGAGGTGTGGAGGGTACAAGTGTCAAGAAATATTAGTTCTTTTTTAAAATAGATTATGCAGATGACATTGTACCACTGCGCTATTTGTTTCATGGTGTGCGGTAGAATCCACCACTCGTACTTGATGTTCCAATTCCATAGAAAGAAGCTAAAATTGAAGTGGAGCTGTATGTATATTCATGACAATGTCTTTTAACCATAAAATTAATATAAAATAAAGAACAGAATTCTCATGCATTCTATGCCAAATAGAAAGACAAACAGTCCGAGAACAAGACAGCCACAACGCCGGCCAATTCTACATACAACACAGTCATATTGATATTTTCTATGTATCTACAATGCTCTACCATTTCTGAAACTTTTATCTTCCTCTTACTCTAATCTTCAGGTGCATGAGTAATTGAGAGACATACAGAGAGAGCAGTACAGTACAGTGTCCCAATGGATCAGCGAAGGTTTAGCAGAGAAAGCAAAGGATCTGTAAGACTGCAAAAGAAGGTGGCGGAGCAACGACGAAAGGAAGAATTACCGGCACCGGACCTCACCGATTTCATGAACGACATGTTCTTTGGGGCAGCAGACATGCAGAGAAAAACTTATGACCTCACAGGCGGTGGTGGCCGAGGTATGGATGATGACAACGATGACGAAGGCTTCGATGACAGCACTAGAAGTCACAGCGCAAGGTTGACACAAGAGTGGTTGCAAGAGGCACGACGCGTCGTGGCTTCCTCTCCTTCACGTTCTGAGTCTCCGGGACGCCTTTCAGGGTCCCCAAGGTTTGCAGCAGCGGCACAACCAGGGTCACCCCTTCAGTCACTGGATCGAAGAGACGAACTCTCTAGGACTAGGTCCGCCAGAAGGTAACATTATAGTTCATCAATTAAGTCCTAGAGTTTTTTCATACACACATGTATCTGGAGATTGTACCGGTACCACATGTTTAAGGGACCCGAGCCATTTCCGGACCAATACATTGTTGGTCATCGATCAATTAACTAAAACATGTAGGGCAAGTCTCAGCGCGCAAGAGTAACATTGTTGCATGTGACTTTACAGTCAATTTGGAGGCTCGGAATCAATGAGTCTCTTGCACATGTTTTTATCAATCATTGATCATAATATATGTGATTGTGTGAAGCAGGTACAGAGCAGGGGAAGGGGTGAGTGATGAGATACTGTCCAAAACAACAAAACACAGCCGCAACAAATCCGAGACCTTTGCTCAAGCTCAAGCTCAACCTTCATTAGACGGGGATGGATCCCCTGTAACGGCGGTGCACAAATGGTTCTCCAACATCCTCAATCCTCCTTCCAATAGTAACAATAACAACACGCCACCACCACAACCACAAACACCGCCTTCTCCCGATTTTCTCCCTCCGCGGCAACCTTTTTCCAGAAAGTCCCGCTTCCAATCTGAGCCCTCAGCTGCTGCACCTCACAAACAGGGGATCCAAGCATCCCCTGTTTCGCGGCGAACGTTCAAGACTTCTGCGCCGTCGCCACCACCGGAGAATTCAAACCGCCCCGGTTCTCTCCCCCTGTCGCCGCCGAAGAATCTGGTGGAGTCCGCTCACCGGAGAACTATATCTTCTTCCACTTGCTCGCGGGAGAAGATCGCGCCTGCTAGGCTCGTTGCTAGAGGTGAAGAAGCTCCACGAGAGCAGAACCTCAACGGGTTCCTCAGAGAGCAGAGGATTTTGCTCCAGAAAATCTCGAAAAGGGAGCTTCGTGTGAATGCAAAAATCGTGCTCTCTGGGACTTTTAACAGTTAGTGAATTACAAGTGATTTTTTTGTTTTGTTTTTTGTTATAGATGATGCTGGAGTATTGGAAGTGATGATGATTGACTTTGGGTGTGCAGGTACGGCGTCGATGGTGGCCGCTATTTGCCATGCGTGGCTGTTGAGTTACAGGCAGAGAGAGAGCGACGGCGGCGAAGTGGTGGTGCCTGTGATGAATGTGAAGCGAGGCTCAATGTGGAAGCTAAGACAGGCTGCATGGCTCTTTCATCATGCTGGTCTTGATGCCTCTGCATTGCTTTTCTCTGATGAGGTGACTATGTTTTTTGTTATTGTTAGAGTTTTGATATACACACTTCCCGAGCACCATATGATAGAACCAGAATTATGCAGATGAAAGAATCACCAAGAAAACCAAGATTGTACTGAATTGCGAAATTTACTTATAGAATGTAGTTGAAATTCAAATGTTACAGAATAGATTTTTAGGAAGAAAAGAACCTCAGGTTACCAAGAAACCTGATCTGATCACCCAATAGATCAGCCCCAATTCTTACTTCCCAAAAACTGACTTCTAACTCAAAGATACAAGTATTTATAGTAACTGACTCTAACAAAATGGTACAGCTAATGCCAGCTAATTAAAACTGACTATGACTAGGCTTAACTAACTATAACAAAATTAGTTAAGTCTTTATTACAATCAAAGGTTGACTCTAGTCAGACCTTCTATAATTCTTTCTAACATATACTTTCTTAATAACCGGCCTTTCAACCCTATCACTACCCCCCCCCTAAAAGATGGACCTTGTCCTCAAGGGGAAAGGTAGGGAACCTGTCTTGGATCCGTGCCGCAGATTCCCAAGTATTCTCACAAGCTGGTAGGTCCTGCCATTGAATCAGAACCTCCAAATTACCCTGAGCATCTTCCCTGGTGTCCACCACCCCTGCTGGCAGCACTTCCAACTCCAGCTCTTCATTAAGCATCGGAGGTAAAGGCTGAGGAATCTGAGATGGTTTAAGGGCCTTCTTGAGTAAGGAAACATGAAAGACAGGATGGATTTTGGAGTGGTCAGGCAAGGCTAATTTGTAAGCCACAGAACCTACCTTACCAAGAATCTGGTAAGGGCCAGAGAACCTAGGAGCCAACTTAGCACAAGGGCGTACTGCCAAGGATTTCAGCTTATAAGGCTGAAGCTTCAAATAAACCCAATCGCCTTCTGCAAATTCAATTTCCCTCCTATGTTTATCAGCCTGAACCTTCATCCTTTCTTGAGCCTTGAGTAAGTTATGCTTGAGCTCCTCGAGTATGGTGTCCCGCTTATGCAGTAACTGATTTACTCCCTCCACTCGAGAAGGGATAGAATTAGCTTTGAGCAAGAGAGGGGGATCCCGTCCATATAAAGCACGGAATGGAGTCATCCCCGCTGAACCATTATAGCTAGAATTGAACCAGAACTCAGCCCATGACAGCCAATCAATCCAGTTCTTAGGTTTGGGTCCAACGAAGCAGCGCAAATAGGTCTCCAAGCATCGATTAACCACCTCAGTTTGGCCATCCGATTGAGGGTGATAAGAGGTGCTGAATTTTAACTTAGTGCCTGCCATTTTGAACAACTCTTTCCAAAACTGACTCAAAAATAAAGGATCCCTGTCAGAAACTATGGTTGCTGGAAACCCATGTAATTTGACCACTTCTTTGATGAAAACAGTGGCAACATCCTGAGCAGAGTACGGGTGTCCCAAGGCAAAAAAGTGAGCATATTTGGAAAGCCTATCGACCACTACGAAAATTGTATCCTTACCCCGGACACGAGGAAGTCCTCCAATGAAATCCATGGAAACATCTGTCCAAACTTGGGTGGGAATGGGTAAAGGCTGTAATAATCCAGCAGGAGCCAAAGTAGAATACTTGTTTCGTTGACAAATATCACAAGCCTCCACGAAACGCTTAATGTCAGCCTTCATGCCCTCCCAATACAGAAAACTGGCTATACGCATATAAGTCCGGAAATAGCCAGAATGACCACCCGTAGGAGTGTCGTGGCACTCAGAAATAATGAGAGGAATACGGTTAGAAGACTTGGAAAGCACCAGGCGACCCTTATAGTGCAAAACTCCTTTCTTGAATTCAAAACCAGGATGGGAAGTGGGAGAAATTAACAAGTCTTGAATTACTTTATTCCATTTCAAATCCTGTTGAACTTCTCGTGTCCAAGCATCCGAATCAGCTTCAGATACTATAGAAATGGCAGAAAACATCTCCTTCCTGGATAAAGCATCAGCCACGGAATTGTCAGACCCTGGTTTATATTGAATCTCAAAATCTAAGCCCATCAACTTGACTGCCCACTTGAATTGGTCGTCACTGAAAAGCCGCTGTTCAGTCAGGAACTTGAGGCTCTTCTGGTCAGTCCTGATAACGAAATGCCTACCCAAAAGATAGTGCTTCCACTTCTGAACGGCTTGTACCAAAGCCATCAACTCCCTCTCATAAACTGATTTTTGTTGCCCTCTAGCCGATAAACCTGTACTCCAGAAAGCTAAAGGCCTGCCCTCCTGCATTAAAACAGCTCCAAGACCCTTGCTGGAAGCATCAGTCTCAATAACGAACACTTTGGAGAAATCAGGTACAGCCAACAATGGCAAGTCAGTCACTGCAGTTTTCAATTTCTCAAAGGAAATTTGAGCAGTGGCATCCCAAAGAAAGCTATCCTTCTTAAGTAAATCCGTTAAAGGTTTAGCAATCTTACCATAGTCTTTCACAAAACGCCTATAGTATCCGGTAAGGCCAAGAAACCCTCTCAAACTCTTTAAATCTTTGGGAATAGGCCACGAAACCATAGTTTCAACTTTACGTTCATCAGCAGCCACGCCTCCCCCAGAAATGATGTGGCCTAAATACTCCAAACTAAGCTGACCAAAGTTACATTTTTTCCGGTTAACTGTCAAATCATTGTCTGCCAGTAGTTGTAACACCAATTTCAAATGCGTAACATGAGCCTCCAAGTCTGGACTGTAAACCAAAATATCATCAAAGAAAACCAAAGCAAACCTCCTCAAATAAGGTTTAAGCACTTCATTCATTAGGGCCTGAAAAGTGGAAGGAGCATTAGAAAGACCGAATGGCATTACAAGGAACTCATAATGCCCTTCATGAGTCCGAAAAGCTGTTTTCTCAATATCCGCCTCCTTCATCCGGATCTGGTGATAACCAGATTTTAAATCCAGCTTAGAAAACACCTTAGCCCCTCCTAACTCATCCAACAGTTCCTCAATAACCGGTATAGGAAATTTGTTAGGAATAGTAATCTTGTTTAAGGCTCTATAATCCACACAAAACCTCCAGCCCCCATCCTTCTTTTTAACTAAAATGACTGGGCTAGAATATGGACTAATGCTGGGTCTGATGATTCCAGCCTCTAGCATGTCAGCCACTAACTTTTCAATCTCAGATTTTTGATAGTGAGGGCATTTGTACGGTCTCAAATTGGGTATTTGAGCTCCCTCTTTGAGATGGATGGCATGATCATGTCTCCGCTGAGGTGGGAGACCTTGAGGGTCAGCAAATACCCTACCAAATTCCTGTAGCAACTGCTGGACAGAATCTGGAATATTGGTCTGGAATTTGGGGGTATCATCACATTGGAGCAGCAATCCCTCTCCTTCCGATAATAGTACTTGCATGAAAGCTCCATAGGATAGTTCAGTTCTGATCAAGGCTGGATCTCCTGTGATAGTACACAACTTATCCCCCCGTCTCACGATTAATTCCAGCTTCCCAAAATCTGCCTGGACTTTCCCAAGGCTGGCCAACCAGTCCATACCAAGGACAATGTCAACACCTCTCAATGCAAACAAGTAGAAATCTTGGACCACTTCTAAACCTTGCAAAAATAGCTGTAATTGTGAACACTTGCCCCTGCACTTAATCTTGTGCCCATCTCCAACCTCTACCAAATATGGTTTAGTGTCCTCCACTTGCAACTGTAGAGCAGTAACCAGCTGTTGAGAAACGAAGTTGTGAGAAGCGCCACAATCAATCAGCACAACCACTGGGTGTTCCCTCACTAACCCACCAACCTTCCATGACTTCTTGGAAGTAAACCCGGTCATAGAACATAAGGATAATTGCAGAGAACAATATTCTGCAATTTCTTGCTGGATTGGTTCAACGCCGTCTTCCTCCTCCTCCTCCTCCTCCAAGAGGATCATCCGCAAATGTTTATTTTTGCACCTATGTTCTTTCGTAAAGGGTTCATCACATCGAAAGCACAACCCCTTTTCCCTTTTCTCCCTCATTTCTGCACCAGTAAGGTGTTTGAATTCTCCTCCTCTGTTCCCAGAATTCTCCCCTGTTTGCCAGTTCCTAGAACCCCCCGCTGTACTGCCTACTGATGGGTTCTCACTCTTTTTCTCCATCAATAGTGGGGAATCAAGAATGAAGGGTTTACTGTAAGAATTTCTGCTGACTGTGCCTTGGGGTCTAGAAAAATTACTACCCATTCTCTTATTCATAACGAAAAGTTTCTGCTCAATCAAGAAAGATTTCTGAATTAATTCAGTTAAAGTTTTCAATTCAAACAGCCTAACCTCAACCTTGATCTCATCCTTGAGCCCATTCAAGAAGATGCTGCGCACATATTCTTGATCAATCGCCGTTAGAGCTCCAGCATATTTCTTGAATTCGCCCACATATTCCTCCACTGTTCCTGTTTGGCGTAGAGAAAGAAGTAATTCGAAGGGATTCTGGACCATCGTTGGTTGGAAACGCCGAATAACAGCAATCTTGAAACTTTCCCAGGTTGGATTAGGAGTGCACTTCGTCCACCATTGATACCAACTCAGGGCGCGGCCCTCAATAGCTACCATTGTAGCATGCATACGTTCCTCCTCAGGAACTCCCCGTAGTAAAAAGTATCGTTCTAACTTCTGAGTCCATCCATACGCATCAGCACCGGAAAAAATGGGGATTTCCAAGGTACGCCACTGTTCCCGGCTTTGGTGCTTCGTATGTTGTTTGTGATAATCCTCATTGTCACTTCCTTCATCACGGAAATGATCTGAACGTCGTGAACCCACCCTGGCCTGAATCGTCGCCCACCGCTCCTCCGAAGCTTGTAACTGCTGGCGCACCAACCGCGCATCCTCCTCTGCCTGAAGGGTGCAATCCTCCATGTGTTTAGCTCGTGTTTCAAATAGCTCCATTCTTGCGCGCGGCTCCTCATTCTCATGGCGCCACTCCTCCTGGTGCGGAAGCCGGCTATCCCCGCTCTTCGACATGCTTCGCGTCCCAACCATGCACCTCCCAAACGCTGGGTTGCAGTACCACAGGGCACCAAGAATCGGTGCTTTGATACCAAATTGATAGAACCAAAATTATGCAGATGAAAGAATCACCAAGAAAACCAAGATTGTACTGAATTGCGAAATTTACTTATAGAATGTAGTTGAAATTCAAATGTTACAGAATAGATTTTTAGGAAGAAAAGAACCTCAGGTTACCAAGAAACCTGATCTGATCACCCAATAGATCAGCCCCAATTCTTACTTCCCAAAAACTAACTTCTAACTCAAAGATACAAGTATTTATAGTAACTGACTCTAACAAAATGGTACAGCTAATGCCAGCTAATTAAAACTGACTATGACTAGGCTTAACTAACTATAACAGAATTAGTTAAGTCTTTATTACAATCAAAGGTTGACTCTAGTCAGACCTTCTATAATTCTTTCTAACATATACTTTCTTAATAACTGGCCTTTCAACCCTATCACCATACTTCTAATATACACTTTGCCACGGATCACTATGTTTGAAGTATGTCGCTGAAAACTATATAGCTACCCATCATTTTCGTTTAAGAATATAATATAAAATTATTCATGTAACCAGTACCCAACTGCTAAAGTTTTTGGAATAACTGATTCTAGAGTCTAATTATTGATATTTTACATGAAGGTGGACATGGAAAGCCTTTTGGTGACTGGCCAACTGAGTGTCCTTGTGGTTGGACAAGATGTCTTAAGCACCACTAGTGAGGTTTGCTCATATGAATTATTCATGAATCTGAAAATTAAACTATTAAAATTAACAAGTTTGATCCCAAGGCAATGTACACCATGAGTAATAAATAGACAATAAATAGATGGGGTTGAATATTAGAAATAATTTTATGTCTTGTTTTTTTCTGTCAGGTTGGATCTCAGTGCACCATTCTAACAGATAATTTTTGTGAGGATGCCTATGATCTACTTGAAAACCCTGTCCTGAAGAAATTATTGGTAAATTGATTCTAATCTTAGCTTCTAGACAATCTTGTCATGAGGCAATAAAACTAAAAAAAATTAGATGAAAGTATGTAAAAGATTTTGTATCTAAGACTAACTAGATAACTCTGCTTATGTATTATTTTGAAGCTTGCTGGTATTCTGCTAGACACACAGAATCTAAAAGCATCTGGATCAATATCCATGACAAGAGATGCAGAGGCAGTCCAATTGCTATTGGTTGGCTCACCCCCAAACTACAGATATGCTTTAAATGATCAATGTAACATTCATGTTTCTTTAAACTGAGTTATAGTGAATTCAATTATTGGTTTTCAAGTATGAAATTGCCTTTGGTTCTTTGAAGTGATGCAAGACCAAAATGCTACTTCTTTTGTTGAAGCTTTGAACCATAACTATGGGAAGCCTCATGATGAAAGTAAGCATCGATACTGACTTCTCAAAAAATATTATGGTCAAATTCAATCCCATTGCTTTATTTATGCTATTGATCATGCTATTGCGTATTTATTCTTGTTAATTACAGGTGACCAAAACAGTGAACGAATTACGGATCATAAAGTTCACGAGAGAAGGTCAAGCTCAAGTTCAAAAACAAATTCCATCGACACAAAAGGTATATTTTTAATTAAACTCGTGATTTGATAAATAAAAGGATATTCTCAGAAGCATGCTTTTTTACCTTTTTCCAAATATATATAATGTGGTGACAACACTTATCCTTGCAGTGAAACTTATTACACCACCTATGCAATCTCCAAGTCCAGCACCAGCAAATGTAGCAAGGGAAAACTCTGGTGGGAAGAACAAGTTCTTCTTGGCAAGGTGGTTTGGTTTTGGTCCAAAATGAACAGATCTCCTATTTGTCTGCCAATGGCAACTTAGTTTTGCAAAATTTAAAACAAAAGATAAGATAAAGAATGAAATGAGGAGAGATTATTGTATTTTTCCCCTCCAAGCTTGCCATATTCTTGAAGATTAGTGTCTAGCAACCCGGTGTACATGTATGTTTAAAATGTTGTTGTCCCGTTGCCACTTAATTTATTTACTTTGTACTTAGTAATAACATCTAGGCCAACCAATTATTGTTCTTTGGTAAATCAGCCCTGCTCGCCCTGTACTTTTGAACTTCTAGCATCACTCGTGCGTGTTTAGATAGCAATTGAGTGCAATGTGAATGGACTTTTATTTCAATACATAAAAAGATTTTTATTCACTTTTAATCTTACAATATGCGTTATTGGTCATCCTAAGATGAAGGATCATTCAGAAGAGTGTTTCAAGGGAAGGGAACAAATGGGCCGTGGGCGCTACTGCTGAGGCTAAAGGCAAGGTCGTTGTATGACAATGGTGTTGTTGC
The DNA here is from genome assembly GCA_030819835.1 of Acmispon strigosus. Classification (NCBI taxonomy): domain Eukaryota; kingdom Viridiplantae; phylum Streptophyta; class Magnoliopsida; order Fabales; family Fabaceae; genus Acmispon; species Acmispon strigosus. The sequence continues at coordinate 16,555,852 of JAUAMA010000002.1, read as the reverse complement.
TGCTATGGAATGATACATCATGGGGACCTGCAAAGAACACTCCAGCGCTCAAGTCAATAGTGACCTGAGCTCAAGAGATAATTCACACGGTGTAGAATGCGTACCTTGTGGGGTGTTGTCTCTAGTGCCTTTTATAGGGCTTGAGTTGGGTCTGGTGAGTGGTGTTCAGAATGCTTGAACTTCATAAACTAGGGTACATAACGCGGGGTGACAATTGAGTTTGTGTGACACTTCTCACTTCTTGGTCATGCATGGATTCCTTGATCAGAGTGATTTTCCTTGGGTAATGGGCTGCCAGTGTCCAGGTGTCTTTGGATAGGGTCAAGTATCTCTTTAATTATGACCTTCTTTGGGAAGATGTGTGATTACCCCTGGTGTCCGAGTGTCTTTGGCAAGGCTCACTACAAGAAAAAAGCTAATTAGCATCGACCGAAAGTCAACGCTAACAAGCTAAAAACTGACGCTAGGCCGATTTAGCGTCAGTGTCATAGCTGACATTTAAAGGCTTGAAACTAACGTGTAATATCGGGTAAGGTCGATGCTGAGTAGGAAAAAAATTGTAAAAAATCAAATAACCGCACCACATAATGTAAAATTCATAAATTGAAAAACTTACCAAAATGGTCTAGATCTATGAAAAAAAGGGAAAAGGCTCTCAAAATGGTTTCAAATGCATTTGCAGGGGAACACAAATCCAAAAATAGTTGTCAAGGTTTGTGTTATCTGAAAATGCATTTGAAACCATTTTGAGGATTTTTTTTCCTATTGATATACATCTAGACTATTTTGCTAAGTTTTTCAATTCATAAATGTTACATTATATGGTGCGATTATTTGATTATTTTATCATATTAGTTCATCCACGCCATAGATTAATAGTCATCTCATAATCAACATGCTTACGGTAATTCGATAGCATAAATATCACACTTTTGCATACAATCCATAAGTACTCAACATCAAAGCATGAGAACATTCATATAATTCCTATATAGTGTTTCCCACTTTTGCATACGATTCATGAGTATTCAACATCAAAATATGAGAATATTCTTATAATTTTTATGTAGTGATTCTCCTTTTGTATACAAATGATACAATTGTAGCCTCGATGACAGTAAATGAGCAATACATCGCTAACTGATTTCACTATTCTTTACATGTATGATTGAGATCTGTCCCTTTACATTTACTACATGTCCTCCCTTTTCATACAATGTGGGTACATTTCTACAGTCCATTTGGAGACAAGGTTATCCTTTGTTCCACTAGAGCAAAAGAGTTCATAACATAGAGACACAATCTAGCAAAATTAAACTCAAACAAATCAGCATTTAGAATCGACTATGCAAAATTAAACTCAAAAATCATATCAGCCTACCAGTCGTACCAGTGCTAAGTCGCCCTTGATGGATCTCCTTTGTTCCACTTTGGCAAATCATTTCATAACAAATTATATTGACAGAGTTTTGATAGGCATACACCACTTGTGGGACAAACACTAGACACCTGCAGACAAACACAACCTAACAAAATAAAACTCACACAAACCAGCCTTCGAAATCTTTTAAGCAAAATAAAACTCACAAATCAGATGGCTTATAAAAAATTCAATCAGCATATCAAGCGAAAGGTAGTGGATGCGGTGGCAACAAGCCAGTGGGGTGGCGCACAACAATGGGGCATCGCGCAATAGTGGGAGTGGGGTGGCGATGCGGCAGTGGGGTCAGGTAGCGGAGGGAGGAGGGAGGAGGATTTGGTGCCAAGGAAGAGAGAAAAGGTGAGGGGCGGAGGAGGGAGAGGGCAAATCAGGTGGCGTCTCCGGAGGGAGGGTGACGGACGTGGGGTGAGGGGGTGAGGGTGAGAGTGGGGACGATAGAGGAGGGTGAGGATCGTTGGAGGAGGGTGGGGACGATAGAGAGAATGCGTCAAAGGGTTTGAGTGAATGAGGAAGAGAATAGGCTTATAAGGAATATGAGGTAGGGAAATCAATGATTATTAGCATTTGTTAGATTGCCGCTAACTTTCACGCCCACAAAATGGATTGTATCCAGTTGACATTAGCGTTGGTTATGACAAATGCTAAGTTGGCCCGTGAATGTAGCGTTTGCTCTAATCACCGCCAAATGTTGGTGGGCGTACACTACTTTGGCCGATTATTTTAGCGTCTGTCTGAACCGACACCATTGTCGACAAACCAACGCGAAATGGCATCAGTTCGACCAACGCTATAATTAACCCAGTCTTTTTTTACGTTTTGCGTCGGTTTAGCGTTATTTAAGTCGCTAAACAGCTAAAATTAACGTGAGCGTCAAGGCTAACATTTTTTTTTCTCTAAGTGAAGTTTCTTGTAGTGTAAGTGGTCCATGAGTGAACCACTACCCTAGAATCCGCCCAAGGAAATGATTATTACTAATATAAATTAAGTTTGTTGCTACCTAAACCACCAAAATCAGTTTTTTTTGTCTCAACCATGTTCATCTACCTCTTACATATTTTATACTACAATCTATAAAACAATAACGAACAGATTAATAATGTACTCAGGCAGCTAAGCAATAATGTTGACAACGATACAGATAATGAGATAATCTAACTACTTGAAAGAGAAAAATCTGCATTGTATAGATATGCGTGAGGTCTACATACATGGATCGATTATTGCACTCTTATCTTTACAGTTTACATCATCAAACTCAAACACCCTTCCTCTCTTTCCGGGACACCACATTTTCCTCCACATGCATGTACATTTCATAGGCAAATACAGACATTCAATGTAGTGATCCACCATCTATATTTCTGTGATCCAAAATTTAGATCCTAACACATATCTTTGGTTAATACATAGATTTTAGAAGAAACATTTATAGCTCAGTTACCAATACCAGATCAAGAAAAAAGTGTAGATGTGGACGTAGATGCCTCTAGATGGTCAATTATTGAGCATGTGTATGATTGTGATAATACAATCTGTATTGTCCAATTATGCTCATTTGCTCAACCCCAGCTGTATGTAACTACCAAACCTGTTTGGCCCCACTGCCCTTTTTCAATCCAAACCCACTTTTTTCTTTCTTCTCTCAATCCAATCTCCATTCCATAACTTACAATACAACTCATGAGTGTAGACATTTAAATTGAGAAAAGAAGAAAAAAAAATGTGGTGTATGCCAATGTATAATATATTGTTTGGAGACACAATTTCTTTTCCAACCTTATTTTAGTTCCGAGGATGATAATCGATGTTTCAAAATTGTTTTACGATTAATTTTAAAGGTAAAATATTAATTTTGGGAGAAGTTTCATTCAAGTAGTTTTTGTATGCTAGAATTGATTTTAATGAAAAACAAAATGATGCAATTGTGCTAACATGGTACTTTCATTCAACCTTCCAAGCATAAAGAAACAAGCAAAACTCTGATGACCCACTAACACTAAAGCCTTCCACTGACTCAGAACTTTTTGTCTGAGCTGATAATGGGGATGATGAAGATGATAAAGATGGTGAAGAAGATGGCAGGGATGATGTGGATGACATAATAGGCTTAAAAATAAACAAAGCATGCTTTAAACCAGGACTAAAAAGCCAATCATGAACATCCCAATATACCTCTACTCTCATCTTGCTGAGACGAATTGACTCATTGCCTCTGAACTTCCATTGCAAGTGTTTCACATGAATCACCAAATGCCCATCAATCCTTATCTCCATCTCTGGCTGAACCCCACTTGCAGTAGCAGAATCGCCATTGCTATTGCTGCTTCTGCTTCCCCTGCTCTTGCACTCAATTGAGATCTCATGCCACCTACCCTTCTCATGAAACTTAGCTCTGGTGCTGAACCTCTTCTTCCCAAAAATGTGTTCTTTCTTTGAAACCAAAATGGGATCAATCAGTGCTGGCCTGCACCCTGTTCTTCTGTAAGCTTCTTTCTTCAGATCACCGAGAAGAAGCACAACCTCTTCATCACAAACCACTGCTACATAGTACTCTGAGGTTGGCTCTGTTTCGCCCTGAAATTTTGCAGCTTTGAGGTCCCAGAAAACATCAACGGATTTTCCATCTACTATGAAGCGCTTGGAGCCTTGTTTCCTCCAAAAGTACCATGGCTTCAGCTCAACCTTGCAGTTATACTGTGATTCTCCGTCTGGGCCTTCCACTGACACTGATAGACCATGAAGCATGAGATTTTTGCACCATGTGATGGTGATCAAGCGGCAGTGATCAGCAACCTTTGTTCTGTACACAGACATGTAGACACTCTGGCCTGAACGGGTCACAGCTCCATGATCATCACTACTGAACTTCTCTGAAGAAGAAAAGCAAGCTGGAATCCCAATTGAGTCTTGCATAATGTTGATGTGTGAAGAAGATAGAGGCTAGAATTGATTAGAGCATAGAGATCATAAGATGAAAATGAGAGATGAATTGATTGGGAGAAGTTTTTAATATAAACTTGTGAAGGGTGTGTATGAGAGTTTGAGAGATCTTAGTCACAAGCTGAATAAAATGTAGATGCTGCCAGAGGTGTTCTTGGCAGCATTAATTGGATTTAATAAAAATATTTCCAAACTGGCATATGGACTGGCACTGAGTGAGTGTGAGTGAAAGAACAATAACCCTTTTTATATTCTGCACCACTGTCTAGTTTTCGTGAATATTGGGTGTAAAATCGTTTGGAAAATTGCGATAGTCCTTCTAAATGGACTGATGATATTTGTTTATACGGTTTCTTAGCGGCATACTTCTTAGTTTTGACACATGCTTTAGCGTTGGTTTTTAATCACGACAAACATGAGTGACGATTACAAACGACAGCTAAAGTGTGTGTCAAAAGTATGCTGATCGAAAAAGCGTATGACTGTCTCTCATTTCTGTTTCAAATATGTGAATTTTATAATGTTCGAACTTATACCCTCACCCTTATGTGATATAGTTTTGTCCAAGACTAGATTCGGTACTAAGTACTATTGTCTAATATGAGTTTTAATACCTACACATTTCATTTTCTATTTCATCTAATTTTCATTAAAAAAAATTATCTATGTATGTATTTTTTATTATATCACTCATTTACTTTTTTTCTCTTTATATTTCATCAGGTCCAAGTTGAATAGATGGGTGAACAAATTTATTTTTTTTCAAATATCTCTCTTGTCACCTCTTTCAATATATTTGTTTTGGTTTAATTTTACCTTTTTGAACCTTTAATATATTGACTTTTTTAGAATCCAAGGTTGTTTTAATTTATTATATTGAAAAGTGCTTACTTCCAGGCATAGTTAGATGCATAGAAGCCATTTTTTCATCAGATTTGGTGTATGGATTATCACAAACATCGGAGCCATCTATTCATAACATCACATGATATGGTCAAATTCAACTGGTCAAAACTGTTAGGGAAAAAGAACAACTGTAGTCGTAAGGTTTAGCTTACTAATACCATATGTCATCATATTTCTTCATTGTTTGAAAAGTATCTCCAAATTACTATACCATGTGACTTTAAAGTTTTAATTAAGCTTGCAGATATTTCTGCTATATATACTCTTTAATTAAACTAATTTTTAATTACTTGAGATAAGATTAACCTTCATCATAGTTGGGCTTTTTCTATTACAATTACAAAGCATGTGAAGTTAGCATTTTTTTTTAAGGGTTAAATATGTTTTTAGTCCCTAAACTATGAGCGAGATTTGGTTTTCGTCTCTCGCCGGCGTAAAGGTGGACTTTAGTCCCCAGACTATAAGAAATTGTTGGTTTTGGTCCTTGCCGCCGGTGTGGTCAACGCCGGAGTGCTTATATGTGCCGATTTGCCTACGTGGCATTGCCACGTCAATTAATGAAGGCTAATTGAAATTTTTTTATTTTCCATTTAAATTAAAATAATTCTAAATCATAATTATTATTTACCAATAATAATTTAGCTCCAAATTAATCTAACTTAAGACTAACCTAATTATTAAATTTTCAACAAAAGATCTTCTTCTTCATCATTATCTTTATTCATCCAACTCCTCATCTTCTTCTCCCTTATTCTCATTCGAATTTCAACTGAAACTCAAATGGTGCCCAAATGTTCATGATGGAACCCAAACTTCAATAGATCTTTTATTTGATTCTGCGACGGATCTGATTTCATGGAGGATGACGGAGGGGTGCGGCAGATCTGGGTTGTCTCTGCGATGGACCTGGGTTGTTTCGACGACAGATCTTTGCTTTGTTTCGGCGACGGTTCTATTTCTGTGCCAGGTCGAAGCTTTGTCGCCCCAAAGGTTGAAGCTTTGTTCAAAGGGGTTTTGTTCGTGGGTTTTATGCCAGATCTTCATTGATTTTGTTCAAAGCTTGTTCACCTTCTGAAGCCCTCTTTCTCCTCCCTCGGTCCCTCTCAACCCCTGCGTCCAGATTTAAGAGAACAACGGTGAGATCGAAGATCCCTGACCAAGTACGGCACGCACCTACGTGCGATGGACGTTCTCCTCTGGATCTGATGAAGCTCCCTGTTTCTCCCTGTTTGAATGGAGTTCTTTCCCTGTGGTGTGTCTGGACTCGTGCTGAGCAATTGCTGCAGGTTGTGGTCTTGGTGTTTGATCAATTTTTTTGAGCCACTTTTTGATTGTTTTTGTGAAATTAAGTCTGCAGGGCCCTAGTGTTTACTGCGTTTATTTTTGTTGTTTTGATATGTCATGAGTTTGATATGTCATGGGTTTAAGGTTTCGAACCTTTCCTCTCTAATTGGGTGGATTTGTGCCAGTTTTATTCTTTATAGATTGGAGGCATAACAGTGGCATGTCACAACCTCCTTTGCTGCTTGTATTCTGATTTTTCTGTTCCTTTTCCAGCACTACTTGTGCTATGAATCCAAGTATTCTTTGCAAGACGATAAAGATGAAATGTTTCTACAAGATGATGGTGGTGGCGTTCTTTCTGCAAGATGCAAGATGAAGATTATGTTAACTAAATTAATTATTAGCTTCTGTTTTTTTAATCAACAATTTTAATTTTTTGATAATTAATAATCTAATTTAGAATTAAAATAAAAAAAGAAAAAAATTCCACATGTGATTCAGTAATTGACGTGGCAGTGCCACATGTGCATAACGGAGCTCCGGCGTTGACCACGCCGGCGGCAGGGACCAAAACCAACAATTTCTTATAGTCTAGGGACTAAAGTCCACCTTTACGCCGACGAGGGATGAAAACTAAATCTCGCTCATAGTTCAGGGACCAAAAACATATTTAACCCTTTTTTTACAGCTTTAATTTTATCCGATCTTTTAAGTACAAAAAAGGAGGTGAGAGGAATCTACGGAGTCATAGTTGCAGAAAAGTGTGAGGAAATGTTGCAGACTTGCAGTTTCAGATCTGGTCTTAAAGTTTACAGTATTTTGCTTCCAGATGAAGAGGCTTTGATGGTTTTCTAGTAAGCAACCCTCAAATAACATGAAAATAAGAGCTTCATTATAGTAATTGTATTTGACTTTTTATTCAAATTGAAATTGGATAGCGTTCCAACTACTTCAAACCTAATAAGTTAGTGCATATTTAAATATATGGTAGAAAATCACATATTAAAACCAAGATAAACAGTTATACTCTCTCCGTTTTTTAATAACTGTCACTTTAAGGTTTTGCATATATATTAAGAAATAGTATTAATATTTTAATTTCTATCAAAGTTACTACATAATTTCCTAGTATACCGTTTATCTTTCTTTTTAATTTAAACTCTTTAATTTCCTATCACTATTAATTTAAAGGTAGTATTGGTAAAACATAATTAATTCTCTCTTGAACTTTATAAAGTGACAGATAATTAGGAACGAAAAAGAGATAAAAATAGTCACATTTAAATAGGAACAGAGGGAGTAAATGTTAAGAAAAATTACAATTATTTATCGTGATTTTAACTCAACAACATAATTTTATATTGTGTATCCAATCACGCATCACCGGGAGAAAAAAAATCTAATCTCACATTATTTAGCGTGTAGTGAGGTGTTAAAGTAGTCAAACACATACATATGTATAGCCCAATTAAGAATTTAGGTCTTCTAAAGCCAATTGTTCTATGCATGTCTCTAACATTAATACTAATTTTTCAATTTCTTAATATTTGTCACTTTAAAGTTTTGATATGAGAATTACAGAATAATATTAATGTTTTGTTTCTATTACATAATTTCCTAATATATTATTTATCTCTTGACTATTCAATTTTTCTACCATTATTAAGTTAATGATACAATTGGTACAACATAATTAATGTTCTTTTAAAATTGCAAAATTGACAGATAAATAGAAAAAAATCAAAATAGAGACAGATATATTGAACAGATGGAGAGTATGTAAAAATACATTTATTAATTAAAATAGTTTTTTTTATTTACCATTTTAATAATGCTATAACAAGTAAAAGCACCATCTCCAAAAACAAACCATAGCCGCAACAATTTACAGTCACCCCCTCTAAGAAATTCCAGACGCTCACTATTAGAGCTCAATGATCCTCCTTGCACAGTTCAACATGCAACACTGGATCCTCCATCATATATAAGATTTTATTTTATTTGGTCAAAATATGTGAACAAATTATTATTGTTTTCCTTTTCATATATACCAGAATTAATTGTCTATGATCACCATTCTGCTCCTTGAACCACCTCACCAGCATGGAAGTGGAACCAACGTGGTGATTCATGATTTGAGGAAGAATTGTAATTTCCCCTTTAATTTGCAGGTTTGCTCCTACAATTAATTAATTAATTAATTAATGTAGATTGTAAAGTAAGGTTGCCAATGCCAGGCATGCATGCATTATGGGTCACACTGCACGGCTCGAATTTGCATGTCCAGCCTGTTCTGCTCACTGCTCATGGCTTGGGCCATTCTCATTCTCAGACACACACACACACCTTGCAATTGCCTTGCCTTTAGAAACACACACTGCATGTAGATCTGTCATTACGGGTCAGCCCGTCACAGATTAGGTTCGATATGGGTTGGGTTAGAGCAACCCGTTTCTAAACAAGCCAATAAAATATGAACCTAACCCGTCTCGCGGGTTGGTGGGCTGGCCCGTTTTAGCAGTAAAAAAATAAAAAATTTAAAAATTAGGAAATTTAATTAAAAAATGTTGAAAAAGTAATAAAAATTCATATTTAAAAACCCAAAATGCAAGAAAATCACTCTCTTTGTAGACTCACTTCACTATCTTTACGTGTGGCCCAACCTAAGATATAAGAAAATCAGTCAAAAAAAGATTTTTTTTATTGCCCAACCCGCGGGCTGACCTATTTTACCCGCGGGTTAAATGAGTTGGGTTTCTCTTACCCGTATTCTAAACAGGCTATGATTTAATCAACCCAACCTGCCCTCGATGCGGGTTGGGCCGGGCCAACCCACGGATTGGAACCCATATTGACAGCTCTAACTACATGTATCTGTGGTTAGTCTCCCAAATTTTTTATAATTAATTTATTTAAACTTTGCTGGTTTTGATTTTGATATGGTGAGGTAGTGAGAGTTACATAAGAAATTAAAATCACATCTATATGTAATTGGGACTCCCATTAATATCTTTTTTATCTTATATATGCATATCATATTTCTTTTGTGCATATGATGAGAAATTATCATGGTACAATAATAAAATTTTAGTATGATTACAATATCTCAAGATGGTGATGTTTTCTTTAAAAACATTGATCTATTTTTATTTTATTTTTTGAAAGAGGGGGAAAATTGATCTTTCATCAAAAAGTGACTAGCTTCTTTCAAATAATGGTGTTTTATGATAAACATGATCATTGTCTCTTTGGGGAGATGTTGATGTTTTATTGGGAGAACTTTGGTCTTTCATTTGAAAGATGTTAGTTTCATATGTGAAAATGTTTCATCTGAAGTGTGAAACAATTTTTTTTATCTCATTGTAGAAATTGATTATGTTTTCTTGGAAAGACACAATAGAGGATACATACACAATAACATCGGAAATGATAAGATTTTAAGTTATGATGTGTGCTATACTTGCGCACTTATCATGCTGATAAGGTTATTATTTATGTGGTCATGACTCTTAGCTGATGGCTTTACTAAGTGTTTTGATCATGTTTTTGTGGTGGTTGTTATCAAGTTATGTCTGTGGTTAAAAAGTTGTTCAACCCCAGTGAGTCATTTTTAAAATTATATTCAAAATAATAACACTTAATCAATATTGCCCCATGATAGAATGTTAGAATTTCCTATGTGTGAGCTTCTATTGGTTGGTGGATATTAGTATTATAAAATAGGTTTTTTCTTTGTGAATAGTTCAAATTCCATTTAAAATCCAAAGGGTTGCCAAATGACACTTATATCGTACGAGAACAGAACTCAACGAGCGATACCGCAATGCATAACATAAGCAATTTAAGTACAGACATGCACACTTAAACTAATAAGTTGAAACATCTCAGCACAAAACATGATGTAAAAACCTAAGAGTCGTACAAAAGCCTCTAAAAACTCTCAAATTGTCAAAGAAACCGATTGGCTTCTGAGCGGAGAAGCTATTTTCTTCAAATTTAACCAGCGCTCCCCAAATAGCAACTCATCCGGTTCTGTCGCAGTTGCAAGAAGTGCGGCAAATCAGGAAACCTAAGGAGAGGCTTCACCAACATTAATAGGAGGACAAATCAGAAACTCTGTTACTTAGGGGAGTAAAAGGAAGCTTTTGTAGATTAGGAAGTGGGAGGCGGTGGAGCCAGCAAATACGTTGTATTTAAGTCTGTTTCCTTAATTTTCTCATCAACAAAAAAATTTGTTTCTTTTTCTTTTGAATGAAATATTTACTTTCAAGATGAAATAAATGTTTTTTGGGGGAGGTGGGGGGACAGAGGTATCATGGTTTATTGGCTAAGAAAAAGAGTAAGCCTTTTATTTATGGTTCAAAAAATAAGCCCAGTCAACAACGGGCTAATGACTTATAGTTCCTCTTAGGACCAGTCCACTAGTTTCTTCTTAAATAACTGCAAAACCTTTGACCAAAAACAAATTGCAAAACCAATAATTTGCAAGTTTGTACTTTCCCATATTGCATAAGTTCTTTTACCAAACAATTTTCAAGACTAGCATCATACTCTCGTGCGTAATATCCACAATGCTCAATGAATGTTTTTATTTTTCATTTTTCAAAACAAAGGTTCATTAAGCCATATAGTCCAACAAAACAACACTTAAATGATTGAATAGTCACAATTTTTAGTAGTAGAGCTGTCAATTTTGGCCCCAAAGCCCAAGGCCAGCCTTAGCCCACATGGGCTAGGGCCAAAAAGCCCCTAGGGCCAAAAAGTCCCACACTGAAAAAAGCCCACAGGGCCAAAAGACCCCAAAAGCCTTGTGGGTTGTGCCAGCCCATAACCCTTATAATTTTGAAAAAAAAAAATAATGAGTTTAAGGTATAGTCAAATTTATCAAACTGGGCCTGAAGCCATAAGAATGTAAAACATAAACCCTTATATCAACGCTCTCCCTCTGTCAACGTTCTCTCTTCTTCTCGAAAACCCTAAACCCAAAACTCTCTCTGCGCGCCACCTTTGTTTCCACGGCGCGACAGCGACGACACCGGCACAGCTACGTTCGCTCCTTTCCCGCGGTGGCTCGAGCATTCTGCCATGGCTTCCTCCGTAAGCAGTGTGATTAGCCCTGAGACGGTGTCGAAAGTCGTCGCCTCCCTCCTAAAATGACGAAAGTCGCAACCAGAGTCCCTGCTCCTCCAAAGGGTCGCATGTACCTTCCAGAAACCACCCAATTTGTTATGCCAAGACGAGGAGTTCGTGTACCTAGTCCTCACCCTGAAGAAGATCCCTCCAAAACGTGAACCCTCACAAGCTCCCCCCCCCCCTCATTTGTGCTTCGAGCAGTAGCGGCGGCGACGCTTGTGTTTCGAGCAGAAGAGGAAGCGCAGAGGCGGAAGGAGTGGCGGTGAAAGGAAGAGGAAGGGCGGCGGAGAAGGCTGAAATGAAAATTGATTTGGGAATTAGGGTTTCTTTTAGCCATATTTTATTTTATTTCATAATTAATTTTTTAAATTAAAAATTAAAAAAAACATTAAAAATTAAAATATGCAATGTGGGTTAGCCCTGGGGCTAGCCCTGTCCAGCCCATATCACTAGTGGGGCTAAATGGGCTGGGGATTTTTGGCCTACATTTAAAAATGGGGTTGTGTGGGCTAGGGCCAAGATAGTGGGGCTTAGGGTTGGCCCTGGGGCATGGGGCCAAATTGACAGCTCTATGACTAGTAGAGTGATTCTTGAATACTACATCATATCATATCACATACAAATCACATCATGCTCTTTCAAATGTTGAAAACATTACAACTCAATAAAAACCAAGAACATTGTCTGATCCTAAAGCTCCATTGCAAATTTGATATATTTTTTATGTTGATTAATCACCTTTTGAGATCAAGTCGGCTCTGCTGGAGGTAGGGGTGTTCATGGGATGAGCTGGAATGAGTTTGTCTTGACTTTACCCGATTCTAAATATTGATTGGGTCAATTCTTAAACCTTAATTCGTCCCTATACCCATAGAGACCCGATGAGGTGCGGGTTTAACATAGACCCGACCACAAAAGGACGGGTCCGGGTTGGTCTGAAGGACAAATCGAACATCAAAATTTCAAGTCTCACCAAAGAATTATAAATACATATCATTATGTAAAAAGACTAATTTCTTATCCTATCAATAAATTATGAAAGAAACTACATAGAACTAAAGTTTTTGCATAACAATATACTTATTTAGAGAAAAAAATACAAATTTTATTCAGTTGAAACATGACTATAAATGAAAATATACAAAACCATGTTTTGAGGCTAGTGTGTAAATGGTGTTTGTGGGACAAGTTGGGACGGTTGCACTTGACTTTAACCCGGTCCTAAATATTGACCGGGTTTAATTTTGAAACCCGAACCCGTCCCTAGACTCGAAGAAACCCGTTGAGATGCGAGTTTAAGGGACACGAGTCGGGTTGAGTCAATGGACATGACCGGATCATGTACACCCCTAGCGAGAGCTATTTTTTATTAGCTACAAGAGAAATCATATAAAAACATCAAATGGTGCATAGAAATAGATACAAACATATCACAAAATTGGTCTTGAGGGCATTAGGTGTCAGAATCAACATGTAAGAAGGGGGAAGATGAGAGAGGTCATATGGTTTGCAGAGAGGAAGACCACATTTGATTGATTGGAGGTGGATGGGAAGTGAGTTTGAGGTCGAAAGGGGAGAAGATGAAGAAAAGAAAAAAGAAAAAAACAAACTCACTAGGGAGAGAGAAACACCCACCATATGTGGGGTAGAAAACCTCTCCATTAGGAGGAGAGAACTCCAAAAGAGGAGAAATCTCCCTAAGGGCTGAGATGGCTATAATGCTGTTGCTAGATTTATTTTTTTTATTTTTTTTTGCAGAGAGAAATACTGATTTTCTTTTAATAGCCTCTATTTCAATTTTGTTAGAAAACTTGTGTTCCCAAACCACCTTTAGCTTCAATCTTAAAGACATTTCCCAATTGTGTTCAAGTAATTCTTCTTCTATTATTATAATCACTCCATAGCCAATCTCTTTAACTAGGGGTATACAGGACCTGGCCATGTCGCTTGACGCGTCCCGACCTATATCCCTTAAACCGCATCTCTTCAGGTTTATTCGGGTTTAGGGACGGGTTCAGGCTTAAAAATTGAACCCGGTCAAAATTTAGGGCTTGGTGAAAGTCAAGTTCAACCCGTCTCAATCCATCCCACTAACATCATCTACACACTAACTTCAAAACATAGTTTTATATATTGTCATTTATAGTTTGGTTTCAAGTAAATAAAATTTGTATTCTTTTCTCTAATTAAGTATATTGTTATGAAAAACTTAAGTTCTATATAGTTTATTCCATAATTCATTAATATGATAGAAATTAGTTTTTTCACAGAATGATGTGTATTTGTAATTCCTTGGTCAGATTTGAAATTGATATTCAGTTTGTCCTTCGACAACCCAAACCCGGTCTTTTGCGGCCGGGTCTACGTTAAACCCACACCTCGTTGGGTCTCTCCGGGTTTAAGGATGTGTTCAGGTTTAGAAACTGACTCTATCAGTATTTAAGGCCGGGTAAAAGTCAAGACAAACCCGTCCCGACCCGTCCCATGAACACCTATCTTTAACTGCATGTTTGGATACGTAGTAGAAAATCATGGTGAATATAAGTAACTATCTTTAACTTTTGTGGTTGTTCACCATGATTTTGATTTTATTGTGGTTTTTCACAATTAATTGGACCATGCATTAAACCCGAGTTGCACTTTTAACACTTTCCAAACAGAAGGGAAAAAACAAGTTAGCAAATTATGAAAATAAAAATTAATTACTATTATTTCCCTAATGAAAAAAATTTATATTTTTTAGAATAGAGGTTTCCGCACAAAAAATAATAATAATAATACCAACCATCACCAGAAGCTACACATATTTAAAAGAAAGCAACCCTATTCACAATTTAGAAAATTCAAGCTTGCCTAAGAGAAATCATAATCCACACTAACACTAACTAAATTATGTAAGAGGCTCTACATCCATATAATTATATAAAAGACATGTTTATTTTATGTATTAAATTGCTTTTGTACAAATTAAACACTCAATTCAGACATTCAAATAGTCACATTTTACCTGTGGAAGGTAAGTAATAAAGAATCCAATCGCTAACTAAAAAAAATAACCCCGTTTCAGTGAAGAGGGCCAAGTCACAAGTGAAGTGAATCCAAAAAGAATTGTGGCAGAAACGGATAGAACTTAACATAAGGTCCTCATTCACCGAGCACAGATAACACAACAACACCCATTTCCAAACCCTCCTTCTATCTTTCAATCCTCATTCTCAGTCCCAAAACCTCCCCCTTCAATCCAATCCAATCCAATCAACAATGGCAATTTCTTCAGTAGCAGCAGCAACAGCAACAGCAACAGCAACTTCATCTTCCTCCAAATTCCTCCACCCACATCCACATGCCTCTCCTTCTTCCTCACACTCTCACTCCTCCACTTGTCTCTCCCTCAGAACCCAATTACCCACAACCCACCTCTCCTCATCCTTCATCAACCCCTCCATAATCCTCCTCAACGCGCCGCCGCAACCCTCCGCCCCCTTCCACCGCCGCTCCTCCCTCACTGTCCGCGCCGCTCGCGGCAAATTCGAGCGCAAGAAGCCCCATGTCAACATCGGCACCATCGGCCACGTCGACCACGGCAAGACCACCCTCACCGCCGCCCTCACCATGGCCCTCGCCTCCCTCGGCAACAGCGCCCCCAAGAAATACGACGAAATCGACGCCGCCCCCGAGGAGCGCGCTCGTGGTATCACCATCAACACCGCCACCGTCGAGTACGAGACCGAGAATCGCCACTACGCCCACGTCGACTGCCCCGGCCACGCCGATTACGTCAAGAACATGATTACCGGTGCCGCCCAGATGGACGGAGCTATCCTCGTCGTCTCCGGCGCCGACGGCCCTATGCCCCAAACCAAAGAGCACATCCTCCTCGCCAAGCAGGTCGGTGTCCCCAACATGGTGGTGTTCCTCAACAAGCAGGACCAGGTCGATGACGAGGAGCTTTTGGAACTCGTCGAATTGGAAGTTCGGGAGCTTCTTTCTTCTTACGAGTTCCCTGGTGATGATGTTCCTATTATTTCCGGCTCTGCCCTTTTGGCTCTCGAAGCCTTGATGGCGAACCCTGCCATCAAACGTGGTGAGAATCAGTGGGTGGATAAGATTTACGACCTTATGGATAATGTGGATAGCTACATTCCCATCCCTCAGCGCCAAACCGATCTTCCCTTTTTGTGTGCCATTGAAGACGTGTTTTCCATCACCGGTCGTGGAACCGTGGCCACCGGGCGTATCGAGAGGGGCACCGTTAAGGTTGGTGATACGGTTGAAATTGTTGGTGTTAGGGAAACTAGGACCACTACTGTGACTGGTGTGGAGATGTTTCAGAAGATTCTGGATGATGCCATGGCCGGGGACAATGTGGGGTTGTTGCTCAGGGGTATTCAGAAGGTTGATATTCAGAGAGGGATGGTTTTGGCTAAGCCTGGAACCATTACCCCGCATACCAAGTTTACCGCGATCGTGTACGTGTTGAAGAAGGAAGAAGGTGGGAGGCACTCGCCTTTCTTTGCTGGTTACAGACCACAGTTCTACATGAGGACTACTGATGTCACTGGCAAAGTCACCAGCATTATGAATGATAAGGATGAGGAGTCCAAGATGGTGATGCCCGGAGACCGTGTGAAGATGGTGGTTGAGCTTATTGTTCCAGTGGCTTGTGAACAGGGAATGAGGTTTGCTATTAGAGAAGGAGGCAAAACTGTTGGAGCTGGTGTTATCCAATCAATCATTGAGTGAATTGTGAGATTGGCATCCAATTTTACAACTCTTACATGATCGGCAAAATTACTGTTATCGGTTTGTGTAATTGTTTCTTTTTTGCCATTTTGCATAGCGTCTGTCATATCTGTTTTCTTATGTTTTGTAGGCTTTTAGATGATGGTTAGTCAAGTTGGATAATGAATTTCAAGTGCTTTGTTTGACTACTTACTTCTCTTATATTGTGTTAATTCATCTGTCAAGTACTTGAGCTAGATTTCATAAACTTCTGCTTGCCTGGAATTATGAGATTATCTCTTTAGTTTGGATGCAGGAGGGGAACTTTTCACCCATTACTTAGGATTTAAAGTTGAACTTTAAAAAAAGGCAAGTTTTCTCTTTGAAGTTAAATTAAACTACAATCTTAACACCCTAAGGTACACCCATATTTATATCTGAGCTGTGGTGTACCTTAGGAACCAATTCTATTACAACAGCCCTAACTGAATGGCCTGACTCAGCTCACAAACCTAACTTCCCAACTGTAATGAGAGCTGGCTAACTACCCATGACACTGGGCATAACTCCACTGTGAAAGCTCAGGCTAACTACACTGGTTACACTTACACACACGAGCTGCACTTACAGAGAGAACATAGGAATACGGTCATAGTAATACTCTAAGAAATTCAATGTTGAATGGATTTTGGGGGTTTGAGGTTTCTGGGGGTCCTTCTATTTCAAATCTTTGAAAGAGGCTCATTTTTACCTACTGTTCTCATTCACTTTGCCTCCCAAGCATAGCATTGCTTGTTATAATTTGCAATGATACACCTATTACAATAATGTGGTTGCCACTCTCTGTCTCCCTCCCCCACTTTTTAAGGTATATTAAAATAATGTAGTTGGTTTTCGATTTCCTGAGACAGTTGATGTTCATCACTCTTCATTTTGTGTGGTAGAAGTCTTGACTGAAATTTTATTTTGCATGTACAAGTCTTTCTTTCGAATAAATATGCAATAGACCAGTCAGCTACTTATCTTGGTAGGCTATGTACCGTTTGAATGCAAACTGAGGAACACTTTTTGGTGCTTATTTAGTGTTTTTCTCTAGTAGATAAGATCCAATATGCCCGTATCCAAACGGGTATGTTTGATTGGGCTATGAAAACATGTCCCCTGGTGTCAAAACACAGATAAGAGGCATTCATATCCAGAGTCAGTAGAAGATGTTTCCTTGTCATTTTTATCAAACATATTCATGACATAATCGCAGGAGATAAACATAGTCAGTTATGTTGCAGTTCTTTATATTTGTGTGTGAGTGTCTTTGTTGTGTGTGTTTAATAGGTTTTACATAGGCCTACTACACCTCTTTTGTTTCTGTTACTGCCAAATGTGCCATTTCCCTCGGGAGCAGATACGGAAGTTTGAGCCCTACTACCTCTTCTTTTTACTTATTACATGGAATGAAAAGAAGTTCAACTGCTAGCTTGAACAATTACTTCTGCAAATTTACCTTTGTTGAAGGTGGTCACGAGCTGACTGCTAAGCTAGATGCATAACTGAGTAGAGCACAGAACTTCTATTAAGTTCCATCATTTTTCCTTCTGGAGTGTTTTCTGGTAACAAGATTTGCAATTAGTGTTATTAAATATTAGTCGAGTACAACGTGGACAGATTTTCATCTCAATTGGTGTGAAAAGAATATCGTTCATTTTTTATTTTGAATGGATAACTGAACAAACACTCCGAATCATTTGCGTTTGTACATTGCTTATTTCCACAAACATTTACATCTCCCTGTATTAACAGTTTTAGATGCTGCATATGACTAATCCAACGTTAAAACATGAAGTACGGTGCCTCGGACTGAACTCTGAAGTTGTTATGATGAAAATTCAAACGGAGTGGTTTTTAAAATGAAAAACCAAATGAAAGCACTTAATTGTTTTCATCTATAGGCAACATTCATGAAGGAGTGTATAATGCAATACTTCCCTACAAATACTTGTACAAAATCGTTGAACAAATACCATTTCTCATAATGAAAGTAACACTTTTCTATTTAATTATTCACCCAAGAAGAAAAAGAATAGGTCATGCTTCTTTTTTGGTCTTGACCAAGGTATCCCCACAGCCGATTGCCGTGAGACTACTAATGTAACTTTAAATCCTAGTTATTTCAGAGTCGTATAAATAAGGTGGATAAAATCAACTAAACGTTAATACTGTTGCAGTCATTTGAATACCCTTCTAACTATCTTTTGATTCTAACATCATGAATAACCTTTTAAGTTTTAACTATCATTGGTTCCAGAAAAACGCCTAACTATGAAGATCACTAAAATGGAATCTCACCATTATCACGCACCCTTTTGAGATGGTTGGGTATGATTCATGAATGATGAAATGTAGTTGCTAAAAATGAACTCCTATAGTTAACAAAAGAATCAAACTTTAATAGAGAGGTCTGAGTTGTAGTTTAATAAATACAGATAGCCTCAACATAACCGTTGCTTAAACTACTTCACATTCTATATACTCATGCACCAGAATGAAACCAAGTGCCCTACTGACTCATGAATCAGCATCGTAGGCTATATGAATATGTAAGGAGCTGCTACCAATTCATGACTTGTGACTAGATTCTCCTAACAAATTCACTCGAATATGGTTGATAATACCAACTGTTGAGCAAAAGCTGCCCTCAGCCTTCTCTCTTGTTGATCCTGCTCAACACCCACATCTGGTGCATCAGTCCCAGATCTGCAGAGACAAACCCACCAGCAACAATTTAGTATTAGATTTAAGGACGAACTTTTCATAAGTCTTCATTCTGTCTCTTTTCTTAATCCAGGATACAAGATTGCTACTAATACTGCTTATAGGGCATTATGCCATAAAATAAGAATATTTCTAACATGTTTGGTTCCATTGTGAAATGGTTTATAATCATTTCTGGTTAAGACTTCTGAGTTAACACGTCTTAAATTCTGTGCAGATTGTTAAACCAAACACGCTATATTCATTTATGACCTTCAAATTTTCTTTCAAGTTTTTGTAGCAGAATCCAAAACACTCGAACACAAGCTATAATAGTAGGACTACATGCAAAGTTAGAGGCTAATTTTCAGATAAATCATTAGAATCATCTCTCATAACAAATACAAGCTAGTGGGCATAATGTACATTTGGATATTGGCATACAGTGTCCGTGACTAGCTTAATCAAGTTTAATTTTTATGCCTACGCATTAAACTTTAGTAGTGCTTCAAAACTCCACCCATAGTAAAATACTTGAAACTTGTAAAAAATTGAGACAAGTTTAAAAGGGTAAACTGAGCTGCTTCTGTTGATACCACACTTTTACTAAGTTCTACAAGCAAATTTTGTTTTAGAAGATAAGGTATAGGTCATGGTATTCAACATCACGTGAGACCATAAAAATCAGGGACATTTACTTTTAAAACATGAAACAAAAGGCAGCCTTGTTTTCTAAAGATCAAGGATCGATCATAGGACTGCATGTTTAAGGGACCTAAGCCCCTTTAATTCATACAACCATATGTTTAAAGGACCTGTGTCTCTTCCATTGATACCACCACATGTTGATTTGGGATATTTAATTTTGATATGTAGTATTAGTGGAGAAAAGACAAGCTGGAGAATGTTTAAAATCATTTTGGTCACTTCATGCTTATGCCCAGAAAAATGTTTGAAGGAATTTGAGCAGATTAATCTCAATGTAAAGCAATGTTTTTTCCATCCTTTTTACCCTTCTAATTTTCGAAGTCTGGTTAACATCCAAACATTCCTCCACCTTGTCTTGAAGGTGATAGCTATGACACCCATGTTCATCACCTTGTCTTAGTTTTTGTATAAATCATTTTAGTCAAATCATGATTAAATTATATTTTGACAATGAAAATGCTTAAACAGATTCTTTTACTTTCCTATACATTACATCTATCCCTAATGAGTAACGACCACATCACATAGTTTTTAAAGAAACCAGAGGGAGAGTATGTCATTTTATGCACAAACCTCCCTCTTAACATAATTATACTTCAAACTAAGGATGTTAGAGAAAAATTCCCACATCAGAATATAAATGTCTCGTTTCATATGTATGCAATGTCACATCATGGAATATTGAAGACCCATGTAATGCAGATTAATGATAACCTACCGATGAATAAACTTCAAGTGTAATATCTTCTAGATCAACAGATAATTTTAAAATATACATAGCAAATACAATAATTGGCAACTAAAACACTACCAGCTACATGATTTCATTGGATAATGTTATTTTGGCTTACTTTCCCATACACCATCCCAACACCCTTCTATTATGGGGAAAAGGGAGAGAAAGGTGTCAAGGATGGTGTATGGAAAAGTCAAGTAGAATAACATTACTCTTACCCTTTGATACATGAAGCATTCTTTGTATTTGATATAGGGAATAATGCATGCACTGTAGTGATAATAAACTCAGACAGTATTCTTAAGTTCAATTGTTATTAGTTAAGTCGGTCATATTTCCGCATATTTAACTTGTCTAGAACACGAGGCTGCAGATACAGCAATGGAGAAAAGAAAGCAGATCCATTGTATGTGGCGTTCTACAATATAAGTTTCTCACAGTTCTCTCTTGTTATACTAACCTACAACCACTACAAAATCTCAATGGAAAAAGAGCCATACCTTTTAGAATTATGAGTGTCTATATCCTCGTTTCTGGGGCTGGAGTTTTCACCTGGATGGATATCGTTAGGATTTGGAATGGGCACGTTGCAGATAAATGGTGACAACAGTGGATCAGCTATTAATTCTTGTTTGTTTCCCCTGGCAGCCAGTTTCTTGCTAAGCATTGCTGAATTACCAGACCAAATGCTAGATTTCTCCGCCTTCCACGCCCACTTTAGATCAAATATCAACAGGTTGAATTGAATTACAGAATAAACGAAGGCCCATACAGCCAAACATGTGCTAGATTACATTTTATACCCAAAAGTTTTGAGGTGAGGAGAACATACCTTCCGGGAGCTTGAATGTGTAAATTGTGTGATTGCATCCTTCCCTAAATTTTCTTCACACACAGGACAAATCTGATAGACGAAAATTTAAGCAGAGATTTCAACCATTGTTTATATAGCGGCGTAAAATGTATGGAAATGTCCTTTTTCATTTTTTCCATGTTTTTATAGCTACAATGCTTGTTGGATCCTTTATCTTCCTTATCCAGATAGGACAGTGCACCATATCAAGCAGGCACATAATTTTCTATTCAAATTTATAATACCATTTATGCAAGAAAGAAACTATCTAGATAATTTACCAGTCAATCAAGGAAAAAAAGAATAAGGAAACGAGATTATAACAAGACCATAAATAAGCTAGAACATAGCAATAAATTCTGCCGAACAAAAAAGTTTAAGAAACAGACAGGTTATATATACCACATTTTTTAGGGCAAAGCAATGCTTCTCTTCCGAATTGCTGCAGAGCACAGAAACTTTGATTTCAAAGTCACAGAAAGGACATCGGAAATCAGAGCGGCCATCATTATCCACATCTATGTAATGAGTTGCTGAATAATTATCTGTGGTTTAAAAGGGATCAGGGTTAGCAAGCTACTTCTAGCACAAGTATAATAAATCCATAGTGCATGGCATTAAATTAAAGGAGCATCTCAATTTATCAAATGATAGACAAAATGAGAAAAATAAAGAGCTACACAAAATCACAACAATATACAAAAAATAAGGATAAGATAATGCTACTGATCACTTATGCAGTATGCTCTTTAGAATTTCCAGGGTCCATGTCAAACATGGGACATCCGTGAGCTAAAAAAAACACTTTGCCGGATAATCAAATAAAAATTGATAGATCAATGCAATTTCCCAAAAATTTGAATTTATTACTAAGGCATGGACATTTTATCTTATGCTCCAATAGAATAATTAAGCTCAAAATAAAGGCTTCCATATATATTACAAATGCAATTAATGTACTATTAACCATGTCAATCCAACTAAGTTGGTTCATCTGATAAGATATGTGAGATCAAGCGCTTATCAAAAGGGTGTAACTTTAATTTGCTGACCAAATAAAACCAATTATTTCTTCCTAGAGTCATTGGAGTTGGAGGGGTTCAAACTGATGAGCTTGCTCTAATATAAGTTGTAGGATCATCCGCTTACCACTAGGTTAAAGGCTATACTTATAACAAGGGAGTAGCTTTTTTTCTTTACGGATTCTCAAAGCCACATTTAGCCTGAGGGGCTGCACTAATTACAGGCCATGGACCGGAATGTTAAGTTCATGAACCCTAGGAGTGATTCTTTCCTGACCAAATAAAGCAACCAAGATAAAACTGCATTGACGCAAAGGTTGAGTTTGATATCTGATTGTGATTTTTCATTGGTAGTAATTTGTAAGTACTACTGTAAGTCCTTGTTGAGGCTTAGAAGTAAGAAAGAATTAGGGAGGGTCATTACCTAGCTTCTCATTATCCCTCTGCTTAAACACGTAACTAACAAACCTTACTTTGTGAATTCATACAATTGAATTCCATTGATGGAGGACAATTTCAATTTTAGCCTATGCAGGAAGTGCGTAAAAGAATCATATTTAGGCACTGCACTATATGAATAGCCAAATCGCTCTTTGTTTTGGTGTAAATTTTCATCCTTATTGATGACTGACACTGAGCAACCTCTGGTTCATTGAAAATTCCCCAGTAACATCATCAAATTCAACAAGGTTTAATTATCATAGAAAAGAGATACCATTTCCAGTCACTGTAAGATGGAAGGTGCTACACTGGTGGTTTTATATCAAGGACATCTCACAGTGAGTCAAGGACTCCACAAACTCATTTAACTTGGGCTTGCAAAGCCTGGAATCATTAGTACAGGTGCTTGTGACCAGGAAAACATGACAGAACTCTAAAATAAATGCAATAGAATGCATTCACTCAGTTACCCAAAAATCATTCATATCAAAAGAGGATATGGGACAAGCATTTAATCAGAAAGTGCCACATACACCAATACAACCCAAATGCTCTCCCCCAGTTTCACCCACTAAAGAGGAAAAAAAACAAAACTTTAAGATTCCACATCAGAATACAATTAGAATAGCCGGTGGGGTTCATAAATACCAAGAACTCAGAGAAAATCATAGCTAAAACCCCAGAGGAACACAAATAGGAAAGAAACATGAGTACTCAAACAAACTATGTAGGAAATAGCAAGCGACAAAACAAGTACCAGAGTGAAATCCAGCAGCTTGGAGCGCAGAGAGGTGCTTAGCAGAATGAACTCTAGCCCTGAAATCGAAGTCCATGATCTGAGCAGCTTCTTCAGGCGAGCACTGTGCAGGAAACAACAGAATGCGGTGATTTTGCTTGGGGCGGTGCTTGTGATGAAAAAAGTGATAAAGGTTTTGGAGTCTTTTGTAAACTCAAAGAAAAAAGAGAAGTTTGCTTTGTGGCAGTGTGAAGTTTCGCCGAGTCAAGTTTGGTTTCTTACAGTGGATGCTTTTCAGACACACAAAAAGATCAACTGTGATGGCTGACACTTGGCATTATTTTAATGTTTATTTTCTTGCTCACAATTACTGTCAATTTAATAACACACCACTTGTGACCAACCACAAAAGGACAAACAAAATAGTCAAGCACGAACATACCAGATCTATCTTCATTGAATAATAATTCATTAAACCTTTTAATTCACTTACACTTTAAGTGAAATATATGAAAAATAAATGATATGATATGAAATATTGAGAAATATATAAAAAAATGTGTAAAAATGACATGTAATAGAAAATGAGCTGTAAATTAATTAATTTTCTCATGTTGAAGTTTCTAGAGTTTTATTGGACCATGAGAGATATAAAACTCTAAGAGATCTCTACAGTGAGCTAATAAAAATAAAATACAAGGGGATATGACACCACGTTTTTCACTAAAAACATTAAAATATTAAGTCTTTCTCAAATAATACTCTCTTAATTATTCAATATAAGATTTCTTACTCACAAATTCAGAACCACGGTTCTGCACTAACTAGGTAGAGATTGTCGCAAAAATCCATTTCATATCATTTTTCATTGCACCATGAGGATACGCCGGGCCAAATGTGTCCATTTTTTTTCTTTACTTGAGGTAAAACAAATATTTTTAAAGCTATAACATTTTTGACAATTTATTAGAGGTATCTGTTTTTTATAAACATACGTTGTAGGGTGCTAAGACCTTCCTTACGCGTAATCGACTCCCAAGCCAAATCTGGTTTTAAATACCGTTTTCTTTTTTAGGTTTTCCAATGTTTCTCATGTAAATAAATATTTGTGGCAACTTATTTCACACTTTCTTAGTATCACCCGTCGTGATCCCGGTTGATTGCCTATTACAAATAAGGGTTACATATATTTTTAGTCCTTGACATATACACCATAATCTAAAATAGTTCTTGTAATTTTTTTTATAACTTTTCATCCCTAACAACTTTTTTTTTTTAAAAATTCGATGTGATGTCATTACGTTTATGTACCCCTTATTTTCTTAAATAATAATTTTCATGTGTACATTTCTCTCTCCTAATCACTCTATGGTCATCCACATGTAATTTTATTAATCCTACTCACTATACAAATTCTATTAAATTGTCCATACATTTCTTTTATTCTTCCTCAACCAGACCCTACTGAGAGCACTCTTATTTATGATAGACTAACCCTGTTAAGAAAATAACATAGGCGCAACTCGAATAACAAAATCGACTCAACCACACACGCTTAAACTAACCAGCAGATAAAAGTCAAACTCTAATTCACGACGAACATTGCAATGCCAACATCACCATCTACACATTCTTTGCGGCACATTGACAAGGTGGAAGGTTGACACGTTTTTATTTTAATGGGAAAATAAATGAAAAAAGAACAAAACAACTGCAAACCTAAAACATCCCTTGCTAAGAAGGGTAAACCCTCTCCAGAGGTGTATCCAAGGTAGTGACGCACCACTGCAGAGTCGATTCAAGTCCAGCAAGACAATCAGCAGGGCATTAGTTTCTCTAGGAACATGACAAATGTAAACGTCCCAATTGCGAGCCAAGAATTGTTGAATCTCAAGAAGGTCCCGGACATAAGTGGGAAACCTAAAAAAATCAGAAGCTGAAGAATCAACAATCTCCAAGCAATTCATTTTACACACAACTTTCCTAAAGTTCATGTCCCAATTTCAACACCAACATAATCTATACCCTAACATTGCAAAGAACCCTCACTTCGAATCTCCATTGCTATCCCGAATCAACCATCCCATGCCCATATTGTGCCTAAATTTTATATGTAGAACAACTTATAATTTTAAATATATTATTTTATATGAATATTGGATCAATAAATTTATTTAAAAATAAATTTGTAATCTACTTATAAATTAATTTTATAAAAAAACATTGATACAAGAAACCCAGGGAGGCAGGGATAGCCGACCCTATTTCCATTGCATCGCCTCTTCGTTTTGGACTTCGCCTAATGCCTATGGTGTTTGTTAGGAATGCAATGCGTTGTCTCTCTTCTCAGCAATGAATCGGTTCAAGGCAATTGCTGCTACCTTCAGATTCCTCGACTCGCCACTCGCCATCCGAGTCACTCCATCACGGTCTCTTTCACTCACTCGGAACCAGGTCACTCATTCTTCTCTCTACACTCCATTGCCCCTTTTGGATCGCTCTGATGATTTCCCTTTTCCCAACACTCACCAAAAACTCTACTTTTCTTCGAAACCCAGCTCCATTGTGGAGCTTGTGTTGACCAACGATTGGTCCCAGGGGTTAGAGCATGAGTTAGAAAAGCGTTACCCGTCTTTGACCCCTGAAACTGTTCTTTACGTTTTGAAGCGACTGGATGAAAACCCAGAGAAAGCTTCGTACTTTTTCAATTGGGTAAGTGAGAGAGATTGGTTTAGGCCAAGTTCTTCAGTGTTTAGCTTAATTGTTACGATCTTGGCGAATAAGGTGACGATAAAGCAGTTTTGGGTTACTCTGAAGACGATGAAGAAACAAGGGTTTTATCTTGATGGAGAGACGTATAAGCCTATTTTAGCTGGTTTTAAGAGGGCAGAGATGAGGAAGGATTCCAATGGTCTGATAAAGTTCCATGTTCGGATGCTTGAGGCGAATGCGATGCCGCGTGTCGTCACCAAGGTGGTTGGTATCATATCAGGGTCTGAGTGGGGTGATGAGGTTAAGAACAAGCTGGCAAAGCTCAAAATTCAACTCTCGGATAATTTGGTGACGAGGGTTTTGAAAGAGCTCCGAATTTGTCCTTTAAAGGCTTACGGATTCTTTCGCTGGGTTGGGGAGCAATCTGGTTATGAGCATAACACAGTGACTTACAATGCAATTGCAAGAGTTCTTGCGAGGCCTGAATCAATTGAGGAGTTTTGGAGAGTTATTGGAGAGATGAAGAGTGCGGGTCATGATTTGGACATCGATACGTACATGAAGATATCAAGGCATCTTGAAAAAGTTGAGATGCTGGAGGATGCTGTCAAGCTTTTTGAGCTTATGATTGATGGTTCATATCAGCCATCAGCTCAAGATTGCAGTATACTTCTAAACAGCATCTCTGCAAGTGATTCACCAAATTTAGATCTCGTTGTCAGGGTAGGCGAGAAATATGAATCCACAGGGCAGACTCTCTCTAAGGGAATCTATGATGGAGTCCACGGGTCTTTGACAGCTGCTGGAAAATTTGATGAAGCTGAAAGTTTTGTTAAGGTTATGAGAAATGCCGGCTATGAGCCTGATAACGTCATCTACAGTCAAGTGGTTTCCGGACTTTGTAAGATGAGGAGGCTTGAAGAAGCATATAAGGTGCTGGAGGAGATGGAATCTTGTGGCTGCATTCCTGACAGCAATACTTGGTCCGTCTTGATCCAAGGACATTGTGCTGCCAATGAAGTAGATAAGGCATTACTTTTTTTGCGTGATATGATTGGAAAGGGCTGCGCTGCAGATGCTGCTGCCATAGGCGTTCTGGTTGACAGTTTTCTCTGTCAAAAGAAAATAGATGATGCATACAAGTTACTTGTAGAGATGGTTAGTCATTACCATACATCTCCGTGGCATTGTACATATAGGAAACTAATTGAGAACCTATTAGGAATCAAGAAGTTTGATGAAGCACTTGACCTGGTTTGCTTGATGAGGAAACACAAACACCCTCCATTCATTAAGCCTGTTGTGCTGTATATTTCGAAGTTTGGGACGGTGGAGGATGCTGCAAAATTCCTCAAGGCATGGAGTAAGGAAAGTTGCATATCCCATTCAGCCTATCTTCATGTTTTTAGATCTTTAATCGAAGAAGATAGACTCTCTGATGCCAAAGATCTACTGTCCAAGTGTCGATCCCGTATAAAAAGGCGTAAAGAAATCCGTGAACTCTTTGCTTCAGTAGAGAATATCAAGGCTTCTACTTGATATGTAGAAAATTTTCCCTCTTGTTATGCATCTCATCTCTGTTCAAATAACTACAATTTTGGCAATGAACAATGGTTCGACTCATGGGTTCGAACTGAGTTGAAAGTCAAATGTCTTAATTTGGGGTCATGCTACTGGTCTTTCAAAATTAATTATTTGTTGATATCATCGGCAGCTATGACTTGTGGTATGCTCTGATCTTGGATTGAGGCGGTCTCCTTTCCCTCTAGACAACTACTAATTGCAAGGTTGCAACCAAACGATTATAACGTCTGATCAAGCTTTTATGTGGGTTTGGTCCCTGCACAGTGGACAGCCTGTGTCATCAGAATTCAGAACCAGTAATTTTATCATTGATAGCAATTTTTTAAAGCTTTACCATTCCAGCTTCTATGTTCTTCTAGCGGAGATTGATTTATACATGCTTAACAAAAAACCTATTGAGGTAGGAAGCGCTGTTTTGGCCTCCAAGATTACTTCACTTTTATTCTGTTCCATTGATACCTTCTAGTAAATCTTGATTTATAAATTTACAGTTTTAAGTTCAAGTGTACTTAATCACTTCGGAACAAGAATGACATGTTATCATTTTCAAAGAACTACTGTTTTGTTCTGAAGTTTTTCCTCATTACTAACAACATCCTAGCTATTACTAAGCTTCTTTACCTACTTTCTGCTTGATAGTTTCCCTTCATAGCTCCTTCAGAAAGGAAGAGAAGTGAGAGCTCAGAAAGATCACATTTCCAATTTAGACTAATCAGTCTCAAGTTTATCTATTGAATAAAATAAAAGTTGATTTTGTTGGTGTTCCCAATATATATTTTCTTTCCATATTTGGCTTTAACTACTTCGGAACAGTAGGGGTGCTCAAATAACCTGTTTTAGAAAGCTAAATAAAAATGTACATATCCAGCTTTAAAAAATCAAAATCACTATAAAATTAATTGGACCAACCCATTTATTTTCTAAGCCCAATTTGGGTATCCAAATCAGTAAACGCAAACCCATAACCTGTTATATCTAAATTCTAATTCTCTTGCCCAGTTTCAAACTATTACACTTTCAATCCTGAACAACAGAATTCCAAATTCCCAAACTTCTGAACCCTAATCATCAACACTCAACCTTTCCTTTCAGTCTCACCCGTTGCAATTCAAATTTCTGAACACATTGTTTTGTTGAAATTCATTTTCGCTCAGATTGTCACCGAAACCTAATCATGAATTTTGTTCTTGCGATTCCCGTTTTCACGATTACATTGTGATTCTCATTCTTCTCTGGTTCTCCTTGTTTGTTCAGTCATCATGCCGGTGCGTGTTGTTTCTATTTTTGTTTAAATTCTTGTTTCACTTTGGGAGTGTTTACGTTCAAATTGCTTTAACCATTGCCATGTTTTGTGGGTGTGGGTTTTCTTTTCCCCATTCAATGTGTATTTGTTATATGAACAAAACTTAGCCATGGTTTAGGATATCAGCAAAAAGGCCTTGGAGCATAATGGTGAAGGACTAAAACCATGCTGGAACACCCCTCCACTGACTAAGTTTCCATCCTTCATAATCTGTCTGGGTTCTGTTACTTATTGATGAAGTATTATCAAGTAAAAGCAAACCTGTTATTCATTCATGTCTCATTTTTCTTTTCCTGTTTTTTTATTGATCTTCAGAAGAGACCGAGCAATCTAATGGTTTCGTCACATTCTCCTTAACAAATGACCTTGAGCCTCATATCTCACAGGTTTGTTACATCACTTTCATTTTCAGCTGTTTGTTAATGTAACAAAGATTTCCAATGGAAGTTAATTCCTGATAAGGTTTCAATTCTTTTTCTTCAGACAGTTTTTTTTTTTGGGTCTGATTGTAGCATTTATTGGAATGACGTGCACAGATGTGGTTTTAGCCTACCTGGGAGCCACTGTTGTGCTTCCTGACATCAAGGGTAGCAAATCAGGATATATGATGTGCGTTCTCTATATAGCACGATAAGTTTCAGTTTTTTTATATCATTGCCACTTTTCTTTGTTTAATAACGAAGAGCTACAATTTATGGATTGAACTATATACTAGCATTTCAATGTAGTTTTATTAATTCCATTTCCTGCGTTTCAATTGTAGTGCATTGTCACTATATCTACCGTCATTATGTTCCATTATGCTTTTGATTAAATGATCTTGTCCTGCTTAAGATGGAAGTTCCAAAATCTTTTTGTTATTATTGGTTTTTATGTGTGAAGTAGTTGATCATCTGAGTCCTGGTTTTCACAAATCACCACAGTGAATTTATAGGTGAGTGGTCATACAAGAAATATCGATAGTTAATGTATTAGCGAGAAAGATGGAGCTGCATTTATAGGGGAAAAAATGGTAAATGATGCCTAAGATGGTCTGGGCATCTGAGATGAAGACTATAGAAGTTCTACTAAGAATAGTTGATCAGATAAATGATATCTCAATAATTGAAGGTAGAGATAGACCATGTAAAACCACAAAAAAGGATTCATCAATTGGCTTTTGACGAATTGCTTGTGAACATAACACAATGGTGTCATTTGATTCATGTATATCCCCCGCCTCTCCGCCCCTCCCCCTTACCCAAACAAGTTTCTATCAGGAGCCAAATGCAAAATCAGGTCATATAGTACAATATCAATAGGAGTGCATTGCATAAAAAAAATTGTGGTCATATATTGAGGGTTCTATTGGGTCAGTGATGCAGTGATCATGATAATTGTATGTTTTATCTATTGTAGGTGGAGCTTCGTTTGGCACTAATTCAAAACCCAAATGGAGAAAGTCTTTTCCTGGATTGAGTAAGCAATCCTATATTTTTCCATCATGGTGATTTTCTTCATGTTATTTACTGTATTGGAAATGAAATCAAGGTTGAAGGCATATTATAACTGAATCACTTCACAATATTAAAATTAAAAGCTCGAGGGAAGCGATTTTGCTGCATTTTAGCTCTTTCATATGATGGTTTTTGCGCTTTATTGATTTGTTAATAACATGATCTTTTGGCTAATTGGTGGAAGTGCATTAAACCAACTTGAAGATAAGTTAACATAATTCAATTACCCTAAAGATGCATGAACTCAAAGCCCTTGATAACCAACTATGCTTTAAAGAGCTAAATAAGTGCTGTTGGCATCAAAGGTTTTGATTTTGGAATCTGTGGCTGCTGGATAATTTGTAAATGAGAAGTTGCTTAGAGATGATACAAGGAGGCCAATGTATTTATGCATAACCAAGCCTAAATGAAAAGCCTGTTGCCTATTATACACTTGAAAAAGAATATTGTTTCAGTAATAAAAATAGGCTAAATTATGCCAATGCAGACAATGAACATTGTCATTGTATTTCAGCAGATGTGGGTTTTCAATATTTGACCTAAGAGAAAACTGAAGAAAATAAAAGTTTACTAATGTTTCTCCATGAAGCATTCTCTTTCAAGTTTCAACCACTTTTTTCTCAACCTCAGCACTAAAATGCAATTCCTCTCGTTAGAACTTTCGTAGCACCCATAGCTACAGCTCTAACGTAATTATTTCCTAATAATTGGCTACATTTCCCAAGTCACATTAATTTGTTGACCAACAATATCTTTACCCTTAACTACTATAGCTTTGTAAATATTGGACATCTTCCTCAAAGGGAAAGTTATATCTAGTACCAGACCAATTATGTGGGCGATATGTCTCATATTAAGCCACCTTTCATGATTCCTTGACCTGCTCTCCGATCATCACCCATGGATGCAAGTTTACCCATCTCCACCACCTTTAACTCAACCTCTCTACGCCTATAGAATTCAACACCAAATCGTGGCACTAGTAGTCTATAATTCCTCTTTCTTTAGTTAATTTCTTGCTTGCAAGATCAAATTCACTAGTTTAGTTTAAGCTAGCATAAGCTAATCAAAGTTTTCTATTCCCTTAGAGCATCCTACAATGATAATTTCTTATTTGGGTTGCTCAATATCATTCTTATTACAAAGAGTTTAAGTAATAAGTAAGAAACTGATGCAGATTTTTTACCAATGATGATTTCTTATTTTTTGTTGGGTCCCACCGGAGATAATGGATTGATGAATGAGAGAGAATTAATTGTATTTTAATCATAAAACACCTTAAATAAGTGTTGTTTCTAAAAGCGACCATTCCTTATTTTGATCAACCAACTTTTCACATAAGCATGCTCCAATGAGAAAGACAATGTTGTTTATGGCTAAGCAATGAGGTAAGCAGCCTGTAAATGATCTTAAAAGCAAATCAATTAGTTATTTGCGTTAAGGTATGAAATTCATAGTGATTTCATGAATCAAGAACTCTTATCCCTAGAATATTCCCCAATCAATGTTGATACTCCCATGTTTCCGGTCAACATAACATATCTCATGCAACTCCAAAATCAAGTTTATTGTTGGCCAAACAAGAATTAGATCATAGCGATTATGTAGAACACGTTCAATTAGGCAAAGTCCTAAAGAGGATTAACCACATGATAAAAAGGGTAATTTAAAGCTACCACACAACTCGGAGGATTCATTCGGGTTGTGGAATACCCGCGATTTAGATCCATACCCGCAACACCAGTCGTTAAACCCTCCCAAAATCTGCATTTTCGTTCCGCAGCGATTTTCCTCTCCTCTTCCCAATTCTCCACCGTCTCCGTTGCGCAGCGATGAACCGCGTGAAGGCAATAGCACTCTCCGCTTCCCTCAGGTTCCTAGACTCGTCACTCGCTACCCGAGTTCTCGCAACTCGGAACCAGGTGACTCACTTCTCTTCCTACACTCCACTACCCCTTCTGGGTCGCTCTCACGATCTGCGTTTTCCCTACACTCACAACAAAGTCTACTTTTCTTCCAAACCGAGCTCCATTTTGGAGCTCGTGTCGACCAACGATTGGTCCCAAGGGTTAGAGCACGAGTTAGAAAAGTATTCCCCGTCTTTGACCCATGAAACCGTTCTCTACGTTTTGAAGCGATTGGACAAAAACCCAGAAAAAGCTTCGTCCTTTTTCAACTGGGTCAGTGAGAAAGAATGGTTCAGGGCAAGTTCTACTGTGTATAGTTTAATTGCTAGGATCTTGGCGAATAAGGAGACCATGAAGCAATTCTGGATTACTCTGAGGATGATGAAGGAAAAAGGGTTTTATCTCGATGAAGAGACATATATGACTATTTCAGTAGGTTTTAAAAGGGAAAAGATGAACAGTGATTCTGTGGCTCTTACTCATTTCTACAATCGGATGCTTCAGGAGAATACGACCCAAAGTGTTGTCACCGAGGTGGTTGGTATTGTATCGGGGTCGGAGCGGGACGAGGAGGTTAGGATTGAGCTGGCAAAGCTCAAAATTCAGCTTTCGGATAATTTCGTGATAAGGGTTTTGAAAGAGCTTCGAAAAAGCCCTTTAAAGGCTTACCAATTCTTTCATTGGGTTGGGGAGCAATCTGGTTATGAGCATAATACAGTGACTTACAATGCGATTGCGAGAGTTCTTGCTAGTTCTGATTCGATTGAGGAGTTTTGGAGTGTTATTGAGGAGATGAAGAGTGTGGGTCATGAACTGGACATCGATACGTACATAAAGATATCAAGGCAGCTTCAGAAATTCAAGATGATGGAGGATGCTGTCAAGCTTTATGAGCTTATGATGGATGGTTCGTATAAGCCGTCTGTTCAGGATTGCAATATACTTTTAAAGAGCATCTCTGCCAGTGATAGGCCAAATTTGGATTTAGTTTTCAGGGTAGCGAAGAAATACGAGTCGACAGGGCATACTCTCTCCAAGGCAATCTATGATGGGATCCACAGGTCTTTGACAAGTGCTGGGAAATTTGATGAAGCTGAAAATATTGTTAACACTATGAGAAATGCTGGCTATGAGCCTGATAACATCACCTACAGTCAATTGGTTTTTGGACTTTGTAAGATGGGGAGGCTTGAAGAAGCATGTGAGGTGCTGGAGGAGATGGAATCTTGTGATTGCATCCCTGATATCAAGACTTGGACCATCTTGATCAAAGGGCACTGTGATGCAAATGCAGTAGACAAGGCATTGTTTTATTTTGCTAAGATGATTGAAAAGGGGTGTGATGCAGATGCTGATTTGTTGGGTGTTCTGGTTGATGGTTTTCTCAGTCAACAGAGAATAGATGGTGCATACAAGTTGCTTCTTGAGATAAGTAGTCAGTGTCGTATATCTCCATGGCAAGCTACGTATAAGAAACTAATTGAAAAGCTTTTAGGAATCAGAAAGTTTGAGGAGGCGCTTGACCTTCTTCGTATGATGAAGAGGCATAACTTCCCTCCATACCATGAACCTTTTGTGTCATATATTTCAAAGTTTGGGAGCGTGGATGATGCCGCAGAATTCCTGAAGGCATTGAGTGTGAAAAATTACCCATCTCATTCAACTTACCTTCAGATTTTTGAATCCTTTTTCCAAGAAGGTAGATTCTCTGAGGCCAAAGATCTATTATACGAGTGTCCTCACCATATACGTAAGCATAGTAAAATCTGTGAACTTTTTGGTTCATCTGAGAGTGGCGTCGCTGCTACTTGATCCATAGGAATTTTTCCTTTTTCATCCTGTCATCAGTAGCATGTTTCTCATCTTTCTTCAAATGATTATTATTATTATTATCAACTGTTAAGTGAGTTTGGTCTTTGCCCGTTTGAAAAACAATGGGACATAAGATATCATGGTAAGTTAAGCTTCATTCTTGTAAGTGTAACAAATCTTCATGTATGACTAGTAATATTATCATTCATAGTTATTTTTGAAAAGATTTATGCATTCCAGCTTTTATGTTTTTCTAAAGGAGATGGATGTTCATGCACGAATTCCCTTTTTTCATTTTTTATTATGTCTTCCTAAATTTGGAGCTTCATCTTTGTTAGTCAAAATCTTTGTCTTCCTCTGAGAACGGTGCATCTTTTGTCTTTTTTGGGATAGCTTCAACATGCTCCTTAGTCCTTAGTAATTGTGTAGGTTGGCTAGCGTAGTTCCTTGTATTCTTTTGCTCAAGAGGGATTGGAAATTGGCGAAGTTGAGAGTATGTTTTTGAATCTCATCTCGGATTGTTGGATGAACTGCAACAAAGTCAGTTAATGACTTAATTCAACTGGGTTTGAGTGTTGTTGAACCTAAACTAGCTGAACAGGTCATGCGAACTGGGTCATTAGTTGAGTTCGAGCTTGTATGTGAGTCTTCATCTTCTTTGTGCCACGTGATTTTGTTCTTTTACCATTTCTTCTCAAAGTTCTATCAATCTCAAAGTTGAATTGAATGAAGCATACTGAGAACGATTTAGCATATAAGAGTGGCTCACGAGAAAGAGAAAACATGTGCCTAAAGTAACTATAAATTAAGCTTTCCAAATATTATAACCCTAATCCCCAACAATGACGTAAAAAATTTGTTGGCTACAAAGATGAGTAACTATATTGTTCCCATCGGGTCGGTGACCATTGGAGAATAGCAAGTGTGACATTGTAGATTAACAAGTGTATACTAGTATACATGTTAAAGAGCACAAACATCTATTACTTGAAGGTTTTGTGGTGCGTGGGTGTAACTTGCCTAGCGGCTCTTGATCCAAAATAAAAATAAAAAATCTGATTTTTTTTATAAAAAAGTGATAAAGTCATATAGGCGTTTGGCACTCGAGAACATAAATCTAACACAAAAAATACAAGTAGTTAGAATAATCCAGTGTCAGTTGATCTACGCGCTTGGTGGTATTTCTATGAATTGATTATCAAGATTGAATATAAAAATCAATTCAATCCAATAAAAAATTATTTTTTATTTTCAACTTTTAGTTTTTTATTAATATTTAATATAAATTTTACAATTCAGAAGATTGAGCTGGATTGGTTCTTTCAACAATTTAACAATGCTTTGCCACTAGCCACTAAAATTAATTTTGCACCTCATGGTCACAAAAATAAAATTAAGATAACAAGGACAAAACTGCTTTCTCATTAACCAGAAAAACAGAAGCTCTTTCTGCCTCAGCTTATCCTTTTCCTCTTGAGGCTGTGATTTCCTCGAACCTAACATGACCATACCATAGCTCCGTCCATGAAGACAAACCTTTCTCAGGGTCGTCACCATGAAGAAGAAGCCAGAGCTTGAACAACAACAACAACAACATGGCCAAGACTTGGAAGTGATGAAAGCTGTGGCACAAGCCTGGTACAGCCACTCCGGCAGTTCAAGGCCTATGAGTGAATTCGACGCGCGTCGAGGAAACTTCAGAGGCAAGCCTTCAAGGTTCAAGCTTGAAGCACTGAACAAGTCATCATCATCAACAACAAGTACAACCATGGTCACCACAAGCCATGCTACTTGTTGGGATTTCAAGCAATCACTTTTGGACCCCTATGAGCTTGTGGCTGTGTCCAGAAGGATAGAAACAGGATTAGCCTTAGATAACCCATTTGATGAGTTTTTATGTTGTTCTCCGATAATTCAGCAAAGAGGTAAGCTAGAGAGTAAGAATAGCCTCAGGAATTTGTTCAAACATTCTAAGAGATTTATTGCCTCCAAAATTGCAAAGGAAAATGATACATGAGTTTCATCTTCTTTTATTGAAAGAGCAAAGCTTAATTTACTCTTCATTTTTCTCAATATGATCCCTGATAGTATGGCTACTGACCCTTTGTTTCTCGATCTAGGATGCAGATCTTCTATCCCATTTTCTGTCTCATTTTCCTGTTCCATCAATTAATGTGGACCCGGATTTCCTGCAGTCACTGAATCTTGCATTCACTAAAGTCAGGGGTCTGTGACTGTCATATGACTCTAATCTTAAGAGGATACTATACACTTAAAATCAACCTGTTGCAATTAGAGTTGTCTGATCATCAAAGATAAACTGGTTAAGGTCCCATGACTCGGGTGAATTTAGGATTCCTTTATTAACGTTTGTCTTGTAGTTAGAAAAACACAGGTGTGTGATTATTAACTTACATAGGTACTTTTTTGCTGATATGTTAAAATTTCATTGGTAGGACAGTTGAAAACCAAAGATTTCAATCCCTGTGTCAAATAGCATTTAGTTTGATTTTGGTATTCGAAGGATGTTGATACTCACAAAGGATAACAGGTAAAATTGAAAAAGAAAACAATAGACCGTAGAGTACTAGCAAAAAATATGTCAGATGTAATTCAGCATAAGTGCATAAGCTTCATTGATAGATCATACATGGAAAATTTGAGTACGTATGTAGATAAAATATACCAATCCAAGGTGAAGCAAACATAATGGGTGGCCAAGCATGCATTTATTTCATACATACATATTGCTGATTTTAGAGTATTGAATTGCCTCCATAGCTAACAAGATTCATGGTCATAAGCTTGTTAAGGCCTTGAGGTTTCCACTTTTGCACTTCAAAGCCACCCTTGTTCTTCATTGGACAGTACTGATTGGTTTCAACATCCTCGTTTTCCTCGAAGACAACTTCAACACCATTCTCAGGAATGGTGGTTTGCTCATACTCTACCACCTCAACGCTCTTACAAGGTTGCGAGTTGTGATGTCTGAGGTGAAACCCTTTATCTTCTTCATAAACAACCTTCTTGTTGTTGAAGGCAAGGTGAGCATTTGGGTACTGAGGGACATCAGTGAGAATACTAGGTGTCCTGCGCACTTTTGAAATGTGGGCATGGTAGTCCTGGGAACGTACCATTGCTTAGTTTTGGTGGTTTTGTGCTCACAATTTCTGGTATAAACACAAGCACACTGGTAACTAATTCTGCTAGAACATGTTGCCATTTATAGGCAGATTTTCATGCTTTGTTTTATGCTCACAAGATTGGATCTAATTCTGTGGCATTTTGTCGAATCTTAATGTTTATAGTCAAGGGTAATTTAGATTCCATTCCTCAACATTTGTGGGAAGGGAATCTGGTTCCTTGGCAAGGTAAGCCAAATGCCAAAACAGAGGAAATGGAATAAGGGTAAGAAGAGGCAGACTAGAAAGTTGGAGTTAATTTAGTTTGGACTAAACAAAGTTGTTTTGAATTGGAGAACTTCCTTGTTGGGCACCTGAGGCAAAAAACTTCGAGATCATCGCATTGAGTGAACAAGAGCAAATAATATATGTCTATTAGACACAACGTCTTTCACCAAAAACCTTAAAGCATTGAGTGTATGGATCCCCTCACTTATAAAATCCTCAAATTCTGTCTTTTTTCTTCCAATGTTAGACTTCTTACTCACACTTAACATCCCAAGATTCCTTTACTTAAACACCTTAATAATATCTATTTCTCCTCAGCTTTGTTATTCTTTTTATCTTTTTTTCATATCACTTATGATGATTTTCACATCTCTCTTCCATTTTTATCTGTTTTGTCCTATTTGTCTGTAGATATGAATTTCATTCCTGCTTCCACATATTTCACCTTATAAACTTCAATTCCACTTAATTCCTAATGAATTTTGAAAACAGACACTCAATCTGGTTGTCTCACATTCTTTAAGATTCTAGTGTCGTATTTTTGTAACAGCATCATGATGCCCATCCAAGAGCATCAAAGAATTCTAGCCAGACCAAAAACTGTAGTGATAGGCGCCTCACTCATAAAGAACTAATGTTGTTCAGGTAGACAGCAGACACAACACAACCCAGGACATGATTTGACACAAAACTGGTTGATAGCACAACTCCATCTGGTTGACATTGCCATAAAAAGTTTGCACTCTCCTTAAGGGTTCTCAACCAATAGCATCAAACAACATTGATAAGTAAAAGGCTTGGTTGGTTTGACCAAGACTACCACAACTACCAAATTTACTTAATTTTTTTATACCACATGCACCACTATATATATATAAGAGGTAAAACTCTTATCAAATATTTACGCAACTATACGGACTCGAACACCTCACGTCAATCTACACGTTTGGTGGTGTCAAATTTACTTAATTGTAACTTGATTGACTAATAAAACATATTAGAGGAACTAAAATCCCTAATACACCCAAAAAATCACTTAACCCCAAATTAAAAGGATAAATAGGGCAAATAATAATAATAATAAGCATTATTATCTATGTCTTTCTATATCTTAAAAATTAGCGCTCATTAACTTTTATAAGAAGTTGATCCATTAACACGTTAAAAATAAATAATATCATTAATTAACTATTTTTATAAAACAATAAATTTTGTATTAATGCCCCCAACAAAAGCAAAACTCAGCTTGTTACTATACTTCCTTCTGCCTTCACAAACTAAATACACCTCCACATTATGAGATAAGAAAGAAATGAGAATAATGAATGATATAATATGTGATGTGATAAAAAATAAATAGCGAAATAAGAAGAAAAATGGGTGAAAATGAGATACAAGACAAAGTAAGTATGGATAAATCATTACTCTTTTCTTACTTCCTCACTCGGGGTGTGGGTGAGTGAATTTACAACCATGCTAGAGGAATCCGCGCTGAATAAATTGTTAACACTAAAATGTCCATTAAATATTAAAGCTTTGCAATTCCATTGGCAAGCTCGTGAATCATGATTTGGTAATTTGACGCAGACAAAGCATATTAAGTGGGGCAAAGGCGTAAGATTTGCATTTTCCCCATATGTTTTTGTAATGGATTTTCTCCTTGTGCTTATACTTACACAAAAACTTGGGAGAATATATAGTGGATATTATTTTGGAAGGACTTTGGTGCGCTTGGGGAATATGACTCCACTATCAAGTGGAGACTTAGAAAACTCCTTCCCAATTCCAGAAATTCTTTTTGGCATTTTGGTCCTTGGTGATTAAAAATGACGTTTTGGATTTTGCTTGGATGCATCAAAATAAGGCCAAAAAAGCTTGTTCAGTTAAAATTAAAATAAGACCAAACTTAATTATAAACCAGAAGGTTCCGGCAATATAGTTATGTACATATGTTTAATCACAACTAAAATCCAAGATAAGATCGATCAATACAAGATCGAGAAAGGAAATTAGACAAATTATCTGGAGTACTAGGCGAACATGTTTCGCCAACATAAACATTATATCTAATCCTGCTCTCCGTTTATTAAATCCATAACAACACCCTTGATGCTTCCATTGTTCTTCATCAGCAGCTTCTTATTCTTCTCATCATCTTGGAAACCCTGCATTTAATAGAACAATAGAAACAAAAACGTTTGATTTAAAAAGAAAAGCACCATTAACTAAGTCAAATAAAAAAAGCAGACCAGGGCAGAAACAAACATATACCATCTCCTTTAACTCTTCAAGGATAGGGTCCCAACCAGATACACCGCAGAGTTCATCTACTGCCTGCTCCAGACTGTAGTCATTCATTCTTAAAACATATTTGTTCAACTCAACCTGCTTAAAACCCATCGCTTCGAGCTCTTTCAGAAGAGTCTCTTCCACAGGATTATTTCCACCAATCTCTATAGATGATGACTGGGCATCCACGGCTGAGGTTTGCTGATTAGATTGAACAGTTGAGGCCGGAACAGCAATATCAATATCCATATCAATATTAGGATAAGGAAGATATGAAGGTGCTTCAGAAGTTGCAGGAGGTGAGGCAGCAGGGTCAACAAAAGCAGCTTCATTTCCCGGCTCCTGCTTTGATTCCTTATCAACCATTTGATTCACAGGTTCAGTAGGGGCACTGGGATTGTATGGTTGAAGAGAAGCATCATCTTCAGTAGGTTGAACATTGATATCTATAACCTGAGGCCCTTTGGTGCCACTGACATCAACGGGAATATTCAAGTTCAGGGTTTGAGAGCCATCATTAGTGGTGTCCTTGACAGAAGCATCAACCTGCAAGTATGATAATGCGATAGAGCAAGAATGTTACTAAACCATTATTAACGCCTAGTGTCAAAGCCCAATATGCATTGGGGGGAGGGGGTCCTAAAACACTCATTTTACCTGTATAAGGACCCAGACACACTGGCCAAATCCATGTCCGGATGGGGTTGCCATCCTCCAGTGTGATATGTATCGACCAGGTAACTGAGGTGCTCTAAAATCAACTGCGATGTCAAGCTCATTTCCCACAGGTACACCTTCCTTGGGAGCCTGTGATGTTTAATCAGAAAATCACATGGAGCGCTAGATTGACTAGTGTACTACAGATTCAAGAACAACCCAAGAATGCCTAATGAATTCAAATAAATGATTACATTACAACACAGGTATTTAGCAAACCTCAAATTCAACTGCAGTAGAATCACAAAACACGTCTCCTCCAATCCAAACAAGTTTAGTTCCCTTGGGCCACACTGAAGTGCCATTGTTGCGCATCCGCCAGATCTTTGTAAATGCAGTAGATGGAGCCATCATTGTACCATCTATGATATTAACATCCAAAATGAACCGACTATCTAGCCTTGGCAAGAGCTTTGGCATTGCAAGCCTATTAAGAAGTGGTGAAATAGTTGGCTGCACATGAAAGAAAAGGGTGTGAATGCGTCAAGTCACAAAAGATCACAAAAGATTGAAAGAGGTAATAGTGTTCAAAGGAGGTTACAAATTTTGTTGTCTGTTCATTTGAATGTCGTGGGCAACCCCAAACAGAAACAGATTCAGGACGGTCCATTCTGGTATAATCAGCAGTATTACCCATTTTGTTGAAGCAAATCATGCAGAGGTCATAATTTTCTTTTCTGCATAAAAGATACAAAATGTTATTGAAATACCTCTGAATGCTGTTTATTAGCATCTAAATAAAAAGAAGTACTTACACTTTGGATTTGAAACGAGGTCCAGTTATGGGATAGACTCCACAGCCATCACAGCGTACTCCTTTGTGGAACGTAGGAGACATACCCCTCATTGCCTCATTGTTACTATGGCTCCTTTTAAAGGAAGGTAGCGAAGGAACAGGATAGTTTCCTAAAGGAGATGCCACTGAATGAAAAGTATTTGTCCCAGATAATGGAAAGTAGTTGGGAGCACCAAAACCAGTTGTGGTAGTCTGGGTTGAGCTGTTTCTAGGAGCTACAGAACTTGTGGATGTCCCACAACGTTCACCTTTACCAGCTAAACTATCATCAGTAGATGTTTTACCCTTGTTGCGATCGCCAACAGGGAATGCTGCTGAAAGTTGTGCACTATTTACATTTGTTGAACGAGATGAAGAAGGAAACCATGGGTGGGTATTAGGATCAACAGGTGCAGGCACACCTCCTGCCGATACACCTCTAATAACGTTTCCTGCCTTCAACGGTTGACAGGCATTAGAAGACAAGTTCGTGAATGGCGGCGGCCTTGCAAATGGCGAGGATGAACCACCTGCTACACCTGCCACTCCACCTCTAATTACATTTCCAGCCTCTGCCTGTCTGTCTGCAATAGAAACTGAGTCCAAATTTGGAGACGGTCCCCTCTTGGTAAATAAATCAGCAAGATTAGCATGCACTTGACTTGAAGCTGCAGCTTGGCTATTAAGTGCAAACCGTAAAAGGTCCGGGACAGCAGGAGAGCTTAAAGGAATGGTAGTTCCACTTGACCTAGCATGGATACTGGCATTGGAAGTTGAGGCCATTGGTGGAGATTGAGGACCTTTTGCTTCAGAAGTGACAGAGGCTCCAGGAACACTATTTGCTGAGCCTGTATCAGCTGCGATATGAGGCTGTGGATAAGAGTTTAGTGAGGCCACAGGTGGAGACTGTGGAGCTTTTGCTTCAGAAGTGACGGAGGCTCCAGGAACACTATTTGCTGAGCATGCACCGGACGCGACATGAAGCTGGGGATGAGAATTTAGAATGGACTGTCCAATTTTGGTAATTGAATCAGCAAGAGTAGCGAGCACTGGACTCGAAGAGGCAGCTATTGAAAGCGATGAACGAAGAGCCTCGCGTAATGGCTCTGGCAGAGCATCAAAAACATCAGCTTTAAGAAAATCTCCACCAAGAACTGGATTTGAAGGGGTGGCACTTCCACTAGATCCAGCATTTGAA
Organism: Acmispon strigosus; assembly: GCA_030819835.1. Classification (NCBI taxonomy): domain Eukaryota; kingdom Viridiplantae; phylum Streptophyta; class Magnoliopsida; order Fabales; family Fabaceae; genus Acmispon; species Acmispon strigosus. Next base: position 16,512,979 of record JAUAMA010000002.1, on the reverse strand, counting down.
TTGCCACCATTGTCATTAATCATTTGCACATCAATTCTCAAGAATTTCAATTGCTGCCTCATCACATCATGCAAGTCATCATCATCCGCAAGAGTCACCAAGTCGCCATCTTCATCAACGTATGTCAGAATTAGATTTGCTTCTGCAGTGAAATTGAAAATAGAACATATCTTGGCCCTCAGCCCAGCCATGTTAAGATCCAATCGATTGTTCTCATCCACGAGAGCATTAAACCGCCGAAGGGTATCTCTATATTTCACCTGTACAATATTAAGAGAAAAGTTTTACAAGATTATATAACCACTAATTACGACTCAACCGAAAACGATGCTCAGCTATTCTATGTCAAAAATCACAGAGAATTATTTAACAGCAAAGCCTTGTACAATAGTTGTTGATGAAGCAACATTAAAATGCATTACAGAGATTTGAACGCTCTAACAAGGAAAAAAAAGGAAGGGGCAAAACCAAATTATTCATACTAAAACCCAACAAATATTGTTCAGGATTTCAGTTCGATGTGAAGCGGTATAAGTTACAACACCGTGTTCCGATGAAAAACAAATTCAATTACAAATTGGAAAACAATTTGATCAGAGTAATTTCATATCCTCCATGCAAAAACCTAATTGACTAAACAAACACAGCGCATCACGCAACACAAGCATGAATAACAAAAATAGAAACTGATTTGGAGGCGGAGAAATCAAACAAAAATAAGAAGGGAACAGGGAAATTGAGATGGTGAACCTTAATCACGAGTGTAGACGCCATAGCTTTGAGAACGGAAGCGACGAACGACGAAGGGAAGCGCGGCAATGGAACCCTAATCGGAGAAGATTACTGTTTGTTATTAGAGGGAGAAAGAGTCGGTAGTTTCAGTGTATCCGCTATACAAGCACCCCTCAAGCGGAGAGTTATATTTATACTCTGGTGTTGGCTTTCAGAACAAGAAATTTACTTTTATTTTTCTTTTTTATTTATTTGATAATACTTCATCGCAAAGCTAACTGTGGGACCCGCCTGCGTTCATATACGATGATGACTTGCCATCATCTAAAAAGTTCTGATCCAAGGGTAAAGGTTTATTTATTTAATTAGGGTTTGTTTGTTTAATTTTCTTTTCAGTTTTTTAAATTTAAAAACTGCTCTTGTAGATGTATCTTTTTCAGTTTTGGCGTGTTTCCATCAAAATTGTTGTTTTCATAAATAATTTTTTAGACTTTGGTAGTCTTGCATCGTCAATAACTTTAAATTGAAAACATTATTATCAATGAAACCGTTAAATTGTTTTAACTACTAGTTTATGACCCGCACGGGGTACTAACTTATAATATAGTTTGAATTTTTTATTATCTCATATCTCATCTCATATCTATTTTGATAAAAAAATATATAAATGAATGTCAAATTAATTCAAGATGAGATCCATATTTTATTTTTTTGAAATGGTTGGAGGAAAATTGGGTATTAATTCTTTTTTATAAAAAATTGAATATTAATTTTTCATTTCAAATTATAATTTTTTAGAAATATAAATGAATTTTATTAATATTTAAAAAAAATGAAATTTATTGACTTTAAAAACATTTACAAATTTCAAAATTAATGGAAGGAATCACAATATTAAAATTTAATTTTAAATTTAATTTTTAACTTAATATAATTATATTTTATTATATGTAATTATTACTAATTTTATTTGGAACATTCTTAGTCATTAATGATTTTTATAACTTATTGTATATTGAAAATTTGTTTTATCTTTAAATTAAAATGTTTAAGAATTTCTGAATTAATTAAAAAGGATCAATTTTTTATAACGTATTAAAACAATGTCATTTATAACTTAATAAAAGTATCTACTATTTATAGCATGGTTAGAGGGTAATTCAATATTAATTAGATTGTTTATACATTAGATTGTTTAAATTTGAAAATCAAATTTAAGTTGTATTTAAATTTTGATTTCATATTAATTTCAAAGACAGCTATTAATGGAAATAATTATTTATGTATAATTATTTGTATAAATTTTTAATAGAAATGAATTTTATTTATGTTTTCTAAAAAAATGAATTGAAAAAACTTTATATATTTCAAGATTATTGGAGGGAGTCCAAATATTATAATTAATTTTTAAATTTAATTTTTAACTTAATATAATTATATTTTATAACATGTAATTATTTCAAATTTAATTTGGTAGACGCTTAGTCAAAATGATTTGTTAAATTTGGATTTTTAGTCAAAATTATTTTGAATTATTTTAAAATGATTTTTATTTTTTAAATTTGGATTTTTAAAACTGAATGATTTGTTAATTTTTTGATTGCATGTTTTATGAAGTAATTATTTAAATTTGAAATTTGGATTAAAAAAAAGAATCTGTTAAGTTTTTTAATTGCAGGTTTTATCACTTTATGAATTAATAGTTTTATTAATTTGGAATTGTTGTACTTTTGTACTTTATCCTTTATCGAAAGACAATTTAAAAAAAATAACAAATCAACCTATATATTACTTATCCTATATGATATAATGTTTAAAAAAACAAATTAACCAATTATATATTACTTAAAATAGTGTGCTAAATCAAAACTGATATTTTAATATTTAAATGAAAAATATAAGTGGGCAAATCAAATTAGGAAATAGTTCTAAAAATAATTGTTTAGGGTAGGAAATAATTATTTAGGGTAGGGTCTAAGGGGGTAGAACATATAGGAAACAATCGTTTAGGGTAGGAAATAATTATTTAGGGTAGGAAATAGTTCTAACCCATACCCACTCGGGAATACCCCTGACACCGATATGTGACTTTAGCATCAAAGTGTCTTTGCAGGACCCCCTCTCGGGCTCAGGAACGGCGGAAGACCACCACCCTCGAGGGAACTGCTCCTCAGGTTACGGACTCCCCCACCCCCGAGCTGGCTTGGTTTGTTCAACTGCCTTAGTGAAATAGATCCCAAAGAGTCAAAGGGCACCCAACAAAGGGAGGCAGAAGAATAAGGCTTCAAACAACAGGCGACCACGAGCCCCCAACACTGGAGTAGGAACCTCGACTACGAAGTCGTACTATACGAGCTACACCCATATGAACATGAAAAAATATTGCTCATTCCATGATGGTCACGACCACATTACTGATGAATGTATGAACCTCCGAGTAACCATTGAACCTCAGAATTTCTGACGACGGAGGTCACCCAATCCCTTTGGAAGAGACCAGAGAGGACATCATAGGTCTAGATTCGCTCAGGGTAAAGGCCAATCCCAAGTCCCAACCAAACCAAGAAGGAGAGCAACAATGATAAACTCAAACCCAAGAAGGAAGAAGAGAAGGGAGTGGCCTCCGGATACCCGGATATAACAAGGCTGAATACACGGCTAGAGTAGACCAAATCCATTAAGCCAATGCAGAACCAAGCGGAGACTTCTCCTAAAGGACCCTGGATAAACACCTTGATCCCGCTAAGGATGATTCATATCTTGAAAAGAGAGAACCGCAATTGTCCTGGTGATGTGACGTTCCTGGGGGAACTACTATCGGTAACTACACGACCCAAATAGCCAACTCTACACCATTGCAGAGTAGAACTCCATAGGCATATTGTTTTATTTGCATTTTTTCATTTCCAACAATTGTACGCAAATCTTAAGTTTCTTTTCAATTCTGAACGTTTAGCACTTTTGAAAAAAAGAGTTTTCTGGTTGCATAGTTAATGGTGTAATACACTTGATAAAGGCTTGATGAAACCTTTGTGAGCAGAAACTAGTATACGCGGTGGCATAAGGTGAAAAATCACGAACCCAGTGCCGAGCTAAACGAATATTATATCATAGTCATGTAAAAAGTAGAGACTTTTGTAATTGCCATTTTCAAAATAACGTCTTGTCGTTATAAATTAGCTGAACATTTGGAAAGGGGAACTATCGAAAGGATGGAAAAAATATCAAACCCATGTCTCAACCCCACCTTGACCTACAACAATGCAACACGTAGCAAGCAAAGAGGTGTTGATGAAAATATCAGGGACCTAATGTACTTGGTAGGTCTTTTGTTGCCTTGAGCTTTCGAATACCTTATTTCCCCGATTTATGCTTAGATATCTCTTCAATACCTCTTCGAGACCTACATCCCCTTGTTTATGGGTTGTGTTTCCTTTCCCCTTTTTCTGTTCTCCTCCTTCGGTTATGCTTCCTTTTCCCCGTGCTCTGTTCTCCTCTCACTGTCTCGTCTTCAAGTCATACAACGTTAAAAAATAGCTAGCTCTAACAAATGAAGAAAAGCTTGACAACTAGAGGAAAACAGGCTTGACCGATAACTATCCACCGATAGAGGTTGTTACCGGTAAAATTGAAGTGTTGCACCGTGTAATACATGGGCACTTTAGAATGGCCTTAGAAATAGAAGATAAAGAATGAAAATACATGATGTGTTATATAATAGCAGAAAAAAAAAGTGAAAATGAAAGGAAGAGGAAAATTATGTAAATATATAAAAATTGTTGTGAAATTGCTAAGATTTAGAGATGATAAACAAATCATATCAGTTTGTTTTGCTACGTATGGACTTGATTTAGTAAAATCAAGCATTCCGATTCCCTTACTTGGTTCATCGATAGGTGGCCAATAAGCTGAAGACGGTGGCACAAGCCAGGGCGAAGAGGCTCTTGGGTGATCTGAAGACAACGCTAGCCAAGTACCACGCCACATCTAGAGTAATTCCCCTACCTCGCTGGACCAAAACCTTGCGACGGTTCCCGGCGAAGGCCAGCAGCACCAACACCGTGATCCAAGTCAGCATGGTGGCTCTGAAAGCCAAGATGATGACCACAGCCACGCAAAGAAGAGGTATGAGCGCCGCCGCTACCAAATAGAACAATCCTTCAACTTTCCGATCAGGTAACAGTTTGCAGACAAAACAGGAGACAGCAAAGGCGACCAACAACGTTGTAATAATTATGGTAATCTTGTTCATAGTTTGATAAGAAATACACCTAACAAAATGGTGTTTATATATGAAAGACTGCTATCTACTTTGAATATAGTATTGTGTGGGTGGTGGTGGAGTATATTATATATTATATGATGGCAGGGCAGGTATGTGCAGCAGCTAGCACATGGAGCGATGGAGATTGGTGTTAATGTCTACGGCTCAAGATTGGTGTCTGTCTATATTGAAGGAATATTGGATTGGAACAGGTAATAACGTATAAAGCGGCCTCGGTTCCCAATCGAATATTATTATATCGCGTTAATTACCTGATCTTTGATGAAAGAAAGGGAGTGAAATTTGTGGAATTGGTATATAGTAATAAACAAAGATCTAATCAGCTTATGAAATACACAATATAATTAATTCTTATCGGCTTGTGTAATATTCTCTCCTTATTTAATCTGTCATAATTTAGAACAAGATATATGTAGGATATCACTTTCTTATTTAGTTAGCTATTAATGTAGAATATCTCTTTATTATTCAGTTAGCCATTAGTTAACTATAATATTAGGTAATTGTAATTGATTAGGATTTGGAGAATATTTCCTTTCCCTCATATATTTTGTATAAGTTTATGATGATTGATGAGATAAATGAAATGAGGCAAGTTCAATTCCTCCATTATACATTGTTGTCTCTCTTTTGCCTTCGTTTATGACATCAAAGCGTGAGGGACTATATTTTTTAAGGGGGGCTTCCGGTTGTATATGATGGTGCATGTCTAAGTCTTGTAGAATTTATAGAAATTACGATTGTATCATCTGGAACCTGTGATGATGGATAAGCATATTCAAGAGAAGAAAACATGTCTCCTGGAGAAAATACAGATCCCAGTGCAAGCACTGAAAGAGGAGTGGATGCCTATTGTGCGGATGCTGCCTAACTTATGCACACTGCAAGGATTCGGTTATGAAGATGATAAAGGGAGGCATTGCCAAGAGCAGAACTGGGAAGAATTAGTCAAGCAAGGATAGATGTGCTCAGAAAATTGAACATGTCTAGATACTAGAATCTGCCTTGAAATCAAGTCATAAGCTACATAGCCCTTAACCCCAGATTTAAAACCAACAAATACACATTTATTAGCCCTTGCATCAATCTTAGATCTGTTAACAGTAAAGGAAGAAAAATAACAAAGACTACCAAAAACCCTTAAATCACCTAGGTCTGGAAGAGTTCCGTAGATCAACTCACAAGGTATCTTGTTGCCCATACTCTTCGAAGGCATTCTATTCATGAGAAAGACTGCATGCAAGACAACATAACACCAATTACCAAAGATAGAAAGCAATTCGTGACTGTATCATTAAGGCTCTGGAAATATTCATGATATGTTGATGTTTGATCTCCACTCTGCCATTCATTCTGCTGTGGAGTTTCTGTGCAACTAGTATGATGCACTATGCCTTTTGATGCAAAGAAAGTAGACATCAAGAACTCTGTCCCATTATCAGATCTTACGACTTTAACTATTGCATTAAATTGTGTTTCCACCATATTAACAAATATTTGAACATGATGAGGAACCTCAGACTTATCTTTTAACACAATCTTCACTGAGGCTCTCATTCCTCGGCCATTTAAAACCTTGTTCTCCAAGCTGGGAATGGTTGACATTTATCACCCTTCTCCAGCTTGAAGGGGGTATTAGGGGAAAAGAATGATTCAGTCCACAGTTGTTAAATGTTAGTTATTGAGTTGTTTAGTTATAAGCTGTTAAAGTACTTTGTTGGTGAAGTTAGTTACACAAGAAGAGGCTTCTTACAGCTAGATAAATGTATGCTCCTCATATAAAACACATTCACTCTATAATACTGATTCTGATACAATGTTATCATCTTATCTTCTTACTGTGAAGGACACAAATCTGATACATTGTTATCATCTTATTTTCTTACTTTGAATTAAACTGTATAAAACAACCGAATGGTAGAAGGAAACAATTAGTAAAATAAAATAGTAATTAAATGTTGTCTCGCTTATCTATCGCCTCTAAACAAAACTGCTACACTTATTAGCAAAAATGAAATTGCGTTACCACCCATGACCACCCTCTTTGTTAGGTAGCATGCAGTAACAAGTAGCAAAAAAAGGAGAGGCAGGGCATACTTGATTGAGAACAGGTAGCCAGATACTATCTAAATATTATAACCATCTGATTTTTCGAGTAAACGACAATCCCCAGTGTTTGCTGGATCACCACTTCATATGCTCATAGCTGCTGATTAAGATAATCACCTCTCGGAGTTCTGGGAGTTTTGGGAGTTTTGGGAGTTTTGGGGGAGACAATGGTAGTTTCGAGATACTCAGTTACATTTCCAGAAACAGTCTTCAACCAGGAGGTACTTCGTGTTAGCCACCCATTCTGTCCTTCTTCTGGAAATTCCTGTGTGTTATTCCTATCTTTCTCTGCCAATATTTCAATCCACCTCTTGGCCATGAATGTCTTTATGGCTTGGACCCCATGATTTACAATCTCCACAGGTGGCAATTCAAGAGGGTTCTGCTCCAAGTTCAGCTTGGTCAAATTATCAAGGCGACCGAAGGTGTCAGGAAGTGCAAGAATTTGATTGTTGCTGAGGTCCAACTCCCTGAGGCTAATCAGATCACCAAATGTTTCTGGAAGTTCTTTAAGGTCACTGAAGTTGCTGCTCAGGTTAAGAACCTCAAGTTGACTCAGTTTCCCAAACGCAATAGGAAGCCCATGTAGCTCATTGAAGTGAGCATCCAGATAGCGCAGGGACTTCATCTCACAAATAGAGGAGGGAAGGGATCGTATCTTGTTTAACTGAATCAAGAGCTTTTTTAAACTCTGTAATTCATATCCAATGTTTGTTGGCAAATATTGTAGACTGTTAAAGCTAGCATCTAGCTCCACCAATGACCTGATCATTTATTACATGGATGGTTCAATCAATACTAGTCTAATCATTCATAGCCTGGATGCATATGCAGAAATAAAATAAGGTTTGAAATGGTCAGTGAGGTATTATTTAAAGTATTTTGACACCTTCAAAGAATATTGTTTTAAAGGTTGCAAGATGTAGGGATTAAATAATTCTTAAATGATGTAGATAGTTAAGACTTTCATTAAATATCAACAAATTTAAACCACAAACAGTTTTGCAGTTGTTTAAATCTCTGCCACTTTCATAGTTTCACTAATTTAAGTGCGTTTCAAAATAGACATGTATGAAACTCCCTATTCTGATGTAGTTACAGAGTTAAACCATCTCCTTATAACTAATCTTAATGTTAGTATTTTATAAGGATGTGAAACCACATTTTTTACCCAAATAGAAAGTGCTGCTCTCATGAATTCTTCAATAGAACCCACAGTTTTTTCTGGCACATACCTGCACTGACTGATTGAATCAGGAAGGGAACTCAGCTTATTTCCAGAGACATTGAGGATTTTCAGCTTCTGTAACAAGCCAATTGAATCTGGCAGTGATTCCAGAACATTTGTAGACACATTAAGCTCCTCAAGATTTTGCAATCCACTTATTGAGTCAGGAATCACCTATTATATATGCAGCAAAGAACTGATCTCACATCAGATAAAAACAATCCCCAACAAATCTATTAGCAATCTATGTTATATGTTTGGATCTGTTTTTCTATAATTAGAATCAATTCTGACACTCAGATCTCGTCAGAATTGATTTTGACTTCAGAATCAATCAATTGTAAAAGGACCCGCTCAATCAACAAAAGAAGCAATTAAATCTTAATTCATCTAACATGAATCGAATTCGAATCAATCAAAAACTAATTAAAAGCATGAAATGCAGGTAGCGTGATTAGGTTACCAAGAGCTGATTGGTGGAGAGATTGAGCACCACCAAGGAAGGGATAATGCGGCCAAAGGCTTCTGGAAGCGTCCTCAGGTGCTGCCCGGAAAGATCCACATGCTCCACCCCTTTTCCACACGCATCCTGCAGCATCCCCGCGACGTGTTCCTCTTCCACAGCGGCCGCCGTGTCGCCACCGTTGTCGTTGTCGTTCCCATTCTCATCCTGGCCCTCGTAAATCTTCACCAACCGCTTCTCGGCGTCCTTGAGGAGCTTGGCGTAGGCGTCGTGCATCTCCTCCAGCTGCAGCAGCGACTTGAAGACGCGCCTGTCATTCTCGACGGATTCCTTGCAGTGGTTCTCCCTCTCGGCGAGGTGGGCACGCCACTGGTGTTCGTTGACCTCCGGGGGCTTAGGGAGGACGACGATCTCTTCCAGCTGGCGGGATAGATGGGCCTCAAGGTCCGCCAGCTTGGCCCGCGCATTGTCGACCTCCTCGTGGGTGGGCCGCTCGCCGATGAGCTTGAGAACGGCCCGGGCCTGCGAGACGTCGGAGATGGCGCGAGTCATTGCCTCGAGCAGTTCGGGGTCCGCCAATTGCGGCATTTGGCCGACGATTGAAGAAGATGAAGAGGAAGGGTCGGAGGGTGGTCGTGGCGGTTGTTCGAGGTCGGATGTGGTGGTGGTGGGGGTTCTGGGGCTGAAGGAAGGGAGGCGGGACATGACGTAGGAGAGAATGGGGTGCGTTCCTGGGTGGGGATCCATGGCGGTGGCGGTGGCGGTGGCGGTGGCGGTGGCGAAGTTGCAAATGTTACGATTATGGATTGGATTGGATTGGATTGTTGAGAATGGTAGTTAGTTGATTGGTTTGTTATTTAGTTAGTTAGATTGTTGAGGTGCGAGTGCGAGACAAAATGGAATTTTTGAATCATAGCGTTACTGTTAAGCAGGTGCGATAAAATGGGGACCTGGACCCGGATTCGCGTGATGGCGATGACTCGCGTGATTATAACAACCATGCAATGAAACGAGACGTTAGGAATGAGTCTTGCACTTTTCTATGGGCATCAAATAAGGACAAAGATAAATGCTATATTAATTTCCATTCATTTATGTATAAAAATGAAAATAAAGCTCTTACGAGGGGATTGATACATTCTCTCTATAATACTGATTCCGATACAATGTTATCATCTTATTTTCTTACTGTGAAGGACACAACCGAATGGTATGGCAGAAGGAAACAATTAGTAAAATAAAATAGTAATTAAATGTTATCTGTCGCCTCTAAACAAAACTGCTACACTTATTAGCAACAATGAAATTGCGTTACCACCCATGACCCACCCTCTTTGTTAGGTAGCATGCAGTAACAAGTAGCAAAAAAAGGAGAGGCAGGGCATACTTGCGTTTTTTACATGGTGCGATGAAATCAGCAAGATCAACAACTTGATTGCGATACGAAAATGACAAGAAATTAGACTTGGACAATGGTGCTAATGGTGATTCTAGGCGGAGGAATCTGAGGGTGGAGAATCTTAGCGGGAAACTGGTTGAAGAAGCTGTGCATCGATGCCTGCTTTTTCTTTGTTCCAGAGAATCTCACTTCGAATGCGCATATATGTCTGGACCAAACCTTTGTATTGGCTACTTACTCCACATTCAAATCATACTTCCAAGTTTGGGTTTTGCTTCCATTGTGTAATACTCTCACTGGCATAATCAATCAACATTTATGATTTTAAATTACAAGATCAAGTTATTGTTGCATCAGGTCTTTTGTATTGCGGAAAATTGTGAACTAATATAAATGTTACAGGTGAAATCATATCATAGTCAAGTTGTGATTTCATAAACCTCCCAAAACCTTAAATCAAGGCCACCACCTTGATTTAAATTCATGCATGCTCTCTACCTTAACTTGCGTTTCATTGTTATTGTTTTTTCAACCTCCACAAATATAATGTAAGTGCAAATAATGTTTGAAATATCAGTAGGCAATGATTTTGTCAGCATAGTTTTTCAACCGTTCTGCATATTGATATTTCATTTTTGACCCTTTCTCTTAGAAATTGAGGTGTAACATCGATATGTTTAGTTCTTAATTTCAATATACACTGGAATTCTAGACAAATAAATGGCACTCTGTCTTTTACAATGTGTGAATGGTATTTGTTAAGTCTACCCAAAACTACGCATAAGAACTTGGACCCTTATGCTCAATTGCTGAATTTCAAAGCCTTATTACTTTTCAACTAATACTAATAGTACATCCACAGACTGTAAAAATATAATCTGTTAATGACCTCTTTTTATCCAAATTATGTACATAATTAGAACCTGCATAGCCCATAACTTCGATCAATTGAGAGAGCAACACGAGTAAAAGTTTTTCCATGTAATAACCCAAATACTCTTTGAGATGAGATGATAAAAAGTTGAATCCTAGTAACAGCGCACTGCACATAAAATAAAAACCACATGAAGAAACAATTATAGCTCACTAATCTACAATTATAGCTCTTGTTTTCACCTTCTATTGATAATTTTCATCACCACCAACTTATAAACCAGTATTGTCTATTTCTCTAACTCTTGCTCATTGGCGTGCCTCCTACTACCGCTTAGTACGTTACCGGCGGTTAGGGCGAGAAATATGTAGTTAACACTGAAATCAGTGGCAGTAGTAACTATTTGAGTGAGCCCCACGATAGAGAAACCGAGGGCTTCCGTGTAATTGCCGTGAGTACCAACAACCTTCCACCGCCCCGTTACGGACACCACCGACTGGGTACCCAACCGGCACCGGCGAGCAACTCTTGCGGTCGAGCCGATACCCAGCCGCACACGGCGGGGAATCGGCATAGGCGTGAGGGGAACCGGAGGCAGAAGACGACGAAGACGACGGAGGAGGAGATAATTTCTTGGGCGGCGAAAGAATGGCTCTGATCTTCAACGGACGAGCTAACGACGAAGAAGCTCGATCGTATTCCTCGATGATGTGGGCCAGATCTTCGTCGCTTGTGATTGAAATCAAAGTCTCCAAGTCTCCGTTGGGCAAAGGACACTTCAGCGTGACTGAGGAAGAAGAAGAAGAACCACACAACTCGCCAAGCTTCTGCATGAGCTCTGTAAAAATGTGAATCCCTTTGAGAATGAGTGAAACAACCGAATTAACGAAGACGAAGGTGAAATTGAATAAGCGAATTATTACCTGAGAAGGAAGTGGAAGGATGGAGGGAGAGGACTCTGGTGTGGCCGCCGGAGTAGCGGAGCGTGCCGTCGGGGAGGCGAGGAAGGATCTTGCCGCCATAGCTACAGAGTAACTTAATTGGATTTCGGGGTTTAGATTCCATGTTGGGTTTCGTTTATGAGATGAGGAAGGAAAGTGGGAAGAATTTGGTGTGGACTTGGAAGTGTTGTTTGTTGGTTGGTGCTTGAAAACTCATGATGGTGGGTTTATGGGGGATTTATAGGAAGAGCAAGACTATGTCACCGTTAAGGAAAGACACACACGGACATTACACCACATGCACTATTACCTCAATTCACCCCCGCCTAAAGTGGGAAAAAAGATGAGTCATTAGAAACAAATGATGGTAAATGATGTGATAGAAAAAGAAAATATTTAACGAGAATAAGAGAGCCCGATTTCCAATATACTTTGCGGAAAAGAAAAACAAGTTTCAATTTCAAATGAAGACAACGACCATAAAGACCATGTTTCATTGCATGAGAATTTGAATACGCAAACGGGTGGTGATGGGTGGCGTTTTGTTGGTGGTGGTGGTGCTGGATGGGAGGAGGCGGAGGAGGATTTTTGGGTTTTGCGATGAGTTTCTAGGTTTTGAGATGATTATGAAAGGGAGAATGACTAAATTTGATAAAAGAAATTTATAAGAGACTAAAACAGATGTAAAAAGTTCACGTGGTCGCCTACGTGAATGAGTTATTAATAAATAAAAATATCAAATAAACATTATGATGTTTTAGGAATCATTTCAAAACAAAAGATAAATTTCAATAACCAAAACCTATGCCTTTTTTTTCTTCTAAAAATCATTTTAGATTTAGGTTTATAAGTTTGAAACCAAAAACATATTTAACCCTAAAATCAATATAAATATATTTCATCAGTAATATTGTTACGTTATATTTTATTGTAATATTGATATTATATACTATTTACATATGTATATATTTTTATAAGTTGACTTATTTCTCATGTAACCAAAAAAAATATTGGTTGACTTATATAATAATTTAAGGATATGAGTTTATTTAAAAATAAATATGAGATATTTAAATACATTAATATGGAGTTGAATTTTAAATAGCTTTTCAGGCAATTGGAAACTCAACATAATCTTAATCTATTTTCATCACTGCCTATTAATTTCGCTGACCTATAATTGGAAACTCAACATAATCTTAATATGGAGTAGTTTATAATTTTCCTAACTTGTTTATGGAAAGATTTTTTAGTACAATTAAAACACAAAGTCATGTGACTTTTTAGACATTTTTAAGTAGTCATGTGACTGTTAAGTTATTTTAATCTTGACCATTCATGATTAGATCTAACGATCGTGATTTATTTTCATTTTCTTATATAAAAATATTATTCTCATATGATACCTCTTATATATAAATATATATATATATATATATATATTTAAAAAAAACAGTCACTTTATATATATGTTTGTTGACCAACGTAAAAGTCTTATTATGAAATATATTTTGAAATATATCATACTTTTAGAAAGATCATATCACACTTGTAAAAAACAGTTTATGATAAATGACAAACTAGACTTATTAATTCATTAAAAAATTTAAATAGATCAAACTTATTTTCTTAAAATCGGACATAACCTACCATATTTCCACCTCTATATACCATCACATAAAATTGAAGAGAATTAATTGAGATTATATTATTCAAATTTAATTGCTCAATGACATATAACAAGGAAATTGATAGGAACCTGACTTTCCAATTTCCAAAAATGCTGTCAAAAAAGTTAGGCAATTAGTCAAGCAAATGGCCGGGAAATGACAATTTACACGTTGGTTTATTCCACCCTTTTTCACCTTGCGTCGACTCTCTAGGATCTGAAAGCACAATCACCATTTAATAATGACCGCAAATATCATGAAACCTTTGAATCTTTCTTATCAGATTCTTTACGATCGATTTCAACATTTAAGGCAACATTCTGCCGACACGTTGCCACGTTCGTTGGAATTGTATCAATAGTGAGCATATACCAATGCCAATATTACTATCCTGCTTAAAATTCGTTATGTGATGTATGACCTGTTAGGAGCAAGCACTACACACACCACATATGATTCCCTTCCCTTTATTATAAAGGTCAATGATCTGAATTTATAGCTAGCTTTTTCCTCCAACATATCGAGATTTTGGGGGCCAATCTTTACTTAACTTACCAATAATAACTGTTTTCTGATAACAATATTGATAAAGTTGAAACATCTGGAATGAGCTACATGGGTCACATCCTTTTGAATGGCAAGCAAAGAGTGAGCCCCAATATGTCCTCCAGATTCAAATAATTGAAATATATTTGATGTTTGAAACATAACCTTCATGTGATATTTGCCCCAAAGCTTAAAGTTTTTAAATAATTGATATCAAAACCTTTATATCATCTATAAATTTTACAATAAAAAATTGAATTTAAACCGCGCATGAACTTTTGGGTAAAGAGACATGTTATAAATATAGACATTCACGTGTTATTAATCCAAGAAATCGGGTAATTGGTTCATAACTGTTGAAACATATAGCATAAAAAAGGCCAACCTAAGCCAAGCCCTGCCATGTTTCTTATTATCTCACTTTTGATCCCAAACTTTACACAACTTGTTATGATCGACATTAATTACCACTCATTCAGCGTCCTTTGTCCCAATTGGCCTAACTTATCTGATTTCAGTCTCTGACATGGTGCATCACTGGTCAGTGTGACCACATAGAAGCATGAGTATGTGTTGTTTTGTCTTGTTTCTCGTCTACTTGCGACGCGTGTTCTTTAATGATGTATAATGTGATGCAAACCGACCTGGTGCCATATGCTGCTGTCTCAGAACGCACATTCGATCGAAGACGTTGGGAAAGCTATTATTGTTTTCCGGGAAGGGAAGAAATGCCTAGTTTGTTTCATTTCCTTTTTAATTTGCTGAGTTTCAAAACTTTTTTCAATAACAATTTTTAAAAAGTCAATTAGATTTTAGACATATTTACCAACAAACTATTAGTTTAGTGATAAGTAAGTTAAAGACGAAAGCACAGTCTCGATTCCCGGCAAAGTTATATGTTAGTAAAAACAACTACAATTTCTCACATCTGTCAAAGACCAAATAAAAAAACAAATCTTGAGATTTTGCGCTAAGCAATTGAGGGGCAATGCTAAGTGCTCAACTATTCTCAAAAGCTGGATTTGGTTTGGGAGGGCTTCACGCTTAGCGCGCAACACCTTCACTTAGCGCCAATACAAAAGACAACAATGCACCATTTGTTTCGAATGATCATAACTTCTTCATTCGTTGTCAAATTTAAGCAGATGATCAATCTTTAGAAAGCTCTCAAACTCTATTTTAATATGGATTAGAGTTTTTTTTTTAAATTTTACTATTTTCTCATTTCTCTCTTGTATTTTAACATGTTTGGTTCGACGATAATCCAATTTTCATGGAGGGGGTGAGAGATTGAGAACTCGAGTAGAGACCCTTTATTCAAAATATTCACATCATAAGGGAGTTATGTTCAATTTGCTTTTAGTTTCTTTTTAGGGTTAAATATGTTTTTGGTCCACCTAAAATAACGAATTATTAATTTTGGTTCCCCTTTAAATTTTTTTGTTGATTTTAGTTCCTTAAAATAATAAATTATTAATTTTGGTCCCTTCATTCATTTTTGTAGCGGTTTAAACCGATACTAACACATTTTGTGTGGCGGTTTAAAAACTGTAACTAATGCACAAAAGTCATCACAAAATGTGTTAGTGGTGGTTTACACGACCACAAAAATGGATGGAGGGATCACAATCAATAATTCACTATTTTAGGGGAACCAAAAACATATTTAACGACCTTATTTTTTTTTTTGTAGTATAGTGGTGTATATAACACTTATGTTTTGGTTTCCATGATTCTCTGATTGGTTTCGATAGTGACATAGCTATTATAAGAATTTCTTGATATGTGCTTTAAAAGTGAATTGGTTGAGTGATTCCATGATTGAAAGTGTGCTTTGCACTGATGGATGTCCTGACTTGATATGATTGCACGATTCCCTTAGAATACTTAAAACATGATATGAAAAGTGCTTGAAATCAGAGAAATTTGAAATTTTTTAGTCCGTGAGGGAGTGTTTCCTAAACACTACGAGTTGAGAGAACTTCACTATCTTATATAGTTAATTTTGTTTGAGTCTCTTACTATCATTGGTTTGGTTGTCTTCTCGCATTGGAATGAACTAGGGTGTCTCAATCCTCACAGGAAAAAAGGCAAAATGGTGTGTTATATAAACCACTGGCACTAATTCAACTTATGTTCTCTCATTTCCTCTTTTCAAGATCTAAGCAATTGGACCCCAACACCACCCTCTGATATCCACACTGAAGCACTTGCACTTTCAGTTGCGATTTTTGGATTGACGACTGATGTAAGGGTGTCATCGACTGCCACAACTGCTCATTATCGAGGAAGGTTTTTCCGGTGAGTTTCTAGAAGCTTCGGTTCATGCAAGGAAATTGGGAAATCGATGGTGAGTTTGCGGGAGAGGTTGAAGTCGGTGAGGTGATGTGATGTGGGCATATATAGTGTTGGATGGAGGCACTCAAAATGTGGAAATTAAAATGCTTGCAACCACTACACCATATATACGATTCTTGGCATGATAGTACATATAATTTTTATATTATAATATATATCAATTTTATTAGAGCGACTGGTGATTGTACTCATGATCAAATAAACAATCCTCACCAAGTTAAAGATGATTCAGTGTTCATAACACTTGTACATTCAACTAAAGACTCACTGATTGATTGAACTAATGACTTATTAATCTGGTATATAGTGTATGGGTGGGATTGAGATGTGAATATAAACTTATTGTTTTTACCCGTTTTATCTTTCTTTTCTACCATTGATTTCTGGTTTCAAACAACCACCAAGCTCCTATCTTACTTCAAACTCAGGTCCAACACAAACACAAACAAGTTCAAGTGTTCAACAGATCGAGGTCAAGTTTAGAGGCGTAGAGCCGTACAAGTCCACTTGCACGGACGTACGACAGGTCATCAATTTGCATATATTAAATGTTCAATGATTTATTGACGGAAATAAATTATGAAAACTTACGTCAAACATAATAGTATATTTGCTTATGACATTAACAGGCATGCATCATGAACTCCCCAATTCTCTCTCTTTGTTTGTTGTTTGTGTAAATGTAAATTGGTTCTCTCTTTGTGATATGATATGCATTGACTTCCCTATCCATTTTCATATAAAAACATTATCCCATATTCCTATTGTATTAAGAATTCGTGAACCTTGCCGTACTACTAATCTGTACCATAAATTTATGATAATCAATCCTTCTTCTAATTAAAAATGTTGTACTTCACCCTATTTCATATGCGTATCCATCACTTAAAATGATGTGACAGAAAATGTAGAAACAAAAACAAATAAAATGAACTGAGAAAATAAAATGTAAATGAATAATTACTCTACGTGTAAGTCAAAGTGACAAATGTCTATTTAAAGAAGCTCAATGCCCCCATCTAAAAACACAGCCAAAGTTTGACCTTTAATAGCTCACTAAAATGGCGACTTCAGTAACTCTTGTGAAGATGGTCTCTATCATCTTCATCCTCATGATCACTCTTTTCACTTCCCAAGCCATGGCTGATTGCGCAACCGAAAAATCAGACAGCTGCAACAACAAGGAAAAAGCTCTGCCTCTAAAAATCATAGCCATCTTCACCATATTAGTTTCTAGCATCATTGGCGTGTGCTCACCCTTGATGACACGTTCAATCCCTGCCTTTAGCCCTGAAAGCGATCTCTTCATAATCGTGAAGTGCTTCGCGGCCGGTATCATTCTCGGGACCGGTTTCGTGCATGTGCTTCCTGATTCATTTGACATGCTCTGGTCTGATTGCTTGCAAGAGAAACCATGGCATGAGTTTCCGTTTTCGGGGTTCGTGGCCATGTTTTCTGCACTGATCACCATGATGGTGGACTCTTTGGCTACTAGCTTTTATACCAAAAGGAATAGGGGTGGAGTTATTCCAGAGAACCATGCTGAAGGTGGAGGAGATATTCAAGCGATGGGTACTGTTGTCAATTGTGGGCACTCACATGGTCACCATCACTTTCATCAGGAGATCATGACAGATAAAACAGAATCACAGCTTATGCGTTATCGTGTAGTTGCCACGGTAAGATTGTTTCTATTTCTCAATATACCACTTAGTGAGGGTAGCGGGGGTTAAAAGTTAAGTGTTTGTTTGGATACCATTTATCATGAATAAACTTTTATCTTATTACATAAAAAAGTTTTTTTCATTTTTATCTTAAATTGGGTGCTAACATTTATTTACACTATAAAAAAATGTGAATGAATTTCTTGCTCTTCAAGTAAGCTTTGGATTATCAAACTTTATCCTTGATGCCTGATTGTCTCTTGTGTGAAAATTGCACGGATCCGCTTTTTTTTGTTAAAATTTAGCATGAACTAATCTTAAAAAAGAAACATAAACCGTAAAGTTTTGTTCCGATCAATCAACATGGTAATAGTTAAGCTGAATATTGGATAAGTAGAAATTAAGATACATGTGTTAAATTAAACTCTAATTAAATTAGTACCACGGGAAAAGATGACTTCATCTAGCAGAACAATATTAATAGCATGAGCTTCTGCTCTATCCCTTCATTAATTCTAAGCAAATATATATATATATATATTTTGGAAGCGCAGGTATTAGAACTTGGAATTGTTGTTCATTCAGTGGTGATAGGACTTTCCATGGGAGCCTCAAATAATACATGCACAATAAAAGGTCTCGTGGCTGCCATGTGCTTCCATCAAATGTTTGAAGGCATGGGGCTTGGTGGGTGCATTCTCCAGGTAAGACCACATCATAAAATGCATGTTTAGAAATTCTTTTACAATTGATTCTGAAATCAAATCAATTATATGGAAAAAAATTATGAGAAGTTTTTAAATTTTAAAATTGATTATGGGATAACACATTATCCAAGCATGCTAATTGAAAAAGATTGACGTACACCAAAGAATTTGACACATTGGCAACACCTGCGGTTTGTCGCCGTTTATGACAACCACAAATTGTAGAGTCTTTTTACTCTGCAATATGTGGCGGTAAAAAACCGCCACAAAGTACATGTGTCGCCAGAGTCATGAAATTTTGTGCATACGAATGAGCGCTCCATGCTAATAGTCCCATTTCTTCATTTTGTGTTGTGATACTGATTAACCCCTTCAATCTCACAAATAATTTGTTCTGAAACAGGCTGAGTACAAGTTCTTAAAGAAGGCCATCTTTGTGTTCTTCTTCTCAGTCACAACCCCATTTGGAATTGCCTTAGGAATTGCAATGTCCACAAGCTACAAAGAAAACAGCCCAAGCGCACTCATCACTGTTGGATTGCTTAATGCATCATCTGCTGGTCTTTTAGTCTACATGGCTTTGGTTGACCTTCTTGCTGCCGATTTCATGAGTCCAAGATTGCAGGGGAGCATTAAGCTTCAATTGAAGTCTTACATAGCAGTCTTTTTGGGTGCAGGCGCCATGTCTCTCATGGCAAAATGGGCTTAATTTTTCCCATAACTACTTTTTTAGCGCATTAATGTTAATTAATGAACCTCTTATAAGTTTGTCTTTACTCTAATCTTATCGGAGAGATGTTATTCTGTGTTCTCATAATGTTCAAACTGGCTTTTGCTGTTAATAAAAATTGGCACCGATAAAGCTTTGATGCGTTATTTTTTTTTGTTTCACATGGTATTCACATAGTCGGTAGCTATGAAACTACTATTTTAAGACTTTGAAATTACATTAAAAGCGTTACCTTGAAAATGAAAAGTTTGATAGTGACGTAATTAAATTAAAATGATACGCTCTAGATTTATGGGTTAATTAAAAATAAAATAAAAATTTACCAAAAAAATAATTTACTAATAATGTGAGGTAGTTTTGTTGGACATGTAGAATGTTTATGTGACGGGGTGGGTGTAAGTCGCCTCATGCTATAAATTAAAAAAAAAAACAGAGTAATGATTTTTTAATAATGTGTTTAGTAATTAGCGTGTGTTAATAATTGTGTGATTGATGAGAGTGAGTGAGGTGTGTATAATTCAAGACAAAGGTGTATTAATTGGGGTTACCGAATAACTTGCTTAGTCCAGGAGAGTCTTTGACTTGTCTTGTCTGATGTCACGTATAAGGGGACGAGTCTCCAACCAAGAGATAGGGCTAGTGATGAAAGTGCCTAAACCAAGGTAAGTTCTGGTGAGTGCATAAATCACCTCATTCGAGGCGTGATTCTATGAGTGCATAAAGTGCCTTATCTTAGACGCGTAACATGCAATGATGATACCTCATTGGATGAATGAGCAATGAAGCTCCCATTTAAATTCGCCATCCCCCCTCGCGCACTACACTACTGAGCACTTCACTTCTCAAATTTTGCATCTTTTAATTATTAGCGTGTTAATTTTCAGACCAAGTAGGTTTTATTTTACAAAGATATTGGAAATAATTGATGATAGATTGATTAATCTTGGACCAATTACGTCAGAGTTATTGCATCATCAATTCATACACATTTCAGAACGTGTTCATGAGTTAAATAGAGTTTCGAGGGTGAGACAAACACGTGATTCTAGGGTAGATAAGTTGGTTTGATTTTGTTATTTAAACTGAGATTATAGTGGTGAATGAGGAGGAAATGTGAGCTCTTCTATATACCTTTTATTTGTTGGGTATCAGATCTTATTTTGTGTTTTTAGGAGCACTTGAAGGTAATGTGTGTGATGAAGAAAGAGAGCTCTACCAGTTCCATGAGGATTATTTAGAGATTTTCTTTTGTTATTTTATTTTTTAACGGAAATTTCAACTTGCATTTAAAAAAAATAAATTCGGCAGAATGTCCAATACTATACATGAGTGAACACAATCAATCAAGAGGATTTTTAGGTAGTGTTTGACCCGGCTTTTTTATGACATTTAAGTTATTTTTAAGCTAAAGCAGAGCTAAATACATTTGTCGAAAAAATTCAGTAGTTTTTAAGTAACTTATTTTTATAGTAGAAAATGGAAATAAGTAACTTTTTAGAAAAAGTTAGAGAGATGAGCTTTTTACTTAAAAGTAACTTATTATTATTATTATGACCACCATCACCTACCCCACCGCCGCCGCCGCCCCTCCCCCACCGCCAAGGCTATTGCCACCGCCGCCATCGCTATATGAAACTTTTTTAAAACAGTTTTTCCAAACAACTTTTAACTTAAAATAACTTTTTAAGTTATAAAAAACTGAAAACTGACAAACAGCTTCTTCTTCTTTTTAAAAGCTCTTATTTTTAACTTTAACTTAAAAGTAGTTTTTAAATCAGAAAAAAGTTAGGTCAAACGAAGCCTAGTCCAACTAAACTCATCACGAGATAAAGATAGCTTTAACTAAACAATGCACCGTGGATTCACTTCTCTACAAATATGTTTCAAGGAAAGGGAAGAAAATCCTAGCTTCTTTATTTTGTTATTTTCTTACTATGCTCTTTTTAAGCATATTATCTTTGCACATTATCTTAGGTAAATCCTACACTCAGTTTTATATCAATTTAATTTGCTGTCCTTTTTAAAAGAGAATTTGAAATCACATTACAAATGCTACTAAGAATAAAGATGGTAGACTAGAAAAGAGAAATAATAAAATAATAAATGTGATACGTAATATGATTGAAAAGAAAGAAAAAAATAAATAAATATTTAGTGATTTGTGAATATAAATATAAAAGATTCGTTGTTAGTTGAATAGTCGTTTTCTATATGTCGTACGGGTATTCAACGGTCAACGGTCCCTTTATTGTTTTTACCCCACACATTTGAACTATCCTACTGGAAGCGGAACATCCTCCCACCACCGTCGCCGCCGGTGAACTCATTTCCCGGCATGGCCACCTTCCGATTCCGATTCCACTTCCTCTTTCTCCTTCAACTCCAACTCCAACTCCTCCTCCCTCCCACGTTCTCCCTGGACTTCGTCTTCAACTCCTTCACCGGCGCCACCACCAACCTCACCCTCATCAACGACGCCCGCGTCGACGCCTCCGTCCTCCGCATGACCAACGACTCCAACCAGTACTCCTTCGGCCGCGCCTTCTACCCCACAAAAATCCCCATGAAACCCCAACGAAAACCCATTTCTTCATTCTCCACTTCCTTCATCTTCTCCATCTTGCCACAGATCCCCACCAGCCCCGGCTTCGGCCTCGCCTTCCTCCTCTGCAACACCACCTCCCCTCCCGGCGCGCTCGCCAGCCAGTACTTCGGCCTCTTCACCAACGCCTCTTCCCCCTCCCACTTCCCCCTCCTCGCCGTCGAATTCGACACCGGCCAGAACCCCGAGTTCAACGACATAAACGACAACCACATCGGAATCGACCTCAACAACGTCGAGTCCGTTAAGTCAACCTCCGCCGGCTACTTCAATTCCACCGGCGGCTTCGTCCCTCTCCGCATGCGCACTGGCCAGAACGTCCGAGCGTGGATCGAGTTCGACGGCGAAAATCTGGAGATTAACGTCACGGTGGCGCCGATCGGTGTTTCCCGCCCTTCACGGCCCACGCTTTCGTATAGCGATCCAGACATAGCTAACTTCTTGTCTTCTGATATGTACGTCGGGTTTTCCGCTTCGAAGACCAATTGGATCGAGGCGCAGAGGGTTCTGGCGTGGAGCTTCAGCGATTCTGGGGTTGCGAGGGAGCTCAACACCACCAACTTGCCGGTGTTCCTACCGGAGTCATCGTCGTCTTCGCTTTCTGGCGGCGCAGTTGCAGCGATTGTGGTAGGTTGTTTTGTGTTTCTGGCGGTTTGTGCAATAGGGTTTTACTTGTGGTGGCGGAATAACAGAGGAAAAAGGTATGAGGAAGATGAAGTGGAAGAGTGGGAGCTTGAGTACTGGCCACACAGATTCACCTATGAGGAACTCAGCGTGGCCACAGGGGAGTTCCGGAAGGACCAGCTCCTGGGTTTTGGAGGGTTCGGAAGAGTGTACAAAGGGACGCTATCGAACAAGACGATGGTCGCGGTAAAGTGCGTGAGCCACGATTCCAAACAGGGGCTGCGGGAATTCATGGCGGAGATTGCGAGCATGGGGAGGCTGCAGCACAAGAATTTAGTCCAAATGCGAGGATGGTGCAGAAAGGGGAACGAGCTCATGCTTGTGTACGATTACATGCCTAATGGAAGCCTCAACAAGTGGATCTTCGATCAGCCCGAGAAGCTACTAAGGTGGGAGCACCGCCGGCGAGTCCTTGTCGACGTGGCGGAGGGGTTGAACTACCTTCACCATGGTTGGGACCAGGTTGTGATTCACAGGGATATCAAATCCAGTAACATATTGTTGGACGCGGATATGCGAGGAAGACTAGGCGACTTCGGTTTGGCCAAGCTTTACCAGCTCGGGGAGGTTCCAAACACGACGGGTGTGGTGGGGACGCCGGGGTATTTGGCGCCGGAGATAGCAAATGTGGCGGCACCGACCTCTGCTAGCGACGTGTACAGTTATGGGGTGGTGTTGCTGGAGGTGGCGTGTGGACGGAGGCCGTTGGTGACCTCGCTGCCGGAGGAGGAGGTGGTGCTGGTTGATTGGGTGATGGAATTGTATGCTAGAGGAAGTGTCATTGAGGCTGTGGATTCTAGGATTCAGGGGGAGTATGATGTCGGGGACATGGAGATGGTGTTGAAGCTTGGGTTGGCTTGTTGCCACCCAGAGCCACAGAGGAGGCCAACCATGAAGGAAGTGGTGGCACTCCTTCTTGGGGAGGATTTAGCCGAGGCGCTGGGGATAGTATTGTCTGAATTGGCTCGCAGCGGCGAACCGGAAGAGGAGGCGCTGGGGAGAGTATTGTCTGAATTGGCTCGCAGCAGCGAACCGGACGAGGAGGCAGCGCCTTTGCGACCCTCCATTTAGCGTTGACTGCACATAGTTTGATTTTTCTTCTTTTTACACTTCCTTTTTCCATTGGAGTTTCAGTGATTAGATTTTACTAGATTGTGTTTTGATTTGATCTGATAATTGAGTGTTATGTGCATTTGTATTTTTAGTTTCCAATTGTTGGATTATTTCCACTTTCAGTCAACTCCTCTGTTAATCTGCATCTCTAGTGTGCCTTGTATTTTTTCCTGATCAAGGCAAGATAGGAAATGCCTTACAGTTATATTTAGTTAACAAGTATCTTTCTAGTTGTTAGATACACTTACTATGTTGGGAAATCCGGTTGGGTCTGAAAACTTGAATTTACTTGCTTTCCACTATGGTTCATTATCCTTCTTTAGATGAGTTAATTTGTTTTCTGCATATATGGCAGCAGCCTAAAATAGAATATGTGAATGTTGATACATATTTGCATAGGTTTGAACATTTGTGAGAGACATGGGAAGCAACTACATTCTTGGAAGGCAAGCAACTACATTCTTGGAAAAGTAGGAAAGGCTGCTTTGATTATTAAATTCAAATATCTAACTATGGATGCGTGGGCACTCAAAAAGGTGCTCATTTGGTTCAACGCATCAGCGGAGAAGCAAGATTCTCCCACATTGATTTAAACATGGGCCAGCGTTGAGTTCAACGAAAATCCAAAAATACACTTAAAAGAAAGCATACAGGTACTAAATCACTGAAAAACAGTGGACTTGTAGTTGTATTAGTATTTGTACTGTCAAACTTGGACTGCTAAAGCGTGAAGTTGAGAGAGTGGAAAGTGAAGCAGCGTTCTGTTGTCTTCACACATAACTTCTTAGACTTGTGCTGGCATGCAGACGCCACAGATTCCTTCATGGTCTCAGGTCCACAAACCAAAACTCCAATATCAGATCCACTGGTTTCATTCCGGAACTTGCCACATATATCTGTTCAATTCAAACCCTCTAAGCTGTCAACTGTTTTGTCAAAATAATTAGAAACACAAGGAAAGAAACAATATGATCACTACCTTTAAAGTCAGGCCTTTCCCCAAAACGTACTTCATGTTCTTCAAGAGCATTGCAAGTTTCAGCAGAACTTAGATCAAGGGGTTCAATTTCCTTCTTTGATATTGGTTGAATCCCTTTATTCAGCCTTCTCCATCTCAAGATAACTGCTACCAAGGTGCTGCAAGCTAAAGCTAGGAGAAAAGCAGCTATAAGAACTAGATCCACAAACCAAGAGGGAGTCTTGTCTTTAGACAATTTGGAGTGCTTTTCAGTTGGAATTATGATATGGTTGAAAATGATAAGGAAAATAAGGAAAGTGATGGAGCAAAATCCGGCAATGGCAGCCATCCAAGCTCGACTTTCAGGCCCATGTAGTGCATAACTTGAACAAAAAGTGTTCAGTTCCAGGGTTCTTACTTTAAACAGCTCATGAAATAGCTCCTTAGTTCCCACCCCGGCTTGTGTTTCTTGTGTTACAAATAATTTTAGATTCAAATGAAGTTTTTCAGTTGATTGTTTGAGTAACAGGTGTGAGATTGAATGTAACAGAGAAAAGTCTTGTGCCTTCTTTATGACATATACAAGTTGTATTCTTGAGGGAAATCTGTTTCTGCTGGTAGCGGAACCAACTTCTGCCAAAATGCTCAGAAATGGGGCTATTCCACTTCCTCCAGCAACCAGAAGTAAGCTGTCATATCTGCAGACAAAAATTTCATTATTGTGCATAATCTTATACTTTTCTCTTTTTTCACATTGTAAGAACATGATTAGACCATAGAAGTACTTGGTTTAATATTTACTCACTTTAAATAGTCAAATGAAGCAGGCCCATAAGGTCCTTCAATTGCAACAGGTATACCCTTCCTCTTGCCAGCACCTTTGTATAGTTCAGCTTGTATCAGGTCATAAAGAGTATTAGTCCATGACCCTTGACATTTAATTATCACAGACATAGTGTGGTCATCAGCCTTTGAACTAGATATTATACTGAAAGAATGCCATTGAAGATGAGATATGGTTGGTATCTTCAAAAACATAACACTAGTAGGGTTATACTTCAGCCCTGCAAATTGTTGTAAACAAACCATTTAAATGTCAAAAAAAAATTCTATATCTTTTCAATTCTAAGGGTCAATTTCAGATTGCTGTGAAGAAACAACATACTTGGATCTTTTGGCAGAATCAGCTCCACAGCTTTGCAGGGAAAAATTCTAGCAGAAACCATGCAAGTTTTTGGATTTGATTGAATGATTCGGAGCAGTTTGTCAAGGCTGAAAAGGAATATTCCTGGAAAGACTGTATAGAAGTGCTTATCCCCAGCATGAAACAAGAAAAATACTAGAAAGACAGTATACAGATGATGTGTGTAGTAGAAAATTTCAAACTTTCTTCTTCTGATTTGAGGAAGTGAGGTAACCCAGATAACTAGTCCAATAACAAGTGCAATCTCCCCAGCAAGGTATATACGTCCTGTCTTCTGCCACTTCCAAATCTGTAAAAACATGGAGAGGAAGATTGCACTGATTACTTGCAACTACCACAAACATCGTTAGCAGGATCGGCTTCTCTTTTATCATCAGAGCAGCTACTCACAAGATTGTAAGTTTCAGAATTGATTCTGACATCAGAATCAATTGCAGAAGAGTGTATTTTCAGTGAATATTGAAAATTTGGCGGATAACTAAAGTGTTTCCAGATCAAAATAAACTGAAGGAACGTGATTTTGGACTTCACCTCATGCTGTATATGGTGGTTGACCCCCCAGACAAAGAAAGTGCTGGCACCATGTATTGTGGCAAAAAGTATCATTGCAGTTCCAACCCAGGTGTGATACTTGATTGAAGCTTCTATTTGAATGCCAAGTATGCGAAATAAAGCCAGCCCCCTCAAAATTGGAAGAAGAAGCAAAGCCAGACATGCTTCTGATAGAAGGCCAAACCGGGTTGCTACTCTTAGATACTTGAGTTGCCATCTGAAATGAAGTTATGTATTTGGTGAATTGACAACTTTTCTAACATGTTCAGAAATCTTTTTACAATTGATTCTAAAAGAGAAAATTAATTTTGAGAAAAGCTCATAATTGATTCTGAGAAAAAATAAGTTGATGTCTGATAAAGAGTATGAAGAACACTTACATGTTCAAGTTAAGTGACTTGTCTGGCATCAACTTTTTGAAATCACTAGAGATGCGAGAGTAATATGTCCATGCCAAGAAGATGACAAAAAGGAAAGCTACCAGTATTTCAACACTGGATAAGATTCCCAATAGATTGTTCACCACCAGTGGATTTGAGAAGACTATTGGTGACCTCCTTGCACCTCTAGATATATAATAGTATCAACGAAATAATTTTGAAGTGAAACTTTCATTAATTAAAGTAACTTAAAGGCACTTGATATTTACCTGCTTCTTTGATATCCAGCTTTCAAATCCAAGAAAAGAAGTCCAATTATAGCAATAGCAATTATTGGAAATGCATATACAGTGAAGTTAAGACCTGCAAAAGACCTTCTACAGTATCACCCATCATTTTACTTCTACTTATCAATTGACTGAAATTCTTTGAATTTCTATTACAGATTCATGCAAGAGAAACAAGAAAGGATAATTCATGGTAGCACCAATTGAAGTAGAGATTCTAGGTGTGTACCATAGTATCCAAAAATTGTGTTACTGGCACTATGTTCTGCATGTTTCCATATTTTTGTCCATACTTGGGTTGGCTTCAGAAACCAAAGAGCAACCCAACCTGCAAATATGAAAATAATAAGCAGTTTTAGAATAACAAGTGAAGCTGAAGTGGTTCTTGCCATGCCTGACTCATCTACCCACATGTATGTAATGGAATCTAATAGAAAGATTGGTTACCATTTTTAAGGTGAGAACGTTAGATTTAGCCCCACCATCACTGCTTCTTTTTGAGTGCCTGTCACTTACGAAGTAGCATTTTCTATGATTTAGCACACTGATGTCATACATGTTATACTAGTCAATTTTTGTGTCTTCCTATTTTTATTTTTATTTTGAAAAATAGGAAATGCTTTTAATTTTTTTATAATAGGCAAGATGTTTACCACGTAGCGCAAGCACATGCGGCAAGAGTATTAGTTTGGTCGGCAGTGATACCTTGGTCTCAATAAAAAAGATAAACTGTTTTAAAAATTAAAAACATTAAAACAGATAATTATTTTTCCAATTTAAAAATATCATTTTTTTGAAAAAAGAATGAAAATAAATTTTATCAATAAATACATATTTTACTAAAAAAAACTCCCAACACTGTTTATATAGAACAATCCCACTAAATAGACACTGCATGGAACAACACACGATGGATAAAAAAAAATGCAGTCTGACGATTTATTTGTAGCGGTTAAAACCAAAAACTCCACAAATTGACAAAAAAAAAATTCTAGCGGTATTCCGAATATAATTTTCCACCAATTTTTTATTCGGAAATTAATGTTGTTGGTTTTAAATCTCGAGAACCTGTTTTTCATTCAATTTGTGGCCGTCATCACAAATGAACTGTTACAATGCAATTTTTGAAGTGTTCCCAAATGTAACTTAATTTGCGCGACTTACCAGTTTTTTAAATAATATAAAAATAAAACTATTTACTAAAAAAATAGTTTAAAAATAATTTACCAACATAGAGTACTTTTGGTCAAGCGGCACTGGTTGGCGACAACATTTGTGACGAAAAGTGAGATCGTCACAAAATCCTTGACTAAAAATAGAATTGAAATTAGTAGTGAAATTTTAGAAAGGAAATTGTCCATCACAAATTTCGTAAAAGACAATGGTTGGAATAAGTGAGATCGTCACATATTCACAAAAAGACAATTTTACCATAAATGCGCTAAATTGTCCCTAAATATGTATTAGAAATGAATTTGTTTCTCTCTCTAAACAACTGAGTGCGATGATTATTTAAAGAACAATATGATTTAGAGGTGGGACTTAGAAAGTGGAAATTATTCTTGGCCAATAGAGATAGATTTACCAACGTTTTGACTTTCTAATGTTAAAGTTGTCATTTTATAATCTGCTAAAAAAAATTTCCTCTCCAAAATTCCATTGTTAATTTCAATTTAGTGGGTAGCCGACATACTTAGCTAAGGATTTTGTGACGGCTTTGATTTTCTGTTGGAAATGTTGTCACCAACCAGTTTCTCTGTCATACATGACCAAAACTACACCTTATTGATAAACTCTTTAAACTATTTTTTTTACAAGAGGATGACAAACTATTTTATTTTGATAAATAGTTTTATTTTTATATTATTTTTAAAACCCGGATTTATCATCATTTTCCAATATAAAGAAGGAAAATGCAATATATGAACGGGACATGTCCACAACACGATTCTCCATTTTCATCATTTTCCGATTAAAAGAATTCATAATTAGAGGTTGACTTTGTGCTTATGGTGTGATTAAGCACCGAGGGGAACAATGACACTAATGATAGGCCTTTTTTACTAGATGAACTTAGTTACAATAATCAAATAATATTTCAATATCACCATACATTATATTTATTAATAGACCACCATTGTATGTTACATCATACTTATGTCAAATTATGTTACCACAACAAAGAGGTGATGTGGAAGCTCCTGGTTCTAGTTGTCATTTTTACCTCCTCTGAATGGTCCTCCATATCAGATGGTGGAATTCTGGTCCATGCCACGAACACTTAGCCTCCACCCACGCTAGTGATATATAGTCATTTATAGCAACAATCATACAAGGAGGTGTGTGTAAGAGAAGTTATTGCGAGTGATTTAGAATGTTTTCAAGAAGTAATTATGGAGAGCTACCCATAGCATGTTTAAAAACTCCTTTGATTTCCATGATAGAGCATAATCAAATTTGACTGAAGCGGTGGGAGAGAAGCGACTCATAGTAGTTTCTATAGGACAAAATTGATTGTAAGTGACTTAAATACATGTCCAAACAAACTATCATTATAAGAAATCTCATTGTTACATATGGTCAAACGTCATCGGTGATGACACATTTTTAGCGAGTTATTGATGGTGACATCACCGGTGGTATATACTTCATCAGCAATAATCACCAATGTCTTTTTAAAAAGTCGTTGATAGCTCACCAACAAACTAGGTTACCAGTCAGTTACCGGTGGTCTTGGTCGTTAGTAAGTTACCAACGGTTAAGTCGTCAGTAACAATGAGAGATTTTATTGGCAGTCAATGCCATCAGTATTTTATTTTTGCGAATTTAAAAGGAAAGTAGAATATAAAGTGTAGGAAGTAAAAAATTGGAGAAAATAAAACATAAATTATAACTAATAATAATATAAAGTAATGGATACAAAAGATGTCTAAATGAAATAAAAAAAACACATAATCAACTAAGAGGCTAGTCCTCTAAACTACCATACTCTAAGTGCCCCACACTCTCGTACTCATCTTCATCCTCATAATCTCTTCCTGGTAGTTCTGCTTATACCTGACTGAGCAACACCACTAGGAATAACAGAACCACCACCTGTGGGAACTTCGAGCACACCATGCAAGATACAAGTTGTTGCGACAAGCTCTGGAACTGGGAAGACATCTGGGCCATCTACTGAACCATAGTAAGGTTGTGGTGGGTGAGCACCTCGTACCTTTGCTCCATATTCGTCATCTGATGTTGGAGCACCTCTTTCTCTTATGTGTCCTCTGCAACAACTCATCTACCTCAGGGCTAAAGCTATTACAAAGCCTGAGTTGAGTTAGGTGAGGCTTGTGACTCCTCAGTCAGTGAATGGGCATGGAGTCTGTATCGAGTAGACATATACTTAATGCCCTAAATCCGACCTTTTTCTCTTTCCCACCCATATCAATCCATAATTTAAGATAGGATGAAGAGTCAACCTCTTTTGGCGACCATTGGGGGAAGCATGCACCTAATGACTATTGAGACAACTGCTCAAGTATCTGCTGAAATTGAGAGTTAACACATAAAAGTAATGTTATAACAAACATGTTATAAGTTGATGGGTGAATTATTTTACTTACATAGGCCTCCCTAGCCTTCTTGTTGACCCAAGGATCTTGTCCTTCTTCCGGCTGCGTGTATGCCAAAAGAGCTCATCTATAGTGATATCTCTGCCTAATTGTCTCGCTAGTATATATAGAACATAATTAAACACACACGATACAAATATAATGTGAATTTGCAGATAATTAAGTTATCCTCCATGTTGACTTACTTAGTCGCCATTCTTCAAAATTATGTCATATCCTATGGTGGTGATGTTTTCACTAAGGAGCTGTGAAACAAAGTTCTAGCCCTAACTGCTTCACATGCAAAGTGGATTTTAACCTTTGGATCCAATCTTGGGATTAAAGTAACTTCCTTGAAGAACTTTATAAAAAAAGTCTCGTACGAACTCATTCTTCCCCTGTTTCAACTTTCCCGAAGTATGAGAAGTATTTGACAACCCTTTGTTAGTGATAAAAAAGATGGATGACCTAAGTTGAAAGTTCATCCCAATTTCTAATTGAATTGGGAGGAAGTGATTGGAACCAACGTAAGGCTTCTTTTCTCAGACTCAATGGAAAAGTATGGCAAACTAAAGCATGAGAAGCTCTCTTGAAGGGCATAGAGGTGAGAAAAGCATCCAAGTGCTCTGTTGGATTGGTATCTCCAACATATGGCTCTATCCATGTTGGCTTCCTGAAACCTTTGGGGATATCAGTTGGCGTAATATCTATAGAGAAAGGATCATGAATCTTTACCAATACGCCTACAGTTTATCCTGATTTGTCTTTGAAGAAAGTCTTTATTCTCACACAACTCCATTCTAGCTTTTCTTGTTTCATGGTTCACTCATGACGAACATGTCTCTCATGAGACTTTTCCACATGGTGGCTTTGATTAGGAATTTGAGACATATGGATTGAATTACCCAAATCATTGAGTTGCTGCTCGATTTGTTTGACGAATTCAGCGAGCTTTTGGATATGATTACTAGATTTACCCTTAACATGTTCCACATGAGGCAGCCCAAAGAATGCTCTTTCGAAAGTGATTCTCCGTCAAACTGTTGTCTTCTATGTGTTTGAACCATTGCGATGAGAATTATTTACCCTTCCCACGGACGATGCCATAATGTTCTTCTTGAATCTAAGCTAGAAGAAGCTCTTGATCTCTGGTGGTGGTGCAAGGACTTGAATGGATATTTTGGCACGGTGGTGTGAGGTTGACACGGCGGGCCAAGGAGGTACCTTCAAAGACACTTCGACGCTCAAGTCAATATGAGAACAAAGAGTGAGAAGCTCAATGTCTTACAAGAACAAAGATTTAGCAAAATGAGCAATGCTTATGTAAATAACCGATCAAATCTATATTTAAAGGAATGGTGAGAGTCAGGTTTGAGGCGTTGGGACTTAATGAAGTTTATGTGTATGAATTTCAAGATGATGGCAACGCCCTTAGGCATCCTAGCAATTGTCTCATTAATGTGTCAACTTTGTTTTTCTCGGCTTTCTGTTTGACGAGACGAACCTCGCTTTGGTCGTCTCGGTTTGGCCAACATGGTGTTCACTTATGCATGATATGTTCAATATGTAGGAGAAAAGTGAGAGAAAATAAAATCAAAAGAAAGAAAGAGAAAAAGAAAGAAAAGTGAGTATAAAATAGCCAATTTTTAGGTGTTTGGTTGAAGAGAAAGGAAAAATAAGAGTACAGAAAAATTAGTATTTGTAAAATGACATAAGTACCCTTAATTAAAAATCAAATATGATAATTATCTTTTAAAAAAAAGTAATTTTAGAATTATTATTAAAATAATTTATTTTGGTGTACGTATTATTAATATTTCTAGTATTTTTATTTTTTATAGTTATTATCAAATGTAGAGTGAGGGTATTTTGGTCAAATCACACAGAATACCCCTTCTCCTCAAGTTTTTTACTCATGTTAGAGGAGAAATAATTTGTATCCCCATCCTATTTCTTCTTTGCTCTCCATATTTTCTTATCAACCAAAGAGAAGATTTTTTTTTTTCTGAATACTTGTTCTATGATCCATTTTCTCTTTTCTCCATTTTCCCTCGAAAGAAATGAAACATTAGTTGTGAAACTCATAGGCCGTCCGGGACGACATTCGACATTAGGCCTTATAGCTATTTGGACCCGCGAAACAACATAACCTGCCAAAAGAGACGTGGTTGGCATGGTAACACCTAAACCTGACAAAGACATTATAATATAGGAAAAAAGATTGAACTTTCATTTACATTTACACTTGAGTGATATAAAAAGAGAAGATAGAGAAATGTTGTATATGATATGTGATGTAATATAAAAAATAAAACAAATAATAAGAGAATGCAAGTAAAAATGAGATAAAAGAGAAAGATGAGTGTCAATGTATTAAGAGTTATAATATATCCTAAACTGTGAAACACGAAGCTAAAGGTGCTTAGGGATCTCAGTATTGTCAGCAATGAAAGTTATTACACTGCTGGCAAGACAAACAATTACACATTTAGTTTGTTTTTAGAAATAACTTGATAGAGTTAGCTGATTGATTTTCCTGTTGTCTTTTTCCTACAAATTAAGATTCCGATCATCAAGGGTAAAGCACTTATGGAAAGTTTGGCATTAAACCAAGCACCTATGTGATCATATAACTTTCATAAATGTGAGGCTTACATTCCTCTTATACTACTAAAGTCTTAGAAACTATGTTTGAATACTCTAGGGGCATCAAATTTCAAAACCTTCCTCTCATAACTAGAGGTCCGTAGCTAAAGATGAAACTTAAGGTGTTTGAATAAGTCAATGCTAATGACACTACGGCATGGTGATCAGGATAGAATAAGAGCAGGATATGATAAATGATTGAACAAGGACATTTTGCGTTTGATATGGTACAAATAATGAAAAATGTATCAATTTTTTTTTAAAATAAAAAATATATAATATTTTTTAAAATTTAATTTTCTAGATAGTTTTTTTAAAAAAATGATTATTCTATTAAATTTAATTATTTTTACATTTTTATAAATGAGTCTATGTTTTAATGTTAACTAAAAATAAATTAATTCAGCTATTTTAATTTTTTTGAAGGGAGTCTATTTCAATTAAAACTATTATATACGTAACCAATGAGTTTTAACTTAGAAGGAGTAAGTGATCAACAATAAAAATTAATTAAATTTTTAAAAATTATTAAAAGATATTATTCTTTCAAAATTAATTTATATTTAAATTATTAATTATAATTATATAAGTAAAGAAATAGTTTTAAATAATAGCATATGATAATATAAAATTAGTCTATATTTGCTATTAAAAAATTAATATTTATATGGAAGTAGCCTATTTTATTGTTGGTGAAGAATTATTTTGTGCATTTTTATTACAATAAAAAAAAATAATGTTAACTAAGTAGTAGTAAGTAATAGTGAAAATTTTATTATTTTATATGAGTAAATTCAATATTTTCACCATTTATAAATCAGTTTATTTTTTAACTATACAATAACAACTAGTAATTGATAAGTAATAAAATTA
This sequence comes from Acmispon strigosus, assembly GCA_030819835.1. Taxonomy (NCBI): domain Eukaryota; kingdom Viridiplantae; phylum Streptophyta; class Magnoliopsida; order Fabales; family Fabaceae; genus Acmispon; species Acmispon strigosus. The sequence continues at coordinate 16,478,375 of JAUAMA010000002.1, read as the reverse complement.
ATATATTATTAAAATAAAATAATTTATATTTATTAATTAATATTATTATTAATTATATAAAATATAAATGATGAAATTAATTTTGAGTTATGGTAATAAACAAATAAAAAACTAATATCATATTCTATTAGGATAATTTCTATCCCAGCTTCCTCTCATAATAACTTTAATACATGATGTCAGTTCAAAAAAAACTTTAATACATGATGGACAAATAAGATAAGGGAGAAGATAGTGTTATCCTATCGTGCTGACGCAACAAATTACAATAAGATATGATTACTACTATCCTGTATGTTTATCCTATACACCAAACGGGGTCATATCCAAAAGCAAGTATGGTGGGACACATATCCAAAAGCAAGGCAAGAAGGGGTCGGCATATAGTGTGACATATCCAATGAGCTGCTAATATTGACAAAAGAAGTCAACAAGAAAATATAAATGAAACAAATTGATGAAATTCTATCTCATTTGTTCTTTTATTTTGAGGCTTTGATAGCAACGAACTCTTCATATAATTCCAATTTAGAACCAACAATTCATTCTCTTTCTGCTCCTCTTTTCTAAAGTGAGGGGAAACACAAAGAGGTACAGATATGGAACTTGAAGATCACACCCGAACAGTAGCAAAGGATTACTATTCTAGATCAATATGGTGGTCACAAACTTCACCTGCAGTTGGGGATCTCAAAAGTAGTGACAGAAATGGAGTTAATGGTACTTATTTTGCTGCTGGGAGAGATGGGTATAACTCTGAAGAAATAATGACTCCTGAAATTTCTGATACATTTGGGGAGCTCAAAGATTTAACTAGTACAAGAGACAGAGTTGAGGAAATCATGGTGAATGGTAGTGAAGAAAACGGTGACTATGGCTGCTATTCTAGTAAAGTATTGTCAACAGAAATTGTGGAAATAGTTGAGGATGGCAGGAGCATAACAAACAACAAAGATAGAAGAGTTGATGATCTTTATGTGGCTGTTGGTAAAGATGACTTGGATGTTGTGAAATGGGCTCTTGATCATGCTGCTTCTCCTGGTTCCAGGATTTTTCTTGTCCATGTCTCTCCTCCAATCACATTGATTCCTACACCAGGTAATTAACCTTTTCGTCTCCTTACATAGCATGCTTGAATAATTTTTTTGTTATCAGAATCAATTATAAAACCCAGAACTCACATAAGTTTTTCTCCATGATTAATTCTTCCTAATCGATTGGAGAGGGGTTTCAGACATGCAGAGACTCGTTTCTATAGGAAGAGTCTTCAATTTGAGTTTAGTAGATTGAAAGAAAGCAGATTTCAATGGGAACATCTGCTTAGAAATTTGTTTAATTGACACCTACATGTTGAGAGTAAGTTAAGAATATAATTTGTATACACACATGATTCTATTGCATTTTGGGCATGTTTAGAAACGTTTTTATAATTGATTCAGACGCCAGAATCAATTATGGGAAGAAGATTATCTGAGTAGCTTATGTGGGTTCCACTATTTATTTTAATAAAAGAAAAGTTGATTCAAACATTTGAGCCTAATGAACTTTGATGGGGTATCAAGAATACATCTCAAACTGTTGAACTTAAAACCCCAAATGATATGTACTTGCTGATAATGATATGTCTGATAGTTGGGATGATTGAAAGAAGCCAACTGGCACCACAACAAGTGAGACTTTACATTAATGAAGTGCACTACAAAAGGAAGGATCTTCTGCAGAAGTATATCCAGCTGAGTACTGAAGCTAAGGTACTAGTTGATTACTTTATCTATGAGATTATGACAATTGCCATGAGTATGATATCAAGCTCTAGACCACTAACCATACACTAAAACTAAACCAATTTGATTTCTTTTCCTCTTATTACTTGTCATCATGTTCTTCTTTCCTCTTCCAGGTCGCTGCAGAAACATTGCTTCTGGAGAGCAATGACACAGGAAAAGCCATTCTGGATCTCATCTCTATTCTTAACATTACCAACCTTGTGATCGGAATTAAAAACCTACCCTATTCACGGTATGCTATCACTAGTCGGATTTTCTTCAAAAAATTGACTCTTTTGAGATGGGATTTCAAGCACTTGCTAAAGGTTATGGATTATTTATCTTCTTTTACTAATTGGTTATCTTAATTTTGTATATGAACAGGCGCAATAATAAACTGAGCAAAGGAGAGTTGGTAAAGAAAAATGCACCAATATTCTGTGATGTTACATTGATTTATAATGGCAAGGTGTTTGTGTCTGATCCTTACGAGAATGACTCGGCATCCTATGGTCAATTAAAGAGCAACTTCTTTAGGTGTAAGTGCTTTTCAGGCAAGTCCAGTTAGCTACTCATCTTTCAAGACTCTCATAGAAAGGGAAGCTACATAGGTAGTACTTCTGTTCTGTTATATTGAGAAGACAGATTTCAGCCACACATGAATGAAGTTGAACTTGTATCATCTGCTAATCAACTAGTCCTATTATATTGTGTGCCTTTATATTTGGGCATTTACAAGTTACAACGCTGCAATTCAAGTTCAAAGGGTCTGAGTTTGACCTTAATGTACTAAAGAAACCATCTGGGTTGGAATGAAGTAGGAAGATTGAAGATAAGGAGTGCAAAAAGAAAACCAGTATATGCTTGACTAATGAGATTTTTCTTTTAAAAAGAAAAGGTGAAGATGGGAAAACTATGAAGTTCTCATCATCATTACAGTATTTATAAATTGTATATTTTTTATCCCATTTTCAATGAAAATTGGATGAAGAGTAAAACAATTTTATGTTTTCATATGAAGTTTGAAAAAATAGATTGGCCATGTAATAGGTTTAGAAGTGTTCTTTGTCAATGGTCAACCACCTACTATAATTAATACTATTGACACTTAATTTTTTTAGCCAAAAGGATCCACTGCCAACAGAAATGACTAATCTCTTTACCTCAGGTGTTCTCATTTAACGTTAAATAGTTGGGCACAAAATGCACATTATTCTCATGAATAATTATCAAACCTTCAATCTCATAATTAAAAGACGAAATGAATCACTACACCACACATTGAACTTCAATTAACATTTAATCCTCAATAGTCATGCAAGATAAATGATTTAGAAAGCATGAAGAATTAGTAGATTTGTTAACTCATAACTGATTTGAAAGAAAAGTTGCAAGTTGGTCATTCCACAACCTCGCCTTATTTAATCTTATCTGTCATTAACTAATTGATTGATGACTAGTCACAATTAGTCTTTAATGCACGCATTCACAAGTATTTAGGTAAAAATAAATTACTTATCATACTTCTAACCATAACGATCAATGTCCATTAAAAGAAAACCATAACCATCAATGTACTATTACTCATTTCTACCAGGCCATTTTGTTCTTAGAAGTTTTACAAATAAATCAGGGCATTGTACAATTTCGTAATATTTACCACTACTATGAGATCTTATGATTTCCACATTTTTATCTAATAATTTTTTACTTCACTGATATAGACCTTGTTATGGAATAAAGTCATGGACTAAGTGCATTGGCTCAATGTTGATGAAGTCTCAGGCTGGTGAGAAAAAGAATGGCTAAAATATCAAGTTTATGGAATGATAATTGTTACATGAGCATGAGCATATCATATTCACAATTAATTCTCTTAGATAAAGAGGCACATATCATGTACATGTTATCTATTTAACTCAAATCCTAATTCTTTCTCAGCTTTGTTGATATATGCGTTGAAGTGCCATACAGGTATCCACCCACCTCTGGTACTCAATTGATCACTGGACACGAGAAGTATCCTAAAACGCAAGTCACACAACCCTTGTCTACGTCACATAATTAGGTTTCGTAATTCTATACCCGAACATCTCTTAAGAGCATCAACTGCTTGAGAATTTTTCTTAAGCAAATAGACAAATCCATAACATGAGTAAAGGTGATAAAGTTCATTTATCGACTAAAAGATGGAGTGCCAAAAGTTCACATAAGTCTACGTGTATAATTTCAAGAAGTTAATTGTTTTTTGTGGCATATTTTTTTGTTGTGCCATGTTTTTCTTGGTGTATTAAATTGCTCTCGCAATTCCAACTCGGGTGGTGACAGTCAAATGTCTTCTCAAGAGTGTGTCTCATAAGGATCGAACATTTGACCTAATTGCCCGAGAAAGGTCAGTGAGATTCCAATTGTAGTGAAATGAAGGATCTTTCTTAAAGTTCACTATGGTTGGAAGATGATACGCGGAAGTGAGCCGAGCGAGAGCACAACAAGCTTCCACGGTGGGCTGTTAGTCTGGTCCCATTTTTAAGGGTTCAAACAACCACTTATTCATTGGATTGATGTGTCTTGTTTACTTTCCCTTAATCCAACACAATTCAAATCAACAAATAATTTTTTTATCAACTTCTTCTGGTTTAAATAATTTCTTTTGACATTTTCATCTAAAAAAAATTGAAAACATGGTATTAAATGAAAAAATAAAAAATCTTCCTCTTGTAAAAATAAATGATCTAACAAATGGGCTTAGAAGGGTGGCGGCTGTGAGATCCAGAACCACAGGCGGTGTGGTGTGGCCGTAAAGAGCCGAAACCCAAATATTAAACATTGCGTAGCGTTGCGTGGTTCTCTGAAACCCATTTGCGCCTTCCCTCTCAACTTCTTCATATTCTCTCTTCTCTGAAACCCTAGCTTCTCACGACATGAATCACTTCGACAATAGATACTCCGACTCCTCTTCTTTTCGCGGCCGTCGCAGGTACCTTCACTCTCATCATTATTACTATTATTTTCCTTTCTGATTGCGATTTCTACAATCTAAACGATCACGTTTTTTTGTTCATGATTTTGTCGGTTGTAGTGATCTGGTTGGACCTATGCGCCCTCCGGTTTCCTACGGCGCTCCTTATGCGGCCCCTGCACACAGCGGTTTCGGCTCCGCACACGCTAACCCGATTCCGCCTTTTGTTCCTCCTTCTGGGAGCTTCTCTATAGGCCGCGGCGGTGGGTTCGGCGGTAGAGGGGGTGATAGGAAGCATGACATGGGTCGTCACGGCGGCGGTGGTGGTGGAAGAGGTCGTGGCGGTCCCGGTTTTAGGGGATCCGGTAGAGGAGGGAGAGGCGCTGGGTTTGGAGGTAGACATGGTGGTGGTGGGTCTTCTAAGGATGACTTGAACAACATCGCACTCCCCAAGCAAAATTTTAGGAATCTGGTCCCTTTTGAGAAGAACTTCTACATTGAGAGCCCTTTGGTAAGTGCCATGTCTGAACAAGAAGTTATGCAATACCGTGCAAGTAGGGATATCACCGTGCAAGGGCAAGATGTGCCGAGACCTATTCGGACGTTTCAGGAGGCTAATTTCCCTGGTATTTTGCTTGTTTATGCTCGTGTTTGGTGCTTGTTATTGATGACTCTTCTTGCTTCCTATGTCTGATAATATATACTTTGTTGGAATGTTAGGTTACTGCCTCGAAGTCTTTGCCAGATTGGGTTTTGTTGAGCCTACTCCAATCCAGGCTCAGGGTTGGTCCATGGCTCTGATGGGTAGGGATTTGATTGGCATTGCTGAGACTGGCTCGGGTAAAACCTTGGCGTATCTGCTTCCTGCATTAGTGCATGTGAGTGCACAACCTCGATTGGGTATGTATTTGGTTACCTGTTTAATCTGTCAAATACAATGCTACCGTTTTATATATTCAGGTCTGATTATTTCTATGGCATAATGGATGTTTTTGCTGCTTCTTCAGTTCAAGGGGATGGTCCTGTTGTCTTAGTTTTGGCACCAACTAGAGAGTTAGCTGTTCAAATTCAAGAAGAAGCTACGAAATTCGGGTCGCAAGCAAATATTCGAATTACATGCGTCTATGGAGGTGCACCGAAGGGGCCTCAAATTCGTGACCTTAAGAGAGGTACTTGGTTTGCCTATGCGTTAATGAAGGACCTATTTATATTGATAAAAATAGTGAGCAACATGAACATGGTCATTAATGTTTGCATCTTGGCAGGCGTTGAGATTGTTATTGCTACCCCTGGTCGGCTAATAGATATGTTGGAAGCTCGGATCACAAACCTGCAGAGAGTGACTTACCTTGTCTTGGATGAAGCTGATCGAATGTTGGACATGGGTTTTGAACCTCAGATACGGAAAATTGTCAGCCAGGTACTATTTGTGACTAACCTGTAGGTAGCAAGTGGTGAAAAAAACCTGGTATATGTTTCACTTGTGTCGTGGACCATGGTTCTTCTGCATACTTCTTTGTTGCAATGAGAAGCTAGATAATAATTTAATTTGCTGGGAAGAGGGAAACCGATGAAAACTACAGCAAAGTAGAAGCAACATCACTTCAAATATCATAGATAAGAATTTGAAGGCCTGACCGGCAGTATTTTCCTGGCATTCCATTTGCGCCTTGTTTTTTTAAGTTGAATCCACAATCAGGGAGAATCAACCATCCTCTAGGGAATTTCTACAAAGCAAAATGGCTTCCTATTTGCAAATAAGACTAAAAATGGTCTTGTTGGCACTAACCCAAATGGAGGGTCAGAAAAGTACCGCTATTCACAAAATGAGCATTGTCTAACACATAGACATTCATTACTGTGATCATCAGCGGAAGCAAAGGCCCTAAGGATCCATTGGTACATTGGATATCTTTTAAGAGAATTGTCTAACTACACTGTCGTGTGAAACTAAGAGTCTAAAACTAAGATGCTTAACACTTTGTCCTGTGCTTAACTAACTTATCAGTGTCTATATATATGTGAATGTATATCCAGTGAGATGACTATTTCTATATAGAGTGAGAGGAGTAAATCTAGACTATATAATCATACATGATACATGGATGATCTGGATTATAAGTTGCTTAATGGTCACATACCTTAAAAAGCCACTTGACTTCACAATTTACTACTGTTAGCTATTCGTTGTTAGATCTAATGGTCAATATATATACTCCTCAATCTCATAAAAAAAAGCTTTCTCACTTCATACTTCTATATATAGGTCTTGTTATGTAATTTTCATAAAAAGGTTATGTTTAAAATTTATATATCTATTTCAGTGTAGGTGATCATAGTAATAACGTTCTTGTTAAGTGTCACACGCACTAGCCTTTATTCTTGGTCACTTCACATTGAGAGACCAAAATCGCGGCTAATATAGTAGAAGGATCATCCCTTCTACTGAATATGGTAATCCCCCACCACCAAGAAAAAATGTATATCCTTATGCTATGTCACATTTAAATTAGTGGAACTTCGTTTGTATTTTGTATTTATTACCATGTTACTTATTCTTTTTACTCGAATTTATCTTTACAATATATTTGTAACTACTGTTATATATGGTTGTAACATAATGAATCCTTTAGCTTTAGAGGGATGGTTTGTCAGTTACATTTTTGGTTTGAAATAACAGATTCGACCAGATAGGCAGACATTATACTGGAGTGCTACATGGCCAAAGGAGGTTGAAACTCTAGCAAGACAGTTTCTGCGCAACCCATATAAGGTTACCCAGCGCTTCCAATATACTATTTTATGCATATCTATATATGTCCATTGTAGATCCTTGCAGGAAAAGTTGTGCTATGAGTTGGCTTAATTAAACCTCATTTAGGTGATTATTAATGTGAGTTTTCCCGTGGGATATCAATAATCTTTCAGGTAATTGTTGGTTCACCAGATCTGAAAGCAAACCATTCTATAAATCAAGTTATTGAAGTTGTAACCGACATTGAGAAATACAATAGGTATGTATCCCCTCTGGTAATATGCAGGGACCAATGCTTTTGCTTGCCAAATTAACACTTCAGCTTTGCAAATGCAGATTGATCAAACTGCTGAAAGAAGTGATGGATGGGACCCGAATTCTAATATTTTTGGAGACCAAAAAGGGATGTGACCAAGTTACAAGACAATTGAGAATGGACGGATGGCCAGCACTATCCATCCATGGTGATAAAACCCAGGCTGAAAGGGACTGGGTTTTGGCTGAATTTAAAAGTGGCAGAAGTCCAATTATGACTGCCACTGATGTTGCTGCACGGGGTCTTGGTAGGATCACTGTGTTTTAGAATCTTAGGGTTTTTTGTATAGGTCTAAAACTTTAACCGTATGTGAGTTGGCCGGCTGCTGTCCAGTTCCCCTTGACATAATTTGTGGTTTGGGTGTAATATTGTCAGTTTGTGGAACTGCCTGTAACTTGACCAGGGAATTATTGAGTTGCATTCGGGGATGAAATTCTTTAGCTGCAGTCAGTAGGTTGCCTGCTGCTGTTCATTTGGGTCCATCTTTTAAGAAATGTCTAGTTATATGGATACCCGTGGCAGAGTTCCTTTTGAGATATACTTGGATGCTGGTATATAATTTGACATAGTAATTTCATAGGATGGGCGAATGCATGGTGATTTTGCTTGATTGACTAAACGAAGCTACTTTATCAATAATGTGCTAAGTGATACTAGTCATATATCTGTCAACAAATTGATTGATCCCCATCCACAGTTATGGAGCTGGTTGTCTTTGCAGCCCGGTTGACTCATACATGCTTAGTTGATAATTGGATGTGGTAGATGCGGTGAAGCTGCTCCTTATCCCTGAAAGGTTAAGGTGGGCACATTTTTGTGATGAATGTGTTAACTTGAGTTTGATCTCTAGAGTCTTACAGGGCAGGGATAAGGATGCTTGCAGTTGTCTCCATTTTTTCGATCCTTGCACATAATTACTTATGGTGTTTTGCTTTGTTTCTTGCAGATGTGAAAGACATAAAATTTGTGATCAATTATGATTTTCCAACAAGCCTGGAAGATTATGTCCACAGAATTGGTCGAACTGGTCGTGCAGGGGCTAAAGGAACTGCGCTCACCTTCTTCACCCATGCCAATGCCAAGTATGCCAGGGAGCTAGTCAAGATTTTACAAGATGCTGGTCAAGTTGTGAGTCCTGCACTGTCTGTTTTGGCTCGGTCTGCTGGTTCTGGTCCACTTGGTAATTCAATTTCTTTGTTATACTGAACTATTGTGTTTTTCTATTGGGGTGATCTGTAACTAGTTCTTATTTTTAGGATCTGGAGGAAGCTCTCGCTCTAGAGGAAGAGGAGGCTATGGCAATAAGGGTTCAATGTCGGGATCCAATGCCATTCCTGTTGGCATGAAAAGGCCTTGGCAGTATCTTTAAATTGGTGCTGCATTGGTCATTTTGTACTAGTTTCATTAGGGGATGGGGGTTACTGCATGCCTTTGCTCGCATTACATTTGAAAGAACACATTAATTGTTAGGTTTTAGGAAGAAAAACATTATCTTATAGTGGTTGAAGCTAACGAGGTATGTGTTGTGAATGTAAATGGTTGGTACATGTATGTGCTCAAGTTGAAATGACCTACAGGACCTACTAATGTACGACTTGTTAGCCGCTGCAATGCTATTCTTTCAAGTTTTGATTCTAGTTCACCTACAGGAATGAGTGAGGGCATGTTTGAAAACATTTCTACTATTGATTCTTAAGTGAGAGTTCTCAGTTTCAAAATTGCTATTAATCTCACGTGAGAGTACGCAGTTTCAAAATTGCTATTAATCTCGTGTGTATTAGCTCAGCTATGTTAACCGAATCGGGTGAAGACCATGGTGTTGAGCCAATTTGGCTCTACTTCATGAAAGTATGCTGGAATGGTCTAAATACAATGTCTTTGGGGTATGGTGAGGGTGGGAGGTGCCTAATTTACACCATTGCAAAACTGGTTTTAGGGTTAACCATCTAATTTGACTTGCTACTCTGAAGCTGGTTTATTATTTTCTAATTCGGAAGAAGTGGTTGAAGCAATCGTGGAAGGTCTGAGCATCCATCACACAAGGGTGTTGGTTCTTCCTCATTATTAACTCGTGGCTGTGTTTTTTGTTGTAAGTTCATATTTAAGTTTTAACATAATGTTCACCATTGCGGATTGCAATTGTCATCATAGCCTTGTAATAGCATGTCTACACAAATGGAATTTAAAAAAATTCAAAGTAATAAAATATAATGTATGGATAAAATTGGAATTTAAATATTCTTGATAAAATGAATTCTTGTGTCAATCCATCCTCCAAATTGGGGGAAATAAAATCGAAGTAGTCAATGGAATAGCATGTTATGCATCTCGTTAATCACATTCGCTTTCTTCTTATCATTACTTATCCAACCAAAATAAGAGAATATTTCATGCATTTCACCATTTAAACGTATCCAAAAGGTTTTCATTTTACTCTTCCTCTTGTAAAAAAGAAAAAACATATCCAATTGATTTTGATGAGGTGATATATTTATTGAAAATTTATTTTATGTTTCAGAAATTTAAAAAAGGAAAACAACGTTAAGATAAAGAGTCTTTCAGAAAAAGAGTTTCTAAATTAGGCAACATATTATAAATGATACAAATACTATGGATAAGTGTATGACCTCCAATCCAGCTAAGAAGCCTACAAGAGCATTATAATCCGATACACCAACTTAGTGAAATATCTCATTTCCTCTTGAGCATCAGACTTATATCCTTAAGCAGAGGCAGAGATTTGAGACTTTTTGAATCATTAATGAAGCAAATGAACTCCGCGTAATTCACCTCACAAACAACAAAGTTATACCTACAGTTCCGAGCAAAGGATAGACCTTCACTCAATGCAGGAGCCTCCAAGAGAAACACATTATTGCCAGACCCATCCGACGCAAAGCCACCCCTCAAGCAATGAAGGTTATCCTCTAGCAGAGCAGAGCAACAGTTACAAGTAGTAAACGATGTCAAATTGCATTTAAATTAAGAGCATTTGCCTGCAAAGCACTTTGCATGACACGCCAACAAACAAGTGAACCTTTTTTGGAACATTTAATTTCCAAACCCTTCCGACAACCCGAATTAACATCTTTAAACTCACCCTTCTCACCAAATTCTTTTACTGGATTTATCTGAGCAATATCTTTTAAATATCAGTCACTAGCAATTTGAAACTTTATAAAAAAAATTTGAAATGGATAGATCAAAAGCAAGTGGGAAATTTAACTAACAAGTAGAAAAATATGATCACAAATATGAAAATCACAAACCTGGGCAAGGTGAGCCAGTGATGAAGAGGGATGATGAGTGATGCTAATGGAGTAAAATATATATATACAATTGACTGAGAGATCAGTTACCAACCTGGTGGGATGAGTCCAGGAAAAATCGCTGGTAGTGGAAACAAATATGTGTTAGGGATTTGGCGGAATATGTTCATAATTCGTGGTGGGTTAGGGATTTGGCGGGATTCTCTCATCACTTTCATGGGTTTCAGTTCCAGAATAAGATGTGGAGGAATTCTTCGTTGCTTCCAAGTTCCAGAGACATGGGTAATGACAATTGTGGTTTTCACAAAAATAAAAAACCATTTCCTGATCTTCAGATTCATGTTTCCACCTCTCTAGCGTGGGAATGAAAAAGGCTTGTCGGTGGGAATATTACTTACTTAGAAATGAAAGATACTCAAGAGTACTTTTTGTAAATCTTTTACCAAACACAGATATGCTAGATGCCGGACCTATATTCTTGAAAATAATTTTCCAATTCCCTAGACAAATGCACCCTAATATACATAATTATGGAATAATCTGAATAGGGTCAAATTAGTAAAATCAACAGCAATGGCTTAGCATATAATTCTCAAAACCCTAGAACGTTGCTCTTCATCTGTCGCCTCCATCAGAGAGTGTGGAAAGAAGATCAGGTAGGTCAGAAAAATGACGACGAGATTCAAGAAGAACAGGAAGAAGAGAGGCCACGTCAGCGCCGGCCACGGCCGAATCGGGAAGCACCGCAAGCACCCGGGAGGCCGCGGTAACGCCGGCGGCATGCACCACCACCGCATCCTCTTCGACAAGTACCATCCCGGTTACTTCGGCAAGGTCGGCATGCGCTACTTCCACAAGCTCCGCAACAAGTTCTACTGCCCCACCGTCAACATCGACAAGCTCTGGTCCCTGCTTCCCCAAGAGGTGAAGGACCAAGCCTCCAACGATAAGGCGAAGGCTCCGGTGATCGATGTCACCAATTACGGTTACTTCAAGGTTTTGGGGAAAGGGGTTTTGCCCACAAACCAGCCCATTGTTGTTAAGGCCAAGCTCATTTCAAAGATTGCTGAGAAGAAGATCAAGGAGAATGGAGGAGCTGTGGTTCTCACTGCTTGATTTTGATAAAAAAAAGGGTACTTTTTTATTTTATAGAGAATTAGGGTTTTTGAACTGTTCTGAAATTGTTGTTGTTGTTCTTGGTTTTAATCTATGTGAACTGGTTTAGTTGCAATACAATCTCGTTTTTATGGTGATTGCTACTGGGTTATCATTTCTGTATTTTGTTTGGTTAACCAAATTTAATGAATGCTGTGTCTTTTGTTCTCACAATGAATGATCTCTGAAATACGCAAGCAAGGTCTATAGGTATTGTTTCTTGTAATGGTCAACATTGAACTCTCTGCTGCAACTTCTGGTTGTTTGTGGTGTGTATTTGGATGGTTTACGAAATCAATGGACAGGTACTACTGTGATGTTGCTAATCTATTGAGGATTTTGGGACAATTAATCTATATGAGACTAAGGTTCAGCCTTTTGGCTGGTTTTCTTAAAATTGACATTAGCTTTGGACTTCGGGTTTATAGTTTATCCATTACATGAATTGAAATGGAATTGCAGATGATGAATGTAATATCTGTGGAGGTATTTTTGATGTTTGCTATAATTTGAATTCGGTAGTAATCTCTGTGAACTGGCTTAGTTGCAATAGAATCTCGTTTTTATGCTGACTGTTCCTGGGTTATCATTTCTGCGTTTTGTTGGTTAACTAGATTAAATAAATGCTGTGTCTTTTGTTTTAACAATGATCTCCGAAATGCTCAAGGTCTATGTATTATATCTTTAATTTCTCACCATTTAATCGGATAATCTTCGCTTAAGTTTTGGGATTGTTTCTTGTTATGGTCACATTAAACATTTTGCTGCAACTTCTGGTTGTTTGTGGTGTGCATTTGGATGGTGTACAAAATTAATGGACAGGTACTACTGTGATATTGCTAATCTATCGAGGAATATGGGACAATTGATCTGTCTGAGACTTAGGTTCACCTTTTTGGCTGGGTTTCTGAAAATTTACATTAGCTTTATAGACTTCTGGAGTTCTGGTTTATAGCCATGACATGAATTGAAATGGAATTGCATGTAATGAATTAAACATCTGTGGAAGATTTTCGATGTTTGCTGTAATTTGAATTTGGTAGTGATATGAATTTATTTCATGTTTTTGTTATCTTCTCATTAATGGCCCCGTCAACATGTTTTATCTTCTCATTATGGAGATATTGAAGTGTTAGATACATCCTCATTAATTGGAAAACATGGCAAATAGTAGGGAAGATGGAACTTGTACCATTCAGACATCACAATACTAATTTGTTATGAGGCTGCTCACGCCAAGCTTCTTTTCTCAGTCCTGGGTGAAAATTTGATAGGAATTTAAAAACAGTGTTGTTGGAGCAATCAACCTTTATGTGGCTCGGTTTGCCACATTGGAAGCATGTAAACATGTTGCTTGAGATTGCAGCATCATTTCTTTTGGTCAACTTTTTGAATTGTGTGGTTTTCCTTTTATTGTTTCTACTCAAGAATTTCTCAAACTTATTCACAAGCAAATGTGCTTATGGTAAAATTGAAAACCAGCAACGTCAACCTATGTCGAGATATTGTATTCTTTTCTATGTCGAGATATTGTATTCTTTTCTAGTCTTTTTTTTCTCTTATGCTGCAGAGAATTAACTTCTGGAGTGATTGCTTATCACCCAACAGTTAGACTTGTTTCTCTCCCTGCTTTATTTCTTCAGCATAGGCATCTCTTTTATGTTCTTGCGCAATCATTTACTGCTCGGATTTTATTTTCAACCTAAGGTTTCCGTTTCTCAAACTGAATTTAAAACTGTAAATCAATACTGTGAAAGTTATATATACACATCTAATCATATTTTATTATTACCATTGTTTTTTAAAATTTAATTGATTGTGTTGTGGTGAAATATGAGCATTAGTGTAAAATTAATGTACATTGTCAGGTTTTAAACTCTTTAACTTATGATCCTGAGCACGAAATTACATGATCATAAAGTTAATATTAAATGGTCATAAACATATGTGATCATCTGAGATTGTTCCCTGAGTTGATTGTGCCACCTCAAGACTCAAAAAGTACTCGAGGACCCTTAGATCCCTGAGGCCAAAGGATGCATGAAGAATCTGTTCGATGGAATCAAACTCAGCCAGGGGTAGTTGCCAGCCAAAATGTCACCATCCATGTACACAATAAGGCAGTGAATGAAGCTCTATCAGATTTTGCTGTGTTGCAGTGACGTCCTCATGCAAATCATTATGACAATAGTCATCTTTGCTATTAGAGAGGTGCATAAGTAATTCAATCCCTGTATTTGATTATAACCATTTGCAACAAGATGCACCTTATATTGAGCAATTAAACCATCCGCAATGCACTTAATTTTATACATAATCTTGTTGCCAATGGGCAAACGCGGCATTAGACTTGAAGGCTGAGATTTCTTCTGGCAGTGTTTTTTGGTTTGCATCCAAAAGAGCTCATAGTGTGAGAAATGGGAGTGACATTTGGTTGAAGTGGGAACAGAAAGACAATGGCAATCCTTGAGTTATACAACGTAGTTTCCTGGATCAGTCTTTACGATGGCAGAGTCTTGGTGTGTATGGCTTTGATTGCATGTAATGTAAGCAACTATGCTTCTAGAAAGAGCAATGTGCACAAGTACACTGGAACATACTTACGTAACTGATTATAGAGAATAACATAAAGCTAACAGTCTCTTTCTTAAAATATTTTTTAATATTATCTTCATACGAGGTGGCACGCTTTGATTGAAGTTCATGGTTAGACATTGAAGTGCTTCTTGACAAAGTCAGTCCACTGGTAGGTACCCATTGTTTTTGTTTCCAGCGGGCTATTTGAGAGGTGGCTCACTTTGATTGGTACTTGTAAACGAGGTCTTCTGCCACACGTCAGGTAACTAAAAATGTTTTGAAAATATTTATTCTATAAAATTCAATAAATTAGTAAAAATAAAACTATAAAAATCCACACTAGGCGCCAAGAGCGAAATCAAGAATGTTTTTTTTTGTCGACACAATTAGTAAAGGGTATAAACATTTAGTTCAAAGTTGTATATAAAAAATAAATCTACCTGATACCCTAGCATTAAATTAGTCTTATAACTTAGAGAAAAAAAAACTATAAGAAAAATGGAATTATTAAGAATTTGTGACTTCACTATTGTTGGAGTCAACCGTGGGTCGACAAAATCGCGTAGTAGTAAGGAGAATGAGAAGGAGTGACACACAACCACCGAAATCACACTTGAATCCACACATAACAACAATACTGGATTGGATTACTGGCTTCGTGCTTTGTTTCTTGTTCAATTTCACGTTTTTATTCAAATTATCGCTTCTGCTATCTCTTCTCTCCTCTTTCTGCTTCATCTCTGAGATAAGACAACTGCAGTTACTCAAAATAGTAGCGAGTGAGGAACAACGATGAAGGGAAACCCTAACCATAAGGCGGAAGAGGAAGAGAAGCGGTTAGAACAGGAGCTGCTGGGACCGATCCTCGTGGCAGAGCGAGTCATCAAACTGGCGAAGGAAGCGGAGTCATCCAAAGCGGTCTGCAGGGACCTCGCCACCAAGGTCCACGTCCTCTGCGAAAATCTCCGAGCGGTGGTTCGCGCGCTGTCGGCGAACCCCTCACTGAACGAGAGGCCGATCCGCCGCATGGCCGCCGACGTGTCCAAGAGCCTCGACAAGACGCTGTCTCTGGTCCGCAAGTGCAGGAAGCAACCCGGCGTGCTCCTCCGCCAGGTCTGGTCGATGAGGACCACTGGAGATTTCCGAAAAGTCTGGAGCCTTCTCGAGTCTTCCAACGGCGACATGGTGTGGCTGCTCAGTATCTTCGAGTCTAAAGGGACTAACCTTTCGCTTCCTCCGATTGCAAGCAATGACCCCATCTTGGCATGGGTGTGGACCTACACCTATACCCTCCAATTGGGTACCCCCAAGGATCGCGTTGAAGCTGCTACTGGACTTGGTTCCCTTGCTAATGACAACGACCGTAACAAGTTCATCATCATGGACGAAGGTGGGGTTTTGCCCCTCATCAAGCTTCTCAAGGATTCTGCTTCCCCTGATGCTCAGGTTGCGGCTGCGAATGCTCTTGTCAACATAGCTTCCAATCAGCTCAGTGTGGTTCGGTTCCTTCTTGCCAACCTCGCCGTCCCTGCCATTGTTCAGGTTCTCTCCGATTCCCCCTTCAGGGTTCGTGTTTCCGTTGCCAATTTGGTCTCCGCCATGGCTGACCAGGACCCCCTTGCTCGCGAGGAGTTTGCGCGGGCCAATGTGACTAGACCTCTGGTGTCGTTGTTGTCCATGGATACTGTCCTTGCGGACCCCATGGCGGCTCGCACCAGCATTCATTCCGTGGTTCTCAATTTGTCTGAGGCCAATTCGAATGGTGGTGGTGGTGGTGGTGGTGGCAGAGGGGCCCACCAGAATAGAAGGGATAGAAATAGGGAAGGTGAGAGCCCGGGGTTAAGAAATGCTGTTAAAGCCAGCTGTGCTAAGGCTCTGTGGAAACTGTCCAAAGAGTGTCTCTTGACTTGCAGGAAGATTAGTGAGACTAAAGGCTTGCTTTGTCTGGCTAAGATTGTGGAGTCCGAGAGTGGAGATTTGCGGTTCAATTGTCTCATGGCTGTCATGGAGATTGCCACGGTGGCAGAGTCCAATGCTGATCTTAGAAGAGTTGCTTTTAAGCCCACCACAACTGCGGCAAAGGCGGTTTTGGATCAGCTTTTGAGGGTGGTTCGTGAAGAGACCGATCCTGCCTTGCAGATTCCTGCCATTAAGTCTGTTGGCTCCTTGGCCAGAAACTTCCCTGGAAAGGTTCCGCATGTTCTTGGTCCTTTAGTTGCCCAGCTTGGTAACAGAGATGTAGATGTAGCGAGTGAAGCTGCTATTGCGTTGACTAAGTTTGTGTGCCTGGAAAATTACAACCATGTTGAGCATTCGAGGTTAATACTTGAGCTTGATGGAATCCCAAAGCTAATGAGTCTGCTGCAGATAAATGATCGTCAACAAGTGTATGGCGGCCTGAAGTTGCTTTGTTATCTTGCCTTGAATGTGGGCAATAGTAAGGTTCTTGAGCAGGAACATGCCTTGAGTACTCTAGAGAAGCTTGCTCGTCCTGTTCTAGCTCAATATCCTGATATGAAGGAACTGCTTGCAAAGGCCATACACCACCTCACTCTTTATCAGCCGGGGGCTCAATTGCACAGACAGCCCTTGGGACTATAGTGCAACTGATTTGGTTCATCATAATAATGATCCTTGTAAGTGTTTCAAATGGCAAATAAAAGTGTAATGTAATTAGGAAAATGATTGAACACCCACTGTTTTTTGTTGTATTGGCTGACTGGATCATCCAAGTTATACATAGGCTAGTTATCTTAACAAGACAAGTAAATTAACGTGCATTTGGATTGGATGTTTGTATAATATAACTTAACTTTCAGTAGATTTGATAGCACTACCAGTTTTCCTACTCTTGTGTCTTCTTGACCTTACTTTTTTTTCTCCGGGGTTACACATATGACATAACTATTTGCTCGCTTCATTATTTTCTGTGTTTGAGTTGCTGTTTACAATATATACATTTATAAGGCCATAGTTAATATGCTATGCTATTTATGTAGATTAAAGTATGATGTATGCATTCATTTCAAGGCAAAATGAATAAATAAAAGCCTTGAATTCTATATATATATGCATGACAACAGTTTACTATGCATTTCTCCCTCTGTATGCGTGACAGTTCACTATGTATTTCTCCTTCTGAGAATATATTGTCCTCCCACATGTTTGTACTGAGCCCGTTTGTTTCTGGTTTTTTAGTGAAAAAGTGTGTTTTTATTTAAAGTATGTTTTAAAATTTTCTAATCAGATAATTAAAAAAAGTTATTTTGGTGCTTTTATCAAAAGTTAAAATTAGTATATCCTGAAGAAAAAACTCTTCGAGAAATAAAATTAGAAAAAAGCACATTTTTCAAGCCAAAACAAACGCATATGCACCTGTAGTATCATGGCTCTATCTAATGAAACATGCCTCTACATCTACAATGATTTTATTATATTAAATATATTTGGTGAAACTTTTAAATAAAATCATTTTTTTAAAAAAAGGGGCTAAAAGACTTAATCTGCTTACCCTGGAAATAAGTTATTCTCTATGACAATGTGTATCTACTTTTCACTTTTTCCTATTGGAATATCATTTGTATCGACAGACTTTATCACTTAAAATGTTCCACTTGCTCATCATTTACTTCCAGAGACTAATTTCCTGCACAGACATGACTAAGCTGAAGCAATGCATTCTTCAGATTTTACAACTGCTGCTTGTTAACCAGTTTAAAAGAAAAGAAAAAAAGACCAAATTTCATATTAGTTCTCTTGTTATTAAGTGAAGGGAAGGGAGGATGGAGTATAAATTATTTTGCGTAATTTGGTGCAAAACATAAAGGGAGCTTGTTCAACACTACTGATGATGTGGCCTGAGGATCTCTTGGGATGCAAGTGTTCAATATTTTGCATTGTTCAATACTTGTGAATTAATGATAGTGGCAATCATAATTTTGATTCAAAATTTATCAAGTGTTTACCATATCTCTAGAGTTCCTTGTTATTAACTGTATAAACCTACATATAATGCAATCACTGAAGTTTGTACAAAGTTGTCATTTTAAAAGTGTCTCCAAAGTATGCATCTTGCTCCACGAACAATAAATGTTTCTTTAAACAGTGAGGATTAATATCTTGCATGGTTTTGAGGAAGCACAATATCAGCTTGTACAACATTACTGATGATAGATTTTGCCCTGAGGACATCTTGTGATGATCTTGGAAAGGCAATCCATTGTTTGATATGAAAGTGGCAGTCAGAGAGGAGTTCAAGACATGGACTTAGAAGCAATATTGATTCAGAAATCATCCTTGTAACTGAATCTAAAAAATTCCTGGGTAGTATGAACTGTATAAATACAATTAGATGTCTGAAACCTGTACAGAGCTGAGATGGCTTAAAAGTTGTCTCCAAAGATTGCAGCTGGCTTTCTGGACATACAAATTGGTAACAAAAATGTCCTTTAAAGTAGTGAAAATGACGTTTTTGATTGTGTCGTTTTGTTCTGAACTTTTTCTTTTTGCTTTGCATTGTATTGTACATGCTGAAAAAGATTCAGTAAATTTTTCTTTTTGCTTTTGCATTATATATGCTGAAAAGGATTCAGTAAATTCTGTTTTCCCTTGCAAGTTGTGTTATTTCATTCAAAGATATACTCTGTTATAAGCATTTTTGTAGCCTCTCATGAATTTCACAAGGCTGTGATGATACTAACCCAGTGGAATTAGTCTGATAACATCATTAGACCTAATCTGTTAATTGTTACTTAATGTCATCATCATAATCGGTTTTTATTGTTGGTTGTAACATAGTTATCTGATTGTAGACATCATTTGTGTTTATGACAGCATAGGTTAGACCCCCCTGAACTCCCATTTGCTGCATCATTTTGTTGTTGTTGTACAGGCACTGTCACTGGTCTTCATAAACTAGTATCCATGAGATTCCTTAAGTCTTACAAATTGCAATACAAGTCATATTTTCCTTTAGAAAGTACAAGCACGTGGGTTTGAGTTTCTCGATTACGTATCTTACACTATCAAATACTGATTAGTGATTGCCAATCAGTATATAATTAAATGCATACATCTATTAATAAAAGAAAGGTACCCTTGGTTCAATGATCTTCAACAAAGATAGGTGACCCCAGTTCAATAACCATCTCCCCTAAACCAGAAAGATGGAAAGTAGAGCTGCTCATTGCAGATGAGAAATCAAATAGCAAATTTAGAATGAATTTTTTTCTTTTATTTGATGTTACGGATCTGTGGTCACCTCTTTTGCGTGTTGGATTTTGATCAGCTATTTAAGGCTTGCCTTTACTAACTATGATGATAATATATGGACTATGATAATGTTTGGTGTGGACAAGCATGATGGCCCAGATGATCAAGTTATCTTGTATGGCTTGTCAATCACCGATATCATGGCTTTGCAATTTGCACAAATCAATACCAGGGTCCTTACCTTTACTAAACACTTGGGAAATCATGTTATTGTATGTGATTGGACCATAGGCAGAACTGGACTGGTCGAACCGGCCGGTTCGGTGTAATCCTATAACCTGACTTGGCAGAAATCCCGTGGGAATTGATCATAAATCGGTAAAGTTGGTTAGAACTGTAAAACCTGGCCTCAACCGGTTCAGCCATTTTTGTGTTTTTTTCTTTCGTTGTGATTCAATGCATGAAGGACCATCTTACCATGATGCACCCTATTCTTAAAATTGAATATAGAAAATCTACGAGCCAGCTTGTTTCTTTTGCGACTCTCTTTCCTAATCGAAATTTTCATGAAATACAAATGAACTCTATGTTGAAGGTTAAAAATTTGATTTCCTTACTTATTAAATGTTAAAAATCTAGGTCGCCTGAGTATTTTTCATTATATATAATAATATATAAATACATATTTAATTACCACTATTTCGATCACAATTATACTATGATTTTTGACCATTGAACTTTTAACAGATGTCTCGACCAATTCAATAATTATCTGGTTTTGAAAACACGGGGTTAGATCACGTTTGAGGGAGAAGTGATTAGCAGAAGCTACTAGGAGTAACTTTTGCAATGGAAGAAATGATTCTAACAGGACTAAAAGTGGATACAAACATGTTGTTACTACTTGCTAGCAACTTCTAGCAAACTAGTATAAACCTCTACTATTGGCTTATTCCCAAATCCCATCGACTTGTGTTGAGACTTGAGAGTAACTTGAATAACAAGGGAATTCAATTCTCACTAAACTTTGTTAAATTCATTAGCAACTATGATGAAATTAGAAAGCTACACCTAAGTACCCGTATATGCACTCACTCAATACGAAATTAGAAGTTTCTTGGGTTGAGTGAAGAAAGCGCAATTAGTGAAAACCCCATTTTCCATGAATGTCAACTAGCACAGCTTATCTTTGATGAGTAGCTATTATTAAGACGTTCAAATTAAGGAATGCTTTATGTACTTTTAAGTTTGTTCAACTTTCTCGTTAACCCCAAAATGAAAAAGGAAATAATACAGAAAGTTGTGTTTCCATTGCGGTGTTAACTATTAAGGTCACAATCACTTTTAAGCCATAAAAGCCGAATTTATTCAGTAAAAGTGCTTTGTTTTGCAAATTTTACCGTGTTAAAGGATCATAAAAATGTCAAACACAATCGTTACTAGATATTTTGCTATCATGCTAGGGAGCATGTTTCTTTTATCTTAACTTTATTACATTATATCATATATTCTTCTTACTACTAGTGCTTGTAATTATGTTTGTGATGTCTTTTTACCTCAAATTCACCATTCCCAATGACAATTAAAGTGTGTCTTTGACATTGTTTTTCATTCTCATGACCATGGTCCATCTAGAAGCATAACCTCTAAGGTTAAGTCCAACAATTCACTTATGCCATTCGATTTAAGCCAGAACACCATGCATCATTGGGTTCTACCTAACTTCATTTTCATTGAATCTTTAGAGTTTTTTCACAACTTGCAGTTATAATATAAGATTAATTCACTCGAAAGTTATGATCACATTAATTAAATATGTCTCTTCCAACAAATCATTCTCCTTAGAATCAAATTTTCAACTAAATATTGGAGCTCAAGTATCTACCAACTTTGACGTTATAGGTTCTTGAGTGCTTCTTTACTTTGATGCCAATCACAAAAGAAATCAATTGCTAGATATCATTTCAATCTCAATGAGTAATAAAATTGAGATTAGCTTCACATAACACAATATAAATATTTCACGAGCTCAAAAACTATAATTCAAGATTACTATGCACACTTAATTATGCAATTTTTATTTACTAACTTCAAATTCAAGGTAATGGATTACATAATTTCTTATTTAGTTTATTACAGCACGTGTTAGATTTGATTACCGACTAAAATATAATAGTGGTTTAGAACATGTAAACATAAGAAGGAATTTTTTCACATAGGTTTGACTAATACCATATAACATGTTCGCGTATGAACTTTTTTGGTAATTTATTTTCCTTTTATGCTTGAGACAGCATGTTGTCGGTGACCCTTTATCACAAAGTTAGGAATTTGTTTAGTCCAGAGGAGATTGTTTAGCAATAGCACTCCCAAATCATTTGTCGGATGCACAGTTATTTCATCTATACATAATGGCATCCAAAAAAGATAGGAATAAAAAATGAAGAAATAAGTAATATGGGAGTGATTTGATAGAAAAAAATAAAATAAAAAATGAAACCCGAGCGAAATGAGATAAAAGAGGAAACAAATTGCGTGCGGATGAATTAAAACTCTTTATTAATTAGACTGTTTCACTTTTGTAATGAGGAAATCGAACTCCTCATCTAGCAGGTAGCTTGGGTTGGCATTTTTTTTTTATTATTATTGGCATACATTAAGCTTACACAATGATTTCTTATGTGTGTACATACACTTTTTAATGGCACGTTTTCATTAAGTGAATATAAAAGCAGATTCACACAATTTAATAAATGTGTTCTGTTGAGCATGTTGGATGAATATGCATTGGAAATTGTAATCTCAATTTACGAGATCTCAAATATTATTTTGAATTGAAAACTAGCGGCCATTAAAAACCGCGGCTAATTAGGTGCTTGTTCAAGCTTTCAAAAATAATTATTATTTTAAAAAACTATTTTAACTAGTTTATCACAAAAAGTAATTTCATAAATGAGACAGAAAATAAAAATTTGAAATAAAGTGCTTTTTATTTGTACCACCAAACATAAACCAACTTATGTTTTTCATAAAAATCTCTTTAAAACAAAATCCTTTTCTTGAAAAATATCTCATTCAAACAAGTTTTTTCTTCTTTATTTTTGAAAAACAATTTTTAAATTGAGAAAACTAAAATTACAATCAAACAAGCTCAAATTGTTTCATTCTCAACTCACTTTTACTATAAGAGTTTTGATACATACACACATAACTTTTTTTCATCTCATTTTCACTCATTTGTCATTCTATCTCTCTATCACATCATCTATTATATCACTTATTTCTCTCATTTCATAAGATGGAAGTAAAATAAAAGTGTGAACATAATTTTTTGCTTACTATAATCATTTGTGACATTGCTAATCCAAACACTAACTAATTGCGGTGGATAGGTTAACATTTTTATGAAACAAAAACAAAAGAGATACAAAAAGGTTTGAAACAGAGCACATTATAAGACTTTAAAGTGGGTTTATTTACTCATAATAGCATTGAGGCTGCTTTTTACAGCAACAATGTCATTGCCTAATGACTTTGACCACAGACACGGATAACTGCCTCCACAATCAGAATTCAGAAATAATTACCTCTTTGATTTACAATAATTACAGAGGCTTGGCGGCAGGAGCTTTCGTAATTTGCGTATTAAGAATGTATATCTTGTACATTAGTCGTGGCTTATCATCTTTATTAAATATTAATCTTGTCAATGTCTGTTATAAATTTCTTAAGTTTTAGATAAATTGTTGCCCAAACTGCCACACATGATATATCAGCACCATCTGCTTAGCCAAAACACTTCTAGTTAATTAATAATTATGATGGAGGGGTCATGTAATGTCCCTCTCTTGCTTTTAAGATATGGTTATGCCTCACTGCACAGCTGTTCTAATTGAAGTAGTGGTGACTTTCACCCTCCTAAATTTGGTACTACATTGCAAAACTAGCCTAGTAGGACCATTGGACTTAATTACTGCACTCTTTTGTTTTATATGCTACCATATAGCTAATTCACTCAATACATCATATATTATATATTGCCTTCAGAAATTCATGCACTCTATCATCTATTACTATTTCTCTTGTGATCATCAGCACCACCATCACCATGGTTTTCTAAATCTATAGGAGATTGACTTTTTTGGATGGGTTTGCGTGAAAATTCAGACCATCTAGCTAGTGTCTTATGCCCAATGCATGGTCTACCTCATTGTTTGTGTGTGTTCTCATCTCTCATTTGCTTTAATAGGTTAACTTTTTGAAAATTAAAAAATATGGAACATATATATAATTAATGGATGAAGGTCCCTTCTTCTAACTAAGTGGGCTTAAGTAATATTTATATTTCAGCACTTTATCTTTTAGACCCGTAATTGTGAGTTTCATTCTCAATTTTTGTGAATGGATAAAACTTATTGGTCAACCCCTGCAGCTTATTGATATGACTGTGAGGTGAGAGATTAGTCTCTCGGCTATCAAGAGTGAGCATACCTTCGTTAAGGCCAAAAAAAGATGAAGATCCTATTTTTGTTTGGTGTCTTCTTCCCTGTTTCACCAATCAAATTGTGTTATTTAGGCATGAATATTATTAAGAAGTCTTACATTGACTAAAAATATGACTAAGATAGTCATTATATATGAGAAGACAATTCTCACATCTTGAGGTAGTTGATATGACCAAGAAGGCCTCCCAATTTTAATATGGTTTCAGAGCATATCTTAGATCTCATTCCTGTATATTTCATGCTCCAGAAGTTTAGTCATGTGTGTTGAAAGTCTCACATTGACTATGATAAGACAAATATAACTTTTATATATGAAAGACAATACTCACCTCGTGAGCTAGTTTTTGGTCTAGAGTTGTATACCTTCCAAATTTAATAGATACGACAATTATAACTTTACACAGGAAGATGACACTAAATGGGGACCGAAGATTTCATCATTAATTAAGTAGCAAAACAGAGCTGCTATACATTTTACAGTCACGTGATAAGAAGTCAGCAGAACTCTCCTTATGAATTGAGATGAAAGTTGGTTCACATAGATACTAACTGGTTGATGACTTGTATAATGTGACTTGGAGCACAGCCTGTAGGGAAGTGACAGCAAATTGAAGTGATTTTTAAGCAGGTTATAAATTTGGATGTCTGTTCTGAATCGTATATGTTACACAGAAGAAGAAAAAAAGACCTTATCATTTGACATTAATCAACAACCAATATTACAGAATCTCTCTCCAATAATGCAGATTTTGGGCAGCCAATTTAAGCCTTTTGGAGGGATTCACACCAAGACTCATTCTGCAGCATCTTCTGGATCAATGCCAGCAAAAATAGCATCCCTTCATTATACGATAACGACAGAATAAGATAATATTCTTATTCAAACTCTGCCAGCACTAGTATCTCTATCAAAGCCCACCATATATATACATCATGTATATTCAGAAACACACGAGCGTGTGTCCCAGTATATAATATAATACAATATCATTTAATAATATAAGAAGGTTCAAAGAAAATGAAATGAAATTTGTAAGCATTTGCTGCAGTGAATGGGAGTTTTTGTCTTTTTGATCATATTAGAGTGTTTGACCAGCTGCACTAGAAGACAGCCAAACGAAAAGAGAAAAAGGAGAATTACATTGAGACATGATCACTGCATGTAATAATTCACTAGTTACAGTGACAGAAGTACAAAACTAGCTTCAATACCTTCAAGAATATATTGTTATTCAAACTTTTGCTGATAAAAACAGATACATCATCATTAATAGGAAAAATAAATGCTGGGGAGGGGGGTATTATAGTATCATCATCATCTCAAATCTTAAGCTAGAAATCTCCTGTACTATCAACATCTTTCTGTCTTTCCTACCTTGTTTTTGATTTTTCAACGACAGAAAAAGTTCAAAAAAATCAAAAGAAAAAAAAAAGAATTTTTACAGTTCATATATGCTGAAACACATCAAAATTTGCTTCTGTTAGATCTTCTGACATTGATGTTAACGGACAGCTAGTGAGGTCTATTGAGTTTTGATTCTGCAGCTGCCCTTCTTCCCATGATGAACTTGTCCTGAAATCCTCTGATTTTATGGCATTGACTTGGAACTGAAACAAAGGGTCCAATTTGTTGTCTCCATCCCAAGAGAACCCTGCATTTTCCATTATGCTCCTCATTTGAGACCCTCCTGGATAAATAGTGCTTATGTTTGAGCTGTTATTGCTGGAACTTTCTTTCACCTGATCATTCATGAACAAGGAATTGATTTTGGAACCTGAATTGTTGTCTGAAAACTCAGTCATCACCGACATGTTCCCGTGATCCGAATTGGTTAGGCTCGGCATTGAAGAGAATCCATGGCTAGAATTGGGTCCAAAACTAAGGCTTGTGTGAAAATGACTCAAGGGAAAGTTATAACCACTCTGCACAGAACCACCCATTTGGAAATCATAGTAGGACAAAGGGTCCAATGCTGAATATTGATTGGAATCACTTATTACAAGTGCTGAACTCTGTGATGAAGCAAAGGTTGATGTAGCTAAAGGCCCTTGTGAAAATGGTATCTGCATAGGTGGTGGTGTCTCTGGACTTATATTCTCTTCTTTAACATGAGCTTCAGTGAGAGGCTTGTGTGTAGTTGGGTCAATCCCTTGCTTCAATAGCTTCTTCTTCAGACATGAATTCCAAAAGTTCTTAATCTCATTATCTGTTCTCCCTGGTAACTGTGCTGCTATCTGAGCCCACCTGATATTGAAAACAAAAATCATCACTTTCACAACTCAGAATAGAAATTTGCCTTGTTTTCATGATCATCATGCAAAATATGTTAATGTTACCTATTTCCAAGGACTTCATGAAGGCTGATTATAAGATCCTCTTCTTGCTGTGAGAACATGCCTCTCTTCAAATCAGGCCTCAAATAGTTTATCCATCTCAACCTGCAACTCTTTCCACATCTTTGCAGTCCTGCAATTAATCAAACAAGTTATAGACATTAGACACTACTCTTAGAAGAAGAAAGCTTTGTTTGTTTTTGATGAAATTAACATGTTATTCAGTTATATACCAGCTTGTTTGGGAACAGAACTCCAGCATCCAACACCAAATCTAGTTATGTGATTGAAGAGCTTCTCATCTTCTTCAGGGGACCATAAGCCTTTCCTCAACTTTTGCTTCACACAACAGGAATGGCGACCCATTTGTGTGTGTGTGTGTGTGTGTTTGTGCTGTGAGAGCGAGGACAGTGGGATTTGGAAAAAATGCCAACAATGTTAACTTGGTTTTGGAGGAACACTATTGTGAGCTCTGAAGAGGTCACTGTCTCTATATAGCGTGAAAATGTTACCTCAGTGTGTGTGATTGTGTCATTTAAACGTTTCAGGAGGTAGAAAAAAAAAATGATGTTATGTTGTGGGGACTGGAGAGGGAGTAACTCAGAAACTAACTGTGTTCATTTAAAGAAGAGGGTTGGATCATAAATCATACTTAGGATTCAAGTTAAGACAGAGAGAGAAGAAAAAAATGAAAAAAAGATAAAGAATCCAGAGGAAGGTGCAGCAATCAAGTGGGTTTTACGCAAATCCGGTGCTCCTTTTGCATTGGAATGGATTGGTTTTTAAGACATTCCTATTTCTAGAATTCATTTCAATAAAAATGTATCCAAAGCGTGTAGATCAACAGGCACGAAGTTATTGTAGTTTAAGCATATTTATAGGATTCGAGTTTATGAATGCAATTACTTGGTAAGGATGGTATTGACGGACATTGGTAATGAGAGTTTTGCCGCGTATAGGGATTCTAAGTATGAATGAAGAAATAAATAAATGGCAACAACTCTGTAAACGTGTAAGTATATGAGTGAGCTGCATAGGGTCAAGTGTTTCCTGATTTGTTACTTGTTTATTAAGGACTAACTTCTAACTCTATTTTCTATTTACTTCCATCTGAAATGCAATCTCATATTGTAAATAGGAAATATTTATATATATACATTCTGCATGTTCAATGTGGACCCTTTTCTTTATTAGATTAATTACTAAATGAATCAATGATGATATCATAACACAACTGGTCTTTGGTTTTACCCATTGACAATATGATATTATCACCCCTATAGTACAATGTCATAGGAGAAAGCTTGGTCTTATTACATTTATAAATTAATAAAAATGGTTGATAAATATGTAAACAGTAGCAACACTTCAACACTTGTAGTTTGTAGCAGTTAAAATTGTCACAAGCTGTAGGTGTCGAGATAGGGATGGCAATAGGTTAGGCCGCCAACAGGGGCCTACGGTCTAGCCTACATCAGGGTCAGGATAGGTCAGGCCAAATTACTAAAAAATCAAGACTAAAGCTTTTTTAAAAGCATATTTAGTTTAAAAGATCAGACTTTGATCACTCAAAAAGTCTTATAAGCTTAATAGAATATTTAAGTAAATATTAATTTATTTTATTATTGTGGCTTTTTATTATAACATCTTTTTTGAAATTCTTATTATAATATCTTAAAACTATATAGGTGTTAACTTAATTATATGATTAAATATGTTAGACTATACAATGATTCGACCATATAAACTTCTTTAGAAAATGACTAATACCTATTTACTTTGAATTGGACCATATAATCATTTTACTGTGTATTTTAGCTTATTAGCCTATAAGTTTGTTGACATTTTACAATTAAATTTTTTAGTCTACTTAAATGTATTAGTATAAAACAGACTTTTAAATAGATTATCAGACGAAAGCATACTTTCAAACAAATTAAACAAATTAAACTCAAGCCTTAAAAAAAACTATCAGAGACAAGATATCCGCCACAGTTTGCAAGTTTATAAATCATCGTTGTTAAATTAATGAAGATGTACAACCATTAGTGCTTGGAAGAAGTATGCAGAAATGCCTAATGAGCTTTGAAACTCGTTAGAAATTATGAAAATACAAAAATATCAAATTCTCATGCACTTTTTTCTAGTAGCAACTCGTTACTTCAATAAAAAGTGTCTCAAAATGTGTACTTTTTCCTTTTCAATGAGTATCTAAATGGACTGCAGTTTTTCATTAGCATTATTTTACTATTTTGTTTAATTTTAATTTATCATTAATAGAAAATTTGACCTTTTAAATAGTTGTTAATATATGATTTGTTGACCTAAAAATTTGGTGAAATTAAGTAGGTAAATTTAAGTTTATTGAAGATAGAAATGAAAAATGGAGAAGAGAAAATGAAATGTTTGTTTGCTTGTGGTTTTAGCTTTTGTATTTAAAAGTAATTTTTAGAAATTATTTTTCAAAAGAAAATAAAAATTGATTGAATGAGATATTTTTCAACATTATAAAACTGTAATTAAAAAAAAAACTAAAAACTTCTCAACCTCTTTATTTTTTTAGTCTTTTAATTTATCCATATTTGTTTGCCATGACTGTTTTGAGTTTTCTGTGAATGTTAAGATACTATGAAATCAGCCGACAGTGATACATGGAAGGACGAGTGGGCTTCAAAGGCTCATTGACTCTAAAAAATTAAAAAAAAAAACTCAAATGGTACTTAATAATTTGAGAGACTTATTTTCAATTATTTCAATATGCGATCTTCCTCTTATGTTCGGGCAAATTTTACAGTGAACCATGTTAAAAATTGATTCAATCATATTTTTACCAGTAAAAAATGTAATATTTAATGCGTGTATATATATATATATATTATTTTTAATTGCTTTTTATTTGTTTAAATCAAATTGCAAGAAAGTGATTTTAATTCTTTGCTGATGCAAAGTACGGGACTAGGGATGTAAAAGACTCGGTCCGGTTCGTTGACCCATCCTTTTGTGGTCGAATTTATGTTAAACTCACACCTTATCGAGTCTCTTTGGATTTAGGGACGAATTTGAGTTTAAAAATTGAACCAATCAATATTTAGGATGGAGTGAAAATTAAGCTAAATTCATCCCAACTCAACAATGTACAAAAGTCCGTTCCAAAAGCCTTGCTATCTTCGCCACTTTAACATTTTCTGCAATTTCGTTAGCAACATCTTTCTTAGTGAGTTTGGCCATTCGTGGAAAGTAATTTTTTTTAGTCAATTAAGTTCCTCTCAAAGCAATAATAGATCATGTATGACAATACTGCTTCCTAGCACAAAGTTTTTGCTAATATGGGTTTTATTGATTATTTTAGATTATAATACAGGTTGTTGATAATCCAATGATTTTTATTTTTCAAATAAAAGCCTTGATATCTTGCCAGGAAGATTTTTTGTCTATATATATGCATTGAACAAAACCCTCATCAAGGATCATTGAATATTTTTTTCTTTAAAAATTATAGCCTTGACAATTTGACATGGATATAATAATTAGCAAAAGTTGTTGTCAGTGTCAAAATGCCCTCTCTTAGATGTTTAACTAGTTTACTGTGTAAGTATTTTGTGTTTCTCTTTCAAACCATGCTATCGATATTTTCTTATATATAAGCAGGGGATTGGTCATTTGGAGAATAAAAAATTAGAAGATATAATTAATTTTATTTTTTCATTACCGATGTATCTCAAGTCGATAATCAACTATGTTTGGATTTGTTAAGATATAATTAACATTGAGTATGATATAATTAATATTTAAATATCCACATGACTTTGATGTATGCTGTGTTTGGAAAAGTCCATACAGCCAACTTTTTCCATAAATATTTACTTTACACAGTTTATAATCATTTAATAAAGTTATTTACTAAGTTTTAAAGGTCAACGAAGTTTAAATTATATATTTAAATTAAAATTAGATAATTTCTATTGATGATTCTTCATTCATTTTGTCATTTTTTTTTTCAAAACCATAATTCTTCATTTTGTCTTAACAATGTTGATTTACAAAATATAATATTGTTATATCTTCTTAATTACTTTATGTTTGAATTTAGATATTACTAGTATTAAAAATTAGGCTAAATTTGTGTTCTCCTTATTTTAATCTCGTGAAGTCACCTTTTATGATGAAGTCACTTCATATTTTATTTATGGATGCACCAATTACTAGGACTTTAAACTTATATTTGTCTGTCTTAGTTTAATTATATGCTTCGTAAGAATGTAATTGTACTGAAATATTAAAGCGAGATTAAGAGAAGTGTATTCTTTATAAAAATTATCTTCTTTAATTTAGTCTAAAGTTATGTATGCATAGTCAGCCACGAGATGCGAAGTGATATATAGAAAGAACTAAATTAACAATGTAGAGTTAGAATAGGAATAAAGCAGGTAATTGGTGACATTTCTTATTCACATTTTAACAGTTTAAACTCCATTATAATCAATTAAGTAACCTGTTTGCAACCTGATTATTCCATCTAATTCAATCAATGCAACCAAGACAACACTGATACTCAACCACATAGCAAGAGGTTTCATACAAAATAATCACATTAAATTATGTAGTATATAGTATTTAATCACACTACAATGATGAATTTGACGTGAACTTATTTTAAACGAACGTGATACTTATGATATAAAGCTCAATATTATTTTTCGTCAAAAAAATAAAGCTCACTATTATTTAATCATAAGGAAGTTATGTATTTTCCATCACAAGTTATATGGAATCGTGAACGCATTGACCAATTTACTATACTAATTAATAATTAAGTCACTCTCCAAATATTTGAAACAACCAAATAAGAATGTGAATCTGGACAAGAGGGTGCCACTGATTTGATTTTCATATGTTGAACTAGTTAAATATATATAAACGTAGATGGGTACATATATATTATTATAATCTTAAATTATCATAATAGATCATTTCTTTAAAACTAATATATATATATATATATGCAATTTTATCAATAATATATAGAACAATTAGTAGATAGTTCAATTCTTTAAACATCTAATCGAGAAACTAATCTCTGAGCGGCACGTATAGAAAAACATTTAAAAGAGATATACTCACTTAACATAATTTTTAAATCTTAAAAAATTAATCTCATGACCATAGGCAGAGATATGCCTTGGAAAAAAATTATGGTGCGATTTTTCTTTACGATTAACATTTTTGAATGACTTAGAGAACTTTGAGTTCGACTTCAATTATCACAAATGAAATAGTTTAAACTTTAAAGTCACAAATTTTATATTTAGTTTGAGCATAGAAATAAGTTAAACTTAATTTTCATTATGAATCATTACATCAATGACTTTAACAAAATTAAATATACTTTTTTTTATATGTTAAATTGTTTTTGTAATATTGACTTTTAATGCGGTGAATGTCAAATGTTTCCCTAAGAATGCGGTTTTTAAAAGTTAAACTTTCGACCTATTTTTAAAAGTTAAACTTTTGACCTAAGAAGGTTATTTTTTACCACTGCGACCGGCTTTGTTGGGTAATCAAATATATAATTTTTATGAAAATAAATAAATTTTAAATTTGTTAAATATTGAAATAGCAGAAACTAATTAAATGAGCTAGCTAGCTATCTCAAGTGAATCTCAGTTATTGGAGGCTGCTTCATAGACGTTACCAACCATCATTGTCACCTACAACGATGCATGTACACAAACACAACATGGAAAAGCATGACTGGTTTAGTAGTGAGAAGTGAAAAATATAGAAATTGAGGATTATGTACCATTAAGTTGATTATTCAAACTATAAAGAATTGAGTTGTAAATTTTTAAAATTAGCTATAAAAAAAGTCGTGACGAATCAAAGTAAAAGGTTTAAAAGCCTTCCATTTTTTTTTTGTCCCTTGTAAATATTCTTGATTACGAGTGGCGCCTCGATATATTAAAAATGAGATTTTAATTTATTTAAAAACTTATTTCTCCTCCATTTCATTTCCATCTGTTTTCTCTTCTCATTTTTTTTACTTTTCTTATCACATCATCGATCATATCTCAAATTTCTCTCTAATTTTTTCCTTTATTGGAGTGTGAACATAAGTTTTTCCATTGAAAATGTGTTCGTTTGGCGTAGCCGTGGAAATCGTCCTTGATCTCCACTTAGCATAAAACCAAATGAATGTGATTTTTGGACTACGCTACACCTATATGATGGATTAAGAATTCTCTCATGTGAAAACTCATATAAATTTTGTGTGTATATCTATAGATGAGACCCTTAAAAATGTTTATAAAGAGAGAGATTAACATAAAAAATTTAACATGAGAGAACATTTGAGAAATTTCGCTTGATACAATCTTGATCCCCTTTCGAGTATATATGTTTTGTGGTGGTTTTTAGCACCACAAATTATGAAGAAAAAATGCCATTGTTTTTTTTAATACGGGGCCTAAGCCCAAATACACTCTCAAATTAAGAGTATTGCAAGCATCAAACATATACTGAACAATACAAAAAGATGGAAGGACATCATAAATCCTCATGAGCATGAGCAATGAGAGCCCATTCTTTGCAAAAGAATCCCCAACCGTATATGCCTCATAAAAAATATGCTTCCAAAGAGAATGAGAGTACTTGCCAAGAAGACCTTTAATTTCTCTAACTAATGGAGAACAAGCATTAGATTCCAAACAACCTAACCGGGTTAACGTAGTGGTTAAGCATTTCGTCCCTTAAGTAAGTGATTGGGGGTTCGAATTCCAACTCTTGTGAATGGAAAAAACTCATTGGCCAGCTCCCTACCGCTTCGTGCGCTGACCGTGGGGTGAAGAATTAGTCTCACAGTAATCGGTTGTGGGGATACCTTGGTCAAGACAAAAAGAAGATTCCAAACAACTTTTGTCCAGCATGCTAATAGTCAACCGTCCTGGATTTTAGTCCTCTCCGCCAAGAGAATTACCCAAAATGTTCGCCGCAAATCTTGCATGGGAACACATTATTATTCCCACTGAAGCTAGTACGCAATGAAGACCAACCCGCGAGCTACCTTATGACATCCAATAGCAGAGACAGAAACTTCATCTCCGTTTCCCTCCCATTCCAGGAGCGCCCCATATAAGGGAGCAACTAATATGGTCCCCATGATTCTGCTCGAAATAGAGCAGTGGTCAAGTATGTGAAAGAAAGAGAACAGGACACAAATAAACCCTAATCTTAGTCTTATACAAACATATGTATTATGAAGGAAAAGACACATTGAATGTATGGTTGGTGGGCTAGAGTGGCTTGTTTGATCGGCTGACCTAGCTTTCTAGATTGTTTTGTGAGTAGTTGATGTCTATTGTGGGCCAGTTATGACTTTCACATGCCTCATTCCTGGACATTTCAATTTCTTGGTTGAGAAGCTATGGCACATACTCATACTAGGGGTTCTCTAGACAACAACACCCAATGGGTAGTATCAGAGGACACACTTTGATAGTTGATGGAGAGCTTGGATGAGTTGCGATAGTAAAATCAGACTCTTCAAGCCCATGTCAAAAAATTTAACATGACAAGAGAAAAGAGAGATACAGAACCCCCGCCTATGAATGAGTTCACATATTTTATCCTTTTTCTGCAGAGATCATCGCTATTAAAGTTGCAGATAATTTGGTAACTCTAGTTTTGGTCTCATACGTTGATGGATTCGATCCAAGAGAAACATAGTTGTGTTCAACACCAAAATTCTCATTAATGGTGCAACTGGTGGACTATAGTGCAAGGTTTTCCCTAGAATATTCAAGAAAGATGCTCTTACTTGGTTTACAAGCCTGCCCGAATAATCAAATTTCCATATTGATCAGCAAGATTTTTAGCTCATGTTTAAGCGAAACAAGCAGATCGATAACTCTTGTAAAGCTGTTCAACATTCGCAAACAAATGGCTGAAACATCAAAAGAACAATTATTTGAATTTACTAACATTGCACTGTAGTCAAATCAAGCTCCGGTCATTTGCGTCGCTACATTTGAAAATGGATTAAGGGTTGGGCCCTTCAATAGAGATCTTCCCGCCCGACCTACGAGAGGACATGGAGGAAATATGAATTTGGTCGAGAGAGTTCATATGCAAAGAAGAAATAGATAATATGAAAATATCCATAGATTTGTAAGAGGGAAATCACCAGGTCAAAAATGTAGTTGAGCAATCAAAGAGATGGAAGGCCTCGAAGGAGCATAAGGACAATAAGTCACCAAACCGACCGAGAGATCATTTTTAGAAAGAAAGAAAAAAGGAAATTGGGAACAAATGGAAACAGTAGCAAGCACATCCCTCAATGTTCAAAGGAGTCAACTTCTTCGCGAGCTATATCATTCTAACCTTTTACAATTCCCTCGCCCTGCTCGACCGCTCCTTGAGCACGCTGATCAGTCGCGATGGTGTGGGGTTCATAAAGTTACATGGCATGACACAAATGAGTGTTGGACCGTAAAGTACAAATTGAATGGTTGATCAAGGAAAGATATTTAAGACCTGTGGGGCAAGGCGTCGTAGTCGATGTCCGAGGAGGCAATCACCA
Source organism: Acmispon strigosus (assembly GCA_030819835.1). Classification (NCBI taxonomy): domain Eukaryota; kingdom Viridiplantae; phylum Streptophyta; class Magnoliopsida; order Fabales; family Fabaceae; genus Acmispon; species Acmispon strigosus. The sequence goes on along the minus strand of JAUAMA010000002.1, from coordinate 16,442,953 downwards.
CCTCAGGCAAACCAACTGGAAAATAGGAAATAAAAGATTAACTCTACAACAGGTGGCTTTATGGGTTGAGGAATAACAAGTTCAGCCTGCAAGAGCGGTATGCTCAATAATCAGCCTTGGCGTGAGATTGTGTGTTGAGAATTCTCACATTGGCTAGAGATATGACCAATATATCCCTTATATATGGGAAGACAGTCTTCAACTCTTGAGCTAGCTTTTGGGGTAGAGTTAGGCCTCCCAAATGCTAATATGGTACCAGAACTTATCCTAGATCCGTTTAGTGGAGACCACATGTATATAAGTCACTTGCAGATGTTCATTCCTGCAAATATCACGCTCCAAATGTTCACCCCTATACGTGAGAAAGTGTGTTAAAAGTTTCACATTTGATTAGAGATATTGTCAAAATAACATTTATATATGAGAAGACAGCATTCACCTCTTAAGCTAGTTTTTGGGAAGATTGATAGTTTTAAACCTAAACATGAGTCAACACACCAGGAATTAAAAGTCACGTTATTTCGAAGTTGTGGGTACGCAAGTGGTGCGTTTTGAAAGTGGAAGACCAAAACCGAACTGTGGAAATTTTGTAGGACCAAAAACACAATTAAGTCAATATTATATATTATTGGATCCAAGTGCATGCGCTTTGTAAAGCGATGGTATAGTGGTCCAATCCTATTCCTACTCCCCTACGTTTATTCATTATTAATCATGCAAGTCCCAGATGTAAATAAAATGATATAGATAGGAGTTTATTTCTGTCAGTATAGGAGCTTTATAATTAATTACTTAATTTCCTGGCATTCAAAGCACAGAAAAGAGTTTGGTAAGACAATTGAATGGAGGAATAATTGAAGAGGCTTCAAGGTGTTTAAGAACATTGTCTTTTCATCCACATCTTTCTCCCGTATTAGAGTCATTTCATTGATGATTGGCAACACCAGAATTAGAGTCATTTCAATTCCATTCTAAATATGAACCCTATGCATAACATTCCAAGGGATTGAAACACGAGATTTTTATGGTATATGAAATGCGTGTCCAATGCACCAAACCAGGGAACAAATAAATAAACTTGTGTACTATTATTAAATATAAGAAGACATTGATTAGTGCTTTAAATATATTTCCTCTCAAGGTGGTTTAGGAAAACTACTTCATTAATAATAATTTAAAGAGTTACGAGTTAGTTATTAATAAAGCCAATGCATTCATTATATAAAATAAAATAAAATATAAAATATAATTTCTATCAAGTAAAATATATTTTTATAACTTTGAATTGATAGGTTAGTTTTGAAAAAAAAAATTGGTATTGATATTTGAAGATGTGATTAAAATTTGGCTTAAATATGCTTTTAGTCCCTACAAAATAGAAGCCATTTGGTTTTGGTACTTACATTTCAAAATTTAGCAAAATTATCCCCAACTTTCTAAAATAAGGTGACTTAAGTTCCACCGCCAATCTCCGTTACAAAAAATAATGAGTTGGCAAATGGTTCTCCACGTCAGATGTTAACACATCATCACCTCTCTCTTAGTGGCATCTACATGGGTGGTCCATTTACCAAGTCCCTAATTTTTACTTTGATCATCTTCTTCCCCACCAAATACACCATTGTTCTCGGCCACCATTCTCTCTCTCTAGTGGTGAGGTTCTGGAGTGTTCTAATAAAGCCATATGGAGAAAGTTCAGTTTAGGAAATGATCAATCAGGGATTTTATTTCGGGGTTGATTTATGGGGATTTTTAGTTGGAGAAGATGAACAGAATGGAAGAAGGGGAAGGGGAATGGTGGTGGCTAGGAATGATGTTTTTGGTTGGGAATAAGATGGTCAAAGGAAAAAATGAGAGCCTTGGTGAGATGGAGGATGCCACTAGAGAGGTGATATATAATGTGTCAACGTTTGATGTGGATAACTATTTGCTAACTCACCGTGTTTTTAAGGGAGACTAATGGCAGAGACTTAAGTCACTCTATTTTAAAAAGTTGGGGATTATTTTGCCGAAGTTTTAAAATATAAGGACCAAAACTAAAAGAACTCTATTTTGTAGGGACAAAAATATATTTAGGCCTTAAATTTTCAAAACTAAACCTAGTCTTTCTTTCCTTATGCTTTCACTAATCCAATTTGTCTACTCTACTGTCAATATTCACAGCTCACATAAATATTGACCGTGCATTGGACATCATGTTAACTGAACTTAAAATTTAAATTGTTTGATTCTCATGGAATGGAACAGCTCAGATTTCTTCACTCTAAGTGATGGTAGAAAAACTTAACAAAAGTATACGAGAAGGACAATGACTGTCCTTTACCAGTCCTTAATCACACCCCAATTTCCTTTAATTTTGCTAAGTTAAGCAAGAAAGAAACAAGATCAAGTACAATACCAATGGGGTATTCTTTCTTTAGAGAGGTTGACAATTCCCAATAAATTTCGATTACTTGTAGCTGTACTATTTAGCTGATTTAGTGTATATAAATGAGAAAATGACGAAGGTGCCATGGCATGGCATTATATATGAATATGAATGTACCTGTCACAATTTTCAACCCTGCATTTTCCAATCAAATTTAGAGGCTGGCATGCATGTGCTTTAACATCATGGCCTTTGTCATATACTGGACGATGCGACTCCATGTAGGTCAGCCCGCATAAACTTCCATGCTTATCACTTTGCTTAAATATGTGTTAAGAAAATAGTTGTAGATCATATATCAACACAAACACCCTCAACTACTATATAGTTCAACTCTTTCTTTTTTAAATTGCATATGATTAGTTAAATTCATACACATACTTATATAAAATGATTAAATATATTTTTCTTCTATGACTTATACACATGAATCTAAAATGGTCATTGTTTAATTTAAATTAAAACTTATAACATCATAAAAAAAATTAAATTATTTTTTACTCAGTCACCGGCTCACTTAACAATCTTGTCATATATAAGTCTTAATGTGTAATTTTCACATCAATTTAATCATTCAAAATTTCTTTAATCTTAACCCTGAAAAAAATAATCTCTTTAATGATTTTTGTCCTTCTCTTCCTCATTCATCCTCTTCCCCTAAATATGTGTAAAGAAAATAGTTATTCATATATGAACAAACACCCTCAAGTACTATAGTTTGACTCTATTATTAAAAATTGCATATGATTAGTTAAATTCATGCACATACAGACGCACAACTTTATATAAATAAATTTAAATTTTTTCCCTCTTTTTCTCTTTTCGCGAGAGAATCATGTATTAAAATTTGACACATCTATACCAAAAGTTAGCTTAAAGATAAAAATTGTTCTACATACCCTTTATATATAAGAATTATTTTAATTATATCTCTAATTAACGTAAGACTTTTAACATTGATACATTGAAAATAAGTAATAAATGTGAGGGATGTGGATTGGAAGCTACTGGTATTACCTATAATACAACGCATTGTTGTCATTTTCAGCCCGTCCCAAATAGACCAACTATAAAGCTTCCTTTTCAAGTGATGATGATCAGAAAATGATAGTGAAAGTAAAGCGTTGGAAAACGATTTCTTTCCCTTCATCCTTCTCCCAAATGATTACGCCCTTTAGACTTTAGCCTGTCTTCATTAAAATACAACCAAACAATAAAGAAAAGAAAGCTGGACTAGAATTGAGCTTTTCTTGTCGCCAACACAACTCCTAAAAATTACCATCAAGGACTATAAAGAACTTGTTCTTCCTTCAGTGACGTCTGGCAATGATTTTTTGACACCAATTGATCCTTTTAAATGAATTCATAGTGTCAATTGGAACTTTTTGTCTGTGTTTTTTTTTATAAATAATTAAATATTCAAACGGTCACATCTATTTAATAAGTATGAAGAGAGAGATAGACAAAAATTTTATTTAAGAAAATTTGAGAGAGTTTATACTTAAGAGAAACTAAATCCCTACAATTGTTATATAAATTATATAAGGTGAATATTCTATGTTAGATGCGAAATAATTTGGGATTTGTACCTACATTAGGTGGAGGAATCAGCGTGGCACAAATGTAATATTATTTGAAATTAAAAAATACTGAGATTAGTTATACAATATTAAAAGGTATACAAGGACTTAATATTGCAATAAATATTTACGTTTAAGCCCTTTTAAATAGATGTTTGTCTTGTCTCTCTCGTGAGATTGATTGATTCAACCGGAGAACCAAAAAATTAGGGTTTTCAAGAGACATGAGAAAAGGGATTCTCTGGGGATTTTGTATTCCCCATTGTCGACGTTGAAGATTTCTCTGTCTAAGAGGTCATTGAGGAAGGTGGAGAAGGATTTCCCTTTTCAGATTTAGACGGACTTCGAGCGGAAAGGCTCTTACCACATATGTGAAATGCTCAGGATAACACTACATCAAGTTACAAACCCAATTGGGCTAGGGACTCTGCCTAAAACTTCCTTATTGCCCATTGATCTTCATGTGCATTCAAGAAGAGCCCGAGTTATGCCAAGAAGGATCGAGCCTCGAAGAAAGGTAGTTACTCTACATAGGTGCTCCATTTCAATTAACGAGCAAGCACGTCATTGGTAAGTCTTTCAAATATACTACTTAAACCACTCTAAGGAATTTTTGTACATTCTCTTATATTTGTATCATAATTGTTTACCTCTCTTGTTATTTTTTGGGTTCTTGACAAATGTCACCATCCGTTCGAGATATAATTGTATGCCCCTCCCAACAAATGTCTTTACCGAGATTCGAACTTATGCTTTCATCCTTATAGGAGTCTAGCTTTCTTACCACTAGACCATACCTTGTTGGTACCTCTCTTGTTTTAGGAGAGAGGATTGGGCAGGTCAATGTCCGTGGATGAGGTCAACCACTCTATACACACCCGGAAGAAGGACAAGACCTGGGTTGATTTAGGACTAACGAGACATGTTTAAGCGTAATTGTTCATTATATTATTAAGTATAACTTATAATGTTATGGTTCGATCTAACTATTTTTTATTTCACCAGACTCGGTTTCAGTAGAGGCTTGAGATGATATCTCAGCAGTCCACAGAGACTTCCCCCAACAGCTTATGAATGAAAGTTGACTCCTCGACCCATATCAAATTATGGGTCGATATTTTTGGGGCAAAGTGTCGAGTTTTAAATGGTACCCGGGACATGTCTACACGGCACAAGTCTGATATCCTATCTCTCACGCAAGAGTCAGGAGACTCACCCAACGCTTTTGATCAGAGGTCCCAATAGGTTCATCTAGTGATACAACAATAGAGTATGGCATAGAGGAACACAATCTTGGAAGATTAGATGACCTCCATGAATTCCGACTTCCATAGCCTCACAAAGAACTACACGACGTCAAATGCAACGAGTTGGTGCTTCTGTTGGTGCTTTTGCTGCTACTTTGTTCGCTCCTCTCATTGCTATGTCGGGTTACCAACACAACTATGAGGAGGATGAGGATGGTGACAGCAAGAGGTAGAGGAGCGCTTTATTGACAATGAGGACAATTCTAAGGATCATCCTCTTAGTTGTTTTTATACTTTCTATTTATGCAAGCTTTTAGATTTATTTGTAATTAACTACATTTATTACTTTTTTATTATACATTAATATTCACATTTTATTTGGAAATTAAAATATTTATTTTTCATTTTCACATTTATTATGCTTGATAAAATAAAAGATGTAGATAAATATAAATGAATAAAAAACTTGATCACTAAGCCATCGGTAAATGGTAATTCCGATGACCATGACCGTTGGTTCTTTTAACGGTCTTGATTGTTAGTATTTCTAACGTTTGTATTACCAAAGACTTTATTATGATCGTTGGTAACAATTATCAATAAAAATAGTTGCGGGTTGTATCATGTTTGTCAGAAGTTCATCAGTATGTATTATTATTGTCGCCTTACTGGCAACTTTTGACACCAAGTAATCAGTTTGTAGTGGGCCGATGTTGTTGAATATGTTTCACATGTGACAACACTTCTTTATAAAACGTTGTTTAATGAGTAATGATATGAACTATGGATTTTGCCATACATTCAACCTACATAGACATTTTTGGCTGTTTTTAACCTATGCAAATGTAACGTTGATGCTTCTTTTGATGATACGTCAAAAAGGGGAGCAACAAGAAGCATTATTAGAAATGATGATGGGTATCTTATTACTGGACTAGCGAACACAACCGTTGTGGCATCCCCATTAGTAGCTGAAGCGTTTGCTGTAAGAGAAGCCATATCCTTCCTGGCCAGCACTGGATTCCCGTGTGTGGAAATTGAATCAGATTGTCGGGATCTAGTTAAAGAATGTAGAGGGAAAATCAAGACTGGAGCCATCAAAGGTATTCTGGGTGATATACTAGATATGAGAGATCGTTTCCAATCTTGTAAGTTTACCTGGACACCAAGAGAAGGTAACTCAGTTACTCATCTAGTGGCTTGATTCTGTGCTCAGGGCTCACTACCTAGCTGCTGGACTCAAAACCCACCATCCGAGATTCGACGTGCTCTCCAGAACGACCACATCATTCCTCCCTCATAGCTAGATGTTAGACATGTGCAGATCTAACTGAGTCTTCAGGTGGAGGAATCCTCTTCATCCTTGAGGTTTGTGGTGGACATGGAGACGGATGCCATTACTGATGATTAATTGATGTTGAGTTAGGTGAGGAGAGTGGTTGAGTTCTACCTAGTTAGGGTAAGCTACTTGTGCAGTTCCCTAGACTTTTATTGCTAAGTGCTTTTTAGGTAAAAAGTACTTAACCGTTTGTCTTAACTGGGTTTCTTTTTAGGGGAGTGTTAGATTCTCCTTCAGACCCATGCTTGCCCACGTGCCTTGCATGTTCTGTCTTTTGGGTGATGCGTTGTTGGACGTCTTTTCTTATGGGCTTTTACGTCTGATTTTGTTTTAGCTCTTTTTCGGCTCTAGTTTGTACTTCTTCAATTTTATCAATATATCCAATCTAGACCCCTTTGACAAAAAAAAAAAAAAAAAAAACCTATGCAAACATTAATGACATCTAAAAATTGCCGTTAACCGGTATATTGGAAGTATATCCTCAAAAATCATATGTGCAATAATCATTTCCATTGCATTTATTTAAGAGCACTTCAAATGTGGATTTTAGTATGTACGGTATGGTGTTATACACAAACATTCAAACACATATATTTGCATCAAAATTAAAGTAGCACAACAATATATTTACCCGGCCCTTGATCATTATGTAATATGCATGCATTATGGTACACTTGAAACCATTCCAGAATTTGACATCGTAGCCTTTTTCAGTTCCTCTAGGTTGTTTTATGCACATATGATCCATCTTGTCATATTATTGGTTAACGCCTTGTTGCGATGCGATGAAGAGTTTGAAGGGTCCCTCTAACTCTAAGTGCGCCCATAAGCAAACAAGTCAAAAGTTGTAATTAGGGTGCCTTGAGATTGAGAAGAAAACAGTTTTCATTGTCGAATAAAAAGTAAACAAACAGCTTTGGAGATAAGTCCCCCATTGACTAAAGTTCCTCATGTCCCCAATTCATTGTTAACAACTTTATAATGCAAACTTCAGGTTCACGTGGTTTTACTTTATTGACTATAATAACTCCAGTTATCTCTTTATCATGTAAAACTCCATTTATCTCTTCAATTTTGGGATTTAACATAACCTCATGTAGTATTAGAGTCTCAGCCCACACGCTTCATAAGCCCATATTGAGGTTTTTTTAGTCAATAAGCCCATTTGATGTTGAATATAGACTAGAGGGCATCAGTTGTTTGAAAAGAATTCACCTGACCACTTATTTATAAATTATTTTTGAGAAGCTTATAACGTGTTTTTTTTTTCTTCTTTTAGTTTTACACATATCTTCCATGACCACGGAAGGTAATTTAATTTGAATTGGGAACATCCACATGGTGAAACTAATCAACTTTTCTAATTAAAAAATTATTGAACAACTTTTAAATTTTACGGGTTTAATAAAAATTATGAATTTCTTATAGATTTCAAATTATACTAATTATTTTAATATTTAAGTTGTTAAAACCGAAAATTTTGTGAAAATTTGATTACTAAAAAATAAAATATTTACTCATATTAATCGGTAGACTCCAAATTCCCGTTAAATAAGAAAAACTCTTAATCCTGTTTAAATAGGGAAATATACCAGGTTGGAATTGTGAGAGAAATTTAATACATAAAAAAATAAAAATAAAAATAAAAAAATAAAATAAATCAATTTAAGCAATGATTAATCTAAATCACCTAATTACTCTAAGATAAAACTAAGATATCATAAAATACTCTAAAATATAGTTAAGATATTATAAGACCATTTTTTCATTCTCTAACACTTCTCAAGTTTAAGCTATCTTAGCTTTACTTTCAAAAAAAAAAAAAAAACTATCTTAGGTTTAAGCTTGTTAAAATATAGAGAAACCAATGAGGAGGAAGAGAAAACAATCATACCATTTCCAAAGATGAATATCCTTGAACAAGAAAACATGTACCATTATTATGCACAAATTAAAATCCACACACCAACGAACCACACACTACACAGCCAAATCTCCACTTCAATAGAGCTATGATGGCACAGGTCACGAGGACTAGGGGTGGGAATAGGCCAGGCCGCCGACAAGGGCCTATGGCCTGGCCTGTTTAAAGCCTGGCCTAGCCTGTTTAATATAAAGGTTAGGCTCAGGCTTTTTAAAAAACCTATTTAGCTAAATAGATCAGGCTTAGGCTTATAAAAAAGCCTATTAAGCCTATCAGGCTGGCCTGTTTATTAGCATCTTAATTTAATATATTATTTTAATAAAATATACAAATAAATCAAAATATTAAATTCAATTTACATCCATCTAACCTGTCACTAGTTTTGGTATTTGTAGAAAATTTAATTTTACCTTTTTTAAACTTGTCGATTGACAAACATAGTTGGCCTATATAGATGTAGGCTTGTTGGCCTACTTAGATGTTGGTCTATTTAGATATAGGTTGTTTGGCCTATTTAAAGGCCTTATGTGAAAATAGGCCTATAAATAGGCTTCAGGCCAAGCTAGGCTTTAAAAAAGGCCAAGCCCAAGCAAAATAAAAAGCCTATGATAGGCCACAGGCCAGGCTTAGGCCTTAAATTTTTTAAATAGGTCAGGCCTATTTACGCAAAGCCTAGCCTGGCCTAGCCTATTCCCACCCCTAACGAGGACGATGCCGCATGGAAAGAATTACGAAAAAATATTGATAAAATATAAATTACTTACAATATTTATAATGTGTGGACTCTAATTCATCTTTAATAAGAAATTATTATTTTTCAAATGTTAGTTGTTAGTAAATTAGTATAAATTATTCCTCTTCAGGGTTCGAACCCTAATCATTCACCTATAATTACTTCTAACTCAACCATGTAAGCTACCTATTCCTCAATAAGAAAACTAATTAATATTCATAATCCTAATTAAATGATGAAACAAATTAATTTAAGCAATAATCAAAACTATCCTAATTACTCTAAGAATCATAATATACTATAAAATATGATTAAGATGTTATAAAATATTTTTTCTTATAAGATATGATTAACCTACGCATAAAGTTTATGGATTATTTGATTTTCTTATGAGTTTTTAGGATTTCAAAACAATTTTCAGAAACAATTTTAAAATCTTATTTTTCAAAAAAAAATAATAATAATACTTGAATGAGGTGTTTTGAGAGGTTAAAGTACCTATAATTTAGAAATTAAAGATAAAAATAGAAAATATTTCTGAGCTAGTTTTACAATTTTAATTGTAAAAACGAAAAACATAAACTGTTTTTAAAATTAAAATTTCAGAATAATTCCTATCAAATAAGATCTTGTTTCTAAAACTAAAAATAAATTATTTTATAAAACAGCAAACAATCCGGCCCTATATCTCCTAACTCTATTACTTTGTGCTTATTGCAAAGTAGGAAAATATTGTTGGTTTGGCATTTGAGGCCTTCCTTATACAGTGATGATCTCACTAAATTGGGCAGACATAAGTACAAAAGAAATGCGACAAGTTCTCGGTATACGACGTGAGCATGTAATTCGCTTCCCTTATATGTATGTACAAATCCAATTTTACACTTACTCCGGGGATTCTTCGGGGCGGTAGAAACTTCTTTGACGTTCCATGGACTTAGTTCATTGCTGAGGATAGTCATTTATCCATTAATGACGTTCTCTATGTCGGAGCTGAGCTCAAATGGTACATTGGTCCCTTATTTCTGTTTATAAAGTATTTAAAGGCGTTTGGAAGACTTTATTTAAGTTTATTTTACAATAACACTTGTGTCTGTGTTTGGATCAAGAACTTATTAAAATAGCTAATAAACCCTCCATAAGCTGATTTTAGCTTATATTAATACCAATATCAACCGTAGCTTGCAAATAATGGAATTTTCATGAAATAAATGACTACTCTCTTTATTTAGAATAAAAAAAATAAAGTGTATTTCTTGTTATAAGACCTACCTTACCATGGCCCGAGTTTCTTCTCTTTTAAAGCAACACTAATTAGGTTCATCCTCAATCAACAAAATCATCAATGAACCGCAAAGTTCCTCATGAGTTATGACCAATTGTATGCAATATTTAGAGTATAGCCCTTTCTTATGAGGCTGCTTCCATGCATGTGTCCATTATGACCAAGGCTTTGGCTTTGGGGATAAACTTTGAGATTCTTTGACTACACATATGACAAAATAGCTTAAATTAAGCTGCTGATTGTGTGTGGACATTTATTTGTATTTGGGCTTTTTTCTTCAAGGTCCATAACTTGATTCATAAGCATATATATATGAAGGATATCATATGATACAAACCAAAATAACACATGATAATTTGGCATTATATTCACATAATACATCACGCAGGTGTTTTTATTAGAGATAAAGTGGAGTTTGTTTGGAAATATATATTTACATGATCCTTAGAAGTTTATAGGAAGAGTTATGAGTAACTATTTCATCAATTTCTTTGCTATGTCCTTTCCTGAGACCCAGAAGATATTGCAGTTGTTGCTGAGAGCGTGAAAGATGATATGAAATATAGTATATTTCATTTTAGAGAATGAAATATACTATTGTTGTTTACATGTCTTATTTTAATAAAATTTCTTACAAATATTTATAATTTTATTTTAATATTTTATAAAAATAAAGGATTTACATTATTCACAAAAAGCACATGTGAGGATAGAACCCTCAAGGAAGGAGCGAAAGCGAAAATTACACCAGTAAAACGAGATTAATCAACAAGACGTTTAGAGGAACACCCCAAAAAGAAGAAAAATCCTTACAAGGATCCCAAGAAAAGACCAACACAAGGCACACAAAAGAGTTAGACAAAACTAGAAACCACGGACCAACGCTAAAAGCTAAAAGAAGACAACCCTGCGTAGCTAAAACACCTAAAACACGAGCTTACAAAGCTGCACCACAAGAAAGCCCCACAAAAAACTCAGAAACAAACACCCTGAAACTCCACCAAGCGGCTAAGGAGGGAGGAACTTACTTAGCCCTTTCTCCAACCCACGGATAGCTTCAAAGTCACTGACGAGATGGACGAAACCCAAAACTTTTTCCAATGAGCCAAACCTTCTTTGCTCTTGTGAAATATCTGCTAGAAGGCACTAAAGACCGGACATGCTCCTTCTCTGACAAACCCACATCATCATCTACAACAGGGAGATTCTCCATAACACCGAGAGGCTCCTTAGACTCTGATGGTGAAAGTACCAACTGGTTTCTTGCTTCCACCATATATGTGTCCACCGCTAACAAAGAAGTATTTGCTGCCTCCACTTAAACCTTCTTCTTCTGGCCTTTCCAATCACTTTTCCTAGGTCTTCCCCTAGGCCTCGGACTCACAACACTACCTTTGGTTTGAGAAGTAGAAGGAAAAGATGCATCACAAGAGATGGGCACAAAATACCTTCTCTCTAAGATGCAACCATGGTCACAAGAGCCAACCTCTGGAGGGGAAACAACAACCTTATCCACAACTCCATCGACACAAAAAACCTCCAAAGCAAGAAGGGAAGAACCCATGGCCAACAATCGTTCACAAAACACCTAGGGGAACCTCAACGGTAACCGAATAGTGAAAACCCAGGGACCTTAACGTAGACCAGAGAATAGAGAAATCACCTGAAAAGAGACCCCGAACAAGCTTTGCACAAAGCACCATCTCCTTCCCAAAAACACGCACCTGCCGACATAAGGAGGAGACCGCGCCAACACAAGCTGAGGAACTCAAAGCCAAACAACATGCCTCATGATTCCCCTCAACAAGCTCCACTCATCCCTCACCCAACTAGTATAAATAATAAGTAAAATAAAAAATTACTTTTTATTTAGAGAAGTTTTAGATATCTTGTAAATATATATTTTTACTATATTTTATTTGAAATTATTTTTCTCCATAAATATTTAAAAAAATAGGTAAAGAATAACATTTAAACATGACACTCTTTGAGCTAAATAATAACTATAACTATATATAACAAAAGAACACACGTTTTATGTTATGTGATAGTCATATGAAGTACATGTTTTGATAATACATTCCAGAAGTTGATTCTTAGGCCGTGTTTGACATATCATTTCATTAGTTTAAAACTTATTTGACTACCTTAAAGCTTATTGTACTAGCTTAAAAGCTCCACAAAATTATTTGGTAAATAAACTTATTTCAGTAGCTTAGAATATTTTTTAATAAGCTAATTGAGGTAGTTTCTAGCTTAAAGCTTATAAATTTATTCTCAAAATTATCCTTATCATTTTATTGGAATTCCATCATTACTCTTTTTATATTTATAAAAACACTAAACTCTAAAATTTCATCAATGCCTTTAGACATAAAGTTATTTGTTTTATTCTATTTAATTTAATAAAAATATGAACATGAAAATGAAAATAAAAATAAATTAAAAAATTAATAGTATATTTTGTAGTTGAAATAATTTTCACTTAAAAAAATTATACAATGTTTGAACTAAATTAAAATATTTAAAGTGGTAACTATTTTAATATTAATATCATATATGTATCCATGTGTAAATAAAGTAATATTAAATATAAAACATATTATACAAGTAAGCCTGTTTATGTCATTTTACGATTTCTGCTTGTTTAACTGTTAGTTTTATCAAACATTTTTTTCAATTAGATAATTCTTTAACTTTATACTAACTTATAAACTTTTAACAAATTATTCAGTTTTTAACTACTTTATCGGCTAAACTTGTTAAACATAGCCTTAGTAGCGGTTGTTGTGACATTTCACATTACTCACGGTTCATAATAACCAAAAATCCGTATGTCCGTTAATTTAAATTTTTACATTTGATGTCTAGTTGAGTCATTTTACTCTTAATTTATCAATTATCAATTATCAATTTCAATTCTTTTCCCCCTTATTTTATTATGGGTTGCATCCACCCACGCAATGTTTAGCAGGCTGATTCTCCGGTGAAAAGAAAAAGGAAGCACCCTCGATCGAATCCAATGTTTGAATCAAATCTAAGCACAAACTACCCAACTGCTTAGATTTGAAAGGTGATTTCTTTTTGTTTGGGTATTGGATCTCTGTTATCTTCAACCATTTTTGTTACAGCTGAGCCTGAGAGTGTAGAGAGAGTGAAAGAAAGAAAGAGTAGCTAGTAGCAGTAGTAAAAGTAGTAAAATGGGTATGGTGGAGGAGGAGAAGAGCAACATAGTAGAAGAAGGTGCTTCACTACCATCATCGGGACCAGACGCGAAGAAGAGGAGAGTCACTTACTTCTACGAACCCTCAATCGGCGATTACTACTACGGCCAAGGCCACCCGATGAAACCCCACCGGATGCGTATGGCCCACAACCTCATCGTCCATTACTCCCTCCACCGCCGCATGGAGATCAACCGTCCCTTCCCCGCCGGCCCCGACGACATCCGCCGATTCCACTCCGACGACTACGTCGAGTTCCTTGCCTCCGTCACCCCTGAGACCCTCTCCGAACCCATCTTCGCCCGACAGCTCAAGCGCTTCAACGTTGGTGAGGACTGCCCCATCTTCGACGGCCTTTTTAATTACTGCCAGGCCTCCGCCGGTGGCTCCCTCGGCGCCGCCGTCAAGCTCAACCGCGGTGACGCAGACATTGCAATTAATTGGGCCGGCGGAATGCACCATGCCAAAAAGTGTGAAGCTTCTGGCTTCTGTTACGTCAACGACATTGTTCTCGGTATCCTCGAGCTTCTCAAAGTTCACAGGGTAATCCTCTTTTTCACAATTTTTTTTTCTTTTAATATTTTTATTTATGTTTTTGAATTGTAGTCTGCAACCCATGATTTAACCCAAGGGAAAAGTTTTGATTTTTAATACTCAAAGCCACCCGAAATCATGTTTATATACTCTATGGTGAGAACAACAATTTGTTATATGCCCTTGTTATGTGGGAATAGTAATTTCTATGTTTGGTACCAAGGGAAAAATAGATAGATAGCTAGAGGCTTGAAATGACCAATCCATTCCAGTGTTTCATTCCACAGTGATATGGAGAATGGACCACCCTTTCCTCCCATTTTGTGTTTTTCTAAGTTAGAGTCATTTATTGTGTGTTGTTTCTCTTTTCTGTTTATGGTCATATTTGTTGGCCAAAGGCTATACCCTGACATTCATCTACATTTGTTTTCATTTGCCAAACATGAAAATTGACTGGAATTGAATAAAATCTCTTCTCATTCCTAACGCAATCAGACTGTGGTCCATGCCCATTTCCTTTCTGATTTTGACCCTACACTGCAGCACTTCTGCAGAACAACTATGCTTAAAGAAAGCGCTCTGATGGCATAATTTACTGGGAAGCTGTAACTTCATGCTTGTTTGAAATATGACTAGAGTTAAGATTGGATTACTCCTTGCCACTTCTCCCTTTTAGTTTCAAGTTCTCCAACACTGCCACTTTGTCTTTCCAATTTGCTAAACACATTGTACTTTATTAGAAAGAATAGGAAAAATATTCTCTGCTTATAGCATTGCAGATCTTTGAGGGTCTGTACCTCATTTCCCTAAGGCTCCAGTTTCTCACAAATAGATTGATATTTTCACACTCTTATCTTCTACTATTTATAACATACTATCTTTTCCTGATTCTCATATCTTGTCCTATTCTTAATAATCTTAATTCCATTTAGGAACGATTATTTTCTAGCTATGAAGCGCAGGCACTTCTCTTTCTTTAGGTGTTCGTCGGACACTATTCTGACACTAACACTTGTATGACGTGGGAGACGCTCCTCATCAGGTGTCCTATTAAAAAAGTAATTTTATCAGCTTGGACACTTAGCGAACACCTCAAGTTCACTTAGCCAACACGACTTAAACACTTAGTTGACACTCAAATAAGGTATGACATCTGAATGATCTATGATACTATTTCTAAATTTCATTCTGTTTTTAAATAACTTTCAAAAAAGTAAACTTCAATTATAAAAAAAAAATTAAAAGCTAAAAAAAGTGATACAATCGGTCACTATCACACTTCATTTGAGAATGTCACATTTGCACCCCTGTTCCCCTATATAAGAACTTATTGTGGCTTGAAGAAGGGAACTCAAGGAAGAACGCCGAGAGATTCAAGTCACTAAAGGAGGGGATGTGTATGGCTACTTGGTT
Organism: Acmispon strigosus; assembly: GCA_030819835.1. Lineage (NCBI taxonomy): Eukaryota > Viridiplantae > Streptophyta > Magnoliopsida > Fabales > Fabaceae > Acmispon > Acmispon strigosus. The sequence goes on along the minus strand of JAUAMA010000002.1, from coordinate 16,427,246 downwards.
CACCTCAAGTGGCACTTCCATTGAACAAAAAAAAGGAAGGTTAGGTTGTCACTAGAAGGACATTCTAAACATTGATATCAACTGTGGGAGAGCCATAATTCGAAGGTCTCATGGGGAGATTTTCAAAGGGCAGTGCCCAAGCAAATTCAGTTTGAGCATGATCTTAATTTACCGATTAAGTTCAAGGAAGGGGACTAAAGTGTTAGTATCAAGCAAATTAGCTTTTGAAGTAGAGTTAGGGCTGCCCAAATTCTTAAGATGGTATCAGAGCCAATGGTGACGCCATAGTGATGGACTCCTTGTATTGAAAGTCTTCCTGACAATGTGGAGGTTAGGCGACTTGTCTCGTTGACATGATGGGAGTGAAGGACAATACAAATATGTGGAGAAAAACACTTCAGCCTAAGGGTGAACATAGGGTGACTTAGTTGTGGGAGAGATTTTTGTGTGAGTTTAGAATCCCACATTGGAATCTTTTACAAGTGGTTAGGAGTTAGATCCCTTCTTGCCTCCATTATTCTTAAGTTGAATTTTAGCATAGGTGGACCTGTGCATTGTGCTCGCTTCAGGCCTAACAGACTCTTGCATGAGGGGGCATGTTAGAAATATATTATGAAAACCATTCACATGTCTTTTACCCAAGAGCTTAGGCTTTTGAGGTAGTTGGTTCATGACGGCCTTCAAGGGTCTGCAACTCCTTGCCATATTGTCCCAACTTTATCACAAATACGTTTTTAGTTTCACTCTGTTATCTTCTATTGATTATATCACTATCTTTTCCTAATTCTTTTATGTTGTCCTAATAATCCTAATTTTGTAATAGAATGGTTATATTTAAGGATATCTACTACTAATGATTCTGTTCTGTTCTCTCCTAGCTGCTATATTTAACGATATCTTTAACTATTTACTCATCCTTATTTCTCATTCTATATACATTCTTAATAAACCTCTAACCGGCAAACACTTGAGACCATTTTTCATTGTTCTTCTGCATGTAAAACAAATTTATGGTTCTACTTACTATTGCTTGCAATATGAGTTCTGGTTCTGTTCTGTATATCCTGTGGTTTCTTCCTTTCATGAAGTCATTGTTCTTACTATCTGATCTGTTACTGTGCAGCGTGTGCTGTACATTGACATTGATGTTCACCATGGTGATGGTGTGGAGGAGGCCTTTTACACAACTGATAGAGTAATGACAGTATCTTTCCACAAGTTTGGGGACTTTTTCCCTGGCACTGGACACATTAAAGACATTGGAGTGGGCTCAGGAAAACATTATGCTATCAATTGCCCATTAAATGATGGAATGGATGATGAAAGTTTCCGTGGTCTGTTTCGAACCATCATTCAAAAAGTCATGGAGGTTTACCAACCAGATGCAGTTGTTCTTCAATGTGGAGCTGATTCATTGTCTGGTGATAGGTTGGGTTTCTTCAACTTGTCAGTTAAAGGTCATGCAGATTGCCTTCGTTTCGTTAGATCTTTCAATGTTCCTCTAATGGTCGTGGGTGGTGGAGGATATACAATTCGGAATGTCGCTCGTTGTTGGTGTTATGAGGTCACTTTCTTTCTCTTCTTAGGCAGGATTAAATGTGATTTGGTCCTACTTTTAATGTTGCTTATTTAGTCACATGCTATTTCTTTGTTTAGACTGCAGTAGCAGTAGGAGTGGAGCCTGATAATAAGTTGCCCTATAATGAATATTATGAGTATTTTGGCCCAGATTACACTCTCCATGTCGATCCAAGCAACATGGAGAACCTGAACACACCCGAGGATATGGAAAGAATAAGGTGCTTTTTACTATTAACTTCTTTTTGTTTGGATTAAAATTGTTTATTTTAATTTTTACTTTATTTATTATAATTATGTCATAAATTAGCAGTCATAAATAGCTGTGAATGTAATTACTCAAATGCATTTCATTTTGTTGCACCCAAGTTTCATCCCTTTCTTTGAACGCTGTTGTTTTCAGAATACTGTGATTTGTTGCATAGACAATCTATAGTTTATATCTGGAATTGTTGTTTTCGTGCTGATTGTGAGAACATTGTATTATCTGGACAAAACATGTCTAGTATGGCAATATATCTTTTGTTGTGGAGGAAGGAGGAAGTGGTTAGTTATTGTACTTGAAATACATTCTATTCTGTCTAACATGGAGCTTCATATGTATGATCACATTTTTGAATGAGGGAATTGCTGTTCATGCTCATGTCATATGTTACTTTTGCTGCTGAATATAACTGCTACCATTACCCTGGAGCATGCAGTTGTTTAAATTTATTCGTTTTTATTAAATTTCTAGGAACACATTACTAGAACAGATTTCCCGACTTCCCCATGCTCCCAGTGCACCTTTTCAGACTACACCATCTACCATAGAACCTCCAGAGGAGGTAGGTACTCAGAAACAGTTTCAGTTTTTGCCCTCCTGCTGTTTTCTTGTTTTAGTTTGATATATCAATTATGGATTCAGGCGGAAGAGGACATGGATAGAAGACCAAAACGGCCCAAATGGAATGGTGAAGATTATGATTCTGATTACGATGAAGATGAAAAGCCTAATTCTAAGAGCTCAAACTTCACTGCCCATACGAGGTAATGGTTATATAAATCCATTTAATTTATCAGTCACTTAATTTAGGAGGTGAACTGTGGGCTTGTCAGTGAACGGTAGTTATTTGGAGTAGAAGTATATCAAGGATTCAACTCTTGAAATTATCACTTTGTGGAGAGTTTTACTTACCTATCTACTACCCTCGACTTGAAGAGTAGTGACAGTTATCTTTGTGAGGGTATCTAGTCAAAAGTCCACAGAATGTTGGTTTGTTTATGAGACTGATAATTACTCTAGATTCAGTTTTAGTGGAAGTTCTATCTAGATAATGCTGCACGCTTTTGGCTGTTTTGAATGATTATACTATTCATTTGGCTCTTATTGTGAAAGCTAAGATATATGCTCTCTTTGCTGCAGGGATGTTGCAAATGACATGGAAGAAGAGAAGCCAGAAGTGCATCCATCATCTTGATGTTGTTAAAACACGGCTAGTTCTTGTACAATGTATTTGTACTATAATGTTTAATTTGAAATATTCCCATTATGGGTTTCTCATTGCTTTTAGTTATAAAATATTAAAGGAGTCTGGAGAATGAGAATATAGTGTCCCTGATCACATTATGCCCCTTGAGGGAAAGGGATTGTAACGGTCAATTAACTTATTTTTTGACATCCTAATTTGCACGCTCACCTTATACTTTCTTTAAATCTTTCCTTTTCCCCTTAAAATCATTTATAAATCTCTTACTTTCTTTGTTTTCTTCCTACCTCAGTCTTCCACCTTTGGTGTATACAAACCATGTGTGTAAAAAAAATCTTCGTTTTTGGGTCAAATGGGGTGGATTCTATGGTGCACGAGTAAATTAGTGGTGCATGGGTGCGGCCAGCAATTGTCCCGCACAACGACGAGCTGAAGAGCGACCTTTTTGTGGTGGGCAAGACGGGCTATCTCTCTAGTGGTTGTGCGACGGGGATCGAGCACAAACTCCGTCGCACAACCACTAGAGAGAAGAGAAGCTTCCATGGAGGTAGAGAAAGTGAAGACAAGGGGAGAAAGTAGAGAAGAGATAACAATAGGGTGGACTAATAGGGCCCCCACCATTGCAAACATGACTCTGCAACGAGAGCTGCACTAGCGATGAGGATTCTCTCCGAGCTAAGGTGAATGAGCTTCTAGTTGTGGGATGGTGGCATAGAGGGTGAGAACGACAACGGGGCTTGACCGAGGAGCTTCCCACAATTGAAGGTTAAACGACACGGTAGAATGCACAAATGGAGGTTGCATATCGACTGAGAGGTGACTCGGCTTTGGTTTGACAATGTGGAGTTTGTGGCGTGCGGTGAAAGTGCTCAAATGGTAGTTTCGTAGTTTGTATGGCTTGAGATTGTGGTCGTTCTAAGGAAAGGAGTTCCATTTGGCCAAGGGGAACTCGCAGCGGAGCATGGAGGTCGCGATTTGTGGTGGTCGAAATTCTAGTGAAGGCAAAGCTTACAAGTGGGACACACTATTTCGCCAAGGCACAAGATGGTAACAATTATTTTAGTAAATTCAATTTCTTAACATAGTTTAATCTTAGTCGTTAAAATTATTTAATAATATATCTTATGGTTTACATAAACTTTCCAAAATAATCACATGTGGTCTACCATGGACCGTGAAAGACTCTGGTACACTTACACTTGGTCTATGCTAGTTGTTGACCGTTAGATGTTTGCATTTTATAATGTGAAAATGGCAAAAAAGACAAAATCTTCATAACCACAGTTAAGGAGTGATTCACATAATTCAATTAAATTGATAAAATTTGTCTAATAATGAAATATGTTGAAAAAAAATGAATTCAAAAAGTGTTTTCTTAATATTCATGAATGAAACTACTAAGTTGCTCTTCTACATGGGCTTCGTTTTTATGTTGGGATCTTGGACATCGTGCTGTGGTTATCTAGTCATGATACTCTTCTTTTGTATGAGTTCATCTTATGAGGCATCATTGCTTTGTGTCGTAGGATGGGGAATGCTTCGGCAGATTTTCTTGCAAAGTCGTGCTCATCTTCAGCGCAGGGACTGATTCTTCACAAAACTGCACCTGTGGATATTGATTATCTTCTTCTAGGAGATTTCTTTGGTTGTCCTGTGCTCAAGCTGTAGTTTTGTTTTCCTTATTATTTTTTACTCAAAAACTATTAAGTTGCTTAGACCATACGATTCCATTTTGTAACATGTTATTGATATTGAAAAAAAAAAATCTCATGCGAAAATAAAACTTGATGTTCAAGTAGATAATTGAGTTTAATGAGATTAACTTTTATATAATTTTCTAATCTGGCACCTCTACCTTGAACTACATTCGAGTTTATACAACAAAAAGTCGATGACAAACACAAACTCTTCTTCAGGTCGTGCTATTGCAGACGATAGTTCGGTTGGTACACAATGTAACACACCAATTTCAATTTTTCTTTTTTGTCTCGTAACCAATATCTCTATCTTATTTATTTAAAACAAACCCTAAGATATTGTTTTAAAACAGAAACATAATCTGCACTTAATTAAAAGGATAATTCAGAATAATAATCATTTAACAACCAATATCTAAAACAAACATTCAGAGATAATTAACTTATCTCCAAATTCAAACTCAAATTGACAGAAGAAACAGAATTTTTTACGAAATAAAGTCAACAAAGCCAATAAAGGTCAACAGGGACCAAACTGTAAACTATGAAATAGTCCAGGGCCAAAACATAAATACTAAGAAGTCGAGGGTCTTACACACAACCCTCCAAGTCCTAAGCATTTGTTTAGAGTAGTTGTTGTAGTTAAACCCTCCTTCAATTTGGATTATTGTAGGCGATAACTCGATAGGTACACAACCTTCCAAGCTTTAAGCATTTTCTTAGTGGACTTGTAATAGTTAAACCCTCCTTCGAGACAGCTATTGCAAACGATTGCTCAGTAGGTACACAACCCTCCAAATCCCAAGCTTTTGCTTTGTAGACTTGTAGTAGTTAAACCCTACTTCAAGCTGGCTATTGCAGACGATAGCTCAGTAAGTACACAACCCTCCAAGTCTCAAGCGTTTGCTTAACGGACTTGTAGTAGCTAAACTCGTTTTCTGGAAGACGATAGCTAGGCCGACACATAGCTCCCCCTTTATGTTAAGCAAATTATAATATAGGGTAAACGACATTGTATCTTGCGTTTACTAGAAGAGCGAAAAAATGTGTCGTTAGAAAAGAGTGTTTTCCTAAAAAAAGGGTTGGTGTTTCTATGACTTCTCTCAATTTTCTCCATCTTTTCTATAACTTCCAAATTTCCAAAATCATTGAGAATTTCATCTTCATTTCCTGGATTTGGTGATTTTTTGGTCATTGGTTACTCACTTTTAACTAGTTAATGCTTATTCTTTTCTCCCATTTTTGTTGGAAATAAATGACTGAAGTTCTCATTCTCCCCAAAATCACTTATGAATCTTTAGATTCGAATTTCGCTTAAGATTCAAGTTCTTTGTCGAACTTTCCTCTAGATTCTGAAACCCCTTACTCCGTTCTCCCATTTGGCTCACTTGGAAATATGTTAAACTCTAACTCCTCCCCTTGTGGTTGTTTGGATTTGCAGATGACGAGTTATATGGCCGAGAACATTCAAGGGTAAGTTGCTTCCTCCACTCCAAAGGGATCTTTGACCATTGTGAAAGGGTGGAGAATATCGTGTCTATATACCAACTACCTCCGGAGCTATCACACTCACAAATAACCGAGTATCTATACTGAGCAATTTCTTACCTCTAAGATTTAGATTGCTTCAATCTCTTTGAACCAAGGAAACTATCTCAAATGTTGATAGTCTAAGCATCCTCATACGTCGAAGACTCGAACTAGGGCCAACTGATATGAAATAAATATGATAGGCTCCAAAGGTGAATCTTAATGGTGACACATCATGTTTCATTTCTCTTTTTTCTCATTCTATATCACTCTAGCTATGGGATAATTGGGGTGTCAAGCCATTTTTCCCATTCCAAAACCTATATAAAGCGACGCAACATAGGACATAGCAAACTTCTGTTGTGCAGCGAGAAAGCAAGATAAGGAATGTGGACGGTGCTCACTCCCCTCCAAACGCAAACATTCTTTCACAATCCCATTCCAATCCTCCATGCCCAACCCACCCCAACAAGAAGAATCTCCTTCCTCTCCTTCAAAACCTCACAACCACCACCACCGCCGAAATGCTCCTCTCTCCCACCCAACAAAACCCAAGAAGACGGCATCCCCGTGGAAGACGTGAAGATCCTCGCCAAGTTCAAGTCCCGCCACAACTACATCCGCGTTCTAGAAGTTTCCAGAAAAGCCGACCACCCCTTCCGCGGCTCCCGCCTCCTCCTCCTCGACGCCCCCGGGAACATCCACAGCATCTCCTTCCTCTTCAACCCCCTCACCGACACCTACTTCGACGTCTTCGCCACGCTCCCGCCGCTCCTCCCCCCGGGCCCCATCGCCGTCCTCGGCTTCGGCGCCGGCTCTGCCGCACGCATCCTCCTCGAGCTCTACCCCGATGCGGTGGTCCACGGCTGGGAGCTCGACCCCTCCGTGATCCAGGTCGCGCGGGAGTATTTCAACCTCGCGAGGCTCGAGAGGGAGCACCGGCGGAGGCTCTTCATCTACATCGGGGACGCCCTGGCGGCTAGTACGCCGGAGGGATTCTCCGGTATTTTGGTTGACCTGTTCTCGAAGGGGAGCTTGATACCGGAGCTTCAGGATCCCGCCACGTGGGAGAAGCTCACCAGGTGTTTGAGGAAAGGTGGGAGGATCATGGTGAATGTCGGAGGGAGCTGTGTGGAGGCGGAGAATAGGCTCCGGGATGGGAAGGTTATGATGGAAGAGACCTTGAAGGCGATGAAGGTGGTGTTTGGGGAGAAGCTTTTTGTTCTCAGACTCGGGAATCGGAAGGATGATAGCTCTCTCGCTCTCACTGGGAATTTGCCTCAAGCTGATACATGGAAGAACGCTCTTCAACCTCCTTTGAGATATTACGTCGATTTATGGACACCCTATTCTGGGTAGCAGTAGCACTCATGATGTCGCTCGCCAACTGTTTGTGTTTATTCCTCTGTGAAATGTACCTACTCATTTTTCAATACTTGGAGGAAGGATGTGATGATTGTAAACTAGTAATCGTAAGCAGGATTCTTCAAGCATTCACTTTTTTTTTGGTACATCAAATCATTCACTATTTAAGAATATATTGAAGTTTGTAAATTTAGTAGGGGTTTAATAGAAGAATCCTCGGATACATACAAATCACAGTAAACAATGTTATAACGGTAGAACCAAACACCCGAGTAACTTCTAAGTGTGTTTTGAAATTTACACTAACAATATTATATCGGTAGAACCAAATACCCGAGTAACTTCTAAGTGTGTTTTGAAATTTGTGTAAATTATGAATCCAAACATGCTTTTAAGTATAATTAGAGTCATACTCAGTTTAACAAACACGATAATTTCACCCTCAAGTCATGAGTTGAGACAGAATGTTGGCATACTACAAGAAAAAGAGTATAGTAAAACAAGGGAAAACCCAACACTACATTCGAAGGTGAGTCCGTACTCTTTTTCTATGCCAACATACCCCTTGATTTACTTTCCGCTTTAATAATGGTGGAACTACTTAAAAGGGAAAAACATCTCAAGAACTTAACATTTACCTTTTTCTTTTCGGTTAAGAAATCAGGCATAAGTCCACTGACAGAAATAAGATCAACAAGCAAATTTGGAAATATGTTGCTTCCCCCAACTCTAAAATCCTTTTGTTTGAAGCTTATGTAAAATTGAAGGAAAATGGATAAGATATTTCTTCGAGGTATGCTATTAAGATAAACCTTTAGGTTACTTGTCGAGTTTAACTTCAAAAAATGAAAAGAATAGGTTTAGACTAGGCGAAATGTCATATGCCTCATATAGTAAGGAAAAAGCTTTAACAAAAGCCCAACTACTAGGATGAAGTTGGTTTTTGGCAACATTTAAAAACTTAAGAATTGAGCATTCGAAGTAAGAGAAGGGAAGTCTTAGCTTAATTTTCTTTGGAAAAAATATAATTTATGCATATAGGTGAAGTTAGGGGTTGAGCCGTTTAGCCTATTAAAACAACTAAGTTCACGCTCTTGATAGGGTTCCATGATAACTTGGTCATCATAACCATCAAAGGAAAAGATGAGTCTAGACTTTAGTCGGTCCATCGATGTTGGTGTAGTGTAAATAGAGAAATATCGATGGACTTAAACCTTAACCCTTGACAATTTTGATCGACCGAGTTATTCTTGGGTCAAACGCTCGAACATGGAACACCCTTCCATAGGTGAATGTTCAAGCATGCAAGGAAAATTGCGAATCAGCTCTCTAAAAGTTAAGTTAACATTTTATTTCTAGTCTCTTATAAATAGATTATGCTTACTTTAGTCCTCTGGTTGAGGACTTTTTCTTGATTCAAAGGCACTAGAATTATGTCATGCTTGGTACTACTGGTCTAAATGTTGCTATGCTCACCAAATCTATTTTTGAAATGCTTTGAGTGAATATAAATAGGCAAGAGCATAAAAGTAGGAGCAAAATGAAGGAGGACAACGTTAGAAATGGTGCACCTTTTTGAAAGAAAGAATGAAGAAATGACAAGATCCTTCGCGGAGAGAGTTGGAGTGCTTTGAATTTTTCCAAAATGGAAAGAGAAGAAGAAGGAAAGATCATTTAAGGATGCAATGACGGAAACCGATGACACTTCATTTTCCCAAGAGGGTAAATTCAAATTTTGAAAAATGTTATCTATTATGTGTTATATACTCTCTCTCAGTTCGTTTTTATAAGAACTAAACTAACTTTGTATATCTCTTAAGAAAGTTAGGTAATATAATTTTTTGCATTAAATTTGTTCTCAAATGTTATTGAATTTTCAAAATTGTCTTTAATATACTTATTTTTAATCTTTTTCCATCCTTAATGCAATTCCATATTTCCATAATTGAATAAGGGTAAAAATGTGAAAAAGTAATTAATATAGCACAAAGTCTTATGTGGTTATTATAAAAAGGAGCAATCTCCACCCCTCTTTTGACTCTTATAAGAAGGAACGGAGGGAGTAATGTCTTTTTTGGAATACAAAAAGGCATGTATTATTTTTTCCATGACAGTTCAAGTCCTTTGAGATTGACCGATTCATGCTTCGGAACTGAGCTCAAGTAATTTTGAGTCGACCATTATCATTCGAAAGATACATTGAGCCACACTCCTCTCAAATGGCTCGATGCATTTGAGGTTTAGGGTTTAGGGTTCGATGCATTTAGGGCTTATGTTTATACATGAGGACTAATGCGTTATAATAGTCGACCAGACCACAATAATGACAGATAATTGCATTGCATTTATCGGCTTCCTAACCTTAAACATGTATTTCTCTCCTTTATCAATGGTCTAAGGTCTAGTTAGAGTGTTTGATCTAAGCTGAAACTTTTCTTTTTTGGGTTTCACCATGATATCCCCACAACCGACAGTTATGAGACTAATTCCTCGAGTGTCTGAAATCACATTAACTGTATGGACAAAATCCACTAAGCAAGACACTATGAAATAGACACATGATTTTTGCATAGGATATAAAAATGTAAAAGAATTGTTGGTTAAAAGCTCATACAATATACCTTGAATATACTAACACATGCTTTAGTCGGTAAATACGTACCACTTCCCCTTATTATAAGTTTGTGTTCGAATCTCCTTGTTGGTGTAAGAGTTGTATTGGTGGACGATCAGTAAGTACCTTTGTAAGCGACTAAAGATCGCGGAGGCCGACCTTAGCTCGTGGTGGTGAACAGAGCCGGACCAGACTTTTGAAAAAAAAAAAAACCTTGAAAATATTAGGGGGCGTTTGTTTGGGGGATTGGAAAATGGTACCCAGGAATCTTATGCCCGGGAATATAAGAATGAGAATGCTATTCCATAACATCTTTTAAAAATGTGTTTGGTTTGCTAATTCGATTCCTGGGAATCTTCATCCATATTTATAGGAATAATTATAACATGCGTTTGGTTATAAATGCATATTCCCGGAAATATATATTGAAATTCTTAAAATACCCTTATGTTATTTAGTATTTAAACATGGGTAGTGGCATATATGAGATTTCGCAAAAAAAATTGTCATTCCTGGTTTTTTGATTCAACTTTCCCACCCTTATACCATGAGAATAAAAAATGCCTATGAATAGGAATAACACTTACCCAGGAATGAAAGATACCCACGAGTGCTTTTTTAAAAACTTCTACCAAACGCAGGTATTCTGGATGTCGGGCCAATATTCCTAGGAATACTTTTCCAAACCCCCTTAATGAGGGTTTTTATTTTGCCAACAATGATGATTAGAGCCACGAAATATCCCCAAACTAGATTATTTGTTCTTTACTCCAACTAGACGTTCAAAATCTAAAACACAAACTGGCCCAATAGTTGAGTTATATAAACCCCCTACTTTTCATACTAAGGGTTTTATTTGGGTATTGGATCTCTCTCTCATTTGCGGTCATAGCAGAGTGAGATGGGTATGGAGGAGGAGAAGAGCATGGTAGAGGAAGGTGCTTCGCTACCATCGGGACCAGACGCAAAGAAGAGGAGAGTGACTTACTTCTACGAACCAGCGATCGGCGATTACTACTACGGCCAAGGCCACCCGATGAAACCCCACCGGATGCGTATGGCCCACAATCTCATCGTCCATTACTCCCTCCACCGCCGCATGGAGATCAACCGTCCCTTCCCTGCCGGCCCCGACGACATCCGCCGATTCCACTCCGACGACTACGTCGAGTTCCTTGCCTCCGTCACCCCTGAGACCCTCTCTGAGCCCATATTCGCCCGGCAGCTCAAGCGCTTCAACGTTGGCGAGGACTGCCCCATCTTCGACGGCCTCTTTAATTACTGCCAGGCCTCCGCCGGTGGCTCCCTCGGCGCCGCCGTCAAGCTCAACCGCGGTGACGCAGACATTGCAATTAATTGGGCCGGCGGAATGCACCATGCCAAAAAGTGTGAAGCTTCTGGCTTCTGTTACGTCAACGACATTGTTCTCGGTATCCTCGAGCTTCTCAAAGTTCACAGGGTAATCCTCTTTTTCACATTGATTTTCGTTACCTTATTGCCTCGTGGATTAGAGACCTAGGTTATGTTTTTTAAAATTTATATTTATACTTTTGAATTGTAGTTTGCAAACCACGATTTAACCTGATTGAAAAGTATCTTTTTTTTCTTCCCATTTATGCTCCAAGCCACCCAAAATCATGTTCAAACAGGAATGAATTTGCCAAACATGTTAATGCCGTTCTGAAAATTGCAAGATGGATATATACTTTGGGACCCCTTGGCAATCAATTTAAATTGATGTTTCTGCCAAAACTGTATGGTGATTGGGTGACCGATCTCAAGGTCTCTCGTTCAAACTTCTTTGTCATTGCCTTCGTAACTTTGTGGGACTATGTACTCTTCGAGGTAGACTTATCTCTAGGACTCTTGGTCAAGTTTCTTCGCTCATTATGCTTGAAGCTAGTGGGGCTGTGTATCCTCCTAGCCGAGCACCCATGCCCTAACTAGCACTAGTCACGGTTGGAAATCAATCAGCCGTGGTAAATGCCCCTATCATAACCAGGCAATCATGACTCGACAACTTGCTTTTGGCAATCATACTCATCAAGGTTCCCCAGTCAAGAAGATCCTTGTCAAGGACACCCCATTAATATCATAATGAGCATAATTACCTCTTCCTGCATGAACTATAAAGCTAGGCACAACAGAAAGAAGAGGCATCTTCACCACCCTGCTTTGCAGCTAGCATAGGGCTCGTTGTACTAGGTTGTTTAAGGGAAACTTTGCATGAATAGTGAGAACAACAATTTCTTTTATGCCTGCATTATGTAGGAGTAGTGGTTTTATCTTTGCCCCACATAGAGCAACTTATCAGATTGACCCCAAGCCTCGGTTCATGGATATCTTGTGTTCCTTGCCGAGCACCCATGATACTTCACCGACCTAGGGATTAAGTTCTCTGCCACTGGTGTGGTGACGACCACCACACCAACACTGCTGTCAGATGGTTTTTGTGGCGGATGTTTGTCTGTCCCCATCTTCCTCTCTGCCAACGACATCACCCCAAGCCTGAGCGATAGGTACCCATAGTAGTTAGTAGTTTAGTTTGTGGCAGCGCACGTGGAAAGGAGGAGCTAACAAGTCAGAGATTGAATATTAGAATTGGATCTGATTGGCATAATGAGTGAGACCCATATTTCTATAACCAGCTTTGAGCCCAAAATGGTGACCTTGGCTTTATTTGGTGCGCCTTTTGCATCTTCAGAATATGGAAAATTGATGATAACTTACTTTCAGGGGCATATTAATAGTTTATTAGTTAGTTGAGAAAGTTAGGTAGAGTTTAGGGGACAGAATATTATAAATAAGAGAGTTGTGGAGGGTGATCATCTTTGGGATCATTTCTAATTGGGAATTAGGGAGAGGTGTTGAGACAGAGACTCTCGAATTACTCAGCAACCAAATTATAGTTTCAGATGATATTCTTGAATAACATCAGTTCTGTTCTTCTGCATTGGCTGGTTCCTATCAACTTACTCCTTGACACATCTTTTTAGTTCAAGGAATTCAACAATGCACATTTGTCTTTTTGAATTTTCATAATTCTGTGAGTAAAAATCAAATTCATGTTTCTGTTTACCATTACTTGTATTATGAGTTCTTCTTTTACCTGTATGTCATGCGTTTTCTTCCTTCCATGTATTTATTGTTCTCACTATCTGTTCTATGTTCCTTGGCAGCGTGTGCTGTACATTGACATTGATGTTCACCATGGTGATGGTGTGGAAGAGGCCTTTTACACAACTGATAGAGTGATGACAGTATCTTTCCATAAGTTTGGGGACTTTTTCCCCGGCACTGGACACATCAAAGACATTGGAGTGGGCTCAGGAAAGCATTATGCTCTGAATGTCCCGTTAAATGATGGAATGGATGATGAAAATTTCCGTGGTCTGTTTCAAACCATCATTCAAAAAGTTATGGACGTTTATCAGCCTGAAGCGGTTGTTCTTCAATGTGGAGCTGATTCATTGTCTGGTGATAGGTTGGGTTGCTTCAACTTGTCTGTGAGAGGCCATGCAGATTGCCTTCGGTTCGTTAAATCTTTCAATGTTCCTCTAATGGTTGTGGGAGGCGGAGGATATACAATTCGGAATGTTGCTCGTTGTTGGTGTTATGAGGTCTCTTTCTTTCTGTTCTTGGGCAGGATTAAATGTAATTTGGTACAAGTTTTAATGTTTCTTATTTGGTCACATCCTGTTTCTTTGTTTTAGACCGCAGTAGCAGTAGGAGTGGAGCCTGATAATAAGTTACCTTATAATGAATATTATGAGTATTTTGGCCCGGATTATACTCTCCATGTGGATCCAAGCAACATGGAGAACCTAAACACACCCAAGGATTTGGAAAGAATAAGGTGCTTTTGCTTATTAATTTCTTTTTGTTTGGATTAGAATTGTTTATTCCAATTTCTTCTTTATTTATTATAATTATGGGATAAATTAACAGTCATAAATAGCTACAAATGTGATTACTGAATTGCATTACATTTTGTTGCTTATATTTCACAGTCAAAAAATATCTATAGTTTATATCTGGCATTGTTGTTTTCATGTTGATTGTGAGGACAATGTGTTGTCTGAGATAACATATTTAGTAAGGTCATAATCCTTTATTGTCAGGGGGATGGGGGGTGTTTGTTATTTAATGTACTTGAAGTTGAAATATGGATAATCCTTTAGATAGAAAGAAAGTACTGGTATATTGGATGCTGTTCTGTTCTGTCTAACATGGAGCTTCATCTGTATGGTCTTATTTTTGAATGAGGGATTTTCTGTTCATCCTCATGTCATGTGTCACATTCGTGGCTGAATTTAACTGCAACCGTTCCCTTGGAGCAAGCAGTGGCTAAATGGATTCTATTTTTGTTCTATTTTTAGGAATACATTACTAGAACAGATTTCCCGACTTCCCCATGCTCCCGGTGCACCTTTTCAGACCACACCATCAACCACAGAAGTGCCAGAGGAGGTACGTACTTAGTAACAGTCGCAGACATTATTCTCCTGCTTTTCTCTTGTTTTTGTTTGATTTATTAAGTATGGATTCAGGAGGAAGAGGACATGGATAGAAGACCACAATGTCGCAAATGGAATGGTGAAGATTATGATTCTGATTTTGATGAAGATGAAAAGGATAATGTTAAGTCGGCAAACTTAACTGCCCATATGAGGTACTGGTTATATATTGTTTGGAATCTGAATAAGAATCCATTTAGTTAATTAGTTTATTAGTCCCTTTATTCAGTAGGTGAATTGTGGGTTTGTCACCCAATAATGGTTAGTTGCAGTGAAATATATCAAGGTTTCAAATGTCCACAAAGATGTGGGTTTGTTCATGAGATTGTGCTGTGACTCTATCTATCCTGATAAGTGATAAGTACTCTAGACTCTAGAGTCAGTTTGAGTTGAAGTTTTATCTAGATAATGCAGCACACTCTTATCCGTTTAATGAATTTAATAATCGTCTGGCTCCTTCTGTAAAAGCTAAGTAATATGCTGTATTTGTTGCAGGGATGTTTCAAATGACATGGAGATGGAAGATGTGAAGCCAGAAGTGCATCCACCATCTTGATGTTGATAAAACAAAGCAAGTTCCTGCACGAGATGTTTTGTATTATACTATTTAACATGACGGATTCCGTCTATGAGGGTGCTCATTATCGAGTTATAAGTTATATTAAACAATTCTTGAGAATGCGAATATAATGTCACTGATCACTCAACCCATGTAAGTATCACTTATCACTTTTGTTTCAAGGGGTTCCTTTTGCCTCCACCCCACATCTATTCCCCCCATCACCTCAATACAGAATTTTCCAAATCGCCCTTAAGATTATTAAACGCTCTGGTCTGAAGTTTAGTTTCTGAAAATTATTATAATTTCCATTGTACTTCTGAAACATAATAATTTGCTGCAAGCTATGAAAGCTACTTGAAATTTCTGAGAAGGTTCCCTTTTATAGAGAAAAACGGGGGCCATATGCTTCGCCTCGCATTGAACGTCGGAACGATTTATTGAAGATGAAAGTACATCGAACACATGAAGTTTTCTATGAGAAGATTTTGTATCAATGGGGAAAATATGAGTTTCTTTTATTTGGTCAATGAAAATATGAGTTCAATTAAGACTTGTTTCTGGCTTATCCAATATGGACGCAAAGTTCCAAAGTATGGAACCCCACAAATAGATTGGCCCAACTTAAATGAGATATGATAGCTTCTTGTCAATATGTTATCTTCATTGTGTTCAGGATTTTAATCTTCATATAAAAAAATAGTCTAATGAGTAACGCACCTCAAGTAAAATTGTTTTAAATTATAAGACTCCTTCTAGATTTTAGAAAGAAAAAATAATAAGTTTTTCATTTTTTACCTATTGCATTCATTATATTTTCAATTCCAAAATTTTAATTATCACCTCTACTAATTACTTCTCTTTCATGTTTCCCAACCAACCTTTGATATATCCAATAGGGGGCATATATGGAAGATTTTGTAAAAAAAAAAAAACAAAACCAGGATATTAATTAGTTTATTACATGTTTTCTTAATAAACGTGATTATTTGAACATGTCTTTATAATTTGGGACGGAGGGAGTAGTACGAATTAGGTAAAGAATACATGTATTGAGCTACCAAAGAAGTAGTCACCCTTAAAGAGGCTAGGGTGAGGCCTAACTACAAATGAATTGAATTTTAATTGTGTCATACAAACTCTTATGTTCACATCCTAATCTACCCCAGGAGGAAAGTTAGTCCTATACATATCACTTACAAGTAGAAACATAATGAAAATAGTTAAATAATGGTGTGCAATATCGGTCAATCATAAACTTTGTATTTGTGGATGGAGTCACCCAAAAAGTGTTAAAATATCAATTCTCGTCCCTTGGGACGTATCAGATTATGACTACTGAAATTGAAGTTTTGAGCATAAAGATTCCAATTGTAAAAAGCAGACATAGTCCTTGGGGTGTGGCAATATACCTAAAAATTATTTCATTGAACGTATTCTCTCCTGAATCTTGAAATAGCGACGATATGGACTAAATGTCATGTTCAAGTCAAAGAACTAACTTCAAATAGTCATGACAAATGATGGTTGAGACGAGATTCGTGATTTTTAAATCATGCAATAATGATCGGGGAAATCCACGAGGAACCCATGTCCTCCTTCATTTTTAGATTTTTTATTTAATTTTATTCACTTATATATATATTTAAACATATCAGATAGAGTCCCTAAAGAATAGCTCAAGTGGTAAGAGTTGGGACATATATGGGTTGGGGAGGGGAAGGTTTAGGGTTCAATCCGTAGAAGAGGAATTTAAATGCTTTCCGATGTAAAAAAAACATATCATATAGAAAAGTCATTTTAATTCAAATAATTTATGAAAATAGACGTTAAGAATAAAAAAAACTATAAAATTCTAAGAATTACATTATATTTTTAAAAAAATACATGAGCTAAATATTATTATTATTATTATTATTTAATTGCTACTATAATTCAAATTATGTAATTATTATGTTAGGGCGGGTTGAGGGCCGAAAGGTATTAGCACCCTCAAACTTACCTATGTCTCCATTTTTTTTTATTCGAGTTTAGGTTAGGTTTTTTCCTAAAGCCGGTTGAAGCGAATTTCCCCATCAAAATATTGGTGAAATTTATGGGTTCGAATTTGATTATGATGGCTAGTTAGCTGGGTTTCCAATTTCTAATACATAAACCTATTTTGTGAGGGTTATTAATTAATTTGATAATAACGTTTGTTCTTTTGCTTTGAGAAAGATTAAAATATAGCCCACCAAAACAAGCCTATTAGCTTTGATTACGCGGCAATAATACCTAGGACGCTAGCTAATTGATTACCTACAATTACAAATACACAACTATTTTATAGTAGTTTATGTTTTGGGGCTCTAGTGCTGAATGGAACTAAAACGGTTGTCGTGGACGCGTTCTGTACACAATTTTTTTTTTTAACTCAATTCTACAAAAATATAATAAATATTAAGAATGGGTAGCAGCACACAATTTTTAATAAGTTCTTCAACACATTTTATTTGGTTAGTTTATTTTTTAAAATTCAATATATTTATTTCATGAATTGATAGTATTTTTTAAAAAATAGAAAAAAGAAGACAAAGATTACAGAGATAGGTATTGAAATGTTTATGGATTTAGATTTTTTCACGTCTAAAAAAGCTCAAGAGTGTCAAATTTTATCTTATCAGAATTCATTTAATTTTGATTGAAAGATAGTAAAACTTGACACTATCAAATCTTTTTACATGGATCCAAACTCCAACGAATGTTAATATATTGAGAAAAAGTTGAGGCAACACAACACAAATGCAGTCGACAAAACAACAGCTTACACGTTACATCTGCAGGTTTAGCTAGGTCATGAAATAGAAAGGAGTGCCCGCAGCCATTAAATTTGACATCTTGAGCTTCAACTCCAACAGCATTAATTGCATATATATTCAACTATAGTCATCACAATCACACAGATTACTTGCATACATTTTTATGGAATGAGCTTGTCTGCCTTCAATAATAGATTGCTGATTCCATCACAGATTTCGGTTTATAATTATTTTTTTATTTAATTACACACATTATTAAGGTTTTTTTTCAAAAGCAAAAGAGTTAATTAATATAAGATATTATTTGAGAAACAATTAATCTCAATATATATGCTCATGAGGTAGTAAAGCTCTGTCCCAATACATGACAAAAAGACATAATAATGATAGTTTGTTGATTCTAATAAATTTAAGTCTAAAATAGTCGTGTGAGTTGGTTGAGAAAATAACGTAATGATTCTCTAATCAAGCGATTACTCAAAAAATAAATTATATTTTTCAATGAAGGTTCCTAAGATACTCCAAAAATCTTTTAGTGATTGCTATTGAGAGGTTGAAGAAAAGGTTAGTCTATGAAACTAAGGAAACGACTAAAATGGATAAATGAAAATGCCTAAAGACTGAAAGTAAATGTTGAAATGTGATAAAAAAACTGGAAATAAATAAAGTATCGGAAAGATAAAGGCAAGAAAAATACGAGAAACCTGTCGGTGGAATCACCAACGGTCAAAGCCGTCGCAAAAACCATCGATAACTTTCTCGCCTACAGTTTTGCACAGAAAAAATATTCCCGCCACCCTTCCAATTACCGACGGCTTTAGCCATGGCTATTTTTTTTAATATACGGATATTCTTTACCGACGGTCCATCTGTCGGTAATTCCCAAAATTACCACAACTTTCTAGCTGTCGATAATTTTATATTTTCTTGTAGTGCTCACTGTCTTCGACTCAGGGTTCACTGTTGAGCCTTGAGGTAGAGGAGCTATTGAGGAGATTGTATAGAGAGAGTGAGGCGCTTAAACAACAAATGATGACTATGGGGCAACAAATGGTCCAATAGAGTGTGTAGATGGCCCAAATGACTTTGCAGTTCCATACCTTGTCGCAACAACTTGTGATCTTGCAAGGTGTAGTAAGAGCTTCTGATGGTGGTGGTGTTGATCCCCTTGCTACTGGTGTTCCTGGTGGTGTTTCTCAATCAGGTTATGAGCTGGACTACTAGGAGAATGATGAAGATGAGGATGGCGACTCCAAGGGTGATCACTCTGAGTATGGTAGTTGAGAGGACTGGTCTCTTAGTTACGTTGATTTTGTATTTATTATTTCATTTAGACATCTTTGAATCCATTGCTATATATTATTATTATTAGGTGTAATTTCTATTTATTTTAATTTATTTTCTCAAATTTATTTTATTATTTGCATTTTATATTCTTTATTTTATAAAAAAAATTACTCGCAACCTTGACTGTCGAACACTTTCAGTGTTACCAATGACTTAAACCGCCAGTACTATCTCACTATTACTGATATCCTAGTTCATCGATAACTTACCGAAAACTTAGTTCATCAGTCAACAACCTAATATGTTGGTAAGTTATGAACGAATTTTTTATACGAATTCTAACTTCTCCATTATCACAGTCTTCTGTGTATCTATGCGTATGGGTAACTCCTTTTGTACGGAGTGATGTAGTTAACCTAATATTAAGCTTCGAAACTGTCTTTGCTTTTGTATATGAATTGTTGTTCTTCTTCATAATGGGTTATTTGTTATTTCAATTGCACTTTACAAATTTGTTTGAATTAAGATTTTGAAAAGGATTGATTGGGAACTTTGTTACTTTAGCGATACTAAGACAGAAATGGGCAGCAAAGTCATGTGCATGTGTCCGTACGATATAAATTTGGCACCAGAAGCAGAGATTGTTGGACCCTTTTTGTATTAGTTGATCATTATCCGTCTTATACTAAAAAATAATGATGCTGCTGTTATTGTATTTGCAAAATCAGCATGTTGTAAATATATGTGGTGATATTTCAAGTACACTGTACCAAATTGACTCTTATAAATGTGTATAAGATAGTGTAGAAGAGAAAAGAGAAAAGTATTAAAGGTTTTAAAGACAGCAACTGTGTGTAATTAGTAGTTAGTTAGTGTGTATTTAGATTAGTGTCACGTGAATGAACTTTTATATCAAATTAATAAGAAGATAGAGTTTTATTATTTTTTATTTAGAAATGAATGCTAGTATAAGCCTTAGTATTTAGTTATATGTACAACAGAATATAAATTGGAGAATTGAGAGAGAATCATCCCCTATTTTTGTAAAGGAGGAGAGGAGATGCATTAATTAAAAAATCATTTAGTACTAGCATTGTTAATTTACTTGTGACAGTCACAAACTACAGAATTTATAAAAGAAAATTAAACTATTTATTTATTGTTCAAAACTACCGCAAATTGTTGGTGTCAGGTTGCATATCTTTACTATTTTCAATGAGAAGCATTTAATATGTGATGCATTAAATGCTTCATAACTCATGCTCTTTGGTGCTCATGTTGTCTTTTTTATTAAAATATTTATTAACCCTTTCCTATTCATATGATCTACAAATTTCCATTCACGGCCCATTTGGTGAATACCCTTTACAAGTGTTTGATTTCCCAAAAACGTGAAGTTGCAGTTGCATGAGTAAGAGAAGGGACTACTGAGAATGGGAGACATCCCCACATTCCTGATATCATTATTAGATACAAGGTCATAGTCATAATTCTTTCTTTCTAGTGAGTCTACCTCCATTTATTACCTTTGTCTTTTGCATCCACTCCTTCTTCATCCACTCAATGTTGTTTTGTCTTCCCCCCTCTACTATCACCTTTTTTCACTTCATTATCACCTTTCATCCCCCTCCACAACAACAACACCTCTCTCTGTTGTTCTCTCTTCCAATTAGGGTTTCCCCTATAAGAGTCCTCTTTCTGTAACAAATCTGAGGGATATACCCCTTGTTGGCTTAAGTTACTTTTGTCTCAGGAGGGGGAAAAAAGAGCAGCTTCTCAAGGACCTCCAAGAATAAAGGTATAGACTCTCCTTTTAGTTCATTTGATCAAAGAAACCTACAACGCAAACAGGTAAAATTATGTTCCTATAGTTCATTCTTTTCTCCTTTTCTTTATGTAGATATAGTTCTTTTCTCTGTTTATGTTACTTTCAAATATAGTAACAGTTGATAGACAAAAACTATCCCTTTTTAGGGCTTTTCCTTTTTTTTTTCCTTTTTTCTTTTTCATGTAGCCATGAACTATAATCAGCCAGATCCCTCGCTCAACTGGTTTAATTTCAGAAGGAAATTCTGGTTTGCTACTTTTGATCATGCAGCTGAAGATAACTTCTTTACGCTAATTTATCATAGTCTCCTCCCACAAAGAAGATGAAGAAGAAAATAAAGCAATAACTTAACATAAGAAGAAATTCAGATCAACACTTGGCAGATAGTTTCATGATCAAAACTAAGAATTCTTTACTGATTTTGTTTTCTCATGAATCAAAAAAAGAAAAGATAAAGAGGAAAGAAGGAGCATATATATATATATATAATATTTCAGAAAAGGAAATAATAAATAAAGGATAAATATATTCATATATTATATTATATATGCTCAATTTTTTTACAGCCATACCTCTTAAGTTTTTCATCCTATTATTAATTATTCTAATTCTAAGTCCTTCTTAATGGTTTTTCTGATTAGTAGTATTCCTGACATTTTCTGCAACAACAACAATATTAAAGATTCTAGTAGCCCCATTCTAGTAGCTTTTGTTCACAATCATATCAAACAAAGGAAGGATAGAAGAAAAGGAGGTGCAATTGAACTAGCACCGGATCTAATTTTCAGACAATTGATCAGTTACCTTGATAATTGTTTTGAATCCAAAAACTTCTTACTGAAAAACTTATGGATGTGAAGTTTGTTAAAGGGTTTAGAGTCACTGAACATGTATGGATCAAATTCTCTATCATCAATTATGTTCCATGAGAAACAATTCTGAAATACAGAAACTTCTTCTCAGACTTTATTCTGCCTTTATAGAATCAATTACAAAAGCGTTTTCAAACATGTAATTAATAAGTCACAAACAACATTAAACCTAGTTGTTAATTGATTTTAAGCCAATCTTTGCAATGCAGGGAAAAAATGGCATCATCCAGCTCTTACAACACTCCTTGTGCTGCCTGCAAATTCCTGAGGAGGAAATGCATGCCAGGATGCATCTTTGCTCCATACTTCCCACCCGAAGAGCCTCAGAAATTCGCCAACGTCCACAAGATTTTCGGCGCCAGCAATGTGACAAAGCTCCTCAACGAACTCCTCCCTCACCAGAGGGAAGATGCAGTGAACTCCTTGGCC
Source organism: Acmispon strigosus (assembly GCA_030819835.1). Taxonomy (NCBI): domain Eukaryota; kingdom Viridiplantae; phylum Streptophyta; class Magnoliopsida; order Fabales; family Fabaceae; genus Acmispon; species Acmispon strigosus. Next base: position 16,404,703 of record JAUAMA010000002.1, on the reverse strand, counting down.
TACGAAGCCGAAGCACGCGTGAGGGACCCGGTTTATGGCTGTGTAGGAGCCATCTCTTTCCTCCAAAGACAAGTTCAGAGGCTCCAGAAGGAGCTTGATGCTGCTAATGCTGATCTGCTACGTTTTTCTTTGCCTGAGATTCCTCCAGCATCACTTTCTGTGCCTCCACCAATGAGTTCAGCTCAGTTTAGTGCAAGAATTGGTAATGAAGGAAGTGGGTTTTATAATCGGCAAGCTCCTACTACTTATTCTTTCCCTTACTCTCTTCCATGGACTGGTACCTCCTCAGAGGATATTAGTGATGGAGGAGGAGGAGGCGGAAATAATTTTTGAATTAAGTTTCAAGTGTTACCCTCCTAGGGTTTGAGGCATGGTCTGAAATATTCTGATGGCCTGGTGATATTATATATATATATATATATATATATACACATATATCGATTCTGGATTTCGTAGACGGGCTGCACATATCCAACACACATCTAAAGAGAGCTAGAGTGAGCAAGGAAGAGAAGAAAGGAAAGTAATTAATCTGATTTAATATGATAGATAAGAGGAGAGTGTTTGAAGAGTGTTTAGATATCTAAATATCATTATTGATTCTGGACTGTGGCTATGTAGACTTTCGTGGACTCTTGTAGCTAGGTTATTGAAGGTCTATTCTGTCCCTTAATTCTAGATTATGAGCATGTATTGTTTAAAAATTAGTAGGAATTACATGTGAGATCGATCTTTTCAAAATATTTTAAGTGTGGCTTTAGAGCCTTAATAAGTTGGGAGAACATGCATATAGTGATGTATGGCTACTAGGCCTCTTATTGTGTTCACTGCAACTCTATGCATGTGCAATGTGAAAGCGAGTTGATGTATTTGTCTGTTATTATTGTTTATTGTTAAGAATGTGAGTGATAACATTTGCTTGATTGTAAAGCCTAATAACTCTATGTTTTAGACTCTTGGTCCTACCCAGACTGTATATTCCTTCCTGTTGGACCACCCTTTTGCTTTATTTTGTGTTTTCTTCACTCTAATTATACCACACTTGTTGTAGATCACTGTCCGATGTGAGTTCATTACCAATTACCTCCAACCATTAATTAGTTCTCGTAGTAAATTTTGCTCTTACATAGTTTACCTAAGTATTGAGGCACCAAAAATAAAGTCATGACATGTGAGGAGTGGAGTTATAAAGGCAATAAAAATGTCACAGCAAGAGACACAAAGACAAGATATTAGCTTCAGTTCAGCTATCATGTCTTATTCATGTAAAGTCTGTCTTCCAGATCACAATACAACCACATGTTATTGCTAGCTATCTTTTAGACATTTTGTTTTAGGGCATTGGGTATGGTGATTTATGAACTCAACTAACAGGAAAAACAAGCAGTGTTTTTCTCAGAATTGTAGTTTTCATTCATTATCTACTGAGAAAAGGCTGGGATGATGAATCTAGGTACCTTCCTAGTTGCTATGATCTCCCTTGGAAACTATTACAACTATCAACCACCAGCACTCACCTCCAGACACAACACAGTATATATAACAGTAACCCCTTCTCACTGTCTTTCATAGACTGTAGCTACATTGACAACAACTTGCGTGCATATGAATGAATATCAATTATTTTAGCTGGGTCACTTTATACAGAAAAAATGTTGTGTAGAGCTAAGCCTGGCGAATAGAATTTGTAAATCTTAGTAGTCATGGATATGACTGAAAAAGATGAGATACAGAATCAAAATGAAGGTGAAATGGATATGATTGTAAATGATTTCAGAAATTGAAATAAGATGAAGGTGAAAAAAGGATGAAAAACTTAACAGAAAGTAGGGATAGGGTTAGATTCCCTTTTCATGATTAGTTTAGTGAAACCTTTCATTTTTTTAAGGAGCGATAATAATCATAGTAATCAGACTAATTCATTTGAGTTTCGGAGACCACTTAATAAATCTCTAACAACAAATCATTTTTCATACTCACTGTTTAGAAATTAAACTTTTAACTAAATGTTTAAAAAGTTCAATTATTTATCAACTGGAATGAATTTTCTTGATGTGAAACCTTTCATGTTGCAAAATAAGGTAAGGTTATATACTACAATGACATTCTAAATCAAGTTAAACAATTAAATGACCTAATTAATCTTAATAGATTTGACGTGTGATCCCAAATAAAATTCACTTATCATGTTAGGAATTCGATCACTGAAGTTTCTACTTTAAACAAGGCTTTACCTATGTATCACCTCTTACATAATTCCCTAATTACCCAAGTACAGATTATGAAAAACAAAAACAGAAACAGTTAAACCTAATCATGAAATAATCCTTATTTTCTTCGATTATTTCTTTCTCTGTCTTATTTATGAATATCATTCGTGTGTCTTTGTAAATCTCAGTGAGTACATAGCAAGTGTTGAAAACCTATGTTCTTTCTCCCTTTGGTTTTGTCAGTCACACTTTACTCCCTCTCTCATCACACAGAACAGGGGCACTGCTACAAAACAATCATGAGAAAAGTCAGAACCCTCCTCCTATACTACTCTCACCCTCTCTCAAATACACTCAAAGAATATGAACATGAATATGAGTGTGAATGAAGGACACGAGGGCCTGGCGTAGCTAAACAGTGGTGAGTGTCACATCCATAAATTAAGACCTCCAATTCATCACCTTCTTTTTCTCCCTCTCTAAAGAGTCATACTGGCTGACCCTGCTTTCCTCCTCGAGATTACCAAAATCCTCAACTTTTTCTTTCTTGGAATTTTTTGTGAATCAAATCTAATCTCTCATCAACCTTCTCTCAGAATATCTCCCTCCCTTACACGGTCAAGTCCCTTTTAATTGGTATATGTTAGATCATGGCATTGGAACAAACAATTTATAGCATCAAGAGATTGAGATATAAGTGGATTATGCATTTTATATTTATTTATTTATTTTAAATATTATTGATTCACTAAAAATAAAAATAGCTAGAGTAATTTAACGCAAATTTTTCCTATATAAATCTAGACAACCCCTATATAACATGATTGGTTGAGCTTTTTTAGAATCATTTGCCTAATAAATTCTATCTTTTAAAATTACTAGGTGTTCCTGACTCGAACAAAATTTTCTTTTTAATAATAGCCGTATACAAAAGCCTCCATCCATATACCAGTTACGTTTATTTTGATTGTATGCAGAGACCGAAACTGTATGTTTATGAATGATTTTCGTAACCACAAGGAAAGGATGAGATTTTCACTGTTTGTGTGGCTCAGAGAAAAAGTGAGTATGGCTTTCTGAACTTGTTGTTTCTAACTATGAATGAGTGAAATAGTTATTATAATTTCAGAATCCATCAAACCTATCAATCCTCTTCACTCTGCACTGAGACGTGGAAAAGAAGAGAAGAGCAGGTGAAAGTTTGCAGGGTGAGGTTGTAGAAAGGACAAGCATGTGAGGGGTCCTAGCCCCTATTTAAGCCCCCGAAACAAATTCTTTATGTACACAACGGGTCCAGGGACTTGTATCTTTCGTGTTATATAATATAGTTTCCAATTTCCATGCTATCTCTCTCTCTTTACATCGACTCACAGAACCAAACATGTAGTACTGATGTACTTGTGTCGTCACATTATGGTCAAGAGAGACAAACAAGTCCATGGTCCAAATAGTATTCACAGACACAGTCATAGATACGTGCACATGTGATGTGTCAATTTCAATCGCGTGTACTAAAAATATTCCAAGTCTGAAAAGCAGTACTCTTGCTGCTAATGAAATTGGTCATCATTCCTGAGGTAATCGTGTACTCTTGTGTTAGTTATCCGGTTGAGCCCAATCACAAACTAACTGGGCTAGAAGCCGGAAGGCACAGAAGAGTTGTTATTAAGCCTAAAAGGTTTAGAGATTATATTGAGGCTAATCGGACAAAGTTCAACCAAATCACTCGGACGAGTGTTTCGAGAGTGGAGACAGTAGAAGGTGAAGTCTGGTGGAAAGAGGGCTCTGGATAGTGTGTTGGTTTGATTCCTTGTTTGGAGGAGCGTCGGAGATTCCCTTCATGTTAGCTTCAAAGCTTAAGTTAGTTGAGGAAATGGTGAGAATTAAAATGTTAGAATTGAAAGACTTTACATTCAAGAGTTGGAGGGTACTCTATTTAAATAAGAGGTGTGAAGAGTTCCAAGATTGTGTCGCTATCATCTCGAGCCCGCATGGTAGTCGTGAGCCGTTTGAAGTCAAATATGTCCTAGCAATCGTGCGATTAAGAGAAACTGGCGCGGGGTCGCAACAGACTTTTGCAGATGCTGGGTCAATAGTTCTTTGCTCATGTGTCTATTTTTTTGGGAGTGGTTGGGGTAGAGTTGCTTTCTCATTGTGCTCGCCGATGCGCATGTTACGTCTCTTTGTTGGATCCCTCATTGCTCCCCAAGTTGCGGCAATGAAGGGTAAATATTAACTTTGATGTCAGGGAATCCAGACATGGTTCAGGTTCTGTCCCTGCTTTGTGGACTTTACAATAAGGTTTCTTTGGAATGGAGCGCCTGCACTAGCCTCTCTTGGTTTAAGGCCAAATTTTTCAGGTCATGTCTCTCCAATTATTGTTGTTCCTCGTCGGATCTTGAATAACACGTCGGCCTACAGCTTCTCGTCCCCTTTCTTGGCATACTTCAGCCACTCAAAGGCGGTTCTCGCCATTCATATCTCGGTTCCACTCTAATGCCCTATCGTTGACCGAAGGTACAGGTTTTTGTCTCGTCCACGGTTGTGGCCCCTCATGGTGGCATGTGGTCAATTCATTGTCGCAATTTATATCTCGTCCCTAGTCTGCCTTCATGACTTTCCATTGCTATTCCTCAACTTCTTTGATGCTGAGGCTCGAATGGAGGTTGCTACCCTTATTAAGGCCTAAATCTGAGCTTGTCTGAAATGGGAATTTTAAGGGGGTCGTGGGCAACCTCCAGAACAGTAGCTCCTAGCTCTGACCGTTGCCGAGAGGTGCTTCCCGAGCTGCAAGCAAAAAGTGATGACGCGAATTTGATCGTCCAAGGTAGGTCGTGAGGGACCTCCAAAATAGTAGTTCCTTAGCTCTTGTCGCCACTTAGAGGTGGTTGGCGAGTTACAACCAAAATGTGATGACGTGAATCCGATCGTTCGTAGAGATCGTGAGTGACCTCCGGAACAAGAGTTCCCTAGCTCTGGTCGCCACCGGGAGGTGGCTGCCGAGCTATTTATGCGGGTGATCGGGGGGATGCCGATGATATGTGAGGATGGGAGACACGTTGGATGGGGATTGGTTGCGTCGCTTCATCTTCCAGTGCGCTCTATAATGTGGAAGGAAAGAGCGCGATGTTCCGACTTCATGATGCTTTCATTGGCTGCAACGGTCGCCTTTCATGCTTTTACATTTATACCTGAAACATCTTGAGTGATGAAGTGAAGCAGAGGCCAGTGTATATCTAAAAGATCTTTGATATAACAAGGAAGACGTTTCAAATACCACACATGGGTTACTGAGCATGATAAAATGGAGTATTAACTTTAATTCATTTCCGCTTTAGCTTCCTTGTGAGATTAATTGATTGGATACCCAAGAATAATAATCTTTACTGGGAATAGCTTCTACGACGATATGCGTTAGAGGTAAATTCATTCCATTAGCCAGGTATGTTGATTGGATTTTCTAACATAGTTCCTATAATTAAGAAAAATGGAACTCGTAGAGTATGTATTGACTTTAGGGATTTGAATGTTACAACTCCTAAAGATAAATATCCTATGCGCATTGCTAACATATTAGTTGATTCAATAGCGGGTAACCAATCTCTTATATGGATGTTCATGTTATAATCAAATTTATATTGCCGATGAGGACGTGTAGAAAATTTCATTTTGATGTGCTAGAGCATTAGGCACTTAGAAATGGGTAGTTATGTTTTTAAGCCTAAAAAATGCTGGGACACTTATCAAAGAGTTATGAACATCTTTTTTCATGATTTGATCAAAAAAATTATGCAAGTATATATTGATGACATTATGGTTAAGTCTCAGTAAATAATTGATCGTTTAGACCACTTTCAAAAATCATTTAAACGGATGAGAAAATATGGTTTAAAAAATGAATCATCTTAAATGTGCATTTTGTGTTATTGCAAGAATTTTTTTTTGTTTCATAGTCCATAAAAAAAAATCGAGATTGACAAGAATAACGCTAATGCAATCTTTAAAATAAAGTCACTATTTGCTCTTTTACATGTGTACAAAATCGTCAAGTAGTAATAAAAGATCGAGTCTACATAGATTGTGGGTTTAGTACCAGTTTGACTAGTTTTATATTGAAAAAACATATTAAAAGGTTGAAAAGATTTTGATTCCAATATAACAGTAAATTAACGGTAAGAGATTATGATGATTTATACGCGAAAAATGCACTAAAGGAACAACTTCGTTAACCGGTTACTATGATGTTACCCACTTTACATACATATATGAATTTATTCTTCAAGGTGTTTAGCCTAATTATTCACTTAGTAATTCTCTAGTTAAGTGAAACTACCAATTAAATACTATAGTTAATTCCCTAAACCCTAAAATACCCAACTAATGCATTAAAGACTCGTCATAACAAGCAACACAACTAGGTACTACTCTTATTCTTAAGATAGTAAAACTCCTACTTAAACCATCCAAAACCCTAAAATACCCAATAAGATAGATAATTCAATGACCATTAGGTGCAAATAAACATACGAAAGCGAATAATATTAAAAAATTCACACAAGCTTTATTAAGCACGTGGATTTTTTTTTTAATTCGGTCATTCAGTAAAACACATGACATGTCATGTTAGCACCACCATACACGTGGTAAGGTCATAGATACTATTATTTTAGGCAAGAACTAAAACCGAATTGTTTCAAACTTTACCCTCCTAAGAGATTAAAATCAAATTTCACCTTAAAAAAAACAAAGTTAACCCTATCTTTTATTGAGGTTAAGCATTTGAATTGGAAATAATTAAGAAACCGACAACTAGCTAGGACATCACCGATCTAAAAAATTGAAAGGGATGATGAGGATGGGTTTCAACTTTGAATTCACGAAACAGACAACTGCATGCAGCACCGATGTAGCAGGTTTATCAAACGACATCCATTCCATAACACTAACACCTTTCACCACCATCAAACGACATCTACCTCTCCCATGCAACCCCTCTTCTCTCTTAATTAACCAAGTGTTCCTCACCTCTTCTCCACGTGTCATCACTTCCCTACCTTTCCCCTTAAAACTCTCACCACCTTCACTCCAACAAACCCATTCACATTCTCTTCTTCAATTTCCCTTCCATGGCAGAGCCTCAGCAAGGTGACTACTACTATCACCACCACACAGGTGGGACCCAATCACCAACTGGGAAGAGAAACCCTTCTACTTCTCAGGTGATAGCACTCGCCACCCTTGTCCCCTTCGGAGCTTCGCTCCTCATCCTCGCCGGCCTCACCCTTACCGCCACCGTCATCGGCCTCACCGTCACCGCCCCGCTCTTTGTCATCTTCAGCCCCGTGTTGCTCCCGGCGGCTCTGCTCATTGGTTTGGCCGTCGCCGGGTTTCTCACGTCGGGAGCCTTCGGCGTCACCTCTCTCTCTTCTTTTGCATGGCTGGCGAACTACCTCCGCCGCACACGGTTGCTGGAGCGGCTCAAACAGCCCCTTCAGGAGGGTGCTGAGTACGTGACCCAGAGAGCTGAGGAAGCTGTGGAAAGTGTAGAGAGCAAAGCCCAGGACATGGCTCAGGAGGCCCAGAGCGATGCCCGCGAAGCAGGAAAAGCCCAAACTGAGAGCAAGGCCTGGAAAGCGGGTCAGGAGGCCCAGAGCGATGCCCGTGAAGTAGGAGAAGCCCAAACTGAGAGCAAGGCCCGGAAAACGGGCCGGAAGGCCCAGACTGATTCCCGCGAAGCAGCGAAAGCCTAAAAAGCATCTTTGTGACCTGTGTGCCTTTTCTAAATTCTGCTTCCTTTGTAGAGTAGTGTGATGTGAAGTGCTTAGTGGAAAAAGAAAAAGAAAATCAAATTGTAACGTTTGGTTTTCTTGATTATTGAAGTTTAGAGTGCATTGTAAACTTGTTTGTAGACTGCTTCTGCGAATAAATTTCCAGGCCACATGGTTGATTAGGTGCAAATCGATCTTAAATTCAATGTCTTTCAAGTTTATACTTGATGTTAACGAATGCTTCTACCATAAATCCCTCGGTGTAAGTGGAAAGTGACACAATCTTTCATATATAGAAGTTCCTCTTTTAAGTAAGAGTATAAATTATCGATTAGAAATTGCGCAAACACTGAACAATATAAACACAATTTTCATGAGATGGGCTACTGTTTGCATAATTACAAGAATTTAATCAGTAATGTAATTGTGGATATAACATAGGTAGTTTTTATTAATTTCTTTGGGCATGGTGATTGTGTTGGGTTTGTACTCTCTCCTTGGAGTTAGGAAAGCCTCGAAATGTGAAAGCTCACTTCCTCCACTTATTCGTGTGACGAGGGGTTAGATGCTTAAAAGAGTGTGTTTATTTTATTCTTGTGCAGGGAGTTGGATTAGGGTAAGAGATTGTGCTTATTTTTGGCAAGAGAGGCAACATAAAAGTGAAAGAAAGAGGAGAGAAGTCACTCAAGACAGTTGTAGTAGATTTGTCGTTGTAGTTTAGTTCACTATTGGTTTGGGTAGATTTGTCATTGTAGTTTAGTTCACTATTGAATTGGGCTAAAAATTTGAACAATAGGTTTGCAGCATCAGGTTCTTCAATCTGAACAATTGGATTGGTAAGAAATTGTTTGAAATGAAAGGAATATGGCTCTGACAGGAGCAATGAGTTCTGGGTTTCTGGCAATGTTGGTTCTCTATTTTAAGTTTGTTGTTTGGTTGTTTGACTAGCTGCTACAAGTGTCAGATTGGCCCATGACCCTAGAGCTGTCAGGGCTAAAAAGCCCCACCAAAAGAAAAGCCCCCAGGGCCAAAAGCCCGGGCTAGGGCCAGCCCATGGCCCCATTAATTTTCAAAACATTATCTCTTTCCCTACCCTAAACCCGAAAATCAACCCTAAACTCTAAAATTAGTCATAAAGCCGAATATCGGTCTGAAACCCAAAAGTCAGCCTCAATACACAAAAATCGGACAGAAACCCAAAAATTGGCTTGAACCCAAAATCGACCCCTAAACCCAATTGCTCAAAACTCTAAAATCAAACCCCAAATCGAAAAAACGCCCCAATATCCTAAAATCGGCACAAAATCTAAAAAATGGTCCAAAACCCCAAAATCAATCCCAAAACCCTAAATTTATTCGAAACAAAAAATTCGACTTCAAAACTCAAAAATCAGCCCCAAAATTCTAAAATCGATACTAATCATGAAAATCAACCCTAAAATGATATTTAAACACTTAATTCGACTCCAAACACTAAAATTGACGCTAAACACGAAATCAGCCGATTTTAAGGTTTGCGCCTGATTTTAGGTTTATGACTGATTTTAGTGATTAGGGTTGATTTTAGGGTTTGTGATCGATTTTAGGGTTTAGGACCCTTTTTAGGGTTTTGGGCGAGTTTTGGGTTTCGGACATATTTTCGAGTTTCGAGCCGATTTTTGAGTTTCGGACTAAAAAGCCTCAAGGCTATAAGCCCCAGAGCTTAGTGGGCTAAAAATTTTATGGCCAAAATAAGGGGCCTGGTGGCCTGGCCCGAGGGCCATGAGCCAATTTGACACATCTATTAGTTATTGATTATGTTTTGTGCATTCAAAGAGACTCTCTTGTACCCTTTTATTGATCATAGCAAAGTTCGATTGATTGATTTGTACCTATGATTTTTACTTCTCCTATTAATAAGATTTTCAACGTTATAATCTTGGTGTCTATGTATTTGTAATATTTTGCTGTTATTAGTAATTGCTCCTCAAGGTTTTTCACAAGTTGAGAGAATTATTATTTGTTGCATATTGTTACGTTTGAGTTGTTCTTATGATTGTGTTATATTTTCAAAACATAAATCGCATCATTTTAACTCATATTTATCTAACGTAATTTTAGTAAAATCTATTACATCCTTAATCAATTCTTATAACGGTTATCCAAACACACAATTATATGTGTTTGGTTTGAAAACCATCGCACGTCAGAGAAAATGCGCTTATGCAGGCCTACATACTGCCACCGCTACTACCTATTAATCCTGTTATATATTTTTGGGATGGTTTTCAATTCTTTTAGCATCCCTATTTCTATAATTTGACCACATACTAGAACACCAACATCATGTTAATTTGGAAACTCGTGTTTCCAGTTTAGTGCAGAATCGATTTTAACTCTATTTGTGAAGGACATGCAATAAGAACAGGAGAATATTATATCTTAACTATCACTTTTCTATAATAAACATAGTGTTAAGTGAGGACAAATTTCCATTCTCAGTGCTGTATGGCAGAAAGCCTATCTATGAAGTGGCTAAAATTTTCATGTGTATCAAGCATGCTAATCCTTACATATTTTGGGCTAGCCCCAAATTGTTTCCCACTTCTTGTCAATATCTTATGTTCTCGAAGGAAGCTTTCACAATCCTCTATATCTCCCTCACACTTCACCCATGCAAAAGCTGCAAAGTAGGTATAAACAAGAAAGGAAAAATCATTTCAATACATGAAACTCTAGTTTGTGGATATGCATGAAATAGTTAATTCCCCTATCAATTTTGTCAATTGATTCAGGATTTGAGTTCCTTATAGTTACCGCAATCCTACATTCACTAAGTTAAGAAATCTGTTCTGTGCGATCAAAGATAGGGCGCCTCATATATTTCATTAAAATCGAACAACAAAGATAAATTATAAATTTGAGCCGTCTTACTTTGATCGAACTGTTCAGATTTTTTGGCCGCGTGAATTTAGGAATTCAAGCTAATCTAAATTAATTAATTTATTTACCAGGTTGAGTCTCTGTCTCTTGACCAAAAAAGGTGCAGTATTCAGATGAAAACTGGGGCAGACTGAACATACCACCACCCTCAACTGCTTCTCTCAGCAGCTTCCACCTTTGGGCCATGATCTTAAAACTGTACTCGAAAAAGGATTCCCCATCTTGAAAATTTTCTTGTTCACAGCTGTCAGACACTGTCTTTAAAACCTTGGCAGCCCTGAGTTGAGAATCCTTGGAGACACCTATTGTAGTTAGCTCTATGAATTTAGTCATTTTCTTTGCAACCTCTCTGTCTTTGACAAGAGCCCACCTACCAAGTACCAAGTACCAAGTATAATGTGAGCTTAGAAAAATTAACCTCATCTATTAAACTTGAGTTTTTTTCTTAAATGTAATATGCTTCATTACTTGGTGGGAAATTCTTCAATCAAAATCAATTCTACAGAGAAGCTATAATGTATGTTTGGAAAATCGCTTATGTAACAAAACCACATGAAAGTGAAGCTACATATAGTAGCTTTTGCACAATTGAATGAAGAATTGATTTTGTCTTCAGAAACAATTGTAGTGGAACATATGCTAAATAACCCATGATTGAAATCGTGTAAAATGCTATGGACCTTTCATAGGAAAGTGGTGGACCTTATGATTTTTACACTAAATTCCACTCCCATCCTAATCATTCTTTTATGTTATATACAATTTTCAGCTGATTTATAAAAGGACTACTTCATATGAATAATTGAGAGGAAGACAGAGTACTATGATGATGATCAACTTACCCTATGCGCATTCCTGCATGACCAGTGCTTTTTGAGACAGTGAAAAGAGTAAGATCATGATCTGAAGGGGATGATGATATTGGAGTGTACTGAGGCCAATAATAGGCAAGATCATGAATCAATAGTCCCTGGCTTTTATTAACCACTGATCTCCTTGGATATCCATCAGGGTTATTGGGAGAAGTAACCAGCTCAATGTAAGGACCATCTTTGTCAAAACTCTCTGCATCACCAGCCCATTTGTGAAGACCTGATTTCTGGTAATCTACCATTAATGGGTATGACTGCAAGTTCAATTCATTGTTAAACCATGAACTGACCATGCTATAAACAGGTAAAATATTTATTAACACACTTTCAGATTCTCCAAAATAATCCTAATACTTTAAAAAGTGTTAAATAACAAATAGATGTATTTAATATATGAAACATGGCAAATAAGAGGCATGCAGTGCTATCAGAAAGAAATTTCAATCATTATCCCCCAGTAAAGCCCGGATAAAAGACGAAGGTTGTGTTAAGGCTTTGGACAACCAAGTGTTTATATTTTTAATATAGATATGTGATCCATATAGTTAACCTTAGCTAGTGAGATAAGACTTTGGTTTCCGTTACATAATCCATTATCATAATAATCCAACTGATTATAAATGAAAGAAATATGAAAGCTTTTCTAAGATAACCTTTTTTCCCTTCTTTTTTTTCCTTTTTTGAATTGTGAGAATGACCATCTAGTTTGGGTTCACAATCATTGACAATCTGGAAGCTAAATCAATCTTTATCAGCTCAGCAGCACATGCCACTGTTCAGCACAAGTGTTCATGTGATCAGGTGCAGGCATGCGAGGGTATGTCAGAGAGAAGAAGACATTGATTATCAGACAAACAATCAGAAGGACTAATAGTACATCTTTGAATCATCTTTTCTATCGTCAAAATCAATTCTGACTCTCAAAAGTAATTTATAAAAGCTTCTTTTCAAAAATAATTTTAACTATAAAATTAATAGTAGAAAGATTTTTAAACGTACCCTGTTTCATTATTTTGAAATAGCGTAATACTAGATTAATCTATCAAACAATCAATCTAATACTAATCATAACTATTTAGTATGTGTTTGAATACTCGTTAAAAAGTATGAAAAGGGAAGACGGACCGAGTAAAAGGGTGCGGCAGACACAATATTGATTGGGTGAGCAGCATGTGGCGAGGACAGAGCATAAAGAGCAGCCACAATTAGCTGAGAGGAACCAGTCCCAACAACAACGTGACGACCTTCCGTGACTGCATTGCCGACCACTCTGTGCAACCTCAACACTTCCTTCTCAAACTCCGGCTCCATGTACCAGCAAATGCTTGTCGCTCCAGCAGAAAAATAGCTCATGGATTGCCACCCGGGAATCACCATTGTCGTCTTCTCACCCATTCTTCGCCAAAACCCTTCATACATTGTTGGATCTCCACTGCATAATAATAATAATAACTAACTTTCAAATTTAATTAACACAATCTCAGATTTAATTAACATACATGTATTCTAACATTTTTATAGTTGTATTCTATTTATCACTTTGTATTATTACGAATAAAGTTTGTGCAAGATTTCATTGCAGTTGCACCATACTTTTTATTCTGTGGAGCATGTACTGAAAGATGCTGCATCCGTGTCAATTCTCTGTGTAAAGTGTCCTCCAACTATATAATATAATCGACCCATGTAAATGTAGGGCATGATCTGATATCAGAATTCAGAAGCAACGTGGTGCTAAGCTACAACAGTGAAGCAGAGTGGGGCAGGTAAGGAAAAGGAAGGAGGAGAAATGAAGGACTGATCATGGAGCATGGGTAAGGTAATGGGAAAAACAAATTATCAGGGGAATTTTTTTGGCGGGTCCAACTATATATGTCAGCCAAATAATGATTGGATTCATTAGTTAGATAGGTGGGTGATTGCATTTAACATCAGATCAATGGGCTAGCTGTGCCATCCTAAGCTAAGGAAAAATTTTCTAAAGGTATCTTCACAATTGGCAGTTATGAAACTAATCTCTCGAGGCTATGGGATCATATTAAGTGAATAAATTTCTCTCAACAAATATTTCTATATATGCACTGCTCAGGGATCAAACCCAAGACTAGATGTTTAAGGAACCCAACTATCTACCAGTTGTGCTAAAAAAAAATTAATTAGATATGGACTTTCATTCACAAAAAAGGGCTCGCGAAGTGAGTGAGGCCTACACGTCGCATTGATGGGAAGACTTACAATACAATTAGTAAGCATCATAGTCGTACTAACTGTCGGCTCGAATAAGAGAGTTGAGTGGCGAGATGTATAAAACTCTGAGAGATCTCCACATTAGGCTAAGTGATCAAATCACAAGTGATTGGACACTACAACTTTCACAAAATCCCTTAAAGACACAGAATAAGAGTCATCTTATTAGTAAACTACTCAACACTCAATTTTTCATCCAATGTCAAACTTCTTAGATAAACTCGGTTTCACAACACCTAGTCAAAGATCTTAATACATACCTTCACGCAGAATGTCAAACTTCTTACTCAAACTTGATTTCACAAACACATAGTCAAATTAAGATCTTAATACATAGCTATCACACACCATGAAATTTGTAGAACCAACCAACATGCATGGGTGACCTATTTTATGAGTGGTCTAAATAAATGAACTCACGATAACTCTGGTAGCATCTGGAGCTAAACCTAACTAATGAAATACATTATAAATGGGAGGACAATGGAAGGAAAAAGTATATATATTATGAGTGATTCACAATAATATTGGGGCGGCGAAAGGTCTCAGGCACAATTTCACAAGACTTTTGGTCAATGCATAGGCATAGGGTATTCATGCACATGGCCCCCACCAACTTCTTCGGTAATAGCTAATAGGTATTCTTGTTCCAAGAACAAGAAGTGATATTTTGCTATGCCTTGTGCTCTTAAAACCCCTAATATACAATAATACCCTATGTTTTTAGCAGTTTGAGGTCCACGCCTACCTTAAGGAACATGTATCATAAATAATCGAGTCATATTCTTCCTTCCCACTCATAACATTTTGAACCACACAAACAAATTAACCGACAACACTTCCCAACCGAAATCCTAAGGTATGGATCCTTGTCATTTTCTATGATGCTAAAAATGTTCATTTGCATCAAGTATGAGACTTGTTAAACTTGTGAATCTTTTTCCATCCATGACCATGAGTATTCAATCCTGACACTAGGCTTATAGAGCCACAACGTCTATTAATATATGGAAAGAAGAAAAGAACTAAAGCAAAACATATACAGAGCTGAATCATTTCTTTTTTATTTATGACTAGAAACTGCAGGCACTAACACCTAGTAATAGTAATAGTAATCAAGTGCTCTAATAATATAAGATCACATAACTGACTCCAATAAAGTCGAATAAAGCCGCTTGCAACTTCATCATCAGTTATATGTCCAACAATTTATTTCTTTCATTCTTTATCACCTAACTTTACAGTTTTAGTTTTGCTATTCAGGTTATAAAAAAATACAATTACTGTAAACAGTGATGTTTTTTATAAATTTATTTTCAGAAAAAGTTAATTCAGTAATCTTATAAAAAATATTTAACATTTTAAATAAATTGATTAAAAAATTATTGCTGACATTGGTCAAATGTCAATAAAAACTGCCCTTGGCTCTTCTACGTTAACAGTGAGTGTCGTGTCTAGTACTGTTACAGAGGCCAGGGTGCTCTCTACGATATTTCATTCACCTGTCAAAACCTTATTAATATTTTTGGTTAAATATCGTCAATAAATAATTAGTCCTATTCTATTCATAAATAAATGCTCATATTTTTTTTTAATAATCTTGATTACACCCGACAATTAAATTTATTTCTTTTGGTGAATAATTAATTTTTTATCTAAACCATCTTTATTTCTAATTTCATATCTTCTCTTTGACAGGAGTATCTTTTACTTCTATTTTTTTTTTTTTACAAATGCATTTCTTTTAAAGTGAGAGGACTCAATTTACCTGATAAAGTAAACATCATAATTATTAATTAAATTTTTTTATTAACTTTTTTGAAACAGATAATCATCACTTTTTGTTGTAATATCCACTTTATCATATAAAATATAAATTAGAAGAGAGAAATCGCACTTCATCAACTACTTATCTTTATTTACCCCCAATAAATTCCGACCCTCCAACTCGGGAACAGAGAGCTGACAAAATATCATCATTAAAAGAGGATGGATTGGAGAGTGATCAAGTCCCAATATGCATCAAAATATTGAAGTTAGTTGAGTAACCAATTAAAGACATGCAAATTAATAAAAAAAATAACACGCATATTAAAAAATATAATTAATATTAATAATTTTTTAAAATATATTATTTATTTTTCTATTTTAATGTTTAATGTGTATATTATCCTTTCTTATTTATTTTATTTATGTATGGAAAAATATTAATTAATACTCTCTTTGAATTCTAAGTGGACAATTATCATGAAACGAATGTTTTTTATCTAAGTAAGCAACTATTTTAAAACAGAGTATAATATAAGCTATGTTTTTGTTTGATTTTAAGTGTTGAACATCCTCCCACATAGGATAGAAATAGGTCATGCTTGAGTCGTGCTTGTGCCTAACGTGCATTCTAATTTCATTGTTTAATTATGGTTGATGACCTATCGTAGGTTAAAATTTAAGGTCTAATTAAGTCTTTTAGACTGATTGGTCTAACCTTCTAGCACACTTACCGCCCGTAAATGTCTTTTTAAAAGAGATTAATGGGCCAGCGGCTAATGAACCTTTCTATATATTATTGCATTTTTACATAACAAAAATTATATTTTGAGTTTAAATTTTTTTAATAAAAATAATATTCTATATTCATTTATATTATTAATAGAAAATTATGTAAACATACTAGTCTATCATGTCAAACGATAGTCTAGAGTCTAGACTCAGTATTTTCAATTTATTAAGCTTTTTAAAAAGTTTAAATCAACTCTAACCCTTTTGATAAATAGACTAGGTGACTACATATTTCCACCCCTACTCCAACCGCTATACATTAACATCAATAAAATAGATTTATTTTTTATTGATTATTTTAATCATTTTGTAATTTAAATACATTAAATAAATAAATAATTTTATTTTGAATTTAACAAACCCACGTCATAGCACTTTATAAATTAAATTATAAACTACTTCCTAAGTTATTAATATTGCAAAACAAATTAACTTACTCGAGCACAGCATTGTTCCTAAATGCAACTTTATTAATCACTTCCATATTAATTAGTTTGAAGAATAAAATCTTTTTTTCTTGGTGTTAAAATCCAATCTTTTATTATCTCCATGAAAATATTTTAAAAATGAGAAAATCACGGTAGAGAGTATCTATGAGTTGTCCCTGTCTTTACCAGGAACTAGAGCAGGAAGCAAAGCATAGACGCATAAGTACTAGGCCCCTACGTCAAACACAGATGACAATTCTCTTTCACAAACATAAAAGGAAAATATGATGAACATTTTTATCATATAATATAGTGTTTTGCTGTTTGTATTATAAAAAAGAATAATGACGTGTGAAGAACTATTTTCCACCTCCACCTTATATAATTATGGAAAAAAAATATGTGATATAATAGAAAATGAAAAAAAAAATTATAGAAAAAATATATGAAAATGAGATAGGAGAGAAAGAAAGTTAAATATGAGTGAACCATTACTCTATAAAAAAAACACTTACCTTATATTTAATCTTAATTAAACAACTAAAGTGTGTGATTATGAAGAAAAATAAAGTGATGATAAAAGCATATTGTATATAATAATGATTTATTCGCAGTACATTTTTCTTCCATTGTATTTTCAAATATTTTTCTTTTAATTTTTCAGAGTAAAAAATGTTTGTTTACCGTGGATGTAAAGATCAGAGAGAATTCTCAATAAAGTTTGAATAATATTTTCATCTACCCCTAATCTGATTAGAAAGCTTAAACTATTAGGTAAACATAGATGGAAACTTACCTAACGCTTCATTTAACTTTTTATTAGAATAATTACGCTTACAAATTTGAAACCTAGACCATTCTGGCATAAAAGCTCTAATAATATATCATTAACCAAATATTCCAACGGCTTAAACTCTTGAAAATATATTTGTATCCCAAATGATGAAAAGGTCCTTAATTAATAATTACTGACCCAAACAACACAAAAATTACGAACCTTAATGCAGACATTTAGTTTTGATATGATGAAAGGAAAGGAAAGGAAAACAATAAGAAAGAATTAATCTTAGCTTGCACTTACTGGTCCAGGTTGATTACTCTATCTCTGTCTGAGGCATGATCTGAACAAGTAGAGTTTACAACAGCTGAAGAAGTGATACCCAAACGCGCTTTGTGTTTGTGGATGAGATGATTATGCCCCTCCCCATGAGATTCAGAATCCCTTTTCTGCAAGCAACACCAGTTATTACCTTGTTCACTCACAAACAGCATTTTCAGTACCAAACTGACATTCAAAGCCAGAGACAGCACCAGAAAGTGCCTCAAACAGAACATGGTTTTAAACTTCGCCATCTCAAATCTACACAAAACAGAACAAACTTTGTTAGAGAAAAAATAAAGCTGAGGAAATTAACTGGTCTATGTTTTTATATTTGATCTGAAAACCAGTCAACAAGGTATTACTAACCTTTGATAGGAGAATATGGCAGCAATTACAAGTGTTTGGTGAAGTTAAAGCTTGTAGTTCCTGTTCTCTAATGAAGGCATATTCTAATACCTGTTTTCAGAGCAACTACTAAGAAACAGAAAATTTTGTGGGAATATCAGGGATGCTATTTCTTCTTAGTTTTTGTCTGGTTTCATATGGCTCTGATTCTGAACAAGTGACAGAGAATGGAACTTTTGAGTCCATCCACCCTTCAAAGTTCAAAGTATTCAGAGACTCGGATGGGATGGCAATGAACAAACGAAAAGATACTATTATAAAACCAAACACAAATTAAAAGCAAAAGCTTATTATTTTAATTTTTAAGGGGAACTGTAATATAAGTACTTTATCATAAAATAGTTTATAATAGAATAAGAGGACTGGTTTAATTTTATATTTTATATTCTATCTGACGTTTCTGAATTGGAAAGGAAGACTCCATTTTACTAAGGTTAGTGACGATTTGACTTTTGTTAGAGAATGTTTAAGTATTTTAAATAGAAAAAAATTGTTGTTAGAATAGTTTTATTTTTTTAGTAGATGTATTTATGTCATCACTTATGATGAGATTTATTTAGCGTCGCAATACTTAAACCTTCAAAAATGCGACACTATCTAACATTTATTTTTATAACGGTTTTTTGCCGTCATAGAATAGAAAGTTTAAAAACAAAATAAAACACAATTGTGGTGGTACATTTTTCAGTTTCAATAACTTATTTCACTAAAATACTAATGTGATAGTTGTTAATAATACCTTCTAAAAAAATTGTGTTACGGACGACATGACACTATCAAGAATTGTTGATGACAATCCCTCGATAACAACACTAATTGTAGTGTTAGTTGGTGGGGGTAATATTGTCTTTTTTAGCTTTAATTACCTAATTAGTCATGATAACCTTGTGGTAATAATGTTCAATAGATACTAATATATTTGTGGTTAGGTACTAATGGCTTGTTGACTTTATGCATTCAAAAATGCTAATTTTGATGTTAGAGACTTTTGGCTTTGGAGACCTTTTATATGGTTTATGAGTCTATCTTTACAAGATTGTAACCGATCAATGTAATATTTGTAACACTCCATGCAAAAGCTTGTAATATATTCTGTTCCTTTGTAACTATGTTGCTTTGCATTTTCAGGTTTTTCCCTTGCGTGCTCGGTTTTCTAACATGGTAGCAAGAGCTCCATTTATCTTTTAAGGTTTGTGAGTAAGTAAAAACTAGTGATAACCACTCATACAAACCTGAAAAGTAGTACCCAACAACCTATGTGGCTTCCAACAATGGTTCTTTGCCACCATCCTCAATGTTTGTTGGAGAAAATCATGATTTGAAGTTGCAAAGATGAAAACTTTTTCGAGAGCACAAAGTTTGTGAGAAGTTGTAGTAGATGGGTGCAATCCAGCCCCTCAACCGGATAACCCTTCAATGAATCAAATAAAGTTCCACAATGAAGAATTGATCATGGAAGGAAGAGCCCTTGTCATTTACAAGCAACTTTACATGATGATGTGTTTATCACGATTCTAAATCTTGAAACAATAAGAGAAGCTCGGGACAAACTCAAAAAGCAATTCCAATTGAGTGGAAGAACCAAGAAGATGAAGGTTTTAAGGTACCGTTTGGCCCGACTTTTTGCGTTTTTAAAGTTACTTTGAAGTTAAGGTTCAAAATAAGAGCTTTAATAATCAAGTAAAAGTTGTTTGTCAGTTTTTTATTTTTTATAACTTAAAAGCTACTTTTAATTGAAAAGTTATTTTTCAGTTAGTAAATCCATGACATTGGGTGGTTGAGGCGACACGATGGTGAAGGGTCAGGTAGTACTAGTGTTGGAGGTCGGTGTTACTTAGTGGCAGTGGTGGTGGTGATTGTTACTATGTGGTGGGGGTGGGGGTGGCAGTGGTGGTGACAGTGGAGGCTGTGGTAATGTTAGTTATGGAAGAGGAATTGGCGATAGTGGCAGCAGTGGTGGAAGTGGTGGCAGTGTTGGAGGTGGTGGTGGTGCCGGAGGAGGCGGTGGTCGTGGGTGTTACTTGGTAGCGACAATGGTCATAGTGGTGGAGGTGACAGTGAGAATGGTGGTGGTGGTGGAGGAGGATGGAGGATGGAGGTGGTAGTGGAGACGATGACAGTGGTGGAGGCTGGTGGTGGTGGTGGTGCTAACGGTGGTGGTGGAGTGTGGATACGATGGTGGTGGTGCTTCGTAACTAGGTATTAATGAATTAGTAGCTCTATACATTTAAAAATGAGAAATGCTATATATGCCGAATCAATCTTGACTATTAAAAAGTTAAAAGACTACAATTAAATGTTAACTTGGAGAAAACACTTGCCACATGTCAAGAAAAATGGGGTTTGGATGATTAATTCAGTGGATATTTTCAGAGTTCTTTTTAAAAATACTAATTTTGTTGTTAGAGAGCTTTGGCTTTGAAGACCTGCCCATTATACTATCTCTAAAAGGTTGTAACGGATGAATGAAATGTTTGTAATAGACCATGCAAAAGCCTATAATAATATGATAGAAAAAAGAATTTAATTAATTATATAGTAATAAGTTGAATGTAAGTTTAACTGTTTAAGTATTACATAACTGAATCATCTTACATTTAATAATCTGTTGTGACATGAATTCGGAGTCTACCCCATTGTCATTAATGATGAAATTAGAAAGAACAATGTGATGTAAAGCCTAAACAATTTATTACTCACCAAAAAACTGAGAATGTTTTACGCAAGTTGTGGACGGTGAGGTCCAGCTTTGAGCATGAAATGAGAGAGGTTCATCCCTTTTGTTGTCACTTTAATTCCTTTCTTCTTCTTCCATTGATTCTTTCACTCTCATGAATAATGGTGAAAGAGATAACACAACTGCATCCTAGAGAACAAAGGGCCTGGACCTATGCTATGGCAGATCTTTGGTCCACAAAACCAGCCCTCTCAATGGAGGCGCACAGCTCCCGGGACCAAACTTGATTATGGCCACCACCCATGAATATCACGCCAATCTTGCCAGAATTTTTAGTGCGCATTCATTCAAATTTGCATTTGACCTAATTGATATCGTAAACGTGAGTTAGTTAAAATGTTGTGATTGATGTTTGAATACGCTCTTTGTCTTAACCTGTTTAGTTTTACATTTAATTTTAAATCTTTCGGACTTATCTCTACACGTCACATATTTGTTGAGTTAACTTTTCTTCTCAGAAACTACATGCGTAATCTTGTTCTCATAATTAATTTTGATTTTAGAATATTGTAAAGATTTTGGAAGATACACTTAGTTTTATTGGGGTTGGCTAAATGACCCTTGATTAATTGGGGTCATTTAACCCATGCTCATGTGGACCAATAAGATTGTCTCATAATTAAAATTAAAAAATAATGTAATAATAAATAAAATAAATAACACAATCTTATTGGTCCATATGGACATGGGGTTAAATGACCCAAATTAATCATGGAGTCATTTAGCCGACCCCAGTTTTATTTAATTTGAGGTTGAACTTTGGTGCAATCAAGAGGGGTCATTAATGTCTCCCTCCCCAACTCCCTTGTGGTCCACACTATCTTAGACAATTGTAAAATCTAAACATAACCTAACAAACAAACCCTTTGAATTGGTGTTTGTTTTAACCATGATCATGTTCTTCACAAGTTGCACACGCCTTTACTCTATCTTCTATACACTTCACATCCCCCATACTCACGTTGGGATCCAGTATGGCAAAATGTTATTTCTCCCACTTGGGATTTAGCTCAAACTCTATTTTGAGCCTTTGTAACGCGAATTAATAATACCCAACAAAACATATAAAACGGAAAGGAATGTGGGGAGGCAAATAAAAAAAGGAAGACAAACAAAGGGAAGCCAAACATATAAAACTACAGTTGTGTAAATCTAGTGTTAACGTTAACAAATATTGGCACTAAAATCAAGAAAAAATAATAATAATTTTTTTATTTATAAATTGAATTGAATACGTACATGCGTTGTCACGTCAATTGAAGTACTATCAAAACACAATAAATATACGTTTAGAGATATTTTCGTTATGGGCCATCACGATTTACTCATCATAGTTGGCTAAATTCACATTTGTAGTCCTTATCGGCCGGTTAGCATCTCAATTGCGATATGATCTGTCATTCACTCTAAGAATAAACCACATGCGTGATCAATGAGCTTCCCATAATCTCCATTTATATTATTACATGATTCCCTGCCATTATTGTTATTGTAATTAAGGTGACCTCAAGTATATAAGAGACATACCTTAACCTTGTAATAGACATGTGTACACTTACGGATATCTTCCCTAAGAACTTTATGTGAAGTAATTCACTTTTAAATTAATGTGGAAAAGTGATATTGGTCACAAACAACACTACGCAATCATGGCTCCTTTGAGTTGGATATGTGACATCCTCGTTGTCCAGTCAACTAGCTACTAATTAAGAATGCTTTATTTGCTAATGGGCTGTATAATCTCACGTGATTTATACATCTGGCATGACCATAAACATTCTCTTTGAAAAAAGGAAATGAGACTACATAAAAGTGGAGTTTGAGTTCATGAACTCAATTGAAAGATTCATTTCATGATTAGTTTATTCCTTAACTCATCGTTTCAGAAATTCAAATACTATTAGAATATTCCTTATTCCACAAACTATCTTCTTTTCTTTAGTGGAAGGTGCATCTTAGTTAGACTTTGCATCATGAGATTCTGTAGCCACTTATATGGAAGGCGTTGAAAAGAAAATCCTAAATTGCCAGTGTTTTCATTCATTCAGATCAGCACCACGCATGTTAGTGAAAGTTCTTCTGTTCCAACAATAGGAAATGTTAGTTTCAAAAAAAAAAAAGGAAATGGTACAAATTTATATTTTTTTTTTCAATGTTAATAAGATATTCTCATCTCCGAAAACCGTGAGACTAATCTCTCATCTCACTATGAGAGTTAAGAGGCCGACCAATAAGTTTTTTTCATTTCCTAAAGTTGAGATTCAAATATTTTACCACTTTCTTAAGAAACAAAACGCTGAAACACCATATCAACCCAACTAATTTACAAATATTTATATTGATCACCAATACAATCCACGTTATTCTCATTTACAAGCACTTTGAGAGAGACTATGAATCTTTGATGTCATCTTTTTCTTTTTATATTGGCCTTGACTTTAAAATTCAACATTAAAGTAATATAAAGTTTTCACTCCTGTTCTACATAAAAGAAATGACTTATGATTAAGATTTAAGTGGCATGCAGTTCAATTAGATCTATAGAATTAGACGTATATTTTAAGCATAATCAGTGTGGGTCATCTCCACCGGCTAACAGGTAAGTGTATATATATAGGTAAGCTGTAAAGATGACC
Organism: Acmispon strigosus; assembly: GCA_030819835.1. Lineage (NCBI taxonomy): Eukaryota > Viridiplantae > Streptophyta > Magnoliopsida > Fabales > Fabaceae > Acmispon > Acmispon strigosus. The sequence goes on along the minus strand of JAUAMA010000002.1, from coordinate 16,380,817 downwards.
TAAACTTGTGGGGTCCCATGAGATATCAATTAATGCATCAAATTGACATGTTACAGTCACTTTTTGCCAAGTGTAAATCAGTGATTAAGATCCCAAAACTTTCTACTTTCCACAGTCAAAAATCAAAATGGCAACAAATAGACCACATAGTTTTCCAGAACAGACACAAAGGATACTTGGAAAAAACCAAGTTGGGTCGTTTTCCTTTTGCCGATTCCGGATTTTGATGAATGACATCTTCAAAGGCCAACCTTTCCGAGGACTAAGGTAGAGAAATCTGAGAGCACTTGTTTATGTTATTTTGCATCCACTTAGACAAGTGCTAAGTGAGTTTAATAGCAATCTCCCACATTGAGCAACAAATTATTGTTAATTTAAATGTATTAAAGTAAATATAAACTTGATACAGCATTTCATTTGTAGAGGGTAATGTAATTTTTGGAGGGATTGTGTCATGCAGGCACACCGCGAGAGTGTTACAATTGTCTCTATCGACACTCCAATGTTTTTTTGATTTTCCAAGGTATTTCATTGTTGGTAGTTATAAGACTAATTTTCCTGAGGCTTATAAATCATATTAAGTGAGTAGATTTTTCCGAACAAATCATTCTCCATACACACCGTCATGGACTAGCGATCTTACATCATGAACATTAACTAGTCTAACACTAGCAACCCCCTCATAGCAACCAAAAGCCAATCAATCGACATTTCCACATCATCACCTCGCTACTACTTGTCTCATTTATTTGGACTCCTGCGTCCTTCATAAAGACCAATTCCTAATTAACACAGTACCTAGCATTAGTAAATAAGGATCAGGTAGATGTTTCTGTCCTAACCCATAAAGACACAATCTTAGCTTAACATTATTATCGTATACAGAGTTAACTACTAACAGAAGTGGTGTCATCAGAGGAAGAGAGCTCTATTATTCATTTGAGAGGAACCCTATAGGGATATGGTGTCCTTGATCATGATTTCTTTGAGGTTCAGCAAAAGGCTTCGGTTGTGATTTCTTTGAGACAACACTAAAATCAAGTGAATTTGACCATACAATCACTTAAGCATTTTTAATTCACAATTCAATTCAAACACTTAAACATGATTTCAAATCACTTTGGGTAAGGACAATACTTTGACTTCTATAGGTACTTCCACTGCACTCTCTCAGCCGAAGACTACTCAGCTTGATTGAAGATCATCTCATTCAAGACCGAGGAAGATCAATTTCGTATGTGTTTGTGTCCATACTGAAGAAGGATTTCAAACTTCAAGATTTCATTCTCTTAAACATATCTTGCATAATGACTGCATGTTAGGACTATGTGAAAGCACATTCATCATTCACTCAGTCCAAGTAATGTATTTCGTTGGGTGAATGTGCATTTGAATTCAAATGATGACATGAAACATCATTCCAATACATCTCAACAGAAAAACAAACACATAAAGGATCGCGGTAAATAAACGGCACCATATTACCAAGTTAAGTTTACATATACTACCAGCCACAGTCACAAAGTCTTCCACCACTACTCAATGTGGATTAGCTTGATGCACTTGTATCATGTGTCTACAAGAATCTGTTTGGTACAAAATCAAGGTTCAGAATAAATACTCAACAACGGACAACCTTGAAGAACTAGGCCACGGCACTTGGAGCTTCACCATGCTATCACCATAATCAAATTCAACAGGTGCTCCATCAATCTTACAAAATTTTGGCTTCTCTGATGCAAATACCTTCATTTCCCCATGTCCCTTCACTCCAATCCTAGCCAAATATTCTTCTTTATCAAATTCTACTGACAGAATTGATCCCCCAGAGTTGAGCATGTTAACCAATCCAATGGGAGCAAATTGGATTGAATTTTTAGGCAGCACAACCACAGGAGAAACTGTCAACAGCTCAAAGCTAAAAGGCTCAAGTGAAACTTGTACACACTCTGTGTACTTGAGGAAAATCAACTTGTCATCTTTAAACATGTACACAGCAAATACATCTACCCCTTTGATGCAGATTGGGTTCTTCCCTTTGCTCCATTCAATGTCTTTAGGACTTGCAAAGCAAGTCACAGAGTGTGAGCATTCAGAGGCACTCTTGTTTCTCCTAGTCACAGGGCACCACCCTCCTCCTTGGCAGTTGAACAGACCCAAAACCCCACTATACTGTAATTAGCAAAGAAAAACACAAAAATGAGACTAAAGATTTAAAGTTTAGAGGCATTGTAGCTGAAAATACTACCAATTTGGATTTGGGCTCCCTGCAATCAAAACCATCTACATTTACGCAGTCAAGATCGACTTATATATTTCATCCAGATCGGATAGTAAAGATAAATTTAAAATTTAGTCCAATCTTGATCGAATTGCTAAGATTACTTAACTTTGAGAATTTAGGAATTCCCTGACTTCATACTTCCGGGAATCCGAAAATCCAAATTCAAATTACTACCAATAATAGGAAAAGGCACATAGCAGTTGAAAGTAATGGTTCAAACTTTAGAGGCATTGTAGTTGAAGTTACTAGCGAATTGAATTTGGATTCCTTGCAGTCAAGATAATCTTACATTCACGCAGTCAAGATGAGCTAATATATTTCATCAATATCAAATAGCAAAGATATAATTAAATTTGAGTGTCCAGTCTTGATTGAACGGCTCAGATCCATTGACCGCGTGAATTTAGGAATTCTAGGGAATCCATTCAAAATACTACCCATAGGTATTATATATGTTACTTACTTTGTTGAGGTTCCAAATTTTGAGCATGGTTTTGCCATCATGTAAAGGGTCTTCAAATAAGCAATCTCTGGTGGGAAGTGCATAGTGTTGGCACCTCAAAATGGAGCCATCAGGCAGAACCAGCTTCTTCAGCAACTTGAAGTTGTGGTTTCCGACAGAGTCGCTTACATAAACTGGTCCACCGGAGATGGCGCGAGAAGCAGCATGGAATTCGGCGCAGGCATGATTAGATTGGAACATGTCCCAATCTGGGTGGATAAAGTTTCCCATCCACAAGCTGTTGTAGGCGCAGTGTACCATGTGACACCCTTGCAGCCAATACGTGCCGGTTGGATCTCCACCAGGGTCCGTGCACCAAAAATCATCCCCTGCATGAATGAATGAATGAATGAATTTATGAACATTGATTGTAGTGATGCAGCTAGGGAAAGCATGCATTTTTGTGTGTGTATATATGCAGGGTTTCAAATTGAAGTCACCATATTGGCATCGAGACAGCAATTGCGGACACATCAACCCGCATTTGGTGGCAATTCCATAACTCAGCGGCAACCGCAACTTTTTTTTTTTTTAAACTAGCGGCAACCGCAACTTAAAACCGTGTATATATGAACAAGTGAAAGTTAGTGTATGGTGAAATTTAAAGATGTACCAACTCGTCCAAGTGATATGGTCTCTGTTCCAAGGAACATGAAATCGTTGCACTGTTGCATGCTGGAAATAACACCGTTGCCTTTGAAATGCTTCCTCACGGAATCAGTGAGTGCTTTGTAGTATGCTTTGGCGAGTTCAACACGACCACCATATTCCTCTGACACCAACTCTAGAACCTGTCATATGCAAATCATAATAATGATGATAATCAGTAGTCTTTTTTAATCACACGAGAGAACAAGGATCTCTAACTCTCATCTCGCTTTCTTATTATTAAAAATGACGAATTTGTAAAGGTTTTTGTGCATTATTAACAATTTTTAAACCGTCACGAAATGCGTTAACAGCGGTTAAACCACCATAAAAATGAATCGAGGGACCAAAATAAATATTCGCTATTCTAGGGAACCAAAATCAAAAAAAAAAATTAAGAGGGACCAAAATTAATAATTTGCTATTTAAGGGGACCACCAGAAACATATTTAATCATACATCACTTATTTCAATTATGGATTTAACACATTTAGAGTGAGTGGAGGGTAAAGTAAGCATTATAATCACTAGCAGTGATTACCAACTTTTATAAAGTCAATAAAATAAGTCCACTCATTTTAGAGGGTCGGACCACAAACATCTTCCTTAAGTTGTGAAGACTAAATTTTGTTTTTTTTGTCAGATGGGGAAGACTAAATTAAAGCTCGAATTACATAGTCAGCTTTTATACTGGGCCTTAAAGCCAGATCTATGTATATGCCAAGTCCATAGAAAAAAAAAACGTTACGAAAAACAGGTTGCATCACTTTCTAGTTTACCTAGTCTGGATACCTCATGACTCATGTTATGTCTCCCAGCCCAAAGGTTACAGCCCAAGTCCATCTCAAAATATTTGACTTTGCTATAGATGTTGCCAAATCAGAAATATTTATCTAGGAAAAACTCTAGATAGGGAATTTAACTGAGGAATGTATTAGTTTTTTTTTTTTTTTCGATGAATGGATTTTAGATTACTCAATGCAAATGTCAACCAAAATATTTTTTAACAAATTTTATATGCTTATCACCAAACAGTGAATACACGCGGATTCTCTGATTGGCTTGTTGGTCTAAAAAATCTATATCGATAATTCTATGTTTTGAAAGAACTACGGAACATAATATTAAAACTACCATTACAAATTTTGCCTTTTTTCTATTAATATAGGTTAACATGTTCGATAACGATGTATCCTAATAAATAACTTTTTGAAGGTTCTCTCTTTATTACCTCACCTTGCTGTCACACTTTGAACTGACTTGCAACAAAATAAATAATCCAATCCTATTTCATAGAAATAGATATAGATAAAAATTGGATTGGATAAAGTGATAAACACAAAGACTTACATGCGTGACGTCAATCTTGACCCCGTCAATTCCCACGGATTGCAGGTGGGAGTGAAGTCCCTGGTACAACGCGTGTGCCTCTTCCGGCGCCACAACTCCCACCCCATACTCCACTGCCTTCACCACCGCCAGATCTGTCATCATCATCTCTGCCCCTTCAGACAACTTCACCGCCACCACCTTCGACTTCGGCATCCCTTCCACGCCGGGCCTAACCCCACCCCAGTACCCACAAAATGCGTGCCACACATACACATACTCCAACGCCCCAAACTCCTTCTTCAGCCCCCTCACAAAACCACACATCCCTCCCTCGTACTCCTTGAACTTCCGATTCTCTTCAAAACTCACCAGCCTCCCCGGCATCTGCTCTCCGGGCACGAAGCATTCCAAGCTTAGTCCGCCGTTCCCCTCCGTCACGGGCTCGTCATCACGATAAAAGGTTTGCCAACCGTCATCGATGATCACAAAGCCTGGAGGGCACCCACCTTCCACTAGGCCCTTCACACCTTGCTGCACTCCATCAGGGTGTACCTGTTAGAAAAAATAGCAAAAATGCATGTTAATACTTCTATTACACTTACACTTTCATTTTGGTAAAATGGGTGATGAGATAGAAAATAGGCATAACTAAAATTTATATGTTTACCGATTATTTAAAAAGGCTATATAACGAGAATTGTTTTACTACCTTGAGGTAGAAGGCATCCCAGGTGCACCACCCGAACTTGTCCACAATACCCGGTGGGGTTTTCTCCTCTAGAAGCCTGAATGTTCCGAGATGGACTCTAATCACTTTCATTGCTTCGTTCACTAACTCATAAGGGTCATGGTGAAGATGAATGTACAAGGCGGTTCTGAACGTGGATTCGGAGACGCGCGTGGACCCACTCTCCATGCAAATGTCCACATAGTCATCGGCTCCAGGTTGCAGAGAAGCTCTGAAAGCTCCTTCGATGAGCGGCAAGAGGAGAACGTAGGGACGCCCCTTATCGGCGTCGTTCTCGAGCATCATGAACTGGGTTTCGTGCTCGACGTCGCGGCCGTTGGTTCCGGACCAGTGGGTGCTCCACCAGAGCTTGAATCTGAATATGCTGCTGAACCTGATTCCTTGGAGCTTGCCGATGGAGACCACGTGGCGGCTTCGCGGCTCGTCGGCATCGAACCCGACGAAGCAACCGGCGGCGGTGGTGGTGTTTGAGGAAAAATCGTGGGGAGTGGTGGAGGTGGCTATGTTTGGTGGGACTTGAGTGAGGATAGGGTGGTCGTTTGCAAGGAATGTTGAGGCTTCAAGTTTTATGGAGAGAGGTGAGTTATTGGCATGGTGGGGTTCCGGTTCTTTGAGGGTGGTGGTTAAACTTGGCGCCATGGAAATACTCTTCAATGAGGGAGGTTTTTGGGCGTTTGGTCAGTCAGCGGTGAGTTAATTAAGATACAAGACTAGAATGATGAACTTTCTATGTTTTTTCTTTATACTCAAGTCTCAATTCACATAGAGTAGACTGTGAGATCAAATTAAATCCCAACAAATCATTTTAAATAATGGACTAATATTTAAGGAATTAACTATTTACCATTATTGATAAATATTTCATTTTTCTCATCACATCTTCAGGTTTTTTTTCCCTTAGAATAAGAAAGTAAATGCCCTGTCACATAAAATGAAAGAGTGCAAATACTCTATTCATGCTATTATAATATAACCGCTGTTTGGTTTTCGAAAAAAATAATATATCGCTGTTTAATTAAGTGACACTGCATAAGTGCATATTTATATAATAATTTTGGAATCACAAGAATTCACAAGATGACATTCAAACCTTAAGCAGTATGCTGACTCGTTCTTAACTTCTTCACACCTATATAGAGTTGCAACTTCAGAGCTTGAAGTTAATATGAACAAATCCTTTAAAAAATTCAAATAGATTAATTAGTATTACGCCTCCTATCTGACTATCTCAATACATCTTGTATTAACGCAAACACTTGGAAAAGTGAAAGCGTTTTCCCATCAAAATGATTGTTGATTGGAATGGCGATGTTTTTCTTTCAAATTCTGGTTTAACAAAAAATGTAAAGATATAATTTGTTGTAAACGTATTTCAAGAATCTTGTTAGTTAAATATTTGGAACACAAGTTAAGAAATTCGTAAGGTAAAAATCATTTCTTAAAAAGCACATGAGAGAAAGATTTTCAAACGTTCAAATAAGTTCCCCATGACAAGTGTAAAGGATGAAATAACAGGAGGCAAAAGTGATACACGTGTGTGTTGAACGGTTACGTTTGTCAGAAACAGATTGAAGTAGAGGCTAGAGTTTAGAAGCCTGCCACGGCACAAGCTACATGAGAGTTCTAAATAACACAAGTTCCAAGCTCAGTATTAAATTAAACTTTTTTAAGCGGTTCAAATAAATCTCTTTCAATACTAATAGTCAAAGCAAAAATGTTCACAGCTAACTTATAATTCATAAACATATTTTATACGTAAAGAACCCGAGAGAAAAAAGAAGAGAGATAAGTAGTGAATGTGATATATGATTAATGTGATAAGAAAAGAGAGATAGAGAAAAAAAAATGAAGGTATTTATAGGTGTCTGCATTGTTTATAACTTATAAATCATTTTTGAAAGATAATGGTCAACATTTCGCATGACATATATTTTCCAATCTATATAAAGCAGTGACAGAAATTTGTGAAAAGCTATAATCATATCCAGCACCATAGAAGCAATGAGCATTTTAAGTCCATATGGACCAGGGAGATCAGTCCCTGTGCACATTCACAATTGCACATTTGATACAATAATATACAACTATGTCTATCAGTGAAAACTAAAGAATGAATCAAAAGTTTCTGACAAAAAATTTGAAGTCTAAATTGGTATTAGTTAGTGTCTTCCGTAGGTATCATCTCACCATTATCTTTCCCGTTAGATGCTGCCTCTGTTCTCCCGTTCTCCATGAAGCTTTTTTGTTGCAACTCATCTTTCAGTCTTTGGATTTCCTGATCCTTCTCTTCTAATTTATCTTGCAACATATAAACCTGCAGTAAAAACCACTCAAGTAGGTTACATTGAAGAAAAATCATAATGGCAACGTAAGCATGCAGTGAAAATTTCAAGTGACGTTAAAATATTTAAGTAGAGGGATAAGGGAAAACCGTTTCACTGGATCTGTCCACATCATTTGTCAATCCATCCATATGCTTCTGTAACCCTGTAGTCAACTTTAAGGATTAAAATTGCACAAATTGCTCATGCATGGAGAAATAATATGGAGAAACAATTGCATAACTTTAAATCCCCAGTCTCCAATTTTATGGACAAACAGATCAAAGTTCCTCCCTAGCAAACATTTAACATTCACTCATAACAATATCTCAAGCATACTACTTTGAACTTCAGGTGTTTAGTTTTACAGTCCACATAGCGTATATTCATGAATAAGATAACGTGACGCAGGAAACTAGAAGTCACTGAGTAGCTGGTGTTAAGGGTCAAAGAATCAAAACGCCAAAACTTCATGAGAACAAATCACTTAACAACTAACCTTCAAATTGACTTCTGAGTTCTGCATTCTGGTATTTCTGCAATGAAAGTTTCATTGCCAAGTCATGCATCTGCATACCGAGAAAAAAGAAGCAAAGACAAGAGCACATCAGAATAAATTCAGCAACAACTAAAATGGGCAGATTAAGCTTTGTGGTTGGGTAAATAGTTAATGTGTTTAATGTTACTATATGCCATTAACTATTTTCCCCATCAGTTCAACATGTTATATGTATTCAAAAACATGGAAAAGCGTTTTAGAGATGCAAAGTAGCATAGATCATACATTTACATAAAATATATGCTACTTTGTGTCTGGAAACTTGGGTGGGATCAGGGAAGAAAACCAACTCCCAAATGAATGAGGTAAAAAAGGGGGGGAAAATGACAATTGGAACTTGGTAGCATATAGTAAATAAGATAGCAGCACCTTGGCCTCAGAAGCTTGATTCCCAATTTCCTCATTTTCCTCTTGCAGGGTTCTACATTTTGCCATGAGCATCTTCCCCATCTTGCTTTGGGGAGTAAAATTTACAGCAGCAATGTTATCTTGTAGCTCCTTTACTTTTTTGTCTTTTTCCTCAACTAAACTCTATATGATCAGATGAGAACACTTGTAAGAAACACTCAAAGGAGTAATCACCAATGTAAATAATATGCCAATAAACTAATAAAATGAATTTCTCATATATGAAGGAAATGAGGACATTAACATACGTATCAATGAAATTAAAATTTCAAAAATTTAACAGAATAAACTATCTTAAGCCACAAGAAAACACAATTAAGATATAATAAACCTGCGCTATGAGCATCAATATTAGACTTGCATAAAAGGTAAACACATTCCAGAAGCATTATTAAGCTCCCTTTAGATTCATCACTGAAGTTTGAAAGAAGTGTTACTAGTAGCCAACTGACAAGCCCATTTACACATTTCATACCACCCTCCACCCGTGAATTTGTCTTCTGTCCCAGTGCTTTGTATATCTGAACTGTATACTCAAACTAGGAAGTTTCTCTACGATCTTCTCCACTTCATTTTTCCAATTTTAAAATTTGACTGATGAGAAAAGGCTTTGTTGGTGTGGTTGTCATTGTTCTATTTCATTTTGTTATGTCCAAAGTAATAAAATTCTTAATAAGTTCAACCAATAAAACAAAAGATGGAAGTAACACTGAAAAGAAGATCCTGTTTCTTCACAATACTTCAAGTGCAACGCGGACATACAATTTCCTTGGACAACCTAAGTTATTAAACATAATCCCCTCTACCATATGTGATTAAGACTAAACTTGAATAACAAACCTTTAATCGTATGAACTCTTCATGAACCGCTGGATCCAGTAACAACCTCCTTGCCTGCAATATTGCATAAAAAGAACGAGGAATCATCAGTGTTCTAGAGATACACTAAAACAATATTAATGTAAAGAATACCTGCATTGATGCTGGCTTGAGTTGAGCCTTCAGGTCCCTTACAGCAGACTGAAAAAGTTTTTGACATCATAAACTTAATAGAAACTAAAAATAATAAAATATAAACCATTAAATTCTGTAAACTACAGATGGATTTCAACTTTGTGATCAAGATAAGACTTATAATAATCATATAACAAGGTTAAAACTGTCAGAAAAGAATAGACCAGTTTTCAGATTTTCTTGAACTTAATACAGATCCTATAAGAAATGGTGCAATGTGTTGGAAATATAAGGTTTAAAATAAGGAAGGAGGAAAATAGAGAAAGAAGACTCTCAATAGCATTCCATTAGATTGAGATGATGTATAATTATGCAACAAAAAATACTAAAATAATGGATTGCTGATAGGAACAAACAATTCCTATCTTAACCTAATGTATGTATTGCGAAAATGGATGCAAGATAAAGAGCAAAGATGTTCCCAAACCAGGGATGTGACCCCTTGGTTCCCCGATACTAACAGAAAATGACTTTCGTACCAACTCCATTCACTCTATTCCCTATATATCAGAAGTACACCCTCCCCTTATTACACTCTCTCTCCTTAACTAACTCTACCCACCACTAAGCCATATCTTCTACCACTTCCCTCTGGCCTTATTACTTGTAGGCCTGCGAGAGTAGACCAACAGAGGCTGCCTCTCCTTTTGTGGCCCATGCTCATCAGTTGCTCTCTTCTAGCTTAGAGATGGGTCCTTTCAAAATTTGGTTGCTCATCCAAGTGCATTTTGTGGCTGAGGTGAGTTCAGCATGACTTAAGAATTTAAGATTATACTGATTCTAAGTCTCAGCACAATATCCCAACGCAATCCAAACAGACACAGGTTTGTGCATCATTCACCTTTCCAAATTCATTGTAGAATCTTGATATGGACAACCATGGTAACTATAAATTTTACAACTAAACAGAATGGAACCAGAGCTGAAAAATTCTAGAGAAAATTTCATTGTTGAGCAGTGCAAATATTATCTAAATGCCAACCAAGTAAATAAAAGATATCCATTCATAAGAGATTTTATAAAGCTTCATGCCAACTTCAATTAAAGAAGCATTGAATAAGTCAACCATATCAGTGAACCTCGTATAGACAATATTTTTGTGATAAAGAAAACCTTGTTCGCATAATTATTTAATGTTCTTAGTTGATAGATGTAAATGAGAGAGGGAGAAAGGAAGGCCAACTCCACTCTAGATTTCTTTTTATGCTATTCATAATATATTTTCTCTAAGGGGAAAAAGGAATTTTCTCTAGATTTCTTGATGATGCAAAATTAATAAAAATTACAATAACACATACACATGCTACAAAAGGCAGGAACCTCATTATCAGAATATTACCTACCTTCAACTCTGCTATCTCTTGTTCCCGTTTTGCGAATGTTACAATTAATGCAGCTTCCTTTTTCTTTGCCTTTTCAAGCTGATGACCAGCATCAAAAGTGAATGAGATCAATACATTAAGATCAATTATAATGAATCAATTTGAAGCAAAGAATGGAAGATGAACCTGCTCTCTTAAAGACTCTTCAGATGATTTAAGAGCTTGAAAATAATTAATCACCAACTTGGGAGCTAGCAAGTAGAAAGAGGAAATAATGGCTCAGGAATATATTTAAAACACAGAACACAACAGTAAACAGAACTAGATCATGAACAAGTAGTACATGTATCACTTGCAATAAAACAAGTATAAACTAACCAGGAGAGGTCCCAGCAGGTATGAAAGATTCATTCTGGAACGAAGTGCGCCACTTTTGAATCTCAGATCTTGCAGCCTCAAGTTCATTCTAGAATATACGTAAACTCGGTAAATGTTCATAGGAATGGAAATGAAAAGATATAAGTCAACCTAGAATTTCATATTTGGAACTTTGGGGTACCTAGAAAGCACAGATAAAACATGGAACAGGGATCCATAATTCCATATGACACAAGAAAGAAAGAAGGTACAATTCAAACTAGACTACCATATACGGAACTTTGGGGCGGGGTTCTATAAAGCACTTTTATGACATGGAATAGATACAATATGACATAATACAGACACATAATACAAATTTTAAAAATCATAAGACATGATGCTAGCAGTAATAAGAAACATTAGATGTTATCATTATTCTACAAGTAAAATAAAAAACATAAATCTAAAATCGAAAGAGAGAACTGGTGTATTTAAAGTTAGCATGAGTAACCATAGACATAACAACATGCTATCATATATCTAGTTATTATGGTATTCTCATCTATATTAATATAAAAAGTTCAAAAAGTTGAAGAAAATTGTAAAATATATTACTGAAAGCGTCTGTGAATGTCCGACCGGCTACTGCCATAAAGTGTCTCTCTAACTTAGGAAGGATACTCCACTCAAACAGCTTAGGCTCAGTTATGAGGAATCTCTAATTAATGAACAGAAGGTAGTATGAGCAATTGAGTATTCTACGTCAAAGCACTCATAGTGGTAACATAAGTAATAAATAACCACAATGCTTATTTTCCCTGTGAGCCATACACGAATCCAACACTTCAATCATATGAATTATAACCATATCCCACTTCCCTAAATAACATAAGTTCGAATTCTCTGAACAAACAACGTCCATTGTCCAAGGGAAAACGTACCTGGCATGCCGCGAGCGTCTCCTTACAGTTCTGAAGACTGCAGAAAACAAAACCCCGCAAAAAATTTAGGCACAAAAGAGCACAATAATTAGTTGCCACAAAATACCAGCTGACACCGAGAAATACCTCTCACGGAGAGACAAGATCATTCCAGTGGTGACACCAGATGCAGCTTCTTCAGCTTTCGATTTGACCTAAATGACGGAACACAACAAACTGTTATTCATATTTTGGGAACACTCATAGTGCAAGTAAATCATTGATTAACTAACAATTTTACCTTCTTGTTTCCTAAAGGATCATTATCGTAATCTTCATCGTCAAAATCAGGAGATGACCTCTTGTTACCTATAGTATCCATTTCAGCACAATGAAACAACAATAATGAACATGAGCAAAAAATTTGCATATACGTTTGCTAACAAGAAACCTGAACGCGCTCCGGCGAATTCGCCACCGAAATCAAACTCCTGCTTTGAGAAAGAAGAAAAAAGAGCGAGATTATAAGCAAAGCACGCTTGAGAAAGCAAGTAGCGAGGGATGATAGTGCAAACACTTACTTCGTCGAAATGAGTAGGGGAAGCCATCGTCAACTTCAGAAACCCTAGAAAACTGAGAGATGCAGGGAAGAATAGAGAACGAATCACAGCGGCAAATACGAACCGAACGAATTGCTACTGCTACTGCTACGGCTAGTGCAAAGAATCAACACTTTGTTCTGACGCTTACAGCATGTTGAATCTGTGAGGTTTTCTAGATTCTAATGCTTCTTCCCTCTCCCCCTCGATTCTTTCTGGGACAATAAGATCAACTTTTTTTTCCTTCGGCCCATTTCCCACTTGCTCAGCCTTGTCTGAGGAAGTTCGGCCCAACTACCATTTCTAAACTTTATTTTCCCTTGATATTAGTCCCGGTTAACGAATAACTTTTCTGAAATTCGATCATTTGACATTTTCCTTATGAAATCAAACTTACCTACCACTATGCATTTTCATTAGTAAATGGCTGAATTTCATTACTCCTTAGACCTTGCACTTCATAAATATGAAAAAAGTCATCAATTTTATTTTTATTATAACTAATATGATTGATTAAACATAGAGCTAATATGATTGGGAATAAATAATTTGAGGATATTTATTCATATTTTTTTAATAGAGGAAATAATATGAATAATCATGCAAAGGAAACCAAAATGAGTTTTTTTTACTAAATTGTTCCCAATTTTTCGATTTGATTTGGTGAAGGATAAAAGACTAAAATGAGGTTTAATCACTTTTAGTTGGACAAAAAAATCATCCTCAAATTTTGAATGAAATTATATTTACAGTAATAAATGGTGAAATAATGATATCAATCAAAAGAAAATTCCTAAAAATATCTTGTGAACCAATAAGCTCAGCGCGTTAATTGGTTACATTATGTTATGGGGACCGCAACACCAATTTTTCCATCACAAAGCTTCTGAACAGCGAAGCACGACTTAATTGAAAAAATATGGATGACAGCAACACTGTTTTTTTAGGAGGAGAGTAATATTGCGGGGGTGATCTCTAATTGTTTTCAAAATATTTTCAGGACCTCCAATCCTTCTAGTATTACGGAGGCTACCTCCTTGGTGGTGAATATGATCACGCCGAATCATCTTATTATTCTTGAGGCTCCTTTTTTAAAAGAGGAGCATTTTTGTTCCATGATTGAAGACATGATTATAGTAAATTCTCATGGAGTTGTGATGTATCCAAAATAAATATTCATTGGCTCCAGACTTGGTTATTGTGATCTCTCTGCTTTTAAGAGTGTTCTTCTAGCCAAAAATTGGTGGAGGATTCACCAAGCTCCAGACTCTCTAGTAAGGAAAGTTTTTAAGGCTGCGTATTTTCCCCATGGGTCAATTTTTCAAGCTTGGAACATTGTCCTAGCTACATCTATTTCAGAATTTACCAAGCTGGCGGGGTAATTGAGACAGGCAGCTTGTGGCGTGTTGGCAATGGTCTTTCCATTCACATTTGGTCCGATAATTGGATCTCAGTTGGCATTTCTACCCTTTATCTATTACATGTGATGATTCTGACTTACACTCATCTTGTAGTGTGGTGGAAGATCTCATTAATACAGCCACAAATGATTGGAACACGCCTTTGGTATTCAGCCTTTTTGAGCCAGCAATAGCGGCTAGAATTGTTCATTATTTTGGAGTCGGTGATGGAAAGTGTGGGCGCTTCCGCGATGCAAGGTGGTTGCTTGGAGGGTTGCTCGAAGGGTCCTACCTATTCGCACCAATCTTCTTTATCGGGATCTTCTCTAGATTCGTTATGTCCAGTGTGCTAGCATTTGCCTGAAGATCCTGAACATGTGTTTCTCAAGTGTCATGCCTCTCAGCAAATGTGGTTTGCATCACCACTTGGTCTTCGCGTGGAGCCTACTATTGTTTAGGACTAGGCTTCTTTTGTGTCCTCTGTTGGGGCGTGATGTGGAAGATATGGTCTTGGCGAACATGTACGCTCTTTGGCAGCGACGCAACAATGTTGCGTTCAGTAATAGGACCATGCATGCGCTAGTGGTTATTAAGAACACTTTGGATATGTGTAATCCGTGTAAAATCATATATGTGCAACAACCTAGAAATAATGTTACGGATATTTAGAGTCCCTCATCTGCGAATCTCTTTGAGGTTAATATTGATGCAACTTTTGGTATTCGTATGATATATGCTTCTCACTTGGGTCCTATAGTGGATGAATGTCGTTTATTAGCTGCTAGTTTTAATTTTGTTGATCTCTCTTTTGTTAAGAGAAGTGGTAATATGGCTGTTGATTTTGTCGCTAAATTATCTTTGTCTTATCTTGTGGTTTTTTGGTTGAGTCTCCTTTGAATCGTAACTTTATTTTGCATTCGGATGTTATAAGGCTTGTGTCTGTTTCCGATTAATATATGAGTTCATTGTCATAAATATATATTCTTTTAGGATTGTTAAATCACTCATGAGGGTGGCTAATTCTCATTCTAGGTAAACTAATAGAATTTAAGATAAGTGAATAAGGAATTTCATTTTTATTTTTCTTTATTTTTAATAAATAATTTTATTGGTCCATTATGGTGAAGTTAAATACTCTCATGGGTAATTTAAACAACTCGTGCTTTTGTAAATAGTGCTTCAGATCGATTAATTAGAATCAAGAAGAATATTAATTACAATCAAGATATGAATATTGTATTTAATTTCCTTTGAAAAATATGGGTGCAATAGTCATATTTTTAATGAAAAAAACAATTCAACACTTTGAAATAAAATCAAAGGGATTACAAGATCACTCAACAAAGATGTTAACTTATATTTCAAACCCTTACTTATTGAAACTCCACAACTAGTGTCCATATATCTTCTTAGCAAATTTAACAAGAAGAAACAAAGTCATAATTACCCACTTCAGCTTTTGTATAATGGGATAGAAGAAGATGCCTTTGGTTGTCGAAGCATGTATGTCAGCATATGCATAATGCATGCAGCATATATTCATGCCACATAGTACATATTCAGACTTTTACTGAACAGACTTTTTCTAGGCGCATGGCAAGCATAAAAGGAAAGACCACACATGTGTGAAACTACACGAAGGGTTAAGCAGCATAGTGCTTGAAAGAGTTTGTACCCGGTACTATCAAGGTCCAATATAATTAGATAATTTAATTCTTTAAACGTTTAATTGATGTTCTTTGAGTGATGTGTATAAAGAAAGGTTTAAGGGAGACTTATCCATTTATTATGATCTCAGAGTTTCAATGATATTAATCTCATAATTACATACTGCTGTGGAGACAGTCCAGTAAAAAGGAAAGAAAGGAAGAATTTGTGGCAGGTGATGGGATATTGGTGTTAGCAAGTTGGGAAACAAAATGGGACCCTTATGCACAAGTGAGACCTCTCATTTCAGCACTCCATTGTTGAAGGGTCGCTCTCAATGCCTAACTTTTAGTCCCTCAAACCTCCAACACCGCCCATCATGCAGAATTCTGAAAGCGCGCTATGGAATGATAAAGAGAAATTGGACCTTATAAAAGAGATCACGACGTGAATTAATGGGCACCGTGTGCACGCAGCAAAAGCATCTTTGTCTGTATATGTGTCGCTCTTTTCATTTGATTCCTTTCCTTCTATTCTACATCCTCTGTCGAAATTCAAATCCTCAATGCATGCTAGCTACTATCATCAGTTCTTCTAGATGCACACGTGCTAGGATAAATACATTCATATCATACCCTTTTCTTTCTCATGCACCAAGCATCATCACACAAGACAAAAGGGATAATTAATTCAACATCGATCACATTACTTAAAGATGGTTACATACATGTAATTCATAGTCAAAACTAATAATTTCAGAATTATGTTTGATAAATGATAGTATTGTTTAAATATTAAAATCACTCTAGTTGGTACAATAATATTTTAACAAGTGTTGTGAGCTATAATTTTCTAAAATACATGTAATTAAAATATTATTTGATCACATAAGCTAGTGATTTTAGTCTAGATAAATTTTACATAATTCAAACAATGCCCTAATAAACAGTTTAATTAAATATTTATCATATAAGATCGAAGAGTTTATTTATAAATTAATTTGAAAAACTTACTTTAATGGGGCACATGATATGCATAACAAGAAAAAAAATAAGCACATGATAAGTACACACAAGTAGCCCAACCCAACAACTAATAATCAGTACTTTTAGTTGGAAATAATAACTGTGACCCAAAATGGAAAAAAAGAAAATTTGCGTGAACTATATAGCAGGGTTTGTTAAACAAAAAGTCAAAAAATACTCGTGTAAAATAATAAATAAAATTAAACGTCAAACATCTTTTGAAAAGAAGTTAGGCAAAGGAGATCACGTATCTTGGTGTGCAATAGAGCCTGGATGATCTTGTTCTTGTCTAGTTGTCCTTTCTTCCCAATTGTACCGACCATCATAATATGGTCTTCCTTCCCTCACGATTACGTTCCATCACCACATACCCTACAAGAAAGGCTTTTATTCAGAGTAAAAAAAAGTAAAAATTTAACGTTGATTCTAACATAACACACGACGCTAATTTTCGCTCTTCAGCGTTTGTTAAAAATTTGATCAAGTAAGATCGATTAGACCAACGTTAATTAAATTTGGCTTACCATCCATTGCCGTCAAGCGCAAACAACTTAAAAATTACCAATTTAGCATCCGTCCACGGTCTATCAATGGTGGTTCTCCTCCGACGCTAATTTAATCGGCTGACTTAGCATTGGTTGTGACCTGGACTAGTTTGAAGTGGATTCGACCCATCTATTAGACCAACAAGTTAGCTCGGCCTGGCCGAAGCTAACTTTCGATGGTTTCCTTGCCCGATTGTCCTTATAAACCCCTCCTCCCCCCCCCCCCCCCTCAAACTCTCACACTTAGCTTTTTAGGCCGGGAGAGGAATAAAAGTTAGAGGATCTCCACATTGGATTATAATAGCAAAGCATAAGTGGATTAGACACCACATATTTTGCTCAAAATCTTAAGGCATTGGGTGTATGAGTCATCTCACTTATAAACTGCTCAACACTTTTTTCCATTCTATGTGGTACTTTTTACTCACACTTATATACCAACAATCTCCCCTCAAATGAGAGTCTATCTCAAGCGAAAGCCTCCAAATACTAACATAGCGGTTGGGTTGGCTCTCCCAGCAAGACACGCCGTCCAGTCGCCATATTGTCAAGAAATACTTTAGACACAAGATGAGAGCTCTCACCATGATCAAGTCAATCATCAGATCTGATACCACAGCTGGGCACGAGAGGAATAAAAACTTCGAGAGATCTCCACATTTAGCTATAAGGGCAAACAACTAGTGGATTGGCCACCACGTCTTTCACCCAAAATCTTAAGGCCTTGGGTGTACGATATAGGTCATATCACTTATAAACTACTCAGAACTTGTCTCCCGAATGATAACTCAAGTGGTTAGAGCTGAGGGACATGTAAGTACAGGTGCAGGACTCAATCCCTGCCGATGGATAACAAATTCCCCTCCCCGAAAAAAATGAAAAAAGATAAAAAAAAAATATTGGTTGATAAAAAAAACTACTCAAAACTTTCTTTTTCGTCCGATGTGAGACTTTTTACTCACACTTGATATCCCAACAACACTTTGAATAAACACAGTGTAAATTTGAGATGAGATTCATATTTTTAGTGAACTCGCATGAATTTCAACCAATATATCAAAAAGTATTGAAAAATTAATGTTAAAGTGAATGTTGGCAACATTTTGTTACAAACCCACATAGACCTTTTGGGGGAGATATCCGCTCTCTTGCGGATTAGGCTTCAAAATATTCATGTAGATTTACTTATAAATTTTTTCTTTCCAATTTACTTTCAACGTTGTTGCGAATTTTGAATAATAGAAGAGTATAAATTTTTTTTCAGGAAAAGTTGCAAGCAAATTCGCAAGAAAATTTTGAACGAAAATAAGTGGGAAAAGTTGATGGATAAATTCGCAGGAAATATTTTACACTTTCTATTTGTGCTGGTTCTGCAAAAGAATCGCCTCAAATCGTATTCGGTTGGAAAATTTGCAACTCGCACTTTGAACATTGTGACAATTTAGAGCGCTGCAATTCACATACATCTACATCTGTTGTGTGTCGATACTGCGTAAGAGTTATATAGTACTTTCAAAATTATAAGTCAATTCCAATAGTGTTCATACTGTCAATATGGAAGACACTTTATTGATGTAGCTTTTTTGTTCGTGCGTTCTCTCTTTTAGCCATTAATTATTCCGAATATTAATTTGTAAGGATTTTAGAGACGACTTTGCTGTCATTAAGGTAACAGTCCATTGATATGACTTATTTAGGGTTTAAATAATTCACTAGTCCGGATTCAAACACATGTTTTAGTGGCCGTTACATATTTTTTATGGTGACTTTTAACTACTACAAAAATGGATGTTAAATGTGGTTGGTATTGTGCATCATTCTTCTTATCTTTTTCAATATTTTACTTTCCCACAAATACCACTATTCTTCAATGTGGAAAGATGCCAAAGAGGACAGGATGATCATTTTAGATGGAAATTAAAAAGTATAAAAACAAATAATGATAAAAACAAATCGGTTATAGGTTATTACCTTACTATAAGAAAAAAGTGAAAGTAAATGGTGAGGACCCTTGTGCAAAAACAAAAGAGGAGGCACAACACAACTACCAATTACATCATTCACAAGCAAGAATTTGGTTTTACTTCAGAAGTAATCTTCACATAATTAATGATTCATTGTTACTCTTAACCGTGCATGATTAGGTGCACAAAAGCCTCACCAAAAAAACATCAAAGTCCATAGCCGAGTGGAAAATGCAAGCCACTTAATAAAGACAGACAGTAATTATGAGAAATGAAGACCACAAAAGCGAAGGGAAAAAGAAAGAAAAAATGCAATGAGTTGCAAATAGATGTTACTGTTTTGATAATGTAATTAATGCCAAACAGTTTTTGAATGGTTTAAATTTGTGGACCACCTCTCTTCTCCTTACTAATTATGTTACCAAGAAATTCCTAGGTGCCCTAAGAGGAAAGAACCTTGTACCCTTTAATGGGGTACCAACTCAACTATGTTTCACCAAAAATTTTAGTGGAGTGGTCTGAGTTTCAGGTAATAAACTCTGTCAATTATAATCGTACTAATTGTGAAGAACTGAAGATCATTAACTTAGGGTGGTTGAAGTCCAAGGACTAAATGGAAAATTCAATTGCATAATGTGTATTGAGTGAGAGGGTGAGTTTCTGCGCAACGGTAAGGTTGCTGTCATGTGACTTTGCGATCACATGTTCGAGCCGTGAAATCAGACTCTTATAAAAATGCAATGTAAGGTTCTATACATAGGTCCACAAAGTGAGTCTAGCCTTTCCCTCGACCTCGCACATAGTTTGAGCTTTATAGCACCAGCTTTACCTTTAATGTGTATTGAGTGAGTTTCGTATACTCTATATATATAGATATTGGTTTCTAGTTCCACCCTCAAATGCTTTTTTCCTTGTGAGATTCTAAAGCAGGGCAATCCATGAAGGCAACACTCAGGTACTTAGCAGGCACTGCAGGCCCTAGTGGTTTTGGCTCAAATTCAACTGCAGAGCAAGTCACTGAAGATTGCTCTTCCTTTCTCCATTCAAATCTAACAGCTCTGATCACTGGTGAGTCTTACATGGTCTCTGATAAAAGGTAGAACAAAAAGAACATCAAAAGTCATGACAGTGTTTATCACCATTTGTGACAAAAGTTTGTCTATTTTTCTTCTGTGTTCACTATTGATTTGACATGGCTTCTAGTATGATTTTTCAGAAGCTGATCAGTGTGAGTGTGGCTGTGTCATCCATCACTTGATTTTGAAAATTATTTTAGATGTTCTTCTTGTCTCTTTCTTCATATTTCTGTTACTGGTATTGTCATTTGTACTTTCGTTGATCTGCATTTTGTTTTGTTTATGATAGAAATCTCTATACAAGATTTTACTTTGGACTTTATTAAATTTGACAGTAGTTTACCAGTTAAGCTCTCACCTAAAAAAAATGTCTGATGATTTTCTTACTGATAATTTTAATGGAACTGGGAAAGGTTGAGTCACATCTCACAAGAGTTTCCTCTGCAGACTTTCACAAGTGGACACATCACTTGGAATGGTGTTTCTTTTTGGCTGCATGAAGAAGTGGTTGTCTCTTTTGTATATTATTCTTTTATTTGTTCATACTGGATGAGCCCATCTACACTGCATCCACATCCACATAGTTTGTGTTTGATTCCACATTTAAGAACCAAATCAATTCTCATTGACCAGAATTACTTTTAGGTGAGAATTTGATTTTAATCCCAAAATCAATTATGCGGAGAAACTAGAGAGAGTAGCTTCTGCGGTAAATCAATTGTAAGATTTTATAATTGGATTTCACATCATTAACCTATGGAAATTACTTTTCCCATAAATGTTTTCAAACACGAATCACTCCACTTTCAACTCAATTTTACCATAATCAATTTTACGAAAAATCAATTCTGAAAACGTTGGTCCATACACACATATGCCAGAATCTCCCAATCATCTCCTTTTTTACCCTCATCAAGAATGATAAATCACAAGAATATTCTATATATACTTTTCTTTGTTAATTTGTAATGTGCTGCTAGCTTCATTCATGAAGTTATTTGTTGATTTTTCAATTGAAGGTGCCACTTCTGGTATAGGAGCTGAAACAGCAAGGGTGTTAGCCAAGAGAGGAGTGAGAGTTGTGATTGGTGCCAGGGACTTGAAAAAGGCGAGGGAAGTAAGAGAGAAAATCCAAAAGGAGAGTCCAAAGGCTGAGGTTATTCTATTGGAGATTGATCTTAGCTCTTTTGCTTCTGTACAGAGATTTTGTTCAGAGTTTTTGGCTTTAGAACTGCCCCTTAATATTCTCATGTAAGTTTCCATAGAGCATTTTTCCTCCTTTTTATTGAATATTCAGTAAGAAAAGAGAGATCATGTGTATATTCATACTGGACTAATAGTTGAATGAATTTACTTTGCAGAAACAATGCAGGAATATACTCTCAGAACTTGGAGTTCTCTGAAGAGAAAACTGAGTTGACATTTGCTACAAATTACTTAGGTACTTTTTCATTGAATTGAACTTTGGCATGTACCAGAAAGGGGAAAAACTTTCATAATTTCTTTAATCTTTCTCTTCTAAAATTGCAGGACACTTTTTGTTGACAAAACTGCTACTAGAGAAAATGATAGATACTGCAAACAAGACAGGCATTCAAGGTAGAATCATTAACATTTCTTCTGTGATTCATAGCTGGGTGAAAAGAACCGGTTTTTGTTTCAACGACATGGTCAGCGGAAAAAAGTACAACCAGCACTAGCTCCCTTTCTCTGCATAATTTAAGAACAAGCTTGAATTTCAGCATCAAATTTGAATACTAAAAATTTTAATTTCTCTTTTAAATAACAACAAAATGCAGTTATAATGGTACACACGCATATGCTCAGTCAAAACTTGCCACAATTCTGCATGTGAAGGAAATAGCCAGACAGCTGAAGGTAAGAATGAGATAACCCCCACAAACTTTCTATTTTTGTTATCTGTGGTGAATGCTAAAGTAGAACTTTTCATGTCCCACTAAATTTTTCTTGGAAATTGGGTGATAATTTATCACAGGCAAGGGATGCAAGAGTAACCATCAATGCAGTGCATCCAGGCATTGTGAAGACAGGAATTATTAGAGCACATAAAGGTTTAATAACAGGTAAGAACTAATCTTAGTTTTATAGGAAATTCATCCTTATTTCATTATGAGGTTAATGCCACTAAATATTGGTAAAATTTGCGTGCAGATTCACTGTTTTTCATTGCATCAAAGTTACTGAAATCGATATCACAGGTTAGTATCAAAAAGTCTCATTGGGATCTTTCAAACAAGATCATTTCAGTAGAAGCTACAAGTTAGAGTTTTAAATTGCAATCCGCAACGTAAAGGGTTTTGGTGTTCCAACAACAGCATCGCTACCTCAATTGGGGTCAAATCAACCCGCATTTGTTCGTAACTCCGCACCGCAGCAATTGCAATTTAAAACCCTGCTATACAAGTTACCAAAACCATGATTTTGGGACCCCAAGGCAAAAACTAATGGTGAGTGGGGTATTTACATGAATGTGTGTGTGTGCAGGGTGCATCAACAACGTGTTATGTTGCTCTAAGCAGACAAACAGAGGGGGTGAGTGGGAAGTACTTTACAGATTGTAATGAAAGTGAATGCTCGAACCTAGCAAACGACGAATCGGAAGCTAAAAAGCTATGGAATGACACCAATGCATTGCTTCAGAAAAGACTACGACAAGCAGCAACTACAAGTCTTTCTTCCCCCCTTTTCTAGCCTTTTAGTATAGACACCATGTGTGAATGTATGTATGTGAATATGGCAAACCAAAACCACACTATAATCAAAGGGTTCTAGAGTAATACCCTTCTCTCAATAGCTGAACAATGATTTCTAATTTATTGTACAAATAGAAGAGCATAAAGCATAAACTCAATCCCTCTTTCTGTGTATATGAACCATGTTATGTCTTATGTGTTCATTATGGTATCTGGGGACATTCCAAAGACAAGTGTTATAAGTGTATTCTACAGGTTACAGGAAGTAAAAACCTATTGATAACTATCATTCCATCAACCAAGTTTGGTTCCAAGTTTGCAAGTCGTAGAATTGATTCTCCGCTTTCATAATCAATTGTTTTGTGTTAGATGTTTCCTTTCATATGATTGATTCTAGCTCTAAAATCAAATTCTAGAATGCAACTACAAACTCTAGCTTTTGCAGTTGACATAATCAATTGTGCAATTTCATATTTCACATTTCCATGCAAAAATTACTTTTCTCAAATATATTCAAACATAAATTACTTCACTTTCAACTAACTTTTACCATAATTAATTTTACTAAAATCAATACTATCAACAATCGGTTCTAACAACGCTAATCCAGATACATACTAAAGAAGATTAACGTTTGTCTCTAAATAACATTTTTCTCCTAATTCTTTTCGTTTGTTACATTGACATCTAGAGGGCTTATGCAACTGAGATACACAATTAAAAAATAATAATTCTTCTTGACTCCTGCATATGATTGCTCTTGATTCACTTGGACTTATCTACTAAGATCCAAGTCAGAAGCCTCCGCAACAATCATATTGTTTTCTCACAAATGTATCCAACTATATCACGCCCTGGGCCTTATGATGGTAAGATGTAAACAGCTAATACAAGTCTCATAGAAGCAATCTTACTGCTGCCACCACCAAGAGTACTCACCCTCAAAAGTTCAATACAGATAATGGTTAAAATTATATTTTAGAACACACTGCAGGAAAAAAAAAAAATGGAAATCCATGTCTGTTACATTTGCATCATTTACATTGCCAACAAAAGATATCAGCAGGATAATGGCTGATTTTAGTTAAACAATTTTGCAAGTTTGGCAATGGGAAAATACTACAAATGTACACACACAAAAAATATAAACAATACATGAAGATTTTTAAATAGATTACAAGGAATCTCCTGTCTCCCAATATACTTCCAAGTTTAACCCATTTTCTGGAGATCTTCTGATCTGTTATATACAGGTTCAGACATCTAGCACGCAGACATGTCAGGAATCAAGTGTCAAATTGTTAGCACTTAACAACCTGAGTTGTGTTATACCTACAAGAGCACTTGAGGCACCTCAGCTTGTATCATCAAATCAGGTGGCAAGCATCCTACAAGCCCACTTCATTTCCTAGCCTGTCATATATGACATCAGGTACAATTTATAAATATATATATATATATATATATATATTGAAAACATGCCATTAAACTTTATTTACCATTAAATGATGCCAGAATACATATTATAATGATCCCCTAGATCTATCCAGGACCCATGAATGCATCAAAGATAAAACCTCAAAAAGGAACTTAAGTACAGGACGGGTGAAGATATATTAAGATTGTTTTTGCATATTTTATTTTTCACCCCTAAGGAATCTTTTAGGTTGAGTTTGGAAGAGCTTATTTGAGTTAATCTTTAGCATAGCCATAAACACTTATGCTAGTGTTTGGATAAACTTGTGAAAAACAGCTTATGGCCTACCTACAAATATTTTCAAGCTTATTTTCATAGCTCATCAGATTAGCTTGTGGATAAGCACTTATACTTATAAGCTATTTTGAAATTTATTTCAATAAGTTTATGAATAAGAATTTATAACCATAAGCGCTTCATTAAGTTGTTTACGCAAACCCACCCTTAATCCAACATTTATTGGAAAAATGTCCCAAAAGGACGAGTAGTATACTAATGAGTAATGAAGACCAAATGACCAATGCGTGTAAGCTTTGGCAAGTTAGCTCCGGCAAGTTTTCTAGCATTCACAATATATTTCCAGAATAACATTTATGATACAGATCCAGGAAAAACAGGGGTAAAAGGAAAACACAAACAATTAAACATGAAGTGAAGAACTAAAAGTCAGAATAAGAGAGGGAAAGCTGCGCTACTTAATTAGGGGATAAAATATATATTTCCCTGCCCTATCCAAAGTTAAGTTTTCTTAACGTTTCTGTCTAACCAGAACCAGAAAAGAAAAGTGAGACACAATCAAGTTGATCAGAATGTCCATTTTCATGATGTTGAAAATTATAGGCAAAATCCACTTCAGTTCCTAAAGGCAAAAGCTATTGGGGAAGTCAAAGCCACTTGTTTTAGCTAATTCAAACAATAAACATTAAACAATGTTAACAATGTTAATTAACAATTCAATCACAATTCTAAAATCATCAGCATCTACAGTGCCTTCTATCCAGCAATCAGTCTATATGATTATCTAAACCAAGATTGGTCGATCGCAACATGAAAAGGTCAAAAATTATATAAAGGAACTTCCAAATCGCAAGCTGATGTTAAAAAGTACAGTAGACAATACTAGACTTGGAGATTATCTTCTTCCCAGAGAATGATTATCTTGGGATAACACCTTGCGCTAAAACAGGAAATTAATCAAAGAAAAAAAGGTGATTAATTCTTACCTTCAAACGAGGAGATTGACGAACAGATGTTGCAGATCCAGGAGATAAGACTCCTGATTTTACCCTTCTGTGAACAAATTGTTTTTTGATTTGTGCATTATCCTCCATAGGTTCATCTCGGTGCTCATTTTCCTTGATTGTAGAATCACTTCTAACAGATGACATTGATAAGACTGGAGCAGATGCAGAGTTAAAGGCAGATTCTTCATGTTCAACTGTTGGCTTGTCTAAACTTCCTGTTTTGTAGTAATTTTAGAAAATAATGTTCATATTAAGCCACTTTTCATCCATGTTCCAAAAGTATGCCAAATTATTGTGGCTAACCACATTTCAAGATATGATTTTAATAGACATATGACAAATTATATTATGAAAAAACTTATTTTAAAAATTTAAAAAATAATTAAATATATCAAAATGAAGGATTGAATAATACACATAAGTCGGTATAACATACATTCAACACATATTTGGAAATATTAATAAGTTGGTGTTAATATTATAAATATATACTTTTTAAATTTTTGGTATCATTTCATATAAACTATGTCGCTTTGATTAGATATCAATTTTATTAATCTTTGTCATGGAAAAGCTAATATATACCTACATACAAATACACACATCATGCCACACGCACACACACATACCCATATATAATGGGTGTATCATGTGAGATCAATCTTAAATCATCCACACGCAGTTGTATGGTTCAAGTTAGCTCCTCCCATATGCCCATTTGATACTACACACACAAATATAAAAGCACATTTACTACCAAAGTTGCAACTTGGAACTTGATCCATGGTAGTAACATCTAATAACCATGCATAAAAGAACCAAGTTAAATCCTTTCTCCAGACATAGGCTGTCAATACAAACATTGGTGCCAGAGAAAGCTACAGAATGGGCAATGGCTTACTGGTTTGACAGAAATATAGCTGCTTTAGTCCTAGTTTTCCTGAATCATCATTTCAATTTTAAAATAATAATCAAACTGAACAAAAGGCCAATTCCCTGGTTTTGCAATTGAAGTGGTCAGCTCAGCCTCCAATATACAGGGCCATCTCATGAATGCACTCAAATGAAAAGATATGGCTGTACCTTGCCCCACTGCTTCTTGGAACTTCTTTCTCATTACTCTGACAAATTTAAACAGATCATTTGTCTTGTTTAATTCATGGATTAACACTTTGATGTCATCAGGGGAAGGTTGACAATTTGACACTGAAAGATAAAAAGACAAAGTTAAGATTACATGAGTGTATCTGCAATATTTAAAGATCATAATCAAAACCAGATACTCCACTTACACGTGTAAGTATTGTCTACATGGAAGATAGTAAAAAAATACTCCTCATTTGGATTGTTCAAATTTAGATTCTTGAATGTGAACTTTACCCCTGGAGAGCAGAACCAATAAGGATATCAATTTTGAGAAGAAGAATAATCCTTGTACAGACAGAAGAATATCAATTACCATGTCCCCCTTTGACATGAAAGCCAAGGACCCTGTTGTACCAAGACATGGCCTCCTGCGTTTCGGCTTTCTGCCCAATGCTTTCATTTAACTTCCCCTCAGACGCTGCCAGAGCTTTACATGGAAAAGAGAGGAGGAGCTTAGAGTAGTTCATAATATTTTTCGAAACAAATATTTCCATGTGTAGTAAGTTGAACAATGCAAATAGATAAAAGGAAAGAGAGACAGAAACGTAGTACCAAAAATATGTCATGCAAAAGCAACTAATGAAGCCATTATGACAAAACCCTTGTAAAAAATCCTTCAAAACTTATATCCCCGGTTTAACTTAAAATTTTCAAAAGCATTACTGCAATGCTGATGAATAAACTCTGTGGGCTACTTTAACATACATATTGTGTGCATAATTACACATAGTTTTAAATGGATTAATGTTATGCCCTGCAAGCAAATAATCATGTAACTTGATGCCAGATTGAGATAACAGGGGGGGGGGGGGTAATAATGTTTCACATAGTATAAAAGTTTAAATAAGTAAACTGAGGCATTGTTAAAAACCTTAACTTTTCCACATTAATTGAATCATTACCATCAGACAGTTAAAAGAATCCATAAATATAAATAAAAATAATAAAACAGGTAGTAATAGCTGCATGCATTTGCAGAGGGAAAATGGTTAAAGGTGTATTACCGAGAGACTGTTGAGATAGAGAAGCAGCGTATTCCTGCGTTTTGGTTCGGTGCTCCTGAACACTTGTGCTGAGTTCTTCAACTCTAGACTTTGCAGAGGCAATAGCATCCAACAAAGCCATTCGCCTGGCCTCTTTGCGAGTCTTGACTGCACGTCAAAAACACACAGAAAAACCAACACTTTCCATTATTTGAATTCAATTCGAAATTGAAACTGCAAACGATTCGGCGAAAGGGGAAATTTTGAAATTACCTGCGAGTGCTTTGACCAAATCATCTTCCGCCTCCCTGAGTTTGCCTTTAACCTCTTCCAATTGAACTGAGAGAAAAATGAGAGGGAGAAAATGAGAACCCTAATAGGAAAGTGGTGAAGAGAAGAAGGAAAGTGGAAACCCTAATTCAATGGAACCTCTGTGTTGAGCGGTTTGTTGTGCAGTGTCCTTGAGGGATTGAAGGGATTTGGCGTGAGAAGCGGTGAAGGCGTCGATGGTGTGCATTTGAAGAGGGATCTCTGTGTCGCACACTGAGGTTGGAGACTCCATCTTCCTTCGCTTCGCTCTCCTCACTCAACCTCAACCTCAATCTTGCTTGAGGTTTTTGAAACAATTGGATCTTAAATTAGCCCGCCCCTTTTGTTTGGTTTTTTTCTTTGTTAGGAATGCCATTTGTTTGGAGTATAAATAATGAAAATAAACTCCAAATAGCTTATATATGTGTCATAAATTATTTATATAAGTTATTTTAAACATTTGCATGTTTAAAATAAGTTTAGATATATTCTTTCAAACGGGCCTAAAGCTGATAGTAAAATTGAGAGATTATCCCTTTATCTTTATCAAACTTCATATTTGTATAACCATAAGACCATTAAGCTCCACCCTCCGCTCTCCACTATATTTTTCAATCACCACTTTTTATGGTCACCATATTTCGTTTCACCCACGGCCACAATGTTCCACGTACATCTCAGCTCCTCGGAGAAATTATAATTGTTTCTCTCGGTCTTTTTCTATTGAAAAAAACTTTCATTATTCTTTACAAGATCCATAAGAAATCCTCCTTAACCAAACTCACCAATAGAGCGTTCATGATTCCCTAACAGCTCACCACCACCAATTTATTTTTCTAGCGGAAAAACCGAAAAATGAATTGGTGGTGGTGAATGTGCAATTAAGGTCATGTGGACACATTACTTGTCTTAGTCATCACATGTCATGTCACATCCCTGGTGACACATAAGTATTTTTTGACGTAAAAATGATGAAAGGATCGAAAGCACAACATCAAACGAACAAGAGGGGCCAAAATCGCTCGTTTTAAAACACAATGACCAAAATCAGTCAATCACAATACTAGGAGATAAAAAATGCAATTAAGCCTAACATTAAATAGATTGAGTATATTCCTAAATAGATTGGTTTTATTCCTAATTTACTCCACATATTTCCTCATTAACAAATTTGTTGTTGTGCAAGCAGGGGTTTCAGTCTTCCGCAGCAGAGATTCTGATTTCGACTGTAATTTAAACAACATAATCGCTAACACTTTTTAGGAGGGAAGGTGAACTATTATTGCGAGTAAAAGCGAAAGTAGCCGCAACGGTCTAAGAGGCAAAAAGAACCTATTATTGCAGGGAGAGGGAGAGGGAGATTCGTGAGGGTGAGGGTGAACCTTAGAGAATGGTACAATTTTCCCCTTTTATCACAATTTGAATTCTAACCATTCATTTAAAGACTGTTTATGGAATCTTAGATTTAACTGGGCTTAATTAGTAGTCAACAAGTGTACCACTTTAAAAAGAACCCCCTATATAATGTGGTAAAACCATTTGGCGTGGAAAGGAGAAAACTAAGTACAGTACCATTGGTGCTATTGGTACTGTTCTCCAATCAAGTTTACACGTGGAAATTCTTTTTAAGCATCAGATATAGAAAAAATTAAATTGGAAACTTGTGCTTACTAAAATTGAACGGTTATATAGTGCATCATTAGAATCTAATTATATTACGGGAGTGTTTGGTTGACTGTGGTGGAAAGGGAATGAATCAAGACATATGGGTTATGTTTTGTATTTGTCATATTTTTTAGATATAAGAGCACAATACATAAGGCTCTTGGAATGTTACACTGTGGTTTCATAAAAAAGGTAAGATAGAAGAAAACATAACGGAACACGCTTTTAAAATTCTTAATGTTAAAAAATACTCCTAAATTATATTTAAAAGCTTTTGTACGCAAACAGTTTAAAATCACTTCTTAAAGCGAAAAGTACTTATTATATTTGTAGACATTCAAAAAATCACTTAAAAATATCAATTATTTTTTCAAATGTAAAATCACTTTTTTTAAGCAATGACAAACGAGCCAAATATTTTTCACTTTTTTTTTAGTTATAAAATATTTTTCACTTAAAAACACATTAGGTATAATTGATTATTTCAAAAGCTACTATAAGAATCCGTTAGTTTTGACTTATTTTTAGAAAAATATCACTTTTTAATTAAAAAATCAAATTTCTAAAATTTAAGATGCTTGTTTCTGCTTTTCAAAAATCATTATTTAAAAAGTACAAAACATATTATTTGGAAAAGTTACTTTAGGGTTTAGGGTGCGTTTGTTTCAGATTAAAAAATAATAATCTTCATTTATTTAAAAAAGAGGTTATTTTTTTGAGATATTAAGAAAACCAAAATCTTCTTTGAGTTTGGTTCCACTAATTTAAATCACTTTTTTTATCTTCTTTCTCATCTATTAAAATAGATTTTTTGATAAGCTAATGAAAGTATCTTTTCCAAATAATCTGTTTACAATTTTTTTATATAAAAAAAATTAAAAGGCTAAAACAAACATCTTTAAAAAAATTAATTTTTTTTCTAATTTAAAAAGTGATTTTTCTTTAAAAAAGCTGAAACATACGTAATATAAATTAGCTTATCAGGAAAATCTATTATGATAGATGAGAGAGAAGATAAAAAAGTGACTTTAATTATTGTAGTCAAACACAAATCCACTTATGCTTTTATCAAAACATTTAAAAATTAATCTCTTTTTTAAGAGAGCTGAAAACCTTCATTTTACAATCTAAAACAAACACATTATAGCTTAAAGAAATAATCGGATTTTCCCCTTTTTCAAAGCATCCACAAACAACACTCTGAGTTAGTCTTGCCTCAAACGGTCAAAGATAAAGTTCTCAATGATGAATCACTTGTTAAGGCACATCAATATGAAGTAGTCTTGCCACAAAAAGACAAAGACAAAGTTGCCAATAACGAATCACTTATGTGAGCAATGAAAAAAGGGTAAAAATGAATTATTCAAAAATACTCTCACCCTATTCAACGCACTAAACAATCAATAGAGTTATCTGCGAAGGAGACAACCAAAGGTAACAGAATGGATAAAGATACCAGAAGGTGGTAATTCAGGTTCTCAACGAGGAACTGGTCTTTAAGATTATAGATTAATTTTAAGAGGCAAATCGATGCAGAAAAGAAAAAGGCTAGAAGATCATTCATAATATTCATTGATGGTATGCAAGAGAAGATAAACTCTTCTCAAATTTGGGATTTTTTTTTTTTTTGTGTGAAATAAGGCACTTGTGCAGTCGAAGAAGAAACCTGGAAGAAGATTGAAGTTTGTATTTTATACGTTTTGAGAGGGAAAAAGTTTGGCCAGCATAAAGAAAGTTCAACTGCTTGAAATTTTTTTCCGATGTTTAAAAAAAAACTCATTTCATTTTTTTTCCCTAATGTTTTAAAAAATGAATGGAGCTCACCTATTAGTTAAAATGGTGAAATAACTTGCTTATAATTACAAATAGGGAAAAAAAATTAGCCCACGAAGTTTGGGTCATGCACAACTTCCCTCATATTTAAAAATGTGTATTTTGATTATTAAACTTTATAAAATGTGTAAAATAATCATTCTATTAATTTTTTTTTTTCTAATTACCCATCTTATATTCCTAAACTACTACCCCAGTCATTTTGCATTGGTCTTTATAAATTCATTACCATATTTTTTTTATTCTCAGTTATATATATATATATATATATGTTTAGCTAAAAAATAATTGTGTTAGTCTAGTGATAAATAAGCTAGATACCGTAAGAATGAGACCACAAGATTAAACTCCGCGAAAGTTATTTGTTGAGAGAGACGGTCAATCGGTCATTATATCTCGATCAGATTAACATCTATTAAAAAAATATAGTTTTGCATTGATTTTAAAAATTTATTACCTTTTTTATTGTTTACATTTATTTCGAAATTAATAATTATTATTTCAAGAAAAATAGTACTAAATTTAAAAATATAAAATAAAATAAAAACCGTATAAAATATTTAGAATTGTACTTTCGAAAATAATCTTAAAACATAGAAATTAAAAAAGTATTTGTCTCAGAATTTTTTTTAAAACATGTCTCAGAAATCAGAATTAATATAACAGAGATGGGTTTTTGCTGTGTGTATATATTCGCATAAAGAATATCATTATGTGTGTATTCAAGGAGTTTGGCGGAAAAAAATATCTTCAAGTCCTCCTTTTATACCTTAAATTTATTTTTTTTATTTGTTGGAGATATTTTTCGTTGATTTAATCATTGAATTCTTCACTGTTCAGCGACAGCTATAAAGTAAATTTGATTTTGTTAATCGTTGAGTAATTGGTGGTGGCTGGAATGAACAGCAAGGCCGGACAATTGTTAGGTTAGAAATTAATCCAACAGCAAATATAAAAAAAGAAAGAAGAAATGAAGAGATATGTTTGACGAAAACAATCCTAATAGATATAAACAAAAAGGAAAAAATTATTTCAAGGGAATATCCCTTTACAAAACCTAAGGAGAGACTCTGACAAGGAAAAGACCCTGTAGACACCCCCATAAAATTAAGAATAACACAAATATCCTTGTTTACAGTTTGATATTGCATATGAATTAAGCAATAGCTGACAAGTATTTGCTTAGGCTTGAAATGTTGTGTTAGTTTACCTTGTTCTGATAGATAGTATTTCTTGAGTTGGTTGCTGGATTGTTTATATTTGATGGAATGGTTTGTTGATCACATTCATAATTTAGATCTTGAAATGCCTATTCAACAGCCATGATTTTGAGTACTACTACATATCAGAAAATGCTCAATCCCATTTCATATATTCCCTATTTGTAATTTTCTACCCATTTCTGCCTATCATTGTTGGCCTTTTTCAGTCCTTATTCTTCCACAAGTATTGCACTGAAGCAGAAGCAACAGAAAGAAATGGCTGCAGTTAGCTAGTTACTACTTAGTTTCAGACTGCTGTTTGTTATAAGGACCAGGATTATGTGATTAGGTTCCTTATGGAATTGAATGATGTCAGATCGGAAATATTTTAATAATGGATTCTGCTGTTTGCAACTCTACAGAATTTTTTCAGCAACATGCCATTAGAGAATAAAAATTAAAGTCCCTTTCTACCTAAAACAAAAAATAGGAAAATAGAAGGCTCATATGTAAGTGTATTAGACATGCATTATTTTCTATTCATTTCATTTGATTCTTATGTGTCAAGCTGTAATAGTTTTATACTATTGATTCACATTCTTTAAATAATATCATGATAAGCAACAGGAGCTAAACCTTAATCATTTTTATTAGCAGTGGAGTGTACATACGGAAAATAGGTACAAACTGTATGCAACACTTTATTGGATCTTGTGGTTGCTGCACAACCTGAGTCTGAATCGGTGTTTCTGCCATGATTGAAGCTTTGTTGCTTCAATTGAAAGAAGATAAAAAAGACCGATAAATAGAAATGAGATCAGAAGAAAAAATTAGAGGTTTTAGTTATTCTCTGTATGAATGGATGGTGAACCCATCCTATTGCTTGCAAAACTATCCTTGTAATTGGGTTGTGGTACCCTTGTACAATCTTAATTAATTTTTTGCTGATTAGCTTGTATATAAGAGTCTATATGCTAGCAAACTAAATTAGCTAATTACTCTCCGTTTCAAAATAATTATTTATAAAGAGAAGCTAACGACGAATGAATTTGTAAGGTGGGGGAAGCTAACACCGAATCCTCGAGAATCCATGTTTGTTGAGCGACCGAAATGGATCCATCTTCATACGGATGGAAGTTGGGGTTCTGGGCTAAATCAGATGGGTGGTGGCGGTGTAGTGAGGGACTCCATTGGTCGATGACTTTCGGAGTTTGCTTGTTCTTATGGGGTTGGTTGTGTTTTTCACGCGGAGCTTTTGGCGCTTCGAACTGGTTTGAAGTTTGTCTGAGATTTGAGTTTCCGAAAAATTGTTTGCTATATGGATTGTAAGGATATTGTGGAGCTTCTGAGCCAGAACAGAGACACCCGAACTTATTGGCAACGAGACATTATTGCT
The DNA here is from genome assembly GCA_030819835.1 of Acmispon strigosus. NCBI lineage: Eukaryota > Viridiplantae > Streptophyta > Magnoliopsida > Fabales > Fabaceae > Acmispon > Acmispon strigosus. The sequence continues at coordinate 16,346,174 of JAUAMA010000002.1, read as the reverse complement.
TCTATTCGGGCAATGTTGGCTGAGGATTGAAAGGTTCAATTTTCTTATGTTATGCGGGATAGAAATGTTGTGGCGAATGCGTTGGCGAGACAAGCTTCTCAAGCAGGGTGTCCGATGCGTATTTGGAATTCCTTTGTGATTCCGTTCTTGTGCAAAGATGTGGTAGCTTAATTAGTTTCTTTTACTGTTTGTTTTCATTCATTATGTAACTAAAAAAAATATTAAAAATGCAATTAAGATTGTTAACTTTTGAAAACATATTACTCCTTCAATTCCTTATTATAAGTCATTTTTACCTAATTTTCTAGGATTAAGAAAGATAGTTGGTAGAAATAAATTTGTAGTTTTTTCTACTAACTTTTCCAAGTTACCCTCATTTAAAAGTTTATCAATTCAATTAGTTTTTCTTTTCATACTAACATTCTGGGTAAATATGAAAAATCATAATTAATGCTTTATAGATATGCTAAAGTGAGTTATATTTTGGGATAAGAAAATTTCAAAAATAATTACTTATAATAAGGGACAGAGAAAATATTTATTTTCCTATTCTACCTTTTAAAATATATTTTCATTACTTTATTTATTCTTTTCGTAAGGACATCAATTAATGCCCTATTAGAATTATAAGTGAGCCGTAATTATGAATCAAACATTTATCAAAAAAGTGAACGACGGATAAAGTAAATAACAATATTAACCGATTCTTGTTGAGTGTATAAATTGGTCTTGCAACAAGAAAACACATAACGGATAAGCTTGAGAAACGTTACAGCCATATGAGGTGAGTGTGAAAATGACTAATGAATTTGCGTCGCGTGAATTTTAGGTCCGAAACCATATTTGCAAGCGGTTGAGAATGGTCCCATCCGTGCGCGACAACAGAATCAAACCCATATGCCATCCCATTCCCAATCAAATCAAATCAAATAGTATTACTTACCACTTATTCCTAGTAGTGCAATAAATTGAACCCCATCCCTTTTTCCTACCTTGGCTATGTTTCTATTACTTGCACACACCCTAACAAAAAAACGATGTTGGACTTCTAAGCAAGTGTCACAAAAATTACGTGCACTACTTAGTAGCAGTAACAAGTATATTTTCCCCTAACAAACACAGGTCCCATCTATCGGAGGGAATTATGTTTGTAAAGAAAGAGGTGAATAGAGGAGAGAGATAGAAAAAAATAATAATAAGGTGTGAATGAATCAATGCTCTTATGTTTGAGCTGAGATTATTCGCATCTTGTTCTTCCAAAATGTGAGCTACCGGATGCTTTAGATTTTTTTGGCGGTGTACGACGGTCCTACTAGATTTTTCATCACGGTGGTGAGATATTGACACCACGAGAAAAGCATCTGAAAATGAATTTTGACGTTCAATTCGGTATGAGAGTGTTGAGAGAAGCTGAAAGTCATAAAAGATTAATGAGATAGTAAAATAAGTAATGTCTATGTAAATGATCGATCAAATTTATATTTACAAACATAGTGAGTGACATACTCGAGGTGTTGAGCCTTACTGAAGTATGTATGTATGACTTCTGAGACGATGAGTGCTCGTAGGCAACCTTACAATTGTCTTATATATAAATGTCAGCTTAAATCTGCTAAGCTGTTTGGTGAACGAGATGAATTTGCTTTTGATTCATTTCGAATGTCCAATACGGAACACTAAGGTGTGGATCTTCATACCGCCTTTGACGGTAATAGACATAATTACCTTTTGAACCGAACGAAACACATTCTAATGAAATTAACTCTTCCAACGTGGTTTTTACGTACACAAACCTTGAACCGAGTGACTTAATAATAGGTTAATGATACAAAGAAAGAAAATAAAAAAGTTGAAGATGTGGGTCGTGTTTGTTGGTGCTTTGGCATCCACAACCCAAAGGTATGTGATATGTGTAAGTAATTTTTCATAAAGCTGTTGTACTTCATGGCTGGCTTGGCCTTTTAACAACCAGAATTTTCTCTCATGTGCCCCCCCTGCTACTGCTACACCTATCTCGTGCCTAGATTCCCGATGGACGCACTAGTCAAATAATTTTCACTATAATAATCATTCAACTCAGTATAACCACGACCCAAAATCCGAATTACATTTTGATTCATATTCCTGTTGTCACGCGATATCACGTGACACCTTGCATTCTTTTAATACTTAGTTAAGAAATCAAAATACAACAAACAACTGAGTTAGCGTAGTGGTTAAGCCGACAGCTACGTCTTTATTCTTTAAATAAGTGATTAAGAGTTTGAGTCTTAGAATGAAAAAAATTCATTTACTACAGTAAGGCGATGATTAGTCTCACAGCTATAAATTATGAGATACTTGGTTAGCATGGAAGAAAAACTAAGAAAGCAAAATAGGATTAGAACTTAATTAATGTGACTATTTCAAACTTGTTTTAAAAATAAGTGGAAGTATGATTGTGTTGGTCACAAGGGCTCTTTCTATGATTCTTGCACGTTCTTAGTCTGGTCATCACTCACCACATTTTAAGCGATGCTATTTATTTATATCTAAGATGGCTTTGATTTTAATTTGTAAATAGTTTGAGATTCTCAGGACAAATGGACAGTGTCATAGATCGCATCACATATGAAAAATGGAGCAGGTTTTGTATTCATGAGAAATTAGAATCCTCTCACAGGTGTGAATTTTCTAAACCTGGCTCAGATAGTCAGATCCAAAGTTAAACCCTTTACAGGTAAAATTGGAGCAACATCTGAATCACACATGACATGATGATCAGTGTTTAAAATCCAAAGTTCTCCACAGAAATACACGGTGAACAAATTCAGAGCCTTTATTTCAAAAGTTTCATCTTCCTTTTAGTGTTTGTTTGAATTTTTGATTAACTCAAAGTAAGTTTACATTGAAGTCAACATGTTAAAATTCTATTTCTCCTTATTAAATTTAACATGATAAATTTTAACTTTTTTATTAATGACTTAAGATATAGAAAATCACGTTGACGTTGATTTAACGCCAAACCAAACACTCACTTAATGTGCCGCTTCTGCCGCATATTTTAGTAAATTTTCAAAACCTGTGAAAAACCTGTGAAAGGCTCATTTTAGTTAAAAATGATTGCCCTGTAGAGTACTCTCAGTACTTTGCCTGTAGTAAAAGAAGGCAAAACTTTCTTCTGATTAAATGCACCGCTTTAGCTTGCTGCCACCGCTAGCTGCGAGCTCAAAATAGAAGTGGCAAAAACATGTCTTTTATGGTGGCGGTTACCTGGATCAGTGTGAGTAAGTATGATTGTGAATAATTTGTTTAATCTAAAGCAGATAATTCTTCAAGTCGGCAATCTCCTAAATTCACGTAGTCAACGAATCTAAATCATTCAATTGATCGAACAATTTAAATTGTAAGATATTTCTATCATTTAATATGAGTGAAAAATATGAACCAATCTTAATACTATGACCAAAATTTCATGAATTGTGTGAAGGTAAGAAATGATGATTGCAGTGAACCCAAATCCATTTTTTCCACAAGAGACAATATTTAACTGGGGTTGGGTGAATGACCCCATGATTAATTGGGGTCATTTTACCCCATGCTCATATGGATCAATAAAATTGTCTCATAATTAAAATTAAAAAATAATGTGAAAATAAATAAAATAAATAACACAATCTTATTTGTTAATGTGAACATGGGGTTGAATGACCCCAATTAATCATGGGGTCACTTAGCCGACCCCATTTAACTGTGGTTAAGATTTGAGCGCGTTAAAAACCGTCGTTAAAAATGTATGTTAATAAAGTGTAGTTTACTTATGATTACTAAAAGAAAATAGCACCAAATATGTTGTCATCATATGTAAACTGTAAGTTTTCCTTTTCTGCCATCATTAAGGGGGTTTAAGGTGATGCATCAATCGCCTAAGCCTAAAAGTTAGTGCTTAAATCTGATTAGACTTGTATTTAGATCTAAGTGCATTTGCCCCTCAATTACAAAATGGAGAGTCAGGCTCAAAACTAGTTGGCCCCTTGGCAGAATGTGTGGTAGCAGACAAATGCGCCTCCCCATATTTTTAGGACACAATTCGTCTCATCATGTTATGCAAAAATCCAAGTGAGAATGAAAGCTTATCTTATATATCCAAATCTCAGGGGCGCAGACACCTCATTTTTCTTGCTACATATCATATCAAATAATATATTATATCCAATACTTCTTTCTCTTTGTTTTCTCACTCTGATGTCTCCGTGGGAACGAGTAACGAGTGTCTACACTTTACAGATGTCCACAAATCATTTTACATTTTATAATGAGGGCATATCAGAAGAAGATAAGCAGTTCACATTGAAACAAAGATTAGAAAGAAAGGCACTCACCCACCCATCTCTGTTGCTCACTCTCAAAATTTAAAAAAAAAACTGATACATTAATCCCTCTCTCCACCACTGCACTCCACTTCAAACATAAACAAATACCTATAAACAACCATCTAAAATTCCACTTCTCCTTGCAGACACATCATGGCCTAGCTGTTTCTTGGATCCGGAGATTCTGGGTATATATTAATTTGCATATAACTCTTTTACTTTTTTTTTATAAACAAAGTAACCCACAAGACATGATTTGGTTCCTTCCCGTTGTTCCTCCCTAGGCTCAAACCTCTGTGTTGTGTGTTCTTTCATTGGAGTTTGTAACAACATAGTTGTAATGCCTGTAAATCCATGGACCCTCTTCTTCTTATGCATTATTTCCCTTTTACTTCTTCCACACCATTTTCTGATAGCTCTTGCTGTGAACCAACAAGGGGAAGCTCTTCTTTCATGGAAGAGAACCCTGAATGGATCATCCATCGAGGTGCTGAGTGACTGGAACCCAATTGAAGACACACCATGTAACTGGTTTGGAGTGGGTTGTAACATGAAGAATGAAGTAGTGCAATTAGATCTGAGGTATGTGGATTTACTAGGACAACTTCCCAACAATTTCACCTCATTGATTTCCTTGAACACACTCATCTTAACTGGAACCAACCTCACTGGTCCAATCCCAAAGGAAATTGGCAAACTTGGTGAGCTCAGAATCTTAGACTTGAGTGACAATGCCTTGAGTGGTGAAATCCCAAGTGAGACCTGCTTCTTGCCTGAACTGAAGGAGCTTCATCTCAACTCCAACGAGCTCACAGGGTCAATTCCAGTTGCAATTGGGAACCTTACAAAGTTGGAGCAGCTTATCCTATATGACAATCAACTCAGTGGTGAAGTTCCTAGCACTATAGGCAACTTGGGGAACTTGCAAGTGATAAGAGCTGGAGGAAACAAGAACCTTGAAGGCCCTTTGCCTAAGGAAATTGGAAACTGTTCCAATTTGGTAATGTTGGGGCTTGCTGAAACTAGCATCTCAGGTTTCATGCCACCATCTCTTGGACTTCTGAAGAACCTTGAAACCATTGCTATGTACACTTCCCTCCTCTCTGGCCAAATCCCCCCTGAACTTGGTGACTGTGACAAACTCCAAAACATCTACCTTTATGAAAACTCCCTCACAGGATCCATTCCAAGCAAATTGGGAAACCTTAAGAACCTCAAGAGCCTTCTTCTTTGGCAGAACAATTTAGTGGGCACCATACCTGCAGAGATTGGAAACTGCAACCAGTTATCAGTGATTGATGTGTCAATGAACTCCATAACCGGAAGCATTCCCAGAAGCTTTGGCAACTTGACTTCTCTGCAGGAACTTCAACTCAGTGTGAACCAGATTTCAGGGGAAATTCCTGCAGAACTGGGAAACTGTCAGCAACTCACACACGTGGAGCTTGACAACAATCAAATCACTGGTACTATACCTTCCGAATTGGGAAACCTTGGGAATCTGACACTGTTGTTCCTGTGGCACAACAAGCTGCAAGGTAACATACCCTCTTCGCTTTCCAATTGTCAAAACCTTGAGGCCATTGATTTGTCACAGAATGGATTAACGGGTCCCATACCAAAGGGGATATTCCAGCTCAAGAATCTCAACAAGCTTTTGGTCCTATCAAACAATCTTTCCGGGAAAATTCCCTCTGAGATTGGGAATTGTTCCTCTCTGATTCGATTCCGGGCTAATCAGAACAACATCACCGGCAGCATCCCCTCCCAGATTGGGGACCTCAAGAATTTGAACTTTTTGGACCTCGGGAGCAACCGGATTTCCGGGGAGATTCCGGTGGAAATCTCCGGCTGCCGGAATCTCACCTTTTTGGATTTGCATGCCAACTCCATCGCCGGAAGCTTGCCGGAAAGTCTCAGCAAGCTCGTCTCGCTTCAATTTCTTGACGTCTCCGATAACATGGTCGACGGCGCGCTGAGCCCTACTCTGGGATCGCTTTTCGCTCTCACCAAACTGGTTCTCCGGAAGAATCGCATCTCCGGTTCAATCCCGAGTGGACTCAGTTCATGCGCCAAGCTGCAGTTGATGGACCTCAGCAGCAATTGTCTCTCCGGCGAGATCCCCGGCAGCATCGGCAACATTCCAGGGCTGGAAATCGCTCTGAATCTGAGCTGGAACCAGCTCTCCGGCGAGATCCCTCGGGAGTTCTCCGGATTGACAAAGCTAGGTGTGTTGGACATATCGCACAACAATCTCGCCGGAAACCTACAGTACCTCGCCGGATTACAAAATCTCGTGGTCCTCAACGTCTCCAACAACAAACTCTCCGGCAAAGTCCCGGACACGCCGTTCTTCGCGAAGCTCCCGCTGAGCGTGCTCACCGGGAACCCCTCGCTCTGCTTCTCCGGCAACCCGTGCTCCGTCGAGGATCCCGGGAGGCAAAGGCGGCGGGGGAAAGAGGCGCGTGTGGCCATGATTGTTCTGCTCTGCGTGGCGTGCGTGCTCCTCATGGCGGCGCTTTACGTCGTCGTTTCAGCAAAACGACAACGTGACCGCGAAAACGACACCAACGAAAGCGACGTCGACATGGCCCCACCCTGGGAAGTGACGCTGTACCAGAAGCTCGACCTGTCAATCTCAGACGTAGCGAAATGCCTCTCTGCCGGCAACGTCATCGGACACGGCCGAAGCGGAGTCGTTTACAAGGTGAACATCCCTGCGACTGGGTTGAACATCGCGGTGAAAAAATTCCGGTCATCGGAGAAACTCTCCGCGGCGGCGTTCTCGTCGGAGATCGCCACGCTGGCGAGGATCCGGCACCGGAACATCGTGCGGTTATTGGGCTGGGCCGCGAACCGGAGAACCAAGTTACTGTTCTATGATTATTTACCCAACGGTAATTTGGACACGCTTTTACACGAGGGGTGCGCAGTTTTAGTGGAGTGGGAGACGCGGCTCAAGATAGCACTTGGTGTGGCTGAAGGACTAGCTTACCTCCACCACGATTGCGTGCCTGCTATCTTGCACCGGGACGTGAAAGCGCTTAACATTTTGTTAGGAGAAAATTACGAAGCATGTTTAGCTGATTTTGGATTCGCTCGCTTTGTTGAAGAACATCCATCTTCGTTTTCCCCTAATCCACAGTTTGCAGGTTCTTATGGTTACATTGCTCCAGGTTAGCCAAATTTCTCTTATTTGGAGCTTTTATCTAATCATCAAATCAAATTACCTTATCTAGTAATGCATTCATGTAGCATTTTCATAGATTCTGGGTACGAGTATGTTTGAATACACGATCAAAAACCACTAGACTGCCAAAATCACGGTGGAGTGCCCTAAAAACTAAGTGAAACTACTTCGGTCCACCGTGATTTTGGCCCATCCTAATCTTTTACCGTGTAACACATGCACTAAATAAGCATACACTAAATAGTAAAAGCACTTTTAGTTTAATGATTTTGTTAGTATCAGTAAAAAACGTTGTTAGGACCACTTGAGCATATTTAGTGGTAAGACTATGTGTGATTGATAAGCGCATCTTTAATTCCACGTTTAAATCTTTCAGAATCACTTATCGCTTCATGAATCTGTTATCTATAAAGGACTGAAATTATGGAAAAAGTTAGGCAGATTGATTGGTATTTGGCAGTTTTTTGGTGATATTATGAATATTATATTATTCATGAACCAAGTGGGAAATGGGGACCATTTTTGTTGGAGGCTTGGAATGAGAATGAGCATTATGGTTGTCTCTGTTGCCTTTTTAGTTTTTTTGGGTTCATTATTATCTGTACATGTCATGTACTTGACACAAATTTGCTCCCATGCATAATAATTACACACAATCTTTCACCTTGGACAAGCATAAGACATGATAGTACCCACATAAAAGCCAAATCATCATGAGCCACCCATAATGTAGGCCATGATTGATGATCCTACTAATCTGATTTAATTTAACCACTTTACAGACAACAAATATTGTACATATATACATGTGGGGAGTGTAATATAATGTTTGTTTTGGGTTGGAATTTTGCAGAGTATGCTTGCATGCTTAGAATCACAGAGAAGAGCGATGTGTACAGCTTTGGGGTGGTCCTACTAGAGATAATCACAGGGAAAAAGCCAGTGGATCCATCATTCCCGGATGGACAACATGTTATTCAATACGTGAGGGAGCACTTGAAGAGCAAGAAGGACCCAATTGAGGTTCTTGATTCCAAGCTTCAAGGCCATCCAGACACACAAATACAAGAGATGCTTCAAGCACTCGGTATCTCTCTCTTGTGCACAAGCAACCGCCCAGAGGATCGACCCACAATGAAAGATGTAGCAGCATTATTGAGAGAAATTCGACACGATGCTCCAGCAGGGTCTGAGCCCCACAAGCCCAAAAGAACTGAAGCTTCGTCCTATTCTTCCCCATCGGTAACCCCGGCGCAGTTATTGCTCCTCCAATCCAGTTCTCATTCCTCATCACTTGCTTATTCCTCTTCCTCAGCAGCAGCAGCAGCAGGGTACCACTCATCAAGGAACCAATCCTGAATTGAAGCTATCAGTTACTCCTTAGTGCGTGTTTGAAAATCCTTCTATAATTGATTCTGTTGAGAAACTTTTGGGTGTCAGAATTGATTCTGATAAAAGAGAAGTCGATCCAAAGATGCAATTAGGTTGTGTTAGACATTAATTTGATTATTAGTTTAGTGCAAGTAATTAACTTCACTGTAATGTGAGCACTGTAAAGGTTCTACTTTGGGTGTTCAGATTGATTGATGACAAGATAAAGCAAAATGAGTTGAGTGTACAGCAGCTTGATTAATTGACATGATTCCATTTGTTCTCTTCACAAAATATTTGGCTTTATCACTCATCTTAACTGCACTTACCTATATGTGTGGACTCAGGGGAGGCTTATGTGCATATATGATACAAAAAACCAAAAGGGTGATAAGAGCTTTCCATAACAAGTTATTGCTTGAATCCATTCTTCAAAAGAGGGCAATTGTGTGTCGTGTTGTTCAGAATGTTGAGGAGTGAAGTTGGGTGTCAGATTGAGGTGGAAGGTCAGTTCCTTTATGATTGTTGCTGATTATGGAAAAAAGTGGGTTGGCTTGTCTTCATTCAACTAACTAGCTAGGTCCCCAACATGTGAAGTGGAGCATGCAGCATTCAAGTCCAAAACACTTGTGGGTAAGCAACTAGTAATTTCAAGTATACTTTCAGCTGTAAGATACAGTGTATAGTAACTCAGTTTCCTTTAAATAGTTGACAACACAAGGCTAATATCAGGTTAAGTTTTCCTGCATTTCTTCCTTTCTTTTAGCTTTCAACAAGGTTTTACCAGTTTTGTACCACAGGGGTGCAATTTTTTCAAGGGTGCATTAAAATTTCCCCTTTGATCCAGAGGTGGCATTTTGATGGGGCTCACCAAACGTACATATAGACTAAATGCATGTTTGTATTAACTTTTCTTTTCCGCACAATTTGAGACGGAGAAGTTACTCAACAAGGTTTTTCCTTATAATTGATTCTGACTTTATAACCAATTGCGGAATGATTTACATTGATATGGGTCGGGCCCCTCTTGCATGATATCTATCATATATATTGCTTTACAAAGAAAATCAGGAGCAAATAATGTGAGGTGCCATCAAATAAAGAAGAGGAAAGTGAAAGATTACCAAAGTAATGAAAGTTCTAGTTAATTGTCCTGGTCTGGTTCATTCAGAAAAAGTGAATGAAAGAAAATTTCGAAAATTTCTATCAAACTATCATCATAGTTGTGTAAAGGGGTGATTGATTTTTAGTAGAGGCCAAGCAAACTCATCTTATTTAAGCCTTTAAGTCCTCTGTCTGACACTACTGAGCCTGGTCTCTATTTCATCCAAAGGCAAATTTTTACGGTTCAAAAACTCCCTTTTCTATTTCAAAACTAATTCAATTTTACACCATGATTCTCCAACTCAAATTAAATATCCTTACACGTATCGGCGTATTAATCCCGCGGCCTTCTCTTGCATCTCCGTCCGATCAACGTCCGACATATCCACCGGTTTCTCCGTTCGTTGCGCCTTCTGTTATTCTTGCTGAGCCAACAAATCATTGGCTCTCCATTGCCATAATCCGGAACTCCCCGTTCCCTTGAACTTCTCAATATTGAATTTTGCACCGCCAGAAGTAGTCGTTGTCTGATACCAATTGTTAGGACAAACACCTTGATTGCACAGAGTAATAATAGAGGAATCGAGAATGCAAGACACAAAAGTTTGTTCACGCAGTTCGGCAAATTGTGCCTACCTCTGCGGTTATGGAGTAGCTATAGCTCCGTCTTATTGATTACGTTAAATCAATCTCTTGCCTAGGGTTACAGTGTTACAGATATTTATAGGAGAAAATACTAATGATCCACATATTACAATAATATCCTCGTAAACCCTTACATAATCCCCTTAAATCAAATCCTAATAAACTGAATAGATTTGGCCCAAAATAGGATAAGCCATACTCCAAAAGGACTGAACAAAGAATAAACAAGTAAACAACACTCAAACAAAATGGAGACAAAATGGGCAGTGAAGAAGGTTCCACCTTCAACACTGTTGCAGGAATTCAATAGTGAAGCGGTGAAAAAGTTAAAGAGAAGCGATGAAAGTGAAGGGATGAAGTATAAATTTCATATGGTCTTTTGAGGGATGAGTATAAGATCCCTCTGCCCTGTTTTTATTATACTCCCTCCGTTCCTTAATAACTGTCACTTTAAGGTTTTGCACACATATTAAGGAATTGTATTAATGTTCTTGTTTCTATCAAAGTTACTACCTAACTTCCTAACATACCCTTTATCTTTCTTCTTAATTTAGACTCTTTAATTTCCTATCACCATTAATTGAAGGGTATAATTGGTAAAACATAATTAATACACTCTTGAACTTTGTAAAGTGACAGATAATTAGGAACGAAAAAAGGATAAAAATAGTGACACTTAAATAGGAACGGAGGGAGTAGTATAATCGAAAAAGCCCAAAAAACGTAGCCTGAAGACCACTAAGAGAATCAAACACTATTTATCTAAAACATTAAGACAATAAGCAAAAGCAAACAGATGCCGATAGTGTCTATAACTATTGGTCCTTTTAAGGTTGAGGAATCCGCATCATTGGGGAGATTGGGGAGGTTGCACCAATGAGTTAACACTAAATACCATTAAAAGAATCGGACATCATATCTTCATTCAAAAACTTAAGACATGGAGTTTATGAGTAATATGTCTTATATTGTCTCACTTCACTCATTCTTAACTAATGTGAGACTCGAACTCACACTTAAATTTTTAACACAAATGAGATGTTATGTGTATATTCTTGTTTGTTCAGAAGGCACTTTGTTTACTTATTCCTTATTTTGCCAATCTCGTTCGAGAATCCATAATGTATGGATAATGTATTGTTTACACTCTCCACTTTAAGTTGGTTGAAAAGAAGTGGGGAGAACATAGAAATAAAAAGAAAAAAGAAAAGAAAGAAAGAGAAAATATGAAATATAATAGGTGATTTGATAAAAAATAATGAAAGAGATAGAAATAAAATTCAGTGGAAAAAACATAAGGTGTGAATTAATCAATGTTGTTTTCCCATGCGATGAGGATAGAAGAAATGATTTATTTATCGTCAATAGGATAGAAATGATTCATATCCCCCAATAATTTGCTCCGGGTGATCCTTTCTTTTCTTGGATCGAAGGATCTTAATGTGTTAATCCAACAGGCCTGAAAGGCCAGAACATAATACAATAGATATTGGGCCACCATATGAGCGCATTCAGACAAAATGCATAGCAAAACAAAGAAAAATTAGTTGACAAATGTCACATTTATAGGAACTTATTTGATTTTATCATATTTTATAAACACTTATAAAGGTGTTTGAGTAAGCTAATAAAAATTTACATACAAGTTATTTTGAGATTATTTACATAAGCGGCTCAAATTAAATTATGAATAAATGTCCACATATGAGACATTTTGAGTGTATTTTAATAATATTTTTAAATTAGTTTATGAATAAAAATTTAAGTAATATGATAATTGTTTATGTTCTTAAATGTTTAATTAAATTGTTTACTTAAACCATCCAAAAATCTATTAATAGATTCCATTGCTCTAGCTAATCTCAATGAAGGTGGAAAGGAATAGGGGCCGCTCATTATATCTAGAAAAGTTTGTCTGACAGGCCCAATAGCATTAAGGATCATTATTTGGGACAAATAAAATAATCCTTCAAACCAAAAGAACAAAATACTTCAGAATATTTAACGTTATTGTTTTCTACCAAAAAAAGAAAAACGTTGTTGTAATGTTGTATCATAACACTTGTATTTGTATAGATCATGTAAACGATGGTAACTCATTTCATTGAACTTCTTTGCAAAAAAAAATTGGTATAATTATAGGAAAGAGCTTAGTGCCAATAAGAAGTCTTTGACAATCGGGCAAAATAATGATTTGAATCATTTCATGTGAAATTTCTCTCATGTGCTATTATGCGAGAGTTTTGTGTTTATCTCCCTTCTCTTAAACATTTAAAGAGGCTCACTATATCTATTTAATGCATATATGTGAAGAAAGAGATAGACACAAAACTCTCAAATGATGGTACATGAGAGGATCCAAATCCGGCAAAATAGAAACATGAAGAAAAAATTGATAAAAAAGATGTACTACTCTTATTGTAAGGTATGGTATGTTAATTCTATAATTTAAAGATATAACTAAAAATATAGCATGATTCACTATAAGAAATGATCATTTTAGAGTCATAAACTAGTGTTAGGCCCGATGCCAATGCTAATTTTCGTTTTAGTATCGGCTTGACTGATGTAAAATATCAAAAAAACACAAAACGATAGCATCGACTTAGTTAGAGTCGGTTTACCAACAATTAGTGTAGGTTATGACAGACGTTAAGGCCATCGACCAACTTAGCGTCCACCCACCAATAATTTGCAGTTGATTTAGGCCAATCCTACGTTCACTGACCAACTTAGCGTCAATTATGGCTGACATTAAAGTGAACTAGGACCAATCCATCTCGTAGGCCCACATTAAAGTGAACTAGGACCAATCCATCTCGTAGGCCCACATTTCTGATGACGCTAATATTCGATGATTTCTCCACCTCACCGCTCATATAAGCCCCTTCACTCCCTAACTCCCTCAAACCTCAAACCCACTCCCCCACTCTTAATCTCACAAACCTCAAAATCTCACCCCCCCTCTCCGCCAGCAGATCCACCGCCTCTTCCCCCATTTGTCGCCCCCCAACCCTGCGACGCCAAAATGCCACCCCTTCTTCGCTCCTCCATCATTCTTATGCCATTAGTTCACTCTCTCCTAACCCTCGCCCTTTCTCCCTCTGCCGCATCTCCCATTTTTGCCACTAGATCTTCCACACCCTCCCCTCTCTGCCTCCCCCTCCACCCCTGTGACGCCACAACGCCACCTTCTCTTCTCTTCTCCCTCCCTCTTCAGTTACCAATTCACTCTCTCCTTAACCTGCACATTCTCTCCCTCTATCGCCTCTTCCCCTTCCGCCGCCAAATCCATCGCCCCCAATAGCCTTGCGACCCCACACCTCCACTTTCGCCTCCTTCTTCCCTTAGCCACCATTTCATTTCTCTTCCACCCTCACCTCTCTTCCTTTTCTACTATTTCCCTCCTCCACCATCAGATCCTCCGCAAAGCCACCTCTGTATTGGCTATGCCACCCTCTCCCCCCTCTTCCACTAGTTCACTCTCTCTAACCCTCACATGTCACCCTCATTCCTCCTTTGCCACAAGTTTCTCCATGCCAACTTTGCCTTTGCCACAATTTCCGACACCACCCTCACCCCACTTCTTCGTCGCCGCTCTACCACCGTTGATGTCGCTACCACGACCTCCGTCGTTGCTGTCATCTTGTTGTTTCCTTCACCTCCGCTTTTGTGTCGCTGTTGTCATCTCTGTGTAAGGTTTTTTCTTTTCTCCTCTGCTAGAAGACACATGTATCATTAATTAGAATATGTTGTATAGCTATGAATTGGTTGACCAAAGTGGAATGAAGGAAGAACACATAGTGATGATTGATGTTCATATATCCTAATTTGAAACTTGTGGATTGGACAAAAAAATTGAGTTCCAAATGATTTAGTTATGGAAATATACCCGCACACTACACGCACTATATAGAAAGGGACAGATCACTCACTTGGCAAATGACAAACCAACAATGACATGTCTGTGACAAAAGGTGATGATGTTGAAATAGAACTATTCTAAAGTTGAATACATATGGATTGTATGCAAAAGTAGGAAACACTATATAGGGATTACAGGAAGGATATAAGTATGCATTCTTTCATCTTACAAATTCATCATTTTGTATGAAAATTTGGTATTTATATAATCAAGATATTGTAAGCATGTTGTTGATTATAGGATGATTATTAATCTATGGTTTGAGTGAACTAATATGACTTATCGAAAAACTCAAATCACGGTACCACATAATGTTAAACTGACGAATTTAAAATCTTACCGAAATGTTCTAGAAGTATGACAATAGAAAAAAGACTCCTCAAATGTATTTGCAGAGAACACAAACCTTCAAAACCATCATAATAGTTGGTCGATGCTAACATGTTAATACAAGAGTCGGCTTAATACGACCGACACTAGCGAAAGGACGATAATGTTAACCATCTTATTAAGTGTGCAGTGTTAGCTTAAAGTCAGCTAAACCAACACTAACTATTAGCGTCCCATGACCAATGCTAAACCAACACTAAATTAACTACTATATCGTTGGCATTTGTCTTATTAACATTGGCTTTCGGCCGACGCTATTTAGCACTTTTCTTGTAGTCAAATTTAGTGTCAAATTTGCTCCTCAAAATTAATACATCTGCACACAAAATACTCTGCTCATTGATTTAAAGTTTTAAATCATCCGTCTCCTTTGTTCTTTAATCAGAAGTGATGGGGATGACTTTATTGTCACGCATTGAATCGTCAATTCTTGGGTTACAATTCCACCAGAACATTATTATCTTGTCTTTTTTTTTTTTTCCCAGAAGATCCATGTTTTGTGTCATTTCATATTAGTATACTATATACTATCAACATCTATCAGGACACCAGGATACAACTAATTACCTTATTTTCTCAAGATTCATGTGCTCCTTTCTTCTTGTCTAGTTTGGGGTGATCTAATATTAGTAAAATGATGCATTTATGAATGACATTGACTGTTAGCTTTCGAGGAATTTTGGCTAGAAAACTGAAAACATTTATTGTGCTGCGTGTGTGTCTTTAACAAACTGGATATAACATGCATTACTGCTGAGCCAAACTTCAAAACAAGAAAAAAATTTGTTTATTTTGATGGGAAAGGACAAACTTGGTGAGGAAAATGAGTGTTCACCATTCATTAATTGGTCTAGCGTTCACTGTATTATTAAAATCTCTCTCTTTTTTTATTTACTGTGCAACATTTAAACACTGCACACACTTTAAAACTTCTCTTCATTTTTTATTGATAGGCCATACTTTGGTCAATCATGGATTAAAATAGAGATTACTATATTGGTAAGGGTAGTAAAATGTGAATCTATAATTCCATGCAAATAATTTAAATTTAAATTCCTCACGACTAGTCAAGTTCTAATGACAGAGGAGATAACATGAAAATACCTCGAGATTTGTTTACAACTTGCTTTTTGTAGTAGTTTTTCACATGAAAAGGTTACATTAATTAGAAATTACTCCCTCCGTTCGTTAATAACTGTCACTTTAAGGTTTTTCACACATATTAAGGAATTGTATTAATGTTCTTGTTTCTATCAAAATTACTACCTAACTTCCTAACATACCCTTTATCTTTCTTCTTAATTTAAACTTTTTAATTTCCTATCACCATTAATTAAAGGGTAGAATTGGTAAAACATAATTAATACTCTCTTGAACTTTGTAAAGTGACAGATAATTAGAAACGAAAAAAAGATAAAAATAGTGACACTTAAATAGGAACGGAGGGAGTATATTGGGTTTAGTTTTCTAAGTAGGGAAAGTCATGGTTCCATCTAGGCAAGACATTAAATGCATTCTAGTTTATTGGTGGTCAAATCCAACATCATTATCTACAAATTCAAGTTTCTTTGAACTTACAAAAAACAGGGAAAGTACTTGGAACAAGCATAACATATCACCCTTCGATTCAATATTATAACTTGACAACATATTTTTTGCACATTCACATCATCCCTAATAACAAAACAAACTGTCTCTAATAACATGTTAGATAAAATCAAAACTATGGCAAAATTAACAAATACAGCCAAACCATGTAGTGAGAGCAAAATCTCCAAAAGAAAAGAGAAAGTGGGAGAAAAAAAAAAGAATATATATATATTTATGACAATGAAGCATTTTCTTCATGGACATCTCACATTTCTTCCAGGACCTCCATAATAAAAGTAAGTTCCCCAAACATTGTTTCTCCCTTCTCTTATATCATAGCAATTGGAATGATCAGCCAATTGGTGCATATTTGATAGAGGAAGCAAGTTATTGTCCCAATCAACCACTTGCAAGTTTCTAAAATAAGCTGCTTTTCTAAAACCTTCATCAGCAAAATGGCCACTGCCCATTTGGGTGCCTGTGTGGTAGCCTCTTGAACGTGAATTCACAATTTCTCCTCCAAATTGCACCATGCTTGCATGGCTTCTCAAGTGACTAAACAAGAATGCTGGCCAGTACCCAACTAATAGCCCTGACCCAAACTCCAGCCACCAATGTCCATACTTTGGATCCTAAACAAAAAATGAGTTTCATCAGTTTCATTAGGTATTAAGCAAAATTAAAGATGACTAATTAGAAGTAGTATTAAAGTATTAAGAATGAAAAATACAATATTTGTATACTATTCCATTAAGGAAACTGTATCTTTTCTTGGAGTGACTACCCCATTTTTTAATTACTTGAGTCCTAGCAGTGACGGATCCAGAAATTTTAACTCATGGGTAGCATATACATATAAATTTATAATATTAACTATATTGTTTTTTAAAAAATTCATTTATATCATTATTATTTTCTATGAGTATTCATATTTTAAAAATATTATACAACTTTTTTATTCTCAATACTATAAAAAAGTTAGGTAAGATTATGAGAACTTTGAACTCTTAAGAGAAGAAGAAAGGTAATGAAGCACTAGCTTATGAACCTAAAATATTGTCATATTACATATAAAAATGTTAAAATGGTAGATCACAAGAATATAAAGTTTGAACTTGTTAGTGACAAATATATAACAACTTCACATTATTTATCATATCTCTTACTTATGTTTCATCTACTCTCATCTCTTTCATACGAGTGTGAGGGAAATTAATGTGAACTCATCTTTTTCCAAAATACAAAGCAATGGGAGCACTTATTATTTTGCGGGGCGATTATTTACAGAATATTCTAAAAATGTAGTATATTATGATGAAAAATGAAAAACCTTGTGGGGGCACTTACCCCTCTCACCTCCTATGTAGATCCGTCACTGATTCCTAGGGTGTTTGGATTAACTTTTTCTTTTAAAATCAATTCCGATATCTAAAAATTACTCAACGAAGCTTCTACCCAAAATTAAATTTTCTTTTAGAATCAAGTGAGGAAAAATTTCCAAACATACACACCGTCCACCCCTGATGCATCATAGTATTGAAAGCAAAAGGGAATGCATATTATGTTATAGCTTGAGACCAAGTGAGTAATGTTTGGTTGCACTTTTAGAATTTATGTTAAACTTCCAAATCACGTTAACACATCCTAAATAACATACTTTGGAGTATGTGTCCAACACACATTCAAAGCAATGTGTTGTCATTATTGCATAACACAAAGAGTTTTCCCTTCTGGATTAAGCAATGACTATTTTCAATAAGCTGCCTTTTTGCCATTACCAAGATAATATTATATGAAGAAAATATAAATGGGAAAAGGAAACAGCAGGGCATGTTTTGCTGTTAATTATTTAGGGTTGAGAAGCCAGTTTGAGCAAAACCAGAGTTAAAAAAGCAGAAAGCTAGCCACGAAACATTGCTTTAATAAAGGAAAGGATAGGAACAGGGCCTTGACCCCATGAAGGACACTGGTACATGGAAAGCAAGGGAATCTTCCATTTGAATAACAATAACATACAGAAAATTTCAAAAGAAAAGAGAAAAACAAAAGTAAATGAATTATTGCTTCACTTAGGTGCAATTTTTTTAAAAATTCTTAATTGGATCATGCCTGTTTAGCTTTTTTTGACAAGGGAAGGAAGCTGTCAAATGTAGCAAATAACTCTTTGAAAAGCAAAAAAGCTTAAATTAACAGCAAACCACCTTCCAAAGTATTAAGCCTTTTGTGTTTAGTAAAAGACCTAATTTTCTCCTTAATTGGTGTTTTTTTTAGTTGACTTAGTGTGCATTTGTACTAGCGTTTGTCACAATTAAATTTGGTATATATTAATATAGTAAAAGTGAGTTGAAAGTAAAGTGATTTATATTTGAATATATTTATGAAAAAATAATTTTTGTTAGGTGATATTGTGAAATTCAATTGTAAAATCACCCACAATTGATTATTTTCAATGTAGAAACTACTAGAATTTATTTTGGGTCATAAACCGATTCTCCAAAATAACTTCAAAACATCAATATTTTCATTCATAATTTTTTTTTCCATTCAGAATTGATTTTACTCTACCACAATCGATTCTAGGCACACTCCTACTAGTGTTGATTTGGATGAGGAAAAATAAAAAGTTACTCACCTTCCAAACCATTAAGCCAATATCAAATTGTCTGCCATTATAAACAGATCTTGGGGAGATTGCAGCCCCTATTGCTATCTTGTTGTTTGTTTGGACAAATCCTGAACATAATAAGTTGTAGCATCCAGTTGCTTGATATGCATCAGTCTATCAAATAGGACATATCTGTTAGATACGAAAGAAACAAGGGAACTGGGCCAACAAAGGAAGAAAAAAGAGGCATGCAATACTTACAGTCCAATAAGTGAAGAACCTAGGATAGTTGTCCCCATATAGCTCAGGACTTACCTGAAGTAAGAAAATAGCTTTTAAGCCAGAAGCTCCATGGACACAAACAGAAAGAGAAATTCATTCCTTATACAATCTTTATCGTCTTATTTATATCATCTTTGGATTAGCTTCTCTTTCCTCACAATCAATTGGAACCCATAAGCTACTTTCAGAGGCCTCTCTCCCGGAAGGTTTTCCCCATAATTGATTTCGACTTTAGAATTAGTTGTAGAAGAACTACAAATGTTATGAACATAAAAACTAGAAAAATGGCCAAATAGGACAATCTTTAGATAAGAGTGTACATGCCTGCCATCCAGCTTCTAGTGTATTCAGATCATTACCAAATGATCCAGCAATAACCCATATCTGTGACAAGCTGAATTCATATTGATCAGTTACAGTGGGGGTCCAAACGTTTATGCTTGCTTTGGCTCCATAATATTGATCTCCATTTACAAAAACCACTGCATGCTGCAATAACATGTTTGTCCAAATTCTGAGTCAGTAAAAAAAAAACATGCATGCAAAGCATGATGTTGCTTTTAAGAACAAATAGGAGGCAAACTTTTACAAGTGGTGTCTATTCAATGACTTTTGTTTTTGTGACTCATGTTGAACTTTGATTGGATATGGAAAAGCAGGGTTGTTCTGTTTTTCTGGCAAGGAATAGAATGAAACTGAAAACAGAATGCTGAGTGTTTTTCTTTCAAATGGAAGTACCATGAATGAGAAATTGAAACAAAATCAGGGAGAAAATTGAATTGGAAAAGAAAGTTCAATTTTTTAAAATTTTTAGTTCAATTAACAAATTCCATTTGTAAGCACTAACCTCATGACCAGAGCCTGATGAATCTCTCCTTACACCTCTTGGTTTTCTTCCAAATCTTCTGATTGAGCTTGCTCTGAGAAAATCTTGCTCTGTTGTTCTCCTTATTGGAACAGTTCCTTCTGGACACTCTTCACCAGAATGAGTCCAAAGCTGAAAGCTTTCTGTTACTGTTTCTCCATTGGTGAAGTTGTTCTTAGGCCTTTCAGGTGGATCCTGAAAATCTTAAGCCCCTTACTCTCAAATAAAATTGAACCCCTCAAATAAATAAAAGCTTTGGCTACATTGGAATCCCATAAAAGCCCACAATGGCTCAACCATTCTGTGGGTATCTGAGATTCAAAGCAAAGTCATTTTCTTTGGCATTGATAAGAGTTGGTTGGATGAAATTACCTACCAATGGTCTTTTTCCTTTGAGCTCAGGATGGTCAAAAGCTGGTTGATGATGAGATATAACACAATCTATCAAATCCCCATCTGGACTCTGCAACAAAAAGAACAAAAAACCATGTCAATGAGATTAAAAAATGCATGCACTTTCATTGTCTAAAACAGCTTCTAAAGCAAGAAGATGAAAAATGCCTTAATTGTCTTGATGGCAGGCTTGTTGATCTTCTTCAAGAGAGCTCTGATTCTCCTCAACTTATGCAACTCCACACCTGGCCTAAAAGTTTGGGTAGCATTGGAGTGAGAGTGAGAGAGTAGTGAATCTGAGGCAATGGGGTGTGACAAAACTGGACTAATAGAAGTAACAAGCAAGAGCAAAACAACAAAGGCAGAAGGTAGCATAGGTAGTAGAGTATTTTGGGAAGTAGAAGAAGCCAATTTGAGGGAATGATTTTCTGAGGTTGTTTGTTCTGGGACAACATGATTTGCTTGTATGCATTGTTGTTGTCTTCTTGTGTGGGGAGCTGCAAAAAATGACTCTTTCATGTGTTTTGTCCAGGAAACTGAATGTTCCTTCATGTCCATACAAAACAGAAGAACTAAAACAAGAAGAAACCCCCCCAAGTTTGTTTGGCTGCCTTCACATTTTTCAAATTATAAACAACTCATCCAACTGGTCCTCACTAGAGAGATACTGACACACACACACACACAGAATGAGAGAGAAAGAGAGAATACAATATAATGGTTTTGATTTAATATCATGCTCCCACACCATGAAATGAAATACTCTAGTACCAGCACACAAAATAGACCCTGACCCCTGTAGGTGGGGTTGCTTTCTCCAAGTTTTACTTTTACCTCTCACAAGGGTTGTGAATAATTAAGAAGAGATCATTAACTTAAACTTGTGATAATTCTGTAAAACTAAGAGTCCAAATTATTACAGTCTCTAATCTTGATGAAATTGACACTCAATCGACATACAGGTTTTTTAGTGATTTTTAATGTGTATTACCACCAAAACAGTTGCTGAAAACTAATTTCTTGAACTAAAATTTGAAATGTGATTTATAAAAATGCATTTCAGAATTTAGTTTCAAAATTTATTTTCAAAAATACATTCTAAAAGTTAGTTCTTGGTAGCTATTTTTATAACTTCATTACATTATTGACGGTTTTAGACTGCTAGAACCTGCATATGTCTATTAAATGTAAGTGGTTTATAAATCATTTTCCAAATTATTATCTTCCACAAGTTCACAAGGGTCGAGACTACTCGAGTTAATAACATGTTTAGATCAGTTTCTTTTTTCAGAACCAATTTCAACCCTCAGAAACTACTTATATAGAAACTTTTCTTTAGAATTTAGAGTTGATTTTAATTTCGGAATTAATTGTGGAATTATTTTCAATCATGTACATGTACTGCTGCATTTGTTTATGTATCAGACCAGTTGAATCAAAAGTCATTAAATTCTACTACTCTCATCGTGTAGCTATATAGAGTATTTATTATGAGTTATGATATGATGTTTGTGCTGTCATTCTATATTTGTTCGAATACCGCGGAATATTAGCAGGCTCTCTCCCCTGGTGTTAACTGCTTTTACTCTCCTCAACTCCTATAATTAATTGCAATTCATACGGCCCAAGAGAAATTGATTTATTGATTATGGAGCTACCTCCATTGCAAGATGCACCAGACACCAAAACAACTTTAATGGGCCATGCCTAATAATTATATATACCAATAGCACCAAGCCATCAATGAGTCATGAGAGGAGGAAATGAAACAACAATCAATCACCCCTTCTTATTATTACTCTTTAATTCCTTTTTGACTCTCTATACTTTGATAATCATGTTGATTATCAAAAGGGTTTACTTCTACCCTCAGAAGATAGTAGTTTAACTTTGTTTGAGTTTCTATTGGTGAACATGAAAACACATTCATCCAATCTAACAAGGGCATTTCGTTCGGTAAATCATGATCCTACCAAATACTAGATGTTGTTTTGAAGTAAAAATCAAACATGCACTAAGTTAAGTAGTTACTTGAGTGATTGAAAATCTAATATGCATGAGTTATATGAATATGATGACCTATTCAAATATTTCTTCTTAAAACGTATTCATTTGACATGTTGCTTGATGAAGCAGAACTTCGTATTTCTTCTAGAGAATTTCCTAATTGTTTCGGAGTAACTAGAAAGAGATTCTTTAACTAGAAAGAATTATGTTCAGATGTAGGGTATCTACCCAGAAGTTTTCGCAGCTCAATCATGTATGATGGAATCATCACAGATTTGACCTTTTCAAACTCTGTCTGTAACTCACTATAGAGTCGAGAAACAAAGAGAAGATGTGTACGAACGAGATATTAAACAACAAGAAGAAGGAAGTTCTGCATCATTAACTATATAACACACGCATCAACACCAAATTTATCACTACGAAAAAATATGAATTTTGACTATTCTTATCCTTGCCTAGACTACACTTTGGGGGACTAATTTTGCAAAAAAAATTGTTGGGGACATTTTTGTAAAAATTGACAAAGTAAGAGAGCAAGTGTGCATTTAAGTTTAGATATAAGGTAAAGATAAATGGGCTAATAAATTATGAAAATGTAATATATGATGATCACATGATAGTCTTAATAATAAGTGAAAGTAATTAAATGATGTGAATTTTGTTATGTGAATGGTCAAAGGAGTCAAGGAGAGCAGAGTGTACCGACAAGTCAGGGAGAGATGGGTGTTATTGTTTGTTAACTTGTCCTTTCAATTTTCGTACCAAACTCCTCCTCCTGCATTCATTCAATCTTAAGAACAAAATGTAATAACTTCAGAGTCCTCTTTTGATGGATTCATATTGGGAAAAGTGAAACCCAATTGTTACATTTCACAATTATAGAAACGCCTTTAAATCGTAAACTTTTCTTTTCTTTATTTTCCCGGCAATTCACAAAATTATCATTTTCACTTTTAACAAGAAATAAATCAACAATGCTTAATCTCGAACTTCTAATGCAAATACATCTAAGAAGTTGAACATAATAGAATATGTGTGTTTTTACTGTTTTTAGTCAAACAATAAATCATATACAAAAATTCTTTTCACACCAAAAAGACTAATATGCATAAGAAATTGAAGTATGAAAGAATGCTCAATTTGTGGAATAAACATGGGTGTCCCTCCGGTACTCTTTCAAAATAGAAAAGTTTGAAACATTTCAGTTCATTATTCATAGTATAAAGAACTAAATTACAAATTATAAAAATTTATTATAAAAAAATATGGAAAATTAAACTTAGAGGATGTGAAACCCCTCCAGTTTTAAATGAATACGATAGTAATTGTCTATATCTACCTTCTAAATTTTAATCTAATCTAACACAATTTTCCAAAAATGATAATAATCATTTTTTGCCCTTGGGTTGGGTGAGTCGGTTAGCTTGACCCGAGATCTGTACGAACTGAATTTTAACTAACCCAGCTCCCTGGCAATCAGGTTGACTCGTGGGTTAGAACTCAAGTTGACAGCTCCAACCAAACTTTCACATCGATAGCGAGAATCAAACACAATATTTTGAGGGATAGTGACTCGTCCTTACCAACTAAGTCAATTTCACTGGAAAAATATTGTATTTTAATTTTATTTCATTTGAATTTACTGAAGATAAAAAATCTCCTATTAACAATAATGTGTTAAGTTTATTTAAGCTAAAACACTTGGCTTAATATTTAAATGTCAAAAAAAACTAGACCATCAAAAGTGGTTAAAGATAAGAATCATGTAAACATGCTTAAGAGGGAAGCATGTTACCACTTCCTAGTCAAACTTTTGAGGTGTTAATTAAATATTTACCATGTATGTAGCAAACAATTAGGCACACGCAGAATGGATTTAGAAAGATCAATATTCCTACCTTATACCTAGCTTAGCATTAGCAACCTAGTAAAATTCTCTTGGGCTGTGAGTTATGGCTAATAAGCTATTTTGTATTCTTGTGTTGTGTGAGAACTGTGAAACACAAAAGCATGGGCCCATATTGCAGCTGTTCTCTTTTAAGGGTTGTGAGTGATGCTTCCCACTTACACTTCTCCCCCTTTTTTCTTGCTATTCTTTATTTCTTTCTCTCTTCTTTTCACAAACACCCACTCACAGAAAAATAAGTACTCCTACTACTCAAGAAGCTGTAGCAGTCCACAGTGAGTGAGTGCAGTATAAAACCTACAATCAAATAATGAGATTTTATTCAAGTGTGTTTTCTTTTTTAGTGAATCCATGTATGCTCTTTTGGAAAGTGGGTCTCAGTGAACAGATTTATTTACTCCAAAGACCATACAGTGAGAGGTTAAAATACAAATATATAGGAAAAATCATCTTGCTTTCCTAGAACTTCATAATTCCTACCTCAAAAGGGTGATTTTATGGCCTTTGCTCCATAGAATCAGCTCGATTGATTTTGTTAAAAGCTGCCAAAGCTGAGCATGCTTTTCAAAAGGAACCAGCATCTAGTGTGCAATTTAAAATGCACAAGGATGAAACACGTATAATTAAGTGGAGCACATATTCATGACACTAGGCATTGGAAATCAAACAAGGAAGCAGTAAATTACTTTCTTGAGATGTAACTTTAATAGTGTAATTTTTTTTACACTTGCATCGAGTTGAGATGCGTTATTTTGCTATGTATTATCAATAAATTAAAATAGAAAACTACTTACAAAAATCGGTGTGTAAACATTTTTTATTGGAATTGCATATAAATTAAATCCTAAAATTATTCTAGATGTTGT
Source organism: Acmispon strigosus (assembly GCA_030819835.1). Taxonomy (NCBI): domain Eukaryota; kingdom Viridiplantae; phylum Streptophyta; class Magnoliopsida; order Fabales; family Fabaceae; genus Acmispon; species Acmispon strigosus. Next base: position 16,320,680 of record JAUAMA010000002.1, on the reverse strand, counting down.
TTAGGGTGTTGTTTAAAGTGAACTATCACCCCTAACGACTGACCTACGGTAACAATCTGTCCAACGCGCTCCCTGAGAAAACTTCCAATGAGGTCACTCATCCCAAATTTCTCCAAGGCAAACACACTTAACCTTTGAGTTTTTATGGACTGAGCTCTAAAAAAGAAGATGCACCTTGTTGTTATGAATAGTGTCTATCAAATCTTATAAGTCTTCATCAATTGTATATTCTCATACTTATACAGTCTTGGAATATCACTTGTTCTGGTTTGAGACCGGTTTAGTCATGTGTCATGTCATATGTCCTTTTACCTTAAAGCCTTGCCAAGAGTCGTACCTTGTTTGTGTCTTCTCATTGCACCGGCGATCACTCGCCGCCCCTATTGACCCCAGGTGTCACAGGGTTCTTTGCAACCGATAGTTGTGGAGATGCATGTAGTGGAAAAGCTGGTGGTGAATGAGGGGAAGAAGGGTGGTTCTGGGAAGGACTTGGGGCTAAATCTCAATTACACAAATTAATGGGGCTAAAATTTTAATTTGCTTTTTTCCCTAGCAAGTAAGCAAACCTGTTATAACAAGTAACTTTTGGTCTTGCACTCGTTAAAACTCACCCCTAATCTGCAGCTTATAAGCCACCGTTGTTTAGTAGTTGTTGTATATAATTTAATATACAGTAGAAGTTATTGCTCCGATGATTTACGGTTAAGTAACCATAAGGTATGTTGTGGTGGTTGTTCACCTCATTCTTTAACTATGAGATTGGAGGTTCGATCATTGCCCATAAGAATTAAGTACATTTTGTGGTCGTACCGTTTATTGCTTAATGTGAGAGCACCCTGGGCGATAAAATTAGTCTATGTTTAATACCGATGTAATTCTTCCTCTACGTGTATTTGTGATTAACAGGTGGCTACTTTTTCCTCATATTCTCAGTACTTTACATATAAGCAATTTATTGGAATGGGATGAAAATAGCTTCTCATGAGCGTGGGTGCCTGCATAAGATAATCCATACATGTAACCCACTAAGCCCTTGGTGGGTTGAAGGTGATGATAGGTCACTGATTCTGAATGTGGAAGCCATGTGATGTTGTGCCTTGGAATTTAATGTTACTCTATTCGTTGTGAAGACAAAATGAAAAAGATGAAAATTATAGGACCATTTCTTAACGACACCAGCATATGAACCTTTGAAGCAAAGTAGAATTATTCAATATTGGTAGAGAGGCAGAAACCAATGCTTTTCGATTATTTATTCTTTCTCTTATTGTACAAAGTGTTGTGGATGTCAAACAGTTACAAAAGGCAACCTCTAGAGGAAATGCAAACCAGCCTTTAAATGTTCCCATAAATTTTCCTGGACCTGCTTTAAACTATTAAAGTGACAATAGCACTAGAAAGACATTTTGTCAACATTTGACAATTTAGAGCCTCAAAGTAATGATGCCTTCAGGGGGAAAATTATGATAAAAGCTTTCAGGTTAATTATGATAGAAGCAACAAGAAGAGTGTCAATCGTTGTCTTATTAACTGATTTGATTTACTATGAAATTTGAATAACAATTTTATAGATATGATGAGTTGCAAGCTTGGACAGGACCACATCTTGTACCGACAATTCACTCAAGCATCCTACAAATTTTCAATTTTCAATTCATATGGAGATAGAAACAACATCCTACAACAAAAAGCACCCAAAAAAGAAGGAATTTTATTTTCCATAATGATGTAAAACTTTTTCTTATGCATAAAAGGTGCTAAGCTAGAATCAGCAAACAGACGAACTCAGTCCTCAATTAAAGAGTATTACATGCATGAAATGAAATGTGAAAGGAACCAAACTAAGAAAAATAAATTGTCATATATTCTCATGCTCATAAGCATGGTTAACCCATTCTTAGCGAAAGAATTAGTGGAAGTGTTTTCTAGGCATCGCTTCGGCGACATGGGAGTAAGTTTGATAAAAAACGGATGGCATTTATTTTAGCCGCCTTCATCTTTTCAGTTTCAAGGTGGTAACCGCATGTTTGTGTGCATAAATGATTGTCCACGTGGCATAACCACTTAAACATAGTTCTAATAGTTTAACTAGTTTGGTTTAATTGACTAATATGATTAGTTTAGCATTGATTTTCTTCTCGTTCGAATCTAGCTCACTCGTAACCAATCTATTTAGGCTTCATTTATTTGGGCTGGCCGAATTATCTTGGGCCAACTGGCTAGGGCTCGGCCCAAAACACCGTCTACACTACACTCAAGCATAAGCATATCTGTTGGACCCAAAAAAAAAAGCATAAGCACATCTTTGGGTTTTTAAATATTTTAATAAGCATTAAAATTAAAGGGCCATTACTAAAGTTATAAGAAGTACATATCATCTTTGTATAAGGATTGGTAATAGAGAAGTTCCTTTAACTTGATTTGCTCACAACTTGGACCTTGATTTTAGTTGGGCCTGGGCAATGAGCCCACTTCAAATTGTATTTTAGTTTCCCTGAGACATTAAAACTTCTAGAATAGTTGTGTTGCCACTAACTGTGAAATCTCTTGGTGGAATTGAGCCCTGTGCCAGTCCAAAGCAGTGATGAAAATTACCTGAATAAAGTTCAATTCTCATAAAGCATATAAACATGTTCTTCCACTTGACTACTTTATTTTGGGATAATGAAAAAGGAGCACATAGAAAAAGAATAAGTTATATGCTACATTTACCATATTCCCCCATCTAAATCAGTGCCCCAAAAGGTTCTACACCAAAGTGCACTAAGTAATTTGAAGTAGAACTTTCAAAATGAACGGTAGATTCAGCCTTAAGCAAAGAATCTTCTTTATACTTTGTCTAAGAAAGATGAAGAAGTGGCATCTAAACATTCTTCCACAATCTTCTTGCATCAGTTCCAATGAAGAATACATCATAGAAAGGTATTATATGGTTAATTACTCTCTTTTTTTTGTCAAACAGATATCTTACGCGGTAATCATGTTTGAGCCGGAAATATTTACATTATGGTGAGGTTAGCTCTCCCAACGAAGGTTAATTATTCTCTTGAATATGATGATTACCTTATACACTATTTTGGCAGCTACAAATTCATAACATCACTATGTTACACTAGAACACACCAAAACAAATAGCTGCTACAATAAAACTTTCAAGGACTAGTGTGAACTGTGAAAAAAAAAATGTCATCAGCAGTGAGAGATCACAGGTTGATTCGCAGGATGGCAAGCATTCCTCGAAGCATAATGGGATTTATGGGAGGAGGAAGAAGAAGAAACCAACAAACATATTTTCCACTGCACCCTCAAGTCCCATTTCAACCACAAGATTCCATAGCAGTTCCAGAGGAATGGGCCTTTTTAGACAATTTTGAGCAGCAATATGGCACCAAACATCCATTCTTTTATGCTTGCCGTTTCGCGGAAGCCATGAGGTTAGCAGAGCAAGATAAGAAGTTCATGTTCATGTACCTCCACTCACCAGACCACCCTTTTGCAAACGTGTTCTGCAAGGAAACCCTGTGTTCTGAGCTGGTAACCCAATTTCTTGATGTGAATTTTGTTTGCTGGGGAGCACTTGCTGATAGAGGAGAGGGTGTGCAAATGGTTGCAACACTAAGACCTGAAAGCTTTCCCTGTTGTGCTGTCATAAGCCCTGCTCCTGGTGATGGCATAGTAGTGCTGCAACAGGTTGGTTAAGTTTTGGGGTTAATCACTCACTCTCACATTTAAAATAGGCCTTTTGTTTTGTTTTGGAGTATGCTTAAGGACTCTAATATGCAAGATTTTTACAGAAATTGTTGTAAATAAGTTGTTGTTTTATGTTGCTATATTTGTTTCATTACAATGTGATAAAAATTATTTTGATCAATGAATCCACCATTAGTCACCAAACCCGGCTATGTTTGGATATATGTTGTCACTAGTGTAAACGCACGTTAGCTTTAACTTTTAGACAAAAAAAAAAAGTGTACGGAACTCTTCTTACGAGAGAAAAGTCCATTCTCGTGCACTCAATTGGAACTCTTCTTATGCGTATCTATGTTTGTTCAGCTAGAGGGACCAGTTTCACCGGCTGAGCTAGTGGAGATTCTACAAAGAACATTGGAAGAGCAAGGGGTGGCTTTTGGAAGTGATAGAGCTAAGAAGCAAGAAAAGATCCTAGCAGACCGTAGGCTTAGAGAAGAACAAGATGCTGCATATCTTGCAGCTTTGCAAATAGACAAGGTGTGTGCACCTCTCAACTCTTCACAACATTTTAACTACTAATTTAAGCTCAATCTAAATATGCTGATTTTTTGTTTTTTTATGTCATTCCTAAGAAGTAAGAACAGAACAGTAGTTAACTAACACTCCTTCCAAAAATAGGAAAAAGAGAGACTCAAAAATTTGCCTTCAAGGGAGAGAGTTCACAAGCTAGTGGAAGGTCAGAACACCAGAAATTATGGGAAGCTGAGGAACAATTCTGTTGATATCAGTAAACAGCATAACAAAACAAATGAGTCCAGTAGTGAAAAACAAGATAAAGGAATTGCCAGTAGGGGAAGCGGGTCTCAGGCCACGCAGGTACGTACATATACAGATATACTTTAATCTTAGTGTGTGTTTGGATCAGTTTATTGATATCATAATTGATTTTGGATAAAAATGATTTCAATAAAAGTGAGTTGAATGTAAAGTGATTCATGTTTGGATACATTTATGAGAAAAGCGATTTTTATTGGATAATTTTGTGAAACTCAATTGTAAAATCTCACAAATCACAATTGATTATGTTCAACACAGAAGTTACTCTCTCTAACTTCTAGCAGAATTGATTTTGAGACTGAAACCAATTCTCTAAAATGGCTCCCTCACATGACATTGTCATTCAAAAATTGATGCTATCCTATCATAATTGATTCTAAGGTTCGCGAACCGTAAACCAAACACACTCTCAACAAAGTTTTAAGAATTTATAAAACTTGTTTAGCTTGTGTTAAACTACTAGCATGTTTAAACTTTTTAGAATCACTTTTCCCCCCACAAAAGTTAGGCAGATTCTCCCATAATCACTTTTCCTCTAACTTAGAAATGTGACAGTTTCCAAACACACACTAACATATGTTTGCCTAATTTTCTGTTTCAGATACTCATAAGGTTTCCAAATGGGGAAAGAAGAGAACATAGTTTCTTGAGCACAGACAAAATCCAGTCAATTTTCTCATACATTGATTCATTAGGTTTGGCAGGGATTGAGAACTATAGATTGATATCAAACTTCCCAAGAAAAGCTTATGGTGTTGATCAAATGAGAATGACTCTCAAAGATGCTGGATTGTATCCTAAAGCTAGCTTGTTCCTGGAGCTTTTGTGAACCAGAGTCCCATAACCATGTTAACATGTACATATATCTGGATTTCAGTGAATTGAAATGAAAGAAAAGAAAATCATTATGTGGACTTCATCTTTTTAGATACTATAAATTTACATATCTGAATCTTAATTACGGTATATAAATTTGTAATATTTGAATTAACATTTAGGCAATATATATTTACATGTCGCAATTAAGATTTAGGTGTATATACAAATTTTTCACTACGGTAAATAGCAATTTGTGAATCTAATGTGTAAATTTTCAGCTTACAACTTAAACCTAATTTTCTGCTGATTAGTTTCAAATAGTCCAATGACAAAAATTTGCCCCATGTTCTTTTTTGGTCGATAGCCCAACTCAACCCATTATTAAGGTGGTGCAATCCTTACTATGAGTTTTTTTTTTTTAAAGCATTTCCACAGCCCGCAGCTATAAGATTAGTCTCTTTGAGGCTCGGAGATCACAATAAATTGATAGGTCTCTACTAACAAATCATTCTTCATACACACCGTTTAGATATTGAACTTTGAACTAGATAGTTTTTAAGTGAAAGAAGATTTACAATAATTTAATATAAACAATTTCAGAAAATTTCACTTAAAAAAAAGTAGAATCTGAGAGTGTTAAGTAGATTTTAGTTGGTTGCGACTTCCCTCCTATTGATTGAGTGAAATATAATATGGATGGACCATTTAGAGGGTCTCTTAGTTTGGAAGGCCGCAGTGGTGGTTGCATGAACTCTTCTAGGCATTAGATTTTTTGCTTTTTTTTTTTCAAAACTTGGGAGCTTCAAATGTTCTTTAGGCTGAGCTTTGTGCCATTAAGTGCTACCCTTAGCCCGGGATAGCGTTTTAGAAGAGTATTAGTTGTCAGCGATTCTCAAGTTACTCTTCACTTGGTTAATGAAAGGTGAGATTGGTTTCAACCGAACACTTCCATAGTGGATTATATCAGAATATGGTTCAAGAAATATCGAACGTTTGTCGTTAGGCCGACAAGTCTTATTGGCTTCCATCTTTTTTAGCTTCCTCCTTATGGATGTAGAAGTATGGTATTTTATAATTGTATGAGAGCTTCTTTCCCAAAAATTGTCTTAATTTGTTTTCTTAGTTTCAGGCATTTGGCTCTGGGAACTTAATTATAAATACTTAAAAAATTAAGAGACTAAATTTGTTAAAAAGGGAAAGCAAAATGAGTAAATACCTTCACTAAATTACAAATTAGATTTGTCTACTTTATCACCTTCACCTACTTTATACAAATCCATATTTATGGTCCTCCAAAATGGTGCCTAACTCCAAATGACATAAATAATCCAAGATGGAACCCAAAAGCAAGGGAGCCAAACTCGCACCCACCATCCACCATCTTCAAGGATAGAATTGGAGGAAAGCAGAGAGGAGAGATTCAATGGCGCTGCTGTGTGTGTACCCTTCAACCATCCCTCTTCCTCATCTTCCTTCAAACCTTCCCCTTCGGACCATCTTCGTGGTTCGAAGTTGCAACCTTCAACCGCAACTCCACTCACGCAAGGTCACTATCTTTCATACTCACATGGTTTGTTTGATTCAAAAGATTGAATTTTTATTTTAACGGGGTCAAGTTAGAAACCCAATTAGAATTATTCAAGATACAGGACAAAAAATCACTCCTTTGAACAAAAACAAAAATGGTCAAATCAAGATTTGATTTTTTTGCAGTTAGTTCTGGCAGTGAAGGAGAAGCTTCAAAAAGAACATCATAGCCTCCCTGTTGGTAGAAATGGTAGAGATGATGAAGATATGATACAATGGTTTCTGAAAGATCGCAAGTTTTCTGTTGATGAAACTGTTTCCAAATTGGCTAAAGCCATTGTATCCTTCTTCTCATAATTCATTGATTATGATTTTATTTTCTTTCATTTACATGGCATGAGCATTGTTTACTAATTTAGAGTATGTTTGGTTGAGGAGGTGGAAAGTGTTAGTACGTTTTATTCTCCAATGTAATCGTGTTCCTGTTAAGTTAACTTTTATTCCAAGATTTCTACCTACTCATCCAACCAGACCCTCCATGCTTGAAAGTATTACATGCTTGTTACTTTCCTTCTACTCTATAAGAAATGGCGTCAAGATTTTGAGGTGTCTAAATTGACTGAAGAGGCAGTTAAAGGTGCTGCTCGAACAGGAAAAGCATTTGTACATGACTTTCTAGATATCAATGGAAGACCTGTGCTTGTTGTGGTCGCATCAAAACATTTTCCTCAAGTAAGAGTACAAGTTGTTGTAATTAATGTTTTACAGTACTTAATATTCCTCTTGTTTATGTTCTATAAAGCAATCAGAGCAAATTTGAATGTGGTTACTTGCATGCAGAAAATTGCTTTGCAATAAAGACTGAACATGTTTTTCAATTTCTTTAGGGTAATTATTTATAATTTATGATTTCTCATTGGTACCCTGATTTATTAACGACTTGACTATAATGCTTCCATTCTTTCTTCTCCTTGTTTTACCTTGTCCATTGTTTCTTCTAGCTCTTCATCATTTGCAGTTGACAGTTCTATTCTGTATCATAGATCTTAAATTTGAGAAATGAGATTGCCTAATTTTGCATACAGATATCTGATAGGAAGTACTAGCAATTTGATTTTAATTGGCACAACTGAGGTCAATCTAGATCAATTATCTTGAATTTTCCATTTTAGTCCGAATTGTTATTACATCTATTAGTTTGTAGAGGTACGGGTACCTTACATGTAACTTGCTGCTCATAAGTTTTTGAAAACTGTCCATGACAGTATGAATAATTAATTATATCACAGGCACAGGACCGCGCAGATGATGAGAGGCTGTGTGTTTTCTTAGTTGAAAAGGCATTAAGTAAGCTTCCATCTGGGAAAGAACAGGTGCTTGGAATAGTTGATCTGAGAGGTTTCGGTACTGAAAATGCAGATCTTAAATTTGTGACATTCTTGGTAATGTTTATTGAATATCTGCCTAATATCTTTTAGCTGAGAAGTCTGTTTCTCATCACCTAATTTGAGTTTGTGAACTACAGTGCCTCGCCAGAAAGAAATTGGACAATGAGCATCATTAAACTAAAATCTTTCATTGTTTTTTGCAGTTTGATGTTTTCTATTATTACTATCCCATGCGATTGGCTCAAGTACTATTTGTGGATGCTCCTTTTGTGTTTAAGCCAGTATGGCTTCTAATCAAGCCGTTGTTAAAATCATATGCTTCTCTGGTAAGTGTTACCCATTTTACATATCCATTTATTAATATATCAGAAAAGAGGTAATTTTTCACCCTTTGTAATGCATGTTAGTTTATATATGCTTGGCTCATCTCTCAACTGGCGCTCGAATTGTACACAATTTCTCTGCTTCGTTTTATATTTGTCTGTCACCCTTTAAAGTATGGCAGCTGTGCTAAAGAAGTAAAGTTATTGAGATTGTTAAGATATCTCTACTGTTTGAATAAGTCACTAATTGTTTGTATTCAAGTTAAGACCTAATTCGATATAGGGCCTTTTTCTCATCACAAATGTAGGACGTGGATTGGGAAGAATGTGTTTTTGACATTACATTATGATTAAGACAATTAGCAGAATATTTTGCTATTTTGCTTATGCCATCATAATGAATGTTAGTCTTAGTGCTGCTCAATCTTCAGCTTCTTCTAATTCCTTCCCTCTGCCCCACCTTTCGCAGGTGAGATTTTGCTCTGCGGAGACTGTCAGGAAGGAATATTTTACAAATGAAACCTTGCCTCCAAGTTTCAGAGATTGAAAGGGTTCTTTAAGGAGAAAGAACTATTTCTGGAAAATATTAAGAATTGCAGCAAATTTTGCAGGCCTGCCCCTATTTATAATTTATCTTGGACTTTCGAAGACCTATAAGTAGATCTGAAGACAGCAACACAGCATTTATTTAGTAGAGAAAGAAATTATTTCTTACTTTAAAGAGTTAATGAGATTCTGAGAGGAATTTTAGAATAATCATACTGGTATAGGCATTCCATTTCCTTATTTCTTCTTAAGCATGATGTGTAGGAATCTGAGAGGAACAATGCTGTAGATAGGAGAATTGTATTGTGGGTTGAACTGTACTCGCCTTCTATTAAGGATAATCCACTCTAGAGATAAAAAAAAATGCATTGTCAGTTTATTTCTTTTCTTTTGGTTCTGTTTCTCACAAGTGGTAAAAAATAGTGTTTCAAGTGCATAAGATAATCGTTTTTTTAACCATTCCAGTGCTTCTAAATACAAGACTTGTACCTTACGATGATTGTGATGATTACTTAGCACAAAACAATTTCTCTTGTTAATGAGTATATGACAATGTTCAATATGTAGTTACTAGGCTTTAGAGAAAATTGAAAGGGAAATGAGATGGAAATACAATATGTAGGAGTGCAAGTGAGATGGAAATACCAGGCTTTAGAGAAGCAGCATTAGACATTGACAAGGAACGAACTCCGATCCAAAAAATATCATGCCCTTGGCTTCCCATCCAATTATCTGTTTCTATTGGATGAATAGATTTGGTAGTGGTTTTAGCGTGCTCAGCTCTTTTAACTTGGTGGGAAGTGAGGCTTGAGTGGTGTTGTGACAGTTGGTTATGTTGGGTGCATGCCGGAGGCTAAATGTTGTAAGTTGATAGTCACTTGCTCGTATGTCGGTCAATATGTGCGATCAACTCGGCAAGAATGGTGTGACACATGCAAGGCAAGGGTCAAGGAGAGACATGAAGATTTATTGGAATCATTGTTCAAAACATGATTTTCAAATAAGCTAGATCCATAGTAGTTTATGAAGATTCAATGCATGGATGAGCATGGATCTCCATCATAGCGTAAATCGGTTATGATATGGTATAGGTCAGACATGAGATCAAGACTTTACTCATAGCTTTGGCCGAGGTATCTTATAGTTTGCCAAGTTGTCATATGATTGGAATAGTAGCCTCTTAGCTCTAGCTTTCACCTTAGGTGATGATTGACCTAATTTTATATAGGAGGTCAAGATATGTAACAATGAAATACGTTCAGAACATTAGCCATCTAGCTATGGCCTTCACCTTGAATGACTGTCAAGATATTTTGTATGGGCGACCAAGATATGTAACAATGAAATATAACCATAATAGAAATAGTATAAACATTCATTTTAACACTCTTCTTCCAACACTTCCATATTTATTGGTTGACATCCACGTGAGATCCACTAAATTATGAGTTCAGGTCCCAATTTGACGAGACCTACATCAATTTCAACTTAAAAAAAAAATCTTGAAGTAAGTGTTAATAACACTCTTCTTTTGGAGAATAATAAACATGCATTTTACATTTTCTACCAATTATATTTTTTTTTTGTCTTAACCAAGGTATCCCCACAACCGATTGCCGTGAGACTAATCCTTCGCCCCACGGTCAGTGCACGAAGCGGTAGGGGGCTGGCCAATGAGTTTTTTCCATTCACAAGAGTTGGGATTCGAACCCCTAACCACTTGCTTAAGGGACGAAGTGCTGAACCACTACGCCAACCCGCTTGGTTCTACCAATTATATTTAATTAAATATAACTTTTCTTTTATCTCACATCTTTGAAATCTAACTAATTTACAAGTCAGAACTTTTTTACATTGCATATGCATATAAATTATTCTCTTAATTTTGATAACATATATTAGTGGTTCAAATAATATTTTAGTCCTACCAAGTAGGTATAATAATGGATAGGGTTTAGGTGAGGTACATAGCATATATCCTCATACTGAAAGCATTTTTAAATAGATAAATGCTATGAACACTTTTTTTTATATTCTCTTTCTAATACTCTATTTTTAATTAGTCAAAATTTATGTAGTCCACTAAATTGTATAAGTCACACTCCCAATTTAATTTAATGAAATTAACGTGAATTTTAACTAAAAGTAGTTTTAGAAAGTATAAAATAAAGTGTTGGTAGCACTCAAAAACAACTTATATTTCTTTGTCAAAACGGCAACGTCGTAGGCCTTATATAAACGACAGAGCTATTGGCCTCTCAATTTATTTACCACAAGAGAAACGTAACAGGAAGAGACAAGCCAAATAGGAAACCGCGATGAAGAAGGGAGTAGCAATCCACTTGATCGTGGCGGTCAACTTGATGTGTTTGGCCACGGTTCGCTGTGCGACGGAATCCCCGCAGTTCACCGTAGTCCACTCCGACTCCGATTTCGAGATCAGGCTGTATCGGACCTCCGTCTGGATGTCCGCTCCCGCCGTTGACATAATCTCCTTCGAGAAAGCCACTTGGAATGGCTTCCACAGATTGTTCCAGTTCACACAAGGTGCAAACCTCAATTTCTCTCGAATTCCGATGACTATTCCATTATTGACAACCACGGTCCCCGGAGCTGGGCCTTTACAATCACAAGGCTACTATGTGAGTCTGTACTTGCCCCTTGAATTCCAAGCCGCGCCACCGCTTCCGTTGCCAGAACTCGATATCGAACCCTATGAGTTCAGCTCCCACTGTGTTGCGGTTAGGAAGTTCTCTGGATTTGCCAAGGATGATAGGGTTGTAAAAGAGGCCAAAAAGCTAGCTACCAGCTTGAGTGGCTCTCCATGGGCTCATTCAATTTCGTCGAAAAGCCCAGGGGGTTACTCGATTGCGCAGTACAAACCCCCGTTAAGGATTGCGAAGCGCAGAAATGAGGTTTGGGTTGACATCGATGCTCCTGAATTTGGATGTGGGGTGGATGGTGTTACAGCATATTGATTATTGAAGTTGGTTTGGCTGGATGTACAGGTTCATATGTAAAATGTTCAAGGAGTAGGACTACTACTACCTTCCCTGTTGATCTCTGTGTATATTATTATGCATTCACTTGTGTGTATAATAACTGGGTTTGCATTTTCCATTGGAGTTCTTTGATATGATCATGTCATGTGCAAAGGCATCAAATTCATTATGATGAAATATATCAACTGTATTAAAGTGATCTTAACTATCAGCCAAGTTCCGGGTGGGAAATGATCGGGAAGCTGCTTTGTGGTTCTAGATCATGCAATATTCAAGAAGACTACATTCCTTTATGAATTAGGTTGAGTTGGTTTGACTTGGACTCAATTAAAATTGAACCTGCTTATGATGTCAATCTCACCTCCCAACTAGTCGCCACAGTCCTCAAAACTAGGATGTCGGGATGGCTGAGATAATAAATTTTTGTCTATATTTTATATAATTTATACCATGTATAAATACATATTAAATCAATGAAAAATACAGGATATAATAACATTGGAGAAAAGGGTAGAAGTGAGTAGAACAGAGGTGACGCTTGCTAGAGGAAGGTCGGAGGTCCTGTTGTGGTGGCCGCCGGCCATTTTTGGGTCGAAGAAAGGGATTGAAACTAGGAGAAGAGAGTCGAAGTGGGTAGGAGAGACGGAAATATCGATCAAAATCAAAGTGCTAGGTTTTTTCCAATGTAAAAACCTAAAAATACACCTCAATAAACACCCCACCCCCACACTTTTACATTTAGGGGCATTTTTGGAAAACTAGAGCCTTCACGGTCCCACTGGGATTTGGGATGGGAAAATTCATCCCATGGCATGGCGGGATTGGATGGGATCCCACCGAGATTGGCAACTTAGAACCTACCTAGCAATTTTATTGTTTTTTTCCGGGCATTTTATTACTGAAATTAACTCTAATAAAGACTCGCATCATGGTTAGCCCAAAACATGACAAACAGGGTTGTTATATTGGAATGATATACCAGGTTTTCATTATCATTATTGCTGTCACTTCACTATTGCTACTAATTCTACTGTTATTAGTAGTAGTACGAGTGTTAACATTAGTATTATTATGCGGTTACATTCTCTTAAAAGTACATTTGGTTTAAGTTTGCACTATTTCTCTCATTTGGAGCTTATTTTGAGTATGTCTGTTCCTTCTATCAAACTTCAGTTCAGAATGTTTTCCGAAGCGGGGAAAAAAGATCAGCTCAGAAACATGTCTCAACACATGTCTTAATGGAAAACTGTCTCTTTCTCAACATACAATTAGCTTAGGTTTATCTTTTTTCCAAACATACTATTGAGTTACACCTTCTCAGGAGCTACAGAAATTGATATGCGCTGCAACAACCAACTTTGTAATTGTATTAAAAAGAAAAAGAACTGCAAAAATCAAGCAATCGATCAAAAAAAACGTCATCCCTTTATAGTTATAACCAATTAAATGTCTTCAGCTACAATCAACTTATCACAAGGCGTAAGTTTCTTCATCTTTTCTATCTTCCATATAACTTTGCTCTGAAGCTACCTCTAACTAGTCTAATGAGTAAAATAGTCAGCAAACATTGAAATTCATCCTCCACTGTCGCAGGATCCAACAGCAGACCCATAAAAACATGGGGGGGGGGGGGGGGGGGGAGGAAACCAATGGGTGAAGGAAAAATCAGATAAAGGAACCGGAAATAGTTACAGTAATCATCATACTATAACAATGAATCTTCCTAATACAAGACCATTCTTATTTATAAGTTTGATGTTCAAATAATAACATGCACAAGCAGGGTAAGTTACTAATATCGAACAATAAGTTGTACAAGGACTGAATCAATGACAAAAATATTGATACTATGACTAGACAAATTTTCAACTTCTCAAGCCATACCCTTAAGTCCAGGAATTGCCAAATATGTGACTTGGATGACTTTCAGTTCAGGTATCAAATATTTTGCTTCAGAATATATCAATTGAAAAGGCAGCAGTGAGTTCTATTGGAAAAAGAATGCGAGAAACAAATACGTGAAAATCCCCCAACTATTTTTCATTGGTATTTGTACAATTGGAACCAAAACTTGATGATACAACCTAGTTTCCTCATGGTGTGTAGTTTTACAAATTTTGTGTGAGAGTGAATAAGCATTAGTTTCTAAAAATCCTTCTGAAATAAAGATACAAGAACACTAAAATATTATTTAAATCGGTGTCTAGTGTGGGTATAAGATGGCAAAGATGAGCCAGGAGCAGAAGCCCTTCTGCTTGGCATCGGTAGCTTGATTTGACTATAATAAACAATGAATAAAAGCAATAGAAGAACAGCAAAAAGAAAAGTCGATGAAGACATGACCTTGACATTCTTTAAAGTTGAAATGAAAGTCTGGGCTTTGAGGCTTGTAGTATTTAGCCATAGAAATTTCCCTTCAATCAGTGCAGCTCCTAGTGTCCAGGAAACATCGCCTGGACCAAATACCATTTCTACATCACCAAGACATAGACCATACTCAATCAATGATGCCATATAAGCCACCTGGAAACAAAATTGTCCAGCATAATTTGGATTGTCTGAAATACTGCTCAAGCCGGCCCATAAATTTGAGCATATTTGCTTGCCTGACTCCCAAACCATTGATAAGTTGGCTTTGGGGCTCAAATTTAGCTTATTATAGACAAAAAAGAAACCAGATAAAGCATGAAACCGCTGTATCGGGAGCGCAACAGCTGTTAAGTTAAGTATACCAGTGCCTGCAGGATACAAAATGAAACAGAGTAAGTTCCTTGCGTCCATCATAGAAACAAAATTCATAACAATTTCTGCCTCTTCCATGCTCTTTTGCCTCGGAGCTGGAGTTGTGTAAAAGCAACTCATGCTAGAAAGATAACGTAGAATATATGCTAATCATCAAAAGTAATCGTTTCACATAATCAACATTTAAGAAGTAGATTTTTTTTTTGTATCGGATTTTCATAGATGGGATGGGATGAAGTTTCTTTGTAGCTTGCGTTATTGTTTAGGTTGATGATTTTTCTAGCAAGTATTTTGGAGCCTTGGTGAGCATTTGAGAACACGAAGGTAACTATATATAGGCACTAGACAATTCATCCAGGATTTGCTGTGCTGAAATCAGCATCACAATTCTAATTTAACCTGAGTGTTCTATAGACTTAACGAAGGCTCTAAGGCAAAAGCTTTTTAAAAAAATTAAGGCGAAACTAAATTCAGAATGAAACTACAAACAAACAAATGATTATACCCTTACCAATACCAGAAAATGAATTAGCTTGGCGATTTTTGTCAACTGCTGGATGAAAAACTTCAGAATTGCTCAAGTTCATAGCAGCAGCAATGGCTAGTTCTTTGCATTGCTCCCAATCCGGTTTTCCAATAAGTTGTAAAGAATGAAGTTCACTTCTCTGGGGTTGGCTATGATTTTTCTGATAAGTGACATCAAAATCAGAGCAGTAATAGCAGGTATAATTCTGTACAAAAGTAGACATCAGACAAGGATGTGTGAGTTCAGATATACTTCTGGCTCTTTCCAGTTCCACGCCTTGATTGTTTCTGAGCATAAGAACTGTCCTGTCAAATGCTTCATTCAATCCAAATGCAGGCAGTGAGTACGCCACAATCTGATGTTCAACTGAACTGAGCTTTGATCTCATCGTGTGCACATCATCCCCAGCACCATCTATCTCCACCACGACCTGCAACGACGAGCCACCCAAATCAACAAGCCCCAAAGTGGTAGATCCAATATCATCACTAAAGCTGCCCATTTTGTAGTTCAAAGCAAGCCAACCATAATAAGCTTCTTCCTTCCCACTCAAAACCCTAATCCAGCTCTTGCTAAACATAAATGAGTGATCCTTCACAACAGCCTCGACATCTTCCAATACGCGATCAGCATCACTCCTAGGAAGCCTCCTCAGCCCAGCAGTGGCCAGCACAAAAATTGGAGTTTCACTATGCAATTCATGCGGCACCAGATGTTCAGCCCACAGAATCAAAGGCTCCAAAGCTTGTCTCACCCTTAATGAATCATTAACCAGTTTGTCTAACCCAGGTTCAGTTTGCATACAGTGATATTGACAAGAGGTTTTCGAAAGGTTTCGAAAACTCTTTGTTGCATTATCAGGATAAGAATGCAGCAAAATTGGCAAGTTCCCTTTACTCATCACACCCCCTACTACCATCCTCCACTCGTACACGTTCACCCGCGTCCCCGTGCTTCCGCAATCCACAACCACGGTGTAATACGACGACGAATCGAGTGCAGAATGATCTGACTCGAGGTAGAAACCCAGTGACAAGAGAATTACTATGATAACAGATAGTGCAGCTGTTTTAAACACCCATTTATGCTTGGCGAATCGCTTATCTTTCGAAGGGGATTTGGGGACTTCCATTAGAAGTGATGATCTAATAGGAATGAATAATCACGTTTTCTTCCAGCGAGAGTAATGGATTCCAATATTGGGATTAATTGAGGGTAACGTAACATGAATTTGACAAGCTAAGGTTCAGATTTATTACCAGTTAGGGTTTGAACTTGTTCCCCAGGATCAACATAGTAGATGAGGAGCAGCTGCTGCTGCTACTTTGATCCGCGATTATCCCCATCAAGTAGCCACTCACACCGTATTTGCATATTCCCTTGTTTTACTGGAAGCGCTTCAATTACGTGCCGCTCCTCGAAAGTGAGTACGAATTAAAGTTTGTAATTATATAAATGTTATAAATAACCTGTTAATATTGTCACTGAACAAAATTTTAATGCAATTTTACGTTCTTTTGTTGAGAGAAAAATAGGTTGGCCTAAGAAAGTTACTGAGAGTGGAATGAAAATTAAAGTTTGTCAAGATGTTGTTTCTCATATTGTGGAGGCATCGGATGAGTCAGGTACTCTGTGTTCTAGGGCGAACCCTTTGATCATGCATGCTCATTAGTTTTGGAATTGTGTTTATGCGAGAGCTCGTCAGATGTGGCTGGTTAGTAAAGATTTGCATCTTATTTGTGATGGACCTAATGATGAGGTCATGGAGAGGTGTGTGAATATCTCAAACGCACTCATCCTGATATGTATGGCGATCCTTTAGACATTAGTTGTCTTTGGTCTGATTTTTATTTTCATTGTTAGTTTGATATTGTTTTTCCTTATGTTGGGAGTGGGTTGCTGCGTGTTAGAGTTGCCTCTTTTAGGTTATTTTTTGTGCTTAAATCGTGCATGACTTAGTAAATATTACCCTTATGAAACAACTAGTTTCATATATTTTATCATCATGAACAGCTTTAAAAAAAAGAGAAATCCGTTTAAACTCTAAAATTTATCAATATTATTATATTGAAATTATATAGTTTTTTGTTTTATTTGAAGATTTGTTATTATATAATACAAATTGAGGCTAAAGATACCCCAATGGATAAGATCACAATCACCAACTAATAAATATACCAATCTTGCAAGTTTGAATGCTATACTCGAAAACCATCTTTATATAATAACTGAATGCACGGGTTTATTTACAATAGTTTAAAAAATTGTATAAACGTATTATAGTTTAAATAAATAAATAATATTTAATTATAAAATATTACAAAATAAAAAATAATCATATTGATATATTTCAATAAATAGTACTAGGGTTCTCTTTGTGTCAATATTTAATATTACTCAAATTTCATAACTGATATTCAATAATAACATTGAAATAATTTTAAAAATATAGTAATAAATTTATATAATAATATAAATAATCGTTAAGTGAATTTAAAATATTAAAATTCAAGTAGTAAGTTTTTTATGTCAACAAATAAGTTAAAAAACATTTTTGTATACTTTTTTATTAATAATACAGTAATTTGAAATTTTAAAATTGTAATAGGTTTAATTTTAGTGAATTACAATATTATTTAATAAATTTAAATTTATTCAACTTTAATCATAATTATTTTTTTCTACTCCTGAAGTTTTTTTTTTTCTGAAATAGCTCATAATATTAAGTGGCAAAAGTTGTGTCTACAAGCAAGCATGAAAAATACAAGAAGATGGATCATCCCACCACACATTAGAAAATCCCACCACACATTAGAAAGGAATTCATGAGCTCAAGCAGCAAGTGTATGAGCTACTTACATTAGTTTGCCTCTAGCATGTGAAAATGCAATGACAGCGAAAGTTGATGCCAAGTTTTTGCAATCTACTAATGGGTGGTTGATTCAAGTGGTACATGTTTGATTATATTTAAGCAAGGTCTTGAGTTCGAGTGTTGTGGATAGAAAAATCTCCTTCAAAGAGTCAAGCCCAACATGAATGTAAATGTTCCCGACTCGAACAAAATTGCCTCCAAAAGAGGATACCTTTCTTACATAAAAAAATTGCAGCCTCTTGTAACAACTTCTTTATTTAGGAAGCATTTTTACTAATATGCAATAGATAAAAAATAATATTTAAAGAATTTTTTCAAATACTAAACACATAATAGTAAATACCTTAGAGTGAGTTTTAAATTTTACAATTATTTAGTCTAAAATATTTATTAATAAATAGTACTGTATTATTAATTAATTTTAATTCTTAATATTTTTTATATATAAAAACTTAGTTTAATTTTAATGTTTTTTATTTTTTTCTTCAATTTATGATTGAGAATTAACATTCTAACTATTTTTAATTTGTCCACTTATAAATAAGTGGTTGAGATAAAAAATTTAAAAAAACATTAAATATAACATTTGATACTTATTCAACTTATACATGTATATATTATGTTATGTCATATTACTGTTATATTAAATTAAATTAAATTAAATTATATTATATTATATTATATTAAATTATATTATATTATATTATATTGTATTGTATTGTATTGTATTGTATTGTATTGTATTGTATTATATTATTTTATATTATATTATATTATATTGTATTGTATTGTATTATATTGTATTGTATTATATTATATTGTATTATATTGTATTATATTGTATTATATTATATTATATTATGTGGATATACAACAAATAAAATATATGGTTTAAATGTTGTGCATTGTTAAAATATATAGATATGTATATATATTGATATAGATTATTATTGTTATTAAATTTATTATTAGTATTACTATTTATTACAAAATTTGTCAAATTTTGATTAATCATTAAAATTTACATATTTAATTCTAAATCTGAGAATTGAAATGTGTTATAATTAGTAATTGATATAATGTATCATTTTAAAATTTTATCAAAAAATAATTAATATTTTTATTCTTGTGAAGGTGAAGTCAATTTCTACTTTAAATTTTATTATTAATTTTTAAATTTTTTTGTCAAGTTGTGATTAACAACTATAGTTTTTTTTTTAAAGGATTAACAACTATAGTTAAATGACTAATATGGCTGTAACAAAAAAAAAAAGACTAATATGGCAAAAATTGGTACTCGTTACTCTTTTTTGGGAGTAAGAGTTATCTTTCTCTATGATGTTTTTTGTCTGGGTTGAGGATGCTCCTCAAGATATTTTAACTTATTTGCATTATGATGTAATAGCTTCTGACCCTGTTCTTAATTAATATATATATTCAGTTCAAAAAAGAGTTATATATGATCCATTTTTTCAGTTAAAGACTCTCTTGTTGAGAGATTCTCTTATGGTTCCTTATCTTTCATTTCTGTTTGTTTAGTTTTCAAATGCATCAAAAAAAAAGTTATAGTTAAATAATAATAATGTTTATTATTAAATATGAGAAATTGAAAATTTTCCGATTAGGAATTAATATAATGAATTATATAAAATGATATTAATAACTAATTGGCATTGTTATTAATGTATTTCTCAAGTTGTGATTAATAATTAAAATTTATCTAATGTTAATATTTAATTCTAAATATGACAAATTGAAAAGTTTTATAATGAGTAATTTATATAATAAATAATTTTTAAAAAATGGTTAATGACTAATTAATATTCTTATTATTATGAAGGTCAATTCAATTTTACTTTTTATTATTTTCTTAAAAAGAATTCTTAAGTTGTGAGTAATAATTAATGTTAAATAATAATATTGTTTATTTTTAAATATTAGAAATTGAAATATTTCCAATTAGTGATTAATATAATGAATAATATAAAAGGATGTTAATAACTAATTAAGCACATTTGGTATATGCAACAACCCATTAATATCTTTAAATTATTTCCTTTGCTGGATCATACGTTTGGTATAAACAACAAAGGCCGAAAGACAAGAACATCACACATCAGTTTCAAACCCTGACTCTTTTGCTGTTGCCATGGAATTTCATTCTTCCTTCGTGCTTATCACTCCATTCCTCTTCTTCATTCTTTGGCTTGCAAAGATTCATATTAAAAAATACAGAGTTGAGAGCAAGGTGGTTCATAAACTACCTCCAGGGCCATGGAAGTTTCCTCTAATAGGGAACCTTCATCAACTGGCCTTTGCAGGATCACGTCGTCACCATGCTCTTCGAGATCTGGCTCATAAATATGGTCCTCTGATGCACCTTCAGTTGGGCGAAATGCGTGCGGTGGTTGTATCATCCCCTGATATGGCCAAAGAGATAATGAAGACGCATGATCTTTCTTTTGTAGGGAGACCTCAACTTCTTGCATCTAAAATCATAACCTATGGATTCAAAGATATTGTCTTTGCTCCATACGGTGATTACTGGCGACAAATGAGGAAGATATGTACCATAGAGCTTTTCAGTGCTAAAAGGGTTCAATCTTTCTCCTTCATTCGAGAAGATGAGGTGGCTAAGCTCATACAATCCATTCACCTCTCTGCATCTGCAGGTTCACCGGTCAATGTTAGTAAGAGTTCTTTATCTTTGATATGCACCTTTATTTCAAGGGCTGCATTTGGTGAAAAAACTAAGTATGAAGATGAACTTTTGTATTTGCTCAAGAAACAAGTAGAACTCATAGCAGGTTTCGATGTTTCTGATATATTCCCTTCACTAAAACCTCTTCATCTCGTAACTCGGATGAAAGCCAAACTGGAGAGTTTGCAAAAGAAGCTGGACAAGATCTTAGATCATATTATCAGCGAGTACCAATCAAACCATGGAAAGGTTGAAACTCTCGTTGATGTTCTTTTGCACGCACAACAAAGTGGAAATCCTGATACCCCAATTGAAGTTGAAAACATCAAAGCCATCATATGGGTTAGTAAATTTATCATACATTCTTTATCGTACTTGTTATTATGAACATGATCATGAGTCGTAATGCGTTGTATTCTTAAAATCAATGAAATATGGATTAGAAATGCATCATACTTTTTTTTTATAATTATGATCTTGAGTTATATATATTGAATGTTTTGCTTCAAACCAATGCAATCATCATGTGGTTTTTGTTTGTTAGGGTGACAATTTGTTTAATGTGTGGACCAGGAAATGTTTGGTGCTGGGAGTGATACTTCAGCAACTGTAGTAGAGTGGGCCATGTCAGAGCTGATGAAGAATCCGAGAGTGAGGGAGAAGGTACAAGCTGAACTAAGAGAAGCTTTCAGGGGGAAGAAAAATATTAATGAAAATGATCTCCATGAACTTAGTTACTTTAAGTTAGTGATCAAAGAAACCTTGAGGTTACACCCACCTGCTCCTTTGTTGATCCCAAGAGAATGCAGGGAACCATGCATAATCGGTGGGTATGAAATACCTACTAAAACTAAAGTTATAGTAAATGCATGGGCACTTGGAAGAGATCCCAACTATTGGCATGATGCTGAGAAGTTTATACCCGAGAGGTTTCTGGATAAGAGATTTGATTTTAAAGGGAATAACTTTGAGTACATCCCTTTTGGGGCAGGAAGGAGAATATGTCCAGGCCTTCTACTTGGCATAGCTAATGTTGAGCTTCCTCTAGCTGCATTTCTCTATCACTTTGACTGGGAACTCCCAAATGGCATGAAACCAGAGGAGTTGGACATGATTGAAAACTTTGGTGCTGCAGCGGTAAGGAAAAATAGCCTATATTTGATTGCAACTCCGTATGTCACCACCAATTGACCCTGTATGTGTCTTCATTTCCTCCTTATGTGTACTTTTGATTATTCTAGTAAGTTTTTCTAGGTCATGAGAATAAAATTGCAAGACAGATTGCTTAAACATGTTAATTTGTGACATGGTCATTAAGTTAGTTGTGGATTTATATTATGGCAGTACTTTTGTAAGGTCTATACTTTGAGTTAAAAATTATTTTCATGCAGCAATTTTTGCAACACAACTTATTTTTGTTTGAATGTTAGAGGTGTAAGTCAAAAACTTCACCAAGGCAAAAGAGTTAGATATATACATTTATCGAATTGAATCAACCAGAAAATCCAATTATATCTACTTGACCATCGCTACACCAAGTTGATACATCCATGTCCTAAAAGTTGTCTTACACGAGCATGAAATTTGGTATGAGAATATTGAGAATGATGTATGATCAACTGTATCCATGGCAAGAACCTTTAGATAGCCAAGGAAAATATATTCGGTTATGAAAAAAAAACAGTCATGTTCATCTCTCCAAGTTTTATGATTTTGTTATTATTTTTTTTGACTGATGTGAGTTGTAATTTGCATATTATAAACAAACCTTTCATTATCTTTGTATTTCGGGGCAGTTCACTAAGTCTTTCAACTCACTTACTTTCTTTTATTCCTTTAATCGTGGTTTAAAATATAGAGCATATTGATTCATCATGAGCATATTGACTAGCTCATAAGATAACCTCAACACTCACTGCATGGATGAAATACTCGCCAATCAGGGAAGACTCTGGCTAGGCATTTGAGGTTTCAGTCCAAACTCATAGTGTAATGCCCTAGCTTTAAATACAGAACTAATACTTTTAACTTACTTTTCAATACAAAAACATAGTTAATCAAACTTTGAGGAATAAAACTTTACACGTAACCCTTATATTCCAAATATATACATCACCTGAAAATTATATCAAATACAGTTATAATACAATAAAACCCTTCAAAAGTATAAGTACATCAGACTTAAAAAAAGTCTACAGATCCACATTGTGATCATGATCCGACTATTTAGCTTGGACTGAGATCCAAACTTCTCTATAAAACTTGAAATGTGATAACCCCAACGCATAGTGAGAAAACTCAATGACAAGAATAAAAATATTACAACAATGACATTTCAGCTTACCCGTGTGAAAGGTATGAAAAATCAACCTTCAAACGTGTACAACATACACACACCTTTACAATTACTTATGTCACCTTTCAAAAGTTATTGTTCTTATCTTGGTTATCACATTTTAACTTAACACTCAAGATTTGCCTTTCAACTGGGTCCAACCTCTGGGTATCCAGGTTTTCCCTGCAATGTCCTCTTAACATGACATTCGGGATTAACCTTTCTACTGGATTTTTTAGGCCTGTCTAGGTTTGCCCCATAATGCTACATGTTCTCATTATGTTATAATCTCTTAATTTCTTTACTTGTAACATTAATGATTTTCCTTTCTATTAGGTGAACTTCGGCCTAGATTTTCCTTGTTAATGTTTCTTTTCACTTTTTACTCTACATTCGGAATTCGTCTTTATGTTTGTTGGCTCTCTGAAGGTCATAAAGTTTGTGCCACAATGTTATCATTCAACATATTTCATTTTACTTTTGTTATTTATGAGTCATACATTACATTTTACATACAAGCATACTCATTTCATTCATGTGTAATTCTTAACACTCATAACATACAACAATCATCCATGTGTTCATTTGACCAAAATGCAAATTACTTATATAAGTTATATCGTCATGCATTGCTTACAAAATGTATATAAGTAAACTCATCAATTCTATCATTCATTCTCATTTTGAATTCATACAAAATATCCATACACACTCATGTCATTCACATATTGTTCTTAACATACATGACACACACCAACTCTCATGCACTGTTTTAGCAAACAATACAAACTACACAAAATTAATTGTATAATCATGCATCTCGTATAAGTTATAAAATTAGACTCACTAACTCTTATGAATCATATTCTCATTGTCCAAGTCGGTCAAAAAGTTTATGGAACAACAAGAATAAAACTCAACCAATTCACAAACATGACTAATGTTTAACTCACCAATGATGACTATTTAGATCATGACTTTTCCTATGGTTCTAATTTGAAAATCTAAGCTATCTCGTATGAAAGTAGACTCTATAAGCTTTCCAACAAGTGGTCATAAGCTTAAAATGGTTAAAGGAACAAATATGAAAAATTGTTTATTGCTCAACTTACCCTTTATTACTAGTTTAGTTATAACTCTTTGCGTAAACGTAACTTGTGATTTAAATCTTTTTCATATTAAAGTAGACTCTTGGGGATTTCTAAAACGTGGTCATTAGCCTAGAACAGACAAGAGATGAGAGAGTTATGTAATTTTCAAGTTGAAGAACCAAAACGAAAAATTGCTCCCTGCGAGACCTCGTTAGTGATGGAAAACTGTAATTTAGTGAAGGAAAACGTAAAAGAAACATATTTTAGCGTTTTTCAGCATGTTCCAAGCACCAAGAGACTATTTCAAGCCATTTTAATTCATCCAAAGCCCCCAATCAACCCTATAAATCAACTACAAACACATCATAACCAAGGAATCAAAGATTTTACCCTCAAATGAACAAGCTCTAGAATCATGAACCCTAAATCAAGAGTACCACACACAAATATAGGGTTTTATGGGTTCTATTGTCACCTTAAAATCTCTTGTTAAAAAGGCAAATTCTAATGATTGACACGCATGTATACTCACTTAAATTCAAGGCATTTTGGTCATTGAACCAGATTTTGAGGCCTAGTAAAAGTATATTTTGATTGGCTTCTTTTCCCTCAATTAATTCTGGCACTATGAAACTGCTTATAAAAGTTTATCTCTGTCATTGATTTTAGCTTATGATTTCATTGTGTCCAACTTGGGCGACTCACGTGATATAATTAATGTTTGATACAATGACCTAACACAACCATGCACATATTTTGGGAGACTAAGCACAATGTAAAGCAATTATCATGTATTGAAGATTTAGAAGCAAAAAGGTAAAGAATTCTAGAAAATATGAACATGCAATGGTAGTGAAAGAGGAAACCAACGGTGCTCTATGCCTTTACTGGAGACAACAACAAAGCAATAATGGAAGAGTTCGTCATACTCATCTGAAAGAGAAAAGTCACAACCAAAACCCAATACCAGGATTTGCAAAGCACTAGACCTTTAGAAGTGATGCTGGTCCAATTTGCGTGATTACTGGAATGAGGTGACCAAAACCTGATCCCAGAATATGCAGAGTTATGGATGAAACATCTATAGTATGTTTGAATTCACGTTTGGAGAGGAGGCCAACATCTACAGTATGTTTGAATTCACGTTTGGAGAGGAGGCCAAACGTGGATCAGTCCATTTTCCAACACTTTTTGTTTTGTTTGCGCATTTGCTTTTTACATTTTCACATCTCCACTTCTCTATCACTCATTACACGATGGTTTTCCCGCTAGTTCCAGAACAAATCCTATTGATTAAAACTCAAAGTCAATTGATCCTTCTTTAAACATGCGTCCAAACTCCATATTCGAGACAGATTGTGAACGCTAAGAACGTGGTTGGAAGCACCTGCGAAACATATCCATTCTCTCCCTCGATCGGTCTTCATCATCCATCTCCTTTGCCCACGCTAGAAATTCCTCAATGCACACCACCGCCGTTGAGGCTCTCATAAACCCGGCCTCCGTTATCGTCACCGCCATCATCCCCAGGTGAATAAAAGCCATCGCTGGTGGCTATGGTTTCCTCTGCCACCGTCGCGCCAGAAAACACTGCGAAGCCCTTTAACTTGTCGCGGTAGGAGCCCCACGCCGCCAACTGCACGCGCCTGAACTGCCCACCACCTCGCCGCTGCTCATCGCGAAGGCTACCTACGCCATCAAAGTTGCAGGCCTCCCAGGGCCTGATCGCTCTCCATCTTCAGATTGCGGAATCGTTTGAATTGTGGGTATCGAATTTACAAAGACCCAAAAACCTATGAAGAAATCCAATAAAATTATAACCAAGAAGAAAACTCCCTCTTTTGTAATCAATTTACAAAACCCATATAAAATATCGAATTTTGAATTGTGGGTATATAATCTCTGGCCATGGCATAGTTATATAGAAAGCAGGAATGGTGAGAAAGTTAGAGGGGTATATGTTACGAGTTATTTGGAATTTGTTAAAAGTTATCAAAAATATTGAGTATGAGCATATTGAGTATGAGGTTTTTTGGAATATTAAGAAAAGAATATTACACTTAGGTATTATTAAAAAGTGTTTTTGTTTAAAAAATTTAATTGCTGAAAATAATTATGACAGACGTTTAGATAGAAATTTATACTCTAAAAGTAGATGATAAAACTCCCTTTATTATATTTATACTGTTAAATGATTTTATTGAAATTATTTATACAACTTATTGAAAAAAAGTCAAAATTATTAGATCATATTAAATATTATAATCACGAAACAACTATAACAATATACCTTAAAAATGACATAATTTTAAAAAACAGCATAATATAAATAAAAACTCCATTTGATATAAAAAAAGATTACGGTAAAAAAAAAATAGGTTTCTCATAGTACGATAAAATAGTTTGTATCGGTACAAAAACAATTTACAATTGCATAACAAAGTTAAAAAGATTGTTACAAAACAACTTGTAAAATATTTTTAAAAAGAGGAATGCATGTTATTCACTCCACTTTTATAATGGATAAAAATGAAATTTCTCTCAATAATTTAATTCCCACATTTATAGGTTAGGGGATCGCGTTTAGCGCCCCCCTTTTGCGCCTTACGCCCCCCTCTTATAAGTATTTTACCAATTTACCCCTAAAAAAAAATTCCCATTATATCCCCATCTTCTTCATCACCCTACCATTTTTCCACCCCCTTTCCAATTCTCTCCACCCCCCACCCCATCCCTCTTGTGACCACCATCCCCTCCAAACCTTTAACCACCACCACCACCTTCATCTTCCATCAACCACCTCCTTCATCTACTAACCATCAACATCCTTCCTCTTATTTCCTTCTTGCTCCCTCCCGTCGTTTCCTATTATTTTCGTAGAACACTGGTTAAAATTCGCACCTTAAAGCGCGAAATGGGCCTCCAAATCGCACTTATAGGTGTGCGAATTAGTATTTTTTTATTTTTTTTATTTTTTCAAAGTGCGAATCGCACCTTAAAGCGCGAAATGGGCCTCCTAATCGCACTTATAGGTGTGCGAATTAGTATTTTTTTATTTTTTGAAAGTGTGAAACGCACCTAAGAGTGCGAAATGGGCCTCCAAATCGCACTTATAGGTGTGCGAATTAGTATTTTTTTATTTTTTTTATTTTTTCAAAGTGCGTATCGCACCTAAGAGTGCGAAATGGGCCTCCAATCGCACTTATAGGTGCGAATTAGTATTTTAATTTTTTTTTTAATATTTCTGGCCCTGAAAAAGGAATTTCTAACAGTCTCGGATGGCGATGGGCTGAACTACAAAGTTGAAGAGAAAAAAAAGTAATTGGACACTTATGGCTTTGCCATAAGCTCGGTGTCCCGAGCCCAAATTCCATCGTTTGCTATTTTTTTTTAATTTTTTTTTAAAAAATATTTCACCATAAATTTCTAAATATGTCAACTAGACTAACTGTGGTGGTCCCATAATTTTTAAAAATCATTTGGGCATTTTTTGAATTTTTTTAATATGAAATCGCACTCCTAGACAAAAAAAAAATTTCAAACAAGAAAATCGCACCTGAACATGCGATTTTTGTGTATAAATCGCATTCCTATGTACGAAAATTAACCAGTCCTCGTGAATTTGTACCTTTTTCACACCACAAGCTGGATCCAAGGTTTCTTCATTCTCCTTTGTTTAAGGGAGGGCATACAAGGGGGTTACGAGGGGTTACAATGAAATGGGTGGGAAAAATATTAGAGCTTGATGAATTAGAGAGGGAGAAAATGGAGTTTTTTAAAATTCAGGATTTTTTTTTCCAAACAGGGGTATTTTAGTCATTTTTTAAAAATAGGGGGGCGTAAGGCGCGAAAGGGGGGGGCGCCAAACGCGATCCCCTATAGGTTAATTAGAATCTTTGATACCCATCCTTAAATTCAGGAATGTGAAACAATTGAAATGTGAGTAAATTTTTTCCTGAAAACTATTAAGATGCCCGTGCAAATTGCACGGGTAGCTATAACTATGTACATTAAATTTATTTAATTTTAAGTTAGTGCATTATAATTTAAGTTTACAAAATTTATCTAATGTAAATAACTAATTAAATTATCACCGACAAAACAATTTTGAGTATTTTTTTATAACTACTATTTAAATGTATATGATTAAAATGATGTTGCAATCTATGTAATAGTCGGTGGATTAGGCATTGATGGATAATCTTTAAGACTTCTTCTACATGATTGCAAATTTTCTTCAATTTGTACAAGAGTAAATATTTGTAATTCGACATCATCAAGCTGCAAGTCTAAAGAAAAAAAAAGGACTGTGATGTTATATGATATAATGTTTAATTATCTAAACATTGATTAGAAGCACTTTAGTAAATGAAAAACATTATATGTCATAAAGTCATACACACATAAATTAGTCCAAATGCAAAATACAGTCTAAAAAAAGGATTCATTCACAGATTCCACAATACAATATCAAGAGATTGATATTGTCTGTAAAAACTGAAATAGTCTTGTTGGACCTATACACAAGTTCCTGTATTCATTCAAAAAAAAGTTCATCATTCAGGTTTGTGTGATTACCAGAAGCTAATTTCAATCACCTAAAGAAATTAACTCTATCACATATTTCTAAAGGAAATTAAACATGTATAAAGCACACAACAAATGTGAGAGTTACCTATTACAAGTTTTGGAAAACCTCCTTGAACACTACATTAGTAGTTGTGTTTATTGCCTTTCCTTCATTGTCATGTATTAAGATCTTCAATTCCTCCTTGGTTTGAACTCTTGAAAATGCCACATATAATTGACCGTGGCTAAACACAGGTTTAGGCAAATATAACCCAACATTTGATAGTGATTGACCTTGTGACTTATTGATAGTCATTGAGTATGATACAACAATAGGAAATTGTCTTCTTATAATTTTAAATGGCCATGGTGACTAAGATGGAGACATACACATTCTAGGAATGTAAATCACAGTTCCAATGTTCTTTCCACGAATTACCTGTGCTCCTATAACATGATCAACTAGCTTTGTGGCAATCAATCTGGTCCCATTGCATAGTCCCTCGCATTGGTCTAAGTTTCTCAACAACATAACAGGAGTACGAACTTTTAACTTGATCTTATGATTAGGAAGTCCTGATGTTTTGAGTGCATTCAGAAATTATGGCGTAAGCATCTCAAGTGTTGGGTTTTTAAGAGCTTCTGATTTGTCGATTGAATCTGAGCTAAGATATTCTATCTTTACGCCCAGTATTAATGATAGAGCGTAATCATTAATATTGTCTACAACCTCAATTGTTGATGCGAGAATAGCTCTAGATTGCAAAAAAAATTCATTTTTGTATTCTTTCAGGAAATCAGGATAAGTGCTACTCACAATAGCATCCAATGGATCATCAAAATTAGTTATGAGGAATGATTTTGGAACCTCAATAGTTGCATACTCGTCGTTTGGCTCACCAACTTTTTTTTTCCATCTCTCACATCCAATATCCACTTTGAAAATTCTTTCAGATCATTCATATTGAAGTTGTTTGAATCATTCTGTAGACGCATATTCTTAGTGAGTTTTATCACTTGGCAATAGTCCCATAGAAATGAAGAATTAATAGTTGCATTGACAATGTCAGAACGACCTTGGTACAACTAGAAGAATTTGTCTGAGGTCTCCTAAAAAAAGAACCACTTTTCCTCCAAAAGGAGCATTCATGTTATTAAGACAACACATTATGTCTCTTAGACTTTTATACCGCGCTTCAAAATAATACTTGTGTGTCATTGGTGCTTCATCCCAAATTATTAACTTCGTCACTTTCAACAATTCTGCTAAATCACTTCCTAGGTAAATATTACAAGTTGGGTTATCTAATAAAGGTACTGGAATAGCAAATTTTGAATGCGTTGTTCTTTCTCCTGACAACAATAATGATGTATTTATTTTCCTAATATTATACCAAATAAATAAACTTTTTTCTACACCAATTATTCCCGAGAATGTTTTTTATACCCCTTCACAAACGTTCGGGAAGGTTTTTTTCTTTGGTCTTTACGAAACAGAATGTGAGAGATTAAGAAGAATCAGAAATGTTAACGAGTTAGTGAGTTAGAGAGTGGGAAACAAAATAACTTGCATGTCATTTTTCATTGGCCAACAATAAAAACAGTGTCTTTGTTACTGCACTCAAGTTTTCCCCTTTCTCAAACCAAAGACATCCTATTATATTTCAAGTATAACACGAATCCATTGCCGTAATTTTTTTCCACTGATCGATAATAATTTAATTATCAACATGCATAAATTAACAGATGGACAAACAACTCATACCATTATTAGATTATTTTTCTTTTGCAGATGCTATTCAAACCATTTATAAATTTCCTTTTAGTTACATGAGGAAAGACAACCATTTACCAATTTAACAACACTACATTTTCCAAATGTAACCTAAAAAAATAACAACAATACATAATTACAGATAAAAAATAAGAATTTATAAGTTTCCTTTTAGTTACATGAGGAAAGACAACCATTTACCAATTTAACAACACTACATTTTCCAAATGTAACCTAAAAAAATAACAACAATACATAATTACAGATAAAAAATAAGAATTTATAAGTTTCTTTTTAGTTACATGAGGAAAGACAACCATTTACCAATTTAACAACACTACATTTTCCAAATGTAACCTAAAAAAATAACAACAATACATAATTACAGATAAAAAATAAGAATTTATAAGTTTCCTTTTAGTTACATGAGGAAAGACAACCATTTACCAATTTAACAACACTACATTTTCCAAATGTAACCTAAAAAAATAACAACAATACATAATTACAGATAAAAAATAAGAATTTTTATACATACACTTAAATTTATCTTACGACTCATTTTTATTTATTTTTCTTTTTATATTCTCTATATATATATTCTTTTTATATTTGATTAAGTGGAAATGTGGCATAATTGGGCATAACGTGTAAGCCTTACTTTAGTGTAATTTCCACGGTGGGCCTATATGAATAAACAATTTCCTCACGGGTGATGACTCGACTGTTTACGTTCTCCCGACTCCTTCATCTCTTTCATCTCTCACCATTTTTCCTCTTCGATCCGAAACCCAACCACCGCCTCCAACGCCAACAGATCTCCATTCTTTAACCTCACCACGCACCTTCCACAAATTTCCTTTCCACTCTTGATCGCTCACTTTTTCTCTCCGGTTTTTCTGTTCTCTCTTCGCAGCTTTGTGCAATTGCTTCTCTAGGGTTTCCACGACGCAACACGTTACACAGTTATATCTGGTACACTTTCCTTCACTCTCCAAACTGTAATTCATCCGCGATTATTTTCCGGGAAAGCGAAGGGAAAATCAAATCCCTCGCGAGGGGGAAAATTTTAGAACTGCCAATTCGGCTTTGAGAAGTTTGTGTTTGTTGCCTGTATTTTTGGATCTGGAGTTTGATTTAAGATAACTACTCTTTGATATGTTTCGAATGATTGGTTTTGGTGGAACTGAATGTTAACGGTTCTAGAATACGTTATTTGGTAGACTTGGTGTTGGTGTGACACGTTGTGACTGCTAGGGTTATGCCTATATTTATTTGCTGTGTTAGTGAGCTGGTTCTATGAACATACTGATTGATCATTGTTAGAATGTAAATGATTTCTATATATCGGTTGATTCGTTGCGGGAAGTTCGGACCCTTACTCGAGTCTGTATATTTGAACATAGTTTATTTGCATCATTTACTAGAAATAGAAACCTTTAGTAGAAAATGGCTGCATGAGGGGAATGGCCAAACTTAGATATTATGTCATGTGAGTCGATAATCTTGCTTAGTGAGACCCAAGAGCAGTTGGACTCGGTGCTATGTTGATCATTTTGGTAGACATGGAATGGAGAGAATAATGAAGATACCTACTAGTTTGAATTTTTAGCATGACATTGAAAATTGACCTGGATTCTTTTGTAGACTTACCTTTTCAACTTTATGAAATGTTTATATTCATAATAGTACTAGTTTGGATGAATGGCAGCCTAAAATCAGAACTGAAGTATATTAGATTTATAAGTTTCTTCACTCCTTCCTTACTCATCTATAAGAGTTAAGATTTGAGGTGACAATAATAAGATGGCATAGGTGCTCCCTTAAAAATTTAAGAATGAGTTCTATTTTATGTGTGCAAGTTTAATGATGACATTATAATTACAGTTTGCAAATTTAATTTTTTAGACTGTATTCCTGTAACCTGGGTTAATTTTGTTGCTATGCAATTTATCGTATTAATCGTGTTATATTTCTCTCAGCCCCCCTTTTCAGGCTTTCCAATTGGCTTGAATGACCGTGTGGAGGCAACAAGGCTATGACTTCAAGCATGTTGAGTGGGGATCGAAGGTATGTTTTTGATTTGCGCGCATCAGAAGGCACTAATAGTGGACTAGTGGTGACGGCTTTGGGTAATGCGCATGAGGTCCTTTCCTCGCATTTACCCAAAATCCAAATTTGTGCTTTGGAATGCACAGATCGTATATACTTAATTTATGTAGAGAATTTTTTAATATTGTTCTAATGGTCAGTTGGTAATCGCTTGTCTTGTGGTCTCAAGTTATAGTCCCCCCAATGTGTGCATGGCTTATGTCTATATTAAGTGGCTAAAAATTGAAATTGGTGATGCTAATGCTGGTGCAGATGGGCCTCTTCCAGAAGAAGTGGTATGACTGTTTTAGGAAAAGTTGCAGTTCCAAAACCTATCAACCTACCTAGTCAGAGGTATTATTTGGTTTCTGGCTGAACCCTTTCTCTTCTCAGTTAACTAATATGGTTGGTTTACCTTCTGAAATTTTCCCTCTTGTTTTTATTAAGGTTAGAAAATCATGGCCTGGACCCAAATGTGGAGATTGTTCCCAAGTGAGTGAATACTTTATTGACCTGAATGATATGCCCTTCTCTGCTGCTGCCTTTGTTTTGTTTTCCTAGTTCTAGATTTTTAATGTTTGCCTGGTCTTTATTTTGAGTAGGGGTACGCTCAGCTGGGGTAGTAGATCATCCTCTTCTACATCAAATGCATGGGGTTCTTCTCTGTCCCCAAATACTGATGGTGGTACTAGTTCGCCTAGCCACCTCAGTGCCCGCCCATCATCCGGTGGAAGTGGAACACGACCTTCTACTGCTGGTAGTGATAGGGCTCTTGAGCCTAGCACGAATGCATGGGGGTCAAATTCCCGGCCGTCATCAGCATCTGGGGCACTGCCAACAACCCATTCTTCGCTGGCACCATTGCGTCCTCGGAGTGCAGAAACTAGACCTGGTAGCTCACAGCTTTCTCGATTCGCTGAACCCTTAATTGAAAATTCTGGTGCTTGGAGTGCTGCTAGGACTACAGAAAAACTGGTAGGTTTTGTTATTATTTGTGTTAGAAAGTCTAGTACTACTACTAGTTACTTTTGAAGGTTTATAGGTGTAATTTTCTGATATTAGTGGTTTCTAGGTTCATCGGCTGATTTGAATAATTTACATTGGAATTATTTAATTGATGTGAAGAATTTTCTATTGCTTCACCAATTTTATGTTGGTTAGGGGATAGTGTTCACCTTGTTACTGAGTATGGAATTTTTGCTAACGCACATTTGTATCAATAGTTTGATATTTGTGTGGTAAGGGCTACTTTCTTGGACTATGGTTTTCTAATCAAGCCCTTTGGTGCTGAAATTCCAAACATCTCATATATACCCTAGTTTTAGGGATGCTTTCTAAGTAGATAATATGTTGAGTTTGACATTGTACTTATATTCTTCATTCTTAATGCCCACTACCTATGTTTGCCTTTGTTTTGTATACTTTTCTATCCTTGCTGTTGATACTAGCCACTTTTTGTTCAAATGAAGGGAGTTGCACAACTCAAGAATGCTGAATTTTCTCTGAGCTCCGGAGACTTTCCCACCCTTGGTACTGAGAAGGACAAGCCTGTCCTGAGTTCTGAGGTGCAAGGTATTATAGTCTGTATAATTATTGTGGTGATTACTTTTTAAAATCATGGATCTACTTTTTTACTGAAATTTGTGCATTTATTTTATTTTTTATATTTCAATGCATTTATCATTTAGTAGTGGTCACAATCAGTAAAATGTTTTTGACTAAGTTCTAGGATTTTGTGTTTAAGTTGTTTAATAATAATAATAATAATATAATAATAATAATAATAATAATAATAATAATAATATTATCAATCATCCCCTTTAAACACTTGGATCCACTTACCTTGTCAATAAGGTTAATTTTTTTTTTTTACATGTGTGGTTTCCGAGGGCAACACATCTTATCTAAAAGTTTTTTTTATTGAAATTACTATATAAAGTCTCAAAGCAGTACTACAAGTCTAATATTGTAAATGGATTACAGGAGGATATGCTTAGATTTAGGAAGATTCTTTTTGAGTTTCCATTATATGTTGTAGTGAGGGTTTTGTACAAGTGTCTCTAGTTTAATTCATCCTATACAGGTATTGCCTGCATGGGTTTTAGAATGGGATAAAGACGGTTGTAGTAGTTTTATCACTGGTTGTTGAGTAATTATACTGCAACATTGTATTTTTATCTCAAAACATACAGTATAAAAGTTCCATTAATTTTATGAAGTATCGGCTTGGTTCTTCAATATTTTTTTTTGGGATAAGTTATTTTTACCCACCATTGGCAGACCACATTTCTCATGCTCGCCCTGGCTCATCTTCTGGACCCAGGAGAGAGATAAATGAGACCTCTGTTGGTGGTATGTATGCATGCTCCTGCTTATATTCTTTTGTGTTAGCTCAATTTTATCCTGTCTATTTCTGCGTATAAGATTTTGCATTCATTCAACGATGATGACATTAGGTGTTGCTGATATGACAGATGATGTTTCCGTAAATGCAAATATTGAGGGTGGAACTGTAAATTCTTGGAGGAGAGATTCTCAGGCTCACAACGATGATGGTGTGAGACCTAGCATGGAGAAATGGCAGGGCAATTCCCAGCCTTACCCTAATGCTGGTTTTCCTCCTCAGCACTTTGATTGTTGGCATGGTCCTCCAGTAAATAACCCTCAAAGCTGTGTTTGGTTCAGGGGTCCTCCTAGTGGTCCTCCATTTGGAAATCCTGTTCCCCCAAGTGGCTTTCCAATTGAACCATTTCCATATTATCGTCCACATATGCCCCCTACTGCTCTTGCCAACCCACCATTGGTTCCCCCTCCTGGGACTGGACCAAGAGGGCACCATAAGAATGGAGATGTCTATAGACCTCATATGCCTGATGCCTATATTCGCCCAGGCATTCCTATCAGACCAGGCTTTTATCCTGGTTCAGTGGCCTATGAGGGATATTACAGTCCTCCAATGGGCTACTGCAATTCAAATGAACGAGATGCTCCTTTCATGGTAATGGCCTCTGGACCACCTGTTTACAACAGATACTCAAATCAAAATCCCCCTGAGCCTGGCAATTCACAAGGTAGATCTGGTGGATATAGTAATGCTGGGGAGCAATTGGCATCAGAGCAAGTGGAATCCAGCCATCTTCCTGATACTTCTGGACCTTACAGAGTTCTTCTTAAGCAACATGAATCAGATGGAAAGAATGATCCAACAAATTGGGAGGATTCAGAGTCAATCAATGCATCATATACGGATGCCAAGGACCGACCAAGAATGACAGTTTGGGAGAATGAGCAGAGATCAAATAACAGGAAGAATGAGATGGACTTGAGGACCAGTGCTCACGGTGAAGAAGTTTCTTCTCAGACTTCCGAAAGTTCTTCTGTCATTGTTAGGGCGAAAGTTCCTGAAAGTTCAGGTAACCTAAAAATATCTGATGAGATTTCAGCTAGGAAATTGGATGGTGTTGCCTCTGATTTGCTAGAAATCCCCACAAGACAATCTGCTTCAAAAGATGCTAGTCTGATTCAGAAGATAGAGGGTTTGAATGCAAAAGCCAGGGATAATTCATCTGCTAGAATGAAAGAGGAGAAAAGGAATAAATTTCCTATTGGTAATGCTCCGGTAAACCGTGTGGAAAATGAAGTTGGGGCTGATGTTGTTTTACCTGCAAGAATACATGCCACTGAAGTCCTAATTCCTGCCCATCACGAAGGTGTTTCTGGTGCAGAAAAGAATTTGGAATCTCCATCTTTCAGTGGAACAGCCACGTCCAGGTTTGGCCATAACTTCTTGATGTTGACTGTGGTTATTGTGTTTCATTTATCTTGGTGAAAATTGTTCAAATGATTATTTACAGGCGAACTGCTCATGGCATGCAAGGTAGAGGTGATCATCGTAACAAAGCAAGATTAAACAATCAAGATGCTGATGGTTGGAGAAAGAAGTCTCCTGTTGAAGATTCTTCTGCTTCATCAGGGGCACTATTGGAAGTATCTAATGTTCTTGTGGGTGACCATTGTATAACTGTTAACCAAGCAAGGCACGATGGAGAATCTGCTCAAACCAGGTCTGATCCTGCTGAAAGCCATGCACAGGTACATCTGAAACCTTTTCTATGATTATTACTTGCTGACACCTGTACATCTGAAATTTAAATCATTTTGAAACTTGACAGCGTGCCAAAATGATAGAGTTAGCCAAGCAACGGACTAAGCAACTGCAGGAAGAAGAGGAGGAGCGAATAAGAAAGCAAAAGGCTAAAGCTCTTGCAAAATTGGATGAGTTAAATAGGCGTTCTCAAGCAGTGAATGGGTCAAGTCAGAAAGAGGATGCTACAAGTTCTTCCAGCCAGAATAAGCCAGAGGAATTACAACCTTCTGAATCAGCAACTGCAACAGGCAAATCCGGAGCTGTCAGTGTAAATTGCGATGCCAATACTGTCTCTCAGATGAATGACACCAGCGCTAATAAAGTGGAAATATCTCCAATATTGTCCAGTGAGCCATCTTTAGAGTCAATTAAGAATTCTGGCAAAGAACCTGCTCTGGATCATAATCAATCAAAGACCCTGCACCAGGATGTTAATAGTGCTGATGCAACTACTTTACAGGTTCCCAGCAATATTGCCTCAAAGCAGAAGCGAATGAGTTATAAACAAAAGCAGAATCCTCCTTCAGAAAAAGCGCAGAATGAAAAGGTCATTTCTACCACCTCAACTGCCCCGAAAGTTGAGAAGGAGACAGTGGTTCATGTTTCTATGTCTTCTGGCATTGTTGCAAATGAAGTTGGTTCAGCCTGTGGCTATAGCTTACCCATGAATTCACCTGCTGCAGTTGAGTCTTCAGTAAATGTGAGAAAGAAGAATAACAGAATTAACAAAAACAAACAGAGAGTTGAAGAAACTTCATCTCTGGATGCACCCCAATCGGCAATACCAAAAGAAGCCAATCTTTCCAAAAGTTCAATAGAAAGTGATAAGTCCAAGGCTTCTGAGTTTGAGTCAGATCAGGGCTTACTTCAGCCAGCACCCTTGTCTAAAGATCCACATCAGCTTTCAGAGCAACACAGATATTTAGCAAATGAGGAATCCCATGCTAGAACGAATAGCCAGTGGAAATCACAGCATTCTCGTAAGACCCCAAGAAATATTCAGCCTAATAGACCAACAGAGAAATCCCATGGGAGTGATGCTGTGATGTGGGCACCTGTTAAACCACAGAACAAGACTGAGGTCATGGATGAATTAAATGTGAAAAGTAAAGTTGAAGCAGTTAATCCTGTAAAGAGTGATCAGCAGGTCCATAATTTAAAAAATAAGAGGGCAGAAATAGAGAGATATATTCCAAAACCTGTTGCAAAAGAAATGGCTCAGCAAGGAAGCATACAACCAGTGGCTTCATCAACCAGTCAGGCTCATACTGATAATAGTGTTGAAAGAATTGATTCTGGATCCCAGGGCCCCCAGAGTACTCAACATACTAATTTTGTTTTGGGAAAAGTGGGTTCAGGAATGGAGTCCAAAAATAAAGATGGCAGGCATACTAAGCAGGGAAAAGCACATGGATCATGGCGGCAGCGAAATCAAACAGAATCAACTAATGTCCATGATATGCAGGATGGACTGGACCATGATTCAAATGCTGAACCTAATGTTCAGCGAGCAACAGAGCATCATGATGATCAGAAGTCTGAAATAAAATTTGTGAAGGGGCAAACTATGCATTTTAATGACTCTA
Organism: Acmispon strigosus; assembly: GCA_030819835.1. Taxonomy (NCBI): domain Eukaryota; kingdom Viridiplantae; phylum Streptophyta; class Magnoliopsida; order Fabales; family Fabaceae; genus Acmispon; species Acmispon strigosus. Next base: position 16,282,114 of record JAUAMA010000002.1, on the reverse strand, counting down.
ATGATCTTGGTGGTTCAAACAATCCTGAGATTCATGATTCAGCCACTTTGGTTTCTGTTCCTGTAATTAAAGATCATGCAACAACAACAGGTAGAGGGAGGCGGGCTCCTTTCAGAGGACATAAGGGTGTAGTAGGGGTGAATCATGATGCTGATCACAGAAAAAACACTGGGGAGAGTCGGGAGACAGATAAAATTGAAACACGTTTCTCATCCTCTGAGCATGGTCAACCAGATGTTGGTGCTGCTATTAAAGAAAATCGAGGTGGTGGGGAACGTTTGATGTCTCAATGGCAACCCAAATCTCAAGCATCCAATAATCAGAGAGGAAACAGACTCAACGATCAAAATGTTAACTCAGTGGTTGTTGGAGCTAACAAAAAGGATTCCACTTGTGATGGTGAATCTCTTCCAGTAGGCCGTGGGAAGAGTTCCATTGCTCACGTGGCCCAATCTCACCATGATCAATCTGTCTCTGAGAGCAAGGCTCGAGAAGCTCCACATTTTGGGAATCAAGATGCTAAAAGAGAGAAGAAAAATGCTCCCCCCAAAAGGCGTCCTCATTCTCCAAATCTGGTAACCGGTAGCTCGATTGAGCAAGCTCCAACAAGTACGGATCTTTCGCATGAGCAACACCCACCATCGTCAGGGTTTGGCAGAAATGGTAACCAAAATCGGTTTGGAAGAGGTCATGAATCTCGTGGAGATTGGAAGTCACATCCCCAAGATAACAGGCGTCAGAACCAACCTACAAACCGGGAAAGGCAGGGCTCAAACTTGCATTATGAGTATCACCCTGTTGGGCCATACGATGACAGCAAGTTGGACAACTTTGATCGACCTAAAGATGGTAACCATGGTGGGGGAAGATTTAGGGAGAGGGGTCACACTCATTCTCGACGAAGCGGGGCAAACTCTCATGGGCGGCAGGGTGGTGATTAGATAATGTGTTAATCAGTTCAGGAGAGGTTTTTTAAGGTGGTCTTTTTGGTGTTTCATATGAAGCCATACATGCCGTATTCAGCTTTCAGGTATATGCACTCTAGGTTACAGATACGTTTGAATTTCAAATTTTTAGGTTACAGATACGTTTGAACTTCAATTTTGTAATGTAGTTCCGTCAATTATCTTCTGATACGACGTATATATATATTCAGCAGGGCTAGGAGCGGTGAAGATGGCGCCCCTGTTTTTTTTTTTTTGGCGGGGCTGGGGGTTTGATGGTTAGTTCCCTGTGGTTGATTGTTATTTTTCTAATGTATCTGATTGAAAAGTAGTAATTTGATGACATTTTATTTCTTAATCGAAGTGGGGAACACTTGACATGTTTCAACGAATCTATAGCTAGGGGCAACAAGGATACCGAAGAGAACATATGTATTTGCATTCCACGAGCCACGGCTCACTTTTCCTTGTATTTTTGCTGGAAATATATAAAATATGCTCAAGTGTTTGCGCAGTTAAAACGATTACTTTAATTGAGAAAGTGACTAGTCAGTAGTTCAGTCAGAACTAAGCTAATGAGTAATTTGTTTGTTTTGATTTTTCTTGTTCATCACCGGTTGTGCGTAGGAGGATTGGGAAGTTGATTGATCAATTCATCCTTTTTAGGGATTCATACTATATTGTTTAAACTGTTTAGTTGCGAGATTTTTGGATATAAATAGGTTGATTTGTTTTTTTTTTTGTAATGTCATAGGTTGATGTTATAAAAATATTTCATTTATAAATTTTTGTATTTTTATTTGGTTTTATCAATTCAAATATGTATTTTTTTTGGTCGGATTGGACTTTATTTTTCGTTCAATTCAAATCAGTATTGTGAATTGCGTGGGGTTGTGCATAGGTCAGGTTTGGACCTAAAATCTGCAGTCCGACCAAAATCGACCGCTATATATTGACTGCACCAAAAATCAGAGAAACTTACCTTGAAGTGGTTTCTTTGTTAATCACGATAGCCGAATTTGAACTTGGTATGATAGCCATATTTGAATTTGATAGTTGAAAGGTCAACAATATTTGGGCAACTTTGGTAGTACTTCACTGGAGCGAACACAATCCTCCGCTGCCGTTGTTAAAGTTGTCATCATTGAAGGCAGGACTTGGAGGAGGTTCGGACAAAGGCCACGAACGCCATCGATCAGAGCTATTGCAGGAAGGTAGGATCTTCGTCGTCGAAGCAGGGAAGTTGTTGGATTGCTTTGACGGAAACACAATGACGGAAGCGATTCACTAATGTCCTTGACGTTGTCTCAGACGATGAATAAGGTGAAAGAGCAGTTTAGATGTGAGATTATGGAGGTTGCTGGTGAAAGTATTTGCTAAAAGTTTTGCTTCTTCTTCTCTCTCACCACCGCACTACCACCATTCTTATCCAACCAAAAACCACCTTTAACCTCTCTCCAAACCTCTGTCACAACCACCTCAACTCAAAAGTCATACACAAGTCACACAACAACCCTCAGTAGCTTTGCCCTCATCAACATCCACCACCAAACACTCCTCAAGACCCCAACTTTCAAATAACTCATTCTCCAATATTCCAATTTTCAGGCACCCTCAGCACTATCCTCAGCAGACCTTTAGATCCACCAGTAAGAAACACAACCACTCTAAACCTCCACACTAAAGAATCCATAACCACAAAAGAAATTGAGAGAGGGAAAAAGGGGGAGAGGGGAGAGAATCGAGATATGGAGACATAAGAAAGAGGGAGAGAGCTGATTCAAAGATGCAACACGCTCTTTTCCCTATAACCTCGAACTACTTATGAATAATTTTTTTTTCTTGTTAGGGTTGTTAGGTGATGAAGAAAAAAGACTTGGAGATGATAGTGGCAGGGCGCTTCTGGTTGGAGGTTGGGGTTCCTGTGAGAGGAAGAAAATGTTTAGGTGGTGACGACTTGGTTATCTAGACGAAGAAAGTAATCATCGTCGATCATCATCTTGTCTTCTGGTAATTTGATATGGACAAGATCATGATGCTAGTGATGCTAAGATTGATGAATGTTTTGGAAGAATGGGTTTTGCGTACAAGTTGCGGTGTTGGGAAATAGAGTGCTTGTAGCTGTGAGGCGGCTTGGGGAGGGTGGGTAGTACTTGGTAAATGGGGTCCCTATAGCTTCGACATTTTTTCCCTTAGTTTTAAGTTTAGAGAGCAAGAGGGATGAGGGTTGAAGAAGAAAATGACATGCGTTTTTTTTTAAAAAAAAAGAAGAAGGAAATTTAATGCTTAAGTGACATTGCTTGGACGTAGACGTCATTAAATGAAAGTTACCTAAACTAACTCGGTCAAAATTTGGATGAGAGAGTAACAAAAAGATCCAGTTTTCACAAATTTAAATTTTTGAGATAAAAATTGTTCATTTTAAACATTCGAGAATCAAATCGCATAATCACGATAAATGAAGGACCAAAAAATACTAAATCAATATTAACTACAAAATAATGAACAACCTTTAAACTAGCCTAACAAATAACTAATTTGATAATGTTAATAACATTTAGTTTTAGCGAAAATAACAATAAACATGCATGACCAGAACTAAGGCTTTACAAACGAGACACCTATCGCATCAACAAGCTCACTCCCTCAAGAGACGAGGAAATCGACAAAAAAGCATCAGATTGCCGAGCTCCATGCTTAGCTAAGAAGTCTGCACAAATTTTACCTTCCCTTAACGTGTAAGTCATCACAACACACCAATTGCGTTGCAAGAGCCCTTTAGTATCCCAGATAAGCGAAGTATACATGTGTCGATGAGAAGACACACTCTTAAACACCAAAAGAGCGTTCAAAGAGTTAGATTGATACTCCACAACTCAGAATCCATCCTCCCAGGATTGAGACAAACCATCTTGAGCTCCAAGTGGAGGATCTGAATTATGAAGATAAACAAAAAATAAAAACCCAACCCAATCTCCACTGGGATGACCAGTGCCAAGACTTGTTTAAAGAAAAAAACTTGCTACTTCGATATTTTTATATGACATTTTACAAGTCATATGATTTGACGGAATGTAAAATATATATTTCACTTTTTTTTTTCAATTTTGAGCATAATCAATTTCCTGATATTTAATTAATGGACTTATCATTATCTTGCGGAAACTATTTTTTTTATGAAATTATAATTATATACTTATGTTTTTATTTCTATGTAAAATTTAGAATTTATTCCTCTAAAGTCTAAACTAAAGTGAGCTCGGAAGAAAATAATATGAAAATGAAAGGATAACGATATCGTCTTGCTCGTTCATCGCCTCGCCCGTTGTGCTGTGTTTGGGTTCGGTTAGGGTTTGCAGAATTCCAATTTCCTCGCATTTCTTCACCGCACCGCACCGCCTCTACCGAGTTCCAATAAAGCGCGTTATTTCCGTCCACAATTCTCTTCGCCACCACTTTCGTTCCGGCAAGTAATTTTGGATACGGTGCGATATTGTTCTTCCTTTGGTTCTCGTAACTTGGCTGTTATCGATTTTCCTTCTTCTCGGCGTTTCCTTTCCTTGCAAAATTGTCGGGAATTGCACACGCCTTACCTATTTGGAAAAAAGCACCTTTTTAGACATTTTGATTTTTGTTTTTCTTTCGAAAATTCAGATTCTTTCAATTGTGTGGCATGAAATATGATGGAAAAAGAAGACATTCAACACTTGAAGTTGAAGTGTCAGATTTTGTTAATTATGTCTTCTTCTCAGTTACTTGTTGTTTGGGTTTTTACTTTTATGGCTACCTAGTTAACTCTGTTGTTTCGGTGTTTGTTGAATAGGTATTACATTTCGTGGTTAAAAGCTCAAAATGGCTTTGATTGCCCATCAACCTCAGGTACTTCATACAGGACATTAACCTCTTATTTGGCTTGAAAATCTCTTATTTGGTTGTGTTTACATTCAGATTTTGTTGTCTGAGTTTTTAATCTGCCAGGGATAAAATGGGGCCTGATAGTGTCAATGTCAATAGGAGTACTTTGTGATTGTCTGAGGGTGCTGGAGATTGTTTGCATTATCATTACTTGCCAATTGTTGAGATAAATTTCCATTGTAGCTTGATTCTCTCACTTTTTTTGATTTAATGCAATTTGTATATATTCAGTAAAGTATTAGTACTGTCTCAGTGGCATCTTGTGGTGGTAATGATTGAACTGTCAGTAATTGGAGCGTCGGAGTGGTCAGCATTTTTTAATTATCCTGAAGATTGCATTTTATTTGATTCTCTGATATTAATTTTAACATGCTCTTTGTCATTTGTGTGGATGTGTTCTTTATTTGCTATGGGGACATCCCAATATCCCATCATCAGATTTCAATGCAAACGTGAAGGGTATATAAATTATAAACTTTATAGATGATGTTTTCTTTTCTCCAGGGCTTGTATGTGACGTATTCCTCGAGGCATCTGCCATGGACCAAAGGGCTGAAGTTGAAGCAGTGTTTAACAAATCATCACTTGATCGGAAGAGCTGATTGGCATTACATATTGAAGCGGAATATTTCTCTAAGGTGGATATATTTTTTGTGTCCCTGTGGTAGAAAATAAGTATGGTCTACTATATCTGAGACTCTGGGTCACTATTTTCAAGAACTTCTAGATGTTTAGAACAAGTTAATAGCGATGGAAGTGTCTTATCTTACAGTATCGATCTATTATAAGATTTAGCAAATCAAATTGAAATGCAGCTCTAAAGAGCCTCCTTGAAATAAATCTAAAAAACTTACGAGTCTTGATTAATCTGTTATATTTGTGTTATTTTTAGAAAGATTTTCCATCTGCAAATATCTTTCTTTTGGTAGAATTGGAGGTTCATATTATGCAGGGAAATTACTGTTTGGGGCGAGAAAAATAAAGTTTTACATGTACGTATTTCTTGCTCCAATGTTGTATTGGAATACATACACGTCTTATTTCTTTATTGTACAGCTGCAATACATACTATTTTTTTTTAGACCATGGAAATGCAGATGATAAAGAATTTATTGTTTCCAGTGTAGGGCCTTCTCACACGTGTGGATCCAAGCTTAAACCTTTGAGGATTGCAGCCTTTAAAGGTAGTGCCCAAAATGATGATTCAGTTTCTAGAGCTAATGGATTGAAGGTCTCCAAGTCCTCTTTTCGGCTAGAAGAGAATGGGGAAATCAAATCTGAATCTCCAAAGGCCGATGTTCCACTCTCTTGTGCCTCTGAAGTGAATGAGAGCCTTGCAGCATCATCAGGTATTAATAAACTTTTCAAAAAGTGGCTGACAATGTTGCGCACACCACCATCAAATCAAGAAGTGGAAGACATTTTAGGAGAACTGCCGCCACCAGGAGTTTTACCAGAAACTCCACAAGGGATTCAAAGGACTGAAAAAACTCATATTTTGAAGGTGGCATGGTCTAAGTTTCTAGCGCTGGACGCAACAATAAAGATTCCATTCTTAATATTGTGAGTATCGCAGTTTGTCTGTCTCTGCATTTAATGCTATCTGCCTCGCCTTACGTTCACTTATTTTCATTAGGGATTTGGGAAAGGAGGATGTGTGTGCATTCCTTATTGTAGCATGTGCATGTTTTGTTATTGAGGTCTTCAAGTTAATTTGCTGTCTGGTAGTCATATTTTTTTATTTTATCTGCTGTCAACTTGGATTTCTTTGTTGAAGCAAAATTTAGCGTTATCAATATTTAGGGATAAAATGAAAAGAAAGGGGGGGAGAGGATGACTTGCTTAGTCAATATAGTGTACCAATAGATTTTCCTTTCTTGGTAATATCGTTTTTGGGTCTAGACAATTAGTTTTCTCCAGTTTTATGGGAATTCTCTGTAGTTGTAGGAGTCTATCTTGGTTGATCCTATGCAACATTATGTCCGTCATATTAAATGGACATAATGTAACAAAAATTTGGGCTGTTTTTTTTTTGTAACTTTTTTAAAAAAGTAAAGCCTATTTCATGTTTTACATACGTTTTGTTTGCGTATAATTTTTATGTTTTGAAAAGATCATTATTTAGAAAGACAATTCTGGCTCTAAAAAGGTGTCTTTTTTTTAGTACTTTAAGCTTTATGAGGACAGCTCATTGAACCCACTAAGTTATAACACAAGTACTTGTTTTTACAGAGTAATAGTTTTATTTTCTATTTATATATAAAAATTTATATCCATATGATATGAGCACTACCTGTTCTCCCGTAATATTAAGTTCCATTAAGCTTATCTTGTTTATAAATAATGTCAACAGCATACATTGTACAAGAATGCTTTATGCTTCTTTTTTTCATCTAGTTTCATATTTATCTGCAGTGCTCCTTTGTTCGTGGCTGTTAATGTAACTTATGGTGCTGAAGTGTCGAAGGAGTTAACTCCTTTATGGGTTTTGGGGCCATTAATTGTGGCTCTCTACATGATGATACTGCGGTGGCTGGTCGCACTCTATGTTTTCACCTTCAAGCAGACGGTCAAAGTAGTCAAGAATTCACCCTCTTACTGCATTTTGGCCTTCAGCTATGTTTTTTATGGCAAGCTCAAAGAAGATATCGAAGTTCATTTTTTACAGCCTATATTGAGAATAAAAAATACGGATTACAAAGAGCTGGCAAGAAAAAAGTTGGAAGAATTGGCAGAATGGATAAGAGAGAAGTATCTTGATTATGTGGAATCAATATGGCCCTATTATTGTCGGGCAATCAGATTTTTAAAGAGGGCTAATCTTATTTAAATTAGAAAGCAATATTTAGGGTACTCTTTGGTACACGGTTGAGAGAGCGAAAACTTTGGAAGGGGGGAGTTCTAGGAAGTTGATTATATTTTGGAATGAGAGCTTGCCAATCCCATTTTATACTGGGGCATTGGTGTTTTGAGCGAGCTAAGGGTCACAATGAAGTTCTTGATTTGATTTCTGTTATCTCGAAAACATTTTAGGCTGAGGTTCTGTAATTGTAAAGTATGAGGTTGTATATTAGATTGATTCTGTACGCAGTGTAATTGGTCCTTAGCAGGATTCTTCGTAACAGCTCCCCCACACTAGTTTTCTTCTGTAAGATTTCTATATTTTTTAGCATCATTGGCAAAAGGGTCTGAATATTCTACTTTCCTCCAGGCATTTTTATTTTCTTAACACTGGGTTGGTTTGAATATGGCTTCTGCAAGTGGACATTCTTATGTTGTGTTGTTTCTATGTGTGTCTAGAAGTGTGTTTGGTTCCCTGCAAAATAGGACCCTCTCTTGTCACATGATTATGTCAAATGTAACACTGTGTCTATTTTTTTCTTCATAAATATTTAAAGGGTTTCACCTATTGAGCACATGCCAACATTAGGTAACATGAGAGTTTCAACATGAGAGGATCCTGATCTGGTTCCTTGTTGTGGAATTTTTGGATCAATTCTAATAGAGTAAAATCAATTTTATCTAGTCTATGTTTGAGTCATAACTTTTTTCTTGAACTAATTAATTGTGAGGTTTTATAATTGAGGTTTACATTTCCGAATAAAATCAAATATATCGAACATAAATCAGTTTATTTTTAACTTATTTTTATTATATCAATTTTATAAAAATTAATTTTGACATGGATAATCCAAACGCATAAATCGGCGGGAACGGGAAGGGGAACTAGTATATATTAGTAACGGCTCAAACAGATTCTTGAATGGCCACCACCAGAATTGGTTTCTCGTTTCTTCCTCGCTCAGCAGCGTCTTCTTCTCCTTTCCATTTCCAACGCTGCAGAAGAAATTCCCAGGTACGTACGTACCTTGCTCCCTCTATCACTCACAAATGGTAGTTTTCTTGTCTTTGTGTATGAAAAATGACAAACAAAAACCTACCTTGTTGCTTTTCTTTCATACAAACTCTTGATTCCTCTCTCCAAGAACTTCAACATTGCACAAAAGCCCCTAATCTCAACTACTGTGTCTTAGAGTACTTCTTCATTTGCACTTATGTTGATTTCTTTCATTACCGCAGCTTCTGAACCAGCCAAGGAGTGTGCAGCAACTTCAAATTCATGGTAAAGGTTTTTTGGGCTATTTGTGCAGTTTTCTTATTCATCATTCTTTTAAAGAAATAGCAATTTTGATATATATGATTGGTTTGTAGTGAATTTCTTAAATAAATTGTATTATTATTATTATCAGCTAAAGAAGTATGGTATGCATTTTCTGGATGTGGCTTCTGTCAATGTTGTTTTGTTTGTGCATTGTTAGACAAATCATCCCAGTTTATCCATGGTATGCCCAAGTTACAAGGAAGGCTCCAGAAGCAGCAGACTCAGACTGCAATGTTTGTTTGCTCTGATGATCAATCGCGAAACAATGAGCTTGAAACTGCTGCTGCTGCTACGGTGCCGGAAAACCATGATTCTGATCGGTACAGAAGAGATATTGAGGTCATTTTATCAAATTTGGAAAGGACTGAGAACAATGCACTGTGGTTTATGAGCCCTGCAATCCTTGTCACTTCTTTCATGTTTCCTCAGCTCTACATGCCCAAAATACTCTCTCTAAATTCTGAAGAAACTTCGCTAGTAGGCGAGTTAATTACTTTTCTTGTTGAAGAAATTCTCTGTTGTGTTTGTTAATTTTAAGTACTTTCTTCTGATGTATTGCTTTGTATTTCCTTGAACCTTGATAAATATTTCTTGCATTTAGATTCTGTTCATGACATATCTTAATTTGAACATGGTCTTTTTCTTTTCCTTTCCATGAAAACCCGCAGAAATTTTTTCAGTACTCATAGTATGTAATGCACTCCTTATAATATTGGCACATTTTTGTATGGTTAGTCTTTTTAATTTTAATTTTCTTAGACTATTAAATGAGACAACTGTTAATTGATGAGATAAGGAGCACTGGGTTATCAGTAGTTAGTTAAACCTTTACAAAAAATCGATACTTACCAGTTACCAACCATCATTTTCAACAAGTCCTTCGCCAACATTCCCCTCTCTTATCTACTCCTTACAAGGTAATAGGACCCTATTAGAATCAACTTTAACAGGTTGCGAATGAATAAACAAGTTGCTAAGATAAGTGAACCAGTATATATTGGTTGAATTTTCTAGTTTGTTAACAGTGTTTCTAAACAATACACTTTGTCTTCATCTGCAGCAGAAGCTTGCCTCATCTTATTCTACATAGAAGCAATTTTCTACTGTGGTGTTGCTGTGTTTCTTTGTGTACTAGACCATATTTTAAGGAGAAACACACAAAGCAACTGGTACACTCGGACTCCGCCATTGGGACAGAGGATCTCTTTTATTGCTAGGTTGGTGGTTGGAGTTATAATTCCAATGGTTACATTGAGTTCTGTCTTTCCATGGGTTGGCCCTATAGGTCCCATAGCTCTTGCTCCGTACATGCTTGGTACAGTTGTCCAATTCAAATTTGAGAAGCTGGCAAGAAATTGGAAGTCACCTTCATGGGCTGCCATTCCTATTATCTTTCAAGTAAGGGCACCCTTTTGATTACCTTATTTGAGGGCTTTTGCATAATGGAAAATGGAGTAAATTAATTTTCATTATCTGTATCCTTTAAATTGTTCTCTTTTGCATTGGCTCTTCATCAAGTGGTGAATGATTGAGACTCTGAGAGCCATTCACCAGAAAATTCATATTGGGAAAGTAACAAAAATTACTTTGTGATGATCAGGTATATAGACTGCACCAACTATATAATGCAACAGAAGTGGTAACATCTTTGTCACGTATAGCTAGAGGCACAAAGTTGACCTTCCACAACATATATAGAATCCGGTCCTTGGGTGCTATTTCCATTATGCTTCAGTTCCTTCTGGTGATTAGCATTTGGTCTATCATAAGCTTCCTCATGAGATTCCTACCTGTTGCTTCTGCAACTATGTGGTGATTCAAAGATGAATGATGTAAGGTTCCTTGTTAATAATATGACCTCACACTGTACAAAACGCACCCCAGTTATCTAGATCCCTACATGTATATCTTCTCTAGATTTACTTTTGGATATTTGTTGTGAAAATAACTAATCAGTCTAATATTGGGCACTGATACTCTGACTAGTCTAGATACAGATGATAGTTGCTAGAATTTGTAAATGGGGATTTGAAATTCCAAAGATGCAAATGAAGGAGCCTTTTTTGTTTGTTTCCCAAGGTATAGAGGGTTGATGAAGGAATCTTTTTGTGGTTCTATTTCTGCATTCATGTTAGAACTCTTATGATTGGTTTTCTGTGTATTTCTTCTGTATGTTATCCATTTCTTTTAAATAGAGAACTAAATTTTCCTGAATTAACAAAAGCAGAAATGATAACGTATGTGTCTCCATTAAAATGTTTTCGAATTTGTATTGAAGTTTTGGATGCATGTACCATTCCTAGAAAAGAATAAATTTACAAACGATTCTTATGAATAGACTGGCATAAACTTGTTATTTTTTTTTTTGAAAGTAACTTGTCAATTAACTTGAATGCGGTTTTCAATTTGTTTGCTATGGTCGTCACTTGCTGATAAAACTTTGGGAAAAAAAGGCATTGATGTATCTCGTTGAACTGTGTTGCTATGGTCGTGACTTGCGAATAAAATTTAGGAAAAAGGACAATAATTTACCAGAGGATTCGCTGAGATTCAACAATGCTAATTGAACCATTGCTAAGATTTTGGACGAGCCTATGTGAAAATTAATTTTGAATACCCACAGGTATTAGTCGCAGTGGTAAAAAATGGCTGGTCGAACCTTTAAGTTGATTGTTAGAGAGGAATTTAATACAACAACAAAATTGATTTTGAATGAAATCTTTTTTTAGGGAAAAGTAAATCAGCCTGGATCATGTGTGATTTAACCCTCCATGTTAAAAAATGTGTATTGAACTTATTAAACTTTATAGAGTGTGTAAAACAAGTTTTCTATTTTGTTAATTATCCACGTTCACTTCCTAAACCACCATGTGACTCATAGCCTTTTCCTTTCTTTTCATGCTATTTTGTCTGTTATGTACTGTACATATTATATTAAAAACCCAATTATTAAATATGTAATAGTATTGTATTTTTTAGGATATTTCACCCAATGAAAATAAGATTTGGAAGGAGATAATATAGAGATATGAAGAGTGTTACAATATATAAAAAATAAAATAAAAAGAAAATGAGTTAAAATAATGAAAGACAAAAAGCAAATATATAAAAGTTGATTTTATATTAAGGCTATATATGTTTGACAAACCTAACTAATAAACTAGTCGAAAGCTAAGATGCTAATTGAAAGTTGAAAAACTAGTTGAAAACTTATAAACTAGCTGATAGTGAAAGCTGAAAGCTGCATAATTGAAAAAAATATTTGGTAAAACTAGCTGTTGAACAAGTTGAAATTGTAAAATAACATACTTGCATAATTCTTTTTATATTTAACATTATTTTATTTACATATCAATACCTATATAATATTAATATTAAATTAATTACCATTTTAAATAATTTAATTTAGTTCAAATTATTTATCCTCAAATGATATGAGTATAAGCTACTCTACTAAACATTTTTAAAGAACTTTTAAGCTAATTAAGTAAGCTTTAAACTGATTGAAATTTCATGTGAAACATAGTCTAAGATAAAGCTTTACACCAAAAACATGCTTCCTATTTGCCTCACATGAGCGCAGTTCCATTAGAAATCTTAAAAAATATATATTGAAACATAAAATTTCTTATTTGACTAATAAAAACCCAAAAAGGTAGGAAGGAAAAAGAGATTAGGATTAATGAAGTGAGTATTTTTGTTCGAGAGCCTAATACTTATTCAGCTTTCCAATTGGTCTACGAGACTTCAACAAACTGCTGCCAAAACTCCAATAAAATATACAGCCAACCTAAGTCAACATATTATTAAATAATCAAACCCTATCTTAAAAATATAAATACAGTCAACGCTGATGTTATGATGATACTATTTTAATTAATGGAATAACTACTTGAGTGACACTTGTGCAAAAGCTTTATAAACTAATAATTTTATACAAAAAGATTCACAATTTCTCTATATGAAATTGTACATAACTTTTATCATGTAAATGACCTTTTATATATGTTCATACTTTTCTATTCATAATAAGTATTTTATAAATTTTAACAAAATTTCAGCTGTTAAATATTCATAAAATAATGAATATTTTTTTGTTTTAGCATGACTAATAATATGAAATTTTAATCTAAGAGGATGTTCCCTATGCAGCCAATAAATAATAGTCTAGCCCAATTTTTTGGCCCACCCGAAAGGCCGAAACGTTGTTTTTCATATCCAATTAAAATGGTTCGAATATAATTTTGAGATTTTATATTCAATATGCATTTTTACTAGTTGCTGCTCTTTTTTTATACTGATTTAAGAAATGTCTTGTTAATTGTTTCCTGATGTTCTTCTAAATCTTTATTTAAGTGGTGTCCTCAATAATGTACCTTCTCCCTTGGCTGCATCTCATGCTTAGTGTCCTAAAATTTCACATCATAGAATCTTGTACATTTTTTTTATTCCAGGGTAGTTAATCTTCCTGTGACATTATTCCTTTTAATTCATGTGGAAAGTAGACTTCAACTCAGATTAGGTAGCCGTGAAAAAGAAATAGAGGACTTATGGGCTGGGAATCAAATTCTGAAAATAAAAAATTCTTTGTAACAAGGCCATTATTGAAGCTCCTTCTTAACTCTATCATTTGTTTCTTGGTTTCAGGACAGGGTGATCAGTAATGTAATGTGTATTTGGAAAAGGTAAACAAAATTGATTCTTTATTTGAATGGCATATTTCAAACACATGGCGTGCATGTTTGGAAAATATGTTCAACATAACGTGTAGCATTAAAATTGCGTATCACATAAGTGTTATTATTTATGGTGTTTGGTGCAGACAACAGAGAATATGTGAAGAGAAGAGAGAAAAATAATAAATACCATATGTGATATTATATGACATGATGAGAGAGAAAGAGAAAAAAATTGTGTAAATAAGTGTAGTTATTATTTTGTGCTACATGAATCATGTCTGTTTAGGTATTATTCTTTTCATTGTTTTGGGGGGTTAATTAAAAATCAGTAAGGACATATACTGTCCCACTAGTTGAACATGATGGTGTTATGAAAGTAAAAAATGCAATGAGTTAATGCATGCAGCTATGTAGACACCAAAACTTTTGCAAGTAGTGACCACATAGTGGTTTTGGAGCAGAGAAGCGTGAATAAAAGCAGAGGGACATGGCAAAACGGATAAAGTGGTAAGTACAATGCAGTGTTTCCTTTTCTAAGGCCATGAATGGGACATGGCAAACCTCACTTGACATTCTCACATGTAGGTTGCTTATGCTTGAATCCTGGGAAACCAAGCAAATAGAATCACTGAAAACTAAGTTATAAGATCAATATGAAAGATAAGATATGACACACTTTGTCTTCATGCATTTTGGCTTCTATTTATCAGGAATCTTGGGAATAAACTCTTGAATAATGTTGTGTAGAAATACGCGTAGTGTATAGCTCTAATAAACGCACAGAGTAAGAAAGAAAGAAGAGAGAAAGGTAATTGATGTGATTGATATATGTAAGAAGAGAGATATAAAGATAAAAATGAGGTGTCTGTTGGATGTCTCACTTTTTGTATGTTCAAGTATCATTACTCTCAAATAAATTTTAAAGGCATAGTCAATTCTGAAGCTTCTGCTTGTAGATTTAGAATTGATTCTGGATGAAATAGAATCTGATCGAAACATGCTAGCAATATATTTTGATTTTTGAATGAGCAATATACCAAACTCTCACATGGTTTTGACTCTATTCAGGACTTCAAAAAACATATAGATTAATGAAGCTGGTCTCTACTCAAGAATTGACCAAATCTATTAATCTAAAGTGGTTGTTTTTCTATCATGTTTTCTTCTCATTTAATATCAAAGTTGGTGGTTTAGGTTGAGAAAAACAGATGCCTTAACCCTCTAATGCACGTATGGAAGATGACAAAGAGAACACCTAACATTGTCCTGTACTTTCACCCCTGGATAAAGGAAAAAACAGCTTAATAAAAAACAAGAAGAAATTAAACAAGGAGGCTCATTCATTTTTCCCATCTACTATTATGAAAACTAACTCATTTTCTCTTATACCATCATGCAAGATTGAAAGCTTATGGCGTTTGGTTTTGCTTTGAGGTAACTTTGAGGATATTTATCACGGCAAGCACACAGTAATGCCGGGTGCACGTATCTATCTCATATAAGTCATGAACCAATTATAAGACTCGGAGTAATGTTATATTATATTTCTAACACGCTCCATCTCTCTATATGTGTTGAAATTTTAACATTTTATTAGAATAATTGGAGACGACAATGATTGAACTCTGAACTAGTTGGTCATAATGCCTTTGATACTATATAATGAACTAATTATCCTAAAATTGATAAAGTATTCTGAATAGTTTTATATTATATTTTTAAAGATACATG
Source organism: Acmispon strigosus (assembly GCA_030819835.1). NCBI lineage: Eukaryota > Viridiplantae > Streptophyta > Magnoliopsida > Fabales > Fabaceae > Acmispon > Acmispon strigosus. The sequence goes on along the minus strand of JAUAMA010000002.1, from coordinate 16,266,683 downwards.
CTTGAATATGGCAAGGAACTCCAAGAATTCAGATTCTCATAATGTGTTTGTACCAATTTAGTTGACAAATTTTCAAGTTAAAATGACTGGTACTCTTGTAAAGTCAAATCATGCTACAACTTTTCAATTTTTTTCTGTAACCTTAATAATTTCAAAAAGTTTCTTTGAATATACTATGAATTTATATATTAATAGACATCTTTTAGGTGTAGACACCCTAAGAGAGAAAAGAAGAGAAGAGAGATAAGTAGTGAATGTAATATATGATTGATGTGATAAGAAGAAAGAGATAAAAAGAAAAATGAAGGTGTTTATGGGTGTCTACACTGTTTATACGTTTATAAATCATTTTTGTTTATTGTGCGGCAGTGAACAAAATTTAAGGATCATCACATAAGTGGCCCACTTATGTCACCTTTTATTTTTCTCAAGCACGAGTGGATCTATAATTCTTTGAACACAGCCTATCATATTGTATTAGTTACCATACAGTTTCCTACCACAAAAGTTGCTAAAGAGTTCTAAATTAATCCATTTGGTTGCCTAAAGAAGCAAGAGTGAAAAAGCACTGAACTGAATATCTTGGATAAACTGAAAAGGTAGAAAGGCACACATTTAATTATATTATTATAGGTTGAATTTCTTCATTTACCACATACAAATTCCATATCTATAACAATATCAACTTTCTTATTAAACTGAGTAGGTAGGGCTGCTTCACTGGAACTATATAAAGTCAGATCATACATCCTCTTGGCACTTCAATCTGTGTCATTCTATCTATTCCTTCATTTACTATTCATATCTATTTCCATTTTGTAGTCTGCAAAATTTGAGCCTTTATCTTAATTGATCTTCTCTAATCTTTTGTATAGAATGGACCTCTTGGTCTTAGAGCATACCTTTTGAATCATTTGATCAGGTCTCTGAAGCTCATATTTTTCAGACATTCTGCAATGGGTTCCATTTGGATGTGCCATTTCTTTCTTTTATTGGCCATACTTGGTGAGACTGCTTCTGTTGCAACTCTGAACAATGATGCAACAGATTCCTACTGGCTTCTCAAGATAAAATCAGAAATTTCAGATCCACTAGGAGCCCTTAGCAACTGGTCCCCAACAACTCATTTTTGCAGCTGGAGTGGAGTAACATGTGCAGTTGATCAGGAACATGTTCTAGGCCTGAGTTTGTCAGGTTCAGGAATATCAGGTTCCATTTCAGTTGAGATCAGTCACCTCATTTCTCTTCAAACACTTGATTTGTCTTCAAATTCCTTTAATGGCTCCATCCCTTCAGAGCTTGGGAACCTTCAAAATCTAAGAATACTGCTACTGTACTCAAATTACCTCTCTGGCAACATTCCTGCTGAGATAGGTAATTTGAAGAACTTGCAAGTTCTTAGAATTGGAGATAACATGTTCACAGGTGAAATCACACCTAGCATCTTCAACTTGAGCAAGTTGACAGTGTTGGGTCTTGGCTACTGCAACTTCAATGGAAGCATACCCTTAGGGATTGGTGAGTTGAAGCATCTAACATCTCTTGATTTGCAAATGAACCGTCTCAGTGGCCCCATACCTGAAGAGATTCAAGGCTGTGAAGAGCTTCAAAACTTAGCAGCATCAAACAACATGCTTGAAGGAGACATACCCTCCTCTTTAGGGTCTCTTAAATCATTGAAAATTCTGAACCTGGCAAATAACACACTATCTGGATCAATTCCTATAACCTTGAGTCATCTTTCTAACTTGACATACCTCAATTTGGTTGGAAACAAACTAAATGGAGAAATACCTTCTGAGCTCAATAGCCTGACTCAACTGCAGAAGCTAGACTTGTCTAGGAACAACCTTTCTGGATCAATACCCCTCCTCAATAGCAAATTGCAGAATCTTGAAACTCTGGTTCTGTCTGATAATGCTTTCACAGGTAGCATTCCAAGCAATTTCTGCTTCAGAGGCTCAAACCTTCAGCAACTTTTCTTGGCTAGAAACATGCTCTCTGGCAAATTTCCCTTGGAGGTGCTCAACTGCAATTCAATCCAACAGTTGGACCTTTCTGACAATAGCTTTGATGGAGAACTTCCTTCAAGCCTGGACAAACTACATAACCTCACAGATCTTGTACTCAACAACAACAGTTTTGTTGGATCACTACCTCCTGAAATTGGAAATCTTAGTAACTTGGAAGGTCTTTTCCTATTTGGTAACTTTTTAAAAGGTGAAATCCCAGTGGAGATTGGAAAGCTGCAAAGGCTGAACACCATTTATCTCTATGATAACCAGATGTCTGGACTCATACCAAGAGAGTTTACAAACTGCACAAGATTAAGGGAAGTGGATTTCTTTGGAAATCATTTTTCAGGGCCCATTCCTGAGACTATAGGTAAGCTGAAGGACTTGATTGTTCTTCATTTGAGGCAGAATGACTTGTCTGGCCCCATCCCTCCAAGCATGGGGTACTGTAAAAGTCTTCAAATCTTGGCCTTAGCAGATAACAGGTTGTCAGGTTCCATTCCACCCACATTCAGCCACCTTTCAGAGCTCAGTAAGATTACCCTTTACAACAACTCTTTTGAAGGACCTCTCCCTCAGTCACTCTCTTCACTCAAAAACCTCAAAATCATAGATTTTTCCCACAATAAGTTCAGTGGAAGTTTCTCTCCTCTCACTGATTCAAATTCCCTCACTTTTCTGGACTTGACTAACAACAGCTTCTCAGGTCCTATCCCTTCTACTCTTGCCAATTCCAAAAATCTCTACCGTCTCCGACTCGCATACAACAATCTCACAGGAACCATTCCTTCTGAATTTGGCCAGCTCGCAGAGCTCAACTTTCTTGATCTATCATTCAACAATTTAACAGGAGATGTGCCGCCCCAACTCTCAAACTCTCAGAAAATAGAACACATCTTGCTAAGCAATAACAGATTGACTGGGAAAATACCAAATTGGTTGGGAAGCTTTCAAGAACTTGGTGAGCTGGATCTTTCATATAATAACTTCACTGGGAAGGTACCTTCTGAGCTTGGTAACTGCTCAAAATTACTAAAGCTTTCTCTCCATCACAACAATCTCTCTGGTGAAATCCCCCAAGAGATTGGAAACCTCACTTCCCTAAATGTCTTCAATGTGCAAAAGAATAGTCTCTCTGGCCTCATCCCTTCAACAATTCAACATTGCACAAAGCTCTATGAGCTCAGGCTCTCAGAAAACCTTTTAACAGGTACCATACCAGGTGAGCTAGGAGGGCTTGCTGAGTTGCAAGTAATATTAGACTTGAGTAAAAACCTCTTCTCTGGTGAGATTCCACCATCTCTTGGAAACCTAATGAAGCTAGAAAGACTCAACCTTTCTTTCAATCAACTTGAAGGGGAATTTCCTCATTCACTTGGTAGGCTCACCAGCCTGCACGTGCTGAATCTATCAAATAACCATCTTGAAGGCCAGATTCCTTCAACCTTTTCAAGGTTCCCACAAAGCTCATTCCTCAACAATGACAAATTGTGCGGCCCACCGTTAGCATCATGCTCGGAATCGCGGGGGAAGAAGATGCAACTGTCAAACACACAAGTGGCAGCAATCATTGTGGCCATTGTGTTTACCTCCACTGTGATATGCTTACTTATGCTGTATACCATGCTCAGAATCTGGTGCAATTGGAGAAAAGTTGCCATTTCAAGTGCAGATGGTCATGGTGGTAGTGCTTTTGGTCACAAGAGAGCTGATCAGAAGACAAGGAAGGGAGAGTACTGGAATATGAGTAATTCCTTTGGGTTCATTCCTTCACCAGATAAGCAGAATTCAGTAACGAAATCAACTAGCTTCTTTAATATCAAAATGGAAGGCATGGAAAATACAAATATATAAGCTCTTTTGATTTTGTTTAGTTTTTCCCAAGCTTTGCCGAAGCATTAGTTACCGGAACAGCGTTGAAAATTAATCAATTGCTGAGTTTAATTAATCTAAATACTTGTTAATTCAAAAGGTTAATGCCGGTGCACACAACACCTATAATTTCCTTCTTCTTTTCTTCACTGGCACTGCTATACAAAGCCAAAGAATGCTATTTTTTTTTAGCACGGATATCTTCCTATCTTCTATGGAAGACAATCTTATTTGAGCCGAGACACCATGGTGGAGCTAACTCATAACGTCGGTTTTTTCTTTAAAAAAAATCAAATATGTACCACATGAACCAACCACTTGTAAATAAATAATGAGTCTGGCCAGAGTAAAAGTAGAAATGAGTCTCCACACATTTGAAATTTTTAGCTTCAGAATCTTAGGTTGAAAGGATTTTTAGTACAAACATTTACTACAACCACTTAATTATCATTAAAAGTATCACAAACTAATTATCAAGTATACCTATCTAATATTTATACTAGATTTGACTCTTTTTGTAAACATAGACAATGGCGAGCAAAAGGAAAAACCAAATCACGTAAACAAAACCAGAAAGAAAAATATTAAAGATAGATGTACCTATATTAAGAAGTAACAAATGTGAATATATAACAAAATTTCAAATCATCTCCCTATGTCTCTCTATTATTGCCATATATTTTGTATCGCCCCTATATCTGTAATTTCGTGTCTTTCCTTTAGTTACAGGATTGACACTTCTGTAGTATTCTTTAATATACTTTCTGGACAGCAATACAAAACACAACATCTTCTCCAGTCCTTTACAAAAAGGCAGATCTTAGCTTCAAGCCTTGTGCTCATTTCCATCTATCTACTTACAAATGTCCCAAAAGTCCTCAGGGGAAAGGTAGTAAGCATAGACTTAACAAATCATAAAACATACATGCAGCATTTCTTCAAACCCAAGAATCGAAATTATGACTCTTCCTCTACAGCCTGCACTTCGGCCAAAAGTCTATTATACTCACGCTGAGCTTCTTCAATTTTAATTCTGAGCAGTGCTACCTGTACAACCAAGTCCTTTTAAATGGGTCAAAAATGTAAAACAAATTTTACGGAGGATCTAAATATACCAAATTTCAACCAAATCCAACAAATCAATCCAACTACTAGGACACAAACCATGTTTAGATTCTCTCATGTGAGTTTTCATGCAGTACAGAACAATTATTGGGCCTTATGTTGGAAATCGAGTGCCCTTAATACAGGGTCTTGACTTTTGTGTTTGTCTATCTAATAGCATAAATAAGTCATGTAAATAACTCAGGGGAATTTGGCCTTTCAAAACTTAGCTTGGCCTTTCTAAGCTTTTATTTTACAAAAAAGAGAGTTTTCTATAAGCAGCATCCAAGTATCTCAGCACTCTTAATTCCCTAAGTGCATGTTTGGAATTTTTTCTGTAATTGATTCAAAAGCTAGAACAATTATGGGGAGCCCCCTTCTGTATGTAGCTTCTGGGTTTTAGAATGACTCTTGATGAAAAAGAAGTTGATCCAAACATGCTATTAATTCTCAAAATGCAACTTGACCAACAACATTAATTTGGCAACTGTAATGTATCACACAAAGTGACGAACAAACCATTATTACTCAGTACAAGAAATACCTTTATACTAAGGTCTTCCTCTGTCTTTTCATGTTCCAAACATCTGTAAAGAAAGGGTAATGTTAGATGAGGTTTTTTGCTTCATTGTGTTTCCATGATAATTAAGAAGCAAGAACTATTAAATTTTGCCAAATTCCAAATGACAGTAGGAGATTATAAACACGGCACGCAGCTAGTGTTTGGAGGGATAGTTGACTGAGATTTAAGCCAATCCAAGAAATCAAGTATCATCAGTGTCTATGTAATTAGAAATGCACTCACTCTGCAATGAGTATCTTGTTTGCTTCTATTAAGTTTATAGCTTCTTGGTCCACCACCTGGTCTGCAGGAGATGCCATGGTCTGCATAAAATGCAAGGGTGAAATGGGAATTAAATTTTTTTCAATATATACACTGAGAGAGTACAAAGGCCCAGGCAAAATCAAGCAAATTAGTAGAACTGTTAAATGAGTCGTAACTCTTGAATACTACTTCAAGCAATAAAATAGCTAATAATTTCTGCTATGCCAAATAATGACTTTTAACATGCAATAAGTCAATATAAAAATAACAAGCTATATCGATATCACAGAAAAATGATGAGAAAACAACTGCTTTTTTATTTATATTAATGAGAATAAAATGGAACAAAAATATGCCCCCAAGATCTTATGCATAAAGATGATCAAACTAAGATCAGTTTCGACGTAACATACAAAAAACTAAGACACACCTGAACATTCTGACTGCAACCAACACCTGTTACATTCTCTTCCGTTGATTGCCTTTTTGTCTGGTGAGGGTCTATGAACTCATGTGTTTTCCTCTTGGCAAGAGGTTCTGAACCACGATGAAAAAGCGGCTGTTGGAAACAAATGGATAAGCAAGTGGTAGAAAATCTTGTTTTCCATGTATTTTACCTTGCTCAGATCTGCTTTGTGAGTTGGAATGTACAGGAGATGAAAAACATTGGCTAGCTCGAGCTTTATGTTTGACTTCCTGATATCCAATTAGATGACAGTGAAAATCCCTAAAAAAAATTTACAAGGATCCTCACATGTCAGATATTAATGCTCAAACCAGAAACCAAAAGGAATAGTCAAACTTCATTGCATTGTCTACTATTATCATACAGAATAGTCTTGCACATGTTTCGAAACCAGAGAACATGCAAAAGAGAAGATTGCAGATAAGCAGAGTAAATATTTCTGCAATCCATGTGAACAATAGAACGCAAGCATAAACACTATACCAGTATTCCAATGTCATATCCTTCAAGCGTAGTTCAAGCTTCTGAAACAGAGAAGTTCTCTCAAAATCTTGCTTATTATGAGTTGGCTCAACATAATCTGCTTGCAAGATACCTGAAACAAGAGTTACCAATCCTTTAAAAGTCCAGCATAATTCTAAAATTTAGGCATCAAATAGAACTAGATATTGTCAAGTATATTCAGTTGTTTCTTACCCACAACTCCTCTGCCCCTATTTTTTGTATAGCTCACAGCTGGCCAAAATGGCTGCAAATACGGAACTCAGCAATTACATTATAAACAGAGAGAGGGAGAGAAGGAGATAAGAACTCAGCTCATGCATAAATTTATGTCATTTTAACAGAGAATAAATATTAAATGACTTAAAAAGTTATCCGCTGGTGGATGCTGCAATATATGCAGTTCGACAAATAAGTATTTTCCATTTTAATAGCAGTGTTGCCAATTTCCCTAGAAGATGGAGAATAAAAAGCCCCATTTTCTTTATTTGCATAATTATAATATATATACTTTCTTAGCTTATTTATATTTTCCTTGCCAACTAAATACAGAACCACAGAAATTGGAGTAACTCCGTGTGATTAGTTTTCAAGCATTTGACAAGGGCAAGGATATTTATTTCATGAGACTGCTTTGTATACTGTTCGTTGATGTATTTGTCCGGCGCAAATTACAGATTTTATAGTGAGATATTTATTCTCTAGTCTGTTTTCGAATAAGATTGGCATTCATAGCCTCTCTTTTGTATGGAACTTTGCACACAGCATTCATACAGCAGTCTCCTAGACAGAGTTACCTTTCCTTATTCTTTTGAATTCAGATCCTTTATTTATGGCAAATATCTTATCCACCTCTTTCTGTGACCCTCTTACAACAACCACCGCCAAGCCTTATCCTCCAGATAAGATCAGCCATATCAATCAACCAAATCCTTGTACACTATCAAAAACTACAATTTACGAATTATATCAAGGTCTTTTTAATGCATTCACCTGATATTTTCCTTAATCTTCCTCAACTTTTAATTGAGTTTTCATCCATTTTATAAACTTTTATCATTGGAAACTCTGTTGAGTAATAATTTACCAGTATCAGCCGATTTTTGTGATATATATTGAAGCCATGGATGTTAATTGCAGGAGCTTCCTTAAGAAATCCAATTGTTGTGACAAAAGTTGCCTGCATAGTTAATCCAAGAAGAAAAGAAACCAAATTAGTTTGACTAGCATAAGATTTGAAACACTAATTACTTTCATTTACAAATTGATGCTCAAAATTTCAAAATAAAATAGAGTGGGTCTATGTATTCTCTACACTTTAAGCTCAAAGGGCCCTTTTATTAGGGGACATGTTATATATAAAATCATTCATATACTTTCACCCAACAGCTTATAATTTTAAGATAATTGACCATGGCAATGCATATTTATCCTGTCAAGAACATACTCTCGTAAAAGCTTAAATTGTTAGCTAAAGACTCATTGATGATTTATTTCAATAACAGGTTGGATAATTTCCCACTCAATTAACATCGGCGGAAAAGTCAACGGTTAGTCAAGAACCTTTTCTGAACCACCACTTTGTGGTGCATACAAGATATACTGAATATGTTTAAGATCGTCTGCAATATTATGTAGCTTCACAACTTGCCCTCGCAAAATAATCCTAAAACTTTCTGGTATTTTCAAGTACAATATAGACAAGTAAACCTGTTGAACATGAGAATATTAGACTTGAGTAAACGAAAGCTTATATGCCACTCAAGGATAATTTTCTAAATAAAGCATACACGTAAAGAATAATAATACTGGTTAGCAATGTGTTGCTCATTTATCTTCCTGGCAGAAGTTGTATCAGTTTTTCTGAAGTACCCAGCAATATGAATATCCTGCACGCAAAATAATTTAGGTTCCTATAGTGAAATCTTGATTTTATAACAGATAGAAATGCAAAAAAGTAAAACCAATAAAAGAATTACAACCTTGGGATCGGTATCAAAGTCTAGTTCCACATTCCCACCATGGTCGAACCATAAATTGAAGATAATAATTTTCGTACCATGATATCCCATGTTATCAAACTGCCAAGGAGAGAGAAATATTAAAAGAGATCATAATCTGAGGAGAAATATGGTTAGCTTAATTAGATGACAATAAACATTATAAAACTACTTCATATACTTTACAAGGATTTATTTGGTTATATATGATAGCCCCCCATATTTGAGTAGAATTACATTCTCGGTAGAATAAGAAAATCAGGTTACAAATCAGAAAAGGTCCACCACAAAAATTTGTATATTGATTATATGACCACATACTGAATTTCTTGAGGATATGGAGTCATCAGAGAGATTAGCCTATAAACCAAAAAGATAGCTTCACTAACCCAGGATAAATTAGCATCAAGAAAGACTATATTTGAATATAAAATTATATCTATATTCTGGACTTCTGGTTTCCTTTAGTTACGGGATGACTGTGATTGTGCATAGATCTTAGTGGTGTTAATTGCGGATGGCGGGTCATGGCGGAAAGCCAAAAAACCGCCATGAGAAACTGCCATGGCGCTGCCATGGCGGATATTTGATAACACTGGTCCTACTAAGTCACTATTATAGGAAGTTGTTACGCTATTCATATTTTAGTTTTAGCCATCTAGGGAGACTTGGAATATTTGTAATTTAAATTCTTGGAGATGCAAGTGGAGTGTTGGACATAGCCATATGTTAGATAGGCGTTAATGATTTTTTCTTTTGTAATGTCCAAGTAATTTCTTAAAGAGTTTAGCAAAAGTAGTAGAATCTTAATGCTTGTAGGATTAGGATTTAAATGAGTAAAGCATCATATTTCATTTTGGTCCTCAATACATATGGGTCACTCATTTTAGTCGTTGAAAGACGAAATCACCATTTTTTCCCCTAAAAGATGAAAACATGTAATCAATTTAGGCGCTTTTTTACCATCTTTCAAGGAAGAAAATGGTGGTTGCTATCTTTCAAGACGAAAGTGATTGACCATATATCTTTCAGGGGCCCAAATGATGCGGCCCAAATGATGCTTTTCTGGGATTTCATTTTTGTTAGGTTTGGAATAACCTAACAGCCATACAACAGTAAAAAGTAGAGAAAAGAGAAGAATTCTGAAATTAATTCTGAAATTAAACTGAAAACAATCCAAGAAGGAGAACCTTCTTCCAAGGGGGAATCCCTTTACCAACTCTAATACTCAAAACATAATCCTAACCTAATGACAGTACTCCTATTTATACTAGTCTAACCCTACTAATGAAATAAAGATAAAGATAAACCTAACCAACTTACATATAAAGAGAGACTTGAGATAAAGATAGACTACCAACTAACAATATCAAATCAAACAAAACCCAGGCCCACAAACACAACACTAAGCCCAGGCCCAAACGCCACAGACCCACTAATAATTTTAAATTTAGAACCCTAACACAATCCTAATTCTTAGAATACCAGATTGTCGGAGTGTATAGTCATTTTGACACTCAAAATAAATGACGCCAGTCAACTTAGTCCTTGAAAGATGGAAATAGGAAAAATAGTCCCTAAACAATAAAAATCCATCAATTTAATCCTTCAAAATGAAAATCACGATTATTGTAATCATTGAAAAATGAAAATAGGCGACCCATTTTAGCCCCTGGAAAACTAAATTCAAATTTAATTCCATCTTTCAGTGACTATTTTGTTTATTTCCTTATAAGGGGGTCAAAAGTGGCTGACCCTATATCATTCAGGGACTAAAGTGACTATTCACTCGAGATTATATAGTTTATTTTGAATAGAGTGCTCAGTTTTACGAATCATGGCAGCAAATTGCTCTAACTAATGATGCATAAATGCATCAACCCCATAGGTGAGTGTGTGACCTAGATTTCTTTCTTCTTTCTTTCTTCACCATATTTGTTTATGATTTTATCAACTGCCCAGATAAGATATTTCTTGGAAAGCATCACTAAAAAATCACCCTCAATGAAAGCCAAAAGTGATTCTTCCTTCCTAAAACCCCACATCCTAATTTTATAATACTACCTCCGGTCCTTATTAAGTGAACTAAATAACTTCCTCATATCCATTAAGAAATATAGTTAATGTAGTTACTAGCATTAAATTTTTCTTAATCTATATTAACTTTCCAAAATACCCTTAACCCACTTACTCGGATAATGGAAAGGGAGAGAGTCCAATTCATGTGACACATGTAGTAGTGTTATTGACTGATTAAATAGGGTAACTTTGCAAAATATATAATTAATGCAACACAGTATTCAAGCTGGTTCTTACAAAAAGAACCAAACCATACCTCCAATTTGGTTCTAATAATAAGGACTGGAGGTAGTATTGTTTAGAGCACCCAACTGAACCCTGAAACCACATTCTAGCATTTTTAATACAAGCCCCTTCTGTCTTAACCTACCTACACTAACTTCTAAATCTATCAGTCAAAAGTCAAAACCAATACTGGTAATCAGCCCAATATAACAGAGTAATCTCCCATCTGTCTGAAGATTAGAAATAGAAAAAGTAACACCATAAAATTAGTAGTGAACCAATCAAGTAAACACCAAGCAATGGAAAACAAGCAACTCTCTCCAATAAAAGGAGCCTTGGGCTTTTGTATCTGACAGCACCATCAAATAGCTCGAGCCTTAGACTAAAGAGGCCAATGCATCCTTGCTCTGTACTACCAATGTTTAATGCCAAATTTGACACCAAAATCTCAACAAATAGGTAAACAAGTATGACAAAATTATAAATTGGGATCCTACAATCATATATTGCAGTCCCAAAACTGTAAAGAACTAAACATATATTTTAAGAAATAGAAAAGGTGGGGAAAAGATTTCAAACAATAGTAAACTATACCTACATGTTGATCTTTTAAGTATCTACTGTTTAGGACAACGAAAAAGCTAAGGGAAAAATGACTACCATTCAAAGTGATATATATGTTCCAGACATAAATAAGGCTATACTGTCTGGAACGATAGTACAGAAAGAGCGAAGTAAAAATATCAGTCTATATGTTCTTAAAGAAACAGCAATTATCATGAATAACAGAAAAACTTCAGATTCTCACTTGTTTCAGAAGTTCTGCTTCTGATAAATATGGAGACCACTGCAGCAGCATGGACATATTAGCGGTAAAATGCTCTTGGCCATTTAGTTTTTCCATGTTTCCAGTTGATGTATTACATTTATAATTCACCTGAATTTAACATGTCAGCTAGTCACGTCAATTGAAACTACTAGAGTATAATTTTATTGTATAAAGAAATATCATTAGAACTTGGAAGGAGAGCACAAGCACTGCTTCAAACAATCATGATGGTCGACAAGAGAAGGAAATTCTGGCAATAAGGCTTAGCAGCATCCACCATAACAATGTCAAGTCAACTACCTGACTTACAGGTACTCTACACCAACACAAATTTACTGACAATTAAAACAGTAAAAGGTAAAATACATTGTATCCCTCCCGAAGCAGTTTTTCCTTAACTGTCATTATGGAAAATTCAATAAAAGCACCAGCTTTTTAAAATATCACCCCCCCCCCTTAAGTTTTGTTTTTATCACAACCCCATGTAGTTTGATTTTGAGTGAAAATGCATTTTTTCTTCTTTTTTCAGTTAATATTTAAGCAACAAATCAGCATTGACTAGCATTTCAATCAATGCACTCTATGAGCCAGAAATCTCTAAGGTGTAAATACAGGAAATATTACTCACCATGGGCACTACAATTCTGTCAAGCCGAGTTTGCATCAAGAATGTATAAGACAAAAGTCCAATGCTTTTAGTCAACCCCCTGAACAACACACAATCAGTAACAAAAAAGATTTGAAAAAAATAGCAATTTACTTCTTTCCCCCCCATAAAGAAGAATAAAATCGGAGTAGTCATTTTCATTTTTTACCAATCAAATTTCAATTTCAATAGATAAACTAAAAAATAGCTGCATTATGTTATTACAGTAGAAAGGACAGAGCCCAAACAGACAGCAACATAAAATCATGAGTAATTTTGAACCCATACATATCATTCGGGTGGCAGCTGAAGACAATGACATCTGCACCAAGCCTCATACTACCAGTCTTGAAGCCATTTCCATCTGCAAGGCCAAATAGAAAATTAAATATAGAAGAGAATTCCAAAATCATTGCAAAGAGAATGTCCCGGTCCGTACATTGTCCAATTGCCGGTTTTGTTTTATCTGAAAACCCAAAACTCAGGCAATGACGCATTGCTTCTGGATCCATTCCACCGCCATCATCTGATTGCAAAGTGTTGGCACAAAATCAAAATGGTTAGAATAAACACCTAAATCACCATATTTAGAAGAAAAAAAAAAAAGCAATGTTATACAAGATTCAGAAGTAGGAATTTAAAACCTCGAACTTCAGCTTTCTATAATTGAAAAGTACCATAAGCAACATACCTTGAATCAACAATGCTGGACTTCCATCCTTCGGATTTAAAATTTTATCCACAATAACAAAAGTAGCCCCATTTTGGATCTGCCCCATGAACAAAAGTCAATCATGCAATGCAAAATAACAAAATGAAATGCAAAACATTAAATGATAAAAGCACAAATATTTATAGTAGACATTAAGATTTAACACTAATAATATGATATTACATATAAAGAATAGAATATTGGATATTGGAATAAACATTACCCCGACATCAGAGTTAAGTATAAAAGGAATGTATCACATATATTTCTGTAACAGGACAAGTGCTATTGGCTTTGCTCACTTAAATCCAACAACTCCCCCTTTTAAAAATAAGCTTACAATTTTATGCCGTTCATATATTTCAATTTCAACCTTTCTAAAAGGCAACACCAACAAGACAAAAAAGAAGTAATTTTAGGATAGGGAAATAACAAAAATGGATAGACTAAACACCTTTGCAATAGCTTATGCTGCTAAAGATCAAATAAAATAGTGCAGCTTATAGATTTCAAAACTTTTTGGTTTCACAGTTCAAAAACATGAGAAATCACCTCATCAACTGCATTATCAAGAAGCTCAGCCACCGCTGTAGACGGAAAAAAAAAAAAGGCAAATACCAGCTCATGAGAAGAATAACAAAGGAGGGTGTCTAGAAGAATCGTTTAGAAGAGATAAGTTTAAACAAACTGTTAGAACATACCACCAAATGCCCATTTATGTGAAGTTGCATTGGAGTGAAGGAACATAGGGTGGACATGCAGATAGTTCTCTGCATCTGCAATCCAATAAGAAAAGTATATGCATTATGAGTCCAGAAAGCACAAACACCCTTTGAACCTACAAACTACAAGCTTATCAAGTAGCATGTGAGATCTAAAAAGTATAATCCCTATGAATCAAGCGGAAAAAAAAAAATTAAACTAGTAACTAGTGTACTATTATCATAACCTTGGTTGACAGAACATTAGGGTGCATTACAGCCATAGAATATATCAGTAAACTACCTAAATTTGAGAAAAATTATATTGTATTACTTTGGATGTTGACTTGCGAACCAAGTCCGTTGTTGTAGTTTCCAGCTTTCCAAAACTGCCTACAAAGGGGTGGTGCACAAATTGGTGGTGCCGCGTAAGAAAGGCCAGTGTCACCAGAATGACTATGACATGTACTTGGACCACTAGAGCTTATATTTTCTGCAGCTTTGGGCCCTTCATCGTCACTAGATAAATCAATGATTTCAACAGCACTCATTTTTATCCCTGTATCACCAAAGCAAATCATACACAATTGAGTGCCCAAGATGAATCAAGAAAACCATATAGAGTAACTAAGAAAGGGGAGCAAATCCAGATCCAGTCAATACCACAAATCATTAACATGTAACCAATGGTGATGCTTCAAGTTGAAAAGGATTCATTAAGTATTTAGATATACTAATGCAATGTTAGGAATTGCGCCAGGAGAAATATAATAGAAACACAATAACAACACAAATTTAACGTGGAAAACTCCAAAACCGGAGAAAACCATGGCATATTTGTACATACAACCAGAGAATAACACGATGTTAAATTTTTACAATACATGGATTTTCCTCTCAATCACCCCACAACCTCAGTACACCCATACTCTCCAAAGCAAATATTTAAACTACATCTCACAACACCGAGGTAGTTAAAATTGGGATTATGGCTTTAATCGAGGAGGGGGGTGTTAATTGTAAATCGCATAATCGTGATATATATATATATATATATATATATATATATATATATATCAATTCATATGTATGCATATAAAATAGCATAAACAACAAAAGAACACATTAAATTACTAGAGACACTTACATAAAGGTGTATTCATCATTATAAGTCATAAAAATAACTCATAATTCATAGGAATGTCATACTAAAACAGCCAAAATACCAACCCCAATCCCAACACCATCACTTGACGTACCACCCCCAGCCTTTCATTGCTGGTGTCGGAGCCTTGTCGACGGTCGGAGCCTTATCGCCAATGCATGGCGGGGAGAAGGGGCCTCGGCTCAAAAAATTAGGAGTTTTGTGAAATAGGTAGCATAGCTTAATCACATAATCGCGATTAAGATGCGATTTTCATCGCTTTAAGGTTAGATTTAGCTCGCCGAGGTGCAATGCAATCGCATAATCGTAGGATTAAGGGATTACGATCAGGATTCTGACTACCATGCATAACACTCAAAGACAAGAGAATAAGAGAAAGAATAAAACCATATACAAGCTTAAAATGTTTCCAACTGGTGCTACATCTTGGGATGAAGAAACTGAACTAAGCAGCTTGCTATTTGGAAGCGTTCATCAATTACTATGCAGCACTATGCTAACACATTTTTCAGTATGCATGGTTACTGCGTACTGAAAATTTTATCACACACAGTGGCTTAACGCGTTTCGGTGCACTGTGAACACATTCACTGTGTACATGTTTTACCGACAATCTCCCACTTAATGTCACATTTGTGAGCTTCCAAAATTTTCTCTACCTTGCCAGTTTCATATTGCTCAAGTGTGACAACACCACATTGAACTACGCTCCACCTCAGCGTATGCATCTTCCACTTCCGTTGGCTAGACCCGTCAATCATAGCGTATCATTCTGTTATCATCTCCTAGGACTATGCTCACTGTGCCACCTTCAACCTTGTCCTCCCCAAAAGTATTGTTTAAACCAAAGACTTGTAGGATTAGTAACGAAGTCAACAACAACGATATATGTTCCACTCGATAGATTTTATCATCTATGTTAAATAGTTGATATACCAATGGTTGGATGTATTCATGAGGTCATGAAGATTTCCACCAATTTTCATTTTAAGTTGGTATAATTCAATCTTCAAGCAAATTTGGGTAGCAACTTTATTGTTGTTGTCAAACTAGTAACTCAAATTATATGAGTTTACAATTCTAAGTAAGGAAATCGAGTTAATTAACTTACAAACTAATTCTTCATAGATTCAAATATGGGTTTTAAACAGACAAACACCATAGCAAATGAATTTCCATGTACCATAATAAAGAAAAAAATGAAAAATGAAAAGAAAAGAAAATGAATTGACCAAATAGGGGCTTAATATGCACCCATGGACAACTGTGAAATCAGTTCATAAAATAAAAAATAGGAGCACTTCCTCCAACTTGAATCTTCAAATTAGAACGAGCTGGGGACTTTCTACAGGACAAATACTAAATATTCTGAGAGTAATGTACCAAGTAGTTTAAGATTTGGTTAAAATCTTTGATTTGATTCAAGAGTTTAATAACTATACAGTGGAAGTGTAAACAAGTTTTCCTGTTTTCAAAACTTTGTATAGGAAACACTAAAAAGAATATAAGTTGTTTTCAATGTCTTGCAGGATTATGGTGCTAGTAAGTATTATTATGTTCTCAATGAATTGTTGTAATACTCAAAAACTGCACAAGAGATTCTCATTTCAAAGTCAGTTTGAGCAATTTAAATCCTGGGAAGTTGGAGCTTTCATCTGTTTTTTTCTTTGACCGGGTTGTCCCCACTTGTTCAAGAAACTGTAGTTGTCCCTCCCAATAATGACTTGCCCAGGGTTCGAGCTTTGTCCTCTCACCCCCTTACAGCGGTCTAGCTTGCTTATGTCTACACCAAAATTCATCTAATCGTTGATTTTTGTGAGATGAATAATTACAAAAATGAAAAATTATAAAATTAATGGTTAGATGATAAAACTTGACATGTTCCATTCTTTTACAATTAAGAGGATGAGTTCCCTTCCACCAATATGACAGTGAAAACTTGAATGATTCCATCCTTTTCGCCAACATTACTTCCCTTTTCATCAATAAAAGAAAACAGTAGCTGTAGAGAAGACGTAAGGAGTTGTCCTTATTAAATAAATAAAAAAATTGAAATCGTGATTCGTGATCGTGTATATAATCTAATCTGAGTTCAGAGCCAAAACACTTTAGCGGCTTTATTGAAACATGTGAAAAAATGAAAAGCCACGACGCAACTAAGACCTCGTTTGGTTGGGGCCCAAAAGCAATTATTATTATTATAGCTTATCCAGTACATTTTTTTAGTAGAAAAAGTGGAACTTTCCAAACAGCTCTAAAAGTGTGAAGCATGTGATGTGATATGAGTAACTGCATTAAAATCTACTACGGTGACGACGCCGTTCAACTTGCATCCACCAAAATTTTCAGTTCAGATAGAGAGAATTGACACAGTAAGGGTTTTCGAAATGAGTGGCGGGCGTACCAGGGAAGCCACGACGAGCATGAGAGGCAAACAATGATGAAGGAAGAAAGGTTAAATGCTTCTTCTTCTTCTTCTTCTTTCCTTTCCCTTCAAGTTCTTCACACTCTCACGATCGATCACTGATTCACTACATTCAGGCACGGTGGTTTTCAGAACAGAAAAATCGACTACAAATGGTGTAATAAGATTTTGGTTAAGTGTTTCTTCACAGTTTAATTCTACTTCCACTGATATTTGAAATGAACAAACGAGATATAATACGTGGTGGGATAAAGAAAGAAAAGAAATAAATAGGAAAATAAAGTAAAAATGAAATAATCACAGCCCTAAGTTTTCGGTCATTGGACAATTCAGAAAGTTTTCGGTTCTTAGATTAAAAAGTAAAAAATAAAAAATGGTAGCCTGAAGGACGTTTTGTCTTGCCTGGACATCTAGAACCTTCAAGAAACAATTTTGGTAAGAAGTAAAAATAAATTAGAGATGTCTAAACATTACATATTTATTTATTAAATATAATTATTCCTAGAAAGTTTATTTAATCATTGTATGTCTTTAACCGGGTTGGCGTAGTGGTTCAGCACTTTGTCCCTTAAGCAAGTGGTTGGGGGTTCGAATCTCAACTCTTGTGAATGAAAAAAACTCATTGGTCAGCCCCCTACCGCTTCGTACGTTAAAATTTTCACCTAAACTGGACACCTCACAATTCCTCTTCTCCCCCACCGCCCTCTCATCCTTCCCCACCACTCCGCCCTTCCCTCACGCCCTCTATTGTCGTCATTCTCCTCCTCCTTCCCCTAACCCCACTCTTTTCTCCTTCCCCTCGCTCCTCACCCTCTCTACAGGTAATCTCACGTGCCCTATAATTATAGGGCAGCTTCATGATCCTTCCATTGCTCCCGATCACACTTTACGCCACGTAATCGATCAATGGCTTCAACTAGGTCTCCAATTTGAGAACTTATGGGAGGAATGGTGGTAGAAAGACTATTATGTGAGAGATCCAACATTAACAAATTTACCAACTTTTGCAAGATTTATTGTTATTATTCCTTTCAAGAGATTGTCACAAAGATCAAGAAATTGTAGAGTTTTGGTAAACTCAGAGGGAATGTTTGTAAGAATATCTTTAAACTAGATTTATAATAGGATCTAAAACACCAAATGATAAACTGCATATCTATTGAAAACCCAATGAGAATTGTCACAGTTTCAAGAATCTACCTGCAACGAGATACCATGCACAAGTGTGCACTCCAGATTGGGATCTTTCTCTCTGTCCTCCCTCTCTATAATTCAGACCTTTATGACAAGGCTGCGCAGCAGGAGTTTGAGAGATGATAGGAGATCCTGGCCAAATATATAGTACAAGACTAACCCTAGTTTTCCATAAATTATAGGCCCTAGGTCACTTGGCCCTACATCATACACTTACCAATTGGGCTTGAGCCCAATAAATTTAAATATTATATATTGTGAATTCCAAACTCATAATTAATCAAATGGGAATTGGTTCCACCACCATCTTCATTGGTCCTTCCACCACCCCCTATTTTGGTTCATTTACCATTCTACCCTTAAAAACAAATTTTATTCCCTACATATCCCTTACCATCATCACCTTCCTTCCTCACTACATATCCCTTACCACCATCCATTTTCCTTTCCTCATCACCATTCTCACCTTCATCCTCTTTCATTATTCACCTTCACAACCACCATCATCTTTCTTTTATCCATAAACCATAACCGTCCCTCATACTATCATCATCCAACCTCACTCATCACCTTCTCCAGCCCACCCATCACCTTTTCCAACATTCCCCCATATGTAACGTCCTTTTTTTAAGTTTTTCTCATTCTGAAAAAAAAATTGCAATTGTAAGTGCGATTTTTCCTCCATGGTCGCACTTACAAGTGCGAAATTTGTATTTTAATTTTTTTTAATTAAATCGATGTGTACCGCACCTATAAGTACGATTTTGCCTCCCTTGTCGCAATTACAAGTGCGAAAGTTGTATTTTAATTTATTTTAATTAAATCGATGTCTATCGCACCTATAAGTCCAACTTTTCCTCCTTGGTCGCACTTACAAGTTGGACTTATAGGTGCGACCAGGAGGACAAATCGCACTTATAGGTGCGACACACCTTGTTTTATTAAAAAAAATTAATATATACTATTGCATTTGTAAGTGCGAAATAAGAAGAAAAATCGCACTTACAAGTGCGACCAGGGAGGACAAGTCGCACTTATAGGTGCGACACACCTTGTTTTATTAAACAAATATATATATATATATATATATATATATATATATATATATATATATATATACTATCACACTTGTAAGTGTGAAATAAAAGGAAAAATCGCACTTACAAGTGTGACCATGAGGACAAATCACATTTATCGGTGCGACACACCTTGTTTTATTAAAAATAATTAATATATACTATCGCACTTGTAAGTGCGAAATAAGAGAAAAAATCGCACTTACAAGTGCGACCAGGAAGGACAAATCGCACTTATAGGTGCGACGCACCTTGTTTAATTTAAAAAAAAATGCTATCGCACATGTAAGTGCGAAAGAAGAGGAAAAATCGCACTTACAAGTGCAATTTTTTCAGATCGCAAAAAACTTAAAAGTTAACATTGAGAACACCCACAACAGCCACAAGCCAGTGCAAAACTTGTGTTGACGAAGAAGAAGGGTGGGTTGCAGGTTGAGATTGAGAGATGAGAAATGAATGTTGCAGGTTGAGTGGGTTGAAAGGAGAAAGGGAGGAGAAGAGAAGAAGAAGGATTGTAGTTTTTTTTTTTTAATTTAGGTGTATTTTGAGTATTAATAAAATAGGGAATAGTGGAAGAACCAATGGGACGGTGGTGGAACCAATTCCCTAATCAAATAATTAGTGTTAAGTTTTCCATTCAACCTATTTTATAAAAAAAGATCCACCAATCATAGCCACACAAAGAAAATTCTAACACTCTCTCACTTGGGCAATATTGTTTTGAGTTTTGTTGTTTTGAATGGGGTTAATTATGTTTTTCGTCCCGGACTAATAGAAGCGAATCTAACCTAATTTTTTTTTTATCACTAAAAATTAAAAAATGTTGTTTAATTTAAAATTGTCCATCTAAGGTCATAAAAATTATGTGAAATTTTTATTTCCCAATACCGATTTGTTACTAATTTTTAAAAATTAGGTTGTCAACATGGACTTTTAACATGTGATTTGTTCCTTCAAAAACTTATTTCATCAAATTTATTTCATATCCCCTTAATTGTAAGTGCTCTTCATATTATTGGGTAATATTCATCTTCATCAAACCCTCGTCACCCATATCAAACTCATAAACATTAACAAACTATCAAATGAAAGTTAAAAACCATATAAATTTACCCAATTGATTACATGATCAAAATGTAAGAATTTCTACCTCAACCCATGGAAGCAGATCAATGTTATCGAGGAAGAAGGCCTTCTCCAAAGGGAAGATTTCCACACCACACTCTCTCATGGCTGCTACTTCCTCATTTACCTTCTGGGCCTCTTCTCCTCTTTTCTCTCTTCTCCCCCATCCTCTGGGGCGCCAGCAGACCCATGAAGCCAAATATTTTGGTCAAGGTCTTTAAGCTGCCAAGTTTTTATTTGGATCCATGCTTTGAGCATTTTAGGATGAAATCTGAAATGGATTTTGATCAAGTTTCCTTTTATAGGATGATATATAATGTGGGTTTGGATCAATTTTCATTTTTAGAATGAAATCTAATGATGGCAATCCCAGATTAGTCGGGATTCTACCTTATCTTATCTTGTCTTTATTATTGTTTATTGTAGTTACATTCTCAATGTAACAGTTGACCTCGAGATATCCGGAACGGTCATTTAGATTTCAGTATCGTCTTAGTTTCCACTCTGTATAAATACAGAGTTTGTAACCATGATTAAACAGGATAGAAATAACACAAGAAACCTTGGATTCAGAGTGTCTTCGATTCCTCAACCCTTCTTTTATTTTTCCCTTTCAAGAACGACGCTTCCAACATTCTTAACATGGTATCAGAGCTAGTCTGGTCCATGGTTTCTTTTTCTTCGTTCTTTTGTCCCATGGGAGAAGCTCCGTCTTCGTGTCAAGCTTTATCCTTTTCTTTAGATAGCCCTCACCCCTATCCTCAGCTGAGATTCATGAACAGAGGGGTAACTCCTGCCGACGTTCCGTTGAACTCAAGCTTTATCTCTTTCTTTACATTTTATGCAAATTTATCTTCTTTGCCGCTGAGATTCATGAACAGAGGAGTAACACCTGTCGACGTTCCTATGAACTCATGCCCATATAGCCGTAAGGCCTCTGAGCCGCTGATGGTAGAGAGCAAGTCCCTAAAGGAGCCTCCCCTGCAGGACACGCCCAGACACCCAAAACCCAAAAATATGTATATTTTCCTTCACATGTTGCTTCAGATCTGGCGGATCTGGCCAAGGTGTCCGAATCATCTTCCATGTTCTTCATCTCTAGCACTCCTGACCCAAGCCTCTAATCCGAGCACACCATCACCGTCAAAGGAGCGCAACTTTTCCTGACATTATATTTCCTTCCTTGTTAGTGATGGCTACAAGGATAGAGAGGCAAGCAAGTTGCAACCATGGAAGTCAAGCTCAACCGTGTGTTTTCGAAGACCTTCTTCCTTCTAGACCCACGTTGAGCTTGCGGGGGATGTTAGAGATAAGAATCGTCTCTTGTTGGAGGCGTGCAGAAACAGTCACAACATCGTCTGTGATTTGTAAAAAAGATCAACAACGGAACACATCGTCTGACCTATCGTCTGTTGGAGATCTTCTAATGTTGGAACAATGGATCGTCTGTCGAAGCCAAGATATATCGTCTGACCAGACATGTCATCTGAGTCCATGCTAGTTGTAGCGCATGTTATCTTGTAATAATGGCAATCCCGGATTAGTCGGGATTCTACCTTACCTTATCTTGTATTTATTATTGTTTATTGTAGTTACATTCCCAATGTAACAGTTGATTCCCTAATATCCGGAACGGTCATTTAGATTTCAGTATCGTCTTAGTTTTTACTCTGTATAAATACAGAATTTGTAACCATGATTAAACAAGATAGAAATAACACAAGAAACCTTGGATTCAGAGTATCTTCGATTCCTCAACCCTTCTTTTATTTTTCCCTTTCAAGAACGACGCTTCCAACGTTCTTAACAAAGGGACCAAAATGGATGTGAAAAGTCCATGTGGATCGCCTACATGGACTAATACTGAGAAATAAAAATTCACATAAGTTTTATGACGTATGATGGACCATTTTAAATCAAACAAAATTTTTAAGGACGAAAAAGAAGAATATTGTTAGGACCATTTTAGATTCAGGTAGGGATGGCACCCGCGCGGGGGCGGGGGCGAGGGCGAGGAGTGCCTCCCCACTCCCACTCTTCGTCGCTACATCCCTCCTGTATCCCACCCCCATCCTCATTCCCACGGTGCATGAATTTTTACTTCATCCCCGTCTCCCCACGGGGATCCCCAACATGTCACAATAACTTTTAAAAAGTTAAATTTTATATATATATATATATATATATATATATATATAATTATATATATATATAATTAAGAAATGTTGCAATAAATTTAAAAACCACAAGTGATAGCCCAATTACAACAAATTAAATACAAGTAATATAAAATGTTCATATAACAAAAATTCATCATACAATATGTGAAGCCTACAAAATAAATAATTCAAAATGTAAAGTCCAACATTCAACACATTCTAAATATAAAGTCTAACTCTCTAAATATTCTCTCGCGCATTGAGCATTGATAATGGAATGTGTTTAGAGCCCTTTATAAATTTTATTTATTTATTAGCTATTTACCATTTTTTATAGGCTTAAATATGTTTGGGGTCCCTGACATTTGAAAGGGAATCACTCTAGGTCCCTGAAAAAATAATTTGTAAAATTGGGTCCCTAACATATGTTTTTTAATCAAATTAAGGACTAATCTTATTTTAAGCTGATTAAGTCATCTAATCAGCCCCGTCAACATTTCCACATGGATTTTACCTTTTTTTTTTAATTACACATCAGGTTAAAAGCTAAAAATTAAAAAAATCAAAATTATAAATTAATTCCACATCCTCTTCATCTTCCTCCCTCCTCTCCCTCCCTCTTCGTCTTCACCAACATCAGAAGGAATAGAAAAATCTTAGTAGCCAACAACAACCAACACACCAGAACTTCAGCAGCCATTAAAAGTCTTCAACAACCAACACATAAAAAACCCAGATCTGGAATCCTCTTCATCTTCCTCCCAATCTTGAACCGTCCCAGCCAACCCCTTCACGTTCGTCTCCTCCTCCATGTCCTCTTGCTCTGCCTCGTGATTCTCGCCGTCGATTGACATGGAAAGTGCTTCTGCCCTGAATGTGATTCAAGGATAGACAACCCCGGAAACCCTAACACCGTCATCGAGCGACGGGATCGGTGAATCGGAAGGGTCCGAAGGCGAGGAGGTCGCGACGTCGCGTTGAGGGGGGCTTGGGGGAGGAGCCGAAGAGGGAGCGGCTGTCGTCGTTGTCGCCGGAGAAGAAGTCACCGTCTAGGGTTCCGACGTGGGTAGGTGGAGGAAGGGCCGGCGGCGGGGTGAGGGATTTGGGATATAGGTCGTGGCTTTTTGTCTGGATTGTTGCCTTTTCTTCAAAGGTGGTGGTGCTTGTTGAAGATGTGAGAGGTGTGTGGTGGCTGTCATCATAAATGAGATCGAGGTGGCTCATAAGATTGAGGTGGCTCACGGTAGTGGTGGTGGTGGTGCTGCTGCTTGTTGAAGTAGTGTGTTTGAAGTGATTTTCTGATTTTGGATTTGTTTGAGTTTTAGATTTTCTCCATATCCAAATTTGTTTAATTTTGCAGCACTTGAAGGTTTCAATGGTGTTGAAATGGTAGAGATGAGAAACAAGGTTCAGTTGTTACCACTTGTTTTCTATTTTTTCAGATCTATTTGACTCTTTTGGTTTTTGGGGCTGGGTTTGTGTCTTAGTTTAGTTGATTTCTGTATGTTTGGATGATTCTGGAAAGGATGAAGCAAAAATATTTGATGTTCAAGCCTCTATTTGATTTCTGTATGTTTGGATTTAAAAAAAAAATTAATAATAAAAAATAATGACTGAGACTGATGATTGAGCTAATTAGTTTCATTAATCAGCTTAAAATGGGATTAGTCCTTAATTTGATTAAAAAACATATGTTAGGGACCCAATTTTACAAATTATTTTTTCAGGGACCTAGAGTGATTCCCTTTCAAATGTCAGGGACCCCAAACATATGTAAACCTTTTTTATATTAAGGGTATTATCATATTTTCATTGATATGTACGAGACAGAGATCATAATTGCCATCCCCGTTCCCATATTTTTTGTGGGTGGATTTTTATCCTCATCCTCATTCCATAGAAAAAAGTTCCTTGAGAACAGAGGCCTGTCCATGTAGAGATTCCCATTTTCAATGTATTTTTATTTAGTTCAATCTCATTTCATTATATTCCAACGATTTATTATTGATCAAGACGAAGACAACTAATGTAAATATGGCGAGCCAACTCAATTGACATGCACATGAGTTTTGAATAATATTTGTGAAGGCTTTCAAGGTCTTTCATAAGAAAATAGAGAATTCAAGACTCTCATTGTATGTGCACATTCTTCAAACAAAAAATGACATTTACAATATGGAATTCAAGACCAGTTTATGCTATCCTTATCCTGACATACTTCTCAAATCTGATTGATTGTCATCCACGCTAACATACACGCCAACAATCCTGTCCAGAAAGAAAAGTTACAGGTAATTACAAACTCACACCCCTAGCCTTCAAATGATTTGCTAAAATTACAATATCACTCCCTAGTCTTTCTATGTAGCAAAAAAAATGATTTGCTAAAATGGACAAGAGTGAAAAGATTGTTCTCTTCATACCGTGTTTGAATGTGCATTCAGCACAAACTCCAAGCCACGGGCTTTATTTATTCACATTTTCATATATTTCATATCATTTTCACTCATTTTATCTTTTACTTATATTTTATTTTTTTATCATATCAATTATCGTCTCATTTTTTTTTCAATTCTCTCAAGGTAAATGTGAAATTGATGTGTGAATCAAACTTTTTCCTATAATATTAGCTATTACATCCTATTTTATGATTCAACATGATGTTTTAGTTAGAGGCGATTTCTAGGAAACCACACTCACACTAACTCAAGTAACCAAAGAATGAAATAGCAAACGAAAAAAATTGATGAAGACAAAATCAGTGTAGTCTGCTATTAAACAACTACATTTGTGGTGGTTTTTCACCGATGCAAACTGTACCGGTTGCTTACTACCAGCACAAATGTCGGGTGTCACGTAGTTGGTTGCACTATTTTTATATTCATCAATCTGAAATGAATAACAAATTACCTGCAATCATTTTCACCCTCACAGGCCTTTCTGCTGCCGAAATCCCCACTGTAAAAATTGGCATAAAGAGTCACTTCACTAGTACATTAACATTGATAGCTAGATATAAAAGCAAAGAATCAAAACCAATTTTTCAATGACACTGATCAAGCAAATCCAAATCAAGCTTAGTAATTAAACAAACTCACTAACCTGAATCACAATTGGAGGTTGAATTGAAGTTCCCACACATACAAACCTGCCTAATCTCATCAGAACCATACCCACAAGAACCCCCAGTGGCCTCACACGCCCCACAGAACTCATCACTCCCCTGCACCGAATACCTCACACGAATCCCATACGACCAATCCCCAGGCCCATCCACCCTCAGCGGCGCCACGCTGTAGGCGCTGCTATACCCTTCACACTGAAGGTGCGTGAGATTAATACCCTTGATAGCCTCGTAAGGCACCGCGCAGCACTCAGGCGGGCCCGACCCGAAGAATGCTGAGCCAGCTGCGTTTGCGCGCTTGTGGCCCAGCATGTCCCAGGCCGGGCACCCGTAGTAGTCCTCGCAGCCCATGCCGGACACGTTCCGGCATGGCAGGTGCTTCCCCGGGAACCCCTGAAACAGAGGGGACCGGGGAGAGCACGCGATGAGCATGAAGACGTTGTCCGGGGTGGGGTTCATGTACGGGGCCCGCCACGGCTCGAGGGCGAAGCCGTTGCCTTTGGTGCCAAGCACAAGGCTTTGGCAGGTTGACATGTGAGGCTCGTGAAGGGTGAGAGCCTGGTAGGCGTAGTCGATTTCGAGGACCCTGTAGGATCCTGAACTGATGTGGAGCATGAGAACGTCGTTGATGCAGAAGAGGAGGTCGCGGAAGCCGGGGTGGCCGCAACCGTATTGGGTTGCAAATGGGTAATCTATGGTTATGTTGCCGCAGTATGATCTGCATGAGTTGGCTTGGCTGGAAGAACAGAATGTGATCAAATAAGCTGATAGAAAAATGAGGTAATAGAGGAGTGACATGGTTGTGAATTGTGATAGTTAGTTAGTTAGTGAGGGAGTGGTCAGTGGAGTGCTTTTATTGTTGCTGTGGGAATGATTATGGGGTAGCTTTAATCACATGTTTTGATGTTGAGGAATCTAGTTGAATTGTGTGTGGGTTTTCCTTTTCTTTTTGATGGGGCCAGAATTTTTATTTTGAATGGACATTTGGGTAGCTTTTGAAATTCTGTTGTGTGGCTTTGTTCTGCTTTTTTGGGTCGGTAAGGTTATGCTTTATGTCTTGATGGTGTAGGAGTAGAAGGGGTTTACATTAATCCGATCTCATGGAGAGTATTTTCCAGATTGTGCTGAGCAATGCGGCAATAGTAGTTGACTGTCAAGTTCTATGTTTTCTCACACTCAACTCAACTGTAGAAACTTTACTTCCACTTATATGTATTCCCAAGTACTAGCTAGTTCAATATAGTGCTTTTTTACGTGCCTGTGAATATTTTATATTGATCTTTTCTTTTCAAATTTATGACGAAAAAACGATGATTATCATTCTCTTTCTAAAGGTAGTATCCATGAATAGAGGTGATAGTATGGAGGTGGAAATATTGAACTCTGATTTTATTTATTTATTACCATGTTATCCCACAAGCCACGGATGGTCCAAAAAATTATTCTCCTTACCCGCAATCAGGCACGGATCCACGTGCAAGGAAAGGGGCAAGTGCCCCCACAGGATTTAAAAAATAAAATAAAAAAATAGTAATATTACTTATTTGCCCTTTCTATTTCCCAACCCTAATTCCTCTTTCATTTTCTGCCTCTCCCTCCTTCTCTCGCCTCCTTTGCTCGCAGCCTCTGCCTCTTCTCTCGCCGCGCCGTCGCGCGACTCTGCCTCCTCGCGCCGCGCCGTCTCTCGCCGCCGCTCGCAGCCTCTGCCTCCTTCTCTTCCCTCGCGCGGCTCTGCCTCCTCACGCCGTCGCGGCTCTGCCTCTTTCGCTCGTGCCGTCGCGCGCCGCTGCCTCCTCCGCCAGTCCGCGGCTCCTCTGCGCGTCTGCCTCCGCGGCACTCCCTCCTTCTCCACCTGCTCTGCTTCAACCCTCTTCTCCCCTTCGCGTCGCCGCCGCTCCAGAGTCCAGCCTCTTTCGCGCGGTCTCTTCCTGAACAACCAGTGAGCAAGCCAGCAAGGTAAGTCGGTAACCCAATCCTCTGTGGTGTCTGATTTGTCTCCACTGCTTACTTGCTTGCTTACTTTACTTGCTTGTTGTTGTTGGCTGTTGTTTTGTGTTTGGTTGGTACTTGGTAGCTGATTGAATTGAAGAAGGAGGTTATAGACTATTTTTTTTTACTGTGTTGAATTTTGCAAGTTTGTGTATTGTTTCAACTGTTGGGAACTGAAAGTGCTCGTCTGAGCATACTTTTTATTCTTTCATTGAAGAGAGTTTTGCACTCCTTTATAAAATGTATCCAACATTTACTTGTTTGAAATTCAGGAAAGGAATTGTAGTTTTGGTCCGACTAGTGTGACTATCCTCTGATAATTCGTGACTCCAATTTAATCCTCATTTCAGTTGTTACAATCAATTCCTACCCTCAGTTTATCAATTTACCTAAAACTTTCAAATCCTGATTGAATTGAAGTTTGTTTAGGCACCACTGCACCAGAATGATAGAATCATAGCCATAGCAATAGGATAAGATTGAGAGGTCATAGGACTTAGGAGGATGGCTAAGCCTAAGTGAATGTTTAGCACCAATATTGTTTGCTAACAATTTTCCTTTTTTCTTAACTTTATCCAGCAATGGAAAAATAGTACTTTCAATTTTTTAATAGTTTTATATTATATTTTCCATGTTACAAATTTATGTGTAAATTGCCCCCACATGTTCAAATTTCTGGATCCGTGCCTGCCCGCAATCAATGACGGATCCAGAAGTTTTAAGTTGTAGGGGCAATATGTACATATAAAATTGTAACAAGAAAAAACTTAATATATTTCTATTAAAAGTTTGAAAGCATATGATAATTGTTCTCTACAGATTCTCATATTCTGAAGACTTTGCACAATTCTTTCATTATCAACACAATAAAAAACATCTCTATATAAGTAATTAAACAATCATTTAAGCATTCATCTCCCTAGATAAGTAACTAAACAATCATTTGGACCCAATGGCTTATTAATTGCTCGAGGTTGAAGAGAATATGGTTTTCGTTTTTGAAGGAAGGAAGGAGAAGAAAAGATGGTTGCTCAAGTACTCTTCTTTTGAAAAAAAATCATTGCAAGATAAAGAAACGAAAATTATAGATGGGAAAAAATTAAGGGGATCTTCATATTTGATTAAAAAGTAAACCACAAGTAGATTTGACACCACATCTTTCATCCAATTTTTTAAGGCATTGAATGCTTCGGTTCTCTCACTTATAAAATGTTCAACGTTTTTTTCCCTTCTAATGTGAGACTTACTCACACTTAATATCACAACAGAAAATCAATGGCATTAAAATTCACTCAAATTATAAATTTCACAATGATTGAATAAACTATTCAATGAAATGCACATGTCAAGACAAATTAGATGCTCTCTATTTAAGTCCAAAAATCTCCCTTAAAAAAAAGTCCAAAAATCAAACCACAACCTTTCTAACAAACATAAACTAACTTGAAAATTGTATGTCGCATTTCAGTTTCTACGAACTAATTTGAAAATTGAAATATCAAATAACAAATACACCCTTCAAATCCAAGAATCAGATCGCTAAAAACAGGAAAAAGTCAATAGAAATAAAAAGACAGCACGTTTACAAATACTATGGATGCCCAACACGTTTACAAGAGTGTAACATTTAGGATAAATGACGAAAAAATTTCAGCTTTGTGGAACGATTACTGTGTGGGGCAATTTTTACTACATGTGGCAACATAAAACTCAAACTCTTTATACTTAAGTATACAACTAGTAATTTTTCTGAAAACCATGTGGGGGCAGCTGCCCCCATGGCCTTCAATGTGCATCCGTGCCTGCCCGCAATCCAATCCAAGAATCGAGTTATCGATTAAATGCTTAATGAGTCTAATTATCTACCAACTGTGGTGGGACTTGTTGGTAAATTTCGTGGATTTCATGTGTTTACTTACATATAGTATCAGGGAAAATGTAAGGTAATATGAACATATCCAAGACGAAAGTTACGAACAACGTGTGTAGTGTACTTAACTTTTTTCTCTCATAAAACCCAACCGATCAAGTTTTCAGTCAAACACTGTGATTGGTGGAAAGCTTATTCGTAAACTTTCATTTCGTAACAACCAGCGAAAGTATCACATTGTGTAATGAGATGTCATGTCATGTAATGAGATGTAAATTTCACTTAGTGTTCCGACGGCCCAAAGGTATCACATCCAACCCAAATAATATAAGGGCAGGCTAGAAGACATAGTAAAGGAACAACTTGTTCTAGCCAGAGGCCGAGCGGTTGCACAATAGCCGAGATAATAATAAATAAGCAAGGCAGCTACAGCCAACCTTTGCGCTCGAAAGTCCATTCGCAAGGGCTTCCGGTAGACATGTAGAGATGATGATAACGGTTCTCAAGCCTATAAATACATGCAGCTCGGCCACACTAGTTAGCAGAAGTAACATGTCGACATAGAGGACAATGAGAACTCTAAAGTCTTATTTCAGGAAAAACACTTATCCAATTCATCCCTTAACATGAGATGACTAATCGAGTCACATATTTCACTAATGTTTTTGAACTAAAATCTATGAAACTTTTTTAAACAAACTAATTTCAATTTACTTTTTTTTTTCAAAGGCTAAAACCATATTTAAACATATTTAGTTTAAATAAATAAAAACCTCTTAGTTTTTGAGTTTTAATACCTTCACATCTCATTTTCATGTGAGTTTAATTAATTGGGTCTAAGTTGAGTTTGAGTTTTTGAGTTTTTTAAACATCCCTTTTAAAAAAATTGTTAACTTGAAAAAATTGTTACATGTGCATTGCACCGGGTAAACATGAACAAAACAATCCAGGAGATGCTCCACAACACAACATACATAGAGTAACATTCCGATCACCATGGCGGTGCAATCTTTCAAGTCCACCGCTATCTTCACCGAATCAAATTAGTCGGAGATCGATTTCCCCTTTCGTCACCTAGTTTCTCGGCAACCAAACAGGCTACACAAGCTCTTTTTCATTTCGCGGAGTTTACTGCACCTCCATCCATGGAAGCCACTGACAACACAGAAGCCACATATCAATATGTAAGAATCTTTTGTTCTCCTTTCAGTTTAAGAGTTAATTGCATTATTTGATGTACAGATTGCAGCATGCAGAGTTTTTGGATATTGAACCCTAGGATTTTTTATTTATTTTTATCTGAATGTTGTGCAACTTATCAATCTAATAGCTGCAATGGCATGATTCATCTATAGCACTCACTTAGTTGGTTGACAAGAATACAAATAGAATTTTATTTTGAGCATTTCTATAATATGATGATCAAGGTTGTATCCTTATTAGGGATAGAATTAATAAAAGCAGCAGTGAGAATAAGAATTTCTTCCTTGATAGCATGCCATTCTGTCAATAGAACAAAAGAAAGTATGTCTAATCTGGACTTGCAGTGGTTGAAATTGTTATGTTAATATTTCACTTTTCCATTTTGTAGGGTTTGTAAGGCCTCACCTTATTTGTGCAGTCTAAATTTGTCTCTCTCTCACTCTGTCTGAAAAGATTATTGGTCTTGTTATGATTTCTGAATATGGTTTGATGTCAAAGAAATATATTGGTGTTGGTATGATTCATGACCAAGTTACATAATATACCACAGTGGCACAATCCACTTTTAGAGTTCTGTAGGTGTTATACAAAGGGCTTCTCATACTGTTTGAAAATATAAGTTGCTGAATACCAGAAATCTGAGTTTAATTAATTGGGTCTAAGTTGAGTTTGAGTTTAATTCCAGAAATCTGTACACATAACCCCTTGAATGTTTATTTGATCATCCTTCAATTGATCTAGTAGGAATTTGTTTATGCCTTCCTTTCAAATCTGCTTTCCTTTTTCTTCTGTATTTCCGAAAATTCTTCTGTCAAGTGTGTGCTGCATTTCATCATGCTGAATTCATTTAACTCCAATGCTTTTTCTCATACCTTCTTTAATCAGGGTTCTCCAAAATTAGCTGGTTCTGTTAACTGGGGCACAGCAACCGTCATTGGAGTATTTGCAGGCATGTTATATGGCGGTAGCAAGGAGGCAGCTGCTTCTGTTGTAAGTTTATGATTGAAAAGATGCTCCTAAACTCTGCTTCATATAGCAACCTCAGAGTGTAGCAGAGTTGTTATTTATTTAGGTTTAGCTTTGGTCCCTACACTTTCATAAATGGTTGATTTTGGTCTGTAGGTATTGCGCAAGTCAAGTCCTTTTAATTTATAAAATTTACTAAATATGTTCCTGAAGTTATGCTACCATCCAATATTTAACAGGACATGGTTAACTCTGATTCCATTAGTCATCAGACCATGCAATATGGAATATGTAATTAAAAAAAAAGAACCTTGCTTCTGATGTGATTAACTTGCCCATTACATTTTCCGCTAAAAAATGAATTGATTATCCTACATGTAAAAATTTAAATATTAATAACCCACATCACCTAGGTTCCTTGCCACATGTGATTAGAGTTAGCCACATCAACAGATTCTGTTGAATATTGGATGGCAGACTAATATCATGATTACGTTTGACCAATTTTGATAGTATGAGGACTTGATTTGTGCAATTAAAACTACAAGGATCAAAATCACCTTTTACGAAAGTAAAGCGACCCAAAGTGTTATTAAGTTTCTCTTCCCTTATAGTAGAATTACATATTCCATAATTCTGTGTGTGGGTTTAGTTCGGTTTGCTTACTTTAGATATGGCCATGATGAGTGAAGTTCAACACTACCTTTATGATTCCAAAGCTATTTATTTTCTTTGTGGTCCCCAATGATGAATTTTCCTTTAGAAAGTAGTTGCGTCTTCGGTAGAAGAGGAATGTACAATTGTACATTAAAGCAGAAGAGTAACCTTTCCGTCACAGAATGAGTAAGAATCTGTTAAAGTTTAATCATACTAAACATAAGGTTTTATATCGTGTATCCTGTAAAGAAAAGCAAAGACTGTTAGAGACTTCTTGCTCAATCCCTATTCCCTGTTGAAAATTTTCCAGTAATAGTTACATTAGAAGGTAGATACAAACTGATTAGGTGAATTCTGTAAGGATGTGACAAAAGATTTAACTATCCCATCAACAGACAATTGGGCATAAATTTCTGTTTAATCCTTGTGTATTTTTCAATTACCTAAACTGAAGAAGACTTGAATTGTTTTCATTTAGTAAGATCGAAATAAAGTGGATCATAAACTTGGCTTTTCAGGGGTTCAGTTTTGCATCATTTTTCTTAATTGAATCTACCATTTTTAGTTTTGTGAAGTGGTGGAGCGGTTGATACTTTGATACGATTTTTGCAAGAAAGTTATAAAATCGGTGGGGGAACATGAGTTGGTGCCAGGGACCACGTCACTAGTTGGGGCTTTGTTGGTTGTGCTTCTGGTTTTTCTTGATTTTGTGGATAGAATCTATAGATACCTATTTTAATTCTTGTCTTGTTGCTCATGTATGTGGATCATATGTTTATTGTAGTTCTGTTTTAGTAGTTTTGCTTTGTCTGGGAGAGTAAGTAGCGCTGGCTTTTCGGAGGGTGACAGGGAGTTGGAGGAGTATGAAAAAAGGTCTAGTAGATTGTGGAATTAGCTATTTTGTTTTGAATTGGTGGTGGTGTTATGTTGGGCTATTAGTTTCATGAACTGTTCATTTAAAAATCATTTTGGTTGGTGTTTGAGATGAATTGATGTTCTGTTTGGTGGTCATTTTCATCTTGGGCTGATGATGGAGAGAATCCATCTTACAAAGTTGGAGAATGTCACTGAGATGCTTTTGATTCCAAGGGCTGCATTGTTGAATATTGGTTAATTATCTCATTCATCCAGCGGGACTTCAGTTTTCTTTTGGGTCTATCATGATAACCATTGTCCTGCTTTTGTATTAGATGGTTCAGTAAGAGGTGCCCCAATATTTTGTTGATGGTCTTTATCTCTTGGGGCTGGCAGTTGGTGTCCCAGTAACTTGTGGGGTTAGTTCCCTTTTTGTTCTAATATGTTGGTGGATTGTTGTTGGGTCATTGCTTCTTGGCCATTTTAGTACTTATAAGTTGGTGGGTGTTTGAATTATTTCTCTGCTGGTTTTGTGTAAGATGTGCTGGGGTATCTTGAATCTATTCTAATCTCATCTGAGAGGGGTGTTCTCAGAAATTAGCTTTAATAAAACTCATTTTGTTGTTCGGAAATAAAAAACTTTTACGTTGTATCTGATTATTGATTCCACTGTGGTGTCCTTTTTATGCTTCTAATTTGCCCCTTGTTTGAAGGAAATCCTAAGAAAGGGATAACTAAGTCAGAACTTTTTAAATTGCTTTTTGCATTTTTGTTCTATTTTGGGAAAAAAAATCTGCAAGAAACGGGGCAAATAGTAGTTATCCCCACTGTCCTAATGGATTTTGTTAGTATTACTAAAAATATGTTTGAACTTTACATCTGAATGCAATAAAGACCTGACTCACCCCTCACAATCATTCGTTTAGATAGAAAAAGAACTCCCCTTTGCAAACATGTCACTAAGATTTATCTTTATTTTTGCTGAGTATACATTCTTTTTGTTGCCAAATATGTTAACATAAACATTGCTTGTTTGTATTATCATAATTAACTGTGGCAATCATAAGAATTCCTTTGTTCTGTAGAGCAAGGATGCAGAAGTGATGCTGAAACTTGGGAGCACAGAAGACAAACGTGCGCAACACCGATTGATGAGAGATGCAATGGAGAAACGATTCCTTCAAGTTACACGGGGCTCAATAGTTGGAGGGGTACGCCTTGGAATGTTTACTGCTGCATTTTATGGCATACAAAATCTGCTTGAAGAGAAGCGAGGTGTCCATGATGTTTTTAACATTGTTGGAGCTGGATCAGCCACTGCTTCAGCTTTTGGCTTAATCTGTAAGAAACCATAACTTGACTGTAGAGTTTATAATGCTACCTAGGTTTTTTACCTTATTAGTTTGGTACCTTCATAAATTTACCTCAGCTTCAGTTAACTTTCCTTGTTTGTCATTCCAATATGGTACCTTTTTCTTATATAGTGAAAGGATTCCTTAGGTTGTTGGAAAATAGTAAGATGTCTGTTAAAACTGGTAATGTCAGTAAGAAGAATTACTTGAATAGAAGAACAAAAAACTCAGCCCAGAATCAATGTGATCATGGAAGTAGAGATAGAAATCTTTTATTTCTCAAGTGTTGAAAAGTACAAACTCTAGTTCCCAATAAACCAGCCCAACCAATTCCTAATATTGCAAAAACTACTGAGGCTATGATTCCTCTATTTATAGCTAACAACTAACTAATAAAAGTTAGTCACAATTAGTTATTTCCCTTCTCTATTTGCACCTAACATACACTTGTTCAATGTGAGGTCTAAGCCTATACCTGTCAATGTCACCAAATTATTGTGTTGATGTATTGTTCCCCTCTTATGTTAGTGCCAGGATCACTCCGTTGGCGTGCGAGGAATATGGCGCTTGGGTCGTTGCTGGGAGCAGCATTTTGCTTTCCTCTTGGTAACGTTGTAATTATTTCTTAAATAGTCATTTTTGCTAATAACTAACAAGAGAAAGCCCTGTTATGAGAAAAATATAGTTTTTATTAGTAGAGACCCATCACCAATTATATAAAAATCACCTTGTGGCTATTTACTGAAGTTTTGTTTCCATTAATTGTTTGGCAGGTTGGATCCATTTGAAGCTGGTAGAAAAAGCTAATGAAGGGAATCCGGCTATTCATCCACATTTAGACCAGAGAGAAGTAAAAGGTGGTGTTAGTGCTGCAATTGAGAGGCTTGAAGGAAATTTAAGTAAATGAAAGCTATTGTTATTTGTTAGATGTGATACCCCTCACACCCAGAGCTGGCACGTCGTGTCATTTTTATTTTCATAAGAGAAGTGGGGCGATTTTGCTTTGGAGGACATAGCAAGCGCTTCAAATGGGAGGTTGATTTACTAAAGTGGGGTTGATTCTGAGTAGGTGGATTTTTGTTGTGTTTTTCTTAACTTTTTATAATGCCATGTGGCGATTTCTTATGCTGCCATGTGGCTTTACGGCACACTTGTCTTTTATGATTTTAGTGACATGTAGGAGCTGATCGGCCACCTGGTGACTCTCATTTTGTAACATGGTCAAGCAAAGTTAATTGAAAATAAAATTTGATTGGACACTTGTGAATCACCATTTGTCTTGGTGGCTTTACAATGCACCAATGCATCAGATTCAGCCCTTTTCTTTTTATAAAAGCAGCTTTTGGCTTTAAAAAACTTTTATATGATAAGGGGCTTCAATTGTTGTGAATGTTCAGACAATGAACGCAATCAGGCTGTAGATTCAAAATCTGATGTAGGGATCATATGTTCATGTCTCATTCTCTACACTTGAGCAAACTTGTTCTAACAAGATTGATTTAATCACTTGAAGGTTTGGATTCATTAAAACTCATGAGGATCAAGATAACAGATATCTTAGACTTGTATTAGTGTATACTTCAAGATAGAGACTTCGTAAGTGTTAATGTACATGTTGTCAATCTTGTGACATTCAATGAAGCCTTTATGCATGATTCCTTGTGCACGCAGGACTTAAATTGGGGCCTTGGGGCCCATGTTGCTAATCTTTTTGAGTTTTTGATTTGGGGTTTTTGGTCTGGGTAGATGTTAGGGAAGCTATATGAAGAAGAATAAGAAGAGGAAGAAGGGGAAGAGGAGAGATAAAAAAATTAAAAATAAAATAGTGGGACTCAAACTAATATGAAAAATGACACGTTGGGTTGATATATGAGGTGGAAAAGTTGATTAAATCGAAATTGATACCACATAGGTATGAAATTAGCAATTGGATCTATTGCAAACAATTTTTTTTAAAAAAATTTATAGGGACCTAATTAGATTTCTGTTTAAAAGTCTGGCACTAAAAACATTTAAGTTTCAAGTATTGTTATTACCAAATTGGTTTTTGTAATTCGTTGTAGAGAGCAAGGGCTAATACATCGTCATGGGTAAGAGGCAAGTCCAAGGGGAACTTTCTCAATTCAAGCCGAATTTGAAAAAAAAACTCGTCGAGCCAAATAAATAGCAGCACTATGGCCGCTCGACGAACAAACGAAAGGTCATAAAATCAAAATTACAAGAGTAAACGGCAATCATTAACCACAGTGAAAAAAACATAATACTTTCCAGACCTGGCTTATATTCTGTGTTCGATATTAAAAGCAATCAATATTTTTTTGGAAAATTTAAAATAAACCATAATCAATAATAATTACAAATCATCATGAATTTCAACCAATTAATTTAATTTATGAAAGTATCGACCAATACAAACATATCAGCTGTGAATAAAATAAAATACAAAATTTGCAGAGAACGGATACCCTGCTGCTATAAACTTCTTATAACGAGTGTCCAAAACAACAAAAAGACAGCAAATTCACATCAATATTTTGATGGCAACCTAGAATTTAAAGAGCAATGAGAATAACCAATTCTATGGGAGCATTCAAGTTATTCTCATCAGCCAATGCTACTCGTACCAATAGCATGGCTCATTTATCATGGCTGACTCCAAAAATCCTCCTCCTTTTCTATTTTACTTATCTTTGCCACCGGTTACCAATGAACTTAATGTTGCAAGTTGTGCAGCTTCTGTAATTAATCCTATGAAAAATTGCATTGTTCTTAGCCTGCAAAGTTCCAGGGAAGTTCAACATGAGAAGCTACCACGTTATACTTTTCTTTAGACTACACTACTACATTTGGATAGACACATTCTATAGTATGCAGTGGCTGTAGTTTCATTTTCTTTAAACAATGTGTTTACTAACAAGAAATTAACTTTTGATTTCAAAAATAGAAACGAGGTTAATGCAATGTTTCTCATATCTAATTAAGGATATATACAAAAAAATTACCATTTACTGGTATAGGAGATGGGCCCTCTGGCGCCTTCTTTTCTGTCCTTTTTACTGCCTCAGCTGTAATCATAGAAGTTTGTTAATAAATAATGAAAAGCATATGAATATCAATATGGCGTGGAGCTTCACATAAATACAAGCATGGAAGTATTTAACTCCATAATGTGTGTGGCGTCATGGGCCAGTCACCAGGCAGATATTTCCATTGCATAAAAGATCATACCTTTAAATTTTCTTTTCTTATTAGCTCTCCTTCTTTTCCTTTCTTCCTTTGTCAGTTCTCCTTCTTCCTTAACATCACCCTTACCATCGAAGATCTCCTCAGGAGCCAGCATGGCAGCATCTGAAACAGCCACAGGTGCAATCTACCCAAGGAAGGTGTAACAAATTGTAAGTTACCAATAACAGGAAGAAGTAGAAATAAAATTTTGAGAAGTTAGTAGCTCTTTACTTCTTCCATTGCCAGAGCAGGCAGTTTAGCTTGAAAAGACATATCCTCTATAACCTGTCCAGTTCAGTTCAAGGTAAATAAGAAAACAGAAAATTGGAAAATTGTACATATTGTCCATCAAGAGATAAAAGGAATGAAGATGTCATACAGGTTTTGGAGCAAAGTTGAAATGAGAAAGGGCATCCAGCTTTAGGCAGAGTCTCTTAAAAAGCATGTCTGCCTGATCAAGGGTAAAGGCACAAGATTCAGTACATCATGAAATATACTGTGTGTAACTGAAGCACATAACAAATGAGAGAGACTACATAGTAATAGAAGTAGGGACAAAAGTCAAGCAATAAAGACTTGTACCTCATTCTTTAGTTCATCTTTGAATGACAATGGTGCTGAACTGGGGTCTTTCCTCTGTTCATATTCTTGCTGTCAACAAATACAAAATCTTGAGCCATATCACAAGGAGATAATGTACGACGTCACATTGAGAATTAGAAAAGGAGAAGAAAGAAGCTGAAAGTTGAATAGAGTTTCCAATGTTGCAACAAATATAGTCAAGAAATACAGACCTCATAAATATCTGCAAGACCCTTCTTGCTTTTATTGTCATCCTATATTCATCACAGCAATGAGTTGTACAAATTAGTTACAAACAAATAGAGCTAGAGAAGAAGTTGAACCTGAAAATCTATTTATTTCAGTAAAACAAGGCTTACCAACTCCTTAAATTCCCGGGGCGCTTTAGATGGCAGTTTAGGAGCCCTTTGAACATCATTAAAATGTCCCTAGAAAAACAAAGATGTAAATCAGAAACAACATATAGTGTGCGTGTATTTATGCATGTGTTAGAGTCTCATGCATTGCTTCGTAGAATTGATGTCATCCATACACAGCTTCCAGCCATGGGTAAATATCATAGGAATAAGGGACTGAGTCAAGTGACAGTTATGGGTTGATAGAGATTGTTAAGGTTGTCACGAACCAATTATCCCAAAGCTTAAGCTATTGGGTAAAGGACAAATGAATGATTATATTTCTAACAAAGGTAATATAGCTAATTAACCTAATGTGTGAATGGGTTGGTTAGTTAGTTAGGACTTAGGAAGTTAGTAGAGTTTAAAAGGGAAAGGGGGCTCATTCGCGGCATCCAAATTGTAATATTGGGAACTCTTGGGAGAGATTGGTTCTCAATAAAAACCAGTGGCTGTAATTCTTGTGCCCTGCACAGTTGGGATTCAGTAGTAATACATCTGTAACTTTGCATTATAGCAAGTCCAAATCATGTCAGTTCAGCATATTAATTTACCTCGAGAATCCTTTTCTTGATAATATCCTCAATTGAAGCTGTAACCTCCTCAGTGATTACGGGAGCAGG
Source organism: Acmispon strigosus (assembly GCA_030819835.1). Lineage (NCBI taxonomy): Eukaryota > Viridiplantae > Streptophyta > Magnoliopsida > Fabales > Fabaceae > Acmispon > Acmispon strigosus. Next base: position 16,226,722 of record JAUAMA010000002.1, on the reverse strand, counting down.
TCTCACATTGTGCTCAAAGTCTAGATCAACTTCCAATGCACTATTCTTAGGTCTCTTAGCAGCAGTTACCTATTATAAACCAACAATCAATAATCTAATAACAGATTGACAAACCCAGAAAAAGTGAGGTAAAAAGAATAAAAAGACCATTTTATTACCTCACCATGCATAGTCCAAGTTTTTGGCTCTATGTTAGCTTTCTCCATCTCCTCTATCTTTGATTGAATTTTTTCCAGTTCCTTTTCATGGGTAGAAGTCCCTTTCTTCTACATAAACAAGAAAAAAAATAGTTTATGAAAGTTTAGTTTTAGAAATAAACGCCCAACACTGTTATGTGTGTGCTGTGTAGAGAGAGATATACCTGTTCATCAGAGTCCATGTCAGCTTTTCTTTTTGAGCCTTTTCCCTTTTTACCTCCAAAAAAGTCTTCATACCTAAAAGCAATATACCAAAAAAAAAATTTGAGCCCCCGGCATCTAGATACAATGAAAATATCTAAATTCGTATGAAATTTCAAGGAGCTATATCACTAAGCAGTGGCACCCAGCCAATTGCATAACATATAGCTGGTGTCAGCATTTACCAGAAGAACATGAAAGCAAATACACCACACTACACAACCCACAGAGTAAATAATGAAATAATAGTAAAATAAATACTGTAAAGCTTAGAGAAATAGAAAAGATCACTCATGCAAATGCAGTATGCAAAAAAAAAAAACACCTTGCATTCTCCATGCCCTCGGCTTCTTCATCTTCACCATCATCACCCATTCCAAAATCACCAGCCTAGATAAACACAATGAGAATCACTCAGAAGCCAATTAATCAATACGTAATAATAACCAAATGAACCAAATGAAATACAGCTTCACAAGTATTGGGGCTTATCAATATGAATTTTACTGACAGAATGAAAATGAAAAGAAAAAAAATTCCATAAAGACAACAAATTTTGTGATAGATAAACCAACTAAAACAATCAGTAACCAAATGAAACCAAGCTAAGCAAAGAGCTCTCTCACCTCATCACTTTCCTCATCATCATCTTCTGTATCTTGGTCATCATCATCATCATCTCCCTCCTCATCTACATCTGCGTTCTCAAAATTCTCTTCCTCCTTCTCTAAGTACTTGGTCAATTCGTCTATTTTCAAGAATTCATCCTCAATGCCACCACCTTCACCCTTCTCCTTTTCGCTCTTGCCTCGCTTCTCGTCTTCATCCTCCATCTCCTCATCTTCTTCCTCTTCATCGTCATCATCTTCATCATCTTCATCTTCATCTTCATCTTCTTCTCCACCTATTCCCTCCTCATTCTCTACCATCTCCTCATCCTCATCCTCATCTTCGTCAGCATCATCCAATTCCTCGTCTAAACCGTCACTTTCTTCATCCCACTCGCCTGGATCCCTTGTCTCCACGTTGTTCCCACCACCCACCAGCAGGGGAATCTCTTGGGGGTTTTCGGCCAGCTGACTCAACCGGCGACGGAGGGTGGACAAAAGAGGCTGAGATTGGAGGTCGATTTGCTGCCATATCTGCTCTGCGTCGAAACCATCAACGAGGAGTTGGTCCAATGGCGATTTCGGGGTGAAGGGTCTGAGGGAGGAGAACAGGTACTGCGATGCAGAACGAGCGGTTTCAGATAGCGCTGGGTTCGGTTGTAGCCATGTTGGTGGATCCGTCGCCTTCACGCGGCGTAGGGCTTCGACGCGGGCGTCGTTTTCGTTCGCCATGACAGGGAGCTCTGTTTCCGTCTGTGCTTTCAGCGATGAGTGGGTTTAGGACTTTAGGGTTTTAGTTTTAGGACTGCGAGGATTCAGATTTTGCCAGGGACAAAACGGTGCGTTTATTACGTGCGTTAAAAAGGAATAGCTTTATTATGAACTTAAAAATAACTTTTCCCTTGTTATGGGAAGGGATCAAACGACACCAGGTGTCAAACTTGTATAGTTACACCACTTCATAACTTTTCATATAATGCAAATTTACTCAATCCAAATCACTGAGTCATGATATATTATGTTAATTATCATGCATATAAATTTTCATACAATTTGGATATTCATAGGCATGCAATCAAATAGTAAACATTTACTTATATTTTAATAACGTATTATACGTTAAAATAAAGTGGTATGATGAAGTAGTAGCTAATATTTTATTCATATGAAATTATGCAAACTTGATCTACTCCGTAAAAACATTCAATTCAATGGTTTGGATTAAGTTAATTTGTATTATATGAAAAATTATGAAGTGGTGTAACTGTACAAGTTTGACACCTGGTGTCGTTTGATCCCTTCCCCTTTGTTATAATATTATCCCATTTTCTTTTTGGTGCTATATTATCCGACTAATATAAATAAAGGTTTTTTTTTTTTTTAAAGGGAAAGCATTTGAAACATTTACGAAATGTAGATTTTTTAGGTGTTGGTCTAGTTGTAGACAAACTAGATTTCTGTAAGGGTGATGTCATGATATCATACATCGGAAAAGTCATTTGTTAGGAGTAACGTCAACGTATCCCGAACACGTCAACGAATCCCGAACATGTTAACAATGTTAAGGAAAAAAATATAGTCTTTTTATTAAAATATGACATTTTACTTATATGAATTTTTTTTTTTTTTTACATTTGGAAGAGTAAACAGCAAAAGAAAAACTACTCTAACACATCAGTGCCATAACACTAAACAAGGGTAATCTCTAAATACGCAGAGGAGAATCATCACTAGCTACTTGACAAGTCAAAGTATCCGCCAATAAATTATGATCTCTAAAGATGGGAGTCATGTGAACTGTCCAGACCAAACACGGAGAATGATTTCTCGTTCCCAAAAGCTACTCACATTTGCAGTGCTTTGAAAAACACATGCCACATCTATACAATTAGAATCGCACAGAAAATACTTATAGCCCAACTCCCACACATGTTGCAGGTTATGTTCAACGGCCAACAACTCCACAAGAAAAGCACTCACATGGCCAAAGCCACCGGAAATACCAAAGATCCAAACTCCCCGCAAGTCCCAAACCATACCTCCGACGCTCATCTAGGCCAGACTCCTCACCCAACTCCCATTAACAGTCACCCGCACGACCATTTTGCGCAACTCCCACATTACTCGCGCTCGTGCTAAGCATATTGGGCATTGAAACAACAGCACTGATAGGCTCCAAATGCGGGTTTGGAATAGCATGAACGCGAGTAATAGCCGTACTTGCACCTTGAAGGCCATTATGCAATTTTTCCCATGTTCCCCATATTTGAACATCAAGCAGAATCTGACGCAAAAAATGGTACATTGGCCAAGGTCTCCCATTAAAAATCTTCTTATTTCTAGCTTTCCATAACCCCCAAATAATAGTTATACCCATGCTAGAATTCTGCTAATGAATAAACCTGTGGAACCAGGCAAAGAAGGGGGTAGTGTTGCTCATGCTAGGAAGGAAGGCAGAAAAGGAACTCCAGATAACCCTAGAATTGGGACAGGTGCGAAATAAATAATCGAGGTACTCCACCTCCACCTCACATCAAGAGCAAACCTCAGAAGTGACAAGATGACACTGGTGACATTTCAAATTGGCTGGCAATGCATCTCTGCCAATGAGCCAAAGAAGAATCTGACTTTCTCAGAAGCACAACAAAGCCACACATACTTCCACAAATTATCAAAAAATTCCTTATTTTTCGTAAACATCACATAAGTTGAAGAAGTGTTATAACTGCCATCATTCTTGCCTGCCCACCTAATAACGTCAACCTCAGTAGGCATTTTAGGAATCGACATACTACATATCTTATCACAAATTTGAGGAGGTAGTATAGTACTAAGAATATTGAGATTCGACTCCCCATTATTCCAAAGGTTCGAAAGCTAGATTGTAGTATCAATAAAATATACACAAAATGAATTCTATTACATAATTTTTCAATCCCTAGTCAGTCCTGATACTAGAAAGAAGAGACTCCCATGCCCATCTACGCCAAGTACTTGTGACCAAGAGATTTTTTTGCCTCTATAATTCCTCTCCATATACTTGAGTCGCTAGCCTTATAATTACCTGCAAGCACCAAATTTTTAGCCAAATATTTTTCAAAAACATATTTCACCCAAATCTTCTCCTTATCATGGAGGAGGCTATCAACCAATTTTCCTAACATGGCTATATTATTAGCACGAGTACTCCTAAGTCCTAGACCCCCCCGACTTCAGAAGAGTTATAAAACCCTAATCAGTAAGCACCAAGTTCCAATTGCGATGCTGACCTTCTTTTGCCCAAACACACCTGCACAACATATTGTCAACATAATTACATACTAAATCTGGTAGCCATAACGCCTACATAGAAAAAATTGAAAGGGGAGTCAAAATAGACTTAGCCAAGCACAAACGACTAGCCCTGTTCAATAATTTATTTTTCCACGAGGCTAATCAAGTTGTAACTTTGTCAATTACAGGCGCAAAGTTGTCTCTGGTTACACGGTCATTTAGCAAAGGTAACTCTTACAAATTTTTTTTCGTTACAAATATGATTTAGTGTTTATTGAAAAGAGTTAAGATATAAATAAAAAATGTAATGTTATCATAGATATGATAATAAGGATTAAAAGATAAAAATTATAGTGACAGAGAATTAAATTAAAAATGGATAAATAGTATAAGTTCAATTAAAAATAAATTTGGAAATAATTTAGTGTAATTACTTAATTTAAATAATAATTTTTTATTAAATAAATCATATTCTAAAAAATTAAATGAGTAAAAAGAAATTTAAGTTTATATTAAAAATAACCTCATCGAGAGAGTAGAACTCACAATAGTTTTTCTAAAAAAAATCACTCTAATTTATAAGTGTGTAATTTGTTGATTTCTATTTTATTGTTGTGAATAATGATAAGTGAGTCTCCTTATGCAAGTATTATTGACATAGTACAAATTTCATTAGTTCTTCATCTGATTCTTCTACTCATATCAAGTGAAAAACAATCAGACACTAGCTAAATTAAACATATAACATTTTGAGGGAAGTAACTTGCTCACTCAATTGGTTTTGAATTGCGCAACACTCCAAAGCACATTTAGGTAGAAGCTATAACTACTGATATGTATAATACAATCCTACAACCAGTGAATCATTGCTTATTCTTAGAACTCTTGATCATTACATATATGCATCTCTTTGAGAAGAAGTGATGCAAAAAGTTCACTGCAAAAAAACAAAAACAAAAACTATATATATTTTTTGTATATCTGTCTAATATTTGAATCCAAACTTCACAGTTTAATTTTTTTCACTCGCTCCTCTTCCCTTTTTTCTACTATAAAACTGATATTCTTCACAAAATAGAAGCTTTTAATCCTGAGCCAAATCATCTAACACATTGGTAGGAGTCAGGGAACCGCTTAGACAGAACATTGTGTTTCAGCTTCATTATCAAAGCGAAGATGCCATAGCATGGAATATGCAGTAGTGCAATCGACAAGTAACTGAAATAAACAAGAAGCAAGATAAAAAAGTGTCAGCAAAAGATATTCTTTCAACAATTTATCATAATGAGATATCTTAGAAGCACTAGGAATATCAATGAAAATGAAAAAGGAACATTTAAAATTGGGATTGGGAGGAAATAAAAAAAGAAATTGTTAATAGAATATGATGCCAAAGAAAAGAACCTTCATACCATAGTGGTGAATATGAGGATGACAAGTCAAGAAATGGATATGGCCACCTGATTTTCCAGGACAAAAAAATTAGGTTAGACAAAGGTGCATGGCAGCACAAGATATGTCTTAACAGTGGTTGAGTGAAAAAAATGAGAGTTATTACCAGAGTTTAACAATAGCATGAACTATCCATTGAAAAATCACATATGTCACTGTCCACAGGCAAAAGTATCCTATCCGAAACCAATGGAACCTCTGAAGAGAGAAAAGTAAATAAACAATAAGGGTAAGAATTAATTCTAAAGTCAAAACCAATTATGAGAATAAGCTTCTGTGAGAGGCTTCTAATTGCCAAAATTGTTTTTGAGAAAAAATAAGTTGATTCAAACATGGTGTAAATGGGATCAAATCTAGCAACTCACCAGGCAATTTAAAGCTGTATCACCTAGCAGGAAAACAGCATTGATGGTGTGCATACTGACAATCAGCTGCCACATAATAATTTGAAAATGATTAAGCACTGAATTAGTCTACCCTTTCCTTTGCATGAACAGTAATGCAGGTCAACTATTTTCTATGCCAAATTTATAAGAGAAAAACACACCAGCATATGAGGCCATAAATGATTGCTTACCAAATTTATGTTGTAATCTTTGATGGTTAGAAAGGGAACAATTATGAACCAAAACACAGTGTCTGTGAGCATTACAGCTCCTGCATTCATCTGCTCACATTTGAAGAAACAGCAATCAATGATGTGGTCAATGACAAAGCTACCCTACCAGCCACTTTATAATCATAGAACTTAAAGAAAAGTAAAAAGACACAATCAAACCTTAATTTTTACACTTCTCTCTCTACCTTCTTATTGAATCACTTACCATATCTTTCCCTTTTTCTTTTATTTCTTCCTATCTTTCTTTTTCCCATCTTAGGGTCTGAAAATATCTTAGGTTGAATACATACCAAAAGTTGAAAAAAGATGAAGGATGTAATAGAAGCTAAGCTCATCACTGATATAACTTATATGAAATTTTGAATATAGAGTAAGAAATCATCCTTGTAGTTCAATCCGTTATCTATGTACTAACAATGTATTGGTCTAGTAGTAAACAAGCAACCCCTGTAAAGGTGAGGACACAAGCCCAAACCCCGGAAAAGTCATATGTTAGAAGGACCTGCCAGCAAAATTTTACCAGGAACATTATTTGAAAGATATAAGCCCAAGTGCCTGCAGGTTTGCGAACAAGATGTTCTTGTGAAGCTCCTTGGCCTTTCTCATGGCTGGATGGGTTGTAACTCTGGGGCAGTGTAGGAGCATCATAAGTTCCTTGCTCCGTGTCTCCATCCACATTGTCAACCTTATCACCACTTGATTGTTTATGATGTTGGTAACATCCATGGATAGAGAGCAAAGATCCCAGCTACAATATCAAGCACACATTGACAAGTTTATAACAGATTTTACACACTAGACTATAGGCACCAGTAACATACTAAGGAAAAATTATATATTAGGCCCTTCATAGCAGTTCTTAGTACTTACCCCAAAATAAATGGTGACTGAAGTAAAAGTCCACCTGTTTCAGAGAAACCAAAACAAAAGATAAAGAATCAATAATCAATGCTAAGAAAAAAAAACCATGATGTGCTTAATCATTACAAAATTGTATTTCTGCCACACTCATCTGATTTCATTTCCATAAGAACAATGTAGGACAGTACTTTAGAACAAAACAGAATTGTTCAAGTGTGGAGAGGCCCTTTTCCCTATACTTATATTGTGCACTAATCCATTTCTAAGGCATTCAGTGCATGTTTGGAAATCCTTATATAATTTATTCTAAACCCAGAATCAATTCTGGGAGTAGCTTCTGTATACCATAATTGATTCTAAGGAAAGCGAAGCAAATCCAAACATGTTATCAAACAGGAATGAAAACTTACTGAGTGTAGAAGTAGAAGATGCTTCCTCCATCCACTGCAGCAGTGAAAATGAGAAGCACCAAAAGCACAACAAATGCAAAAACTCTAAAAGCCAGGAGCCAGGCAGGGTGAATCCCTTTCAAGCAAGGCCTCCAAGTTTCGTCCTCATACAAAGTTGCTGATGTTTCTTTCTGGATTTCCATGTCGCCATTTCGAACCGGCTTCCTCAAAATCTCATTCTTCCATATCAGCCATGTAGAAAAAATAGCTGAGAGCAGGACCAATATGGCACAAAGCAAAAACCTCCAGTTCAGCCAGTAACTTTGGGTGGTTGTATCTGCAGTGATAATGGGTTGCCAAGTGCTTTTGGGTGAGCCTGAGCCTGTTACAAAACTCATGGTCTTACTCCTGATTTTTTTTTCCAGGTTTTGGGAATGGTGTTTTATGTTTACAAAAGAATGAGGATAATGCAATGCCAGAAACTAATTGCTATTAAAGAATATAAAAATTAAATTTTTCTTAATGATCTCTCTGAGAAAAGGAGAACCCAGAAGAAAAAATTGAAACTTTGAAATGGGTCTAATCAAATTCAAATCCCCTGTTTTTTGCTCTGGCTCCTAATACTAAGAACAGAGGAAGAAAAGGAAACATTGAGCTAAACCATATAGAACAGAACCACTAGAATATGAGATAACAATTCTAATGGGGTTCAATGGAAAGTGCAGGTTGGTTTCTCTTGCATTTCAAAACTGGAACAAACATATGCAAAAAATGTTGGGACAGGAAGAACTAAAAAGGTGAACTCATACCCATTTTTGACCACATTAATTAATTGTTTAATTATCAGATAACGTAGGTAGAGTAGAGATTCCAAACTTTGGGTAGATTTTTGGAACAGAAAGACACAACCGACAATTGTTAATTGTATTTGTAGGTTAATCAGTCTATAAAGTAAAAAGAAGAGGCATAAGCAAAGAAAAGGTTCAAACTTGCAAGGGAAAGCAATGCAGAGTGGTGGTGTGAGAAGAAGAGATGCTTTTCTTCTCTGCTTTGTGTATATATAGAAATAGAGAACTATTAAAGGCTGTAGAGAGAGAAAAGGATGCATGGGGTTGTGTTGGGCTGCTTTGAGCACAAGCTTCTGCTCTTGCTTTTCTTGTTATCCAACCAAAATCTGATTGTCTTAACCTCCACATTCCCAAAACCTGATTTTTCAATTTTAAAATTAGTTCCAACACAAAAGACATGCATGTTTATGTGAACCTTTCTTGGGTAAACAATCTTATTTTACTGACGACAGAGAGAAAGACAGAGAAAAGGGACTAGAGATGGGGTACAATTGTATTTAGATTTTGTAATTTGTATTGGGAAGATGCTTCATGTATGTATTCCAAGAATGGTCTTGCCTTGGATGAGTCATTACTTGTTGAAAAAGAAATAAAGTGATAACCTGAAAGAAAGATCAAATTAAATAGATGCTTTAGTGCTTACAAGAGTCTAATCCATGTTTAGATATTAAATCAAGTTTTTCAATATTAGCATGTTTTGATTAAGGATCACACGATATAAAACCCCGCGGTCGCAACATCGAATCACATACTCATTTTTGGACAAATTTGGAATTACAGTAATGTGCAAGGCCACAAAACCACCTATCTAAAATTAATATTCGGAATGCATTTATAAAATACTTTTTAGAAACTAAAATTTGGAATGTAATTTTTAAAAATACATCATGGAATTCAACTATCGGAATGTATTTCCAAAAGGTAGTTTTCGGAAGGTATTTTTATAGCTTTGCACATTATCGACAGTTTTAAACATCTAAAAATTATGTGTGTCAATTGATTAATGTCACTGCGCTGAAGTCCAAATATCATTTTTGTTTGATTAATTTTTCTTTCCAAAACAATTTTATCACTTAGAAATTATTCATCATATAAAATTATTCATCATATAAGTTTCTCCTCATAGTAAAAATTTTCAAACATGCACTATGTCCTTCTTTGCTGACTTGGTGTGGAATGTAGGTTAACACTTCCAAAACATGCCCTTTTGCTTAATTATATGCGGCATGATGCATGGTAAGTGTATTGAACAAAAGTATGAGTTTGGTAGCAATGATTTGGACCATCAAATGGAGGTTGTGTTAAGGAAGTACTAGGGACACATTGGCAATCATCAAATGTTGATTTGGGAAAATAAGGTCGTTAGTCGTTATGTTATGCATGTAGGAGGACAGTTAAAGCATAAAAGACTCATGCTGTTTTTTATTATTTTTTTCTTTTTTGCGACATTGAATGGGGCCCACAGTTGAGACAGACAACCTTGACTTGGAGTAGGTCGGCTGTCACAGCTGGAGGGTTCTTACACTTGACAACAGGAAGAGTGCATTTTGTAATTCTGTTAGTTTCGCTTTTGAATTCTCAAACACGCTTCTCTTATGAAGCGGAATTACCCCCTTATGTTGTATTTTTGTATCTCAATAATTTTTTATAGCTTAATTTAGTCTTTTCTTTTTTTAAATTGTGTTTATTAAGTTCTTTCATCAACTTTCTTATAATTAACATCCTCAAATTTTCATTTGTTATTTGAAGGGAAAATTGCACTCATCTCTCTTAAGATTTATCAGTATTGCACTGACATATCCTCTAGTTTACAAAATTATTGACCTCTCCCTTTATTCTTATATCATTTATTATAATAGAGATGTGCTGAGTGTTATAATGATAAATCTTAGGGGAGGTTGGTGCAATTATAATAAACCTCAAAGGAGATTAATGCAATGTTTCCGATGAAATAATGGTGGTTAGTAGTGTTTGGTTAAATAATAGGAGGGAGATTAGTGCAGCAATGATAAATATCAAGGGAGGCGGGTGCAATTTGCCCTTATTCAATAATTAGAAATTCATGATCATTTAAAATATGGTTAAATATCATTTTGGTCCCTGTAAATATAGAACTACTTGATTTTAATCCTGAAATAAAGTTGCATTTTGATCTTTATGATTAGAGAAAATTTTAATTTTGGTCCTCACCTAAATATGTGGCTAGAGCATCCACAACCCAAGTTTCTTATTTGGGTTGCTTAGTATTATTCTTGTGCACTTGACCTTGAAATGTTACATAAGATGTAAGTAACTCATGCAGATATATAATTAATATATGAGGTTTCTTCTATATTATTTCTAAGACACTAAAAGATAAAAATTTATGATATGCAACTTTTAGTATACCTAAACTAAAGAAACAATAAATAATTAGTAATATAATAAAAAATCTTAAAATGACTATCAAAACCAGATAAAAATGATATTGATGTATTTTCAGTTAAAAATTAATTTACACATGTATACTTAATAATGTTTATAATTTCAACATGCAAGTATATAATTTGATAGCATCTAGACCGCTTCTGAGAGCCTAACCCCCAAGTTAATTACGTCATGAATTGATTCAATTATGTATTTCTCACTTTTCTGGGTAAACTGGGATTTGAAACAGAACAAAATTTCAACTGTGTATGTTAGTATATTCTAAATATTCTTTCTGGAATTGTTTACACATAAATTCAATAAAATACATTCTGCATGTAGATCATTTATTTATTAGCACAATCGAATCGAATATTTTACACTTGATAATGCAAATGCCCTGCGTTAACTCTTGATAATGGCAGTGAGAACGATAATCCTTCACATATTCCAGATGCTAATCGAACATGATCTCAGAGGTGATGCTGCATTTCATTCTCAAACAGTATGAACTTCATCATCTCCAAGCAGAGAGAGAGAAAACGGGGCAATGACAACATTAAATGATCGTGAGCCTACACTCTCAATATGGATCATCTCAAAGTCACCTTCCTACAATAAAAGCCTTTTGAAATCAATATCAAGATCAAACAATCAAATGCAACCAATAAATCTAGATCATTGAGGGTCTTAATCAAATCCGATTTCACACCAGTTTCTACTCAGGTAAAGAAACTGGGAGTAATGTTGCATGGTTAAAATCATGATAGCTAGCAACTCATTCTGTGGTAATATTGATCAAATTGTTAGAAATATTATATAAAATGAGTTGATTCATGATCTTCACCCAGCTGTGTAAGCCTAAGAGATATAGCTGATTATGACACAATGATGCAACCAATCATAATTCATATCAAGCATATTGAAGCATGTAAAATATGGGCGCTAATTCAACTCCTCCTACACAAGGAAATTGTAGCAAAAAGACAAGAGAAAAAAGAACAAAGAAAAGGGGAGAAAAACTTCCTCACCATTCTACCATTTGGTGTGCTTAATGGGCATGCTGAAGAGTATTCAAAACTAGTCCTGGGATGTATTACTGGCTGTTCACCAACAACCCCAATCCCCCTGTAACATGGAAAACAAAAAACACAAGTTATGTTGATCTTGTATTCACATAGGTTTAATTAAAGCAGTAACAGTCTCTTTTTCATTAGGTAGAGATGGGTACAGGAATCAAAGTCATTGTGTTCTGTCATTAACTAAGTGCCATGAGAAGGAAAAAGAAACAAAACATGGAAGCATAACAAAATATAATAGGAAAGAGAAGAATGATTAACTCACCAGACATTTTCTGCTTTCCCATTGGCGTCCGTTATAATCCAATGCCTTTTAAGAAGTTGAACAGGGTGGTCTGAGTTATTGGAAATTCTTATTCTATATGCAAAGAAGTATAGCCCCTTTGAAGGCTGACTTCTACCCTCTATATATACACTTCTTACCTGAACCCTGATTCCCTGAATAAATTGGAATTAAATGTTGAGAGTTCAGATATTCTTGTTCTGGGCACAAATATGTGATATATATTTACATAAAATAGGATTCATAATTTATTTTTTCTCTTGAAGACTTCAAAGGAAATTAAATCAATTTCTGTTACAAATCATTAAAAACCAAATTAGAAGACGGACAAGAAAATTCAAACTTTTCTGTAAGAGGACTATTCATAAAATGAGGAGAAAGTTATCTTAGACAAATATATGTGCTTGAATCTTAGCTGAGTGCAATGTGAACGAACTTTCATCCCAAATCATAAGAAGAGTTATGTTCACATTTTGTCTTGAAGTGGTGCTAAGATCTGTTTGCAATAGGACTAACAGATGTCCAAACATGGACTCAGCACACGTAGAATCCAATTAACTTTTCAAGAGAGAGATTCAACATTACCATTTCTGAAGACATGGTATCAGACAAATTATTTTACCAATGCAATCAAAACCTTAAATAACACCATTTAGAAATCGGAAGTTACTTTACTGGTTAGTTGTATATCTCTTGAGATATCTTACATCAAGAAAGTACTATCCATTTGGATGTAAATAAAAGAGCACTTATTGGAGTTTATTTAGTGCATTTCTTGTAGATAAGCTTCAATAAGTTGGTATCCAAACGGGCTATTAGAAGAGTAACTTAAAGTAGTGTTCATACCAGTGTTGTAGCGTCACTCGAACATTTTAAAAGAGAGTGTGGGGCAATTTTCTTTAGCTCATCCCGATAACTAGCTGCATCCTGGAAAAAACAAGGCAAGAAAATGTCTCAAAATGTAAAACTTCTAAGTCACATTATGGAAATTTATGTCATGTTTAGTCAATTTTTTTATGAAATATGTGAGGTGCATGTGGTGATCCGGTGAAAAGGTAAAAGAAAAATAAAACAACACCAAGGAGTGTGGAGTTCTAAAAGACGAGCCATGTGCTTATTACAATTTACAACATCTATGGTTGAGTTGAAACTTGGAAGAAACAATTTTAATTGAATTTTGAAACATTGAGTTACCGAGACACATGCATAGTCCAAATATTTTGAAAGCAGTGTATATCTTGTCTTCTGTCTTGACCAACTCATCAATAACAATAAGTAAGACAAATCAAATAGTACTATCAAGCAACGTGGTGCTACTGTCATCTAGAGTGCTAATATGCAGGAGCAGTTGATTGGCATTAATTAAACAAGAAATTTTGATAATGTACTCTTCAACACACCCCTTTTAATGAGAGCCACACAGAAACAGCATTGTTATGTTATGTTATGGAGGAAAAACTCCAAGAAATTCTTATGTGTCAAAGCTATGTTAGAAATCATGGAGTAGTTGAGGATAACTACCAACTTTTAGTGGTTTAGTTCAAAATAATAGTATTTGGTACCTCGTAAATGAGATCAAGATTTCCAATATATATTCACCCAACAAAATGCATTTATTGGATTGATGCACATTCACAAAAGACTGGACTAATAACATATACAATACTTGAATTCTCGATATAGATACTACATAATTGTTTCTTATCCTTCAAAGACTACGAGTATAATGGGAGTGTTCGTCGACAAAAGGATCACCCTTAGATGATTATCTCATGTCTATCGAGAATAATAGAAATGTGTGACACATCAAAATATAAACCATCAAGTTAAAAGGCTTAAAGCATTGGGCTAAGAAAATATAAAAAATACAATCAGAGAAAAAAAACACCTGGAACCTCTCATCAGCAATTGCTTCCTTGAGCAGTCTCTTGAGACGCAAAACAGGCTCCTCATCTTCAAAAAGCTTAAGCGAGTCTCGAATTCTAGCTGCTTCCTTGTAATCCTACACAACAGTAACCGGAGTTCCGAGTTGTGTTCACTTTGATATTCATAAATAGCTCTTCCGATTTGAATTTAGAAAATAAAACACAGTAAGTAACTAACCTCTGATTTAGCAGCTACCTCCATTTGGTGCTTCAAGAGAGCGTAGGTCTGAGTCCGAGAGAGAAAGGAGCTCCGAGTGTCTCCCTCCGAAGCACAAGCGACGACGATGACATTACTTCTCCTCCTCCTTAACCTCGCCTCCGAACCAAGCAACCGCAAATCGACTAAACTCCGCATACTTAACGACGGCGAATGCATTTTTCCGATGATGCTTCGGAGCTTCTCTTCCAATTTCAATTCCCCAATCTTAATCCAAATTTGAAATTCCAGCTAGCAAAATTTGGGGACTGCAATGCTGAAACAGTTGTTTAGTGGTTAAGTTACTAAATTAAATTGGGTATTGTGTTGTTGTTATTGTGTAAACAAAAATTCTTAAGTGTGCACACCCTATCCGATTTTTGCTGTATATGGACAAGAAATGATACACGTGTTGATCAGATTTTTTTTGAGGCAACAGGAATGTTACAAGGTCAAATCACCAAATTTGTTCATAACTTTACCTCAGTGGGTGACTTCAACTTGCTAGTTGGTACGCGAGAATTTGTAAAGAAAACAAGGATAAGGTTAAGACAATGAAACCTATTATTATGGGATAGAGATGAAGGCTGAATACTCTTAGGATTAAAGTGAAGATTGTTGAGGTTGTTTGCAATGTAAGTTTTACATTGGATGGAGGAAGAAAGGTGTCAAGAAAAAGAAAAGCATCTGGTAGATATTGATAAATAAAGAAACCACACAAGAAAGAAATAGGGTTTGAATTGTGTTATTGTAAAACTTAGTTTTCAAAATCAGATATCAGTTTTAGAAAAACTTTTCATATACGTTAGGCAGCGAAATAAACAGAGCGTAAACGATAAAGCACATAAATGATTTTATCCTGGTTCGCCCCTTAAACGATAGGGTCACGTCAACTCATTGGCTTAACCAAAATTTTCCACTATCAAGTATTCACAGGACTTCTTCCAACAAGTATTCTACAAAACTTCTCCCAATAAGTATTCTATAGGACTTCTCCCCAAGTACTCTACAAGACTTCTCCTCAAGTATTCTACAGGACTTCTCAAGGAATTCTCCTGGATTCTTTTTCAAGAATGGTTTCTTCTACAAAGTCTCTACTGAAAGAGTGAGCTTGAAAGATTTAGGCACAATTAATTCTAAGTATTTTGGTAGACAATATGACTCTTAGGAATATACTTGAGTTTTGTAAACAGATATGATCACACGATAGGTTCTCTGTGTTGGTGTGAATAACTTGAGAGTATTTGACTCTTAGGATTTTCTCACACTTAGAAGATTTTCACTCTTGAGGTTTTGACACTTGAGTATTTGAATTTCAGAGCTTCTTGTGTTGTGTCGTTGTTGTTCTTGTGCGTTATATTATTGTTTCCGAAATTTCAAGTTGTCCTTTTATATCTTCACTTCAAATTAGGGTTTCTGAAGATGTAGTAGTGAAGCTGGTGTGAGACACGTGATTTCTCTTGACCATTCATCAACGGGTCTCTGCTTTGCATTTAATGCATTTGTCTCTTTGTCTTTGACGTCTTTCTTTAAACGATGAAGTCTTCAAAAGTAGACTTTCTGTAGCAGCGAATCTTTTCCATTTGAAGGAAAGAGAAAGAGAAAATCCCTTTTGTCTTATTGACATTGCTGTACTGTGCTTGGAGATTATGACTGTTGACACTTTGAAGCTTGTCACGTGATTTGTACACTTTTCCTCGGTGAGTGGCCTTGCCAGCTGTATACCGTACTGAATATTTTCTTGATATAACATGGTCTTCTATTTGGTCTTAGACGATACTTCTTCTTTGTTCAGACAGTACATTCCATTTCATTTGAGTAGACGTTGGTAGAGTAAACTAGTCTCTTCTAGATGTTAGACAATGAGTGTAGACGAGACTTCTCTTGGGATAGAGACGATAGAGATATTTCCTGAAAAACTACACAAAGTTCAGGAAATTTTTATCTATCATAATTGATCTCTTAAGCAAAATTGTTATCACTTAAAATATGATAAACATTATGGGATCGTTTGAACTTACAAATTTCCCCTTTTTGATGATGACAATTTTATAGAGAAAAATGTTCATATAAAATGAAAGCTTTGTAGTATGTGTTTGTATACTCCCCTCTCATCTCCAATAAAAGGTCATTTTTAAGTATGAGAAAATGATGACTCTCTTATCTTTCTCTCTTCTCCCCTAAATGGTAACTTTCTTCTTTCTTATGTTCCTTTCTTCTCCCCCTTAATAGAAGAAAACAATAACTCTCTTTTTCTAAACGATAAAGATATTTTCTACTCTCTGCTTTTTCTCTCTTCTTTCCCTTCTCTGCTTTTTCTCTTTTCTCTCCCCCTTTGTCATCAGCAAAAACATATGCAAACGATATATGCATATAAATGATAAGCTTGAAAACGATAAGCATATTGCATAGCAAGCAAGAGGGATAGAGTCTTTAATCCAGCTTTCACAGGATCAAAGCAAGAGCCTGTTCCATTGTTGATAGCTTCGAATCCATGTATGCATTGTGCTCTTCAAAAGCTTGAATGATAGCCATTTGAGCATCAAAAGCTACTGGATGTGCTTCCACTATTTTCATAGAGCTTGCACCGTCTTCAGATTGACTGGAAGTTAGGGCCTTGGATATAGGTCATTAACACCGTATCGTCCATAAATAAGTTATCTGTATCGTCTTCCTTGGAGCAGACGATGGTTCTTCTCAAGCAGTTATGATTACATCACTTGATGAAATCATTCTCGTTTGAACTTCCAATTTGCAAACGATAGATTGCAAACGTTGCATTTTCTTCAGATGTTGCATCTTCTTCAGACGATGCACTAAGATGAATAAACGATGATTGTATCATCTGTGCCTCTGTCGTCGCTTGCACTCTGGTTAGTATAGACGATATAGTTCTCAAAGCAGGATGCATGCCAACACTTTCTCTCAAATATTTAAATCTATTTTCAATGAGAGGTTTAGTGAATATGTCTGCAAGTTGATCATCAATATGTACATATGACATGTCAATATTACTCTTTGCAACATGATATCTTATAAAATGATGCTTGATTTCTATGTGCTTGGTCCTAGAATGTTGAACAAGATTCTTGGTAATGTTTATAGCACTTGTATTATCACATAGTAATTGAATGTTATGCTCAAAGATGCTATAGTCTTCTAATTAATGTTTTACCCACAATAGCTGGGTACAACAAGAACCTACAGCTACATATTCAGCTTCAGCAGTAGACAATGGGATTGTGCTTTGTCGTCTACTTGACCAAGAAATTAAGCTTTGTCCAAGAAAGTGGCATCCACCACTTGTGATTTTTTTTTTCAATTCTATCTCCAACATAGTCTACATCGCAAAATCCTTTTAACCTGAAATCATCACCTTTCTCGTACAATAGACCAAGATTAGCAGTACCTGATAAATATCTAAAGATTCTCTTTACAACATTAAGGTGAGATTCTTGTGGATTAGCATATCCTTGTCTAGCTTTATCACTAGATCTCTGTCTAGGCGGAGAAGTAAACCTGCTTCTAGGTTAAGCAGCAGTTCCCTGTGCATTCCCTCTTGGTCCTTGTTTTCTTTGTGCATTAGCAGCTCCTACATCATTTCCTTGTGGTCCTTCCCAGCATATGTTCCATTTCCACTTTCTTGCGTTTCATTCCCACTTGCCCTCTACTCAGGGTGAGTTAATTGTGTATGGTCCTAATTGCATGCAAACCAACAAACTTAACTCTTTTGATTCATAACATAGAGCATGGAATGAACTTCATTAGATAAAAGTTTACCTTGTTTCCTCCTCTAGGAATGACCCTATCAGCTACAGTTTTTCCAATGCAAGCCCTGACATTGTATCCCCGCTCCCCACATCTTCTACACTCGACCGTAGACTGTTGTCTCCTTAGCTTGTCACAGATTGTTGGATTTATCATTAGCTTTGCTACTTGGGCCCCCTAGGAGCCCTTATCACGTGTGATGGATTAAGTGGTGGGACTTTGCTAATATGCTCATACGTCTTCAGAAAAGCTGACCACCTATAAATATAACAAAAACATTAAGGAGTCAAATCTTCATTGACATAAGGAATTAGCAAAATAAAAAAAATAAAAAATTAGAAAGAACTTATATATAACAAGGATTTACATATTCCTTTGGAATGTAATACAATGGCATGACAACATGAGATGTATGATAAATCTCATCTTCTAAGTGGAAAAACCCTTCCAATCAAATTGACAACGTACTTGTCAAGCCCCTTTAATACCTCAAACGATGAACATAAAGGAGACCACCCATCAGACTCCTTCTTGCTTGCTTATAGCTTTTGTTGAATCGTAGGGCAGATGTTTCCCCTATATCTTAGCATTAAATCCCTCCGTTTCACAATCATGTTACTCATATAAACCTTTAGGCCTTCAAAAATATAGATAATAGACTTATCTCTATATTCCAAGATAGCTCCATTGTAGGCATCCCACATGTTATTGACCTGTATATCGCACAAAGGGTAGATGGTGTATGTTGCCCTACTCCACATCTTTAGGGGTATTTGGGTCACATCTCTCCAAGCATATTTGATGACTGGATTTCATATGATGTTTTTAGGGTCTTTTTACTTCATTTAATTTTATTTTTATTGAGTCTCATGTAGATTTTTTTTCATTTTGTTTGGATTTTCTTTACTTTTGCATTTTCATGTAGGTGAGTAGTGATTTTGTGTTTTTAGCCATTTTTAGTCTCTTTTTAGATGTTTTTATTAGGTTTTTAGTCTTTTTAGGAATTTGGTTAAATTAACTAATTAAGCATATATGTGGGGACCTAGTTGCAATTATCAGAAGTTGAGGGACTGAATTTGAAGATAGAAGATGAAGCATTCCTCTTGTTTAACACATGAGAATTAAGTCATGAATGAAGAAATGATGAAGAAGGGGAAGTTTCAGAGTTAAGAAGGGACAAGAAAGAGGTTACATGAAGGCCATCAATGGACATAAAGTCCCATCAAGAAAGAAAAATAAAACAGCCAAAGCATTGGAGCAGCAGCCATGCCAACGCTTGAGCGTTGGAAGCCCAACGCTCATGTGTTGGCATTCTACCTGGGACCCAATAGTTCCATTTAGCCAACGCCCAAGCGTTGGAGGGGCCAACGCTCATGCGTTGAGCCCCTGTTTGGCCAGGTCTGACACTTAAATCCCAGCGCTCAAGCGTTGCGTGCCCAATGCTCAAGCGTTAGGTCACAGAGTTGGAAATCTATAAATAGGACATTTGGGTTCTTTTGTAAAGATACCTTGATACACTTATATACTTCTTTTTCCTTGTTCCAGAGCACTATCCTGAGTTGTGGGTAGCCTTTCTTGAGCTCCTAATTCAGTTTTTTTTAATTATGTCTTTCTTAGCCATGCTTGGCTAATTTCTTTAAGTTTTTGGGTTGTAGTTTGTTTAGCTTGTAACCATGTTTTAGTTCTTGTTTTTATATCTGAATAAATTGCATTTCATGGTTCCAATTCTTTGTGCTTATTCTATCTTGTTGTACACAAGTGTTCTTGCTTATTTCATGTACAATAGAAATTGTTAGGAAATAGGGAAATAGAAATTGGATGAACAAATGCATGTCACTTAGGTATAAGGATGACTTTGTTATTGTTGGCCTGAATTCAGAACTCTTTCTTCATTTTAATTAACTAAATAACTAAGGAATTGGTTTTGGTAATTTAAATGGAAACGTAACTTGTTTAAGGAATTAACTTGTAAGGAATCTAGGCTAGAACAACCATGAACTCTTGCTAAAATTTCAGATATAGAATTGATTCTAGAGCATGAATTATAAGTGATTCAACTCAACCCAAGTGCTTAGCTTCTTATATAATTTTCTCTTTGCAAATCATAGTTCCGATTTCTTACCAACAACTAAAAATCAAACAATTTATTTTTTCTGCACTAAGTTCTAAGCAATTAAATTTTGGACTTTGAAAACATCTATCCCTGTGTTGACGATAATCATTTATACTACTTCGATAACCACCGTACACTTGAGGATTTAGCTATCAATATTCATTCAGATTCTTCAAGTTCTCCATTACCCTTTCGTAGTCTATCATTGTACTTTCCCTTGTTGCATCCCATAATGCCCCTTTCATCAAATCTCCAGGGTACTTCTTCCTTCGATTGCCATACAAGTATTTCGCCCACGACCTATGGTCCACCTTCGGATCCATTTCTGGCAAAGTAGGTACCAACCAAATGCTAATATTTACAATAAATGAAATGAGTTAGGTAACCATATAAAGTACATAGCCAAATATACAATAAGCCGATAAAAATGCCCACCTTTTTTTAGCTAAAGAACCATGGCTTAAGCTAAATTTTGTTCAAGTTAGTCATGAGCAGCTTCAAAAACCAACACCAATAGTCTTTTGTTTCAACCTCTACAATGGAAAATTCTATAGGCATCGTCTGGTTATTCTCATCCTTCCCAACTACACTTAATAGTTAACCACCACATACACCCTTAAGGAAACAACTATCCAATCATATAAGGGTCTACATGTGGTAGCAAAGGCTATTTAGCGAGAAACAAAGCATATGTAAATCCTTTCGAAACTTGGGCCATCATATCCCATCATGCTTTTAATAATGACATTACTATTTGGGTTTTTCCTTAGGAGCTCTTCTACATAACTCCTTAAATGCATGTACTGCACATAAATTGTCCCTTCAATCATCTCAAGTGCCTTAAATCTACTAAGAACTATGACCCATCTATTCTTGGCGCCTCAAGTGAGGCATTTACCTTCATGGGAGGTGTATGTCTTAATTTAGGAACAAATTTCCTTGCAATGCACTTTGTCTTTGCTGGTCTGCTAACAATATGGAAATATGTGTTTTGAGCATACTTAGCTTCCCTAAGATAAAATGGGCATCCTTCCAAGCAGTTAACTGCAATCCTGGTGCTATCATTCTTGTCCAGGTACACATTCTTCTTGCTTTGTAAAACATAATCCTTCACAGCAGTCCTCATAACTCTCTGGCAATGCTAAAAAATTAACCTAACTGAAATTTTACCTCATCTTCATAAAGTTTGAACTGGGAAACTTTTTCCTTTACTCCTCCTCCTCCTCATCATCATCATTTCCATCTCCATTGCCTCCCGGTGGGCTTTCTAAGTCATCAATGTTACCCTCTTCATTCTCAAAATTCTCAAACAAATAGGGATTGAGATTTTGGGAAGCAACAACAACATGCACACCCTGACCTAACACTTCACCAGAAACACCTTCTTGAAGAACCAATCCTTGTCTCACTTGGCAAGCAAGTAGTCAAGCCATGCCTCTCATCATAGTCAATATCATCTAAGCCATGGAGTTAATCTCATCAACATCCCAATCCATTACACTTTCACACACACCTCTAATAACATACTCAAATCTAGGTTACAAAAAATTGCAAAAAATGACATGATGGACATGAAAAAGTAATGGAATCGTATCTAAAATGCATATTATCTTGTATTTTCTCCCCTTTCAGAAAGTTGGGTCAAAAGCAGTGTTCTCCATGTATGTATCCTCTAAGACCACATGCTCCTCCCCCCTCGAATTCCTCCCCCATGCTCCACTTCACCCTCAACCTTCACCGTTCGATCAACACACCTTCTCACAATCACACAAGGAAAAACTCTTCAACGTCTTCGATCGCACATTCGTTCGTTTCTCTTTCACAATCCTATTTCTATTTTAGGCTTGATTTGAGAATTTTTGGAAGAGTTAGGCTTAGGTTTATTTTTTATTGTGTTCAAGTTTTTCTTTTATATTTATTTACCCGGTTTTTTCCTATAATGCGTCCATAGAAAGCATCCGTTTTTAGATTCAATATCTTTCATAAATTATAATGAATCAAAAGTGCAATGCTATATTTGTTTCGCGTCGTTCACTTTCTTTCTCCTTTTCAAAAACATCACACCGAGTTTTTTTAGTAGCTATTAATTTCCCTTTATTATATGCCTTTTTTTAGACTGCAACAAAAAATGCCTTAAATTTGAAAATGAATGAATAAAAATAAATTATTGCCCCATCCAAAAATATTAAAAATCATTAGATCTGTCCCTAACATGTTTATAGAGAGGATTGATACACATCTAATAATTTAATTGAAATCGTATTTTATTTAAAGAAACATTATATATGCTTTAATTTGGTTGATAAATAATAACCAAAAAAATTTGGTTAATAAATAATAACGGACTAGCAAAAATATCTTATTTTAGAAAATATAGAGAGTAAAATGTATAGAAACGCAATAAAAGTCTAGATACATCTAGTTCACAAAAATACATTGCGTATAAAAGATATCTTTGAATAAGGAAGAGTCAAAATCAATATTTTAAGAAAGAAACGTACTTAAACAAAAAAATTGTGTCTGTATATACAATATAGTATACATATACAATTATACACATTTGACTACTCGTAAATTAAATAATAAAATTTAAATATAACTGAATTGAATGGATGATTGAATTATCAAATCACCCCCAAATGGTAACATAGTACTGTATTTTTTTTGGGTACAATAACATAGTACTATATGCATAAATCATAATTACACAATAATTTCGTAAAAAAAAATCAATAAATCATCCAATAAAATCACCATTATCATTACAACGATATTGGCCGAAAAATAGGAATACCACAACGCCGCCAGGACCACCTTACCATTTGCGTTGAAAGCAGCCATAAGAAAAGCATGATCAAAAGTCACAAATCACTTCCTAATCTTAGTGCAAACTTTTACATTTTAAAAGCATGGATGTCTCATACAGATTTTGGCAATTTTTAAAATTTAAAAATATTAAGTTTTCTTAAAGTTAAGAAAAAAAAAATATACACAATTAATACGATATTTAAAACTTTTTAATTTTTTTATTAAGAAATATTAAGTTTTCTCCAGAAGTAACTTCAACGTGGAGCGCCGGAGGGCGTAGGTTCCGATTCTTTATGTTCAGGTGTCGCTTTTTGCGATCTTGTTATTTTGATGGGTGCTCTCTATCTGGTTGGGGTTGTGCTTAGGAGGTCGTGCTTAGAGGTGGTGGGAGTTGTGTTTTGTTGTCTTGCTGAAGCGGTGTCGATACCAGGTTGAGGCGCTTTTTTGTTTTGGAGTAGGCCGTAGGGCCTGTGTTTTGCTTTTTGGATTCCTGTGGTTTTTTTGGGTATAGGTTTTCGTCTGTTTTGGGTGGGCCTTTGTTTATTCTCTTTGTGTCTGGTGCTGTCTTCCCTTTACTGCTTTTGTGGGTGGAGGGCAGCTCTCTTGGTGCTGTATCAGCCTCTGATATATTTATATATAATTTCGCTTTCTAAAAAAAAATTCTGTTAATTTTTTTTTTGTGATAAGAGGAAGACATAATATTCAGTTAATTTTATAAAAGACTATGATATCATCATTTTAAAATAAAATATTTATATGGTCAAAATAATAAAAGTTTCTTTGGACTAAATATAGATAAAAATTTCTCTCAGATATATTATTTATTAGTTTTTTCCTGTCAAATAATTATTAGTTTTTTAGTAGATCAAATTTGATACGTTTCTCCTAAAAGGCAAAGGTTTTAATTCAGATATGAGTGCTAGAAGACATGTCCAACATTAAAATAGAATGTCGGGCGGTTTAGAATCCAATTTCATGTAATAATGCCTATTTTTTATTTTCAATAATTGTTAGTGGACACTGTATCACTCCCAATTAACAATCTCAATTTATAAACACCCAACAGAAATGACACGTCATATATACATATTATTCTTATTTTTTTAACAGAAATAAAAATATTGAAAAAAATTACATTTATCTTTTTTTTTTATCATATCACATTATAGAGGATACATCTTATAAGAATATTCTTATAAAAAAATAGTGAGAATAAATTGTACCCGTTAGATGTAATTATTAATGGTCAATGTCAAAATTAAGTCATGTTACTTTTTTAAAAGGTCACATGCTTTTTAAGTGTTTATCCCATTAATTATGATAAATGGTATATATTAATCTTGCAGTTTCAAAGAAAAATGGTATATATTAATCTTGACCATTAATTATAAATTAACGGTCATAATTTATTTTGATCATTATCACATAAGAATGAACGTTAGTTGAATTGGATTTGGACAGAATTGAATCTGGTAACGTGAGTTTAAGTGACGTGATTTATGTTTAGATACATTTACCTAAATTTGATTTTTATAACTGAATTTTAGTACATTTACACAAAATTGGATCTACCAGATTGAGAAGCTATCCTAAGTCAATTCTTTCTAGTCCAGATCAAACTTATAGAATCAATTCTTAAAATTGATTCTCAAACATCTCTATAATAACAAAAATTCACGTTTGAGGTTCTGATCGATTTGATACTCAAATTCATATTTAAAAATTGCAACCAACCCTTATACACTAAATAATGAATTGAGGACGTGCCTAGAATGGTGGTCCTCCATGCAAATTACACCAACTCCATAAAATGAAATGAAATAAAATAAGATGTTCTAAAGATAGCAATGTGGTCACGTGTTGTGAATGAACAAAGACGAGATACGGGGATATACACTACAGTGAGTAAGTGGAAACCTTTTTATTTCTTTTCGATCCTCTCACTATCATCTTTTTTTTTATTATATAAATTTTAGGTTTAATTAAAAACTGCGCCACCCTCCCTCTCCCTCCTTCACGGCACAACACACAACCAGAAACTGCAAAACCGAACCCTTCCTCCGTTCCGATCTCAAAAAGTCGAAAATGCAGAGCACAGTGTTACCTCTCTCCCCATCCCTCTCTATCCACAAACCCCAAACGCGCTTCCTCGCTTCTCATTTCTCCATTCCCGCTTCCAAACCCAACCTCAACCTCAATGCTTCTCCCTCTTCCTCTTCATCTTCATTTCCACATTTCGCTTCTTCCTCCTCTTCAAAACTCATCCCATGGACGACGACACCGCTCGCTTCCTCCGACTCCGACTCCGACTCCTTCCAAATCAACGCAACCGCCACCGCCTCCGCCGACTCCTCCTCTGATAGCAGCAGTTTGTTCAAAACTCTGGAGCTTGGAGCCCTGCTTGGCTTCTGGTACATCCTCACCATCTATTTCAACATGTACAACAAACAGGTCATAACACAACTCATCAATAGATAGAAAACTATTCATGTCACACTTACCAACAATTTAAACTTTTGAGATAATTGGTTTTTAAGAGGTAGCTAGAGTTTCGTCATTGCCACCTCCAGTTCTTCTAACAAAATATAAGAAAGTTGAATTTCAGCACGCAGTAGGTGGAAATTGTTTGTTTGACAAAATTTCTCCTTCAACCTCATTCATTTCAATTTCACTCAACTCTGTTCTGTTCTTCGTTCTGTTTTACACAGGTCTTGAAGGTTTACAATTTCCCTGCAACACTAACTGCGATTCAGCTTGCTGTGGGGACTCTCATTATTCTGTTTATGTGGGGTTTCAATCTCTACAAGAGGCCAAAAGTTACTCGTGCACAGGTACTTCCATTATCTGTGTCAGTGTTACTGTTCTATTTGTTCTGCTCTGTTTCTGTTCTGTATCATTGGCTTTGGTGTGTTGTTTTTCTTTGTCTTGCAGCTTGTGGCAATAATTCCACTGGCTCTTATTCATACTTCGGGGAACCTTTTCACTAACATGAGTCTCGGAAAGGTTGCGGTGTCTTTCACTCACACCATAAAAGCATTGGAGCCTTTCTTTTCAGTGATCCTCTCTGCTATGTTCCTTGGAGAGGTAACAACTAATCAGAAAGCCATTATAAATTGTTGCAACCAAACGCTATGGTCTAATTTCTGGTTATTGATTACCTATAGGTGTCTTTTGATTCTTGATACCCCATTATTCTTTCATACCTCTTATTCTAGGAAAAAGTTTAATTTCAGCATAAGATAATGACACGTGCATTGTCCGTGTCTCAAACCAGCCAAATAGAATTTGTTGCTTCAAATTTTAACACAATTGTCTCATTATTGAATTTTCCAATCTTAATCCCTTGTTAAACTTTGTTAATTACAGATGCCTACAGCATGGGTGGTTGCTTCCCTTGTGCCTGTTGTTGGTGGGGTGGGGCTGGCGTCTTTTACTGAGGCCTCCTTCAATTGGTAACATCTCCACCATGTTCATTCCTTCTAGGAGAAGAGAATAGAAGAAACAGAACAATTTAAAAGAAAAATCTAATATATGGCTACTTTTCTGGAATTATGAATAGGGCTGGGTTTTGGAGTGCAATGGCTTCCAATCTGTCAAATCAATCTCGTAATGTTCTTAGCAAAAAGCTCATGGTGAAGAAGGAGGTGATATGATCTATGAACCCTTCATATAGCATTGTATTTATTTTCTTGTTCATAATAATTTTTCATATACAAAGTAAGAGCAGCATGTTATGACACTCTTATCTTAGACTTCTTCATTTTAAACAAGCATTTTGTTCTTCTCAGGAACAAGAATCTATGGACAACATAAACCTCTTCTCAATAATTACAGTTATGTCCTTCTTGTTATCAGCACCAGTAACCATCTTCATGGAGGGTGTCAAATTTACCCCTGCTTACCTGCAATCTGCTGTGAGTATCTTGATGATTGAATTAGAGAGGGTTGAGTTAACATTCTCATAATGGAAGGAAATACTTTATAGTTGTTGAGGCTACTAACCTTTCAGCGCATCATCTTTCATGACAGGGATTAAATGTTCAACAAGTTTACACCAGAACTCTTATTGCTGCACTATGTTTCCACGGATATCAGCAAGTGAGTTGTTTACCTCTTCCATGCACAATTATCCCCCTTTTATTCAAGAGTGCTGAAACTTCCAGTTCTTCAATATTTCATCTCATTACCTTTTGTATTTATCAGCTTTTTTCTCATTGACGCTAGATTTAATTAAACATCAGTATTTGCTACTTATGAAGAAAATAAAGTGTTTGATGTGAATTATGAAATGATATTAAACATTTTAGATTAATGGGTATCTATCTTCTCATGGTGTAGTGGTTTACTGAACTAAAACCTCTATTGTCATGGTTTGGTTAAGATGCATTTTGAATTGTGTGCTAATTTCATCTTAAGAATTGTGTGCTTGCTTGTCTAAAATGCTGAGGCTAAATAAAAATGATAATGGGAGCTTTTTGACATAAGACCATAGTAAAAGGAAAAAGGAAAGCAAATTTGAAATTAGCTATGAATAGGGACTCTACTGATTGTTACTAACTTAGAAGAGCCTTTAGTAAAGTATACTGTTAATTTATCTGAAGTCATATTTTGTTTTTCTGCATGGTTCTGTTCTATAACTGGTTTTGTACTCCACAATAATGCAAAGGTAATTTTCTTGTAGGTTTCTTACATGATACTGGAGAGGGTATCACCTGTCACCCACTCTGTGGCAAACTGTGTGAAGCGTGTGGTGGTCATCGTGAGCTCTGTCATCTTTTTCCAAACACCTGTCTCACCAATCAACGCATTTGGTAAAATTTGCTTCTTTCTGATTCCCTCTAGAACCATGTGAAGATCATTGTTTTGAAGTTCTTTTTAACCATGTTCCTGTGTAACTCTTGCTGAGATTTCATGTTGTTGTTCCTATGCAGGGACTGCTATAGGTCTTGCTGGTGTGTTCCTCTATTCCAGGGTGAAGGGAATTAAGCCTAAGACAGCTTGATTTTCAAATTTTGCATCTTGCACAAGTCATAACACACCCAGTAGTTACATTACATGTATGAATTTCTTTATAGGTCAGATAGAGATTGACAATTGAGGTTACCGATTGTAACCCCTTTTGAGGATTGAAATTTTATGCTTCCAAACGGTGTCTCAATTTCATTGTATAGTTAGTGGCGCCTAATGGTTTGGCTCTATTAAAAAATTGTCATCATTTAGTTTTTTTTTTTTAAATTTATTATCACATTGTCTAGTTGTTGTTAATGTAGAAATATCATTTAATAAATGCTAGGCAACTTGGGGATTACTCAACAATATTACATTTCCAATATTCTTTTCGCAACTTGGGGCTCGAATTATTCATGCTCTGATTGTAACTTTTTACCAGTTTAATTGGATGCAGCTAGATGGCTAGCACCTCCTAAGATAGTAAGAATGGAATTGCCAGAATACGGGTGTGCATGAATGGAATTTTCTTAAAATCCAAACTAAACCAAATTAAAAGCACTGTTATGGTTCAGTTGTGTAAACTAAACTATTTTTATTTTTCCTAACCAGTTCAGACTCAGTTTAAAACTGGTTTCAGTTCAGAACCGGTTTTAAATCATGTTAGTTCCAAACTGGTTCCATGTCCAAAACTGGTTTTAGCTTCGAATTGGTTCAAAACCGGTTTTGGACAATTTTTCAGCTCCAAACCGGTTTTATGAACCAGTTTTAAGCTCCAAACGAGTATAAGATTTTGTGAATATAAACATTTCATAGCTAGCTCAAGTTCACATTTTGCCATGATTTTAAGGACATGCTCACATTTTTCCATCAAACACTTGTTTTTGTTGCTCTTCACCACCCTCAGCAGCCTTCTGGCCCTGCATCAAAATCACCAAATGCATCCGCAGCTCATTGTAATTGGTGTTAACATGCATGTCTAAGCCCAAGTGGCTAGAAAATTATGTTTAATTATTTGTTAATAATTTTCTGATTCTAGAATGGTCTATTGTAAGAGAGCTTTTTGAGATTGAGACACTTGTATGGACTTACCCAACTAAATAAATTGAAAATGAAAAGAATGAAAAATGCATGGAGAAAAAATTGGGCATTTGCTCATCAATTTTCTTTGTGACTAGAAATTGGCTTTCTAGATAGTTGGATGGATCCTTTGGGAGAATAATTCCAAATCTCTTCCTGCCAATCAGTTTTTTCATTTTAGTATAAGTTTTTTCTCCCTTGTTTTTTTTGTTAAATTTTTTTTTTCTCCCTTTAAGGAGGTATTGAATAAATATATATAAATGCAATAAACAACTATATAATTATGTAACCTATAATTTTAAATATGTTTGAAATCAAATTAATTAAAATTATATTACTCAAATATTTACTTCGAAAATATTTTTATTCAAATACATTTTTCGTAAATGAGCACAATAATCAAGACAGAATTATATCATTGACTAACACAATAAAAGCATATTTATTCAATATATTGCAGAAAAATAATTAAGACAGAATTATATCATTGACTAACACAATAGCTCAAATATTAGAATGTAGTGCAACAAATACAAACAACTAGAGGTCTTAGTTCCTTATGGAAATACACAAACCAATTACATAAACCAAAATTAGAAAAACAACAACGAGAATAATACAAACAAACACATGTCCTAATTCATATTTCTAGTAGCAACCCATTCATTCCACATTTGTGTAGCTAAATTGTCTCTCCATGCTGACCACTTCTCAGTTGTCTCAATCGTACTAATATGATCATGATGTGCCACATCCTCATTGTGTAGTTGTGCTTCAAATTCCAAATCTAAATGTGCTTCTAATGGGTCGATGGACATTTCTCTTCTAATAAAATTGTGCAAGAGGCAACAAGCAATTATTATGCGGTTTTGTATTTTGAGTGGATAAAAAGACCGACTTCTAAGTATAGCTCATCGCATTTTTGACAATCCAAAAGTTCTCTCTATCAGGTTTCTAGCCATAGAGTGTCTCATATTGAAGAGTTCTTCTTTACATTGTGGAGTGTATCCACGTCTCCACTCACTGCGATGGTAGCGGTGACCTCTGTATGGAGCCAGAAATCCTTCAGAGTTCGCATACCCAGCATCCACAAGATAATAATTCCCTATAATAAAATACGTGTCAATTTTACATATTTTCATTGCTCAATTTAAAGTCATATCCACTTTGCAATATGCAATGTTTTTACCTGTTGGAACTTTTAAACCGTTCGTCCTAGAAATGGCATCTTGTAATATCCTTGAGTCTGATGCAGATCCTTCCCATCCGGGTAACACATATATAAACCTCATATCTCTAGCACATACACCCAACACATTGGTGGATATATCTCCTTTTCTATTACGATATCTTGGTTTATCAATTGCTGGAACATTAACTTCAATGTGTGTTCCATCTAGTGCCCCAAGACAATTCTATATAAAAAATCCAAATATAAAATGAGTATCTTAAAAAGAATAGTACACAACTATTAAACACAATAGACTAACACCATACCTTAAACCATTTCCATCTTTCATCTAAGCAATCTTCCAATACAGGATCTGGTGCTCTAAGTAGTGATTCATGCACTCTTACAACGCTATTCAACACCTTATTAAAATATCTACTTACCGTTTCTCCAGACCGCTTAAATAAAAACTTAATGACGCGATTCTTTGAATGATGTGTCAAGATGTGTAGAAACATGGCCACTTGTTCCTCGACACTAACTAATGGCCACTTGTTCCTCGACACTAACTAATCCGTCCTCTTTCAATTTACCTTCATTACACTGGATTAAAACAGGATATGATAAGTATCCTATCCTATCTTGTCTTGCCCACCAAACGGGGCCTATAAGTATATAGAAAAGTAAAAAATGACAGTGGGATAATAGATTTACAAGTAAAATTAGACGTGTGTGCATAAGTTCATTTAGATTAGGTTGAACAGATTCTCAAGATCTCTCAAACTTGATATGATCCAATCCAATAATTTTTCCTTTTATATTTTAAATAGGTTGATGAATACTGCTATATAATTATATTCACCTAATTCTCTCTTGTAACCAAAAAAGATATATTCACTTTATTCTTAATGGTTCTTCTACACTTGTCATAAAACTAGTATACGAAGTTAAGCAAAAATTTCAATAAAAGTGAGATTACTAATCATATTTTCTGTTTTCTCTAACAAAGAGTGACAAGTAAAAATAAAATAAAGGATGTACACATCTACTGCTTTAAGGTTGTAAATTGTAATTACTTTTAGTAACACACGCGCAATAAATTTCTCAATAAAGATCAATTAAAGCAATATACATTGCATTCTTCAGACATGTTTCCTTATACAGTTACACAAGTCTTTTAATAAATTTATTAAACTGATGTGTTACCTCTTTAATTTATTAATTACTTATTCCTTCCGTTTTAATTATTAGAGAAATTAGGACCAAAAAAATTATTAGAGAAATTATTTTCAAGAATACATTATTTTTTTTATTACCTTTTCATTTTAAAAGATAAATAAAAATGAAGAAATAATTATATATTTTCAAATAGAAAACAATGTGAAACAATTGACTTATGATATTTGATTATAGAACTTCAAATAATAGTTGAGAGTTTCTTTACACATTTTTGCCACGATTGAATGTATAATCATTTCTTTTTTTTGGGTACTATACTCCTTCAAGACTCAAGTTGAATTGTATCTCTAATTAAAATGGGTAAAAATTTGCAATTAGAATTGAAGGGTATACCTAAATTTATCTATATATCATGCTAACTCTATTGAAATCCTCCCGCACATCGCATTAAAGGCACGTTTGAATATTTTTCTATAATACTAAAGGTAAAATCAGTTTTATGAAAAAAAAAATTATGAATAACTTTTGGGCGTTATAATTAATTTAAAAAAATTAATTCAAACATGTTATAAGAAATAAGGTTTATACCAATAGCAGGGTGTCATAATTATTTAATAGAATTGGAAAAAAACATGTTCACATACCAAATGCACTCACGTCTAGATGAGATATGAAGAGAACATAAATAAATGAATGATGTGATAAGTGATGTGATAGGAAATGGAGATAGGAATAAAAATGTGATGGAAGAAAAAGTAAAGTGTGAATGTATCAAAGATCAATTGAATTAATTTGATAATATTTTGTCTATTCTATTTCTAACCTATATGGATCGAATCAGTATTAAAATACTATTACAATTTAAAAGTTGTTTCACAAGACTTTTCATGTAAAAGTGTATGGATGATTGAACCAGCTTTTACTTATTTTTTTCAAATCAATTATAACACATATAAGTTACTCATGAAGTTGCTTCCAGAATTGTTTTTAACTGTAGTAAAAATATTTCTCAGGAATCTTCATTTCCACGTTTCGCTTTTATTTCACTTAGTTTAAACTTGTATTTTTAGGAATTTAATTTACCTACCACTAGACTGACGACGTTGTTGTTGGTAATAGTTAATCTAAACATGCAAGTAGTGTTTCTAATCATCTAGTGATTAAAAGAATGAACAGGGTAATAATAGCAAACACAAATTGAACAACCAAATCAAATTATCAGCTAGCACAGCAGAGGAGTGAAAGTGCTCCTAATCGATTTGTAAGCCATCAAATTTAGCCTAATTAATTAATCTATTCTCCTAGTAAAAAGCTTACATTTTGACAGAATTAGGTTACAATTTTTTTGGGTTTCCTTGCCTCAAACTTGGACAACAAAAAGAGAAGAAGTAATAAATGTAAGTATATACCTGTGGCATTCATTCCTTCACATACCACTGTAAGTAACATAACATATATAACGGCAATATTATACTTAAAATGTAATAAGTGTTAATTTTAATTAATGACTGTTACAAAGGCATAGCCATCACAACACAAATCTTACTACATATCTGATGCTTCCTACTGAGTAATACATATAGAGATGAGATGGTCTGAAACAATGTTGCCCTCAGCTTCTGCTAATCCTCTTATGGCCCTTGAAACAAATCTCAGAGAAAACCATGCTTTGCAGCTGATGCATTTGCAAGAAAACTATTTCAAACCCAGCATGAAAGATGAGCAAGATTTTCACCATATTGATCAGTTTCATCATATGAATGCCTCTTCATCCAATCCAAATTTTGGGATCCAGACTCCAAACTTTGGTCCTTTAGATTTTGAAGTTTATGAGGGCAAGCCTTTTACTGAGCAAAATGGTTGTGGTCATGCTTCTCACCTTATGGACAATATCCAATACCAAGGCTATAGCTTGAACCTCCCTTTGCGGAATCAACAGGATATGATGGTTGCAAACCAAAGTTATTATATGCCCTTTAACACTCTGGAAACCAAGCCTTTGAATTTTGTTGCACCAGATGAAATGTCCTGCATATCCCAAACAGATTATTATAAGAGATCTTGCTTCAATAAAAACAACAGGGAATCTCCAACCACTAGAAGAACATTTAAATCTCGGAAGAAGTCAACCATAGTGAAGGGGCAATGGACAGTGGATGAAGATAGGTGCATTGTTTTATGCAGTTTCCTTTGAACCTATTGTTTTTCATGGCTATTTAATCTCTGTTACATCATTATTTTTTGTCCACATTTTGGAATTTTGCATATCTCGGTTGAGAACAAAACATGTATCTGTGCTTTGACTGCTTCCACAAACAGATTGTTGGTGCAACTGGTGAAACAATATGGAGTGAGGAAGTGGTCTCACATTGCTCAGAAGTTGCCTGGAAGAATAGGAAAACAGTGCAGAGAAAGATGGCATAACCATTTAAGGCCTGACATTAAGGTTCCTATTTATTTTTGGTTTTTTTAAGGATATTTATTTTTGGTTACTTAAGGTTAAGGTTCCTATTTAAAAGTCAATAGAAACACACTTGTTGGATTTGGGTTCCCTCCATGCGGTTAGACCAATTTGGATTCCGTTCAATGAGATAGTTCCTAAATTCACGTAATTAAAGAATCTGAGTCGTTTGATCAAGATTGGACGACTCAAATTTTAATTATATCTCTGCCGTCCCAATCTTGATAAAATATATGAGCCAACTGATTTTAATCCAAAAGCTCAGATTCATTGACTTTGTGAATATATGATTGTTGTGTGTGCAGAAACCTAAATATCAATCAAGCTATCTTACAATCACGCAGTTAAGGAATCTAACTGTTCGATCAAGATAGATCGGCTTATATATTTTAACAAGATCAGATGCTAGAGATAAACTTAATATTTGAGCCGTCTGATCTTGATCAACGGATCATATTACTTGAGTGTGTGAACTTAGGAATTTGATGACTTCCGCAAATCCAAATTCTACACTTGTCACTAATTGACTATATATAAAATCACATCAATGACAATGAATGATATAATAGTTGAAATCTGTTCCTCTCAACTCTCATAGCATATAACAATGCTTTCACTAGATATGCAACTTTTATTAAATTACAAATCATTATTAACAATGCCATCTATAATCAATTTCTTGTGCCATTTTTGCAGAAGGATATATGGACAGATGAAGAGGACAGGATACTGATACAAGCTCATACAGAGATAGGAAATAAGTGGGCAGAGATTGCAAAAAAATTGCCAGGAAGAACAGAGAACTCAATTAAAAACCATTGGAATGCAACCAAGAGAAGACAATATTCCAAAAGAAAATGCCGCTCAAAGTACCCAAGAGGCTCTCTTCTGCAGGAATATATCAAGAGCTTGAACTTGGACCAAAAGCCACAAAGAGATTATCGAAAAAGATCTAATTCTAATGCCAAAACAAACAATGCTAGCACAAGCAAAGCAGCACCATCTCAGTTAAACTGTTCCAATGACCGCTTGGTGCCAAACTATGACTTCAATGAGGTCCAAGATTTTTGTTTAGATGATAACTTGTTTGAAGAGGGGTATGATTTTGATTCTCTGCTAGATGATATGCACAATATTCCAACTACAGATGAGAAAACTTTTGATGGAAAAATGCAATGTGCTCCTACTCATTCTGGTAAGGGAGGTATGCAAGTTGTTGATCTTGATGAGCATCACTTTGAGACTGAGATGTCACAGGAGATGATGACATCCGCAGTGGGGATTGAAGTTAAGAAGGAGATGGATTTGGTGGAGATGATGGCTCTGGTTAATGAAAGTATTTAATTAAGTCCTTGCAAGTGTTATTGGGGGAGCATTTTTACAAGGAGAATACATGGTTGGTTCTCATTTTGTTACTACTATTATGCATGAAATAAAGAAAAGTTGAAATATTATATTTTATGATAAATAAATGCAACAAATAAAATCTCGATTAGTGTTAGTTTGAGTAGACTTATTTAATTTTGCAAAGTTTCCAAGTCTTAGAGTTATAAAATATAAGTATGTTTACCCTTTCAAAAAAGTTATTCTATTTCAGATAGTGTTTGGTTGAAGGAAAATGATGGGGAAGATTTTCTAAGTTATCTTATTTGGTTCAAATTTTTTGAAAGGGAGGTTAGGGGACAAGAGGGGAGTGGAGGGGACCAAAAGGTAAAACCTACCATAATTCATTTTTGTCTTCCCTTCAAAATTGGAGAGATTTGGAAGTGAAATATTAAGATAAAAATGTCCTTCCTTAGTTTTCAAACTCTTTAAAAGTAAGGGCAACTAAAATAAACTTGTTTTAAAATCTCTCCCCTCCCCTTCATGAACCAAACAAGAAAGCTTTATTTCCACATCATCTCCCATCCTCTTCACCAAATATGATAAGAATTAATACCACTACATTCCCTTCCACTCCATTAAAATCTCTCCCCTCCCTTCACATTTATCAAACACACCTTTAATATTCACACAAAAACAATTGTTTCAAACTTCTCAACATTATCTTTCAAAAGGAATTGTACTTTGCACCAACAGTAGCCAACAATGCGGTTTTATTAAAAGCATTAAAAACCCGTATGTAGTTCAAGTAGAAAATCGAAGATCACCAAATAGAACAGTGTATAAAATTGCAAAACTAAACCAGAGCCCTACTCCAGTGGAATATGACAAGCATTCTGCTAGAAAGAGCTCTGAGGATTTTTGTCATCAACTTCTAAGTAGAGAGGGAAATCATATGGCATTTTATCAGCAGAAAGCCCTTCTTTATCCAACACCTTTATCACTTCTTGGTACACTACTTCATTTCCTTCTGGTGTCAGGTGCAACCCATCTCTGTAACAGCAAAACTAATCAGTGATGCCTTTTAGTTTTAGCTTTTAACAAGAAAACAGATGTCACACTTTATATTTCTCAAGTCCAGGTTGTAACAAACCTCAAAAATTTCTTTTGCCAGCCATCTGTTTCTTGCACTTTAGACCACAGATTGATATATGGCAAACCCATTTCCTTAGCTATCTCAACACATGCATTCGCATATTGACCAATTACTTCATATGTTCTTTCAGGTAATTTCGGAGCATTCTCACCATATAAGGATCTGCAAGGCCCAACAGAAACATAACGAGAGAGCTAATAATGGGGAGCTAATATAAGCTAACATTCTCTATTTCATGGATTGGCTAGTCTTAAACAGAAAAAATAACGAGAGAGTAAAAAAGCAGTAATGTGACACAAGGTTTAAAGATGGCAGCTTTAATCATACTAGGAATAATAAAACATAATGAAGGTTTAGCTTTAATCTAGATACTGACAGTAACATAACAGCACACTGTGAGAGCAAGCATGATGAATAGCAAGAGACTAAAATTGTGATGTCATGGGCTTTAGATGTATAGTCAATTGATGGTTTAAAAAAGATGGATGCAACAGTGGTGCTAAATTGCTCATAACATCAATAACAATGGTTGTGCGAATGTATCAAATATTGCATAAAGAAAAAACCATATCAAACAGACTGCAAGGACCAGTTTAATTTGATGATCTAGGTAAGATATCAACAATAGCCAAGAACAAAATGGGGCAGTAAGATGGTGTCCATAAAGGAATGCAAATTATGAATACTGAGTACAATAAGAAAGGAGGCATACCTTGCATGTGCTAGACGCCCTTCCTCCGAAACGGGAGGTGGAGTAATAAGCACAATTAGCATAGTTGGTGAGCATGTCTGAAACCAAATTACCACTTGCAATTAATAACAGATAATAAGAACTAGCATGTAATGAGATAAGCGTTTAATTCATGCAATGCCCAGGAAGTTGTAAAGCAATTAAAATAGGCTACTCCCTAACCTAATGCAGTAGTTAACCCAGAAGCAAACAACAAAGCTAGGTGAAATCATGTTCAATTGAAAGAACAAGTAACAATATAGAAAAATAATTGAAAGATTCATTCAAAACATAGAACAGGTAATTAAGAAACTAACAGAATTTAAATATTAAAACATAGAAACAACAAAATGCAACCTTTAAGTGCTGAACAATTTTTCTGAGATTTTCCTTGTACTCTTCAATTGGTACGTGTAGTCTTTCATAGGCTCTTCCTAACAAAGCTGAATCATTAGCACCAAAGAAAACAGTGGTAGCCAGAGGTTGCTTAGGGGTGTCCTGAAAATGAAGCCATCCACACAATTAAACACTTGGACTGCTTCTCTCCACAGAATCAGAGATAGGTGAGCCATAAGTAAATCATAAAGCATTATTATTATTATTATTACTATTAATATTATATTTTGGTGCTGCAAAAATACTTTCCTGATCCATCCCTGATTCTTGGGGACAAAACATGACACTAAAATGAAGGATTATGAGAAAAAGAAGAGAAATGGAATTGAATAAAACTGTACAAAATAGATATTAATTATCAAAAAAGGAAGAAAATTTGATTTAAGCTAGGAAAAAAATACATACCAGAGGGAAGAGATGCTGCAACAAGAACAGAGCCCACCTAGTATTGTATCCATCATAGCCTCGATTAAATATATCAGCCTGAAAAAAATGCCATTAGTTTTCTTTTCTGCTTTGTCAATTACATTGCAGTAGAAAAAGAAAAGTAAGAGATGGTCCTCAAAATCAATTCTAATATGCAAAATTGATTCTGACTAAGTCTGTTTGGTTTGAGTTAATGAGAAAAGAAGGTTACCTTGCGAGAATAGGCATTGGCAAGCGCAGCACCCCATCCATTGTCTCCGAACGATTCCTCAGTTATGGAGTCCCCAAACAAGACTATCTTTTCCCTCATCCTCGCTTCTACGCGCCAAACGCGATTTTGTTCTGTTTCTCACACCATTTTTTTATTATTAAAAATGCACAATACATGCAAGAAAAACTCACTAGTCAACACTCAACTACCCTTCTATTACTCGTTTAAAAGTCACGGTGAAATCAAAATAACAGCCATAAAAGTTAAGTGAAATTGATTCTGCATATACTGTGATTTTATTTTACATGACCATTTTACTTCTTTCTACACTTTGAGAGATCAATATTGTCCACCCAAATATTTCAAACATCAAAACTAGTCTAAGAAAGAACAAAAGAAGAAGACAAGGTGGAAAATTATTACCTGTTAAGAAGAAGGTGAGCCTAGAAGACCAAGTAAGAATCACAAAGTGAGCATCCTAAACCCTGTTGTCTCCCTCCCTTTATACATCAAAACCCAGCCTATCATATTGATGAAGGCATTAAAACTCCCTCTTAACTTCCTCCTTAATTCCCTAATTTTAGGGATTTGCTAATATTGCTTTTATATTCAAACATGTCAAATATAAATAGTTTACTTAAATATACAACTTTGAACTTTCTACAATCAATATGAATTTAAATAATAATCTCCTAGTGGCGAAGAATCAGATTTCTGGGCTGGCCAGAGGATCTCGGTGGTCTCAGTGTGATCACAACTTCACACTTATGCTCTTAGTATTTGCCTTCCAACCAAATTGATGAGGTCAGTCATATGACAGGACCACTACTCTTTTAAGAAGAAATAAATCTAGTCTTGTTTTATACCTCTTAATCTTACCATCTGAATTACATTTAGTTTTAAAGACCCATTTGCATTCAACTGATTTACAAAGCACTTTTTAGTCGAAAGGTCTGATCCTTGTGTTGTGTATATGAAGAAGGATTTGATGGGACACGACCCATTTGCATTCAACTGATTAACAAAGCACTTTTTAGTCGAAGGGTCTAATCCTTGTGCTGTGTATATGAAGAAGGATTTGATGGAACATGTTTATTCACTTAATGTTATCTCAGAGTCTCGGTACAT
Organism: Acmispon strigosus; assembly: GCA_030819835.1. Taxonomy (NCBI): domain Eukaryota; kingdom Viridiplantae; phylum Streptophyta; class Magnoliopsida; order Fabales; family Fabaceae; genus Acmispon; species Acmispon strigosus. Next base: position 16,187,488 of record JAUAMA010000002.1, on the reverse strand, counting down.
GTGCAATTAAATGATGAAATATGCCTACCCGCCTTGGTGGAATATGCACCGCCCTGCCTTGATGAAATATGCTTCATCATTTGATATGATATAGGTGCAATCAAATCAAATGATGAAATATGCAATCAGTTTTGGAAATCCTTCTATAATTATTATATCAAAATTAATTATAATAAGATAATTATGTGAGTAGATGCTTGATGCCATAATTTATTCTGATGAAACATAAGCTCTGATCCAAATACTCCTTGATAGTACAAGCACCAACACTAGTCGACAATGCCCCTTCATTAAAAGCATTGCAATTTGTATATAGTTCAGGAAGAAAATCGAAGGTTACAAAATAGAACAGTTTATAAAATTGCAAAACTAAACCAGTGCTCTACTCCAGAGGAATATGACAAACATTCTGCTGGAAAGACTAAACAGTTTATAAAATTGCAAGACTAAACCAGTGCTCTACTCCAGAGGAATATGACAAACATTCTGCTGGAAAGAGCTCTGAGGATTTTTGTCATCAATTTTTGAGTGGTGAGGGAAATCATATGGCATTTTATCGGCAGAAAGCCCTGCGTCATCGAACACCTTTATCACTTCTTGGTACACTACCGCATTTCCTTCTGCTGTCAGGTGCAACCCATCTCTGTAACAGCAAAACATCAGGGTTATGAATTTAAGAAAGCCATTGGTTTTTATTTTACTACAGTAGCAAATGCATATATTAAATAGCCCCAAGATGATGCCACCCAATATAAATCCTAAACTTCACATTCACCATCTTAGAATTAGGGTTAAGCCTAACTCTACCCCAAAAGCTAGCTTAAGGGTGAAGGTTGCTCTAACCTTTTAAGAATTATTTTGGCCATATCTCTTAATCAATGGGAGTCTCCTCAACAACTTTCCAGTTTCAGATATAGATAAAAGGAAAGTGCAATGTGTCACTGTCATGGACTAGACTAATCAAAAACCTAATCCATGATGCCCTTAACAAGAGAATAGGATCACAGTATAACTAGACTTGGACAAAACTAATCCGTGATGCCTCTTAGTTTTAGCAAGAAAACAGATGTTTAAGTCTATATTTCTCAAGTCGAGGTTGTATCAAACCTCAAAAATTTATTTTGCCAGCCATCTGTTTCTTGCATTTTAGACCATAGATTGATATATGGCACGCCCATTTCTTTAGCTATCTCAACACATGCGTTAGCATATTGACCAGCTACTTCATTTGTTCTTTCAGGCAATTTTCTAGCATTTTCACCATATAAGGATCTGCAAGACCCAACAAAAACTTCTCAAAAAAAATAAAATGTTGAATAAAAGGAAACCAATATAAGCTAACATTATCTATTTCATGGACTGGCAATTCTTGTACCCAAAAAGTAATCAGGGAATACAAAAGCAGTAATGCGGAACAGTAACATGGGACAAGTTTTAAAGATGACAGCTTTAATCATACTGGGAATAACCACACGTAGTGGAGGTTTTGCTTTAATCCAGAAACTGATAGTAAGAATAGCACACTGTGAGAGTGTGAGGTATAGGAAGAGAGTAAAATATTGAATGATATTTTGGAAAAGATGGAAGCAACAGTGGTGTTAATAACAGCAATAACAATGATTGTGGTGAATGTGTCAATTATTATATTAACATATAAAACAGAGTGCAAGAAACATTTTCATTTGATGATCGGTAAGATGTCATAAATAGCCAAGTACATAATGGAACACTAACATGGTGTCCACAAAGGAATCCAAATTATTAATACTGAGTATAACAAGAGAGGAGGCATACATTGCATATGCTTGACGCCCTTCCTCACAAACTGGAGGTGGAGTAATAAGAATAATTAGCATAGTTGGTGAGCATATCTGAAACCAAATTACCACTTGCGATTAGTAACAGATAATATAACTGGCATCTAATGGTACAAGGGTTTAGTTCCTGCTACGCCCGGATTTTTAACTCTCAGGAAGCTCTAAAACCATGAAAACAGGCTACTTCGTAACCCAATCCAATGCAGTAGTTAATCAAGAAGCAAAACAACAAAGCTAGAAGAAATCATGTGCATTTAAAAGTACAAGTAACAATATAGAAAATCATCAGAATCAAACAACTAAGATTAGAGAGTAACAGCATAAACCATAAAGCACTTCAAATAAATCAATTTTTTTTGTTCTGTGAAATATTCCAGTAAATGAAGACAATATCAACTAAAAGAAGATAATGTCTCTATATATTAAAATATAAAAAATAAAAAATACTTAAGACTACAAAATATGCTGAGCTAGTAAATCAATCCTGGCATAATCTTTTTTCAGGCCATTGCAGTGCATCTGAGCCAGCAGGCCCAGGAATTATCAAAAATATTTTTCTGGATAAGTACTTCAACCAACCATTAGCAGGTAATTGGGAAATATAAAATATTAAATGGGATGGGTACATAAGAAAAAAAACAAATGCATAGAATTGAAACTTATCATCCTGAATCATATATAAACCCAGCCAAGAGGCAAAATTCAGTAGATAATGCACACAAAAATTGGAGTTAAAATGTTGAACAGCTAACTAAGAAGCTAATCAAGTGTAAATTTTAAAACATAGAAATAACAAAATTTAACCTGTAAGTGTTGCACAATTTTTCTGAGGTTTTCTTTGTACTCTTCAATAGGTACATGTTGCCTTTCACTGGTTCTTCCTAACAATGCTGCATCATTAGCACCAAAGAAAATTGTGGTAGCAACAGGTTGTTTAATAGTTTCCTGAAAATGAAACCATCCACATGACAACTTGGAACTCAAATGAAGCAATTTGCCAAATATTTACAAAGACACTGCATCTAGGTAAGGAAGGATTTTGAGGAAAGGAGGCAACAGAGGCTCTGGCAGACTGGCTCCTCACTGATCTGAAACCGTGTTTATGAGAACTGCAGTCTAATTTGGTTCTCTCAATCCTCTAGTTTGACCCCCACAATTAATGTATAAGCAAATTGTAGTTAAGTGATTTCAAAATTTCAACTACATTCATATTTAAGTTCTTGGGCGGAGGAGCAATTTTGTCCTCATCGAGTTCCAATACATCAAAGTTCTGAAACTCTAACAGATGATAACTTCTAACAAAAGAATAGACCGAAATCTTGTGTCCCCATTTGGTGTCTCCTTTTGTGTCCCACCAATCAAATTGTACCATATTATTTAGAAGTCGCCCATGTATGATTATACCAAATGGCGGCAGAAGATCTTCATCCCAAAAGAAGACAGGAGGATAAACTGACTAGAGTAGACAAGCTATTTATGATGCTTGAAATGAATCAAAAAGTGCAAGGTAACACATGGACCTGTGCCTTTTCTCCACAAAAGCTAAGATCCATGAGCCATAATTAAATTTCAAAAAATTATATATTCAAATTTTGGCCCCTTAAAAAATTTCTTGATCCATCCTGCACCTTGGGGACAAAACATGACATTGTAATGTAGGATTATGAGGAAAAGAAATAGAATTGAACAGAATTCTACTACACAGTTATTAATAACCCAAAAAAGATGATTTTTTTTTTCATATTTCAGTAATTTGGTTAAGATTAGCAAAAAAAATACATACGAGGGGGAAGAGATGGTTGAGCAAGAACAGAGCCCACCTAGTGTTGTATCCACCATAGCCACGAACAAGTACATCAGCCTGAAACATGACATTCATTTTGTGATTTGTTAATTACAGAAGAAATTAACATTGGATCTGATGTAAGAGACAGTGTTTGGCTGGTTTGAGGAGGAAAAGAAAAGAAGCTTAACTTGCGAGTGTAGGAATTGGCAAGGGAAGCACCCCATCCATTGTTTTGGAACGATTCCTGCGTCAACGAATCTCCGAACAACACTATCTTCTCCCTCATCATCCCTTCTTCCTCCCTCGCACCAAATCGATTCTGTTCTGTGGATGTGTATGTTATGATCCACGCTCACTCACCATAGAAACACCACTTGTTCACTATTACATAAACACTGTACCTTATGAACAATTTAACAATAATTCGATTTTTTTTTTGTAGAAAAGGGATTTATTTCTCTGAATTATTTTTAGGAAAACTTTTTATTTACACTCATATTACAACAAGCTATCAAAGGTTAAAACATGTCAAGTTTTGTTTGGTTGTCTATTTAAAATTATTTACATTGCATGTGAATTAAATCTCTTACCAACATCATAAGAAAGTTGTTCACGTGAGAACACAAGTTCAAATTTCGGGGAAAGACAATTATTGAAATGAACAACTACGGTTTCTTAAACAGCTGGGAACATTTGTCAATAAAACTCGTGCTTTATTTGGTTGAAGGGGAAAAATAAAAAAATATGAGAAACATGATAGATTTTGTAAATGGTTTAATTGATAGAAAGAGAAGATAAAGAATGAGGTAGGGGAAAGAAAAAATGATGTTTTTTACACTAAATATCAAATTTACCCAATTGGTCGTTTTTTCGGTGGCTAAAATGAAGTTGTTGAAAGATGCGTGTGTTACTATTCCTTTTCTTCACAAATTGGGAAGACTCAATAAATGTGATGAAACTCACAATTTAATCTCTATCTCCTCTATTTCATCTCAAACTAAAAAAGTGTGACTTTAGCGTCTCTCCCTTAAATGTTTCCACTCTCTTTCTCTCTTCTCAAATCACCCTCAAACAAACAATGCATTTTAGTAAAATCTAATAGTTTTTATCACATAAGAAAATAACATTTCAATTTAATTAGAAGGGTTAAATATATTTGTACGCCCTAATTTATAGATATTTCCTGAAAAAAATTCATAGCAGTTGATCCTAAAAAAAAATTATTTGAAATAAGAACCTATGATGTTATAACGCTTATGTGGCATATTGTTTGCTTAATAGCCAATCTGCATGACAATCATGATTAGATGTCGGTTGTCTACGTAGACTTTACACATCAATTTTAATTCTTATAATTCTTTTGACATCATTTTTTTTCTTCTCTTCTCTCTTCCCACCCAACATTTACTGCCACCACACAATCTCCCCCCACTTGCCCCTCTCATTCCCCAACCGCACCCTACTCCTCCCCTTCTCCATCCCCCATCATACTCTCCCCATCCCCCACCTTCCATCCCCTTCCCCATTGAGTCCTTAGATTTATACTCGCTTAATACAATCACTTTGATTTATAGCTTCCTTTCATCTCATCATGTTTATGGTACATCAATATTTAAGTAATGAAGATCAAATATCTCTATAAAAATGAAGTTCATAAGAATTAAATTTTCAATTCAGACGTTTAAACAATCATTTTGAACAATTGCGGTCGTCACGGGACAACCACGATTTTCTTAAATGACATATGTAAATTTAATAAATTGTGATAGGAGGTAGACAATTTTAACCATTTATATTTAATTTAAGAAGATAAAGAGGGCCAAAAACTCAAATAGATCATTTTGTTTTATTATAATTATAATAATAATAGTCAATTGTGTATGGGAGTAGATAATAGAAGGTTCGAGTACATAATAATCCATAACCTATCCGAAGCTAGAAAATCACAAAATATTATATATTTATAATTTATATTTAATTACGAGGATATCGCTTTCGTGTCTATTTAAAATTATTTTACAACCATCTAATAGACTTGTCACTAGATTTTTTTTTATATTGGAAAGTATTTAAATTTCTCTATCAGGGATCTCTGGACCTTCTCTTCCCCAACTCATATGTTCACAGCGTAATCCTGAAATTATAAAAAACTTAATTTGTTTAAAGATAATTTACTATCACACAACTAGTAGTAAATAATCAAATGTTCAATTTCAAGCTGTGCGTATCGAGAAGGTTTCATGGTTGTGAGTCGCGTATATCTCCCAAAACCAATTTTTTTTACATGATTTTGAATTAAAAAAATTATCATAATTTAAATACATTATCTTATCCTCTCGTTTCAAATGTTAAAGTAGAATTCTCCTAATTTTTATTGTTTACTATTCCCATTTTTGTGTCGTTCATCTAACTGACTCATCTGAAGAGAAGAGGAGAAAAATGCTGAGGCTCAGCGCTAAGAGGGTTTTGGGAACGACGTCGCAGGCCATTAGGGTTCCGGCGCGGTTGTACCACGAGAGGGTGGTGGATCACTACGACAACCCCCGCAACGTCGGGTCCTTCGACAAGAATGACCCGAGCGTCGGCACCGGTTTGGTCGGAGCACCGGCGTGCGGCGACGTCATGAAACTCCAGATCAAGATCGACGAAGCCACCGGAAAGATCACCGATGCTTGCTTCAAGACTTTCGGCTGCGGCTCCGCCATCGCTTCGTCCTCCGTCGGTAATTAATTCTCTCTTTTGTGAATGAATGAATCTGCTTCCTTCTGTTTCTCACTGTTTCTGTTTTTATTCTCATTTGTTTTCAGCTACTGAGTGGGTGAAAGGAAAACACATGGAGGAAGTTTTGACCATTAAAAACACGTACGTAAGCAATGATCTATATTACTTTCATTTCCAACATTTTTGGAATATTGGCTAATGTAGGATCATGTGTTGTTCTTCAATATATATGTGTTCTGCTTGTTGTTTCCTTCCTAAATATATTATCTTTGCTTATAGATTAATTATTTCAGAGGTACTTGTATGTATCTTTTGCTGTTTTTGTTTTGGATCTTTGTTTCCAATCACTTTTGGCAGCTCTAGTACTGTTAACTACCACATTGATCAGAGTTTTTGTCAAAGTAATCCTTTAGAGAAATCCTCACTTAGAGCTAGCTTTGGCGGTAGAATTAGGGGCACCTGAATTTTAAGATGACACCGGAGCCTATCATTGATCCGTTTATTAGGTTACCGCCTGCAAATTTCACTGTATGTGTGTTTGGTTCAACAGAGGGGAGTGGAGGGGATGGGAAAGGAGAGATTTAATTCTTATTATGTTTGGGTAAGAGAGGGGAGTGAGGTGAGGGGAAATAACTCATTTCTTGTTTGGTTAGGGGAGGGGAGGTGAGGGATTTTAAAACAAATTTACATTAGCTACCCTCACTTTTAGAAGATTTAAAAACTGAGTAGGGACATTTATGTCTAATGAAATATTTCCCCTCCGATTCCTTCACTTTTGGAGGGGAGACAAAATTGAGTTATGAGGGGTTTTGGCCCTCTTCATTCCCCTCTTCTCCTAAAAATTGAACCAAACAAGATAAGTCTCCCCTCCTCTCTTCTCCTCGCTCTTCCCCTCCAACCAAACACCATGATAATGTCTTCCTGTGAGGTGTGTGTTAAAAGTTAACTGTTAAAGTTCCACATTGACTAAAGACGTGACCCAAATAGTCCTTATAAATTGTAGAACAATCATCAAAAGGAACTAGTTTTTTTTGGTAGAGTTAGGGTCGCCCGAACACTAAGAAGTAGATAAGTTGACTCTGGCTTAGGTTATGCTTTTCTTCATGGTCAGTGTTTTGGATTTTTTGAAGTGACCAATGATTGATGTTCTGTAGTGAAATTGCCAAGCATCTTTCGCTTCCACCTGTTAAGCTCCACTGCAGCATGCTTGCTGAAGATGCCATTAAAGCAGCTGTCAAGGACTATGAAGCTAAACGTGCCATAGCAGGAGAGAAGGCTGCCACTGCTTGATTTCTTCCATGATGATGAAAACAACCATTTGTTTGGGTTTGGTTGGAGCTAGCTTGTAAGCTAGATTTTATTAACATTTTGTGAAGTAAATGCTTGTAAAGCTGACTGGTTTGGTTTGATTTGTGCTTAGCAGAACTATAATCGTGTTTTGGCTTTGGGGCTGCAACTTGTATTGCTATAATCGCATAAGCACTACGCATATTATAAACCATATTTTGAATGTTTAGAAGTTCCACAATACAATGAGTGAAGTGAACAGCATTTTATTTTCACAGTGAATGTTATGCTTATATTGTTTATACTTTTTCCTAGACTTGTATGAAGTTATGATGGGTTGAAGAGTGTGTTAAAAGAGTGCATTGCTAGCATTCTTGTAATATGTATGCTCCGGTGCAGTTGCATGCCAGGGGATGGGGCTAAAGAATGTGATAACATGAAGCAGAAATGTTATACAGCCAGATTAAAAAATAGCCAAAAAATTAACTAGAGATAAGTGTTGTTAGATAGAATAAAGTGAACATGATTGATTACTTATATATTTATCAGTCCATAATTATGCTAAAACATTTCATTCGAAGCTGTAGATGAAAGTTATAGTTGTTCAGCATTTTTGCAATATTAATGTGTGAATGAACCGAATCTGGCCAACAGTTAGGCAAGACGAAGAAAAGGAAAAAAAATGAAAGCTACATAATGATAAAAAAAATGAAAGCTACATAATGATAGAAGCCGCATAATGGATGTGGAATTGCTCTTCAACAAGTTGTACATAACCAGGCATAAACAATTTCTTGTTTTTTACTATAATAAAACTTCATGGTGAGGTGATTGTTGCTTTTTAGTAGAATAAAGCTTTCTCATAAGGGAAAGTTGCATAGAATCAGATGCCAAAGATGGTTCGTCAAGAAAGACACGGCCTAGAAGACTAGCACCATGCCAAAGATGCTATTCCACTTTTCTTTTTTCCAGACAAATGATTTTATATTTGTTTCATATTAAAAAGTATTGGTACCAACAGAACTTTTGAATAAACTTTTCAACATATTTGATTGATTTAAGTTTTAAAAAGTAAACGCATCTTTTATTTAAAAATGAGACAACTTTGCCAATTTTTTAAGAAATAGGCTTAAAGAGTGTGTTTTAAAAAGTGTTTCTCATGCCATTATTCGAGCTTGCAACACCGAAGAATGCATGTCAAATTCATAGGTCCTGAGATGCTACTGCTTCGAGAATGATTGTAGGTTTGCCATGATCTCCTCGGGTGCATACAATCAATGCTTCCTAACATACCGGGCAACCCACGCGCCTCCCCTATTCCATAAGGCGTGCGATGTCATTCTTATTCGGTTTTCTTAATTACTCGGGCCCAAATACCTCATTTATTCCTGTGACAAACTTGATCAAACAATCCACACAAGTGCTTTCACCAAATCCTTTCGCATCTGGAAATAGTTATCATTGTTGGTAATGGCTTCCACAATTCGAAGGCATACATGCCTTCACATTCGGAACCTTCCTCGAAATTGACCTTCTGTATATGTTGGATTTGTTGAGAAGTAGTCATTCCACATTCGAACGTGCCCTTTCTCACGACTCATTTTTATGTAAGTTATTTGACGCCTTGAATTGCTAGAGTTGCTACATTCTTGTTGCGCGAGCTCTCAATCATGAGTTGAATATGTGCTTCTTGAGCTTCAAGATCATCCAATTCATCGGATTTGGATCCTCTCATGTGTTAATCTCACACGACCATGTCATGTGAAGATCTAATCCTTTAATTCTTTTTTATTGAAATCTGGACCCTTAATGGATATATAGAGGGCGAATATTAAAATTGTGCAAGAAATAATACTGACCATTAGATTTCATTAAAAAAGTAATTAAGGGTTCAGATTCTTCACATTACATAGTCATGTGAGATTAACACATGAGAGGATCCAAATCCTAATTCATCTTCTATAATCATGAGTTGAATATGTGCTTTTTTAGAAAATGTTACCGTTTCAATTTCTACAATTCTGCATTGTATGCAAACTACAATTATTTACCTTTGAATCTTTGTTTCTCGTTGCTGCTTTATTTGCATTGAATGTCAATGAATATAATAATGAATATATATGGTTCGGTTGCAGGTTCTCTACAAAGACATGCTATCTACAGATACACACTCAAATTTGCCACGGGTGGCTATTGCAGAATGGTAATGATTCGTGTACACCTAAATAGTATAGACACTTTTGGACATCTTTTTTTTTTTCTTTATATCTCTTTCTTCCAATTACATCACATTATATATTACAATTATCATTTATCTCTCCTCTCTTACTATCTCTACACCTTTAAATGTCTACCGATCATTATTTATGCACGATGCTTCAACAATGAGACACTCTACATGTGAGTGTCTTAGATTGTAGGCACTCTACGTGTGAGTGTCTTAGATTGTAGACTCTAGCTTGTAGACTCTCCCATGGAGTTGCTCTTATACTTTAAAGAAAAGATCTTACAGGGTTGCCCTTTGGAGCATGCGTAAGTGAAGAATTCAGTGTATTTGTTTAAGCTTTGAAAATGAGTTGAAAGTGATTACTATGCTTCCTATGCGCATTTTTCTAAAGCACCAAATTTATTCTATCAAAAAGAACTTTAACATTTTTCTAAATGCCTTTTGAAGAAGTGAAAGATGAAAGAAAAAATATGGTCTATGTGGGGTTTCTTTCATAGGCATAATCATAATACGAAACCAAGTTGATGGATGGGAACTGCATCAATCAAATACATCATGTGTGATAACAATTCATACCAATTATTCCAAAAGAGGAAGGCGAAATCAGAAAAACATAACAAAAATGATTAGATAATAGAACAACATCATCCTCTCTGCTTTGTAGCGGTCTTCTGGTCTTGTAAAACATCCAACAAAAAATTGGTGAAAAAGGGCTCATAATCTGGCAACTTTGCATACCCAGGAAAGTAATTGATATCAATCACAAGGTACCTTCTCTGATCTCTACCATCTCTAATCACATCGACATTGAAAAGATGAAGCCCCAATGCCTCCCTCAACCCTCTTGCCAACTCCTCCACCAAACTCTCAGGGGGCATTTCTGCCATTTCAACTCCGCCACCTTCTTCATCTTGAACGTTCAAGTTCGACACTTGAGAAAACGGCACCAACCCCTTCAACGTTCCCAGCTTCTCGTCCGAAATATCAGCCAAAGACTTGCGCTTTACGCAATTCACGCGCTGCCCAGCAACGTAGATCTTGAAAACAACCCCGCCGTGGTTCACAAACTCCTGCAGCACCACCGGAGCGGTCAACGCGTTGACCCCCTCACGGTCGAACACCAAACAGAGCTGGTGAGACCCGGCGGTGCCGTTCGCCGCCAGCGGCTTCGCAATGACGGGGAATCGCAGACCCGTTTCCTCAATTTCGTCAAAGCTGAAGGCTTTCGGGTCGTTCACGACCACCTGCTTGGGAACGCCGACGGCGGCGTTTTCAGGGGAAATTTGCAATTGCAAGTTTGTCGCCGGTTCGAGCATGGAGACTCGGTTGTGAAGCCGGTCCACCGATTCTGGAGGGTCGATGATGACAGTGTTTGGATTCTTGGCTGAGAATTCGCGAAGGTATTTCCTCCATTGTTGGGTGTAGAGTTTGTGGATGATGCAGTGGAAAGGGCCCTGTTCGTGTAAGGGTGTGGTGGGATCGATTTGAAGGAGATCGATACTGTGTTGTTTGGCGTGATGGAGAAGGGAGGGTTGAAGGAAGCGTTCGAATTTCTTGGGTTCGAAAGCATAGCCCACACGATACCTCTGAGCGGTGGCAACTTGAGACTCACACATGTCTGTTTTTGTTTTCTTCTTCTTCTTCATTTCAGTGTTCTGATATTGGGTTCATATATATAAGGACAAAGTTGATGAAGACTTCGAGTCGACCTTGTGAAACAGATATGTATATTTTATTAGTGGTGATTCCCACGCACATGCACAACTGTCATAAAATTGAATATATACCATCATAAAAGACCGTCATAAAATTGAATATATACCATTATAAAAAAGAGTGTTCGGTGTTTGACACGTTTACCGTTCAATTTTTATATTTTATATTTTTTAACTTTTTAGATCTAATATCAATCGCTAAGATTTATGATCTCATTAATATATACTTTTTTGAACAGTTCATTTATATACTTAATCTGATTTATTTGTAATTAATATTTCTATCATGTTTCAAAAACAATATATCTATTCAAGTTATTTTATTTTTTAGTGTATTGTTTTAGCAATTCCGAGTGAATGTTACTGTCTTTCAAGAGTGCAGTTTCTAAGAATTGAACATTCGACCTAAAACTTCAAATAAGCGTTTTTTACATGGATTTATTAAATAATTTAGAGTTACCAGTCATATGGTATGATGCACTTTTTACATGTCAAATTTACCGTCATTGTTACTGATCCTATTCATGAAAATTTAGATAAGGACTCATCAGCAATGAAAATATCCCTCTTGTCGACGCCGGAAGGTATCAAAGATTTGTAGGAAAACTTATTTACTAGTCACAAACTGTCTCCGAAGGTTAGCTCAAGTGGGAAGAGTTAGGGATATAAGGGTTGGGTTGAAGGGCTAGGGTTTGATTCATGAGGAGGGCTAAATTATACTAATTTACTAACAACTAACATTTGCCGGAAAAAAAATATTTGAAATCTATTTGTATGATGACTGGGCAGGGTCTACTTCATACTGCAAATCAACTACTGCATACTGCACTTATGTATGGGAATATTTGGTAACATGGCGCAGTAAAAAACAATCAGGTGTTGCTAGAAGCAGTGCTGAGGATGAGTACAAGGCCTTTTAGTTCATAATATATGGGAAGGATTATGGATGAAAAGATTACATGAGGAATGAAGGATCACAGCGACACAACCAATGAAAGTATTGCAAAAAATCTTGTTCATCATGATAATAGAAGAAAGCATGTGGAGATAGATCATCATTTTATCAAGGAAAAGGTGAAATCAAGAATTTTGAACCTAATCTACACACATGCTCATCTCCAAGTGGCAAATATTCTAACAAAAGCTCTCTCCAGTCAAGTTTGAAGATTTGAAGTCCAAGTTGGAAATGACAACCTCTACTCACCGGCTTCGGCTTGAGGGAGTGTTTAAATCTAATCCAAATTCCTAAAACCGTGTCCCTCCCAACAAATTATTTTTCTGTGATTCAATCTTATGCTCTCTTATAAGAATATAACTTACCTACCACTAAACCAACACCTAGTCTAGTTAGGTCAAATCTGTATTAAATATATTTGGAAAATTGTTTTCTAATATCTCGTCATTTGAATTGTTTCCCTAATTAGGATATTTGTTGTTGAATTTTGGGGGTTTCAGTAACATACTTGTTGTCATATTTTTCACTTTATATTCTTAGCTTTTCTACTCAAATGAGATATCAAAAAATTCAGGAATTCTTCCTAAAAATCAACAAATTTTATTCTAACACTACTAGCCATAATTTAAATCTACTAAAATAATGCACTTATCAAAATAAGTTTATATTTTATTATAAGGAAAATGATGTAGTAACGAGGTGTAAGAGAGGTCAATAAAAATAAGATAGAAAGAAAATCTGGTGATATGATGGGGAAAATAATGTAAATAAAGATAAGATATAGAAAAAACATTGGAATACAAAGATTTTTGCTCATAAAAAGTTTCGGACAACAAAAAAGGAACAAGGAATTCAATATGTCAACAAATGTAAGCGGCTTCCTAGAATAAGAGTCCACAAAGCTGTTGCATTCATGCTAAAGGTTTTTTTTTGGTACATGTATTCATGCTAAAGATGACAGCATTTCTCTGCAGTCATTCAATCACTAATTTTCTTTCACTAGACGACTCAAGAAACATTTCTAGACCACGAAAGAATAAAATACTGAAAAAATTACAGCTGCTAACCTTACATTAAATCGGAAGCAAAATTTTGGCTTAAAATGACATCAAGATTTCAAATTGGATAAGAACCAAGACAGCTCTTCCATCTATCAGTAAACATATGTATACGAGAGGACGAAAACACCGATCCTATGCTTGCAATGGTATAGCTTCGACTTTATTATAAGCTACATCCTTGGCTTTCTTGTGGGAACCATGTCTTGATTTGTGTGATTTCCTTTTCTTTGAAGTGGTATTTTCGTTAGTGTGATCTTTCTCCTCAATGCCATTTTCTTTGTCTGGAATATCAATTTCAGACAGCAATGCCTTTGATTCTATCTGTTGAGTTTCCGGTTCAATAACGGACATTCCTGATAGAACGTAGTCTAACAAAAATGTGCCTCTAACAAGTCTGTCTATCCTGCCAAAGTGTCTCTGACTATATGGGATAAGACCTTCAAGAAGTTCACCAATCCCTTTAATCTGAAATGTCGAATAAAACATGTCCGTCAAGCATGAAAATTTCCATACGTTATGCCAAATACATTAGACATAGTAAGAAATGTAATTAAGAATAACTTCTAATATAAATATCTTCTTTTCCAAAATCAACAATTGGATAAGTTATCAACATATAGAATTCAATTTGCATCAGTTTATCATATATAAACATACTTATATCCTAGTGCCAAGATGCAATTTATATCAACTTGTATATCAACAGCCAATAGAGTTTATCTGTTTTCATGCCAACTATCATATATTTCTTATAGATACAATCTGACCAGCAATAAACACAACCAATATCGAAGTAACTAAATGCTCCAGGCAGTATATGCAGCTCTCAGTAAAATAAGCAAACATAAGAACCTAAAACCATATACAATAATCAGCCCAAGTATTTTACTCATTATGCATCCCAATATGCAAGAAATGCATGATCAGTTGCACAAGCTTAAAGAGTGTTAAAAATTGGGACCTGAACAATATCTGTTGGAGGGAAGATGTTGAAAACTCTGAAAAGCACAAACTGTGAAACATAACAAAGCTTTGGTTTTGTATTCCATTCTCGAGCATAGCTAAACAAGGTCCGGAGCTCTTCATTGTCCAAGGCCTTAAGTGCTCGGTCGATATGACTTTCAGCCCCTCCTTTCCTGCAGAAAAATCAGTCAAGGGTATGCCAACAAGATTCAAATTTAAACAAGTAACTCAAAAATGCTAACCTGCAAAGTTCTGCAAATAACTCAAAAAGCCTATGGGGTCTGCGCAATTTAAATGCAATTTGGATTGCTTGAGTATAGTTCGCATCTGAGACAGCATTTTCGAGGTCTTGACCTTTCAAAACTTCCTCTTCCTGAATCAACATGAGAAATCCCATTACAATTATAACATTCAGGACACAAGTAAACAGGAAGATGTATTTCTTTTAAAAATATATCCTAAAAACTACATATATGCAATGGATAAAATATATCTGGGCAATCTTGCACAATTTTGGCAATTTGAGCTATAAGAAATAGGTCTTTGTAGACAACATTTCTTGGATAAGTCCAAAGACCGAACCAGGTTTGATAAAAAAAAAGGGGCCTAAGCAACAAAAATTGCTTAATATAAGCAATGCAAGAGGTACTTGTCCTTCTCCTATGCAATAAAAAAGTGTTTTCTTGTTGACTTTGCTAGTGCTTATTATATGTCAAATGTAGTCATGTCCAATGTATGGTATTTTGTTTTTTATTGAACTATACTTTAAACTATTATTAATAGCAAAGATTAGTCAATATTAATTACTAACAGTATTCAATATTTGTCCCCTCAATCCATATTTTTTATTTTGTCCCTAGATAAGTCCCTCCTCCATGTCACTAAAATAAGTGTGTTTTGCTTGAAATAATCTAAATGATGATGAAACAAAATAAGTTGTCCATGGCTAAAAATATGATCTTGAGTAAAAGTGCCTACAAGAGTTATGTGGCATTGTAGTTCACTGATTTAAAGCCAAAGTTAGACTATCAAAACCTAAGTTAGCAAGAGAGTATTGTGAAAATAAATACCATTAACTTAATATTGCTATATGAATAGCAAACCCAGACTAAAAACACCTCATTAAATGATTGGAAAAACTTGGAAATTCATGATCCAGCCCCAAAACCGCCCTTCACCACTTTGCTATACAGTATAGTATGATTTCATTTTTGCAACATAAAATGTGCAAACAACCATCACCATCTATAATTTAAAATAGCACGAGGTATTGTGGTAGATTTTCTATTTACAGATATCCTTATGTTTCACGATTGTAAGAAGGTTGAGATTCTTGAAAAAATGAACAAGATGCACAAATTTTGGACAATTAAACAACTTCTTATAATGTTTTACAGAACAATATTTCATACACTTGAATTCCTAGATTTGAGCAATCTTTGGTCAAACATAAAAAATTAGCAATATGTAACACGGATGGAATAATTGTAGACTGAATCATAGCCACCATCATATCATGGAAGACCATGAAACATGGCCTTTGATTCTCAGGGCTATGTGGGCACCGAAAACGTATGATTAGTTTAACTGACCTCTTTACGGAAAGCTTCTTCTTTGTCTTCTGCAGTAGAATCAAACCATAGATTGACAACAGCATCACTACCACCAGTTGCGAGCAATTCCGTTTTCCTACCTACAGCCAAGGCCCAAACCTGTAGGCCAAATTTTGTAAGCAAAAGAGGCTAAAGAAACTCGAACTCTATCATGTGCCTGGGAAAATTTAGAACAGGAATAATGGAAACAAGTATTTCAATAGCAATTTTGGAAAAAACCAATAAAATATAACATCTTGACATAACAGTCCAGAGTCTATTTGGCAACTTAAGCAAACTAAGTTTTAAGATTCAAACCAGCTGAAATCATGAACAATTTTGACAATTTAACAAAATCACTCAAATAAATCATCTATATTATATTTACTATCTTTGGGAGCAAGAAAATAACCAAAAATCACCAATGTCAAATTATTATCCACATCCTTTAACAAAACAAGTAAGATTCAAACTCTCTAGGATTCAGAAATCACAGGTGACCAAGGAAAGGATAATTTGAATGTTCAGCACTGCATGGTATCATTTATAAAATTTTCTGGCCAAGAGCGACATAGGTCCAAGCTTAATCTTCTTATGGATAATAAAAGATTTAAAACTCTCCTTCAAAGAAATTCAGCATGCAACATATTTGGACCACAATTTTCCAGGTATATATATCTAGCAATAGAAAAATAGTACTCCCTCCGTTCCAAATTATAAGACCCTTTAAAGACAAACTTGGTGTTCCAAAATATAAGACCCCTTCTAGATTTCACAAAAAAAAAAAATAGCTTTTCCTAATTTACCCCTTGCATTCATTATTTTTTGGGTATTGGAGCGAGATGCAATTAATACATCAATTAGCTTTAAATAGGGGCATATATGAAATATTTATATAAAAAGAAATAAAACCAATATTATTACATTTTTTCTTAATAAGCGTGATTGTCTAAATGAGGTCTTATAATTTGGAACGGAGAGAGTATATGACATTCAAAATTAAAAAAAAAATCAAAAGAAAATGTGGAACATAATAAATGATCAATGGGTACCTTGTCTTCATGACGATCATGTGTGGCAACACATTCATTAGTTTTTACAGTCCACAGCTTTACTAAACCATCAGCACCTGAAATATTAATTGTTGGTCATACATGCAATCAAAATTTTAGAAAGAAAAAATCAGCTCCAGATAGCCTCATACCACATGACACGATTTGCGTCCCACGAGTAACAAACAATGCTCTTAACACACTTGAAGTGTGTCCTTCAAATGTCTTCAAACATGAACCATCAGCTATAGCCCATATTCTTATTGTCTTATCACCAGATGCTGTAACAATACATTGATCAACAGGAGAAAATTCTACAGACCAGATTCCCCTTTTGTGCCCTTTAAATACAACTACTGATACTAGATCTGGAAGTCTCCAAACACAAGCCGTGCGATCCTGATGGGAAACAAATAGAAAATTAATAAATAAATAAATAATAGTAAGTACTGGAAATTCAATAATTATTCAGCAAAAAAAAAAAAGGAAAAGTAAAAGAAGGAAGCCAGTGTCAGTACTCACTAGTCTCACTAAGAACAACCATAATAAGAAATAGACAACAAAGAAGACGATCTTTTTTTTCTTCAAATAATTAGATTAGTTAATTTAAACCAGGAAAGCTGCAGGTCAGACATAATACCAACCTGAGAACCGCTACATACTAAACTATCATTTGGAGCAACAGCTACAGAATTGATATCTTTGTCATGAGCTGCAACAACAGCTTTTGCTTTTAAATTAATTGGCTCTGTCATACTGTCTGGGAGACCATCCAGACTCCACACCTTAAGAGTATGATCACTGATAAACATTGACAAAGATTGTTAAGAAATAAATCTGAAGAGTATCAACCAAAAGCTAGCAAGTTTATGACCAAAGGATTGAACAGCAAACACAGTAACAAATTAAAACATTCAGCTCAAACAGGGTAGTCAAATTTTGATGTTTGGGGTAACATGATCCCTTGGTAGCAGAATATCATGCTGAGAGGTAAATGCAATTATCTTGCATAGTTGAGTGAAGAACTTAGAAAGGGAAGGAACTGAAGATTAAATTCTAGCACAAATTTTATTATATCAATATTATTGCAGAAACAAGCTGAGGTCAATACAATAATACTAGTAACCAAATGAAGTTTGCTGGAATTTCCACTTCCATTACCTTTAAAGTGTGGATGCATGGACGACAACACATATAAGTTCAACCATGACATTTCTAACATGTAAAATCAAATAATCACTGTTGCAGAACAGTGCAACAGACCACAATCAACCTTAAGTCCTTAACAGCAAAAGGTTCTCGAAAATGCTGCTTTCCTATCTATTCGAACAATAATCATTATTGGGGCCAAATTGAATGCTATCGTGAAAATCAAAATAGTAGCAGAAATCGTGATATCAGTTATTCGCTGCCTCCTTTGTAACATTATCACTTGAGAATAGATTTAACCCCTAGGCATAACACATTTCTCTTTACAACTTCAATGCTCTTCTTCATTTTATAGTGATTATATTTTGGAAATAATAGAGAGCATATGAAGAGCCCAGATAAAGGGAATTCAAAATGCAAGAGCTTATGGAGAGTAAAAAAATGAATAAATTATGCTATTTAAGAATAAAATTTGCATTAAATGCATCAATACGGACCTACTACCACTAACAAAGAAGTCTCGCTTTCTTTTTGAAAAGGCAATGGCTCCAACAGCTCCCATGTGACCTATACCAACTCCAATGCAGCTTGTACTTTCTGAATCCCACAACCTAACCTATAAGGCAAGCGGACATTTGTCATGTAATTTCTGATTACTACGCAGAAGACTTCAACACATTGCACTATTAGCATACTATGAACTTGATCGAGATAAGACATTGAACTGGTGCACCTCAAGTATTAATTCCCATAGAAGAAAATCCAAAGTCTTAAATGACACCAAAGAGGAAAAAACTTACACTGTTGTCTTTACTTCCAGTTACAATCAGTGTTCTCCCAGAACTTGATACACCGGTGTCAAGGCACAGAACAATTTCAGTATGACCAGATAAGACATAGGAACATGACATAGATGCAAGGTCATAAACCCGAACCTGCAAAGCTCCAATACAGTAGCACATTAAAGACCTAAACATCACTCTTGGTGGATGCAAATGCCAAATACATACAAATTGAACGGTGGTGAATCAAATGCTGAACTTTTCACACTCATCAATCATTCAAATCCCATTGACTGGAGTGCCAATGTTTCCTTTTCATTTTTTGATAGTATCTGTACACATTTGATCAACTATAATTGTACAAGTTCAAAGAATTAGGACATTTAGTCTGCTTGTCTGATATTATGCAAGTATTCGCAACATACTGTTGACAGTTCTATGCAGAAAACTGTGAAAATGATACAAAATTATTTTCAGGTCTTTAATGCATAGCATTGTTTTCAATCCATATTGAGAAATGGATCATGAACAAATGTCATATTCAGCACTAGGTAGCAAGTACGTTTATTTCAAGAACACAATAATATTTGAGTGCAGTGACAAGAACGAACACTGCAAAAATAAACAACCAAATGAAAACAATATTCTACTTGAATCACATCAGTTTCAGATTTCTAGATAAAATACAAAATTCAATACCTGTTCAAGATTTGTAGCAAGAGCAAGGAATTTTTCATCATCCCCAATAAACTTCATGTCTATAACCTCTTCATTATATCCCACAAGTCTTTTGGTAAGAGTTAATTTTAACAACTCTTCAGTGTATTCAAGAGTGTAAAACAAAAACTGTTGATCTGCAGTCACACAAAGCAATCCTTGCTCTGAGGCAACCATAACAGCAGAAGTAAAACCCCTTTGTGAGCCATCCTCATCTGTGCTAGACGTAACATCTGCAGCCTTTTGCTCAAATATGCAAATCGCACTGTTAACAAAAAAAAAAGAAACTAATGAGGGAACGCACAGTAACAAATTTTTTGTTATAAATATTTACATCATAAATTTCAGTGTTAGATTATTTACAAGCTGCCTCCACCAGAATCAATACCCAGTAACAAACTAAAATTTAGCTCCCAAGTTTTTAACTCCCCTTTCATACCACCCAAAATTCACTCCACTATCATTAACTAAGTCTATCTAAGGCATACATTGACCTCAAAATATTAATTAACAAAAATCCTTATATATTACCCTTCAGAACACCATATGCGCACAACGCCTCGTTCACCAACTGTAACGAAATATAAAGCTTGGGAACTAGCGTGCTTTTTTGCATTTTTCCGATATGAATCCAGAGATGAGGCAAAAGGACTCCCAGCACCAATTACACAAACAGCTTCAACGGCCTCATTTGTGATGACAGTCTTCTTGTTGCTATAATCATGAAGATCCCACATCGTTACAACCTAACAATAAAAATACACACCCTACTTTGTCAATTTAGTAGACTTTATCCATTACAGTTTTGGCATACTAATTAAGAATTCTTCCAGGGAAATCATGCAGTATGTAAAGTATGTCGATGTCACTCGAAATTAAAAATAATAATAATAAATAAATGCTTAAAGCACTTAATATTCAGGAGTTTTAAAAACTTAAATAGGGATTCTGCAGCTTTAGTTCCAAAGAAAAGTGAAGAAACTTGCATAAAAATCCAAAAGTGAATAAATAAGTAAATAAAAGAGAATAAAGAATAAGCTCAAGATGCAAAACTAGTATCAAAGGTAAATTAACAAAAAAAAAAAAGATAGGGCCTTATAGAGCCTAGTATCAAAAGAGAATAAAGAGAATAAAAATCCAAAAGTGAAGAAATAAGTAAATAAAAGAGAATAAAGAATAAGCTCAAGATGCAAAACTAGTATCAAAGGTAAATTAACAAAAAATAAGATAGGGCCTTATAGAGCCTGCCTTATCTCTTCCAGCACTAAGCAATGTCCATCCATCTTCAGACAATGCCATTGAAGTCACTGCTGAACGATGATTATCTAGTGTTGCAATGCATTTCTTTCTCTTGGTCTTGGAAATATCCCAAACCTTCACCGTTGCATTATCACCACCATCATCACTCCCAGAAAAAAGCTGTGGGCATCAACCTCACCATTATCAGTTAAACATATGAAGAAAGTTGGAATCAACACTTTGCAAATGGTTGAAACAACAAATGGGGTAAGGATAAACAGATTTCAGATTTGCATTAAAAGGGTTAGAAACAAACAATCATATCAATTCTGTTACTTGAGGATTATTAAATTAAACACATCCCCCTTCTGATGTTCTGTTAATTTCCATCTTCCGGTACTTCAAAAATCATGAATAGTAATATAAAATGGGTGGAAAACATAACCAAATGAAAAAGTCATTTTACATCACCATTAATCAAACTTGCACTCGCCTAGTCCCAGCCATCATAAATCACTCAGCTTAGTAAACAGAATGTCGCTCTTGTACAAACCCACCAATTGGTTTAGACAGTAGTAAGCAAAGTATCCATTACATTGTTGTTACAGAAATATACACTGGCATAGTGCAAAAAAATAGAAGTATTAGTTTGAGACTCACGAGCTGTTTATCCGGATCCGGATGGAACATAACGCAAGAAATAACTCCACCGTGACCTTTAAAGAAATGAGTGCAGTAGCCACCATCCACGTCCCAGACAAGGACCTTCCTATCAGCTCCCCCTGTAGCAAGTAACCCTCCAGAAGGGTGACACGACATACACATCACAGGACCTTCATGACCCTGCACCAATGCCATCATTAATACAATATCAGTTAAATCACACGGACATAACCTTACATTGACTTGAATCTAAATCAAAATTTGATTAACCTAATTATCATATAAAATTGTACCTTCCATGAGCGAATGCATTTGAGCGTGGACAGATCCCAAACTCGAATTTGGCGACTGTGACTGGCTGAGAAGAGGAGGTTGTCGTCAGGGGAGAGAGCCAAGGCAGTGAGTGGTTCAGAGTCACCATGAAGGGTAGACCTGATGGACGCGTTTGCAGAATCAACTATCTTGATGGAGTCGTCACATGCACATGCGATGAAGGAGCCGTCAGAAGAGACTACAAAGGGCCCACCGCTGTAGAACTGCTGCAGAGTCGGTACGCAACGGTAGTTTGTTTTCAACCGAAGGGCCTCCATGCTGTGAATCCAAATTAGTTAGGGTTACAAGTGTGAAATAGATAGATTGGACAAAATTTAAACTATATTATAACGGATGGGTAAAGAACAATCATTTATTAATTATGATTCATTTGATAAAACCTATCAAACTCATCCATTAATAATTTTTCAGGAATGCATATCCAAGACATCTATAAAATTAACTTTCGAACAAATTTTACCTTCAAAATTCTTTCTAAATTTCCTCTCAATACTTTTTGTCTATTTTTTCTCTCTATTCTCTAAATTCTCTCCGTACTTTCTCTCTCTAAAAATTTTCTCTAGTCCATCAACTTTTTTCTACATCTCTCTCTACTTTTTCTTTCTCTGTACAGTTTCTCTTCAGACTTATCCTCCCTCTAAAATTACTCTTTATATTTTTTCTCATTCGCCGAGCGTATCTAAATAGATACTTAGATACTATCTAAATAGATACTATGTTACATATAGTCATAGAGGTACCTGCGGTGTTGCATTCCATTTAGGATTAGGAATAGGCATAATTGGACCTGCTTTTTTCATATCTCATTATTTTGGACCTATGAATGACCAAAATTGGAATCGATTGACTCACATTTTACTCAAACCTGTGAGCAGTGATAGGTAATGGTAGTGATTTGTGATAGCACATAACAGACAACAGTATACATGAAAGGTGGAAATGTTTAGAATGAATTAGAATTCGTAATTGAACTAAGTGAAGCAAACTCTCCCAGATATTATATGAATGATTTAAATATGAAATATGAATCACCATGGTATCAATCTTAACTAGTGAGAATGGATAATGTTAAGCCGTATTCACTGGACAAAAGTGCATAGTTCATTTGTTGAGTTTAGTGAACTAACTAGTAAAAAATGCTGAACATACCATTCTTAGGGGAATAGGAATTGGAACAGAATGAAATTCCACCATTTATATATTTACATGTACTAAATTGATAACCAACACTGAGAATGAACAAACATCATATATAGCAAAAAAAAATCCATAAAAGGCATGGAACATTACTTACTGAAATTAATGAATATAGTAAAGTTGGGGGAGCAATCAGACACGCAGTCATACATGGCTAATAAGTTAGAAACATTGTTCACTATAAAACTGATGAACTAACAACCAAAATGACAGAATATCAGAAACAGAAACTTGGAACACTATCTTATTCAAGCAACCATTTAGCCATCACCATATTATTCACAGATTTTATTCAAGCTTTACACAACTAGAAGCTACATATAAAGGAACAATAAAGGCAATAGATGAATTTGACAAAAGGATAACTAGATACATGAAGCTTAACAACCAAATCAAAACTAAATAATAAATGAACAATAATAATTCTGTCTAATTTTCATTTACTTCAAAGTTTACAAAAGAAAATAAAGCATACATCCTTAATTATAGGGCATACGACATCAGAATATGCAGCAAGTAACTGCTATCATAAGTGGTCAATTTCCATTAATTAAAAAAGAGATTCTTGTTTCATTCATTATAGTTTGTAAGCCGCCTAAATTCAGATGAAGAATTAATTCTGTATAAGCATAAAATGTATTAATTCAAGCACCAATGTCCAAATAAAAGACTTTACTTTGGAGGGAGCTTAGGACTTCTGAAGGAGTCTATCAAGATTGAAGGAGTTGTACTTCTATACAACAAATTAATTAAATATTGGGTAACAGTCATATGCACACACAAAAAACCCAGAAGGGGAAAATAAGCTGAGTTAATCATGCCCAAAAGAGACTCCAATTCACAAATTTCCCTATAATTTAAATCCCTTATCATGCAGAATCCAAGAGTTCCAATTTCGATTGTTAGACTATTCATTAAACTCCAAGCAAGCAGGAATTCATTTCTTCAAATTCCCCATGAACTCAATCTAATTTATGTGTTCAGTGTTCCACATCCACACCTTCTACCTAGAAAAGTTCCATGCACAGATATAACTACATATTTCATTTTTCACTGATTCATCTGAATAATTCAACCATAATGTAATATTCATGATCTCTTGAGAAGATAACAGATTGAGAGCATATAATAAACCAATAAAAAAATTAGAATAAATACTCATATTTTCCCAAATGCTCTAAAACCTCACGACAATACAGTGCACAACACAATACCTTTTACATAAGTGATGCAAAAAATTATGAATTTACTGCAGGAAATCTCTAGAAGTAAATTATATTGAATAAATCTTACTGTTAGACACTGAACCCTTATCCCCTTTCAAGGTTGTCAAACTCGAGACAGACCCTAAGAAAACTAGTAGAGGGAGGAGGGTAAACTCAACTCGAAAACTGGACAGGTGTCAAGTGAACTCGTCTCAGTGTTGAGTTTAACTCAAGCAAAAATATTTACAAAGTCATTGATGATGAACACACTAATACATTAAAATAACCAACCAAATCATCCAATAATAGCTATAAGAACAAGCTAAAACCACGCATAAAATTACCAAATATCCAAATCTTATGTTCATAAGTCATAATTAAACATCATATACCTCTAATTATCATTTATGAGTGATGCAGATCAGCATATAACCCTAATTATCAACTAGGAACTTGTATAGAAATACCAGACAACACTTAGTAATAATAATAATACAATCAGAATTAATGAATAAATGAGAGAACAATACAAGAAATAAACCAAGTCGAGTGACTCACTCTTGTGCAAAGAGGCAGAACTAATAGGAGGATTCAGAGCAAGTAAGGGGGCAAGGGACTGTCAGACAGCAACAGACCAGGTCGCCGGAGAAAGGTAACTGTGGCACGGGAAGAAGAAGGTCGCCGACGAGAGAAGCCGTCGCCGGAACCAGGTCGCTGGAAATTGTGACGATGTCACCCGATGAAGCAGCTCGCCGGAGAATGCTATTGGGTGTGCAGGAACTTGGATTAGGGTTTTCGTTGAAGAGTGGGTCCTGATTTTGAATCTATGGCCGCAGTTTGATTAGAGAAGTAAGGACTCGTTTCTCCACCGAGTAAGGTAGGGTTTATGGTCCAGGGTTTTGGTTTTATGTTTTTTATGAATATTTTATACTCATTTGTTTTGGTACCTTGTAAATCATCGCCAACTTTTTAACAAAATAGATGCTTAATTGTATATTTGGTCCTTTATTTATTTTGGTCCGTCCGATTGAGTCTTTAATATTTAAAATGAGTGTTTAAGTCTCAATTATTTATGAAAATCAAGTCATTTTGTTAGAGTGATATCCAAAATATAATAAAAATGTGTTTATATGACATTCATTAAACCATATAAATACTTTGTTTCTCATATAATAATAAATGTAAAAAGAAGTTAATTAAACTAATTACTTAAAATGCTAAAACCTAAAATCCTCTTAATGTGACCCTACCTCTATTTTCCCCTCACCCACTATTATTATTCTTCCCCAGTCCCCACACTAAACCTTAATTCTAATCAACCCACCCAACCTCCGCCAAGCAATTGTATCCACCACAATCCACATATCTCTTTCTTCCGCGTCCTACTAGCATCAGCATGGCCTTCATCTCCAATTTAGTTCGACGTAAAGCTCCCCATACCTACCTTATAGCCTCCACGAACCACAACTTTCACCCATTCGACCCACTGCTCTTCCACAACCAGCCATCAAACAAACCAACCCTTACAAACTTTGCCAACACTACTTCCTGCCTTCATTTTCAATCTCCTCATTTTTGGGGCATCCTCCTCCTCCTCACCACCCATCCTTAGAATCGCCTCTACCTCCGTTGAATTTCAAGTGTGTGGAATGAAGGGGGCGCCAAAACAGATGGGAAATGTTTAACATATGTTAGAGTGATAAGTATATCATGTAAACAAATGTTTAACAATGTTAGAGTTATTTTTTATGATAACAATGTTAGACTTATAAGTATATTATAGAAGCAAATGTTTAACTACGGTGTTTGAAATTTCTCAAAACACTAAGCATTTGAGATCTATCAACAACGTCTGATGATGACATCATCTTACTTTGGGAAGCTCACATCTTCTTACACTCTCAAGTAAAGACATCGTCTAACGATAAGGGCATAGATCGTCTTACTCAAGTGAAAGATCATTTTAGGACAACATCGTCTGATCAAGTACACTGTAGACCTAAGATCAAATAAAAGTCAAAGCTACAATAGCATCTATCAAAGGTTCTGAAGAGCAACAATTACTTTTCAGCAAATGATCAGAACAAAAAAGTAGACTCAACTCAAAGCTTACACAAAAATGAAAAGCTTAGTACAAAGATCATATGCATAACTACACTTTGTATCACCATTTTTATTAAGATCCATGCTGAAGATATCAAGTACTCGAGTCAAGAGGGTCAAAAAAAAATTAATGCTCCATCAGAAGCCATTTTACAGCCGCTGAAGCTTGCAGGCTGAAGTGGAGTCCAACCGTAATTTTCCAAGAGTCATTTCTTACTGGGCCTATAAATAGAGGACTTGAAGAAAGTTGAAGACAATAACTCTCATTGCATATTCACACGAGCTTTTCTACTTGTATTTCAATCTTTCTTTGTTGTAATACTTTTAGTATGCACTTTATATCACTTATAGCAAACACAAATACAAGAGTACTTGAGCTTTAATTGTCTACTATCATCTCTTGTGAAGAGAACTTCAAAGTAAAACAAAACTCACACGGTTTCTAAGTTTGTGAAAGTAGAAGTCCTTGAGAATATTTATATAGTGAAGCAGTAGTCCTTGATAATACTTGTAGGAGGAGAAATCTTGTAGAATACGTGTTTGTTTTAGTGGTAATATTGGTGGGATATCAAGGACTGGACGTAGCCCAAAGATTAAGGGTGAACCAGGATAAATTTTTGTGTGTTTCTTCTTTTACTGTATCAATTTGTCATTTATTCATTATAGTTTATGCTGCAACAAACATATGGGTTTTCGAGAAAAGTTTTTTAAAAGCATAACAAATGTATTAACACTACAACAATAGGCCCTTTTAGTGGCAGTTGTAAGTTTAATCGACAGTGGTTAACCGCCGCTAATGTTAATTCCCAAGCACTTTCAATCGTGGGTGGTCAATTTACAATACATATTTACGGCGGTTCAAATCGCGGTCATATCTCGAGTAAATTAAAAAAAAAAGTTGTTGTGCGAATGTGAACCTGCATAAATAGAAGGGCACCAGAATATTGTTAATAGGGAGAAGAACACCCAACAAGCAACCCAAAAACAATATGTCAAAGAAAAAGAAAAAAGGAAGAAGAGCTGAGATGAAGAGAAGGAATTTTTTTCAAGACCCATAAAGGTGAATCTGATCTTGAATAAGCCACAAGTATAGTACTAACTGATATAGTCTAAAATTCAGCTTAAAGACACCAGCATCAACAAGATTTCATTCTTCAACACGCTTCAATCATGCTACTTAATAATTGTATATACACGGAATTAAATTACAAATAAACAAAAACTCCAAAAATGAACCTTACCTTGTAAAATGAAGTGAAGAACAGAGCCAGGTTCTGAATGAAAGCCTAAACAGAGGGCAAAGAAAAAACAAGGGTCAGAAAAACACACCTGCTTTAGCACCATTTAGAAATAAGCAGAAGTATTTTCTATGCCTTAGAAGGTTAGCAAAACAGTAAGCAATCAAATACCAGAATCACCCTCAACAAGAGACAACTAGTAAGGTATCCATTTCATGGAAAAAGTAAAAAAATTCCTTCTATGTCAGATGTGAAAGAAACATATTCAGCTCAGCTCAATCTTAGATGTTCATGCAAGTCAAGATCAAATAAGAAAAACCAAGAATTCATACTGTTAACCTTTCCCCCTTTCTCTGCAAGAGAATTGGATTTGGGACATGCATATACCACAAGTAAAAGTTTAAATAAGACCAAAGCCACTTCAACTGTAAGGAATTAATAATAGTAGCACACGAAGTACTTTCATTTTAACTATAAGTCAGAAGGAATTCCTACAAGCAAACTCATAGGCCCGTTTGGTGGACAGGATAGTAATCATATCCTATTGTTATCTGTTGTTTGTTGCGCCAGTAGGATAGGATAACACTATCATGTCACTTATCCTATCATGTCCATCATGTGTAAAAGTTATCCTGAGGGGGAGCTAGGATAAAAATTATCCTGACAGGTCAATTTTTTATTTGATTATTACCATGACCCAAAATTAATTTCAATATTTATATTTTATATAATTTATAATAATATTAATTAATAAAAATAAATTTTTTATTTTAATAAAATATTAATTTTATTATTTATCAATTACTAATTATTATTGTTAAGTTAAACTATTTAGTTAATGATAAATTTAATTAAAAAATAAACTTATGTATAAATGGTGAAAATAATTCTTCACTAACAATAAAAATACACAAAATAATTCCTCACTAACAATAAAACAGGTTACTTAAATATATATATATATATATATATATATATATAAATATCAATTTTTTAATAGTAAATATAGACTAATTTTATATTATCATATGATATTATTTAAAATTATTTCTCTACTTATATAATTATAATTAATAATTTAAATATAAAATATTTTTGAAATAATAATATCTTTTAATAATTTTTATCATTAATCACTTACCCCTACTAAGTTAAAACCCATTGGTTACATATATAATAATTTTAATTAAAATAGACTCCCTTCGAAAAAAATAAAATATCATTAATAAAAATTAATTTTATTTTAGTTAATATTAAAAAATAAGCTATTTATAAAAATGTAAAAAAATTAAATTTAATAGAATAATCACTTTTTAAGAAAAACTATTTAAAAAATGAAATTTTAAAAAATATTATGTATTTTTTATTTCAAGGAAATTTTGATACATTTTTCATTATTTGTATCATATCCTATCAATATCATGTTCACCCCAAACGCATGATAGGATAAGAGTCTATCCTGCCGTTATCATATCTTGTGCTTATTCAATCATTTATCATATCATGTTCTTATCTTATCTTAACCACTAAACGGGCCCATAATAATGTGAATAAAGTATCAATTTCTAACATTTGATGTGAATTACTTTATGTTGAATTCACGTTATTATATTTTTTAATTCGGCGGGATAATTTATTAAATTGATTAAGAAGAGTATAAATATTACTCGAGCTAGTGGATGAGACCCTTGTGATAAAATAAATAAAATCAATTTCTTTGACCTAAAGTATATTGGAGGCTCAAATATTTAATAGAAATTTTTATTATAATTAAATAAAATATATTCTTAAGAATTTAATTTACATACCCTCATCCCTAATGATATCTCTCAGCTTTGACATTTTTGCTTATATAAATTTAAATTTAAGTATCATATTGGATATATAAACTTTTAATTTATTTACACCGTTAATATTTACCTATTAAATTCTTATAATACTTTTTTAATAATAATAATATATTTCAAAGGTGAGGAAATAATACTTTTCAAAACATCAACTATTTTATTCAGCTTCATTTCTCAGTCTACCAAGTCACATAGGCTGACAGAATAGTGAAATCCAATTTCTTATTTTCTACAATACGTTACGTAATGGATGAAAGCTTGTATTAAGTAGTTCAATGCAGAATTTAAGCACTTGATTAGATAAAATGCTTCCCGAGTAACACTAACTATTTGTTTAGACTGTGGCTCTTCTTTTAAACTTTCCTGCATGTTTGCAAAAATTAAAACGATTGGAAATAATACTTTTCAAAACATCAAGTATTTTATTATGCTCCATTACTCAGTCTGCCAAGTCACATAGGCTGACAGAATAGTGAAATCCGGTTTCTTATGTTCACAATACGTAATGTAATGGATGAAAGCTTGTATTAAGTAGTTCAATGTAGAATTTAAGCACTTGATTAGATAAAATGCTTCCCGAGTAACACTAACTATTTGAATAGACTGTGGCTCTTCTTTTAAACTTTCCTGCATCTTTGCAAAAATTAAAATGATTGAAAATAATATTTTTCAAAACATCAAGCATTTTATTCTGCTCCATTTCTTAGTCTACCAAGTCACATAGGCTGACAGAATAGTGAAATCCGGTTTCTTATGTTCACAATACGTAATGTAATGGATGAAAGCTTGTATTAAGTAGTTCAATGTAGAATTTAAGCACTTGATTAGATAAAATGCTTCCCGAGTAACACAAACAATTTGATTAGACTGTGGCTCTTTTTTTAAACTTTCGTGTATTTTTGTCAGAAAAAAAATGATTGAAAATAATACTTTTCAAAACATCAAGCATTTTATTCTGCTCCATTTCTCAGTCTGCCAAGTCACATAGACAGTTTTTTATGTTCTACAATACGTAATGTAATGGATGAAAACTTGTATTAAGTAGTTCAATGCATAATTTAAGCACTTTATTAGATAACATGCTCCTCGAGTAACACTAACTATTTGATTAGACTGTGACTCTTCTTTTAAACTTTCCTGCATGTTTGCCAAAAACAAAATGATTGAAAATAATACTTTTCAAAACATCAAGCATTTTATTCTGCTCCATTTCCCAGTCTGCCAAGTCACTTAGGCAGTTTCTTATGTTCCGCACTACGTAATGTAATGGATGAAAGCTTGTATGACGTAGTTCAATGCAGAATTTAAGCACTTGATTAGATAAAATGCATCCCGAGTAACACTAACTATTTGATTAGACTGTGGCTCTTCTTTTAAACTTCCCTGTATATTTGCCAAAAAAAAAAGATTGGAAATAATAATTTTCAAAACATCGAGCATTTTATTCTGCTCCATATCTCAGTCTGCCAAGTCACATAGGCTGACAGAATAGTGAAGTTCAGTTTCTTATGTTCTACAATACGTAATGTAATGGATGAAAGCTTGTATTAAGTAGTTCAATGCAGAATTTAAGCACTTGATTATATAAAATGGTTCCCGAGTAACACTAACTATTTGATTAGACTGTGGCTCTTCTAAACTTTCCTGCATGTTTGCCAAAAACAAAGTGATTGGAAATAATACTTTTCAAAACATCAAGCATTTTATTCTGCTCCATTTCTTAGTCTGCCAAGTCACATAGGTTGACAGAATAGTGAAATCCAGTTTCTTATGTTCTAGAATACGTAATGTAATCGATGAAAGCTTGTATTAAGTAGTTCAATGCAGAATTTAAGTATTTAATTAGATAAAATGCTTCCCGAGTAAAACTAACTCTTTGATTAGACTGTGGCTCTTCTTTTAAACTTTCCTACATGTTTGCCAAAAACAAAATGATTGATATGTAGATAATAGAGAAATTCCTTTCAGAAATTTTATTTTCGACTCATACTAAATTTAGATATAGTGCCTAAAACAAACTACAATTTGATTATATTTGGTCCTTCTTTCAAACTTTCCAGCATGTTAACCAAAAAAAACAAGTGATTAGTAAAAGGTAGGAAATGAGGAATTCCTTTACTATTGAGCGGTTGGGTCAGACGGTTGATCTAGCTTAACTAGAGGTCTTGAGTTTGATCACTAGGTATGCAACAACATTAAATGCTCGGAGGAAGAGCCTTCCCGCAACATAGTGATCTTAACCGGCTCAAGCATGTTTCTTGTGGAGGATACATGAGTCCATTTATTGTTGTTGTTAGGTTCCACCGCCCAGGTTGTTGGTTGCAATGTTGGAAGCATGTTGGTGGAGCAAACCGCAAGCTTTCTTCGAAGCTTTCATCCCCAGATACCCATTTATACCTATGGTTAAGCTCTTTTGGTGGGTGAAATCACGGTGAACAATTTGTAAATATTAAGATTGGATTTGGGTGTCGAAGAAGGTGAGGTCGGTGCATAGATGGATTCCTCCACAGGGTCAGATTTGAAGTTTAATCTAAGCGGCCAGGACAAACTGGTATTGGGAGATTTTGAATAATCAAACTAAATAATGCAACTACTTGCGGATTCAAAAGTTATTATTTAGTATTCATATATCAAATTTTATCTATTTCATTTAAATTTATAATAGATTATTTAAAAATAATTTCAATATTTAAAAAGAAATTGTGCATTGCACGTGCACTGCACAAGTTAAAATACTAATTACATATGAACACTGCTCCTGACATCTATATCTATATATATTATATTATATATATATATATTATATATTATACATACTAAAACAATCCTACCAACTAAAACTCTACCTTAACTAATTATTTTTTATGTTGTCATTTTTTTCAAATTAATATTTTAGATTTTTATAAAATTTTGCATTTAAAAAATAAAAAAGATTCAAATTTAAAATTAATAGCACACCATAATAACCAAAATTAATGAAAATAATGATCAAATCATATAAGTTTAATGGTGCTATAAATTCGAATTTGAATAATAATAATTACCAAACTTATTTGATTCTTTTAACCTATTAGCTGATTTATAGGTTTTTTTCAACCCAACAAATTCAAATTAAAATATTTTCTGAATAATGATGACGATAAATCATTTCAAATTTAATTTCAAATAACTCAATTAATGAATGATAATGATAACAATGCACATTTATGAATAACTCCTTAAATAAAATCAATAAAATAATTATAATTATAATTATAAAAGTTTTCAAAATATTTCCATAATTCATACCTCTTATTCAAGGATCAAATCATCATATTTATTCTTTCCAATTTTAATTTCAATTAAAAAGTAATTATAAAATTTTGCATTTAAAAAAAATTATAAAGATTCAAATTTGGAGTTGATAACACCGAAATTAATTAAAGTAAGAGAATCTCAATAGGATAATCACATATATATTTTCCCATGATAATTAGTTCTCTATCAATTTTTAGTAATATCTAGATTTTGATATATTTATAAAATTTTGCATTTAAAAAAAATCAAAAAATTCAAATTTAAGTTGATAGAACCGAAATTAAAGTAAGAGAATCTCAATAGGATAATTACATATATATTTCGATGATAATCAACAAAGTCTTCACTAATTTTTTTTATGTTGCCAGTTTTTAAAATTTAATATTTCAGAATTTAATAATTTATAATAAAAAAGTAATTATAAAATTTTTCATTTAAAAAAAATCAAAAGGATTCAAATTTGAATTTGATAGCACCATAATTAAAGTAAGAGAATTTCAATAGGATAATCACATACATATTTTCCCATGATAGTTATTTCTCTATCAATTTTTAGTAATATCTAGATTTTGATATATTTATAAAATTTTGCATTTAAAAAAATCAAAAAATTCAAATTTGAAGTTGATAGCACCGAAATTAAAGTAAGAATCTCAATAGGATAATCACATATATACTCCGATGATAATCAACAAAGTCTTCACTGATTATTTTTTATGTTGCCAGTTTTTTCAATTTAATATTTCAGATTTTAATAATTTGTAATAAAAAAGTAATTATAAAAATTTTCATTTAAAAAAATTAAAAAAGATTCAAATTCGAAGTTGATAGAGAGAATCTCAATAGGATAATCACACACACACACACACACACGCACGCACACACACACACACGCACACACACACACACACACACGCACGCACGCACGCACGCACGCACGCACGCACGCACGCACGCACGCGCACACACACACACACACGCACGCACGCACGCACGCACGCACGCACGCACGCACGCACGCACGCACGCACGCACACACACACACACACATTATCTCTATTAATTTTTAGTAAATTAAAGTAAGAGAATCTCAATAGGATAATCACGTATATATTTTCCCATGATAGTTATTTCTCTATCAACTTTTAGTAATATCTAGATTTTGATATATTTATAAAATTTTGCATTTAAAAAAAATCAAAAAATTCAAATTTGAAGTTGATAACACCGAAATTAAAGTAAGTGAATCTCGATGCAGCCTTACAAGAATTTTAATTTTTTCAAGTTTGCAATTTCGTTAGGAAGTGATCCTGTTAGCTTCCGATTGTAAAGACAGATATCTGCAGAGAAAAATCAAGAACAAAAGACAAGGGAAACACAATAATAATTATTTTCTGATACTCAAATCACGGGAAGTTATAAATAAAACTAAAATAAAGTCTGAGACGTGTCACCTTGGCGTCACAGAAATTGATGATGAACTTGTCGGTTCCTTCTTGAAGAACAACGCGAGCGAAAACGCTCTTTCGGCTCCGGTGTCGAAGATTATCTGAGCAGCGAAACCACCGAGAAGCCTCGATTTTCATACTTCACGAGGTCTTCAGTTTCAAGCTACGTTAGAGAAGCGACCGCGACTGCGGACACAGTGAGGGAGGGGGTTTTGGGGACGCGCGAGAGGGAGAGGGGTTGGGTGGTTTTGGCGAAGGAGAAGGTTTGCGAGTCGTGAGAAATATTGGAGGAGAAAGAGAGTGAAGAGAGTGTTGTTGTCTGAGTGGATAGCGATATCGCCATGGCGTGTCACTGTGTTAGTTCAGTGTCGTAGCAAATGCAAGCCTTGATTGGATACTGATAGATGGAGTCAGAGAAAGGGGATAATGGTTCTTCAATAAGAAAATGGGGAAGATTATTCAGTTTGTGTTTCAAGTAAAAAAAGAAAAAAATAAAAGAAAATAAGTTACCTCTTAAAGTTAAAATGAAAAAGTAAAAATACCTCTTTTTATTTTGTTTTGGCTCGCTCATTTTTTTTTTCAAAGTAACTGACAATTTTATTCATCCAAAGATGGATTAAGATATGTGACAATGATGATGTGAGTGTGATGATGAACGCTTTTAGTCAACATGACGACAATGTTGGAGTTGTACGTCGATATATCTAAAGTCGGAAGTTCATCCTTACCGGTGTCAACGTATTCGATGAATACCCAACAGATGATGAGTGATGAAAGTGCTAGACATATTGCGGAATCTGTTGCTGATCTAGAGACTATTAATTTGGGTGCCTCAGTTAACTTGCCCGACGATGATGTCTACCATGATGCTGATAATGTGAATACTAATGTCATTATTTAAGATGGCGACCATGATGAGGAGGAAAGAATTCTCAATGAACAATATTCTTCTGACGCGGACGTCGATGGTAGCTTGATTGGCAATCCTGGAGCTAAGATGACACCTCATCTTCCTCCACGTGCATCGCCTGCGCCGGTGAATGTTCATTCTGAACCGCCTGGTATGTACATGCAGTTCATATTATCGCTTGACGTGTTTTATCTATTTTTAAAATTTTATTTGTTGATTTAAATAACTATAATTACAGGTTTCCCAACCGCCACCCTATTTATGAATTCTTTTTCACACTACACCTATATTGACTAGAATTACCAAGATTAAGAGACAGATTTTTTCCCTGGCTTGGATGTGGCTGGATCTTGGTAGACAAGTGATAAACTATATGAGGGTTTGCGTTTTGAAAGAAAGCACGATGTTCAGATGGTCTTGAAGCAGTACTGTTTCAAGGAGAATCAAACATATCTTATAGGAGAATCGAAACCAAAATATTTCACTGCCAAGTATTCAAGTTCGACAGAAGGCTGCCCTTGGAGGATGAGGGCGATCGAATCCTAAAAAACAGGTAAATGAGTTATATCCAAATGGAAGGGTCCAAATATGTTTCTGAATGTGATGAATTCTCAAGACCATATCAAGTTGACCTCCGACTTCATTGCCGAATACATTCGAAGTACGGGTAACTTTGGATTGTATTTTGACATGTATCATAAAATAGAATTTTGCATGTCAAAATATTATTATACCACCTAAACTATAGTAGTTTTACTTAAACGTAGCAAATTATACATTTAATTAAATTTATATGAAACAGTTGTTGAAATCACACATGTGAGAGACTTTGCCCAAATTAAATGTATCAATAGGATTATTTATAAATGACAATTGAATTTTTTTTTCCATTTTAAACCCTTCATGTCCAATATTTTATTATTATGGTAAACAATTGAAATATTTTATGAGAAATTATCGTATAAAGTTAGCACAAGATGTGGCGTGGTAGTTAGCTCACTTCGTCCCTTGACCATGCAGAAAGAGGTTTCGGTCCTAACCTATGAGAGTGAAGCGCAAATTGTAGCCAATCGTTTACTGCTAAGTGGCTATTTCTCACGATGAGGGTATTGGTCACTGTTGTCGACCTGACAACAACAGGTATAAGAAGTTATAAAAATAAACCATTTGACAAATTAAATTTAGTTTATCCAAAGTTACCCGTGCCTTACACGGGTTAATCCAGCTAGTAAACTCTCATATAATGGTAATATTAAGTATTAAATATAGTCAATTTTAATTTTAATTAATAATTTTAAAAATAATAGTTTAAAATACCATAAATTAAACTATGAATAATCATATGTTAACTATTATATATAAATCTTTCATGTATAATAGTAATGCTGATGAATAATATAGTCAAAGGTAATATTTATTATTAAATGATTTATTTATTAAATAAAAAATTAACTTACAACACCGTCACAACAACATACTTATACAATATTAGCGACGAGGACAAGGAAAAGAGACGACACACTCTTAGAGGTCCTACTCCACCGCTGCCATGAAAATGCTTATTAGAAACATGTTAGTATAGGTGGTTGTAAACTTGTAATTGTGACCTCACACTCCTTGGTCGACCTTTACGCCATCAAAATGTGTTATAAAAATTTTCTCGATTTTACTAAGATAGCTACATTTGGAAACAAAAAACTTTAGACATATTTTTGTTAATCCAGTGGCTTCCTAATAACAACACTTCTTCGTTTTTGAACCGCCGCCGAGAATGTGGAAACATGGAGAGCTTGTATATAGAGGAGCTGTGAAAAATATTTTGGTTATCCAAATGGAAAGATTGATGGTCTTGAGATTTTGAAGGTAGATTCACGTGGATAACAAGGAAGCAAAATATGTGTGGTATAATTTCATCATGTTCTAAAGATGATGAGTTGATGGGCTTGAGTATATACGTTTTCTAAGGAAGTTCGAGTGTGTTGTAGGCTATAGAAAGAAAGTGAAACAATTTTCGGACTTTATGTGAAAAAATAATGGAATATTGGGGAGTAATCAGAGCCCTTCATGCACATCAAAAGGTCAAGAGTGAAGAGGGGTAGAAGGTATTAATATGACAATGACATTACCTTGTGCGAGTATTGTAGATCGTACCACGAATTGGAGTTTTTTAAGGTTGTTCAATGTTCATTACACTACAATAAAATGTGATGTTATCAATAGAAATTTACTAACGGCCTTTGCAATATCTCGATGTTACCAATCTCTAGTAACACATTTTATGTAAAAAATAAAAATAAAAAAGTTTTATCTATAACTAACGTCATTGGTAACTTACGCTTTTTGGTAGGAACAATTAGGAGGGAAAGTTACCGGCAGACATGTCCGTTGGTAGTGTGACTGAAGGTCCTCATTGTTGAAATCACCATTGACCAAGGGAATCTGTCATTCGTACTTTTTGGCAGGAACAATTATGCGGGAAAGTTACGAGCGCACATGGTTACTAGTGGTGTGACCACGACCCTAACTGTCCAAATTACCAATGACCAAAACCCTCAGTATCTTGTCAACGTTCACATTAAGGACACCTTTCAAATTACCGATTACCTTTTTCACTTTTACTGATGACCTTCCAAAAGGCTGTTGATAACCTATAAATACATGTCCAGAAGTCGTTTTCATCACACTTACTTCTTCTTCTTCCTCCTCTATTCTCCTCATATATTCTTTTGGGAATTTTTTTGTTACCAGGAGGTTGCATTTTGCACGTTACTAAGGTTGGTAATTGTTATGGTTAGCCCAAATGGCCAATTGGCCCACCACCATCTTGATTGACTTAACTGACTACACAAGTGTCCACCGAGTACAACTATCAAGCACAAAAACTTCCATCTTTCTAACCAACTGGGTATATAGAAGTATGGTCAAGTCAGTTTAAGCAAGGCTGAAACCTTAACGACTCCTAAATGATAGGCTGTAAAATAGTTGACTGACTTTATAGTTAGTCATATGACAACTGTACATATATTTGATTGAGTTGTAAGCTATACAAATACAACTCATTTTTCGCTCTTATTTATTTTTAGACTTTGACATTTTTTGTCTGATCTTAAGCTAACTTGAGCGCCGGTGTCTTTTTAATGCACCTCCCCGTTGTGGACTACACCGATCGTTCTCACCACTACCCTCTCTACCTAACACCACCATGCTCGCTCAGGAAAGCCATTGTTTGGTTCAGAAAAGCTTTATAAGTTGTAAAGGTCAAAACAGAATGATGGCAACTATTCCACGACAACAACGAGCCCCGAGAAGAATACCCCAACCTCGTAAAGAAGTGTTATATTGATAAAAACAAGACAAAAGAAGAAAATCATTGGACTAAATTAGCAAGAATGTGACGAAAATTCCGAGAAACATTTATTTTCTTGAGTTATGGTAGCAGATGAGGATGCTGACTGGACATAAGTAACCTGAAAGGGATATAGTCCATTGAACGTCAAGCAAGTAAACTTAAATGGATACAGTCTTATCCGTTTAGAAGAAAGCTCAGACATAAGTAACTTGAAAGGATAAATACGCCAAGTGGTAAGAAAGTAACCTGAAAGAGAGACAGTCTTGCCCGTCTCGCCGAAACTGAACACAAGTAACCCGAAAGGTATAGAGTCCATTGAACAGGAAACAAGTAATCCGAAAGGAATACAATCTTTTCCCTCTCACCAAAATTCGGATACAAGAAATTTGAAAGGGATACAAACCGTTTAACGGGAAGCAAGTAACCTGAAAGAGATACAGTCTTACGCGACTTGCTGAATAACGAAATAAATATCTTGAAAGAAATACAATCCAGCCAACAGAGAACAACAAGTAATCTCCATACAACTTTCAACAAAAAGTTTATTATAATATATACTTCAGAACAACCTCTCAAATATAATGATAAAAAAATCTAACACAAATCTCAAGCAAAAATCCCCCAAGATTCCAGACCACAACAAGGATAAACTCGAACGTTCATCATGGGAAATGATCAAAGCCCATATGATAACGTACAATGTGAACTCAACATCTGATTATGAAATTAAAACAAAAGAAATCTGATTATGAAATAACTCATTCGATTTAAATTATTTATACATTCTCATAATCATTTTTTTATTGTGAAAATTTATTTATTTAATTTTAAATTAAAGTGATTTTTATTTATGCAATATTTTTTTATAGATGAATGAAGTTTAATTGCTTTAAACAAGCAAGAAGTTTTTAAAGAAATCCGTGACTATTTACTGCTTCCTCCGTCCTAAATTACAAGAACTTATTCAGACAACCACGTTTATTAGGAAAATATGTAATAATTAGTATTCTAGTTTTATTTTTTTTATATAAATCTTCCATATATGCCCCTATTTAAAGCATGAAAAATTGGTTGAAAAATATGGAAGAGAATTAATAGAGGTCATAACTAAAATTTTAAAATTGAAAAAATAATGAATGCAATGAATAAATTAGGAAAAATTTATTATTCTTTTTCTAAAATCTAGAAAGGATTTTATATTAATTTGGAGCGGAGGGATAATTTTTAAAATGAAAGTCATTAATTCGCCATTTTATAAGGATTAAAAACATAGTTAAGGCTTTTCCTTTTTGTTACTTGAGTGTAGGATTGGCCCACTTGAGTGCTAACCACGTCATCTTTTGACTGAGGTTGTTTGGATCCTGGATGGAGGGGTTACGGAGGTGGTTGTTTTTTTTTTTTTGTTTTTTTTTTGAGGTGGTTGTTGACTATATGAACGACATAGAAACATAGAAATTATTGGAGTTGACGTTGAGACTTGAAAGCAGAGGAGGGAGAGAGAGTGAGGGGAAGAAGAAGAAGAAGAAGAAGAAGAGAAGGCAGAGGAGAGAGAGATAGCTACTCATGGCACACACAGGCACAGGCAACACTTCAATTCACAGGTCGAGTTCACGGCCACAACTAGATCTCAGCAAAGCAGCGATTCAAGGAAATGTGGAGGACAAGGATCCCACTATTTTGTTACCCAATCAATCTCATGATATATCTCACCTCGCTCTTGACATTGGAGGTGCTCAATTCAATTCACATCACATCACAATTATGTTTCATATATACTTCTTAGTTTTTAAATTTCATTTCAATTTGCTATTACTACTTCGTAGTGATTGTGGTTGAACTGGAAACTAGTTTATAGGTTGGTGGAATTTTCAATATAACTAAAACTTAAGATTATTATTCAAATTATATGGGCAGGATCTCTGATAAAGTTGGTGTACTTCTCAAGACATGAAGACCAATCAACTAATGATAATAGGATGAGAAGGTTAAGAAGTTTGAAGGCTAGACTGGGATTTCCCAATGTTAACAGGAGAAGCTATCCTATTCTTGGTGGGAGGCTTCATTTTGTGAAGTTTGAGACAAACAAGATCAATGAGTGCTTAGAATTCATCTATTCAAAGCAGCTTCACCATGGTGGTATTGCCGTCTTCTTCAATTAACTTCTTTTGTCTGTCTCTTCTCTGCACATTCTATTGCTAATTCAGTACTGCATCCATTGAATGCCATTTTATGTTTTAGTTGTTTTCAATGTGTTATATTCAACTATACTTTCCGAACTAATGAATCTAAAGTTGTGGATTTTTTCTTTCTTATAGGAAGGGAATCACCTTATTCTGATGCCGTGGCTGATAAGAATGCCATAATTAAGGTGAGTTTGATTCTCTGACTGATTTTTTCTGTCACGATGCTCTTTAAGTACCACATTAATGTGTTCACTTTGTGACATAGGCTACTGGTGGTGGAGCATTCAAA
Organism: Acmispon strigosus; assembly: GCA_030819835.1. NCBI lineage: Eukaryota > Viridiplantae > Streptophyta > Magnoliopsida > Fabales > Fabaceae > Acmispon > Acmispon strigosus. Next base: position 16,146,363 of record JAUAMA010000002.1, on the reverse strand, counting down.
TATGCTGACCTTTTTAAAGAGAAACTCGGGCTTAGCCTTGACAAAGAAGATGAAATGGCTTGTCTTGTAGCCGGAGCCAATTTCTTGCTTAAGGTGGATCTAATTTTTGAAAATTTCTGTTTTCTCTTGTATTCTGTTTAAGAATCATCTTGATAGAGACAAATCATTTCATATTTAGAGTTGGCATATATTTTCTTGTCTATATCATGTGTATTGTATTTACATCCCTTTCCTTGTCATAAAGACATGAATAATTGCCACAAGATATTTTATTCCAATAAATAATTGAACAAAAAAAGATATGTTTGACATTTATTCTTTAGTCAGATATAGTGCTTCCCCTTGTTTAAGAGGGTAAAGAACCAACGAATGAACGAATCAATTGCCAAGATTGGCTTGCAGAACATTTATCGACATTGAAGTTACATGTTACTGGTAAATTGGTCGAAGGAATACAATTCTAGTATGTCAAATAATTTTAATATAGCAATGGCTCACAGTCACTATTTTTTTGGTTCTCGTCTTGCATTATATGCTTCTTGCTGTTAAGTTAACATCTAATTGGGATATGTATTAGCTCTTCTGTTTTAAATGAAAACAAGTTCTATGCTTTGGAACATGTGACTGTGCCAATTGTCTTGACATGATATCCGAGCCTCTATGACCATGTGGTATGAAGTTCAATCCGTATTACCCCATTATTCTAATAAAAAGCTGACTTTCAGCACAAAGTTGGTAGGCCGGTACACTGTCCGCGCTTCAAGCCAAATTGGCTATTGCAGTCTTGCGTGAGAGGGCGTGCTAGAAATATAATATAAATCATTTGCGTGTCTTCACCCAGCAACTTAAGCTTTTGGGATAGTTAGTTATTGACACCAATAATTCATTCTTGCTGACTTCTCTATTAGTTTTTGTTTTTCACTATGGAAAATTGCTAATTAGATGTTGCTCCACTTCTTAGTAGGCAATTCGCCATGAAGCTTTTACACACATGGAGGGTCAGAAAGAGTTTGTTCAAATTGATCATAAGGATTTGTATCCTTATCTTCTAGTTAATATTGGATCAGGTGTTAGCATGATCAAGGTATTTTGTGTTGTTTCCTCATTTTATTGAACTTGCTGATCTCCTTGGTTTATATTTCTCAAAGATAAACAAGTGTAATCTATATTTTTCATCTGGGTTAACACAGGTTGATGGGGATGGTAAATTTGAGAGGGTTAGTGGAACAAATGTAGGTGGCGGTACTTACTGGGGCTTGGGGAGGCTGTTAACAAAATGCGAGAGGTCAGATTCTGACGACTCTCCTTTTTTCCTCTTTTAACTACTGCTATATATGAACTATTGCCAATGGTTTGTTGGAATGAATTCCAGCTTTGATGAGTTACTTGAGCTCAGTCAGAAAGGAGACAACAGAAACACCGATATGCTTGTTGGAGACATTTATGGGGGTATGGACTATTCTAAGGTGAATTTTGCAGTTGGTCATATTAGATTAAATTGATATTCAGTCATGTTGATATCATTTATCATTGATGACTTAGTATTAGCTGACATTAAATAACCCTAGATTGGCCTATCGGCTTCTACAATTGCGTCAAGTTTTGGCAAGGCTACATTGGAAGGAAAGCAGCTTGAAGATTACAGACCTGAAGATATATCCCTCTCTCTGTTACGAATGATTTCATACAATATTGGCCAGGTGATCTGACAATTGTAATTTTATTCAACTCTTTTTAATATCAATAAATTTAACCTGCAAAGTTTTATATAGTTTGTGCCTTTGTGATACCCATTGGTTAATGATTCTACTGTTTCATTTAGCTTATTCATGTTTGCAAATAATATGTACCCATGTACGTATGTATATTTACAATGAATTTCAACAATATTGGTTGAACTGGACATAAAAAATTGCATATTTTTTACACACCTAATTTAGGGTTTGTGTATGTATGTGTGCAAAGATATATTCATTTTAGAATTTTTCCATAAATATTTACTAAACATTTGACTTTTGTTGTAAATGAGCTATTAATTTTATGATGGCAGAAAGTTTAAATTAGTTCTTTAAGAGTTTGTAAGCATTTTATTTGGTAAGGATTTGATGGATAATACGCTGATTTTGAAGTTTATTCTTTTCTGCCGAAAGATTTCCCAAAAAAAATCTTTTCATCCAACTTCAACCTAAAAAGCATGGAGACAAACTCTAATCATGGAATATAATCTATAATCCCTAGTTATAGGTCATGCTTTTGGGCACCATTTCAGGATTATTCTTCAGTAGTTTTCATGTTCTGTTCCACTATTTGTTCTTCCAATGAATACCTGGCTAATTGTGTTGTTTCTATCTCTTCTGCGCAGATATCTTACTTGAATGCACTGAAATTCGGGTTGAAGCGTATCTTTTTTGGAGGATTCTTTACTAGGGGTCATGCCTATACCATGGATGCTATTTCTTTTGCTATTCATTTCTGGTACATAAATTGCCTAATGATGACCTGACAATTTTTTTGTTCGTTTTTAATTTAATTATTATATTGTGTTGAGATTTATATATTTGCCATTCAGGTCTAAAGGGGCTACACAAGCAATGTTCTTGCGACATGAAGGATTTCTGGGAGCATTAGGCGCATTTATGAGCTATGAAAAGCATGGTTTAGATGACCTCATGGTGCATCAGTTAGTTGAAAGATTCCCAATGGGTGCTCCATATACAGGAGGCAAGATTCAGGGCCCACCACATAGGAATTTGAATGAGAAGGCAAGTGAGAGGAATTGGAATTTTGTGTGTGTGCTAGTCACCTGCTTGGTATGGTGTAAATCTGAAGCCAATTTAATAAGAATGGTATTTTTGGCTATCAATTTTGGTATCATCAAGATTGTGCCACTTTGTTGAGTCACTGGTTTCTCTTGAAACTGACATAATAATACTACTAAAGTAACTCCACTAATGAGATTCTCTGGAATAATTTGTCATTTCTTCCACTGGAATGTGTCATATCCAATCAAATTGGAACACTTGATAACCATCTAAAAAGAGGAAGTGCAGAATCTAGAAATAAATAATGAACAAACCTTTAAATATTGAGAAAGACATTATAAAGTGAAAAAGAAAGAAGTAAAAGATTGGTAGCTGTGGCAGTATCCTTTACTGTTTGCAAACGTTTCTTACGAGTTAAGCTTGTAAAACACTCCTTTATATCACCGTTATGATAAGATAAACTTGGTTATCGTTCTCTTAAATTCATAAAGTTTATGATTGTCACCTTATCTGTGGTGGGTGTTTTAAATTAAGTTGCATTGGCTTTGATTGTTGTTGTTCTTTTCTTTCATTATATTTTTTATTATCTCATGTTTATTATACTGTATTTATGTGTTGAGAGGTCTTTGCTTTGTTATATTTCTGAAGTGAATCAGTTTCCTCTGCCATTTTTTGTTTTGAAGTTTTTGTATAAATGAAGCAATCCAATAGTAGATGCAAACAAACTCGGAATTAGAATGTATAGAAGGAGCAGTGGTTACATTGTACCTGGCAAGTATGCAGCAAATGAGCATGCCAATTAAACCTTGTTACGGGGTTTATTGCTAGATTGATTGCATCATTTTGAGTGAGATATAGATATTCAGGAAACCAACATGCCATCTAGAGTCATTTTTCAGTTGTTTTTTTTCGTGTTCCAAAGGCTCGATCAGTTTGGAAATTTTATACTTTTTGCTATTCTTGTGCAGATTTCATGGATGGAGAAGTTTCTACAGAAGGGAACTGAGATTACTGCCCCTGTGCCGATGGCTCCTCCTGGAACTACTGGGCTTGGGGGTTTTGAAGTTCCTTTGTCAAAAGGAAGTGCTTTGCGATCTGATGCTAGTGCTCTAAATGTTGGTGTTCTTCATCTAGTACCAACTTTGGAGGTCTTTCCGTTATTAGCAGACCCAAAAATGTATGCATAATTACTTAACACTCCCGGCATTAGTGAGAGTAAAATCTATTGGATTACTCTTTTGTTGTTATGTTTCACAATATACTTTTTATATGGTGATTTTCTGTTATATGTATTCTATTAATATATTTTTTAAACATAAATTATGATTCCACAGATATGAGCCTAATACTATTGATCTCTCAGATCACAGCGAATTAGAGTAAGTACCATGTTGTGAATTGTAAACAAATTTTGACTTCACTGTCCATCGAGGCTTCAATTGTCTCTACTGTTTGGCTTCTGTGGCTAATGCAAGCGTATCTTATGTAGGTATTGGTTCAAGATTTTGTCCGAGCACTTGCCAGATCTTGTGGACAAGGTAATCATGTGTTCTTGAAACACCCAGCTTTTCTGCCCACGCTTGTATGTCTCTTGATGTGTTACAATTAGACAGCAGACACGCATAAGTATGAAACTAAAGCATGAAAGATAAATCTAAGTTCCGTGTATGAGAAAGTTACAATCTCTTCTAGTAACCTAACTGATATTGAAGAAGTAATAATGATCTTTTTTTTTTTACATATATCAATGTATCTATATATATAAAAATTATAAAAGATAAAAAGAAGAAAGAAAGTACAAAGCAGAGGTTAAGGTGAAAACATAGACACCAGACACACAGGACAAATCAACTAAGCTTTGCATGTTCGACATAGAAATCCTCTCTATAAAACCTGACAACCTTACCTTGATCACTTTATCACATACAAAGAGGCATTTTTTATTTTTTTTAAAAATAAAAGCTTGGCTTTGCTCTCTGAGTATATACCAAATAATTATATATATCTGCAAACTGCCAAGTTCAAAAGAACCTTTCCCTCTTTGCTTGTCTCAAGGCCCAGCAACTGACATAATACATACTGCTCAAAGCTTACTGGATGACTCCAAAATTTACCTAAAATACCTAAGAAGCTTTGCTGGATGTATCTAACAGCTGGGAAGTGTACAACAAGTGGCTATTAGTCTCAGAATCAGAGAGCTTCCGGTGGGTTACGAACAAAAAATGCTATTGAGTAATTAGCGTTTTCTTGTGATTAAATGTTATTATATAAGCTTTGGCTTCCACAGTTTTCCTAGAAATCAGATGGAGTGCAAAGGGTAGTTGCTCTTTCAGAAGTTTTACATGTAGTTATACATTAAGCTTCTCAATGGTTGGACAGAAACTCTTTTCCTGTTTGTTTTTTTTTCCTGCCATGTTCAAAGCATAGTGTGGAGGAAAATAGCTTGAATTTTTTTCCTAAAGTAGTATATGATTGTAAGGTGCTCAACTAAAATATGGCAGGCTGTCGCAAGTGAAGGTGGGACTGATGATGCCAAAAGAAGGGGTGATGCTTTTGCTCGTGCATTTTCTGCCCACCTGGCAAGGTAAAGCAGTCATGACCCTTTGTCATGGCTTACTACTATTGTTGAAGCATGACTATAAATCTGCTTAACTTGATGCAAAGTTGCAAACTTGCTGAAAAGAGCCCTTTGAGACTATTTAATTGTTTTACGGTTAATCAGTTGCATTTGTTCTATCTTATTGTGAAAACCATTTAGTTGATTTTTGTTATGACCAATCAATTTGATTAGTTTTAATTTCTAAAAATATTTTTTGTGAGTCAAACTCTGCCAGTGAATTTGATGGTTTTTGAGAAAATTTAATCAATAAAGAAAAAGTGTATGAGAAACCTGACTTTGCTTTTGAAAAGAACTGTCTTGCATGTACTTGGGATGTCTTTTCTGATCATGTCAAAACTAATGAGCTAGGATTTCCAACCTTTGCCTTCTTTGATCTTTCCCTACCTGTCCCATCACCCTCATTCTTAATTGTATAGTATATAACTCTTCCTCCAATGGAAGCCTGAGAAGAAAAAGACCTAGTTGCGTGTAAGATGATAAGTCAAGGAAATTGATTTTTTAATCCATGACCTGCTATTTGATTTTGATGGTTTGTTTCTGTTACCAATATCATCCTAATTATTCCATATGATCGCAATTGGGGTTTTAACTTTCCTCAGCTTTGATGTTTATTGTCAGGTCAGAACATTTTAATAAATTCTTGGTTGTCTACAGATGATCAGCCATGTGGTTGATTTTCCATCCATGCTCCTTTTTCTTCTCTCTTTAATGGATGTTATTTTTCTCTGTTGTATCATCATAAACTTTTTCAGTATTTGATAATTCTACTATTATCATAACCTCATACTTCTGTAGACTGTCAACATAATGCTTCTAAATTTCAGTTCCATTTGGATAAGTTTTTCGTGCCATTCCTGTCATCACAATATCCATTTAATTGAGTCTAGTTGAGATACTCTTTTTTCAGCTGATTAACTTCTACTACACTAACTGAATAGGTTAATGGAGGAGCCTGCTGCATACGGGAAGTTAGGCTTGGCCAACCTATTGGAAATGAGGGAAGAATGCTTGAGAGAATTCCACTTTGTTGATGCCTATATAAGCATAAAGCAGAGGTAATTATGTTTTACCTATATTGACCAATATAGATGAGGTCTTTACTTGGCCTATAGATGCAAAAAAAATTATTTGTTAATGTTGCATCACAAAAGATGCAAGCTTTCGCTGTACGACTTAAATCTAAAATCAAATAAAATAAAGAAAATTTCCCTGTTGTCAATGTAAATGCAAGTTTGTGTGATCTTTAGGCCTACATTCTCCTGAAAAATTCCTTATTCTTGATCACTTACATTTGCTATTGGTGTGTATTTAAATATCACAGGGAAAATGAGGCATCACTTGCTGTTTTACCTGATTTGTTGATGGAGCTTGATAGTTTGGATGAGGTATGCCTAACTATTGCAACAATCCTCTGAATTAACATGGATTTCATTTTTGATGCCATGCAAAGTCTAAACCCAGTCTTGTCCCAAACATGTAGTCCTTTTGGTTCAGTTCTGCGCCTAAACCACCCTAGCTTTACATAAATCATTTCCGTGAGTAATCTAATTCTGAAAGCCTTTTGTTTCAGGAAACTAGACTACTTACTTTAATTGAAGGTGTTCTTGCCGCAAACATTTTTGACTGGGGATCTCGTGCATGTGTGGATCTCTATCATGAAGGAACTATTATTGAAATTTACAGAATGAGTCGCAATAAAATGCAAAGACCTTGGCGAGTAGGTGCATTTCATCATATCCATCGATGAGGATATTTTATTTCTAAAACTATTTATCATTGTTGATGATTAAATACTAAGCTAATTTTTTTCCATCTAGGTGGACAACTTTGATGCCTTTAAAGAGAGAATGTTAGGGACTGGGGACAAGAAACTGCCCCCACACAGAAGAGCTTTACTTTTTGTGGATAATTCAGGTGCTGACATTGTTTTAGGGATGCTTCCTTTGGCAAGAGAGCTCCTCCGTCGTGGAACTGAAGTGAGTTCACTTTTTGAAGAAATTTGGAAGTTACTGTATTGGACAAGATAGTAAAATTCCGAACAAATTATTTGATTTGATTTTAGATTCTTCATGAATTTAATAAATGGTGTATTGGTGTTTTGGTTGAGTAAAGTTTTTCTAGAATTACCTTGATCACTTGATAAAAAAGGAAACTCAATCTTATCAAGATCTTTGATAGCTGACAATCTTAAGAAATATGCCCAAATTCTGACACCCCCATATCTTTTTATGATTTCATACGTCAAAGTAAAATTATGACTGCTACCATCAAGTAAATTAGGAATTTTGTTCATTGTTTTGGCCGCTATGCAGTTACTTGGTCCCTATGCCTTATGAGTTGTGTGATATGAATATGAAAATAATGGCTGAGTGCAGGTAGTTCTGGTTGCGAACTCCCTTCCTGCTTTAAATGATGTGACAGCAATGGAGCTTCCTGACATTGTTGCTGAGGCTGCCAAGGTTTGTGTAGTTTCATATACTTAAATTTGTCGCTCTCTGTAAATGTAATGTATGTGATGTTTAGAGAGCACCTTCTAAAATTTTTCTGAATGTTCTACCATCAATCAGTTACTTCTCTTTTTGTTTTCCCCTTGAGGTAGAATGGCATGCATGCTAAACTTCTGGTAAAGAATCCTTGCAAATGAAATTTGGCATGCAATGATATCATGCAAAACACACTTTCCTTCTTCACTTCATGACCTTCCCTTTACTTTTGTGCAGTATAAAATCTAACCAAATAAAATTCTGCATGAATTTATGATATGTAATAGTTATGTATGTTTTTCTTCTTGTCATCCTGTCATGTAGACCTTCCTTTAAAATTTCATCTATCAATTACTCTAGCATTCACTGTGATTTCAAAGAGAATGGTTAGAGAGTATCTATGTGGCAGCATTGATAAAAGTAAGAAAAAAAGTATCGGTTGTGGTATCTGATTTAAAGTGTTATTGGGGAGATCCTGACTTCATCAACCTTATGTTTGATGTCAATTTGTTTATTTCACCTTGAACTCCATGACGATGAATACACATCACTAATTCTTCTAGCTTACAGCACTGTGACATTCTTAGGCGAGCGGCTGAATCTGGAGGCTTGCTTGTGGATGCAATGACCAATACCTTAGAAAGTCCAAGACAAAATCCGTCTTCGGTTCCCTTGATGGTTGTTGAAAATGGGTGTGGTAGTCCTTGTATAGACTTAAGGCAGGTCAGCTCTGAGCTAGCTGCTGCTGCGAAAGATGCTGATTTGGTGAGTGAACCATTCTATTTATGTTTAGAAAATCAATCAGAAGCATGTTCTAACTAAGCCTTATCTATTTTGTAGGTAATTTTGGAAGGCATGGGTAGATCTCTTCACACCAACCTCAATGCTCGGTTTCAATGTGATGCTTTGAAGGTAAGGTCATCATCTGAGTTTATACTTTATAAGGATTTAATTTATATGCACTGACAGTGTCAACAGTTTTACACCGACATCCAATTATATTTTGCCATGTTTCTTTTTGTATAGTTTCTTATTTTAATTTATAAGTGATGTGGTAAAATAGTGAATCCTTATTGGACGTTTGTGTAAAACTCTTTACGCTCTAAATGCTTAGTTATTAAACTGTGTTTTCCCAATCAGCTGAATTTTAATCAGACATCATCATTGTTTTCCCTCTAAGTGACTCCTTTTGACACATTTTCCCCTTCCTCTTCTTATATTCTCTTTTGGTAGCTTGCCATGGTGAAAAACCAGAGATTGGCTGAAAAGTTAGTTAAAGGGAATATATACGACTGTGTTTGCAAATACGAGCCTGCAAATTGAAAGCTTCTATGAACAAACTCAAAGCCAAATGCTATCATCATGAAACTTCAAAGGGGATCTAAATTAAACTCCTGGGGGCAGAATACACTTGAGGATACATTTTTTTTTGTTCTCATTGTGCAATGTATAATTATTATTTTGTGTATTTTGAAAGAATCGAAAACATTGCTAGAGAAAAAATGTATTTATCCATTTGTCTTAAATAAATTTGGGTGAGGAGGATAGTGTAATGTATTTGTTCGTCCAAAAAATTGTTTTTCTTGAAACTTCATGGGATTGGTAGATGGGAGCAGGAAAATTCCTAGATGGGAATGTTTGCTAGAGGAACTAGTTTAGTGTAATGTGAGTGTGTTTGGAAAGACTTTTAAGCCAACTAAACAATTACTTGATTCTCTTTAAATATTTTTGGTCTTGACCAAAATATCCCCACAACCGGCTGCCGTGAGACTAATTCTTCGCTCTACGATTAGCCCATTTGGCAAATGAATTTATTTTGTATTTTAGTTTGTTCTAAAAGTTGCTTGAAACAGTTTATAACTCATAGCTTAAAAGCTTAACGAATTTGTTCTTATTTTTCGTTCATTTTAATTAAATTTCTTAATTAACTTTTATATTATGAGAGTTCTATTTTATTGTCTTGTAATAATAATTATTTGACAATTCATACAAAAAAATATAAACATAAGTTTTAATTTTAGACAAATATAAACTCATTTAATTAAATTAAATGTAATTTTAAAGGAATTCAATTAAATGTTATACTTTCTCATTCAATTAAAAAATAGTAAAAAAAGAAATATAATATTTTTAAGATGATAAGTAATTTAAAATAAAGTAATGTTAAATATAAATTTTTTACATGTATATCCTTTTAAATCATTTTACATTTTGGCTAATTTAAAAGTTAGTTTTACCAAATACTTTTTATTCAATGAGCCATCTTATCAGCTTTCAAGTAACTAGGTTTTGTCACACCTACACGTAATGCTAACCGAAGATTATTGAGATGACAATATCATCTTAACGTGACAATTTGACACTTAGGTTTTTTTTAAAAAAAAAATTGAACACTTGTTGAAATTGTGTAAAACTCCTTTCACACTTCACTCACACTTGAGAAATGGAGGCATCGTCTTTGCTTAGTTGTCACAAAAAAAAATCACATTTGTTTTGCTGGCCCACATTAACAATGACAAAATGTATTGATTGATTTTTAAAATTCCTTTCAAGTCTCTGTCAATTTTGTAACACACTAACACACCCTATGAATCCATTGGCGAAAATCTAGAATTGAAATCTAAGATCATAGTGGTTGCTATAGTTCATTTGTGCACTTTAGTTGTTTGTGTTTTTTGTTTCTTTCTGGATTGAATGCAAACTAATTATATAGTGACTAATTAAAAAAAAATCAAAATAAACTAGGAAATCTCATCACAGTAGATAGCGTAACTAACATAATGCATAATATGAGTTCATTGACCTTGGTCAATATGTCAGCGAATTGGTTCCTAATTCTACCTCTTGCATATTCAACAAGGCAAGCTGCTGGAGCTATCTTGCAAGATATCGCTGATTAAGCTATTTTGTTTGCACACACAAAGCTCTCCTATTATAATAATAGCCAAAATATATCTTAAAATAATAAAAACATAAATTTAATATTTTTCTAAATTCTTTAATACCCGTTGAATAAAAAACTTGTACAAGTGCATGTTGTGCACAAGCAATTAAATGAAGAAGTTGCTAAATTTGACCTCTTTAACTTATTGCCCAAGCATGCCACGCCATCATCCAACAATTGTTCTTCTAAATTCCGATATTCTCCTTCCTCCACCGCCTCATTCACATGGCGGTTTCAGTTTCCGTTAAAACTGAAACTAGCTGCAGCACCAGCAGAAGAAGAATCTATCACACCGTATCGATCATTCTCCATCACTCTTTTCCTTTCTTCTGAGTCCTCATCCTCATCTTCATCTTCATTCCTTTTCTTATCACGTCCTCTTACTTAGTCTCCAAGTTTTCCTTTTCTGTATAAACATGAACACCTACAAATTCTACCTCCTTTAGTTCATTTCACACACTCGATTAATTCATTGTTTGATCACACAACACAAATCCTCTTTCGCCCTTTCTCTTCTCTTGTTATGGATCGATTTCCTCGTGCTGCCGCTGCCGGGGACGATTCCGATTGCGAGAGCAGCGTCTCCGGCGGAGAGGTGATTGTCCGGAAGGATGTGCGCAGCTTGGAGTGTATCGGCCGGAGATTCATTGCGGGATTGGGCTCTGCCGCTTCGAAGGTCCAGGTGGTGTCGATCCGGAGGAACAAATTTCACACAGTCATTTCGAAAGCGCGTGTTGAATCCTTCCAGATCTTCGCGCGTGCCACCGCCCAGCTTCGTGACGGGAATGCCAACGTGAAGCACGCGTGGTTCAGTGTTTCTGGCATGGAGGAGGTATTGAACATCCTTCAACACGGTTTCGGCCATGCCCATATCAATGGCCTGCGTCTCTCTCCAGAGGATTGTCCGATCCAGAGGCACGTGCCAATTTTATTATTATTATTTTAATCTAACCATTGTGCATTTTTTTGACTTTAATTCGTGATTAAATGAGTTAATTACTAGTAATTATAATATCTTTTGTTCTCATTTAAAGTTTACATTTAGAGTAGACACTCAATTTCGTCAGTAGAAGTATAGGTATAGGCGTTTGATAAGTTAGTCCTTAGGAAACGAAAATCTCCGCGGTCTTTGATTGCGTTAAAATGTCAGTTATTACCGAGATTATCTTGTTTGATAGACATTTGACACAATCAAAAATTGTGAAGAGTATTTGTCAGTAGAGTATTGCCTGATGCTAATGAAATTGAGCTTTTACTCTTATTGTTATCTTAATTTTATGTGTTGTGTTATGTTGTTGAATGTTGTGTTGGTGTTTCTAAGATTTTGTTGTTGTTTGTTGTTTATGTGGAACAGCGTGAGAAGGTCTGTTGCTGACAAAGATGGTTTGAGGCACTTGATGCTGTGTCGAGTTATCTTGGGGAGGATGGAGGTGGTGCCTCCTGGTTCGGATCAATGCCGTTCGATTTCCCAGGAGTATGATTCTGGGGTGGATGATGTTTCGTCTCCAAAGGAGTACTTCATTTGGAGTAACCGAATGAACACACATGTCTTGCCTGAATATGTTTTGAGTTTCAGGATTCCCCCCACAGGTTTGGTTGAGCTTGTCCTTGTGTTGGAGTGGCTAATTGCTTTGTTATTCCTGGTGGTGTTCTGAAATTCTTCATTTGTTTGATTTTTGTAGGGCGTGTGGATGTCGCTGCTCGTGAGCCTTCGAGACCAAAATCCCCTTGGGTTCCATTCCCAGCACTGATTTCAGCGCTATCCAAGATTTTGCCTCCCCATGATATGGCCTTCGTTTTGAAGCTTCAAAAAGATTATAGAGTAAGTCCTTCTGAGTTGCTTCTGGAGTTTGAGACATTCATTCTTTTTTTTGGTAAAAACGTTGGTTTGACTCACCTCCTCTGTTTTTCAGGAAATGAAGATTTCACGACAACAAATGATCCAGAAATTGAGAGTGATTGCTGGGGACAAGTTGTTGTTCCAGGTCATTAAGTCTTTCAGAGAAAAGCTACAGGTATCTCTTTCTACTGATTTTGATCTTCATAAAGGTTGTGTTTGTGACACAATTGTCTGCGTGACAAGTGGCGAATTCAGCATTCTGATTTCGAGGTTGTCAAGACTAAAGTGCATATGATTTTTAAGAAAATTTAAATTTTCACGTAACTTCTAAAGAGAATAAAAATGACTTATTTCTCCAAACAAAAAATTAGCACCTCATAGAAGCCAAATGAACCCAAATATTATTTCTTTAGTAAACTAAAAGAAAAGAGATAAAAACCGGCTTGTAAAAGAAGCTTTTCAATGGTTTTAACATAATATAAAAGAGGTTGAAGTGATTGGCAGCACAGGTGAGTAGAAACAAGGAAAGTTTGAAGTCTCTTTAGCACTTTGTGAGACCAGGTAAGTGAAAGGTAAAGGTAAAAGTTATATAATATTTAGTGAGGGTGGTGCCTTATATACTTTTATATGGGTATTGGTAAGGAAAAGTGGAATTTTGGGGTTGACCATGGCATAACACCCCCTACATCCGCCACTGCCTATGACCAATATCAGACATACATATAGTACTGGTCATGTAGGAAAAATAGAACTGCACGACTTTTTTTTATCAGAGTTTGTAATACTGTTATGGTTCATATTAAATTACACCAAGATAAGATAAGATCTCTTTGAAATTGCTGTGCATTCTAACTACATACCCAATAATCCTTTTCTTGAACTATTATGAATTGATGATATGTGAATTGGTTAAGAGAAATGTAAAACCTGGTTAGTGATTACAACTTTCTTCAAGTGTTAGATAAAAGTCTTGAAATGGCCCTAGTTAACATTGCCTTCTTCCGAGTTCTTATTGATGTGAATATTTTTATTGGTGATCGCTAAATCAATGGGGCTAGTCAATTTCACTTTCCATTGTATCAGAAAAATCAAAAAATGGAAATCCATATTCATGACATACGAATCTCGATTTAAGTTAGATGTGAATGTGGTTCAATATTCTTCTCTTCTTCCTTCTAGTGAATTACTATGGAAACCCTGAAGTGGACTTAGCTGATGAAATAGAAGTCTTGTTGGAACTATTTAAACATTATTCTTCAATGAATATGGTTTGCTTTGCCTATTGTGGGAAGTGTGGTTTGTGCTAGTTGAATTTATTTGGTGGAAGTCACACGCTAGTAGTTTCCAATGAGTTTTCATGCTTAAACTCCACCCTCGAGAAAGAAATATGAAGCTGATTCAAAGAGAAATATTACCAATATTCACTTTGATACTCTTTTATTAGTTAAAATTCATGTAGGGTATACTTATATAGGCCCTACCCCAAGTTGATGAGACATACATGGATTTTAACCAATAAAAGAGTGTTGGAAAGAAAGTGGCAAAGTGAGTGTGGTAGCACTTAAAATCACAGTTACTTTTCATTTGGTCTAGTTGATTTTGTTGTCTGATTTATGTGTATCAACAATTTTGTGAAGTATGTTGTAAAGAACAAGAGCTAGCATGTATCATAGGATCGCAAGAGTAATATGTTAAGTAGTAACATTGTTTAGGATAATTGCAAACTCTATTTTTCATGTTTCATTTTTATTTCTCCTTCTGCTTCACTGTGTTTGTCTGCACATGTATAGGTGTTCTATCTGATCTAACTAGTGACTTTTCTTGTCTTGCAGAAACCACCCGCAAGCTGTAACAAAGTGAAAGAATGGCAACCGGAAAGCCAGCAACGTGAAATAAATAATCGTCCATATTGAGTTCTTTTAGTTTCTAACAGAAGTGAAAATGATACTGGAGTTGGCATAATAATGCTCTTACTAACCATTCATTGAGGAGGGAAGCACTATGTGAGAAGGAATGCAACATTTGAAACATTTTTTGGGGGGTATACATGTTATATGATGATGATAATTGCGGTGTACCAGAGTATGCCGCTCAATATTATAGTTTTTTTTTCCTTAAGAATATTATAGTTAGTTATAGTACTTGGTGGAACAAATTATATATTGGAATGATTTACTCCTGAATGGAGCATTTATCGTGGACATATTATTGTCTTCTTTAAAATATTAAGTCTGTAATTAACTTTCAGTCTTTTTCTTCGAACTTGGCGCTTGGCAGCAAGTAGATACAAACAGGTCAAATTGACCCGAGTTGACTTGTTTAACATTTGGTTACATGGTGAAATGCTTTAAGAATAACTTCTAGCTAGAAGTTACAAGTTAAAGTCTTTGGTCCTGAGTAAATGTGCATTGAATATACGTGGTTCTTCACCAAGCTCAGGGTTCTGAGCATGCTCAAAACTATTTCTATCAAGGGTTATAGTCTCAACCGCTTCTAGATTATTATTGCGATAATCATGTGTTCCTATGTTCTTTGATATATTTTTGTTGGCTTTTGTTAACTTTTACAGAATTTCCAATATAATTGGAAACAAATCCTATCAAATCTTATTGGTTTCAATCTTCGTAATAACACAAACATAAAGGTTCAATAGATTCTTCATTATTATATAGAGATAATATTTCCACAGTCCATAGAAAATAATGAAGTAGAAGAAACAATAAAATCGTAAGTTACTAGCAAACAACAATCAAACTAACAAAAACTGAAACTGTCAATTGTATGCATTTTGTACTTCCCACAAGTGAGACTATAAAAGTATGAATATGTAGATGGCATACTGGTTGTCACAATAGACAACAACAAATTGATCACAAGCTAGTCAGAGCATGATATTTGACTCCAGAGAAGGAACCTTGAATAGTAGGTTGTTCTATTTTTTTATATCCATGAAAACAGGGCAATAGAAACACAATATCCAGTGATGGATTTTTTCCGGAATCCAAACAGGATGCCTAATTGGAGTCAATAAAACTATCAATTTTGTGGTCAAATGATGTAGAGAAAAACAAACCTTTAGCTGGAAAGACCTTCGAGAACCAAAAGACTCTTGTCACAGGTTGAAGATTTTCTTCATAGGTCTAGAAACAATTGAATTAAGTACTAGTCAACAAAGGCAATATCAAGTCAAGTTGTAGTCAAGTCAAGAAGTAGAGGTAGTTTGGCTATAAGCTTCCTATTGTCAGCGAGTAACTCCAAAGCATATTTCCTCTGATTAATTATGAGACCTTCCTTTGATCTAGAAATCTCAAGACCCCAAAAGTAAGTAAATGAGCCAATGTCTTTAATTTTGAATTTATCATCAGGAACTGTTTCATACAGATAATTTCCTGCATACTATTTCTCGCCAACACTATAGATCACTAATATACACCAAGAGAGGAGTGAAATGAAGAATAAATAGTCTTAACAAGAGGGAGTAATCTATAGAGGATTGAACATGATGATGAGACTATAAAAAAGGAAACAACTAATAGTACCATTATGTACTAATTTGTTTTAGTCCATAAAAGAACTTATTAAAAGCATATCATAAAGAGAGAACAACATCAGAAGACACAATAGATACGTGGTTCAACACCTTTGCCTACGTCCACAGAAACAAGTTACCAAAAATGTTCACCGTATCAAATGAATACTGCATATTTTCAAGACAAACTTAAAAATTCACCCTAGATAGTGTATCAATTATCAACCCGAGTTGCTCAATAAATATTAGTACACTTCTAGTAAATTCTTTTGATTCATTTTAAAACAACTAAAAAAGAGAAGTACATTATTTTGATTCATTACTTAACAACTAAAAAGAGGAATGACCACTAACAATGTAGCTAAGTCTGTCATCAGAAGTCTAATAAGCTACTAGCCTACTACCAACATTCATAAGACAAATTTTCCTCTGCCCCAGTACATTATCAAATATGGAAGAGATCAAAGCTACAAAACAGGTATCAAGGTAAATTGCTAACCAAGACAAGCAATTTCCAAAAGAAAACAAATATATGGTTGCAGTCTACGAAATTAAGTACCCCTGTATTGTGTAATACCAGTATACCACTGCCACTAAAAGGGAAGAGACCAAGAAATGCAAGCTTCTGCCAAAACACCAATTTAAACTTTAAAGAAATACTAGTACCAACAAAAGTTTAATCTTATAAAAGAAAAAAAGAAAGAGACAAAATGTTGGGATGCTTTTCCACCTCAGTTAGGTCTGATCACTTAAGAGGATGGTAACTGAAAAAGTGACTTTTATCTGCATAATGATTTCCTATGATTTGATTCAAAGTAACCATTTAATCAGACATTCTTATGGGGAATTAAAGTGGAAACTATCAGAGAAACAATAAGGTGATCAATGGAATAAGATGAGGGAAGCAAAAGGAAAAGCTTATTTTGTACAATCAAATGGAGCAGGGTAAAGTACCTCCACTTTTAAAGGATAGCCACATGTAAAATTTTCTTCGATTCTCATCACTCATTCTTAGAAAATTATTACTCTTGCTAATCATCAACACAATAAGGGTTGGGAGGGGGGTAGGGGCGAAAATTATCCAACCCTAAATAGATAAACAACTTTCATGAACTTCTACATCTTAAGCAATCATTTGTAACTGAGAAAGGGAAAGAAAACAGATATGAAAACCAACTATTTGAGAGCTTTCTGAATAGACATGGTATATACACAGGATAGTTACACGCACTCTCAACTAAGCCAAGATAGGGGGCTGGCCCCGGGGCCATGAGCCAATTTGACACCTTCAGTAAGGATCAGACTTCATTAAAAAAAGGCGTAACTATACAGTGACATACCTTATCTCTTCTATTTCTCATACAATATGATGTGAAACCTCCTGTTATAAATTAAGAAAATTGATCCATCTCCCACTCCTAAAGACATAAAACCAGTAATACTTATTTTGAAGGTCAATAAATCTGCAAACAAAGTATGTGAGCAAGAAAAATACAGGAAGTTGCATTTATATGGCCTAAAACTACATTAAAAAATTTCAATGGCACCAAAGCTACAAACATACTGAAGTCAATCTGTCATACACAGAAACTATGCATATCTAAGCATACAATGAACAAATTTTATGAATGAACATGATTAGGCGCAGAGGCAGATTTATCGCTGTTAGATTTTATCCCCATGAGATAATTCACAAGCTTCACAGTTTGAGGGAGCTACACATTAATCTAAAATACAGAACATGGAAAATGAGAAAAGGAGAACTTGTAACCCTATTATTCTCTATCACTATTTTTTCTTTTCTTCTTATTATTGTTTTCCATTTCTAATCACCATCATTTTCTTTCCTTTTCCTTTGCGTGTGTTTTTTATTATTATTTTTTCCTTCACTTAACATGTTTGTCTTAGCAATTAGCAATAGAGCCAATGAAAACGTGACACGAGGCACCAAGAACTTAAAATTCGCCACGTCGCCACGTCGAGTCAGTCAGACACGCACCAATAAAGAACTTAAATTTGCCACGTCGAGTCAGTCGGACAAATTAGATTTCAACACGTCAGGTTCACCTACGTGGATTCACAATAAGTTCAATCGAGTCACCAGGTTTTCCTTTTATTTTATGCACAAAATGAAGACCTACAAATCCAATCTCATTTAGGTCAAGTTCATACTCACTCACTCACTCTTTGACTACTACTCAATCCTCTTTGACCCTTCCTCTTCTCTAGTTTTCCGCCGATGGATCCGTTACCTCATGGTGCCGCCGCCGCCGCTGCCGCCGATCCCGATTCCGATAGCGAGAGCTGCGTTTTCGATGCAGAGTTGAATATCGGGCACGAAATACGCAACGGTGAGTCCGTCCGGAGCAGATTTGTTGCGGGACTCGGCTCTATGGCCTCCAGAATCGAAGTGGTGTCAATTAGAATGCACACATTTCCCACGCTGATCGCGAGGGCGCGGATCAGCTCATTCCAGATCTACGCGCGGGTGACCGGACACACGCGCGGCGGTAACGCCAATGTCAAGTACGCGTGGTACCCTGCTTCCGGCATGGACGAGATCATGGGGATCATCCTGCACGGTTTCGGGCATGATCATATCCATGGCCTGCGTCTCTTTCCAGAGGATTATCCTATACGATGGCACGTGCCAATTTATTATTTTATTATTATTATTATTTTAGGTTTAAATAAATTTTTAGTCCTCGCAAATATGCCGTTTTTATTTTTCTTCGCGAAGTAATTTTGTTGTTGTTTATTTTCAATTCTTTTGTTTTTCGTCTCTGCCTTTTGTTTTTTTCATTCATTTAGATCTGAGTTTTTACAATTTGAGAAAAATCAGAGATGATTGAACCTGATTTCACCGCTTACAGAGCAGATCTAAGAGCGTGTGATGGTGTTTTCAGATCTGGATTGGATCGAAAAATCAACGGCAGAGACTGAAAATGAAACAAATGATTTTCGAATTCTCAGAGATGAAAAATAAAAATTGTGTATTTTGCAGGGACTAAATATGTATTTAAGCCTAAATTGATTTAAATTGTTATTCACATAAAAAATTTGTGATCCAAATCAACTTTTTGATGACAAGTTAACATTTCGACTAAATTTACCTGTTTAATTTTAAAAGTAGTGGGACTAAATTTGAGTAGTTGAAACTACTGGGACCAAAATTACAAATTTCTGAAATTATATGGACCAATAGTTTAATTAGGTTTTTTAACTTTTATTTGTGATTGAATGTGCTAATTAATAATGATTAATTAGAATATCTTCTTTTTTCTTTTACTTTAATTAGAGTATGTAATTTTATCTTAAATTTTTATGTGTTAGGGTTATGGTGTTGAATGTTGTGTTGGTGTGTTTCTAACATTTATTGTTGTTTGGTTTGTTTGTGTGGGGCAGTGTGGAAAGGTCTATGGCAAGGTCTGTTCCTGATGGAGACGGTTTGAGGCACTTGCTGTTGTGTCGTGTTCTGTTGGGGAGGATGAAGGTGGTGCCTCCTGCAGGTGCAGGTTCAGATCAATGCAACTTGATTTCTGATGAGTATGATTCTGGGGTGGACAATGTTGCATCTCCAAAGGAGTACTTCATTTGGAGCAACCGCATGAACACACATGTGCTGCCTGATTATGTTTTGAGTTTCAGGGTTCCACTTCCACCTACACCCACATTCTCCATAGGTTTGTTGGTTGCATTGGGCGTGTGCTTGTGATAGCTATATATGTATATTGCATTACAATTCATGGCAGTGTCGTGAAAATTCTTCGTTTGTTCGATTTTTGCAGGGCCTCCTCGGAATGTGGTTAATGCTGCTGCTGATGCTGCTGGGACCGAGAGACCCAAGTCCCCGTCGATACCATTCTCTTATCTTATTAAAGGGCTATCGAGACTCTTGCCTTCGCCGGACGTGGCTTTTATTGCAAAGTCATTCCAGGAACATGGTGTAAGTGCTTCTGACTTGGTTATGGAGTTTGAGAGTTGAGACAATCACACTTTTTTGGTTTTTTTAATCGTTTGTTTTTCAGGAAAATGTGATTTCACGTGAAGTTTTGTTGCAAAGGGTGAAAGTGATTGTTGGAGATAGGTTGTTGGCTGATATGATCAAATCTTTTCATGCATGGAACAGGTAGTCTCTTCTTTCTGGTGATTCTGATCCTCATTAATTAAGCATAAGGATGCGTTTTGTGGCATGTATATATATAGGTCTTCTTTCTGATCTAACTCTGGCGAATTTGATTGTCTTGCAGTAAGCGCCAGGCACCAGAAGGAGGAATGTGAAATAAATAATTGTCCAGAGTTCTTTTAGTTTATTAAGTGAATAGTAATAATAGTCGAGTTGACATTAAAGTTCATTAAGGATTTGCATGGAAACATTGCGTGAGAAGCAGTGCTACATTTTTATTCTGATGGTAAGTGTGGTGTATCTAATATAAATCTATGGATTGCTTAAGGAAAAAATAAAAAACTTTTATTGAAGTAAAATCTGGGCATATAAATTGCTTAAATTATATGTGATATTTTAGATTCATAAAAATAGTCTTAAGCAACTCAAATAAGCGACTACGATTGTAGTGTTTCATATTGTTGTCAAGTTCTCAATGTGTTTCAATTTGATTTGTTTGTCATCGATTAAATAGTTGTCTTTTTTATAAGTAGCACAAATAAAATGTTTGGTTGCTATAAATAACTTACAGATTTTACATTCTAAGTAAACATACATTGAATATAGTGATGATTCTTCACCAAGTCGCAGTTCTGAGCATGCTCAAAACAATTTCTATCAAGAGTACTTTTAGCCTCAACTGCTTTCAGATTATTATTTTTGTTATAATTATGTGTAGTGCGTTCTTTAATATATTTTTGACCTTTTGTTAATTTTGTGAGAATTTCCGATATACATGCAAACAAATCCTATCAAACATTTTGTTCTTAAACTTAGTGATGGCACGAAGATATAGGTGAAATAGATTATTCATTATTACAAAGGTAGGAGTATTTATACTATCCATATACAAGAAAGATTATCAAGTTAATTTTGTCAGTATAGAAATGCTCTTTTTCAGGCTGTTAAATTATGTGGGATTTAGTGGCATGTCACTTACCCATAGCATTCGTTACTTTCATTTTGTATTTGGGATCTAACACCCTTGTGCTAGCTTTGAATACAAGTTTTTTGGGTTTTAAAAAAATTGGAATAACGAATAATCTATTGATCACCTGTATCTTTGTCTCCATTCTATTGATTTGTAGTTAACTTGTTTTGGTATTGCCGTATTGAGCATTATCTACTTGATTGGCAAATTCCGTGCCCTTGCCCTTTACTTGAGTAACTTACGATGAATAAACAATAATATGAAGAATTGATATATCGATCCTTCTACAAGTTATGGCATAAATTCTCCAACTATTTCATATAGGAAGCATTGATTTTTTTTAGTATCTAAAATATTTAAGAAACATTCAACTCATTCTTGTATTCAAACTAAGTAGAAGGATTATTATAAAAGTAGGAGTTGAACTTTGAATTAATTATTCATCATCAATTATATGGGTAGGTTATGATTTTATTATTATAGAGATAAAAGTTATTGTGTGCATGATGACATTTTGCCATTTTGACTGGTCTATATTCTTGTTTAAACAAAATAATAGTAGTTTATAATAATAGTAGTACTAGTAGTGTGTTACAAACAAGTTTATTTCACAAATTTAGTTTTTTTACTATAAATATTTTAATAGATTCATTCTTGATTTCTTCTTAATCAAAAAACACTATTTACATAAATCTATATAAAAAATAATTAAAAAATGTTTTAATTATTATAAATTTTTTTGTCTTTTTATCGGCACACTATTATTTTAATTTGTTTGAATAGGAAAATAAATCAGGAAAATTACAAGGTTAACAAATCCCTAGCTAAAAAGGTCTCATCCCTCAAAGGAGGATCTTCTAAAATAGTCAAGACACATTGAAGATAAGCTCGTAAACTTGCAAGGTAATCAACTAGATCATTGACACGAAGATGTATGCCCCAAGCATGAGATAAAGTTACGCATCTCCAGAAAATCATTCGCTAACCCATGCATGGAACTTAAACTTGTCGTAAACAAGAGCTAGTCTCCATAACCTCTGGACAATCTGTTTTACAAACAGTTGTCTAATATTCATGTCCCATAAAAGACCCGAAAGCAGAAAATGCTAAAAATTTAAAATTAGTTCAATATAATTTATCAATTACAAAAGTTCCTTTACTAAAAATCATATGGGGACTATTAAAAAAAAATCTTGCATTAATGACGATACTAATGAATTATTAATGACTTTGACATTATTAATTATATTAAATATTAATTGTAAAACCTCTCATACACATAATTCAAATATTAAATATTAAAGTTAGTAAAAATATTAATTCTCAATCTAGAAAATTTCCAAAATAACAAAGAAGTAATGTTTTCAACAATATATACTAATTATTAAAAAATAAAATAATTAGTGACACAATGCTATTTAATAGCTTTATAAAAATAATTAAATGGTATTATATGTTTATTACATTTAAAAAAGTATGCATGTGCGCATAATTTGAAAATATAATTTAAATATATATATATATATATAAAATATAAATTAATTACATATATATATATATGTTAATAAATATTTAAGGATTTGTTATATTTTTAGATCTTAAAAATATTTAATATTTGAAAATTTGAAAATAAGTAAAAAAACTTGATTCTTGCATTAGTGAAAATAATAATTAATTACAAATAACTCTTATATTAATAATTATACAAGATATTAATCATTAAACCTCACATAAATATAACTAAATTTATAAATTGTCATATTGTTAAATGTTAAAATATTTAATATTTAAAATTTGATAATAAGTAAAACTAACTTTTATTCTTGAATTAATGGCAATATTAATTAATTACCAATATCTCTTTATACTATTAATTATACAAGATATTAATCATAAAACCTCTCATAAATATAACTAAATTTTAAATAATAAAATTATTTAAATATTGATAAAAAATAAAAGTAATTCCTTTCATTAATTAAAATACTAATTAATTATTTATGAATGTTCATGATACTAATTATGTTAAATTTTAAAGCCTCTCATACAAATAACAGAAATAATAAATGTCGAATCAGTTAAATAGTAATTATCATAAAAAATAATAAAATCAATTCACATTTAGTAATATTTTAAATATTAATATTGTAAAAAATTTAAAAAATTAATTAATGATACAATTTTATTTGATAATATATTAAAGAAATAGGAAATTTGAAACGATATATGTGTTATGTTATTTACTTTTAAATCTTATGTATGTGCGAATTATTGGAAAGAATATTAAATACATAAAAAAACATAAAGAAAATTAATGACTAATTTACTTAAGTTAAAAAATATTTATTATGTTTTATGTTTTAAAATTTATAAATTATCAAAAAACTTAATATTATTTTTTTATATTATAAATATGAAAATAAGTAAAATTATCTTGACCCTTTCATTAATGATTCATTAATGATAATAATTAACTATTAAAGACTCTTTATATTATCAATTGTATTAAATATTAATTTTAAAACCTCTCTGACACATAATTAAAATATTAACTATTTATATATTACTATACATAACTTTATATAGTAATGAGAAAATTAATTGGCTATTAAATTTTTATTTCAATAATTATATTAACTATTAATCTTAAAATTTCTAAATTTTTTATATATACAATTAAAGTATTCAATATTAGAATTATTCATATATTAATTATTTATGAGGACAAAATTTGAAAACAATAAAAAATTAAGTAATATTTTCATGTATAACAAATACATTGAGTATTTAGGTTTTCATGAAAGGGATATTTAAGTTAGTTAGTGACAAAATATTTTTTAATTCCAATTTTCAAAAAAATAAAATAAATTACACTATATATTATTTACTATTGAGAAATTATTTTGAACTCATTTAATGATATATATATATATATGTGTGTGTGTGTGTATGTGCGCGCGTATGAATATATTATAAAGTTGACTTAAGCAAGAATAAAATGGATAATTAATTTTTATATAAGTTACAAAAATATAAATTTAGTTATTATTTTTTGTATTAAAGTTATATAAAATTTAGTGAATTTTTGTAATAAAATGGATAATTAATGTGTTATTTTAATCTAAATCTTCATTCTAATATAATGGTCGATATTAGTAGTTTTCATTTATTAAAATAAGAACCAGTTCTCATATACGCTCGATATATATATATATATATATATATATATATATATATATATATATATATATATATATATATATATATATCCACATACTCAAAGTCAAGACAATTTAGTCTCTTTACAAAGAAAACATAAAAACAATTTTCTAAGCTTTATGTGAGCTTAACAAAAAATACTAACTGTATCCATTTTAGAAAGTGACAGTTTTGTCTAAAAAAAGAGTAAATCTATCTAATGTTTTTCCCTTTCTTCTTGAACTTCATCATTGAATAGTATAATCTTTAGTTGTGGTTCATTTAGTGACAAATTAGCAATTTTTTTCATGGCTTAACTTTTAAAAAATACTTTTTGTGAAAGATATAAGTGTCTTAGAGGTGTCTGGCCAAGAAGAGGCGGCTCAAGTGTCCGAGCCAAAAAAAAATTTATTTCATTTGGACATTACAAAGAAGTGTACGATGCCGATACCGGGACACACCATATGACAGAAGTGTTAGTACTTCATAGGTTTTAAGACTTCTGAGATGCTATGGCTGTTTTTCTATTGAGATTCATTGAAATGTTGTTCCACATCATACTGTGAATTTCAAGCACCTTCATCCAATGTGGTTCCACCCACCCACACAAATCAAAACAGACACTCTTGTCTCTTTTGTCATTTTCTCTTGATACAAAGGTGGCATAGGTCCATTCTCATCTCGCGGTGATTTGCATTACAGTTTATGAGCTTGTTTGTTTTAAAAGGTGCGGTATGTTACTCGTTTCCATAAGAATTGTTTTGTTTGTTTATGTAACGTTCATGGGGGAAAAATACAAAACATAGTCACTAACTATGTTGCTTTAACTTCCTTTATTCATGCACACATTTCTGGCCACCATCAAATGCAGAGTGAAAAATTGAAAATAAAGTGAAGAATGCAACTGATTAGTAGGCTGGAATTTGGGGACATTGTTAATTGCTTTTGGACTCGCAGCTTCTTGAAGAAAGGAAAAAGGGATATCATGTGCTAGGCCTTGACGGTTACAAATTGCATCATAAAAAATATAGGCCACTTCCTCACACTTTTTTTTATTATTATTATTATGTAGGTGCTATCAAATTAGAAATGAAACTTATATAATTTGATAGACTCTATACAGATTTCAACCGATAAAATGAAGAATGTTAAAAACAAATATTTACCCGTGGATGTATAAATATTAACTTGAAAGTCCTTGAATTTTTTTTTTTTGAAACACATGGCCAATAAAGAATGAAAGATTGGAATTTGGAATATCTATCTTATATAGTTTTCTCCTAGAAAATCTACAGTTTACTGATAAGTAAATTCTCCTTTAAAAAATTGAGTTATGAATATATATTCACAGATAAGTTGATGGTTGGAATTTAAAGAAGATCATGGTTGATTGTACATGTCCAAGTAAGCAATCATAATTACAATTGTTAATATTTCATTTAATAGTTGGAATAACTTGTTTTAACCTTTAAAATTAACTTTAGAGGAGTGAAATCCGTACAATAAACGCACAATACAAAATACAATAATTTTTTAGATTTTGTCGTGTTGCCGTTTTGGCTACGTCATATGCTTGATGTGACCGCAATTGCGATCAAAATAGTTATAATGAGCCAAAATATCATGACGTTGTCGTCAGTTGCTAACTCTACGTTGACGACGTTATCATAACTTTCAAAATTATAAATATTGGGTTACTAATTGGTGGAATACTAAGCAATTCGAAATTTTCTTGAATA
Organism: Acmispon strigosus; assembly: GCA_030819835.1. Classification (NCBI taxonomy): domain Eukaryota; kingdom Viridiplantae; phylum Streptophyta; class Magnoliopsida; order Fabales; family Fabaceae; genus Acmispon; species Acmispon strigosus. Next base: position 16,120,152 of record JAUAMA010000002.1, on the reverse strand, counting down.
TCATTCAAGAAAAGAGCATTCTAAAAAAATTCATAGAATTCGAGGAATTGTTCTTCTTGGATGAACTGCTAAAGGAATGTTCAGAAACACGTTTTCAAAACCTTCGTGCCGGAATCCACAAAGAAAGAATTCAATTGATTAAGACGCACAACGAAGATTGTATCTATACAAGAAAAGATAAGTAATGTGAAAAAGTAAAAGAAAAATCAAATGAATCATTCTCAGAAAAAAAAAAAGGATTTACTAGGAAACCCCCTTTTTTTCATTAATTTTGTGTAACTACTTGATGAGAGGAAACCCTCACGTTCGATTTTGAAAGGGGGAGATCTTATTGGATTGGATCCTATCCAATTTCTTTTATTTGCTAGACCTGTAGTTAAAAGTTCTCAATTAAATAACCAACCACATTAGGAAAATTTAATCATGGATAAAATTTATACTAATGTTTAAATTGTCGTGTTGCCGTTTTGGCTACTCATATGCTTGATGTGACCGCAATTGCGATCGAAATAGTTATAATGAGTCAAAATACCATGACGTTGTCGTCAGTTGCTAACTCTACGTTGACGACGTTATCATAACTTTCAAAATTCGAGTCTGGCCTAACTGTACTTTAAAAGCAAACTTATATATAAGTGATGATTGCTCTACACATTATAAAAAATACTTTAATCATATTTCTAATTAATATGAGACTTCTGGTCAACACGTCCTATCTTGTTAAGAATTGGACGCCTGAAACGTCAAACTTATAGAAATCGACATCTATAGGTATGTAATGTGGCTCATATATAAGTAGTTTCTAATAAATAAATTTATGATAGACTATAATACTATCTTAGAATTTGAGTTAAATCTAATTTAAAAAAATAAATAAACTAGTTTAGGGCTTATCGTTTCCGTCATATTTCTATTGAATTTAAAACTTCTACGTAATTAAATACAGATTATTTTGTTGCCCAATTTAACCTAAATAGACACTCACTTTCTTAATATTTTAATGTAAAGAATTTAGTCAACTTTCCTTTTCTTTAGCTCACGTGTTATTGGACAATCATTTCTGAAACTGACTTACTTAACTTTTGTTCTTAAATAAATAAATAAATTTCCTTTTTTGTTTTTGTGCCTCGGAAAAGTAAAAATCTCTCGTTTTAAGCACATTGTTTTATGATGATAAGGTTAAAAAATTAAGATTCAAATATTAAAAAGAAGAAGAAATTCCACCAGTGTGAGTGTGCCACTGCCCCACACTCTCCTGATCCTCTCTATATATATGTCATTGTCATTGTCATCCTGATCCTCATTCTTCACATGCTTTGAGAAACAGAGACACTGAATGAGCAACGATGCCGATGCCGACGCCGGAGCCTCTCTGTAAGGAACCCTCATTCTCTTCTCCGAGTTTCAGCAGCTACACTTCTGAGACCATCGCTCAGATAGCTGCCAGAGTCATCCAAGAACTCCACCTCGACTCTGTTCTCAACGACGCCGATCATGAACCTAACGACGAATTCGAGTTTGCTTTCGTCTCCAACGACCCTCACCGTTCCCCTGTTTCCGCTGATGACGTTTTCCGTGAGGGCAAAATCATCCCCAAATTCCCCCTCTCCGATCCCGCTCCGGCCGAAAACGAAACCGAAACCGAAACCGAAACCGAAACGGCACCCCTCCCTCGCCGTTTACCTCTGAGGAAGCTGATGTTGGAGACGGAAGGCACCAGCGCGTTCGGCGATGACGAGCTCACCGGCGTGGCTAAGGGCCCCTACTGCGTCTGGGCCCCGCCGCCGCCGATCAAGAAGAGCAGCAGCTCGAAGCGGTGGAAGGTTCTGGACCTGCTGCATCGGAGCCAGAGCGAGGGGAGGAAGAAGGAGTTGGTCGGGCTTCTGGGGTCTGAGAAGCGGAGCTCCGGTGACAATGGTGGCGCGAATGACGGGTGCCGATTGAAGAAGAAGCTGTCGTTGCTGCCTCACCGCCAGCGACGTTGGGTTGTCTAGTAACGGAAATGAAAGTGGGCCGGGTCGGATATCTCAAGAACCAATTTGAAGCCCAGATTAGGTAGTTCATTAATGAAATCCGATTAAGTGCTCTTTTTAATTAATAATAATAATAATTAAAGTGGATTGAGAATTTGAGGATTATTCATGACATGTATGTGTTTCGTGGAGAGATTATATATCTTTAATTTGGGTATACAGAGAATCGCAGAGTTGTTGTTGTGAATCTCGTTTGTGGGGTTAGTTTTTGATTTTGCGTATCTTTGTTGGCGGAATTAGAATTAGAGTTGAAGTGAAGGATTCAATTCAATGGATGGGTTTGTTTTTGCTGGTTAAGACATGTTGCCTCATAATAATATATCACTTTTTCTTAAAATATTGTGAGTTTGAATCGTGTTAGGTAAGCAAAGACTGTGTTAGCGGACGATCTATAAAAACCCTATAAATAATTATAAGTTTTGAAAACATATTCTAACAGGTGGTGATGACCGGAACCGAATAAATACACCTGAGAAACAAAAAAGTTAGGGATTAGGATTGTAGTGTTTTGAAATTGGAGGAAGGAATGACGTGGGGTGGTTGCGGCTGCATGGTGTTGTTGTGATGCCGCATATATGTTGATGTTGGCATTTGGCAGGGCATGTCGTGTGTACTTAGGCAGGAAGAAATTGAGTTGAGTGGGTCTCACACGGCATAGAAATAGAATAGACTTTGTTTGGTAATGTTAATGGGAAAAATAATAGTAACGATCGAGAATGAGCAAGTCTGAACTCTGAACCAATGGAAAACAAATAGGAAAACAAGTGTTTGACACCCATTTCAACCACATTCAATAGAGAAGATAGGAATAGAGATTCGATAAGAGTGTAGAGTGATGTTATAGGAAAAAAAATAAAAGATGAGCAAGAAAATGGACGTGGATATATAAAAGTTGAAACAAATATTGAGGCGGCCAGATGTAATTTGGCTTCTTTTCACCTTGAAAGATTACGAGTGGGTTCACAATATAGTTTTGTTTGTTTTATTAGATATTTGCATAGGAGGGTCTAAGGCCTAAAACAAGGGAATATTACACCCCTCAATTAGAGTTATAATTTATAGACCACAATTAGTGATAGACACCTAGAGAGAGTAAAGAAAAGAAATAATGAATGTGATATGTAATGTGATGCGATAAGAAATGAGAGATAGAAAGAAAAATAAGGTGTTTGTAGGTGTCTATATTGTTTATGTGTTTATAAATCTTTATTGTATCAATTATCAACCCCTTACTTGATGAAACGCTGGAAACATGATCTACAAGGAGAGTGATCAAAACCACCTCTTTTTGTTGTTATTATAAGTTGAAAATCAAGGGCTTCATCCAAAGGAGTAATAGAAGGAATATGTTATGTTCATACTTAATTCACCTCCACCTTAATTTAGAGAGAGAGGTAGGAAGTAAATAGAGAGAAATGAGTGATGTGATAGGAAAAAAAAAAGAGAAATATGAAGAAAATGAGTGAAAATGAAATGGAAGAGAAAGTGGGGTGTGTATATATCAATGTTGGTAATAGAAAAGAGCTCCATCATGAGCGTAACCCCATTGCTCCAAACCCTTCCCTTTGTCGTCAAACTGGTGCTTTCGAAACCAATCTTGTGAGAGTTTCTAGAAGTTCAGCTAGTACCGGTAGAACAATGACAACTAGATATTCGTCCGGAGGCGGTTCTTGCCAATGTCGTGTGGTTGAACCGCCACCACGAGACAAAGGTGTGGTGGGGCACCCCTGGAGCAGGGTGGATCTGTAAGAGCTTCTTCGCGCTCTTCATGACGATGACATGGTGGAGAGGCATGGCGTTGAGCAACAACGGTGGTGGTCGTGGATGAGGACGCAAGTCTCAAGGTCGATGAAGAGAAATCTGTTGCGAACCACGACACGTGAGGCGAGCTTGGCAACAAAGATGAGGAGGAAAAGGGGCACGGGAAGGGGGCAAATAGTGTGTTTCACTCGGAGAGGGTTGCTAATGAGAAAATGAGGTTTCATTAGGGATCCATGGAATTTTTGGGTGGTTTCGTTCTAGATCCATCTTTTTCTTTGGAAGCCTTAGGCAAGGATGAAGGATGTGCATGGGATTTTTCGAATTTGAATGTTAGGATGAACTATTGCATTGGGAAGCGCAAAGAGGAGCCGGAACTGATATTGGTTGTGCTTTCACCATTATGGAGAATAGGATAGGTGTTCCTCCCAAAGTAAAACTAGGAAGTTATCATCGATCTCCGCGACGGAGCACGACCAAGTGTGGCTGAGAGTGTGTGGCGGGTATGGTATATAATAACTCGTCTTACATTCATAAGCAATTAAATACGAAGCTTCAAATGTAGTTAAGACACTTCACACGAATCAATCACACAAATGGCACATATTTAAATTATCATTCATAGATCTAAATCTACCATCATAAAGAGGTATCGTGAAGATATTTGCCCATTGATATTCAGAAACAACGAACTTAATATCAACAACTCCTTTTAGAACATGATACTAGACGAAATGAAGTCTTACTTCTAAATGAATTGCACAGGAATATTGGATTGAATTTTAAAATAGATAACGATATTGGTGTTGGTGTTGGCACACTAAATAAGAATGTCATACTCAAACATCTATTAGTTATCAATTTTTTTTACAAGAGGAAAACTAGCAAAATAAACAAAAAAAAACTAGCCTATAGATTCATAAACCAAAGAGGGAGGGAGCTTCCAAACACGGAGAAGGGCGCTGTCTGTGGAAGCTTGCCGAGCTAAGCAATCCACTGAGTTATTCTTCTCACGTCGTAAGCAATTGTTTGCAGCTAGCTAAGATGTATTCCACTTCAGGTATGAAGAGAGTTATTGAAATACGCCACTTCTTTATTTTTATTTTTTAAAAATAACTTTGGGTTAAACATGTTATAGGGTCCCTGACATATAGGGTCTAATCTAAGTTGCTCACTAATTTTTTTCATAGATTTTAATCTCTTAAAAATATTTTTATTTGAACAAGTTACATGATCTTTTTTTGCCTAGTCACCAACCCATGTGGTGGACCTAGTTACCTAAAGAGAGTACACATGGACTTCTCGTATCACTTTTGGCTGCTCTAAAGATTTCATTGATCATTTTTTGTCTCTTCCTCCCCCTTTCTCTTATTCTCCCTCTTCCTCATCCTCTCCCTCCTCCCACCCCATGCCCCTTCTCTCCACTATTATTTTTGGTGAACTACCTTGTCTCACCAATCTTGCAACCACCCTTAATCATCCCACTCAAACATTCTCCCTCCACCTCCCTCTCTTTCCTCCCCTTTCCCATCTCTCCCCCAAACACCTCATCTCTCTCCTCCCCCCTCTTACCCAAATCACAACCTCTTCTATCTATTGAAAATCTCAAAGAGACTGTGTGAGTAGCTTCAAGCTAAAGAAGAGGGTGATTGTGTGTATAGCTAAAAAAGAAAGAGAAACAAATGAGGTTGCTATTTGGGTGAGAAAGGGGAGGAGGAGAGGGATGATAGTTTTAGGGGAGAGGAAAGGGAGGTGAGGGAAAGGGGATGGAAGATGGGAGAGGTGGAGGAAGATGGTTTGAGTGAGTTGATTAATGGTGGACGCGAGACTGGTGAGTCACGGTGGTTTGCTGGAAACAATAGTGGAGAGAAGGCGCAGTGAGTGGGAGGAGGGAGAGGAGCAGGAAGAGAAAGAAGGGGAAAAGTGAAGGAGGACCAAAACAGTTAGAATAAATTTAGTTAAGTCCACTGCTGGTGATTGGAAAAAAAAGGCCACGTAAGCACTATGACGTCACTTGTCGTTATTTCAAAAAAAAAAATTTTTTTAGGGAATGAAAACTTGAAAGAAATTTACAGGGATCAATTAAGATTAGACCCTATATGTCAAAGCGCTGGAACATATTTAACCCTTCTTTAAAAAAATCCTTACCCTGCTTGATCCCCCATTATTCCTTTCGAACTCGTCGACCATTTCTCTTGTGGCTAGGTTATTGGGCTAGACTCAACTTATTCATGTAGGCCCACGTGAATCAAAGGTTGAAGATGGTCAGGATATATATGATAACAGTTGGATATGATATAGAGATGGATATGAGCAAGATAAGATAAGAACATAATAAATTCTAATCCTATCATGTATTCGGGGTGAGCTTGATAATGATAGGATATGATATAAAGAATGAGAAATTGATGAAATTTTCAATGAATAGATTTAAATTTTTAAAAAAATAATTAATCTACTAAAATTATTTTAAATTTTTATATATGAGATTATGTTTTTAGAATTAACTAAATTTAAATTATATTTTATTAATTAGTTTATTAAAATTAAAATTATGTGTAACAAAAAAAAAAATTATTAGGTCACCAATTGATTTTGACTTAATATAGTAGCAAATGGTAAATAAAAAAAATTAATTAAAATCTAAAAATAGCATTATTTTTTAAAAACTAGTCTATATTTAAATTGTAAAAAATTGTATTAGTAGAGATAGTAGCAAATGGTAAGAGATAATTAGTTCGTATTTAATATTATTAAATCTATATTTATTACTATTACTGAATAATTAGTTTATTTTTTATTATTACAATATAAGTAACAAAATATCGTTAATGTACTAGCAAGATATATATTTTTATATGAGTAAAATTAATATTAGTGGAGCTCTTATTTAAAAAAATGTATAACAAAAATGATTCTTACACACCAATTTTGGGGTAGAAGCTCAAATCGCTGCAAACTACAAGTGTCGTTAATGTAATTCAAAAACTGATGTACAAGTATCAACGCTGATCGTATAATGGATTGAATGGGCAACAATATTCTTGGTGAAATTAAATAGGTCACAGGAGGCTATGTCCAGTTACTACTCTCCTCTTATATTACGGCAGTTGCAGTGCTATTCTGGGTGTTCTTTCCTATGCTTTGCTTGTTCTCTATTACATTGAAGGATAAAATGTACTAGCTCCCAATTTCGTGAGTTCTCTCAACTTAATTTGAATAGTAGTTACCAATTATATATGAAATCATGTAGGGTGGCAATATGGGTTGGCAGGGCGGGCTCAACCCGACTCGTCATTGGTCCATTAAAATGCGGGTTGGGTCACTTTTAGCATTTGGGTTTAAAGTCTCAACTCAACCCATATTTTGACGGACTTGCGAGTTAGCGGTTTAACCACTTTAAGAATTTAGTGTAATAAAAAGAGGTTGTGCAATGAGGAAAAAGTTAAAAATGTTGCTCCCATTTCCTTGTGCAATGAGAAAAAAGCCAAAATGTACAATTAACAATACTACCACACTAACATTGAATTAAACAAGAAGATGTCGTTGCTCCCTATTTCTTTGTTTTATGTCAGCCTTGCCATTGAGTTTTGATTCGTTTCAAAATCTCAACGAAATTCCACATTAAGAATCAATTTCACAATTACACTAAGAATAAAACCACAAATTCATAACCAACTCACAAGTTGCAAAAATTCACAATCATCACAACTCATAAATGCCTTTTAAAACAACAAAAACACAAATCAAAGTCCAACACTCTCACAATAAGATAGTCTTAGTTCAAAACTTCTAAGTTCTAATGGTCTTAATTCGAAACATTAGATACTCTCTTAGAAGAAAATGCATCCACTTTTCCATCACCAATACCATCATTAACTTTGAGATATTCATCACCATTAGGGGCGGAAATATGGGTTGGCGGGACAAGACGACTCAACCCGTCATTGACCCGTCAAAATGCGGGTTGGTTTAGGCTGAACACTTTTGATATTTGGGTTGAAAGTTTCAACTCAACCCGTTAAAAAAGGTGGGCCAAACGGGCTGATCCAGTGGGCCAAACCCATTTTGCCACCCCTAAAATCATGTAATGAACCAACTATCTCAAAAAGCTTAAGTTATCTCAAAAAGCTAAGTTGTTTTATATGATATTTAAAACATCAAGGAACTAAAAACTTACGTGAATGTGACATGGATATAAGTGTATTGTCCTTCTTATCTTATTATTCCGAATTTGACTACATAACTTATAGAAGTTTTGATAGTGGACAACCTCCTAAGGCGAATTATTTTCACTGAGATTATGATAAAACTGTAAGATAAATTAAAATGTGTTTAAATATAAAGATTCTCCATCAATAAAAACCTTTTCATTTTTCATTATCTGGGGAATGTTTCATCCTACATTGTTTACAGTTGTTCAATGCCCTCTGAAATTATGGTGTACTATCAGTCTCATGCAGGAATAGGGGTAAAGCTTGAAGTGTTTTGCAAACTTGCAGCATATTCTCGTGCCCACAGGTCATAGTGAATAATTTCCTCAAGGGAAGGTGAGGTTCGCAATTCATTCTGATGCTTCTCACATGTTAGCTCCACAACCTTGAAAATGTCCAAATAGCTAATCCTGGAATCAACAAAATAGCCAATTAGAGGAGAATATATATTGACAAGAAGACAGAAAATAGAAAATTCCATGTAAAAGATACAAATATTCAGCAAAATTCTTAGTGCAGTGCAACAGTTGTAATGAGGAATATGAAAATATCTTACTTTTCATCAATAAACAATTCTACAGCTTTCTCATTTGCTGCGCTAAGAACTCCTGTCATGGTGCCTCCTGCACGGCCAGCGGCGTAGGCAAGATTCACGGATGGATACTTAACATTGTCAGGAGCTTTAAATGTAAGTGAACCAAGCCTGCATGATCACATTTCAAATAGGGCTCTGTCAAACAACTAAGAACAAATAATTAAGTCAATTCAATTTACTAAAAATGATTCATCAAGCATAATAAAATATCATTTTAGTAAACAACATATATAGTGAATGGAAACTATAGGACTATAGTTTGTTCCTTTCCCAAGCTGATTTTTAATAGTTAACCCATATCAAAACTACAATAGAAATATGTAAGCTGCAGGGGAAAATGATAGTACTTGCAAAGGTCAAGGCGAGGCCAAGTGACTTCAGAACAATAAATTCTTTCAGGCCATGATAACGTATACAGGATTGGCAAACGCATATCAGGCCACCCCAACTGTGCAAGAACAGATGAATCCTGGAATGAAGAAATAGTTTAGTAATTAGATAAAGATTAAACAATACTTAATGATCTTTGCTTTCTTTCTTCTTTTTCTTCTCCGTATTAATTAACACCTTATACAAGATCACCCCACCCCTTTGATAATTTATCCAGGGGCAAGGGAACTTTTAGGTGCTATTATCCATTATCCGTTAGTATATGAATATCAAAAAGTGAAAACCAACACAATAAGGTTTAAACCTGTGTTTCAATCATTGAATGTATGATTGATTGTGGATGAATGACAATCTCAATATCATCATAGTCAGCTCCAAATAAGTAATGTGCTTCAATTACTTCTAGACCCTGTGAAGAAGTAGAGCAAGTTATCCTTAAAGCTAGGAAATTCAAACCACATAATTAGACAGGTATCATCAGATAGAAACAAACCTTGTTAAAAAGTGTAGCAGAGTCCACAGTTATCTTTTTTCCCATATTCCAATTGGGATGTTTTAATGCATCAGCAACTTTAACATCTTTCAGTTTATCAACAGGCCAATCCCTGTTATCACCAAGAGGATGATAATTAATGTCAGGTTGATTATATAGAGCCTAGAAATAGAACCAAGAAATGAAAATTAAAGGTTTTCGATTAACAAAGAATATTGATTCAACGGATCTCTGTCGTGATATGACAAGTAGACAGAAAACAGAAATTCAGAAAAAAAATTTAAATGTTTCCAACAAAAAAATTTGAGCAACTGAACAAGCAAAACAATAAAAGTGCGTTGGGTTGTGTTTATTTTACACACCTGAAAGCACCTCCAGACGCAGTTAAAATAACTCGCCTAAGTGCACCCTCTGACAACCCCTGGATACACTGAAGCAAATAATCCTTTTAAGTTTTTGCTAGAGTTCAGTCAAAAAGATGCAGAGGCCAGAGAATAATATGGGATATAAATAACGCATATACACAGTCTATCTTGTTGCACACACATAAATTTCAATTGATTATGTGCTTTTGTACCTGAAAAATGGCAGAGTGTTCTGAATCAGCAGGAAGAATTTTTATGTTGTGCTTCTGAGCAAGAGGAAGAACAAAAGGCCCTCCAGCAATCAGTGTCTCTTTGTTAGCCAAAGCTATGTCTTTCCCTGCTTCTATGGCAGCAACTGTTGGCTAACAAAATAATGAGAGGAATTTCAGCTTTCTAATATCTGTTTGATAAGGGTAACCAATGCCATCTTTAGTTAGTGTATTTCTCTCTAATTAATTTTGCTACGGATTTTGTTAATCTCAAAATAACAAGTACATAGTCAAATCAACCCATGAATGATGAAAATTATATCGATGATCCCTGACTACGCATTTAGTCGTCAAATTACTCAAAATGTGTATTTCATCAGTGAAATCAATCCCCAGGTTACATGATGAGGGAACTAAGATATCCACATTCAGGGACTAATGTATTCAATGCTATATTTTTTAGGTACTAATTTGATGTACTCAGAAATAAATATTCACCTAAAAACACAAAACTGCAACTGAAGAAAATAAATTACCAAGTTCAAGCATCATGGGGCATTATAAGCAATTTCTTATGTTTCTATTATTTCTTTATTATACATGGAATGACTTCCTTTACTTCAAGATTTATGGATTATTCTCACTTCAAACCATTAAAGCCCTAATGTAAAATTAATAAGCATGCCTAACTATTTTAACCCTATTGGAATAAGGGTTGGTTGTTATCTTTGACGTCTCTATAGCAATGCTTAATGAAGTTGTCATGAAATTTTCCAAATTGTCAGACATGATTAAAGAAAAATATCTAAAGACAAGAACATAGAAGACCTCGTTTCATAGCGTAGCAAATAAATTGGTTACCATGAAGGGCAAAAAATTCTGGAAAAGACGTTACCTTGAGTCCTGCACAGCCTACGATTCCCGTGACTACACTGACTGCATCTGGATGACGAGCAACCTGAGAACATATAAGCTATAGCTTGTGAAAAAGCTGTTGGTTCTCTACGCTAAATTAAATTATATAAGCAAACCAAATGTCCACCTCAATGACTCCTTGCTCTCCAGGGATGATCTCAGGTTTTTCTTCAAGGTCATTCAAAGCCTCTTCAAGTTCCGCAATAAGAGACTCGTTTCTAACAGCAACAAGTTGTGGCTTAAATCTTTTTACCTGCTCAACATTAATATTAAAAGAGATTAATCTTTTTTCAGGTTTGATTATTGACAATATGAGACAGGTTAATTGAAACTTGAACCAAACTAGTTAGTTTAGTTTTAACACTTGTTTAGTCTTCAATGATTTCTCAACAAGAAAATTTAAGAGAAAAATGATGAAACCCCCCATAAATGCTTAAGAACAAAATGCCAAACAGGCAGGCCAAAGAGCTTTTATAAAAATAGAACCAGGAATACCATTTTTATCACAACTATAATATAACAGTGATCACAGTATAACATGAGCCACAGAAGTGAATCGATTGAGTAAATCCACTGAGGTTACAAAATTTCAGAATCAATGCTAGCTAGTCATAGATAGAGAGACAAATCAATCCGAAAATCCACCACATGCTTGGACTGAAGTATTTACCTGATCTGCAAGAAGGGTAATGTTTGAACCAGCGGCAAGTGCTACAACTCTAAACTTATCAGGATTCTCCGCCACGATATCTAGTGTCTACAAAAGCAGATAGGGGAAAAGATGCATCACATCAAAGAATAAGAGACAAATGGAAGTCAAGCTACATCTACAAACAATCAACCATTTCCAGTCATATATTCATTTATGATAAAAAAGAAGAAGTCATTAGGTGATTTACATCATGTTTGGATCAGCTTATTTTTTGCCATAATCATTTCTGAAACTCATAAGCTACTCACTGGAGCTTCTCCCCCAGAATTAATTCTGGCTTTAGAATCAATTGTGGAAAGATTTTCAAACATGTATTTGAAAGATTTATAAGAGAGAATTGAACTGAAGCAGAAAAAAGTCAACTTATTTCTGGTAAATTTTCTCAAGTAAACAACATTTTGCAGTCCAGCAAAAATCTGCTTTAGACTATTTGTCATTCCAATATATGACTACACTAGAGCTTGTAAAAAATTAGAGGGAGATCCCAATCCAAGCCATACCTGAGTTCCAATTGAACCAGTGCATCCCACAATGGAAATGGGTTTTGGCCCCTCCCAAGTCTTGCGACCTGGTTCTGGGATCGCTCGTCCTGGCCACGCAGGTGGTGGTGTTTGCACTGAACACTGAACTCGTCTTCCAGATGCTCCTCCACACCCTTTTCTCTTCAAAGCAAAACTAACTGCAAATATTAAATAAAATAAAAATAAACCCTTCTATCTTCTGTGTAATTTGACATTAAAAACAAAACAATGATTTATGCTCAACTCATGCAGAAGACAAATAAACAAGGAAGAGCAAAACTTCAGGGGGAAATAGAAAACATAATTCAACACAAGCAAATTGGGGGTGCTCTATAAAGTTATTCTCTTTTGGATTTTCCCAGGAGATACGAGGAAGGAAGGATAGAGAGAATGAAGAACCTGGGAATTTTGGTGTGAAGCAGGAAGAGTTGAAGGAATCGGTGAAGAAACTGGATTTGACTTCAGCAGGAGAAGACAAATTGAGAGCCATGACTACAGTTACAGTTGAATCCAAATTCAGCTTGAAGATGATGAATTTGAAGAAGAATGGTGGTGGGTGTTGTTATAAGGAGAGTCTGTGGTACAAGAAATGGTATCCTTAGTTTAATATACCACATAGCACACAATAGCCAACAATGGATGGGGTCGTTTCTGGCAGCTGCGGTTTATTAACGTTAGTATTTATTCATATTATTCTTTTTTCTTACCCAAACAATCTTATTCGAATCGGAAATATTCATATGATAGTAGGAGTAGATGTAATAAAAAAAAACTCTCCTAACAAAGTTATTTTCTATTTACAAAAGTCGAATCCACGACCTTGGTTAAGAGGAATTTATATACCACTTCAACCAACTCGTGTTATTTATTTATTGATTTTATATAGGCTAGTGAGAAAAGGAAACCAGTGGAAATATCACATGGTATTTAATGACAAGCATTTATTTATTTATTATTTATCTATTCAAAATTTTGACAAATGAGTGAATCGATATATTAAAATATTCATTAAAAATAAAATAAAATAAATATTTTTAATTGACTGCTTTTTTTTAATTCTTTGACCAATTAATTTCTTACCATATACATTTGTTTGAAAAAAAAAGATGATGTGACTAAGTGAGGATATGATATTTTAACAATGAAGTGAGTAAGGACGAAATAGAGATAGGACGAATGAGCAAAGCGTGGAATCAGAGCTCATTCTCCATTCCAATATTCCGGTTTGGCCAGGAGGTCAAGTTAATTATAAAAAAAATGCATTAGTAACATCCTAATTACCCTTACACTTAGATTGATATAAGGAGAAAAGAGAGTTATTAAATATTTGATGAGTGATGTAGTAATATGAAAATAGGGTAGAGATAAAAGAAAAGATTTGAGTGAAAATAAGATGAAAGCAAAAGAAAAGGTAAATCAGTCAAAACTCAATTAATTAATATTAACTAAACTTGATAATTGACTCTAGATAAAACAAAAACTACATTAATTGCTTCCTTTGTATGGTTTTCCATCCATTGACACATTCAACCACATCTTATTTCTCGTATCATTTACACTACATTGCAACACTTGAAAAAATATAGGAAACAAATATTTTAATGTTTTAAAATAATTTTATTAATAGGAAAATATTTAAAGGATAAAATATTAAATTAGAACATAAATTTGTGCAATTAATAAATTTTACTTCAATAAAAATTAATTTTTTATTATATTTAATTTTGATTCAAAGAAATTTAAGCATTAACTGAAGAAAATTTGAATAATTAGTTACATAAGTTGAGGAAAAAGCATAATGCAAATTTCGGATTTGTTATAATATTATATGGACACGTGGTTCTATGAAAAAAGAGGATGTTACTTAATCACACAAAAGTAAAAATTACGATTCAATTTTATATATAGGGCTGTTTTTTATATGTTACAATATAGCATGTTTTTTTATAGTTCTATTTAAAAATTTAATCGAGTGTTCGATCTTTGGATGGTGTATATACAAAATGATATGTTGGGAAAAACATACTTAGGTAGTGTTTGACCCGACTTTTCTATGACTTTTAAGTTACTTTTAAGCTAAAGTATGGCCAAACACATTTGATGAAAAAGTTCTAAAATTTTAAGTAACTTATTTTTATAACATAAAATAGAAATAAGTAACTTTTTAGAAAAAGTTAGAGAGAAGAGTTTTTTACTTAAAAGTAACTTATTATTATTATGACCACCACCACTAACCCCACCATCGCTGCCCCCACTGCCGCCACCACCCCCTCACGCCACCGCCGCCCCCGCCGCCGCCGCCATATATGAAACTTTTTAAAAACAGTTTTACTAAACAACTTTTAACTTAAAAGTAGCTTTTTAAGTTATAAAAAACTGAAAACTGACAAACAGCTTCTTCTTCTTTTTAAAAGCTCTTATTTTTAACTTTAATTTAAAAATAGCTTTTAAGTCAGAAAAAAGCTGGGCCAAACGAAACCTTAATATGGTTTAAGAGCCTCGAGAAAATTAGTTTCATGACGGTTGGCCATGGAATACATCAGGCAAAAAATAATTACAAACTGCCAAAAATAAAATAAAAAATGAATATTTAATGATTAAAAGAACAATATGCTATCTTCCCATTAAAAAAAAAGAGAGAACAATATGCATTTTGATTTAAAAATATCTATAAATGATCCAATTGCAGAAAACATATACGATAGTTGAAATTGAAGTGGCCGAAACAACTGACCAAAGTTTGAATGAGAATTAAGAAGCATATTGCAGCTGACTAAAGCATGAATGAGAACTATATTGTAGAAAAAATTGTGGACTCCTGTATAATACCTAGGTCGAATACAAACTCCTTCACCTCATTAGCTTATAATTTAAAGGGATATATATATATATATATATATATATATATATATATATATTTTCTTTTTGACATGTTTAGTTGCAGTTTTTAAAAAGTGTATTTAAAATTATTTTTAAAAACTATTTTTTAAAAGAAAAGTAGATAAAAACTATTAGAATCAAATATTTTCCAACGTTTAAAAAATAATAATATTAAAATTAAAAATAGAAAATGAAAACATTTTTTAACTGTTCTATTATTTTAATTTTTAAAACTAAAAACAAGAACAGTTTTCAAAAACAGGTTGTGCAGGTTGTGCCAAGCAAGTTTTTAAATTTTTCAATTTTTAAAAATAGAAAACAGTTTTAAAAAAAACTTAGTTTTAAAAAAAACTTAATTAAACAACACTCCTAATCAAATTATACCTTAGCCTAAGTCAAGATAATAGATATCCTATCTAAGAATTTTAGGCATGATACGACCTCTGACTCAAATCCCACTAAGCAACCAATCTTATGGTAATGGTCCTATTAGATAAGAAAACACAACTGTTTCAAAATGCATAAATAGATCCCACAATCAAATATGATAAGTTAAAAAAATATATTCCTCTTATCTAATAAAACCACATCCTATTAGTTACAAACAGGAGAGGATCATATGTTGACATAAAATATTAATAAACCTATGCTGCTAAACCTCATAACAGTAAAAAAAATATCATAAAACCTAAACAAGTGCTTTCGTCTAGACAATTCCAGCTTTAAGAACAGAAAACGCACTATCATGAAACAGATGGTGCAAAGTTCATCCAGAATTTGAGACTACTTAGTTCTATTTCCAACCAACTTCATGTTTTTCTATTAGGCCATGGTTCACCTTCATTTCTCTTCATGTGTGACTTCATGGTCTTCTTGTATCTCCCCTGAGCCAATAAGTGAGCTGGAGTTGTTGCCCTCAACAGCACCTTCAGATTCCGGTAGTTTTGCAACCGCACGCACCTCATCAGAGTTGTCTGAAGATTCAGCTATTGACTGATTATCTGACGCCTGTTCCTTTTGGACCACCGGCTTTGGGCGCCTGATTGCTTCTGCAGCCTCCGCCATAGCTATCGGTGGAGGTTGAGGAGGAACCCACACGCGTTGTGGTGCCTGCTGAGTGGATGCAGCACCTAATGGTGCTACATTATACTCATTTTCTTCAAACTCTCTGATTCTAACATTTTTCCTCTGCCACCAGGGCTGTGGGTCATCCCCATTTGATTGAGTAGTATCTTGGACCTTGATATTATTCAAGTTTTCACCATTTTGTTGAGGCTGAAGCACTTGGGTAGACGTGCTTTGCACCTGACCAACCTCCCAAGGCTGCCAAAGGAGAAGTTGAAACAAACAATCAGATTCATGTGAAATAATACTAATGAAAGGAGCATTAGGATTTAGGAATCATGCATAAGTAACTGTTTCATTTAGATGTGCCAGTACATATGAGCAAGAACTGAGAAGCCACATTTAACTAGATGCATATTATATCTTTCAGATTGAAAACAAGATAACCCTAACAAATGTAACAAGCGAATCATTCATTTTTCCATTTGTTTCAAATATTGTTTCCCCTTAGCTTAGTTTAAATAAACTTCAATATCTCATGTGGTGGCCCAATATAAAAATCATGAAGTGTCACATTTAATTTCATTTCTAAAGAAAAAAGGACCAATTTAGATCTATCACAGCAAGTTGACGTTTCCAAACAGTGGATAATAATAACGTTACCATAGAATTTAAAGTTTCTGTAAGTTTAAACATTATGATCTGAGAAAAACATAATCTAGATAACGAATTCATCACTAGATCAACAGTCTTTTCCTTGATGGTCCAGTAGCAGAACATATCATCTTTCACAAAAATGGTAGCAATCAAACTGCAAGAATCTGGAAACCATCATGCCGCATATAAGTATACTGCCAGAAACCCCTCAAAGATGAACCAAATAAAGTTCAAAATACTGAGACTTAAGTAACTTAGTGAAATAAAAAAACTTCATGAACCTAAACTACTTAGTAAACGCAAAGCACTTTGTAATAAACCTTGGATCTAGGCATTAAGCGGGGATTTGATGGTTGTTGACTAGGGTTGGGAGGTAAATCATTGATATCCTGCATTAGAACCCAGTGTTTTATGAAGTAATTGGTCATATAAATGAACCCAACATAGAAGAGCAATCTTGATTGCACACTTTAAACTTTTACTCCACAGCAACACGGTAACACTAATCCTCACAGATCAGGGTTTAACTACTTTCATTTCGTACAAACATTTTATAAGTTTATATCAATGGTGCAAAAATGAGGGGAATGATTTTCACATGCAATTAAATTTATCCAGATTAAAAAGTATAAAGATTTACTCTAATATTAGAAGGCTTCTCTCCTCTTTGGACCATGGCCATTATCTGCAAAAAAGTAATAGTAAAAATCAAACAAATATTAAGGTAGATAACAATTCTATTCCATCAGATAGTTAGAAACTATAAATCCATTAATTTACTACAGAATTCATCATAGCGGGACGGCTACTATGCTGAATTTTTTTACAATTTATAAAATTCATTTATACTCCGTACATATTTAAAAATGATAAAACAACTAAAAATTCATGACATTCATTATTACAATAAAAGTCATAGGTGTTTTAAACAAAACATACAAGTAAATACCAACAAAAGTTACAAAAGGCTTAAACTGAACAGCTCAAAAACATGAAAGTTCAATGAAAGTTTCCTAAATAGGAATTATCAATCATCCTCTTCTAGATCCAAGTCTTCCTCTTTATCACTTTCACTACTATTCCAATTGTAGATCTCTTACTCCCCATCCTCTTCAAACCAGACACTTCTAGTATGTTTCCAAAGCAAAAAACTCTAAAATACATATAACATTAACTTCTCAAGGGCTTTTTTTTCATCAATCTCATCAAATAGCGTAGAAATAGCACTGCGACGGCCATCATTTCTGCTGCTCACGGTGCTCACTACACTAAACTACACTATGCCGCACCTAAGAGGGTGCTATTGACAACCCTGATATATGGGATAAGATCAATTAACACAAGGTATCAAACTTAAACGCTTACATCACTTATAACTTTTTTTAAATGCGAAGTTAACCAGTCAATCCGAGAATCATGTTAGATTATTTTGATTAAGATGCATACCAAATATCACATAATTTAAACATTTGTAAATATGTAATCTGCTAGTGGACATTTACGTTTATTATAAATAACATATTATACGTTAAAATAAAGTGTTTCATGGAGTACCAATTAGTTTTTTAAAGTGTGAAAGTCTATAGATTTGATCTACACCATGAGGTGAGAGCATTAAATAATAATTATTTGATTAAAATAAATGTTTCAGATGTAACGCCTTATTAAAACAACAAGTGACTATTTTTTACTCACCCAGCGAGCGTAAATCTTGATCACTCTTCTCCCGTTTTGTTTTTTCCTCTCACGGCCTCTATTTATATTTTTCCCATTTGACTACTACATTCTACACCCAACATCTGTTTTCCCCCTTCACTTCCTCCCTTTCTTATTTGTTTCTTGGCACATCAACAAGAGAAGAGAATCTCATGAAGTGATCAAAACTCTTCAATCTCTTAGCATGTCCAACACAAACAAACAATTCCCTGTAAAAACACTCTGTAGTTGACCATCATAGAACTTGAATATAGAAAACAGATTGAGCTTGTAGATTAGATCACCTCCACCCCTAGAGACCTAGCACACCTTGTGGTTGACAATGCGTAGTTGCTGCGAATCATTCTCAGCATCTCCTTGTCACCTCTCCATTTTTAAACTTTTTATTCCCTCTATCCATCAAAGCCAAAGGCAAGGAAAAACAGGACAAACCCAGCCAACCCCCCATTTGATCTAATCACAGAGCGAGCTGAAGTCCATGGGTGACATAGTGAAGCAAATATTTTTCTCATGAGGCAAAATATCGCTCACCATCATTTGAACTCCATCTAGCTCCTCTGCATCTCCGCCCCTGCTGAACACAGTGGCGACGAGTACCTCAGCCTCCCCCCAATCACCGCCTATGAGCCTGTCCTCTGCCTTGTATGGGACCGGCTCTCCGGAGGCTGAATTGTATGCATCAAAAAATAACAAACAATCACTAAAAAAAAAACAGAATGACCAAGAAATCCATCTCAAATGCTGCCATACCCAATATTGAATATCCCCAATCCCACTTTCATTGATTGGTATGGCTTTTCACACAAAAATCCAGCCACAAAACTTTAACAGTAGAAAAAGAAAAGGAGATAAGTACGTGCAAGAGAAGAGAGAAGGCGGAGAAAATGGAATTCGGTGTTAAACCTCTGATGTGCAGTCGTCAAATGGAAAGAATAGGAGAAGAGCGCTCAAGAGACGAGAAAATGGAAAGGGGAGAAAAGTGATCAAAGATAAGTGTGTGCTGGGTGATTACAAAAGAGCCATGTGTTGTTATTATTATTTAGTGCTCTTACCTCTCACAATAGGACATCCTATCACCTATATAAAATTCTCAGGAAAATGCAGAAAAAGAAAATGAAAGATAACAATGGAGTCTGTGATGCACAGAAAATGCCCCACCAGTTCCACACCTCTCCAAAACCTCTCATACATGAAGCAATAGAGTAAATTGGGCATCAGTGATGCAGTTGACACAAGATTGTAATAACCAGTGCCAACAAAAAAAACTAGGACAATAGACTTAAAACATAGTTTCATCTTCCAAGTTAGAAATCTCAATTATGCATATACCTAATTAGCTGTGCTGACTTAGGCCCTCCAAAAGCACAACTAAAAAATATATCGACCATGACAGAAAATTACCAATGCATCCCAATGAATATAATGTCTAAATACTATATTTTTATTATAACAAAAGCAACCTTCAACACAGTGCTGACAAAAACAAACATTCAGATATTAAACACCAGTGGGTGCAAAAAAAATAATTACAAAAGCAGGATAATAACTACCTCTGCATATGACTTTGGATGAGGAGCACTAGATGTTTCAACAGATGCAGGTGGGGATAAAGATCTCACTGCATATAGCATTCTAATTATAGGTAATAATTTAGAAAATAAGATAATATAATTAATATTTAATAACTAATATAACAACCTGAACGCAAGTCATAGTCCGCCTTGCCATTCCCAATCAGTTGCTGCATATATTATAAAAAATTGTGGTCATCAAAAGTCAAAAGTCTAAACTTAGACAACTCAAATGAGGATAAAAAAAGGTAAGCCAAAACTTCATGAAAGATGTTGAGATGGTCCCCATCTAAGTCATTTATATCTGACCTTCGAACTTGTTTGACTGACTCGGAGATCTTCTTGCCCTAAGACCGAGAAGTCATTAGAAATTAAAAAGTATATTATGTTCCATAATTTAGCAGAAACAGATATTCAACAAGAACATAAAAATTCTAAGTAATGGTAAAATCTCCAGCACAAATGAGCAAGAATTTCTGACATGATACCCATAAAATTTATCAGGAAGCCTCACAGTTTGAAAGACAAATTCAAGGGAATAATTGAGTTTCCTGACAGTCATGAAGCTAGAAATCCATTGAGAGAATAGTTAAAACACACGTAAAATTTGTCAAAGCTCTTGGTCACCATGAACCACCTTATTGCACTTTTAAGGGGTTATAAGTACATAATTTCCCCGATTACACAGCCACTTGCTTTCGTAACAAATATATAAGCGATATTGACAAAGCATAAATCAAACCAATATTAAAAGCATAGAAGACTTCTCATGTCAGCCCAATAGATTAAATGGCAATGCCCAATTACCTTCCAATCTTCCTATTGCTTTTGTCATTAACTTCATTTCTTGTATTTGCTTGTCTAAAAGGCTCACAACTTCAACCAAATTTTTCCTATCTGTAAAGTATAAGACCAGATGCAGCAATAACTAAAGTTATTTCTCGGAATAAAAGACGTTGAAAGAGAGTAGAAGCATTAAAAAAAAGCAAATAATTTTATAGATAAAAATTAAATTTCTATTAAACCCACCTTCACTTTTTGAAGCCAGCATTTCTTGGCTTGCTTTTGCTACATCTGCAGCTGCAGCTGCAGCTGATTTTGCAGCTTGTGCAGCTTCTTCCGCCAAAGTTGGTTTGTTGTCAGTTTTCTTCAATTGTTCATCATCATCATCTAGGACAACCTTTCTTATCCAAGATTTTAACCGAGGAAGAATGGAATTCTAAAACATGGAGCATGCTTCCAGAGTTCAGCGACAATCAAACAAAATTGCAATAAAACATGTGCATATCGCAATATATTAAGTGCAATAAAGGATTAAAACATAAATAACAAACTGAAAATAGCATAGCAATGTGCCCGCACTCATTAAAATAGCAATTTAGATGACATCATGCACAACAGCTGGTGATAATACCTTAACTATTAAAGCTGTTCCAGCACCTGAAGCAGCCAGTAATCCAATGGCAATGAGGGCATGGGACCAGTGAAATCTGGAGCGTGACAAGGTTCCTGATGAAGTATTAACACCAGCAGAAGTAGGTAAACCCGGCTGCAAAGTTTGTATTTGGGCTGATTGATTAGTGTTTGATGATGATTTCAACTGTCCATCTGTTAGCATTACAATAAGCCATGCTCAGAATGTAACTGAAGCAAGAAACAATTCAGTTCCGCCGAAACTAACTAAAGGAGATTTCACAAACAGTTTAACTCAACTCAAAGGTACAAAGGAAAAGTTTAACATTAGATGGTTCACCTTGATTTATACCAGCTGTCTGCACAGTTGGAGCATCATCCTGTGATTTGAATCAAGGTAAGGATTTAAACCAGATGAACATACAGGAAAGTGAAAAACTGATAATCAATCAGTTGGCTGTAGAGAGCAGTCTAAAATATCGATTGAAAAAATTAACTTACTGGCACACGTCGAAAGGCTTCATCAATCTCCTCCTTCGTAAGGCCCTTCTTCTCCAGAAATGACCGCCTGTAGATGACAGGTGAACCTTTAACTTTTGGATGTGATAGAAATTTCACAGCATTCTGAACTTGTTCTTCCCGCAATGGCTGTGTGTTCACAAAGACTGATGTAGTTGAACTCTGTTTAACAGGCTCTTCTGTAGCATTTTGCTGATCCAAATTTGTTGGTTGCACAATTTCAGCACCTAAACCTCAAAAAAGAGAGTCAGCATCAACTTTATCATACCAAAACAACATAACTTGCAGCTTATCTAAAACATCCTGCCAGATAATCCAATCAAGCATGTAAACAGTCGTTGATGGAGTTCTAGGGTTCTAGGGTGTGTGTGAGAGAGTGGTTTGGATCAGAAAAATGAGTTCATTCATTTCAATACGAATAGCAGTTTGTAAACAATCTGACTTGTACAAGAGAGTGCTCCTTTGATGAGCTTTCTAACTAACTGGTAGCAATCACAACAGTAGCAACTAACTGTACAACTAACTAACAGCAGACTATAACTGACCATACTGATATACAATGATACACAATGCATAATGCAGCACAGAACTTTTATAGGTCATACACTCTTATAGTCATAAACGAACTATCTCAAAAGTTTAAGTTGTTAGATTAAAGCAGATGGAAGGTTATATATCTAAAATGGCCCTTCACACCAGGCCTTTGGATTTGATGTGTGAAGAAGGTACAAGCATGTTTAACCTTATGCTGAAATTTAACTTTTATTTAGAAGAATGGGGACAACAAAGATCGAACTCCGAACCACTTGGTCATAGAGACTCTATCAACATCCTAAGTGGGTATGTGAAAGCACATGAATGTTTTATATCTAACAGAAACATTCAATAGCGAAAAGTACAACAAAATGATGGCTGCTAAGTCTTTGGTATAAGAAAAAAAATAAGGAATCTGTTTAGAAATATAATTAATTATTGTATATTTTCTTGGTTAAGTTAGTAATTACTTGCAGTGCACCCAAAGTAAAGGGTATAAGTGTTTTTCCTTGTTATAGTTTAAGTATATAACTATATAGCTATGTCACTAATTCACATAGTGGACCTCATCTAGTGGGAACTGACTTGGATGATGACGATGATTTGTAAAACACACTTTCTTGTGTATGTCTTACTGCTTTCCCCTTCCCATCTAATCCCCCAATTTAGGTAGGTTAAATTAAAATGTCTAAGAAAGTCACAATTTATTTCCTTTTAAAAGACACGATATAATTATAGCTTCCCTATTTTTTTATTTTTTTTGGCAGAGTAGTCAGTAGCACGCTATAGCGGCGTAGCGGAGCAGCCTCATGCCGCTACGGAAGTGAAATCGCGTCGCAGATTGCAATAGCAGCTGGAGCAGCATGAATCGCGGCCCAAGATTGCGACGAATGGCGGCAAACCGCGCGGCGATAGTGAGAGAGTGGTAAATTGACAAAAAGCCCTCTGTTTTAAAACGTCTAGTGACTGTTTTAGGGGGGAAATTGGTAATCCAAGGGGGGGGGGGGGGGGGGGGGAATTAGTCAAACAGAGAAACCCCATATCCCGCGCCTCGTTTGGTCCAGCTCTCTCTCAAGCCTCAACTACTTGGCTGCTGAGGTCGAACTTCAACCACCCCTTCTCTGGCAAAACTTCAACCATTCTCCGACGAGCACTGTGTGTTTCTCTGGCGACCACTGTTTCAAGTGGATTGCTCTGTTTCCCCCATTCTCTTCCTCTCTAATTCTTTTATTTTCCTCTTCTTACCCTGTTTTTTGTTTCAGCCAAAGTTTCTTTTGAGTGTTTTTAGCATGGTAGTAAGTATCGTACGATACAACGATACGAATCGCGATATGATACGTTTTCCCCCCTTGGCGATACGTATTGTAAGGTGTATCGAAATGGACCTTGAATCGTTGCTGAATCGCTTGAATCGTTACGATACGATACGAATCGCGATTCACCTTTGTATCGCACGATTCGGAGACAAGATGGAAATGGGTCGGGTTTTGCGACCCGGTTGTGTTTTTGTTCCTATTTTGGGTTTTTTTTTAATTCGGGCAGAGGCAGGTTGAGATTTTGACCTGATTGAGCTTTTAACCCTAACATAATAATATTCACTTTCACTCTTTCTCCTTCTTTCACTGTCGCGACCTGCTGCTCTGCTTCTTCCTCTTACTGCTCTGCTTCTTCGGTTCTTCCTTCACTGCCGCGAGCCTGCCTCCTGTGACATCACTGTTGCTGTGTTGTGAGCCTGCGTCCTGCAACCTTCACTTCCGACTTCCCAGATTTGCTTCTGCTGCATTTTCACTACTTCTTCCTCTTGCTGCTTTGCGTTTTCACTGTTTCTTCCTCCTGCTGCTCTATTGTGTTTAGGTTAGACAACCAATTTAGAATAGAATTATATATTGAGAACTTGAATCAGCGTAACTCGCATTTTTCTGAGGCCAACTGCAACTGTACTTTTGATTCTTTTGTGGTTCAATGCCCTGGATAACATTCTATGCTAATTGCTAAATCCTCTGCAAATTTTACTCTACATGCTATTGGCCTTTTGCAAATTTTTGCTGTAATTGTTTGCAAATTTCACTATTGTTTCACTATTATTGATATTTTTTGGAGGTGATGAGCACTTGAACTTTGTCATCTTATATTATTTTAATTTTTGAAGTTTATCACATGATATATATACTATATATCTTGATTTTTTTTTTGTGTCTGTATCGTACGATACATAATACGATACGATTCACGAGTCAAAATATAGGTCTTTCGATTCACAATTCGATTCACGGTTCAACTACCATGATTTTTAGTCGTATGGCATTTTGTTCAAGACCTATTACTTTTATTGCTGTTATGAATGTTATGAATTTTAAGTAATATTTATCATTTTTTTGGTATTTATATGTATATAGTATTAAACTATTAATTATATAAAAATAGCGTAGCGACCATCCGGCTATTCACTCTACCGCTATCCCAATTTTGGGGTTGGCCGCTATATGTGATTGACTAAACACCTATAGAAGCTATTGGATAACACTATGGTCCCACTGCAAGTTTATTTCCTAACGGTTTATATAAGACCACTTTAGAGTTCATCACAGGTTAGTGAGAATAAAGCATGTGTAAATATCATCACTATAGAAATTGGTTTATCAGCCATATCCAGAATGATAAGCATAAAGATTGGCCTAACTTTTCAGATTGTCTGTTGTTATTAGTAGTGTCCTGCTCTTTTTCAAGACAATTCCAATGACCCCATTGTCCTATTCTTTTTTTAAATAACTCAATACGAAGTCAATAATATTAGAACAAAATAACTGTGTTACTCAAAACCGGAATGTCCGAATACATAGCATTATGAGTCAATAAGCTGAAAGGAGAAAAAATTGAGGTTAATCATTGTAAATAAAATAATATAAAAGGATAGAGGACATGTCCAATTCCAATTGAACAGAGGACGGAAGAAGGAAAGGAATGGCTAAAGAAACTACAGAATCTGTTTTATAGTATCCAATGAAGATCAATGTTAGTTATTAAGCTGCAAGATAGCGCAAAAATTAAGCACGTCGGGGGAAAACTAAGAAAAAAAATATATATCCGATATTGCATAAGTATCAATCTAATATTCTAGAAGTCCGAAAAATAGTGGAGCAAACGCATAAAATGCTACTTGATTACCATTTTGTTTTGTGTGAATCTTTAGAAAAGAGGAAGGAGGTTTTGCTCAAAAGTGCTTTTGGAACCACAAGTTTTGGGAATTGATTTGATTCATACATGAAATATGTTGTTTAAAAAGTTATAATTCCAATTGTCAATGATTCAAAACGCAGTTAAAGACTCCAAGAGAAACAAATCTGGACATGGAAACTAGAAAGCAAAAAGACGTAATTCAAAGTGAAAAGCAGAATCAGCAAAAAGCTCCGAATTAGAGTAGCAAGTCAACTACGGGCGATCAAAATAATTTGCAGCAGAGAGAAAAGAGAAGGATGAAAACCTTGGCGTTCGTCGGTGGCAGCGGTGGGAGAAGGAGACGGTGGCGATTGTGTGGACATGGTTTTCTGCTACTCACTCCGGAGTTAGAATTTCTGAAACGAGAGGAACCAAAGCAAATTAGAGTGAATGAAGAAACAAAAGCGATTGAGGTTGGTAGAAGCAGAAGGAGAAAGAAAGGAAGAGGTTGAGACTTGAGATGAGATTACAGTGAACCAGTGAGAGAGCTGAAAATGAATTGGGGTTTTTCTTGTTTTATGTCGTCTTCTTCTCCGAGCATATCTATCATATTTTATGCATATCCTCTTTTGGGCTTCCAACCAATGCAATCACCATATATCATATGTAACAAAAATTTGTCCAAAACTTAAGTTTCCATATCATTTCTAGATAATTTAAATCTTTATCTATTAAGAATGTATAATTTTGTTGTGCACGTGACAAATTCACTTGAGATTTTGAGATCAAATTAAGTGGGTAGGTAAGTTTCTTTTCGAAAATCATTCTCCACACACGTCATTGTCACTCGGGAATCGAAATATAGACTAGATTTTTAAGAGTTTAGTTATCTATCAAGTATGTTACGAGTTGTTGGAATCTAATAATGTAGAATATATAGCATTTATGACCTACTTATATGTCCATTCAAATTAAATAATTTGATCATCTAGTTTAGAAATATGTGAGTTTGGTCTCTAAAAAAAATTTGAGTCGATTTAGACGGCGCGTTTGTCGCAGGAGAGTTGCGTTTGGCGCCGCACACAACTCCCCAAAGTACTCTTGAAAAAAAAAAAACCTTATGTATCAAAAAAAAATCTCCAAAAATTTCTTTTATCCAAGAACCCCACCCCATCCCCTTCCACTCTTCACACCCCCCATTTCTCTTCCCCCTTTCCTTCCAATGTGCTTAAATTCTCCAAAAATCTCTTTTATTTCTTTCGTTCTTGAAATACATTGAACATTTATTCCATGTTTCTTAATTTGTAGTGGTGGAGGAAGAATTTCTATGGTAAGTGTTTATACTTATCCGAAAGAAAAAAATCTTTATCGTGTTTTCCCCCTAATTCCTTCTTATTAGTGTAATTAATATCTTTTATCATTATGTTAATATGGACAATTATCCAATGGTGGTGAAAAGATGAAGGGGTGGTGGTGACAAGATGAAGAGGATGGTGGAGAGAAGAGGAAAAGAATGGTGGTGAGAAAAAAAATGAAAGACGAAGGAATTAGGAAGAAGAATGATATGTAAAGATTTTATTTTTTTATGGGTAAAAATGTAATTTTACAGATAGGAGGTGACGCCGCACACAACTGGGTTGAAGTCAAACACAACACTTTTGTCACAGCTCATAGCTCTTATATTCAGAGTAACATAATCTTGATTACACGTGTATATTTGGATAAAGCTAGATGACATTTAAAGCAACTTTGCGGCTTTCCTACATGAAGAAGTTAATGGAGTAAAGTAGCTGGCTTATGATGAAAGTTGGGTGGTTTTTCCTAACGTTGGTTAAACAGAGTGTGTTTCTAAACATACTCTTATTTCCTTACTTTTTAATTGTTATCTTCGTAGAAATCTTAAACTGCATAAAAATATGATATGGGAGGTGATACTCTCAGCACAATATCTTCCAACTTAGAAACCCTCGCACAATGAAATTGTGCCTTAAGATCGTGTGTGAACAAATTGCATTGCGTTTAGAAGGATTGTAAGCCACTTCTCATACTTTACTGCTAGCTTCATTATTATCTAGTATATACAATATTTCCATTCCATCTTCCACTTTCTTATTTTCAACTCCATAATTTACACATACAATCCATTACTCTTTTTGGAATACATAAAAATTCTTTTGAGTATAAACATTTCTTCCCTGCTTTTCTAGACAACATTCCAACTTAAATTTTGTAATAGAATCAGTGAAGTGAATCATTATCAGCGAGAAGCTCTTTATGCCTGTGTGTATCTATTACAAAATCAAACCTCATCCAAAATTCGACCAAACTAACAATAGTATTCAAATGGTTACCATAGAAAGAGTTCTCATTTTATGATCTCAAGGTTATTCTAAATATCCCACTCGATAAAATATCTCTAAAGTAAGTTTAGATCTACATGTATTGAATATCACACATATCTCCAAACACATGACTTGAAATCATTATTGAACTTCTCACTGACATTCAATGGCATACCTACCCTTTCAGGAACTTTCTTCACAATGTACCACATCCCCAAACAAACGCATATTAACTTAACATTCTTCATAAATGGCACGGAGTTATTATTCTAGCTAAAACAGATGTATCATGTTCGAGTCTTTATGAACGCAAATGCATTAAACACTTGGTAGGAAAAGTTTTGCTATCCATATTCTATAATGGGTATCTATTGTACTCTCCCGAATTAGTAGAATTTCATATTTGCTACTAGGTCATCATCAATGAGGATGCACATGTAGCCTCATTAAACCAGGGACCAAAAAATTTAGAAGACCAAATACTAAATGAAAGGAGTGCACCGTAGCATGGGTTGAGGTGGCGTCGTAGACAGTGGCAGCCGCAGTTGGTCCTTGAGGGCTGCATGTGGAGGCTGCATAGGTGTCGCATTTGGAGGCAGGGAGGTGATGCTAGTGGAGGTCGCAGAGGTGGCGTGAGTGGCAAAGAATGGTGGCCACAGAGGTGATGCAGGTGGTGATTGTAGGAGGTGACAGATGTGGCGAAGGCGGTACAACGACAATGACAGAAACCAGTAGGTGGAGGTGGTGGCCCTAAAAGGAGAGAGACCAGGAAAAAGGAGGGAAAAATCCACTTATTAGAGTAAAAATCTACATAATGTGAAAGAGAGCTCATCTACTGTGGAAGAAACACATATAAACCTAGAAGAAGGAAAAACCTCCATGGAGAAAGGGGACCCCCAATGGAGGAGACCCTCAAAGGAGGTGGCGACCGATGCTTGTGTGAACCCCAACAAAGAGGATTTTGGGGGTGGCGACCGGTGCTTGTAAAGGATAATCAAATAAAATTTTGCACCCACTTTGGTTTGTGTATTCCACACTTGGGCCTCTCCATGTGAATAAAAACGGGCTCAGTGGAGATGTTATCAATGTCATAATATTGACTTACCATTTTTTATAAATGCACCTAAATATAAATCATTTTATTTTCAACTCGTTTTATTATCATCAATATTAGTAGAATTAAATATGTTCACTGTCAATTATGTCAACATTGGTCTAAACTTACTGCATGTTTGAAAACTCATTTGAAATGAACGAGGAAACTAAAATCATTGTGGACAAAAAGCGATTTCTCTCAGGTTTTGCTTTTATCCACTATAATTTTAACTTCACCGTAATTTTTAAATATGTTTTAAAATATACACATTGAGATCCCATAAGGAGCTCAATTAAAGGTAAAAAAGCACTCTTGAAAAGACTCCCTGAAGAAAGAAGTGTAAAGATTAAGCCTACTATCAGCAAAACAAAAGTCACTTCCAAAATTATCTCTCATAATCTCCTCATATATGCTTGCAAAGTTCCTGACCTTCACCAATAGCCTCTGAATGCCTCGGGCACTTTGATGTATTATTGTCCTCCTCTTCATTATTTACTACTTTTGAAAGGTCACCAAATTTTGCATTTTCGTTATGAACACCAAGTTTTTTTGCTCAAATGAGTGTTCCAATAATTCTTCACTTGGTGTCTGTCCTCCCGGGGATCCTCCCTGCAATCAAAGACCACCTAAACAGAACAATAAATCATTCAATTGCAGTGTGTACACTTGCTAAATTGACCATAATTAGTGCCATAAATTAAACAATAAAATTGTGTCATAACTCATAAATAAGGATTCATTATGTATTAACAATATATATAGAGTTTTGCACACATCCAATCGCATCATCAATTCATTAGAGAGGATATAATCTCATCAAATTAGATCTCGTTAGGTTTACTTAAGATATTTTATTATTGTTATTTATTTATTACGTGGTTAACGAGTGAATACCTAGAATAATTACGTAAAACTTTTTTACACTGTATCAGATGATACATATACTGAAAATATAAACCCAACTAATTTGGTGAGAGTTGACAAATGAGTTTCTTTAA